>JAUDYM010000001.1:2672783-5345567 GCA_030407015.1 Armillaria fumosa
TTGCTTGCGCGTACACGCTCACCCTTGATAGCAGAGAGGCAACGAGCAAATACGGCTTCGCCAATAAGAGTGACTAGATTCGTATATCTGTCTTAAACCAGACCGACAGACAAATAAACGAAAGCACTGACCGGCCATTCCAGCGTCCAAAGCAGCGATAGCAGTCCATTTTCCGGTGCCTTTCTGACCAGCCTTGTCCAAGATTTTGGTGACTACAGGTTCACCGTCATCATCCTTAAATTTGAGAATGTTGGTCGTGATATCAATGAGGAATGAATCAAGGACACCCTTGTTCCATTTTTCAAAGATATCAGCAATTTCGTCTTCGGATAGACCTAAACCTCGTTTGAGGATGTCATATGCTTCGGCGATCAGCTGCATGTCTCCGTATTCGATGCCTGATATAATGTAAGTAAATCGTCACCTATGATGACATGAATTCAATTACCATTGTGAACCATCTTCACGTAGTGGCCCGACCCAGTCTCACCGACCCAGTCGCAGCAAGGCTCACCGTACGCTTGGGCTGCTGTTTTCTGGAATATCTCCTTGATGGCAGGCCAAGCAGCGGGCGAACCTCCAGGCATGAGAGATGGTCCATATCTAGCACCTTCCTCACCACCCGAGACACCAGAGCCGACGAATAGGAACCCCTTGGCCTCAAGCTCCTTTGTGCGACGGATAGAATCAGGGTAGTGAGAATTTCCGCCATCGATGATGATGTCACCAGGCTCAAGATGGGGAATGAGCTGTTGAATAAAAGAGTCGACTGCTGCACCAGCTTTAACCAACAAAATAATTTTGCGGGGCGTCTTCAGCTTCGCGCAGAGTTCCTCAATAGAATGAGCGCCCTGAATGTTAGTCCCTGCAAGGACGTGAGCAGATATGTAGAGATTACCAAATCGCGGGTTACCTTTCGCTTCGTTCGCCAGGAAATGATCCACTTTCTCGACGGTACGATTGTAGGCTACGACGGTGAAGCCCTTGTCGTTCATGTTCAGTATCAAGTTCTGCCCCTGTACAAAAGTTAGTGAAACTGGGTATCTACGCGACGGTTAGTAATCTGACCATAACGGCCAAGCCGATGAGTCCAATGTCTCCTCTGATGCATAAAATTAATGAATAAGGCAGAGTATTGGAGAGAGAAGAGGACATACGTAGCCATTTCTGATGTGTGAAGGATGAGTGATGATGGTGGATGGAAAGAAAAGTGCTGGCACCCTGGTCACCGTGTCGAATCGATCGCCGGTCATCACCGGGCCGTTGCTCCGCTTATTCATCCTCCTCTTCGATACCGTGACTGAATAATTCCACAATTCGGTAAGATATGCTGCACTGGCTATGCCCTCCTGCGAATGCTCACATACCGGTTCAAAGAGGGAGCTTTACCGTCCTCGAATCAGATTTACCAGAGCAATAATACAAAATAATCAACACTTGTTTCGGCACTCGGGGTTAGGCACCTTTCAACACTTTGGGGACCAGCGCCTGGCAGCGGCAGTGCCTCGGGATAGTCTGGGATAGTGGGCGCAGCCTGGTATAGGTTGCTACAGCGCTCATTTCATTTAGAGAACCGTCATTTTGTCTCCTATCTTGTCACTCTTTCCTTTCCCCTTCCCACATGGCATCCCACAGTGCTGCTGCACGGGCTTCTCTGTCCTTAGGCATGCCTTATTCTGGAATCCCTAATAGTCTTTCCAGTCGTGTCGTCGTTCATGAAGGATGGGTTCTGAAGAAGCGGCGCAAAAGGATGCAAGGTCATTTTCTTCATACTCCAAACCGAGGTACCGCTCACTCTGACATAGGATTTGCTCGCCGCTACTTCACATTATATCAATCTGGCCTGCTTTCGTATTCCTTTGAGCCCGGTCGACCTACTCGAGACCAGATTTCATTGCATCACGCAGCTATTTCCACAGCCCCAGGACGAAAAGATATTCATTTGGACTCGAATACAGCCACATTTCACATCAAGTGTTTAAACACGGATGACTTTAATCAATGGATGGCTGCGTTTAGGTCAACTTTCTTGACCAGCGTTCGCAGCATCATTCTGAATTGCTCTGCTCCAGGAAATTCGTTGTTGCAAGTGCAGAAGTTCGTAAATCAAATAGCATAAGATTAGCATCGCGGCAACAAGGCAACTTCAAATTGAGCAGATCAGGCGCCATTGCCGACGACATGAGCACGGTAAGTTATAACAGATACGTACCACTGGCTCTGACTGCTCCTTGTTAAGACCATATGTCAGCTGGAGGATGCTTTGGATTCACTCAAGGCCGACGTCAACCCGAAAAAACACCATAAACATAAGAACGAAAAGGAAAAGAAAGACTCCGTGTCCATGTTTGGATTGTTCAAAAAAGGTGATTCTACCGCCAGCAACCTCAACGCGACTAAATATATTGTATCAGTGCCACATGTTCCCGCAGATGTTGGCTCCGACAGCATTCGTTCAGAATGTAGTGCAAATCTAGACATTTCCTTAAACTCTTTCCAGCGCGTCCTTCTAACTTTGGACACGTTGAAAAGCCAACATACGGCTTTACTTAGGGCTCTTCAGGCGTCTACTCAGGCTGAGGGTGTCACCTCCACTCACATATCACCTCCTCCAATCACTGAAGAAGAGGAACACACGGTTGCTCTCCACAGCCCTAGCATCTCATTTAAGCCTTCAAAGCGTGCGTCGATCGCCACCACTATTACTGATAGCCTCAATGAGTGGTTTGACGCCCCAGACGGTTTCAATGAAGGCGCCCAAGAGTTTGTATTAGATGTCCATGCCTTCCCGGATGGTACTGAACAACCCAGTCGAATGCTGAGTAACGATAGCAGGAGCAGTTTGGATCACGGAGAAGACTCCAGCGTCGATACTGACATAGCACAAGAACCCGGCTCTACCAGGTTACCCAGCGAAGAAGTGACTCAAACCGATGCATCCACTTATGCTCTACAAATTGTTCGACGGACCCGTTTGCCCGCGCCTCCCGTGGGCGATGAAGGCAGTCTCTTCTCCATGCTGAAGAAAAATGTTGGGAAGGTAAGGGTGCTTATCCAGTCTATTCATCCGCAAACCCATTCCTTCCAGGATCTCTCAACAATAGCTTTTCCTGTAACCTTTAATGAGCCTTTGACGCTTCTCCAAAGGGCTGCTGAAGAAGCGGAATATTATGATCTTCTCAATCAAGCCGCTGATACAGCGGATTCAGTGGATCGGTTGCGTTATATTGCGGCATTTGCGGTCGCCAGCTATGCGCATACTAGGCATCGGTCAGGCAGGAAAGGATTGTACGGCTCTCATTCTCATTCAGGCTTCCTGCTAATTTGAGTTAGTAATCCAATGCTCGCCGAAACCTTTGAAGATGTGCGGATGAAATTTATCGCAGAGAAAGTCTGCCATAATCCGCTAGAAATGGCGTATCATGCCGAAGGGAAGAACTGGGAATTGTATGCCACATCTTCCGGCAAGACCAAATTTTGGGGTGTGTACCTGCTTCTAGCCGAGGAAAGCCCGCAACCTTATTTTCTTCGACATAGGTAAAAGCTTGGAGATCATCCCGCTGGGCACAACACATGTCAAGATTGGAGATGATCACTTTCAATGGTGCGTGCATGTGATTTCTAAGGGTAGGATTTTGACGAGAACGTCCAGGAAAAAACCTTCCTCATTCATGAGAAATCTCATGGTTGGAACCAAATACCTAGAGCATTGTGGCAAACTCACTATTGAAAACATACGTGACTCAAGCCGATGTGTTCTTGATTTTAAGCAAAGCGGGTATTGGGCGGTATCCAACGTTGTCTCTGGTACCTTATATTCTCCGTCAGGCGATATCGTGTCACAACTCGAAGGTAAATGGGACGAACAGCTTGCCGAGACAGTGGACTCCTCTCACTTACGCATATTGTGGAGGGTCACGCCATGGCCCATAGATACCCACCAATACTATGGCTTTACGTCCTATAGTATCACATTAAACGAAATCACGGACGACATTGTTAATTGTTTACCCCCGACCGATTCCCGTTACCGACGTGACGTCCGAGCGCTTGAGGAAGGTGATTTGGACCTAGCTGAGCAGGAGAAGGTACATGTAGAGGAGTTACAGCGGGACCGGAGGCGTAGAGGAGGAGAACGGCAACCACGGTGGTTCAAGCAAGTCGGAGATGAATGGATCTATATTGGTGGATATTGGGAAGCTAGAGCGAAAGGCTGGAAGGAGACAGAAATTCAACCTCTCTGGTGATGTGCTACGTATTTGCTTGGTATGACCACATCAACAATACCCGTGGGTGTACGATACCCCTAATACTAATCATCTGGCATAAAGTACAATTAAGATTTGCTGAATAACAACAACATAGCGATTACTCGGAACAAATTGCATCTCGAATCCCTATTGTCTTGTTTTCCAAGGCCTCAGCAAATTTCCGTTTCGGGCGTTCCAAGAGAACCTCATGTGGTTTGTACCGTCAGTAAATGTACGTCGCCTTAATATTTTCAAGAGCATTTCACACATGCACGCTATATCGCCTGACCATTCCCTAAAAAGCTTATGGCGGCTTGTTAGTAGACCCGCGGTTTCGCCGTTCTTCTGAGGCTCTTGGGCTTGAATTTCGGCTGTCCGAGATTTCCTCGAGCTCAGTTATGCGACCGTTTAAAAACCAGCTATTCAAAGGACAGACGTCCCAAGAAGCTGCATGTTAAACATGGCACTTCTGCGCCTTGCTGGTGTTTTTACGTTCTCCTCTCTGGTAACTCTTGTTGTTGCCCAGCAGCAAACTTATCAGCAATGCGGCGGAATTGGATGGTACGAAGCCGGTCTTTTTTGGTCATCAACACCTACTTACATGACACTCAATAGGACCGGGTCAACCGCCTGTGTTAGTGGTTCGACCTGTGTCGTACTCAATGACTGTAAGGCCATCCTGGGGTGACCACTGGATGACCTTTGATTAAATTTCGTACGCACCACAGACTACTATCAATGCCTTCCTTCGACGGCATCATCGTCGGCGACATCCAGCTCTGCTTCAACAACATCCACGGCTGCTTCGACGTCTAAGGCCGCTTCGACTAGTACTTCGAGTGCCACAAGCACCTCTTCAGTCTCGATCCCTAAAGGTGTGTTTCGTATGTACGTTAAGACAATGAAATTTTGACGAAGGTCGGTTACAGCTACCAATATGTCGCCAGAATGGCAAGCCGCCTACACAAAGGTCGTCTTGTCCGTTGATGGTTAAATAACTTTTGTTATTGACATTGGTGTCATAGGCTGAGGCATCAGTGGCAAAGCTGTCATTGCAGGAGAAGGTTGATTTAGCCACAGGTGCATCCTTTATTTCGCACCTTTGCACCCCAGATGACTTCACTATATGTTTACAGGCGTTGGTTGGATGAATGGTGAGTTGCATCGTTAAGCTAGAGGTTCCACAGTCTCGAAGCTGATAAATAAACGCCAGGAAATTGTGTTGGCAATACCCCGGCAGTACCTAGTATCTCGTTCCCGGGCCTGTGTCTGGAAGGCTAGTGAAGTGGATGTGTTTGCATTGAAAATTTCTTATCAGTGGCTCTAGATTCCCCTCTAGGTGTACGAGATGCCGACCTGGTTTCCGCTTTTCCGGCGTAAGTGGGAAGGTTTGTTAGTGGAACAACCAGTTGACGTATTGTAGCGCAATTAATGCAGCAGCCACATTCAATCGGACTTTAATTCGGCAACGTGGCGTGGCAATGGGGCAAGAGTTCCGTGGCAAAGGTGTACATGTTGCTTTAGGACCTATGATGAACACTATGCGTGCTCCAGCAGCCGGCCGAAATTGGGAAGGGTACGTTAGTCACAAGGACTTGCATGAGTTCGGGTGCTAATCAAGTGCTGCTTAGATTCGGAGGTGATCCCTTCCTATCTGGAGAGGGGGCATACGAAACTGTCATGGGAGTACAATCAACCGGCGTACAAGGTAAGTCGATTTTCCTTCTTTGCGTAATCCTAGCTCAGTAAATTTGAAGCTACCGCCAAGCATTACATCAACAACGAACAAGAACATTTCCGAGATGCCAGCTCCTCAGATGTCGACGATAGGTAAACCTTTTGATTGCCCTGCGCCAGTCATATTGCTGACTTCTAGACCAGAACCGTACGATCTGATCCCTGGCTTTGTGGAAATATACTAACCAGATATGAAGCAACACGAAATATACGCTCATCCTGTGCGTGTCTTCTTGTAAATTCCCACCCAAACGCTAAAAAAGTTTTAATCAAGTTTCTACGTTCCGTGCAAGCAAACGTTGCCTCAGTTATGTGCAGCTACAGTTGAGTTTATGCCGTGCCTGATGTAAAGACCGAGTTTCTGAGTACTCTTGCTTCCAGATCAAAGTGGGTAATTCTCATAGTTACATTAAGTATGAAACAGAAAATACTGATGCCTCCTCAGTCAATGGGAGCTTTGCCTGTGAAAACGACAAGACGCTGAATGGTATATTGAAAACAGAGTTCGGGTTTCCCGGCTGTGAGTTCTGCAATTTCAGCGGAATGTTGTTGTTGTTTCGGACTGCTAATAAAGTCTTCAGACATCATGTCAGGTACCTTTTCATCTTACAAGAGATCTTGACCCTCAATCGCCGTCTAACGAGTCCATAGACTGGCAAGCCACACATTCTACGGGGTCGATCAACCAAGGATTGGACGTGAGTCCTATTTCTGTACGATTTGATTTCAGACTGAAGTCCTTGATCTCAAGATGACCATGCCCGGTGATACCTTCTTTGGCTCAGGGGTTTCGTGAGTCCCCGAAGCCGTTCTCTGTGATCTCATAGAGTCTAAAAGATAATGTGAAGATATTTTGGACCTGCACTGATAAGTGCGGTAAACCAAGGAACTGTGCCAGAAGCTCGGATAGATGTACGTCTTACTACTTTCTTCGCTTTTAGTTACTGAATGGAATGTAAGGATATGGCAACGCGTATTCTAGCTGCATGGTAAGCATTCGCGTCCCGCGCTTGACATGCATAGCAGTTACAAATTTTCGACAGGTACCTCCTTGGACAAGATTCTGGATATCCAAGTGTCAACTTCAACGCCTGGAATAACAACGCTGCGGGAAACAGTCATGTCAACGTCCAGAGCGACCACAAGAAGTTGAAAATCCTTCCTCATACGTGCGAGTATCATCCCTGACACATATATAGTATCATTCGCGCGATTGGTCAAGCTTCGACCGTTTTACTTAAGAATTCGCAGAGCGCACTTCCGTTGAGTGCCCCGCATACTTTAGCAATCATAGGAAGTGGCGCTCGCAATAGTACACTGGGACCCAATGGGTGAGTGTATCATCATGTCCACGGCTAACGACTGACGCTGCATAGATACTCGGATCGCGGAGGAAACGATGGCGTACTAGCGATGGGTATGCATCTCACCAGTCAGTATTTTCATGGCATTGGTATTCACTTATCCATAGGGTGGGGAAGTGGTACCGCAAATTTCCCGTATCTCGTCGCGGTGGGTGTCCACCTGATACCTTCCTTCATGGCACTAATGTGAACATCCTTCGATACACAGCCATTGGACGCACTCACTACGAAGGCTTCTACTACTGAAACGAAGGTCTCTTCCTCAACGAGCGACACCGATCTCAACGCCGCAGCTAATGCGGCAGCTGGAAAGGACGTCGCGATTGTATTCATAACCGGTGAATTACTGACATCGAAGATGAGAAATTGAGCTAACAAGTGATATCCTTTTATTAATTAGCTGATTCTGGAGAGGGCTACATCACAGTGGAAGGTCAGTAACAGACTTATTGTGCACTTCCTTCGAATTGACTTATCCTAAAGGGAATTTTGGGGACCGAAATGATCTTCTTGCTTGGCATGGCGGAGTAAGTGATTAGTTGTATCGTGGTACGCCGTCTTTGACACTTGGAAAATTATCGCAGGATGCGCTGGTGCAAACGGTAGCAAGCGTCAACCCCAATACTATAGTGGCAGTAAACAGCGTTGGTCCCATCACAATGGAGAACTGGATCGACAACGAAAATGGTATGTGGATCTGCGTTGCAATCTCGATATCATTCAACCCGATTTAAAATCACGCATTCTCTAGTGACCGCAGTAGTAAGCTCTACCGCCTTTCATTCGTACCTTGGCTAAAAAAAGCAAAGCTCTGGAGTGGACTTCCTGGGCAAGAGGCTGGTAATGCTGTGACCGACGTTCTTTATGGTGTCTATAACCCAAGGTTCGCCATATTCGCTGTTCAGTCGAATTATACATTTATATTACCTTTAGCGGCCGTCTTCCGTACACGATTGCTCGTAGTGCCAGCGATTATTCGGCAGCGGTCATTTACAGTTCCAGTACCTCAATCCTTGATATCCCGTACAACGAGGGACTCTTCGTCGATTATCGCCATTTCGATGCGCAAGGAATCAAACCTCGGTTCGAGTTCGGTTTTGGGCTGTCGTACACTACCTTTGAATACTCTGATCTGTCTATCTCCGGATCCGTTGCGGGGGATATCGCTAGTGGGCCCGGCTCTTCTATTAATCCTTCGTGAGTTTTCTCTGCTCCTTTGTATTTTGGGCCTTTTTTAAAGACACAAAGGCTACACGAATCCGTGGTAGAGGTCGGGTTCACTCTCAAGAATGTTGGGAAGGTTGCGGGACACGAGGTACGAGTTCAAATGCAGAACTCGACGCAGCTCAACATGACTGTTTCAGATCCCTCAATTGTACATTTCTTTACCTTCCTCTGCAAATTCGCCACCGCAGGGTTTGAAAGGGTTCGACAGCGTTTACCTTGAGCCCGGAGGAAGCACGACAATCACGATGGAGCTTTCGAGATACTCTTTTGCCATCTGGGATGTGAAAGCGCAAAGATGGAGCATCCCGTCTGGAACCTCGAAGATATCTGTAGGCGGCAGTAGTAGAGATATTCGACTGACTGGTACTTTGGCGTTGTAGTTACTAAGCCATTAAAGCGGAGCAAACGAAATAAATGATATGATGACGTCATGCATTAGTTCGATCGAGACATCCCGACCAATCTACTTGGAGCTGCTTTCGACACATTTCTGTGTTCACCATTTCGTCTAGTCACATTCGTGATAGCAAAAATGGCTACCGTCCATCACTCACCCAACCCGCCCGTCGTGTACTCCTTCCCGTCCGTCGACAAACTCGTCAGCTCGTTCGCAGACTTCATAATCAAGGCCCAGAGGGAATCCATCGACAGGAAAGGGAGATTTACCATTGCCTTGTCCGGTGGATCTCTGCCAAACGTGTTGAAGGGGTTAATTGGAAATCCCGGCGTGAAATGGGACAAATGGTCAGTCTGCCTAGGCTTATCACACATGTGTATACGTAGCTGACCCGAAATTTAGGCAGGTCTTTTATGCGGACGAACGTGTTGTCCCCCTCGACGATCCTAATTCAAACCATCTCGCGTGCATGGAAATACTATTTTCGAAGGTCCCCATCCCTGTCAGCCACATCCATACTCTTGATCCTTCCCTTCTCGACGACCTCGAGGAACTTTCCGACGCGTATGAGAAGGAGCTCATCAAGGAATTTGCCAGGGGGGACTCCGCCCGTTTCCCTGTATTTGACCTCATTCTTCTCGGTATGGGTCCAGATGGACACACAGTGTCGTTATTCCCCGGCCATGAGCTGTTGGCAGAGGATGATCGCTGGGTGGCATATCTTGAGGACTCGCCAAAACCCCCCGCAAAACGCATCACATTCACCTACCCCGTCATCAATCACGCTGCAAGGGTTGCTTTCTATGCCGCCGGAGAAGGAAAGGTTGATATTCTAAGCAGCGTCTTGGACAAACCGGAGGAAGGCCTGCCAGCCTCGCGTGTCAAACCAGTTTACCCGGGTCATCTTTACTGGTTCGTCGATGACCTGGCGGCGGCAAAGTTGGAGTATCCGAAGACTGCTTTCAAACTTTAATCAGTGCTGAGACAAAGGATAAGGATCGAGAGGTGCTTGTAATATGTTATTTGTATCCATTGCTTACCGATGCTCTTATGTGCGCGTTTGACTATTTGGCGATATCCTTACTGTACTTTATGAACCCTTTCGTTGAAAATTGTAGTAGAAAGTTCTCCTAACCGTCAACGGTCACCCACTGATTCAGGTCACCGGAAACACTACCCTAGGGCCTGAGTATTGAGGCCGTCCCGTACTCCCGTGCTGAGTTAACCTCTGGCAGGAGTTCCAGTAAGAGGCGTAAAATTTCTTTTGTTCATGTTTTCCTGAAGTACGTAGTAGGCCATCACTAGTCACAACCCGGCCTGCTTTCTATGTCTACTCGGAATTGTGAGATGGAGTGAAGTTTAAAGGGACACACATGACCTACACATTTCTCCTTCATAGCAAAACTACGGCTCCGTGTTTCCAACGCACTGTCCACACCAAAGTGCGTTTCCACGAGCCTGGAAGTTTAGCCTCCCGAAAATCTTCCCTGCACAACTTATCGTACAAGCCAGGAAAGAACGTCTTCAAACCTGATCACAAAAAGGAGTTAAGCAAGAAATACACATCCGAGTCTCACTGGAAGTTCTGCCCGCCTGCCGGAAAGGATGGTTGATCCCAACAAGTCTATGCTTCGTTTTTCGCAGCAGGTGCGACCATGAAAACTACAACATGTACCTTATCATCCAGCTGTACTGAGTTATATCACAAATCACTTCGCAGAGGGGAGTCATCCATGATATCTCGAATACACTGAAATGGACTTCATCGATATCCGGAGGAGCATCAACGGTGACATATCAATCTATGGGTGGTAGGTCACCAAGTTGTGTTGTCACTTGATCAAATTTGGATGAGACTGTGGGACAGCATATGTCCACCGCCAGTGTGGTTCAGGAAGGAGCTTGGTTTCAAGGTGGATGTACTGGATTTTGGGGAAACGTTTGCGAAAGCCGGTAAAATTGGGTATGTGACAGAAGACCAAATATGGGAACGTAACAGAGTCATTGTTTGATTGGAGGATATTGACATGACAGGTGGTGGTACGGGTGGATTTCATAACAAATGGGTGGTAGATTAATGATTTTTTAAGAGTGGATGATAAAGCACAGATAGAATAGATACAGGACGGTTGGAATGTAGATTTCCCAGGTTGTGATATTGGTGTAACTGTCCTTCCAGAGACTGTTGATGAGTCGACATGCAGTCATAAAGGCGATACGATCATGCATGTTCCTAGTATCAAAGCCCGGAAATGATAATCCCGACAAGCTCAAAGGACGGCTGCGTGTTAGAGCCATACATGATTCGTTGAGAGAAGCTAAGCGACACCAGGGGTAAGTATAGATACTGGGCAGTTTGGAAATGAGGAGTGGCGGGTGAGATTCAGTCGAATGTCGCTTGTTTGAAAGGATTGCCACATCACGTGATAGAACCTAGCTTGGCATGTCCAGGCATGACCTTTATATACTCTGTCAAAGCGGGCTCTTCATCTTCAAATAGCATTTTAAATATGATACGTTTATTTTATTTGAAAGCACACGTACCTTCCTGGCATTGGCTGAATGTCAACACATCGCCAGCCATCCTTTGGTGATAAGTATGATCATACTACATCTAGGATTGTGAATGGATTGAACTCGAAAGGAAGTGAAAACATGAACTAACCTGACTACCTGCCGAAATAGTACTACAACGTAACGAGGACGTCAACGAGTCAGTTAAAACCGATAGTAAGGCAGCCGCTAGACTGTTATCAGAACGCTCGATGGCTGGTTTTCCGTCGCTGATTCGAGAACCACGATATTGTCGCTCGTCTTGTTCTGCAAAATGGCGCTCAAGCCTCCACTTGGAGCACCACCTCGAGTGGATCTTCTTGAACTGTATCGAGATGAAGGGTCAGCAGGCAGAGAGTTACGGCGATAACGACGAATACAGTGACATTTTCAGGGTCTATCTCTTCAAAGTCTTCATTGTTGTCGACAGGACTTCGCTTGATCAGCAAGCGGGTATATTCAAGATCACGATACATAGACTCTGCTGGAGAGGCGAAGGTTGATATTCTGAGCAGCATCTGGGACAAACCGGAGGAAGGTCTGCCAGCCTCGCGTGTCAAACCAGTTTACCCAGGTCATCTTTACTGGTTAGTCGATGATCGCAACTGCTAAGTTGGAGTATCCGAAGACTGCTTTTAGACTTGCCAGTGCTGAGAAAAAGGATAAGGAACGCGAGAGGTGGTTGTGATATGTTATTAATATCCATTGCTTACCGATGTTCTTATATACTCTTTTGACCACTTGGCGACGTCCTGACTGTATTTTAAGATCCCTTTCGTTGAAAATTGTAGTAGAAAGTTCTCCTAGTCTATTGAGTGACAGGAACACTCCAGTCACTCTCAATCGTACCCATTTGCCTACCCACTAATTCTTTCCAGATAGGTCTCGAAACGGGGCCCATCCCATCCTCTTCAGTAGGTATCAAAATATCCTCACCAAGGTATCCAATCCGGTCTACAGGACTGATGACAGCAGCCGTACCTTTATTATTATCAGCGTCGAATTTTGTAGCGGTAACCCCTAACACATTGTCATACCTGATCCGAAAAGTTCGACAAGCGAACCCGAGACAGACGCAGATTTGACCTCGCTCATCGCTACTGGCCGCTCGGAGATAATCAATTTGTCACTCAAGTGGGCAAGTTTCTTTTTGCCGGACACATGTTCTCTGGCAAGGGCAAGGACGGAGTCTCTAGTTATTCCTGGAAGAATCATGCCATCCAGAGGCGGTGTCACCAATTCTATGGCTGAACGTCATAAGACAGGGTTATACAATAAGAAAAGAAAATGGCTCACATCCATCCTCTTTCTTGAAAACGACGAACATGTTCATTGTTCCGACCTAGTAGCTTCTATCAGTTAACTGCAGAAAAAGAGTTTCATGCCTAAATACCTCAGTGAGATAGTGCTCCGGACCGTGTAACCAAAGGTTTTGTTGATATCCCTTGTGAGCAGCGAACTTTTGAGGCAGAACACCGGGAGCGTAGTTGGCACCTATTTTGTATGCACCAGTTCCTATGAGTAGAATGAGCTCAAATGTCTTATCCAATATACAGGCATACGTTACCTCCGGGAGCTGCACGGACATACTCTGTAGTTCCGTACAGCGCAATCGGTTTGAATCCGTTAGGATAATAAGGACCCACAGGACTACATATCACAAAAAGAAGCGCCTCATTAGGAGGACCAATGCCGACGGCCTTTTGGGTTCCGACTACATGAGCGGAGTTAGTTGACAAATGAGAGTAACAAGATGAAAGTTACGGACCAAGGGTGGGCCGGACATACAGACTGTGACCTGGCTCTTTAGGAATCCAGTGTTTGTCGATCCGAATGAGCTCTTTGATGAGCTCCAAAAGTGCGTCGCCATTGAAATTCTATGCGAATGTTAATCAATTATCTTGGAAATAATGTTAAAGTATGCCCTCACCGGTAATGCAACTCGGGTAGCACTGCTGTTCATCCGTTTCATGTTCATGTCGGGGCGAAATAGTGTGACTTTTCCAGTATCATCACGGTATGCTTTCATGCCTTCAAATATAGTCTGGGCATAATGCAGGACGGTTGAACTGGGTTCGAGGCGAAGCGGACCATCTATAATGACGCCGTAAGGAAAATCAAACAGATTATATTTGGTTGACCACTTACATGGTTCGATGTGAGGTGCGCTCCAACCGGAAATCGCGCTCCATGGCACCGTCAACATATGATCAGTCTGTATATGCGTAAGCAGGATTCGACGGCCACACTGTAATGAAACGAACAAAGGTGTGACCAAAGACTAATGATTTCGAAGGTGGAGGTGGGCTCGGTTTCGTATTTCTCGATATTTGCAGTAGATTTGGCTTGGATGAATTCTGTGAATGGAAGGACACGCTGTCTGTGAGTATATTACGCGCACCTGAATGTCGGGCAAGACCATCATTTCACCAGTCATTGGATCTAGGCTAGGCGTCTGAGAGGCATAGCCGCGCCGGGATATGTTCCTGCATGCTATGTTAGCAACAAGTGATGTTCGCGGTCGGAAAATACAAAGACGAGCGATGCCCATGATTAGACGGTGACTCGATGAGAGAAAGTTGACATGCAGCCTTTAATTCTTCTTCGGCAAGTTGATCATGTGACCAAGCATTATCTCGGACCTTGTCGCCCGACGAGCAAATTTCAAAGTGATAACTATAAATATATTGGTCTTTGTAAAACGACTTGTATGATATGAGCATATAAATGTTCTACGCTATCCCAGCAGAGTCGGGACTAAGTCCGTCCACGAGAATTTGCATTCTTTTTAGATAAGGTACGGTACTTAGGTGGATTGGAGTGTGACGTTAATCTCTCTGCGTCGTCGGGGTCTGGTAAAGGTATATTCCTGCTAGGGACTGCGGCGGGTGTACTAATGTCCCTCGGCCGGCCTCTTAATGGCGGGGCTTCTAGGTCACCTGCACCAATGTTGTTGTACATAGAGGGTATCCTTGGTACCGGAGGCGGAGAATGGTATGTGGGAGATGAAGATGCTGGCGGTGTAGCTGGTGACGTAGGATGCGAAGAATTTGAGGAAAGGTTTGAATTGATTCTGCGAGGATGTCGTGAGGGAAGGGACTGTGAATGAGTGCTAGCTTGAGAAGAAGATGAAGACGGTCGAGGTTCTGCTGCAAATAAATTGAGGACGCTGAAAAGATGGGCAAAAGGACAAACGTACTGCTGCCAAATGAGCGACGGCTTACGCCAGTCAAGGAGCCCTCTGAACGATATGTCCGGGGCGCCCACTGATCAACAACACTGAGACGGCCGTAACCACCATCATCAACGTGTCTGTATGGACTGATCTCATCGTTAGGATAGACGTTAGGCGCCAATGGCGCAGGCAATACAATCTGGACCTGATTATGAGGTCCATGAGGCACCCCAGTTCGTAGGTTATGTCTACTTGATTTAGAGGCGACAGTGTGTGTGGATGATGCTAGTGACAGCGGGCGAGGTCTGCGAGCAGATGATGGTCTTGCAGACGACGTTGATTGCGTCTGGTGATGGGGCAAACGTGAAGTGTTGGCAGGGCTCTGCAACGGAGGTGTTTCGGGGGAAGTATGACTATTTTCACTTGAGCCGATGGTACTGGAGCTTGCTCTGATGGAGACTTGGAAGGAAGGATTTGGGACATCCAACTCCATGGGGGCATTGTTGAGTGAGATCTCCTCTGCCGTGTCAGACGCATTGAGCGAGCTGGCGTGGCGCGAAGGGCTGCTTGCACCAGGGCTGTCCGGAACGAGCAGCGAGGCTTTGCTTGTTCGGATGGAAGAGGCGTCGGAAGCAAATGGACGAGGCGCTGTGAGACTAGAGGGATCATACGTGGTGCTTGGCCTGCTTGTATTCTCCCTGTAGAACTTGGCGAGCTGATGTTCTCTGTGGTGAGCAAGTGGTTGTACTGGAGGCAGTGGAGCGGTTTGCGCAGCAGAACGTGCGTATGCAGAACGAATGATATGAACGACGACTGCGAGAACAATAAGGCCACCGACGGCGGCACAGACAGCGACGATGATAATGGTCTGTCTGGAGATTCCCTTGTCATCTGAGGCGCGGGCTGTAAGGTGTAGGTCGACGTGCATAAATGAGAGTGGTGAAGAATGAGCGACTAGGATCCAGGATAATTAATACGTGAAGGCGACGACGACGACGACGACGAGTTGCCGGCGAAGACGTGCAGGACGACGGCGGTGACGAGGAACAAGAGAGAGAAAATGGTTTCGTGATGCATCCAGCTCTGCTCCAGATCAAATTAGTGGCCGAACAAGGGCCGAGGAGCCGGGTGATGCTTTGAAATTCGACCTAGGTCTCTTGCTGGCGGCCTTATGTCCCGCAAGCCGCTGGCCTCGCTCCAGTCAAATCGTTCAAATACACAGCGACAGCAGCAGCAGCCCGTGTCGCTAGCAAGGCGTCTGCTCTTCCCGGCCCTGCCAAATAATGACTTGCCTCTTCTCCTCGTGTCTCCCGTGCCGCCAGAACTTACAGCAGAGCTCTACGACTTCATCGCTCTTGCTCTTCGTGCTTTTGTGAATCCATGGTGGACCAAAATTACTCGTTACGACAAGGAATTTCTTCCAGACATCACTCGTATCCTCACTGTCGTCGTCCGGGCTCTCGAGGAACGCGTTCTTGCAACTGATTTCCCGTCTGTCATTTGTCGTGATATTCCCGTAATTCTCACCCAACATTACGCCGACTACCGTAATGCTTCTTCCAAAATCGCCACTGCATATGCCGCGGGCGGTGCCCTTTCCATCGACCAACTCTTCCATCAGTTTCAACCACATATGGCCCTGTCCCCTGATGGTCAAATAGATCGTGACTACATTCGCCAAATCCTTGATCATATTCTCAAGGCCTGCCTACCTCCAGAAGACTTTGAGCCAGAGGCGGAAAAAGTCATTGTCAGAGAAATTCTCCTCAAGATTGTGGTTAAGGACGTCATTCCTAAAATCGTTCAGCCCTGGTTCATTCAGAGGATAATTCTAGATCTCCTCGGACCTCAGCCCGGCCCTGCCGGTAGTATTTCGGTAAGCCCTGCTTCATCCCATTGAATTCTTTGTTTGAATTGTTGTTCAGATTTCAGAATTACCGCCGCCTTCACAGTCAGGCCACGCTTTCTCCTTCCATACCATCCTCATCGTCTTCCTCTCTGCAATACAGTCTGTCTCAGGAGCATGCCTCGCCCTGATACATACCTACAAACATGCAGTCAATACCATTAAACTTGTGAAACAGTCATTGCCCAAGTCTTTCCACCCATCTCCATTCTTGAAGCCCACGCAAGCTTCGAGTCCCATACTTACTCAAGCGATCTCTCCGACACTTTCTCGCACGCCATCCGAGTCATCATCCACATTTTCCCTTCCCAAGGCACCTCTTTCCCCCTCCGGTTTTCTTCCGCCTCCGTCGATTTCCACAAACCGGTGTGAACGCTTTCACGAATATTATGCCCATGGGCCCATACTCATGATTTCGGAGATATTCTCCATGCACGATCGTTACGCGTCAAGTGTAATCATAACTACCATCAGCATGCTGGCGTCCTTTTTCACCCCGTTCCTCGATCGGTACGGAACTCATTTTGCTACCAACTAGCCGTTTCTCACTTTGCCTCAGTCTGCTTCCCTACCTTCTTGATAGTATACTATCCCCTGCACTACTCCTTAACATTGTGCGTATAGGGAAGCGGACTCTATTTCCGAACGGGTACCCCGCACCTCCTCCCGTAGATCCTACGCCAGAGGAACAAGCCGAAATCTACGCAAAGTTGATTGCCTGGCGCGGCAGGGGCGCTCTATGTGAGTGTAAGGTTTTGAATGTCTTGCCGTTATTTTCATGGATACCATCAGCACATCTCATTCCAATACTGTTGGGCTCGGATCCTTCGGTAACACTCAAATCTGCCATCGACCCCTTGACGAGTACCTCATGCAATATACACCTAGTCATGATGATTTTAGACCGGATTGTTATCGCGTTGTTCCCAGAACTTGCTGGAACTGGACCGGGGGAGAGTCTGTAGCGCACGTTTATAATTCTTTATATTGTATTTGTTACGCATGTCGCGTTATGTACACATGTTTGATCTGGACGCCATATCTATTTTCCCTTTTGTGATTGGTTCCCCAATTTTCGACCGTTTCTTGTCGCGGCGATCCGCGAACCATGCTTCGGGGCGCTGCAGCTCGTAGATTGTTTGCAACACACGCTACGATAGCAGAAAAGGACTGCGCTTCAATCACGCCTCCATACTCTGTACTGCTTCAAAAGCTCGAGCACGCGCGAAATGCTCTCAAGCGTCCACTCACGCTCGCAGAAAAGATCCTCTACAGCCATCTCAGTATCCCTCAGAATGCGTTCCAGAATGGGCTGACTAGAGGGGAAACTTATCTGCAACTAAATCCCCAGAGGGTCGCGATGCAGGATGCTTCAGCTCAGTATGTTTAAATTGATTGTGTGCTGGGCTCTATATGACTCATCTGCTCAATAGAATGGCCCTGTGAGATTTTTGTGCACTTCACTTCAATATATGCTCACAACTTGGGTCAAAGACTTCAATTTATGAGCGCCGGACTCTCTCGGACCGCCGTGCCTACTAGTATACACTGTGATCATCTCATTCAGGCATCGCAGGGTGCCAAGTTTGATTTAGAGGCAAGATACACATGTATGACCGTCAATTCCAACTCAAAATGCTTGTTACAGCGCTCTGTAGAGTCGAACAAGGAGGTATTCGATTTCTTGGAAAGCGCCGCTCACAAGTACGGTATCGAATTTTGGAAACCGGGTTCTGGGATCATTCATCAGATTGTTTTGGAGAACTATGCCGCACCAGGGATGCTTATGTGAGCTTTTCTTTCCCTAAGCGCGTCGCTTTTGCTCAATTTTGGTGTATAGGTTGGGAACAGGTTATGTAACTTGACGTGATATGCGACCGTATCTAATTTGCAACTCCACTAGACTCGCACACGCCTAACGCTGGTGGTCTAGGGCTATTGGCTATTGGTGTCGGTGGTGCTGATGCGGTCGATGCGATGACGGGTACCCCGTGGGAGCTCAAGGCACCCCAGATAGTTGGTTAGCGTTTCTCTCCCAAGTCTTTTGTGCTGTTTATCGTTCCTCTCAGGTGTACATTTAACCGGCAAGCTTAACGGTTGGACCACTCCCAAGGACTTGATTCTTCACATTGCTGGGAAACTTTCCGTCCGTGTACGTGGACAGAAAAAATGCTTCTTACAGACCCTTAATATGAGCTCTAGGGAGGTACTGGAAGGATCTTGGAATACTTCGGTCCTGGGGTCTTCAGTCAATCATGTACTGGTAAGTTCAACTGTCTAATACCATTTAAAATCACTTTTCATGGGTCATCAGGTTTGGCTACTATCGCGAATATGGGGGCTGAAGTGGGTGCCACAACGTCCACTTTCCCGTATACACCAAATATGCGGGCCTATCTCAATGCAACTGGTCGTTCGCCTGTCGCCAAAGCTGCCGACGAAGTCGCTACACAATATCTGTGCGCTGATGAGAGGGCTGAGTATGACGAGGTCATCTCAGTTGTATGTCTCTCTTTCTTTGTTCACCACGTTCTAATTCAAAGATTTTTTTCTATAGAATTTGTCGGATTTAGAACCTACTATTAATGGACCTTTCACACCTGATCTTGCCACACCCATATCAAAATTTGGAGCTTTCGTGAAGGAGCAGGGGTGGAAAGATGAACTCTCGGCAGGTCTTATTGGCTCATGTACGAACAGCTCGTACGAAGATATGGTACGTATAACGTCGACTCTGTTGGTCTTGTACCGTTATCTCAGACTTCTAGACGAGTGTCGCGGATCTTGCTCAGCAAGCAAAGAAAGCAGGCTTAGCTACTAAGGTAAAAACATGAAGTCATTATCACGGACATACATAACGATAACTACATTTAGGTTCCTTTTCTCTGCACGCCAGGATCGGAGCAAATCCGTGCAACCATTGAACGTGACGATGTGACTTCAACTCTACAAGACGTCGGTGCTGTCGTCCTAGCAAACGCATGTGGACCTTGCATTGGCCAATGGGCGCGAAACGATAAAAAAGACGAAGAGAACGGCAAGCTGCAGTCTTGTGCTATAAATTCCAGCTTCTAATGCATTTTATTCCCTGGCAGCGATTTTGACAAGCTTCAACAGGAATTTCAAGTCACGCAACGATGGTAACCGACTGACCATGAACTTCCTCGCCTCGCCGACCATCGTGACGGCTATGGCATTTTCTGGAAAGTTATCGTTCAACCCATTGACGGATTCTTTGCCTCTGCCCTCAGGCGGATCATTCAAATTTGAGCCTCCTGTCGGCCAAGATTTGCCTGCTAATGGATTCACCCCTGGTGACCTTAGCTTCTACCCTTCGCCTGTTCCTGAACCGCGCCCTGAAACACAAGTGGTGATCAGCAAAGATTCGCAGCGTTTGGAGCTACTCGAACCTTTCACGAGCTATTTCCCAGAAGAGACGTCGAACCCGCGGGATCTAGAGCTCCCGCCGCTGAAGATCCTGATGAGGGTTCGGGGAAAATGTACAACTGATCACATCTCGGCTGCTGTGTGTCTTTCCTCGTTGGGTCTTGAAGTACAAGTGCCTAAACTATATTCTCAAGGGACCTTGGTTGAAATACAAAGGGCATCTGACTAACATATCGGAAAATCTCCGTAGGTCGTTATAAGCTGTCTGGTGCGCTTCTAACTTTTTATTTCCCTTTCACAGTCATAACCGTAAGCATACTTCTACCCTTTGATGAACAATCCCTCTGATTCTTCCGCCTATCTCCCAAGGCTGTCAATGATGAGGGTGGAGATGTAAACGTGGCGTTTGATCATGACTACGCGCCTACCGAATCACCCACTGACACCATCCCTGGTGTTGCTAAGCGGCTCAAAGCCAGGGACCAACCGTGGGCACTGGTTGTAGACGACAACTATGGAGAAGGTAGTGCTCGGGAGCATGCTGCTCTTCAGCCACGGTTCTATGGTCAGTAATTTTAGTGTCGCTGTTAATTGCTAGTGACACGCTTTCTAGGATGTGCAATGATTATCGCGAGGTCGTTCGCCCGTATTCATGAAACAAACCTGAAGGTAAAATCCTTGCCTACGGCTTCGAATACGATTCTAACTTTACACAGAAACAAGGTGTCTTACCTCTGTGGTTCGCCGACAAGGCTGACTACTCCCGTATCGGGTCTGGTGATATTGTCGAGACCGTTGGCCTATCGGATCTTCTGCAAGGCGGAACTAGGAACACTATAGAGATCAAGGTCACCCCACGGAATGGTGAACCTTTTACGATATCGGCTCGACACACCATGTCAGTGGATCAACTCAAGTGGCTTCGAGCTGGGTCTGCGCTGAATCATATCCGTTCTGTGACGGTCTAACGCAAGAAAAGTATTATAATTATAGAAATAATAATGATACAATATCAAAATATGCAACTGAAAAATACTGCGTCGCATAATCTAGGTCTGGAACTGCGAAGGACTCAAGTCTTCTCCCCTCCTACTTTTGAGTATTTCTAGCGCATTCCCGGCGACAATTAATGCCTGTTGTGGCATACCTGCTAGGAGAGCTACTTTGAGGCCATGGCTATCGCGATTGACACCAGGTCTAACTCGATAAGAGTAGGTAAATCGTCCAGCCTAGAGTTTGTTTAGAAGACATGGCATGCAAATCGAGAAAACAGATACCTCTGTTTCATCCACATCTGTGCATAGAAAAGACACGGATTCAAATGTGCTAGATAGCGACGTCTGCTCTGAATACCCGAGCATATCAGATAACTCATGGAAATGAGTCGCAAAAAGAGCTCGACATCGGTTTTGAGTAACAAGATGATGTACAGTCGCATATGCTATCGCGAGGCCGTCATTGACTGTTGTTCCGCGGCCAACTTCATCCATAATAACCTACGGATAAGACGCACACATCAGTCAAGACATATACTGTGTCAATTGTCACCCACAAGGCTCTGAGGCGTGGCTCGTCGGAGGATCTCCGCTGTCTCTAGCATTTCCACCATGAAAGTGCTTCGGTTGTGGAATAGGTCATCCTTAGCGCCTACACGCGAAAATAGCTTGTCTACGATGCCCAGGTTTGCCGAATCAGCGGGGACAAAGGAGCCAGTCTGGGCAAGCACCGCTATAAGCGCTGTTTGCCGAAGTAGTGTAGATTTTCCAGCCATATTTGGTCCTGTTATGATGTGAAGACGAGTTGATGGGTTCATTTCTAAGGAATTGGGAGTGAAGACTTTTCCGCTGGTGAGCAAACCAAGTTCGACTGTAGGGTGGCGTCCATGGGTAACATCGAATATAGTCCTGAGGGGTACCTTTAGTTGACTAGGATCAATGCCTGCGAAACAACTGACTCTTCACTGAATGTAGGCTTGACGAACTTCATCTCCGTAGCAAGATTGGCGAAGGCCAATGTGACGTCGAGTTCATCCATAATACGCGCATTGCGTCTCAGTGATGCAGCATGTCCGTTAACCTATATGACAACTTAACGGGGCTCCCACTAACAGAACACAAAACCATACTTCGCTTCGCAGTGTTTCAAAGGCCTCCTTTTCTGCAGCAAGAAGAGCCATAGAAGTTTCGAAGATCTGAGACCCAAGAAGAGACCATTCCTATATTGACAGGTCAGAATGACGAGACCTGGTCAAAGCATGATACTTACTTGATAGACGTAACTTCTTGTCGTGGTCGTTGTATTGATTGCGACAAAATTGGGATCTTCGTTGATGCGACGGTGATCTCTTTTGGCTCTAGCCAGATGAACATGCATGCCAAAACCGGGAGAAGAACGCAGCCCCAATGAGGGAGCATCTACAGCAGGTGAGCAGTTACACCAAGGGGAAACAACTCATTGCGCACCATAATCGAGTTGCAGTCTGGCTTCGAGGTCCTCCTTCTCCCGAAGCAGCCGGCGTAGATTGGTGTGGAGCGTTTGGAGCGTTTCGGAAAATCTACATGGACGATAAGTAGATGCGGAAAGAAGGGGATTTTAATCACTCTGGTTTGATGACCCATTTACTAGGTCCATATCTCCATTTGAAGAAAGCGGGCTCAGCCTCCTCTACTTCGTCTTCTAACACAGGTTTGTCAGGTTCATCGGCATCAATATCAGTTCTTTCCACTGCTGATCCAATCCTACGGCCTAGCTCGTCGAGGTCAGAAAAACGTGTCATCAGCGAGTCCAAGCTGGACCATTCATAAGTACTAAAGTTGTCTTCTCGTTCCTGAGCTTCCAGGAGCCTTTCACGTTCAATGCGGAGCTTCAGACGGGACCAAGTTTCTATCGTAGTATGTACGGCAAGCAAGTCAGAGGTATCGCCTCGACCGAGAAGAAATTTTTGCACAATTCGACTCGCATCTTCGAGCTTTGCCAGGGCTCCCACAAGGTCTTCACGGAAGTAAGGTCTTGAGCAGAAAAATTCGACAAGCGATTGGCGAGCTTCAATCTCAGGGATTGAGGTGCTCGGCGAACCTGATTAATGATCAGTTCCCGTAACTATCGGCGGAAAGCGGATGTACATAGCCATCGTGCAAGCAGTCGTGTACCGCTGGAAGTAACTGTCCGCTTAATGACGCTTAGCAGGCTTCCGGTCGTGCCTCCTTCTGTGATGTTTTCGCGAATCTCCAAAGCCTTGATCGTATGAGAATCCATATACATGCGATTACCTCCGTTATCCTGATCAGGGTATGACAGGGCTGGCATATGCTCTAGCAAGTTTGCTTCGAGATATGCTGTCAGCAAAGTGATAGCTGATCCCTCCTCAGCGGTATAAACTGCGGACCTTCTGGCTGGTTCCAAAACCTCATCGGTAACGTCTATCACGTCTGTCGTGTCATCAGCAACGACTTTTTCATCTGTACCGGAGGCATCTTGTGCTGAGGTGACTGGACTCAAGCGCACGAACTCGTCGGAAGGCACGGCATAAGAAATGAGGTTTCTTTCTTCTCCCAGAGCCATGAATATAGGGTGTGTGTGCCGACCGTCAAAGTCTTTATGGAGAACGATCTCGCGGGGGCCAATACGTGCTATGTCATCGCGCAGACTCTCGCTGTCTGAATTTTTGGAGAAGAACTCCCCAGTGGAGACGTCGATCCATGCAAGGCCAATAGGATACTGTTGCGGTTCAACGCTATCATCCAATGGTACATGGATAGAGGCGTTTATAGCAAGGAGATAGTTGTTCTCATATTGGTTCAGAAATGACTCATCGATGAGAGTACCGGGTGTTATAACGCGTACTACCCGGCGATCGAAGTCCTTTTCCCCGGAACTCCGGTAACGAGGAAATTCTTCGCACATGGCCACGAATCGCTGATTTTGCTGCACTAAGACTTTGAGGTGCTTGTCAATATGGACGAGAGGGAATCCGCACATTGGAATAAATTGCTTATTCCATTTCCGTGCCGTTAATTTGATGTTCAGTAGACGCGAGACTTCGATTGCTTGATCGTAGTAAGACTGACGTTCCACGTAAGATCCTGCACAGCTACTACAAAATATCGACTTACTTCGTAAAACTGGCCTACACGTGTTAAGAGAACACAGTGAGGAAACTTGGACAGATTTTCCTGTACTTCCTCGAAGAGGGCTTTAGGTTGTGCCGCGGCGGCTGTCACAGCTTCAGTACAAAGTAATCCAGAGCAATTAAGAAGAAAATTGACCAACTGCTTTCTCACTTTCGGCTCCAGCTACTTTTTTCGTCCGTTTACAATGTGAGTTTTCGTCATTTTCGTCTTCAACTGCTTTCCTGGAGCGCCTCCGACGATGCTTGCTCTCGACTTCACTTTCCTCTGGTGACTTCTTGGCACGTTTACGAGATTTTGCTGTTTCATGAATCTCGTCAACCGCATCTAATTTCTTGGATTGTCTACGGGATTTGGGAACCTCCTCATCAGTAACCAAAGTTTTCCTTCTGGTACGTTTTGGTGGCGTTTCCTCGTCCTCAATTTGTTTGGCAGTTGCCTTTTTTACGCGTTTACGGGGCTTGGATTCTTCGGAGTCATCAACACTAGTTGCCCGTACACGTCTACGAGACTTGGTATCGGCTAATGGTTATCATTTCAGAATCTGTCACCGGAGGGATATTTTTAAATACCTTCGACTGAGTCCTCTGCGTCAGTCTTTTTAGAGCGTCGCTTACAAGAAGCTACAACTAGGCCAATTAAGCGAATGAAAAAGTTATATTGCGAATCAACATCCTACCAATCAGTTCAGAATCATTGACAGTGCTAGACATTCGTTTGGTACGCTTTATCGGCTCGGTGTCAACAATATCGTCCGAGTTGATTACTTCAAGAGATTTCAAGGCATGGCTGCGAGCTTTCCGTACTGAAATACGTGGTCAGTCGTTATAAGGTGGTGGATGATGAGCCCACTTGGGGTAACTTGGTCGCTTATCCATTCTGGCAATGGAGGTGCAACTGATCCATCTGGTAGAACTCGTGCCAATGGTAAGTCCGAATATTTCTTTTTCGTTTTTAAGGTTGTAGGCTCTTCGGACGCGACTTGGTCTTGAGCCCGTGAGGTAAAGGCGCGTAATGCATGAACAGAAACACGGCTTGCATAGAGCGGAACGCGTTGTAAACAGCGAACGACTGTCGGAAGAAGTACCATCCACGGCAAGGCAGACGCGGACGGTCGGGCCACTCAATGGAGGCAAAAAGTAAAATCAGTGGAGTTAGAATGAAGGGCCAGTCCAAAGTCACGCCACAAGATTTGAAACTCCGCCAACTAGGCTCACAACTTCTGCGCCGTCAGTCACCCTTCCACTACTCTCTTTTTCTAAATGTCGTTTGCTGGTAGACGCCGGGGAAATAAAGTCAAAAAGGGTGTTCAATTCACCCTTATGGTCGTCGGTGAGCTTCATTGCTGTTTTCGTTTCGTTGCGACCTACATTTTCCCTCTAGGTGCCTCTGGTACTGGACGTACCACATTCGTGAATACCCTCTGCGAGTCCGAAGTTTTAGCCCACAAGGTCTCCGACAACCCCGAGACAGCTCATGTCGAAGAGGGCATTCGGATTAAGCCTGTCAACGTTGGTTAGTATACGCGCTGCTCCTGGAACACCCACGTATCCATCCCTGTTTTCCAGAACTTGAAGAGGACGGTGTTCGTATCGCTCTTACTATCGTCGACACTCCTGGATTTGGCGACAACATCGACAATGAATTTGCGTAAGCTTTCCGAGCACTTCCATTTCCCCCTCTTACCTTCCATCCAGGTTCCAAGAGATTGTTGGATACCTCGAACGCCAATACGATGATATTTTAGCCGAAGAATCCCGCATTAAACGTAACCCTCGATTCAGGGACAACAGGGTTCATGCCTTATTGTACTTTATCCCTCCCACTGGACACGCGTATGTTGCGGGACCATTTGCTGAACAGTGCCTTAACCTTTTTCAGTCTGCGAGAGATGGATATCGAGTTGATGCGTCGCCTCTCTCCGCGTGCGAACGTCATCCCTGTTGTGGGTAAGGCGGATTCTTTGACCCCGTCTGAACTCCGAGGTTTCAAGAAGCGGGTAAAAAATATGCTTCGAGATTTTAGAACGGCACTAAACCAACTTCTCAGATCATGGAGGACATCGAACACTATGATATCCCTGTTTACAACTTCCCTTTCGATATCGAAGAAGATGACGAGGATACCATTCAAGACAACAGCGAACTGCGCGTCAGTGTTTTGACATTCCTTTCACCACGAAGATCCTTACGTGATAAAACTAGGCCCTTCTACCTTTTGCTGTCATCGGCTCGGAAGAGGAGATTGAGATCGATGGTCAACCTGTTCGCGCCCGTATCTATCCTTGGGGAATTGCCGAAGTCGATAACCCGAGGCATTCCGACTTCAGCAGGTTGAGGAGTGCTCTTTTGAAGTACGTCCTGCTACGCTCAGTAATTTTGTGCTAGTTGGATGGACGTTATTCTAGCTCTCACCTTGCGGACCTCAAGTCTTTGACTCATGACGTCCTCTATGAGACCTACCGAACGGAAAAACTTTCCAGGACCGTTCACGCAGAGACAAAGTACGTTCTTTGGGCGTCCCTACTAATTTTAGTTCATTCAATCTGTCTTTCATAACAAGCGACTCGTCCATCTTACCGGAAGAGCTTGCATCTCAAAGTGTGCGTCTCAAGGAGGAACAATTACGACGAGAGGAAGAAAAGGTGAATGTAGTGAAAGATGACGACGTGGAAGAAGCTGACATGTCTCGCTACAGTTGCGCGAGATCGAGCTTAAGGTCCAGAGGGAGATCAACGAAAAGAGGCAGGAGCTACTCGCCAAGGAAGAATCTCTACGGTCAGCGATGCCGCTTTGGGGTTCTTTTCTCCTGTACTGACATTGTTCTGTAGTAACTTGGAAAGTCGACTCGCCGCGCAAGGCTCTCAATCAGAATTCAGAGAATAGATTCAAAGCTCCATGCAAGGTATACCCCATTGAACAGTTCGTTCCAGGAATTCAGTGCAGCCGTTCTTCACCGTACTTGTCTAGTTTTTGTTTTTCACAACGGATAATTTTTCTCTTAGTCTTAGTGTCTCTTTCGGGAGGATTTGATTGTGCCTAGTATCTACTAATGACTCGCTCGCTCTCTTACTGCCTCCTTAAATATCTTCTACCTGACATGAATGCATACGCGAGATGGCTGAGTGGCGTGGGTAAGGAAGGCTAGACTGGAGAAACGATTAATATTTCAAGAAAGCCTAAAAAGGTCAAGGACTAATTATCCGCCGACCTCGACACCATTTTGTAACTCTAGACAGCGACAGTGACGGGTAGATAGGGCATGAATACGGAGTATCAGGATCTTTCGTGGTGATTGATCTGGTTGTTTCGTGGGCCCATTTTTGTAACAGACAAATCATTTCGGTCCCCGTCAGCCTAGGGCAACCGTGTCCGGACTCTGCCTCAAGGGCTCCTTTCAGCGTTCGTTTCTCCTTTATTTTGCTACGTATTGTTCGGGAAGATAACGGTTACTTTCGCTCTCCGGACCTTAGACCGTTGCGGTAAGCCTTCGTGTACCCAGGGGTCGAGGGACCTGTCCAGTCATCCTTATCGAACTTTATCATCGCTTCAATGGAGGAACGGGTCCGTCTCGCACCATATAACATGATTCGTGACTGGCAGAATCCACAGCCCACAGCAGGGCCGTCCATGTTGCCCACTACCACGACCATTTCCCAGCGGCGTCGCTCCTCAGCTGCTCATACTCGTCCTGCCGGCCCACCTCCAAATCTTCCGATTCCCAGTCTTCCTGACACCACCAACGACCATCCAAGTCATTCTTCTTCTACAGTATCACGTCCTTCAACGGGATCAGATGATTCCCAGCCACACACGAATGGTGTCAACCGCTGCACACGCTCAGCGTCTTTTGCAAGACAGGGTGCATCACCTTCGCTAGCGGCAGTTGCTGCTTTCCCCCATCACTCAGGTTTCTCCGCACAGCCGTCTGCATCGTCGTCCGTTGATGATCTGTCCGACTCCCCCCCCCCATCAATACTGCCTCCATCCTCCTCTCGTTTACAGGCGCCGCCATTGCCTCCAGACACGGACGCTGATCACTTAATGCCTCCGACAGAAACCCGCTCAGGGCATCGCCCACCATCGTCTCGACGGGCACTGACAAGGGCGTTGGAGCTTGCTCGCGAGGCCGTACAGCTAGATTCTAACAACAATAACCCCAAAGCCGCGGTCATGGCATATGGCAGAAGTGTTGCACTTCTCAGTGAAGTCATGGAACGCGTCCGCAGAGGCGAGGATACCACGGAGCCCAGACGACGGAATGGAAGACGTAGAAGTAGCTTTGCGCAGGAAGAGGAGGTTCGAAGGCTGCAAACAATTGTGCGTATCTTCAGCATACATTACGCCTAAAGTTGACCTATCTGCTTCACCAGCATGACACGTATGCTGATCGCATGAATATCCTCAGTGTCGTTTACAGCATCCCTCCTTTACCCTATACAACGGCATCCATATATTCGCCAGCCTCTACCGATTCCACACAACCGAATTCTCCGACTAGCTCCGTTTCCCCCGTGTCCGAAACCTCAGACCCGATACCTCATGTCGATTATACCGTGAATGATACCTACGTGGAGGACAATGATCCCCAGATCGCCCCAGGCATCTCCTTGTCGAAGCACGTGAATGCCCACGAAGGTATTGAGGCTATTGGCGCTGCTATGTTCATGGACCTAGCGAGTCCGGTTAGATCTACGATATCAAGTCTTCCCGTTTCTTCATCCCACCCATATGCCAACACACAGTATGATCCGCCTACACCCCACGCCGTTACAACACCTCTTTCAACACAATCTCCCGCCTCGAACCAGATGTCTGTACAGCTTCGACGATCAAGAGCATCATCGTCAGCCCTGCCTCCAGCGTTGCCGCCGCCTCTCAATTCCCCTCCTCTGGTTCCCACAATTCCCAATGAGGTACCGCCTGATCTGCCCCTGCATAGCTCTCGTCAGTTTCATGATGCTGCAACCAGACAGCGAGGTGACTCAGTTGCACATAGACGAACAAGCTCGGGTAGTAAACTGACCGCACTGGAGGAGGAAAGTGAGAAATACGAGCATACAGAGGCTGAAATATCAGAAGCTGAGCTACGAACAGGAACCCGGCTTACCTTCGTCGTGGACACGCACACGGCCAAGAACGAGTCTCCTCCTCTGCCAGCTTTGCCTTCCCCTGCATCAGGCTCGCCTGGCACACCCCGTAACAACTCGTCACCTCAAATTCCCAATAATGTTTTCATTCCGCGACAGAGAGGCTCCTCTCAAGCTCCTCGACCTGAGGTCGTTGTAATTAACCCTACCATTCATCAGGGTACAATCTCGTTGCGGCGCCTCAAAACCTCAGCACCACCTACCCCGAGACCGTCTTCCCCATCCGATTCGGTCGTCTTTGTCGGTTCCCATCCCCGATCTGTGGCTTCCTCATTGCCAAGCTCAGGAGCGTCACTCAATGGCGTAGGGAGAACACGCTCTTCGTCTCAACCTGGCCGACGCCCGTCTTTGGTAGGCGACCGAATATCGCCTCCAGAACAGCGGCCTCCCCTTCCTTCAACTACTATCGCAAATGGTGCTGGGTCTGCTCCGCGAAAGGCATCCTTTCCCTCCAAACTGAATCCGAATGCCCAGATTCAATTAACAGTACAAACCGATCTCCCTTCCATGACTATTAATCCTCCCCTTATGCCTCCTCCTGCCGTCGTCTCTAGTGTTCTCCCAATCACGCCTATATCACCTTTACCTGCAGCAGCGCCAGCGGATCCATTAAGGAAACCTTACCACCTTATGAACTTACTTCGTATAACGATGACTTCCACTACAGGTGGATATATTACGCGTCGTTTACATGTTCCACAGGAAGTTTGGTCTCAGGGTGGTGCCAAATTGAGTAACCTTCCTGAGAAGGTGCGCGTAGTCGGCATTCTATGTTCAGCCCTGGAGGATCTACAAAATAGCAGCTCCGAACACTTTGGTGCGGGGAATGTAAGCAGTGGGATGGCTCTAGGAATCGGGAGCATAGGTAGGAAGGAGGGCGAAGCTTGGATATCGAAGCTAGAAGACTTTTCTACCATGTGTGACGGCGTCGTAGCGAACTTTGGGAAGAAACTTGGTGTCGGGGAAGGTTTTGTGTTAAAGAAGACTACTTGGGGGGACAAACTTGGCCGGCGTTTCGACAAATATATCAATGGCAAGAAGTCGGTATTTCCTCTTGTGCGTTGATGCGTGGTCTAGCTTCTGACATTATTCTTTTCCTAGTTTGGATTCACCCGCTGCATATGTGCAAGGGTTGCGGAAATTGTTCGTTCATGCGCAGTTACTCGACGAGCACACTAAAGCCATCAGCTGTCAACCTGTGGCGCCTGCATATGCGGCCTTCCCAGCTGACATCCACACTGCTGCTGACATAAAGCTAAGGCGGTCATCGGAGTTTTTCGCTAGTGTTGTGCTCACATTCGTCATCCGCGATTTATCTCAACTTCTGGACAAATACGCGAAGAAGTGTGAAAAGTGGCTAGCAGAATAACAGCGTGCTGCTACAGAATTCGCCCTTCTGTTTAGACCCTCTCCTGATATACTTGGCTGGGAGTGCCAATTACTCCCGGTTTTCTGGAGAATGGATCATTATTGACCGGTGACCCTTCGTCCCACTTATCATCTGTGCCACATATCGTATTGCTAGAAATTGTCTGGTATGGGTAGTGCCGGGGTGCATTGTGGTATTATTCTGTATTTTATACGTGTCTTGTACATGCATTTGCTAGTTTACCTTCGTCACTTGTCTTTATTCCCTTTGTTCTGTTTGTTCCCACCAACTTTCTGTTTTCTTTGCACGTATACAAATATTTTGAGCAGAACATGTAAAATCCTAGTCGTAGAAGCTTGACTTACCACACTTTGTCACTATGTAAATGAATTTTAAACTACGTAGTAATGCACACAATTACAGGGATACCGACGGAGTACTAAAGTTACTGAAAACTAAGGCTAAACAGTTAGGAAGACGAAAGTATTTACTTGGATAACATTAAGGAATAAACAGATGGGAAGTGTGTGGTACGACTAATATTACAGTATGAATCAGTGAACGACGTACTCATGTGGATGTATGTGGCTGAGGAGCGACGCGATACGGCTCTGGCTCTGGCGTAGGATCCTTACCGCGGACGCGAGCGATGATTCGCAGTCGCTTAGCTGAAAATAGGTAAGGTAAGAATTCTCTATAGGAAGGCATAACTGACAATAATCGCGGTGTACATGATCGTCCGTCTCATCATCAGAATCCAGAAGAGGATCCGTACAATTGATAACATGCCAGGCGTCTAAGCAACAGTCATCAAGACCTGCGGATTAAGATGTGCTGAACCAGGCGACATACGTTCGAGCATAGATTTGTGGGAACTTCCGACGCCTTTCGAATGCGAGGCGTGGCGAGAAGACCAAGTAGGGTCGCCTACAGTCCCGAACCTATATGGTGCATACCGATGCTGGTACACTGAAGGAATATCGGGGCTAGAACGCCGATACCCGGGAGCTGTGTATAGGGATTCACGGCCTCGGGACAACGCTAGACAAATGTGAGACTGTGACAATTGGAAAGCAGAACCTGTACTGACGCCCAAATTCAGCAACATCGGCGGACAAGTCTACCTTGGGGGCCTGAACCTCCCTCTGATTGCTTTCCTTTCGCTTAGTTTCCTTGTTCTTCTCCTGCATCGCCTTATTCTTGACTCGCTCTCGATACTGTTTATCCCAAAGCGCCTTCCTTTCCTTCTTCTCCTTGAGCGTCATGGGGACACCGGTGTTGCGCTTCCCCTTGGGTTTGACTTCTGGAACATTGTCCTCGTCGTTATGGACGAGCTTAGAAGTAGACGTAGTGGAGGCCTTGTTGATGATGTCGTTTCTATGACTAACGGACTTTTCCGCACGAGCTACCTCTTCCTCGGTGTCCACGTTCTCTTTCTCAGCCTCGGCGCGGGTTATCATTACAAAGGCAGGCGCCTTTCCTGGCCGGTGACTGTCACAGAATGGATTGACACTGAGGACCTCGGTGTCGTAGTCGTCTTCATTAACGGCAGACGTCGCTTCATGAAAATGATAGCAGAGCCATAGAAAAGCCCGAGCGCGAGATGTACTAGAGACTTCAACAGGAAGAAAGAGGTCGATGAATTCAAGCTCATTTAAGAAATGTTCTTGACCGATGGCCTAACCAGACTGGGGTTAGCATAATGGGGCAGAAGCCGCTGTGACACGCACAGGTGAGTAATTGGAAAGAATGAAAATGATAGTGGCGATGCTAGTAGGGGGTACCTTTCCGCTTGTCTGTTTTAAGGACACGTCATAAATATCGGGATATATCTAAGCGAACGGCCAAGAACGTACTGCACGGGCAAGAATGTCACCGGGAGTCGTCGGAATAGACTTTGGGTCTTCATCCGGTACCGTACAGGCCTTGAGTAAACCTTTGATTCTGGGCGCATCTTGGAGATTACCATCGGCCCTTTGTAGAGCAGGTATTGGGTGGTATGTTCGAACCGCTGTTTTCTTCTCCGCGAAGACTAAGTGAAACCATGAATAGAGGTAAGAGATGAAGTGAATGAGCCACTCACAGCTCATTGTTGTATTCACCCTGCCTACATTTGCCAACAAAGCCAGCATTGCGAAATCGGTGGTGAAGATGGCAGAAGCCGACATAGAGTCTTTGAGCGCCTTGGTAGCCTTCGTCGAATGCATGATTGCATTCACATAGAGGTCGCGAAAAGAGACCTTGCCGCCAGGAGGGCCCCCGACAGCAGAGGGATAGGGATCGGTGAAGACACGCTGGTCATCGCTGAAGATGTTGAGGAGGAAGTCATATTGGAGGTCGACGCGCGTCAGAGGTTCTCCGTCGGCGCGCTTGATGGCGAGAGGTTTCTTGGGGAACGGGCTCTGCTTGCGCGACATTGTCAGCTCGTCATGGAGAGACGAAGCTGGTGGCGTTCTCAAGGATTCCCACGGCGACCAGTCTGTGATCCACTGATGTCGGCAAACCAGCCGGCAACCGGTCAAATGATTCGGTCCGAACTCTCCCGTACCCCTGTACTTCGCCGCACCGTCTCTAACACAACAGCCTTCTGATGGCTTATATTGTCTCCCTGGTCCAGATTTCTTGCTCTTGTTCTGCCATCTTGTCCGTGCTTACTGCTCAACACTGGGGTATGCAGGGCATCCCCTTAAACCTCTCTGATTCCTTTCTTCTCTCATGACATTGTCTTTCCTTCTCTTCCTGGCTCTATGTGTATTTTACTCCGAAGCCGCCCACAATATCACCATTAATGCGACAGACACGTCACTTCAGTTTTCCTCTGGTTGGAATGTCTCACAGAACTCTGCTGGCCAGCAATTTCTATTCATCAATGAACTCGGAACCGTGCTCATGGCATCATTGCCGAGTAGGTCCAAAAATACTCCAGCTGTTACTTCTCATTCACGTTCACACGCAGATGCAACATCTCATGTATTCTTTATCGGACTCAAGCGATCTTGGGGGTCTACCTATGGCTTCTGCATCGACTGCGATGCTCAGACCAATGTCGGGTCCATCATTATAGTAGATGGACATGACTCTACTCTTTCGAACAACAATCTTGCAAAATTAGTAAGGTTTTAAGTGCTTCATTGGTCTGCACGCCTCATTCCTATGCGCCCGATAGGACATTATTTTCTCTTCCCCTCTCGATCCAAGTCACAACCATGTTTTAGCCATTTTCAACCTTCCCGACATCAGATTCAATAATTTTAGTCAGGTCACTTTTAGCTCCCTGATAGTCACAATCGAAGATGGTCAGCGGTGTTTTTCTTTGTTTGCGTGACTACTACCAACCTTTCACTTTCCAGGCGACGGAGATTCTATCCCACGTACGTTCACTAATGTTCGTGTTCAAGAAGGCTGAATTTTGAAATGCCGAAATAGTTACCACTAACTCCTCAGTATCCTCCACCATATCTGGTGTATCAGGCACCCCCTCACACATCCTTTCTACATGTCGGTTGTTCAGAACTATATGTACGTTTACGGTCACTAAATTCTTCCTTAGGGAGCAGTATGGAGACATCAGCGGCTTCAACTTCATCTAGTGTATCGAATTCCGAGGCAGACAGGACATCATCTTCATACGCTTCTTCCCAAACTTCTTATGTCCCATCTGACCCTCCTTCCTCTTCATCACAATATACGCCGCCATCGTCACCAATTGCTTCTACACCTAGGAGTACTTCCGCGGAACCTTCAGGAACCTCGGGTAACGACAATACCAATAGCGACCTTACCCCGTTTTCAGTGAACAAATCGCTAATCGCGGTGATTGTCACTTTAAGCTCTGTCGCCGTGCTTTCGCTTGTCCTAGGCCTTTTCCTTTTCTTCCGGCAGAGGAAACGTCAAACGCATAGAAGACTCTCTGAGCCACTGTCGTTTGCAGATAGGCGGATGACCGGACCACCTGAGTTACCAATGGTAGAAGGTTTAGATAATATAGGGCCTCTCGCTGCTGCCGGGCGTGAACCGCCTCCCCGGAGAAACGTTACGTCATATGCCAATGCGGTGGTAGGGCGGTGGCCAGGAGACAGTAGCAGGCACATAAACAGCTCTACGCCATCAAACAGACGAAGTCAAGATATGTGGACTACAAGACCAGATGGGAATCACATCTACCGGGTTTAAAGGGTTAAACTTGCTGTAAAACTCGTAGCCAGAACAATAGTCAGACGTTCACTACTTACTGTATATTGTATCCTTATCAGTGTTATTTATGCAAAGAATATGCTGGCTTTTGGCACGTATATTCCGCTATGAATTCTACTTCTACAACAAACATTCTGGCACGAGGAAGTTCTTAGAGTAATAGGCTGATAACGTTAGAGTATAATTAGGCGTCGGAGAAGTGAATGATGAGAAGTCGATGATATGAAGTACATGTGAATGAATCCGATCAAATCCGCAGTTAATAGAGAAAGAACGAAGGGGAAATGTGATAAATTCAACAATCATGCTGAAGAACAAAATGGAAGATCTCCTTCGTTGACGTACGAAGCTTCATAGGTGTTCTGGTATAATTGTGAGCTGGAGCGTATCGTAACTTGACGAAGGACACATACCGGGTTGCCAATAACTCAGCACATGCTCTAAAACTTCGATCACCACGCTGCTCTTATACATCAATCCATGGTCCGCCCCTTTCACAACCTTGACAGTACATTTATTTTCCCCCATGTTTTTCTCCATCCATCGCACGGCATGTTCTGCAATCTTCTCATCCTTGTCGCCATACCACACATTGACTTTATGCGGATAAGAAGCGTAGGCGAATCCCCATGGATGATTGTCGTGATTTAGAATCTGCAATAAGTCGTTGTGTGACCCTTTTGCAGACTCAGAGTGGGACGCGGCGATCAGGGCATTGGCTAGCGTTGCTTGATAACCATGATTCGAACCGTTTCTAGTGGTGAATGACGCATTAGAGGAAAAAGTTTCCTGCACGCTTGTAATAGGCGATGTAGGCAGTGATGTTGCTCCACGCGAGGTATTGAAGGAAAGAGACCGTCGCCCGTTTGCGTGCGGATAGGGAATATGTCCTGTCGTCGAGAAATTATCTGGTGATGGCGTTAACGATCGGTCTCCCTTAGCCAGCGATGTCTGGGACGGTTCGATGGCCTTGTTCCAACTGAGATCATCAAACCCTAGTCCAACTTCAAACTTGAGAGCGGGAGGGAGCTGAGGGCTCAAATGCTCCGATGCTTTCGATGACTTGGACTTCAAGGACCCCATCGAGCGCAGCGCTTTAAGTCGCCGCCCCGACGGTGCCTTGTCGTCCTCCGTGGGAGACTGGGGTTGAGAATGGGATGGTGCTTTGAAACGGTCCAAAAAGCTCCTCGAATTCTTTCTTTTCGTAGCGCCTTCCTGCCGAGTCGGTCGTAGGTCTACACCAAGCGTGCTGCGGCTCTCGAATCGACCGTCAAAATCCCCGAGATCGTCATACTCGCTAAATGTGCTCGAAGTCATGCTTGGCCTTGGATGATTATCGATAGATGAGGAATAGATAGGACTCGTGTTACCATGTGCTGCCGGCGGTGAACCGCTCATCAGCACGCCTTTTGACGAGGGTGATCGAAAATCATAGCCGATGCCTTCATAGGCTATAGTTGGAGGTTTACCAATCATCCACGCCTGCAGCTTCCAATCTGCTGCTTGTGCGGTCTTTAATATCCCGTTGGGTACGTATTTGAGCCATTTATAGCCTCCTGAAAACAGAAATGAGATGAATGAATGGCTTTGAGACGCAGGCTCACCACTTTCGTTGCCTCCTACCCATGGTGCAAGTAAGCAGATGTCACCGCGTATACGTTTTGACAGCTTATTGGCGAATGACAAGGCGTAAGGCGCACCAGCTGAGTGGGCCATAACGCTACATTGGTCTATGTGAAGCAGATCAAGAACCTCCTCTACGACAGACGCCCACTGCATGATGCCTTTTGCAGATTTCGCGCGTGGCTCTGTCCGACCAAGACCCCATCTGTGAGCGACACATATTAGCAGAAGATGGTGTGAGAACAGAAGATAATTACCGGTCGATCGTGATAAGCCTCAATCCCATGCATTCTGCCATCTCGTCATACAAGCCCATGATGTGGCGTACGCATCCCAAACCTAGGAACACAACGACCGGGATCCCTGTAGGATTACCCAGATCCGAAAGACTAACAGTCAAAGGATTGTCTGAAGACGCATGAGGCGACCGGGTTAATTTCAGTAGTGTGGTAAGTCGTGCTGAACGCAAATACTGAGCAACGGCATGAGCCGGCGACGGTTTGGATAAAGACACCAGTGGATTAGTGGTTTCAAAGGATGGTGGAGGATGGCATGAGGTCAAGGACATGGAGTAGATTGATGCCGTTCCCCCCTCAGATCGGGGAGAGTAGATACTGGTGCTGTCTGCGGATATTGTTGACTGTCGGTTCAAGTAGGAAGAGGGTGGTGGATGTGGAGGCGTAGGCGTAGGCTTTATGACGGTCTGATTCCGGAGAGTTCTCTGAACTTCGTCAGCAACACTATCGATGGAAGATCGGGATAAAAGTTCCGCCTCATCCTCAACGGTCAGTGGTTCAGGTTCTGGCTCAGGTTCTTCTACTAGTGTGCAATGGCCATGACTGTGCGCATATGAAGATGTACGTGTTAGGGACGCCCGGGACCGTAGCTGTGCTTCGGGAGGCGCATACGCGCGAATGATGTCGGATATGGAAGGTGCTATGCCTTTGGTACGTTCCTGATGCGACAAAGACGTTCCACCGACCGAGTCAGCAGAGGAAGGTCTATGCCTGACAGGCGGTATAGGTGATGGAGCTCGAGATTCATCCTCAAGAGGAGGTGAAGGTGTCGCAGGAATAGATAGGGTGATAGTTGCGGTAGAGTTGCTACGACTAGGTGCCAATCTCTTCGGACGTCGTTTGTGTAAAGGGGGATGCAGCACCAACGTCTCATCTTCCTCGTCCCCTGAATAACTGGATCTATTGACAGAGGTCTTTGACTTCTTGGGTCTTCGAGCCTTGCCGCCACCGAGGACGATACCCGGCGGTGGAGTAGGGAGTGGCGGTTGATAGAGTGGATGATGGCCCGGTATTCCGAACCTTGCTCGACTTGAGGAAAGACCGGCGCTAATGATGTCCTCCCCTCCATTCATGTTATCTACCAAGGCATCCATTGCCTCGACCGTCGAGACGGGAGCAGCAACCATGACGGAGAATTCTCGGAATGAAACGTTGTCTGTAGGCGTGTCGGGCGGTGTCTCCGTATGTTGCGTAGAAGAACCGGAAAAGCGATGGGCAGGAGTTGGATCGGCCCAGTTGGAGGTCTGACGGGATGGCCCGGTCCTGGAACGGATTCTTGAAGAGGATTTTGAAGAAGATTGGGTATCTTGAGAAGGGTATAATGGGAAATCGGAAATTTCGGTGCTGGGAAAGGAATACGAAGACTGTTCTACCTTGACCGGTGGCCTGGTGCCTTTCTTCTCCCGAACAGTCTGATCAGAAAAAGTGCCATCTGCTGGAGAGATAGGTGATTGTGGTACAGAGGAGTAGGCTTCCCGACCTCTGGACTTGGACAAGCGTGGTTGAGCCGTCTTTGGTCTCGGATATGCTTCAAAGTACGAAGGTCGGGAATGCGACGAACCAGAGGGGTCAAAATTAGTATTGTATGGGTCGGAAGGAACGCTCGACTTTTCCTTTTCGCGTCTTAGAGACAGAAAAGATGCGCTTTTGCGAGGTAGGCGGTGAGACGAACTAGTCCCTGATCCCAATGGCTGAGGACGTGATAGAACGGTGTGCATCGCGAAGAAAGAGTCTGCACGTCAAAAAGGAGCGTTTCGTTCTCTTCTTCCCAAAAGAAGAGAGATAACGCAAGGTCGAAGGGATGAGAGAAGAAGTCTGGTCGATGCGGCCCCGACAATGGCCACCTTGAGAGAAATGGCAACGGCTCAATTTTGCTCCAATAATGTCTTTCCTATTTGGGCGATACGGCAGTAATAGTCTATCTTTTCATTGATGATCTATCTTCTTATAATGTAAGTGACCGTGCACGCCTGCACGTCTCTATGCAGCTGATATTCCTGTATATCTGCTCGATTCGATATGAAATACAAGAGGTGGATATGTGATAACATCAAGAATACAGTCTGTAACTTTGAAAGCATGGATGTATATATCCATCGAAATGTATTAAAAAAAAACGGCCGTGACATGCGGAGAAGCTTCGAATTCCATTTACCCAGTGAACGACAAATGAATGCCTCGAAGAGATGATTCTCTTCGCACCGGTATTTCTGTCAAAGCTGACCACCGCTGAAACGGAGGGTAATTTGTTCCATTGGGCAGACCAAGCTCCCGAAGAGTAGACAATTTTGTCGAGCTCACGAACACAGCCCACTCTTCTGCCGTGATTCGACTGCTTCTCCCAGTCACAACGAGCTCCTCCAATGTTGGAAAGCACCGTTCTATCGACTGCAATGTTGCAGGGCAAACAGGTGTGTCGATAAGACAAAGTCGAGATAATGAAATGTGGACTGGACTTTCGAAAGACGAGAGATCGAAAGGGAGAGGGTCGTCGCACTGCATCTCGTAATGCAATTCCGCAATAGGATGTAAGTCCAGCATTGGCCGGATCTGCTCGTGGAAATCATCACTTCTCTCAGTCGTGACCCAGAGTTGTGTCAACGAAGAAGTCTCGTGAAGGAGGTGGATCAAATGACCGTTTATTATACGGACAGTATCCAAGACGAGAGATGTGACCCGTAGAGGATAGGGAAGGGAGGGAAATACGATATCGAGGTCAAGATTCGAAAGTTGGAGGCTCTCGAGCCTGGCAAACTTGAATGCAAGGACTTCATCCCACTCCAATGATGGAGGTGAATGCAGCGATTCCTTCTGCAAACTTCCGTCAACCCAAAGGTATCTAACGCAATGGGGATGCGACATCGCATTGAGGTATCTGTGCGCCGAGACCGCCAGTTCCCCGCCCAGTGTTACGCATTCCAGACCCTCCAGACCCAAAATGAACCTGACGCTGGCCATCTGCTTCATGGATGGTCTCCCACATTCAGGCCAGCCGGTGCGAAGTGGGCGAATGTCGATCCCTTTGACCATGCCAAGCAGGTGGTCATTTCTTTGAAGCGTTTCAGCGAGGAGTGCGCAAGAACGATAAGACAGGAGGACGGGGACGCCATAGAGTCTCTTCCTGATGGCATGCAGCCAAGAGAAGGATACGGTAGAGAGTGAAAGGAGGTCCTGGGGCCACCAACCATTACTATTCTCGAGAATGACAGGGATGAGATCGTCCACAAGTCGTGGACGCTGACCGTGCTCAAGGACGGCGGACATCTAGATACTTAGATGGTGGGAGTTACAGGGAACGGAGAGGTAGTCCAAAATTGCTCCACCTTGAAAGTTACGGCAGTGAACCTGATGGGAGGAACTGCCCTGCCTTCCCGGAAGGAATGGTGGAATGGTCGAGATGGTCACTCCTTGACATCTATACGGTCTTGTGACCGGAACAATCGGTCCGTTGGCGATCACCGTGGCGGCATAAGTCCAGCTTTTAAGTTCCCCGTTTACGAGGACACTGGGGCCACTGCTCAGAGTGAAACGGCGTCCCACTTTGCAAGAATCTCACAGGGATAGACTCCTACAATTTTCGACCATTGTATCACTTTTGCTGCGGGTCTTGATATCTTACAAGCTTTACACTTGCTACTGTTTTGGATCTTGGAGGCTGTCAACAACCACATATGGTGCGTTTATTCATTTCCCTGATCGTCTTTCGTGATACTCAAGTCGGGCATCATCGTTCGGTTTCTATACTTCAATCCGCCGCTTGATGATCATACTACTGAATTATGGCGATGTCGGGGCGTTCTGGGAACCGTAAATTTGGAAGTGTAGGAGAGACCCCTTTCTTTGGCAGTAAATCATTCATAGAGGTAAGCGTTGTTTTCAGGCTACCGATAGTTGTCTGACACTTAGCTGCCCAATAAATTCACGACAGTGTCTCTCTTCCGTAACTGCAAGCTTCTATGATTTACTAACCCTGACACAGATATACGAACGACGCTTTACAGTCCATCATGGTCCTTTTCGGATCATATTATTGTCTTCTGGTCTAAATCTCCCAACAATATCAGTGCCGCATTTGAATACTGGTTTTATATGATAATGGCGATGCTGGGCACCACTGTCAAGGTCGTGAGATAGCAACCGCCTATAGCCCCATGGTTTCTAGTGACCCTGCGAATTCATCTTTCCAGTGCCTTGATATTAACTCGATTTCCATGGCCACGACGGTTCATCTACATCGATTCCTAAGGAATTTGATGAAAAATAATGGTGCAGCCTTTCCCGGTTCAAGTAGCTACATTGTACAGACGTATTATGCCGACTCTGATATTCTTGTTCCCTCTATGTATTGTACCATTCATAAGTTAGGCCTAGGGAAGAACAAGAATGTATATTTAGGGGAGTTGAAATTGACGGCGCATAGGGACGCGTAATTCATTAGTAGCGGCATGTGACCTGGAGTCCACCTGGCCATTTAACACATGCTTCAAGGCAGTACCCCTCCGCGTAGTACTGAGCTGGACTGAACAGCGATGACCGCCGTGGCGCCCTTGTACACTGTTCCCATTTCTGAGCGGCCTCGACAACCATGGCGTCGCACCTTCTCTGCTGTATTATTCTTTCTTGTATTCAATCTCGGCTGTCTGATGATCAACGCCTCACAATTCGTGTTTCTACTACCTCTTCGGCTCCTCCCTTTTAAGTGGTCCAGAGCGCTGTACGTGGATGGCATCCGGTATACTAAGGGCGCATTCGGGTGCCTCCTCAGTACGTCCCTTAATCACGATCTCCAATCCATTTTGGCGCTTAGCGTACCCCAAGTCCTGATATGCCAGTGGTTTGCCCCGACAAAACTTGTTGTGTCATTCGAGACAACGGGACGGGGCTCCTTCACTCCGGAGGACATAGATCGTATCATCGTGAAGGACAAGAAGGGTGATGTCGTGTCCTTAAACCTTCCGACCAAGTTCGTCATGATAGCGAACCACCAGGTGCGCAGTGGCTTGCTCCGCCTTCGTTTCTTTCTGACGAGAATTGCAAGATTTACTTGGACTGGTTGTATGAATGGTGTCTGTTGTATTTTATTGGGCTTCAAGGGGTTCACCGATATGTGTACATTACATTGAAGAAGAGTCTCCAATGGGTTCCAATCGTCGGATGGGTACGTCATTTATAGCCTAGTTCTTGTGGTCTAATAAAAACACAGGGCATGCAATTCTTCAATTTCATCTTTTTGGCGAGGTCGTGGGCATCTGACCGAGTACAGCTATCAGCCAGCCTGTCCACATTAGGATCTGAAGCTGAAACGCAGGATAATCCGCTCGCGTTCATTCTGTATCCAGAAGGAACACTTGTTAGTCAAGACACGAGACCTATTAGCCAAAAGTTCGCTGATAAAATGGGAATTGTGAAGGTGTTCCCTCGCTGAGATGCGGCCCGAAACTAACTGGTATTTGCCTTAGGCTGATATGATTCATACGCTACTACCTAGGTCGACCGGATTATACTACAGTTTGCGTTCGTTATCACCGCGCATCCCGGACCTCCGTTTGATCGACGTCACAGTGGTATACCCAGGTACGTGGCTGTTGCGGTGAATGCGAGCGCAGGCAAAAATGTCCAGCAGGTATACCCCCATTACATTATGGACAAGACTTTTATACCCTACGCTCTGTGTTCTTCGACGGTATCCCACCTCCCGTGATTCACATGCACCTGCGGATGTTTGATGTCGCGCGGGAGGTACCGATTGGCGATCTATCGGGGAGCAATCCTCCGGAGGCATCCCCGAAGACGGAGCCTACGGTCGAGGTGGACATACCCGAGAAAGAAAAGAAAGGATTCGATGAATGGCTGAAGGGGCTCTGGAAGGAGAAGGACGACTCAATAGGAATGTTTTACGAGGCGAACTCGTTTGCTCGTGAGAAAGCGGCGCAGGTCGAAATTCCTCTTAAGCTGCGGCGGAAGCGTGAAGTGCTGGACGCATTCTGTTTCTTCTTACCGGCCGCCGCAGGATGGGCATGGGGGAAGTGCAAGACATATTAAACGTAAGACGAGGGATACAATATACTAGATGTAGCATAAGTGCACCGAGGCTTGGAAAGCTACTCGGATTCTCGTCTATTTTGGAGACTTTTGATTAAGAAGAGACTGGTGTCCAAGAAGCGATCGACGCAATTGGTCAGACATGAAGCCTCGGCGGAGGAAAACTTGTTGGACGGCGTGGAAGTGATGCACCTGAAGATAGGGTTAGATAGGAAACATGGAAGAAAACGGGCATTAATATTACTTGTCCCAGCACATGGTCGTGAGGTTGTGGATTGTGGTATGGAGCTTTGCATTCGCTTGTTCCCTAGCCAGGAAGGCATCTAGTTCGCGCTGCGAAAAAAAAATATAATGTGGGCAGAACAAGGCAATGAGAGAAAAAAGGCATACCCTTGTGGCGGCATCAAAGGCAGAGTCAGCCATGAGTTGTGGCAGTGCCGGGGAATTGCAATTGATCATTCGGGCAATTGCTTAGTCATTGTGTAAATTTGCCTCCGCTTTTCCAGATCCGAGTGATCAACGAAAAGACAATTTTAGTATATTATCTCGGAAACCGGTCGAACAGGTTAGGCCGTCGTCCCAGGCTGATTAGCGCTTTAGCTGCCTTTAGGGTTCAGTCTGGTTCTCTAGCAAAGGTCCACCTAGAAATCCTTATTACTCGTCGCTGCATGGCCCAATGCGCGTTCTTGGTCTCGTAGCCGCGCTGCCACCATTCAGCCTCTGTCAATTCGATTTCCCCCCTTCTCGTCGTCGTCGTCGTCGCTTTACTGCCTTTCATTTTGCTTTATAGCTCGTCGAGGCCGTCGTCGGAGGCCTTCTTCATCCAGTTCCGGCCCCTGCGCATCTCCCTTGCCTCTTACACGTGAGGCTTCTCTCACCGTCCATCTTTACGGCCCAAACTTTGTATTCTCATCTGCCGCGTGTGCCTTCTTGCCTCGTGTCACATTTCTGTTCTTTCTTCATGGCATCCACATCTGCTCCTCCTCCATCCTCCTCATCTTCTTGGCCTCCAGATCCAATCCCTCCGTATGTCCTTTATTTTTATTCCCTTGCCTTCCGTATTTTTCGGCTCACTTCTCCCATCGTAGTGTCGGTTACCTTAGTCGGAAGGCTCTTCCCATTAAACGTAATGACGCAGAGTCTCTCACGCGCGAGGACGTGCAGTTCGATCTCCTCAATCATATTTTCTCCGACCAGACTGCCGTTTTCACTCCCCAAACTCCTGGAAAGATCACTAAGCTCCCCTTCAAAGAGCTCTATATCAATGCCCTCTACAACTCGAGCAAATGCTCAAAAGTTCTTAAAGAGAAGATGGTTGAGACCCCCGCCTTCGCCCTCGAATTCGCCAAGATATGCCTCCTCACCAATGTCGGAAGAATAAACACCACAATGGCCTGTAAGACTTCCACTACCCTCTTTGATCTAAATTGATCTGACCATATGCGTGTCGTAGTCTTTCCAGAGATGAAGACCGCTTTGCGAACGTACCATCCTGTCCCCTCACTTCAAAAGACCGACGGCAATGCTCAAGATGCACCCCGTATCAAGAATTGTCTCAAGGCCGCGTTACTCCCGTCAGAACTCAAAACTCTGCCTCCTTCCAGCCCGGACGAGATTCTTCTCAAACTGGTCCGTCCTTGTTTTTTTAACTCAAACAAGCGTTCGGTTGCTGATTCACTGATTTTGTTTAGCGATCGGGGAAACGACCTCCGACAAGTGTCGTAAACTTAGTCTTTGTTCTTTCCAACCACGCAGCCGTGCGTTAGATTTCTTTGTTCTAGAATACATGTTCATTTTGTGTCTCACAGCCTTTAGCCCGCGTTCACTTCGACGGAACGGTTAATTTCCTAGATTTCTTTCTGCCCAAGCCGTTGGCCTCTGCCGATCGGGCTAGAGCGTTTCTGTGGTTTATGTATCACTATCTCGAAAATCCAACGGGATCTAATCCTTTCGACGACGATTATTCGCGGAAGCACCCCAACATGGCACCCTATCTGCGACCTTTGAGTCAAAGAGAAGCTGCAAGAGAAAATGTGGACACCGAGGACGAAATCATATGGGGAAACATGATGTCGAACCAACGGAACATTTTCCTTCACAAATTGGTCTCGTCGATGGAAAGTGATAAAAAGGCCAAGCCTGCGGCACCACACTTTGTTCCTGGTAGTATTTCGCCTTGTTCCGCATTGAGTTTTGAGCTGACCTTGGTGTCCGCAGCCGCACCCGAGGCGACGCCCTCGGTGGGACTTCGAACAGGTCAAGATCCCTCCCGGGACGAAGCCCCGTTCATGTTTTACGTCCCAGGGCGTGAACCGACGCCATCGCGCGAGGTAAATGAGCAAGGTGAGGTCTATCACGTCCGTTTGCACACTAAGCGATTATATGCTTCTCACAGAAACCCCGATGTTACTCTCAGACCTCCGTCATAGTCGTCGACATCAAACCGAACAACACCAGCAGAACCAGCCTCCGGCGGCCCCGCCACAGTATATTCGACACCGTCAGCCACCCCAGCAACAACAACTGCCACGACATCACACGATTCCCATCATGCCCCGGTCCCATACTCGTACCTATAGTGCACCTATTTCGCGGCAAGAAGAAGGTCGATCAATAGTTGAGCGTAAGTGATGGGGCCACCTGGCAATTGCTCCTGTATTGATGTAATGCAGAGGCCTTCCATATGGCTCTAAACTCCGATCCTCTGCTAGACTCGGATGAAGAGAACGCGGACGACAACCTCCGGGTAGACTATCGTGCGCTTTCCCCCCTTTTGATCGTGACATTGCCATCATTGATAAACGAATTGCCCAGGACGGCGACTTGACGTCCTCACACGCATAAGAGGAAGGCCTCCCACGCCTGATCCAATTCCACCGCAAGAACAGCACTTTTACAGCGCAAGGCTCCCATAAACACATGTATTTATATTGCAATCATCACTACGCATATGCATTGTAAATCGTATGTTGTATGGCATGGATGGACGATCTAAAAACCAGGATTGACGAGTGTAGAAACATCATGTTACTTTGGACAATTCTATTCTGTATTAATAATACTAGGACCTGCCCGTAAACTAGCACAATACCAGTTCAGCAGTACATAGGCACCGCGGCCTACTTAGTACCAGGTAACATGAATAACAGTCCTGTCCATGTGTCATCGATCGATAAAGAAGAGTAACGAATGTCCGATTGCGAGAGGATACAAGCTCGTCACAAGTAATATAAAATAGAAGAGTAAGTAGAAACACAACAACGAAGAGGGGCTAATATTATACAGTGTGCGAATAGAGAAGAAAAGGGAAATAAAGGTGTGCAAGACTTCGAAATCCCAAAGAACGAAGATAAAAGTGACATAATGAGTGTGGTAGTCTGAAGAGGCCTAGAATCCGCCTGGCAAAAGGAGAACTGGATGTTCGAAACCAGACCTGGGTTTACATGGAGTCAGATCAGCAGGAGCACTGTGGCGTCTCCACTTTCTTTCCTCTGAATCCATCTCTTGCGCACTGAGGGAAATTTCCATTGGTAACGTTCGACGGCGAAGCGTGGAAAGCATGTCCTTTGCTCGACGCTCCCGCGAATCCAAAGCAAGAAGATTGGACTCGGACAGTTGGGACACGCGTGCTGTGCGTGGAACCCGAATCGTCTTGATTTCGAGGGCAGGAGGTGGTAGTGAATGCTTTGGTTCAGTGAACGATGGTCGGGACGTGTTAACCGGCATCTGAAGTCTGCCAACAGACAGCGTAGGGCGGTCGGTGCCAATAGGTGGTTGACGTGGCTGGGTCAAAAAGGCTGGGAGTCTGGTAGTACGAGCGTTGGAATTACCCTCAGAGCTGGGAAGCCTCTGAGTGCTGAGACGAGCCGAAATCTGATCCAAAGACGGCAATGGCTTCGGGGGCTGGGGTTCGTGAATAGCAATCGTGGCAGGTGCGCTGCTCGTGAGGCCATCTTTAGGTGGGCTCGGAAGTCGGAAATCCACCTGTTCAATCCAAGGTTCTCTTGGATACGTCAAGGGACCAGTCCCAAATTTATCGTTATTTAAGGAATCAAAGAGTGCAAGAGGTGATACAAGACCGGGAGAAGGGAGTGTATAATGGAAAATGGCGGGAGACTCTGGTGGTGTCTTTGGGAGACATGTTGCCGTAGGCGACGGCGGCGCAAGAATTTTAGACAGAAAGAGCGCCCGGCGTTCAACTAGAAAGTAAAATCAGTAAGTTGAAAAATATCCAGCGACGCGATAAGACGTGCATTGTTTGTTCCTATGCGCTTTAAGGGCAACCTCCTTGCGAAGATCAGTCTTCTTCGCACTCGCGGCTGTGTTCCTCTCCCTCGACGCCCTTAGCAATGCTTCAAAGCGACCACGCTCCAGACCCTTTCCCGACACTGGCGCCTCCGGAGGACGAAGTGGGGACAACTGCCTGACAAAACGACTGTTGACCGGAGGCGGGCTGAGATGAACGGGTCTGAAGCTCTCTTTCTCGCCGTCTGGGGGTGACACGGCCCATGCGAAGGGAGAGAATGGCTCTTCGGATACCTCCTGCGGCGGTGCAGGAGAGATGGATATCTGTGGAAGGGGTACAGCGATAGCCATGACAAAAGAGCGTACAAGTCTGCTTGAATACAAAGGTAGGCGACCAGCACCGGTAATCTTCTAGAGAATTTCACTGGCGAAGGAAGGAGAGGAAAAGATCGTCCTCAGAGGACAAAAGAGCAAGAAGGGAAAGATATCAAACCGCACGCACGCAGACTGGCTGCGAACAAAACAATTTCCAAGTTGAGCTGCCATTATTTATCATCGGCACGACTTCCCTAGCAACCTTCTCCCCGCACTATATCTCACCAATATATCCATTCCCCTTGCAACTACCTAGACCGGTGCTTGGATTCAATCTGATCCTTGTGGTATACATATCCTGATCTCCGAAACTGCTGGCACATATGAACACTGCTTGCACTAAATGAACCTCGTCGTGACAATGGTGTCGGTGACAACCATCAGATATCAGAACGTTTATGTCTTGGCATCGTTCACTTTTTTTCTGCTCATTCTTCAACAATTTCACTATATTAAAGCCTTCCAATACCGCCTCATGCATCTAAGCCGCCTCGACGGCCTCCGCAACTTTCTTGTCAAAAAGTCCCTTGGCTTCAGTCCACACTCGCGCGGTCTCCCGGTTGGGAAACTCGAGCAAGGAGGGAAGGAGGTCCGAACTGAACTGCTCCGAAGCTTCTCGTGGAAGCAAGGTAGGCAGATGATCAATAGATATCACGGACAGAGGTGGATTCTCAGTCCTAGGGAAATTTTGAGGGTCAGGATGCCATAGTCTCGTGGACGTATCCATATCACTCACCCAACGTCGACAGGTACTGTGGGTACAGAGAATGTCGTGTTAATCGTATATATGGGAATTGGGTTGAAGGGGTTCGTAGTGTCACAGCTGACATCGACAACCGTCGACAGCCGTCGACCTTTTCCGGCAGAGATGATTTGTTCACGAGTCACGAACGAGGGAATCTTGGAGCTGAGATAGATGCAGTCGACGAAAATGTCGACGTCAAGGATCTCAGCGAACGGGCCGCCCTTGGCGGTTTCCTCCATGTCCCACTTGAGAATATCATCCCTTGATGGGAAAGTGAGTCATAGCGACACAACCTTGGAGATATACATACTCGTCTAAACCAATCTTTCTGAAGAGGTCAACTGCGCCACGTCCGCATCGTCCCAAGGCACCAATGACCAGAGCCTTGAAGCCCTTACCGCTACCGCCCAAGGCTGTCTTGACGGCACTTATCATCGCGTCTTCGTTTTCGAAAGGCTCAAGAAGACCAAGCTTTTCGCCCTTTCTCTGCGACGCCACCGCAAGAGCCCCAGCAGCAGCCCCTGCAAAGCCAGCATGGTAACCAAACGCAGCGACCCGTCGGCCGTTAGCATCATTTAGGAATTCTAGGTCGTACAGTCTTCCTCCGCCTCGTTGGAAACGAGACAATACATCGACCCACCCAGCTTGTTTCTTGTAACAGTGAGCGAACTGGATGTGAGTATGCGGGAGAGGGTCTGTAGACTCGGGGAGTTCTTTCAGTCCAATGATTGGTATGTCCACTGGTGCTGAAGGCCAAGTATTGTTATCCACGAGCTTGCATCCAACACTATCACGGCCATGAGTGATGAGGAAACAAAATACAGTATCCGTACTAACGCTTCATATTCAGAATCATCAAAGATACGTTGCTCGTCTCGTTCAACAAAGATTTCGAAACCGGCATCGATGAGCTTTTTGGACGTTGTCGGCGTCAGTGCAGCTCGGCGTTCGAACTCCTTCTTTTCGCAACGAAGCCATAAACTGGGTTTAGACATTTGGATGAGACGGTGTAAGATGGCAGACAGTTGAGAAAAAAACTATGACTCGATCGATCTTAATTTTTCATGAGTTTGTGTTTTGCCACGCGACGCGTCGCCCTATTATGGTCTAGAATCGTCGGCAACGCCCGATGGCTGACCTCACCTCAACCCCATCGTCCAGTACACATACAGCTTCAAGCATACAACAAGAAACTCATAATATCGAAGTTTGTTGAATTACTTGCGCAATTATCACTCTCCCCATACTTGCTTGCAGAAATGTCTTCGATACGCAGAGGAACTGAAGTTTGAGGGAAACGACCACTTCCGACAGCGCCGATGGAATGAAGCCCTCGTTGCCTATCAATCTGGGCTTGATCATCTTCCAAAGCGCAGGCCGAAGACAATTTCCAAGTCCCCGGAGGATCCTTTATCACGTCTAGGCGAAGATGAAGATGGAGAGACTAGTGACCCTGTGGAGTCAGTTCCGACTCCCAACAACAACGAGGTGGATACAGAGACGGACAAAGAGTGTGTTAAAGTGCGAGCCATATTGAATGCAAATATAGGAGCATGTTTTGTGAAAATGGTGCGTCCTTCACGGTTTTGACCAGGATCTAGCTCACGCGCAAGGACGATGTTAGAACGAACTTAAGCAGGCTATCGAGGCTTGTTCTGAAGGTAAATCATCCGGTGCTTTTTCTAAGGAAGGCTGTCACTGATACTCACTATTTCAGCTCTCATTGATGACCCCCAGTATGTAAAGGCACTTCAACGACGAGCCGCCTCTAATGACCAAATCGGTTCTTGGGCCTCTCTTGCCTCTGCGCAAGAAGGTACGCAACCTAACATTTAGGAACTCAACACTTCAACGATATCCTCCAACAGATTATAACGCCCTGCTCAAGCTCTTGCCGCCGAATTCGCCAGAGTCCAAGGAAACGGAGCGGAGCCTGCAGCGTCTGAAACCTAGATTAGATGATACGCAAAAGCGAGAAACAGCAGAAATGCTGGACAAGCTTAAAGGGCTTGGCAACAGTGTCCTAGGTGCGCCAGACTCTATGATAGTAGCTGCTGTACTAAGATTTGAATTAAAGGGAAGTTCGGTTTATCAACTGACAATTTCCAGTTTGTCCCCAACGGACAAGGTGGATATAACATGAACTTTTCAAGATGACTAGCCCTTCTTATTGTGGGAAGGTAGTAGTGGGCATAACACTATTAATGACGTAATTGTAGAGTTTGGGCGCGTGTTGGTCATGGTTATGAAACGGTTTACTTCACTAGGACGGATGCTTTGCTGCTCAAACGAGGCGAGTAAACCTAGCGCGCGCCGGCGGTCGTAAACCCTGTATCAGAAGCTTAGACATCATGAGCTAGGATAAGCCCTGACGCAGAGAAGAAGAATCTCAATCCAGATACGTTACAGGGTTGTGGTATATCGTAAAACCTCTCAGTGGCTTGATCTGCATGTGGAGCATTATAAAGAGAAAACGCCCTATGATCGATAGACTTGCCTTGGCTCGCACCTTGCCCTGTATCAAGGCCATTGGAACAGGTCCGTAAATCCGCGAATCGCGCGAATAAGAAAAATTGTCTCCACTAAGCCAGACATGACCGCTGGGAACAACGACATGCTCTGTCGATGCAGTCGTCTGCCCGGTGGGATCAACACATATAACATCTCCAGGAAGCCCAATTATTCGTTTGCAGACAATGCGAAGCGGGTCTAACGGAGATTTGGCTGTTACCAGTTCGCCGCGAACAAGTTCACTGAATCGCAAGGATAAACGATCTTCTAGAACCCAATCACCATCGATGGCCAAGGTTGGCAGCATCGATGGACCACCTGTCTGTAAAAACGAATCAGAAAGGTGATATATAACAATGCTATGAACATACAACCGAGGGACGGCCAACATAGTCGAAGAACAAATGCGCTGCACAGTAGGTGTTGAAAACCTGACTTGTTAGTTGCAAGTGACACAGAGGATATGTCTATACTTACATACAAGAGTCCCGTCGCGACGACCTTTCTTTGATACGAGGGACTTTGGGACCTAAAATGATAATAACGAGCCCAATAATCGTGGCAGCGTCTCAAGAAATAATTCTTGAGATATTGCATGAAGACATAAGTTGACTGGCACGGTTAAGCTGAGGGCAGTGAGGGGAAAATGAGATTACAGCCGTTAGCAATTGCAAATGCACGACTTTGATATGTTCCCACGGGCATTGTGATGTCTTCCTTCAAGAAAAAGGTCTCGTCCAAGCACATCGCCTTGCCTGGCACACGCCTGTCACCTGGATCCACATCTACCACCATCATATCCACTGGCATTCCTTCATTGGATGATCTTCTAGGCGGTGGCTTGCCCTTGTCGTGCTCACTCCTCGTGCAAACGTCCGATCCCCATTCTTCCTACGGAGAATTGGTGCAGAAGTACTTCATTGCACAGGGTCTTGTTGCTCGCCAAAATGTTTGTGTAATCTCGGAGGACGCGTTAAATCTTGTCAAGGGTTGCATGTGGCTGCCAAACTCTCAATATAACTCTACAGAGCCCGTAAATACAATCAACGTGAATGACGATGAAGATACCGGCCAATCTACAGATGAAAAAATCAAAATTGCTTGGAGATATGAACAAATGAAACAATTTCAAACTACGGTGCCATCGTCTAGTCTGTATGTAAGTTTACTTCGAGTGACTGACTGAATGTGAGACTAATTTTTCGCGGTACAGATCTGGTGCTGAAGAATTCTGTTCGACGTTTGATCTGACTTGTCGCATACCGGATTCAATTATCAACAGCGCTCTGCAATCAGGGCAACTTTCCTTGTTCAATGTAGGCACCGTCGGCATGGACGATGCGTCAACCCCATACTCTACTTTTGTACTCCGCCAGATCGAGAAAGTGATTAGGGCAGGATCTCCGTCAACACCTCTCCGGATATGTATTCCAGCTCTAGGGTCTCCCGAATGGGGGGATGTAAATAGTAGAGTAAACGCTCAACTGTCACTTGAATTCTTCATCCTTTTTGACCAGCTTTCTTAGGATATATTACGATTTTTGCATCGTTTTCGGACACTTTTGAGACAACATCCCCATACATGTGCCTCAATCAGCCTCCCATGTCATGTTTCGAGGCCTTTCTGGGATGGTCCAGGCTGGTCCCAAAAGCTTGGATGTTTTGTTGACTGTTCGATTACTTTGTCCGCGTTTAGTGGTAAGCTACGTCTCTCCTCGACATATTTCATTGTATCAAATTCGATATTCCTTGCAGCCAATCCAGCGATGACTGCGCTCTCTCCTTCTCACCACGGCCTCGTCGAGATCCGCAGACTACCGGCGCCACATACGTTACTTTCACCCAGTGACAAATTTTCCACGTTACGTGGACTATCATCATACGCTATGTCCTCCGGGGGTAGCGGTGAGAATAACCTCGCATTTAAGTGCACCAGGAAGCGACTGGTATTCGAAACATTGCATCTTGATGTTGAAGGGGGCGTCGGGGAACGGCGGACAACGCCCTCCGCCGGAACAGTCATGCAAGGTGTCACTGATCATGATACGTGTGACCAGCCTCCACTTACGAAAACGGCAGCAGCAGCCGTGGAGGTGCACTTGGAAGAAGATCTGAAGGACCCCTCTTCAATCACGTCCACAGTTCAGATGGAAGGCCTCACGGTGGCAATGGCACAGAATTCATCAATGATGGATGTGCCGAATCCAATGAGCGGGGAGACGTCTGCGAAGGTGAAGAAGCCAAAGAAACGGGTTGCGTTCCAGTCAGAGCGACCAGACTTGTATGACTTTTAAGCTCATCTCATGTCGGGCATCCGCAGTATACGGGATTACAGCCAGAATGCTGCCGGTAACCATCAATGTTCATCAGGCACGACTCGAGAGTGCACTTAACCAATGGTATCTGAATATTTGAATGCATGTCAACGGAAGCATTCGGACCCTGAATAAAAGACGCGGTAAGGCGCTGCAAGGTGGACCCCACGTCCACTATTATTATGCCGTTATTTATAAAATACATATGCAGGGGGTGGAGGTGGATAATTGATGAATCAATGGCTAACAGATGGATGATAGTCATCAGAATAATCACGATCTGGGAGTCGAAGATACAATGAAATGCCTCCGGCCCGGGGAGGCAACGAAAGTACTACCTAACTAGGAGTTTCAACAGTTGGATCTCTGACAGGCACCCCCTTATGTAGATGTTTGGGTTTAGGTTCGAGAGGCCTTCGGTATTTCATGACGACGAATCGGAAGTTTGACGGCATGTTATAGAAAAGGATTCAGTAAGGGTTATGTACAGGCCGGGAGAAGGGATACGGCTAAACAAACGGAAGGCAAAAGATGGCAAAGCAAAGGGCTGCTTAGTTGATCCTTGGCACAAGGCAATTGAGGCCTTCCGCGATTTAAACGTCCCCTGCAGCTAGCGCACGACCCGTCACCAGAACCGACAGTGAAGCCGAAAAATGGATCCGGCGGCAGAAAAAGGAAATAACTCGGCGTGGGGATTCCAGAATTCGAAAGAAAACATTGACGACAGGACAAGCGAACACTGGCACCGTCTACCGCCTCCACTGGCCCCACCTGCCGAAGTGACGGACGCGAAAGCGCGGATACTTAAACTGGACAAACCGCTGCCACCAATGCCCTTGGAAGGGCAGAAAGAGGAATCGTTCCGAAGGCCGTGGATGGAAACGGATAGAGAAGACGAGACCGGCAAACGAGGTAAGTGCTCGTATTCGGCATCAAGCATTCTGGGGACACCCGGATGAAGCCTAGAGAGGCAAAGCAGAGCAAAGCGAGCCAAAGACTGATGCCAACTGATCCATTGCGACGCTGCTGTTTTCCAATTTTGGTCCTCGCCCCTGCCTCGCCCTACATTCTCCTCTCTTCCTCCTTCCCTCATGTTATCCTCGCCGCTGAATCTTGTTCATCCAGATATTGATGCTGATTATCTTCTCGCTCCCTCGTCCACACCCTCGCTGAGCCCCAGTGCCTATGTCCGAAGGGCTCCAACTGCTTCCTCTCCTGTCGAACCGGACTGGTCCCCGAATCTCCGTTCAAATATCTCACAATCTACTAATTTCTCAGACCCAATTTCACAGTCAATAGTATCTCTTAATTCACCAGCATCTCCCAGCTTTTCTGGTCAATCTTTTCACCAATCTCTCACTCGTTCTGTCTCGGACGGAGAGCCCTCATTTGCTTCGGATTCAACTCGTTCGCGCTCTTCAAAGTCCCTGTTTATTCCAGATCCTTCCCAATTTCCCGACCCATATCCGTTTCGCCTACCCCATCACCATTTCGTTTCTCCGCCCCCAGGCCTTTCTGGTGCGTCTCCGGCACTCAATTGCCTCGCTTTACTCTATGCTAACCCTCCCCAGATTCTTCTTCGTCAACCCGATCATCGGGCTACACGAGTTCAGGAAGTACGCTGCTCTCAGGTGATTTCGTTCACGTCGCGTCAGGGGATGATGAAGGTGCCGCGGGAAGAATAACGTCTGATTCTGTCGTGCAGCTGCTGGGCAGCGACACAATTCTATCTACAGCTTCACCAGGAATGCATCCTCGCGTTCCTGTAGCACCTGTAGAGCGCTCAACAAGGTGGTCTGAGGGCAGCTTTAGATCCCGTTCCTCCTCCGTCGGCAACAACATGTCCTTCCACAATCACGACCATTTCGTTCCCAGGCTGCATGAGAAACCTAGTTATGATATGGCTTGGCATACCGTCGACGAAAGGGATGAGATAGGCATGAGCGAGGAAGACACGGATGATGATCAGGCCCTTGACGACGAGTATGACGAAGATGACAAGGAAGAAAGGACGTCGGCTGCGGTAATTGCTGATGAAGGTCGCGGATTAATTGTCCATGGCGACAACGTCCCTCTTGCGCAGTTATCGGTCCAACCAGGTTTGTCTTCCTGTGGCAATCCAGAGACCTTGTTCCATTAACATATTCTAGGAACTACTCACCTTCTCATCGGATCGTCTGGTAATCCAAATGCCATGCCTGCTTTCCTGACCAACAATATCCCCCAAATTTACAACTCCCTTCTGGCCCTGGATATTTCAGCCAACTTCCTTGGTGCATTGCCTCCAGTTCTCGCGCTATGTGCAAGTCTGGAAGAACTCAACATTGCATCCAATCCACTTCGAGTTCTACCAGTCTTTCTAGCAGACTTGTTAAATCTTCGAGTCCTCATCGCTGATTCGACTGGCATAAGTACTCTCCCAGAAACACTTGGGGACCTCGATAAATTGCATACCATCAGCGTCCGCAGAAATAAGATGCACGCGCTTCCTAGCTGGCTTTGTCTATTGCCAGCATTACAGACCCTTTGTGTCGACGGAAATCCTTTCCAAGGTCCATGGAAAGCACTCGTTGAACCGTTACTGGCGAAGACCCCAATGACGCCCGTTTACCCGCTTTCTACTCCGATGTTTCCATTATCCTCAGCTAGCACCCAGAGTGGTACGGAAACGGACGGCACAGACCCTGATGATATCTCTGGTTCACCGAATGTAGTCTCCCCCGCAACATTTAATTTGTCTCCGGAGGAAGAGGAGCAGACGATTACTTTCGCCAAGGCACCCTTCTTGGCTCATGCTAACTCAGCCTCCTTGCCCTCTATTACTGGTGATTCTCAGCGGCCTTTGGTGAGAACGCGGACAACACCCAACCGTTCTTTTCACAGCCAAAACCGAGCCAGAAGTACCGGTCCCGCATTGGAAGAATCTCCGAGTGCTGAACTGCCTGCGCAGTCAGATGATGCAGGGTACTTTGGTGATCATGAAATACGGAAGATGAAAAGTGCAGGGGACCTTCGTAGGGGGGCGTCCGCTATCCCTTCATTTAATCCAGAACTCCCTGCGAATACGTTAACAAGGCCACCCTTGACTCATTACGCTACATCGGTATCGAGTAACAGCCTCTTGGCGAAGCCCGGCCCTTCCGAACGTCCTATCACGAAGCGTTTTGCCAGTCTTGGAGCCTCAACAACCCTAGGAAGTCCCCCACGCAGCGCGTCGAATGGTTCAAGACCCGCTCTTACTGCGTCACTTTGGGATAACATTTCAGAGGATGATGACCAACCCTATGATCCACATAATCGGGTGTCTTTCGTCCCGGATAGCACGTCATCACCTAAACTCGCAAACGACGACCTGAATGGTAAAGCCACCGTTAGACCGCGCCCTCCTAAAGATAGCAAAGAGAAAGGGAGTCGATGGGGGTTCTTGAAGAAAATGTCGATGGGGAAAATGAAGATCGATTCTCCATCACGCCCCCTCACCGCACATTCCAGTTCCGGAGTAATGCCTAGACCTTCCAACGGCATGCAACCCTTATTCCATCGCACGAGCAAATCCCCTCAAATTGATGTGCGGTTCTCAACGACGGGAAATTTGGATGCTTTCACCCCTCCGTCTATATCAACGTCCTCCCCGTCTTCTGAACCTCCCACCCCCGAATTACCTTCAACAAGCAAATTGGCACCGCCTTCTCTGGCGTCCTCGTCTACCCTTCTGGCGCCACCTTCCCCCGCCCCACGATCTAGCAAGCGCCGAAGCTTCCTCCCATTTGACACTCCGATCTCCCTCACTATCCCAGAGCCGTCATCATTCGTTCCCGGGGTGACAGCCACAAACGACGACGATCCGGAAACACGGATAAGGACCCCCAGTCCTGTCATCGATCACGAGAAGCTTCTGCGGCGCGAAGAAGAAAGGGCACGGGAGGCGTACATGAGAGCTCTTCGTTCAGTCATGGCGTATCTGAAAGACATGAATGATCTGGGAACCGTACAGCAGTCTATGGCGACGAATATCCCAGGCTCTGAAGAAACCATTCTTCGGTCACGACGCCCTACTATTGTGGAAAATGGCCGGGAAGTTTCCATGGCGCTAAGTGGAACTACGGTTGTCTCGTCGGATTCAAGCCAGCTGCGGTCAAGCGAGTCAATAGCAGGAATTCGAAGTGGGGGTGCAGCACAGACACTAAGTGTGGCAACGACAGATAGCGGGTCATCCGAAGAACGTGTGTATAAGGATGACAAGGGCAAACGAGCAATGGTCGTTCGTGAAATCGTCGTGTGTGTTATATTTCCTGTTTCGTTGCGGATTTTTTGACTCACGGACATGCGTAGCACGGAGCGGACTTATGTGAGGGGGCTGCAGGAGCTCATGGATATCTACATCAAGCCAGGTTGTGCTCCCGTTAATATGCTCACTGGTGGCTCCAGCAAGGAAACGATTGTTCCTCCTTCCGAGCGAAAAGTCGTTTTCAACGGAGTGGATGCACTATTCTCTTTCCACAAAGAGAGCTTTTTACCGTCACTAGAAGTCGCAGCAGCGCCACTCATGAAGCCTAAAGCGGATCAAGACACGGACGCGGACGGACAACTCTCGTTGAATGTTGCGAAGGCCGTTGGTAATATTTTTGTCAAGCACGCTGCCTTCATGAAGATGTATTCAAGTTATATCAAGTGCGTTTCTCATCATAATGATTCTTTTTTTTTCACCGCACTGAACTGTAACCATAGCAATTTTGACCACTCCGTTCAGCGTGTCAAGTACTGGACATCAGATCGTAATGCATCTGGGAGCTCCAGTCCTGGGTCAACTATGTCACCATCGTCAAGCACAGCCCAGTTGGTTGGTCTTGGCCTGACAATGTCTGCCGTTTCATCGCCGACTGTCGTCGAAAGTAGTTCGGGCCCAGCTGGATTGCCAAATCTCTCAAGTAGTCAACGGAAACGGATACGATCTTATCTGAAGAGATGCAGGCTGAGTCCCCGACATTCGCAACTGAATCTAGAAGGGTATCTTCTCCTCCCAGTACAGCGTATACCCCGGTATCGGTTGCTTGTGGGTTCTCTTCACAGCCGGCGATGCTCCTTTATTGACATATCTCTCACAGCTAGAAGAATTACTTCGAAGCACACCGCCTAGCTACGACTTTATGGAAGATCCCCTTGATCGCGCCTTATCCGAGATATCCCTTCTGGCTAATAACATGAATGAAGGCAAACGCGAGTCCGAGTCGAGACGAAAGCTAGTACAATGGCAGGCAAGAATACGAGGTAAATTCCCCAGCCCGTTGGTGCAACCACATCGGTATGTCTATCGCACCGACGTGTTTGAACTAGCTAACGAGTTCGATGACTTCTATGAAGGCGGCTCATAATGGACGGTCCGTTATTATTGACGCGGGTTGTTCGGAAAGCCGTCGTATCCTTCGAAGCTATAAATTCACAAGGAGACGCCTCTACCGTTCAAGTTGACTGCTTAGCGCCCGAGTTAACTCCGCGACCTCTCGTCGGCATTCTCTGTAACGATCTCTTGGTTCTCTGTCGCGATCCTTCCGATGGACAAGACCCTTCATCTTCTGTCGATCTTTGGGCGGTTCTAAGAATGCAAACATTGCCGCAACCTGCTAGCATTGTTCACGGAAACGGTCGGTCATTCTATCTGCGATCTCATGGTGTATCGTCCTGACTTGACATTTGTAGCCCTCCGGCTGGTGGATAACAAAGCGATACTTTACTTCGACGCTCCATCTTCATCCGATGCCTTGAATTGGTATCGAGGTTTGCGTTTCCTCTTCACTGTTTGAAAGTGTCGAAGCTGATGTTGCACTATTAGCGATTAACCTCCACATCCCAGCCTCCAAAACATAGACAGGTCGTATGGTACCTACCTTTGATATCTCTTTTCTATACATAATTGCATATCATCGTTTACATAGACTCTGTTGTTCATTCACATCTCAAGCGATTTCCCTTCCACACTATTCAATAGCCTGATGATCGACTTTATTATTCCTGCTCTGTATTGCAAATCATCGTTCTACACTATTTCAATCCAACTTATGTCTGGCTGTTTACTAGCATCTGCTCTTGTAAAAATCAATTGGAAAATACAAATGTGGAGGGATGTAAATGCACAGATTATTTTTAAGAATTGCATCTACACTAAGCACCAAAGCGATTATTATAATCATAACATCTCCGTAATCACATCTGAACGATTTGTTAGTCCAAGTGATAAGGAGAGATGAAAAGCAACTTACAAGCCACTGCCAGAAAGCCTCCGCCTTATTCCTTGGTACAGGTTCGTCATAACTGTAAGGATAGTCAGGATCGATTCTATAAGAAAAATGCCGGGGGACGTACGTCTCAGCCTCAATTTCCGCGATATTTGTCACGAAGTCCATATCTTTAGCCTTAACGTAAGGTACTTTGTAGTAAAATTTGGCGCCGAGATAAAGTACGGGGAAGAGCATCAAAGGGAAGTAATTCGTCACGAAAGTGTCTTGTGCCCATGCGCCTTTGAGGAATACATTCCATCCACTCAACTAAAGATGACATGAAACGTGAACACAACATCAAAGAATACTTGAACTCACGAAGCAAATAACGAGAGAGGCGATCATGCCATACCATGCTGGGAAAGGCTGGAATCTGACTGCGAACGGCATTTTGCTTCGGTCGTAACCCTGGACTTTAAGACCCTGGTAGAACCGAATATAAGTGAGGCAGATACCGAACCAAGTCATCAGACCGGCAACCTGAGATATCTTTGAGCTTCGTTACCGCCAGGATGCAATGCTGGGCACACTTACGGCAGTCATGTTGGCGAACCATCCAAATACTTTGCCGGATCCCTCATTAACACCCATATAAGACAGAGTGGCGAAAAGGGAGCAGAAGATGATGGAGACATAAGGAAGACCCTTACGAGTCGTGCGCAAGAAGATCTTGGGGGCATTTCCTGAAGCAGCGAGACCGTCTAGAGGGAGATAAGATCGTGATGATTTTCAGCACACATGTTCAACTCACAGAGAGCACGCGAACTGGTGTACAGATCACTGGAAGCGGCAGACCAGGCTGACGTCAAGAGAGCAGCATTGATTACCTGCGGGATAATGTAAATACGAAGTGCAAATGCCCGCAACGTAAACTTACAGATGGAAGACCTCCAATGCCTGCGTTCTTGATAGCAATGACGAAGGGCGACGAGGCGGCAGTACCATCACTCAGATCCAGTCTTGGATCAGTCGATGGCACGAGGAGACCGATGACAGCGGTACCTGATTAATAGTTCAGTAAGTCAAGATGCACTTTTTTTTGGTTTCTTACCTCCGATGTAAAACAGAAGAATACGGATATAGACTCTTCTGATGGCCTTGGGCAAGTTACGTCTGTAAACCGTGTTAGATGTTAAACAGTGAATGACCGACTTGTGATTACCTGGGGTTCTTAGCTTCACCAGCGGCGATCTGTAGTTTAGGTCAGAACCGGTGTAAAGGCGAGGTAACGAATAACACTTACGGCGACAATCTCGGTACCAATGAAGGAAAAGGCTGCCTGGGTCATGACAGACCACCTGAAATGTATGTCAACGAAAACTCAAACACAGGAGTAAAGAAAATCATACCATCCCAAAAATCGGCCTTTCGCGCCGCCAATGTCTGCATACTGTGCGAATGGACCAGGGTGTTTCCAATACCTGAATCCAAGTCGGTCATGGTTAGGACCACCTATTATTTACGAGTCAAGATAGGGTAGTCACGAGAACAGAGGATGCCTTACCACCGAGGTCGAGAACAATGCCAAGAATTATCAGGCCCGTGATCGTGATAACTTTGATTGAACTAGGAAATTTTTAGACGCCGAAGAATGAAGAGGAAATAGTACACACGCAAAAATAAATTCTGCTTCGCCATACACTCCAGCGCCAAACATATTGATAGTAACGACGACAACCAAACATATTGTTATCCACGCTGAATTATTGACAGACTGGTTCCAGTAGTTAATCAAGATTGCCGCGGCACTCAGTTCCGCGGGTAGGATAATTGTCCAGTTGTACCTGTCCACATGATGATAATGAGTATTTGATGGCGGGGTTGCCATGTGTGGAGACATACCAGTAATTCCAACCCATTGTGAAACTCAATGCGGGGTCAACGAAACGCTCGGCCAATTTGATATGACCACCGGGAATGGGCAAGTAAGCTACCATCTCGCCTAGAGAGACCTGCGACGTAATCAGAAAGGGTGGTTTTTGAGAAAAGGCGGGGTTGTACGTACCATGACACTCCAACATATTGTTCCAACCGTGATGTAGCCAAGTAAAAGACCTTTGAACGACAATTAAACGAGATGATCAGTGGTCGACGAGATTGAATGAAGTACCAACTGGCCCGCCATGCATCAAAGATGTTGCAGTTCCTGATGAAAGGATTTAGTTACGCTTCACGTCGTGTGGAGTGCCAGCTCACGTACCCAAAAACAACCCGGTACCGATGACACCTGTGGTACAATATTGGAATTGAACAAGGAAAATAAGTATGAAACGAACCTCCAATACTGTAGATACAAATCAGTTAAGAACGCCCAATGGGAATGAGTTTAATGCACCTAATCATAGCAATGTGCCGGTTCTTCAGTTGACGAACGAGGGTCTGCTGGCCACCAGTGTACCCGCCATGAGATAGTTCGTGAGCAGATTCAACGTCGGAAGAGGCATGAACCTTCGACTCTGAGCCATTTTTCTCGTTTGACGACATCTTGTCGGACATGCTGTCGAAAGGATGATGGCGCAGGAAGATAGCCGAAGAAGCAGTGAGATTGTGCTTTTATGGAAAAGAAGCACCCTGCTCCGGCTGAGTTAAAATAGTACCTTACCCAGGCCGATGTCGGGCCTGAAACGCGCTCAAGGAACCCGCATGGCGATAAGTACCAGTGCTGCATATGCTCGTCGCACCACTTCGCCAGGGGCTACCTCAAATAGTATCCCGATTCTAATTTTATCAATGCTACCCGCATGTAACAGTACAACGGTACTAGTGGGAATTGATTAGCTTTTATCGACATTGATGTTACACAAATCACCGTCACTGACCAGCGCGAACAATCTAATATCGATCCTGTATGCGTGCACGAGTTATGAGTAGTGGCGGTACGAGCACTCTCAATCTTAATGGCCGGATATCAAATTTAGTCCGCAGAAAAACAGGATACGATCGGTTGCAAAAAAGATGATCCGCCACACCGAAAGATAAGAATGTTCTCGCCCACAATCAGAGCACTGAATAAATTGTGCGCCAAGCTTTGAGTGAGGGATAGCGGGAGTCGCAGAGAAGCCCTGGGTCGTCAAGCCCCGACTTCGATGACAGATCTTTTCTAGAATCTGGTCTGCCACGGCCTGCGCTAGTATTACTGCTCACATAGCATCGTCCAAATCAATGGCCGCACACGACCAGAAATTAAAGCATTTGATTTACCTAGCAGTTTTATGTAACAATACCCCAAGTCAAGGGGCGGGTCATGAAGAGATAAGCCCGCTGGCGCCGCTGCCGAATGGATCATGGTTACAACCAGATTCTTTTAATTGCATGACGACATACAAGTGATTAAGCTGCTCCTAGACCAATCTTAGCGATAATCATTATAGTTTGAATGTCCCAATCATATAGCTAAAATCCAAAGGCCCGTCCCCTGATATTCCGTCTCCATCATCGGCCTTTCTTCCAGCAGTCGAAGGTCGCGTTTGCGTAATTGGACGTCGGGAGGATGTAGGTGGTGACTGTAGGAGCTCACATGGTGGAGTAATGTGTGGCGACTGACATGTTGATAGGAGAGGAGACATATCGAATTCCAATGGCCGCCAAATACTGGACTCTAGTGTTCTATACGCCGGGCTTGAAGGCGAGTCATCTGATACGCTCAGGGCAGGTAGGTTAATCCAGCTACCGGCTCGATCATATTCTTCCAATGCAACCCCCCTCTGGGCCTCCAGGTTCCACTCTTTCGCTTCACATTGACGTGCAGCTAACCACGCGGCTAGTGAGTTAGTATTTGTAGAGTCAAATGACGCAGACGAAGGTGAAGGAGGAGGCAATCGAGGTCGATGTCGAGCAATAAGCAGAGGGTCAGACTGCCAATGCGTCTTTGGGAGTTCTGGAAGATCAGGCTGATCAAGGGACCTTCGCTTTGGGGCGAATTTGAACCTTTTAGTTACTTGGGCAACACTCCTCACGGCCTGCCGTAAATTTAGAATGCTTTTGGACACTTTGTGCAATTTGCGCGTTGGGCGCGAAGGCGCCTCCTCAGTTTCAGGCGGCTCAGGCGCCCGTGCGCCGCTCCGTGAAAGAGGACGGGAATAATGTGATACAAAGGAAGGTGATAATGGCCGTAAGATCTCGCGACGAACGGGAGACTCCCAAGGAACATATGGACTGTTAGGGTGACTTAGGACGGGCATGTGAAAAAGCGATTCATCTGTAGCAGGTGTGTTATTTCTTCGGTTCCCGGGAGATGATGAAATGGGTGGCGATGATTGTATGGGAGGGGTTGACATCGGAAATCCCGTCGAAAAAGCAAAGGGCTGGAAGTTGATATCGAGTAGGGTCGACAGCTGAAGAGAAGAAGATGGAGGGAGAGGGGGTAGGGGATGGAATGTCGATGGCTCTGAAAGCTTGTGATTACCGGGACTGGCATCGTTCTTGCTCCATAGGGGAACGGTAGGACTGTCGATAAATCTACTGGAGACGTCCTAATTGTTGTTAGCAAAAAAAGCGAGAAACTGGGATCACCACTCACTCCATTGAGGTCAAACGCCTTGTCAACAAGCGGAGAACGAGGAGTAAACCGTCGTTCGCTGACATTATGTCTAGATATTGCAGAGTGTGAAGTCGGGGGACGGGACGGGCATCTGTTTTCGTGACTGGCGTGAAGAAATGCAGGTTCAAGGCTAGTTCGGCCACGCGGTGACATGGAACTAAAGACGAGGACAAGGCAAGGCAAGAAAGAATATTAGGTGCGGTTGAAGACGTTGACAAAGCTGAAAGAGCGTAAGCTGCACGGCCGCGACGGTGCTTCGTAATAAAAGTCGTAAAGTATCGAGATCGGGCAAGGAAGAAGCAGACAAAACCAGGGTATGGGTATGTAAAGCGGAATAAGCGACACGAGGAGACTGTCACTCAACCACACAGCCACGTGGGGTGCATCCCCATTCGTCTGTCGATCAACTGTCCGGTGCTGTCCGGTGCGGCCCGATCGTTGATCGCATTCACTGTCACGACGACGTTGAACTAGTCGACTAGGCCTGCAGCTGCTCAAAGCAATCACACATATGATTTCTGCCATACCTCCGCCACGTATCATTGCCGAATATAACCCACAAAATGCTCATATCTAGAGTCATGCCGTCCTCTTGTGACCTTGTTATCGCGAGGCACAAACCCGAATCTGATATTCTGACGCGTAGGCCGAGCCAATGTCGTAATTGAACCTCGTTGCCACAGTTTATTTTGCAGCCTTTTCAGGCAAATTTTGCCGTTCGATGTCCGGCCTCCCAATAGGAACACGAACACGGTGCCAGAATGTTGCTCCCAAATGATGGGGACCGCTTGATATTCGGGTGTGGTATACCTTCATCCGCGTATATTTCGGGTACCTCGTTGCTTAATATTTTGCTGGCAGGGCTCTTAAAAGGTCGGTAAATCTCTACATGAAGGACGGCAGTCTGCTCAAGATGCTTGACCTTAGGGCACTTTCATTAATTGTCACCGCCACGCTCTTCGCTTCCCCGGCTCTCGCTGCATCTTCACAAACTTACAATTGGAAAAATGTCAAAATTGGCGGTGGTGGTGGTTTTGTTCCTGGCATCGTCTTCAACCCGTCTGAGAAGGTAATTTAACACTGTTATATCTCCCGTACATCTGCTAATACGCACATTAGGGCTTAGCCTACGCTCGAACTGATATTGGAGGCGCCTATAAGCTCAACTCTGATGATACTTGGACCCCCTTGTTAGATTTTGCTGATGACGCAAGATGGAACTACTGGGGTGTCGATGCCTTGGCTACAGATCCCGTCGAAACCAATCGCCTTTATCTGGTAAGCCATTGCGGAATTCTAATGAGACTAACTAACACACTGATCAGGCGACCGGGATGTACACCAACTCCTGGGACCCCAACAATGGCCAAATATTAATATCAACTGATTATGGCTCAACTTTCACTCCCTCTAGTCTTCCGTTCAAGGTTGGCGGAAACATGCCTGGTCGCGGAATGTAAGGATTTCTACCTGTTTGATAATACCTTTCTCTGGTGCTAATGTAGTCCCTGTTCAGGGGAGAGGTGCGTTGACTGGCATCAAAATTAATAGTTACAATGAGCTCGTTTCTTTCAGCGCCTAGTTGTTGACCCAAACAACAATGCCATTCTGTTCTTCGGCGCAAGAAGCGGAAACGGGCTCTATAAATCTACCAACTACGGCTCCACTTGGTCTAAAGTCAGCAGTTTGCCTAGTACAGGTATGTGGTTTCATCCCTTCCTGCCCTTGTTGTGTTCAACCTTGAGATAGGAACATATATCCCTGATTCCTCCGACACTAGTGGCTACAACTCTGATGTAATCGGTCCGTCCTCCAAATTAGCAGGCAGTCTGACCAGATACAAAACGTTGATCAGGTATTTCTTGGGTTACCTTCGATTCGACGTCAGGATCATCAGGATCTGCTACACCACGGATCTTTGTGGGCGTTGCAAATCAGGGTTCCAACAACATTTTCGTCTCTGAAAATGGTGGAAGCACATGTCAGTGCCGTAATAATTTTTTCTCAGCCACTTGATAATTATGTGTGCCAAGGGTCCGCTATTGCTGGACAAAACACTACCTATATCCCTCACAAGGGCGTCCTCTCACCCAAAGAACATGTCCTGTACGTCAGCTATAGTAATGGCGCGGGTCCATACGATGGTACTCTTGGGAGCGTTTACAAGTACAATATCTCTTCCTCCACTTGTGAGTGCAGCTTGAGATCGGATGATCAGTATGTTAAGAGCTTGAAAGGGACGGATATAACGCCTGCTACAGGGTCAGATTTGTATTTCGGTTTTGGTGGTCTTTCTGTCGACCTTCAAGAACCTGGTACCCTTATGGTCGCGGCACTGAATTCATGGTGGCCCGATGGGCAGATCTACCGGTCAACGGATAGGTTTGTAAATTCCTTGGATCTTCGGTCTTCTTCTTGACCGTCTATGTTTCTAGCGGTGCAACTTGGACCCCTTTCTGGGCGTGGAATGGATATCCCAACATTAACAAGTATTATACCTATTCGGATAGTCTTGCACCATGGCTCGGGCCTAATTATGTGGATACCGTTCTTGGTGACAAACAGATTGGATGGATGATGGAATGTACGCACCTCACTGGTCTCCTTTGTGATCTCACCAGCCGACGATACAAATCGCAGCTCTCAGTATTGACCCGTTCGATTCAAATCATTTCCTCTACGGTACTGGTGCAACTATATATGGCAGCCATGATTTGACAAAAGTACGCACGCCCTTTACCAACAGATAGTAAAGCCACTAACTATATTTGTCAATTTTCAAAGTGGGATACTACCCACAATATAACTCTCCAGTCATTAGCAGATGGTATCGAAGAGACGTCTGTCCAAGCCCTGATTTCGCCACCAAGCGGCCCTCATTTACTTTCCGCTGTTGGAGACATCGAGGGTGACTATCTTCCGGGATACTTCTCGCCGAATAATGTTTGATCTTCTTGACAGGTTTCGTCCACAACGACTTGAATGTAGCACCCAGCAACTATTACACAAATCCAACGTGGACGACATCTGCAGACATTGATTATGCTGGTAACAAACCCACGAACATTGTTCGCATCGGTACGGCGTTCACGGCGCCACTGATCTTCTAAGTGCTCATCTTCTTTTGATAGGCACCGGAGACAGGTAACCGCCTATCATTATTCTCTCATTAGTCGCCAGCTTCTCTAAAGGTCTTCGCAGTACTACAGGCAAACAGGTCGCCATATCGACCGATTCTGGCGCCACCTGGTATGTTACTTCAAGCAGTTGACAAGTCTTCTAACCCACAGCCCTTAAACCAGGTCTCAGGATTATGGTGCTGCCGACAATGTGTCAGGTATACCAAAATTTAACGCGCAGATCCCAAGTGGCTTACAAATATTCCAGGTGGCAAAGTAGCATTTTCCGCGGATGGCGATACCGTTCTCTGGCATACAGGTTCGAATGGTGTCCAAGTGTCTCAGTACACAAACAGTTTCACCGCGGTGTCCTCTCTTCCGTCAACCGCTGCGATAGCATCGGATAAATTAAACAACTCCATATTCTATGGGGCTGATTCTTCATCATTCTACCTATCAACTGACGGCGGCAAGACTTTTTCAGCGAAGGGTTCCTTAGGCTCGTCTACCTCTCCGGTAAAGATTGTTGTCAACCCCAATGTTACTGGCGATGTGTGGGTCTCTACTGACACGGGACTATTCCATTCCACCAACCTGGGCGCATCATTTTCTGCAATCTCCGGCATATCACAAGCATGGGCGATTGCCTTGGGCGCTCCAGTGTCTGTGCGTGTGATCCTTCCTTCTTTAGTTCATGTGCTCACGTCAAGATAGACTGGTGGCTATCCCGCTGTGTTCGCTGCTGCCAACTACGGAGGAATTGGGTACTTCAGGTCCGACGATGCCGGCGTAAGCTGGGTAAAAATCAACGATGCAAGTCATGGGTTTGGTTCTGCATCGGCGAATTGTCTCGCAGCTGATCCTCGTATTTACGGACGGTACGGATTTTTAGGTGGAGTTTTGGCTAATCCTATACTGACAGTAATATTTAGGGTGTACATCGGCACAAATGGTCGGGGCATATTCTATGGCGATGTATCCGGATCCGTGTCCACTACAACATCTACAACTAGTACCACAAAAACAGGGTCTACAACGACGAGTGCAACTACCACAAAACCAGTCACAACGACGACAACAACGTCAGCTAATACTCCGACGACGACGTCAGTCTCTGGAGCTTATGGGCAGTGCGGTGGTAAGAATGAATGACAATTTCCTTTTTCCGTTAACCTAAAGCCAGTTTGACTTCAGGTATCAATTGGACAGGCGCTACCGCGTGTGTTACAGGTTATACTTGCACATATTTGAATGACTGTAAGTCTTATTTCATCGTCGTTACGGACGCCTCATGAGTCATCACTGGTATTCGCAGACTATTCGCAATGTGTTCCCGCATGAGATCTCTCTCCGATGACAGTGACTTATCAGCTGGAATGTACGTACGAGAATGTGTGCGTATCTCTACCGGTCCTGCTCCCAGACCTGGTGATCCTTTAGTAAAGATATCTAAAAAAATACATACCACTCACCTCAAAAAAGCGGCGGCGGTCAACTACCTTTATACCTCGGCAACTTGTGAGATCCAAATTCACAAGCTTTGGACAAGCACGGATAATTGGGAAAAGACCGTCATCTATACGCTATTTCGATTGACTAGTGACGGCTGTCATCAATGGCACTTACTGGTTATTTTCGTCCCTGCAAGTTCCAATGTCGCAAGTTCCGGACAACATGAAATGAAGGGGGCGACTTCGTCATCCACGCCAGTGTTGTTCAGCATCAAGGTCTGGAGAGCAGAAGGCTCGTCGTCCTCAAAGCTGGGCATTAAACCAGCCAGGTCTGAAGAGCGCAGAGATGGGATGCTTGATAGGTTGAGATACTGCGATAAAAACGACATCAGCATTGGGCAGGGGGGGAAAGACACGACCGAACCTTGCATTTGCGGCCAACACGAGATATCATATGGCACAAGGCGCTAGATTCCCTCCTTGTTAAGCTCAGCTTGGTATTGGATACAAGACTTAATGACTCTAGTCCTCCATGTTCAGCCAGCAAGTCACTGACGAGTATCAAATCATGGTCGTTTAACGTCATGGACGAGGTGTTGTTGATTGTTGTATTTGGACTTGTGCCAACACCCAGCGCTCCTATTGCTAGTGTTTTCAATTTCGACAGGTTCCGAATTGTACTACACAATTCTCCGGAAGATATAGCGGTAGACGTCAAACACAACTTTTCCAGATGGGGAGCCTGGTCCACCCATAAGGAGGGCTTGCGAATTCCAGTGAAGGACACATCAAGTCGCCTGAGGTTTGGACATATAGTTGTAAGGGTCATCATAGAATGGTCGGATACTGCAGTTTGACGGAGCTTTAGATTACGAAGGTTTACATGCCTGAAAGTCTCATTCACGCCAGACAAGAATTTTGCGAACGTTGTATCTGTCTGATAAGAGACTCAGTTATATCGTTGAACAAAACAAGACTGGGAAAGGACGAACCCAGTTGGATATCTTTGCGAGCTTGAGCACCTCTAACTCTGAGCATGCTACAAGCAATGCAGCCAATGAAGCTGGAGTTGCAGAGGTATAATTAAAATTGGCTACCCTGAGCTGCGTACATTTGGACGCTGCCAAGACGGTTTTACCGCTCACTTTAGAGCATCCACTGGGTATGATTCACTCTCATAAGTGAATATGCCACCAGAGGAAGTGGGAACACACCTGAGCACGAGCACTCTCAGTTGGAGTGCGTTTGGAAGGACGGATGCAAAGGCCTCATCCACGATCTTCTCAAATCCTGTTAAACGGAGTTCCCGCAGGCTTGCACCAAACCTCTTGATAGAAGAGATAGTATTTCTGTTGACCCCGGGGAGGTTACTGGATAAAGTAACAGACGAGCCATTCAAGAAATACTAGGTACACGGTGAGTGAACTGTGCATAGGGGAACTCGCAAGAGAGATTCATCGCACAGTGACTATAATCTCGTGAGATAGGTATGTCGGCCACGTAGCAGTTAGCATCCCAAAGATCCTGCCCTTCAATTCCCCTGGGATGACTTGCAAATACTGGGACGTGACCTTCCAGATGGTTTCATTGTTATGAAGCTGAACGAATTTGGCTGTGAAAACTCTTGCACATAGTGTGACAAGGCTGGGAACTGTATATACAGGCAGCGCGCGCGTAGAAGAAGCGGCAGATGATGGATAATTGAGCTGAGCAGAAGGGTTGTCCGCTTCTGAAGGTGCACCAAATACGGGTCCTGCAGTCCGGTGCTTTTTGTTTGGGTGTCTAGACATTCTAAAGAGACGCAAAAGCTGCCGTCTGCGATGGGTACTGGGTTTCGCAAAGAGAGAGATTTCACCGCCGCCCATCAAAGATGACATCATTTTGAGCTGATTCCAATTTCCAATAAGTACTTTTTTAACTACTCAGTTAAATAGTCCAAGAACGTCCAACTTTAGCGCAAAGAGGGGGAAATCATCATCTCATGATGGAACACACTGCGAATAATCTGATGAAATATCATTAGATCCACAGTTCACTCTGATCAAGGCCACTGCGAGCTCACAATCATTGAAATACGAGCAAGTGTATCCAGATACACATGCAGTAGCTCCCGACCAATAAAACCCTGCATTAATGATTAAGCTTCGTCATTATTTAAATAAAGACGACACTATTTCTCACCTCCACACTGGCCATAAGCGCTGACGACCACTGCCGTTGTTGTTGAAGAGCTGAACGACGTCGTAGCCGACACCACCACCGAAGACGACGCTTGAATAGAAGAAGTCACAGCACTAGAAGCCGCGGCAGCCGAAGTCGCAGACGATGATGGGCCCACAGCAGAGCTCGTAGATGTACCACTCGTTGAGGAAACATCGCCATAGAAGATACCCCGACCGTTGGTGCCGATGTACACTCTAAACAGAAGAAAGATGATAAGCAGGTATCCGAACGTCTTTCCCTCGACAACATACCGGCCATAAACCTGGGAATCCGCAGTCATAACATTAGCAGAGACAGAACCAAAGCCGAAACTCGAATCGTTAATCTGTGTCCACGTCGCACCCTCGTCGTCCGAGCGGTAATACCCAACACCATCAATATTTGCTGCCGTGAACACAGCAGGGTAGCCTCCGTCCTAAGAAATTAAGAATCAAAAAACAAAGATACAGCATAACTCGGGATAGCGCATACCACAGCAGCAGCCCCAAGAGCTATAGCCCAGGCCTGAGAAACACCTTCAATAGTCGTAAAGGTCGATCCATAATCCGTCGAATGGAAAAGCCCCACATCAGTCGAAACCCACACATCCCCAACAACACCCGGGTTGACCACGATCTTAACAGGGCTCGTCGAGTTCCCTAGGGTGCTGACAGCACTAAAGGTCGCGCCAGTGTCCCTGGAGACGTAGAAGGACGACGACTCCGCGCCGTAGAATACAGAGTTGTCTGTCTTGTCCGAAGCGATGACTGCTGGAGCGGGTAGGGTGGAGACGGGGGTGAATGCGCTGGTGTTGTGCGAGACTAGGACGCCGTTGGAGCTGGTGCGCCAGAGGAGAGTGTCACCGTCAGCGGAGAGGGCGATTTTTCCACCTGTTTTCGAGGTAAGGCTGGAGATGACGACGTGGAGTGTAAAGGGACAGACCAGATACATTATCTGGAGCGCCGGAGTCCTGCGACCATGTCGCACCCGAGTCAGTAGAGATAGCAACTTGTTTTCCAGTGGAACTATCCAGGAATCAGAAAAACTCCTCGACAAGTAATCAAACCTAACGCACCTGTCTCCGTTTCCCAGTCTGACCTGTTCAAATTTAAATTTAAAAAAGATCGCGGATGGTAATAATTCGGAAAAGCCTACAATGTTCGTTGGTGCGTTTCCGGCAAAGTCAAGATCGATAACCGCAGTCCACACTGGGGAAGAGAACGACGTAGTTGGGGTGCTCAAGTTCGTGTGTACGAAGCCTGCATTGTCGTCAACTCCATATGTACGTATAGGTCCGTAAGTCCAATGTACGGACCTTGGATATCAGAGACGCCCGAAATCAAACTTGGGCCTCCGGGAGGAGAGATCAAAGCCTGAACAGCCGTTTCCTCAATACCATCCGCCATAGACGACAGCGAGATATTGTGTACGCTGTCCCACTACAGAAACGCATCAACACATCATCCATCGACAAGCAGCAACGGCATACCAAAGTCAAATCCCGACTGCCATAAATCGTCGCACCCGTTCCATATAGGAAGTGGTCCGAATCGAAGGGATCGATACTCAGTGCTAACACCGGATATTATCAGTCACCGAGGAAAAAGGTGAAAGAAGGGAACAACGAACCCTCCATCATCCACCCAATCTGTTTATCCCCCAAAGTCGTATCAACATAGTCGACTCCCAACCACGGCGCGAGACTATCACTGTAACTATAATATTTGTTAATCTCGGGATAAGACCCCCAAGTCCAGAACGAAGACCACGTCGCACCACTAAGAAACGAGATCAGTCAACCTACGAGATCTCTGGGGTAGCACGGTACCTATCCGTGGACCTATAAATTTGCCCATCGGGCCACCACAAATTGAGCGCAGCCACCATCAGCGTCCCGGGGCGCTGCACATCCACCGCGAGCCCGCCGAACCCAAACGAGAGATCGCTCCCAGAGACGGGGGTGATATCCGTCCATGAAGCATTCGCGATATCGTACTTGTGCACCGCTCCGAGCGTACCGTCGTAGGGGCCCGTGCCGTCGCTGTAGCTGATGTACAGCAGCCCTTCGGCAGGTGAGAGAACGCCCTTGTGGGGGAAGTAGGTTTGCTGTTGGCCAGCGATGGGCGTCCCTTTAAGCAAGTTGGTTAGATTGAGGGGCACTGTAGATTGAGAGATTGAGAGGCTTACATGTGTCTCCGGCGTCTTCAGATACGAATATGTTGTCGGTGCCATTACTAGCGACGCCGATGAAGATACGGGGCGTAGGGGAGCCGGATGATCCAGAGGTGGAGTCAAAAGTGACGAAGGCGATACCTGAGGGGATACGCGTCAATGCAAAGTCGGGAAAGGAGAGATTGCCATACGAACCAAGTGGGTCGCTATTGTACCCGCTGGTATCTGTGGCATCGACGACATAGGTTCCTACCGAAATTCATAGGAAGAAGCAGAAGGATATACGAAAGACGAACCGACGTCAGGCAGGCTGCTCACTTGAGTCCAAGAGCTACCATAATCTGTCGATTTATAGAGTCCCTTCCCACTCCTAGCACCAAAAAACAGGATATTGTTGCTATTTGGATCGACGGCAAGACGCTAAAAAGCCAGTTATTAATGCATTTGTCCTAATCTTCACGAGGGCACACAAATCACCTCCCCACTGTCTGATACATCCATCAGTACGTCTCGAAGAAAGAAAAACACTTACACTCCTCTCCCAGGCATATTCCCCCCCACCTTGAATGGTAAATCAACCTGTGTAAACGACTCTCCATAATCGTCCGAAATCAAAATATGACCATTGTCCGGATCCCATGAATTGGTATACATCCCAGTAGCCTATCACGCGTCAACAACATCCAAACGGCAGGAAAACCCAACGCACCAAATACAACCGATTAGTCTCGACAGGATCAGTAGCGAGCGCGTCGACGCCCCACATATTCCAGCGGTCATTGTCCACCCAGTCGGTCAAGGGCGTCCAGGTATCGTCATCGTTGAGCCTATACGCACCACCGATATCCGTTCGCACATATGCCAAGCCCTAACATGTATTCAAGCATGGGGAGGGGGGAACCAGACGAGACTCGCTCACTTGTTCCGAGGGATTAAACACGATGCCAGGGACGAAACCCCCTCCGCCTCCAATCTTGACATTCTTCCATGCATACTGCGCGGAAGCACTGAAAGGGATGGACAAAAGGGAAAGGACGAGTGTTTTCATGCCGGCGCGAGGAGCCTCCCTTGATTCCTGGGCTCTTTAAAATACTAGAGATCCGAACATTATGCGTCGGAACTTGGCTGGGGGTCCGAAAATCTAGCGGTTGGATGGGGGAGGAGCAGAGGAGAGATAGACCGAAATTGAATGAATCATTATTAGGCTCAGAAGGAAGGATGAAGCTCGGATATCAATGATATTGGCGCCATCTGAGGCAGAGTGGATGATGATGGTGGCGAGCGACCGAGTACCATTGTTTAGTCTATGTACGCGTCGAAATGACTTTTCTGAACATTTGGTCGTGACAGGATTACAGTAACAGGATAGCGTGGAAGCACCGTTCGACGACGCGCATTTCTCCGTTCATCATGACAATGTGTATCACGAGTAGAGTCATCCGCACGAACTTGTTTATAGCGGAGTCGACCAAGCTAAGCTGCGGAAAGGCACATGCGAATGTATAAAGAAGGTAGGATATAACACTTAAATTAGACTGCGAGAAATGCAAGAAATAGTGAGAGAAAATAGCTTCAAGGTACGAGCAAGTTGAGCGAAAGAAGAGCCGGCAATGAAATGTTGAACTAGGGAGAAACAATGTCGGAGGCTCAGACATGCGTGGGGGTTGAAGCTGAAATCTCAGGTGTTTGGGATACCTGGAACCTGGACAGCTGGGAAAAGTAGCTTCCGCGTCAAACCAGGCATAACCCAAATACAGAAGGGAGTAGGTGGATCAAAGAGAACGGAGCGAGATGAAGCGACTTGGAAGGAGTCGCGAGTGAAAATACACGAGTCTCGAAGCGATCGCGTTGCTTGGCTAAGCAAGCTCGGCCAAATAGTTGGGGAACGCAATCGGGAGATGGCTTCAATTCTTCCTGCTCTTAACTTGACCTATCACAAGTTTCGAGTCGTTCGTCCCTTACGTCAACACCTGTGGAGCACCAGGGTCATACTATACAATTAATCAGACACAGTAGCTTATTATTTAAAAAACTGGTATCACCCTTCCTCGGCGTCCGCGTCAACCTTAGGCCCAGGCAAAGCCTCCCAAACCATCCCCAACAACCAAATAGTCTCCACCTCGCCCTCGCCCTCCGCCAACAACACCACATGGCTCCACCTGCGCCCAATCGGGCCCTCTCCCCGCTGCCCCAGATACTCCTCTGCGATCTCGGGTTGCTCCTCCCACGCGTACTGGATGAACTCGGCGCGCTTGTCGGCCCAGGTGCCTTCTTGCAGGGAGACGAGGATGAGGTTGCTGTGGGAGGTGAGAGGCGAGGAGAGGGTCGTGGATGATGAGGCGACTTGGTGGCTGATTATGTCGTGACCGTTTATTTGGAGTGGAGAGGAGGAGGGATGGGATACCGCTGCTGCCACGGCGCGAAATACTGAGGACATTTTCTTCTGGGGTGCTCGTTTCTTCTTGGCTTTGCATCCCCCCGTTTCTGTGGTAGAGTCGGCAGACTGGGTAGTTGTAGGATCGGTGTCAGAAGTAGATGAAGCCGTCTCTTCAGGCTGATCATCGTTCTCTTCCCTCCTCGCGGCGTTCTCGAAATTGCCGGTAATCTCCTTTGCCGACGCGTCGTTGAGACGGGTCGCGTTGATAATAGTCGCAGTCCACGCAGGGACGTACTCAGCCTGCGGACTGCCCTGCTCTCCGCCGACCACCATCGTCCGGTTCACCATCCCAGGGTAGCTATACAGCAGCTGCTCGTCCACATACCCTTCGGAGGCAATCTACATTTCATTAGCAACCAAACGAAAGAGCAGGACGAGGCTCACGAGATTAGCAAGCGTCTGGTCATCGTAATCAGGCTGGATCTGGGTCAAGGTCCTGTTCAGTTGCAGGTACGCGTTCCAGTCGGCCTTGGTGAACACCAAATCGTCCTCGCATCCCTCCAGCTCGGCCTTGACGATCTCTCCCCGGCCCCACTCCTCCATCTTCCTGAGACTGACCGGGTCCGCGGGAGGGACACCCATCTCCGCGCTCACCCCAATATTTGTTGTCTCGCCGCCCACGTCTTCCTGGTACGCCTTCATCAGCTTAGTCTGGTACACCGCGAGGCGGCCGAGGATGTTGTAGTAGCGTACGATGAGGGAGTTCTGGGCTGCGTACGAGGGCACGTCGTCGGTGCCGGTGTCGAGGAGAAAGGCGGTGTAGGTTGCGCCCCAGGTGGAGTACTTGGTGCGTGCAAAGGGGCGGTCGGCGATGTGGGCGAGGGCGTAGTTGGACTGGATCTGGTCAGCGGTGCCAAAGGTGGTGGGACCGATAGGGCTGGCGGTGACGAAGCGGTCGGGTGCTTTGGGATCAATTTGGAGGAGCATGGGGGTGAGGGCGGATTGGATAGTGGTGGTATTTGCTTTGGATGTATGGTTGTCTGCTTTGGATGTGTTGTCTGGGGTGTCTGCTTTGGACGTGTCGTTTGCGGGTTTGTCATCTGGTTTGTCGTCTGGTTTGTCGTTGGATTTATCGTCTGTCTTGTCATCCGGTAGCGGTAGAGCCATTGTGTAGAATACTATCACAAAGAGAAGAATGAAGGACGCTCTCATATGGGCGGGCCAGCCGACTAGTAGGAAAAGAGGACCTGCAGGTCGTCAGAGAGATATATATCTACACAGGAATCGGGTAGTGTGGCTGGTCGCCATGATGAGACGGTTGATGATGTACACAATCACGCCGACGGTGAGGCGCCAGAACAGGGTTCGCGCGGGTTGAATGCGGATACCGAGCAACGACAAGGAACGGAAGAGAACGAGGTCGAGTAGATTGAACGGGGGAGGAAAGTAGCACGCATTCGAGTAGGTGACAACAGTTCGATAGTAGGTCAATCTGGCTTCGCGACACACAGCCGGGCCGTATCGTTTCCATTTGTCATTGCCGAAATGAACTGGGCTCGGAGCGAGGATGATAGAGAAAACCACAGCGAGAATGATAGCAAAAAGGAGAAGGAGGAGCAAGGAGCGCGTCTCCATCGGCACGGCGGCAGTGAGGAAGACATCATTGAGCGCGGCGGAGAGGAGGAAACACGTGAGGAGGAGGGCGGGGAGAAACAGCGCGACGACGGGGAACACGGTCTCCGCGACTCTCCGCCTCAGACCGACGAAGAGCGGGACGGCGGGAACGGGCTGCAGCTGGAATGTGTAGACGAACACCGCCACGAGCAGCAACCCGAACGGCGCGTCCTCGGGAAACGGCGGCGTCTTGAACACAAACGCCAGCAGCACAAGCACCGACCCCGTCGACAACGACAGCACTAACAGCGCCCACTCCCGCCCGCCCATATACTCGCCACTAGTATAGATCGTGGGGCGGTCAGGCGGGTGCATCACGTAGCTCAGCAACAAGCCGTACGTCGCCAGCCTTGCCACAAAGTCGAGCATGTGGAAGACACGGGCGCCTTTCGCCCAGACGTTCGCCATCGTCGCGCAGAGCAGCTCGTCATCGAGGAGCGCATCGGGCGCAGCATCGAGCAGATCAACGACGCGCATCCCGTCCACCTCTCCAAACAGCACCGCCTCTACGTCCTCCTCCTCCTCGCAGAACTCGCGCCATACCGCCATACACTGTGCCTCTGTCTTCTCTTCCATCTGTTCCCGTTTCTTCTTCGTTTGCATCACCTCCCAGGGCGTCCCACCAGGCGGCTCCTTGGCATTCTTGCGAGCGTACAACAACACCAACAGCGAAAACCGAGTCTGCACTGCACGATCTGACGACACCTTGGGGATATCACCCAGCGCCTCCGCCGTAGCCACAATCCCAGGCAGCGCCAACAACGGTGTCGTTTCCATGATGAATGACATCACGTGCCACACTTGCCTCTTTCCACGATGAGCGTGTCAACGCCGCTCCTCGACAACACCATCGAGCCCGATGAGGGCCCCGCCGGAAACATCGCATCCCAAAAGCAATCCCGCCCGCCTGTCGTGCTCACTCCCACAAATGCCGCCACCAACGACAACGACGCTGAATCTGGCATAGCAGGCATATTCCGCCAATCTGCACACCCCCTCGCCCTCTTCTTCCTCTTCCTCTTCCGAATCGCTGCCATCACCGTATACATCTTGTGTGGCTTTTTCACCGACAACTACGTCTTATCCGTGCGCCGCCTTCTTTTCCATGTATCCATTTCTAACTTTCCGTAGACCGTCGTAGTCGTCGTCCTCCTCGCAATGGACTTTTGGAACTGCCGCAATGTGTCTGGCCGCACTCTCGTCGGCTTGCGTTTCTGGAACCAGGTTGACGACGACGGCGAGAGCTTTTGGGTCTTTGAGAGTCGTGATCCCGCCCATCCGCCCAACCCCATAGACTCCAAGATGTTTTGGATCGCGCTATACGTCTTTCCCTGTTTATGGGGTGCCCTCTTCATTGTCTCCCTTCTCAAGCTCAGCATATCGTGTGTCTATTCCCTGCTTTGCATCTCGTATCTCACTCTCCTTAGATTCATTCCCATCGTCATCCTCGCTATCGTCTTCAACGTCACCAACGCCATCGGCTTCACCTATACAGACCGCGACGCCAAACAGCGCTGGGCCAACAACCTCTCCTCCTCATGGGGCCTCGGTGGTATCACTGGCTCCCTCCTCACCGGAGCCGTCAAGCAGTCTGTAGGCAGGATATTCAAGTAGACCCACTTTTTATTCTTCCGTAGTGCTACAATATATAATATATACCTCCCTTAGAGGTCGAATAAACAATCAAAAACGTATGTGCAACGAAACTAACGACTGTCACTAGGCGTAAAACGAACGTCGATCAAACTCTGGTGATACATGAAATAAACAAATAAACAGAAAACAAAAAAGTCGGTGTGTGTGCTGAAGAGTTCAAATGCAAGTGTAAATAAACAGAGAAATATTGACGGAACCCAAATCCCGAAAACATACGAGCAGCATAGACGGCATAGACATGGGCTTACAACATACTGCTTTCCAACCCGACATACCCCCTCGCATCCACCTTGCTAAACGCCGTCGTCGGTGTAGGCGGCGCAGCGATCCCGATAAAACTCCTCGTCCGTCCATGCGACCGGAACGTCGACACGCGAGGCGTGATTGCAGGCCACGGCACCCCCTCACTCGTCAGCGTCATCGTCGCAGGCGTCCGGCCCATCGTCGGACTAGGCGGGAACACAAACAGGGTCTGGCTCGGCGTCGCAGCGTGGCTCGTCTGGGGACGCGCCTGGTTCAGAACAGAATGCCGCAGGTGGAGAGGCGGGGGGGCCGGTTTGCGCGACTCGGTGCGCATGCGCAGGGACAGCTTGTGAGGGCGGGGCGACGGAGACGTCGACGGTGAAGGATGGTGTTTGGGCGCTTTTGGAAGAGAACTGTTGACGACAACATTGGTGGGCGACGGCGGAACAGGCGGGAGGAGCGGCCCGGGCCGCCGCTTGACCTTGATGTCAAACGTCGCGCGCGTCGCGGACGGCGGCGGCGCAAAGCTGAACGATGTTTTCCATATCGGGGCAGATGGAGGCGGCCGCAACGTCGTGCTCCGTCTATAGTCGACATCGTCAGGCGAGTTGGTCGACGACGACGACGTCTCGCGCTCAAAGCTGCTCGTCTCATCAAAGCCACCGCCGACACCCAGCAGACTGCGCTCCTCGTCTTCCTCGACCAACTCTTCGCTAAAGATACTGCTCGCTACTGATCCAGTGCGTTTGCGGGCGCCATAGCGACTTCTCCATGCGGCGCCCATGCCGACGCCAGATGTGGAAGACGCCATCGAGGACGTGGACGAGGCAGATGATTTGCGTGCGACGATACGGTCTTCCATAGCCTTGTCGAGTGCCTTGGCCTCCTGCATGACAAATGTGTTTTCTTCATCCTCCGGTTCTGATGGGGCCTCATCAAGCAGGCGTCTCCTCCTACCCCACTCCTCTTCCTCATCAACGATCGAAGAGCGTTCAGAATTGGACGGAGAGCCGTTGAGTTTGCGTTCATAGTCCAATAGCTGGTATATTAAACTGCAAGGAGTGAATAACAGGCAAGGCAAGGGGCTAATGGAACGCACGACATATTGGGGCCTATCCATCTGCTTTTCTGTTTTACGAAATCATATGCGGGCTGCATGCCCTTGAGGGCCCATATCTCCGGTGGGACGTTGGGAGAGCGCTCGGCGGCCGCGCGCATGACGAGGGCAATGACCATGGTCGCTGAGCGAGAAATGCCACACTGGCAGTGGATGAGGACGCCCTCGCCGCGCTCAAGGGCAGCGTCCGTAAAAGCCATTGCTGCAGGGAACTCAGAGGCGACGAGATCCTGCTGGCCGTGGGACCACATGAGCTTGAGATAGTGCATGGCTGGGCGTCCAGAGGCATGGTGGGCGGGGTAGAAGGTGTCGGTGCGGGGGCCCTTGAGGTCGGGGGCAGAGGCAAAGGAGCGCAGGGGCTTGGAGGCGTCGAACGGCGAGGCGATCTCCTTGGCGACATTGAGGACGGCTCTGATGCCGCGTTCTCGGAGCGTGGGCCAGTCGCGGGCGTTGTCCTCGGAGCCGAGCCAGATGCCGGGGATGATCTGGAGCGGGCCGTCGGCGTAGGGGACGTCGGGGTCGTGCTCTTCGCTGCGGGCAAGGAGCGCGGCAGGGGTCGGCGCCGGCAGGGAGATGACGGACGGACGGCGGGGGCGCGGCGGGGCGGGGGCGGTGTCGCAGGGGGCGGGGAGGGTGAGGGAGAGCTTCTTCATGTTCCTGGAGGCGTTGAGGGTGGGGGTCTGGATGCGGAGGCCTGGAGGAGGACCCCTTTTGCGGGGCGGGTCTGCAAGCATGGAGGTGGGTCACACGCCCAGCGTGGAGAGAGAACAAGCAGAGAATTAAAAGAAAGAAAGGCGGCGGGCCAGGCGTCCGCACGCTGTCCTCGTAGTCGTCCACCAACAATTAATTTATTATTATTTAATTGTCCCTCGTACGATTGGCCAGACCCGCCCAGAGTAACTTGCCCCACATGAACAAACTCCAGCTCGTTTTCCTCATCTCCCTCCTTCTTCCCTTTTCCTTTCTCTTCCTCGTAGCTCGCGTCCTCACCGCCAGCCTCGACAGGGCCGGCTTTCATTTCGCTGACCTTATCCTCATCGGCCTTCCCAAGGACCCCCAGCATCCAGAAATGGGCGACTACTCATTTGCAGACCTGCGATCCCAGCTGGGCGCCGTTGATCTGCCGTTGCTGGGCACCGTTGACCTGCTCTCGTCGACCGCGCTCATCACTGCCGCCGTCGTCCTTGGTGGCTTTGCCCTCATGGCCCTCTTCCCCAAGGGTACGTCCTACGCGTCCCTGTCGCGTCGCTCGCTCACCAGCCCCAGGCAGGGCCAAGGTGCTCGACCCCAGCACCTGGCAAGAGTTTCCCCTCGTCAAAAAGACCCAGGTGTCGCCCAACACCGCAGTGTAATATGTCTCTCCCCCGTTTCAGCCCAAATTAACAACTCTTTTCCTCCAGTTACCGATTCAGCCTGCCCCACCCCAACGATATTCTCGGCCTCCCCATTGGCCAGCACATCTCCATCTCTGCCGAGATCAACGGCAAGGACATTATGCGGTCCTACACCCCCGTCTCGTCCGACGACGACCGTGGCCACTTTGAGCTCCTCATCAAGTCCTACGAAAAGGGCAACATCTCCCGCCATTTCGCGACTCTCAAGCTTGGCGACACCATCCGCGTCAAGGGGCCCAAGGGCCAGTTCACCTACACCCCCGACCTCGTCGCCCACATCGGCATGATCGCTGGCGGCACCGGCATCACCCCCATGATACAGATCATCCGTGCCGCCCTCAAGAACCCAGCGGACCGCACCGTCCTCTCCCTCATCTACGCCAACGTCAACCACGAGGATATCCTCTGCAAGCAAGAACTCGACAATCTCCAGGCCCAGCACCCTCGTTCCCGCTTCAAGGTCTACTACGTCCTCAACAACGCCCCTACCATCTGGAATGGCGGTGTCGGCTTCGTCACCAAGGACCAGATTGCTGAGCACCTCCCCGGCCCCGAGTTGCACTCCAAGGTCCTCATGTGCGGCCCTCCTCCCATGATCACTGCAATGAAGTACGTGTTTCTTTGCCCCGTCCTACCTCGGTTAACGTGCCCTAGGAAACACCTTGATGAGCTCAAGTACCCCGCTCCTCGCACTGTCAGCAAGCTGGTCGATCAGGTATGTCTCCGCATCCTGGGATCACACTTCATCGCTCATCAATCATCAGGTATTTGTCTTTTAGACATAGAAATTAGAGTAATTGCGTATGTACTCAGGGCATGTCAGTCAGCGAGTCGGGATGCTTTCAAATTGATTATCAAACAGTCACACGTGCCTTGAGTAACACTGCTATTTAACCCTCAAAAATCACTGTATTATCATCAACCTCCTCAATGTCTCCTACACTCTACACGTTTGGCGGTTCCGTCTGGTCTGCAGCTCCCGAGCTCGCCATGTAAGAATTACTGGCACTGTCAAAGCCGCGTACTAACAATCTACAGCGCCGAACTATACCCAGCCGATGCCATCGCTACAAAAACCATCAACCTCGTCAATGGCGAGAATTTCGATCCTGCTTTTATCGACATCAACCCCAGTGCCACCCTTCCCACTCTTACCGCAGGCGGCAAGACATACAAGTCGACCGCGGACGTCATCTCGTACCTCGTCGCCCAGGCCCCCAAACCCCTATCCACCCCCTCATCCCACAAGGCCATCATTGAAACAGTCCACGAGGACCAATACGACCCCAACTTTGCCTTGCTTCTCGTTCGTGACGAGTCTGAGCGCGTCGCCAAGGCCGCTGCTTTGCCCAAGACCTTGGTCGAGAATCGTACGTCCTTTCTTTTCATTAAAGAATTTCTTTCAACCTCGTCTCCAGGCCAAAACGCTCTGTTGAAGCACTCCCAAGACCCCGCCAACTCCCGCTACGCGTCTTTCTACAGCGCAAAGCTCGCTGGCAACCGCGCGCTCCTTGACGTTTACACCGGCGCCAACAAGGACCCCGCTGCCTTTTATGCCCAGTCCCAGGCACACTTTGACAGCCTCAAGACATATCTCTACACTGTCCTACCTACTGTCGTCCCTGCCGACGGATTCATTGCCGGAGCCACGCCTGGCGAGGCCGACTTTCACGTCGCGGCGTGGTTGACGCGTATCGCTGCGACGTCTGGTGCCACCGGAGCCGCTGATGCCGTCGAGTCGTTGGAGAAGAACTTTGGCGCACCCCTTCCAGAGTCTGTGAAAAGATACGCCCAAGCATGGATCGCAAGGGACAGCTGGAAGAAGGTGTATGCTGAAGGATTGCACTAGACTCTATCACTTAATCTGTAAACTAGTTAGATGTACTTGATAATCGCAAACGAACGTACTGAATATCCGTCATGCTGCCTTGCATCATCTCCATCTTACACTCGTCCAATCTACGGATATGAGCACCAACGCAACAAGACGACAATCAACTGACATTCGTTTGATCTCCTCCGCGGCGTCCCAGCCCACCTCAAACTCTTCCTCCGTCGGCTCGGCTTCCGAGTTCCTCGCGAGCTGGACCGCAGAATCATACACACGCAACACGACCGGATCGTCAAGCAGGGGCACGATGAAACGAAAGTGATGTATCATCCGTGCATGTGGTTTAAGCACTGGGTGGGCTGGGATCACCACATGTGCGAGGGCATCTGCATTCACAGGTAAAGGCAAGGGCAAGGTGTTTCAGAGGGACCCGGCGCACCTATCTCTGCGACGCTATCCAAGAGTGCCCTCCGGAACCGCACTCCAGCGTACTTGGTCCCCGGGCGTCCCCAGCCGGGGTGAAACGCCTCCTTGGGCTCGGACTCATACGACACGAGACACGCACGGAGGTACTCCCGCGTGATGTACTCGTGCACAGTCTAGCAATCCATTAATGACGCCGGGGCACAATCGAAAACACACACACATTCGGCACGTCGCCCTTCCCAATAGGCCTGTAGTGCTTCGAGATTCGCTGCAGCTTGAGGCGGACGGCGATCCGGCGTTTGGCACAGAAGAACAGGGAGGTGAAGAACTGCACGGGTTAGGTGAAGTAAGAGGGCACGGGCTGGGACGTACGACGACGATGTAGCTGGCGCCGATGATGAGGGCGTTGATGTTCCGCGACCAGGACCGGCTTGGCGACGTCCGCACAGCTTGCGAGAGGAGCGCGACGCACGAGAGCAGGATGGCGCATACGGTGAGGATGACCAGGACAAGGTATGTCAGCGAGGACAGCAGGCGGAAGGAGCCCATGAAAGAAAAGTGCCACGAGGCTTCGATCAATAATTTCAAGTGGATCAACCACGCGCGTACATATCGATACATTGTAAATAACTCGAAATAGTATGTACATACTAGTGGCCCTGCCACAATGGCTCCTACTTAAGCCTGCACGTTGTCGCTGTGAATCGTCGTCAGTACCGTCTCTGTCGAGTCGGTTGGCACTCACGCAAATTCTCCTTCAACGTTCCCAGCAGGATTGTAGTTGCAAACATAAAGTACTCCACCCTAAGCACGATTTCATGAGCGATCCGTTTCCATAGCATACCAAAAAACCCACTCCGTAATCAGCATAAATGTTGGAGCACTTGGCATAACCACACCCCAGCTCCGTCGTAGATTTCCAAACCATTTGCGTGAAATGCGAGTACGTCGGGTTGCTAGCGTCGTATTCCGCTGCCAATCCCATCCTGTTAACATCATACCCAGTAGAAGACAGGAACATTCCAACTCACGAGCTTCGCTAGCCCACATCTGTACGGCACTCGCGATATCCGGGTCCCCAGAAGCTTCAGCTAAGTTTTCTTTTTTGACAGCACCATCAGCCAATGCTGGGATCATCGCGACGTCTGCTACTTACCTCCGTAAGACGTGCCGGAATGCTCAAAGTTGCATTGATCAGCATATGCCTGGGCGGTTGAAGCGACGTCGACGCTCCACGTCAGGTTATTGGCACCATGGTCCTGGCGGACCGTGTTATGAGCAGTCAACCACGCGTCGATGTCGCTTGAAGACGCCGAGGACGAGGAACTGGATGCAGATGCAGAAGAGGTAGCAGTGCTTTCTGATTCCACCAATGTCTGCACGGTCCCAGTAGCAGTCTCCGTCGCCGTAGTTTGGCTGGTCGACTCCACCGCCGAACTCTCCTGGGTCACAGAAGAGACTGCACTAGAAGTATCTGCAGTTTCAGTAGCAGACGACAACGGAGCGCTGTCCGTCGTGCTAGGGAATCTACCGGGGGTTAAGATTCACCAATCACCTTTTTAAAAAAGGATGACGCACCCAGTCTCACAAGCCTGCGAGGGGAACGATCCCCAAGAGCCTGTGGCAAAGATCCACCAGGGCTGGTCGCTTTCATAGACATCTCGACCGCAAGGCGACCAGTCCTTCGCCGGGGTAGGACCAGACAACGCCCCAGGGAGCGCAACAAACAAGACCGCCGCCGCCGAAAGGATCACAGGTGCACGGATCATCGCAGTCTGATTATTTAAAGGAATGTGCTTAGAGAATGAAGGACAGGGCCCAAGGAGTAGAGAAGGGACAGAATGAATTCTTCTGACGACACCCAGAATGACTGGTTTATATATCGTGCAGGTACTGTATCCGCCATGCATGTGCATTGACATTACCCTACGACGCGTCTCCAGGGACGTACTTGACTTGGCGACTAGGAGGCAACGGTCTCTGGTTACAAAACGGAAATTTGATAGACGTTCTGTAGTATGGTCCACGTCGTGTCACGATTCAAATCCTACCTTTCAACGCCAGGTAGGTATTGCTCTTGAGGTTCTGCAGTAGACAGTTCAGAGTCCCAGTCGGCTTTCAATAGTGTAAATAGTATATAGTGATCTCCATGGGCACGAGCCTATTTGATATCGAGCAAGTGGAGTAGCATTGAAATAATCAGATCGCAGCGATGATCAGGCAGATGTTCGGTGAATTGGGAGAATGAGCGAGCACAAGCAATTTGAACGATGGAACGCAGAGTTGGTAGTCTCGTTGGTTGTTAATTCCCGAGAAGATTCACGAAATGCACTGGGATAGATCATGGGCAGGAAAGGAGATTGACCACGAATGGGTCTGAGCGGCAAAGGGACGAGATCATAGAATGACGTGTGATCTGAACGTGAATATGAAAGTTCAACGAACCGGTAAATACCGATGGCAACGATGGACCTGAGGGTGACATACAAGTCCGTCTGGAACCAAACGGCGGACTGGGGTCAGTGCTCCTCATGTGGAAGAGGAATCAAGTCAAACCGCAGTCATGAAAGGTACGTTACCGTCCTCGTCCTCGTGGATCCGGACCGGTTGTACGACCGTTTTAAGTTTCGTCGGACATCGACACGGGGATTAACCGATTGTAATTTGCGCTCTGTTGGCGTAGTCTGTGGCTGGGTTGCGCAGATATTACATACCAATTCATTCGCTACAGTGGGTTTTCTTTCGGTCTCCGAACTGGGTAGAAAAAAAGGCGGTGTTCAATAGTGGGTCAACCACAAGACCGTATTTGATTGGAGGAGACACTCTATATGTTATGACCACGGGTATCAATTGTATGACCTTGGTATTAATGCTTTTAGGCCTGAACGTTCTCACTGTAGAAGCAGGGGTTAACGAAACCTTCAGGTACTGAATGGATAATGTACTGACGCAAATTGGCCGATGACGTTTCCTGCAGGGGAATATTCACAAACGTAGTAGCTGGCTTTCTATGGACACATTTGCACACTCAGTCAGGGTCTCAAGGGGCGAATCATCAGCACGTACCCCAAAAGAGGCATCAAATATTCCATCGCAGGACTGAACGGCACATCCAACCTGGCTCGTAGCCTTCCAAACAACTACAAAAATGTATTATGGGGCACGGGCTCATGATGAAATCCTTCGCTTACCCTGGGTGAAGTGAGACGCGACTAGATTATTAGGATCGTAGCTGGCTGCAGACGGACCTCAGTTTTCGCCATGAAAGGAGACTGCTTCAAGGGTACACTCACAAGCTTCGTCCGTCCATGACTTGATCGCAGAGCTAATGGTATAGCCACTATCAGTGCCAGCCGCAAGGTTCTCTGTTAAGACACATTACAAGCACGCCCAAGGCATAAGCGGGAAGAAGGTACCTCCGAAACTACCGAGGGAGCCGCCCGAGTGCTTAAACACACAGCCATTCGCCCATTGCTGGGCCTTTCCTGCTAGTTCATTACTCCAAGTCAAATCAGATGCTCCGTGTTGGGCACGGAAGGTGTTATGCCCTTCGAGATAAGCGTTGATATCACTGCTTGACGTGGAGCTTGATGAGCTTGTATCTGATGAAGCCGACGGCGAAGACGCAGGAACAGAGGAAAACGTCGACGAAGCCGTCGAAGATGTCTCCGGCGTTGGCGTGTTTGGGGTAGGAAAAGAAAGGCTGATCTGAGCAAGGTTCGCGGAAGAAAAAGAGGACGAGGACATCGATGGAGTGACGAATGTCTCGATTGCTGTTGGAGTGTTTTGGGGCGTATCGAAGGACGTGGGGACTGTTGAAGTATTTACTTGAAAATACCGGCGCTCATATGAGATATCCTTGTAGCAGATACTGACGCGACTCACAGAATGGTCCGCCACGGTGTCTCCTCGAACAGGCGGGACCAGTTGCTCGCCCCCGAGCGAAGAAACAGAGCAAGACAACCAGATGGAAGAGTAACACAGACGAACGAGCCATTCTAGTCGAAAAAGAATGTGATATGAAAGGAAAGAATGGGTCGCCAGGACCAAGGAGAGGAATATGGAAAAGAATGACTTGACAAGAACTTTTATGAGGGCCCAGGGCCCATCACGCTTATATAGCGCATCTCGCTGGATTGAATTAGTTTGCCTTGACGACGGTACAATTGACTGCTACCAACAGAAGGACGGATAAAGATCAATGGGTGCTGAGGTAGAACAAACAGCTGGATAAAACTAGGTGACGGTGGCGGGAAGATCGAACGCGTTTAATTGGCAATTCAATGGCCTCCAATAAACCACCACCGTATTACATCCTCTTTTCGAATTCCTCGCTATCTCCAGCTCCCTCAGCAACTCTGGGCCATCCCACAATTCAGTATCACTATGCGGACGATTCTCCTCTGTCATTGCTCCCCCAACACCCTCAAGAACACGTCCTTCTGTTGGATTACGACCCTTCCTCGAGCGCACCGCCCACAGTGAAGAGCATCTCCAAGAACATGTCTGTGACTGGTCTTAAGATAGAGGATGCACCAGGTGTAGCGGCAGTGGACGAAGGAGGCACTAAGCGGGCTGAGAAAATGTTCATCATCGAAACTACCATGCTGGAGAACAGGTGCGTCTGACTAGTCATTCACGCAATTCCTTAATCAACAGGCGCTCAGAAATGCAGAACACGAGGACAAGTCTCCACATGCCGTTCTATCTGAGTTCAAGCACAAGTATGTCTTCAGTCTCAATTTCGGAGACGATGATCTCATCGTGCATCAGAAATGCCGTCCTACGACGCGGCCTTGTCTATCCGGAGACTTCAAAGGCAGACAGCACGGCCAAGTTGTCTCCGACAAGAAGTTCGTCGTTGCGATCAGATAGTTGAGTTCACCCCTCGAGTGCACGCTCGGCAAGGACAATTAAATAATGTATATCATGTACACACAGCTCATCTATCTCCGTTTCTTCCCGCGGCCTTTGTTGCCTTGTGAGCCCTTGGATGGGCCGGTTGGAGTGGAAGACGGCTGTGTCTCTTTCGGCACTTCGTCACCCGCGGACAACAACGCGGAGAAGCTGGTTCCAATTTCTTTAGATGTCCTACTCTAGTAGATAAATATGCTTACCCGGATTTGAAGTCACCATTCGTGACCGCACTTTGCATCTTCGCCACTTTAGCCTGTTGTTCCTTGAAGTCTTCCAGTGCTTCGGGGTCCATGTTTTTCTGGAGAACCAGTTATTTACTGCCAGTGGAGCACCAGTCCTGAACGCACCATAAGATAGGGCATAGCCAGCACCATCGCACCGGTGAAGACCATCATCAACACCATAGGACTCTTGAGCATGCCAAGCATGTTGAATGAATCGGGCGGCACAAAATAGTTGTGCTTTGTTCGCGGAGTGAGAGTCAACGGGTATGGCAGCAGATTCGGAGCGGGCGGGTTTAATGGCGTCGCAGGTGGATACGGTCGCGCCTCTACTATGGCATCCTGAAGGACATCTATTCGCAGCTAAGACCTATAAAGTTGTGGCTGAAGTATATCAAGAAATGCACATACCTGGTCAAAGACAAAATCATGTGTCAATACAGAGAGAATATAGGTTCCAGCGGGGACATCATGTCTAGAACGATCGTGTCAGTATGAGCATAGAGGCAGGCAGGACGACGGACATCGTAAAGGAACCATCCTGGACTACTCCTCCGCTCCTTCGACCATTATCCAGGACTACCTTCGACGGACCTAGCTCAAGAAGACCTAAACAGGGATATAGAGCTGAAATTTGTTTCTGCAGTGAAGGCGCACCTGGGCACACGTCATTCCATTGTAAACGGCCAGTGAGATCAACAGCGTGAACGGAAATTAACAGGCTGGGACACAATCAGTCGTAAATTACGAGAAAGAGCTATTCGACAGACCTCAAAATGCCGACAAGATGAAGGAAAAAAGGTATCATAGCGTTGTAGACGCCGGAAGGAGAGAAGAAGCGATAATCAAATACGACCAAACTGCCCTCCGTTTCTCCTCCCACAAGCATCCATCGAAAAGGTATTATTCTACAATGCGGCAAAAAAGATCCAAGACATATAGGAAGCTCATGGCTCTGTATTCCATGACCTTTGGTTTTCGTCAGCCATACCAAGTTCTCAGTAAGACGATTTTTTCAACTGTTGGACTCTGCGCTTATTCGACGGAGTCGACTCTGAAATGTGCAAATTGGCTGCGGATACAAACATCGAATTAGTGAAGCAAATAACTGCTGTTCTACATGGGGATGTAAAGCCCAGTGAGTATATCCTCGGTAAACTTTCAAGTGGCAGCTAAAAACTGAATGGAAAAGCACGTTTTAGTGATAACTCAGTGTTGCATACATGAGCTGTACCTCCAGGGAAAGTCTCGTCAAAATGCTGTCGATCTTGCCAAAACCTTTGAAAGACGGAGATGTAACCACAGGGAACCAATACCGGGTGGTGATTGTCTCAAAGAAGTCGTTGGTGCGTTCAATACTAGAGCCATCTCTTACATTGTTCAATTTGCATTCGTAGGGGATGCCAACAAGCATCGCTACGTTATAGCATCTCAATCTCAGCCGCTTCGTTCAAAATTGCGAAGCATTCCAGCTGTGCCTCTTGTTCATGTCAACCGTTCTGTAATGGTCCTTGAACCGCCTAGTGATACAACACTCGCATCGAAACAAAAGGTGCGCTACATTTTGTCCCTCATCCCAGACTGTTAACGGCGGATTCAATATAGACCGAAGAAGAATCTCTGCACTCGTCGGCTCCTGACGTCGCGTTAGTGAGCCCGTCATCAGACCCGCCTCCGAAGAAGCGCAAGGGGCCAAAAGGCCCTAATCCCTTGAGCGTGAAGAAGAAAAAGGTCGATAATCCGCCGACAAAAAGCCAGAATACTAGTAGGAGGACGCACAACGATTCCGCACCACTAACAGAGAAGAAAAGGAAGCGGGACGGAGACGAGGATGAGAGCGTGGATCCAGAACGGGAGAGTGCTGTACGTTCGGTCAGAAAGAGGAAGCGGAGAAGAAAGGTCGCTGAAGATTTGCATGAAGACAAAGACTGATGTTATTGTCCAGTGATTCTATGTTCGTGGCGTTCCCAGGACGGACTATGGATCGGTGTTCGTTTGGAAAACCCTCGCGGTTGTGCTCTCAATGACGTCAGAATGTTGTTATTGTACAGAATCGGTTTATGCCTGTGGCACGCACCAGTCAGCTGAATCTAGGGCGGCTCCGGATTCAAAAAGGTTGAGAAATGTAAAGACCGTTGGACTAATGGAAAGCTTAGCGTAAAGACAATCGCTATAATTCCTTCGTAACATCAGGGCCTTGAACATTCTCCAAATTTCGACGCAGATCCGGAAGCCGACTCATGACAAAGGCTGTGATCAGTTCAAACTCCGCTGATTCCGACAATATAAAGGGGCTCGCCGCTGTTGCCATATTTCAGCTTAGCTACCACCACCTATCACACCTCTCTAGTTCACCATGCAAATCTTCGTCAAGACCCTCACCGGAAAGACCATCACTCTCGAGGTTGAGTCCTCTGATACCATCGACAATGTAAAGGCCAAGATCCAAGATAAGGAAGGGTAAGCTATTCGCGCTGAGCTGTGCTTACAGTGGCTGATCGCAATGATATTAGCATCCCCCCCGACCAGCAGCGACTTATCTTCGCCGGAAAGCAGCTCGAGGACGGTCGTACTCTCTCTGATTACAACATCCAGAAGGAGTCGACCCTTCACCTCGTCTTGCGTCTGCGTGGAGGAATGCAGATCTTTGTGAAGACCTTGACTGGCAAGACCATCACGCTCGAGGTCGAATCGTCCGATACCATCGACAATGTCAAGGCCAAGATCCAGGACAAGGAAGGGTACGTTTCCATTGCATCTGGGAGCTCTACCTCATTCTCACGGGACTGACAGCATCCCCCCTGATCAACAACGACTCATCTTCGCCGGCAAGCAGCTGGAGGACGGTCGCACTTTGTCCGACTACAACATCCAGAAAGAGTCCACTCTTCACCTTGTCCTTCGTCTCCGTGGTGGCATGCAGATCTTTGTCAAGACTTTGACTGGCAAGACAATCACCCTCGAGGTGGAATCTTCCGATACCATCGACAACGTCAAGGCCAAGATTCAGGATAAGGAAGGGTAAGTCATTGTCGCTTCATGAGGTCTTATGTTCGCTCATTGTTCATTTATAGCATTCCCCCCGACCAGCAGCGTCTCATTTTTGCCGGCAAGCAGTTGGAAGATGGTCGCACACTCTCCGATTACAACATTCAGAAGGAGTCCACGCTTCACCTGGTGCTTCGTCTGCGCGGTGGAATGCAGATCTTCGTCAAGACATTGACGGGGAAGACTATCACACTGGAGGTTGAATCGTCGGATACCATCGATAATGTGAAGGCCAAGATTCAGGACAAGGAAGGCATTCCTCCGGACCAGCAGCGTCTCATCTTTGCTGGCAAGCAGTTGGAGGATGGCCGGACCCTCTCTGACTATAACATTCAGAAGGAATCCACGCTTCACCTTGTTCTCCGCCTCCGTGGTGGTATGCAAATCTTTGTCAAGACGCTCACTGGCAAGACAATCACCCTCGAGGTGGAGTCTTCGGATACCATTGACAATGTGAAGGCCAAGATACAGGACAAGGAGGGTATTCCTCCCGATCAGCAACGACTTATTTTCGCCGGCAAACAGCTGGAAGATGGTCGCACGTTGTCGGATTACAATATCCAGAAGGAGAGTACCCTTCACTTGGGTAAGCTGATGTTCCTCTTGTAATGTGGCGAGACTTATCGTCTTCTGATAGTCCTTCGCCTTCGTGGTGGCTACTGATTCAGTTGAAGACGCCGATGTAGATTAATACCGCATTTCTGTACACTTATACATGTATGACAACTATGTTCATTGAAGCTTCATCGTTGAGATTCATTCATGTCAGCGTCTTCATCTTTTCGAAACCAAAGTCTGATAGCTAAGTCCTTCTCCATGGACGAAGTAGCGATAATATCTTTTGTGGGATGTACCTAGAATGTCAGTGAAAAAGTCAACAACTGTATTTACTAGGGAACTTGTATCACGTACGGCTACAGCAAGTACAACGTCTAGGGTAAAAGTTAAGTTGCAATGGCGGACGTGAAGATGTATTCGACTCGCCTCGATGTCCTTCTAGGGTTTGCAAGACTTGTCGCGTTTGTAGATCCCAAATATACGCCTTGTGATCTTCACTTCCGCTAACAATATATTTGTGCTTGGTACGACTAAAACACGAAAACAGACAGTACGTCCTGTTGACGTGGCCGGAATATGTTTTCACACAACGAGATGTCTGGTAATTCCATAGTCGTATAGTCGAATCTTGAGTTGACACAAGGACAAATTTGGAGTTGGGAGAGAATTCAACGTGAGAGCTGCCAACGCGTTAACAATGCCACAAAAGGTGCAAATGAGCCGGACACACCATATTGGATTGTCATCATCAACCAAAGTCTTTAGACACTGGCCAGAATCGACATCCCATATGCGTCTGTGTGAGGTTATTACCACTGGAAAAAGGAACGAGCCAAAACACTGACATAAGACCATCCATGGCGCAAGAAACGATCAAAGTTCCGTCATGGTTGAAGCTAACAGAAGTGACAGGATCTGAATGTGCCGGGAGAACCTTCATACATGTTCCTAGAAAGCTGTCAGTGCGTTTCGACACTCCATAGCAGTGTAACGGCACCTCTCGCAACGTCCCACACGCGAACGGTTTCATCAAATCCACCGGACACGAGAAGATTGGAATGAGGATTGTAGTTCACGGCGAAGACGAAGTTTGTATGGCCAGTCAGAGTCTTGACTTCTACACCCTATCTCAAGACAGTAAGACAGGATATCGGATGTCTGAAAAATGCAAAGGCGCACCTGATCCATGCTCCATATCTTTATGGTTTTGTCATCGGATGCGGATGCTAGAAAGTCGCCATCGTGCGACCAAGCAATGTCGGAGATGCCTTGGTCATGACCAGAGAGCGTGCGCAGTATTTCGCCTGTGCATGCATCCCACAGCTTGATGACCCTGTCAGCACCTGTCCTTCACGATATTTTGTAAAGATATAAGAACAGGAGATAGCTCGATGGGCATACCCGACGAAGCTAGGATTGTCCCATCAGGACTAAACTTGAGAGATGAAATAGATTTTGCGTGTCCGTTCAATGACAGCCGAGGATAGAAAGGAGCTGGCTGCTGGGAGCTGGACGCAGAAGAGGGAGATGAATTCTTCATTAGTGGTGGCCGTTAACGTTATAATTATTGGAAATTCAAACCTCGACGAAAAAAAGTTGAGGCACGTGCTTAGGCTAGAAAAGTTTCTACTTTGTTTCAACGTATACAATGGCTTCAGCTTGGATATCGCCCCCGACGCGCCCAGAAAACATTGATTACCTGGTATCTGGAGTTGGTGCGTGATATTTTCTCTACCAGCACTTGGTTCTGATCGTGTTACAAGACCGGTACAACCCATCCAATGTCACCATTCTCGAGGACTACCTCTACCAACAGATCAGAAATCAGGAGTACGACTGCTTGGCAAATTTGGCTATCCTCAAGCTGTAGGTCCTGTCTTTGCGTCTTCAATTTCTCCTGCTCTAACTTACTCGCCAAGGTACCAATTCAATCCGGACCTGTACAATCCAGATGTTATCATTAACATCCTCATGAAATCCCTCACAGCATCTCCCCTACCAGACTTCAACCTCTGCTTGTCGCTTCTCGAAGACAAACCCATCAATTCCACCCTCGATGAGCCCGACCCGCTCCCTGCTCTCCTTCCCGTCATACAAGGGCTCCACGAACTGTTGGACCGCTGTCGGTTCCCCAAGTTCTGGGCAGTATACCACTCAAATGAACTTGAAAACCTCCGGGACAACTACACCGTAGAATACGTCGGCTTCGAGGACGCTGTCAGGGAAGTGGTCGTGCGTGCGGTCAAGGCGACCTTCACGAGGATAGGAACCGAGCGGCTGGGGCAGTATCTCGATCTGGAGGGTAAGGTTACTTTAACGCCTCCTTTGCGGATATCTGACTGCATGTTAGGGTCCGAGCTACAAGCCTATGTTGAAAACCTGGGCTGGTCGGTTGATGAATCTGGTACTGTCGTCAATATCCCGCCAAATCCAGACAATCAGATCGAGGCTACGGTCGTCCAAGAAAATATCAAGCTACCTCGTACGTGATGATATTTCATTCTTCTTTCGCCGATACTCACGGGTTCTTAGAGCTCACCAAAGTTATATCTCACTCGGCGAAAGCTTGACGCAGACCACTAGCATTTCTTTCCGTGTATTGCTGTAGAGTTCTCTATGAGATGTCTTGTAGTGCTATCTAAGTCATTGTCCGTCATATACGACTTAGGCTATGACAAGGTTCAAGCAGATAGGAATGCTGCTACCGTTCCCCAAACTGCCATCACAACAGCCAGACCTACAGTACCCGCGTCGAATACGCCACAAGAACCTTTTATAGCTATATGGGCACCGATGGGTCCAATAACAACTATCAGGAAGGCAGAAAACGAGCCTAGAAATGCCATCACGGCGCTGAAGTCGGGTACGAGAACAGAAACGCCCACAGAGAGTAGAGTGAGAACTACTCGCTGGATCATGCCCAATATGCGTTTCCTTGATGTCCCATGAGATGGTTCAGCAAGCCGTTTGGCAACATCTTCGTGTGTCGCTGGTGGTAGATCGATCCCGAGTAGAATCTCTATTGTGGCATTGAGCTGACGGATGATAAGGTATACGCGACGGTCAGTTAGAAGAGCGCTTACTGGCTGAGTAGCCAACGCAAATTTGGACCTGTATAAAATACTTTGTAAGTACATACACTCCTAGTGCGCTATGATTACTTACATTGGGCTTATAACCAACATCCAGAGGCAAGCTTGATTTAACGCTGGGTTGTACCCAGGTGTCCTAAGCAGGTCCATGCTAATCTAGGAAGAGTGGGTTGGATCGATGTCATGGGAACAGTGATGTCCAATACTTACCTCTTCGCTGACTGATATTCCAAACATAATGTATCCTGCGTATCCAATGAGTCCATAAATGAGTGTTGCGACGATCTAGGAATGCATATGAAGGTGAGGTTATGATACGATATTGATGTTGATGAGACATACAAACGCCCAAGTGATCATTTTATCGAACTCTGAGGGATCTTCCATGTCGCGAACGAGGGACGGAATAACAGCATGACCAGAAAACTGTACGCTTCGGTCAGACATTCGTTGGACATGAAGGAAAATGACGTACTCCAGCCATGAACAATCCATAAGCTATCCCGAGGTGCCTCCAGCTCTCAATGCCTAAAGACGTCTCGGCTGGGAACCACAAGCTTCCAGGCTGATCCTTTTTGGTTGCGCCATCAATGAGGATCACGACTATCATCAGAATAGTTGATACAATGCCCAAAATAGAAGTATACGAGAGCAGGGATAAAGGTAAGAAAACTGTGGGTATTAATCTGTTTATTCAGCGAAGCGCTGTGATTAGTACAAAGATTAGTTTGGCTACTGATAAGCCCACATTAATAAACCCCATAATTTATATGCGTTTGACGAGTAGTAGGGTATGATTGCATGTAAAGAATCTGCGTACAGCGTCACGAGGATCACGCTGTATGAATGCTTAAAATGGCACCAGTAGTTGAAGCTAATGTACACACCTGACAGAGAATAGTTCGAGACAAAAGATAGCACTGATTATGCCCGTTGACCGTGGACCAAAGGCTTTTCGCCCAATATCTGTGTAGGACCTTAGCCGGGGATCAGACCTTATTATCTGTGCCAAAATTTTCGCTCTATGCTCTGACCGTCAGCTCAAGCCATTGAATAAGCAGCACAGACGTACGTGTGACAACTAACAAATCCGTAAAAACCAATGAGTATAGTCCCAGGTATCCACCCCGCGTAGGCGAAGGCCAGAGGGGTCGAGAGCATTCCAATCCCCAATAAAATAGCTATGGAATTAAAGAGCTGAAAGGGGTAATTTTCAGCTATCAGCAAACGATACACTGGAGCTGGGGGGATTCATACGGTTTGTCCGAAGGTGCTTGCCCCTCCAAACTTGTGCTTTGGGGCGGCAGAAGAGACTGAAGCCTTTGAAGGCCGACGAGCCATAGGCCGCCTTAGTACTTCTTCAACAACATTTGAGGAGGTCAAATAGTCAGGACGAGTGATAGGGCGGCGAGGATAAGTTCCTGCTGAGAAGGATACCCTGCGGAGCAGCGGTGTCTCTTCATCCGCTCGGGATAGTGGTGGAGATACGCTCACAGGGGAACTAAGGAATGCACTCCGAGGAGACGAAGGAACAAAAAGGGCCGAGGGTGGTATCCCAGGAGAGGTAGACCCGGGATTTAGTGAGTCCCATTCGAATTGACCAACAAAGTCATCGTCTTGACGTTGTGCTGGCGTGAACGAGTCGCCATCCGACTCGTCCTCTTCCTCAATAATGCTGCCCGACTCTTCGTCAAAGGAGTCTGTAAGATCCGGAGAAGACGGCAAGGTTGATTCTACAACCAAAAATTGTGCTCGACGGTCTGGAAGGGGTTAGTATCACAAGGCAATTCTTTGAGTGACCACGTACAGGAAGCAATAACATCCCGTACACTCTGAGCACTAGCACTCGAAGCAGACCCAAAGACAAATCCAGTGGTTGGCAGAGACATCCAGAGTTGTTTTTTGGGCTCCCAGGTGGCCGAGAAATTGGGTGAGAGATATCAGCCGTTGCTTATCGATATCCAATTCCGCTCCCTGTCAGCATGCCCGGTAAGTCTGCTATCTGGATCGGAATAGGATGACATCTTCGGCTTCTGTCAGTAGTTAAGCAGCCTGCATGTGCACAGAATCCGGAGCAGGAACAGACGAATAGGTATTTGGGGGGAAACGTGACAGAGATCACGAAAAAAGCGCGCTCTGAGGTCTATCTACATTTGGTTACATCACTGGCAACGTGTGCTCTTATATACTTTTTAATACACCAAATGTTAAATAACTGTGGCAGGTAGTAATTTAGTGTAGACTCAATAACACAGATACTGGAAGTAATTGCAATGTTGCAAATGAAGGATCGCGATGTCTATAATAATCAAGTGATGGTCTGTAACACAGATGCAAGAGTTCGTGCGGAAACGACACGATAAGAAATCACAGCTAGGGGGATAGCTAGGAGTTATTCACTGCTCGACGATTCGTCCACATCATGTAAGGCTCTCTGGATATATCGTAGCTGGCATGAGCCTTTGTCCGGGTGCTGCGCCTTGCTTCGGGGAGTTTAGCATTGACTTGAACGTCCTGCGAATTATATCAGTACAGAGAAACACACATAACCGGTAGCACTGACCGCTATTCGCTTTCTGATACCAGAAGTTATGTGAATCCACCACTTCGTGAGTGCCGCCTTGAGAGCGACTTCTCTGTGACCTTTGGGATTCAGCCATGCTACAAACTCGTCAAGCTGGATCCCAATAGTAAGTGGATGAGCTACATAGATCAATGAGAGATCACAAACCTCTTCCAACTCGGAGTAAGCGGCCCACTCTCCAGGTCCGAGGACTCCTTCTTCTCCTTCTTCTTCTTTTCTGCGACCATCAATATCATCTTCTACTTGCCGAAGCCTCAAAAGCTCCATATCTGTCTCGCTAGGACCCTGAATAAAAATCCTGCCTGTCCCGTATTGGGCTACGCCGCCACTCCCCACTAACGACGCGGACCCCAAGCCGTCAAACCACCAGATACGGTTGTAAAATCTATCCCGTCCCAACGGTTTCACCCTGACGCCGCCCAATAATTTTCTGAACTCGCGTTCAATGCCTTCAAGTCTCCGTTCGATCTTGTTAACCTCTTCGTCGAGCCTCCGGTGTTCCGCCATGGCCTGCTTGACAGAGGCTTGCTTAGCACGCGCAGCTTCACGTTGTTTGGCTTGAGTTTGCATCTTTTGACGAAGATCCTTCTGGCGGGAAGATCCTTTCTTTGACGTCGACAGAGAGTCAGAAGCAGCATCAGAAGCAGCTACTTCGGAGTCACTGGGCTCCTGCATAGAGATGTCTTCGTCAACAGGTACGGAATGGTCTTTGGTCTCTCCGAGAAGAGTGTTCATTTCTTCAGCACTGCAACAAAAGAAGTAAGAAATCATCAATAAAAGAATTTGGTCAAAGGATTCACAGTTGTTTTTTGGAACGGTTGACTTCAATTTTCTCCTTGCGGAGAGCAGTCAGCTGTTCCTCGCATGATTCCATGTGGGCGTGTATTGCTTTGCTGGAAACAGCAAGGTTGGTCAGGAAGGACAGGATTGCTATGCGATCCGCTGGAGGCAAAGAATGATACCGTTCGGCGGGAGATGATGACACAGTATATAGTGAGGAATGGGGAGCAGGCGAACGTGAGCTAGATGCACTTGAGGACGTGGAGGGCTCATTAGCCTCCTCTGGTGCAAACAATAACTTGGTCAATATTTCTCGCAGACAGGGAAAGTTAGTCATATTAGCATGCTGTAATGAGGTATTAGTACAAGACGTCCAGGAGGGGGGAGAGGGGAACGTACATCCTTCAAGCAACCGACCAGCGCATCCTCCCAACCTTGTCTGCCCTCTGCATGCCGTAACGGGACCCTTTCCCAATTGTTGCCAATATCGGCCATTGCAGCTGTAAGGTTGGATATAGACTGGCCCAACAGCATATCATCACTATTAGACGCCTCCACCTCCATGAGTGACACAACTGCACTATGCCGATGGAATGGAACAGTCCTCAGATTATAGATGAGGATAGAATGTACTTCTGCTAGTAAGGGGCACGGCGGGTCTTCAACGGAGTGACGGATAGCATGTTCATACTCGTCCAGAGTGAAGGTTGAGAGATGAAGTGGTTGGCTGTCGACATATAAGTCTTTGAAAAGAATTGTTATGTTCGATGCAACGTACCCATATACAATTAAGAAGTTCCAGCTCATCAAAAATGCTTCAAAGGTGCCAGGAGAGTTATTGAAAGGAAGCGAAGTGCGACTTGGTATTGGTTTCTGGACTTTCATGCCAGCCTTTTTGTCCTTGTCCGCTAGCCTCACATCCAAGTCTTCAGTTGGGTAACGAACCGGTTTCTTCTTCTTCTTTTCCGCTGCGACTCTTTCCGCCTCCTCTTTCGCCAGTTTTTGTTTCTCGGCTTTCTCACGAGCTTCGCGCTCGCGTTTCTCGGCTGTCAACGTGTTCAAGTTCAGTACAGAACGGACAGGTAAAACCCGTAAACCGACCTCTTTCCTCCTGTGCCGCAGTCAACTTTTTCTGCCTTTTAGAAGGTGGTCCTTCTTTATCCTCCCAGACTTTCTTGCGTTTGTCGATTTCGCCTTTCTTAATTGACTCGACGTCTTTGCGAGTCTCTTCAGGCATCACGGAGTCAACGCCATATCGTTTGGCAATAGCAGGCTTTACGGTCCAAGGTGAAGCAACCGCAGCATCACGATCAACGCAGTCGCGGATGAACCGACGTAGTATAGATTTAGAGAAGGAAAGGCGATCTCGACTAGTGAGGTTAGCTCGGATTTCACGCATAAAGCAACGTGACTTAGGTACCTCATTAACTGGCATGTAACTTCCATCAAACTACCGACCGTATCTTCATCTTGTTTTTTCGCATTTTTGGCCTTGTCGTGAGCCTTTTCCTTCTCTGGTTCGGTAATTTGAACCCAGTAAAAGTACCTCTCCGGCCTGTCTTGAGCGTTGACCTCTACCGCTGGTATCTTCAAGTCGCCGGTGATAAGATGAGGCTCGTCTAATTCGGCCTTGGGCGAGGTTCCTCTATTCTCTTTGCGCGCGTCGCGAGCATCCTGATCTTGATAAAACTTTGGAGGGTAGACTGTATCAACTGTGCCATAGTACCTGTACCAAGGGGATGAGATACAAGAACAAGAAAACCGAAATAGCAAGATTTTTACTTCGTTCCTTGTAGATCGACAAGCACCCCTGGAGGACAAGAAAGATCGTTGGTAAGACAGCCAGGTATGAGGACCAGGGGTACGTACTTTCTCCCTTAAAGTAGCGGTCTTTGAAGCGTTCATACACTGCTTCAACAAGATGATCAAGTCGTCCTACAACCTCTGTATAGGACATCAGTTTGAAGGCTACGATGTGTTGGAACGCGACCACATACGCCATTGGACAGCTTTCAGGATGGCTGGCTTGAGCGGCGCGGAGAATCGTGCGTGTAATGTTCGAGCTTCTTGCCGTTCACTTTCGAGAGCCTGAAAATAGTCGAGACCACTTTTTCCGGTGACTTCGCACTGGAACTGCTTCAATCTGTAGAAGGACATACGTGCAGCATAAGCCCTTGGGGGATGTAAGGGTGGGCCAAGGACGACATAGGGGAGCGAGCACGTACTCGTATGTTTCGAAGATCTCGCCAGTATGCCTCAGATAGAAGACTTCTCTAGCAGGGTCGGTCTTGACAGACTGTAGGAGTTCATCGGATGGCTGGGTGAGAACGACCCGCTTGCGTCGACATGTCGGCATGGGAGCTGTGCTGACGAAAATACAGGCGCAGCGAGCAGGGAGCGGCCGTGGCGGGGGCAGCGGCACGAGGGATGGTTGGGTGAGGCGGCGGCGGCGACGGGAACGATGAGGAGCGGGTGCTGGGCGACGCCTGGTAAATGGGCGAGGGGAAGAGGTCGAAACGGATGATGGGAATTCGGTAACGGCCAGGTGTGGCTGAAGAGCTGGCACTCTCCCTCAAAGGTCACCAAAAAGTCACGGCGCCTCGGCCTTTGCTTTCTCTACCTCCTGCCGTCTGTCCGCCTCTTATTTGTTTTGTAATCCCTCCCCCATCCCTTCCCAGCGACAAGTCCGGGCCTTGATGTCAGATATTCTACCTTCATCGAGATGGCTTGCTAGCAGATTCAGGCAGTGTGACATTTTCATCCTGTCACTCGTCCACTTGTAGTCAGGTTCGTGCTGCAGTTCTTTTTGGGAACTCGAACAGATATCAGTGTCCTCCATCTGCATGTGTTCTGGATGCCATTTCTCAAAGGCCCCGTGTCATTCACCTGTTGTCGATGCATTGCTCCGAGTCCACACGCAGAGGACTCGGGATCCCTGCTTGCATCACGTGCTCGCCGGACGCGTCAACCATTCCTCGTTCACCCGACGCGTTTTACAACAATAAACTACACAGCGCGTTCGTAACATATCATGACGATCGTAAAGCTAGTAAATGCCCTCAGGTAACGGTATATATCGAAGAACTATATGGCGCAAAATGCAAAGCGAGTCGTGACTCTGAATATTCTGCTAGGGCAGATGTTATTACTTATAATAGTGTAAACTGTTCTACAAATAGGTTGCAGTCCCAAACGAATGAACAGAGGTACATACAATAGTCCAAGTGTTCTCGTATCCATGAAAAGTGTGTATCTGTAAGTAAAAATGTTATCCATCGATACTTCGACGCCGTGAGGTTTCCGATGCTTCTGGAGTCCCTGCGTGATTTCGGTTCTCTAGACCCACCCTCTTGGCGACCTTTTCCTTGGCCTTTTTGTCTTCCTCGACGGCATGATCGGCAGCCTTCTTCTGCACCTTCGTCAGTCCATAGAATACGAAGAAAGGACAACACGCACACTATCTTTTCTGGATAAGGAGAAAAACCTTTTTATCCTCGATGGAGACTCGGACGCTATATCCCCTTTACCCGACGTCGTTTTGTGTTTGTGCTTTGCTTCCACTGCATCAATCATAGCGATAGCCTTGGCCGCTGGAGATGTCGTCGGTTGTCCTGAAATAGGCATCGTCATACCATCGGCGTTGCTACCCTGTTGTGCGACATGTCGTGGACCCTGAAAACCAGTCTCGTCCAATTGTCTGTCGGTCTGAGCGGCCATCGGCGAGGATGCGGGTCCACCTTCTACATTGACCAGGACCCATCCCTGTTTACCCGACTTGCTGTCCTTCTCTTTGCCTTTAGGAGACATCGTCGGACTCGGAGACATGCATCCAAGCATACCTGCTTCACTTTTGCGCAATTCTTCATCAGGCTCACTGAAGACGGGCGAGGCGACCCGATGAAGAACATCCTGAATAGGCTGCTCATGCGGTATGTTATGCTCAGGCAGGACTCCAGAGGTTATACTGGCCACCTCGTCCTTTTCTTCTATCGGAGTTGTCTGCCAGCCACCCGGAATTTTGGGAGAAGCAGAAGGAGGAGTCTCTGTTTCGGCCGCCATTGCTTCCAGAATCTTTCCCGTCCATTTAATGGGGACCTCGGTACTAATCTCTGTGTTAGACGAGAATGCTGAATCTCGAAATACGCCAGGGCTCAAGAGCGGGGGTGTTCCAGCCGCACTAGAAGAATTTGACTTGACAACGGTGTCTGCTTGAGTTTCTAGATGGGGCGACAAATCCCGTGTCTGAGGAAGAGCCGAGACATGTGGTGGTGTGTTGGGTCGCAAAACGGGGTCGGATATTGGAGGGCTAGCAGGGTGTCCTGATGCTGCGGGAGAGATACGAGGACTCATCTCAGCCTGAAATGGCGGCGTTGAGTAAAAAACCCCAGGCGTCGTCAATGCACCGACACCGGTCATATTTTCAACACGGGAAGGCACCGTACTTGGAAGATTTGCACGATATCCTTCGCCCTCGGCATCATCATGAACGGACACAGGTACCTGAGCACGAGGCGCCGGCTTTCGAAGAGCATTAGATGGCCCAGGGCTCACCGGAGACGACGCAGGAGGTGGATGATGATTTAGTGGAGAGCCTCCGTGTGGACGGTATGGGCCATCAGTGAGGGCGCGATGATGTAGAGGTGAAGGTGATCGCGGAAGGGCGCTGGGTTCTGTAGCGAGTTTCCGGTGAAGAGCGGAATTATGAGGGAGGGATTCAGGATTATGAAATGCACGTTTAACGTCAGAATGGGAAGAGTTCAGAATCGATGGAACTGGTGAATCTGGGAGGACCATATCATCGGATGGAAGAGTCAGTCCAGTGAATATCCAAAGATCTTTGACTCGCGAACGATTTGTTAGGGATAGTGAGGTGAGAAGGGTGAATGAATGAGCATCAAGTGACGTCAAAAGGGAAAGGATATGTTGAAGAGAATCGGTAGCAAATGTATCCTCTTGAAACCCTAATGGTAACGTCAGACCGGTGCAGTAATCGTTGTGAGGGAATGGAAAGAACGGTACATTTGTAGCCCTTTAATTTGAACTCGAAAGAATGATCACCAATTTTCCTTTCTGAAACGACACCGCGAGGCCACGAGCCGCGTACAGCCTGGAGAATAGCTGGCGTGGTGTCCAGTGGGGGGCATATAACACGGAGAATGGTAGCAGAGGGAAAGGACAAAGCAAAAGGAACCTTGACCCTGGATTTGTCCGAGTGAGAAATCTTTGAACCTTCAGGCAAGGGTGAATCAGAACGAGGTGAAGGGGTAACAGATGGTTTGGAAAAGGCCATGGCGAGTCGGTCGTCGATTTCACGGCCATAATCAATGCTAGATAGAAAAGAATAGCCATGCTGATATATTATGCTCAGAATTTCCATCAAAAGCCTCTCGGTAGCTGCGCTTTTTGCATTCGTCCATGGCTTGCCCTCAAGTGCGAATTCGTAGAGTCCATGTGAGACATCTTCGCGAAAAGCAGAAACGAGTGAGCGCTGGTCGAAAAACCGATGAAGATGTGAAATAACTGGCAGAGGAAAGGAGTAGAGTCTGATGCAGTTGGAACTGGCAATAGCAAGTAGCGAAAATGTGTTCGGAGTGTGCTTTTGTTCACGAATGAATTCTCGCCTAGGTACGAACGAATCCTGTGGAGAACTTGAGTTGGACATGACGCCGCAAGGAAGAGAAAGTGAACGAAGCCAACTATGCTTCTTTCGTAAGTAAATCGTCACTCTGTCCTGAACCCACTTGTGGCGGCAAAATGTTCCTGGCCGAGACACGTGGGTTAAGGTTAGGGTCTAAATTCTAGCGGGCCGGCGGGCCGTAAGTCCTCTATTGTCACGGACCGTGGTTCCTTTAGTTCCCTTAAAAGATGCTCTGGAGCACATTCTCACCCACGACACCTCTTGTCTTCCGCTCCCTTGTTCCAATGGCGAATATGGACAAACTGAATATTCTGATGTGTGCGTGAGTCTATTAACATCAACAACTTCCAGCTGATACTTCAGCAGGCGGTGCTGTATGGATTTTACCTTTCAAGTAACTTTCCACTTCATCCAACCATCCTAGGGCGAGTACACTACCGGATGGACAGGATCTGGGGCATCCAAGTCAGACAAGAAGGTATATCGGTCTTTTTTTGGTTACGATTTCAGTGACGCTTATGGGGACCTAATGTATCCGATATAGATCGGGGTATGTCGTCTGTCCCCAACTGCGACTTGCCATATCGTCTTATGCAGTAAAAGGTTGTTGCCTTAACATGCTTTGATCTTCGAAGGCTGGGAAAAGTCGATAAGCTTGGAATGGCTGGTCTCACCGGCCCCAAGTTTCCCGCCATCAGGGAACATTTGGCTCAAAACATCGCGGGTGTTTACAAGGATATGGATACGACGTGCGGCGTTGTTTCTTTCCTTGTAATATTAGATTACTTATAGGTATTGTTTAGGTTTGATTCTTTCCCGGACGTGGATAAAATCGATCCAGAAGCTTGTAAGTGTCAGAAAATGTTGAAACCACGCTTACTATATGTACGTTTAGACAAGGCTGCTATGGACAAAATGAAGCCCGGAGATGCGGCTATCATTTTCACACCGGATCGTACGATTTTATACCTATTAGATCAATCTAATTTGCTCATCTGTGGATCAGCTACGCACTACAATATTGCTATGTACGCGATTGAACGTGGAATTCACGTCCTCGTCACCAAACCTGCCGTCAAATTACTATCGGACCACAACAAATTAATTGCGGCTGCGAAGAAGCACAATGTTATTTGTTTCGTTGAGCATCATAAAAGGTGAGCCGGCCTTACAACATTTTCCTATTTACCGTGGTGCCGGTATGTTAAACCTGAGCCTAGATTCGATCCTGCATACAGCGATGCCAAATCTAAGGCTGCAAGCTTGGGCGAGTTTAACTTTTTCAGCGCCTGGATGAGCCAACCAAAAAGTCAGCTTGAGACTTTCCGTGCATGGGCTGGTGTAGATTCCGATATCAGGTTTGCGCTCTCATTTACATTTTTTGCCCTCGATGCTCAGCGGACGCAATATTCTAGCTACTACCTTTCATCGCATCACATCGATATCTGCTGCTGGATCCTTCAGGACATTGCAATTCCGACGCGGGTGGTGGCGAGCGCTGCCTCCGGTATCGCCACCAGCGAACCTTACAACTGTGTTCCCCAAACTGAAGATACTATTACACTCATGGTCGATTGGCAGTCGATCAAGAGCCCCAAACACCGAGGCACAGGGGTCTACACTGCGAGTTGGACAGCACCTTTAAAATCCGGTGTTCATTCTGCTCAGCATTGGTATTACATGGGGGAGAAGGTATGTAAAGCTGTAAGCTCTACTGAACAAGAAAGCCGACCTTTGCGGAATTCGCCACAGGGCGATATTACAATTGACCAAGCCCATCGTGGTTATGATGTGACTGTTGACGACACCGGCAAGTCCTGGTATAACCCCTTCTAGTGAGTCATCTCCACAGTCAGCCACTGGTGCATGATGTCTCATAATGCAACGTACTCTTATAGTATGAAATATTCACCTTCCGAAAGCGGGCATTTTGACGGACAACGGGGGTACGGCTACGTTTCTATCGAGAAATTTGTCGACGCGGCGCGCAGTGTCAACGCTGGGTTAACGAAGCCTACGGATTACGATTTACACGGCCTTCCGACAATCGCAAACACCGTGCTCACAACTGCTATCTTGAATGCCGGTCGCATGAGTCTTGACGAGAAGCGACCGGTAGGTATCAAGAAAGATGGTGACACTTGGGTTTTGCAGTGAAAGAAGTTCTTCTGGATGTTGGAACTGCAGAACTTTTCATCCAAGGTTTGTTGGCATGTGGCAAGAAGTTTCTATTACATCTGTATATCAACAATATCAACCGGCTGCGATGAAAGGGCCGTGTCAAAATAAGGATATAGGTATTACATACTTGAATTCGAACACCGTGATGGTACTGTATAACCTTCTGAATGGAGTCTTTGCTGTAAGTAGTCGGCAATTGTATCCATCAATGTACAAGTTGACCTCAACGGCATATACAATGTCAGACAGAATCACCAAAAGCTATTTCACTGGTGCTTTACAACGAGACGTCCCTTACAAGGACACAGTTATAATAGGCCAATCTTCCCAAGGTGTCGGGCATCGTCATATGTTGTTAAAGGACCCTGCGCCGTATCATACGACCAACAATTGTCCCCCGCGGAAGGATCAGTGAAATTTCCTTCTCATGTTCATAATAGCTGATGAGGGTCTAGCCTAGATTTGAGCGCCTCGTTGTACCGATCCCGGTTCGACTGTTCTTCACTAAGTCTATGCTCGGCACTTAGTGTCTCGGTGTACTCCATCGATCTGAGCTAACTCGGCTTATGTGGCGATAGCGAGGAAGCACGATCATAGATTCCTGACAAGACGACTGATGTTTGAGCCACCATCAGACGGGAGAAATCAATCTTTGACCATTCGCCATCGCTAGAAAGACTGGGAAACTTTCAGACAGCCAGATACCGTAAAGACGACAGATTGATTTGCTTGATAAAGAACGCGAGTGCAACAGGACGATATGTGCGACGGAGGACTTCAAAAATATAAGTAAAAGGTTAAAAGTGTAATGTGCAGTGAAGGGGAATGCTATGGAATGCCGATGCGATATTGTACTTGTGAGGTACAACAATGAGGTGTCTAGGCGCGGGGACCAAAAAATATATGGAACTGGCGTGTAATGAATGCCAGGCTGGTCGGCGATGAGGAGAGAGGAAATAAAATGAATGATAAGTTGAAGAATAAAATAAAACAATGCGTTCTTGAGAAAAAAATAGAACAATTTGCAAGCGAATGCGTGCAGTGGGTAATGTGAATGAAGTGAATGGGGGAGAGGTGATGGTGACCATATGCATAGAGAGACAGGGTTCAGAATGAATGTAATGTCGCAAATGAGATGTGCGGCAGAATAGCAGAGTAGATGTAATCACGGGCAAACGGATAGGTGACCTCTCCACAAGTTAATGAGGCGAGGGGAGGCTTTAGATATTGCAGTCCAAGAAACGCTAAATTGAGCGAATCTGTCTTTCGTCTCGACTCGGCGCCCTTCAACCAAAGTACGTCAAATAAATCGGGACAATCTTCACGACCCATTGAATAGGCTGTAAGCCTGCCAATGTACGATAGCTGTGACGATAATGATGGATGCGGGATGATAGTGGAATGGATGAATGGAAAGTTGGTAACAATTGCGAGAGAAAGTGATGCATGGATGATTGATATTGATATTGTAGAGAACAGGATTGCGGATTGCGGATTGTCGGATGCAAGGCGACATGTATGGTATTACATTTTGCGGTACTGAAAACTTTTGGACAGGAACAGGGAGACAAGATGGGAAAGTAACGATGAGAAATACAGGCGCGGTTGCGATTTTGAAGGAGACTGCTATGGAAATGCGAATCTTGGCGACCCATTGCGATTCTGTAGCACTGGTCGGCAGGTCACAAAGTCATGCGGAAGATATTGATCCAGAGGGCTGTCTGGTCTGTGTTTACCGGCAATAGGCTCAAAAGCTGTCGGCACATTCTCCTTGTTATCAGAGTTATAATCCATGAAGGATTCACTCGTAATGTAGGGCTCGCTGGATAGCACTGCGGGCGTCGTTGGCGTAAGGGGGAAATCATCAGACGTGTCAGACACCGATGTCGTGGCACTCATGGGGGTGCTGACAGCAGATGGTGCAATGGAACAGGTCGGAGTCACAGGGAATGGCGAGTACGTCTGTCCAGCGAATCGACCTCCCTTCAAATAGTATTGCACGACAAACGTAGCGGCTTTCGAATAGAAAGCATATGAGTATTTCTTCACCAGAGTCTCCGACAAGTCGTTGACGTGCATTCCGAGACGCGAATCCAGGAGATCGACGACTTCCAAACACTCGTCTGATTCCTCCCATAAACGGCGCGGTTTACCACAAAGGAACCTCGACAAAGTGAGGGCAGCCAAGGCGATAGATGAAGGAGTAAATCTGACGAATTCACGATAGAAAAGGGTTATCTCCATGAGAAAACGTGCGACATGCTGCACTTTGGCTTCTTCGAGGCAAGGACCGCAGCACATCAGTCGAAGCCAAGCTTCGGCCGTCGGATGACCAAGGGTCCATTGAATGGTGGATAGAACGTGCCCTTCCATTTGGATGAAGGCAGACTCTTCATACGCATCGTGACACATCTGCATGAGATCTTGGACTGTAGGGACGCGGTCCTTGGCATCTTCAAACTTCGCAGCAATCCATAATGCAGCACAACCGACGAGCTGGTAATGCTTGATATACACGATCCGCCGAGAGACGTAACGATCAACGATATTGAGGGCGAGATACAGCGTTTCAGGGCGCAGTCGGAAGCTGAAGTGCACCTCTACGAGAAAGTCGACGAGACATGGCCGCATGTGCCACCTAATCTCGGGTTGCTGATCCATGGATTGGGTCGACGACATGGTAAAGAGCTAGACAAGTGATAGAAAATTGGGTATATGCGTACACGCCAAGATGTGCAAGACACATACCTCCATCTCATGCATATAGACTCTTATTTCGTCACGGTACTCGTCCTCTAACAAGATGCCCTCTCGCCGAAGGGCGAGGGTGTGCACGTCGCGTTGCCGTTGGAGAATGAGAGCAGACTTGGCTGAGCGAGGTAACCGGCGAGACGGACCATATGCAGGGAGCAATGGTGTCTTCTTGGAAACGCCATGAGGAGATGGCCGCTTCTTTGGGTAGATAAGAGAAGGTCGGGTATGCTTGTTCGAAAGATCTTTCATGTCTTGAGGACTGGCAGGAGAAGGCGGGTAAGTGCGTGAGGACATGATGGTGGTAGGAAGGGGAGAGGAGGCCTAGCGAGAAAATGAAGACCGTAGCGGCGCGTCTGCAGAGGGCAAGTGGCAGTCCCAGCGCGTGATGATCGTACAGAGCCAAGCCAGCAATTTAGAAAATGCCTTAAATGGTGACTGGTGAATGTTGGGGCAAGCCAATGGCCAGCCACGCGATCGAGCAACAGTGACACACAGACTCGACGAACAAGACGATCGAAAACATAACAAAAGTGACGACTCACCAGTGTGACTGCTATTCATGCGATGGGGACAGCGACAACGACAGCGAAGCGTGTGCAGGTCTTGAGGAGCGAAGGCAGAGACACTAGAGGAAATGAGAGTCGTGGTCAGCGTGGAGGGTCGTGAAGAGGACGGAAGGGAGGGTCGACAACGTCGACGACGAAGAGAAGAAGCGAGGCCGAGGCCAGGGAGTATATAAAGTGCGAAATACTTGAATCGGACAGAAATAATAAAATAGAAATAAATAAAGAATTGATGAAATTGTGGGATTCGGTTGAAATACGTGAAATAGGATGAAAAGTCCAGATCAATCGGGAAAATGCTGCCGGTTGCGGTGTCAGAAGTCATCGATTATCAGCGCTCAATCGTGCCCTGACACGTCCTGCCATCTTACGACACCTAAGTGCCGCACAATCCCTGCGATAACAGGGTAATCTGCAACGCTGCACAAAGTCGACGAAGTGCAAGTGACAGTATGGGCAACAACGCAGAAAAGAAACCCGCCGGAAAAATGTCTGGAAAACAAGACTCGAAAACAAGACGGAAATTATTGTCTGCCGAGCCAGATTTTGGGATCGTCCGCGGTCATTCCCACGGCCCACGTTTTACAGCCACCTCGACATGACGTATCAACGTAACGAAAACCCACCTCAGTAACAGTTCTGTCCGCGTCCGTCAGTACTGAACCTCTCTGTCAAGATTGTACACGTACTAGATTTCAACGCGAATATCGCACCGTCTGTTCACTGTATTAGTCTCCTAATCACCCGCCCGAGGCAACCACTCACAATGTGGAGTAGGAGAACACTTGTTTGAAAGCAGGGATCCTGCTTGAATTAGAAAAGAGATTATACTTGCACTTTGGATGTTATGACGACAACAGAACCGAGAAAAAAGCGACGAAAAGAATGACTGTGGTGAGTTGAGATGGGTGACTCCGAGAATGTAGACAACGACGCGGTGTTGTAGGTGCTATCGTTGGGCCAGAATGATAGTGCGACGAACTCGACAAGTACGCGGCAGAGTGATGGCTGAAAAGATTGTCAGCTTCGTAGCCAGTAGTTTTTGAAGGGCGAGCTTTGGCAATGTGTTTAACGCGTGTTCCGCTTATACGCCTCGCAGTGCAGGGCGAAATCGGACTATTCGCCTGTTCGGTGATAAGAAACCCTTGATGTTCATCTCATTCATCTGTGATTCGTATCGGATGAAGACCCATTTGTATGCAAATGCACCACGTTTTCTGCCTGCAGGCAGAGAATTCGTCTTCAACTTGACACTTTCCTGCGCGGCTCTATTTAGGTAAGCCGCAATCACGTAATGAGCCACTGTCCCCCCCGTGCATTAGTCCGACATCCTGATTCCTCTTCCGCCAAGTACGCCGTAGTCTCAATCTAACTACCGCCCGTTAACAAAATTAAATACGAAGGTTTGTATTTTTATATCGAGCCGTCGACCTGTATGACCGTGAGACCCGTGCATCATTGCCCACCAGTATCTCCAGGTTTCCCCTCTCATCAGTCACGCTTATCGCCCATCATATGCCAAACCGTACCCTTTCCTTCCTCCAATCTCACGTATACGAATCACCTAGATCATCTGTGCGACATCCCTCGCCGGTGCTGCGCCTCAGGTTCCGAATAGATAGATACTCGAAGCGACGTGGCCATAAATTCTGCGCGTCAAAGACCGCCGGCCTTCAACATTAAATAAATAAACCTTTTAATTATCTGGTTTACAGGTACCTTGAATCTGAAGCGAGGCAGTTGCGATTTACATATTTAAGCTCTGCATCTTGGCGTCTTGACACGCACCCTCAAGGAGCATGGCGACGTGATGCATGAGTAGATCAGTGAGACTGATATAATGTGTAAGGTATCTCAAATATGGCTCAACCTAGATTGTCAATATCTTCCTACGCTGTACCGAGTGAAAGATATAACAGAATCAGGGAAGGAAGAATGGAGGACCTTCCATCCGCACATTCCCTCTACTTTGTTACCGCGATCATGCAAGTCGGATCGAAGACCGATATTTCGCAGAATCAAAATAGTATGTCATCATGGGCCACCCCATGTGTAACAGAATCCCAGATTTCCCGGCGTGGGTTTCGTTTTGCCACAACAAGAGTACCCTTTGTGCCTCAGGTCCCTATAGGTAACCTAACAAGGTACCGTATAAAGATCAGCGAGAGCGCACCACTTCTCGAAGGCCTGAACAGTTTACGTTGAAAATCGCATGCATTATGAAGTCTTGTGAATTAAGAACGCCGGTTGCTGTGACTCCTGGCGCTGAGCCGTTTCAAAAACAATGTCCATAAATACAATTAGAGCGCTGTAGAATTTCCGCGCGCTAGAACCACTGTACTGCAATGACAAGTAATGTCTTTGATCTCGGTAGTGTGTGCCCTCCCCAGGGCGCTAAGTCGCCTTGGAGGTTGACCGAATTGACGTCCACGGCAACCTGGACTTTTAATTATTATTTCTCCGCCTCGGAAAAAATTCTGAGCCCATTGACAGTTCAGTGAAAATTTTGCGTTTGAAGCAACGCAATTTACGCACCTTTGGCGTCAACTCTATTTCAGGTTTGAAAAGGCGGAAAATTGAACTAGCGTACCACGGTCCACGGTTAGATCTGATTTCTCCAACGGAGATACGGACAACCAGAGGCTGAGAACTTAATACTGTGCTTTGTTGCTCCGAAGGAGCTCCAGTACCACGATACCTTACGATACATTGTCATCAGTTATTGGGTTTTAAATCAGTAGAAAGTACGAAAGTACCTTGGAGGATGGATGTGTCGGGTCCGGCAGGTGGCCAGATCTGAGATGGGGTCCTTACTTTGATCCAAATTCAGCATATTTATCCCGAAACAACAGAGGCTCCTCATCCGCGGCGGCATGCCCTGGTGCTGGTCAATTTGCCGAAGTGCCGAAATCTTGTGTAGAGATTTATGGATTTGGAGCGATAAATGTAGGGACGAATAGGATCTGATGTACCATAGACATGATGGCTAATACAGAGGTTCATGGCCGGTCTGAAGTACCTGGGAACGTACTGGAAAAAAAGGTACGACTGTTTTAGGGATTAGAATCAATTGTGATATTAGGATCGCACTGATAACGCAGCTGACCTTGAAACAAACAACTTATCATTGCTTTCCATGATCGTCCCCTTACTTTTGAAATACGATATATAGTCCTCGTCGCCACCATACGGGGCCACACGGTTACCAACGTCATAGTTTATCGAGGCTGTGAAAGGCTGATATCAGTCACAGGGCGATCTTAGATGGGCAAAGCTGTAAGTATACAAATAACGTGAGGGATGAAATAACTATGCGGGGACGCCTCTGAAGTGCATAAAGATAATGATGATATGCATTCAGTCTGGGACGGAAAATGGTTTCGAAAATATTCATGCCTTGTAAGTTCCGCAACAGAATCGCGATATGCAGGAGTATGCAGGCTAGCTGAAACCTGGAACTTGACGCCACCGACCAGGGCCGTATGATGTTATAGCCACTGCAATAGAGGTGTGGCGAGTCCCGGTATTTAAGGAATTCCGTAAGTTATGACAGTGCACAATGCCGCGGTGGGGCAAAACGTACACCACAAAATGGTGTATGCATGTCCTGGATAATTTCTCTCAGACGCTTTTCTCTGATTCGTCAAAGGAAAGAACTCTGGGATGGTTCTCGACGAATCACTGATTGACGAAGTTTGGTTGCAATTTATTATCTGCTGGTCGAGATATGACGGCTACTAGACGTGATATTGAGCGACCTGACTAACCTCCCTGAGGATTCCACTGACGCGCAGCGCAGCTGGTAACCCGGTCAATGGAACTGGACCTGACATACCGGTTGTGATATCTGTAAGATAATATCAACCTGTTCCAACGAAATTAAGGCAACCTGCTTTGACACACCAAAAAATCGGCAGAGTTCTTGTAGTCTATCGAAAGATCTATGCGCTGGGTGAAGGAACGCGTTCTTGGGACACACTTCGAAAAGAGAGTTGAGACTGTCAAAAGTCCCATAACATCTCTGGATAGAATGTATGAGCGACACAAGCGTCCTGAGTGTCAGACCTCCGAGACCTTCAGGGGCAGGCGCCTCACCTACACATACCAGTCACGGATGGAGCCATCCAAACGCCCCGGAGACTAGTGCTGACAGTTTTGTATTTACTGTCGTTTCAGCGGCCACTTTCACGACTCTATTGTCTGCAAAGTCAAGAGCGTTGAATACCACTTTGAATGCCGTCTAGCCTTTAAATCGGCGCCTGTAACGATCATCACATAAACTTCGTCAGTTCCGAGCATTGCAGAAAGGGTACCATGAAGAGCACCTATCGGAAACATGATAACTCCTCTCAGTAGTTGCGTAGGTCGAACTGAGTTAGACTGGGTGGCAGGAAGATCATAAAGGACAGATGTCAGCACTTCCATTAGAAAGGGTATATTTCTTTCGTCTCGTTCCCAAACATCTCCTTGGTGGACGATGACCTAAGATCCGATAGGACGCAGAACAGGTGAACACTACAAATATCGTTAGCCCCAACTGAGTTTCACATACATATTATGACCACACACCCGATGGCGAACTTCGTCACCATGCCTACTTGGGTCAGTAACGAGAATGAACCAATGGTTCATGGAAATCAAAGATGTGTCGTCAGTGTGTGACTTGATGATAACAACGATATAAAGGAGACGTAGGGAATTTTACTCCCCATGATTCAATTGTTGTCGTTATGCTTATCTGATGCATTTCTACGCCGTTCGTCAATAGAACAATCTTGTCTAGTGAACTCACCGCCATCATCTGGAACCTAACACTGCGCCGGTGGTAACATGCCAAGGTATAGCAGAGTCTGTCGTAGCAGGTTATAAACTATTGACAAAGTGAAACTGTAAGACAATGCAACAAAAGATTCATCAGATCGGATTTGGATCTTGTTCTACTCTCTGCGTTGACCGCCCAACAGAAGTGCCATGAGATCGGCCGATTGAGCATTTGGTGGGACCTGTTGTTGAAGATGGGGCAGCATATGAGGGGCGAGGTGGGGGGGAAGGTGTTGTTGCGGCTGACGCATAGCATGAAGCGAGGCTTGTGCATTATGGTTCTGCCCGGGATACACGTTAGTGCCCATGCCTCGGACACTACCGCCAAGCGCTCCCATGTTCAAGAGTTGGGATTGATTGGCGTTCCGTAAATCCAGTCCATTTGGATGTCCCAGACCTCCTAGCGGATGCTGCGAAACGGTACTTTGGAGTTGTTGAGGTGGAGCTCGAGGAGGGCCTACATATCCCAAGTTTCCGCCAGGAGTAAAAGTAGTAAAAGGTTGAGGGCCGTTTACGAGTCCACCATGGACGCTTGGGATACCAACAAACTGGTTAGGTTCATGGGGTGGACGTCCTCCAAGATTTGCTAAACCTGGGGGAATGCGCTGATGTTGAGACGCTAACGGGTTCTGGCTGGAAATAGGTGAGGGCCCACCACGGTACTGCTGCAGAGGTACCGCTGTATGTCGCCCGGCCTGCTGGGAATAAGGGACTGGGCCAGAGTAAAGATGATCGATTCCACGTTGTGGCATAGGAGGAATGCGCTGGGCACTCAGATGGATAGCCTCGTCCAGGGGATCTGAAAACATTCCACCGTTTTCACGATTCCGCGGGGGAGGGGCGGACCGCAAGCCAGGTACCAGTCCATCTGGCATGAAGTTGCGGTTATCGAGACGGCTCTCATATAACGGCTCGAGGCGGTTATTTTGCAAATGATGTGACTGAGATTGCAGATGCTGCTGCTGAAGCAAGTGTAATTGGGCTTGCGTGTGTTGTCCGAAAGGGATGCCGCCGATCGTAGGGGCAGAATTTGGAGGATTCATGTTACTAGACTGCTGTGCCTTATCAATACGTAAGTAATAGTGCACATAAACCATCTGGAACGCACCCGCGTAGAATTGTTCAACATAGCATAGATGTCGTCCATATTCCTGAGGTCAGGAGTCCCATTGTATCCGCCCTCGGGTCGCTGACCAGGCGTTGGAGAGGATGACATGAAGCCCACAGGAGTCTGCGTTTTAGGAGCATACGTCAACCCTTCTCGCGTTTTACCGTCGAAGAACTTCGCAAATCGACTACCCTTCCCAGGTGCCTGTCCAAGAGCAGAACCTTCGGCACCAGAATCAACCCAAGGACCAGATTCTGATAATATTGACTGACGCTCGCGGCGCGCAGATTCTGCTGCTGCGCCCGATGATAGACTTGGATCGTGTTCCTCAAATGGTGAAAACGACTTTGGTGTACGATGAGATTCTACTTTGGAGTTTTCCAGCGGCAAAACATTCGAAGGAAGATTGAGTTGCGTCAAGGAAGGTTTTGTTTGAGGTTGTAGAGTCCCGGCACCGTTTGGAGTGATAGATGTAGATGTTTGCGGCTTTGTAGGTGCTCGAGAGCCAAAGGCCAGAAGACGAGAACCTTGAGGAGGATTGAAAACAGTAGTGGGCTGAGGCTGCAAAGGGTCAACGGAAGAACGATCTGCTTGAGCCTCATCTTGGTTGAGAGGTCGGGGGAAAAGCCTGGAAGAAGTTGGAGTTCTGGCATTCTCTCGATCAGGATGAATACTTTGCTGTTTGGACTGTTCCCCTGAGACAAACATCGACAACAGCGAGACTGAAGAGTCTGCGGTAACATTGGGTACTGCTTGTACGGTGGAGGCGGTGTTTATAGAAGGAGGAACGTGAGCATTTTCAGCACCCCGACCCGTCGTTTTACCAGTCGAAGATTCGGAGCTAGCACCTTCTTCCGGGATCGTAAGGTAGTGACAGTCGAAGACGGACTGGGACTTACCTGTCGCTGCTTTATCTTGACTTTGGAGTTCCGAAGAGACGTCACTGGATTGGTCCAACTTCTTTTGCTCTTGCTCTCGTTTCATCAGCATCTTGAAGATCTGAATCTCATCCAGCTGTTTTTCAGGCGGAGAAGTCTGATCGCTGGTGTCCTTAACATCCTCCGACGGTTGATCAGCCTTGTTCTCCCGTTGCTCCTTCTCCTTCATGACTTTCTTCCAAGCTTGGATGCCGTCCAGTTCTCCATCAGCACCTTTGCCACCCAAAATTCCTGTGCTCGGTGAAGTAGGAATATACGTATCCATCCACGCAGGTTCCTTCTCCCTCTCGCGTTCACCACGTCGGTCGTCTTTGCCATCCTCGATGCCATTCTTCCTATCTCTACCAGTCGCTTTCTTCGACCGATCATCTCCAGGCGCCCAACGACGGTCATTCGAGGAGTCCCAAGCTTGATCATGACCAGGCTTATCACGCCGATCACGCTCACGCTCCCTGTCCCGCTCTCGCCGCATTGCCATACGTTCATCTCTCTTACCATCGTCTCGCCAGCGTCGGGGGTCATCATTGTCTCTATCCATATCCCGATCCCTTCCGCGACGGTAGTCGTCTCGATCGCCGTCCCTGCGATTTTCGTCTCTGTCCCGGTCGCGACGGTCTCTATCTTCACGGTCTCGCTTGGACGCAGAAGGATCCCTTCTTGACCTAGAGGAATCTCGAACGCGGGAACGAGGACGTTCCCGCTCATCACGATCTCCTCGAGTATCAGAACCTACTACTTCATTAGTACAACATCAAAGTCCAAAGGAAACGTTACTCACGTTCATCCCTTCCCAGCCGGCGAGGCTCACCGCCTTGAGACGTATCAGGGCCAACATGAACATATTGGTGAAATGAGTCTCGTACCTCGTCGCCAATCCTCGTTAGTTTCGCCTGCTTTCTTTTTGCCGTTTTCCCTGCCTTCGCCCCGTCGCGCAGCGACACCGGCAAGCTGAGGTTGCCCAGATGTTCGGCTCGATCCAGGTCCTAGATGAGACACAGGTTCCCTGTCCTTGCCCCTTATATTGGACAAAGGAAGCACTAAACGGTCCCGGTCGAATTTATCAGAAAGCTGAATTGCGACTTGTTTTAGTAGGCAGAAAGGGATAAAAGACACAATGCTTTACGTTTCTTAGTCTCTCCTGTCCCTCTTTATCTCTAAGGTCCCTGTCTTTATCGCCGTCTCTGTCGCGCAAAGATTGGTGTTTGAAGTTTCCCATTTGTGAAGGCTGTGAGAGAGTAGATCGAAAAGAGGGCCGCGACGACGCATCTACACTGATGTGAGTATCTAGAACACTAGAATCTTGTATTTTTTTTACCATTATCATCGACGTCTCGTCGGAATCTATGAATAGTCAACTCAAAATCAGGAAATGGCGAGTTTATTCCAGTGGCTCACCGTCGCTCCCGAGCACTATTAGGAGGAGTCGAGTCATGATCTTTCTTGTTCAGGTTCTGTTCATTTTCAGCTCTGCAAGAATGTCAAGAAAAGACCGAACATGAAGAACGGCACAACACACCCAAACCAATCCTTCAGTTCAGGCATGTCCATTGGAGGAGCAACAAGCGGTGATTTAGACAAAGCCAGTATCTGAGCTCTGGTGTAGATTCTCAATGGACACTGGGAAGGTTGAGGAGTGGGGGTGTCATCTTGTTCTGTTGACTTGTCTTCGTCTTGAAGTTTTGTGCCTTCGAGAGAAACAGCAAGGGCGTCGGCAGGTGTCGTGTCCAAGATTACTGGGGTTTCTGTGTCGGTGAGAGAGTCATCAGTGCTGAGTGAAGCCATGACGAAAAGGAAGGGAGGCTGTCGGTACCAGCTGGTGGGCGGCCCAAAGCAGAGACAAAGTGGTCAAAGCGCACCGCGGGCCTTCAAACGATCACGTTCACGCTCACCACATTTTATTGTCTCATGCACCAGCCTACTCTAAAACATTTTCTTCTGCGACAAAAAGTTCTGGCATTGTACAGACATACTCTACGCTCCTCCAAAGGTCCTTTGTTTTCTCAGCGACCTGATATTTGACCGACTTGTCTCAGCCATAGCAGACCCTGCCACCCGACGAGAAACAATTACCTGGATAAGAAGCGAATTCGAACGGAATCGACATCTTACAGATGTTGTAAGTGCTCCCTGGAACGATATTTGTAGCCCCATTTTGGTGATGCACGAACCCGTAGGTCGCCATTGAAGAAAAGCTCAGGCTTGGCCGACGAGAAATTAGTCAAATACTCCCCAGCACCCAATGATTTTGGGTTTCCCTGTGGCTGCTCATCGTCTTCGTCGCCTCCCGGTGCTGGTTCAACATCCAGCATGGCCCGTGCAGTGACCAGTCTCGGCACGTGGAGGTGATCAAGGATCAGATTAGGAGGTCTGGTCCTGACCGCTCTATAAGCTCTTCCTTTCAATCAGCTGTTCAAGTTATCTTTGGCGTAGACGCTAATATCATATATAACCCGTGAACAGCCTCATCAACAGCATCTATCGCGGCGGTCAGTGTCTTCACACTATCCTCCACTATGGAGTTCATCATGCGAAACATCAATTTCTCTTCGACAACAAACGATATCATTATCGGCCTCGCAGAAATCTTGCATGGCCCAAGCTACACGACATTTTCTGAAACGCCGCTAAACTTTCACGTCCGTTTACACAAGGACAAGAGGGGGACAAAGAAGCATGGTGGTTCAGGATCGTTGACTCTTCCGACAACGAGTGTCGGCGATGAGTTCCTGCGTGAGTATGGGGAACGGGGACCCAAGAAGTTCTCTGTGGGGTCTCGACAAGTCAAGTTCTGCGTCAGCAAGCACGGTCCACGATCAGAGATCGTGGAAAGCATCACACGAACACCATATCTCGACCCTAGGGCCATAGAAGAGCAGAATTGGCGTACAAGTAAACTCCAAAGAGAATCTGTTCTTATCAGGACCATTCAATTTGGATGGGATTGTCGCGACTACATCTTTTCGATAGAGTGGGAGAAAACTTTTCTCACCTCATGCTGTACACTTTCATTCGACAACGAACGCCGGGAGATCCGAATCAGGATCGCAGACACTTCACCTCCTCTAGCGATCGTGACGCGATTATCGAACATTACAGAGGTCTCCGTGCATCAGTACCTGACTCTCAACGTTATCTTCTTCTCCTTCGTGGTACCGCCATCGTTCGAGGAGGAGTACAAACCCCGCCGGCGTCTACACGCACTTCCTATTGACAACCATCACATTGTTGCTCCTTTCACTTCCCATTCCCTTCGTCTTCTTTGCGATGACGTCGATGAACTTCAAAAGTTTCACGATCTGAGCCGAACTGCTCAATTTCACAACATCAGCAACAAGGAATATCCCGCTGATAAGCGAGGACTATTTTCTTCCCACTTGTTGGACAACCTTGTTCAATGGCAGAGATACTTCCACTGGAGCATCGCTTTCCAAATCGAAGCTCTTGTCCGAAATTTGACGCTAGATGTCAAGGAGATGCTTGGACTGATGCGAGACATACAACGAATATTTTTGATGGAAGGGAAGGATTACACTGCATCGTTTCTTCGTTATTTCCGCCCCCGTGCTGAGGCATTGTTCTATGACGAGACGCCCGCAGAGACGGATGACCTGGTTCACCAATGCTTCTTACTTGCGGAGCAAGATTACAAGGCACACGCCAAAGCTCCTTCTTTGAAGCCTACCGACGGAAGTCTGTTTGAATCCCTCCATATCCTTATTACTCCAACTAGAATGATCTTGGATGGTCCTTATCCAGAACGTTCGAATCGTGTTATTCGCACTTATAGCTCGGCTAACCACGAATCTTTTCTGCGGGTCAGTTTTGCCGAAGAAGATCGGCTTCAGTATAGATTTGACAGGGAAGTGGATGGTCCCGCTCTCATTCGTCTTAGAGTGGGCACTTTTCTCTTAGAAGGTCTGCACATCGCACACCGGCGGTTCACCTTTCTTGCGTACTCTCAGTCAGCCCTCAAAGAGCATTCTGTCTGGTGAGTGCAATAGCGCATACACTGTCTTAATCTCATGGCCTACCTAGGTTCGTCAAGCCTTTCAAAGAAAGGGATGCTACAGTCGACGCTGCTACCATCATCAAAAGTCTTGGAAGGTTTGATGGGGAGCTTATGCGTTGTCCAGCGCGGTATGCGGCCAGATTATCGCAAGCCTTCACTGCGACCGATGCGACGGTAACTGAGATCGAAGAAATCATCCGAATTCCTGACATTGAAAACGACAAATACTGTTTCACGGATGGTGTCGGTACGCTTTCCTTAGAGATGGCGCGCGAAATTTGGTCAGATTTGAAATTATTGAAGCAGCGAAGGCGGAAGAACAGAGCCCAGCCGCGCGCCTTCCAAGTACGATTCATGGGATCGAAAGGAATGCTTTCTGTCGACTACAAACTCCAAGGGAAAACAGTCTGTTTGCGCCCCTCGATGATAAAATTCGAAGGCACTGAATCTAGGAATGTTGAAATTGCGAGGGCCTTCGACAAACCTGGTCTATACTATTTAAATAGGCCCTTGATCATGCTTTTGGAGGGGCTCGGCGTTCCTTACGAAGTTTTCAAAGAGTATCAGGACAAAGCCGTTCAGGAGGTCCACGAAGCTAGGGAAACCCTGGAGAAAGCCGCAAGTATGCTGGAAAGCTTCGGTCTTGGCACCTCATACCGAATCACTTCGGTACTCCTCGGTCTTCATAGACTCGGTGTCGACAACATGTTCAATAGTGAATTCTATCAGAAGATGATGACAGTGGCCACGTATGATGTCCTTCGCCTTCTCAGAAATCACGCTCGAATTCCTATACCTGGTGCCTGGACACTCGTGGGTGTTGCAGACATACATCACACTTTGAAAGAGGGAGAGATCTTTGCATGTATCAAGCCACATGATTCGAACAGACGGATATACCTTGAAGGCCCCGTGCTTATTTCTCGCTCTCCCACCATCCATCCCGGGGACGTGAGGATCGTCAACGCCATCGGAGCACCCCCAGAGGGTTCGCCATTTGCCGCAGAGCAGCTTCCTAACACTGTCGTCTTCTCGACCTCAGGTGAGTGCCTTTTTTTTCACTATTTACGGTATTTACCGGTTCATTTACAGGTCCACGACCCGTTCCGAGTATGCTGGGTGGAGGGGACCTTGACGGAGATTTATACAATCTTATTCCTTTGAATTCTATGCCAAGGTTTTGCCCCACTAGAACACACGATCCCGCGCAGTATGATCCGGCTCCCAGACGTTTACTCGACCGTCCTAGTACAATGGCGGACGTTTCGGAATTTGTGATGGAATACATCAACAGTGATGTAAGTTTGTCAGTACCAATCTCTATCAACATCTGACGAATTTTCCAGGTCCTCGGTATCATTGCGATCAACTGGCTTATAATTGCGGACCAAAGCCCTCGAGGAGTTTTTGACCCAGATTGCATAAAGCTGTCTGCTTTACACAGCGATGCCGTCGACTATCCTAAATCGGGTCAACCTGTCGCTCTTGATGCTATACCGAAGCTAAAATTCCGCGCCAAACCTGACTGGAACGCGCCCGAGACCGTCGGGTCTTCCTCTAGCAAATACTATGCCAGCACACGAGCCATCGGCCAACTCTTTCGTGCAATAGAACTTCCTGCCATTGAAGCCAAGCCTAATCGCAAACGCGGCTCAAGAGGAAGTGGTGGACGGAATATAAACACAGAGCATCAAGATTTGGACCAAATTTCTGACGCTCTCTCGAATCTTGATTTTGATGACGACCCAGTCCTCGCCGAAATCGAAGACCGTGTTTCACAATTTATTGAAACTACAGGAGCATCTCAAGAAGAGCTGGAGTATCTAGTCCGGATCTTTCGCCGCTACCAAGCAGAGCTTCAGGGCATCTGCGCGAGCTATACCCTTTCGCATCGCGGTGGGATGCTGTCGGAGGAGGAGGTTGTTATTGGTGTCATTACGCAGAAGACATCACAGCCTCGCAAAAGAAAAGACCTTACAGCTAAACTCCGTGAGCAGACAGATCTTTTGGTACGCGGCGTCCGAGAAGAGCTGGGAGGAGACGAAGATGTACCTCTTGAAGAGGCGTTGCAAAGGGGATGGTTAGCTTGGGAGCTTTCACTGACCGAGCAGAAGTTATTTGGGGCTCAGAGTTTTGGGTTGGTTGCCCTGGGATCGATTTTTGAATCCATCAGAGAAATTGAAGACAGGGTGAGGGAAGATCTGAGGAACAGGGGGTACTGATACCAGTCAAGGTGAATGCCAAGTCGCATTAACAGATTCAGATGAGAAAACATATCATACAATACATCCACACCGTACGAAATAACCATCACCACCGCCACCATCACCTATGCTTGATTACGCAGAACTAGGGGCAATATATTAGTTTAGTGTTAGTTAAAAAAGCGAGAAAAGACCAACTGAGAATGACGGAATCACCCCTGTAATAGATATTTTAATTGTCGCAAGTTTCGTGAACGAAAAGGAAGAACTCACCGCAAGAACATTTTGCTAATAAACCTATCTTTGTTTACAGGCTTTTTGTTCTTCCCTTTCGGAATTTCCGTCCACATCTATGGAGGGTCAGTCAGCTATGGTTGGCAACTAACACGACGACATGACGTGCCTCTTTAACGTTTTCCAGTACCTGAAGGGAAGTGGTTAGGACCGCTTTCGAAGAAAACTGCTGAGTGAGGACGCACCATGTTGCTATGACGATCAAAAGCCTTTACTCGGGCAAGAAGTTTTTTGTCGTTCCGTAGGGATATAAGGACTTGCGCATGGTTTCGGACAGCTTGCTGAAGAACTGACAGCGGGCCCTGCGATATTTCATGTTCCTCGAGCTGACGAAGTTGTACTTCGTCTAATTCAGATTTTGGGACATGAACGTATTGACTGCAAGAAAAAATGAGAAGCAAATCGAAGAGGAAGAATTTGACTCACCTCATCGTGTTCGAGGTCAGAGTTGGTGGTGAAGGAGGCCTGGTTGTTTATTTGCAAACAAGGTTCGTCGTTCATCCATTTTGGGAAGTTACATTTTTTCCTCAGTCACCTTCATCTCCATCAAAAATGGGTCGTTTGAGGCAAAAAGGCAAGGCCGGCGCTGCAAAAGCCTATGTAACTCGTTCTTCAGCAATCAAGCGTCTTCAGTGTTCGCTGGCTGATTTCCGCCGACTATGTATACTAAAAGGTAAGTTTGACTTTGGCACTTGTAACCAGATCTAATGCCCTTTCCCTTGAAGGAATATTTCCTCGTGAACCTCGCAGCAGAAAACGCGCCAACAAAGGTTCCTCTGCTCCAACTACATTCTATTATGCGAAGGATATAGCCTTCCTGGCGCATGAACCTGTTCTGAAGAAATTGCGGGAGCACAAGGCTTTTGCAAAAAAGCTGTCTCGTGCACTTGGTAGAGGGGAATGGAGCGACGCAAAAAGTCTGGAGGAGAATAAGCCGGTGTATCGGCTAGACCATATCATCAAGGAGAGGTGCGTGTTCTTTCGCCAATACTACTGAGCTTCAGCCTCATCTGTCCAGATATCCTTCATTCATCGATGCTTTGAGAGATATAGACGATGCTCTGTGCATGATTTCTCTGTTTGCAAATCTACCCTCCAATCCTCGCATACCCCCGTCTCTCATAGAGAACTGCTCCCGTCTGTCAGCTGAATGGCAGCTCTACATTATGCGCTCCAGGTCCCTACGGAAAGCCTTCTTCTCAATAAAGGGCGTCTACTACCAGGTAGAGGTCATGGACCAGACTGTGACCTGGTTGGTTCCATATCAGTTCAGCCAAAATGTTCGGCCTATCTTCTTTTTCTTGAGAAGGTCTCGTTCAACTACCTTTACAGATTCCCACCGACGTGGATGTGCGAGTTATGCTGACATTCCTAGAACTTTATCAGACTCTTCTTGGATTTGTCTTCTTCAAGCTTTATACAGACGCTGGACTCGTATACCCTCCACCACTAGACATAAAGAAATATGATGCAGGCGCCGGAGTAGGAGCCTTCGGCCTTCAAGAAATAGTTCAAAAAGGTGAACCAGCGCGGCCGAGTCTCAAAGTCGTGGACGTTGATGGTCGCAAAATCTCGACCCAGGACGTGCGACAAACTATCAAAAACATGACTATAGATGGCTTTGGGGTTGAGGCAGCTGATGTGATCATGTCAAGTCTCGAAGAGGTGCCTCAAGACACCGATGAAGACTTCATACCTCATGTTTCGGCTTCGGATACCCTTCCTGCAGCGTCGCTACCGACTCTCAAATCGCTGGAGGCCCTTCCCCAGTCTTCGGCACCTTCTCTTTTCGCACCGTATACATTTTTCCTCTCTCGCGAGACTTCAAGACCTATATTTGAATTCCTTGTACGGTCGTTCGGCGGGCGAATTGGATGGGAGTCCTCTTCTGGAGATGGGTCGCCTTTTACTTTCTCCGATGATTCCATCACACACGTCATCATCGACAGGCCGGTGGTTGAACGAACAGATGAAACCTCCGAAGAACGGCAAAGACGGCTTCGGAGAAAGTACGTACAACCTCAGTGGGTTGTCGATTGTATCAACGCAGGAAAAATTCTACTGGAGGAACCGTATGCGCAGGGGAAAACCCTCCCACCGCATCTCAGTCCCTTTGGCGAGTATGAAGGCGCCTATGATCCTACAGTTGGAATCGGAGCGCAGGAAGTCGCTGAGGAGGAAAGCGAATCAGAATCCGAGGATAACATTGAAGTCGATGAAGCCGAGGAAGCTCCGGAAGAAAGGTTTGGTAAACGAGCATTGGAAGCTGTTGCAGCTGCCGCAGCTGGTGATGAGTCTGCTTTGCGGGCTGCAGAATTGGCTGCAGAAGTCGCGGGTGTAGATCCAAGTGCGTTCGAAAAGGAAGTGCAGAAATCGCGGAAAAAGATGAAGAAGACGAATGAGGCTGACGACGAGTCTGACATGAACAAGATGATGATGAGTAACCGACAGAAAAAGCTTTACGAGAAAATGAAGTATGGCCAACAAAAGAAAGCCCTGGAGGTATGTAATGTGCTCACGGTCGAGTGCCTACTAATTACTTGTTGCAGCGGTCCACTCTGGAAGCAAAAAAGAAAGGTATACAAAAGGAAAAGCGAAAGCAGGGAAGGACATAGTAGACTGTTGCAGCGCTTTTCCCGGTATTGTGTACTTTATCTTTACTCTATCTTCGTACTAGTATGATTTGTAGATCCTACTTGTGATGATACGTGATTCGTGTAACGTGACGAAAAACGCCAAGGCACACCGCAATTTCCAATTTCCTGATTTTGGTATGCATTTCGCTTACTGACTCTTTCTCCCACCATAACGCAGCGAAACGCCGACATCCAGGCCGCAGAGGATTTAGCTGCATTTGGGCAGCGGTCTTTACTGAGCGGAACTTGTTTACTGTCAATGTCTTTTTCCGTACACACCTCGACTGAATATTTCTCGGGCACCTTCGATTTCCTTCATGGTTCCACGAATACCCTTTACTAAGAACGGACCAGCCGCAGACGTGCCTCCTTCTGTCCAGCACCAGCACCAGTCGCCACCTCCATACGAGGAATCAACCGCTCATTCTGTCGTTTATTCGGAGGAAACGACGACGACGACCACTGAAGTGGTCACCACCACTACCACCCAGACCACAACTCATCTTTTCTCCTCTCCCTTGTGGAGAAAGCACGTCGCTCCCATTGCAACGGACCGTCCCACTGCTTCTGCACGGTCTTATGACATGCTTCCTTCACAACGCGGACCTTTGCGAGTAGAAAAGGATCTCCCTCCAACCCCTACAGACGATGATGATATACCATCAAGCTCCTCGTCGCGGCGAGACTCGGCGGAGGAGATCATGGCAGAGAGTATGCTCCCGTCCTTATTCCCTTCTCCTGACGGTAGAGCCTGTCCCGAAACTCGACCCGTACCTCAATCGTCGACTGCAGCATTGGCACAAGCTTCATTGGGTGTCGGCTTGCCACACATCATTTCCCGGTCATCCTCTTCGTCTCCATTTTCTGAAGTGAACACCGTTGCGTTCGCGACCTCATCGATTCCTGCAAGCCGTCCAGTACTTCGGCAATCGAAAAGCTCTCATAAACTTAGAGCTACTTCAGACACGCGTGATGGGTCCTATGGAGAACATCGGAGAACGAGAGGGCTGTCTTTGAATGCGTCGACATTCTTCAGTTTTAGTATGTCAGATTCCAAAGGGAAGGGGAAAGCCAAGGAAGTAGAAGAAGATGTTCCTCCGAAGACTTTGTCTCGTCGGGCGTCATTTTGGACGCGTAAAAAGACGCCAATACCAGATGCTCCCGTTCCGCCCAAGGTTTCACCCCATTCCAATAATCTATATACGCCTCTACCATCCGTCCAACCTGGTTCACCTTTCTTCATGAACTTGGATACTCCTCATTCAGCTGCTTCATATCACCAGTCTGCCAATACTTCCCATACTCGAGGTTTATCCAGGAGTCATTCGGAGCGCCTTGCAAAAGGTCGTTCCGCATTACCTGAACAGTCACCCTCAACCTCATCTCTGGTCCCTCCAAAAGCACGTCGACCTACGCGTCGTCCGACAACTGCAGATCCATTGAATTCTTCTCATAATGGTTCGTTGTTTACTGAGTCCGTTCGTTTCACGTCATCACCTCTGTCCGATACCTCTCCACCTCCTCCATTACCGCAGCGGCGTGATCTCGAGCCTTCAGAATTTTACAATCAGAATCGTAGACCGCGTGCTCAAACAAATCCTCCATTACTTCATCGGTTATCATTATCATTATTGTTCTCTGGCCCTTCTCAACCTTCCTCACCTTTCACCTTGGTTTCTAATCGCTTGGCCTCTGCATCATCATCAAGCTCGTCACCTGTCATTAGCAATAATAACTCTCCCCGTCCTTCCCTTCATAAAACTGTCAACATTCCTAGACCTCGTGTGGATGACGAGTCGCCGGAAGTCTATCTGGATCGACTCTGTGCGGTTGTCAGCAAAGCTGAAGTGGCGGGGGTTCTCGCATCAAGGTACAATTTGTAATTCACGTTGTGGATTTGACTAAATATTCTCAGTGCGGATATTTTCCATGTACAGGCGCTCCGTGCCTATATCAGCAGGTTTAATTTTGCAAACGACCCCTTGGATGTTGCCCTTCGGAGGCTACTAATGGATGTCGGGCTTCCGCGAGAGACTCAACAAATTGACCGCGTCATAGAGGCCTTTGCGCATCAATATGTTAGTTGTCATCCGAATCTGTTTACATCCGAAGGTAGCCGTAAAAGCCATTCTTCGCGATTTGTTTTTAACGCGCTATCTAGATCATCCATACATTTTAGCATTCAGTTTGATTATGCTTCATACGGATGCTTTCAACAAATCGAACAAACGCAAAATGACGAAAGCAGATTACATTAAAAATACCAGACTGCCGGGTGTATCTTCTGAAGTCTTGGACGTGAGTCGTATCAATTAATATCTTGTTCAGCCATCTCTCAGCACGTATAACAGTGCTTTTACGATAATATTGTGTTTGCGCCATTCATTTTTGTAGAAGATCCTTTAGATATCAATGGGCAACGAGGGTTCGTTTCAGAGGGATCCAGAATCAACGCGTCTGTTTCGGGCACTGGCTCCAATGGCTCAGGGTCTGGCCTTCTGGGGAAAGGAAACAAGGTTGATCCTTACTACCTGATATCTAATGTAAAAGTCTATATTTCCACGCAACTTCCCGCTCACACCTTCCTTTTGTAGAACCTTCTCGGTGCCCTCCGTGTCGATGTTGAAAGATACATACCTTCAACTCATCCGTACTTTTGGGAAGGCACAAACGGTCGCTGGGATGACGACGAATTGCGGTCAGTATTTGCTAATGCAACTGCCGTCGAAATTGTCCTGGATAATCGATTGACCTCCCCATTTTTCGGTATGGGTAGTCCACCTAGTCCATTAATTGGACCTCTTGGTGGCCTACCGGATTCCCCATCTCTTACGGGGGAGATCTATACTCTCCGGGTATCTAAAGCAGGTGTGCTTTCCAGGAAAGATGATACACTCGAAGGCGGAAAAAAATCGACACATCGGAAATGGAGACCGATGAGCGTCATCTTGACCGGTTCCCAGCTCCTCTTTTTCCGTGATTTGACTTGGGCAAACACCCTAGTCTGTAGTTCCGATTCATCATCTGGCAACCAAGTCATTTATCCCCAAACAACCGTCTTTAACCCCGATGAGTCTATCTCCGTCAAAGATTGCATTGCCGTTTGGGATGAATCATATACCAAAGTGATATACCTCTTACTCTGCTCTCGTTGATCTGTATCTCACATCATTATTAGCATGGCAATGTTTTCCGTTTCGTTATGCAAGACGGTCGCCAATTCTTACTCCAAGCCTTGGATGACAAAGATCTCAACGAGTGGATATCCCGTATAAACTATGCCAGCTCCTTCAAATCTGCCGGCGTCCGTATAAGGCCGATGGGGATGTCAAGGAAAGACGTGAAGCTGACTGGTGTAGCTGCTGCTACCTCACATTTACACGACTTGCGACATATAAATCAAACTACGCCTGTATTACGGAAGTGGGGCGGCAGTGGATCTCACGAGCCATCAAGTCCTCATTTCGGTGAACGAGATTTGCCTACGACGAGACCTTCTATGCAGCAGAAAGTAACGTTTATGAAGGATTATGACGCCGTAGAGCAGAACGTTCCTGTGGCACCTGAAGTCGAAGGAGCTGATCAGTTCAAGGCCACCTTTGACCAGGTGAAGGCCGATCTTTCTGCTGGTCGACGCAGTTATAATCTGGTACGCGCCGACGAGCTGGACTTGAATCAGACTTTGACTACTCCACCTGATTCTGTACAGAGTGATATTTCGGGTCTTCCTTCACGTTCCAACGTCATTCTGTCCAAGATACGTGATTTAGACGCTAGGATTTCCGCTTCCCAGTCGCAGCTGGACTCTGACCTTCGTTTCATTCGCAACATTGCCGCCCTCACCCCGTTCCAGCGGCATACCCGTTATCGCCTTCTTCTCGCTGTCCAAGGCGTTTCCAAACGTATTATGCAGGAGCGTCTGGAATTCACCAAGTTGGCCTGCCACCGTACAGTTCTCTCTCGGGATCTTACAGCAGAGGGTCGCGAATGGAACCGAACCAAGCAGATTGCGTTGAAGGCTGCTGCAGAGATGCTTCAGAGCCAACAAGCACGCGAAGCTGCGATTCCCACGATGACTGTATCATTCCATGATTCGGAAGATCAGGCAGCGCCCCCAGAGTCCATATCCAGACGCGCGTCATCGACGCATCGACCTGAATCGACATGCGAATCTTTCCATTCTGCATTGGATTTTGGTCCAGAATGGCCGTCGTCCGATGAATTGACCTCATCCAATTTTCTGAGCTCCTCTCAGGTGTACGATTCCCCGAAAGCATCAGCCTCAGAACGGCTCTCATACCCTTTCCCCGATGTCAGTACCTCGACCTCTTTAGTATCAAGAAATGATGGACCGTCGCCTCGTGTTAGTGACGAAATACATACACACGAAAAGTATTACACCGCCGTAGAGGAAGCAGAGGAGTGGGATAAGACCAAGTGTGCTCAGCGTGTGTCTCTGGTCCGTCTTCCTTCGACCATTGTTTTGAGATACGAGAGGGATGTTCCTCATAGGGAATGAATTTATTGCAATGGATTTATAATGTTTATTACACATACGCTACTCTAGTATTGTAAGATAGTGTGAATTACTCATAAGTAGACCTAGTTACCATTCAATTTCTGAAACGCAATATGCCGGAAGCGCAGCGGCCCAATATATGAGTGTGACAAAAAGCGGCTATATCTGGAAGTTGCGCCAGATTGCTTACTAGACAGTGTTGTACACGCACGAAAATTTTGCTGATAGGGTCTATGGGACTATATTTTGACCTATTGGATTTCTAGGATACCACCCTGCTCGACAATTGTCTCTACTTGCACCTCTTGGCTCTAGGATTTGGACTGTCTCGACAATGGAGCTCCACTCACGGTCGCGCACCTTTTTCTCTGGAGCGCTCTGGCACCTGGCAACCAGTCAAGGAACAGGCATTTCAAAAACCCCATTCAGTTGGCAACCATCTGAATGAACACATTAAGCACCCAGGGTGTTGGTAATGGCTCCGGTACCGGTCGTAAACGACACTCTTTCGTACACCAACTTTCAGCGCGTAAATCCCATCGAAGCATAAGGAGTAACACTGGCGGTCTACCGCGGCCCCATCCGCCGACCGCTCCCTTTTACTCGTCTTTCCTGCTGTCATCCGAGTCATACCTCGCGACTCGAAGATCTTCCACCAGTACACCCTGCTGTGCCCCTCCCGGTTCTTCTCCCGTTCGTATGAATGCCCATGGTTCCCAATCCCACGGGCCGGTCCCACGGACCCCAGATGAACTGGATGGCAAAGCGACACTTGCGAGGAAGCTAAGCAGAGTGTTTGGAGAAATGCCATCGCTAGACCAGTCGATCGTTGTGGTCGGTCCCTCGAGGCTGTTTCGGCATAGGCGCTCTGCGTCTTCTGCTTCCGCCTCGCCGGGTAGTCCAACATCAAGCAAGCGATACCCTTCTCAGCCTGATTTGAGGCAAGCAGAGGCTCCTCCCCTCCCCCAGATTAACGAGACCGCATCGGGATGGACGCAGCAGGATATACCGCCGGGCAGTCCATCTTCCGTGTCCCTTCGCACGGACGCGTACCCTTCGATGCCTAATGATTCCGTATCCTCCCTGGCCTCTGCGGCCGCAACCATGGAGCGGTCGAAGCACATAACAACTGATCAGCAACCCCCAGTACCCTCCATCCCTCAGCCAGGACGCACCAGAGAAGCAGGCCGGCGTAAAGCTGCTAGAATGCGCAGCTTCGATTTTACCGCTGGTTCGGATCGTCAAGCAGACAGATCCAAAGGCAAACTCACGAGGTCCCGCTCCTTGTTTACCAATAAACAAGGGCGCGCAGGTACTTCTGAAGAATCACTTGATTTTCGCCAGCGCTATGACCGCAATTTTGGGGAGGAGGGTGAGATATCACCGCAGCAGAGGCTGCTGAACGTGAAGCGTGCCAGAAAGATGGCGCAGGTAAGTCAAGGCATTTTCATAGCTCGCATGTGCCTACTGACATTGCGAATGGCAGGTCTTCGGGGAAGACCCACCTTCAGAATTAATAGTTATAGATGATGCCCGGCCTTCATCCAGACGACATTCCTTCTCTTCCAACGTTTCTGCACACAGCGTCGTGCCTCCCACACCTGCTCTGATGTACAGCCCTTCCTCAAGTCCTGAGGATGAGCGAATGCTGCCTCATCCCTTGGACCGCTTCGACAATAATAACAATAATAATAATATTCCCACCTACTCATCCGATGCTGACGATTTCACATTTACATCAGCGTTCCGGGAGCGCAGGCGCCGTGCTGCTAAACTATCTCGCTTTTTTGGCGTTGCCTACCAGGATGTGTCCTCATCCGTAGTACCCACGACAGCTTCTCCGATAGAGGAACACCCTACTCATGATCATGTACAAGTCGACGTACAGATAACTGGCCGTAGATTTTGGGGATTTGATGGGGGATACACCACGCGCGAGGCAGACATGGCAGATGTCATCGATAAGTTGCGTTGCCTGAAGGCAGCGTGAATGGAGTGGTTTATGTTCGATATGTCAGTTCACACTGTAATATATCATTTTTTGTTTCGTTGTAAATTAGCTGATGCCATTAGCTTCATGTGTACTACTTTTTACATGCATCACTACAGTCGCATTAAGAGATAGATGGGATCTCCGAGAACGATGCTCGTCATATGTCGAAACGAGCCTGTCAATGACATGAGGAGCCCCCCGAATGACGCGTAAGCCGTTCTGAAAAATAACTAAGTCCGATAGATGATGAAGCAAATGAGCGCGTACACAATTTCAGCAGTTCCGCCATCGAATTTATACACCTGTATAGAATGAGATGAAGGACGCGTAGCGAATAGATAGAACAGACCTTTCCATACATCACGTAGTCGTAGTCTTCCTCTAACCCTCTCTGGCCTTTGCCGTCGGGCCTCCAAACATGTTCTTCTTCCTCTGTGGCACCATCGGTCGTATTGGTCCTCTGTCCTCCACGGGCAAGCGACGAAGCGAGGGCAAGAGCAAAATGCTGGCCCGTCTCGAGGGGAAAGAGCTCAATATTGTAGTCGAGAGTCATGTCCATATCGTAGTTCTTGGAGTGAGCCTGAAGACGCGACACTGAATAGGCGTGAATGAGTGCAGTGCGGGGAAGCTGGAACATCTGACCTCTGTCAAACTTTTTGCCCTCCTTGTCGATGGAGCTGATGGTGAATATATCATCGAAGACGACATTGGAGGCTACAGACGCCATGATGGGAGGTCAGCTCGAAGGATGTGACTTGTTACGTCACCGTGATGTTCAAGTTTGTTCGTCGGTCGCTCTCAACTTGCAGGATCAGAGAACCGTCTTCGCATTCCTCGCGAATTGCTCCGACCCCCCTCGTCTTTGTTTCTGCATCAAAATGGGACCCCCGAGCACTGCGGTATTATTCTCATGACTGTAGTAAGTATCAAGGGCTGACCTGATCTAGCATGCCTGTTCACGCTTCATTCTTTCTCGACAAGGGTTTCATGTGTGTCGAAGTTGATATATCCCCGCCCGAGCCCTCTTCTCCCCAGAATTCAGCAGATCTGATGAATTATTTCGAGGCCGGTGAGTGACTGTCAAGTTCCTTGCTCGCACCCTTTCATCTTGTCCAAGAACTCCAAGGTACCATGCGACTGTCGATGATACCTTTTCCGCCTGTCTTCTTTGCTCGCCATGCGGCATCACTCATTGTCCAAACATACATCTCTTCCAATCCCGCATCCGGTGTTGTCCTCTTGTCGCCTCCTGCATCCAATGCCGAGGTTTCCAAAGCCCTGTTACCTACACCGCTAGAGGAATTCAACTTTGAGCCTCATTTTCCGATTGCAATCGTCTCTGAGTCAGTCGAGATGGAACGTCTTCGGGCCATGAACAGGCTTGCCCGGAGTCCAGGTGTCGAAACGATTGTTGCATCTGATGTTGACGGACACGATACTTTCAATTGCATTGAGCGCTGGTTTGATACTCTGGGCATATGAAACTACGGCGTGCGTTCATGTAATTAGACAATACAATAGGATATAAATGCATCTACAATTGGCGTCATCCCCCATAGCAAGTCCTCATGTATGTTTGAAACCGGCTTTTGTGTTTGACTTACCAAGGTTAAGGTTGCATCACCTCGGCCATCTCTTTCTTTATCTCTTTAACAATGGGGTCAGCTACGCGTCCCAGGCCCGGCAAAGGAATGGGCCATTTCGCACGCGAAGCAAAGACCCGACGGACTTGATGCTGTATAAGCTCATGCAGTTTTGGGACGTTAGCCAATTTGGCCCGGCTACCCATCAGTGATGTGGTGGTAAGGTCCAGCGTGAAGTTCGGAGAAAATGAGATGAACAACTCGGGAACCGGCGAAGTGGATGAAGGAGGTGTGATAGTTAACTGCATCCCGGCATTCAGCTGCTATTTCACATGATTCAGGACAAAAATCTTACTGATGATTTGAAAATTGAGAGAGATATCGTCAGAAATACAGGAAGGCGAGCGAATGAAGCCATGGGGTAGTTGAATAGGTACGATGTGGATAACGACACCGATATTGAATCCTCGTAGCTGACGTCAAATTCGGTCTCCTAGATCTCATTGAGAAGCCGTTGACGTATTTTGTATAGACTCACTGCCGAGGTGCTCGTCGACTTTCTTCGTCCATTGTAAAGGTGAGGGGCCGAGGATCCAAGGTCGACAGAGTGGACCTTTATATAGTCCTACGCCACTGGGTGGTTAGCCATGGTTCACTATCAAGCTCGAATGCTAATCACCAGAAACCCGACGGGTCGTATTCTATTCGCGTAGTCTTCTACACGCTGTCTCGCGACCTCATCGCCTTCTGCACCGGTAAGGTCGTTCTTAATTTTAGAACGGTAGACTTCTACGACCTGAAGCAAAGGTCACGGAACTAGTCCTTACATAGCAAGATAAAGCGTAACTTGTTGCAACAAAACGTTAAACCATTCGGCCGACTCTTCTTGTTGATTCTGAGTTTTTTCCTTCGCGTCGTAGGATCTTATTTTGTGGCTTCTGAGCCCGATATCGCTATTTGCCCGCGGATGATAAGACGAAGTTTCGAATGGGTATTCTGTCGAATCGAGAAAGAGGTACTTTAGGATGAGGGCGAAGAGAACCAGGATAGAGAGTTGGCCAAATATCAATCCCTGCGTGAAAGTGGGCTGCAGGGAGAAGACATAGTTGCTGCTCATGCCGGCTGGCAGATGGCGACGTCGTCCAAGTGAAAGAGACCCTAAAGGGACGCCGAACGATCAGTTGTAGACGCGACGCACGAGCAAACAACCGGCAGTTGTATGAATACCTTTACTGCCTTCGTTTCCTGGCCCAGTGCTCCCCTCACCGCGTCGCTCGTACAAAAGTCGTTGTCGTTCCTCGACCCTCCTCCAGTCATCGTGCAGCATTTACCCAATTCTACTAAAAATGGCGTATTGCAATGGGCGACGTACGACGAAATCGACCACGAGCTCGCAAATTCTCATGACCATCACAGCGACGTCCTATCCTCTGCATACACATTCCGCAAGGCCTTGACGCGAAAACACTTCTTGTCGCGCACCATCCACTCTTATCTCACCAAAAATCCAGACTCCGTCCTTGGGCGGGCAGTACCAAAGACATTTGAGCTCGAGATATCCTTTGCTGACGAGCTGGACGAGATTTTGGCGGATGATCTCTGGGATCTTAGTATCATTCTTGACGCCGATCCGTGCAGATGGTGGATTTTGAAACCGTTGAGTAGCTTTGTCGCCTGCCGTGACATCCAAGTCTCAAATTTGCCCAGTGGTATGGCGGATCGCGGAAATGGAATCAGACTTTTCAATAGCAAGAGCTCATTGCTGCAGATCTTTGAAACTTTTGAAGGTGAACAGTCTGAAGACGAGGACGAGGATGACACGGCGGTTGTTACATCTCAACTCCGCCACTTTGTTATACAGGTGAGAATTCGCTTGTATGCATGTTGCGTTTACCAATTATATTAGGAATATCTTCCCAATCCACTGTTGATTGACCCAGCAGAAGTCTCCATAGATGGTTCGCCTGTACCGAAGGAGCTGCAAGGCCACAAAGTCAGCTACCACCTTTAGACAAGGACGATGTGTGGTGATGGCCATTCATTTGACAGTTTCATCTCAGGGTATATTGCGTTGGGTCAGGAGCCCTCCAACTCTACATCTACAAGCAGATCCTGGCCTTATTCTCTGCGCTTCCTTACGCGCCACCCGAACGAGGAGAGGACGAGTCAGTTGATTTAACCCCCCACCTTACAAACACCTCACTTCAAACCCATCGCGGCGAGGAGGGTGTTCGGCTGCTCGGTGAACTTGTCGGATGTCATATACAGTCTGGCGTTGATGGAACCAACACCCAGCTAACTGAGGCACATATAGCTGATTTGATTGAGCAAATAAGCTTGGTTCTGGCGGAGACGTTCCAAGCTGGACTCAAGAACCCCGTTCATTTCCAGGTTAGTGTGCTGGAACTTGTGTTCTCTTCGCCTCGTTAATGGTTTCTCAAGGCCTTACCGAACGTATTTGAGCTCTTCGGAGTGGATTTCTTGGTCACACATCAACCATCGCCAGGTGCCCTTTTCCAGATCCAGCTACTCGAGATTAACTCGGAACCCGCGATTGAGCTAACTGGTCCTCGACTATCCTGGATACTTGAGGATTTGTTTGTGTCCATAGGGCGAGTTTGTGTGCAGCCCTTCTTTACGAAGCGTAAAGACGAGATGTGGCCCGTCGGAGAGTCTCGGTATGGCTTGTTAAAGTGTCTGGACGAACAAGTTCGTGCCACTTAGATAGATAAATGCTATAAATATAGGTTTTTTTTACGAGCGAGGAATATGAAATCAGGTGCATCTAAATTTGGTTACTTTCAACTTCGATGTCGGCTGGTCCCTTGACGCCGTCCAGGAAACGGTCCAAGTGGGACGGTGAAGAAGATGAGCAAACTGCGGATTTTCAGTCCCGTCCACGGTCAAAGCGTCGCATAAAGACGGCTGCGTTGGTCTCCCGGCTGTCACCACCTCCGTCCGTCGCGGTACCTCGTCCAACGAGACCTTCACACAGCGTCTACGTTCCCCCACGGACTCAACATCCCTCCATCCTTCCATCAAGGTCCGTCTATTGCTATGAGCGCCTCAACCAAATAGAAGAAGGGTCCTACGGGGTCGTCTTTCGCGCCAAGGACAAACAAACCGGGGACATCGTCGCATTGAAAAAGCTGAAGCTCGACGAAGAAAAGAACGGATTTCCGATAACAGCACTCCGAGAGGTCAACGCGCTGATGGCTTGTCATCATGAAAATGTTGTCCGCGTTCGCGAGGTCGTCGTCGGAGACACATTGACACAGTGCGTGTTTCTGCTTGGTCTATAACCACGCTGCTTATTCGAAGATACCAGGGTTTTTGTCGTCATGGACTTTATCGAACATGACTTGAAGTCCCTGCTCACCTTGATGCCTGCACCCTTCCTCCAATCCGAGATCAAAACGCTCACGCTCCAGTTATTATCCGCTGTTGACCATTGCCATTCGAACTGGATCCTCCACCGCGACCTGAAAACGAGCAATCTCCTCATGAATAACCGAGGGACAATCAAAGTCGCCGACTTTGGTTTGGCACGGCGGTACGGCGATCCTGTTGGCGTCGGTGGCCTGACACAGCTCGTCGTCACTCTTTGGTACCGGTGTGTCCTTATATTGCTCATAGTATTTCGGATGCAATGATTGCCATAGCGCTCCTGAAATTCTGCTCGGTGCAACGTCGTATTCCACTGCTGTGGATATGTGGTCTGTAGGGTGCATCTTTGCTGAACTCCTGCTCAAAGAACCCTTGTTCCAAGCGAAATCGGAGATGGAGCTTCTGTCGATGATATTTAAATTGCTTGGACCACCCACTCATAACTCCTGGCCCGAATACTTTTCTCTCCCTTTGGCCAAGACGATCAATCTTCCTTCCCCTCAACCGCCCCAGTTTCGACAGAAATTTCAATATCTGACATCGGCTGGTCTTGATTTACTGATGTCTCTTTTATTGTATGACCCGGAACGGAGAATAACAGCTTCAGAGGCACTTGATCATCCCTACTTCAAGTAAGTCGGGTTTCTTCAAGCAAGGTCCCTTGCTGAATCCCTGCTATGCAGAGAATCACCGCTGCCAAAACATCCTGACCTTTTTGGTTCATTTCCGTCTGCAGCTGCTGGTGAAAAGTAAGTTTCCAATCTGATATTCGTAGAGGCTGGCTACAGATTCCTATTATCACTTGCAGGAAACAGAAATTGTTTAACAGCCCCTCTGCACCGGTGCGAGCCGCAAATAAGAAGGTTTCGATGGAATTCGATGTTGCGTAGGCTTAGCTAGTTCTCCACCAGTACTATATAGTCATTATAGTCATAACCAGGACTAATGACTGTATCGTAGCTACAACTAGGATGTACTACTGTGAGGGAGGGATGGTATCATCGGGGAAATTGTTAGCTAACATTTCACGCATCTTCTGGAACCGTGAATGTGTCTGGCTCATATCCCCACACTTGTCGTAATATTCCTGCACCTCTTCAATGGTAAACCTGTGTTTCTTCGCTATGTCCCGAATGTTCGAATCGATGACATGCATGTTGGCAATTTCGATAACAGTTTGAGGCGGTATAGAACCTTGATCTGCTGGGGGAGGCCCACTGAACAGCAAATGAATACCAAACAAAACAACCTTGCAGCACACTCACTCTTGTCTCTGTTTCTTCAGATGCTGTTCATTGTGAAAGTCATTGGATGCTCGACGTTTCGCCCAACCCGGCGGTGGTGCGTTGCCAACTCGAATGGCCCAATCACTCTCAGTGCCATCAAGCTCTTCTTCAATAGAGCCACCTCGTACGGCTGACATTATCCCGGGCCCTCCTTGCATGGGGCTGGCATGCGGGAAACCGATGTTTGAAGGCCCTGCGATTGGCTGAGAATCAGGTATCGTCTCCATTTTGGCAACAAGCGGTTTAAGATCTTCACTAAACTCTTCATCCTTTGGAACACCCTTTCTCGCACGCTTCCTCCTTTCTGGTTGACGGACATATCCATACTGCCCTTTCTGTCCCAGTGTCGGTTTAGTTTCGGCAACGATAGCAGCAATCATGTCATCGAATCGGGCAGCATTCTTCTTATATCTCTCCCGCCATGACTGCCATGTGTGGCGGGTAACCCATGCATATTCGGGGTCGGAATGCTACGGCCTCGTCGTCAAAAAACCGGACCAAATGATACCAATGGAGAACTCGTACCATATCGCATAACTGCTGGTACAGTCGGTTCCCAGTTCGCCCGCCAATTTCTTTGAAAGGAATTTTCGTGGCAATCCAATGGGCAAGTAGTTCTTCGTCTTTGTCGGTAAATGACATTCGCCTGAAAAGTGACAATTTAAGCTAGTGTCATTTTCAGTGGAGAGAAGCGTACTCCTCGCCCGGACGTCTCCCACCGGGGTTCTTGAATACAACCGGCGTAAAGGTGACAGTTCCTTTTTCAATGCACTTCTTGACCCACAAGTACGATTCTACATAGACCCCAGGCGTATCTTGATAGGCCTTGACCAGGAGTTGGAAGGCTTCAGTGTTAGGGTCTGCGAGTATGACGCGAGCAGAATGCTCGGCTGCATGTGGATTACCCCCAGAGTGCTGAAATAAGATTCATGTAAATGTGTCACTTTGGTGAACGTTTCCGACTCACCGCAATACGCTCACTGAGCGTTGTCCGAGCGTTGACATTTGCGACACTAGAGTGAATATGCATCGCCATGGAGTTACCATTCTCGACGAATATCTGTTTCAAAAACCTGCCTGCCATCTTGCAGGCTTCGACGAAGGTATAAGGGACGAAAAAGCGGCCCAGTCTTTCAGGATTGGTCCAGCACAGGCGGAGTCGATCTTCCTCTGAGCTCCCGGGCGAAACTAAAATAAAGCCATCTCGAGGTATCTTAGTTTCGACGCGGCCCCCCAAAATCTTGTGATAATTGTAATCAGCATTACTGAGGTGACGCGACAACTTACTGTGATAGTTTCGCATAGATCTGCTTGAATCTCCTTCGGCAGGTCACTCTGAATGAAGAATTTCAACGGCGCGCCGTTACTGTCTTGAAATATGGTCTGTCAGGAGAAGAGATAGGTACTGAAAATGGAGCAAAGAAGGAAACACATGCACCATAGCACAACTGAACCCAAGAATAAGGTTGAGGTTTAGCTTGGAACCTGGCTAAGGAGTTGCTTAATAACGTGACGGGTTTTACCCAAATGTGGAAATTATAAACGATTCTGCTGTAAAAAATGAAGAAAATAATCATACAAAATGAAATGCTAGTAATATACTGAGTGTATGCTCCATGTCCGCTAATTAGACGTTAGGACAAAGTCGTAGGATTCGGAAAGAACCCGCATTTCGTTCGCAAATATAAATCTCGTCATCCTTTCTACCCAGAAACAGAACCTCATCGTTCATCTCACTCTCCACATGCCCAACATTGAACTCTGTTCGCCCAGCTGGTGACTTGGAGGGACCAGAACTGGACTTCTTCCCCGATGTGTAGTGGCTGTGAGAGGTCTTGGGTTTCGACGGTAACACTGCTGATGAAGATCCTGAAATGGGCGTGCCAATCTTCCAAACAAAAGGCCCCCGCCGGTTAAAATTGGACGCCGAAGGGTTGTATTGAGGCAAGGCCGTGCGCGACTCGTCCCCAGGCTTCAGTAAGGCATCGCTGAGATCGACCGCTTCGAGTCCACCTTGGCGCATGGCCACAAGTACGGAACGGTCTTTGACATCGAAAGCTTCCAGGCGTTTCACGTCACCCATTCTCGATGGCACCGCATGCTTTGAATCCTCCTGAACATCTTTGCTCCAGACAAAGCGCCCCTTCAAGACAGATCGCCCGCGATTATCAACGATTGTAGTGCTATGCCCACCCCGTGAAGAAAAGAAGAGCGCAGGAGGACCGAAATGGCGGGGCTGTGAAAGAAGGGATATAGGTTTCAGCAAAGGCTTGTCAGAGGGCTGAAATAAGGGAGGAGGTGAAATATCCTGTATTTGAGGAGGGACGGTCCGGAACGGATGAGTAGGATCGATGCTCTGTAATCTCAAGTCTTTGAGGAGCATAAAATCGGAGTCTTCTTCTCGGCGAACTGGCAAATCAGGAGGCAATAGTCCGTCCTTGTACCATGCTTGCATTAGTGAGGCCTTCCATGGTCCTTTACAAGATATCAGACACAGCAACTCAATGGAGTTTGCAGGCTTACCATGAACAATGTTCTTCGGATCCCGATAGTACCATTTCGAAGGAGCGGACGGTGTTGGAATTGGCAAACCGGGTGGAGAGAATTGAACTTGTGAGAGGTCGGACCCACTCCCCATTTCTGGCTCGTGCTCATTGCGATAATCAATGAAATCTGGATATGTTGGAGGGATAACGTATTCGTCCGCAATAGATGCAAGCGGAAACTTCGGTGCAAACGACAATTGTTGGAACGTCGTGTACGGACCCATTTGTGCAGTTGCAAGAGCGACAATCTCTTCGGGGTGTGCGACAGTTGAAGTGGTGGTTGTTTCAGGAGGAGTCGACGGCCGTTCCGTTGCTGACTCTGAAGCTGTGCGTCTATCTACAGGATGCTGGCTTGCGACCAGAGGAGGGGTCTGTTGACCATCAGGACCAGAACCCGTGGCGACGACGGTAGAGCCAACAGCTACTGAGACGCCAATGCTGACATTAACATTGGTATCTTCTTCCCCGAGTTGAGGTTCAGATTCATTGGCCCCTGCATCGGTTGCTCGTACTTCACGAGCCCGCCGCCTAGCCGCTCGCCGCTCAGCGCGCCCAATACGAACCTCTCGAACTCGAACGGTTGCAGGCTCTAAGCCAAAAACGTTTTGCGAGAAAACTAGGAATACTTCAACCAAGTCATCGCCCTGTAGCTGAAGTTCCAGCGATCGAGGAGAATCAGGGAGTATGAAGGTCCTGGATAAACCCAAAGCGGTGCGATATGTCCCAGCAAATAGTTCAACTCGTTCTCCGTTGTCTCCACATAGTATCGCCAGAAAACTACAAGATAGTGAGAAGAATTTACAGACATCAATCATGCGGAACACACACCTTTTCTTAGCGGTCTCTACAGCTTTGACTAATAGAGCACCTTTAGTACCGGGAAGTTTGACATATTCTAATTTGGGAGGCGGTGATTGGGCTACCAAAGGTGCTCCCTGTGCCCGCTTGGAACTCTCGTCAGGAATTCCTGATGGTGACGAGGGCCTCTCGTCTGATCGTCTATGATGAAAAGCGCTGCTAAGTATTCTGGGAATGAAACGGGACGTCCGCGAAGAGTGAGAAGATACCACAGAAGGCGCTGAATCAGGTATTGGGGGTGGTGTAAGAGTAGGAAGGGATGACGCATTGTTGGGAGACGAAGAAGGTCTCATTCCTGAAGCGGACCGAGTGGAACGAAAAGACGTGGACCGCGTTAAGAGGTTCGGCCGACGCTCTCTCATGGATGGTGTCATGGAAGGCTGCTGTTCATTGGCCAAGTCTGACTCATTCGACTGATTCATAATTACCGACCACCGGCGTCGAGGTCCAGGAAGCGACCTATCATTGAGACTTCTAACAGAGACAGAAGAATGAGCATCAGACGTTCGAGGACTAGAAGGTTCATCATCTCCTGCAGTGACAGGATGGGATGAAGAAATCAATATAGGCTGCTGGGGTTGCCTGGATCCTGGAGGGGGGAGATCAGGTATACGACTCTCTTGTAGCACTTGGCTCAAACTGATTCCATCGGCATCGTCGTCATCATCATCACCTAGTGGTGTGCTAGGCAGGCGGGGGTGGGGTTCTCTAGACGGCGAATGGGACAGAGCCTGTCGCAAAGTTAGAAGCGTGGGAGCAGGAGAAGGTTCAGGAGGCACCACTGTATTTGAACGGGACAAACTTAAATCCAGATTTGCAGGTCGATTACTTCGTGACATAGACATTGGACGGGGGTGGCGCGGGGTAGTGTGCAAGGGAATGGTCGACGAAGTCTGAGCAGCAGCACTCGTGCGTTCATCGAGGGCCTGACTACCACTGGACCCGGCAGCTACTAAACTGATGGCTTCATCATCGCTGGACTCGACCCAGTCAGCTTTGGCATCCGGATCCTCGGGTCGCACTGTGGCATTTGTGTTGCGCCGAATAGAACCGGCTGTCAAAACTTCAGAAACAGATGTACCTCGTGAACGAGCATGGGGAGGAGATAGATTGGCGACTTGATTGGTTAGTCGTTCCGGTGATGGTGAAGTGTAAGGTGGAGGGTGGCCAGATGGCACCGGGGAGGGTACAGCTGGCGTTCGCGCCCTCTGACGTCGGTGAGTAGTTGGGGTACGGGGTATGAGTGGGACCGCAGGAGATGAAGATGTAAAAGATCCATTTGATACTTTCGCCGACTGACCATCTCCCGGTGGGGGTGTAGATGAAAATGGCCTGCGAAGTTTCTCAGCAGAATCACGAGGCTCCGGTGCGTCACGAATGCCTGAGGGAAATTTTTTGGTCGTTTCCCTACGTTGCCTCTCACGTTCCCTGCGCAACTCCACCTCAATTCGCCATTCAACTGCCCGCTTTACCTCTTCCAGGGCATAAACCCTCACACCATCCCGGCGACCAGCTATAGCAACCAGCACTCCGCGCTGCTCCATGACAACGACACTCTTGAAGCTCACTCGACGAACGAGTGCATACGGCTGTGGGGCTGGAGGTGAAATGAGGGGAAGAACGTCTAATCCTTGCGCGTGGCAAAGGAGGAGATAGTGGGGAGAAAGAAATGCGCCACTGGCAGGAGGCGTACTGAAGTGTGAAGGAGACAGATCGGAAGTGAGCACAGACAAGGAGAGCCCAAGCTCTTGGAGAGAAGGGGGAGGGAGATCGGGGGGAGGTGTTGTTGATCGTCCGGGAGGAGTCGGTGGACGCGAAGTATCAATATTTTTACCACGAAGGGCGGAAGGCCGTTCTTCACAGATGGAGTCGTCAGTGTGGGCAAGAGGCTCACGGCGATGCATGAGGTTGTTGAAAAAGCCCGATAAACGGTTTGAAGTGCGAACCTGGAAAAGAAAAAGGGTAGTTGAAAAACACGAAAGAAAATTCAATGAGTTCAAATACCTCGGTTATTGACCGACGTCGTACCCTGCGATCGTCAGAAGCTGTACTAGGGCGCACAGAGTGATGGCTACGAGCGGGTGAAGGCGGAGGCGCGCGAGCAGACCTAGCAGATGATGGCGTCGCCGTCTGTAGCCGACGCTGTGTTTCAGGAGGGTCTGGATGCTGTGTTACCTGTACAGCAGGAACGCTATGGGCGCTAGCTGCATCCGAAGTCTGCTCTACCTCTCTGTTAGTAGACAGAGAAGCACCACGACTAGATTCAAGCAAAGGCCTAGTTTCCTCCTTGTCCTCTTCAGCAGTAATAACGTCCGTAATCGCTTTGTGCGGCGATTCTACATTGCGAACCTCAACTTCCTCGATGCCTCGTGGAAGATCATCGTATCGTTCGTCCTCAAACGTGTCGGGAGCATCGCTGTATTGATCATCTTCAACCGGGGACATGTTGGGTTCTGGCAGTAAAATGGAAGGACGTTTCCGGTACAAGTAGGACGGTCAGGAGAATGTAACGGGACGGATGCAAGAGAATGGACTGGTCATGAAGGGAGCGGAGGAACCTTGAGGAAGAGGAAAAAGGCAAGACGCGGCTGACGAGACATTCGGGGCAAATGGCCGCTGCAGTTCCTGGTTTTGAAAGTAAATTCCCACGCCACGGTTCCCGTCCTCGCGATCATCTTCCGACTGCACCGTATTGGACTTGTTGACGCTGCGATGCTGTCTCCGTCGTGGCGACGTTACGCCCTTCCATCTTTCTCCCGGTATTCTGCTGCATCGACAACCTGTCGTGCCAGTCATTCTTTATCTCGTCTCAACTCTGTTACGGCGCAAGATGTCGATCACTTTGCGAAGATTTTACCGCCTACGTCAATTTTGTCAACCCTGGCTCCATTTTCTCTAGCAGCAACGGAACTCGACATTTACAATAATGATTGGATGGGAAAGTATCATGGAAATGCGACCACTGTTCTGAAACCAAAAACAACCCAGGAAGTCAGTGATATCGTGAAATGGTGTCACGAGAAGCGCATCGGTATAGTTCCGCAAGGTGGAAATACAGGCCTCGTAGGAGGAAGTGTCCCAGCTAATGATGAGGTCGTAATTTCTCTGGCAAACATGAATCAAGTACGGTCGTTTGACCCAATATCTGGTTCGTGACAAGTTCGTCAGTGTTCTCTGTCCTGACCTCCAGTCAAGGTATCTTGGTTGCAGATGCAGGCTGTATCCTTCAATCGCTCACAGATTATGTTGCTCCGCACCATCATGTCATGCCGCTTGATCTCGGGGCAAAGGGTAGGTGTGTAGCGCATGCAAACTAGCTTGTCTATGATTTATGCTATGTACAGCTGCCAGATTGGTGGAAACGTTGCCACGAACGCAGGCGGCTTACGGTTACTGCGCTATGGCTCACTACATGGATCTATCCTGGGTCTGGAAGTCGTGCTTCCTGATGGGACAATCCTGGATCAACTTACTTCCCTACGGAAAGACAACACGGGTCCGTAATCGCAATACCTACCTATACTTGGAACTTACATTTCACAGGATATGACCTAAAACAACTTTTCATCGGCGCAGAAGGCACTCTTGGAATAATAACGGGCGTATCCATTCTTACCCCGCCTTCTCCGCAAGCATCAAACAACGTCATCTTTGCCCTCCCCCATTTCGACAACGTGTTGCCTCTGTATCAGCTGGTGAAGCGCCAGCTATCAGAGATTCTTTCTGCATTTGAATTTATAGACCGCACGGCCTATGACTTGGCTGTCAAACACGGACAAGGACGAGCGCTTAGTGACGAGGATGTCGAAGGTGCCCAATGCTTCGTTCTCGTCGAGACAAGTGGTGGTCGAAGGGAACATGACGAAGAGGTGGAATAGTTTTATAGCCTGGCGTGCTTCTGCTAACCCACGACTATAGAAACTGACAACTTTGCTCGAGACATTACTCGAGGCCGACAAGCCTTTAATCAATACGGGTGTTCTGGCACAATCTCCTGCACAATTCTCATCTCTATGGGCCCTTCGAGAGGGTGTCACTGAAGCTGTTTCGAAAGAGGGAAAAGCATATAAATATGACATCTCGGTTCCGCTGTCGACTTTCAAAGAATGCGTTGATATCACCCGTGAACACCTGAAATCCAAGGGATTGATGCGTGAGAGTGCAGTCAGGCATGTCATAGGATACGGCCATGTTGGTGACGGTAGGTATCTACTTCTATTTACATACCAATGTGCTGACTTTGGCCTGCAGGAAACCTTCATTTAAATGTGGTTGCAGACACATACTCTTCCGAAATTCAAGACGCCTTGGAGCCGTTCATATATGAGCTCGTAGGTGTGTAGCTTTCGATGCTATTTCTGAGACCTTGTACACTGATCACACGTACCAGCGTCACATCGGGGTTCCGTGTCCGCGGAACATGGTATTGGTGCTATGAAAACTCATGCTCTACATTACTCCAAGAGTGCCGTGAGCATTGCCTGGATGAAGAAGATCAAGGAGTTGTTTGATCCTCGAGGTATAATGAATCCAGGCAAAGTTTTGGAATGAGGGCAGAATACAAGGAAGTGCAGCCATTGTAACGTTAAACCATATCATGCATTTATTATAAGTACCTCTAGAAATGAGTGCATCCTATTCACAATTTCGCTACCCTCTTTCTCAATTCCGTCTTCAAAATCTTTCCAGTGGAGGTTTTCTATCCACTGGTGAGCTTCGCTGACAGTCGTTTGAACGAAATTTACTCACCGGAAGCTCAGGTACGACTTCCACCCAATCCGGACGGGCGAATCCAGGAAGCCTCGCCTTTGCGTGTTCCATGAGGTCCTTGACGAATTCGTCGACGCGTCCAGACCATCGAGCCACGTGTTCTGGGTGGATTATGACCTACGGGACCAATCAGCTTTCTCCAATTTGAACCGTGAATCCACAAATCTGACAAAAGCCATTGGACGTTCGCCCCACACCGGGTGAGCTCGAGCGATGACGGAAACTTCCAGCACATGGGGATGGCTTGATAATTCTAAAAAGGATGCCAAATGATTCAGAATGAATTAATATCCATACACAACTGAACTTTCCTTGCTCGATAGCGAGACTAGAGGCATTCTGGTAGAACAAGTGACTCGTGAGTGATGATAATTGAAAAGAATTATGGAAACGACCTCTCCGCCAGATATAATGATATCTTTGCTTCTATCGACCACGGCGATCGACCCGTCAGGATGCATGACGGCTAAATCTCCCGAATGGAAATACCCTCCACGGAAGGCTTTTTTGGTGGCTTCAGGATCCCGAAAGTATTCCTTCATCACAAGATTGCCTCTAGTAACAATCTCGCCCACGGTTTTCCCATCTCGAGGAACATCTATAATCTGGTCATCATCCCGCATCTCTGCTACACGAACGCCTTCTGCTGTGGCAAAACTGTGGCCTTGCCGAGCGATTAGCTTCGACCGTTGCTCGAGAGTTATTTTGGCCCAGAATTGCTGATCATAACCTCTCGTAAATGGGCCGTATGTCTACAGCAGGTCTCAGAAAGAATAGAAGACAACGTTAAAGTTTGATGACTTACCTCTCTAAGACGATGAGCAACTTTGGTTAGTACAATTTTCTCTGCATACAATCGGACACGGAAATGACTTACGTTAAGCCGTAAACATGGATGGGCTTGATTCCGATTTTTTCGAGCGCTCCTAGGAGATGCGCAGTGGGCGCCGCACCTGAGGAGGGTCAGGCTGAATATTTACTTTCCCGATTATCAAACGCACCAGCAATGATAGCAGAAATGGGTCTCGCCAATTTTCTCGCAGATGGATCATTCACGATACCGATCTGTGAGATAGCATCAGCCACAAGATATGCCTTCATACGGCTCAGGTAGTACCTGCACAGTCGGTGCACCACAGTAGTGAGTCACTTTAGAATTTAAAAAGTGGTTCCAAATTTGTGGGTAATTGACAGTTCGTAGGGTGATCTAAATCGTGCCAGGGATCGTGAAAATGAGGCCAAGTCCTTTGAATCCCTGCTTACTTGTGTTGCAAATGCGAAGGTGCTACTCCATGGAAATGTCCACCCTCCGGCATGGAACATGGGAAGAATCCTGAATTGGAAGTGACACCGGGTTGGTACAAAGGCTTGAAAAATCCGTGAATCTTACCAAAGGTACGTGGATTCTTTGTCAATTCTGCAAATCAGTCACCGTCAGGCTGCTGAACTTTTGAGAGTAGGCGAAGCGTAACAACTCACTGTCCTTCAAAGGCGTTGCCAACGGCGGCTAAGTAGGTACCTGGGAGAGTGCATGAAGCCTCAACGCAAACAGCGAATGAATTACAGTTACATACCTCTCAATGTTGTGAGGGCGCCTTTGGGCTGACACGATGTCAGGAATATTGTAGAGAAGTATGAAAAATAAGACATACTCTTCCGGTGGTACCAGACCTATCCTCTCTGTTATTTCACTATGAAATGATACTGACCAACTGCGACTCACGTATAACAGAGTAAGGCCCCTGCGTTTTCGTCGGGCTCCACATCTAAGCCGGCCCAACCTCTCTCTTGACTATAACGCCGGCCCTTGCTCAAAAATTCTTCGTATGGGTCATCACTCCTACCCGTGTCCTTGCAGACAATCCGGGGGAGTTTGGACCCAGCTATAAGTGGCAGCAACTCTTCATCGATGAGGATGAGACTGGCACCGCTGTGATCTGAAATTAACATCAGTATCTGGTCTTCTGAGAGATAAACAGCCTGGCCTAGAATGTAATCAACCTCCTGTGGCCTGAGCCGCGTGTTGATGGGCGTCAGGATGGCGCGCGCAGCCAGGACACCATGGCATGCATCTGACTCGAGCTCAAGCACAGCACTAACCAAATAGCAAACTCTTGGCACATACCAGCTATCATGGGGCTAGTCATGCAACGAATTGTTTCAATGCAAGGAGGACTGGAAACCTGGGACGTGGAACATACGAATTCGGGGCAATCACTGCGACTCTGTCACCAGGTTTGATCCCTGCACGTATTAAGCCATAGGCGAAGTTCTGAATTCTCTGGGCCCTATGAGGAATATGAAAGACTCATCATCTACCATAGCGATGATACTGACCATACTGAAAAAGTGTAGACGACAGGATATTTCACGTCAGGATGCGCTAGAGCAACCTTATCCGGGTAGATTTGGGCTGCTCGCAGCAAAAACAAGAGGGGATTCTGAGGCATAATTACTTTATTGATGGCGAAGAATTAGAAAGAGTAGTAAGCACTAACCAACGGATGAAGGTAGGTCGGACCATCCTTCGCACTGGGAGGATTCAGTCTGAGGTTGACGTCGGCCGGAGGGATACTCTCTGGAGTCGGTGTTGTAGGGCCTTAGAGATACCAGTAAAGATTCTGAAGAGAATGAACAATTAACGCGTTGCGCACGGAATGCCATAGTAAATGTGGGGAAAGCTGGGGAAACGTGTAGGGCAGAGTCAAGATTGCTTATCAGCAGTGGAAAGAGTGGGGGAAGTTGGGGGATAGAGAACTATAACTCGGATAAGAGGAATATATATGAGCCCAAGCTTGTATTCTGAGCCGGTTATGCTCAGACCCGTCATCCGGGGTCAAAATGCGGGGAAGTAGCGTTGATCGGTTCCTGTTTGTCCTTCACGTGCCCAAAACGCATCAAGCCACCGTCGGTGGCTCTGCTTGGCATTGCTCTCTATCAGATACCACATTCTATCAATCCAAGCCGGCTCTTGGTTTCTCTCTATCCTCTTCTACACTCTATCTACTGCAGCTGCTATCTACATCTCTATAATGTCTACAGTTCTAGTCTTGTTTATTCCCCTGTTCGTTTTCCTTGGCTCTGTGGCCCTAGGTCGGTAATCTCAAAGGTTCTATACCCCTTGCGCGATTTGAACCTCCTGTCTGCAGCTGACCAGAATGACTGGATAAATCCAGCCTATGTTGTCAAACGGTGCACATCAGGTCCCAATCCGAATACCCGTGACGCAGAAAATTATATAGAACGCGGCGCTCAAAACTATCTCTTCTGTGAGAGAATTCCTTGGATCCTGGGTCTCGCCTTTAATATTTCATTGCTAGCGGCCATTAATCGTAATATGACTGCGCCCAGCGGTGATCCTCATGACTACCTCAGTTGGGCTCCTTAGTGAGTTGCTGGTTACTGGCCTAATGCGCTTAGATGGACCTGACACACCTTCCTGCTTTAGCCATTGGCCGGACTGTAACTGGTGTAACGGAAAAGGACGGACATACATAGGCGGTAATCAGAATGATACGTCGGACGACGGCGGCGAAGACGACTGTGACAGCGGAGGCGATTGTAATAGCGACGACGACTTCCAATACGATTTGGACAGCACGGCACAATCTTCCGAATCTGTAAACCGGCGCCATGATAATATCCTCTTGTATCGCAACCATAAACGAATGGTCCGAGTGCGACGCGAAGATTCACATTCTCTCGTCTCGCCGACACCAACACCTACATTAACGCGTCGCGATCTCGTTCAAGTTGCGTTAGACTTGTTACCTACTGCAACGCCGAATCTGGATTCTCAGCCTGGTACCAAGACCCTTGATCTTGTCTCTCAGTCAACTAGTGATGCTGTGATTGGGTCACACACTCCTGCTCAAGCTGCCGCCAAGCATAGTGGCTCTGCGTCGTGTACGCCATCTCCGACAACTTCTATGCCTCCAAGTGCCAGTGAGACCTTATAGTTTCATGCTGAAGCCTGTCTAATCATTGGCTCGTATCCAGCCTGGACTACTTGCCCTTATAAGATTCGGGATGGTCAAGTCAACCCCGATGTCAGAAAGCTTCCCGGACCTGGCGCGATCAATGGCGTCTCTCAAAACTCAATCAACAATGCTCTTGCTTATGCTTTCACAAGATCCCCGTCATATTCGAAGAATTTCGTGACAGGGCTCGAATATTTCTATCTGAATTCTGAGTCTAGGATGAATCCTAACATGAATTACGGTCAGGTAGCCCGAGGGCCGGATTCTCAAGGCGGGACCTTCACCGGTGTATTAGACGGGAGAGGGCACGTCAAGGTTATCAATGGGATTGTGATAATGAAGGCTCTCAAGAATCCTGATTGGACAGATCATCGAGATCAAGAGATGATGAGTTGGATGTCTGCATACTTGAATTGGCTCAAAACTAGTACCATCGGAAAGGAAACTGCCGGTCGACCTAAGTATGATTTTTACTATCCCTGTCCCAATATCATGACTTATGCTTTGTCTCGAATAGTAATCATGGCACCTTCTATTCCTCTCAGGTAGCTGCCATAGAGGTATATCTTGGGCGTTTGGGTGAAGCCAACAAGACTCTGCACACCTACTTCGATGGACCGTTCATGGACCAAATCGCAGCGTCTGGAGAGCAACCCTTTGAAGCCGTACGCACGCGACCATTCCACTATCGATGTTTCAATCTTGAGGCGATGATCGTATGTCGTTCTCCTGTCGTGTTTTTTCCTCTCACCGGCCGAGTCTCTAGATTAACGCCAAAATTGGAGATCAACTTGGGCAAAATTTCTGGACCAAGAAGTCGAAACGTGGCGCCACCATACAAGACGCAGTCAACTTCGCCATGTCTGCAGACTCGAAAGGAGAGAATCGAGGCCTGGTTGCCCCACACATTGCGACGATTATACAGGCCTATGGTGATCCTAGTGGCAAATACCAGAAATACTTGGATGAGACGGACCCGAATTATCGTTCCAAATCCTATTGGTTCTATGATCAGCCGGAAGCACTCGTCGGATCCTCTCAGAAGAAACGATCAGTCGGTTGGAGGAGAGAGGAAACACCTAATAACAGCTTGCCTTGTGAATCCGACCTTCCTGTGGTTTTCGAGCGTGCATCTGATGTTGAGTTGGAGGTCGGATTATATGTAACATGGGACCAGTTAAAGCCCCTTTATTGTCTAATTGCTACATGATGAATACACTCTGTACGGCGGACCCTGTTCTTGTTCGTTTCCTGATCTTCATGGATGTGTCGAGTATCATTACAAGGGCACGAGGAGGTTCCGAAGGCAGGTTACAAATAGTTATCAACAACGCACCTTTCGACTAACAATCATTCACAATCATCTCCGAGTCCTCGTTTCACATTCCATATAATCGTAGAGATGGCAGAATCTGGGTCTGCTCCCGCTGACAAGTCCGTTCAGGTCAAGCTTGTTCTTCTTGGTGAGTTTCGATTGCTGCAGCAAGCGTTCGTCGGCGGGAAATCACCCAGCGCTTGCATTGGTGATATATGTATTCTTACACATCCCATAGGTGAAGCCGCCGTCGGGAAGTCATCCGTTGTGCTTCGCTTTGTGCGTCTCTCCATCTCGCAAAGCGACGATCGTGCTCTTATGTGTCATACCAGGTTTCCAACGAATTCCAAGCCAATAAGGAGCCCACCATTGGCGCCGCTTTTTTGACTCAGAAGTGCCGTTTGGAAGATAGGGTGTTAAGATATGAGATATGGGATACAGCTGGACAGGAAAGGTTCCACTCGCTAGCGGTGAGCGCTGCCGTCATGTCATCATTGCGGAACCCTGACATCCAGCTCAAGCCTATGTACTACCGAAATGCTCAGGCAGCCGTAGTCGTCTACGACGTAACAAAGGCCACGAGTCTCGAGAAGGCCAAGTCATGGGTCAAGGAGCTTCAGCGACAAGCCAATCCTAATATCGTTATCGCATTAGCTGGCAACAAGGTTGATCTCGTTCAGCCGTCAGCTTCATCGTCTGGAAATACATCAGAATCTGAAGACGAGGCTGACGATGCCACGGCCACTCCGGGGGAGGCACCGTCGTCTGGTGAATCGGAAAGTCTGAGGCAGGTTCCCAGCGAGGAAGCGCAGGCGTACGCTTCGGAGGCTGGTTTGCTCTTTTTTGAGACTAGCGCCAAGACTGGCGAGGGTATCGTTGATCTATTCACGGAAATTGGTGAGTGTCTCTTCATCTTTTACCTACAGAGCCGCTCATGTTATCCTGTAGCGAGAAAGATTCCTATCGAGCATATTTTGGCGTCTACCCGCGGCGCAGGTAGAGCTGGGGCAAGCGCAAACCGAGCAGGTGCCTCACGACAAGAAGGTGGTGTGAATTTGGAAGAAGGTCCGAAACCGAAGGATGCTTGCAATTGTTAATGCCTTAGACTACCTACATGCATCTTTGCGTAGTCACCGTGGTTTTTTATGAAGTTCACATCATCCATCTTATATGCCTACACTGCTTTACACTTCACACATACATGTATTCTGGTTTTTATTTTACATTGAGGACGTATCTGATTCTGTGAATTGTCTGTCGTCACTGTAAGCACAATTAGTCTACGTATGGAGGCGGCCTTGCAACATGCTCCTGGTCCCTGTGGTTAGCAGGTATTCTGTATGGAGGTGGCGCATGGCCGTGGGCCACTTGGTCTTGGGAGGGTGTTGGTGGCGGTGAGTGTAACCTCGGCGGCTCAGAGATAGATGAGGGATTAGAACGCTGGTGATGCGGTATACGAAAGTCAGAGTCAATCGAAGGTGGGGGATCGGACGGATCATCCATGGCAGGAGGTGGTGGAGGGGGAGGTTCTTGTTCCGCTTCCTGTTGTTGATCAAATACAAGGCCCAAAACCTCGATTGACTGGCTTGTAGTGGGTATTTCAGCAAGTTGTGTGACATCAGTGTCCCTCGATGCCATTTCAAGCGTAGGCGGTGGAGTAGAAGACCGTTGCATATCATGCCCATCAAACTGATCTGTCGGAAGGAAGCCGAATTCAAAGCCCTCTCCAACCAGTACCGTAGACAATGGTGCAGGTAGTGTCATGCATTCATCATGCGAAGGAATGATAATTTCTGTCTCCGATTCCAAGAATGTAGGTAGTCGTGTGGAAGTGGAGGCCTCTGAAGCGCAGGGGAAGAATGGTGGAGGGGCGTCTCGTTCTTCGAACGGTGGTGGGGCACCAAGCGCGCTAGGTCCTGCCTCTCCTTCAGAATAATGCGGCACGGAAAGGTCTGTATCCTCGACCCTGTTTGTCTTCACAGGGGGGCGGTCATGCTTCTTTTGATAAGCCGCGTCTATCGATTCTGCTACTTCGGGAAGTGGTGCCGGTGGAGGGAGCACCGAGATTGGAATGGATATGGTATAAATGCGCTCCGTGTGACTGGCTGTATCGACAAAGGAGACACAGACGTTGAGCTTGAATGATATAGAATGGAGAAGCGTCGACTGGGTAATCGATGGGCATTCTGCATCACTATCCAGATGCACGTAATCTGATGCTGGTAGACTCAGTTGATTATCTGCAGGTGAACCTGAAGGCGACGTTTGATGCAGAACAAATCGTAACTTTACCGGCCTTGAGGCATGAAAGCGACAAGACGCGCCAGATCGTGCCAACACTGTCTTGAAGGAGGATCCCACAGCAAAAGGCGACACGGGCCATTTATATGTCGATGCGCGTTTCTCCTGGGTGGTGGTAGATGATGGTCCCACGGACGGCTCATCATCATTACTTGGTAGAGGTCCTTCCAGGCCAACAGATTGCCTGTCATTGTCGTCGCGTTTGACTTGCACAATGCGCACCAATTCAACCTTGACGTTGCGCAGCCTCAATCCCTGGTCAACCACGATCTCCCTGGCAGGCGAGGGGATCGTTACATAGATGGGGACCTGCTCGCCGGCCTTGAAGGTTGTACGAGGGACTTGGACTTCAAAACGCGTTGGTTGATCCAGAGCGTGAGTTTCGGGTGATATGGGGAGAGCATTGGCATGGGAACTATATCGCCTGGTGTGAACAGCCATGCTCTTTGTAACCGGTGACGTCGAAGAATTTGTAGGGTGCAATGTGGCCGTTAAGGTATGCGAAAGCGACGAATGAGGTGTGATGACAGCTTGGGGGGTATCGGGCATGAGCGGCAAGGAGAATAGCACGGAAGACGGAAGAGCTGCAACGGACTCCACAGGACTGGAAAATAGCACTGTTTCCGACATCCCTAGTTCAATCTCCTGGTTGTATGCCTTCTCGACGGTGCGTAGGGACATAGTTCTGGTTTTGGATGTCAGTATACATCCTCCGCGGAACAGCATATACGATACATACATTCGATGCCATCGACCAGGCTCCGCCCCCTTGATCTGCAGTTCTCCTTCGATGGCAGCGCGTTCTTCCTCAGCACCCAGAAAGCCTTTCTGGAAATTAAGAGCATCGACGGTGGGTGTAATGAGGATCTGTGGTTCCTGAGAGATATCGAAGTGGCCTTCTGTCGGATCCTGCTGTGAATATATCGGAGGTGGAAGGTGCTCCGACATAGTGGTGGTAGAGAAGCAGGATAGATAATGGACGAGCGCTGTCCTTAACAGCTATCAGTTTCAGAAAGACGACGAGCCACGTGTGGTCGTGCTAAAACAACCCTAATAATTAGCGTAGCAGTTTACATACGAATACACAGCAATCGCAATTCAATCCAAATATATACGGATCCAGTCAAATAGCAGACGCTCTCAGCACTCGACTCGCGCTAGGCTCTCTAGCTCTCCAAACATCACCTCGTCACCAAACACTTCTCGTTGCATCAGTAAATCCCAAGCCAACGTGCGATGCCCACCAAGAAGCCCTGTGCCTTGCTCCGAGTTAGCATCTCCAACCTCTCCCCACCCCATGCCGAACGACATTGTTGGCGCCACCGATTTGGATGTATCGAACGAATCTTCGCCGTCATCCAGCACTTTCATGGCTTCAATTGCCCTTCTAGCGCAGACCATGTAATGGCTCCGCGCATCTGGATTTGAATGCATCAAAAACTTCTGTATCATGCGAAGCATGACGCCCTTAAAACCTATCGCCCTATCTCCCTTCAATTTATTCTTCAGCGACGGTGACGCAAGAAATGCGAGCGAGTAGATGGCCATGACTACTCTTTCCAAGTAGCTTAACCACGACTCGCGGGTGATCACCTGAAAATCGATGTCGGATATTGGTAGTCGATGAACAAGTGATGAGAAGAGGACAGAAATGGATGCCGAGGGTATAGCCCTGGCAAAAACTTGACGATTCGAGTCTAGTTGGCTTAACCGGGTAAATACCTCCAAAGACAAATCAGCCAAAGAAGGAGGGGCATGATTTGGTATTCCCTTCAGTTGGACATAAGCCATGGGGGACACCGCTTCGGCAGGATCGATGATATATGACGCGCACAACTGAAAAAGTCTAGTAGCCGTCTTCAGCGTTCCCTTTGATGGACTACTTGGGTTGGAGAAGAATATATGGCCGGCAATACAGCTCAAAATAACCATGGTATCTTTGCGGACTGCGATCAAATCGTTGAGAGACAGAGCTGGCGCAAACGCGCGGAGACTAGCACCCTCCCTCACCACTACACACAGTCGGAGTAGTAAATCAACAAGCCGGTGTTGTTGGGATATGAAGTCAATGTTTTCCCCGACCATTGTGAGGTTGCGAATGATAACGAGAACCATGAGAATCGTATCCCCTGGTCTCTGGTGCAAACCCCAGCTTGGATCAGCGCTCCCTTGTCGTCGTTCGAGCCCAGCAAAAGGCATGGCCTCCGCCTCGTACACTGCATTCACCAATTCTCGATGTGTCGGTATGTCTATTTCCGTTGTACTAGGCTGAAATGTGTCTTGGATCTGGACACCTTCCAATGCAAGTTCCTCCATGAGATCAAGCAGTTCGTCGAAAAGGTCACCGCACTGATGTAGAGGGAAACCTGAACCGGGATTTTGACCTTTCATGGTTGAGAGTATGGTGAGTGTCGTTAACGCGTATGATAGCTCTGTCGAAATCCTGGAGCTAATAGACAAAGTTACGGCCTCGATGTCTACGGTCCCCCAGTCATTAATGTCTCGTAATGGACGCTCGCGGTGTGGACCCAGTTCTGCTTCGATAGTTTTGAGATCCCGGCCACCATAGGTTTCGACTTCACGGGCGTACGGAACGTACTCAATTTTGCGACGAAGGGGCTGCGACCGTGTTCGCGTTGGACCTGTCATGGTGGGCAATGGCTGGGAAGGAACAGAGTTAGGCGCTGGAGCTACCGGCTTAAACGGAATTTATTAGCAAAAGCACACTAGCCAAAAATGAACACAAGCCCACCGTATTAGCGTCAGGTAGCTCCGAACCTGACAGCGATTTGAATGAGACGTACTAAATGGAAAAAATAGAAACCCACCGGTCTTTTGTCGCGCTCGTTTGACCTCTCCGTCATCACTGTCAAGCTTCCGCTTTATCCCCCCTTGAATATCCTCGAGAACATTTGTGTCCGATGACTGTCCTTCTCCGACATTAGACGCGTCAACAGACTGGGGAGCTGACATATGTGCAGTGCTCGGGGTGGGCTGTGGAATAGTTGGCGCCGTGCCGCCTTGGTGTGGTGTTTGAGGCGCGACAGCGTTGGCAGATGGAAACCCCGGCTGAGCCCTCTGCATCTGGTTAGGGAACCCAGACTGCATTCCGTTTGCTACGCCTTGGCCTGGTCTGGTGGGCGTGCCGGGACGCTGATTCATAACATTGCCCTGCCTTGAGGACAGCTGTGCCTTCCGTTGCTGATCATGAACGTTCTTTTTGTACAAGTCTTCAAAAGGTGCCAGAATAAGCATATAGCATGCCTGAAGGGCATGAGCGCTTGACGTGGTGCCGCTTGCATGAGGCTGAGGCAGATCTTCCGGCAAATCGAATTGGGACGCGATTGCAGCCCAAGTACCAGGGTTTCCGATCTGAAGCGGATAAGTATCGTGGGGGTGGTACGTCAGCGCGAGAACATACCACGGAACCTCCTCCCTGTTGTATCGTCAGACCCCAGAGCTTGAAGAGATCGATATCCCTGCCTGCCAAGCGAAAACAGCCGGTCTCTGTTGGAGAGGGTTCGATCATTTTGAACTGGGAAGTGTTGGGATCGTAATTTGGGGTCGGAATGCCGGTGAGAGCAGGTGGCAGCGGCGTGTTCCGTTTTGCCATGATGTTGGCGAGGCCGGCGAGGAAACCTTGGTGCCGCTGCCTGTACTGGGCAGAGGAAGGGCCGGAACGAGGAGCAGATGGATTGGACATGGTGGGATCGAGGAAAGGGGCATTGGCCGAGTTTGGCGGTTGGGAGTTCGGCATTTGAAAATTTGAGTGGCCCCCAGCAGAAACAGGCTGGTCATGACTGACCGTCGAATGCATCCCAGAGGTAATTCCACCGAGATATGACCCCGAACTTGTTCCGCCCACTGACGCGGAACGACTGTTTGCCATTCTCGCACTGCTCGCAGCAGAAAGGGCTGCCATTTGCTTGGCAGCCTGGGAAGCATCTAGATTGAAAAATGAAGGATCAAACCCCGAAGGATTCGACGACATAAGCGAAGGATGTGGTCCTTGTTGGGGCTGCTGCGACCGAAGGGGAAGGCCATTCTGCGGTCTTGGCAGTGGTAAGCAATGGAATCCACGAAAAATACAGTCAGGCAGCCAAAATAAAGTGACTTACAACATCGAGCACTTTCTTTGCGGGTCGCTGTCTGCACCGTTTCTCTGTTGTACCCTGTTGCCGTCGCACTGTCAACTTGCCTTTTTCAGCCCATGTGACTTTGTTTTTTTTTCTTTAACCACCACCACCTATGCCGGTATCTGAAATCGACGATATCTTTGCAGCAAAGGCGAAGCCGAGTCTTCCTGCTACTTCCTCATCGTCCTCGTCGACCATGAGGAAGAGCAAAAAGCGCCGAAGAGACCCTAATACAGATTCTACTAACGACAACCATGAACCACCCCCAAAGAAACGTGTTCCCGAGACTATCATCGATTCTTCTTCTTCCATCGTATCTGCCCCGAAGCGCATAAAACAGACCAAGGGTAGTGATAGATCAAAGATCAAGCCAACCAAATCGGAAAAAGACTCCAAAGACACCGAGGAGCGCTTCAAAGATTCTAGAGGTTCTGGCCCTCGTGCGTCTTCTTTTCTTTTCTTAATGTGCAATCCAATTTCGCTTTTTCCCTAGGACGTAAAACCGAAGAAGGTTGGTCCGTATACAAAGAAGACGAGCTTGGAATGACCAATGAAGGAGGAGGTGCGTCTGTCATATGCGAAGCTTTGTCTTCGTCTGAACTATCTCAGATACTCCGTTGTGCCCCTTTGACTGTGACTGTTGTGAGTACTTTTATCAAGCCGTGGTTCCTTCATAGCATTGACTTGGTGAACCAGGCTTTTAAATGAAATCGATATACCCCGTTGACTCCCTGTGCTGGTTCTTCCATCCGTTCGGCTCCTTCGAAGCCTCGCAAATAGCAGTCACTGCATTGATTTGTCGAGGTCAAAAGGTAGCCAAAATGAATATTTTCCTTTTTCTATTCCTACCAGAGATTATCTTCGGAAGGCTACAGGAACCATCACTGGTTATGAGGAACACAGTATTTAAGTATCAAACATTATTTAAGTAGCAAAGAACTATAATCTTTTGTTTTGCGAATACATACAATAGAATTAGCACTCATTAATCGTCGTCATCATCATCATCCACAACTTTCGACCTGCCCAGTTCAATACCAAAAGGGTCATTGTCCTCCCCTACTTCCGCCGCTTTCCTGTTCCTCTTCTCTTCCGCTTTCTTTTCCTGCTCCGCCTTCCTAGCTAAATATGCTTTGCTCCCTACCACCTTCTCCGGATTTTTGCACAACCGGAGCCGACGATCAACTTCACGCACAGACTCCACGTCGGGTGGTCGACTCGAGCTTTGAATAATAGCTTTCACTCTGTTAATCATGACTTCGACAGAGTCAGATGAGGGGTATTTTGATTTCAGCCATTTGTACGATTCTTCCGGGAGGGCAAGAGACATCGCAGTGAGAGCTATTTGAGAAGGCGTGTAGATGAATTCAACGTCCGTGAATCGCGAAGCGCGAACATAGCCCAACGCAGTTTCATAGGCATCTCGATGGGCTTGAGGCCAATCTGTCGCTGTATCTGGGAGGCTCTAAAGCTGATGTCGGCGACCATACAACCTAATTGTGAGGAAATATACGCACCTGGAAGTCCAGCCATACGCCCCAAAGTGCTCGATGAGCATGCCACACAGAGAACTCGAAGCCAAGGCTTTGCGCGACAAGAAACTCAAGGTCCAAGACGTCGGATGCGGTGGTGCTTTTGATGTGCGTTGTATAAGTCTCTAAGGAAATCGGGTTATTTGTCGTCTTGGTGGCCAGAAACAATGTCGTTAGCCTGATGTATTATGCTAGAGCATTAGCATTTAATTTATGGGATGTTACGACATTCATACATGACGTTTTTAGGGTGCCAATCCATGACCGTGTTCTTGAGATAAAAACGCTTGAAGTAGCTGATTGCCGTAGCTTCAACTTCTTCAGGAAAACGAAAGAGACCGCATAACTGTGTTATGGTAGCGATATAGTGCTTGACCAGGAGAAGCTCCTCGTCTGCAGTCAAAAACGGTACATTTGCGGATGAGCCTGGCTAGATTCAATGAGTATCGCATCATCAACTCACGAAAGACTGTACCTCATATGCCTCGAATGTCCGTTGGATGACAGCAACAGCTGCTTGGTTCAACGATGAGCGCACTTGCGCCAATTTCTCAGGAGAATATCTCCAGTTTTTGAATTGGGTGCTCCCTTCGTATATTGATTTCTTGGTGACTGGATGAGAGTCATTAGACATAGCAAGGTACAAAGTTTATTCCCACGAGGTCGATCGCCGGTTACCCAACCTTCGGTTCAGGTTTCTCACGATGGTTCATACTTAACCTCGAAGCGCTTTCAACGCTTATTGCGACCGCTCTCACACATTCTTTTTTAAGGCTTCGCAGCCATAGATTTACCCAGCACCTGTTATACCCTCTCTTGCTAAGCATCATGCAGATAATGGTGCTGGTTCACCGCCGTCAATTGTTCTCGGCCGCGTTTACTACATACGTTCTCATCACTCTTTTCGCGTTTATGCACCTCCAATACGCCGAGGCAGGCCAATATTTTACAAGCGGGCTATCAATTATAAATTCCCCCAGTCCATATAGGTGCGATCTTTACTGCTTGCTCCCAGCCGCGTGTAAATGTTTGAATTTCTTCAGTCCAGGGCATGCTGGCAGCACCCTTCCCATCTCTATCGATGTCAGCAAGGGTTATTACGAATCAACCGGGATATACTAATCTGCGTTTCAAGGTTTCTGGAGATGGAAAATTGCCCGACGATTCTTTTTTCAGCTTACTCGAAATATATCTCGTCTCCTCAGAAACAAATATTAATCTAACAGTGGTGTCGGGAACGGACTTCCTCAATCAAGAGTTGGGCAGTGTTCGACATGAAAACTTCATGATTCCAACCTGTATCAGAGCAGGGAACTACAACGTGAGCGACCCTTGATAAACTATGGGACTTCTAACTCGAAGTTCTTTATGGGTAGCTGACATTTTATGAAACTTCGCAAATTGAGGGCAAACCGTTTTTTATTATCACTCCTATACCCATACCGATTGAGAACAGCATTCCGCCCAGCTCCGCTTGTACAGCCGGCCTGAATACCTTGCAAGGCCAGCCCCAGGTGTTTAGTGCACCACCAGAGGGTCCGTTATCCGCTGGCGAAACGTCGGATTCATCTGTCGCTGTCTCTCCATTATCTACTATTACCGTGTCCGTCGGCGTCAGCTTCACATTCCCTACAACCATAACGGTGACACCCACCCAGATACCTACTACAGTTGTAGTTGTCTCCGAATCCGTCACGACAATAGTTACAACTGACAATCATCAAAGTACCATTACAATGACGTGAGTGGATAGATATCGGTCAAACATAGTTAATCCAGATGATTCTCATGATGCCTAGGTCCACAGAGATATGGTCGACAACAGCGGTCATGCAACCTTCGGATCTATCAGGATTTGTCCCCGTCAATGATGGGCATGGGATTTTGCCGTCTTGGACCTTGGCATATGGTTTTCTGTGTGGTGCCTTGATCCAGCTGTGCTAGCCTTTTGCGCACAACCATTGGTATACTTATATACTTAACCCCAATGAATATATAACTGTTCTGTCGAGTTCAAGGGCCGAAATCACTTGAGCTAATCACCATGACGTCACGCGTCAAGTTGTTTAAATGATTGTTCGTGTTTTCATGCAAAATTCAGATTCCGCCTTTTTACAGTATAAAAGGCTGACCAGCAGCCTCTACCTCTTTACGCTTAATCACTACTTCAGCAGGATTCACATCGCCTACTACTACATTCTAGCCAACGGAACTATGCCTCCCAAACGCAAGTCCGATGCCGCTGACCTTGATAAATACAAATCAGATGCGTCAAATTCTGTGAAGGAGAACGACGCGTCGTACGAGCAAAAAAACAAGAAAGCGCGTACTTCTGGAGCCTCAGAGAAAAACGCATCTTTGACTAAGGGAAAGGTGAAGGAAAGCAAAGAGCCGGTCCGCTGGCAGGATGTCAAGATCGAGGACGAGGACGAAGCTGTAGGTGTTTTGTTCCTGATCTTTGTGTCGGTGTTGTCAACTTACACACATTTAGGGAACTGTTCCGGTTTAGTACGACGCGTCTTCTGCTATATTTTACAGAGTTTGGCTGACTTCTGCTTAGCGACGATTGTGCGGAAGTTCGACGGAAAATCGGTCTCTTGCAGAAGACCCCTGGATGGAAGGTCAGTGGTCAAACAATTGTTTCCTACATCGTCGTTGATAATAATGGTACCCAGGTCACCCAGTGGCTCAGAGACATTGGTGGAATCAACAACAATTCATATTCACGATTTAGTACGTGTGTTTGCGCTCATAAGTTGTGTAACACCTAGTGATACTAGGTACAACAGTGAAAGAGAAAGGAAGGACCGGCGGGGCTTCCAACGGGACCTACTATGCAGCGTGCGTGTCATCGACGAGACACTTATCTCTCTAACCGAGTTGCAGTTATATTTATTTCGAGAAAGTTCGTATTGCAGAAGGCAGAAAGAAAACACCCACTCGAATCAAACACGAGGTAGAGCTACCCCATGGCTATCCGTTGGAGCGTGCGGGGGGATGGGTCATTACCGGACGATGAGTAGTACGCGTAGACGGAGTAATTTTAATTTGCTTCCAGGCCTCTATCCCTTCTCCAAGCCTTCATCCACTCCACTATACGCGCGACGTTGGCCTCAAGGTCTTCAGCGCTTTCACTGTTGAGTTCAACCACTATCTCCGCTGCGTACGACGAACGAGCCTCATCGAGAACGACTTGCATGATCTCAGCCTCGTTGTTTTCCTGTATTTTTTTGAGGGAGTAACCCCTACGGGAACAAGTTCAGGTTATCTGGAGGACGTTGGGATGTTGATAAGCGCACCTTTGTTCCAGACGATCCCATAATCGCGAGTGGTCACACCGTAATACGACTACCAAGTCAGCCCACCGTTCAGGGAAGGCTTCGCATGTGTGCCAGTCGAGAATAATGCCTCCTACTGATGCTAAAGGTTCCAATTCATCTAGGAGCTGCGGTCCTAGCGATCTTGAGCAATGGAAAAGTAGAAAAAACATTTGGTCGTACCTTGTCTTCATCAACGTTATAGGTCTGCCATTCAGGATCGTAATCCTCGTAAAGACCCTTCTCCTTGACCCAATCACTGATGTTGATATGCTGCAGCGGTACGGGAGATTCGTTGGCGAGGAGCTGGGCGTGGGTAGATTTTCCAGTCCCTGGAGTGCCAGTGATGACGATCACAGGTAACTGTCTTTCTAATGACATTTGTAGACACCAGATTGAAGATGGATTAAGCCCAGATTACGATGAATCGACGAACTATGCAATTCATAAAGGAACGGTAGCAACAGAACGGCAACGGACAAGTAACGGAACAGAAGAGCAGAGATCTGGAGATCAGAAAATTGAACGGACCGGACCGGCAATGACCAATAAGAGCGTCCCAGCATCCCGGCAGGTCCGTTCAAGGGACTGCTGACGGGTTCCCATCACGAATCTGGCATTTCTCCGATTTCAGGTGTTTACACAGATTCACACCATATACATAATTGATTGCACATGTCGTGGCAACATGCGGCTCGTTTGAAGGGAATTCGATTGCTCAGGATTCAGTCTCTCTCTTGATTTTTGTCGCTCCATTCACATACCATTCACAGTATCGCAACATATTCCTCTCGCAACTCATTCTGTCCTTCGCCTTAGTCTTCATTTTCCTCATCAGCTTACTTCCCCGTTGACATGGTCTTCTAGTCGACTTTCTGATCTGACGGTGCCCGCTAGCTCTCCATGATTCCCCCAAGTCCCCATGTGTCATCGCGTTATGAGTTTGCTCCTGCTCCGACCCCTCCTCCCTCCTCCGACTCTCACCCCCTCCTTCCCCGCATCACAGCGGCTTCATCCTGTTGTTCTCCTAACGAGGTAGTAATCGCATTGACCACTACCCTCATCATTCCTGACTATGCGCGATATTATGACGCGCCCATCGCCCAGTTCACACCCAGTTATCGAGCCCTTGGTGATGGCTCTCTCGTTTCCCAGCCGTTAATGGACGATCTCCGTCTCAGTTTTGTTGGAACACTGGTGGCTGGTATGCTCACAGCCCTTTTCACCAGAAATCTTCTCGTGTCAGGCGATTATATGCATCGCGCTAAAGTTAAAAGCAAAATTCTATTCTACACACTTTTCGTCAGCCAACTTCTCGGCGCCTTCACGCTCATTCCTTTCATTATTTCGGAGTTTGATTCAGCGTTTGACTGCACATTGTGAGTCTTCAGTTCGATGACAATCTTTAATATCTTATCATTGAGTTAGGTCGGTTATTATTTCATATATATTGTTTGGAACATCGCTTATCTTGCTGGCAAGTGACATCATGCATCGTATCATTCTCATTCTTAATCCACTGTGTTTTAGCTCTGTATCCTCGGATATAAGGCATACAAATGCTTGAATAACTCTCGCTTGGTTGGCGCAGTACTGTTATGTTTTCAGACTTCAATGACCACAACGGCTATCGTCGGTCTCGTGCGCGTTAAAGGACAAAGAAGTCTCTCGGGTACGAGTGTCCCTACGACTAGTGGTGTAATCCGGTTGACGTCCTATCATTGTAGGAACATGCTACCTGAGCAATGATTTACCACTCATACGCACCTATCTTTTCCTCCAGTTATCAGAAGTACTTTTCATTTGGGCCTGCTGTAAGTTTTCCATCTCTTCCGGGGCTACAACCTCATGTCCGGCATCTAGTTCTGTGGGCGGTTTGGAAGTCCCGCGGTTCACCCCTCGCTCGTGGAAGAATATCCATACAACTCTCTATGGATGATTGCGCCGAATTAGATACCTCCCATCCAGAGACGGCGCGTCGCGGATGGTGGGATTATGTCCCTAAGACAGAAGCAGCAGCCTCCTCTCCCTCTACCGAACACAGCAACAACTTCACTCGTTCATTCTACAGCAAATTGAAAACCATTGTATCGAACTCTAAGCCTCCTACTCTCACTCGTTCTGCACGAAAAACATCTATACCCAGCGATTTCCCCATACCCCGACCCCCTCGTCCTTCTGTGGTTGCCATCTCGGAAGCATTGCCTGAGCGACCGTCAAACGATCCTTCAGATAGGTTCTCAAGAAGTTCTTCCAACAGAATGTCTCCTGCTCCATCGTCCTACAGCCGATTGAGTCGTTATATGCCTAGGATGGAGTTGTTCCGGGAGGTGATGAAGGACGAGGCAAGATGTTTCGTAATTCTCCAGTGTAGCAGGGCTGACGTTTCCATAGCTCTGTTTTACAACGGCCATTACCTCTGTCTGCGTAGTTGCTGCGGTTCTGGCTGTTGTCAGTACTAATGTTGTCCATGGTCCGACAATGATGGTCTGCACATCTATCAGCTGTGAGTAGATCACGAATTCACAGTGCGCTGTTTGATTAATGACGGAATATCCAGGGGCTGTTTTCTCACTGTTAACTATTCATAGTTTTGGAAGAGTGGTCCGACGACATGAAAGAGACACATTGATACAAAATCCGCGGACCTGGGCATGGAAAAACCCAGGTGATGGAAACCATCCGGGAACGGTGCGGAGACAATTGTCTTCTCAAATGAGTTACGTTTCCCATCGGCGTACTCGGCGATTTGCAGATTCTGAAGATCAAGGCAGTCTCTATAGCGAGACGCGGGGGTTGAATCAGTCGAGGAACTCCTGGAATTCAGGCTTAACGGTTTCATCGGCGGAATCGTTACCATCTCCTCCCGTGTTGGTCCAATCCTTTTACCAGAAATCACCCCCTCGGAAGTCTTCCGTGACCTTGCCGTCGCCAACAGTTGGAGATTTTCCGACGTCGGGTCGAACAACTCCCGTTATCGCTTTCGAGAGCTCAGACGCTCTAATACAGGATATCAAATGTACCTGAGGAGGTGCCTGTTCCGGGGAGTTGAATAGTATAGCAACCTTCGTTACCGTGCATTCGATTGTTAAACCCATGTACTGTAATTTTACCCGATCACAAGACGGACAACCAGATTTGAATTTCCCCTGGAGTGTAATGTTGCGCTCCGCTCTTATCTGGATATTCGTACACCAGCCCACCGTATTGCATTGACCCGAGCGCTCACTGCCTCCTACCATCTCGCCGTTGAGCGGGGAAAGTGGCACGGCATCGCGAAGGAGTGGCGACTGTGTAGGATGTGCTCGGATGATATTGAAGATGTTCCCCCATGTTCAAGTTCTCTTCCTGTGCCTGTGCCCTCCTGCAGACTCGCTTCCCAGAGCTTTCCTGTGTTCTGTGTGGGAGCTGGAAGAGGATGATGTGATCCCCGACGCACCTCCTCCTCCTTCTCGTAGGGACTGATAGTCTTGTGGCTAGCCTCGGGTTTTTCGTACACGAGATGTTCTCACTCTGGGACTCTGTCCCCTTATTGTTTGTTCACCAACCTACCGCCGAGGCCGTGAGGGAGTACTCATGAGGGGGCTTGACTATAGCGACAGAGCGTAGGTGTGGTTCGGTACCGTAGCAGTTGTACTTCTTACTGGGTGCATAGTTAGATATACGTAGCTGAGTTTGAATGTACAGGCAGGGAACTGTAGTGCGGACACCGGCACGCTTCCGATGTTGAGGAGCACCGTCGGTTAATGAAACTTCCTTCCTTCCTTCCAAGCTGATTCATGATCGGCCTTGATTTCTACTCCCACCACCATGGAAGCCGAAGATGAGCTCGTTAGCAGTCTTCCCATTCGATTCTCCGACCGGCTTTCGTTGCAAATCCACCAGTTTCCTTTGCTTTCTCGACCCCTCCAGCCACCACCATCTGCTATCGCTAGTGGAAAGCGAATCAGGGCCCGCGTAAAACCCTCTGTTCATCGCTTGGAAGTTCACGTACCTGCTGATACACGACCAGACGTCTGGAATGGCGATCGGGGACGGGACCTTGGTGTGGCACAACGTGAAGATGACCGTGAAAAAAATCAAGGACCACGGGGCAAGGAAGAGGACGAACCACGACTTTCAGAGATCCGCTTGCAGAGCGAACAGGTTCCTCAGAACGGTGTACACATGCTAGGAATCGTTAGAGACGGTGAATCTTTCTGCTGTTTTCCATGAAAGCAAACAAGCTGAAGTTGTGCTAGGCGAGCTCCATCTTCATCCAGTTTCCGAAACACATCAGTTTAGACCTACGTTGACATACTTGGACTTTCTTTCACAAAAGAACCGCCGCCGTGGAGGAATGGGCTCTGACTCTGACTCTGACGACGGAGCACCACCAGATCCTGACGATCCAACACCTCTAGCACCCGTCAAGAAAGAGAAAAAGGCTTCAGGCGAAGCGAAGGAAGTGCAAGTATCGGCGCGAAAAGCTGATGATAAGGGGGGAATGCAGCCATTCCAGGGCGGGCTTTCGACGGTCAGACGCGAGATGTTGCAGGCTATCAGGGCAGAGGAGGATGAATCTTGGGAAGATCTGCATTACAATGATGTTGCAGTATGTTGCGGTTCTTTCCTCTACTCTTATACCATACTGATTTTATGTTTTCTTGAAGACTCAGGATGCCGAGGACGCGTTTGAGGGCGTATTTTCTCAATGCAACGATGAACTGGAATGTCGTACGGATGTAACAGCGTTTTTAAAAAATATACGAGGGCTCTGATTTGGACTCTATCGTCTGCACTTTGCCGCTGGCAGAATTCAGGGATTGGCGGCTTCTTTAGAAGCTTAACACCTGTCGTTGAAAAAGTCACACTTGCCTTTTGTCACGACCCTTCCTCATCTTCACCCCCCCACCGACATGCAGACGGGAAGTGATACTGACACCGACTTGGACGGGGAGACCTATCTTTCGAATCGTTCGCCGTCGCCGCGGCACTCGCGCCTGAGCGTCGTCGATGTAGCCGATGCTAGGTCACTCACAGACGACAGCGAGAAGCAAAGCGTTCCAGACGCGATAGCGGTTTTGCAGGCAATCGATGTCAGCCTAATATCTGTAGATGTGAGACTAGAGGGTGATGCATTAACTGCTTGTTCTGATGATCTAGCAGGACGAAAATCTTCACGAAGTCATCGCGCACGCGTCGAACATCATACTGTGCTTCTTGGATGAAATCAAAGGTCGCCGAAAGGATATTCATGAAACATATCTACATCTCACGCTGGTTTGTAAGCTTGCCCGCAAACGCACCGTATTCGGCGTTCAAATCCTTTTTCAGTGCAATCCTCTTTTCTGCAGACCTTATTCGCACATCGGACAGTTTTTCACCATATTGCCGTTAGTTCTGCTGTACACGCTACCTCGACAATAGTTTGCTGGGTGGATGTCCTACTAGCAAAGCTAGCAGTTGCGGTTATAATGGTCGCTGGGGATGGGAGCCAATTATCCGGCGTACAACATTCCGAGGAATGGCACCTACAACGCGAAGACGATAATCTACGCGCCGCTTCCCAACTGCCATGTAAGTACCAGGTGCATGACCTTCCAAACGTCATAACAGTGTCATTCAGCTCAATGGGACTCCGTAAAGCGTGTCCTCACATCTAAGCAAGCATCACCAGCGGCGAGGCGACTAGCGCTTCGCTTAATCTTTGGTGTTTGCATTGTTTTACCTTCATTAGGAGGTCACAATGACAGGAGGTCTGCCTCTGCCTTGATTTCGCCGACAATATCGTTTTACAAATATATAGGATGACACAGTCCGAAGACTTTCTGGAAATCATACAGACATGTATACACCAAACGGTTATGAATGGATTTACAGCGAACTATTCTTCAGATCCCGCCGTTGAACTGGAGCGAATCAACTTCTCCATGTTGGTGGCTCTCTATGCTGTTCGTTATATCTTTAAGTTGTTGACCGGCAACTAATCCCTGTAATAGGCTGCAGAAACGGAACGGAAGGAGAAGCGATTGCCATCGCGTCCGCTTACTCTAGGCTACTTGTTGGACCTCATACAGGTGGTAATGCATCCGGACGACGCCGTCGCTACTTCTTCCATCGTCATGCCTCCTGATGACTTGGATATTGCACAAACAATACTTGTCCGATGGGGTAATACTATCTTTTGGAGCTGGGAGACTTGGGACGATTCGCGGCTAGCCAATACAGAAGTTATCGTTTTCCTGGTAAGGACAGATAACCACACTGATTCGTTTAGTGACATATGGTCACATCTAGACGACAGTATGGATAAATAAGTTCAACGAATCTCTAGACATTCGCATTACCGGGGCGTCATGCCAATCGCCATGTACAACGCTGAACTATTTTGCAGCGAGTGGCGCAATATTGGTAACCGTAATGCCCTCTTCCGTCGGGTCCATTAACCATAGCCTCCTCAGAATGTTCTGCACCACTGTCAACTGTTCATAATCGATCAAGTCGAGCTGTCCGAAGGGCAGTCTTTGTCGCTTGACTCTCTCATGTCAAAGGCATGCAGAATGGTTGTCCATTTTTTGCAAAACGACATTCTATGCTCAGGAAATCAAGTCAGCCTTAGAGAGGATCTCTGCAAGATGTTGTTTAGTCTTTTCGTTATCATCAACGCCCAAGAGCGTACATTGACTAGTACGGTATCTCGTTTGGAGTTGATGTATCACTAACCTTTGCTCTGGAAGTCAGGACTGCCATTCTCGAAGCCTTGACTCTATTTAACCTAGCGACCCTAAGGCACACTCTGATGGACGCACACCAGGATAGCGGAACCGATTTCATGACCAGGTTGGGTCAGCGTATGTCGCTTCGTAATATGATCTCTGCTCGTACTGAAGACTTCTCTTAGTGATAAGCCGGTGTCATCAGTGAGTAGAAATTGCTCAGTAGGCCTATTTTCAATTTATAAACCCAATTGCACAGTCTATGGATGGCAGAGAAAACGGCAGGAAATATGAACGAAATAAAACTGACCCTAGAATTTATAACTGTTCTATGGCATTGCAAAGCGTTGGGAAATGCTCTTCGCAATTCCATCTCATCTGTGCTGTTATCTATCATTGATTGTCTTTACGACGACAATGCCGGACACAACGTGGCGCTACTCCGTGGGGCAGCCCTTACGATCTTTTCAATCCTGGAAAGCAATCCCCGTTTTGTGTTTAAGAATCAAAAGCAAGAAATTCTATGGAAGGTCGCCCTTGATGCTGGGACTTCAGACCTTCATGTCGCTTGTGAGTGCGGTAGATTATGGTTGGCTCGCTGTGACAAGACCTGATTCAAGCTGGCTTCGCTTACTATGTGCTTAACACCGATCGACTACCGGATCCAGTATTGTGTGCGGAAGCATGGGACTATTTCAGGGACGTCCTATTGCTCATATTTCGCAGGCATTTCTGTGGGGAAGATGAACCTCTCTCGCTTCTTCTGAGCCCTATGCTCTGCATGGTTCTCCGTCAATTCCTGAACAAAAGTGGTCCGATAGGTCGGTCATTTTATGTATATCTCTGAAATTCTGAATAGTTCTCGATCCTTTAGTTCGCTTTATTGTGTCTTCGCCTTGGACCATGACACTCAATATGGATCTAAAAACGTTGATGGACGAGGATGCACCGGCGCATGACAACTATCGCCGGGTTCTTCGGGAAAGGTTAGGTGCAGTAGGAAAAGCCCTTATGGAAGAAGTAGGTCATCCGCTTGAAAAGTGGAGCCTGCTAAGAACTATACCAGATACAAGAAAAACTCGGTCAGAAGGTTTCGAGAGATAAAGCCAATAAGGTATGATTGCAGAAAGGTGCCAAGGAATATTTAATATACATGACCATACAGGATATCCTCAAATTCGAATCAAAATTGATTGTCTGCTCTGGTGGGAAGCCCGATGCTCGCCTTGTCTTGGTTCCGGCTGATTAGAAAGGCCCAAAGAGATCAAACGTGCGTAGTGGGTCCGGAATCCTCCACGTATATGCTGCTGTAATAGAAATCTTCTTCGGATATAACTTGTGTGGTCCCGCCCAGAGGGAGCCTCAATGCTCCTGAGAAGAACATCAAGTTAATAGATCCGTAGGAATTCCAATAGTAATACACTGACCTATGTGCCAATCAGTCCCACCGTTGCCATTCAGGGACCCGCTGTAAACCTTTTGAAGTGTGTTACTTCCAGTAGAAACCCACAGCCCTCCGGGACTTCCTGTGCCCAGAATGAAATTGTACTGTGATGTGAGTTAGTCGAGTGGAGTAAGAGTCGACTCGGGATATAGGCTCTACCCATGTTCCTTTCACCGGAGTCACCGACCAAATGGATTTCCCTCCAGTAATGACCTGCAGGGTATCTGCTACCCCGTTTTGCCCAGAAAGTTGACCATACTTGATGTCGGCGTAATGGCCTAATACACATCAGGACCACGCTGCGACAGGCCATGATAACGTTCACCTTCCCAAAACACGATCTACCGGTGCTGGGTACTCAAAGAACTATATGCAAAGAGCGGCCATCACTAACCTGATGTTCGTAAGCCGGATCTTCCAGAATTAAGAATACAGGACGTTTCATAGTATCATTCATTGACGCTCACTGGGTGAATTTGTGGCAGGTATCTGCAAGGACACGTGAAAGAATCTAGACACTCTGATAAATTATGCAGAGGACGATTGACAATACAGACTACTCACAGATTTCCTGTCAGCGAGTTAGAGGTTTGTGGAAGGAGTTCCGTTCTGAGCATCGGGCCGCTGTTCCACAGAGACGAAGCTGTCAATTTCACTTTGACTCCTTGCTTCTCTCCGGTCGCTGGATAACATAGGAATAAACTAGTATACTTTGATTGAAGGAGATAAATACTCACTAGCTGAATTCATGTAAGTGGATCCCAGCTCAAGCCAAGACGAGGCGGTCTCTCCCTAGAAACATCTATCAACGAGGGTATGGCGTATGGCATATGCTGTAGCGGCTTCACTTGAAGATTACCCTAATTCTGTCTTCAGTGATCGATATCGAGGAAGAAGAGAGACGCGTACGTAGATGTAGGTCTGATATTGACCCACTTGATTGCTCCAGCTCCACTTGTTGAAATCAGCAGCCGTCCTATGTAGCAAAGACGTGAGCTGATTTGTCCTCCACGGAGGTATAAAAGATGCCATACGAATAGTTGTTGAATCTTCCGTCCCAAAGAATAGTGGAAGAGCAGCATACAGCACTAAGAATCAAAATGAAAGCAGCCTTCATAACTGAAATCGTAGCGGGTGGGTGGGGCCATCGCGTTCTTAAGAGCAACTCGGAATGCAAGTACTTCGGAAAATAGAATCACGAGCTCAGACGCCATGAAAGAATCTACACTCGGAGGCTATTCCTCGGAAGAGAGGAATATCCTAAATCACCGAGATAGATAGCCACCACCGTAGGCCAAGAGGAAGTATATATTCAGCCTAGCCAGTTTGGATTGATTCATTGAAATTGGAATCTGGATGCAAAACCAGAAGCGGGGTAAAGCGGGGGTGTAAAATGAAACGCAGACAAAGAGGGACTGTGTTTGAAGCGCGCAGGAGTCAGGCGGATCTGACAGTGACCGGTTGACTGGTCGGAGCCGGCGGTCTTGCCCCAGAATGGACAAGGCGAGGGTTATGTAACCCATCGTCGGCGCGGACACAAATACCGCTTGCCTCCATACGTATACCAGTACAGTTTTCGTCACCGCCCATCACCAGTACTCGCCATGTCTCTGCTAAGGGCTACCAACCACCGACGGCGCTCCCAGTCGGCCTCAACAGCGTCCTCACCCTCTCATCGTCACTTCGCCGACGACTCATGGAGATCCGCCACCAAAAGATCTCAGCCACACCATCCATGTAACTCAGTCAGCCCAGATTTACACTCGCCTTACAGGTGGAATGTTGAGGATCCAAGAAGTAAACGACGACGGCGAGACTATTCAGTATGCTTTATTATTGACCGTGGACCAGGTTTGTCTGATTTACTTGCAGCCGTCCAGCGACAGCATGGATGAAACCGTCTTCTCCCATTCCCCTCATACAACCCAGCCTGCCTTTGCTACAACATCGGCTGAATTCCATCTTTTCCCTAACCGTGAACGAAATAACAACCGGATACGAAGGGCGTCCCATAATCCATCTTCCCAGCCTGACTTTTCTCCAAGCCAGGATCTGACCAATCAAGCTGATTTGACGAGTCTGCGCGCCGCTGCCTTCTGGGAACTTCACAGAAGTGTTGCCGATAATGGAGAGGGATTTGTGCGGCGAATGCGGGATTACGAGCATACGCGCTCTAGAGCGGATGCATATTCGAAGGCAAAAGAGGCGCATAGACGTGGACGAAAAAGATCGTCCTTGATTGTTTCTCCTCGAAAATCAGTTGCTCCGCCCGACGGCTCTGATGCGGACGACGACGACGTCCAGATCTTTTCTGGAGAGGTATCAGGCTTTTTCACAGGTAAATATAGTCATGACCAGCGGGCATCATCATTAGACTCCAAGGGAGCTATGTTCCAGCGTGACGGGTCTTCCCGGTCTATGCCCAGCGGCAGCGAACGTTATTCGTCGCCTGCGCCTTCTTCAGTATACGCGTCAGACGACGAAACAAAATTCAGCGTGGCAAATCAATTCACCGACGGCGGTCTCCATTCTCAGCCTTTCACCCCTGCCTTGTCTTTTACCACATCGTCTAACAGTTCTTCCTTCATATCACTTCCTCACCTCCCTCCCCCTACTCTGGGACTTTGCCCCCAGATAATATCATCCCGCCCGTTGACTTTACCCGCCTCCCGCTCGGAGAAGGCTTTAGCTGCTCTTAGTTTGGCGATGGCAAATGGTGCTGGGAGCATACACGATTATGATGCTCTTGGCGCGGTACAGCCTGATTCAGCTATCGAGGAGTGTCAGGTAGGTGAAATGTGGGATTAGCCGCTAGGTTCGGCGTCACCAAGGTGGTGGATGGTTTACTTCAAGCTACATATCTCCGAAACCGTTTTTGGTCTTAGATGGAACCGCTTTACAAACAGCCTGTTATAACACTTACAAGTTACCTTCGCATACATAGCACAATTCAACAACCCACGACCCATCTGTATTATTTCGTCAAATCAAAGTTTTCTGTCTGTATCAGTTTGTTTTGGCTATGCAGTGGTAAGCTGGCTGCTGTAACAATGCTTCTAGACAGCCTCTGCGCATGATATAGGGTATATCCTCATATATGATTTGAGCTTGCGCTTGGTAACGAACACTGGACGTTTTCCTGGGTTTACTTATTATGAGCAATCACCCGGCCGTTCCTTATAGAGACCTTGCGCCGGTACCAATACCAGTACCAATACCAATACCATCGTTGCCGGTGACCATCTCTGTCTCAGTGTCCGTTGGAACATTCAACATAGCAATGCAATTGTGCGTACAACAATTTTGACAGACAACAGGTATATTAAGTATCCATAGTAGGACACGGGAATTATTGTATCACATCAGTTCAACTTCGTTTGCTGGTAATTCTTTCGTGTTTGAAGTTGCGAGTGATATATAGTACTGATAGCTGGGTACCTAAAGCGCGGAGCATATCCAGATCTGATCGGGCAGCGCTTTTTGTTCTCTCGTCACTTGCCAATCAATCGCCACCACGGGTCTAAGCACAACAATAGGCAACCGCAGGGCACCCTACACCCCTTATACAGTGCCTAAGCATCCAGAATTATCTAGTGGTTCATAACAGCCTGGTCGTGTCTCTGTTTTCTGATCCTAGGCATGGTATTTTCCTGGTATTTAACCAAGTCGACGGTATAAAAGCCGAAAATCATTCCAAAGCGGCTATCAGCGAAGGACGGAGCTAACGACCGTCCAGATGGGTCGCTATTGTCATTACATCACATCGGCAGTTCGGTGGCATTCTTTTTGTCTCAAGTTGTCCTCGTTCACCTATTGTCTAATTGTTCTGTGATTCCTTACCGGGACTACGACAGGACACTATTTTCCAGATGGCAAATGTCGATCTGACTAGAAAAGGGCGACAATTAGCTCGTTCCATCCTCCCTCACTTGGTTCCCCCCCTTCGTCCTCTCTGCCACTCTCTTCCTCTGGTCTACTTTCGCAATGGAAGAAGCCAAGCCCTACACCACCTCAACCGAGCAACTTGCTTATCAGCCGCCCCATCTGAGAGCTCGCGGCATTCCCGATGTACCAGAGGACATCGACTTCACCATTGAGCACTTGAATGATCCCAACTTGGATATCAAGGGCCTCCGCCCATCAGTGAAAGCTTGGGAGCTTGAGAGCAAGAACCTTCCCCCCTACGCGTCTTCAGATGGCGACAGTGACTCCCACTTCGACCGATACTCCACGTCTCGCGCAGAATCTCGGAACTCTAGCGCAGTGGAAGATTTTGACGAGTACGTGTCTACTCATTCAGTGCTCTCCTGTGGCATTGATATCCTGTCTCTAGCGAGTCACCTTACCCAGAAGTTCGAGCTGCAGTATCTAGCGTTGACGATCCGAGCATGCCAGTGAATACGTTCAGAATGTATGTGACGCTTTCGCTTGGTATCAACCTTACCGTTAACACAAGCATATCTATTAGGTGGACCATTGGTCTGTTCTTCACGTTCTTTCTACCTGGATTAAACCAAGTCTTGGGCATGCGGTGTACGTTATATTATTCTCGACTGCATCATGCAATCCTAATCATGCTTCTTCAGACCCTTCGCTTTACGTCACTGGTCTCGTCATTCAGTTGCTCTCGCTCCCCATAGGCAAGGGTATGGAAAAGATACTTCCTACCACGAGGTTCAACACATTTGGATTTGTCTGGTCGTTGAACCCTGGACCCTTCAACATCAAGGAGCATGTCTGCATCACGGTCATGGCCAACATTGCGTACCCTGGCGGTTACGCGACCGATATCCTTGTCGCCCAGCGGCTCTTTTACGGTCAACAGCTATCATTCGCATACCAAATACTCCTCGTCCTTGGTATTCAAGTGTTCGGCTTTTCCCTCGCCGGCATTCTGCGACGGTATGTGGTCTGGCCGTCGAGCATGATTTGGCCTGGTGCCATTGTCAACTCGGCGCTCTTCAACACTCTTCACAAAGGCTACGGCAAGCGTGAGCGGGGACACATGACGCGCGAAAAATTCTTCTTCCTCGTCGTTTTTGGCAGCATGTTTTATTACTTTTTGCCGGGCTACCTGTTCACTGCTCTCAGCGTGTTCAACTGGGTTTGCTGGATCGCTCCGACCAATGTTACGGTGAACGCACTCTTTGGTTCTTCCGGCCTTGGAATGAGTCTTTTAACATTCGACTGGTCGATGATTTCCTATATCAGCAGTCCTCTGGTCACTCCGGTATTGAATTTTCTACACCTACGTGTGCCGTATTTGCTCACTTTCTCTCCAGTGGTGGTCAGAGGCTAATGTCATCGTGTCATTTGTGTTCTGGTTCTGGATCATTGCTCCTATCATTTACTGTGAGTCCGCTCTCTTTCCATGTTGTCTATCATACTCACTGTGACGTTGCTAGTCACAAACACTTTCAACTCCGCTTTCATGCCCATATCATCATACTATTCCTTCGACAACACTGGTGCGAGTTACGATGTCAGCCAGGTCGTGACAGACGGTCAGTTCGACGTTGAGAAGTACAGGGCGTACTCACCGGTCTTCGTGCCTGCTACGCTCTCCCTCGCTTATGGACTCAGCTTCGCCATCTTCCCGGCAGTCATTGTCCATACTCTCCGTGAGTGTACTCCTCGTCAGTCACGAGCACATTGCTGACATCTTATCTAGTATGGTTCCGTCGGGACCTTGTTCGTCGCTTCCGCACGTCCCTGAGGGATGAGCGTGATGTCCACTCGCGCCTGATGCAAGCCTACCGTGAGGTTCCGAGCTGGTGGTACGGTCTCGTCGGCATCATCTCCTTCCTACTCATCGTCATCGCTATCGAGATCTTCCCAACCCAGCTACCTGTTTGGGCAGCATTCATTGCATTTGGCCTGTCTGCCCTCACTGCTCTCCCGTTGGCTATGCTCCAAGCTATTTCCAATACCCAGATCGCCTTCTCTGTCATGTACGAACTCATTGGTGGATTCATGCTCCCTGGTAAACCCGTCGCCAACGTCATCTTCAAAGCCATGGGCATAATGGGTTCCACTCAAGCTGCGACTTTTGCGGGTGACCTGAAGTTGGGCCATTACATGAAGATTCCCCCCCGGACGATGTTCACTATCCAAATGGTGGCCGTCTTCGTTACATGTTTTGTGGCGGTTGGAACACAGGCTTGGATGTTTGCGAACGTTGAAGACATGTGTTTACCCACTCAAAAGGACGGTTTCATCTGTCCTACGACAAACATTTTCGCCACTGCTTCGTTGATTTGGGGTGGTATTGGCCCTGCCCGGATGTTTGGCAGAGGCGCAACGTAAGTGATAGACGTTCTCTTGGAGATTATCAATAACTGATTTTCCTCGCAGTTACAATCCCTTGCTTTGGTTCTTCTTCATCGGTGCAATCCTCCCAGTTCCATTCTACATCCTCGCTCGCCGTTATCCTCACTCTAATTGGCGATTTGCTAATGTCCCCGTCTTCCTCGCCGGCGTTCTCGCCATCCCCCCAGCCTCGGGAATCAACTACGCCTCTTGGGCTCTCGTAGGGTTCATCTTCAATTGGTACATTCGTCGATTCCACTTCCGGTGGTGGATGCGATACAACTACATCCTCTCTGCGGCACTGGACGCTGGAACAGCGTTTGCCATCATCCTCATCTTCCTTTGCCTACAACTCCCCAAGGGTGGTGTCACACTAAATTGGTGGGGAAATACTGTTTGGCAAAACACTGCCGACGCCATGGGCCTGCCTCTCAAGACACTAAATCCTGGCGAAATATTTGGACCGTCGACCTGGTCATAAAGGACCAGGCTTCAGTTCCCTTTTCCTGTGGTTTTTTCGGTTTAGACCAACGTAACTCATGCATAATATGATTGACGCAATATCCAGACTTTTGACTTTCGCGATACCTACTTACCTTCTTCGTAACGGCCATTCTTTTTATCTGCATTACCTGATTTATTCCACTTTACATTCTTTCATCTCCGAAGGTAGCCTGTATTTGTATATTTGTACCTGGCCTTGTACACAAAATGCTATAAATGACGATAAGTCCATGATGAAAGTATGTCCGATGTTTAGATGGGTGGATTCGATGTGTACAGGAACCTTGCTCCTGTCAATGTATAGTTACATTGCGCGCAAGTCGCCAGGCACACTTCTCTGCTAAAACCATACAACTAACTTGGTGACATGAAAATTACAGCACTAAATAATGACGACTCGAATAGTCTAAGTAGGTAGACCCCAAACGCGGACTTCCCGACCCGTCGCTCCCCAAATTTCAGTGCCCATCTCGCCAAAGGTGAAGTCCGAGATCTCCCCTCCTTCCTCAAGTCGAACCAATTCCTCCCATGATTTATGCGCATAGATTCTACCTCCAGCGCTTCCTGCAACACCCAGAAATTGCGCACTGGTATCGTATTGCAGTTTGTTGATTTTGAAGTTATCTTCCAAAGCAATGCTCTGCGTAACTTTCTGTTTACGCAAATCCCAAATCCCGACCGAGGAGGAGGCATTCGGAGCTGCAAGGTGATATCCATTCTCAGAGAATGAGAGGGTGTTAATGGTGAAGGGGACCGAATTGCTAGGAGTCAATGTTGCAGCAATGGCGCCCACACGGATGTCATATATTTGAACGGTCGACGTGGCCGTACCCAAACCAATAAGAGTTCCGTCTGGGTGTATAGACAGCGAGGTGAATCCCTCATCGGCGCTCAACGAGCGATAGACTGGGGTAAAGTTTGTCAGGTCATGAATAGAGAACGTTTTATCCAATGAGGAGAGAGCGAGGAGGGTGGTGGTTGGATGCACAGACAAGCCTGTTAACTCTCCTTTGTGAGTGCGAACAGTCGACTTGGGGATGTATTCCTGTGATGCTGCATCGTACGCCCAGATTTTGGCAATCTTGTCGGCACCGGCTGAGAGCAACATAGTAGGGTCCCCTTCACGCTCTCGGAACGCGACGTGGGTGATCTTTTTAGTGTGGCCTTTCAAGGAAGCCAGCACTTTATCGGTGCTTCTGTCATAAAGCTGAACGATTTTATCATTCCCTCCGGTCAGGAACTGGGAAGGTGACAGACGTGACACGGCCAGAGTAGTGATACCTGAGGGAGAGGCTGAATGAAGGGAAGGAATGGTGTGCTTGGCAGTGAATGTTTTAACATCGGCGGGTGAGACGTAACCTGTAGGCGCCTTTCGTTTTTTACGCGTGGACGACAGTGCTTGGTAGGTCTCAGTGATTTGGTCAACGATAGCCTTGGGCATTCCGTTTTCAGCACCGCTCTCCGCCATCTCAACATCCTCCGCTGCACTGTCAGCCGGCGCTGAGATACCCATGCTTGCTTGAACGTTAGCGAGCGCCCTGATAGAGAGTTAGCTGAAGCGTAGGACTAAAGACAGAACCTGCGCACTCTCTAGCCGCATCTCGTTCTCGAATAAGACGTGCAACAACGCGAGTCGCAGCATCGTCACGGTAAAGTGCATGGCTGAGTTCCTGTCGCACATTGGTATACTGTTGCTTCAGTGCCCATGTCTCGAGCATGACTGCGTCCCATTCGTTTTGCAGACTATGCAGCAAGGCTGGGATTGAAGTTTGAGTGGGCGGTCGCGGAGGAGCATTGCTTGGAGCTGACGCGTCCAGTTTTAGTAGAGCAAAGACAGAGGAAAATGAGAAAACAACGCACAGGCCTTAATCGTAATTAGATCAGACTCCTCTAACTTGTCGCCAGTGATGGGGTCGGTGCCGTTCTCTGTAATATACTTGACGATGAGGCGTCGCTCGTACACCTTTCCAGACTTGGAAGACACCACAGGATCCTGAGGAACCTCTCCAGATATAGCACAGAAAAACATCACGAAACGAGCGCGATAGGAAGGTTGGATAGAGGCACTCGCTGCCTTCGTGTTCGTTGTCGGTGATGAAAAGAAAATGAACCGGTGTTTGCCACGATTTGTTCTGGAAGGTCCTGCGTCAGTTCATCGTCCAGCATCACGGATGGCAGAAAAGCAGCAACGTCTCGTTCTCTCCATTATCGACTTTTTGAACCAGTCTGTCACAGATGGCACCGTCAAGGCTGACGACAAGGAATCTTTGGAGATTGCGAGTCGGTTCATTCTCTCTCGTCAAACAAGGGTACATCTGATATATTACAGTCCAATGCATTGGGGAAGCTTTTGGAGTTGACCCTCTCAACAAGCAACAGGTGGAACGCCTGACCGTAAAGCCTGCAACGCTGCAAAACATCTTTGACGTTTATCTCAAGACGATGAACAAAGTTGGCGCCCCACAGAGTACATCTGCCTCCGCCAGCGCTTCCACTTCGCAACCCAAGCCACCTACGGCCGACGACAAGGCCAAGGCAGAGAAGCTGAAGCAGGCTGGTAACTCGCAAATGACCGCAAAGAAGTTCGATGAAGCCATCGCTACTTACACTGAGGCCATCGCTTTGGACTCAGTCAACCCAATTTACTATTCAAATCGTGCTGCCGCTCACTCTAGCAAAGGGGACCATCTTTCAGCCGTCGGTGATGCAGAAAAGGCTATCGCTGTGGATCCTAAATATGTCAAGTCATATCACCGGCTAGGGTGCGTGTCCTTCAATCCCATGATCTACTATCCTACCAATTAATACAGACACGCGCAATATGCTCTTCTCGATTATAAGGCAGCCGCAGATGCTTTCGAGAGGGGCCTTAAGATCGAACCAAACAACGTATCCCTTAAAACTGGTTTGCAGAGTTCAAAGTCACGCATAGTTGATGACGACGACGACGATAGCCCGCCGCCGCTTACTCGTGACACCGATTCCACTCGTAGTACGGATGCTGGCACCGGTGGCTTAGGCGGTATGGCAGACATGTTCCGGAATATGGGCGGAGGTGGTGGTGGGATGCCCGACCTTTCCAGTATGATGAATAACCCTCAGATGATGGCGATGGCCCAGCAAATGGCAGCTAATGGAGGGTTGGCCAACCTAATGCAGAACCCTGCATTGGCAGACATGGTTTGTGTATATCCTCTTCTCAAGACTTTCCTTCTGAATGAAGTTTAGATGAGCCGAGTGCAATCAGGTAACATGCCTTCAATGGAGGAACTGATGGCGAATCCCTCTCTTAGACAGCTGTAAGTCGATTTTCTAACCTCTTATGTCCTCTATACTCATCACTCGAGCTCTAGTGCGGAACAATTTGGTATGGGTCAGGGTCAGGGTCAGTGATATAACATACGTTCAGGACACTACTATTACAGTAGGAGAGCTAAGTAATCGAAAATAGTTGTAAGAATTCTGATCACGGTTTATGCAAACCGAAAAACCTCAGTTGCCTGCCGGAATTACATTCCGACTTGTACGCGGAGTCATTTACCCCACATCGTACAAATTAGAATCGCAGCTACGGTCTCATTGTGCTTTCCACAAATCTCTTTTTCTACTGTTTCGCCCGTTCAGGATCAGAATGTCAACACCAGTAGCCTCCCTCCCGATCGCTGTGCCAACCATGACCCTTGGTATAAGGCTTGTCTACCAATAAAACACTTGTTAATCAAGCGGTTATCCCGTAGGCAGAGCGTGGGTCCATGACCTTGACGTGAAGATAGCCAAAGCAAAGAACGCAGGGTTTCAAGGCCTTGAAATCTTTTGGGAAGATCTCGTTTGCGCTGCAAAGAAAATAAATCCGACTTCAACGGAGAAGGATGAGGCGGCAATGCTGCGAGCTACAAGATACACGAAAAAACTCTGCGAAGGGAAGAACCATCATTCTAATCGATCCCAAGTTCTGGACACCTATCAGGTACTTATATATAGAATTGGGTGTCAAGAAGGCCCTTCTGAGTGTGTGCTTAGATCCTGGGACGAATCTACGGCGATCCTACTTCTGCAACCGGAAAGCAAATTGGCGCAGAACAAGCCCTTGCAACGTCCCTCAAAGAGATGGTTGCTGTGGCACCCGCTCTTCTGCCTAAGCTATTCTATGTCCAACTCTCGCGCGCCGAGTTCATGAGGCCCCCACTCTCTCCTACCCACCCGTTCTACAATCCAGCTCAGAAACCACGGATGACGTGGTCGCGTAACGCTCGATTGTTTCCCTGTGAATCTGATAGGGGCGGCTATCTTCCTGTGGGTGAAGTCGCAAAGGTTTTGTTTGAAGACATTGGTTATCGCGGGTGGATATCGATGGAAGTCTTTTCTCGAACGATGAGCGAACCTGACAAGGAGGTGTCGAGGGAACATGCACGATGAGGCATGAAGAGCTGGAAGGCATTTCTCACCCAGTTGGGATACAATATGAACGAGGAGTGAAAATTGTTACAAGTAATGTACAAATATCAGGACAGAAGTTCACAGCAACATCTGTTGCGTGCACGGGGAGCAGGGTCGGTGCATGGCTCGAAAGGTGTCCAGCATAAATTTCAACAAATCTCAAGAACTAATGCTTCAGTGCTGCAGAAGTAACAAAGTACTACGGACGAACGTAAACATTCTACTCTCATCGTTTATCTACTTCGTTTCATGTTCGCTCCAGGCTCAACGAATATTATCATATTATCACGAGGTTCCTTCTCCCCTTTCTTGCCTTTGACGTGGTCGTTTCGACTGTCCCACAGTATGTGGAACATCAGTGAGTTGTTCAGGTGTTCGCTTTGGATGTCCCTAAGAAGATGACGGTCATTTCGGACGATAGCGGTCCCAAGTTGCACACGTACATGCTTCAAGTGATATCGTAGACCGCCGTGTTGCTTGTAAGCCTTATGACATCCAGGCTTGGGACAGCGAAAGGATTCCGATTCGTTACCAGTAGTACTCGTACTAGCCTGCAGCTTGGAGGACAATGCTTTCGTGAAATGTGCTGGGGATCTGTGACAAAGTAGTATCAAAGTACATTGGCTTGGCAGACAGAGGCTCACACTTGAAGGTGGTATTGAAGACCGTTTATAGTCTGTGGAAGGTGAGTCTATATCAACACGAATGTTTTGGACCTTGCCTTCCAAGATTTCCCACATCCCTCTAACGCGCATCTGAAAATTCGGTCTGTGCCGTCATCCGACTCCTCATCTTCATGTTCATGGGTTTTACTATGGTACAGTAATTCTCTTGATGTCGCAAAACGTTCTCGGGGCCAACAGCTACGATAGCCGCAAGCATAAGGGAGAATGTTTGGACTTGAGTTGAACAATTTAGTAGGAGAAACTAACGTATGCGAAAAACATCCTTACTCAGAAGCGGCCGGTCTCACGGAAGAAACTCGGGTGTCGTTAGATGGCGGCGTCTTCCTTCTTGGTCTAGGTCGCATCACCGAATGACGATAATGTCGAGATGGGGAGAGAGGCGTCGTGAGTGAATCAGTAGTCACCTGGTTGGGCACCGGTGTATCGATATTTGAAGTAATTGTGATGGAAGCGGTCTGGTCGACTAAACTCGAGGACACTAAACTATCATCAAAAGGCAGACTGGTTGTACAGTGGATCATGGGATCCGTAAACCTCGGGAGGTAGAAAAATGATTCCAGGTCATGCCGAGAAGTCGCTTTATTTCCCTCGGGCATGGGAGAAGAGCGCGATGAGTGTGGGGACTGTAGGTCAAGGACACCCAAGTTGGGTGAAGCATCACTATCCGGGTATGGGGTATTCATGAAAAAGTCTCCGAAGGTCGAGAAATCGTTGTAGGGTGAGAACAACGTGGAATAATCCTGAGATTGAGGTAATTCCATGTCCCTAAGAGCTGTGTCATCTTGGGAAGGGACCAACTGCTGCGTTGTGCCGGTAGATGATGCGGTGGGAAATGATGAAGAATTATAATGTAAAACTACGTTTTCGAGAGGCATGGCCTGAGGGTTAAAGATCATGGAGTCGGTGAACACCATTTGTTCCTCGGCTGTAGTGAACGCATGTCCTTCGAGGGGAGGAAATGGCAACGGAGGTTCCCGGTGAGGCACTTGCAGAGAGGTAGAAGACTTTGAACTATGCGTCGAAGAGACAGCGGAGTCTGCATTCGATTCTTCAACGTCGGCACTTTGGGCGTCGTCTGGTGGTGAGTCTTCCCGATGAGCACGAGCCGAAGCTCTTCGTTCAAGAAGTCTCAATCTGGAAAGAACAATTCAACATTACTTGACATGACATTTCCGGAAGCACAATACCTATTACGACACCCTAAACCACTACGCAGCATCTCCTCACCGACTTCTTTCCACTTGGGACCTAACTGACTGTAAAGCTGTAAGAGTTTTGTGTCTTCTGCTGGCGTCCATGGGTCCTTCTTTAGTCTCGGGTCCAACGCTTCTCTGAATCGCTTAGAGCATGCGTCATCTGTCCGGCCAGGGATAAATCGAGCAATTGTTGACCATTTATTCTTGTGCCTGTTGTGTAGAGCCACCAACAGCGCGTCCTCCCTGGGCGTCCAGGCAGATTTCCTAAGATCCGGAGAAAGAGAATGGAGCCATCGCTAGTAGGAAAGTGTCAATAGGGTCCAACGAAAAGGACGGCGGGGGGACTGACCTTCCTACAGGCCTTGTTCGTCCTGCCGGGTATCAGGGTAGCAACTTCCTTCCAGTTTTCAAAGCCGCCATTGCGATTCATGACTTGCACGAGGAGGTCGTCCTCTTCCTGTGTCCATGCTCGACTGGTACCTTTCTCTTGCATCCTGTGCAGAAGAAGGTCACGAACACATAACAAGGACGAGACAGCTTTGAAAACGGATGGAAGACCGGAAAGGGCGGAAAGGGCGCCGGAAAAGTCACGTCACTCTTTGGCGGACCGATCATGCCGGACGAAGCCCGACATCCGCCTTCAATGCTGACCCCCAACAGCGTCCTTGGAAAAGCGTTATGCAGCCTCAAGTTCGCATGTCAAGCACTTTGAAAAGGCGACAACCAGCAGTACCTTACCACTCAGCCGAAGGCATATAGTGGCCTGGAGCAAGATCCGAAGTCTGACTCGAATTGAGTCTAGTCCTGACTTGAGACTCCGGCGGGACCGATGCGAATTGCTATTTAACGGACTTAGAAAGATGCACTGCGGTAACCAACTCAATTATCAACCCCCAACTCTACTTACCAGTTCAACCATTCAGAAGGCAGTTTATTTTTCAAACTCCCCTTCCTCTGACACAATTGTATGAAAAGGTGAACCTGTCCTCTTGCAGCTTTCCTTGGTGAGACATATCATTGACTGTCACTAGTGAAGAAGAACATGCCCCCGTAGAAGAGATACAATCAAACTTCGACCAAGCTGTCGACAGGTACCTCTCATATTTCTATGACTTTTCTTTTCTCTGATGATGTCGCGTTATAGTTTCGATGACATGCAATTGAAGCCGGAATTACTCCGCGGTATCTATGCATATGGGTTCGTTCGAATCATGTCTTGCAGTATCTGCTTCCTAATGTTCTTTCAAGGTTCGAAAGACCTTCTGCGATCCAGCAACGCGCCATCACCCCGGTCGCAAATGGCAAGGATGTCATAGCTCAGGCCCAGTCTGGCACAGGAAAGACTGCTGCTTTTGCTGTGTCGCTTTTACAGGAAGTCGATGTCGGCCTCCAAGAGACGCAAGCGATTATCCTTGCTCCTACCCGCGAGCTCGCCACACAGATCCACACAGTCGTCGTCGCCCTTGGAGACTACACAGATATAACCAGTCTGGCGTGTGTGGGTGGCACTAGCATCCGCGATGATATGTCCAAGCTCCGCGATGGCGTTCAGATTGTCGTCGGTACTCCTGGACGTGTTCTCGACATTATTCGGCGCGGATTGCTCAAAACCAGCGCGGTAAAGGTCCTCTGCATTGACGAAGCAGATGAGATGCTTTCGCAGGGATTTACTACACAGATCTACGATGCATTTCAACTCTTGCCGAGCGATATCCAGGTTGCCTTGTTCTCTGCTACCATGCCTGCGGAGGTGTTGGATGTTACGTCCAAGTTCATGCGCGATCCCATTAGAATCCTCGTCAAAAAGGACGAGCTGACCTTGGAAGGTATCAAACAGTTTTACATCGCTGTGGAGAAGGAGGGCTGGAAGCTCGATACCCTCTGCGACATCTATGACACTGTTAACATTACCCAGGCTGTCATTTTCTGCAACACCAGGAGGAAGGTCGATATCCTGACGGAGCAGATGCAGAGTCGGGAATTCACGGTGTCGGCTATGGTATGCGTTATTCAGCTGCGTGAAAGACGTTTTGATTGATAAGATACTACAGCACGGTGACATGGATCAACAAGAGCGAAAGAATCTCATGAAGGAATTCCGTACGGGAGCCTCTCGCGTACTCATCACGACGGATCTACTTGCACGTGGGATTGACGTACAGCAGGTCTCCTTAGTGATCAATTATGACCTGCCTACCAACCGAGAGAATTATATCCATCGCATTGGTCGTGGCGGTCGCTTTGGAAGAAAGGGCGTTGCTATTAACTTTGTCACCAGCACTGATGTGGCTATGCTGAGGGATATTGAAAGTGGGCAAGAAGTGCTGCGGCTTTCTTCACGCTGACATTGCGCCAACAGAGTTTTATTCCACTCAGATTGATGAGATGCCGCTCAACGTCGCGTACGTCGATTTCACTTTATATCCTGTAGCAGTAATACTGATACATACATATTTCTCAGTGACCTTATCTAATGGGCGCAATGAGTATCGAGGTTTGTGCGGCGGAACTATGTACACTTGTTTATCCGAGTTGTGTAATAAGCGCGAATCTCATAATGTGTCCCTTGTCCAGTACCACCGCTATCGTCTATGTCTGAACGCTTTGAACAGCTTTGCTTTGAAAATGATTGCATCCCACATTTCGACTGCAAGGACTCGTATACGTCGGTAATTTGAGCATCTTATGGATGCGATTTGTTCTAACTTTGCGTAGTATCCATGGAGTGCATTCGGGATAGTGCCAGCAGACGAACCTACTCGCGATCCTATCTACCCTCCCAACCTATCTCGCCCACAGCGAATCTATATTGGCCTACGCTCCAAGCGCTACAGCTATGACAGCGTATCCTCCCAATCGGCTAATGAATCGCCTCTGCTCTCTGATACCTCGAGTCGAAGAAATTCCACGGATGTCGCAAACAACAAGCCGAATCGTTCCAAAGACAGAAAAAGAAAGGCGAGGTCCTCTATCATCTACAAGAAGTCTGGTCAAGATATCTGCCCTTCGGTCGACACTAATTTCACTGCTACCGCACCTGCGTCCAAACCGAACTTGTTGAGCTTCATTTTCATCAGCACTTGGGCATGGACCGTTGGTGCTGCAGCATCTCGCAGGAGGTTATCGTCCCAGCGCCGTTCACTGAAGCCGCTTCAACTCGTTTCCCGCCATTGCGATCACCCGCTTCGTCCTTGGCACCTTTTTCTCATGTTTCTGGGGAGCTCCCCCCTGAAGCCGATATTGGTTCTTGTAGTGCAGCAAGTCGATGAGCGAAGCGAAACATGTGGATCGTCATCCCTCGCCGCTTTAGCGGGAAGCTTACGAGATCATTGGAAGTCATTAGTTGATGGAGGTTTTCTGTTTGCTCTTTTCCGTTTGTACAGGTTACTTTTAGAATTCCTTTCTGAATTGTGCACTCTCGCTACTCCCACACGTCTTCGCGCTTCTCTCGTACTGTAGACATATGATGAATTTACGAACATAGGACATAATGATGATGACAATGTGATGTTACAAGAAAGCAGGAAAATAAGTAGACCACATAAATACGTATATGTTTCTCATAAAAATATCATCGACAAGCTTCATGTGCATCTATGCATGCATCTAACAAACATGCGTAGCTATCAGCGGGAGTCGCCTCTCGCAGTCGCTGGGCTACAGCGGTAGAGATTGGGGAAGGACTACGGACGAGGTCTGAGCAACACAAGCGAAAAAACACAGAAAGGACGCACTCGATGCTGCCGTAGGCAACCTCTACTCCGTATTGGATATAAGCAACAGAACAAGGCCACTTGGAGAATACATCCAAATCGAAGTGAAATGAGATCAAAACCTTCGCTTTCCTTGAAGGAAACATCATCTTCACGACTGCAGTGAAGGACGGATTCTCCAAAGTAGAAGTTGCTATGTCCACAGGGAATTTTATGGATATGTACGATATTTGAAGGCGTAGCTGGGAACAGGATGACCAGTAATCTCGAAGAAGGTGGACAATCTGGTAACGGATCAATATCGAGGACAGCTATATCAGGGTAGAGGAGGGTGCTAACTTGTCGAGTCGTCACTGCGTCTGTGTTGTGAACGAGATGATTGGCCACCGACACCAAATATTTACTGAGGCGAGGAAAGTCGTCCTTATACTTGGAGCGAACAGTATCTAGCGTCTGAACCTCCACCTTTTGGACGATCGGTAAGAAGTTGACACATGGTATGGACACGCGGAATTGCGAAGCATAAACATATTCAAAAAGATGGGAGTTGACTTTAGCCACATGAAGCATGTGCATGTCTTCTAGGGCTTCAAGCTCGCCTGAAGTCGGAGGTCAGAGAAATAAGAGCGCACAAGAGGAAAGAGCTGACTTCGTAGCCTGAAGACCTCGGCTTCTGTACTGTGTGTCTGCATATGCAAAATGCGATTTGCCTCTGATATCGCGGTATTCGCTTGGCGCCGTTGAAGCTCAATTTCTTCAAGGCGTTCACCTAGCCATTTTAACTGTTCATTCCCTTCGGACACTTCGTTTTTCAGGGCGTCGAGTTCAAGACTAGTACAAAGTTAAAACGCGTGGACATGTAAGGTGTTAACAGACGTACTTTTGCTCAGCAATCGAGACCTTGAGTTCATTGAGGTAATCCTGGTCACATTGTTCAATCTCAGTGACCTCCGCTTGCTCTTGTTGCAACTTTCGCAAAATGCTATCATACTCCTGTTGTAGAGTAGGGATGATATCATCTGCGTGGGATCGCAGATCCGCGAGAGTTTTCGCGTCCTACAAATGAACCACGTTAGCTGTGAGGAAGTGATTGATGTCTGTATCGCTCACCGTCTCGAGTTCACTCAAGGCTTGTTCTGCCGTCACTCGTAAGCCCTCAATCCATTGTAATTTCCATTCGTACCAATCCGATTTCGCTTGGGCTCTTGTATTGGTGCGAATGAGATTGAGTTGGTGCTAATGTGATGTTTGATAACAAAATTTAAAACAATATGCTATGACATACCAATAACTCAGCTTGACCTTCTTCGTCCGCCCGAGAGAACTCAATGAATAACTCGGGTGTCATCTTCGCGGCTTCTTCCTCCGCTTCAACGAAGACGCTCTTACTCTGTTGCATCCATGCCTGAAGATCACTCGATACGCGTGAATACAATAAGAGTTGGGGGATGTCGATAGCGACAGCGATAGTATACTCCGCCTGGCGTATATCTGCGGGATTTCGAGGTTGCCTAGATGCGAGCTGTGAGGGATGCACCGATCGTCTGGGGGCAGTCAGATCATCCATGAATTTGATGTTTGTCATTTCGAAGAACTGCTGGATCGAAATGGGTGGCTGGGAGAAGTCGGTTTAGATTAGATTCGTTTATCCTCAGCTATGGCACTCACTCCTTCGTCTTCATTAAGGTCTGGCTCAACGTCTTGTCGCCACTGTTCGGTGGTTTGCGTGACTTGCAAGTTAGCATCCATCCGAACTTCTTGATTTTCAGGACTTGGATGATCCAAAACGGGAAAGAGGTCGTCATCGATGATGGGAGATGGAGGAGTAGGTGAAGGCGAGCTAGATGTTTCTGGAGGCGCTGAACGATCAGGTGAGGAATATTGTAGTGTGTTATGCTGTACAGGCACTTCTGGATCTTTTTCTGCTATTTCGGTTCCTTGACTTGCGGGATCGCTACCTGCATCCCGATTGAATCGCTTCCACGCATCCATAGGGCCAGACCCCATGCTCGCTCGGCCCAATCCAAGGCCTACTTTCTTCTGAGGAGACGTTCGAATGACTGCCGGAGCAAGTTCCACATCCGAAGGGGTACTGGCCAATCCTGTTGCGATGCTACGCCGCCGAGCAAAATAACCTGAAGGCCGTTTGGCAGCGGGTTTGTTTTGTGCGGAATCCTTCGGTCCTATGTTCTCGAAACGCGCCTTCTTGCTAGGCGATAGCGGCCGGGGGGTTGGAGTAGCTGAGGAGGCCGAGGGGGGGTCATTGTCATGCGCAAACCGATGTGAAGTGACAGCTAATCGTTTGGCTGGACTTGGACTGTCCTCCGAATTTTCGTCAATTGATCTCTGAGAATGGGTGCGCTTTGAGCTCTGAGGAGACTTTGTGAGTTGCTTCAGAGAGGGACGAACAACAGGAGGGGCGAATGCAGCAGTGAACATTTTTGGGCCGAGTTTAGAAGGGGATCTTTTTAATGGAAACGGCACATTGGTTACGCTAGAGGAGCTAAAGATGCTTGGTTTCGATGTCGATAATACATTTCCTTGTCGAGATATCGCGGGGTTAGTTATGCTTGATGTTGGTTCTGTGGGAGGATGGAAAACAGTCAAATTTGGCTGAGATTGGACGGGGGAAGGGATGGAAGGGTATATTGAAGGAGTTAGCTGAAGCTCGGCCGCCGGTGACCCCTGGACGGAGGTCTCGGTTTCATCCATGATCATAGCGCTGGGTCTCCCGAAAAGTTTGCTGAAGTTCATAGTCTGATTTTCATCGTCAACGTTATCCTCGCTCTCCACACTAGAGAAAGAATCTCCGCCGACATTTATACCCAAGGACTCTCGAGCTCGTTGCAACCTCTCCAAAGCGTCATCGATTTCCATCTCTTCTGTACCACCCATCCCTAGATGGTCGGTAACATCATCATCGTCCTCTGTATAAGGGACAGAGGATGTACCGGCGTGTGTGGCCTTTTGAAGTTCTAACCAGATAGGGTCTTCATTGGCTGGTCGCAGCGCATGTGCGAGAGGAATCGTGAACTCCATAGGTTGTGTATGTCCAGCATCTGACTGTGACAGATCTTCTGAGAAGGACATAGACTGTTCTTCGGAAAACGAATCAGCATCGTCGGGGTCTGGTATGGAATAGGGATGTTTATCGGACAAAGGTGTGCGTCCGGCGGTCGACGTAGAACGCTTTCGCAGAATATTTTCGTTCAAAACCTCTGTTATCTCCATATCATCACCATAATCGTCGGAATCTTCATCCAAAAGCGCCGATGCACCATCGATTGTAGTAAGGTCCATGTCAGACCCTTCGCTGGCAGACGATTGTCGAAGTGAACTTCGACGACGGAATGCGCCGGGGTAAGCGTTCTCATTGTTGACAGGAGCAGGCAGGACATCGCTCTCTGACGAAGGGGTTCCTGGCGATGATTGAGGTGTTCCTGTGCTGTTGGTGTTGTCTGTGTTCTTTTCGAAAACCCGAACATACGCGTGTTCGCTGAAGCTGACGCGACGACCCATAGATTTTCGAGCAAAATTATCATGTATTCTTGTTTGAAAATCCTGGGTCATGTCCATGGATTGTGTGGCATTGGAATCGTCGGCATCGGGCGCTGAGGAAGGCAATCCGGCTTGTAGTTGCGAACTCCTTTGGCCTGTAAGATGAGACTCAGCACAAGAGCCATCTTGTAGCGATGACCTCAAAGAAGAGGCTTTGAGGATGCCTTTCGCTGGACCCTGAAAGAAAATTCATAAGCTTTCCACTGTCTAAAAAAACATGGCCCGCACCGTCGATAGCCGAGACCGAGCGAATGGGCTCAATTCACTGGGAACTGCGCTGTGCGCTCTCCGACGACTCTTTTGAGCAATGCTGCCAGTCCTATGGCTAGAAACTGCAATAGATTTTCGCCTGTTCGCTGCGTCTTTGATGCCCATGATCGCAAAGGTGAGGAGACAATAGAATGAACTTGAATGACAAATTTAGAGTGCACAAGAACCAGAAAAATGAATGAAATGGGAGGCGGAAAGTAGTGGGTAAGGCAGGTGTGACGACGGGGAGTAGTATGCAGCTCGACTGCTGCTTCCACTTCGTTGACTGTGACGTATCACATGATGTGACAAGGGCGCGGTCGCGTCTGACACGTGATGATAAGACTCTCTCACCGACACCATTCCTCGCTTAGTGCTCGAGCCTCGTCCACCATGTCCGGCGGAGCTAAGCAAGCTACTCGAGCATCCACAAGAACAAGGACACCGGCACTGGTACCACCTACTACGCGATCTACTCGTTCAAAGGCTACACCGGCGACGACAGCAGCTACTATCAAGGGAGCAGCAGCTGCTGAACCGGCTATCAAAAAGACGACCCGAAAGCCTCTTACAGTGAAGAATGTTGCTTCTACAAAACCTGCATCGACGCCGGAACCTCTTCACAAAATCAAGGCCCTTCCTTCTGAGTCTAGTGCTGAGCAAGAACCAATAATGGTCTGTTTTTGTCAGTTTGAAAGAATCCCTGCTCATTATGCTTTCAATAGGCGTATCTCAGGATTCGACCACATCTTAGCGATGATGAAGTCAGCACTCCATATCTCACTTGCCTCTCCGACACAACTGTTCGTATGGCAGACCTGAATGACCAGCAAAATAGATATCGGGCTAGTGTCATACCTTCATCTACGTACACTTTCTCCCACGTGTTTACTCCCGACACCACTCAGTCTGACTTCTTTCAAAACACCACACTTCCGTTGGTTCGCGATGCTCTGCAAGGTCAAAACGCTTTGCTGTTTGCGTACGGTGCTACAAACTCTGGCAAGACATACACCATTCAGGGTGGACCGCAAGATGGCAGTGCTGGCATATTGCCGAGAAGCTTGGATGTCTTGTTCAACAGTACAGAGGGTCTTCGAGGAAAGGCAAAGGTACGCACTTAACCAACATCCTCTTCGCCACTTTTTATGACCCATTCATATAGTATCGGCCTGTACGCCTTCATGGTGTTGAACTGTCTGATGCTCAAGATGCCGCTCCTCTCGCCTTACATCCAGAGCCATCTGTAGCAGAAGTTCTTGGACATCCTGTCGATACCTCATTCGACACAGACATCGATCCGACTGTACTCAACCTTGACCAGAACTATGAGTACAGTATATGGCTCTCGTACGCCGAGGTCTATAACGAAAAGATATATGATCTTCTGGATTCAGTCAAAGATGAATCTGCTACACAACCCTTGCCTCGGTCCGGAAGCTCGAAGGCACTTCTGCTTACACGAAAGGCCCTTACCTTGAAAGGATCACCGCCTTCTGACGACGCTCACTCAGACGCCAAAGGGAAGTACATCTCAGGGCTCAGACAATTCCGCGTCGACTCGGCAGCACAAGCGAAAGCCCTTGTGAAGCTCGGTCAGCTACATCGGCGCGTGTTTGGGACCCTCGCAAATGCGGAAAGCAGTCGCAGTCACGGTATGGTTATCATAAAGATCATGAGGGGTCATCGAGGCGAGAAGAATGTGAGAAACTTATCTCCCATATTGTGCGAATCATTCAAGGACTCTTGTTTTAGGATCCAACGAGCTTACAGATATCGCGCTTGACACTTGTAGACTTGGCAGGTTCCGAGCGGACAAAGCATACTCATACAACAGGTGACCGGCTCAGAGAAGCGGGCAACATCAACAAGTCATTAATGGTCCTTGGCCAATGCCTCGAAGTTCTGCGGTCAAACCAGAGGAAATTGGCGATGAGCCTTGGCCAAGAAGGTGTTGGAACAGAAATGCGGATGGACACGCGAGATGTCAGGAAAACTCTAGCGATTGTGCCGTTCAGACACAGCAAACTCACAGAAACCCTGATGGATTATTTCGTGGGCGATGGCAGAACTGTATGTATACAGAAAGTTTCTAGCTCCTTTGGCTGATGATATCACGTCAAGGTCATGATTGTCAACGTCAACCCTTTCGACACAGGTTACGACGAAAACTCTCACGTCATGAAGTTCGCTGCTTTAGCTAGAGAGGTGTATGTCACACCTGCTCCAGCACCTGTGCAGCAAATTCCTTCAATGCTGAACATTGGCCCTGGAAAGAGCACAGGTAATGTCACCAAACGACTTGGGCCTTTGACAATGCGAGACCCCGACATTGTACCGAAGCCGATGCGACGAAAAGTTATGATTTCGACCGGTGGATCCGGGAGTGGGAAGAAGGCGAAAGAAGCTGTTCTTGAAGTGCTGGAAGGTGAGCCTTGATTACTTTATCTTACTCGTACTTAACCTGAGGGGATTTTATAGTTGACGAACCTGAGGGCAGCGATAATGGAGACGAAGAAGATGAATATCCTGCAAACCCCCTCGTGGATGCTTTGTTCGAAGAGATTGACCACCTGCGATTTCAGGCAAGTAGTTCTGTCTTAAAGTTAGACCGAGAGTTAAAGACTAGTTAACAGCTTTATGAAGCGGAGCTTCGCTGTGCTGATATAGAGGCCGATACCCGGGAGGAAGTGATGGCAGAAATGGAAGAACGCATGAGGAAGGTCGAGAATATGTACGAACGGAGGCTACGGAATGAGGTCCGACTTCTTTGCTCCCTAGGGACTCCATTTTTCTGATGATTTTGCCTTGTAGATCGACCAGAATAACCTTAAAACAGATGCGAAGATAGACATGCTTCATCAAGCAGGGTTATTTAGCCCCGTGAAGCAAGACAGGCTCTCCCCCCTCGGTGGCAGTCAGCCACGTGATGTGAGTGACTATTTTGCTTGACAATGAGAGGCGTTTATTTCTATGCAGAATGCTGACCGTGGTGGTTTGATTTCGTCCAATGAGGATTCCGACCTGACAAGCTTGGATGACGATGAAAGTGACTTTGACAACTCCCGCTCGAAGTCTCCATTGGCTAAAGGTAAGCTCCCGCCGTGTATCGATCCTTAAATATAAAATACTAAATATGCCAATAGGAAGGACCAACTCACCGGTAGTGGCGGCTGTAACACAAAAAGTGACTAAACCAAAGAAGAAGCGGTAGGATCACATAACTCGCTATACTGCATACATCTCATTCCCCACAGGCTCCTCGGCAAAAATCCTGTTGTAACTGAGGAACAGATAGATATGGTTACCGCAGCAACAGAAAGACGGATTGCGAGCGGGGAATATGGGCAGCCTCGTCGGTTCGCGGGGCGATAGATGGCCTCATATTTTGTATATATCTAATACTATTTCCATCATAATGGGCAAATACGAGATCAGGGGGCCTGGCTATACAGCTTGAGAAGCTCCTCCCATTTGAACTCTCCTGGATTGTCATGGAAGGATCTGAGTAACCGTTCGCCATCAGGTCCAGCATCCTTCTCTCCCCAAAGATAGAACTTCTGGATCCCCACAGCCAGTAATTGAGCGTCCTCTTGACCCAACATGTATCTCGCCTCTCCACCTGTTGTGGATGGCGTTATTTCTCCCCTCAAAAGAACGACATCATGGGTGTTCACCAGATCGGTGTAGTGTGTCAAAACAAGGTATGGGGTGGCAAAAGATGTACGATGTTTGTATTCCTGAAGGGGCGTGAACAGAACGGTCGATATGGGCGGATTCGAGGGTGCGTCTGGTGATGCTTGAAATGGATCGTCGGCACGAGTGGGACTTGGGGGAGAGTGATGGAAGTTCCATTGCATGAAGAAGAATTCATAACTCATTTTACTTTCGTCCGCGGGACTGTCAATATCTGGTCGAGGCAATGGAATGATGAACGAGGGGTACTTCGTGGCCACAGTCGTCATTTTCTTGTAAAGGGAGAAAGGAATGGCTGCACACAGAAACCCGCGACCAGTGCCATCTGATCGTGAAGCATGGTAAGCCGTCCATAAAGCAGAGAGTTGCTCCGGTGTAGTCTTCAAAATACGAGGAAGATTCAAAATATCCGACAGCGGCTGATAGAGAATTAGGCAACGAGACAGCCAATTGGATATGAGGCAGATACGCACCTTGACTGGAGTACTATCTTTGCGCGCCTCAGGCTTTTGTTTGACTGGGATGTCCAGCACCTGTTCGTTGGACGTCAATTTCGGTGGAGACCGGGATGCCAATAGTTCTTGACGTTCACGGAGTTTTTGCTCTGCCAGACTTTCCATCACTTTTACTTTGAGCTCTGCTACACTAAGCCCAGTCCTGTGAAGGATTGATATGCATATTGAGAGATGCGGCGATGTGCAGATAAATTCACCTTACTGCTCAGCGCGGAGGCGTAATTTGTCGGCATATTTTGCCTCTGGATCCAAGGGACTATTATGTAGCCCCCGCAGCGATAACGTTGTCCGCCAGTAAGGTCCAAGAGGACAAGACACAGAGACGCGTCGCAGAACTGTTCTAATTTTGAGTAGAGACATGGAAGCTCAGATCCTGGATAGTGACAACGCACTGGCCAGAAAAAAGTTAATTATTAATCATAATCATGACGTCAGAACCCTACCTTTGCAATTGAAACGTTTGAATTTGAACCCTCATTATGAGCATTACTCAGTACCAACGATACTCTGGAATGTCCACGAAAATTTTAAACTCAAAGAATCCAAGTAGCCCGGCCCTTTAAATTGATCCTGAGAGTACTGGAGATAAACTGTTTTATGAACACTGAAGGCGAGAGACGGCGGACAGAGTCCTCGCTACCATTCCTCCTGCACCATTGTATGGTCCTCCATTGCGGAGACAGCAAGAAGCCTGCGGAAGGGAATACGCTTGCAGCACTGTCATCAATGCTACCTGAGGTACTATTCGCATCTGAATAACGCGCCCGGACCAGCTTCCTATGGAAGGGAAATTATGCACAGGGCTAGAATATAACGTGGCTAGATTTACAGCTTAGATCCTTGAAGAAATTGCCAAGACCCAATTTTGTCCTCGTCAGTTGGGGACGTTGGTGTCGATTATTCTCAATTCCTCTTCAAGTTCTGCCCAGTAGGCGGTCAACCTAATCAGTTGGAATAGAAGTTGACTATCAGGGAACGTTCGTGGCAAAGCAGTCAGCAGTGAATAAATGTATCAAAGTTGTGTAAAGTTGTGGAATTAAACCCATAGATGCCGAGCCCTAGGCAAGGGGTGGTGGCCAGGGATAGCCGTCGGTTATTCTTGGACTACGGATCATCGGTCCGACACTAGCCCTCTCCTTTCCACAATGGGGACATACAAACGGAAGTTTCACGGATTCTATTTCACTCTCACTAATAATGCTGTTGTCTGTTGAATTTCTTGCAGATCTGTACCTTAACATTTGGCGGATATTGGTTGGTGCTGTGCAGCAGTCTGGTTCATAATCATTCGAAATTCCGGACATCAGCACATATCAGTAATCTTGAGATATATCTGCAACTGCGCAGCCTCGCTATATATATACGTGCGCAGGTGATGGTGGCGGGGAAATTCGCACAGTCCTTTTCTCCAAAGACGACTTACTGTGACACCGCGATTCAGGTGGTATGAGGATACCAACAGTTCTTCCAGGCCGTAAGCGCTATGGATTTATTAGCGCCGCCGTGGTAAGCAACAGTCTCATCCTTACCGGCCACTGATTGATTTTATGTAGGTTGCTGTCATATACGTGACCTACCTGCTTGGAGGTTATCATGGTTTGGGGGCTTCAATGGACACCGACATAGTTGACGTCGAGATTCCAAATCCCACTGCAACCGTCAAAGTAGGGGTACCTTCTGAAATGACTGACCTTCCATCCATCCCACCGCCACCGCGACCTAGTGGGGAGGGCAGAGAGAACGCTACGATGGTCATGTTATGCCGAAACTCAGATGCCGATGGCGCTCTTTCAAGCATTGGGTTCGTGGAAAAGCGCTTCAATCACCGTTTTGGGTACCCTTGGGTGTTTTTGAACGAGGAGGAGTTTACGGACGAATTCAAAAGGTATGTTTTCTCGCCTCTATGATTTCGCCGTACTTAACCATTTCTCAAGTCGGATATCGGCAGCCATTTCTTCACCTGTTTCGTTTGGGTTGATACCCAGAGAACACTGGTACCAACCACATTGGATAGATGAGACCCTGGCTGCTGCGGGGCGGAAAAAAATGGCTGCTGCAAATATTATCTATGCTGGTGTGTGTCTTTGTACCCTTGCGAAAGGAATCTACTTCTTATACTACGCAGACAGCGTACCATATCGAAATATGTGCAGATTTAACTCTGGCGTGGGTCTTCAACAATACCTTGCTGTTCATTCGACTGATTAGAAGGAGAAGTTCTTTTTTCGCCATCCACTGCTTCAACCGTATCGTTACTACTGGCGAGTGGAGTGAGTAAAAGGTTCAAGATGTGTATTTTTAGCTGACAAGTTCTAAATAGACCTGATGTCAAGATCCTCTGCGATGTCACCTACGATCCCTTCGAATTCATGAAGGATAACAACAAAATATATGGTAGAGTCGAACCGCTGTCGGGAATACTAAACTCTTATGGTGATTTTAGGCTTTACGATATCATTCCTGGAATGGGAAAAGACGATTCCCACTCTATGGTCCACTGTAAAGGGTACGTTATGATGTTGTTCTTTTTTCCTACTCCAACTTTGATGTGTATAATTTTAGAATTCATGAAGCGTTACCCTCGATACGTCTCAGAGTCAAATGCAATGGATTTTCTCAGTGATAACAATGGAAAATCATACAACCTATGTCACTGTACGTCGCCCAAAATCCCTTCAATGTACAACTCATCTCATATCACTCGAAGTCTGGAGTAATTTCGAGATTGCCGACATGGATTTTTGGCGGGGTGAGGCGTATCAAAAATTCTTCGACTATTTAGAATCCAAAGGCGGGTTTTATTACGAGGTATGCTGTATACTGTGTATCAAGGCGGTTTCTAATACCATCATACCAGAGATGGGGCGACGCTCCTGTCCACTCCATCGCAGCAGCGCTTTTCTCACCGAAAGAAAAGTTACATTTCTTCCGTGACATCGGATATCGTCACGAACCTTTCCAACACTGTCCTACAGGCGACGATAGGGAGAAGAAGAACTGTGATTGTACTGTTGGCGAAAACATAGGTAAAAGTTTCGAAGCTGTGTCGCCATACCTGCTCACCTTGAATGGGACAGATTATCGTCCTCAATCATGCATCCGCAGATTCGAGAAACTGTTCGAGTGATCATTTCTGTTCCAAATAATTTATTTGGCTTGTATCATAGACACTAATTTAGGCGTTGGGTCATTTAGAGGATGTTGGTCGCTCTAAAAGTGTTACAACTAATATGGAGGGAGATATGCCAAGAAGCGACTTGAGACCAAGGGACAACCTGAGTAAATACAATTCTCGACTATCCTCGTAGAAAAGATTCTTTATCATACGTCGATATGATCGAATAAGGTACGACATCGGCATACTGCATAACATTTTTGATCATCGCACGAGCCTCCTCGCAACCACTGGTTCTTACACTTTTCTTCAGAACAGTCATCAAGAGCGTATATCATGACCTCAGCGTTTGGTATACTTCGGACACAAGTCCGTACTGAGCCCCTTTAAGTTGGACCACAACTCGGGGTCGCGACCCCGACTTACTACGGGCATAGCACAACGTCATTGGCGTGTCCCTCCCCTAGCGGGAGAGACCCCTGCGGTGCAGGGTGTGCGAAGCTACCTTAAACGTACCACAAAAAAGAAAAAAAAAAAAAAAAAAAAAAAAAAACAAGTTGGACCACAAACAATATGTCGGCCGGGACGGAGATCAACTTTTGCCAAGTCATCAAGATCAGAGAGTATCTCTGGAAGCTGGAACGTTTGATAGAGTCAACTTTACTTACAATGCTACGGGGTCCTGACAAACACCCGATGCAATTGGATCCATTTTAATTATCCAGAAATATTACATAGGCACTGCCTAGGAAGGAAGGAAGTTGAATACGCCTAAGTAGTAGACAGTCCAATCGTCGATCAGTATACAGTTATTGCCTTGAATCCAGTATTAAGTACCTTCACAAGTGAGTTACAAGCTTATTAGTGGAATAGGCACTCTAATTGTAACTGATAGCAATGCTCTTCAACTCAACTTTGTCAATTTTCCCATTCCTTCGAAGAAAAAAGGTCAGTCATCTTTCGTCACAACGACCCACTAGTATCTTACTTGGTGAGTGACAATGAGCGAACCGGGATGAGCTTTGCAGGAACAGAATACCATGGTAGAATTTTACAGACGGCTGCCTGTACGTCGTTGATGTTGATATTTTGAGGCGTATAGAATCCTACAAGCTCGTCGCCAACAAAAACTGTACATGCACCAGTGACATCAGGACACGATAGGTTTGCAGCGCTGACACCATCCAACTCTACGCGGAATCCCTGTAGGTGCAGATGCAGTCAGAAATTCATCTAGCCGAATAGAGGAATGGTCATGCTTTAATCTTGACTTGATCATCCATGCGCCCTAGATGGTCGAGAGACCCATCTCCTCTCCATTTACCGATGTCTCCTGTGTTATACATTTTGCTTTATAAAAACGGGATTCAATACACAAGGCAAGAGAAGAGCGAGTAATAGACATACCTTCCTTGAAGGAAAGGATCTGTGAGATATCGTTTCGAGATCAACTCATCTAAGCCGAGGTATCCTTTAGAAATATCATTCCCGCCCGCCCACATTGCTCCAGGTGTGCCGGTGGGTACCGGTTGCAAATATTCGTCAAGAATATAAACACTGTTATTCGCAGTCGGTTTGCCAATAGAAAGAGGTGTATAAGGAATGTGCTTGTGCATCGTATTGACAATGGTAGTCTGGAGAACTTATATTAAGCGACATGGCCGAATGATCGATCGATAAATTACCTACTACTTCAGTAGGACCACAACAGTTATAAAATGTTGCCTGTGCTGTCCATTTGTCTGGGGACAGGGCTCGCCGGCAGTGGCAACCACCCGGACATTAAGAAAGTCCTTTGGATCGGCGCCGGTCTTCATCACTTTGATCCAGTCAGCCCGTCTGGGTCCCCGAAGATATCAGGTACCTCCATCCATAAAGCACCCCAGGGTCTCCCAGGCACACATGTCGAATGCGATATTCAAGAGCTGGGCAACCTTTACACCAGGAATATATGCAAATTTCCTGGTGTGATAGCAAGGACTGTACTAGAGAAATAAGAGAAGGTTTCGTTCAAAGCAGAGGCAACGTACGGTTCGTAACGTTGGAATGGGAATGGCTTACCATAACCCCCTTTGGTTTGCCAGTGGTTCCTATGGCATGTCGGTTAGATATAAAGACGACCCTAGATAAACGCATACCTGACGTGAATATGATGTACATAGGCTGTATCAGATCCTTGTGACAAATCCAAAACGGGTTGGATGGGATTGTCCTTCAAGTTGATGATGTCGAAAATGTCTTCTATGCAACCGTATGGGTAACTGAGAAGGCTGGTGCGCGAGATGCACTCTTTAGATACTAAAACGAATGCAGGTTGGGCATTGTCCATGATGTTCTGCAACATCTCATCCCTAGTGATGTCTCCATCTAATGGAATGTAAGCTGCACCAGCGCGAAGAATTCCAAAAATAGCAGCCACCTGAGGGATAGACCGTTAACCGACTACAGCGATAAGAGACCCTTGTCGAACTCCGCGAGCCCTTGAAAATGAAGCAAGAAGTGAGAAAAGGGAGTCGAGTTCGCCGTAAGAAAGAGAATGTCCGAGGTGGTCCACAATAGCTACTTGAGTGGGGCGCGCACATGCGGGGGCATCAAATGCATGGTGGACACAGGAAAATGGGGCGTCAACACGAGGACCGAAACTGTGTACTGAGGCGACTAAGCAACTAGATGCCTTTTCGTCATAGTTGTCAATTACTGGGGCATGTTTTGTCTGGAATTGTGTGGAGAAGAAGTACCTGCTCAGGATATTGAGCAGAGAAGCGGCGAATATAACGAAGGCCAGTAGCAATGATGTTCGAGTCCATGTCGAGAGCCAGATATTAGGAAACGACCTCTAGAAAGGAGCGGGTATTCAAGTATCGAAGGCAGACTTATAATCTGAGTGAATATCAGAACGTGTCATTTCTCCACACCCAAGACACAGACGGCAAACGTTGCTCATGAGGTACCGACGCGCCAGCTGCGAGGAAGATCAGCAGGGAAATGGCACCCGATTGACAAGAGGGCGTGTGGAAAACCTGTCCTTTCTTCATTGTCTTTCAGGTGGGAGTGACAGTTCTAGTCGCATCATCTGCCCTCATTGTCACGTTGGATGCCTATATCTCCCTTCGCGAAGCCGCCGTGCAGCTCGTGCCATCTGTGAACTTAGTCAGACCGCAGCGGCCGGAACCTGTCTATTCATTCAATAATGTGACGTTTCGTATGATGTTGCATGTAAAAGAAAAAGTTTGGCGAGAATGTGGATCATTCATACTTGTTATGTGAAGTCCTAGAAATCCTGGGTGCCAGTTTGGACCACTTCATTCATCTATATCAACAAGTCGCAGGTGGAAGAGCGAATACCACCTTGTAGATAAGTTCTTCGAGCATATGAGCATTATTATCAACGTACTTGTAAAGTTGCGCGCGCACAGAAACAGCGGAAAAACACATTTCCCAGTGGTGACAACACCTTAGGTTTGTAAATTAGCACATATGGTTACCAAGTGAACGCCATTGCTCACATACTCATGATAATGAAATCGCTTAAGACAATATGTGGCTCCCGCACAAGAACAACTTTATCGAGTTTAGCGAAGTTGTGTTCGAATTCCGATTGAGAGCCGAACCGATCGCGAGGGACCATGTGATTCATTTCAAATTCTTTTCCCCTTCGCTGCGTTACATAATAACGTATCCTGCCCATGATGTGCTATACTGATGAATTCTAGACATAGATAACTGCAGACGAATCTCATCGTATTGGCATATAATTTAAGAGTAAGGCGAAATCTAACACATCTGACATTGACATTTTGTGCAGGCAATTCCAAGGCAAGTCCTCTCACTGAAAAGTTGGACTTTGACCAGTTCATCAGACTGAAGTTACGCGCTTTTTTGAAAGGTCAGGGTAGGAATCATTCTGTTGCTCGGGAAATAATGGTACTGTCGCATAATTTTCGGGAACATGCAACATATAGTACCTATCCACAGCTCACAGTTCACAGGAGCAATTACGCTCATCAGAAGATGCGCCTGTGATTCCATGCGGTTGTCCAAATGATCAAGATGGCAGCACCATGTTCCATTTTTCACTCGGGTTTTCGTATTTTTTTTGCACATGGTCAAGACTCGATGTATGGTCGCTCGCCGGACTAGAGGTGTCGATTTTAATGATATAACTTGACCTGTTCATAAAGGTCACTTTATGCCCCAAGTCATCATGAGTAGCGACGCACCTACAATCTTGTCAAGCCAATCTTCTCTTCCGTCACATTCTTCTGGGACGGAAAAGACGGTGGTACTCCACAACGACTCCAGTATTCCCAGAGAAGTCGACGAAAAGCTCATCAATCCGTGGGATGGCTACGAGGAGAACGAAATGCGGGGGAAAACTCAGTCACGCCCGGTTCGTAACCTACGACTGCAGATTTTCACCGTCTATCGTCGCCTGTTCTCCGTGGCGTTCATTGCTAACATGGCGGTCCTCATATCGTATGCCGTGCGTGGCAATTCTGAAAAGGTAGCTGTGGTCGTTGTCGCAAACCTCTTCATCGCTATCCTTATGAGGCAAGACTACACTATCAATCTCATATTCTTCATTTTGAGTTCCGTGCCTCAGTCGTGAGTGCATTCTACTGGAACCTTCTGTTCTCACTAACAATTGCAGATGGCCTCTGTCCATTCACAGTCTAGCTACGAGGGCGTACCATCACGGAGGCGTTCATACCGGCTCCGCTATTTCAGGTGTCATATGGTTGATACTTTTTGCGGCTTAGACCACGAAAGAGTTGATACATGGTCAAGAGGTGGTTGCCCAAGATAATCTCTCGAGCATCAATACTAATGTCAGCTCTCTCCAGGTATCAACCGCCGCGACCGTGGCCGTGACCTATGTTATTTTGGCCTTACAGTCGTTCCCTTTGCATATCCATCGTTCGCCCACCACGACATATGTATTTGAGCGCGTGCATACTAGGTTCGCAGGTCGGACAGCAACTGCACTCGTGTGGGTGCAGGCGAGTATTTCCGTAGTCTGGGACGTTATCAAAAAAAGTAACAAGCAACCGTATTTTAGGTTGTCCTGCTCACCAACGACTTCAAAGGCGGCCGGTCGTTGGGCGTTGCCGTCATCCATGCTCCCGCATTCTGGTTGATGATCATTTTGAGTGTATCTCTCATTCTTCCCTGGCTGAGACTCCGTAGGGTTGACGTTTGTTCTGCGGTGCTCTCTAATCATGCTGTTCGCATGTATTTCAAGTATGGTTAATATTTACAGCGTACCCATTCTCAGTGTCTGAACCAACGACTGGATAATCCCATACCCGGCTCATTTGTGTGCATTCCCAGTGATCTATTATTTGAATGGCATGTATTTGCCACTATACCTGAACCAAACATGAAAGGATTTTCGCTTCTTATTTCTAAAGCTGGAGATTGGACTACCGAGGTGATCGCCAACCCGCCCACAAAAGTATGAGTCCGGGGCATCCCTACGACTGGTGTTCTGACTGTCGCACCTTTATTCAGAAGGATCCTCTTTGTGGGCATCGGCAGTGGTATAGGTCCCATCGCATCGCACATCGTCATCGCCTCATCTGGATGGCACTGAATACGCGAGCCACGTTTGGAGACCACTTGGTGGATCAAATACTATCCAAAAGCCCTAATGCTTTACTTTATGGTTCGTCCACCTGATCCCTCGTATCGAAGCGTATCTTCTGAACTTGTTATGAGGATACACGCAAACATGGAAAGCCCAATATGGTGAAGTTGATCCATCACGTCGTGGATGAGTATCAGCCCGAGGTTGTTTGCGTCATCTCAAACAACAGTTCCACGCAAAAGATCGTTTATGGACTTCGTAGCAGAGGCATACTCACTTTTTTTTTGTGGCACGTTTGGTTTAGCATCGCACACCTTGCTCAGCAAGGGCGCCTGGAGGCATACTCACTTTGGGAGCCATTTTTGATCCTTAATAGTCGCTTCAAGTTAAGCGCATGTTCTTGAAGTCGACTGACTCACCCCCAAGTCAGCAGAGAAGGCAAACCATACATACTGTACTTTTCTTTGAAGTATCTTTGTGTGCTAACAGAATATATACCTATGCATCCAATATCTTTTCCCGGAGACGCGATACAATCGTCGACCGGCTTGTTACCGGTCTCCACCGGATTACTGCAGACATCCTGGCGATTGCGCCCAATGCTACCAGATAATTGAGATGAAATGTACTCATACAATACGAAAGTGAGTAGCCCGACAACCCGACCGTCGTACTTAAGAATATAAACATTGTCGATGTCTTTCAAAAACCTATCAAGGAATAGCTAACCAAACATCGTATTGTGAGTCGTACCGGATACATTTACATAAATTATACACTATGTCAATACTATGTGAAGAAGCAGGTGGATATGATTACAATGATTATTCTGCTTGTTGGTTAAACCCGAACCCAATATATGCCAGAAATTTTATGGTTCCGGGTGTTTGTACACCAGCGTCTGGTTGGCTGGACCGGAATGAGTCCAATTCTCAATCAGACGGGAGATATCGGTGTAGCTATTCGTCCGCTTGAAAGAACGGCGAAGCGAAGGAGAAGGAGCCTGACCAGGTACACTTTCCCATTCAGGATGAGGTATGATATACCGGGCTGTGTTTCCATTACGTTTCTCAGGTACCGTACCATGGAATGACTTCGGGCGCTGCCCAGGTGGCTTGTTAAGTGAGAGAGGGGGTGGTCTTCGCTTTGTATCGTCGGTGGAGACCGATGATGAGTTAGATGAGGTACAGTCGTCATCCGAACAGTGTTCCAGCTTTTCTTTGAACCCCTCAGCTGCAACGGGAGTGGCGATTCCTTCACAGTCAAGGACAACGGCGTTGTCGTTGTTGATTTCCACCGCAATGACTTCTTCTGCATTAGGAGCAATGATTTTAGGTGATCGGTTCTCAAAGTTGGGAAGGACCTGATGGACAAATACGTCCATCGACATAAATGCACGAGCACAAACTTCAAGGAAGGGAAAGAGTTGGAAAACATGAACCTGCATATGAATATGAATATCTGAGCATAGATGTGTCACAGACAAACTAACCGCATCCTCATATAGTTCATGACGTACTTCGACGCCAGCCAGGGTAGCTTTGTGTGCAAACAAAGTTATCTCATCTCTTAAAACTTCTGAGTCACCAGACTGGATGAGAAGAGGAGGTAGCCCTTTGAGGTCGCCGAACAACGGACTTGCGTATGGATGAGTCAGGTATCTTTCTACCTGTGGGCCTAGATATTGAGCCACAGGATTCATATAATCTGCGGGGGAGAACACGGGAATGACATCAAACCCCGCATTCGAGTCCCATGATTCGCAGCTCATGGTCAGATCTACAGATAAACCCATTTAGCGAAGTCAAGATGTGAAGGTAGTACGCACCAACCCATGGAGACATTAAGATGGCCCCACCAGGCATCGGATAGTCATTATCCCTCAAGTACAACAATAATGCAAGCGATAATCCACCGCCTGCACTATCGCCACTGATTATGATATTGCCGGGCGGGATGTTCAGATCTTCGACCAACCTCAGATAACCGCTTACGGCATCGTGAAGAGGGTCAGGAAATTGACTCTCAGGTGCGAGCCGATAATCAAGGGCTACAAGAATGAGATTGTATTAGAGGGTTAGATCCATCGACCAGCGACAGGGAAGACTTACCGAAAACGCGTGCATCAGTGTGTTGAGCCAAAGGGACAGAAATTTGCCTTTGAGATGCTGGACTTCCGACGTAGTAGGCGCCTTTCAAGAGGTGAGATCTAAATTTCACATGTAAAATATTCAACAAATACCTCCGTGGATATATAACACAACCCGTTCAGTCTTCTTTCCTGGCCTAAGAGACTGACCGGGACCTTTGCGACTGTTTTGAGAGGCCTTCCATTCCGACTGTAGTCTATGCCAAGTCTTCTTCGCAACGACCCATTCTCCGGATAGTTCCCGCCGCCCGGTTTCTTTGCTATCGAAATCCGCAAGGATGCCACGCAACCTCCGTTTTCGAACGCGGAAGGTAACGGGAGTAACGAGCGCATCAGAAGGGAGAGGGGCGAGTCCTCCTAAACCCATGAAAAGACGAATGGAAGGCTAGAAAATATTAATGTCAATATCCAGGCGTGGATATGAGGGATCGGGCCTACAAGATCCATGAGTGCGGTGTGACGTCCGGCGCCGCGCATTAAACCCGATATCAAGGTCATTTCGATGCCCCACGACTTCTTGCGGGGTCCCCAGAACGCATGAGTTAGTACGTCTCCCGTCATTTGAGTTGCTATCGAACAAAGTAAGTAAAGAGATAAAGAAACAAGAGACATTGAAATCTACCTTTAGTCGCCACAAACCAGCCGTACTTCCACCAATCCCACAGTCTGAGCGATGGCTTGTCCTGAATCTTCAGTCGAGGTGACATGCGTGCGGAAGGTGGTGCCACTCCTGGTGTCGCATAATGATCAATCAAGGCATGTAATTGCCTTCGCGCAGCTTCGTGAATGATACAGTGAGTCGCACAAGAACTATCGCATGTTTCACCAATCCGAGGACTCGAGATGAAAGACATAGAGCAAAGAGGTTGTACTGCGGTAGACAAAGGAAAGGGGTGTAAGACCGTGCTCGACTGGCGCAGGCGACAGAAGGAGAGGACAAGGAAGATTGAGTGCAGTGTTATATTAGAAGCAAAGCGGCAGGGGGAAACATACGCAGATGTGGAGGAGCGATAGCCCCTAATAGTATAGCCGTGCCGGATCTGGTTACGGCGTCATTGTTTCTATGCAAACTTTCAGGTGATTTCCGCTGGGCGACACCTTTTTCTCTGTTCTGGACCGCTGCGAGTGTTCCACCAATCGGATCATGAGTACCGGGATCATCTGTTGATGCGCGTGTTCAGCAGAAAAAAAGCTCCGATCAGTAGGAAAAGTGGTTATTGAAAAGCAATGGACTCCGATTCGCATATGTGACGCACAGAAAGCTATTTTGTACTTGTACCGCTCGTCGCATATCAGTAGTCCTCTCCCCGACTTACAACTTCCTTCACAGTCGGCCGTAATAGAATCGTGTGTTCCTGAAATAAGATGAATACAGCACGAGTTCACAGAAGTTGGGGCGCACAAATTGGGCTGTCATTGATCCAAGCTGATCACATAGAGGAGGATAGTCCTGCACCACACCTTGTGACACTAGGTGATTCAGCTGCAAAATGGAAAGTCAGACTCCACGAACATCGACATACACGCAACAAACGTACTGCTAGCAAATATTTACTCTCGCCAATGCGGTCCAAGTAGCGGCGACAAAACGGTAAAGTTCCGAAATTCTTGTTGATCGTCTTCAACAGTGACTTTGCAGAAGTCAATCTAATCGAAATGAAGCAATTGCGGGTGATGAGGAACATGAAACTAACCTCAATGGCACATGTGGCGCATCATACACCTTCGCGTAATGAGAACAATCTCCCTTTGGTGAGTCCGTCAGCACAGATGAAAACCAATAGAGATGCGAGACTTACGCTTTCAATAATCCGACCGCGGCCCGTAGAACCAAATGTCTCAATTGCAAAGTACTCGCCCTCTTCCATCTTGGTCTGATCCTCATTCTTGACTAACATAATTGACTTCCCTCCGTGAATCTGATAAGGGTTGATAGAATGTCCGCTCAAATTCTCGATGGGTTTAACTTGAGTCTTTTAGAAAGGAATCATGAAATCACAGATAGAACGCACCAGGGTAAACCTTGCCTCCGACTTCAACCTCGTAAGATTCCATGGTTTCCTGGATAGCTCCAGCAAGCTCGCCAAGGCGGACGTCGATGCCTGCTTCCTAGAGAATAATCAGATCTGGACAACATGATTAAGGCAATGCGGGGGACTTACTCTAACACCAGTGTCGGTAGCAGCTTTAACAGCTTCGAGCAGCTTGTCATAGGTGTGATCGAAGGTCATTGTGAAGGCGGAGTCAAGTATCCGTCCTTTCACATGTACACCAAAGTCCACTTTCAGAACGTCGCCTTGCTGAAGCACTGCGTTGGCAGAGATGAGCCCTTTGACGTGAGAAAGAAGCTGGCAAGCGTACCTCTAGTGTCCCCAGCATTGGGGGTGTAGTGAGCTGCGCAATTGTTCAAGCTGACACCTGTTGGGAATCCAACTCCAGATTCAAGCCCGTTTTCTTCCACGAGTGCCCGGGTTCCATCTTCGATATTTTCGACGATTTCTGTCATAGTCATTCCAGGACGAATGTATTTTCGAGCGTGATTGCGGACGAGTCGATGCACTTGTGCTGCCCTTCGAATATTTTGATACGTCGCCTCTGGATCTTCGTTGATCATTCTCTCCTCATATCGTTTCTCCTCGGACGTAATTCTCCAGGTGTTACTAAAGCCAAATCAGATCGCCCCAAGTAAAGCGTAAACTACACGCACTCATCCTTATACGGCTGGAGTTCACCCTCGGGATAAATACCGTCTGGGTAAAACTTTGAGAGCCCAATTCGAGGAGGCTCGCTCTGTTCTAGTTTTTTCTTTTTGGGTTTCTTCTTTTTCTTCTTCTTCTTTGCGTCTCCTGGTCAAGAGCAAGATGCAAGATAAACGGTGATCGTTAAAGCAAGGATTTCGGACAACGCACCGTTTGCGGCGCCGTTATGATCCTCTTCTCCATCCTCGATCTCATTTTCGTCGACTTCGGGTTCTTCCTTGCCGGTTGCAGGTTGTTCTGCAACTACCGCGGAGCTCATATTGAAAGAGAGCAGGCTGCAACTGAATGAGAATTGTGCATATTGCTATTGGTCAAAGATCAGATGGCGTGCCCCACATACCTGCACTAGTCTTATCGGGCTATGGGAATGTTTAGATGGTCGATATTTCTGATGGCGACGAACGCAATTTTTATGATACTGACTCAGCAGATAGCATGCGTCACTATTTATCAGGTTGCCGAGGGTTGCCGTCTAGTCAAACAATTGCATCCAGTTATATTATACATCGGCTCCGTAGTATGTGGGTGTCTGGAAATAAATGTGCATCTATCCTGAAGAAAAGTACTACGACTGTGCCCCAAGTCGTATCTCTAACCCCTTTTTGTATATCTCCAGCTCTTCTACAACGTTCATAAGCGCGTTGCACTCCCATTGGCCATACAAGAATCCTTCATAGAGCATTGTCGTCGCTAACCAGGCAATGAAGATAGTAAAGACTAAAAATATGGGATTGATCCAGGGATGCGGCAGCCACGATGAGCCAATCACGATGGCGACGAGAATAACCAGACACAGGCCGAATACATATAGCTCGCGACGTGCGCGATAGCGTGAAAAGTGATAACACGCGCCCAAGGCTTGAATGGTAGTCGTTATTGCCGCGTTGGAAAGTTCTGTTGAATGCCTAAACGGCGGGGCAGGAAGAGATGAAGATGAAACGTCGTTATTTGCTCCATGCGAATCAGAATCAACAGGCGCAACATCCTCCTGTTGGATTTCTAAAGTGGCTTCAAGACCAAAGTGATCCGAGAAGGAATGAGGGGTACCAGGAACCTTGTGAGTGAGGACAACTTTGCAATCGGTACATTTCAACTGAGCAATTGATGACGGCCGCATAGGTTGACGGTAGAATATGTAATCCAGTCTCTTGCCCCAGAATTTGCGAGCGTACGGATCGAGAGGTTTCCCAGCCGAGTAGGAATTCATGGGTGAGTCGGCAGTTACGCCAAATTTAGTAATGGCTTCATGCGGTGGAGGTATAATACTCGAAGACGGAAGGCTGGGGTGTGTCACAGCCCATGAATCGTGCAGCGAGGCGTGATCTCGAATGATAGTCATAGGTAATGTCGTCGGAATGCTGTTGAAATCGCCTGCCTGAACAAGATATGAGTATACAGGTCATTCACGCGGCAGCCACCGTACCGCAATCACGTAGCGTCCGAGTTCGGCAGCCTGACGTGCAAGTTTGGCAAACTCCCACGCATTAACGAGCCTGTGGGCTCTGTTATGCTCGGGTCCCTCTTCTCCTCCCTTGGCAAAAAGCTAGACGACGGATTTGAGTAAGCTTTCCAGAAACAGAAGAAAGCTGAGCTGACTGACATGTGTATTAAATATCTGCACCTGGCCCAAGACCGGATGTAAGATGACCACGCTTGTGGCAGCTTTGCCAACGAACCAGTCACCAGCAATAACGTCTATGGGGGCCCCATTCAAGGAATAAGGATGCACTGAGGTCGCAATGATAGGAAACCGGGTGAATATGGCCAGACCAGAACCAAGAGCTCCGCTAGTGAACACGACATAAGCACGCGTCCATATACATGTACAAGAAGTATACCTATAGAAAAATTTGGAGTGAGGTAGTCGCTTCGATACAGATTCCCTGACATGCACGTAGTCGGAGAATACCCAGAGCTCCTGCAGCGTTATAACGTCGTAGTCGGCATTGCTGAGCTCATTGGCAATGGCTCGGATGCGCTCAAGGCGATTCTTGGAGACATACTTCAGGCCCCTGCACGTTACATGTCAGTGAGCTTGCAACGATGAAAAAACAAAATTATTGGACCAGCAATTTAGCGTCAAAACTCGAAGCTGGGTCTCCACCATGGACGGAAGCGGCAAGAGATGTGGCTGTGTATGGAGGCTGTGCGCCCTTCATGTGGTCACACCGTGACCTCACCTCTTTTGCTCAGCAACCATGACCACCGCCACCCCTCGAACTCCCTTCACCCGCGACGAGTGCGTCCTTCATCGTTCCTATTCTCCCCTTTGACTCAACTCTACTTTTCTCAGTATTGCTATCGCTACTCGTGCAGCAGATAGCTTCACTCGCCTCTATTATAACACCTATGACTCTTCCACTCGGGTGGCGGACTTACCCAGTTTCTACCGGACTTCGTCGTCCTTATCCTGGAACGGGACGACGAAGCAAGGGTTGGACGGTCTGAAGGAGCTCATTACGAAGATGCCTCCAACGAAGCATGATATGCAATCATTTGACTGTCACCCCATACCTGGTAGGCTTCAATTCGGTGCCTCGAAGAGGCCTGACAACTCACTGTCAAATTCTCTACAGGCACATCACCGCCATCGCTTCTTATCACGGTTTCGGGGAATGTTGTTCATGGACGCGGACCGGCTGGCAACCCACATACCACCGGAGCGAGGACCATAGACGGCCACGGTCGCGTCTTTTCCCAGACGTTTTTGCTAGTCCCCGACGCCACAGCCGCGGCTACGAAAGCAGGAGAGGTTGGAAAGTACTACATTAGCGCTGATGCACTAAGATTTGTTGGTTAAATACTGCGGTAAGCACTATTAGCTTGATCGTGGCGACGTCTCATCGCTTCCCCCAGCTTATTTGTATCATTTTACCCAATGCCCATGGGCATGGACTCCACCTGCCTCTCAAAAATATAGTATTGTATCATACCCCATATCATCGACTGTATCTCTTAAGTTCTCTTATTCTTCATTTCCCTCTAGTTAGAAGCTTTTATTTAATTAATGCTCGCCTCTCAAATATAATTTATCATTACACAGCATACAACGGAATACATAAAACATATTATCCAAATGTTTGACTCTGAAAAGTCATCGTAAGAATAAAGGATAGGTGAGGGGAAAGTTGAACTTACAGATCTTGCACTCCTTTTGACTTTCGAAAGACGCCATTCGTCCGCCTTCTCATACTTGTTATAGAGGGGCTCGATCTTCTCCTGCTTCTTTCGTTTACTGATTTTGTTGGCGTCCGCAACCTTGAAGAACTGTGGCGCAACTTCAACGAGCCACTTAGGTTCTACGGCAGTCACGTTGTGGCAGTATTCCCTCGTGGTAAGGACCAATTCGTGATAGACAACCCATTCAGGGTTCCGATTGAAGAGCGCAGAGGATGGGTGAATGTAGACGGGTGTACCCTCGACAAGAGTCTTGTATCCTTCTTGCGGGTCTTTCTTGGCAGCATTTCGGAAGAAGCCCGAAGCAATTGCCATGCGAACGCGGTTATAATCACGACCCGCTGATAGAATATCATGCTTATACCTGCAATTATATTCGTTAGCACCGAGAAAAGAAACTCCGCGAAACGAGGTAAACAGACCGATCCATAATGCCAAGCAACTGTTTCCGCACATCTTGTGCCCGCCGCATACTCCTAGCCTGGATGAAGTTCTCGTAACACCATGGGTTGGAGAAGTTCGCAGCCTTCCAACCGTTGTACACCGTCAGAAGAGTGAGATGGTCTCCCTCGGGCTGATGGAACTTGGCCTTTTTAGAATCGGCTTGACCTTGCTTCTCTTTTGGACGATAAAACACAGTTTGGACGGATAGCATAGCCACGATGGACAAGATCTCCTCTGAGCATCCTAGCTCTACCGAAGCAATCAGCATTTTCGCTAGTGGCGGCTCCATAGGGAAGTCAGCCATCTTTCTCCCCAGTCGCGTCAACAACCCTTCGTCATCCAATGCTGATAACGCATACAATGACTCCAGTGCAGTGAGCATAGTCTGCGCTGGGGGTGGGTCCATGAAATCGAAACTCAACAAGTCATTGATGCCCATAGCCTTCAATTGCAGGATGGTTGATGCAAGGTTAGTTCGCTGGATATCCGGGATGGAATTGGGTAACATCTCATTACGGTATGCCGCCTCGGTATACAGTCGATAACATTTACCGGGCCCTGTGCGACCAGCACGACCAGAGCGCTGCCGAGCCTGCGCCTGCGATATAGGCATCACAACGAGAGAGTCCATGCCCAATCGTGGATCATATGCGTTCTGTTTTGAAAATCCTGGATCGATGACATAGTAGATACCAGGAATAGTCAAACTCGTCTCGGCAACGTTAGTGGCAATAACGACTTTGCGAGCCCCAGGCGGTGTAGGTTCGAAGACTCTGGATTGTACTTCAGAGGGAAGGGCAGAATAAATAGGAAGGATAATGAGTTCAGGTACTTTGGGACCGAGAGCTTTCATACGCTCGAAGAGAATTTCACAAGCTGTATCAATCTCTTCTTGTCCAGTCAGGAAGAGAAGAATGTCACCGGGTGGCTCGGAAAGGTGGATCTGCATGACAGTGATAAGGGAGGCGTCGAGATAGTCACTTTCCGGCTCCTTGGTGTAGAGGATTTCAACAGGGAAAGTTCGGCCAGGAATGGTGAAGATAGGACATCCAAAGAAGTATTTTGAAAACTTCTCTGCATCGAGTGTGGCGGACGTTACGATGAGTTTAAGGTCAGGTCGACGTTTGACGGCCTCTGGAATAAGAGGTTTAGATATCCATGCTGAAAAGAGAAGAAAAGAAACAAAAACATACTCTTCATTAAACCGAAAAGAACGTCAGTGGCGATCGTTCTCTCGTGAGCCTCGTCCAACATGATGACCGAATATGAGCTGCACAGCGGATCGATCAAGCATTCTCGCTGAAGCATACCATCCGTCATGTACTTTATCCGCGTCTCGGGACTGGTACAGTCTTCAAAACGGATAGTATACCCGACTTCTTGTCCCAATCGACAACCGACTTCTTCGGAGACACGCTTAGCAACAGACATTGCTGCAACACGTCGAGGTTGTGTACAACCTATCCTGCCACGATCAGCGAAACCTGCTTCAGCAAGGTATTGGACCATCTGCGTCGTCTTTCCGGAACCGGTGTCACCAACGACGATGAGAACTTGATGCTAAGAAGGGAAGTTAATGGACCTCAGCTAGAGACAGGCAGAGCGTACACACCTGTTCGATAGCTTGAAGTAGGGGATCGCGTAGCTTGTAAATGGGCAAACTCTTCCGTTGGTCCTGGATGCTGAGCGTCGTAATCTCTCCAAACGTCGTGGCCTTATTGAAAGTCTGCTCCTTCCATTTGGGCACTTCTCCAGCTTTCTGGCCCTTCAAATTGCCTCTCATATCCTGAGCAAATGTTCGATCTGATTCTTTGGCCATGGGGTCTAACCACGGCTGACTAAAATCTCTTGCTTCGGAATCCACCTGTTCATTTGCCTCCTGTTGCCTGAGCTCTCGTCTTTCCTTTGCAAGGGATGCTCCAGCCAGTGCAGCTCGATTCAGAGAACCGTCTGGAGCCTTGACAACCTTCACTGGACTGAGATCAAGGGTGCGCTTGGTCTGACCAGCCAAGAAAGGCGGCTCGTCCTCCCGGATCTCAACATCAAGTTCCTCTTCAATTTCGGCATGCACCATAGGATTATTCATCTCGTCATCGAGGTCAGGATATTCCGATGCATCAATGGCTCCCGAGGAAATCAACTGCTTGATTTCCCAGCGCTCCGGAGAAGTCAGTCGCTTCGCAGATCGAACGGGAGGGTCATTCTTGGACCGCAACGGTAGTGCGTTTGCTCCGGAAGATGCATTCCGTATTGACTTGACTCGTTCCTCTTCCATTTCCGCCTCGGACTTGATGCGAAGATGAGGCGTCAAGTCGCGACCAGACGCTTGATCGACATCCTTCATTGAAAGCCCAATTCTGCTACCGGCCACACTTACAACCTTGACCTTGACATTTTGTCCGCGACTGAGGAGATCCATAGCCGAATTTGCTCGCATACCAGTTTGGATGTTGGATACATGAACCATACCTTATTGACATCAGTGATGGCAATCGCATTTCGAGGAAATATACACACCTTCTACCCGTCCAGCTACACCTTCTAATGTGACGAAAGCACCGAACTCCTTCAGCCCTGTCACCCGTCCGTTGTAAATCTTGAATAGCACAGGCCGATCGTCTAGTGAGCCACGGCCACCATAACCACTCCGTCTGTCACGAGAGCCGTAGTCCCTTCCGCGAGGAGGACTAGGAGACCGTGGGCTTTCTCTTCGTTGACGTTTCGGCTCTCGATCGTCTTCCCAAGGCCTCTCCCTCACTTTCCGGCCAGATACCAGGTCACCTATCTCCTGCAAGAAAACATCATCTGCAACTGGAGCTTTGACCTCACTGTCCTTTAGAGCAAGCCCAGGAAACAGCCGCTTCTTCTTCTCCTGCTCTGTCAGCTCGCCCTCTGTCACCGCACCCTTGGCATCTCCGTTTGTCGATGGCTTGTGTTTCTGTTTATGTTTTGGGTGCATGCTGAGAATAAGACGGTCGACGTTTTCGACAAATGAGTCAGGAAATTCTGCCCCCGCATCCTTCAGTTTTTGTTTGAATGATGGTAGACTTTTGTTGGACTGTTCATGGAGGGCGATGACGAATTCTGCAAGAGTTTTATCATTGAGACCCGTATAATTGGTGATTTCCTGGGTTATTTTAGCGACAAGTGATAGTAATTCGAGGTTGTAGATGTCAGAATTCGCCATGCAGATGGTAGAAAGGAATGAGCGGGTGTGTTATGTAAGCGTCGAAAATGACATCAACACGCAAAGCATTTCTTTTGTTCCATACCTCCATGACCTCCATGCCTGTCAGTGCGCCTTTGCCCATGTCTTTAGATGACATCAAGAAACTCGCCGATGCTGAAGCCAGAGATTTGCATCCTGTACGCGGACTGCTTTTTATATATGCTCAGAATGCTGACAAGGAGGATAAGGTGAAAGTTACCACCAAGAATCTGGAGAAGAAGCAAGCCCAACTGGAGGAATTCTTATCGCTACTACCAACAGCTGGACAGAGCTGGGTCAGTACAGTGAAAGGGCTACCCAAGTTGCAGGACCCCGTACGTCAGTCGCCTGTGGATTTGTTCATGACAATCATCTCCGAGTTCCTCCCAGGGAAAGGCAACCAAAAGAAAGAGAGAGAAAATCGTGGACTTGCATGCATGCATATCCCACCTTGCATGTCATTGCCGATGCTGACCTTCTTTCAGGCTCGAGAAGTGCCAACGAAGAAAATACGAACGATGCCAACTCTCGTGGACGCAACCCCTGCAGACTCTCAAATGTTGATGGATTACTTCTACTACTGGGAACCTACTGCTTAGATCTCTGGCTCTTGCTATTCCGGTCCTGCTCCCTGCAACTTCTCTCTGTCGGTTTTCCCGTTATCATATGACTCTTGTATACGATTTTGCCTGTATAACCTAATTGTTCATCGAAGAAATGTGTCGTGTACTCATATTTTATGTATTGGTTGATAAAACTTTTGGTCGTGATGTGTAGTTCGTCGATGACTCGACGATCGCGATGAGGTTATTGAAATGTTGATTTTTCTGGTCGCATTTTTGGTACTTGAAATATTGGTTATTGCATCTTAAAATTCATACGAGCATCGCCAGCTCAACAAGGTGATGATATAAATTTTCATGCAATTATGTAAACAAATGAGTGAGATACAACTGAAAAGTTTTTCGACGCCCGAACTGTCAAAAAACGCGAGCGATCCCAAAAAGGCAGCTGCGCCAACTATTCTGCAAACAGCAATAAGTGGAGTGGCTGTGCATCCACCTTTCATCTTTGCACTCTCCCGCACTTATGCCTCCCCGCAGGGTAATCGTAAAGTCTGGAAACGCAGGAAATTCTTCTAAACAGCCGGACAAACCGAGTGACTCGACAGACCGAGAAAGAGCTCTGTTTCCTCCGGGGTCGAAATATCCTCTAAGTTTGCTACATGAAAGGTGAACTTCCTCATCAATCATTTGTTGGGAAATCAAGGTAAAAGCCAATCAAATTTTAGGTGCCAAAAGAATGGATGGGAGAAACCTATTGTTGAAACGGTAAGGTTTGTCCTCCCTTGGCGCAAATCGTTGATGGTACCTCCAATCTTGATAGCGTCAAGTAGGCGCCGACTGGGCGTTTACCGTCATCTTGAGTCGAATAATCAAGAAGAGCCCCGAGAAAGAGTCTATTCGCTTTACCCCACATCCCCCATACCTGATGTCAAGCGTCCTGGAAGCCCGTCATTGGGGTGCCACATATGCCTTGTACCGTGTTCGTCTACTACCGTTTAATGAATGCTTTGTCTCCTTATGAATCGTTTCTGCAGTTTTGCAACAGTATTCAGCTCAACCTGGTATTGCCAGAAGGACCACGGTCATATTGGATGCAACTTGCAGCAGAACACAAAAACGCGCCAGAACATCTCAAGTGGATGTATGACGCTGATCCATTCGCCGCTCGTAAACTAGTAGAGCAGCGACAAGCTAAAGCAGCGGAGAAACGTGCAGAACCTGAAACATCAGAGTCGCACACTGGCAGTTCTAATACTTCTCTTGGTTTCCAAAACTGGCCTGAGGTCAAGATGTCCAATGAGCTACGCAACCAGGTTGAGGATGCTGTTAAGCAGGTCTGCGCTTTGCTTGCTTTAAGATCGCTTACTCAATAGTTGATAGGGCTGGGTCTCACTTCCTGAAGGTGTGCAAACTGCAGTACCCAAGGATATCCCTGAAGAGGAGATACAGGCGGGGACTCAGAAGCTCCAACATCTGGGCTTTACGCCTATCCAAGCCCGGAAGGCGGTTGATTTTGTCTCCGAGCCTTCTGCCATTTCAGCGACCCTCCTGACATCTCAAGGTTTCCTAGAAGCATGCATTGAGTATCTGGTTCTCCATGTACCAGAATGCGATCTTCCTGAACGTTTTCTGCCGGAAGTGAACTCCTCCAACTCTTTTATCACTTCAGTGCATGTTGGGACCGATGATCTCAAAATGCGGTGGGTCATAGAGAAAGCGACCAAAGAGGCTGGGTGGCCAGTTCACGTTGTTCGAGAATGTCTCTCTGATTCGAGGTTGATAAATTCCTGGGATCTTCTTGTTGCTACTTTGTGCCAGAGACTTATTGGCAAAGATGTCACTTGTCTATTCGACGACTCGAGTAAAGCATTATCACCATATGAGATCGACCTTGATGACGTAGAGGGCCTCGGTGGCCATGCCGAAGAGCACCAGCTTATCCTGCCTCTCTTCACTGTACCAATACAGTTGCACATTCTATACTCTGCCAAAAGATTTCCTCGACGAGGTATTTCCTACATTTAAGCCAATCGACTGCAGTTCACCTCTTCTGAAGATTACACGCCGATGTATCTGACGTCCTCCAAAATCCCTGCTTATGTTCGCCTTCATATGTTATCTCGACTCTTGCAGTCCGACGAGCTGTTAGATGCCAGTGGAGGCTTCTGCATAACGGCGTTATCAATTCTGGATGAAGAATGGGCTAACATAGAGGCCAACGGGCCACCTAGCATATCTACAGTTTTCCAGCACTTCTCGCGACGCTCAGAAGTCGCATCGAATTTGGAGCCAGAGGATGTTTCCCTCGCACAAGCTACCGGTCGGAGAAGAGACAATGGTTATTCTCAGGACCGGAGGACGGACCAGCAAATCAAGGAAGAATACGAGCGTCTGCGGAGAACGAAGAAAGCACAATATGATGTCATCATGGCTGTCCGACAAAAGTTGCCAGCTTTTGCCTCTAAACATGAGTTCCTCAAAATGCTGGAAGATAATCGCGTCGTTGTTGTGGTGGGAGAAACAGGTTAGTATTACAACTGCCATCTCCTTATTTCTCTCTGATCAGCTAACCCCCAGGTTGTGGTAAGACTACGCAATGTAGGTAAAGGATCGCCAATCAACGACCTACACGCTGACTTTGGCTAGTACCACAATTCATTTTGGATTCTCTCATCGACTCTGACCGGGGGAAAACCACTTCTATTGTCATTACCCAGCCCAGGCGTATATCGGCTATCGGTGTCGCATCGCGCGTATCTAATGAGCGCCTTGACGATGGTTCAGTAGGATATGCCATTCGTGGCGAAAGTACTAGAAAACCGGAGACCAAACTCTTGTTTTGCACCACAGGTGTAATTCTCAGACGCCTCAGCTCCGGGGACAAGCTGAAAGACGTCTCGCATATTATTGTGGACGAGGTACAGTACGATTAAATTCGTTTTGACTCTCACTCAGACGTGATAATTAGGTACATGAACGATCAGTCGACGGCGACTTCTTGCTCCTGGAGTTGAAGGAACTCTTGACGGAAAATAAGACTCTTAAGGTCGTCCTCATGTCTGCTACTATCAACCACGAGACTTTTATTAGGTACTTTGGTGGCGCACCCCTGCTGACCATCCCCGGGTTCACGCATCCAGTGACCGATCTGTAAGTGTTTATCCATATCCACATTATGCGTCTTTTTGTAATGATTTACAGGTACTTGGAGGATGTCATCTCATTGATAGAGTATCGCCCATGGGCGGTCAAACCGGCGCAAAAGGAGAGTCGAGAAGAACAGGAAGCGTTCCGTACTGAGTATGCCTCCAGTGGTTTGAGTGACGAATGCATCACTGCCCTACAAAATTTCACTTGGGCGAACACCATCGATTATAAGGTCAGATGCTGCCAAGGAGAGGCGCTCCCTTGCTTATTCGTGATTTCCAGATGCTTGCCGCGGTAGTGAAGTACATCGTCACTACATCGAAGACTCGTGGAGGTGTCCTCATTTTCCTTCCGGGTGTGCAAGAAATTCGACAATGTATGGACATGATAGAGGGAGTATTACCCTCAGGTACTCCCGCCGACATTTTGCCTCTCCATGCAAATCTGTCAAGCGAGGAACAGCGACGGGTATTCGTCAAGACAACCAAGTGGAAAATTATAGCCACCACCAACGTCGCGGAAGTCAGTTGTCTCCGAGTCAATGTACCATATAGACCTAAAAGTTTACTACCACAGACCTCTATCACTATCGATGACGTGATATACGTTCTGGACTCGGGAAAGGTCAAGCAGACACAGTACGATGGAGAGTCAGGTATCTCTCGTTTGGTGGAGACATGGGTTACGTTGGCAGAGGCAAGGCAGCGTCGGGGTCGCGCCGGTCGAACCCAGCCAGGTATATGCTATAAGCTATACACCAGGAAGCACGAATCGAAAATGGGAAAGTTCGTTGTACCAGAGATATTACGCGTTCCACTTGAAAATATTTCGCTTGCTGTCAAAGTAACAAGGGAGGACGAAGATGTCAAAGTCAGTACTTTTTTCTTGTCTACTAAGCATGGGATGCTCATCTCCCTTTTGAAGCATTTCCTAGGCAAGGCCATCTCTCCTCCTGACGTCTCTTCGATGGATACGGCTTGGGCGACATTGGAAAACCTTGGGGCCGTGGATGGACAAGGAAGACTGACAGCACTTGGACGACATCTTGTACGTTCATCTTTCTCCGATTTGGTCTTTGCTGACATCTCTTAGTCACTTCTTCCGGTCGATTTGCGATTAGCTAAAGTAATCCTGTTCTTATCCGAAGTTTTCTTTTAACTGACGTGACCGTTTAGATGCTTGTTCTCGGCACAATCTTTCGGTGCCTCAGTCCTGTACTCACCATCGCTGCATGTTTATCATCGAAGCCACTGTTTGTTAGCCCACTGGAGAAAAGAAAAGAAGCCTCGACGTACATTTTGGAACATTCAATGCACAAAAAGTGTAGCTGACCTTGTATCAGGGCCCGGGCACGCTTTTCCGAAGGAACTAGTGATCTTCTAACAGATCTTAAAGCGTATGACGAATGTATGCGGCTCCAGGCTGAAAGAAAATCATCTGGCGAAATGCGCCGGTTTTGCGAAGAAGTGTGTAACCGTGTGTTGTGTACCCTCCCATTTCTCAACGGTACATACATTCTTCCTTCAGAATTTCATCTCGGCGAGCACTGTTCGCGAAATATCCAACCTCCGAAACGATTTTCTTTCATCTCTTATATCAATCGGTTTTATTCCGCTGCACTCTAGATCATCTTCGCCATCCATCAATGTCAACAGCGAGAATATCAGCCTCCTCAAAGCGGTCATTTTAGGGGGCTTGTGGCCCAGAGTCGCGCGTGTTAACTTACCTCTGTCGGCAAGGAAATACGATAAGGTCCAAGGCGGCACGGTCCAGCGGGAAAATAAAGCCAAGGAATTCAAAATCTATGATCTCAGGAACGAAAGGGTGTTTCTACATCCTGCTAGTGTTCTTTTCGATTTCGCAGCATGGAGATCACAATATGTAGTATTCTTTACGAAGGTTAAGACAAGCAAGATCTTCTTGAGGGACGCGACCGAGGTATTTTAAAGATCAATGTAAGTGGCGCTTCGTTGACTAAAAGAATACTCCAGGTCCCGTTATATGCAATGCTTTTGTTCGGCGGAACCGTGTCAGTTAATCAAATTGCAGGTGGAATAAGCATCGATGGAAAGGATGGTGTAGTGAAGCTCAAAGGATGGCCACGGATAGGCATCCTTGTTAATCACTTGCGGCAAGTTACATCAATTTTGGGTTGTTGCACACTGATTGATACCAACCATAGTCGTCTCCTTGACGCGCAGCTACTGTGTAGCATCGAGGAAAGTATGATCGTGGGACAAGGGCCTAACAATCCTGTCGTTGAAGCAATGCTTGCACTGCTGTTACATGATGGTCTAACTGAGTGATTGCGAGCGCAGCAGTCCGTACTGATTTCATTGTTATATATATCATTTCTCCTGCCACATTAACACTGACGCAACACTCGGCCGATTAGCAAGAGACTCACGACCTCGCGCATCGTCTACGTCAGCTACGACGTATACTGCAACGGCGGTCCCGATAGCCCTTTTTTTCATCGCGTCGTATCTCGTTCTTTTTTATCGTACTGCCTTGAAACGCGAAAATATTATTTTTACACGTATAAAGATTCTTCAACGAGAGAGAACTTTTATGATATTACTTTCCTGTTTCCTTGCTGGCGCACCTTGTTCTGCCTTGGTCTTTGGGCCTCCGAGTTCCACCGTTGCATCTGGCCGTGGTGTCATTTACACCGTCCGTATTCTGTTGTCTCGATCGTCATGCTGCTCGAAGATATCCCCAGTCTCCATAGCATTTCTTTACTGTACGTCCAAAATCAGTCGTCATTGTAATAGTTTTGCTGCGTCAACATGTAGGTACTCGTACTAAGGCTGTGTGGGTTGTGATATAATACATAGTTGCTCCAACTGCGAATTGCGTAGACTCGAGCCAGTCCCTTCGGTTGAGACATGATACACTTTGTAGAGACGTGTGTAGAAGAGATCATAGCGATTGCGTGTTTTTCACCCGAGATCTGGGAGACCCATGTCAGTTGGAGGATGAGGCCTTGAGGTGCCGTGGGGTATTATTGACCTTCATAAAACCCAAAATGAAAGTTGAAAAACTAAATCAGCGCGCGCGAGTTTGGAGATGTGCAGCGATCAACATAACCGCCGCAGTGCTCTGGCTTCTCCAAGACCCTAGATCCCACTCCATAAAGGGAGAGGTGGCGCTACTGTGGTGCTGTCAGTACCTACTGACCAAGCGGATCAAATACGAGTACTCACGCTCTCGGTCGGGAGCATACGTGCGAAGCAGTGGGCGACGAGGATGGCTTTAGGGACCTGGCAGTGCCAGGAAGTGATACAGTCGACGGTGACTGAAGCCTTAGAGTTGGATGGGCTATTCTGACGAAGGCGCCGCCTACGGACATGGTGGAAAATGAGTGAGCAAAGACATTTGCTATAAGTATCTCGACACGTTGCACAGGTCTCAGATAACCGGTTAAACGCGTCTAGAGAGGGGGGTGTCCGAGTCGGCACCCATCTGACTCGGGAATATAAAAGCCGCACTCAGTGAGCGTGATTTAACCGAGACAAGCACGGAAGCACTTTCGGCTGCGGACGATCACGAAAGATCGAGGATCAATACTTCAGGAAGATCCACGTTTTTTGACTAACTCTCACTCGAACGAATGATTGGTATCGATTATTCGGTATGTGCGTGACTATGAAATACATCGTTGCATTATAAATCGTTACTGCTCTATCCTGACGGTGACCTGATATACCCTGAATCTGAAAATAGCCGTTTGAGCGCCCAGATAAAGAGTGAGAAAGATAGGACGTACAAAATTATAAAATAATGCATTTGTAGTTTTTAAAACCTTGCTACGGGGACGCGCCGGTTGTCCAGCTCTCGCTCATCGCTCTACGTTTAGGAGTAGGGCGTCTCCCATAGCCAAGGGAGGCTTGTGCCTGCGCATTGGCCTCTGTGCGTTCAATACTCCGGGTGGACTCCGGCATCGCAACTGCGGCGAAGTCAACACTGCTTGAACTGCTGGTGCTACCGCCTTCAGACTGCGGTAGCGCTTTAAGAATAATCTTAGCGCCCGTAGGAGGGGTAGCAAAATAGGGATACTGATAAGGTTGGGTACGCGGTGCTGGTGTAGGATTCGATGATTTGCGTGATGTTTTGAAGGAAAAATATGAATTTGCTGTGGGTGATGAGCCAGCAGACGAAGTTGGGGAAGAGACTACACGCGAGCCTGACAAGCGGCGAAATGGAGGGCGTGCAGCCGATTCGGGAGATGAAGGGGTATTAATGGTGTCTGATGCAGTTTGTTGTCTACAGCGCTGCCATGAAGTGGACAGGCTAGACGCCCGAATAGGTTTAGGGCGTTCTATTGAATCTATGATGCTAAGAGTCAAGAGGATTATCGAGCAAGATAAATGGGTGACGTACCAAGTGAAGTTCTTGCTTCATTATTTCGTTTCTTGCTTCCCAAAGGATATCTCATCTTTGGCAAGCGAGACGACAACAGGGATGATCGGCGAGTTGAAGAGTCAGACTCTGCTGAGCCCTCTCCGCTTTCTGTACTGCCAGAGGACAGCGTCAGGATAACTTTAATGGGAACCTGGGTGGAAACGAGTGTCGATGAGGATGACCGAGGACTGGAGTCACATTGAGACGGTAGATTCTCGTCGGACTCATGCTTTACTTCCTCGGTAGGGACCGAAAACCGTCTAGAGTTTCCAGACCTGATCTGAGAGTCCAAGAAGGAAACATGTCGGGTGGCAGTACCGTCTGGAGTGGACGGCTCCGAGCTGAGGGCTGCTCGACTTCGGGAACGAAGAATGGATGCTTGCCGACGTGAAGAAGATTGTAGAGCAGGGGGTGCAGAACGTCGGCGAGCTTTGCGGGAGGTCTTTTTCGCCAACTCGGGGGCAACAGGCTTTGCAATGGGCACAAGCCATATAAACCATATGGCAGCTACGCTCTAAAACCAAGTCAGAAGCTGATTAACTTTGTTTAAGGAGGTAGCTACGTACCACTCCGAGGCCAATGGAACTGAGTGCGCCGGCGATGAAAGTAACGAAAAAGGACCGGGAAGGTGGAGAGGTGGTCATAATAGGCATGTCGTTGTCGTTTCGTTGGAATAGATAAATGAACCAATAGACTAGGATAAGCAAACAGGAAAAGAATCAAGCATTATCTCTCCGGAGTCCGGAATGTCAAGGACAGGTCGGACGTCGTCGCGATCGAAGGAAGGAAAGGGGGCCTTGACCGAACACAAGAAAAGGAACAGTCAGTATAAAAGTCAGGCAGTGGCACGACTTGCAGTGGGACGACGATGCATGGACGGTCGAAAGAGCGGTGGCGAGAGCGCTGGACCATTCAATTTGTATTCACACGGACAATCCTCAATTGGGTATTCCAGATGAGACCACTTTTTTGTTCACGTCACCTCTCTGACTCATCATCGCGCTGGGCGCCGTGCCGTCATTGTCATGTGAGGACGCGTCGCGTCAATTTCATTTCATTTACTTTTACAAACTCATTTTGGATTATAAACTACTTGGACGGGTTCACTCCGACCGCTAGACTCAGTCAGCAATGCATCTCAGGAGCGGAACGGAAAAAAGCGTACTGATGGCTCCAATAATGCCTGTGGATTGATAATCTTAATCAGCGAGTGGAACGACCCAAATACCAAAGTATATGCTCACCTGTGGGCCAGTCGTCTTGGATGGATGTCACGCTAGAGAACGACCATCAGTGCATTCTAGCGACACCTTTGCGGGTGGTACACACCTGATAATGGCATTGCTTCCGTTACTGTTAGCCGTGGCATAGTCTGGGTCCTGAGCGTCCATAATGCGGGCGTTGGTGTTCTCATTGTAAGGAGTCGACATGGCGATAATGTTAGTCCAGGGGTCGGTGAAAAACAACTCTCCTGTGTGGACAACGGGTGAAGAGATGTCTGAAGTCTGGTGGACCGCAATGTTCATGTGATTGGCACCATCTGAAGTATATCCAGGGAAGATAGTCTACAGGGCGAGTGCATGAGTGCTGGCATGATCGCGGCCTTGAGGGGCGCACCTGGAATTGAGCAACGCCGTCCGATGCCGTAGTGAAAGCTCCACGAAGGAAGTCGCCGTATTCTCCCACGGCGTTAGCTGCAATTTCAAAAAGTCGGTCAGGCTGGATCCGAGGGCGCGCTTGAACAAGCTAGCGCACCAGACCAGAGTTCAACCATTGCGTTGGAGAAGGGCTTGCAAGTAGTCACATCCATAACGGTGATATCGAGCGTGAATGCGATCCCACTTCAATTGTGGTCAGGAAAGTCATTGATTTTTAAGAGAGAAGGCATACACTTGTCCATCAGTAACGTCTTGACGCACGGGCTGAATGGTTATGTTAGTAGTTGCGCTTAAAGGGTGAACCGCACTGTCATACAGGGTTGGCAACGTAGTCACCTGCAATTCACAAGGACTCAGCGCATTTAAGTTGATACATGAAGGATGCTTACTTCGGGCGACGTCAGGGGACAAGACACAAGCCTGCGGTGAGAAAAAAGTATAAGCAGAAGTAACCGATATGGTATGAGATTGCAGACGTTAGAAGCATCGCTTGACGTCGGTAGCGCTGCACCATGCCCGACCAAAAGACTGGCAGAGAGGACGGCGAAGGAGATGAAGTGTGTGAACTGCATATTTTAGTGACTCGAGGACTTTTTGTTCAAGGAAGTGGAACTGCCGAGTGAGTTGGGGAGTGATTCAGTAAAGTGGGCTTCTTTTATACTCTTCCAAGACCAACCAGCCCCGCGATGCCAGCAGGACTGACAAGACGATAATAATAGCGGCGTCGAAGTCGGCATAATCACGGCAGAAAAAGAGGTAAATGTATTACCACTGGAACCCCAAGATGATGATGATGATGCTCTCCTGGAACCCCAAGACTTTCCTGAATCATTGGCATCTTCCGCTGCATATGCCTCTCCTTCAACTTCAACGTCCAAAAACATCTTGAGACGAAGCCGTAAATTATCCATCACGATCCCGTGAGCATCCAGATAGACCTGCGGCATTTCTGCCGAATTAGCGTGTCGGTTGATTTACCTTTACAAGAAAGATCTTCATTCCTGCGTGTACATCGCGTTTCCCGAACAGGTTCATGAAACTTGGTGACATGTTGTGTTAGGCAAAAACCACGGTAAAATGACAGCAAGAGTGTTCTCCAGAGTTGGGCCCTGGGGCGTCAGAGGGCACGTCGCGATCGGCCCAGCACAAGTCGCGAAATCGAAGTACATACAGATCAGGCACCGCTGTAAATATCGACGGCGTCCATGATTCTTTCCGTTACAGATGTCGCGCAAAGAAGGAAATTCCCATCTTCTCTAAACGTTAGAGGGTGTTCGGCAGAGACAAATGACCACATTCGTACACTCTCATACCCACCCAGCCTCAACCATATTCCATTGAATGTGGACCTGTTCTTCATAACTGGAGACGCTGCCGTTAACGAAGAGATGGAAAGCATCGCTTTGCCCTCGTGTTTCCGACTTGACGGCATAGACTGCCTTCTCCTAGAGGTGGAGCTCCGCTGGTGAGCTTCGACAATGTGGTCGCTGGAGTACCAATACAATACCACCATCTGGCTCTTGTCCTATTATGACTAACAGCTGGACCAGGAGGACACACTTGAATGAATCAGGCTGCACGGCATGGAAAGCTAGCCTGTAGGTCAGGGAGCTAGAATACCAAAATCGTCGTAGTGACATACGAGCTGGAGAGATCTCTCCGGGTGTTTCCCCAATCACGATGGGATTAGCAGTTCACCTATTGCGATTTTTCATGGTCTAGGACGGATATCGAGGGCGTCCTCGTGAATATTCTGCCATCTGAAACCATTAATGAGGAAACCTAACAAGCATTGTCGGAATATTAGCGGTAGGTCGCTCCTAGTCCAGATCGCTAATCACCTCGTCCACGAGTCCATCTGTTTTCGTTCTAGGGATGTCCCTTGGTCCAAGAATACGAGTCCTGAGAGCCAGAAGACTACTTGTAGCATCATACTGTCATCAGCTGAATTGTCCAACAATCCAGATTCAAGCATCATCAAGAAACGAGAAGGCCCAGGTACGCATACATCTTCATGGATGAATGGGAACTTCTGGTGGCAAACGTTGGGTTCTGACATATGAAACTACGTTTCTGGCACTTCATGGGTAAGCGCAGAGAGAGAAGGGTAGGATTCTACTCGCCCAGCGTTTGTTCGGGATACCAGTCATGATGCATGGTGTATGTATGGCGATCAAGGGGCTCGCAAGCACATGTACTACCGTCTACCCCACGTCTGGACTTCGCCTTCGGCCGAAAGGTAAGTGTCATGGAAGGGACCTACTTCGTGGGACAGATCGTCTCTATCGAGGAAAGACTCTTGTCAAGATATCTCCGTCCCCAGAAGCTCGGATCAGAGTCGCGGTGGTTTTGGCGTTGAAGTTACCGGCTCAAGGCGGCCCGCCGTTGGCCGGACCCCAATGGCGGCTTCATGGTTCAACTTCTGCAGAAAGCATTCGCTGCATGTCTAGTTGGAAGACAGGAATCGATAGACTCTAGAGGGATAAGCCCTGATGAGAAGCCACTGACGAGGCGGCATGTTATTATGGAAAAACGACAATAAGCAGTAGTATAATGAAGTAAAAGCCTCACTCAGGCCTCGACTTTCTCTTCCTTGCCATCCTTCTCCCAAAACTTCTCTTTCTCATCTCTTTTGGTAATGATTCCAACGGCGTCAAAAGGATCAAAAAGAGTCAAAAGGAAATGTCTTTTATCCTCGTATCCTGGACCTTCAATCTCTGTAACACCGTCTTGGGCGAGGTATATCTTGTTATTAACGGGTAGGAAACGTGAAGGATGGAATGCGTTTAGAAGCACTGTGTTTGAGAACATGAACATTGCTTCGAATACCCAGAAGTAGAACTCGCGCTTTAGCAGTGGACTAATGTGGAGGACGTCGGAGTGAACGTTTAAGCTGGCGGCTTCAAAGTACTCCACGGTACGGTATATGGTGCGAACAGTGATGAGGGTGCAGCTGATGTAAAGAACGATAAGAACGGTGCGTAGGTTGTTTGGAAGCGTTCCCGTCTTGTAGCATCTGTAGTGATACCGTGCAGTGATAGCGACGAAAGCACACATGGACGCAATCTGGAGTAACAGCGCGGCCTTCAATAGATTCTTTCCCAAATTAATTTCGCTTTGAGAAAGAGATGAATTGGCGACACGCGGGGCACCAACTCCGGTAAGCGTTCCAATAATGAGGTCGATGCCAACAAAAGTAGACACGACACGCCCGGGATGAAGTGGGGAGTTGTACGGAACATAATACAAGATCCGTCCCAAAAGAAAGTAGTTGGCACCCTCATACACAGGGCTGGAAAAACATAGGGATTAGGACAAAGGCGAGTCGATGAAGAGGTGGAAATCAACATACGCGGCAATTAGAAATAATACAGTGCTAGCAATAAAAACACCAAGGTTGTCATAGTTGTAGGCTCCTATTTCCCGAGCCACGAACGCCCCTACAAAGAGAGTCGCAGCCCAAGGAAGTAAGCCACCAACTTTCCAGCAATGATATTTGCTACATGAACAGTGAGAGGAGACCAGTCGAACAGAAAGTACAACCCACAAGCACTGATAGGCGTGGATTATCCCAGAGATACCGAAGAGTACTGCAAAGGCAATCGGGGCACCTTTATTAGGTGCGTAATACCAATAACTACCGTCCACTATGAGTTGGTCAACACATTCAACAGGAAAAACAGAAATTATACCGTAGCCGTCGGGGAGCGTGCTGTTGCTAGACATGCTCGTAGGCAAAAAGAAGGGAGGTGAAACAGAAAGCCAGATATGGCGGTGCTTAGCTGCTGCCAATGTATTTAAACTCGTGAAGAATGCTGCGGAGCTGTATGTGGTGTAAAGAACAGATCTTTATCAGGATCCTGGTTGCTCTGGTTCTGTCAGCGGCCGAGTGTTGTGCGGTCTTCTATAGTGCCAAGATGTTTCGAAGGTTGTGCAAACGTTAACTTAATGGTTGAGATAGCCATCTGTGCACGTGGCAGCAAGGATTGCACCGCCTTGCGTCCACTTGCGTCAGGCGACTGGGAAGAAAGGAATTTAATATGTCACTAAATGGTGAGTCCCTTGCTTCAGCTAAGTAAGTGCTTGAGAGGGGAATGAATTAGACGCTGCCTCCTCGTCCTCAATCGCAAACGTGCTATCCCTTCGATGGCTGTGCTGGATATCCGGTCTGACCGGGTCTTCTCAGATTAATATCATGTGACCGTCGCGTGTGTCACGGTCTCAGAACAGAGCAAACAATCACTTACCGCCAGGATCGCATTTCTTTTTCTGACGATTCTTCTGCCCCAAGGGAATGCTTTTGCGGTCGGATAGTAGTGACTTTTCAGACGGCGGATTTGGTAATCTCACCGAGGCAGATTACGCGCTAATCGACGCTGCTAGCAACACCGCATCTTCCAGCGAAAGAACGCCAAAGGGGGGCCCCAAGGTTGAAATCATAGTAGAGGATGACGATGCCCTTCCTGAAGCACAGGAGGATACGCGTAGCATGTATGAACGCTTTCGTCAATACCAGAGACTATCAGTCTCTGATCTCGTCGGCCCAGCCTGGTAAGTTTCTGGTCACGACACAGGGGAACGTACTTATGGAAAGAAATACAAGGTGTGAAGTACAATTTGAATACGGCTTGTTGCAAAAGCGCTCGAGGCGTCTGGAGCACAGGCCGGCGTCATTCGTCTCTCGGAATGGGAAAGTCATGTCCGTCAAAAAAGATGTCGCTGCTGTCAATGACGAAGTACAGAGGAGAGGAACGGTGCGCTTATACTACCTGTTCTGTTGATATCCCATGTTTACTGTTGCGTAGTTTGTACACAAAGAATTGGAGCGGGAACTGAAACCGGAAGAAGTCCTTGTCTCCAAACCCACTACCGACGAAGAACGTTGGGGATTACGGTAAGCTTGACCATCCTTTATATTATGGCTACTTACGCCCTTGACAGTATTGTCGAAATGTTGGCATCGATATACCTTCTGCTCAACAACGGACGTGCGGTATGTACATCATGAGCAGAATAAACACAATTTTGACGTCAGACATGAAGCGGGAGATGCCTGTCTTTGGTTTTGTTCAAGGAATTATTGTTACTGGGATAATTGTAAGTCAGCCATTCCTAGGTACCTCGTCTTCCTATAATTTTGTTATAGGATGAACTAGTCAGAAAAGATACTAGGTCTCCGGATGGTCCAAAGCGTCTTCGAAGTCCGGCGGCGACCCCACGCAAATGCAAGAAACGACGTCAAGTATTCAAGTCAAGCGAGGGGCAGAGTCTCATAACAAATTTTGCCTCTTCATTTAACTACATATTCATCGATTTAACGGTCGACGAGGAGACCAAAACAGAAGGCCCAATAACTCCTCGCTTCTACCAGCACACCCTATGTTTGATAGACACCAAGACACGGCGCAGTGAATCTTTACCCTCGGACGAGGATGCACTTCCTTCACGTCTACAACTCATGCTATATCATCGACTATTATCCTCGCTAATATCAACTGAAAACCCCTTTGACTTCAAAAGACTCTGGGAACAGACTGATGTTGATCCGACGTCGCAATTTTCTGAGAGATTCCTCACTGAAGCAGGACGTTTGCTGGGGACCCCCAACCCTGCATTTACTTGTCTCGATGATCTGACTGCTCTGTGGAGAAACACCACTTCGAAATTAGACATCCCCGGCATTGATCCCTGTCTTCAGTTAATATATCGTCACCAGCAACCATTGAATCCGAAAGATCTCACCTCCGCAGGCCCTCTACTTGATCCTAGTATCTCCCAGCTCTTGTCTGGCACGGTTGACCAAATAGTTGATCTCGGTAAGGAGGAGGGATCTGCTGAGTTGTTATGGGCGCTACAGGAATCACAGTTAATGCACCTCAACAACATATCCGGGAAGGGCAGTTCTGACGGTGCGGTCTTTGTGGTATCTACAAGTTATGTATTTGAATGTTTTCCTGAATTTAGATGTTGAAGCATCAGCATCAACGTCCAAGGCCGTTGATCTTCACAGGACCATCGGTACCAAGGAATTCAATCTCGACGACGAATTCTTGGATGATTACCTTACCAGTGTGCTAGACTGGTGGATGGGTCGAAGACCCCCAAGAGGAGTCAACGAGACCCAGACTAGGCGATGCAAGTGAGTCGTTTTACATTTGCCGCTGCCTAGAGCTTATGGAAACCAGTTCGTGCGAATATATGTCCGGTTGCGAGTGGAGGAAAAAAAAGGCTTCAGAGATCAAAGACCGAGCTGCTCAACGCCGTGCCACGTCGGTGCCGCCACTGCCATGAATAAATTGCTTGTACGGAGTATAACCTTATCTGTACTTATAGCTGTGTCGTCTATGTATTTAATTACTATTCTGCATCTGAATCACGGAACAGTGCCTGCTCTGGATCGTCATAGGGACACCTGAGCTACCGCTGATTTCCTTGAAGGGTCCTTGGTATCCAAATGAGGACTTACGTCGCAGCACAACCATCTTACCTCAAGTTTTTTTTACATTTCCCCATTACTCGCTTGTGGCGATCTTGATTTCGCTAGACCTATTTCCTTCCTTCTTGCCACAACATTTTGACTACCTTCGACATGGATTCGGAGTGGCAAGACTACTTGCACTGGTCGTTCAAAGGATCCCATGTTCTGTTCTCTGGAATATATCTTGACTCGTTCGTGAAATTTCTGGTGGGTTCGGTCTTGACTGTTGTTGTGTGCTTGACAGAGAGGTGGGTGGGGTCCTTGACATTTCCTGTCATCTTATTTCTCTACTTTTAGGCTGGTCACCTTTGCTTCAAATAATGGGTGGTGTCCTGCCTGGGCTGGGAATATACGATGGAGACATGCGTTTTGGAAGGCGTTGTTATACGGCATTGCGACACTGCTTCGCCTGTGAGTCTTATTATTCTGGCGGCTAATGGCTCTGTTGCCTGACCATCCCCGGGCCTATAGGGCGTACATGCTGATCGCTATGTCGTTCCATGTTGGGTGAGTAGGCTTCCTTCCGGTCGTGCTAAACGTAATGAACTGATGTCCGTGCGTAACCAGACTGATACTAGTGACGGTGAGTAGGCCTCTTAGCGTCGAGGCACCTTGCTCATTTCTCGCAATATAGGTCATCACGCTGTCCATTGCGCAATTCTTCATCGAGTACCACGATACCCCTAAGCATCTATCGCACGAAAAAGAGTAGGCGCTACCCTACCAGTACTCTATGTGGTGTTCAAAGTTTCCATACAGATCCTACTCGTTGGTGGAGGAGCCTTTGTTGTACAACGACACCCACGTTTCCTCCATGCCCACTCATTCACGCCCTCGTTCAAAATCCAAGCCCAACCATATTTTTATTCATCCCAACCAATCCAATCTCGCGCGCGCAGATGCCGCCGCTTTTGAAATGGGCATAGGCGGCAACACAGAAAGGATGCGGGGAAACATGTATACCCAAGAGGCCGCCGCGTGGGAGATGGGTAAAGGCAGGGAAGGCGCTAGAGCACTAATGGGACAACCACGAACCCGAGGAGAGCCACAGCGCCAGTCTTCCTTCCGTGTTGGCTCACCATCAGACTCGGAATCTGACACTTCCTGACTATCTCTTTTCTTCCGCGTATCTACCTGTTCTCGCTTGTTTGTCGTGTCAGTTTCATGTATTCAGTGGTCAATGCAATAATGTAATCCCCAGTCATGATCATCAGTACAGTAGAGTAGAATCCGAAAACAATGCCTCAATGACTTCTACCAACACCACCACTAACCAAACCCGCTCGTTTGGGTACAAACCCACTTCTCTTAACGGGCGTGCGTGTAGCGTCACCCTCCGCCTTCCGCTGCCATTGATCAATGAGCCTCCCTACACCCTGATATGGCTTATCTGGGGATGGTGTCCGCTTCTCGTTGCTGCGCGACGTTGTATCATCCACAATCGACTTCCTTGCAGGGTCTGGAGTTGCAGGTTTCAGAGACGCCTGTCGCGATCGAAGAGGAGGAGCAGACACACACTCCTCTTTCTCATCGGGCATTGGCGTCGGGGATGACCGTGAAGGGAATTTAATTGTCGATGTATGAGAAGAAAGCCCGACTGGGGAAGTTCGACTAGGTGTTGACTCATCTGGGATGGGCAATACTGTCTTTCCATTAAGATAATCGTTTCGCGGGGTTCCGGTTGATGATGAATTCCTCCCACCATCCGCAGATTGCGAAGGTGTCTTCAGACCGGAGGATTTCGCTAAGAACACCTTCGCGTTCGCATCGATATTCTCATACTTCTGAACCATGTCGGTGATAGATGTTCGACGAATCGGTCGTGGTGTGCGCTCTTCTGGTATCGATAATCCAGAGGGTGCCACGGAAGAGGGTGAAGGCGATTCCGGAGCCTTCGATGGAAAGACGAACATGGACTGAGGTCGACTACGAGATGATGTAGGTGACGTTGCGGATACAGCAGATGTTTGCTTTGTATGCTGCGACGACGCTGTTCTCGACATTGAAGGTGACCGTGCAATGTGTCCGAGAGAATCAGAAGGGAAAAGGAGTGGTGCAGGTGAAGCAGATGGCGTCGGTTTGTCACTCTTAGTCTCCGTGACGCGAGAAGGCCCTGTTATCAGTCTACGCTGTGGTGTCTTCGAGTCCCCACCAGACGATACCGGAACTTTGGGTGTAATGGTGACCCGCGTAGGCTCCCTCTCTTTCTCGCGCTCTTTAGCGGTGCTACCACCCCACAAGTCGACCAGATCATGGACGGAGCTTTGCCTTCCCTTCCTAGACCGTCTCTCCCTCTGATCAGGCGTTTGAGGGCTTGAAGCTGGAATGTAACGATTTGCTTCCTCGGGACCTTCATCTGCACTTGAAGATGAATCTACATCCTTGCTATGCTGCATCTTGGGGGCAACTGGACTCCAGTTGTCGGTTAATCCTCCGTCACGAGGAGGTTCAGGTGTGGATGTATCTAAAGGTGGGAATACTCGGTTGGCGCGGGATAAAGACAGAGTAGATGGAGCACCGCTGGCAGTGGAGGAGGTCGGAGAGTCCGTTTGAGGTGGAGGTCGGACGGTGTCAGTCTGCGCAACGACAGCCTCGGGGATGGAGAACCCACTCTTCTCAATGAAAGACGCTCGTTTACTCGGGGACTGACGAAGCACAGGATGAGTGGCATCTGCAGGTGTAGATGTTGTGAAGTGAGACTGTATTGATTCCGATTCATCGTCGCCTGTCAGCCAGTCCTTGCTTTGAGTTGAGTTAGGCGATGGCTTGGGAGATGGTCTTGGAGGAAGACGAGGCGTGTTCACTCCCGACGGTGATGATGATGTGCCAGTGATTATTCTGCTACCGCGACTTGGTGATCCTAGCAGAACACTACTCTCCGAAGGCTTCTTAGTCAATGAACTGCGGCGTTTCCTTATCGTCCCCGGACGCTTGAAGGAGCTCTCCATTGGCTTCGATGACGATGCCTCACCGTTAACCTTGTTTGTCTCCCCTTCAGCCTGGCCACCTCCACCATTAATGCCCTTTAGGGCTTCCTGCATAGTAGCACTCATGACCTGCTCAGACCGAACTTTGTTCTGACTATACGACTGCGTCGCTGGCTGGGGTATCCTAATAGACACTCGCCTGCCAAGGGAAGCTCCTTCGCGCGACGATAAGCTACCCGTTGGCGGTGGAATTGGAGACTGTCGCCCCGATGGAACAGGTAATGGTCTAGAATCTGAACCGCTGGTACCACCAAACTTAGCATCCAGCTCCTCTAGCGATGGGAACCTGGCTTCTGCTGCTGAGTCTATCTGAGACGCCGGTCGAGAAGATGGCGGCTGGGAGCTCCATGAAGAGCCGGAACTAGATGGTTTGAGCGGGGCTGGATCGGGTAAAGTAAGGTATGATGGACGAGGAGATACAGATGGTCGAATAGCACTATTGTAGAAGTCAGACGCAAAACTATGGGACCCTGGGCTCACGACAGCCAGTCCAGTCCGCAGCTTTCGAGCTTCGGCAAGGGTTGGTGCTGGTTTCTTGTCAGATATGGATAACCCAAGACCTTCAAAAGCATCTTTGCTCCGAACACTTGAGTTCAGCTTAGAATGCCCTGTTGTTGAACCAGCTGTAGGCTGCCGACGGGCTGGTAATTTGGGTGTAGCATCATACGGACGAGGAGATGAAAGCTGAGGTGGATGTTTGGCAGGTCCGGATTCAAACTCGTCCCAGAGTTTAGCTGCGAAATCATCACCGAAACCTTTGGACAAACTTGCCGGACTTTTCGACTGTGATGAGATCGCCCAGGCATCGTCTTTTGAATTTTTCTTCATGGGAGTGGCAGTCTTGACAGCCGACTTCCATGCCTTTTCTTCCTCAGCTCCAAAGTCGTCATTTAGCCACTGCTCCTTGGATGATGTCGATCCTGAGTCTTGATCACGCATCGGACGCCCTCGCCGCATAGGGGCTATGGCCTCCAATACTTTATCTCGTGCTTGGAGGCCAGCATTTGTCGAAGGAGACGGAGAGGGAGTAAAGGACTTTGCACCAAGAGCAACTTGCGGTGCAGCACGATAAGAAATTGTGCTGTCTAAAGGGTGCGGGGATGGCACAGGTTTTCGCGAGGACTGAATGCGTGGTGAGAGCGGTTGAGGAGTGAGATTATGATTGTAATGATATGAAGAGACAGTTCCACGTAGTCGATGAACATGGGTAAGGAGTTCAAAGACAGAAGGCCGGTGGGTCCCATGCTCTCGAAGCATGGATGCTATGGACTCCATGAGCTAGATGAACGATGGTTACCACATCACGCACCAATCAAAGCATTCATCTGGGGTGAATAGACGGGATATGGAGGTATTTTATAAGACACATTGAGAATGGCCAAGGGGCCATGCTCTTCGAATGGTGTTGTGTAGTAACAAAGCTTGTATAGCAGGACGCCAAGTGCCCAGACATCGCTTTTTTCGTCAACCGGTCTACGAAGGTACAGATCCACCATTTCAGGAGCTCTGTATTGTAACGTAGTATGCCTGTTAAGATCAGCTTCCAGAGCACGCAATTCCTGTGTATTGGTTGGGGCTTTGGAGACTGTGGCAGCAGAACCGAAGTCGCAGAGTTTGTATGAGGTCGCTGACGCCTGGAGAATGTTCTCAACTTTCAGATCGCGATGTAAAAGTGGGGGTCGTGAGTTATGCATGTGGGCAACGCCTTCGCAGACATCGACAAATATAGTCAGGATCTCCGCCTCAGTCAAGCGCTCGCGCAGTCGTCTGTTCATCATGTCAATTATTCCACCTCCTACATCGACAGGTCAATCACGAATGCACAGTATACTAACAACCAGTGCGTACCGGGACAGAATTCCATCAGAATAAATACTTCATATGTTCCATTCGGCAGCTTATGCCAAGCAGCATCGATGAGATGAACGATGTTCGGATGGCCCTTCAGCAGTCTCTGTGCAAATGATGAAGCACCAGAAGAAGCCGTGACTGATTGTACTTGCCATTACATCCACTTCCTGCTTTACTTCGGTCAACATGCTTTCATTAGGAACAGCAATGCGTTTGAGAACATGATGTGTCGTGTTGTACACTGGTGTGGCTGTCCGAACGAGATACACATGGGCAAACCCGCCTGATTAGAGCCTGAGAAATGCTGCTCTCGAACTAAGGGTAAGCAACGCACCTTGTGAAAGATATCGCTCCACCTGAACATTGTACTTGTTGACTGCGATGTTTTGGCCAGGGACTAGCGTTGCCGTCGTCGCCATGGAAGACAATTGCCACTGTATTCAAGGAATGCTTCCTGCAAATATAAGGATGTGTGATCTACGAGGATAGGAGCAAGGAGAAGATGGGCATGGGCCAGATTCGTTTAGTGGTAGCTCTCGCAGTAGCTGCTAACAGTACGAAACAGTGTTCGTGTTGCTCACGTGGTTATTACCGCTTTAGGCGATCATGGGCCGATCATATAAAGAGGTCATCGATACTTACTTTCATCCGCTACGCGTCCACCATGTCCGATCTTCTTCATACTCCTTCTTCTGCTGGAATACCATACTCACGACCTCAGACACCGGGTGCATCAGCACCACAGGTGGGATTTGTCGGAATCGGGTCCATGGGATTCTATATGGCCAGAAATCTGGCTACCCGTCGGTCTCAAAATGCCCCACCTTTGTTGGTCTGGAATCGATCGCAGCCAAAAGTTCAAAAGCTCCTAGAAGAGGCTGGAGCAGAGAACGTTCGCGTTGCGCAGAATCTGGAACAGATCGCATCGGAGTGCGATATCATCTTTACCTCGTTGGCGAACGACTCGGTGGTCAAGTCGGTCTACGAACAGTTAACAAAGGCCCTTGCGGTGCGTTATCTTGATTAGAGGACCTTGTGGACTCCAACAGAAGTAATTGATACAGCATACACCACCCGTAAGACAGAAGATCTTTGTGGAAACGAGCACAGTTCGTGTTTCTAGCGTTGGCCATTACTTCACATTCACTCAATGCGATGACAGACATATCCCACTCTCGCTGGTAATCAATAGCGGGCACTGAATCAACATGTCCTCTAACCCATGTTCTAGGAGAACTTGATAGCCTTGTATCAGCAATTCCCCATTCCAAACTAGTAACCTGTCCCGTCATTGGTGCTCCCAAGGCTGCTGATGCCAGGCAGCTTCTCATCGGTATGTTCGTCCCTGAATTCACCTCTTCAGAACTTAATGGTCTCTCAGTCATGAGTGGGGATTATAGGTCAAAGAAGGATGTAGCCTATCTGCTTGTACCTGCAGTCGGCCGGAGGGTCATCGACCTCGGAGAAAACCTTGAGAAAGGTATCCACATCTTCTATCACTCCCATCCAATATCCTCAATTCCACTCAGCACCCACCTGCAAGTTAATTGCGAACTCTATGATACTCGGAAGTCTGGAAATCCTTGCGGAGGCTTACACACTCGCAGAGAAATCGGGCATTGGAGCCGAGAATGTTGATAGTATCGTTAAAGGTGGGTCTCTCATCCACATATCCACTCATCAAGCTTACTGACCTACTGTGCTTAGACATATTCCCTGCTCCTCCGTTCGGCTTTCCGCTTCTTGCTATTAATAATATTCTATGCTGAGTATTTTCCAGGTTGATTGGCTATTCGGAGAAAATGAAGAACGACCATTTCGATGGAGCAGTTGGATTTACCATTGACGGTGGTATCAAAGATGCCAGGTGGGTCTTCATCTCCACTTCGTTATGTCAATGTTATTTTTAACATATCAACAATAATCGACAGCCACATTCGTCGCCTCACACATGAGCATAATACGCCGATGCCTCTTGCCGACATTGCCTACCAGCATCTAATCACGGCTCGCGCTATTAATAACGCAATGAAAGCAGAAGGCAATGATGTTTTCGATCCCCTTGACTGGAGTGCCATTATCGCAGGCACCAGGGTAGCCGCCGGCCTGGATGCTTTTGATAGCTCGAAGGTCAGATCCGCTTCAATTCGCATTCCGTCCACAACTGAATTGACCGTCATAGCACACGGCCGTCGTAAGAGAGGAGTAAAGTGTTTTTGTGAGTCCGCGTAGTAGAGTTGACGTTGCTTAAGACCTTACAGAATGTATGTATAACTGTGTAGCGCACCCAATTGTATGTCATAACAACTACCGGAGTTCTCACCGGTTCAGAAAAACTTCCATATCTCAACCTACCCGAACGGCATTGATCGCAGCCAATTATGAGTAACTATGTTGTTTATAACCGTTACGAACTGTGTTACGCAATGTTCTATTTCCGTATGATATGTTTTCTGGTGCAGACCATCTCCTGGGAGAAGATGCGGCATAATATGGCACTCTACTCGCTATAATCCCCTTCTGTGTGTCGGCTGTATAGCTCTCGGTCTGAATTGTACGCAGAGTTTGTGCTCTCGATTACCGCGTAAATCATTTTACCTACGGAAAATGAAGTCAACAGTATACATCACGTAGCTGCCGCATTTGTACTTCTGAAGAGTGCATAGCCAGGCTTCATAGGCGTCGTAAGATGATCAAGGATAATTAACGCTTCTGCTGCAAGTGATCGTGATATTTGCGCCAACGGATCAATGTACAGATTCTACAGAACATAGTTTGCTCTGAAACTACAAATAAATCGCCGTGCAGTATTACTCAGACTTGTATTTAGTCGTCAGAAATAACAACGGAGCCAACAAGTAGACGGAATGTGCCGCAAACGAAGGCTTGCACAACACACTAACGCATCCAAGAATGGTGACCACTGATCGATGTCGTCATGTTATAATTAGCTCTTGATAGGAATCAATACGCAGCTCTTCACGTTAACCTCGGCGGAAGTCTTCCCACACATCCATTGCTGCGGAGCCATCAAACCAATTGGAAATATATATATAAAGGTGATGTCTAAAAGCAGCCTACATCTTCAAATTTTTCCGGTATTGCACAAATGCAATAAGGTTGTCGCGGACCTCTTCTCCCCTCAACCTCAACACCCGGCCACCTGGTTTGCGGCGGTCAATCGTTTTCACCAGCTTTTTCATACTATCTATACTCGTCGCCAGTCGGCCCAGATATCCTCCTTGACGGAAGTTTGTATCGTACGGTAGCATTTCGTCGGAGTATATATCGATTATCGCTGATACCGATTGGAGAACGGGTTCGACACCGGCATCTGGCGATGTACCAGTCGGAAGAAATGACAACAAGTATTCAGATATTATCTGAGAATAGGTGATGAGGATAAAACGGAGAAAGAGGATATTCTAAAGACATACTCGATTGCCATCGATAGAATCAGGGTGTTGGGCCAAACATTCTAGTGTTCCGATGCATTTGACGCGTGTTTGCACGTCGGAGCTCGCATTGCAAAACTGAATGAGGAGATTGACTTCATCCACGTCGGGAGCCTATTCAGTCAGGGTCAATACCGTCTCCGCCACCGTCAAGAAGAAAGCACCAACCAAGGAGCCTTTCCAAACATTGCCAATCCCCCATAGAACGCCGACGGAGGTCTCCCATACTTCTCGTCTTCGCTCCTGACCCATGCCAAATTCAGGGCCAACCACACTCAGAGCCGTCCACACATCATTCCATACTTTTTGGCCGGCTTCCTTGTCAGAAGAGACGGAGGAGTTCGGGACTCTAGCCAAAGACAGGAAAATGTTATTCAAACACTCAAGCGCACTGACGTGTATACCGCTGAGAGCAGACGTCGTCGGGGGGTGTACAGATACGGATGCAAGAGGCGGGAATGAAAGTGAAGTCGGCTGGGTGAGGGCCAGCAGAGCTGGAACTAGTGAGGGAAGCAGTGACAGAGTTTCCGACTGTTCTGGAACAGGTTTGTCTTCGTTCACGGCAGACATATCAACATCCATATCCTCCATCACTATATTTTCTATGATCAGCAAGATGTTTATTGGCTTGACCATGACATTACCTTCTGCTTCATCTTCGTCGTCATCATTTTCATCATTATTAATCCGTTCCTCTTCGACATTCAGATTCGGGTCCGGCAGAGTCGCGCAGGTTCCTGTCAATATTTCAAGAGCCAACTGAACAGTTCGAAGGCGGGTCTCCAGGCGTTCCAGCTCAAACTCTATGGGGGATTTATGATCAGACTTTGGTGTGTTCTTCAAAGACAGTTTATCGATTTGTGGTGTATTGGCCTAGATTGAATTAGACACCGTGGTAATACAACTGAGTGAGAGAAAGAGCGAACCTGTTGCGAAACAAGTGTCTGCACATTACTGGAAATGTCGGGAAGAGATATCGATGTAATGACGGGCTGTAGCAAAGGCAGAACGATGTCTTTGTCAATAGCGACGAAAGAGGCTGCCACGGGTGGGGGTAGCGGCGAGATATTCCTGAGAATACCTGAAAAAAGATAAAATCCTGAATATCTATACACTCGAGTACGATGCCTACCTGCGGCTAGAACACCGAGGGTTATAGAACGTTGATCTGGCTCTTTCGCCTTGCCGTGGACTTTCGTACCATCTTGAACAGAACGCGTAATGTCAAAAAGACAAGATATATATTCAGCATCGGCTCTGATATCGCTTATAGCTGGATCATTGTCATCGGTCAACACGTATAGGGACTGGGCTAGCAAACGTAAGTACAAAACATATTAGAAAGCAGGATGGATAGAGCTAACGTACCGGCAGCTACAACGGGAGCAATGGGAAGCTGTTCGCGAGACGCAAGGAAAGACATTAGAAACGGTGCCAAACATATGGCATTGATTGCATTCAGGGCCTTATTTGACGTTTCTCTGGCATAGAGATCAGCAAAAAGCATCATGAACGGAATAAATACGTACGATAGGCACCAAAGAGTTGTGATGACATTGTCCGCAAACTCGTATACCACCTTTACCGCATTTTCTGGTGCAGATTTGGGTGTTTGCAAAAACTGTTCAAGGGTCGAAGATATCTGTCACGAAGAATCAATATGTGAGTTGGTTGTAAACCGATGGAATAAACCTTGGGAATGAAGGTCTTCAATGGCACCAAGATATTTTTATTGTACATTTCCGCGCATATGTCGTAACCGCCATCGATGCACAAGTTACTGCTCATCGCATCAACGCGCAGAATGAAGATGTGACACCTAGGTGCACGCACCGGAGGGATCCCATGGCCTCAATGACAACTTCCTCCTCATTGTCAGTCAATCGTGCTATCAATGCACCGACCACATTTTTTCCTTGAAGCAATCGCCTTGTCGAAGGATCATTCTGAATCAGATTCGACACTGCTACACAAGCCCATTTCCGTTCTGAAGAATCAGCACTCTCCATCTGGCCTCGAAGACCGTCAGCTGCAATAACGGCAGAAAAGCACTTGTAATAACCTTTTGAATGATTGGCAAAATGGCCTCTGTTTTTGAAGATGTCGATGAAGCTTGTGCGAGACCATGAGGTAGATGTGAGTCTGGAACTCGCATTGGATTGTGCCGCCGCATTGCGCGTTGTTTCTGTGATTTGCCCATGATGAGTGCTGGAGGGTGAGCGCAAAATTTTCTGGGATAAGATCAGGCAGCATCTTCCCACGACATAAGTGCATCGCCACCGAGGACCTGACCGGCGGGCAAACCAAATGCGGACACGGTGTCTTTATTGGACAACGTTTCTCAAAATATCTGTTTCTGGGACAGGCCCGACATTTCTTTCTTTGTCCTCCGTCGAGTTTGTGTCAGTCTGATGACTATCACGGATCCTCTGAGTCAGACTAACTGTGTCAGGAGGCTACAAGGACCACACTGGACGTCGGGACTGGAGCTCCGAGAGGAGCACACTGTCTCTTGAATTTATCTTGGCGCCGTTGCACCCCGGGGCCGTGAGGATCTCGTCGACCGACTAGCAAGTTACCCATCGCCGGAACCAAATCCTGCACCACTACGCGAACGGCTGTCCTGTCACCGTTCATTTTCTGACGCATCTGATGCAAATCCTTATGGGTACGACCGCAGGGTACTCTTTTGTGTTTAGTGTTCTCTACGCGGTGTAACTGCGACTCTGCGGAACTAGTATTAAGACCATCCTGAAGCTCGTAATAGTGCAGGTCCCAGGAACCTTCTCACCTTGCTGACTCCAGATCGTAGTCTAAACATAAGCACCTTGCTATTACGCGCGATAGACGGGTCCGCAGTCGTCGCAAATATGCTAGCCACACAGCAGACTTTTTTTTTCTATTTTTCCCATCCCTGTCACCCCGGTCGCTGTTACTCAACACCCAGTCTCGCAAGACTTGACAACATAAAGGGAGGAATTTACGTCCGAACCCGCATGCAAGCATTCAGATGTGCAAATCGGTTCCAAACATTTTGATTCCTTTCGAATTACTTCGTCGTCGTACGTACTGTATTGTGTGCTAAAACTACATATGTCGCTAAAAGATACTATGCCAATATAACTCCCCAAATACGTCCACAGATAATGACCTTAAGTATACAATCGATGGTAACTAAGTGGCGTGCATCCAAACCCGGATGAAAAAAAAATCAAGATTGATAGTGCGGAGGAAGCAGGGAAGGACCTTCATCAGCATTTTGCGGCGGCGGATGAGTCTCCCCGGGCACGCCCTGATGCTCGCGCAAAGACACTCCATCTTCATGCAGTTCCGCAGCCATGTCCTCAGTACCATCCACATCGATCTCCGGGGGTGGGGCTGAGGGTACCAGTTCGTGTAACTCTAGTGGAGGATCACTAGTGACCGCTTCGAAAGGAGGCGCAGAGGGCCCGAGTTCTGGTTCGAGAGACTGTATATCTTCGAAAGTTGCGTAGTCATATCCGTAATACTCCGAAGCAGCTTTTCCTTTGGATGACAAAGGGATCGGTGGAGCAGGGAAGAGTGGACTGCTCGGCGTTGGAGAGAGAACATCACCGATGAAACCGTGCACCCCCGTAAAGGCATCCAATGCCTCATCCTGCCAAACGGGCGCTGAAGACTCCTGATCATGTCCCAGGATATTGCCATCTTGGGGAGGTGAACTGGCGAATTGATTGAGCCTTTGAAGAAGTGCCTTGTCATCAGTGGCCACATGCGCCGCATGGGCAGATGGCGAGTAGCCTAACTCTTCTGAATCCTCATTAGAAGACAGATACCCACCTGAGGACTGGGATGGTTGTCTGGAATGGTATGGAGTTAGAGGGGAAGCAACGGAGGATGCAGGTCCGTCCGAAGGCAATGCAAGACCAGTATGAATCTGAGGCACAGATAAACGAGACGGATGATGATATGCAGGAGGAGATGAAGGTGGTGCATCCGAGACAGCTATTGGATCTGGAGGAAATGAACGAGAAACGTTTGAAAACTGGTTCGGAGGAGCTATTATAATTGGCTGTGTACCCTCCACTGAGGTAACTGAAGAGCGACGTGATGAACGTCTGGACCATGAGGGAGACACAGTTCCAGAAGAAGCGTCCTCTGCGTCGCGCACATGTTCTGGAGGGGCAGCTTCAGGCCGTGGAGAGGACCGGTTGACACCGAAAGCTTTCTTCCCCCTACGCTGTCTGGCAGAATGGCGGGCATTAGCCTTCCATCTTGCAGTAGCTCTAGCCCATATCTTCTTCTTCTTCTTAGTACCACCCTGAGATAACGCCTCTTCGTCGTCAGCGACCGGCTGTTTCCTCCTTTTATAAGTACGCATCTCTATATCTTCCTTGGGCTTGCGTCGTCGTCTGTTGCGCCAGTAAAGGCAGCCGATAATAAGCAAGCATATGACGAAAGCAAGCACAAGGGAAAGAGTGACTATGAGTGTAGTACGCGGCTCGTGACTTTGCGGTCTCCAGCCGTTAGGAAGGGTGTCGAGAATGTCGTCAGACGGGGAAGCCGAGGCTGATGCCGCAATGCTATCTTCAGACGTGCCCGACGAAGCTTGGTAGCTGGAGGCAGAACACGACTAGGGACTGTCAGAATAGACAATCAGGTTATATGAAGCAGCTCTGCTCACTGGGCACATCGTTGAACCATATAGCGTGTATGTATCCACCCGTCTCCACTGGCCGTCTGAGCCCTGCTCATACTTTATGGGAATCGTTCGACTGCCAAACTGCTTGCGAACTGGGACTGATGGGACAGTAGAAGAAGAGGAAAGGTCGCGACGACACGTTTCTTCGACTGCCGCGAAATCTTGGCGGTATCGTGGGCAGAGAAAAGAGAGAGGTATGGGACTGGCGTCGACGGCCGGGAGTGATGCGACCACGGTGGCCAGGAGGGATAGAAGAGAAGAGGAGGGAGCTGGGGTATAGTGGACGGGGCGTCGAGAACGCCGGGCTCGACGACGACAAGAGGTGTTTGGTTGATGGTAGTCCGAAGGAGCGCAGCCTGCAACACCTGACATTATGAATGTCTTCGCCAAGCCAGGCTCAGACAGTACGTAGACAGGATAGCAGAGATCTAGCGCCAAGCACGATGGGTGTTTGTGGGGCCTTGGTCTTGGCTCACCCAGCACGGGGGGAGGCAAGTATATGAAAGGACGAATCGACAACAGCGCAAAATCGATTCCTCCAATTTCCTCGAAAACTCACCCTTTTGCCCTTATCTGGTCATTTCCGATTATTATCCTGAAATTACACCCATCGATTAAATTCCTTTTCCGTCATTAATACCTATAAATAGCTGCTCCTATACGGCACTCATTGTAGCCATGGACTCTTCCTCCGTTCCTCCTCCCTGACGCGTGCCCGCTCTATCAGCGAGCTGCTCGTCGAACAGGCAAACAGTGCCTCTTCCGACCCTCCTTCATACACGATTTTGTACGTCGGTACACTAATCCGTACACTCATCAGTCCTTCTCCTGAAACGGCTGTGCCATCTGCCGAATGCCGGATCGACCTATATTTAGTCCGTGTATCACTATCAATCACGAGGCAAGTTGGTGGTCTGACCTTGCGAGAAACACTCGACTGCTTGTCTCCTTTTCCATGGGTATCCATTCCGTGGGATGGCGCATCACATATGTGTTCACATACTCGCGCCAGCGGGGTACAGTATCCTTGCCTCCCTCGACACTCGGGTCTTCGGCCGACATGAGCTGTACACGAATCATTTTCGTCCCTCGCACCTGCCCGTCATATCGAAATCTGTCCAAGAATAGAGTGTGCCAAATATAGACTCACCCATTGGATTCGATATAGATGGTCGTCTTGACCGACATGTCTCTCTGCCTCCCTTCGATATCGAATAACATCTTGATTGGTTATCGAGTTCGTATGCTGGGCACTTTGCAGCAGCGACCATAGCTCCTGGCACTTAACATCACCAATAATCGTCTGGACCTAGATACAATAATAGATCAGTTTTCATTGACAACCTCGTCACTTCCATAAATATACCACGCACCTGTTTCACCAAGGCGGTAATCAGCTTGTCCATTGTAAACAAGTGATAGGCCTGCAAAAATAAGTGCCTCGCTTGAGCACCTTAAGCGCGGAGCTGAACGTTCACCCACCTTCTTTCCGAAAAACCATCTCATGTGTTCTTCGAATGTAATTTGGTCCAGCTCCCCGGAAAATACCTTGTCGCATGCATCCAAAAGATACATGTAAGCGACATTAGCATCCTCTTGGGCGTTCAGAGCGTCCTGAGTTTGTGTGAGTAATGTCGCAGGCCCATTCGGATCATCCAGGCCCAGCTGAGCAGCTACGGGATTAGCCTTCAGCTGCGCATGCTTGTCTGCTATAAGCTGTTGTCCAACCTCCTTACACATCAAGAGGCGAGAGTACAACAGCTGGATAAAAAAGGTGCCATTGAGTAACTCAATCACATGGATTACCAAATTATAGAACGGGCGCCTCACCTGCAATAGACGCATTAATGTATAGAACGTTGTGTTCGCAAAAAAAGGCCGATCCGATTCACCGCCATTAACGATGTGATCAGAGGCTAGACCACTTGCAGCAGTCTCCCTGATCCAGATATCTTCAGGCGGCGCCCGACTGATCTGCTCATCATGCCGAACAGAGGGTGAACGACGACCCGAAGGAGGTGAGGGGGCACGGGATCCTACCGCTGACATCGATCCTCTAGGTGTCCTCTCCTGCACGGTTCGAAGAAGTTTCTTACGCAGGTCCTCCGCAACGATCCCATTCGAGTAGACAGAATAGACGCTGCCTGTTGATCTCCTCCCACCTCTGCTCCCGTCGCCATGTTCATGGGCATCGTCAAGAATGCCGTCTGGAGGTCCACATGCGTCGTTGAACTCAGCCAAAGGATACATACACAGGACTGGCACAAAAGTCCGGAGAAACTTCTCCACGCTCCTTCGCTCAGGCTGACTGTACTGGCCCTGAGAGCGGTCTAAAAACGTAAAGATCATTTTCAGGGAGTCATGTAAGACGACAGTATCCTCGAAAGAATATTCAAGCTGTGGCCCAACGGAACCTGCAGCGAATGCAGGGATTTGGTCTTGTGACCCGGAAGCAGTCTGCTGCTGAGCTTTAATTGCTTCGATATCGGCGACGAAGTGCTTCGCGGTGATGTTTTTTTTGTCATTCGCCTTGAAGCTGATGCCTTGATGATCCAGAGATTTATAGAAGTTCTTCGAATCAACCTCGCGCCAAGTCCGACTCCATTCGCGTTGCGCCCGTCTCCACTCCTCGTCCTTCAGCTTCAGTCGGGTAAGCACAACAGGTACTGCAACACCAGGATTCTCTTGTAGTGCTCTCATAATTTCCATGCCGTTGTCGCGACCATAGATCTTCTTGATGATACGTTCGTACAAGCACCGTCCCGATCCACCAAGATTAGGCTTGAGCCTGAACATCGACCGTTCCTCGCTCGTCATATCCTCGATTCGAGCGCAAAGGGGTTCCAAAACAGCGATAGTCGCCGTGAGAGCCTGCAGTTGAACGTGATATTCATGTCGCTCCTCCTCACTCTTGTGAAGGGCTTCCTCAAAGGAGTTCTTCTTGTGAGTGAGGAAACCGGCTTCCTCGGAAGCCCATGTAGGATGCGAAACCCATTCGTCATTGAGGACAGACCGGCAAAGTTCGTCACGACCGGAACATGCCAAGCGTACCTCCTGTAGAATTATGGTGATCAATATTAGGACTTGCAGAAGCTACGAGGAACTCACGCTGTCAGGAAGTTTCCGATAGCTCGGACCTTCTCCATCGTCAACAGGCAGTGCTGATAGTGCCTCTGGAGGTCCTGTTCGGATACTCCCGGGCGGCCCATTTTCAACACTCTCTTGTCGAGGATCCCACCCAACCAAATCCTTAAACTCAGCCATCAGATCTCCATCACCCAAAAAGGCCCGGCTTCGGTCAATCAGCGTTTTGACGTCGATAATCTCACTCGAAAACAGTTTGAGGAGCTTCAAGAATTCCTCGTATATTTCTCGACTTTCCAGAGCCTTCTTCGCGCGATCAAAGAATAAAAGGCGATCTGCAGATCCGGGCGCGGATGACATCGAAATGGGATGCGTAGATATTGGGGGTTGCATAGGGTGAGAATGAGGTACAGGAGGCGGAGGTAATTGAGGGTTTGGTGGATGCACATGTGAATGAGCATGAATAGGTTGAGGCGACGACGGGCCCATATATGGAGAGAATGACGGGGACCCAGTGTCTTTATGGTGATGTTTAGGTTTCTTGGTCTAAAGGATACATAAGATCAATCTATGTAATCTATGAAAGAAGAATAAGACAAACCCTCGTTGGAACTATCTTCGTTGGAGGGACTGGAGTCGTATCTTTCTCCGCCACACGTTTCTTTCGCTTCAGAGGCGGGCCAGGTTTCTTTACAGCTTTATCGGGGGAGCTGGATGAAGCATCGGGGGTATTCCACACTTGTGACGCCGACATCGTTTGACTCCCAGATGGTTGAGGAACAATCACCATTCCGTTCTGAGGAGGAACCACCTCGGGAAGAAAGTCTTTGAATTCCGCCAACAAGTCGGGAGCATCCTTGAACAAGACCCGGACTTGGGAGTAAACCTAAAAGCCATGCTCAAGCCCTTGATAAGAAAGATATACAAAGAATACACGCCCACCTCTTGGGTATGCTTTTGCTCTTTCTGGTATGTTTGGAGGATGTCAAGAAACTGTTTGTACGTGTTAGGGACATCCGAAAATCTCGCCTTTATCTTGTTCAAGTACTGGATCGCGTGGTTGAACTCTCCTGGTGGCTGCTTCTCTACGGCATTCTTGTTGTTTAAGTTTCCGAGAAGAGACGCGGCCGCATTCGTCTGCGTATTTTGGTGAAACCCTGGAGAAAAGTTTGGATCGAACTGTGGCGGAACATGGGAGAGGTGGTAGGCTTGTGGGGTCATCGAACGAGAACCGAGCGGAGGTAATAGAGGCGGGGGGATACCAGGAGGATACGGAAGTGGATGCGCGAGGTTAGGGCCAAACCCCGGAATGTCGCGGGGTGGCTGTATTCTGGCAATTCCAAAATTGTTCGTGCTTTGTGTCGTTGTTCCCTGCGGGGTAGTGACGGTGATTGTGTTCGGATCAAGGGGGTCTGCAGATACGTCTATGCGATACCCAACTGGAAGAAACGTGTTGAAGCCTCCGATGAGCGTAGGGTTCCCGTGGAACAGTCGTGATACCCGTTGTATGACGCCTGGAGTATCGATGCTGAAGTATCAATATTATGAGATTGCTAGAATCAAACGATATCACGACGCACACTTGGCTTTTGAAATCCTTCATAATATCCAGAAAACGATTGTAAACTTCCGGTTTGTCTTGGAACTGGACCTTGACTGCATCCAGGTAGCTCAGCGCGTCCGTGACATTCAGTGGCCTGCCAGCCTCGGGCGTCTTCAGCTCTGAGGGAGGGCCAGCGGCAGCCTCGCCTGGACGCGGGGTCGGCGTCACTGGCTTCGGCGTCCCAGATTTTACTTTTGGACCGGGGGTAACACGCGAAGGAAGCGAGGCCTCTTCGCCAGTAGCATGGGTCTGGATGTTCGGTTTCGGTGGAGGGCTGTCGGTCTGCCCAGGATGGGGAAGAGGAGGAGTTGGTCTGGGCGCCGCCGACGATGATGACGGTCCAGTAACGGGCTTGATATCGACGTCCATGTCGCCAATTCGAGAGCCAGGTCGTTGAGGGAAAGGTGCTTTTAAAGGAGGATCCGTGGGCACATCCATTGTGAGGCAACGGGGTAGTGGGCGTTAGAGTGTAACCAGCGAAAATGAGGATGATCAACTCTTCGATTGTGGATCTTATCAATAAGAGATAAGATGTGGCTGTACATTTAGTTTACGAACGCTTTGATTTTGCTCTGAGATGTTCGCTCTTTGTAGTGCTGGGGATCGAACCCAGGTGTATGATACATGATGTATAATATCATGTATTATACGTTCAATACAACTGAGGGTCGAGCTTTCATGTATCAAACGTATCGAACTCAAGATCACCTGATTAATAACTGCAATTGGAGTCTGCCACTGGCAAGTCTCAGAAGGCCTACCTTCTGACCATAACACTTCAAGATCTGCTTAACCGATGTTGATATCGAGTCACTGTTTACCAACCCGAATCCTTATGGTATTGATGAGCTCACGGACGATGATGGAAACGATTCAGATTCAGATTCAGATGAGCAGACGGTGACACGAGGCGCTCCACATTTGAATATTGACAAGCTTGTTGACTTGATGCAGCCAAGGCTTATTGCATGCTATGATGGTGGGGCGGTTCAGGAGAGCAATAAATCGTCAATATTGTTACAGAAATCAAGTAGGAAGCCAACACCGTGGGTTCAGGAAAAGTTCAGCATGGCCGACAGCGACTTCTGATAGAGTGCACGTGTATTATACAGTGTGATACAAGTATGATACGTTATGTACGTATAATACATACCATACTCGTATCGAACAGGGCAATACCATGATACATATTATACAACCCATACCTTTGATACGGTGACCCCTTGGTCTTCGATACCATACATACCGGCCCAAAACAGTTCGATCCCCAGCACTAGCTCTTTGGATTCGAACAATGCTGATATTGATACAAATTCTACTCAGATACAAGTACATTTTATCCTGTCAATGCCAAATAGAATAAGAGGCAAATTTTCGGAAAAATAATAATGAGATGGGAATAAATAATAATGAACGAAACTAGCAATTATGAGAAGAAACGCCGAGAGCGTACGATGGTGGGATTCTTGGAATATTAAGCAGTTCGTACCGATGCCAGTGGTGGGGGAGTCGTGGCAGCCCGGCGATATGATGGGGGCGGTAACGTACTGCTACGAACCGGCTTGGCCTTAGGCACAGATAAAACGGGCCCCGAACCTGGCAGTGGTGTAAAATACGGTGCCTCATATGGTTGTGTACGAGGACGAGGGGATGACACTTTCGGAGTCTTTTCTCTTTCCATAACGCAGAATGACCTAGCCTTGCAGATGCCTAGAGATGCATGTCAGAATTGTAAAGTCATCCGGATAGGATTGCCGCTTTACCTTTTTTCTCCGCGCTAGGGCGTTTGGTGAATGTTTTTGATTTCTTAATTGGTGGCGGGTGTTTAGTAATCGTCTCCTCCGTCGGAGAAGGCAGGGAGGTTTTTGATTTCTTCCATGCACGTCCGATTCGGAAACCGTGCACATGCGAATTACGAGGAGGGGATGATTCCTCACTCGAGGCCGTAGGGAAATCATATGCTTGAGTGCTCCATTCTGAGCGCTCTGAGTATTCTGAGGGTGACATGGAGGCGCGGGAATGCTGCGAAGGTGGCGGTGACCCCAGGTTGGGCGCGTCACCTATTGAAGTTTGACTACGCCCTCGCTCCTCCTGCTCCGTGGGTTTGGTGACAATGAAGCCATCGGAGTCATAGGCGGCATTGCTAATGGGTTGTACGAGAATACTGAAAACGGGCCGCGGTTCCTCCGTAACAGCTGTAACAAGGCCATGTCGATCTCGAGACCTGGACGTGGCATGAACCTGATGTCGGCGCGGCTTTTTCCCTTTGGAGACGCGTGTTGGGTCCTGACGACGCGGGCGACGCTCCTGTATATGCGGGAAGAAGATACCCAGTAGGGATGCTATCAGGCTCTGTAACGATATGGTCAGCAACTGCCACGGTCATCAGGAGATTGGCACTCACTAAAGAAAACCCAACTGAGGCCATTAGGAAACTGACGGTCAGCATGACCGCCTTTCGAAATATAGACTCCATATCACTGCGGGGAAGATAAATGGGCATTGCCAATGGGCGACCTGAAAGACAGATTTGGCGAAAGAACGAAGGTGTATGTGAATATTATGCGCTCAAGTCGCAGATACTAGTAGGTGCAGCGGAAATAGATCATGGTGGTTGACTGTGGTTGGTTTAAAAAGTACGATGTGGGAAATGAAACAACTAGGTTTGCCGCGATCAATTTATGTATTTGGAGTTTCCATTCCGGACATCTTACGTGATGTCGCTGTGATACGACGGGACCTGCCGTCCGCATGAATTCGCGTACGTTACCGAGATTACGGCGACCATTCCACCCGCTCATGCTTGCGTGCAAGGTGTCAGATCTTAACCCAACATGCACAGAGATTTAGAAGTTTGAAGCATATTGGCCTATAGGGAAAACCAAGTGTTTCCCATCGCAAGAAGACATCATGATTATCAATCATTAATCAGGATGGCCGCGCGTACAGCTTTGAATCACGACGCGCTGTGTGCGAATAGAGGGGTGTCGTCAATGTCTCACTTCCTTAGTAGTCCACAGTTGCGACTTGATCCGCGCATTATAAAGCCTCGTGAATATTATTTATAATAAGTGTACAATTGGATGTGAATTCGGAATATATGTCACTTGATGAATAAATGCAGGGCATGCCCATTGACGAGTTTGAAGCAAGTCGTTAAATTTCGTCTGGAGAGTCGTTGCTTAAGGAAATAGCTTCCATCGCCGTTTAGACCTGATCTTTGTTGGGTCCGACAAAGGAAAGCTATGGCACCGAGTCATTTCTACTCGTACCGATTCAGGGTCTTTAAATGGGCTGCTGCGCGTGTCGGGATACCCGTCGAAAATCTGGAGCGACAGACGCGACCGTGGCTTAGTGTTTACTATAGCTCGGATCAGAACTACGAGCTCTTCAATGAGTGCGAGTTCATACCTTCGGTGTACGACTTGGGGTTGTCATGTTTAAACAACGATTTGAATCTGGAATAAGGAGACCGGGGTAGAGGACCACTGCGGTGTGGAGGACAGTAATCTCGTGAATCTTTTCTGCAACAGGCGCGCTTCATGCTGAATACACGGCGATGAGAGAGGTGTTCTGATGAGGCGTTTGTGGAAGTGAAGAATGTATCGTCGGTGGAGGTGGTGTGCAATGACGATCCTGATTGTATGGACCCGGCTCGTACGTGGCGAGGAATGGAGGCTAGAGTCAAAGCTTCATCGTATGCTTTACTCGTCGCCTCTTCAACCAAGGTATGATCTGAGGAGGCGTCACCCGAGCGTTTATTGTGACGTCGGCGACGCAGATCATGAAGACGACGTCTGCGTAGGTGGCACTTCAACGAATGGACAAGATGAGAGTGTGGGCGCAACGAAGAAGGGATTATAGCTCTTAGGAACAGCGCCGCAGTACTCTGAAGAGCATATTAACTGAGATATGTCCTCGAAATCAAAATGGTTGACGCACCAGATAAACTCCCCATAAAGCCAAAATGAAGCAGGCAACACGTATAGAGGCCTTCTGTGATATTGACGCCATTGACGCTAGAGTGCTTCACATCGAGTTTGGGCAAGAACGAGGGCGACTGTCGGGGGTTGTCTCCTAAGTAGTAGTTGCTAAAGGGCATCGGACAGTAAGGTTGATATCCGGAGGTCGCAAGTCCTCGACGCTTCGCTGGCCGCTGTTGGTTATATTTGGTGTGCTACCCGGATTCGCAACCCGATCGGAAAATGCAACTTTCGGGTGTTATGACAAAAATTGAAAGATCGTCATTTATCCGGTGATCCATTGTCGGTTTATCAGAAGCTTTCAAGGCAGAATCAATGGTGGACAAAGGCCATGACTTGACTTTTGCGTGGGAATACAGAAATAACCGGGAGCCGAGGTAATGAATCGCTTGTCAGAGACGCATGCACGATGCCAGGAGACTCTCGAAGCTAGCCAGAAAAGACGAACAAAGATCCTAGAGGCATCTACATGATGCGAGTCGGAGCAATTAAAGAGTCCGCTTACGGGCATTCCGTCGGTGGTGTCTGCAACACCGATATCAGTGATTACTTAAATAGAGGCCAAGTTTGAATAGGCGACTACTGCTCCATGCTACAGCGTCGCAACAACTTTCGCTGTGCTAGATATGGAACACAGCGTTGACTGCGCCTTTGAAGATGAGAGAGCAAACCCAAGACAGTCTTGCTGTGTTGCCATACTCGGACTCGGCATATCCGGCAACTGCCATCTTGGCGAGGGCGGGTGCAGGGCGGTGCTAGATTACCGCCTTCATAGAGCGTTGGTTGACTTGGTCACCACCTTCACTGCCATCCAATTCTCCTTCCATCTTTTCTCTTTTACGCCTATTCGCCTATCACCTTCTTAATCTTTCCATTCGTCGTCGACAAAGATGGGTATTTTGCGTCCTGCAACACCAGGTTTCATCTGCACTCTCGTTGCGACAATCCTGCTCGCAGTCGTCTCATTCTGTGTGCCCTACTTCAAGTCTGTATACTTTCTCAAGGCAAACATATCGGAAGGCGGATACAACGGCACCGTTACGTTTGGTACTTTGGGATATTGTCTTGAGCTATCGAACGGCACAACCTGCTCAAAGGCATCGGTTGGGTATGAACTTGGTGAGACATTCCATTGCACCCTAATCTTTTCGGACCAATATTTTGCTGTCAAGATATCAACAGTCTTGTTGGCAATGACCTGCCCATCAGTATTCCCAACGTGGTCGTCAAGTGGATAACATACGCCCTCGTCCTTCACATTGTTGCCCTAGGTCTTGCCGGGGTTTCAGCTTTCTTTGGCCTCCTTGCACATGTACGGGAAATGTCCATGACTTGTTGTAGCACCTGTGTATCGGGCTTCGCCGCCGCCGTCGCGCTTATTGCATTCATTTTCGACCTCGTCCTTTTCTTCGTCGCTAAAGCACGCATCAACTCTGTGGGAACAGCTTCAATGGGGACCGCTATTTGGTTGACACTAGCCGCATGGTTACTCCTCTTTTTCAGCGGATGCTTCTACACCGTCGGCCGCTGCTGTATCTCAAAGCGCAAGCCTAGGGACCAATGGGGCAGACGTCAAGACCGCGAGAACGGAGACTACGACCAGATGCGTTTGGACGCAGTCAAGGCAGAGGCTGACAGGAAGGCCATGCAAAAGCAAGAAGTCGGGTTATCACCTCTACCGGAGGCACAACCTTTGACCGCTCGCGTCGACGGTGACAATGTAGTCATCGAGCGCCCATACCGTGATCAGTCTGCACCTAGCACGGCTAACAACCTACAGTCAGGCGGATACGGCGGCAGGCCGGTACAGGGAGGTGGGTACGTTGGAGGCGGCTATGTCCAGGCGCCTGCCGGTTCTCGAGCTGTTGACGAATATTACAATCCTACCCAATCCACGTCGTATCCACCCCAGCCTCAACCGCGACGACAAGGTAGCGCCACCACAGGCTATGCTCCTTCGTCATATGCTGCGTCGACCTATACGTATGCTGCTCCTGAGCCTTCATCACCCACACACAACCTACCTGTTAACAACCAATATCTTTCCACAAATCCCCAGCAATACACTGATCGCCATAGTTCGCCTGTTGGTGGTTATGGGCATACAGCGGGAGGGACAACCTGTAAGTTCTAGTAGGATCACTACTGTTTACCTTCTAACGATCATATTGTTAGACCATTCAGCTGCTTCCCACCAACAGTATCCATCTGCATACTCGCAATATGATGCATACGACGTTTCTCAAGCTCATACCCAGGCTCAGTCGCAGTATAATGATCCTTACGGTATTCGGAGCTACACAACAAGCCCACCACCGATGTCATCACAACCCCAATCTTCCGCCTATCATCCTGCGCAAGTAGCTGGTCCTCCGATGCAAGAGCGAAACTACACATTAGGAGGGGACGGATATGGGCAGAATACTCTGCCTCCTCTTGCTGAGCACACACAAGAACATTCATATCTGTCGTATGCTGCGCCAACGCCTCAGACGCCCCGCATAAATACCGCTGTACCTGCAGCAGCAGAAAGGCAGACAAGTCCAATGGGACCTCGGGCGCATAGGTCACTGTCACCACAACAATACGATGACACTCCTCCGCCCGGTTATGAGGCTGGACCTGCAGTAATCCCTGGAGGATGGAGTGGAAAGAATTAAACATTGAAAATATGATATTTTTATTCATAACAGACGCTTCGTTTTTACTGCACATCTATTTTCTGATTCATCTGCATGATATGCATACATACCCTCATTGTGACGACCTGTACCATGAATAGCCGGTGGATGTACTTCTGCGAATACAGAACCTAGTGATTTATCACAGCTCGTCTCTGGGTTGTTTCTTGTGGACGGATCTGGGAGGCTCTGTGGATATTAACATCGACAGGAAGTCATGGACGAGATCCGCTGCAGCGATGGCAGTAATGTCGGCTATGAGGACATTGGCACGAGGATAAATAATTCATATCAGATATGCAGACTAACCGTGGTCATATGAAGGAGAAACTTCGACGATGTCAGCGCCCCTATAATGAATTAGGATCAGGAAGTTTCTCCAGAAGATGAATGGTACTGACACAAAATTTAGACCAGCTAGGCCTCGGAGAATGCGCTTTACTTCGCGTGTCGTCCATCCTCCCGCCTCAGGTGTACCCGCTAGTACGTTGAATATTAGTAGGGAAGTCAGCAAGGCAAATTCAGCATGTAGACTTACTTGCGGGTGCAAGACCAGGATCTACATCGTGGTTGCTTAATTCAAGTTTGAACACAAATACTCGAGCTGTTGTTCCATACCTATTACATCGATATCCAAGCTAAAGACACTCTTAATATATGCAATTAGAATAGACGGTGTGCATCACTTACCTTAAATACACTGGACTGTCTCCGATTCGAGTTCGAATGCGCTTTATAATTTCAGAAATACCGATATCGTCTATGTCGTCAGTAGATATGACACGGAACCCTACTTCCTCATCGTTCTGTAGATCTTCCACGCCCTTTTAAGTCAATTCGTTAGCTAAGGTATATTGACGGATAGCGCTACTCACGCCCAACTTGCAGCGAATACCCGCATGAATGCTATTATTTCCCATCAATCCCTCCTCTTGGGCAAGATAGAAGAATGTCCCATGAGTTACGCGCGATTGTTCGGACGTCTGTCCGGCATAGCTCGCCCAGGTGTCCTGACATATTGTTATCCATGAGGTAGACTATATACGCCTGCTAAACATACCAAGTGAGCATCGAAATGGATTACAGATACTGGTCCGTGAACTTTATGTAGAGCGCGAAGAATGGGGAGGACCTAAAGGAATTCAGTCCTTGTTGATTCGAAAATACAGGTGTCACACAATTGTATGATCTCCTCCCAGGCTTGTGAACCATTAGTCAGTTCGATTTTGAAGAAGACGTTTGTCACACAAACCTCACTATGCGGGGGGGACGAGGATTCAGTCCAGTCGAGCTGGGCGCCGGCCGTTTCAGGAGGGTGGAATATGCGACCTCCATTTGGTCTATAGCCAGGGCGTTGTCGAATGGGGTAACAGGAACCTAACCGCGAAACTTGTAATTATTAAGGACGACGTTGACACGAATGGAAACTACGTACGTCCCCGCAATCTATGATCTTCGCGCCGTGGTTATAAGGGTTGTTTCCCCAAGACATGGTGTATCCACGAGCTTCTCGCTGGCGTCGACTCCCAGATCTGATAGCATAAGGTCCGAACCGCGCCCTGTGGTCCACAAGCTTTGCATACATAAAATAATTCGTTTAGAGATAGCCCGAAATCACCCTGGTCTGTAGGATACTCCCGTGTCAAAAGGCATCCCGAGAATTGCAATGTCGAATGTCGCATCTTCATCTTCTAGACAGAGTGTGTATGGCAAGCGCGAGAACGAGAGAGGTCCCGAAAACGGCTGGTCAATGGGCTTCCCGTATTTCTCCATCCAAGATAAGGCCTTGTCCGAGTCTGCGCTATGGCCTGCCAGGGGTATCTGGTGAGCTGAGACTGAGGCAGCTAAAACTATCACAAGTGCTGCTATCAAGGCCATCGTGGTAGTCGAGAGAATGGATCCAACTCTCCAGTAGTCCTCTTATCTCGAAAGTTGAAGTTATCGATCACGCCTTCATTCGGGCGGGACGGACAGGCTTCGTTCCGGCTTATCCGACTCGAGGCGGACCGAGGGTGGACACAACGACCATGAAAGAGACTTCCAGATATTACACGGATTATAGTACACCAAATCCAACCTTGAAGAGTAAACTCACGCGGTAGTGCGTTTGCTCGCAATTCTAAGCGGCTCAATTTGCCATCTCCGACGGTTCCTCGCTTTCTCTACCAAACTCTCATCTTCCATTGTCGCACTGACGACGGAGAGCATCCTGACTTTCCTGCTAGGCTCTGGAGAATCATCAACCTCACCCTCCTCCCCGCGCTCTTCCTCTACAACTTCATCTTCGCCAAGGTCTACTCCACTCTTGTACACATCTTCGGGAGTAGACTGTGTGGGGCTTGTTGCTTGGAACAGCGAAAGCGATGAGGTCAGAGCAGAATGGATGAACTGTGAGGCGTCATCAAGGATCGTTCGGGGCTTGCGCAGAGGGATGGCCGTCAAGAGGTAAGTATTCTCTTTCCACGCATTTGAATGGAAAGCCGAGGGCGGAGGGTACGCTGGGTCGCAAGAAAAGTTCACGTGAATTTCTTTAGTTTGAAGGTCGTACAAGAATTTTGGGAGAGGATGAGAGTATGAATTAGGAAATGGAAGAGAGATAGGTCGGCGATGGCGCAAAACCAGACGGTCACCTTTAGAATAGCGAACATAAGCGACACCTGGTAATGATAACAAGTCGTACCTTCAATATCAAGAGCATGTCCAGAGGACCTTGAACACAGAGCGCCAGATGTGTCGATGTAAAACACCTAGCGGGTGAAACAATAGCACATATTAGTGTCGCCTCAATGCAGACGACAGATGCATGCCTGGTTGTTAGCCTCTGGGTTCCTTCGACCTAGGAATACGGTTAGAAATGCGTTGGCAAGCTGACGCTTTCAGCGCCTACTTTCGACCAATGACTTCTCCTTCTCGGGGAACAAAAGAAGTTCGGTTCCATCCTCGATATCATCACAGGCTACATCTAACAGACGCTTTGTCGCAGCAGAACGAATGATGAAGTAGCCGTCGGGAAAGCCATTCGTTTTCGAGTCGGCGGTCATGGTGGAAGCTGTGAAAGATGTGGTTTCTTGTGGCTATGCAACTACAGGAGTGGCGATACGCTTCCTAATCCATCTTGTACATATACATATGCTATATCCAACGCAACTACAACTAACATAACTATGGAATGAAGACATCCTAATACCACTCATTTTCGTCATCTTCATCTTCGTCCAGGTAGGTTCCTGGAATTGGAGTGAAATCTCTTCGCCGCTGTGTCGCAAGCCTAGAGGAACGCCGGACGTTTTCCAATGCATGTCTTTCATATTCCTCTCTTGCCACCCAATCTTCCAACGATCCGTTCATTTTGGACAATCCCTTCCATTCGTGCTTCGCCAAGATGCTACCGCCATGTCCTGAATCCCATCCAGCGCTCATCATGACAGGCTCCTGGTAGGCGTTTGAACAAAAGATAAAGATGAGATATCGTCAAATCCCACCTGTGAATGCCAGCTGACATCGCGGACACAGACACGGTGATTGGTGTAGTGGTGTGCATTCAACCGTTCAGGTGCTGATGGATCGTGACCCATGAGTAGCACCCGATTACGGTCAAGTATTTGTACAACTGTACCGTCCAGTGACCATATCTAATAACACTTGAGTAAGATGCGTGATTAGTGTCCAGACACTTACATGTATTTTGCCATCTGCTGAACCCGAATAAATGTACTGAGAGCCTGTCGTCTCCGCAGGGCTGAAGTGGCATCTAATGAGCGTTCTTAGTACACTGTGTCCTCGATAGGTCATTACACTGCAGTCCATGGGATGCGCCTGACGCTTCGTCTTGGGATAAGGTGGATATCTTGACCGCATGAGTAATGCCCGTTAACACCAACGGAATGGCAGACCTACCGGTAGTCAAAGTGGGGACCGTAGGAGTGTCGCCCAGCACTTTCATAGTCGGAACTACTTCGCATTTTACGCAAGTCCCATAACCTTAGTGCCTGATCTTTGCCGTTGGATATAACATATCTTCCATCCCCTTTGGCTGAAACGTAGGTGATTCCTTGAAGGTGCCCCATGAGAACACCTGAAGGCTTTGGCGTCGCTCCTAAAGAGCGGCGATCCCAAACTTTCAGAGTCCTGTCATCAGATGCACTGACAAGAACATTTCCGGACGCTGAATCTGCCCAACAACAGCTATTAACGTCATCGCTGTGGGCCGCTATCTGAACAATTCGACGGTTGGCCAACAGGTCATACACAGAAATGTACCTGCCGCCTCCAGCAATAACCTCATTCCCATCGGCGGAAAACCGACAGGCATAGATATTGAACTCGTCGTCGTAATTCCATAGATCACGGCGCCGATTTCGTGCGTTCCCAAAAGGAATCGGAACTTGGGTAGGATTGTTGTCGACGGTGCTAGTCATGTACACTGTAGAAGTCTAGTAGTAGCTGTCAACTGGGTCTGACATATGCGTTATTCACTGGACTCACTAATGACGAGTAAATCATCCTTTGATTGTCAGGAGATAAATTCGCATCTGTGATCGTCCATCTGCCAGGATGTCCAAGGATTCTGCGCCTGACATTCATTGTGGTCTGAACAGAGGTGTCAGAAAGCGCTGCTTGGCGATCCGCTGGTGAGAACGGGGGTGACGATGAGTCGTATATGTATAGTCGAAAATCTTGAGAACAGGTATAGTAGAATGACGAGTCTGACAGATGTGAGACAGATACGTTGAATTGTCAGAACAAGATACGGTACCTGTGGAATATTGTGCCGTATAGATATTTGAGTCGTATAACGCCGTCGCTGAGCCATTGGAATTGGGGACAAGATTCTAAGATACTTAGAACATTTAGATCGTGTCTGCAGTGGATTGTACTTACACTCGCTATATCTTCCTTAAATAAGGTCGACCGATGCCCAGCGAACCGGTTGGTGATAGCCTTGACAATGTTTCGCTCGCCTCTCCTGAAGCGAACCTTGGGAGTTACACGGCCGTACTCTCCGCTGTTTAGTAATTCCACTCCGGCTTCTTGAGGCTCTGTAGCAGGTGCGTTCTGCGAGCGATCTTGATTGTGATCCGTTGCTTCGTAGTCACCGTAGTCGTCGTCATCCTCGTCGAGGTCGTCATCTTCTTCATTCAGCGAAGTCTGAAGAAAACGAAGCAGTTGTGCATTAGTTCTTAAAGTTCCACGATGCAACTGGAAGAATCCTGCGATAAAGTGAGCAGACAATCCACTTCAAAAGCCGCTTCACTGGCACGTACTGCCCAATACGCCCAAGTTCAGGTGCGGCGAACCAACTGGGGTCACTTCCTCGTCGGAATCCGGCTGTTCTCGTTGCATCATGGTTCAAGAAATTGCGACGTTGAGAGTGGAAGCCGAGTATCAAGCGGAGAAATAGCATTTGTAAGGTCGCCGGCAAAGATCGTCATGCCGGCCCGATTAGCGATGAACGCTCCATTGATGAATCGATTGCAAACTCATTATTATCAGTTTGAGTCTCATGCGCGCATGACTTGGCATGAATATTCGACCCGTCTCGACGATGTCATACTTGAAAAATATTGTGATGACGGGTGGACGGAAGACCGTTGATACAGGACTTCTGTATTATATCTTTACGCGATGACATCGATGCAGCAATCTTTTTGAATTGTGGACAATAGCATCGTTCCCATTGTTCTGCATCTGGAAAGGGTGGAAGAAAGCACGGATATTCAACAGCCGTGGGAACGCTACTCAGTCAATGCACAGCCACATTCTAGTCTTGTATTTAACTTTCAAGTTGGAACTCCAAGCAATGCCGGTCCCGCTGCCTTCAAACATCACTATTCAGGCAGACGAGATTAATTGTTTGATTCATTCTTACTTTCTGGATTGCGGTGCGTATTATGCATCCTCTATACATGCTGAGTGGCTCAACTCACTGCGTTAGGTTTTACCCATTCCGCCTTCACCATCTGCCAAGAAGGACAACTCGAGCGTTCACCCAACTTCAAAAAGCATATTCCTCGTGGAGAACTCGCAGAACTTCTTTCAAAGGCCCTATTTTATACCGCCATTGAATCCCATATAAAAGGTGGAGAGGCTGCCGCGAACTGCAAGGCTCGATTTTCGTTACTCGATAATCACGTTTGCTCGTCCGATCCACCTCAGCAAGTCGTGACGACAATACTTGTGCCAACACTTCTGCCTTCAGCCGTCAAGGAAAGTACCGCCACTGCCACTCCCAAACCTGTTGAGAAAGGCCAACTAGCTGGAAAGCCAAAGGTGACACCGACACCCACTTTGGCCTCAGAGAACACCGATAAAGGCTTGAAAGAATCAGACGATATGGATATCGATGAACCTAATCAACGTGCGTTTTCGACAATGTTCTTTTCGCAGTAATAGCTTGAATGGACTCTAGTTCCAAAGGTGGAAGCCACACCAACCGAATCCGTTCTTGCCCCCATCACCGGAAAGGCAATAAACATGAAACGTAATCCGGATTATGATCCCGATGAAGATGGACAACCTGCCAATGCAATTCGTACGATGGAGGGCCATAAATCTGAGGTGAGCATCTATCAGGAAACGGCTCTTTGTATTTATTCCCGTGTAGGTTTTCGTCTGCGCTTTCAACCCGGCAAAACCGTATATGTTAGCTTCGGGGTACGTGATGTGCAGACTGTACCGGTTTATTTCACTAAGTTTCTTTTGTATCATTATTTAGATCCAAAGACGCTACTGTTAATTTGTGGCATGTTCCCGAGCCTATCGATGATCCTCGTCCAAGTATACCACGCAGCGCCGTCTTCACCCCGAAGGGAGGACAAGGTGACCTCACATCCATGCACTGGAATAAAGATGGGACATACCTTGCTGTTGGCAGCTATGACTCTGTCCTTCGGATATTAAAGCCTACGGGAGAGACTTACGCTACCTTGGAAAAGCACACCGTGCGTGCATATGAACCATTGATTTAACGTCTTCACTTCCCTGTCTTATTGCTAGGATCCTATATTCACAGTTCGATTTTCTCCATCTGGTCGATATTTGTTATCTGCAAGCCTTGACGGATCATCATGCCTATGGGACGTTGATAAAAGGAAATTGATAAGAGAATATCGATGCCATAAAGGTGAGATTTATTGGTCGTTGATTTTACATTCTAACAGCCATAGTAGACTGTGTCCTTGATGTTGAATGGATAAACGACGCCATGTTTGCCAGTTGTGGAGCTGATAAGAACATACAAGTATTAAGTGTCGATGACCCTATGCCAATAAAGACCCTCACGTATGTTTCTTTCATCTTTACTTCTATATCTTCTCCTCACGCTACTATCAGTGGGCATACCAATGAAATTAACCAGATAGTGGTGAACTCCTCCGGGACCCGTCTAGCGTCGTGTTCAGACGACAAAACGGGCCGACTATGGAACATGACAAATCTATCGACGGACAGTATTCCTGGCTTGGGAACCTCCGACCAGGTTGTTATACTTAATGGTCACAGACACGCTGTAACCACCATGGCTTGGATTGAGGAGAAGTTGTCGCGGGTATACGTGGCTACGTAAGTTGTTGAAATCTCGGGTTTTTTCAATGATTCAGTGATTTTAGTGGTTCATTCGATTGTACTACGCGATTGTGGGATCCAGATACCGGCGACTGTCTGAAAGTGTTTTCAGACTGGCGTCGACCCGTGTATGTGATTACTGCTGCCCCAGGCAGACCATTATTTGCTGCTGGAGGTGGCGATGGCTGGATGAATATATACGATGTTCGAGTTCGTACTTTCATCCTTGTCCTTGCGCTTTCCAGAAAACTCATTAGTTGAACAGGATCAAGAGAAGAAGTGGTCTTGGTATTCAGGATTTGACAGACCGGGAATATTTGACATAGATTGGCAGAGTTACGAACAGGGTAAAATTGACCATTTGGCAGTATCCCTTGAATCCCATAGGATGGTTGTGTTTGATGTAAATAGGATCGATGCACTAAACGCGCATTAATCTGTTGTTAGATAAATATATTGATGACGATGCTGATTACGAGGCAAGCCGGAAACATCCGGCAGTAATGACGCACGTCCGTCGGCAACGTTGTTCTTGAACTTTCCGTCCAAATTTCTACTTAGACTGTCATCAAGGTCCTCACTGTTTCAAGTTTCTACCGCCACCACCATGTTGCGTGTCGGTTTCTCGTCCTCCGCTCGCCCCTTCTTTACAGCAAATTTTGCACGGCAAACTCGCCAACAAATCCAGTCTGCGACTCGTCAGTTCAGCAGCTTTAGGTCTAATGGCCTGCTTCAGACTCTCCAGAAGCGCTCCAACCCCTTCACGCGAGGAAGCATGTTTTCATCCTCACGCTCCTACATGTCGGAAACACCGATAATTCAGACTTCAAAAGCCTTCTCATGGCGGAGATTCGCGTTAACGGCGGTAGGTTTTCCCAAACGTCTCGACTTGCTTCTCTGATTCGTGCTAGGCCGGAGTCGCCGGAACCGTCGTTGTCATTGAAGGTGTTCTTAATCGAGAGACTCGCGATGGGTTGTCAGCCGGAGAACAGGCGCTGCTCCATGACAGCTTCAAATACACAGGCGGAGGACTCGTCCTCACCGCCCTCGCTGCCAGGGCTATGTTCAAATCAGGCTTTGCCGTCCGACTAATGACTGCTAATCCCTGTTCGTCTTTCGCTGTCTTTCTCTGAGTCACTTGCTAACCACATAGCAGGGCTGGTGTTGGGAGTCAGTTTGGTCGGAGGCATTGGAACCATGATGGGCACCATGTACACATCGCCAGAAAACACTGTTCAGAAGCATCTTCTCTGGGGGGTATGTCTACTTCTTAATGAATAAAAGTCCGTGTTCACAGTATATCCTAGGCCTTCAACCTCTGTCAAGCTGCTACTCTTAGCCCCATGTTCTTCTTCGCTCCTGCCATTCTGTCCAGAGCGGCGTTGTACACTTGCGGAATTGTCGGCTCGCTGTCTTATGTTGGGGCTACTGCGACGTAAGCTTCTTCGAACATTCCTACTTACACTTCTCACTCTCCCTTTAGAAATGATAAGTATTTAAACATGGGTGGTCCCCTCCTAGCCGGTATCACTGTTGTCGCACTCAGCTCTTTGGCACCTATGGCTCTGCCCCTTGGTATGCGTGGTCTCGCCGTGACTGAAGCTATCTCTCTGTATGGCGGTTTGGCGTTGTTCGGCGGTTTCGTGCTCTATGAGTGAGTCATATTCAACAACTCTCGAATACCTCTCTGACACCGTCTTTAGCACACAGAAGATTCTCCTCCACGCCCGCATGGCTGAACAAGGAAGAATGAGAGCTGATCCCATAAACGAGGCACTTGGCCTCGAGTTGGACATGATCAACATATTGTGCGTGCATCAACTTGCTTTCTATAACTATTCTTCTGATGCTTCCTTTAGTATCCGACTTGTTCAGATTTTGTCCATGCAAAATAACAGAAAGTAAATACGGGCTTTGTGGAACTTCATTGTATCTTACCATCAACCATCAAATGTATCTACCGCCTCACCGATGTAATTGAAAATGAAATATAATTAAAACATGCTCTGCCCGTGCCAAAGGTAATATGAATGTACGAAGTACTGCTGTATTGGATACCATCAGATACTTCCGGCCTTCCCGAGAGTTTCAAGAATTTCGACGAAACCTCCAGGATCCAGAATTTCAGTGCCACCATAGGTAACCCTCTTCCCTGTTCTCCCAGCCCATTCCTCAAGATTACCATACTCGACGTAGCCAGCACCGCCAACCATGAATACCACACTTTCAGCAAATGCCATGCGCCGTCCCCGATTGACCCCACTACCGCCTACGCCTCCGGTCATTCCGGTATTTGCATGTTTAGCCGCGCGCGGATCGAGGAAGAGGAAATCGTCTGTTTCCTGCAAAGATTGGTTCGAAGCCGCAGACGAATCCATTAACGCTTCTGTGAGGCGTGTTACAGGGAGCAATTTGTTCCCCGGAAGGAAGTTCTTGACACCGGAGATGATGTTCTCGAGACCTCTATCTCGCAGGCTATCGGTCAGCTAAGATAAGCCATTAATATTGCGTTTTACGAAACAAAGGGAACGTAGCAGGTGCATTACCCTATTTCCCAAGGCACTAAAACCTCTGAAGAGCTCTCCACCTTGCGCAACGGACCCCATAGTTGGTGTGGAGCTTCCCAGATTCGGCATCGTCATCTTGGAAATTTCTCTCGTTCGTCGAACGTAATCAAAAGCAGACACGTCAGCACCAGCAGATTTGAGTTCCCTCTCTAACTCAGCGATATCATCTTTCGTGATAGCGTTGTCCGGTGAAGAGAGATAGAATACAATGACGAGACGAAGTTTATCTTGTGGAGTGAAGGCGCCGTCCGGTCTTGTTGCTCGGAGAATTTCAAGGATAGAGGCTACGGTCTGTCGAATGATTCAGGATCGAGAATAAAGTCAACATCATAGAACGTACATGTTTATTGATGGCCTCCTCCGTGCTGAAAAGCTCGTCCATACCGCGCTTTTTTATCTCCTCAAGCAGCGCCGTGGCAATATTCATGTGAGTATCGAGGGTGGCTTTCCTTGCCGTCAATTCAGGGAGTTGGGTGATGGCAGTTTTCAGATGTGCAGCATTCGTGGATAGGTCCCTAGCAGATATTGTGAGTCGATGAAGAAATTGCAACGAAGCAAACCTTACAGTTGTGAGATATCATTGACATCGCTGACTCCGGTACTTCTGGTTATTTCTGCTGCATCCTGTTTGTACTTGTTCAGTTCATTGTCGATCTCCTCTGCAACCTGAGGGAACGGATTTGCTGCATTGCGGGCCCAGAAGAAATCCTTGCCATCCAAGTCGTAGGAGCGTTTCTGAGGCTGCGATACGACAACACGATTGAGCTTAATTTCAAGGCAGTCGGAAACCAGCGCTTGATACGTCCAACCATGAGAGATCATCGACACCATGTCAATATTGCGATCCAGAATAAGCAGAACTGTACATTTGAATGGATGAGGTAAGAAAAAAAAACATGAATCCGAAGAAAACCTACGAGGACGTTGAAGATTTGACAGACCAGTTGCATCCTGCGCAAACATGCCCGTGGATGAATGTGATCTGGAAGTAGTTATGAGGGCATCGCGTATTTTCGTTTCGAGCTTCTTGGCTACCATCTCCGCAGCGTTCCCTCTAGGTGAGCGGATGAAAGGGACGTGCCCTAAGACCTGGTGTCAATGAAGAACGAAAGGTCGAGGAAACGAGGAGCTCACCCATGGTGGCGATGGCACTAAATATCCCACTGGACACGCGTTCAATCTCTGCCTCTATTTGTTGTTCTGTTGACGATGGCGAATTGAGAATGGCGTATGTGGGCTGGGGTATCGGCGGCACGACTGATGTTGAAGATGCTGGCGGTGCCGGCGGTGGAAGAAGAGAGAAGAGAGACGGAGAAGGTGCAATAAAAGAGAGATACTGGTCCATGACCTACGAAGAAGCTCAATAAAAGCTTGTGTACTGAAACTAGCACTCACTTGCTCGACCATGTCTCCTGTCCCATCTCGCGCAACTGACGCTGCCAGCTCCTCGAGTAAAGACCGAGGAAGAGGCTCGACGAAGTTGAGGTTGAAAGATTCGTACAAGGACTTTTCAAGGTCCTCCGCTATCCGTCGGACGTTTGCAAGGGTCGGCGAAACGAAATACACGGCTGGAACGTCCGGAAGTGGCGGTCTCATCGAATGAAGCTGACTGCCATGATGATTTGCTATAATGCTTTCTACATGGTAATAAGCAATACTTACACGTGCAGCGTTACCCCAACGTCGCGTAGGTCTTGAACACGTAGGACCGTTGCCAATACATCCTTTGTCTGCTGGTCCAATACTAGTATTTTCCAAACAGGAGGTCCTGCAGGAGCAGGAGATTTGAGGGTCGTACTGGATTTCGTTGAAATTGACGGATTACTTTCCAGAGAATTGTTGAGGTTGAGAAGATTTAACAAGGCTGTTGTCTGTGCTTGTTGTAATGTAGGCGGCGAGGTTGCCTGCACCAAAGAATAATTGTGAAGTTAGGAAGCTAATTTGACAGCATTACTTACCTGTTTCAAGGCCGAGCTGGCCATCGCTCGATGGAGACCGGTCAAGAAGGTTATTTAAGTGCTACCCTTGGCCTTCACCGACTTGTTCAAGTCTGTCCACGTGGAGGTGCGCCCAATTCGGCACCGGCACAGCCACAGTTAAGTGATCTTAGGTAAAGTCCTAAAACGACGTTATTTAATGTTCCCATCCAGTACTTGGCTTCAAGTTTAACTTTTCAAGTGCAAGCGGTCGGCAAATGCGTTTATGCCAATTAGTCCATTGAGACTCGCTCTGACTTTGAGTTCTATCACATCAGCAATGGCGCATTCTTTGGGCGGCTTGAAATCAGGTCGCTGAAGCTCGACTCTGATAGGGGAGTCAGCCAGTAGGGCGAAGACTCTAACTGTAAGTGCTCATTACTACCACGAGATACGCGAATGACTACTGATGAAAACGCTATCCTACGGTCAAACGTACTACTAGTAGCATCATCAAAATTTCGACCCTGCCATCTTCGACTACTTGATGTTTGACCCAGTTACCCGATGCGAACAAGGTACAGAGCTTGACATCACCTGTTCTACCCTTCCATCATACTACCCTCGCAACCCAATCTAACGGTAGCATTACTTTATTATAGAATTAGTGTCCCCCGCTCTTTCCCTACTCCCCTCAACTACCAGGATTCTGTAAGTACATCTGGGGCCGTAACCTACGAATCCTATTCAACGCCTTAGGCTCTAGGCACCTACCATGGGTTGTGTATCAAGTAAAGAAATGGCCGGAGAAACCGAGACTAGTAGCGCTGGGAGGCCTGACCCCAAGCTGTCTACAAAAAGCATTAGAAACCCCACGCGCAAACAGCTTCCTTCACCGGTCCAGGATTGCGCCGAAGCCGCTCCGTGGACAACAAAGAAGGGACGATGGGTTTTGAAGGACGGCACTATGACTGCCATCGAATAACAATGGGTGAATTACAGGTCTGGTTAACGTATCTGACGGCGCTTTTTCTCAACGCTTCTCTAGTCATTAACGATTCCAAAACTTCCTGTGTATCCTTATGCACAAAATATAATTGAAGCATTGAGGACGCTCCAGTCTCAATCGTTTCTCAGGAGATTTGTGTCACTTCTCTGCTAAAAACACCCTTTGCTGCGCATTTGCGCCTGATTTGTACACGAGAGAATGTTCCTTGACGACCTGCCGATGAATATATTTAGACTATGTAGCGATATGAAAAATTTCCGAGAAATCACTTATAATCACGTCACATAGGATGATGCGCCATTTTCTGTACGTAGCGACGGCGTACATATACTTGCAGTTTCAACGCGTTTCAACGACCTTGACTTACACGTTATGGCGACTAAAGACGCGGTAAGCCTTTTTTTGATCGGAGATCGTTGATGTGCTTGGCAACGCCGTTGCTACCAAACATCGATCGAACTTCAACTTCGGAACCAAATTTGTCGCGAACATTTCTGCATGTGCTCTCAGTGACCGTGGCCCAGGACATTTCATTTCTTCGACTTTTATCTACTACTACACGACCTGCCCTTAGGGGTCACTTATCATGACTTTTGGCACGACAGAAACTGACTGGTGGACGACGAGCGATGGATCCACATCAACTCCCTCGGGTTCAGAACCAGCTTCAGAGGTCTCACCAGCAGCCTCTCCGGCCACAAAGGTATCGGACATGGATCCATCTTCATCCTTCTCAAGATTATATGTTGTGGGAAGTAGTGCTGATGTCAGGACTACGGTGTTCACTAGCGCCTTTCCCGTCACGACGATCACGAATTCGGCAACAACATCCACATCCTTCTCAAACTCCGTTGCTACAAAAACTTTTACAAACTCACTCCTGGGGTCCTTCCCTTCTGGTACCGCTCTCTCCGGCGAATCAACGTCGTCGGTGCAATTCGCCGCGTCGTCGCAGATAAATCCAACATGCGTAGGGGATGGGTTAGACGCTGCGGCAGATGGGTTGTTAGCGTCTTTGGTGCTTCCAAGCGCAGTCGGCCTCATAATATGGGTGCGAAGCGCTGTAATCCTTTCCGACTCATAGTACTAATTGAACTGTAGTTGATATTTGCAGTCTTACGACCGCGTTTTAGGAAAGTGTACGCGCTCAGAGAGTGGTTCGTACACCAGGAGTACGTTTTTTTTGGGCTCGACCGGCCTGATTTGTCACTCATGTTGACCATAGTCTTCGTCCAAAATCACTAAGCGACTCTCCCTTCGCCTTCCTATTCCCCCGTGTTCCTCTGGTCCCCTCAATCCCCTCCAACGTTTCCGATGCAGGAAAATCTATACGAGCAGATGCTGCACTTTTCCCTTCCGATGATCAGCTTAGCCAGCGCACGCTGTGGACATGCCTTCTCATATGTTTGGGTTGGACTTTTCTCGGCCTTGCGGGGGCATTACCATTGTATCTCGTGTCTGCCCCTTGCCACTCCGAATTGCCTTCTCCATCATTTTACGGGGGTGGATATAACATGCTGCAAGATCTCAGCCTGTCACGTCTACTGCGATTATTGGATGCTGGAAACATAAGTACAGCCAATCTTGCCACTATGCTGAAGCGTGCAGACGCGACGGACAGCCAAAACTTCCGGGTCAGGATCATTGTATTGACGGCCTTGACGTTGGGACTTGCTCTCCTTCCTGCGCTTTGGAAGATTCTTCGCGAGTTCAATAGCCTCGTGGCGTATCGAGAAAGGTGGCTGGATACAATGTGCGAGGGAAAGGATATCGGCTGGTTGAGCGCAAGATATGCCCCTGGGTTTGTAGGTTGGGGAGAACAGAGGCTGAAAGACTTTATAGTGAAGACAGGACTGAGCTTGTCCTTTGACCAGAACGATTCCTCGAGGGATCGTAACGCGACTAGGACTCGCAGTTTTGCTAGGAGGCGGAGAAGCGGGGAAAATGAGCCTCTGAACGCGAACCATGACGGACGACCGGACGTGGATATTGAATCACTATTCTCTATCACGTAAGTGCGCTGGCTTCATCGTCATTTTTGTGTTACTACTATCATTCCCGCAGTGAAACGCAGGCTCTTGCGGGCCTAATTCAAACGCGAGATGAAATCCTAGGGAACCTAGAAATTGCGGAAACACAATATATAACATGCTTCCGTCTAACCACCCCTGACCCCTCACTTGCTGACTGGGTTCCACCTTCCACTGAGGATCCAACCCGTCCTCATATCAGCCGTCCACGTCCGTTGCTCGGTTCGGTAAGTTGCTCAGAGCGCCACTAGCGTAATTATTAATTCATTCTATGATCTTTCAGCGCCGACGAAACCCCGCCTTTGCTGCTTCTTCACTTGCGCCTACGTCCTTTGTAGCTCCGTCGACTTATTACAAACTTCGTGGTGTCCACGGCATCAGTGGAGGCCGTTTTTCAGACATCAAGGAAGATCATGCAGCATTCTCCAATTCTATTACCTCTGGTGATCGCTTCCTAGAACAAAATAGACGGTCCCAGGGATCGAGCTTCTTTGGAATGGGCAGCTACTTCCGCTCTAACAGATCTGACGAACTAGGAATGATACGGTCCCGTGATGAGCTGTCGATGTTATCCCCTATTCCCGAGCCTCCCGACCCGCGAAAGTACGGGCCTAATTGGCTTGATTCTTCAGACAAGGATTCATACGACGTCGATAAACCTTTGCCTCCGGTAGAAGAAGAATGGGTAGATGTCCTCCAAGAACAGCCAGGAAAGTACATAGCAAGCGAACCCAACGGAGATTCTGCTGCAGGCCCTTCGACTTTCGGGCATCGTCCCAAGCGAGAGCAACCTGTTTCTGCTGGAAAACGCGAAACCTTTCCGTTCAGAAACAAGGACAACACTGAGAAGCAGGATATCCCGCCCCCTCATCTGCGGATCCAGTCTTCGGGTCCCTTTGTACGGCCCCAAGATGGGATCGATTTTGACTACTTGGGCGAAATATATAGCGATATCACCGAATGGCGCACAAAACTGAAGGATATTAACACCCAAATTACTGGTGCCCAATATACATGTTACGAAGATATTGCCGGTGGTGCTCAAATCAAAGGATGGCTCATGGTGGGAAGGGGCTTGCGACATATACCAGGGATTCAAATTATCGAAGGTCGAGCGAAGGAAGACGTACGATGGGATGTTCTACAAAACGAAAGGACCAATCTGGATACATGGGTGATGAGAGCCACCATAATCATTGCTGTGATTTTGCTGGCGGCTGGATGTATAATTATTTATTTTGGTTTCCGTATCCACGTATGCTAACAATATGCTATAGTGACTGCGGCTTCAGGACTGGCTCTCTCTAACGCACCGGACTTTGCTCACTACATTACCTTCCTACAACCGGTCACGACTGCTGACGCCCTTCCTTCTGGGATTATAACTGTATGGATTCCCGCTGTCGTGGCTACCATCTTCATATCCCTTACTATCGCGCTTGTTCACTGTGCGTACCTTTAATTACTACTTGTCCATTACTGACGCTCCGCAGGGGTTGCCAATGTTCAAGGGTCAGTTTCATACACCGGCGGACAGCTCATCACGTTCAAGATCACCTTCTACATTCTTGTCTCTGTGGCAATTATATGGATCCTTACTATTGGCGCGATGCTCTTCGCGCTGCAAGCATTTAGTGACGACTTGAACAAGGCGACCACAGTCGCCAAGGGCTCCGTGTATATGACTGTATTTGCACTTTCAATCGTTCTGCAAATTGCAGTTATTTTCCCGGGTCTTCTTTTGCTGCAGCCGCTACGCTTATGGCGCGTCATGCGCAATGAAAGGCATGCTATTACGCCCCGGCAACATTTTAGAGGTACGTTATTATTAACGGCTCCAAGTCAGCTGTCAGTCATTAATCTGCATCATGCAAGCTATGTATCCACAACCCTATGATCCCACAATCGCCACAGGCGCATGTATCCTGGGCATTATATTTGCCTCAACGTTTTCCCTGATATTCCCGCTCATCGGACCTGCTGTCGTACTGCTGCTGTTCTTGACGCTGATTGGTGGGAGACTCCAACATCAATTTTTGAGGATCGACGCTGATGAAACTCTTAGCGCACCGTTTTCTTGTTGGTTATGTTTACGGTCGCACACTGTCCCAGACTGGGGGCCTGATCCAAATATGGCTCCTCCGCCGTTTTGGTACCTTGTTGGCGTTTCAACCTATTCTCCTCGGTCTCATTTTCCTTGCTAATGAGATCTGGATTGAAGGGGGCGTTTTGATCGGAACGGGAGTGGTAGTCATACTTTTCGTGGAAGCCTACACGACCTGGCGGACGCGGCAACCGGGGAGAAGATCCCTCAGCGTCGTCACCCAGAATTCACTGGACACCTTCATTTCTCGTGCCTCCCAGACAAGGCGCCTGGTTGTGGATGAAGAATCGAGCCACCACAGTAGTAGTGGAGTACGTCGAACGCGAAGCTCGATGGCATCTGTATTGGAGATGATGAGCCTGACCCTTGCTGTCATGCCGTCGTCTTCTACCACGAGAGGGCCTGTTCCTTTGCGTAAGTATTTCGTTTCCTCTGATCTTGGACGCTCCAAAAGTAAACTAACTTGCCGCCAAATAGAAACGGAGAACTTGAATGACCTTACGGCCACGGAGCGCGCTGCTAGAACACACCCGGAGGCTCCTCCTCGCCTCCCCCCGTTATCATTTTCTGATCACGAGGAGGACACGGCGGGATTATTATATGCTCCCGAGCTAATAGCTCCACCGCCGATAATCTGGCTTCCGAACGACTCCGCCGGCGTGGCGCGCTCGGAGGCTGTGGACTTGCAAAAGTATCACGACTTACGGGTTACTCTTGATGTTCGAGTGACAGACGATGTCATGCTTCAACGGCCAACACCGTTACGAGGACAATGGTAGCACGAACTACATTCCGGAGGATATAGGACTTCAATATAACGCCTGCTATAGTTACACGTATTTATCTATGCACACTCCCAACTTTCTTGCCTTTCGATAAAAGCTCATACTGTACGATATCCTTAGAGTGTCCGAAATAAGTACATGTGGTCATATAGGGGTGTTTCAGGGGCAGCACGTCGTACCTGCGCTTCTCTGCCTAATTCCTTTTCCTGGACACTAACCTCCTACTTAGGTTGTCAAGAACGCGACTCGTACAAACGTTTGCGCAGGTTTTTTGTACGAAAATTCTTTTTTTCTGATGTGCCTGGTCAAGAGGCCGCCTATAATACCCGCTAGATTGGCGCTCCGCCGTCCGGGGATGTGTCCATGCGAAATTCGAGGCGTGGCCATCCGTCGCGTACGAACTCTATCCAGATAGCAGCTCGTGACGGCCTCCACATCTTCGGGCGCTTCGATAGAAGCCCTCTTTTGCCGTAATAACTGGGGACCGGGTTTTCTCCTGGTGTTTGAGAATTATTTGCTCCACTGGCTTTCACGGAGATGCTTAAACGCCAAGTTGGGAAAATACATGGAGCTATGATCCGGATCAGCTACAAAAGGTTCAACTTTTGCCCAACGTTTCTTTCTCTCCATACCATAGGCCTGGCTGCTTCCCCTCCCCCCTTCGCTATGCTTTCCTCGAAGCCATCTAGTATCGACGTCGACCCTTTCATACTTTATTCTCGCTCTTTACGTGATTACACCCTTCATCTATGGACGGAATCCAGACGGGTTGTGGAGGAGGAGGCTCAGCGGGCTGAGATGTTGAGGGAAGCTGAAGTCCAATCAGCGAAGGCTTGCAACGGTGTTTCAACACATTCTCAGTCCTCGCCTTTATTTTCGCCGTCATCTACGACATCGATGACTTTGAAGGACAAGGAGAAAAAGTGAACTTGATTTCCGTTCCGACGGTATGGACGGTATCTCAACATGTGTCCACAGTCATCATTATGTCGGTGGGTCTAGCCTTCCGGGTTCCTGGTCTCCATGGAGTTAACACGACTCATTCAGTCTATATTTGCTTTACCGTTATCGCTGACATTTGCTCTGTACTCATATGCCCTGCACGACACCTCATCTCCGACCCTGTACCCTGTATCTATTATACCTGATCGCATTACTATCACCAGCAGCTTTCCCTAGACGTTTTTAGATTTTATGTCGCTATAGAACATGTTTGCCGGCGTTTCCACGGCGCTTGGAACTTGATCGTAGTCAGACTTGGAACGTACGTGTTGGATGATCGCCTGGACCTTCATGTTCTCTTGTGGGAGATACTGTACGGGTACGATAAGCTACGAGAAAGCGACCGCAAGTAGCCCAGGCTGGAGCCAGCTACAAGTTATACGTGTACCTCTGATCCGTTAATTGCCTAGCCGCGCATTTCAGGTCGGATACACAAAGTGGGATAACCACGCTGCATCGTCACGCGTAGCGAAGATCCCTCGTGCTGGCAGTTCCATCTGGACCAACTTTCCATTATCTGACCAGATGAAAAATGAAAGATTGTCGGTCGACTCAAAGTTTAACCGACACGTTTAATGTTTAACGTTCAACGTTCAAGTTCAACCCTCAACGTTTCAATTCATGTTAGATCTAGTTCTGGTGGCTGAAGCCGACCCAGAAACGCTTGTACCACATAACCACTGCCCATCGCATAACTAGGCGATTTAGAATGGCTGTCAGAGCCCCTTCCGTGCAGCGCGTATCGTCTTGGAGAACACGTAAAGTCTAACGGGAGTATAGTTCTGAACGTGCGGTTCTTAGTTCTTCCTGGATCTGTGGACAGTAGGAATAACCACAAATAAATAGGACTCCTCTAGCTGACTGGTGAGCGTCTCATGAACCCAAAGAATTAGCTGTAAGTGAACACAGAGGGCAAGCAATAATTTTGCGGTGTAATGAAAGTCTCAATACCAATATTGAAGCCAGTTGTATGACGTCATAGGACACTCCCCCGCGGCATCGCGCGGCCGCGTTCCGGGTGAATTATCCAAGCATCTCTCCACTACGACGCGTGTTTCAATCATTTTCTCAAATGCTACTAGCTAGAAAGTGTCGCGAGATTTTTCTGCTATTTCTTCGGCACTGTTGTCTGGGCTTCTCGACAGCCACGAGCACATCTGCCGCCAACGGCACCGGCGAGAGTCCTGGTCTGGCTGGCAATTTGAATGTGACTCCCACGTTCGTTCAGACGATATCAGTGCTGATGGCCTTGATTCGGATCGAACAATCCAATTCACGAACGTTCGCGTCTCCTGCTAATGATTGAATCATGCGCCGTCCCATCTGTCACGTTGGCGTCATAGTTCGACATGAAGCATTTATCGTGGGAAAGTTATTTAACTTGGGCATCGCGGGCGCTGAAGCGCTGACGGGCTAATCGTGCTCTCCTCAATGATTGCAATGCTTTCACGCTCGCTTTTGCTCGAACTGTCTCTTCTAGTAACCATTTCAATGGTCGGCGCCGGGGCGTTGGATCAGACGACAGCGGTCTTCACGGCTGCAGGGGAGTTTCCAACCTCACTGTACTCGAAATATTACAATAATCCAACCGCGACGTCCGCTCAAGTCCAGCCAGTCATAAGTGACGCCGTCACCGTGAGTTCAGAATTGACATGTGTTCACTATGCACTATTGAAACGATGCCAGCACGAAGTTTACCCGCTCCATCTCACGAGTCCTGATACGATTCCGGTCGAGAACAATGTAGATCCACATCCGCTGCCACCCGTCGCATCACCCTCTAGGTTACACGCTCAGGCCTTCGCCCAGATCCAGTCTATTGCTGTGAATCCCATCTTCGGAGACAACAAGTGTGCGCGATGTCAGGCTAGCTTGGAAGTAGCCAAGTTTCTGGCTCTAGCTGCACCAGACGAAGGTCCCGCCTTGGCTGTTGAGCTCTGTGAAGCTTTCGGTTTCACCACCTCTTGCTCTTCCACGTACAATATCCTGGGATTAGGGTCAGTGATTACCCAGGTCATTGCGAACGCAGACGTTGGGGGCTACGATGGACAGGTGTGCATCCGAAGACCGCCCTATTTATATAAGTACTCACCATCATTCTAAAAAAAGATGCTTTGCTCGAACTTCTTGAGCCTCTGTGATCTTCCACCGACATCGGCCTTGAATTTGACGAATTGGTTTACGAAGCCGAAACCAGATCCTCTGCCTGCCCCCAAACAGCCCAGTGGAAAGCGCCTTAAAGTCCTCCATATCTCTGACTTGCATCTGGACCCTCGTCAGTAGTAAACCTTTATCTTCTCTTACTGCTCATTCTAGGCCACTGTCAGGTTATGCAACGGGGTCTGAAGCCAATTGTACATCGGGCCTCTGCTGTCGCGCAGATAATTCGAACGCTGTTGGTCAAGCGCCGCAGTTCCCTGCTCCTCGTTATGGCGCCTACAAGTGGTAAGCCGAGGCTTGTTTTCTTCAAGAAGGCGTGGTGTACTATTTCCCATTAGCGATTCTCCATTCGCACTTGCCATGGCCGCTCTTGAAGCCATTCCAGTTCTCACAGAATCCGAAGGCACCGGTTTCGCTTTCTCTTTGTACACTGGCGACCTGGTTTCGCATGATAAAGATAACCAGTTGTCCCGGTAAATGACATCTTACCGTTACCGGATGCCAAATTTAACTGGTTATTTTTGTTCAGTGACTATACGAAATGGACCGAGGTATGCAGCATTCATCAAGTGGCGGATGTCCGTAATCAAGTTGGATAGGCAACGGTGTATGACTTGTTCAAGCGAATGCTGGGCAATGGAGCTGTCTACGCAGCACTTGGTAACCATGATAGCTACAACCAGTCAGTCATCTAGGCGTTGAAGGCGATTCAATTTCTGAATACTGTAAACTTGCTAGAGCACAAGACGCACCTCATGCGATCGGGCAAGGTCTCGCGGAGCAATTTAGCTGGCGAGTATCACAGTTTGATGTACCTCGTCCCTTTTCTCATAGGCATTCACTTCAGGAATTATGACCATGTTGCGAGTTTGTGGGAACATGAGGGCTGGATATCGTCCGAAACCGCCATCCTTTCACGGGCACATTATTCGGCGTACATGGTCAATCGGCACAACGGGTTAAGGATAATCTCTTTGAACACGGACTTGTGTGAGTCTTTTGTCTCCAAGTTCTGTATCTAGACCGCTCTAAAAATACATCTTGCTCGTTCTAGGGTACAAGTCAGTCAGTCTTCTATCTTCGCATCTGCGTCGAGACCTTGACCTACTTCGGCAGAGCCAATTATTTCAATTATATCAACCTCACCAACCCAGATGTCAGTGGGATGTTGAGATTCCTAACTGACGAGTTACAGGATGCCGAAGACGCTGGTGATCGAGGTATGTCCGTGTATTGATCATGATGGTCGATCATCGGTAAACGGGCTTATCTTTCCGTTCCGTAGTGTGGATTATAGGGCACGTTCTGAGTGGTTGGGATGGGTCGAACCCTTTAGAAAATCCAACCAACCTTTTCTATCAAATGTGAGATAGCTTGTTTTGCTAACCATTCAGTTTTATATTAATTTTCTTTATCTTAGCGTCGATCGGTTTACGCCTCATGTCATTGCTAGTCTGTCGTTTCCTTAGGATTGGTACCCCTCCCTGACGAACACCGTACAGATATCTTTTTTGGCCATACCCACGAAGATCAGGTTTCGGTGCGTAATTCTTACCCCGCCCCCCGCAGCGCTTGACTGCGCAACAAAAAAAAGATTTTCTATGCCAACAATGCAACGAATGCAAGTGCAGAGACAGCTGGCACGATGGCATGGATAGGACCATCAATTGTTCCTATCACAAACCTAAACTCTGGCTTCCGCATGTATGAAGTGGACTCTGCTGTGAGTAGTGAGCGCCATCTACTGGAAAAGTTGTTGATAGGAGACGGTTAGACATTTGACATTGTCGACGCTCATACGTCAGATCCCTTCTCGCTCTCGGGGGCTTGAACTTATTTTTGAATGCTATAGGTGGAGAAGCGACGTCAGCCAATTCCCTGCCCTTGACAATCAGACCGACGAGGGCCCAACTTATTTGTGGGTCTACTCGCACAATTGTGGAGTATCAAAGGAGCATGAAAACCTAATCTTGCGTCATAGATATGAATACAGCACTCGGGAAACGTACGGTGCAAACATACCTTGGGGCCAGAGTGACCCATTAAACGCGACGTGGTGGCATCTTGTTACGGAAGGTCCGTCCTTGGTTCTAAAAGCCACAGAATGAAGCCTGAAATGATCGTTGATAGCAATGGAAGCCGACTCCTCGCTTGTTACGGTAGGTTCTCCATGCCGTACTCATGGCTAGAACAAATCTAAATTCACGTCACAACGACAGACTTTTCACACGTTACAAGGTAAAACATCAGTAGAAACGGGGAGCTGCAACGATGCTTGCATTAAGGCGAAGATTTGTTACATTCGGAGCGGATCGGCTAGTATCGCGAAAGAAAATTGCGCGCAGGGCTTCGGATCTGTGCAATCTTAGTGGTACGATCGGGATACGATAGACATGAGTCAAAGCTGTGTGTTACTAGCGAGAAAAAAAATATTTCATCGGGGCGGGTCGGAACGAGACTCGGAAAATACAGGAAGCGAGACCGGCATGTATACATGAGCGGATGGAGGAACTTGTACCCGACATCTTGCCGACATCCCTTTCATTTTCCTACCCTCGAACACTTTCGGTGCGAAGATAACGCCCACCCTAGACCTCGCCTCGGCAATTCTTTGGAGCTCGGGACCAACCGACATCAACCACGATAATTCCTCGACACTATATATAAAGCAACAACCGCCGAGAATGTCCTTAGAATCCAACCAATATTCGCACTCAGCAATGTCTGTCTTACCGCCCGAACTCTGGCTCGAAATCTTCTCCTGGGCCACCATGCCAGAGGGCACAACTCCCTACGAATGCAACTACAAACCCTTCCGCGAGTCGCCGGCCCGTGACGACCGCGGTGTTGACCTCGAAGTCAAGGCGCTCGCATCGAAGCTGTCCTTGGTCTGCAGGGATTGGCACGTAATGACCACGGAGCTCTTGTACAAGGACGTTCTCATCAACCGTGGCCAGAACGCCTTGAAGAGCGTCCTATGTCCCCACCAAAATGACCCAGGATATGGGAAGATGGTGAGTCACTCCATGACAGCGACTGTATACAGCTTATTGACGCGGTGTAGGTCCGTCGTGCTGTGTTACCCTATGACAGCACCGTCACCGACCACTGGACGAGAGAACCTTCGCCATCTGTCGAGATACTCAAGCTCTGCAGCCGCCTCGAGGTTCTCATAAGGCCGCGGACCGTTCAGTATGCCATGCGCACCCTCACATTCGAGTTCGACGCCGACTCCGTCGCACTTCCTTCATTGAAGCGATTGGAGTGGTGGCATAACAGCGAAGCTGAGCGTTCAGGAGGTATCAATTCCCTTGCTGCTGTTCTGCGAAGCTCGCCCAACATCTCGTACCTCTTCATTGGCGGTGCTTCAGGTATGAGTTCTATCATGCTTGATTCGACACCGCTCTGTCTTCCGGCCTTGGAGACACTACGCCTCTTCGCCGTCGGCGGCTTCCTCCTCCATCAAATCTGCAACCGTTTGACGCTCCCGGCGTTGTCGCACGTCGTCGTTGACAACGTGTTGAACAATGGTGATCTAGAGGGTCTCTGGGAGTCTCATGGTGAAACCATTGAATCTGTCGAGTTGGGCCGACATCTCCGTTTCATGTTAGGTGACGAGATAAGCCTTTGTCTCGAACACTGCCCTCGCCTAGAAGAGATCAACTACTACCTCTTCTTCACCGCTCCTCCCCATTTCGCCGGCGTTCATCAGAACGTTCACACCGTCAGCCTCCACGCCGCTCATAACATGGCCATGGACCACTTTGACATATGGGAGCACCTTGAAAAACATTTCGACTTGCTTCTCGGTCATTCTCTCCCTTCGCTTCAGACAGTGCGTTTCTTCGGTGATTGGAGCGAAATCATGGAACAACCTCGCTTCCATCATCTGTATCACGCTTTGATAGATCGTGGCTGCTATGTTGACCTTTGATTTCGGTATTTACCTACTCCCCCCTGCTTACGATCTCGATTCCTATGACGTCTCTTGCTTTGATAAAATTTTATTCACGATCACCTATGCATACATACATTAGATTGGGACTGCTGTTTGTTAGTACTCACGGATAGATTACTTATAGAGGTTATTTAGAGAGAGGGATATTCTTATCCCTTGCGGAATTTTCACTAACATAGATAGACTTGTGGATCCGTATATATTCCATTCATTGATGAATGTGCTATGAAAAGAACGTTTTCAACCAATTCGCCTCTTTCTCCATATCCTCCATGGTACGAGGAGGCCGATTTTCATCTGCATCAACCCGCAAGGATTGGGACTGAAGATGTGTCTGCTTGAGATCTGAAGCCAAAGATCCTTCAGCGCGCTCTAGCTCTGGATATATTTCATCCCTGTTTTCTGAGAATCGGTCACCATGAGTTTTTCGCGGCATGACATGAAAGTGGACATGTGGGACACTCTGTCCCGCAGCCTTTCCGTCCTAGAAACCGACCTGGTCAACCGAGACACGACCTTGCCAGGGAATATTACGTACCTGGCAAGCTACAGTCAGTGAATCACCACCATAGACGCGTTCTATCACGTGTCCGACGCGTTGTACTGAGATCATGAGTGAAGATAATTCCGCATCTGAAACCAAGTTTAAACGACCTATATTAGATGAATGACCCTCGATTACCATTGAGATCCATAAGTCGATGAACAACTCTATTAGGTATAACGAGCACATCTGAGACGTCCGTAAGTTTGACGCAGCAATGCCAAAAAGATGGTGCCAGCTCACGTCCTGGAACGATGGGCTTCAAGTTTACAATAGCAAAAGAGAGTGAAGACCGGTAAAAGGCCTGTCTTGTCACTTCAATCGTCGAGAAAAGCAAGGAAGTGCTCATTGGTGCGTTTTGTGACAGAAATAGCAGAAAGAAAGTGCAAGGATGGTGGTTGTGGACGAAATTCCCTCGGGACTTGCCGACGGACCGCCCTCCCGGTGATCGGCGTCGCTTAAGCTATTTTCGAGCTCTCCAAGTATAGTTCTGGATGCAATCGGCAAAACGGATTCTCTGGCAATAGAACTATGGAAAATTCCTCACTCAGATTTCATCTCAGGCCAGTCAGCGTCACCCATGACCTTCGTGTGATAGAGACTTAAAAGCCTGCCTGGAATTCGCTGAAGTTTGTGCCCCATTTTCCCACCATGACAAAGGATTTTACCGTCGCTATCGTTGGAGGTGGAATGTGTGGACTCGCCTGTGCGGTTGCATTATCGAGGCTTGGTATTCATGTTGATATATTCGAAGCAAGTGTACGCTGCAATAGCAACTCAGCATCGTCCACGTAGCTGATGTTGATCTATCACAGTCAAAATTCGAAGAAATAGGAGCAGGAGTTGGATTAGGTGAATATTCTATCCATTATTGTCCCTGAAAATGCTGCTCTGTTGACACTTCCAAGGTCCTAACGCGTTACGAGCCCTCCAAGGGTTGGGATTATATGAAACTGTCTTAGCTCACTCGAAAGCTCTGGGTCCCGGCCACAGAGAGTTCCTATTCCTATCTGGACTGGATGAAAGTAAAGTCGTGTACGATGTAAGTAAGGCCTCCGCACATCCAATAAAGTTTCTACGTTAACATGAATCAGTATCCTCCAACGTCCCCGGATGACTTGGGACTCGCTATATACAGACCTGTATTCTTAGATGCCGTGGTTAGTCTTTTGGATCCCAGTACCGTCCACTTCAACAAGCGTTGTGTATCCATTACTTCCACGGAAACTATCACGGCAATCAGTTTTACGGATGGAACCACGCACGAGGCAGACGTAGTAATCGGAGCTGATGGTGTCCGAAGCGTAACAAGAGATTATGTCGTCGGGGGGGGGCGTACTGAAGCATATGGTATACACTAATACAATCGCGTACAGAGCTCTCTTATCGCTCGAAGACCTAAAGGCGGCGGGGCTACAGACGGATCTTTCAACGCGTCCCGTCGTGTTTGCCGGATTGAACCAAGTTTGTTTCGAGCTATATTTCTTTAATGTTTTGCATAGTACTCATAGCACTTTAAGCATTTTGTTATCTTTCCCATTCATGGTGATAAAAGAGTAAGTTAATCAAATCCATGTAAACCAGGAGGTTCAATGTGTTTTAGATTAACGTGGTAGTTTTCGTGTCCAAGAGCGATATCCCTCCCCAGCCTCCGCTTTCATCTTCGTGGGTAGCGGCAACCTCGGACGGAGAGCTCCAGGACCACTTCAAAGAATGGTGTCGGGACGCCCGCATAATCGTAGACCATATGGGAACATCCAGTAAATGGTTTATACATGCGTTGAACCCTCCCCTTGGAAGCTACTCTCGCGATAGGGTGGTGTTAGTCGGCGACGCAGTGAGTGTTTCAATTTATCCTTACTTCGTTTATCCTCTGACTATAAGCATAGGCACACGCTATGGGTCCTCATCTTGGGGCAGGCGCTGGCCAGGGGTTTGAGGATGTATTCTTGCTTTGCGAATTACTCAAGAACGATATAGTCACTAAATCAAATATCGAGGTAAGGCATTCGAATTCCATCATATTATGCTATGATAACAATTGCCTTCAAGGACGCACTCCAAGCATATTCGGAGGTTAGGTCACCGCGTGCGAATTGGGTGCTCGAGCGAACCAACCAAGCGCTACGAGTCTACGAATCATACGAACCCGGTATGGAGGCGGAGAAGGCGGAGCAACTGGCCAACCAATGGGACCCAGTTTGGCACCACGTTCTTGATGCCGATATTAACAGAGCAATAGAGATGGTTTCAAAGCATGTGTAGGTTGGCTAAAGAACTATATATGCAGCGGTTGTTGCCTATTAGTACAAAAATACAACTTCTCTATGGTGGTAGCAATAGTAAGTAATGTGATACAATTATCAGTAAATGGGCCTACGAACTAGAAACGGACAGGCTGATGGGACCGTTTTAAGACAGCGTGTCGGCTCTGGTATGGATGTACATGCGCGGCAGGTAACGGCGACGGCATGTTCGTTTGGAGTATACCGTCTAAATGCTGGCAATCCCCCATCCCATATCCGTTCTCCAGAAACATCAACTCGTTACACTGCGTTTCACTTTCAGGAGCGTATCCTGGATCCATCAGACGTGGCTGGGCATTCGGGCACGCGTGAATTTTCGCGTTGGAAAAGTCGATAATGCGGACTCTGTCGGGTGTGCTCAGGATGTGAGATGAGCGCCTGACATCGCCGTGGATGATCCCAGCTTGGTGAATTTTGATCATCGCAACCATAACTTTTCGGCTGGAAGGTTTCAATACGATATTACTGGCAGTAACAGACAAGAAACAGACCAATAGTCATCATGCCTGATATCGTTTGCAGTGGCACAGTACTCCAACACAAGGCAACCGGTCTTCTGACCACGGTCGTTAGTTCCGAATAGTCCATAACACTTGGGGACGACAGTGCCTTGCAAACCCTTCAAGCACTGATTATACACCTTCTCTTCCCACTGGAGGAGGGAGAACTCCTTTTCGGTGCGCGCTACTTTAATAATAACCGGAGTGGTAGGTTGGCCTCCGTATGGACCCATAGAGGCGCGAAAAACACGTGGTCGGAGGGCCTCACAGCAACGAATCGTGAATTGGGGAGAGGTATCGGGACTGTTGAAACCGTTGACGGCATCCCAGGACCACATTCTGGAGACGTGATTGTGGTCGTAAATGACCTCGATGATGCTGGCTGATGAAAGAGGCATGATGAGAGTCGGTGCTCGTGGAATGGGCGGATAGTGAGAAATAGTCCAACAGGACTTGGTTATATACGCGTCTCTCTGCAGAATGCCACTAGGGGCACCTTGCTCTTTGTCGTCCCAGGAATCTCATTGAGTACACAAAACTTGCAGAAAGAACAATATACAATAGAGGTGTTCGATGATGGCACTGAGAAGATCTGTGAACCGATGCCGATATGCTGTACAGTCAAGACAGGCAGAAAGGAGCATCAATGGAGAAAGCAACTGAAACAGGACAGTTAAAGTGGCCAAATGTTCCAGTGGCGTTGACAAGAACCTTTGCCTTGGTTGGAAAACATTGTACCCGCTGTTCTCGACAATTGGAAGGACCATGGTTACTTGACAGTAAACAGTACTTCAATCCTCTAAAAAGAGATATAGCAAGAAAGGCCATCGAGACCCAGGTTTTGCGCGAGAAGACCGAACAACATAAATGAAACGTGAGGCTCGTCGAAAATATGTGAGCCTCGAGACAAACAAAGGTTATGGCGGTCTCGGACGTCGAGATTATACAACCACCTATGGCCCTCGAGTATGTCTAACCTTCGACTGACTTAGATTGTTTAGAGATACATTATTGCAGATGAGAATACGCATGCCTGCCCTTGAATGCGAACAACCCCTTCGCCTTTGCCAACTTTGAGTATTCCCCCTCGCTTGCTAACTTGTGTAGCCGCTCCCAGCCCCTCTGTGATGTTCTTTTTGCCGAACCAGTATGGTGTCAGCAAGCAGTGAGCGGCACCACAGACGTGATCTTCTCCAGAATTGAGGATGGTCGGCGCGAACATCCGTGAAACGAAGATCTCCTCTCCAGTCAAAGATTCAGTAGTAAGAATATTCGTTGAAAAGCCAGTCTCTTTCTACGATGGTATCAGATCAAAAGTGTTATAGCGAGGAAAGAAGGACGGACCAACGGATTTGCATTGATACCGGACGCCTTGAGGTTCTCCTTAGCGTCCAACTCAACGAGCAAACAATTACGGAAACCTTCGCCTCCCTTGCCGATGAACTCGATGTTGACTTCTCTATCAAAAGCATTGTTCACCAACTTTGACAATCTCTCCCTCTCGTCTGCTCCAACCTCTTCCACGACCGCTCGTGGAAGCTGGATCTCGTTGAACCCATCTCCCATTTTCAAAGCCCGCATTACACCGCTAGCCGGTGTCTCAAACTCAAGCACTTCAACCTCGTCAGAAATAAGTTCACGTCGCCAGTTGAAAGCGACCTGTGCGGCAGCAATGGTTGCATGACCGCAGAAGGGTACCTCCGTTCCCGGTCCTACGATGTAACGTATTTTGAACCTAAAAACTTTCGGATCTGTAGAGGGCGGGGCGGGAAAGAGGAAGGCAGCGCCGGGCTGGTTGAGATTATCTGCGATTTTCAGCAGAAAATCATCAGTGATATCCAGTTTGTCGAGAAAAATAACGGCCGCGGGATTCCCGCTGAAGGCGTCATTCGAGAAGGCAGACGCGAGATAGAACGGAAAAGCGCGAGTCATCTCTTTGTCTAAAGAAAAGCGAGAAGGTGGTATTTGATGAATGAGTCAACGGATATGTTTGTCGAGTCATAGTGTCGTTGGCCGACGGTGATCTTATCAGTCACGGAATCACTTCGAATCGAAGATAAGTTTTGTACGGATTTAACTGACCTGACTTTCCTTCTGCTTGTAAGTTGTCTCTATTAGGCCTTTCATGCACCGTCCTCCAAAGCGTTGCTTAGACGGCCCGAGTGACAATTACTACGTGTAATCAGCAGGGTGTCGAGCCACCTTTATCGCCGGTTGAGGCCTCGTTGCTATGTGGTAAGTTTAATCCGCATATGCCTTGTGCAGGAGTTGAACATTGAATTACTACTGCTGTGAGCCATTATCATGGGATTCAATGCGCAGTAGGGAGTCGCAGGCAGAGGGCTGTTTAAGTTTCACTGCCACATACAGCCAACTTAGGTGATGCCGCAGCAACCAAGGTTGTCCGATCCGTTACTGGCAGGGGCTGTCATTTCTGCCCATCGCTTGTTGTATTCTCGCGACAGATAAAATTCAAGAAAAATTTGAACCATCACGATGGCGGCGAAAGGGAGGGAAACGAGGGCAAGGAGGGCTTGAGGCGGAAGCGTGACCGTGACATGACGCTGAAACAGATCACGTGCCACGGAGAACAGCCTGGCGTCGGGACAACCTTACCTTGTTCCATCTCCCCTTCGTTCGCTTCAGCCATGCCTCCACGCGGAAACGAAGGATTAGATTTCACGCCCATCCTTACTCATTATCTTTTTCTCTTCACGTCCGTCTTGTCCCTCGTATGTCTTTCCCTTTTTTCGTTGATGTTTGCATCCTGAGAATTCCGACATTTGTAGGTTGCATGGTTTGTCGCATTTATCGGACAATGTATAGCAACCGCGCAAAGTGAGTGTTGTATCTTGTAGTACCTCGGCAAGTTCTTAGCGGGCAACAGTCAGCAACGATGTCGTCAACACTCAATGGTTCGGAATATTCCTCCAACTTTTTTTGATAGTGGGCGTTCTGTACACCCTCGCCAGCGACTCTCTCGCTATGCATCGCTTCCAGATTTCTGTCTTCGGTGCAGTTGCTATAGTGTATGCTGTTGAGGGCGTGCAAAAGGGAATTTTCTCCGGAGCCGGCTCTTTAAATGCCATGGGTGCCGGCTGGCTCATTCTCGCAATAGTCGATATCCTATGGGTCCTCTATTTCACCTCTGAAGAGGATTCCTTGGCCTTGCATATCTTTAACTCCCTAGGCACAGGCGGCCTTACTCCACCATCGCGACGGCGCCGCACTCGCACCCAGAATTCCGTGCACAATATGTCTACAGCCAACGGATATGCAACCAACTACGCTTCTGGAGGCGGTATTGGGCCCCATGATGTTTACAAGACTGCAAGTGGGGCAGGAAGCGGTAACTTCACCGCAGGTGTTAGGAGTCAACATAGTTTTACTGCCCCTACGGAGGGAGGAGGAAAGAGCATTGGAGGAGGAGGGGGAAGCATAACTGGCGTTACAAGCACTGCTGCGCCAGGTTCCATAGGCGGGGGAGATAATAATGGTCCAAACTCGCCCCTCATGGCCGGTGTTGGTGCTGGCAGTTTGAGCGGACCTCCGCCCACCGAGCCCTCAGAAGCAGCTGCTATAAAAGCCAAGGCGCTCTATGCCTGTAGGTTTTCCGTGCACCTGCCATCTCAATACGCTGACCGCGGATCTCAGATACCCAATCTCCCGACGATCCAAATGAGCTATCTTTCAACAAAGGCGAAATCCTCGACGTCCTTGATAAGCAGGGCAAATGGTGGCAAGCCCGAAGAGCAGATGGTACAACAGGAAGTATGTCACGCTTTCTCTCCTTCCGTTCTTCATTTTGACATTGCTTTTTCAGTCGCCCCATCAAACTATCTGCAGGTCATATAACGATTTCACCGCCTTGTCACGTTCTATACGACCTGGTTTGTTGTTACGCCCTCATCCTACATGCATGATCCTATGTAATTTCTCGGAGAACGTTCCTATGCAGTGTGCTCCTCTCTTCTCCTACTTTCTTCTTAATGTGTAAAGCGCCGTCTTCCACATTTTGTACCGCTGATCTCGTATCGCTGATTTTTGTTGTGCTCTACTTTTTTGTTTATCTATTGAGATACCATTCACCCTATCCGTTTCTTCATGGAGACAGCGACATGCAACACTCATAACAATGATGGCGAGATCTTTCGTGGGAAAAATACATAACATTATGTCTGTTGCTCAATGATACATGATTCGGTTTCTCTGTTATACCATAGTATTATATTAGAATAAATACGGTAATCATCGTCCTCTGCCGCCGCCGCCAAGTATGACAAGTTTATTGCTCTTCTTCCTCCTTCCACCGGTGCCTCCATTGTTCCTCTGCTCTAGCTCATGCCAAGCTACGTCGAAATCCCATTCATCCTCTTCATCCGTCCGGGTATGACGCTGTACACCAAGGTCTTGCGAAGCACTTGAATGGACAGCAGAGGCGAAGCTCCGAGAACCCCACACTCCTGGAGCCGCCGGTTCTTGTGGAGGTAACGGTGCCTCTTGACGCTCTGGTGACGATGGTTCAACAGTGATGACAGTCGAAGGTGTAGATGGAGGACTCGTCCAAGTGGTAAATGAATGTTGCATTCGCCTGTCTCGCTCCCTCTCTTCGGCTCGAGCCCGTGCGCGATCATCCTTCTTAATTTTCTCCTTCCTTCGTGATATGCGCATTCCCAGGGGACCCGCAAAATTCTTCAGACCTTCCGAGCCGACGACGCCCTGTAGATCAGCTTCGATGAAGACAACATCCGCGCCTTCGGGCATGTGAGCGAGGTATTTGCATCGCTTTCGCAGGTCGTCGTTGACGGAGCCCTCCGATAAGGCTTCTACGCGAATGTCGATGGTGTCGGGGAACGATGAGTAGCTCTTGAAATGGGAGAGTAAGATCCTTATGTCTAGGGGATGAAGGAATAATGGGAGTCCGGACGCAGCCTGGTAATAGTAGTACGTCGATGTCGAAGGTGGTGGCGGGTTCACATTGCGCCGTTGCTTGGGAACGGCCTTGGGTCTAGGAGTGTCCAAGGCTGAAGTGGAAGAAATCATTGGGAAATTTGACTTCAAGGCCAGCAGCTCTTCGGGGATAGCTGAACCAGGTATGATTGCCTGCTCAGCTTGGCAACGTGCATGAATGTTGTGTCGCTCTTCAAGCTCTCGTAGTCCAGTGTGCGCTTTATCTATTTGCTCCCGAAGGATGGGGTTGTCCATGGTCATCGCTCTCGCAATCTGATTCTTCACCTTGAGTTCGGCACCGTCAATGAAGGACACGCCTAGGTCATCGTTCATCCCCGCTAGTGTTCGCCGCTCCATTGTCAACTCATCTAGATCTTTAGTCAGATCTGAGACGAGATAGTCTGGGGTCGCAAGCATGAACTTCGAGTAATTGAAGATGTCTGGCAGGAAATGGAAGGGAGCTTGATGTGGAGGAATAAGCTCCGATGGCCAGGTGGATGAACGGGGCAACGCCAGGGTTGTGATCTGAGGCCTCTGCATTAGCCGGAGTCGCATCGTCGAGCCAGCACGCGGTGCTTCGAACGGGTTGTCTAGAATGGAAGATGAGGACGCAGACGAGGATGCTCCGCCGTTATCTTCTGCAAGTTCAATGGACGGGCCATCAAACCACTTGACACTCTTCAATTGCTTGTCATTGACGGAATCAAAGCAAATGGGGCATCGTGCCCACTTGTTCTCAGATGTACTGAGATAGTGAAGAATGCAGGGGTAACAAAAGACCTATGTTAATGTCAGTGAGATTCGCAGGAATGGAAATTGTCGTACATGGCCGCATTTTGTCATACGTGAGGCTGTAGGTGGAGATAGACATATAGGGCACGTTGTAAGCCCTTCACTGCTCTGACCAGAGCCCCCACCGCCAGATGCGGCAGCTGCAAGCGCAGATGATCGCGGAATGATAACCTGTACGATATCATTCCATTGGAAGAAACTAAGGCGGCATTAGCCTTCTAGATAACGACCGCAAGCACAGAACTGACATGTCTGGATCAGCAAAGTGAACCGTGTAATCTCCCATAGGACTCATCACGAAACGATACTGAGCATTAACGAATCCTGGGAGAATCTAAGTCATCGGTGGGTAAATGGAGCTTAGTGCACGTACGTTCCTTGTTCCAGACGCCGTGGCGGGTACCACCGGTCCTTCTACTCCTCCTTGGTGCACTCGACAGAGTCTGGGATTCCCTCGGTGGGAGAGTGAAGTTGAGGAGGTGATTCAGATTGACTTGGGAAGCCATCTTGGAAGCTCGCTTGGGAGGTGTCGCCTGGGATGCAGAGAGGCTGGTCATTGGGAACACCTGCGTCGCTGTCGGTCGCTGTTGTTGTCGGTGAGCGTTGGTGGTTGCAGGCTCCCCTGCAGTGGGAGTTTGCCACCTAGAGTTTCTTCGGCAGGGATGACTCCATATCTAGTAACCACGTGCGTGTCGGCTCCGTGGACTGTCTCAGTCATTTTTCCAGTTTCTCAAGGATTTTTGTTCCTTGCTGCAACTGTATGAATTTCTGACATCTATAGTGATAATTTTGAGCACCAACGAGTAATGGCTCAATGTCAGGTAGTCAACATTTTGGGAGTCTGGCGCATGACAAACAACAGCAAATCTACTCCTACCTTCAACTACCATGTATTAGGGAAGACGATCAATAATTGTTTCATCATGGCAAAAGGCAAAAACGTCAACCCTGCTGACGCTTATCGTAAGTCGTACTTGACCATTATTGCTGTCTACTCATTGCTGCAAAAACTCCAGGCAAAGCTCAGCGCAAAAAAGAGCTGAAAAAGGCAGGTCAAATAATCCTGTCTGTTTTCAATGGACTAAACGGTCTGTCATGCAGTAGAACAAGGCCGATAGAAGCCGAAAGCGCGCCTTTGCTTTGGTCAAGAAAGATACTTTTGGTCGGTATCCATGCTTCCCATCCAACGGCACAGCTGACGCCTTAGCCAGATCTCGAGGATGAAATAGCTAACCTGGAGGCTCTCCCTACTCCTTCATCGTCTGAAAAGACTCGACTAACGGAAGCCAAAACTGAACTGGAGAAGATAAATCTGAAGAAGGAAGAATATGTCAAGGAACACCCCGAACATCGTCGACTGGTCTACCGGCGCCGGAGACTCGATAGTCAGGCTGAAAACTCGGAAGGTGGTTTGAATTTCTTTCGTGCAAAAGTGCATACACTAATATGAAACTTGCAGATGACGACGTTATTATGCCAGAGGGCCCTCCTCCCAAGCCAGAGGATGCAGTTGACAGTGATGATGATATACCCATGCCAGAAGGTCCACCACCAGGTCAAGAGTTGCCTGAACAGGGTACATCTGATGAAGTTCCTGTCAACCCTCCTCTTCCACCAATGCCGCCACCACCAATGTTACTGTCGACTCCCTTCCCTTCTTTTCCTCCCACAGGGTTCCCTGGTTATATGGCTCCTCCAGGCATACCTCCCCCACCACCTAATTTTGCTATGCCTCCCCCACCTCCAGGTTTCTTTCCTCGTCGACAACAATCTATTCTAGCCTTGCAGGATCCACTGTCGTCTATCCCGCATCAGATATTCCAAGGCCATCGCGCTCAGGTATTAGCGCCCCCGCATCCATCGTTGCCCTCAAAACCTCGACCGGAAGCGTCTCCGTCTGCAATAATATCGGCTGAGCCTCAACTGCGTGACTTGAAGAAGGAAGCTACATCATTTGTACCTACATCACTCAAACGCAAAAAGGTTGCCAGTGCATCGGCATCCGGGAGGATCAATGCTGCGCCTGGTGTCGGTGACGTTGTTGAAGGAGAGGTTTCGGCCCGGCCCGACTTGCTCAGCGCTTTAAAGGGTCAGTTTGGGTCCGCCCCCCCGACGAATAATCCGCCAGCTGCACCATCCGGCAAAGGAAAGAGCACCGCGACAAAGACGAAGGACGACTACGAAAAGTTTGTTGAAGAGATGGGGGATATATTGGGACCATAGTAGATATTTGTACATGAAATCTGTACGGTAGCTGCAACGAATTGAATGCATGTGAAGATCGGGTACAAATCGGGCTTAAAGACGCAACGATGTTCTCTTGCCGGACCGGCTCTGGCTCGGCTGACCCAGAGCGTATAAAGCACCACCATGTTGCAGGATTCACTTATCTGACTCGAACTCTCATGAGTACAACATCCACCATTCTGCTTACCCCTCGGCCCTACGCCAATCTCGCAGGCTCATTTATCCTGGTACCATTACTCCCAAGCCCCAAACCTAGAAAAGTTCTCCCAGCTGAGATATGGGACGAAGTCTTCAAATGTGTAATGGAACAGGAAGATGGTGCAGCCTTGCTGTGGGCACTCGTGAAGACGAGTAGAGGCTTCATGGTCAGTTGCTGAGTCATTGTGAAACTTGGCATAACTTCTCACTGTATTTATTTTTAGGAATCTGCGCTTCCTCTCGCGTATCAGCGCGTCCAGATATCCACTGTCTCCAAACTAGAAAAATTCTACACTACATTGTATTCTGCAGACCAGAAATGGGACTCCATTCGTAGAATTCCCTACTCGGCACCTGGACGATGGGTCCAGTTACTTGATCTTTCCAATTTGACGTTTACAGGACACGCACAGGCGTTGCTTCTGGACTCGTTGCTCACTCAGTTATTCCCCTTGACACCCTTTCTATCCCACTTTTCCATCAACCCTGCTTTTACCCTCAGTCGTCGTGTATTGACGGCTCTGGGAGACAGGGAAGGTGCTGTCAACATCAAGTCGCTAGAAGGAATTAGTCATGTTCCTACCGCGTCTCTGGCTGAATCCCTCACCGAGGAGGAACCCATCGTTAAGCTTCTACGAAATTGTCAGGCCTTGCAAGAGCTCGAGGTTGTCGGCGGAGGCCTTGACCCTTCGGAATCGGAATGGTCGTTCGAGCCAACGGAGTTATCCGTTTTGCGGTCATTCAAGCCCTTATCGTTACCTAACCTTCGCATTTTGACATTACTATCAATTCATTCAGCTTCTCTTCTGCATGCATTACTTCTCTCGCCACTCCCTGCTCTGTGCAAGGTAACTGTTACCCCGTACGATGATATCCCGTACCCAAACTCCCTGGTGTCACAGTTCATCGAAACTCATGGGCCTAATCTTCGTTCGTTGCTATTATTTACCCCAAAGTCGTGGCCTACCAGACTGCACCCTTCTCCTCGGACACTGTTATTAACGTGTCCGAAGCTACGGCATCTATCACTGGAACATCCGCTGCCGTCCCTTCTTACGACAGAGCCTCATCAACTGCAGTATCTATCTATACCCCGTCCAAGTGGTCCTTCTTGGGAACTACTTGTTCGTCTCCTCCGACAACTGCCTAATTTACGTGCTGTAAGGATCAGGGATGTTCGGTGGCTCCGGAAAGGGATGAATATCCGGGCGCAGGAGGCAGGCGTGCAAGGTGAGATGAGGGAATGGCGACGTCGGTTGGCGCGAAGAGGTGTCAAATTATTGGACACCGAATGGAAAGATATCGAGATGTAATATTATGCCATTTAATCAGTTATGCTCCTTTTACCTTTGCCTATCTACACCCTACTCCTTGTATTTTTGCGGACTTATTTGTATGCCTGGTCCTGTATCGTTGTAATCGCATGTAAATTCACTCATTGTCGGCAAAGTCCCGATCTAATACATGCAGACTTCTCATAACACCCTTTGCCTCCTTGTAGTTGGGAATCGTCTTCCTCATAACAAAACCATTCTTCTCAAATACTCTAACGCTGCCTTGGTTGCCTTCAAAGGCGGTGCCAATCATTCGACGGACTCCCATCCTTGGTATGGCCCAGCTCTCGAAGAGTGTTGCGTAAACATCAGTCATTATACCTCTTCCGTGATGACTGGACGAAAGATAATCTAGACGCAGGAATTAATTAATGACGATACTCTGGCCAGCGAAATGAACCGAAATGAGCGTACTTCCTATAGTCCAAACGATCTCGGGGTCCCCGGCGGGCCTCGAGATGTTTTCCACTAGTAGACGATCCTTTTCTTCTTGGCTAATTTCCGAGGAAGTCGTTAAATCCATCATCGTACACCTAATGATGGCCACATCTCCGATGAATACGTCTGTCCCATCTTCCTTAACTTCGCGTATGTATCTTACTGGGCAGTTGTCAACGATTCGGAGTAAAGCCTCATCTCTTGCAGAATCAAGCTGCCCTAGTATCCTATCTGATAATGACTTAACATACGAAAGCCAATAGTCGGCATGTTCTTGATGAGGAAGAGTTAATCGAAGGCGTGTATTGACCGTGGTACAAATACATGCGTACCTTGAAGATAGGGATACGGGGGGTCACTGAGCCACCGACAAACGCTGTCATCGTTTAATACCTCCATCAACGCGGACGCATCCGTTAGACGTGGAGGTGTCAATATTATGTTTGGGTGTGCTTTGAGGCGAAGAAAGGGCTTTCCATGAGAGTTGACCTCTAAGGGATACAACTGGCGATTCTCCATGACAATGATCGGTGGTAACGCATTCGTCTCTGATATAAGATATTTAACTAGCTGTTTCAGACCCATCATTCGAGTCAGATGAAAGTAAATGACTCAGTGCTATAGATGGCACATCATACCCACGCAAAATGGTATTATATTGAATTTCGACGCGCACTTTGTCCCTTCCGCTTCGCATTAATTACACTATCCTTACCATCAATCAGCGCAGACGGGAGTCGACCCTCTTCATCCAACCTTTCCAGTGTTTTCATAGCTGCATGATAACCTAGTTTCTGGATCTCTTCAAACTTTCCGAACTGCAAGGTTCCGTACTATTGTACTGTTCTTCAGTAACGACGAATTAACGTGCATGGGCAGACAAACCTCATGTACGGGCATCGCGATATAAAAGCACCCAGGGGCAACTTTAGCATCTTCCAATGTCTTTACGCTCGAGACACTGAACAAAACAGTCGATGTCAGGGGAGATCAAAAAAGGCATCAGGTGAGCTCACTAGGCAAGACGGCTCTGGATTTCAGTAATAGCAGGGACGTTTTTAGCATTTGAAAATGGGTTCCACCGATTAAGTAGCAGCCACCATCCAGATACGTGATCCCCGAAGTTTCGCGGCGAATTGTCATCAAGCTGTAGAAATTATGATTAATTATACAGCAACTAATCGTCGACACTCACGGATCCTACGTCGCAGGCAAAAACGATATTAGTGCCCATCGAGAACATGGCGGATACCTTGGCCACAAAGTTGTCAGCCTTTATTATACTGGCATCTGAGGTGCTGGATCGTTCGCACCGGTAAGTTATCAACTATAATTTTCTTAGCATGAGCTCTGCATAGGAAACGAGAGACTCACTATAGCCGCCGTCGACATGCATGTGACCATTGTCGCAAAGAGGAGGAAGTAAACCAACCAAGGTCATGGAAGCGCCTGAGGAAGATCAACTTTGGACAGGGGCAGACCGGTAGACAACATACGGATAAATCTCCATGCGTAGCCTGTTTCATGGATCTCCATTTCTGACGTATTTATATTTGTCGTGTTGCAGAAAAACGGCAGCCACATGTCTTCAATGTGGAGGTCGTAGAAAGCCTGCGAATTAACAAACTTAGAAGAGCTTTTACCACACGACGACAAGCAGTCTACCTTGTACAAAGACCGATTGAATTCGTGTCCCTGTGGTACGGCATCAATAAACATAAAATGACATAGCGGAAAGTTTACTGTTGTATATGCTACAATTGGATAGGTCACATCGGATAGCATCCTCCAGATGTTTCCCATGCGACTGCTGAACTGCTTGGCGCGCCCAGCACTGTATAGGATATCGCCTTCTCTTGCGTATAAGCCACCAATGAGAGCACCGATGCTGGTCCCTGAACGTGGTGTCAGACCTTAAGCTTTAATCCCCGAACTCAACGTACCTCCGACATGGTCAATAGGTATACCGTACTCCTCAAGTGCCCGTATCAACCCCTAGATCCTCTGTTAGAGATGGCAAGTCTAAGGAAATTTCAAGTTACCAAATGTGCGATGCCACGAGCTCCACCACCACCCAGTATTAAGCCGATAGACCTTCCACATATTCTGCGGGCAAGTCTAGAGAAGTCGTTTACTCTAGGGGAACGCTGAGGTCGGGGATCAATATGTCCACCGCGATATTTTTGGATCTCATTCTGAACTTTGTCCTTTAAATTCTTTAATGCAGTTACCGCATCTGGTCCTTTGGAAATGACGGTGACTTTGGGAATCGGAAGCACTAGACCCTGAGGAAATGTCAGCTATCATGATTCCTTCATGTGCGACTGCGTACCGGAAGCTCCACATGTATATGCTGATGAACCCACGGCCGATTCTGGTTTTCAAGCATTCATTAGGTGGATGCGATTGCTTCGGCGATTAAACATACCTTCAGCCACTCTCTCGTAGATCCCGGCATGACAGATCGATCGGGATGCAACAGAACGAGCTCCTTGCGAGCAGTCGTTTTCATTGAGAGCAATAACCGCTCATACTCGCCGATGGACGGGTCTTCTCCCATACCAACGACCATTATACAGTCCGCCTACATAATAGAAGCATTTAGAGAAAACAAAAAGGAACATAAAGGGCTCACCTGTCTGATGCAGGTTTGAGTCCAGGGGCTATTTACGGGTGAATCGGCAACGTAGAGAACAGTTCTGTATCTTTGTTCTTGGTCGGCCAGCCATCCGGCTGCCTTGAGCTTGCCCATCCTAGTAAATGCATGTCGACCCAGTTGATTGGATATCGAAGCTTGATTGAGGTAAGATGTAGTGGCGCCTATACCCTCCAGTGCGTTCTGAAGCTTCCGCGAGAAAGCATCAATGGGAACGCTACGTGACACTGGGAGCACTGCCACGGTTTTAAGATTATTATTGTATCCAGGTTCTGACAGCACACTTCTTGACTTCGTAGATTTTGAGTCTAATTCGACCCTTACTCGCGTCGCGATCATTCGCAATATCCTGTGGGAAAAGCACAGGGGTGTAAAATTGAGGTACACCAGAAAATTGCAGACTCATAGACGTACTGGGCTGTGATCTGTGGATTCCTACGGCAAGTGTATGAGTTTATAAGACATATAACATACTTCCAGGTTCGTACCGAGCAGATATCGCGTTGAACAGCGTTTGTGGCATTCTAATCAATTCAGTGTCTCGTATAGCGTGCAAGGTGTTTCGGCGAAGTGAGCTGGTGATGACATCGACCTCTCCCACCGTATCCCCTTGACCATACTCCCCAACAATTGAAACGCTTCCGTCTTCGGACTCAGAGATCGCGCGCAGACGGCCATTGATGACAATGTAGAAGCTGTCGCTAATATCCTGAGGCCGCCAAAGTACCTGACCAGCATTTACTTGCATCCAATCCAAAGACGCGTCAATGTGAAGCACTGCGGAAAGCGGTCTGTCATTGCACAGTACGAATTAAAGGGGTGAGGCATACCCAGAGGTGACAAAAGGCTAATCAGGCGTTTGGCAAGAGTGAGCAGGACGATAGGGCGCTTTTCGAGTAGGCGCTCAAGGGCGTGCGAGGGTAGGAACCCCACATACGTATCGGTCTTCGCCTTGATGTCGACATAAGAAGCAGTGTTACAGAGGGAAGCTAATTGGATGTTAAATATTATTGTGTTGTTCATGGTATAGAGACTCACCGAGATAGCCAGCGATGCCGCCAGGTTTGACCGTAAACAACAGTTTCTGCTCGGACCGCTTGGCCTTGGGACCAGATGACCGAGGTTCTTCAAAACTCGGCCGTTGCTCCATAAAAGGCTGGAGATCGTCCGTGGGTAAAAGGATATCCAGAAATCCTTCAATAACGTAAAACAATCCTGCAACGCCATAACTATGCGTACCGGAGTATGAAAGAGACATAACTACCAGTGTTAACCTCCCCTGCTTTTACTAGGGTCGTGCCAGCGGCGAAGAACAGCATCTCCACCTCATTATCAAGGCCGCTCATGTAACCATCGATAGATTGGCTAGATGATGCCCCTCCCGTGACACTAGAAGCGTCATCACCTATGTCCAGAAGTGATAGAGAACTGAAAGATGGAGTAAATAGTCCTGAGGAACGCCGACCGTCAGACGGGGAGATTGCAGGAGAGGCTTCAACAGATTCAGTGCCGCTCAAAGGAGGCTGAAGTAAACCAATGGACTTCGCTATACAGGACATCACTTCCTCTCGCAAATCAAACTCGTCCCCCGATAGATTCGCAATTCTACGACTCTCCAAAGGCTTAACACCTTTTGGTACGCGTGGTGTGCTGATAGAACCACTGATCGGTCTGTAGAAGTCGCCGGCGTGGGTTGTAGAGCTGAGGAGATCCCCAGCTTGAACGCTGTTCCATCCGTGTGCTTTAAATGTCTGTGACGTAGAAGATGCGAGGCGGCTGGCACGAGGCGGATCGTTCAATTGCACTTTCGATGACCCAGGAGATTCGGAAAGAGGCTTCCCTGATAAAGTATTGGTGGATTCTGAGGCATTGGGATAATCGGTATCGCTGTCAGTAGTAGTGCTGGCACCATCAAATCGTTGTCGAAGATATTGTAAACCGCCGCCCTCATAGAAGGATGGAGGTAACGGGTGGCACGCGATATCATTGATAGCTTTCTCAGTACGAAGAACTTCGCTTGTGAGACCAAGATATCTGTGGGCGGCATTGAATGTGACGCGTGAAAATCGCGTCAGAATGACTAAATTATCTGTATTAGCGAGATAATCTCGGAGGAAACTTGTGAACCACCTTGGACAATATGACCAGTAGCCTTTGGATACTTCTTGGTTAAACGACGGAATGCCTCAGCCGGTATGACAGCTAAAGTACTATCCTCACTGGCGCGAGCAACCACCCCTTCATGTATACGAGTATGTCGAGTATGGGAATTATGAGACCTTGGTAACGATGCAGTGGTTTCGTCATCGTCGTCGAGAATAGGTGACATAGGCCTTGTGTATTCCGGATGGTTGGGTATTCCATCTTGAAAGGGATGTACAGTCGAGGCCGTGGAGGAGATGGACGAGCGCCGTGTGCGTACGTCCTGCCCTAAGTCGAAACGAGAAACGTCTGCATTGTCGCGCTGCGATTTCTGGGGAACAGAAAAGGCTTCAGCGACGTCCGAACTTTCGTCGTGATCATTCTGCCAACTCATTTTGACGTCCTCAGTAAAAAGGCTGAGAATAGTAAATAAGCTAGAAAGGGTGCCTCCGCTTCCCACTTCATTAAGTAACTGATATCCGTTCATGTCTTCATGGTCCCATAACCCCTGTTGTCCTTGATCAGGTTGACCAGTATGTGCAAAAACCTGAACCATGCCATCCACGACACAATAGAAGCTCTTGTCCTGCTCCAGTGACATGCTGTCCCCAGCTATTAAACGTCGAGTCTGAAGATGTCGAGCTAATTCATGGAAAACCTAGATGTAACATATTACAGATACAACACATCGCCATTATGAAGACGAACGCACAGGCTTTTCGAGCTATGTAAGCGTTAGTCATGAATTGTGAATAACTTGCTCATGAACAACTCACGAAACCAAAGACGCGTACAGCTTGTAGGAAATCATCAAGATAGTTATGGAATGTAGGTGCCGGGTCTTAAGGATGTCAATAACGTAATGTTGGTGCTAGCTCGTTACACACCTGTATTCACGTCAGGATGCAACTCCGTTGCGTCTGGCTTCACCAGCGGAGGTTCTTTGAGCTGAGTATAATCATTGAGATACCGAAATCGGATCCAATAGTTCAGTGCTACGGCAGAAAGTGCAAACATGATCGCAAACGACCAGAAGTTGAGCTACGACGAGGCAATCAGTGCTGAATACGCGCATATAATGAGTTGCGACGGACCGTCAGTGTCATGGAATAGGATAGGATAGCATATATGAGTCGGGGTACTGTTATTGTCGAGAAGGCCACCAAAGCCTTCACCCAAGACAACAGCCACACTGTTTGAATTCATGAACGTTCCCTGTTGCGTGCGTGATTCATGCACTCACGTATTACCCAGAAGCATGCTGACACCAAGGATACCAGCGGATGGGGATCGACTGGCTCAGCGACTGATTCCATCCTATATTCTGTCGAAAGAGATTGTTGTCGTGGAGGGTGGTACTCGACGCATGTGCATGCACGGTTCAGCGTAGTCGGCCAAAAGAAGAAGCGACGTCATCGATTTACTTTTGAGGAAATCCATCCTTAATGTGGAATTTGGTCCCGACCTCCCTGTCCCAATGGCCTCTCGCGATCCAGCATCCTCTGAAGACACTGACACCCCTCTAGACACCAATCTCCTCAAGGAAATAGCCCGAGAGGCTTTTGTGGATTCATTGAACTCTGTTTGTCACTCTGGCTGTCACGGCTGGCCAACGCATTGATCGTCAGTCCATATAGGTGAATGGTGCGAAGACCTTGGTACTGGATCCATCATTAGCAGGTCCACTGGGACTGGTGACGGAGGTCGCGTTATTGAAAGTGAGCTGCACATTTCTCCATCTTATCTAGTATTCCATCCATTTTCCGTAGCATCATGGCGTTGACAAGATGTTTTGGCTGGAAGCTGGTCCCCTGACATCTACCACGTCAAACATCATATATCTTTGTCGCCCTCTCATAGCGCACGTCAAGGTCATTGCCGGTATGCTCTGAATATCTACAGTTATGTACGATCTTGATCTTTCGGAAGAACAGATCAAACGACACGCCAAAGACGCGGCAAAACACACCTATACCTTACTCCTGGTTCCACGTGTTTCAACTTTAGTAACACGAATACTGGAGGAGGAAGGGGTCCTAGGCGATGTTTCCATCTCATCATACAACCTTCAATTCATTCCAATCGAAGAAGACGTCGTTTCCTTAGAATACGAGAGCGTATTCAAGGACATATGGGTGGTATGTCCAGTTAATCCATCTCTTGTTAATCTCTCTTATCAATCTTTAATTATAATATCGACAGGATGGCGACGAGACGGCAATCTATGATTCTGCCCAGGCCTTGATCACGCTTCAGAAACTGTATGGATTGTTTCCTCGCGTCATCGGCAAAGGTGACAAGGCTGCGGTACGGCGATATGATCTTCATCCTACCACTAAGATTGAAACTCCGGATATAGAGACTTGCGGCTCTTCTGACCGGTTCTCTTGCCCAAGCAAGGACATCCTCAGCACCTGACACCCTTTTCCAGTCCTCGGATAAAATCGATGCCTTAATTGTCCTGGATCGGCGCGTCGACATGATAACACCCCTGCTTACCCAACTAACCTATGAAGGTCTTATCGATGAGCTTATTGGTATCAAAAACTGTAAGTTTCCGAAGGGCCGGAATGAACCGTGCATTGACGCGAGATCGTGTAGCCCACGTCGAATTGCCAACATCACTTGTATCTCCGCCGGCCGCTGAAACAGCTGGCCTTGCGGCAGCTACACCGTCAACGTCCTCTGGCACTCTGAGGAAAGAAAACAAGAAGAAATACCATCTTTCGTCGTCTGATACTCTCTTTGTTGAACTGAGAGATTTAAATTTCTCTGCTGTAGGTCGCAGACTGAACAAAGTGGCGCGTCGGCTAGAAGATGATTATAAGGTACACTTTCTGGCGCGTGTGTATATAGTGCCCTTATTTTTTTCCCAGGCGAGCCGGCAGGCCAAGACCATTCCCCAGCTTAGGGATGTTGTGGGCAAGCTGGGCGGTTTACAGAACGAGCATCAAGCATTGCGGCTGCGTAAGTAGGCTGTTGTGTCGTGTTCTCGCTGCAAAAACTAATACTAGACAGATACCGGACTTTCTGAGCTCCTGGTTCCCATAACTCGCACTGACCATTTCAACAAGTCTCTGGAAATCCAACAAGGTAAGTAGCAGCATTGATAATGACCAATACGTTCGACTAATGCGCACCCTAAGACCTTCTAGCGTCGTACAAGGTCATTGAGCAGATATCCGCCATTGAAGAACTCATCGCACAGGGCGCTGAAATTGAGTTGATAATCAGACTACTGTGTCTTGCAAGTATCACTTCCGGGGGGATCAAGACAAAGACTTTGGAAAACATTAAGCGCGAAATATTACAGGTCTGATCTCCCGAATGCATTTTTATCTTACGTTAATGGCATGCATGGTTCAGACCTATGGCTATCATAATCTTCCATTACTCCTATCGCTAGCATCACCTCCGCTTGCAATTTTACTACCCAATCCTCTTCCAGTATCGGCTCCCGCGACCCTGCCGAAGTTTTCGTATACGTCACTCAGAAAGTCACTTCGGCTCTTGATTGACGATAATCCGGAGGCCTTGGATGAGATTGAGAATGACATTAGCTATGTCTATTCTGGTTACGCTCCAATCAGCATCCGTCTCGTGCAGTGTGTTGCTCAAAGGGGTGGGGTCCTGAGTAATCCAGCTGACAGAGATAGAGCTGCGCGACAAGGCGACAATAATGCAATCCCAGAGGGCAAGGTCCAAGCCCATGCAATCAATGGCTGGAAAGGGTTTGAAGATGTTCTAGCTGCAATACCTGGCGAAACGGTGGATATCCTCCAACCAGGTGTTGGTCGTAGTTCCGCCTCGCCGTCATTAGGTAAGGTCCGCCATGGATCCGGTTGTCTGTCTCTTAACGTCGTTCCAGGCCGGCCCATGGAAACCACCACAACAACTGTCGTATTTTTCCTTGGTGGCTGCACGTATACTGAGATCGCCGCGTTGCGGTGGGTTGGTCGACAAAACCGAGGTAATTGTTACTATTCATAAGTCAGCACTAGCCTGGGGCTGATAACAATACCAGGGCGTAGATTTTTGATTGCTACAACAGGCATCGTGAGTGCATCCAGCATCATTGACGGGATTGCTGGAATACGGAAGACGGGAGGATCATCATCTAAGGATGCTGGCATTTAGGCATGTGCTACTATGTTCTCGAAGGCCAAGCATGAGACTATTAAGTAAGACTAGGTGAGGAAACATACTGCTTCTTCTTCCACCAAGCACATGGCCGAGTCTGTACTTTGGGCACTTCCAATCAATGAAAGATAGTGCCCCCTGTGACCGTCTGTTCCAAGAAATAACGCGCCATGCCTTACGCGACGCGTCTGTTTGGATGATCTGCCTACTGATGCCTGGGTGCTTGAACTCTAGACACCCTTGGACCACAGGCAGACCTCAAATTGACCTGGTCTTTTAAGAAACAACGTATCCTTTTTGGGAGAGTCGATCTTTGCTGTGCACCTGTTCTTTAAATCAAGTTTTGCATGAATCAAACGCAATCTTCAAGACAAATAATACTTTGGACGACACATGCATCTGATTTTGGGCTCGCCGAGTATACGGGTATGTGTGCCGTAATATCTTTTTACGCTGGGAATGGCTAGACTATTCAAAATGAATCCGGAACACAAACATGCACCTATAGGTGGCTGGGGGCTCTTCAATTTATTCTGAAATCAGGCTGAAATCAACAATCGAAGCTGTCACAGTGGACGCTTTTTATAAATACCGCAACCAGAAAAGAATACGCCCCTTTGCTCCCATTTTTCCTCCTCATTTGCAGAGTCTCACATCTGACAATTTCTACCACTGCCACCCCTTGTGAATTTTGAGTCTCAGGTGAGCCAAAGGTCATCATATCGTATACAATGTACTTTAATGGTTTCAGTCTTTCTTCGTTATCGCAGGGCTCCTGCCGAGTCCTCCTTGTGCCCTTTTATTCGTCACAAATTTACCATGGCACCCCGATCAGCTAGCACGTCCGCCCAGCCTGAGAAAGCCCCGAAAAAAAGTGCGTAATTATTCTGCTAGGTTTTTTGTAGGTTGCTGACTTCTCGTAGCCAAATCCTCAAGCTCTGGGGGCGCTAAGAAGAAGAAGCTAACGGCGTTTAATAAGTTTATGGTGCGGCACCTCCCGCCTGGACTAGGCCCAACTAAACTATACCCTATCAGCAAACGGAAATGGCTCGTCTCAAAGAGACTCAGCCAGAGATATCGCACCAAGAGAGGTGTGTCTAGAGACTATCAGTTATCCACCAGTGCGCTTAGATTAACACCAGGTTCAAACTCGCAACTACTAACTGGAAGAACGCCCCAGAAAATCCCAAGCCGAGCACTTCATCATGATATTCCATCAACCTCGTTCCTTGAGACCACTGTATCTCTGTCCGTAATGCTGTCCTTGCCGTTTCTGCTGTGATGAATTTGCCCTACTCTTTGATCATCTAATCTTTCATACCAGGCTACTTTTGATTATTAGGATTGACTTTGGTGAAATTCTTGGCTTTAGGTTATATCTGTGCTATCAGACGTCGATCAGCTATTCAGCGTAGATTTTTGTCTGCTACGAGTCTCGTCACACATAATGGCCGCCACTCAACGCAGTCTGGGTAAGTTCCCATGGTGTGGCAATCGAAGTTCGCCGAAGATCCCGTAGGATGTTTGCTAGCCTCCTCCTTGGGTATTGGAAAAATAGCGAAGATCCGTCGGGTGAGGTTCGGGTTAACAAGAGCGAGACTCATTCAGGGCGGAACCCATATTTTGTTCACATCGCCGTGGGTCATGTTTGATACGCGTGCATTACACAGTTTGGCAGTGGGAAAAAAGGGCGCCCATAGCGGAAGTAAGTATTTGATTCTAATATTCCAAGATGGAACACCAGCGAAACATTCCATTCTTTCCCTGTTCTCTCCATTTTCTTACTACAATCTCCCAAGTGGTGAACCAGGATGATGATGATGACTCTACATATTTGCAAAACAAATTGCATTTGGTAAGGTCCGAAACGTGAGAAATATGAGCCCCTGTTTCCCGTGATCTATCGCGACCGTCACTTTACCGGAGGCAGCCAAAGAGATATGTGATTCAGCGCTATGCGTTATCTCTTTCCTCATCTCCTTCCTCGACGATAACTTCATTCATTGGCCATTATCTCGCTCTCCTACTATACCTCACTGTACCTTTTGGCTTTGCCTCACATCTTACTCATCTACTACGTGATCTAGAATTTCGTCATTGTCTTGGATAGTCGGATGTTGAACCCTACAGTAATCGATAACGGCGACACCGTTTTCCACTTCGATTTCCCTGAGGAATCGGACGTAGCGGCTCTAACCCGCGGTATATCGCGTCCTGCGAGTCCAGATCTTGCTTCTTCATCGTCGGGGATTGCAGAAGGCGAGAGGTTCGTAGAATGTTTATGCCCAGAGACAGACAGTGGTAAAGGTAAAGGTAAAGGTATTTCAATACCGATGCCCATTCCATCTGGCTCCCTTCTGCGCGAGGAGGATGTGTTTAGTGACTTGCAGCCGTCGAGCCATCCCGGATCCTCGCCTTCGTTATCGGTGTTCGTTAATTACCCCCAGAGGGATGTCCATAGTAGTTGGGGCCCATCCTCGTCCAGCTGTTCCCCTAGCAATGCTAGCAGTCCTCCGGAATCTTTAATTGGGCCGTCCGAAGGAACGGTATACGGGAAGGGCAAGGGCAAGGCGACAGACTTACCCCCGTGTCTGCCGCCCCTCGCCTTCTCCCGTCCCGAATTCAGCTACAGCCACATTGCATGGCCTTCTTCGTCTGTCACAGATTCTGTGGAACCATCTTCCTATGGGTCCCCACGTTTTGATTCCCCGAATTCCCCGAGCCCCAGCCTTTCATTTGACGGTACTAACCTCTCAAATCCGAGTCAATCTAATCCATCACATAACTCGGCTCACGTCCGCCGGCGCACAGTGTCTAATAGTTCCATTCGTTCTACTTCCTCCGTTAGCACTCTGTCGTTTTCCAAGCTCAGAGGCAAAACATTCTCTGGGACTCCAGGCAATCTTACAAGGAAACTTCTCCGGAAATCTGGCATCCCTGCGACAGACAATGCTCCTGTTGAGGCCCCTACCCAGTCTGACCCGTTGAGTCATGCGAGTTGCCAGATACTTGAGGAGCAAGTCAAGGGCGTATCCATCTCGTATACAATCTCTAGTATTGACGGGTCACAGAGTTTCCCCCCAACCACCTTGAAGGGTAAATCGCGCTCGAACTCCTCTCCATTCCCATCTTCTATATTAGATCTGGCCACCACTGTTTCGTCCACAGACCATTTCGTACCACTGTTGTTGACAATTCCGACCAGCTACTTCGAAGCCCTGCCCAGAGAACTACGTTTGCGAGTGTTACTTGCATTCCTTGATGCACATGAGGAAGACCACGAGAAGGACCTCATGCAGGGTCAGTGGACGGTCATGAAAGCTTCCTCGTCGAAGAATAAATGGGTCGGCAGGGACCGAGCCATGCGAGAGTTGGTGAAACTAAGCAGAGTAACGTCTTTTGTTCTTCTCCATTATATATTGCTGATAGACGTTCAGGTGTCGAAATCATGGCAGATGCTGCTGTCTGACGGTCAATTATGGCGGAGACTTGATCTTCGATCATTCTGCAATGTTCCCAAAACACTTATCCTTCGGCTAACATCAGTGGCGGGTCCGTTCATCACCAGCTTAAACTTTGCTGGGCATGTCTTCCTACTTTCGACGACACTCACCGACGTTACGGATCATCTTTGTGTCCAACGGGCCAGTTCTAATGGGGTACCCTTCACGCAATTGACCGCCCTCAGTTTTCGAGGGTGCACCATGTTGACCATACAATCCTTGCATTATCTTCTCAGATGCTCTCCGGCACTGGAGAAGCTAGACCTGAAGGGTCTACACATAGTTACGAACGCCACTTGTGAGGTGTTAGCAGCAAGCTGCCCACGACTCACAAACTTGAACATAAGCCGATGCCCTGGCATGGACGCCGATGGAATTTATAATTTATGTCAAGCTGCGATCTCTCGAAAGCAGACTCTATTAATGAGGGTGCTTCGGCTTTCAGGATTGAACTATGTTGACGACAAGACGATGGCGGCCGTGGGGAAAGCATGCCCTGATCTAGAGGTATTGGATCTCAGTTATTGCCGTCAATTGCACAACTCAGCCTTGGAGGCATTTGTTGCATGTGGCGAGGACGAGAATCTCGGCGTTGAGACGGTCGTTCTTAATGCTTGTCAAGTTGGGCGGGATGCTGGAGACAATAATAAGTATCGACGTCGCATCACGCAGCTCCGCCATATTTCCCTCTCTTTCTGCTTCCTTTTAACCGACATCGCCTGTTCGAATCTTGCCCATTCGGTTCCTCGCTTGGAATTCCTCGAACTCGCGGGTATCGGTGATGACCTTGCAGATGAAGGGCTCATCAGGCTCCTGAATACGACCCCAATGATCCGGCGATTGGATCTTGAAGATGCTGCTCAAATCACTGATGCAGTCATTTCGGCCATCACCCCGTCTGTTAAAGCGGAGGACGAAGCTTCCTCGAATGTCCCGGATGTACGAGAAGCAGGGCACGCCCTAGAACATCTCGTAATTTCCTACGCCAGCAACGTCACGGAGGACGCGTTGTTGGCTTTGATACGCGCTTGTACGCGCTTGAAAGTCCTGGAGGCTGACAACACTCGAATAGGATCCAGGGTGTTCAAGGAGTTCATTGGGCTGTGTCGCAGCCGAGAGATGTCTGACAGCAAAATCGTAGCTGTAGACTGTCGTACGATCGGCGAACATGTGGTTAAGGAAATGGCTTCCACCACAAGACCCCGGCTGGGCTGGCGAGCCTATGATTCGAGAAAATTGAAGTACCTCGATGGCCGGGACGGCGATTTAGAGGATTTGAAAGTAGGGCAGGACGAGTGCGACGATAAGAGGGTGGTGGTGAAGACTTTCTATTCGTGGCAGACCGTGGATTCGGTCAAGACCAGTCGGGAGAAGCGCCGTAAGTCTGGTTCTGGTCGGAGGGCAGCAAACGGGTCCGGGAGTAGTTCCGGCGATATTGATGATATAGGACATACGACGAGGTGGTGGTCTCCTGGAGGCCGAAGATCTGGTGCCAATAGCCCAACTGATGTGGGACGCGATACGTGTAGAATCATGTAAGATTGTATTTTCACGGTTTTTTTTCTGTCTTTCCCTTCTTCCCTGCTTGATATTGCACGTCACATCCACAACTACATGTACATTTTGTACCCGTATTGTACTAACAGACATTATTTTGTACCCTGTTGTATGTATTCTTTTACTCCTCTTTTGACGAGACTGTTATGATCCCGTCGCAGTTTAAATACTAGATATACTCCAGTTTCTAGATCAATACACGAAATCAGGGATGCTACACTAAAACACGAGTGTTATGTACTACTATCCTTCTTTTTCGTCTTCTCCGCTTTCGCTTTGGGAGTCGATTCTTTGCTCTTCTGTTTCTTCTTTTTTGGCCGAGTCTGCTGAACAGAGTCTTTACTTGACGCTTCAGTAAGCTGATTTGTCGAAGAGGCATCATCTCCGTATCCTATAGAGACGTTGTCAATTTCCATGGAGCAAAGTACAAAAGGGAAACCGACCGGCGAAAGGATCTACAGTAGCTCTTCTTCGTTTCGTACCAGGGGCTGCAGAAGCATCGATAGACAGTTTTCCTTTATCGTTCTGTTCCTTAGCCTTTCCCTTACCTTTGACGTCAACAACCTTTTCGTCATCATCCTCATCCATCTTCTCGTCGTCAAACACTTCCAAATCGCTTTCTTCGCTGCCTTCTGGGGCATCACGCTCCTTCATCTCCTTCTCGTACTGTTGTCGCTCGAGCATTTTCTCCGTAACCTTGACTGGAACGCGAACGTTGGACGGACCAGGTGTCGGCTCCGCAGGCGTCTCGCCGGGAGGCCGACCCAGCTTGGCTTGGGTGATGGCATGCTTGATGAATCGTCCGGCAGCGGCTTTATCGATTTCGATATGTCCTAGAGACTGGTGAGTGGGATCGTGAAGAAAATGGGATTTGCACGTACTGGTTTCTGGCTTTTCGGCTTTGTCAATCTTGTCAAAGTATCCTTTTATTCTGTCCTGTTTGAGGTTGTAAGCAGCTGAGAACCGAGCAATTGGAAAGGGCCTTACTAGCTCTGATACTACGGGATGAGTTTTTGGATCGATTCCCCTGGACTTGAGGTAAACTAGGATGGATATGATGAGAGAGAAAGACGCGGAAGAGCTGAAGACACACTGAACACTAGGTCATAGGTGACATAGGTAAGAAGTGTTTGTAATTTAGCTTGTTCGATGGGCTCCAAGGACAGAAGAGTTTCGGGTAGTGTCTGGGTAAACAACGGCTCGAGCTGAGATTCCAGCTCTGAAAGGGATGATGAAAGAATCGCCAATTTCGATTTTGCTTTGGCCGTTTCGGTAGTCATGGTCGTTCGCGTGCTCGGAAAAATCCACGTGCGCGTGAGTCTGGTTTTGCGTTGTGAAAGAAACACACGTAAACAACAGCTTGATCATGGTCAGTCATCTTGTTGGATATCTGTCTCGCCTAACACCTTTGTTTAGTCTTCTGAGTTGAGATATACAGCCAACACACAGCTAGAGCATTGTGAGTGAGTCATATACTGCTCTGACTTTTTTTAATCGAAATGTTGTACAGTGCATGCTCGATATACGGGAACTGGTCGGTGCTGTTTCATCTATCTGGATTAGCCTCTAACACCCCCTGCTATCAGGGCATGCGGACTTGACGAAATAGTAAGGGCGCTGTCGCCGTTCTAGAGCTACCGAGTAGACTAATTCCCTTGTAGTGACTGGCTGACGCATCAGCACCGAGATACACTTTCGTCCATAGTAGGACACTCTACCCTGACTTCATACCTTGCTATTGCGGACGGAGAAGCAACGGGACGCGTCAAGTTTGAGATGACCGAGGCAAGTGTCAAATTTGATAGCTGAGATCGTATATAACTGAAACGATGTATTTCAGCGAATGTTGCAGCCCTGCGGACCGCCTCCCCGGAAAGATGATGATTAGGAAATATTAGTGTGTAACGAGTGAATAAATAGACGCAGTAGATGTGCGTTCGTGTGCAGGATCAGTCAGTGAGGACCCAGGTACCTTCCACCGTCGGACGACCTGTTCCGATGACCGGAATCCGCTGAGTGATCGGAATTTGGGGCCACGGATGCAGAACGATGACATAAGGACCCCATTCTTGGCTCGTTGTTTGACCGGACGCTACCACCAAATGGGCATCACTCGGAATCCCTGGCATCAACGTATTGGGTATATCGCCAAACGGGCGCCTCCCACATCTCTTCTTCTTCTACCTCCCATGTACCTTCCTCGCTGCCACCCGGCCTTCTGACTTTTTTTTCGAGGTACTCACCAGAAGCCAGGCCGGCGAATTAGTCACTGGGCACCTGTTTGGAGATATATATATATTTGAGCTCAAAGTTGGGTGACAAAGACCTATTGTTTACTGCTGCCGGTGAGTTCGTGCTTCGACATGGGTGGACAAAGGACTGAACAATGAACAAGTTACCTTGCTCATTATTTTACCGCCAGTGGCACTCCCAACTTCGGCCCTGCCTGTACCTACTTAGGCCTACTGTCATAATGGGATCGACTACTGCCCCACGTCCCACTTCTTACTTCGCACCATCACCACCCTCCTCCACCTCCGTTCCGGAGCCCTCTTTCATCGTTGCTCGTCCCCGGACTACAGCTACCTCTCGTACATCAGTAACCTCCCACTATCGTCCCTTTTCCACATACTACCACCCCGGCATAGAAGAGCCTCATCATCCTCTAAAACGTCGTCGCTCCAGTGTTTTCGTCTCTTCTGCCACTGGTCTTTCGTCCTTTGGAAACATGGTCTTCAAGCATAAGGACAAGGATTTAGACCCGCCTCGTCCTAGCTCACCAGCACTGCGTCCTCGCAAGGACTCCGACCTCACGTCTTCAACGCGTTTCAAGATGCCCAAGACGCTCAGGAAGAAGAGGTCCATTGCCCATTCCCTTGCATCTGACGTGACTGTGATGCCACACACACCCACAGAATTACTATCAACCAACAGCTCTCCGTCTTCATCGCCGGCGTCACCAACCGAAGAAAATTCACTTAGAACCCCACCAGCGATCGCAGAGCCCGAGGACGACGATGACGGCGAGGATTCCGCCAAGCCGCCCAAATACAGAAAGAAGGATACTTGGTCCAGAAACGACTTTGGCCTCAAACTTCATCCTTACCCGAAAGAGTCGCCATATCCGCGGGCGTTTGATTCCATCTACCTTGATGTGTGAGTTCTCGGTGGTACCGTGACCATTCTAGTCTTTTCTGACCGTCACCTAGTGATATGTTGAACAACGAGTTATTACAGCGCCTTCAGCCTAAGAATTCTCCGAGTTTCCGTGATTACGGCAATGCACCTCCCCGTTCTGTAATCGACTTGGGCTGCGGGTCAGGCTTTTGGCTTCTGGAGGCAGCGGCCGCATGGAAGCACACCAAATTTGTCGGATTTGACCTTGTGGATGTCCTCCAGCGAGATTTTCAAAAGACGGAGAATGTACAATTTGTCCGTGGCAACTTGTGCGTATTATTTCTACCCTACCTTGATATTATTTGACGCATATGTTCTGGTTTCCAGCGTTGCGTATCCTCTCCCGTTCCATGATGGCTCCTTCGACATGGTTAGAATGGCCAACCTCTCATTATGCATACCTTACTCGAAGTGGGAGTTCGTTCTGTCCGAAGTCTATCGGGTTCTAACGGTGGGAGGCCGTCTCGAGCTCATAGATGATCAATTATTCTTCCCTTATGCCGAACCCCCGTCCCCATTTCCTACGTCAATCTCCCAACATGCATCGAGGATGCCTCATCAGAGCTCATTTGTTGATTTCGACGACGACGACGACGACGACGACGAAGAGTCAGGAGAGAGCGGTTCCGAGGAACATAGTCCACTTAGCCTGAGCTCAGATTTAGGATCTGACCCAGCCGAGACTCTTGTCGGAGACGACGAGTCCCTCTCCTCCTCTTCGTCTCTGAAGGAGCATTCCCCCAGTCCTCATGTTTCTGTAGATCTGTCGCCTCGTGACTGCCCTCCGTCGAAGGACTCTTCCATCTTTCAAGAGCCTCCGGAATCATCTACACCTTGGAATGTCGCCGCTGCTGAGTCCCGGAATCTAGAAATAGAGTTCGAGAAAATGCTTGCGAGCCAGCATGGAATCCATCCGCGTGCTGCAGAATTTGTCCTTGGCCTTATGAAGGGTATTTTTGGGACGAGGCTTGCTGGCAAGATGAAAAGTATGCATCTCAAGGTGGCCCCACCGGAGCTCTCTGCGGAGAAGAAGAAGTCCAACATCATACCCGCGGATCTCCTTAAAAAGTTGTCGATTAATATCGAGTGGGGGGACAAGGACAAGAAAAGGAATCGACCACGACGGAATACTTTGGAGGAGGACAGTGGATCGGAAAGCCGAACGAGCTGTGACACCTGTGTGTCCTCCTCCGACAGTGGGCAGGAGACCATCAGTGCCAAGGCTGCTAGTATGCTAGGCATATCGATGTCCGAGGTTAGCGCCGCTTCCAAGGAAGCATCTGCGAGACGGCCTGCGTCGAATTTAGATTTGCCTACTTCAGACCTCGACCGATCTGGACAGCCTGGAGGACTGCTCCTTTGGCCACGCACCTTCCTTCCTTTCTCGTCTGCCGACTTGGAAATGCATTGTTGCATAAATATACATACGCTCCTTGGATGCAAGGCTGCTTTGGCGGACTGGATAGAAGGCTTTGTTGATGAGGCCGGCGAGAGAGTCGTCAGCAGAGCCGAGTTTGAGGACGCCATTTGGTCATACGAATGGTAGGTTCCTATTTAGTTTGCAATGATCGTTTCGTTTACTGATGCGTTTTGTGTTTAGTTTCCGGCGGCGTCGGTTCAATTGGCATACTGGACTGCCTAGCTCGAAATGCCCCACTACCGACAGCATTGAGCTTCCCCTAAAATCGACAACGTCCAGTGGTCCCGATGCTACTGACAAAATGCATCCTTACGGTCAAAACGAGTTGACCCATGTTCGCACTATCCGTGTTTTCGAGGGTATCAAGTCTAACTCATCACGACCGCCATCTGCTCAATGAAGATAAACCCGCCCTTTCGTTCTCATCACTTCCTCGCACCTTACTTTTTGTATCATGTGGCCGGATTTATGTCTAGGATAACCGCACACCTCCCTTATCACGTCGCTTTCATCTGCTCTCACATCACTCCTAGTTATCGTCACTGCATTTAGAACGTTCTTCCGCATTTTGGTTTACTATACATCGCTACCCCTACAACGCCATATGAGGCGACGACACTCTTCCTTTCGAAGTTTATCTCATGACCCTCGACATATCTCCCTTTCCCTCACGTTTTCATGGATACTATCGTTATATCGCCTCTCACATCGCATCGCATACATGGTATACTCTTTGTATTTTGTACTATAGGCTCTCAATGTTACAGTAAATTCCCAACGTGTAAACATCGAAGTAAGGAAGACATGATCCATTTGTCTGATGTGAGTGGGGGCTGGGGCTGTGAGTGGAGGTCAGGCAGGACCCACTCAGTAAGTACTTCTCTGCTCCACTGAGGGGCAGGACAGGGTAGCCAGCCACTGAGCTGAGTAGGCAGGGTACTACTACTTCAGGGTCGTCACAATGTCAGATGACCGTGACGAAAAGCAAGAAAAGCGGGCCGTCAGTGCCGGGAAACCGCAACGCGTTAATCAGCCCGGATGCGCGTCTCTTCTCGAAACTTCTACAATCTTACACCTAAACCGTGGTGTCCTACGTTCCTTGTCCACTTCAACCACTATGTCCACCGATATCCTCATAAAATCATTTACTCATCTCACAGGACGGCCGGAAGCTGACCAGGCTATGCAGATGCTACGGAAAGTGGCATCGATGGTCAAGCCTATCATGCGAACGCATCAGTGGATTCTTCCTACGTTGGCAGAATTCTTTCCGGATCAGTCAAATTTACTTGGTGCGCTTGCTAGCTTTGTGGATACCTTGAAACAATGCTAAGATATCAGCAGGAATGAGTAAGCTCTGAATATGCTCACGTACTCTTTGATACATACTCGCGGTTCTCAGATGTCAACATGGGTCAAAAGATCTTACTGAGATTGCGTCCTGCTTATTCCCCCGAATCATTCTTAGATATTGAGGAAGTGGTCCAGACTATGTTACATGAGGTACCCATTCGAGAACTGCAGGTATTCAGGAGCCTAACTATATATCTATCAGTTGACGCACAACATTCATGGCCCGCATGATGACCAGTTTTACAAGTTCCTTTCTGGCCTTCAAGATGAGTACGAGCAACTCGTACGAACTGGTTATGCTGGGGAAGGATTCTTTTCCAAGGGTCACCGGCTAGGGGGCGATGTAGTGCGTAATGTGCCCCAGTATATGAGCCGCGCGAAAGCACTTGAGGCTGCAGAGAAGAGAAGACGAGCCTCTCAGGTCCTAGGTGGAGGTGGGAGACGAGTAGGCACCAGTTCTTCTGGTATGAGAAACGGAAAATCGCTGCGAGAATTAGCTGCTATGGTATCGTTTTCTCCTGGGTTTAAGTCGTACTGCTATGGCTAATTATTTAAACTTAGGCCGCTGAGCAGAGAGCACGCGACGAGAAAGCGTGCGGGCTTGGTACGCGTGCTGAGCGAGAAGCCGAGAAAGCAGCCAAGGAGAGTGTTGTTATTGACCTCACTGACGGCGACTATGATGAGGGTTGGGACCCGGCGGTTATTATTGTGTCAGACTCTCGTGAACCCGGTCCTTCCAAAAGGCCTCTACCTACGCGGAACAAACCATCATCATCAAGTCTCAGGGAAAGCAGTAGCTCTGTGGAGCGCCGCTCTACTGGCTTTACGAAGTCTGATCAGTGGTCGTGCGCCGTGTGTACGCTGTTGAACGCACCCATGGCGCTCCAATGCGACGCATGCTTGACTCCTCGATCCAGCGATGGTTGGACATGCCTTGCATGCGGTCAGGGAGGGATGGCTCATGATTTGTGGATGTGCTCTTTTTGCGGTCAAATAAAGACCCATAGCTGAGCGTTTCTCTTTGTCAGATACATTCCCAGTAGTATTCTCTCTCACTGTACAACACCATGGACGTAGAAACAACACTATTGTACAGTAATTTTCATGATCTTCACATCTTGCTTTTCAAGATCGGCACGTCGATCGACGATATCGAGGAAGAAACTTCTTGTTGTAGGGTAGTCAAGGTCGAAGATGACAAGGTTGTATTCTTTGCGTATGATCAGCCGATGAAAGTGCTCTCAACGTGGCACTCACGTTGAGCCGTTGCACAAAAGGTAGCATATGTGTCTTCGTTGCGTATTGTCAGTGCGATGAGAGCTACTTTTCGACGTATTTCAGATCCACGGTCTAATGCGAGTGAGAGAGTGGCCATTAAAGCCGGGATTAGACCGGGATCAAAGACCTGACTGCCTTTCAGAGCAGTGTAGTATAAACAACAAGGGGCCATACAATATCTGCCCCGATGATTACATCGGCATTAATTTCTTGTTGGATTCTCGCTTTGATGGCTGAAATATCTGGACGCAATGCGTCTGACCAATCTAGTATACTCACCCTGATGTTATGACGGTGGTGACTACTAGCAGTCATATCTAAAGACGTCTTGGTCAATGGTGCAACCAGCGGAAGCAATACACACTTGCTGCAAGGTAATTTGATGTTGCTGATACATCTGGCAATGACCTCGCTGTCTACGTCGGTCAAATGCAGTATGGGTCTCAGTGTGCCTCCCCGTGGTAAATCTGCGGGTGAGCCAGCGAGCATCTGCACGCTCCCAACGATCATTCCTAGAAACCCAATCCCCGACCCTAGTTCTAAGACACGGGCATCGCGAACCCAATCTAGTTTGTGAGGTTAATAGGCGTTTGGGCATTACGATTGGAGAAATGATACGAACCAGGATGTGATATAATATAGTTAGCGAGATGCAAGCTAGCGAGCCATGTCCGAAATCCTGTCGTACCGCTCTCTATCATGGTCCCGGATTCAAGAAGAGTAGTCCTGAAGTGCTCAATAGGGACCGATGTTTTGTTACCGTGAGGTGGCAAGTCAAATCTCCAGTAGTATGTAACGTAGGATGGGGAAGGGGGTGCTGGCACTGAGATGCCGCGTAGAGGTGTACTACATACCCGCCATAAGGTCAGCATCATTTAATGGGTATACTTCTGAGAAGAACATACGGGGTGGATGTTTCTGTCAAGATACTTAATATTCGCGTATCGATCTCGACGTCCTTCATTATTCCATACTCATTGACCTTTGACGAGCAGAATTTGTACACGAGAACATACCAGCTCCAAGTGTTGGACGACCGATTTCCAGAAAGACCTTTGATATTGCTTAGAGGGGGAGTACTTGGAGAAATGCGGGTCAAGAATAATAGATTGAAGAAGAAATTCGTGTAAAGTTTCTTTCGAAATAGAGTGAGGAAACTGTATTCGGGATGCTGGAACTATTGCGGCATATTGTTGTAGAATAGTGAGAAGTTGGGAATCGGCATACGACTCCGACATTGAATGAAGGTGGCCCAGCCTGGCGCGATTCAGGAGCAGGGTGGTAAAAGTGACTAGTACTATGTTAAGATCGAGCTTGCAAATGACCTACCCTAAAGGTATCACGTGATGAGAATAAATTCTTCAAATTGAAGGAAATTTTCAGACATGTTGAACCTATATCGACATCTCGTCTTTCGATGCGCACGACCGTCTCTTGTACACGCACGGCCCAATCTGCGGCATAACCTGTCATCCTCTGCTGTCCGTTTTGTGGATGACGTTGGGGGCTCAGGTAGCACTCCCGACTCGGTTGAAACCGTAAAGAAACTCGCCGACGTCGAGGAAGATGCTGATCTCTCTTCAATGTCCGAAGAGGAACGTTTAATGATGGAGGCAGATGAGGAAGGCATCCTGTCCTCGGATGTTCTGGCTGGGCAGTCTGAGGAAGCTGCGGAAACAGTAACGGAGGAGGCTGATGAATTCGAGAGAGAGTCAGAGGAGGATGAAAGGCAATCCGGCCAACCGAAGTCGTACGCGGCATTCATGGAGAAAATCGGAGGGCGGTTTAAAATAGCCAATGAGCCAAAGTGGCTTGGTGGAGACATCGTTGGGTTGCTCTTCCTTTTACACTTTCGTGAATGCTAACATTCGTATTCGCAGCCGTTCCCGATGAACCGTTCCTTCAAACCTCCTCCGCCTCTTTCAGATAGTCATAGGACAATCATCTACGAGGAGTACATGAGAGACCCTGTGAAGAATAACGTGAGAGAGCTGGCACAGCGCCATCACCTTAGTTTGGGTCGTGTCGACGCAATTCTAAGGCTGAAGGGGATGGAACATGCCTGGGTGAAGGTGTGTATCCTCGTTTTCGTTGTTCTGCTCCAGCAGACATATGATGCTTTAACGATTAGTCTTTAAGACACCTATATGGTTACCTTTTTTTAAAATTCTTTCTGAGACCTCTTCTTCTATTATGACCACCGTTGCTTACTGTTGTTTTTAGGTGAAAGGATTGCTTATGCCCGTCTTTTCGTACTGACATCAAACTTCTTACTGCGTTTCTAGGAAGTGAGTACGGTCCATACTACTCTCGTCGATGATGAGACTTTCTATTCATTCGCGAAATTTAAGACCGGCTGTGGTGCCTTACATCGCCCAGTCAATGGTTACATAATTTCAATCCCATCCGATGCTTTTTGTTTTTCTATGGTCTTTGAGCGGCACTGACCGTTGGTTCCAGGGAAAAACTCTTCAAACCGGTTTTCGCATCGGTATGGAAAGGCTTGTATCCGTACGGGACAGCAGACGACGCATAACAAGCAGAGAAGACGCCAACGAAGCTGATGAAATCGAGGAAGAGCCTGGACGTCAGGCCGCACGAGACCGGTATGAACGCCACTACTGGGAGTCTCTACTAGAAGATGCGGTATGAGTGTCTTTTTAAGCGTGTTTTCATCACCGTTTACGTGCCGTGACTGCAGGAATCGGTCGTTCCCATGTCTCTCAAGCACTCAAAAGCTTTGGCTACGAGGAAGAGCGCCTCAGATTATCTTCATACTGACGACCTAAGAATTACGCCACGGGTCAAAATACCTCGCTATGTGAAGAAACCCAAGGAGACAATACAGGTGGTATCGAGGTCGTCTAGGCCAGACTTGAAGTTTGTGGATGTTGGTAGTAAGTTCATTGATCAACACAGTCTGTTGAAGAGGTTTAAGGCCTCAGAGCGAAGGTCGGCGAAGCGGAGAGAGAAGCGTAGCCTTACTTCATAGTTGTGTATTCCATTAAATTATTTTTTCAGTCATATCTATATGATCGAGATGTGCACACTACGAGGGACCGACGATGATAATTTCTCTGCCTTGAAGTGACCTTCGTGTGGCTTTACTGATTACACGCCCGAGCAAGCGCAATGTAAGATGTCTGGCAGAGGGCCACAGATATCAGAGTAGTTCTAATTCATGAGTTGATATGTCTTCCAACTTTTGTGAACAGACCAGCTAGTATGCAAATCTGAAGTCTAATCGTGCGTTTCCTTGATCTGTTGTTTTGTCGATATAGTCTTCTTGCTCCTAGCATATTTGTCAGACTTATGCGCTCCAATGTCAGGTAAAAGTTTACCTCTTTGGTCCACGAGTTCCATATCTTGTCCCGGCACGCGTTGATATAGCGATAGAAAAAGTACGTCAAGACGTATAGGACGATGTTCATGCTACATATGCCTATCAAGGCACGATTGCCGCGTTTGTCTGAAAATGTCATGAGCGCCGTGCAGTATGCGAAATGACAGTTGTTCTTACAAAGAGGCTTGTCGTCTTTACGATAAATGTTGGCCTGGAAAGTGTGAGGTGAGTTCCTCAACAATCAACAATGCCCACAACTTGCATATGTAATCGCGCCCGCCTGGACGAACATGTTATAGACACTGGCTGATACAGTCCTGAGAATACAATGAGCTGTTGATCTGAAAGAAAAGTAATCTTATCATCAACCTCGTTCGCACACTGTTCGAGTTCCTCGAGGCCCAAGCAACCTCTGAACCTGACGTTAGAATCAATCATGATGTAATCGCCAAACTCACGAATTGGGTGGACATAAGGAAACCCAGTGATCAGAGTGACGACAGCAAAGTACACCCATTCTGATGTTTTGCTATTAAACGTGTACAAAGCAATGAGGAGCGGTAACGCCCATAGTTGCAACACGACGGTAGCAATAACGCGACTGTTGATGGATTCACTCAAGAAGGATGTGAATAACAGCATAATCATCCCAATGATGGTCGATGGAATAGAAAGAAGGTTAGACTCGGTGGTATCGAAGCCAAGGTTACGCAAAGACAAAGTAAGGTATGTCTGGGGAGGTCCAACAGGCACTGTAGTACCAGATTAGACACACTATAAGAATGACTAAGGTTAGATCTTACTCATGTGCGTAAGTCCTAGCGAATATATAGGCCACATTCTCCAATCTTGTAGGGCATTGAAGATGTTCTTGATACTGAGACCTTCTCGGTTGTGCATGTCTGATTTAGATGGATCGTCCCGGAGAACCCTGCATTCGTATCATGAGCATTCATTTGAGAAGCCACGGCCCGATCTTTGAATACATGAAAAGTTCTTACCGGTTCACCATGATGATTTCCTCGCTGAGAAAGTATAGGATAAGGCGAATAGTTCGATTAGAAGACATACTGGCACGTACCGGTCTGTAAACCATCCTTTTGGGCGGAACCACGCCTTAGTCTGTGTCGGGCCGGGTGGCATAAACAGGAACGAAAGTAGTCCACAACCCAAGGTGATGAGTCCCTCGATAAGGAACAGATATCGCCATCCGGCTTTATTTCCGACTCCACGCAATTGAAGAATACCGGTAGCCAGGAAAGCACTGATGATGTCCGACAAGTAGTTGGACACCCAAAAAAATGCAAGTCTGATTGGTACTGTAACGGTCATAGGTCTCGAAGCATCTTGCATAAAGAATGGTTTGACATACGTTCGGTTTTTGTATAAAAGTATGAGAGGTACAGGACGATGTCAGGAATAAAACCACCCTGCAGAAAACCAAGAAGGAATCTAAATATATATCGCATGGGAATGAGATACGCCTCATAATTTATATGGAAAGACTGACCGCGTGGTAAGGAAAGATGTTCTTCCCGATAACCAGAATTGACTGAATGCGACAGTGCTCCATAGCACCATCTACAGACATGAAAGGTAGGCATTATACATCACCAGCAATGATCTCGTACCTGGGACGGAACCCATACATCTGGTCCCACCCGTTTGGAGATGAGTTGGGATGGGAGTTCTGTGGAAACCTTCAATCCTGAGGGTGAAGATACTTCAGAACACGTACCAGCAATGAGGAAAGAGAGACGAAACAGTGTATTTCCCAAGTTGTAGTCATTAGTCGTCAAGTTGAGATCTTCCAAAAAGTTGTCCGTGTTGGCTTGGGAAATATTCGATCGATCCAAATCCAGAGCAAAGAACATAGTCGCAGCCCATATCATGATACGAAGATCAATTTTTCGCACAATACTCTGACGAAATGAGCGGACGTAAGTTGCGCATGAAGAGTAGAGTACTAACGTTTTCTTCCCGCCAAGTCCACCGTGCCTTTGGGTCAAAACGGTGAGTATTTTCGTATTGAGGTGGGGGTCGATAAGCCTCAAGGGTGGCGGGGTCATCGAATACCGAAGGCTGAGTAGCAATTGCGTCCCAGTCGCGAGCGATCCGGTGCCCCAGCCACTTCCATATACCAGTGTGAGTATTGTCTATGGGAGCACCTAGAGGAGGTGTCTTTTCCTGACTAGTAGATTTCTCCGACAGCGATGCGTCATTATCTTTGTCTTCCACAAAATCGTCATGATCGGAAGGGTAAGACGCGTCTTCGAGCAGGGTCGTAGACATGACTTGACTGGCAGGAGGAATTGATGACGTTTCTGTGAAAAGCACATATGGGGTCTCTATATAGACATAGAATGGCGAAATACATGGCAGTTGCATGCCCGGTATTGCGATCTTGATATCGAGGATTGCGCGATTGTACCAGCAAGTGGTGAGAATTTCTATATTTGGATGTGGAGTTACTAACTTAGGCAAAAGTACCATCACCAGGGACATTGATTCTTGGGCTCGGCTGCGACGAAACCTTCACGAAGTTCGCCTAGGGCCTACATTCTCCTACATCCAGGTCAGGATAATATTTCTACAGAATGTATTTCATCGAATTACAGCAAGAAAGATGAGCAGATGGCATCACCTGGAACTACACATTACCGACGAGGTCCCATACCTCTTCCCCGTCCCCTCAACGCTCTTTGTGCAGTACCCGGCGGCGCTTTCGGGCCGGCGTTTTGCTAAATCCCATGGTCAACAATGTAAATGCGAATCTAGAGCACGGAGACGCGTACCTGTTCGCTCTGTGGATTCCTTACGGTCTCGTCGACACTCAATATCAAACAGGCTGCCTCAGTAGCACTGCTAATTGCGTTAAGCTTGACAAGACTGGGTTCCCACACAAATGCATCCATGTTGTCCCGGACGCCAGTGACTCCATCGACGTCAACACCGACCCATTTGTCACCGTTCGCATGCTTCATCCGCAGTTTGTTGAGAACGTCGGTGGAATCGAGACCTGCATTGTCACAAATTTGGCGGGGGATAATCTCTAATGCCTTTGCAAATGCAGTCATTATCAGCTGCTGTTTTCCAGGGATAGAGAGCGCGTGTTTTCGGATATGCGCAGACAAGTCCATCTGCGAACGTCTGGTCAGCGATCTTCACACAAAGAGAACAACACAATACCTCGATTGCTCCCCCTCCCGCTACAACATCCCCATTCCGAATAGCACGCTTCACTACCATAATTGCATCGTGTAAACTTCTCTCCACTTCCTCAATGAACTGCTCGGCGCCACCGCGAAGAAGAAGAGTACAAGTCTTTGCCTTAGGGCAGTCTTCAAATACGTTGAACCTTTCACCGCCTATCTGTCTCTCATCAAAGCGCCCGCATGTGCCAAGGTGCTCCCGTGTAATGTCAGAACAGGTTGACTGGATAGAACCGCCCACCGCCTGCACTACTCGTCGAAGATCGCCAGCTGCAACACGTCCAGCACAGAATATATCTCGATCCGCAAAATACTGAGTCGCCAGATCGCCGATTGGAAGTTTGCTGAGAACAACCTTAGCGCCTGTGTTCTCGATAGCCTGCAACTTTCGATAGATAATCTCCCACTCAGCGTCTACGATAGCCTGGTAGTCGGAAACGGCCTCAACCCGCACTTCAGCATTATCCTTCTCGGCCTTGAGTTCCAACTCGACGTTGAGACATAAAATAAGGGGATCACGGAAGGATTTGGGTTGTTGCTCAGCACCAGCATACGTGAATGTTTTCTTGAATGAAACTCCTTTGATGAGAAGAGAATCCTGCATCCCACCACCAGCGATCTTTTTTACCCCAACGAGAGACTCGTCCAGCTCGTCTTGATCGAGACATTGAACAGCGTCTACAACCATGTTGGAAAAAAAGGGCTTTTCGGAGTGAATTAGTTTTGAAGACATGGATGTTGATGCACATTTCAGAAGTAGAGACCGGAATCGCCTGCAGGAAAACATTTTAGTCAGTTTTACGATTAGTTGGATATTTACATACTCTGGATCAGATTTATCCACTGTGATTTGTATCGATTTGATTCGTTCTATAGCCTGTATGAGACATACGTGAAATGTTCCAAAACATAGTACCATAAACGTACGATCTGGGAAGCCTTCCTGAAGCCTTTCATGATTATATGCGGACTGACGCCTTCTTCAATGTAACCTCTGACTTCTTTTAACAGCTGTGCTGCGAGTAGCACCACACTTGTCGTTCCGTCTCCCACTTCAGCGTCCTGGGCGCGAGCAATGTCGACCAGAGTCCGAGCGGCGGGATGTACGATGTCCAGGAGTTTAAGAATGGTTGCACCATCGTTCGTTATCTGGGTCTCACCGCGCTCTGAAACGATGAGTTTATCCATTCCTCGAGGACCGAGAGTACTGGACAATGTTTCCGCGACAGCCAGGCATGCAGAAATGTTGGAGAGCAGCTGAGGATTTCCTTGCGATGTGTCTGTACCCTCACGAAGAAGGACGACAGTCGGTTGCTGAATAGAAATTTAGAGAAGAGATCATGCGCCAATTTTCAGACGAACCATTGGGAGACCACGCTGCATTTTTGAAGAGTAGTGAGAAGAGAAGGAAAAGTTGTTTGCGGATGCTTGTCTGATTCAGCCGAAATTTCCTGAACGCGTTCTCGTGACGCGCTCCGCTCGCTTTCTTCTTGGTTCTCTTCTTGACCGTTCCAGACAACTGCAATGGGATCAAACGCTCCTGGAGGAAACACAGAGGACCTTTTTTTTGTCGGCTCTGACGATGAGATCGCTGCTGGAGGTGCTCCCATGAATGTCGAAGAGATCGCATACATACCTCAGAGACGAGACTCGGAGCCACTTTTTCTGGTCAACGAGGATTCTGGCCATGACCCCAATGCAAGCAAAGTGTCTGCGGATCTGGATGAAGAGATTCGCGACGTGACGCAAAGGTCGTGTTCGGAGCCTCTGTTTTTGGAGGATAGTGAAGATGACGAGCCCTTGTATCCTGCTGCTCCCTCTTCTTCGTCAAAGGGAAAACGGCCTATAACAGAGGAACTGTACGACAGCGACATTGAGGTCAGTTCTGTTGCAGAAGTTCCTCGAGCGTCAAGCGCCAGTTCTTTCTCAGATCGGGTCTCTGTTTCACCTCCACCCATCACTGAGAAGAGGAAGGAAAAGAGGTCTCCGGAGAAGCCTCCGGTAAAGAAGAGAAAACTTTCTCATCCTCCTGGTTTACCCACCGTCCAATTGGATGTCAATCTGTTTACAGCCACTTATATTGGCGAATTCGTCGTTCCAAACGCCTGGAGTAATGTCTCTGGAAAATATATAATGCGCAATGATGTTGTGCGCATAGAACGCGATCAGAGGGATGGGTCGCAGCCCAGCTCCAGTGAGAAAAAGGGCAAGCCAAACACGAAAGGGGATGGCAAGAAACAATTGTCTATCGCGACGATGTTCAAGCCCCAACCTGTGCAGCCATCTAAAAGGAAAGCAGATAGCATTGTTCGCTTGCTTAACAGTCGTGGCTTCGGTATGTCTCTTTTCGCCCCCCTTCTTTGCTCCGTTCTGATTTTTGTAGAGTTTGGGCGACTTCCTCAAGACGTTTCTTCTTGGGTTGCTAAGCTTCTTGATCTCGGTATGTTTACGCTGTATGTTATTTGAGGTCATCTTCATGTATTTCCAGGCATCGTCGAGCTTTGCGGAAAGATGACTGATTGTCCTGAGAGACTATCAACTGGAGCGAGTCTCATCGTCACCATTGATGTTTATATGCTCCCGGCGGCATTCATTCCCGTTGGTCGCGCCACAAGTGAAGATCGGTCAACATTACATTTCGGCGAAGGTTCCGAGACACAAGGGGAACTGGACCTTCGCGAAAGAAAGAGTGCTATTCTTAAGATGTTTGACGTCCTTAGCTTAAAGCCCCAAGCTGAAGCGATACAAAGGGGAGGAAAACGGGAAGGAGAGCTTCACCAAAACGTACCTATGCAGCTTGGTAAACAAAAGATCAAGGCCAGGGAAATCGTCGGTGATGATGAAGAGATTGAGGTCGAAGAGGAGGAAAGTCTCTCTAAGAATGATCTCGACATGATATATGAAAAGTGTGTCTTCCTGCATTGCTCTCGTTCAGCTAAGCTCTTACCCATTTCAGAGCTCAGCAAGGCGACCATACAATGAGAGAAATGGAGCCCGCTGACACGTTCAACTTATCGTTACGAGGTTATCAAAAACAAGCGTTATTGTAGGTTGCATACAGATACTCGACATTCCCATTGCTGACCTTTGTAGTTGGATGCAATCTCTAGAGTCGGGTAAAAGTGATGCTCGAGAGGCGACTTCAATGCACCCACTCTGGTGCCAGTAAGCTACAATTTATTTTCCACTTAATCCAACCTCATTCTCTCTAGGTACGCATTTCCGATCAAAACAGACTCTGAAATAATAGATTTGACGGCAGATGAGAAGCCGTTCTATTTCAATCCGTACTCGGGTGAACTGAGTCTGACTTTTCCCAAGGCAGAGAGAAATTGCCGAGGTGGAATCCTTGCGTACGTCTGCAATTCTATACTAATATAAGTGGCCATTGACTTCTGGTAGGGACGGTACGCGTTTTGAATAGGCCTATTATTTCTGTCTCTCATGATTCTTTCAATGATTCTTTCTCTCGGCCAGAAAGTAAGTGCAATTGTGTGTAAAATACTTACTGGTCTAACTTTTCCGATTAGTGGGCATGGGTAAAACGTAAGTATGCACTATATTCTGATGTTGGGCCGTTGTCTGATTGCTTCCGATAGGATCATGCTGTCGTCCCTCATCCATACACACTTAGCGTCTGATGAAGATGTGTCCGAAGTTGCTACAACCTCCACAAAAAGCAAGCAACTCAGGCTTGACGCTGCATTCAAGCCTTCTACTCGTAGGAAACCCTCTAAACCTCCTAGTGCAACACTAATCGTCGCCCCGACATCTCTACTTGGGCAATGGACTGATGAGATGGAGAGGTCAAGTAAACCCGGTACAGTCAAAGTTCAGGTTTGGCATGGCCAAAATCGCCTCGACTTGGATACAGCCGTGGAAGATAATGCGCGCGATACATCGATCAAGGTCATCGTTACTTCCTATGGTGTGCTGGTGTCCGAGCATGCCAAGTCTGAGAAGTCCAGTATTTGGAATTCTCCTATTTTTGAGAGTGAGAGATGCTTCCTCCTATGTCGGACTGCCTTGTTCATGGTGCCATTTGTAGCCGAGTGGTTGCGGGTAGTGTTAGATGAAGCGCACGCCTGTAAATCACGGACCAGTAAAACCGCCAAAGCAGTGTATGCTCTGCGCGCAAGACGAAGGTGGGCTGTTACCGGTACGTTCTTACAATACTAGAAGACCTTCTAGACTAATAACCCACGACAGGCACACCTATAGTGAACAAATTAGAGGATCTCTTTTCCCTTCTGTAAGACACTGTTCGCTATCTAGTGTCGTAATCTAATTTTCTTTAGACGATTTTTGGACTTCAAGCCATGGTCCGATTTCTCCTTCTTTCGATCGTAAGTTCTCTGATTTATGCGTAGCGCAGTCTCTCAACATTTATAGGTTCATAACGGTTCCCTTCCTCGCCCGTGATCCCAAAGCCATTGAGGTTGTTAAGGTGATCCTAGAATCAGTATTATTGCGACGTGAGAAGAACATGTGTGACGCAAATGGTAAGAAAATCGTGGATCTACCCTCCAAGGAGGTAAGTAAGTGTACGTGTCACATAGATAGAAGATAACAGGAATTCTTTCTTAGGTGGTTGTCGAGAACCTGGAATTTTCGATGGCCGAGAGGAAGCTGTATGATTCCATCTACAATTCGATAAAGAAGAACTTCGATCAGCTCAGTGCTAAAGGCTTGATTGGAAAAAATTATACGCACATCTTGGCGATGCTGATGAGGTTTGCCGTTTAACTCAATCGTTTAAGAGAACTCTAACCTGCTTGGGTACAAGGTTGCGTCGTGCTGTGCTTCATCCAAGTCTTGTCCTTTCATCTGAGGAAGACCGCGCATTGTCTCCGTCCGGCGACGGCTTCATAGAGATTAAAGACATCCTCGGTGCATTCCAGGAGGATGAAGGAAGTAGTTCAGGAAGCAATATCTTCGCTCAAAATGCCCTTGCCAATTTGGGCGAAGACACGTCAGAATGTCCCATCTGTATGGATGTCATGGAGAAGCCTATGCTTGTTCCAGAATGCATGCACAAGTGGTAAGCGACCAATCTTGTCATATCAAACCACGCTAATGAAGATATTTCGCTCAAAGTTGCAAAGACTGCATAAACATGTTTATAGCAACGTGCGAAGAAAAGGGACAAGAACCTGGCTGTCCGACCTGTTCCCGTCGTCCGATCAAGGTAGGGCATAGGCTTCATCTATTGCGCTGACTTACTTGCTTGATTTATAAAGATAAACGAACTCATAGAAGTAGTAAAAGCGCAAAATCCAGTATTCTCTGGAACTGTGATCAAACATGAGACTCAAGTTGTACTCCGAAGAAATAACTTCCAGTCTTCTACCAAACTTGACGCCTTGCTGCAGAACTTATGTTTGTCTGTTTCTCTTATCTGCTGTGACGAGGATTAATTAATCAGTGCAGCACGACTCCGTGACCAAGACCCTTGTTTTCGTGCTGTTGTTTTCTCCCAATTCACCTCGTTCCTTGATCTGATTGAAAAGGCACTCAAACGTGACCGGTTCGACCTTTATCGTTTCGATGGTTCTATGGATGTGAAGAAGAGGACTGCGGCTCTAAATGATTTCAAGTCAACGTCAAGAACACCGAAGGTGCTTATAGTGAGCCTCAAAGCAGGAGGCGTCGGTTTGAATGTGACTTGCAAACATATTTTACATAATCGCACGCGGAACTCATGTCTATGTCCCAGCTAACGAACGCTAACCATGTTTTCATGGTACGTACCCTGTTTTATGATCAAACTTGCTGCTTACATTGACTACTTGATCGTCTCGCTTTTAGATGGACTGCTGGTGGAACGCAGCTACTGAAAACCAAGGTATGCATCAACCTTGTACCTGATTCTTAACATTTCACGCTCTGGGTCCAGCCATCGACCGCGTCCATCGTTTAGGACAACAGAAAACTGTTTATGTCAAGCACTTTATCATATCTAATACGATTGAAGGCAGGATTCTACAAATCCAGAAACGAAAAACTGCTATTGTGAAGGAGGCGTTTAGAGGAAGCGGTACAGGAGCAGAGAAAGAGAGCATGGAGAATCTGAAGATTATGTTTGGGGACGAGTAGAGCGGCCCAGAGTGGGCTTAAGTGCAATCGCAATCGTCTGCGATGCTGTTGCCAACGGGCCTGGATATTTGTATTAATACTCACACCTAGACGAGTCCCTTAGGGCGATTACCCGATTTAGACATGATCGATACTCGAAAGCCCATTCCGCATATTCCGATTCTTCCTCTTCACTTCCATCAACATCATGGCTCGTCAATTTTTCGTCGGTGGCAACTTCAAGATGAACCCTGTTTCTAAGCAGGCCAAGGCTACTCTTGCTGAAACTCTCAACAAGGCAAGCCTCGACCCAGCTACTGGTACTCTTACCATCTTCCCCTGTAACTCGGGATGTAACTCATTGCCCACAGAGGTCGTCGTGGCCCCCCCGGCGCTATATCTTTTGTCTTTGAAGGACATCCTCAGGAAGGATGTCAAAGTATCTGCACAGAATTGCTACTTCAAAGATTCCGGAGCCTTCACCGGTGAAATCAGGTATGCATCCGCATTCCATTCTGATTGGACTCATCTGTGATGTCGCCATTGTATAGCCCCAAGCAACTGGTAGACTCTGAGATACCCTACGTAATTCTTGGTGAGTTCTCTGTAACCAACGGCAGTGCATCGAGTAGGTCCTGAATGTAACTTTGAGGCCACTCGGAACGTCGCACCCTCTTTCACGAAACGTCGGAGCTAGTAGCGACCAAGACGCGTGCGGCACTTGACTCCTCTCTCAGTGTTATTCTCTGCATCGGAGAAACTCTCCAGCAGCGTGAAGCAGACCAAACCGCTCAGGTATGCCAGGCCCAATTGAAAGCCGTTGTCGAAGTTCTGAAGGAGTCAGATTGGAGGTAAGCCTCTTCGCCTCATATTTTGTATATGCCTGGAATATTAGCTAGCAAAATTGTCATTGCCTATGAGCCTGTCTGGGCCATCGGCACCGGAAAAGTAGCCTCATCTGCTCAAGCCCAGGAGGCTCACGCGGACATTCGTGCTTACTTGTCTAAGGCAGTATCTCCTGCTGTCGCCGACGCTACTAGGATCATCTACGGAGGCAGTGTAACTGCTGCAAACAGCAAGGAACTTGGTATGTTTTATACATACAAATGTTCATCTCTCGGTAACAATACCCTTGCAGCTACGAAACCCGATGTCGACGGGTTTCTTGTCGGTGGTGCTTCTTTGAAGCCTGAATTTGTCGATATCATCAATGCGAGACAGGTCTAAGGAAGGACCACAAATTGTGACAATAACGATGTACGAGCAATGTACGAGATTAAGAAGTAGATATACTTGATACGACGGATGAAGCATTTATACCGCAACGATGATATATCGGGATGGTCATGCATTTCTAAGCCAGTTCAGTCACCTCAGATGAAGTTATTTAAGGTTGCATCTTACTCTGTGCAGTGGCAGACCGGTGAAAATTCCGAGAAATTTCGCGATCTGGTTAGAATTTCAAATAGATTGGCCACGTGCGACTTCTTCAACCTTTGGCCACTTTTGGTCACCATCTTAAGGGACTCGACGCGACCAGAGCTACATGATGTCTGGCAAGACGTTAGAACGGTCTGACCTCATTGATGTGTATGCTCTTTTACAATTTGTGTTTTTACTATCTCACAGTTTGCCACTCTAGGTCGTACTCTCAACTACACGATTTCTTGTCGGGGCGCCTTGAGGGCACGTCTCCAGAACAGGTCAAGGAATACCTGGCACCAAGAGTGGACCAGTTGAAGCTGCTCAAAGATCCTTTTGGAAAACCCTCCGAAGCATCGCGGAAACGGATTCAGAGTGGGACGGTGACTTTGAGCGATGGTGTGGTGTTTCATTTGGAGGATTCTGACAAGGATTATATTCTTGGAATCAGCGATGCGTTCAAAATCGACGAGGTCAGGGCATTTGTGCTTTTACGGTCATTCATGTACAACCAAGGACTACCTGCCACGGACATGGACGAGTTCTTGGTGGAAGCATGCGTTGAGGCCATCACCCCGTTCTATCTTTCGGAACGCATCGCCATTTTCCGTGTTCTTATACCTCTTTTCCGCGCCAAAGAAGACCCTACCGACCCAGCGTTCGAGATTTCACGCACATTCCTGAGCAAGATAATTTCTGACGGCCCGAAGTTTGTCGATTCTCTTCTAATGGAGTATAACCGTAAAATGAAGGAGAGGCTTGATGAAAAAGTGGCAACTGACCCAAAGAAAGCGTCGAAATGGGCGAAACAGAATATGAAGGAGCAACTTGTCATGTTGGAGGTGTTGTTTTGGACGATGTGGGGGTCAGTTGCTTGTGATGGCGCAACTGTCGAGAAGATCTTCACCTCCGCTTACACGACGAATCTTGGTACCGCACAGCAGAATGCCACGTCATTGCTAGACGAGGATGCATTCCAGCTGCAGCAAGACATCACGTCTCTTTGGGTCCTCATCACCGTCGAAGTTCTCGAACTGGAGACGTTAGCAGATGCTGGCGTCGTTGAAATATCTGATACTCCTTCACGGACTGACTTGTATACCTCATCCCCTACATCGCTTAAGCGAATCCATGATCTTGTCATGTCCAATAGCGGTGTTCATTTCGCATGCACCTATCTGGCATGGACATCCGTCGTCTCTCGTATATCGGCAGTGGCGGCTGAAGTTAAAGAGATCCCCGACTCTTACCGTCCATTTTTAGACTCCCTGGTGCCCCAAACGAGTCGTTATTCCAAGGACCGTGAACCAACACATGTCATGATGTTGAAGACATGCTTGTCACCCAATACTGGTCTATTCCGACTTATGCTAAGTTTGCTTACTGCAATGCCCTTGTTCGTCACTTCTATTGCCATGAAGACAGACTCGTCAGTCACGGACACGAACGTTATTGCATTCAGGTCTGTTTTCAAGGGTAAGCGTCATCTGACAGTATGCATATGCAAATTGGCTGAATCCATCATCAGGGCTTATCATTGCTTTGCTTGACCTCACCTCTGTGGAAAACATTCCGGACTTTGACTCTTTCGTCGATGTGTGGATAGCACTATTTGGCCGAAGTGAGAGCAGATCGGTTGCTGGTATATGCAGCCAGTACTGGCAGTTTGACTGGGAGTATGGACCGGCACGTCGTGCTATTTTTGACGTAGCCCGCTCTCGATTTCCAGTTCAAGTCAGGCCTTTGGTTCGCTTGGCCAGAGCAATGACTGCTTCAGGCTTCTTGGACACTGACCCACTCTGTACACCAGATGAAACACAGGCTGTTTTGGGGCTCACAGGAGACAGAGACTTATGCGATCGTCACGTCTTTTTCTTCCTCGAAAATTTGCCAACGTACTCTCAGGTCATTCCAATGCATGCCTGCATTGGCTCCCATGCCATGTACGAAAGGGTCCCAGAGAGATATGGATCCTCTTCATCTTTGGGCCTGTCTTACACCAATTCGAGGCCTATCATGCTACCTGGTGGCAGCGTACTACCGCCCGGATCTATAGGTCGAGTTCTCAGTGGTGACGGGGGCGAGTTGCTTGCGGTTTGTTGGAGTCATCAACATTCCGGTTGGAAGTTGATGCTCGACATATTGGCTGATTATGTCAAATGCCGAAATGCCTACCTGGATGCTAGAAAAGCTCCACGTCCGCCACCGTCTGATCGACATTCTCCTTTTTCTCTAACCATCGAGGACTCCGGCATAGAGATGGATGGTGGAATTGACGAAGCTCTTGTTACGGACATTTTGGACCTCATACGAAGTCTCATTCAAGACAATCCTATCCAGGCAGAGCAGCTTTTACAATCTCTGGAAGCTGACGTTCCAGTCTCAAAGACCATGTCTGATTCGGGTCCCCCTGACCTAGTACAGCTTACCATGACGATTCTCGAGGAGACCTTCACAAGCATCAATCGGCGTCCTAAATCTGCTCTTCCGACGCAGCTCATAACATCGGCCATGAGTGTGCTGGGGGCCATTCTCGCAATTCCTCGCTATTCCACTCGTGTCTGGATCTATATGAGGTCAACATCGGTCCTTTTCGGCGCAGGACGGTCGTTGGGGTCAATGACCGTGGCTTTGGCTGCAGAACGAACCACTGGTCGTTATACAGTCACCCTCGCTCTGTTGCAGCTTGCTCAGCAGCTCTTCCATGATGCCACAACCTTGGTCATCCCAGAGGATCCGCATGTTCGCAAGTTGAAAGCTGAAGTACTTCTTCGAGCCACTGAATTCATTCATAATGAGATATGGGTAGAGCATCTTGGATGGCGATATGCCCGCGTCGGGGATCGCTTCGACATCGGCAGGCATGTGGCATCTCTGTTCGTCAAAGTTCTGGAGCACACACCAGAGGCACCAGAAGAAGGTCCGTTTGTTGACCTAAGCCGCGCAGTTTTGGATTTGGTCCTGGCCAAAGCAACAAACTCCACTATTACACCGTTGGTTTCATCTATCACCGCTGGCAGACATATGCTTCGAAGTCTATATGCGTCTCGTCGGAAGGCTGATGCCAAAAGAGTCATTCTTCTCCTGGAATCCCAGCTTCGATTGACGCGCTTGGTCCTGAATCGAAAGCGTACGTTCAGTTCATCCAGACTCTGCTTGTTAGAACAAGTTCTCTGCTGTCGGGTTACCGATGGCGCTGCTTCCGATCCCTATCAGTCAAGAGTAGAACCCATCGACGTTTTAGCGTCATATGTCAAAGACCGTGACATCGGCAGTGTCGTCCCCATCGAAGCCATTCGCATTATGTCTTGCCTCTGCGAGTCTCTATCTTCTCAAACCTCGGTACCAGCTATCGTTGGGCATTTGGCAGATCCCGAGGCGACAGCGGCATCCCTCGTATGTATCGTGCAGCATCCCTACGAGGACTTGTCCTTGCGATTTCAAGTCTGGAACTTCATTGCTTTGGCAATGAACACGGAACCGGCCTTAGCCAAGGTGTTCGTTGTGGGCCAGTTCCGCACTCCTAGTAATATCAAAGGCAAAGGAAAGGAGACTGATGCTAAAGCTCCCCTGGTTACAAGTGCAATTGATGTTGCCCGTGACATGGTTGAAAACTGGCAAGGGCTATGGGAGCACAATCCTCAACTACTCTCCTCCATTCTTCGTTTCCTCGATGTTACCTGGCAGCATGGATTGGAACATAAGCTCATTTTGGACTTACGATTCCGCGACGATACAGAGTTTTGGTCCCAAGTTGCATCGGTGGCATGTTCGGATCTTGGACCACTTCCAGTATTCGATGCAGAGGAATACGTATATATTGACGGCATTCGACACTCTACGATGCATGAAACCGTATCATCACACTCGTATCGCATTGCTGCTAAAGCATACGCTCTTCATATTCTCGGCCTCGACATCGGCCAGTCATATAGCAAGGATACGCCATCGAAGAAGTCTGCAAGCTTCAAGAGCATGGAAGATCGATTTAGGTCGGAAGACGAGCTTACTGATCTTCTTTCGGAGGCTGTGGCAAGTTCGTATCGACCAGAGCTATTCGATGGCCTGGAGGAAATGCTGAAGAATGACTTCCCTGGTCTCTCAGTTGCCCAGCTTCAATCGCGGAATCCTCTAGAGGATCGTGAATATGGCGATGACTTTGCTTTATCGAGGTCTCTACTCCGCAGTCGGCTCAAAGGGTATCACAACGCGGACGCCATGGTTGACCCTGTTGAAAAGGTCGAACAACAACTCCTTTCAATCAACCTGAATCAGTCCTTATCACACAGCCAAATGCGGCTCACAGAGAGCGCCCGGTTCCTACTGAGCCAAGTTAGTCCCTATCTTCGTGGCGACGCGGCAGCCAGGCCGATTCTAGTTTCAATTGCTTCGTCCATCTCCTATGATCTGGCACGTGAGGCGCGCCTCGGCGACATGGTAGCTACCATTCATGGAAAGCGCTTGTCGCTGCTCCTGGCCCTTCTGGAAGTGGCATGGCTCTCCGCACCAGAGAAGGCGGCTGACGTCAAATCGTTCGTTGAGTTGGTCGATAACGTACGAGGAATCATCCTAAATGAATATCAACTCCCGTCGGCATCTTTTCTCGGATCCCTCACAGTACCATTCCATCGCACACTCTTGCAGATATTATATTTCTGCGCTAAAAATTCTAGAACGCTTGTTCGACGGCCAAAGCTTCTGAACGCAAACCAGCGATTGACGATCTCTCAGATGATCGAGGCGTCCTTGAATACTGTTATCGACGCGATGCGTGTAATGCTGGCTGCAGCCAGAAGCAGAGCTGACGTGGAACTAGATCGAGACCTTGAACTGTTGGTCTCTGTATTCGAACAGTGTTCACGACCCGACATCAATCCTTCACCCTCTATATGGTTAGCCAAATGCCAGGAAACAAATGTCGTTGCAGCCAGTTTGCAGCTTTTCGCGCGTATCGACCTTGTCGGTCTCTCAGACTTACCGCTTCTGATCACCCAACATGCTCCGCTCTACGTTCCACACCTACTCTTATTCCACATGGCGCTTGCGAGCATTCCTTCGGCTGCGGAGAGACTAGCTAGCGACGGTGTACTTGCCGCCTACAGCAACAACATGATCAGTCCAGCTATAAGCGCTGGATCAATTGATGTCGATATAGCAGAGCTGACCGGGGAGCGTAGTCCTGCTCATCACGTGTACTGCTCTATGCTGGCAGTAGTGTCGGGTGTGATAGGTGCTTTGGGAAGCAACAGTCACTATTTTGACGCCGAAGCATGCGGATTGGTACAGCTGTATAGCGACCAGATCACTCGTGCGTTATCATGGAGTGCCGGAGATGTCATTTCTCTTCCTTTTCTGGAAGAAATTGAACAGGTCGTTCATCTTTTCTATTCTATTGCCGAAAGCAGTCCTCCGACCCCCAACCAAAACACTATGGTTGAAAAAACTCTAAGGCTATTCACACACCACGCACTACATCTGATGCAACAGCTCAACTACGCCATCACACATCCCAACCAGTTGGCTAGCCTATTTGAGGCTGTGACAAAAGAGGAGCAAACGTTGGTCGACAAGGAACCTCCGTCTTCTGAACCTTTGAAGCGACCGCTCCTCGTGCACCTCGTGCACCGACTTTATCGACTGTCGAGCAACATCGTCTCGACATTGATCAGCATTAGTCAAGCGTTCACTGTACTGTCGGGAGAGCAGGATGACTGGCCTGTCCAAGAAGCTTTCGTTGTACCGGTCCGTATACTCTAATATGGTTTTCTTCAAGTAACTGAATCGATTTACAGCACTCGAAAGTAGTGTTGGGCGAACCCGCGTCATTGGGAACCCTGCTAGAATTAGGCAATTCTACCTTGGATCTGCTGAAAGAATTAGTTGGACTCCCACCTGGTCAGAGCCTTGTTGCCATGGGTGCTGTCCTATCAAGCAGGTATGGAAGCACCCTAGATGTACGACAGGGGGTTACCACGGCGCGGCGCAATCTTGAAGGGATTTTGATTTACGCAGGCACTCAGCTTGCTATGTGGCTTTCAAAGCCAGACTTTGAAGTCAATACTAACGATGTGGACATGGACGAACCCGAAACCCCCAGACATGAAAAAGAGCGAAGGGCACCTCGTTCATCTCTGACGCTAGCCGATCGCATGAGACGCGGGATGACTGGAGAAATGGCAGCGGACTTGCAATCATTATTGACCAAATCCAGAGATGTGATCAAGAGTACCGATACTATCATTGGCACTCGAAGTGTGGATGTAATTCCTCTGCTATCCACTTTTATTCACGAAAGGATATCTCCACCTGTATAACTCTTGTAAGTGATATTCCTTACCCATCGGAATCCAGGCCCCGTCTCTAACACTTTTCTCAGACATTGTCGCAACCTTAGCCATTGTGTAGTATAAAAGTACTGTATCACCAATTTTAGCCGTAGCAATTTTCGTGAATGCACTCGGACAATTACGGGTGAGCGGGCCGGAAGAGATGATGAAGCAGAGCGTGGGAATTTCTCAGGTTTTTCAGCTTTCTTAGCGCGAACATGTCGGTCTCGGTACTGGGATCCAGTAAGCGTGTATGCATCCCACCATTCGTCAAGGGGTGCGTTCGTGGCTATGCTCGAAAACCAGAAGAAACCAGCGACCCAAAAAAGGAGGCCATTCGTCGAGCCATGTACCCTTCCAACCTCCGAAACCGCGCTACGCCAACCGGAGGATGGCGTCGTGATGTTGGCCGGGCTCTACAACACGCGATACCGTCTGTACCGGCTCACGAAACCATTGAGCGCGCATGGCTGCTGCACAAGAGGCATGTCAGAAAACAGAGGGATGCGGAGCTAGCGAGGAAGTTTGAGTGTATGAGGCAAGCGATGGAAGAGTTGGCAGAGGTCGACCCTCATCTTTATTATGAGGCGAACAAAACGGAGGATTTGAGGGAGAGGAGTCGCGCAGAGGCCGAGATGGCGGTTGGTATGAAGGCTTCAGAGTTGAAGGCCTTGGATGCGAGGATACACGGTCTATTTCCTCGCGAGATGCGAATACCGGCGGACACACCTTCGCGTAATGGCTGGAACTACGACTGGAAGCCCTTCCCTAGGCCACTTTAGGTGTGTCTAACATCGTTACCATCTCTGATACGTCGTTCATGTGATTCAAAAGAGTTGCTGACATGTTATACATCGGAGAGGTTTTGGGGATGAAGTTTGCTAGAAAGTACAGATGGGAGTCACTAAGCACAAAATCACCATCGGTCGTCTCGCATAGCCATTGGATCTGATCCGACGCTGCCCATGTCACCCCTGCCACTTGTGCTTGTCTTCCCTATGACAGTGTTGTGTACCGACTCGATGGTTTCCGTCCAGTGTTTCAAGGCGGTGTAACGCTTCTTCTCTAAACTTTGCCTATAGGAACAATGGGGTTCAGCCAAGACTTGTGGACAATATTAAACAAACATCCTTACTTTCGGTCCAATTCGAGCCGCATCCCAACCTGATCAATTCGACCTTCAACTTTACCTTCAAGGATCAAACCAATGAGTAACTCTTCAACTTCCTGGGTGTCGACATTCAGTTGCTGAAGGAGCTGTCAATCAAGCTGGTAATATCGGAGATAGCTTGCAATCTACCTTGGCCAGGAATGACAGCTCCAAGCGCGTATAGGGCTTGATAAGGTCAATCAAATACTGGGTACGCAAGCTACGGAGTAGCTCGCCGATGTATGATCGGATGAAAGAGTCTTCCATGATTGTCGAACGGTTGTCTATCACAACTGTCAGCAAGTACTGACAATGAAGTCGGTGGGCAGACCTCGGAGAATCTTCTCAGCCGAATGCACTTCACGTCGCTGGTATGCGTCTACCAAGTCGGTCATCGCTTTGATCTGAGGATCACTCTTGTATCTACACGAACGTCATTCAATTAGCACAAGCGGAGAAAAAGTCGGTAACGTACGGCTTCGTCTCCTGACTATCAAATGGGTTGACTTCACTGCCCGTCAACATATTAGCTAGCACAAGATATTTGAGAACTTGTATCCTTTGAGGAGACCCGGCCTCGTCATAATTTCGGAATGACTCGAAGAAATCTTCACTGGCTCGATTCCATTGCCCTAAAAAGCGCGTCAAATTGATGTACTATGTTAGATCAGAAAGAAAACGAACGCTCTCCCATCCACATCTTCCCGCCACACTCCTTGATAACACCCATGATGCGGGGATGGGGAATTGCAGAACGAACGTTGTTGGTAGCATTGTAGATTTCCTGCTCAATCTTAGAAATATTCTTTGATCTAAGTATTCAGGCATCACCTTCAATTTCTTGAAATTGCGGGTTTCATTGTACATTTGAATCTCGAGCGCGTAGATTTCAAGCAGTTGGGTGCCTCGCTGAGATTGATCTTCGCCATCGCCACTGCCGGTTGCGATATGCAAATCACGAATGAGCTGAATATCAATCAGGGAGACGTTTAGGTATTATCACGAACGCGTACCCTAGACAAGCGATTGTACTCTTTCCTATCAAGCCATAGTTTGGCAAGTTTCAGATTCGTCTTTGCTGACAGACGCTGTATCGCGGGATTAGACGACTAGATCCTCTAATTGCTAATATTTACGAACCTCATTTTTGGCGTCTACTAAAGCCTTCTTGGTGGCTTGATAGAACTGTTCCAAAACATCCACCTCGACAGGCCCACCTTTGCCGCCACCTACATAGTCAAGGATACCGTTTATCGTCTTTTCTGAGTAGTTACGTGTAACAGCGGATTTGGTGTAAGTTAGTAACTGCGTATACGTCTGGAGAGCGTCGTTGGGGCGATGTAATATGAGATAAAGGAGCTTCGTCGACTGCTTAAGCGCTTTGAAACCCCTTGGACACCATCAGAGAAGAACGACAAGGATCCGTATATGCTCACCAATCGCCTTGCTCCGTTTCCTGGTCCACAATGGCTTTGAACTCCTTCAACGCTATCTCCGGATTCTCCTCCTTTTTTGCTGCGATGCATGGTCAGAATTCCATGGGGAGACAAGCCATTTTAACACGTACATTTCGCTTTGTAGTACAAATTTTCAACATCTGCGCTACTTGACTCGTCAGCGTCGTCTCCGTCGGAATAGTCAAAGCCGTAGTCCTGTGATAAAGGTGGTTACGGGTGGCCAGGCGACGTAGAGATAGACGCGTACTTCGTCATCGCTTCCTTGCATATAGTCGGCATCATCGTCATCCATGGTAAATTGTAGCAGCGAAGGAGGTGGTGAAAGTAGGCAGAAGTAGGCTTAGAATGGGATTGCACGTGATATAAATTGAGCTTGTCCGTGCCACCATCAGTCCATGAACGCGTCTGCACCATGGCATCGTCCCAGGTAGCCTCTCCCGTTCACCCAACCTTTTCTGGTCCGGTGTCTCGCTCTCGAAGTAGCACGAAACTTGTCGACGCCGACGTCACCAGTCTTACCACTTTCAATCCCTTCTCCGAAGAAGACGAGAATGATCAATCATCTTATACATTGGTTACTTCCCTTTTTTCAAAGGTTAAAAACTCCTTCTCTACTCCTCTATCCGCTGTCACAACAACACCGACGCATACTGGCAACGTGAATGGAGTTACTGTCATTGCGGAGCCCAGGCGTCCATCCCACACCCTGAACACTCAATCTAGTTATTCCTCGCGAGGCTCGACGAATGAGCGCCTCAACCCTCTAGCTCCGAACCAGTCTATTCCGGCCCCACCATTGGTGTCCCTCACACCAGCTCAGTCCGAGCTCCCGGTCTACAACACAGAGTATGACAGGTCTCCTTCACGGGGAATGTTCTACTCTCCTGTTTACGACTCCACTGATGGCGGAATATTTGGAACTACTATCCCAGGGTTTCCAATACAGGATGATGCAAGAAGTGTTAAGACCTCAGCTAGCCTGCATAGGTCAGGTTCGGTGTCAAAGGTTATAAGACGGATACGGGGTGAAGGTGAGACCTTTCTATCACGCATCCTTCTTCACATTCCAAAGCCATGGAGAGTAATTGAATGCGGATGATTGATGTAAGTCAATAAGTCCAATGTACTGAACCCGTTGTAGGTCTGTCTCGGGACTATTGGATGGATGACGAAAATTGCAAGGAGTGTTATGACTGCAAGAGCGTATTTACAACTTGGCGGAGAAAACACCATTGTCGTATATGCGGTATGCTACCCTCATTGATCCTTTCGTTACCATCTGACAGCTGGTAGGTCAAATATTCTGCTCCCGTTGTGCCTCCAACATTATCAAGGGCTCACGATTTGGACACGATGGGATGGTCCGCGTGTGCAATTTGTGTTTAGAGAAACTTGCCAAGGTCGACGACTCTGACGACGACGATAGGCGTTCCGTAGTATCGTCTGTAATGTCATTTCCGGCTCATCAAGCGGGAGAGACCATAACGCTAGCCCACCATCCTCAGTCACCGTTTGCTGCATCCCAATTGTTTGGGCGCACCGATGAGCCTTTCAACCTTTATTCCATCGCCGAGACTAAGAGACGTATCTCGGGCTCCGACGAGAGCGGGTTTGCGTCTCGACCAATTACTCCGCAACTTCGGGAGCGTGATGACGGCATGTGGGAGTCTCCCGAGGAGACTTCTGCACCATTCCGTAGGGGAGTATCTGATGAGGAGAAGGAGCGTGATGTCTTCGAGTCTACTAGGTTTCCTCCGTCGCAGACACCAATCGAGTTTCCTACAATGCCTGATGAGGACCCACTGACTAGCTCGATTCAGTTTCCAATGGGGTCTCCAGAACATGGGGGTCAGGATAGTCCGTGGCCCGCAAGCAGGATGAGGTCACGATTAAACTCGTTGACCGCATCGACGCCTTTCATTCGTAGTCGGGTTCAGAGTCGATTAGACAACATTGGGAGTGGCGAGCCAGGCTGGCGTGCCCGAAGGGAGAGCACTGCGTATGTGGACGTATTATCATGATGAACACTTTTATCTCATGCAATCTTTAGATATGCGCAAGAGCTCAACTTGACCTCGATGCACCATCTAAGGATTATGCTTCGACAAATGCTTTCTAGCGAGCAGATTCCTAATATGAAAGAGTGGGAAGAGACACTTCTCAAATTAGCCCTCCGAATCGCCCGTGATTTGACATTTACCTCTCTTCCTCATCGACAGGGTCAAGATATGGACGTTAGGCGGTACGTCAAGATCAAAAAGATCCCAGGAGGCACTCCACAGGACTCTGAATATGTTGATGGTGCTGTCATAACGAAAAACGTTGCACACAAACACATGTTGCGCACGCAACGCAATCCCCGCGTTATGCTCGTAACATTTCCTCTCGAATTTTCACGCGTCGAAGGACAGTACATGCACTTTGGACAAATTGTACGTCAGGAAAAAGAGTACTTGGGAAATTTGGCTACACGGATTGCCGCGCTTCGACCTCACGTTGTACTCGTGGAGAAGTCCGTTTCCCGTCTTGCTTTGGAAGCTCTTGCGGGATACAACATTGCAGTCGCTCGCGCTGTGAAGCCGTCTGCGATCCAGCTGGTGGCGCGAATGACTCAAGGTGATGTTTTCTCGTCCATGGATAAGTTGGCGCTGGAACCTCGCTTGGGTCACTGTCAGCGGTATCGCATACAGACGTTCGATCATCCGCTAATACCAGGGCGCCGCAAGTCGTACATGCGATTTGAGGGATGCAATCATGACATGGGCTGCACAATCATCCTGCGCGGAGATGATATCAGCGTTCTCCGGCGAATCAAGAAGGTTACCCGCTTTCTCATCTTCATAGTGAGGAACCTAAAGCTGGAGACACATTTATGGAAGGATTCCGTCATTACACTTCCTCCACTCAACACCGAGACTATCCCGTCATCCCCAAGCACTCGTCTTGCAGCCTCGAATTTTTCCACTACTTCTTTCCTAGCTTTGGCATCATCCACATCTACTCCCCGAGGCGCATCACCGACCGTCGAGCTTAACTTGTCTAGGCCGGAAACAGTAGTTCCAGAGAAACATCCGTTTGAGGACGATGATCTTCCTGGTGATGACGCTGAACAGCTCAAACTATCACGGCGTATCGACGAGTCGTTGGAGCCATACACAACCACGTTCATATCAGTCTCTGCGACGCTTCGTTTCCCACCTCCTTTTCCTATACGACGAATGAAAGAGTTGGACGTTGAATTGCTGGCTGCGAAAAGGGCTTGGGAAGACGAAGTGATCCGGTTGGAGGAGAAACATGAAGTCAAACACGGGCACGAGTCGACGATAACATCGAGCAGTACGGTGATCACGCATATAGGTAATAATGAAGACACGGAACAGGTCGATATCTCTGAACAAGACGATATCAAAGCACAAATTGAAGCGCTTCCCGCCATTCCTATGACCATGACTCCCAACGCATACACCCCTATGTCTCCTGGCAAAGATCAGGACAGTTACTTTCCTGCTAATGCTTCAGCCTTCGCCTCAACCGCTACCAGCCCCGCCGAAGAGCCAACGGAACCGCTGAAAACCCCTGCCGATATTGCCTTGGAAAGCCAATATAGTTTGGTGAAGTGTAAACATGAAGAGCATCGACGTATATGGGAGTGGTACTTGCGGAAGAACTACGACGATTTTGTCGTCGAAAAGTATCAGTGCATAAGGTTGCTGGAGTATACCGTCCCCATTGCCGACTTCGGTTTTCATCGTGCTTGCTTTGCCCCCCAATTCAACTATATCACATTCTACGGAGAGAACGACTGCACACTAGGCCAGTATGTCGAGGAATCAGTCACCGAGACACTCGTCCAATTCCTAGATCCCAAAGCGATATGCACTGGTAAAGGATGCGACCAACCTTTGGCACGCCACTGCAAGGTCTTCGTTCACAACGAGACCAAGGTATTTGTTGCAGTTGAACAGTGGGATGGACAGATCGCCGGAAGATCGAACCTCTCAGTCGCTCCTGAGCTTATAACAACATGGAGCGCCTGCCGGATCTGCGGAGCCGCTACACCCTTTATACCGGTTTCAGAGGAAATGCAAAGATACTCCTTTGCCAAGTTTCTTGAACATTATTTCTACCCTACGGATGTGAAGTTGGTTCAAGGTGCCGGCTGTCAGCACAACATATATCAGCACCACGTTCGCTACTTTGCGTGCAAGGGCATGACTGTGCGCTTCCAGGCCGATCCAGTAACCTTGCATGAGATCGTATACCCTCCCTTCCGCATTCGCGTCCGACCGGAAACGCAGCTTGAGTTAAAGAACAACGACTTCAATCGTTTGCATCAGAGTAACTTATACTGGTACACAGGCTTGATCGATGATCTCAAGCTTATCAGTATTGATGCTGCTACTGGAGACGAGGATGGTGATGCTAAACTTTTGGCTGATATTAATATGTTGATCGCCAGGGCAGAGGCCGAAAGGGAAGACATTAGCAGGCTCATCAATCGTGTATATAAGGAGTCAGCGCCTACGGACACTCTTGCACTCAATCAAGTGCGTTCATACCGACAGGACAAGATTGTCGCTTGGCAGCAGGACTTCGATCGGCTTCCGAAACCACGGCCCCCGCCTACTGTAGACAGGTCTAATCGCAGAGCATCAGCTTTTGGGTCTGTCCGTGCGATGTGGCCAAGGCGGTACGAGTTGTCCGGAACGTTTGACACACCTCATCTACCTTCATCGAGTGTGTCGGAGGCGGAGGAGGGCTTGCTTAAGATGCGGCGAGTTACTGGCGATTCCCTTACATCTTCCGCGTCTGAAGCCTCCGAACCTGAGACTTCTGCGGAGCCGGTCGAGACAATAGATCAACCAAGCGCGGATACTTCGAGTAGGCAGAATGCCCTTACTGCAGACGACGCAAGTCTTCCTAAAACTTCCGACGACAAACATAAGTCCGACCCTGATTCGGATTCTACCATTGGTGCTGCAAGAGATGATGCTATTTCTCCTGAATCCTCCATGCCTCAAACGGTTGGTCACAAGCCAAGCTTTACGCGCCATACTGCTAACACCGTTGTAGGGAGAGTCTCGCGCACAGCGTATGTCCAGACTACCTAGGAGACCGGACCGCCAACCCAGTGTTGCGGAGTTAGTCAAGAAATACCAAGATTACCTACCCGCTCAGGGCGTACAGGACTTGACGAAAACTGCACTTGCGCCTCATATCGTTGTTTCCGAAAGTGATCAAGAGTATATTGTTCCTGTCATCCCTCGGAACGTCACTCGCGCAAAAAGTAGACATCGTCCTCTCGCAAAGAAACCCTCTACGTCTGATTTTGAACAGAGCTATGCGGCGAATATTGCACCTCGTTATCTTACTCGCACACGAAAGTCGCTTGGTGGTCACGGCACTCGGATACCGGGTCCGATTCACCAGGAGTCACGTGATTCATCTCGACGTCCTTCACCGGAAAAACGTACTGTCAGTGGTAGAGGCAAGGAACTGAGATTGAACCGCCCCTCATCACCTTCCAACCTCAAAGTTGTATCGCCTGCACCTCTAGGACTCAAAAGCGGACGATCAAGGTTATTAAACCGGCCGAAAGACAAGAATTCAGTCCGATCGGCACCTAGCACTGGAACTAAGTCCACGTTTCGTAGGCCGGTGGGGACTCCTGGAGGAAAGGTTTCTAACATTGCTAAACATTTTGAGCGTTTGGGCCGTGATGCTGAGCGATCCAAAAGTCGTTATAACGTCATTCGAGGACGGCGTGCTCGGCCTGTTGGTTCGGCACGGGCTCGTGTCGAGGTGCTGGACAGTGTGAAAGACGCCATAAATGATGAGTCTGAAAGTTCGGATTCAAGTAGTGAAGCTGATGACGAAGGAGACGGCAACGAAGAACCTTCTGTTGCGGAGCTCATAAAGCAAACTGAAACACCAGGCGATGAATCACCCAAGGAAGACGTCCCTCGCACTGCACCTCTCATATCTACCACTTTCCCCCCCGATTTATCAGACACTAATGACAAAAGTCTGGATGATCGAACGAAACCTGGCGCTCCGGGGCCTATTTCCCTTCCACCTTCACCATTCCTGTCATCAGTGAAGATGGACCATAATATGTCGTTGACTCCGCCACACTCAGACATTGAAGCAGGGACAGAGCGGAACTCCATTCTTAAAGCATTGACAGGATTATGGCAACCTACTCCGGCATCTCGTAGTGCCTTTGAAGGAGATGATCCAATGAGTGACCCGGAGCACATATTTCGAGATTCTTCTATGGTTGTTCGCACTGACGAACCAACCTCCATCATTGCGTTGGCCTTAAAGTCAGTGACATATGTCTACGACGACCCGCAACTGACGCACCTACAGCTCACCTCAATATCGTGAAATGCTTACCAAATCGCGTGTTGAGAAACGTACAGCTCGCGAACCTCGTTTGACGGACGGCGAAGCCTTCATGCCGGATGATCGTTCTATTGCTGAATCGACTTCAACATGGGGAGTTGTTAATGTGGACGCCTCCGAACTGGCCGACCCTACTGAAGATCTCAAGGTACCTTCATCTAAACTGCCTTGGGCAATCTGTAAGTTTTTCATCGGCTTCGTCGCCATTGCAAGCCTAATCATTCCCATCAACAGCTTTCGAAAGCGGTGGCTTGACTATAAGTTGTACTGTACTTTATCCGGAACAATTCGATGCTCTGCGTCGTACATACGACTGTGAAAGGAGCATGGTTGAATCACTAGCACGGTGTGTCAAGTGGGATGCAAGTGGCGGCAAATCGGGATCGGCCTTCCTGAAAACTCGAGGTACGTGTACGATTGTCCTGTGTATGTGTTCAGAGATTCAAATTATTTAAAGATGATCGGTTCATTGCTAAAGAGCTATCCAGACCCGAGTTACAAACGATGGAAACGTTCGCACCTGCGTACTTCGACTATATGTCTTCTGCTGTGTCCGCTGACGTAAGATCATGTCAGTCTTTCCGCACGCCCCGAGCTTAGAGTCTGTCTAGCGCCCGACCCTTCTCGCCAAAGTCTTTGGCTGTTATAAGCTTACATTTAGGAAGACGAATGACAAAGGCCCTGGGAAAGTCAAGTCAACACAAATGAACCTCCTGGTGATGGAAAATCTATTCTACAATCGTCGATTCTCCAAGGTGTGCATACCTGATTTTCAGAAATAGCCGATTTATAAACATCATATAGATATATGATCTAAAAGGCTCTACTCGGAATCGCCATGTCCAGTCCACCGGCAGAGAAAACGAAGTTCTTCTTGACGAGAATTTAGTTCAAAGTATGACATTTGTATGAAAAAATTTTCGTCTGTCTACTGACTTTATGAAATTAGCTGCTCATTTGGCCCCATTTTATCTGCGCGAGCATTCAAAGAGGGTTCTGCGGGGCGCTCTCTACAATGATAGCAAATTCTTGGCTGACATCAACGTCATGGATTATTCTTTAGTGTGCGGTGTTAGTGTCATTCTTCTACTTGCTACAAAACGAGAACTGAGTTATGATAATATAGGTCGACAGTCAGAACAACGAACTAGTCGTAGGCATAGTCGGTCAGTAAATATGTTTTACCATCATCGTGTCTCCTGATCGGTATTTTGGCTAGACTATATTCGGACCTACACTTGGGACAAGAAATTAGAAAGTTGGGTCAAAGAGTCGGCCTTTCTCGGTGGAGCAGGGCGGGGCGAACCTACCATCGTCACTCCTAAACAGTATCGACAGCGGTTCATCAGCGCAATGGAGCGTTATTTTCCCTTGGTATGGATGAACCATTGCAACTGGAATGACTCATTGATCTCTCCTAAGATTCCTGATCGTTGGATGAAGCAAAATGACACTCCGGAGGAGGATTGCAACAACAGCTTGGTAGAACTGTGGCCTGACTGGTAGACAGAAGGCTGAATGTATTTCTTGTGACATTATATACCATCGATCGCGGATACCATATGACCTCACCTTAGATGTAGACCACTCGTGTATCTTTCTAGTTGCAATGTATAGTGCATGTTTTGTAGTTGCTGTGATTATCGATTGCAAGAACTCTAGCATACCAGACAGTACGATCCACATAATCCAGTAATAATACAATCTAACCGAGCTTAGCTTTCTTACTAGGCTGGGAGCTCCCTTTCTCAACGTCCTTTCTCTTCTTGTCCTGTGACGCTCTCCAAGCGTTTATCAAACTTTGGATCTTATCTCGACAAGCAATTGCCAGGGGACCAACTTCGGAATCCAAACCGTTAAAAGTGATGGCGTTATGTATCATCAAGGCGATATCTGCTTCAAACGCTTCGACGGTATCATATTTGTCAGTCTCAAGTTTGGTTCTGATGGTCCTCAAGTCCCGAGCATCTTTACGAGGTATAACTTGAAAGTACGTCGGAATACCAAGCAATTCAGGATCGACAGGTTCTCGAAAGATCCAGGAACTGAAAGGAATTAGAGGATGAAAGAATAACATGTCAAATGTACTCACACGTTATCTTTCACTATGCTTGTCATCACTCCAAGAAGTCCTCGTTTCTCGGCAAAGGTCAGCTTTCGCTCCACCAGTTTGGGCCACTCTTTTCGGAAATATTTCTCCAGGACAGCCGCGCAATCATGAGGATAGGTTTTGATAGGATTGAACTGACGACAATTGCTGATGACCAGTTCGAAATCGGCTCGGAAACCCTCCATGGTCTGATACTGATTCTGCGAGAGTTTCTCGGACATTGTGCCAAAATCCATGGGTTGAGCAATCTCCTCGAGATAACTAGACATATATTCAGACAATTGAAAGAAATCTGTGCGCTCTACTCACCTCGGGCACCCGTCCAGTATGGGATCAACAGGTCGGTTGAAGATACGGGCTTCCGGAAGGAGTTTGATTGCCGTCAATAATGCCTTCACTTTCTTCTGGTTCAAGGGAGTCGACGTTTGCTCCCCGGCTGGGCGCTTGGCTTTCGACGACGAAGCCTCTGGTGTGGGAAGTACTTCCTTTTCTTTTCCTTTTGCTGATGGTCGGGGAGCACTGGGAGAATCAACTTTGTCTTTCTTGGGTTTGACTGGAATGGGCTTGTGAGAAGCCGGAACGACGATTCTTGTCGAAGACGATCCAGAAGGCGTCGGAGCAACTGCGATAGGTGTAGGCTTTTCCTTCTTTGACGGAGATGCTAAGGCTAGGATATCGTCAGCCTCATCGCTCAACGCCTTACGCTTGTTGGGAGCGCCGATTGTAGCAGATTTTACTTGTGCTGAGCGCTGTTTCTGCTCGTCCTTCTCGCGCTCAATAGCGAGCACTTCTGCTAAAATATCAGCCGACCCATCATCAATATAGGGCGGCGGTGGGGCATCGATTTCGGCAGCTTGAGGCGTCTTGACCTTTAGCACTCGCCGCTTCGGAGGCTCATCGGCCTTGGGTTGAGAGGCCACTCTTAGCTTGATCGTTGGACGTGAAGTGCTTTCGGTGGCTGGGGTAGCACTCCGAGGAGCATGATCTCGGACACTCGGTGGTGGTGGTGAGAACTTAGGGGTAGGAACTGGGGGTCTGGATTTGGGTGGTGGCGGTACGGCGGCAGAGGCAGCAGCCGCAGCCCGGGCTTTGTCGTCTGCTGCTTCAAGCGTTCTGCTCATGACAGACCACACTATCAATTACGTTAGGGAAAAAAAGGGTCAAGAAAGAGAATCAGACAGCTTACGCTTCTCAAATGCGAGCTCAAGAGCTATAGCGGCATCGTGCACGGGACTCCCGGGCATATTGTAGTGCTTGGCGTTGGCGATCATTACGCGGAAGTCATCTCTGAAGGCAAACCTATCCTTGTAAAGTCCTGCTTCCAACCGTGCACCCATAGTACCAAGATCCATAGGCTCCTTAATGATATCAAAGTAACTAGAACGCGTCAGTAAGCATGGCCAAGATGAGCTATTAGATTGACATACTTCAGTGCCTTGTCCCGAACAGGGTCCACAGGTTGCAAAAACCATCTAGCGTGCTTGTGGTCCCTGATTTTCTTCAAAGCGTTCCGCGTAACTGTGAGGTCAGATAGGCTCATGCCACTAGAATGAGCTTTCGGGGCCTGTGTCCGTTTCGGGTTCTTATTAGGTGGCCTTCCTTTAGGTTTTCCTTTAACGGACGGTGGTGGAACAGTAAATGAACCGGTTTTCTTGGGGGGTGACACTGGAGCTATGCTTTGAGGAGGGGGAGGAGGCTTGGGAGTAAGATCTCGGGTAATTCCACCATTGGATAGCTTCAACTTTGGTGGCACATGAATGGGAGTAAGTGGGCTCTTCACATTGGCCACCACGCTTGGTTTTCGTTGAGGCTTAATGGAAACTTTGGGGACAGGAAGGGATGGCGATGTTTCGATGATCGGGGTCTTGGGCGGTAGATGTAGTGAAAGCTTTGGGGGCACCTCGTCCACAGGGCGAATGAGAAGGTCGGCCAATTTGAGGATGCACCATCGGACCTCATGATCGACATCGGGGGCACTGTCCAGCATTGAGCAGACAATTAAGACTCCAACGAAGCTACTCACAGTGCAATAGCCATCAGGAACTCCCTGAGGACCTCATTCTTGCCCACTTCCCGATCCTTCCTAAGGACTTTGATCATAGCATCCATCTCGCTTTTCTTTGACTCCTTAGTCTTCTCAGGATTATTGCCGTCCTCCTCGATAAGTAGAGTGTCGTTATCCTTAGAACTTGACTTCAGCTCGCCCATTTGCACAAGGAGAGCCAAGCTGTAGCACGCATTCCGGGCAACGTGCCTCCGAATAATTCGCGATGGATCGTTAGCCATAACGGCGAGCACGTAGCGCATGATGGCTGGGGTGTACCACTTGGTGAGGAAGAGACCGTCGAAGGCGGCAATCCGTACAGGTGTATAGTTTCCATCTCTGCACGGAGTATAAGCAATATTTCACAGGTTGGTGAAATCTTACTGCACCTAGCAGTAAGGAAGAAAACTGCCTGATAATTTGGGATGAGATTTGCGACACCGAGAACCATATAAAACTAGTAAAATAATCAGTTATGGTATAACAGACTGAAACTGAATGCGGACTTGCCTCCAAAGCCGCAATGGTGACGATGTTATGGGCAGAGGGAATCAGTCTGTCCATACTACGGTACCTATCAACTTCAGCGACAATTCCCTTGAGAAGCTGTTGATCTTCTGCATTATGTTCCGACCGGACTTCGGTCGGTAAAAGCTCGCCACGTTCAGGAGCTGCCATTGATATCGTAGCACAAGCTGCTGCAGATATGATGGTACATATATAAAATCCATCAGAGTACTAATATTGAAGTCAGGAATGTCCAACGAAACGATCGAATAGACTCTTACCGGATTTACAGTGTTGTCATTGTATTTGAGTTGATCGATCAAGAATTGTCGCACAACGGATGGTGATTTACCATTTTCGAACCGAATTCTTGAGATGGCTGTTATGAGTGTCTGTCCAAGGCGTCAATTAGAGAAGTGCACGCTGATCACGACCTAGTACATACCTTTCGGACAAAATATTCTGACAAGTCTGAAAATTCGTTCGGCTTCGGAACATAGGTATGGCTAAACAAGTCTTGATTGGGATCTTCTGGCTCGTAACAATATCGTAGGAAGAGTTTGAATAGATGGAATAGACCGAGAAAATCGAGCCGGCGGATGGCACACTACATTACTTGAGCTTCAGACGTTCGCGAGGCGTCTGTGGAGTACTCACATTAACCAGGGTACTCGCCGCTTCGGTCCGAATCCGATAATGATAGTTGGATACCAACACCGTCTTCGTAAGAGTGCTAGAAACTATAGCTGTAGGTTGTTTTGCAAGAGCATGCACGGCCTAAAATGGAATATGTCGGTGATTAGAGGTTTACCAGTTAAAACTGAGTGTACCTCTAATTGAGCAACGACGTCCCTATCCCTCTGCAGCTGTGACACCCACATGAAATCAGGCTGTTCAAAATTCAGGTTCGCAATCCATTCGAAATCGGCATCCATCCGTATCCATTCGTACGTTGCTCCACTCATCAAACCTTCATCCTCCTCCGTCCAGTCAGCCACCTTCCAGTTCTCGCGCTCTTTCTCTTTCTCCCAAATATCCAAACCGAAGCCCATATCGACCATTCCCATCGCCTCAGCTGCTTCTGTATCACCTTCAGCAGCAGCTTGTGCAGCAGCCTGACGAGCGAGATACCGTTTTGTATTGCGACGGACACGCTTATACTTCGTATTGAAAGGTACTTCGTACCGCTTGAAGGGGGACCGGATGTCAAGAACATGTTCGTAAGGCGTCCCATCAGCTTCGTGAATACGAATTGTCATTGTACCCTAGTTCCAAAATTATCACAGTCCTTCTGCAATACAGGACATTTAGCTCACCTCGAAGAATGGTACAGGCTTGAGCATTTGCTTATGCACTTCGCTGTTCTCGTGAACTTTGTACGCAGGACTTTCTTGCCGCATGGTGATCTCAACCGCCATCTTCTTCCGATTGAAAGTTGCAGACACCCCAAACGCAGGACAGCCGCTTCCGTAAATCCATTGCTCGGCAAAGCCCCGCAAATCCACCCCGCTGACCTTTCTGCAAGTTCTCAGAAAAGCATGAGTAGATAGCATATTATTCGGCATTTCTCCACTGATAGCGGACAAAAAGACCTTGGGAAGGACGCGACTGAGGCCCAGGGAAGTTCCTGACTTACCGAGTCGTCGATCCAGTATATGGAGGACTAGCGGTGCCTTTAGGTTGATGAAAGGGAGAACACTAGAATCCGGAGGATCGAGGACCTGCGGCTGGCAGATTGGCGGCATTGTACCGTTGTCTCTCTCCAAGACGCGATGCATATCTTTCTTGAGTCGAAAGCGGTACTCGTTGTTGCCAAAAAGTTTGCGGAGGAACAGCCCGTTGATGTAAAGCGCCAAGCCATTGACTAGCCAGATGTCAGACCAAGTTTTAGGCTGAATATTTATACCAGCCCATTGGCAAGCTAATGCATGGCTGAGTATCTGGCGAACTTCGATTGCTTGCTCTATAGCATCATCTCCATGCAATAGGTCAACAGTCACAAGACAGAGAGTGGAGCTGTCAAATCTCTCCACTGGAAGCTCGTCGACGAATACAACTTTGAAGGAGCCGAATGGGTAAGAGCCAAACTCAGTTGCATAGAAAGTCATTGCGGAACGGAGAGCGGAGGTTGAAGTGGAAAGATACGCTTCCTGTCCAGGAAGACAAAAGGCGTACATCCCTGGCTGTTGTGAGGTAGTTGTAGTGTCATCAGACATACCCTCGGGTGGTATAGTGAGGATGTGGAAAGGGCCTGCTGCAAAAGCAATATGCTGAACTGATGTAAGAACGGCTTGCGAGAAGATGAATATAGTTTTGTTCGAGTTGTATGGATGTGCCACCTATTGTGGGTATCGAGTCAGAGACCTGATGAAAATCTCGCACTTTAGAGGCGCACCTGTTCCACAAGCTCGCCGCTACAAACTACGAGTGTTGGTGACAACTCGTTTGCCTCTTCATCCTGAAGAGGGTCTAGCTCCTCCAGATAGCGAGGGACGACAAACTCAAATTCCCATGTACATTTCTCATTCACACTATCAGCACACGGCACCCAGCATCTTGAAGCGTCTGGACATGATGGAGTTGTGTACGCATGAGGTACGCGCTGGCCCATACAGTTAACCCAACAGATCGTACGTGCTAAATAAAGCTTGACCTACATAGGGATGAGAGTCGTCTGGAAGGACGAATTCGAAGCCGTCAACTGGGTTACGAAGACTATACGAGATCTTGACAACGATGGAAGAAAACTCTGGAGCAGTGTGGCCATTCTGCGCTTGAGACACGCCCGGTGTCTGAGGCTCGGGAGTTGCAGCTGAAGCGGCAAATAAGAGCACAGTTCCAAGAAGGCATTATAGCAACGCACTTTCGCTAGGTATGCCTAACGATGCCATACTTCCCGAATACTTCAGCGAAACATCCCTAGGGATGCCAATTGCCAACTCCCCGTCGTCACCCTCTTGAAGTGCAGAATAAAGCTTCCTCTTCAGCTCCAAGTGCCGATGACAATCTTGAGCATCATTTGGAGAAGATCCGAGGTTGATATTTGCCAAAGGGTCGGAGCATGCGAATTCCGCGTCGTAGGATCCGACAGTCACTGAATGAATAGCTGGGATTCGCATGCGTAAGCAGACAGCATTGCCCAGTGAAGACACCAAATACGCACTACACTGTCGAGAATTGAGATATATAGTCCTCAGCTCGCTACTCGTTGGAACGATGGTGATCTCCGTGTATCCCTGTAAATGACGAGTTGAGCGCCTACTGACCACAGCTGCCAAACTTGCATACCCAGAGACTTCCCGAGAAATCAATCTCCAAAACAACCTTTTGGTGACTAGTAGATATCACAAACGAAATGTCAGTACATGGCTGCCAGAACTAAGGCGAAAAAGACGTATATGGAGAAACCTCTGCGAGACTGTTCGCGCGAACGGTTGTCCATGGTTGGTCGAAACTACGCCTGTTTACGTCCCCTGGCAGAGTGTCGCTTGTAGAGTATACAGAGCCACGATTGTCGATAGTGGCAGGACACTAGAGGAGTAAGAGGGAACAGTGAGACTGAAGGTTGCTTTCAACCCGATATTGCTTATGTAATATCATAGTAATCCGTCGATGGTCATTTCCGTTTTTGGAATCGATTTTTCCTCTACTTTGCTCATGGCACCCAAGTCAATATTTCGTCAGCCGGGCGCAAAACATTTTCAACTTGTGCACAGATCACAACGAGATCCTCTCATCCATGATCCGGATGCTGCGCTTCATGTTTTGAAGCCTGTCGTGCGTGAAAACGACAAAAAGGCATGCCTACTGCTATCCTTCACATTGTCTGTTAATAGTACCTCCAGGGAAAGTCTAGAGCTGAGCTCGAGGCTCTTTTGTCTATAGACATTGCTCAGACGGAACCAGGCACGAAATCAGGGACCGCTGCGCTTTATGGAATCTACTACGATGACACAGAATACGACTATATGCAGCATCTCCGAGAAGTCGGTGTACAAGAGGACGGCGTTGACAGCATACTCATTGAGGCTCCTTCCTCTTCCAAGAAGTCTGGAAAACGAAAACAACCCAAGGATGGTGCCGGTCTTTCCCTTAGAGATTTGCCAGACGGCGTTTTACCATCTATATCTGAGCTACCCCGAACTTTTGAATCCCAACAAGCCATCCCCGACAGTATATCTGGCTTCCAGCCTGATATGGATCCCCACTTACGCCAAGTTCTCGAGGCCCTGGAAGATGAAGCATTTATAGATGACAACCTCGAAGATGACTTCTTTGAAGAGCTAGTGACAGATGGTGAACGAGGTGGTAACGAAGAAGTCGACTTTCCCTTCTTTGAAGATGGCGCTGTTGAAGATTTGGAGGAGCAAGATTCGTCCGGTTCCGGTCTTGGATCTGGGAAGGACGATGATGATGGTTGGGAGGCGCGCTTCGCTCGATTTAAAAAGTCGCAGCAGGATACTTCAGCCGGCAAGAGCGACGATGGAGAGGACGAATCTGACGGTGGAGACACCATCGGCGGCCTTCCAACAATAAGTGTTATTGGGGGAAAGAAGAGGCGGAAAGGTGGTAGCGATGCTTCTGGGTACAGCATGAGCAGTTCCAGCATGTATCGAAATGAAGCATTGCAAACTCTTGATGAGAGATTTGATCAGGTGGAGTACTCTATACGTCCATATAGCCATTTCCTGTATTAATCAGGTCATTTATTGCAGGTAATGCTTAAAGAGTACAATGAAGACGACGACGACGAAGAGCACGACTCAATGCCTGACAATTCCGATTCCGATGAGGCCCCGGAACTCATCACGGCTCGCGATGACTTCTCATCCATGATGGACGAATTTCTTAATGACTACGAAATTCTTGGACGAAAGATGAAACCCAAACTCGAAGGCGATAGTGGGGCGGAGAAGCTGGAGACGTTGCGGAGAGCTATGGGACAAGATCAACGCGTCAAGGAATCATATAGTGATGATGATGATACCCCCGAGGAGGACCTTTTCTTACAGCTTGAGGAAGACAAAAAGGACAGGTGGGATTGCGAAACCATTCTCAGTAAGCGATGCTACACTTTGTTGATTACCGTAATTCACAGACATCTCTAGCAACTTACACCAACCTTGAAAACCACCCTCGTCTTATCCGGGCCCGCGATACCAAGCGAACTCCAAAGATAACGCTGGATCCGAAAACCGGACTACCTTCCATTGTCGAACCCAAGCAAGCCAAACTTCGAGCTCAGAGTCCGGAGCTCGATTTAAAAAGAAGTATTGAATACATCTCCGTTGCTTCCTGCTTTGATTCGTACTGATTCATGTCCTCAGCTCCTCGCCAAGCAACAGTCACACGTCCACGGAATGAATCGCCCGAGTCAAAAAAGGCTCGTAAAGCAGCAATTAAAGTCAACCGCGCCGCGAGGCGTGCGGAAAAGAAGGCTACCAAGGAAGAGTTCGGCAGCGAGTTTAAGGTACAAGTGAAGAATGTCACTACCGCCGGTGAAAAAGCCTTCAGGAAACTATGAAATTCCTTTGTTTTACGTTTCATCTGTAGTCCCCGTTGACACCTTTGAAGAATTTATCATCACAGAAGTTCTTCTGTTCATAAGCAAAAACTTCGGCACGTCATATTTTGCGTTGTCGGTCCGCAACTCGTGCTCCACTCATGGTCAAGGATAGGAACATAATCGTTTCATTGTCACTCGTCATATACACATCGTAAACTACATGGTAACTAGACGTACAAGAATTACACAACGTAGTCATTTGACCATCGGCGGAAACAGAGTCGAATACCGACGTGTAAAGAAGCAACGACACAAAACAGAACATAGTGATACGGAGATAGCAAACGGACAATGGAATAGGTCTTCGACGATGCGCAGGCGCTCGGGAAGAACGAAACGGAAATGATTCCACGACATTTACTATATGGACAAGGTGCGGGTGCGAGTGTAGCGATGCATGAAGGTGGATTTCGGGAAAGAGCATATCGGGCGAGGTTACAAGTCAGAGTTATCATTCGTAGTCCGAGGAAGAGCACACCAAAGAAGGCGGCAAATAGGACTAGCCATAGAGCGCCTAAATGATACACGGACGCGTACAAGTAGCCGGCAACTTCGAGTTACCGGCCGCTCTCTTCGACTCACGACGGGGACAGCAAAACATCCTCAATCACCGGCTCATGAAGCGGGAGAAGACGAAATGCCGCCCGTCAAAGGAAGCGCAATCCGTACGTGCTCGTGCGAACTGGAGAGAACTCTGCAAACCAACCTGCCTCTTTGCCAGGCTCACATCCGAATCAAGTGTACTAGACACCGATCAGATATCCACCGTATAGCTAGCTATGCTGAAGTGATCGACGCGATGCGGAACACATCAATCCAGTAGCTGTGCGAGCTCGTCCGAGCGAGCTATGTTGGCGGGATCAGATTGTCGGGAGGTGCCATAGGAATGTCTGTGGGGAACGGAAAGATGGTACGAAAGGAGAATCAAAGAGCTGGGACGTTGATCAGGCGTTCCTGAGTTTCGATTCTTGGCGTTAGGTTTGTGGGCAAACATAAATCAGGCGATAAATATTGCTCGATAGTGGAACCCATAGACGAGAGCGATTGTGAACATTTGCCGGGATGTTGGGTCACAGTGATCCGAAAGACAGAATGATTGGGGAAAGTGGTTGGCGGTAGACACGAAAGCGAAGTATGATGCCAGTGTATCGGCGGCACGCGAGGCACGGAACCACATCTAAGTGGTCCGCCTACGAGCGTACTGATGGAGTGACGTTCGAGATAAGATGCAATGCTGAGACGAAAGCGACAGGATTCGAAGAAGTCGTACAAGATGGTGCACCAAATATGCGAAGCGCGCACACCGCTCATCCGGAGAGAGCAGCGACGACGCCTCAAGCGATATTCTGGTGTCTTGTGTGGGTGTCGTCGTCCTCAAGCATCAGCCATTATCCGAAAGGTCCATCGTCATCCGCAAACTGCTCGCGGTCCAACATTTCCGACTCCGAAGTCGACGAAGTCACGGCGCAGCTGTACAATCATCTGCATGAATGGATCATCAGTGAGGGCAAATCAATGCTCCACGTCGCTGGGGAAGGGAATGGTGAGGTAGATGCACATAAAATAGGGATGTGATAGAAATAGTCCGTTCATAATCAAAGCAGTGTCACCGGGTTTACGCCCTTTGACATCCGACACAATTTTGGAATTTGCTTATTCTGAGGCCAGAGAGCGCTTCAGAAATTTGACATCGTCATGTGCGGGGAGATGCCCAAGGTAGACTTGCCCAATGCACGAGCGGTACCCATCATCAAGGCGTCGTTGATCTCGCGGAGGCGCTTGACTTCGGTCTCGAAAGCCTGAAGCCTCGAACGAGACTCTGATTGAGTGGTCTCAAGTTCCCGAATGTACTCGCTCGCTAAGAGAACATTAGTCAGATCAGATACTGGTGCTTAATTTAGATATGACTCACCCCTTGACAGCAGATGAACCTTGCTTGTTCTCTGCTGGGTTGGGGGCAAAACGTCTCGTAAGAGATCATAGTTGCGGCGGAGCTCATCGCGACGCTTCTGCTCGGACTCAATTCGCTGTTGACGAACAGATTCTCGACGGCTAAAAGTGCATTGTTAGGAGCAGCTTGGTGTAATTTTAGCGAAGACTCACTTGTCCATAGGTCCTCCTGCAGAGGGAGAGACCTGGTATTCGTCGTCGTCGTCATCTGATTCGTCGCTGGCCTTCCTCTTCCTTGCCTTCTGGACCTTCCTTGCGGTCGAGTTTCTCCGCGTAGCAGCACCAATAGGATCATGACGATGGGAGCGGGGGACGGTGGCTGCGTATGGAATGGAGGGCGGAGGAGAGTCATTGGATGCGCGGCTACGCCTTCCGGACAAAGTTCGGTCCTCATCGCCAGCGTAGGTCATAGCGCGGGGGGAGATACCGAGGTCCTCAGGCATGTAGGGCTGGGGCGAAGTGTTGGAGAAGGGGGAAGCGGTGTATGTATAGTCGCCGCCCATCGGATGGGAAAGGCTGACGTTGTCGTATTCGCCACCAGAAGACGCGGATGCTGAGGGAGCGAATTGAGTTCAGTGCCGTAAGAAATGTGGAAAATTCTTACCATTCAAGGAAGAGCCAAAGGGGGGCGAAGGTGAAGGAGGATACTGGAGGTAGTCCATTGCGCTCTCGATGTTGTCCATCAGGAAGGGGCTTTCCATGGGATGCTCCATGAACGAAGAAGAGCGAGCGAGCATTGGTTCGAAGTCTACAGACATTGAAAGCAAAAAAAAGTGTCTAGAAGTAAAATAACGGGAGGGCAATAAGGATAGCTGTGGCGCAGGATGAGCTGGGCGGGGGATGGAAGTGAAGAAATACACACAGGAGCACGGCAGCAACAGGGATCAAGTGCTGCTGGTGACGGCCGCAGAGAAAATGGCGGGCGAGAGGGAAGGGGGGCGCGGTTGGTAGAGAGAGAAAGAGGGGAGAGATGAAGAAAGGTGCCGCGGGACAATCTACTTATATGGCGACGCAGGGCTGGGTTGCCTTTTCGGACGGCGAGCTGGCGATGAACCAAACCGGCGGCTCGTTCCTGCCCACATCAGGCTTGCCGTCAGGCTCGGCTCTCGGCAGGGCTCAGGCCAATGACGTCGCCTACTTTCGCGTAGCACAGACGTCGGGCTGCCCATGTCACGAATCGCCCGTTTGATCCGTATGGGCATCGATATTACATATCAGATCAAGATCCGGGCTCCGACTGCCCCTCCAACTTGCTCTTTCTCCGTCGCCGGCTATGGAAATCACACTCGAATCCCAATGTCTAGTCCCCGTCAAGTCACACTAGGAATTCGCGGCAGGGAATTCGCAGAATTCGAGAGTCTTGTCACAACGCCACAACTTACTGCATATGGTCCTGCTGATCTGAAAGCCCGTTCTCACAGAGCCCTAGAGCGACCTCATGTCCGGATCCATTTCAATCCATTCTAGTGTGCAACGTTGTTTTAATCTCAAGGTACCCCAGCTGTACCTAGCGCTTGTGTACATCCATATCAAATTATAATTCTCTTATCCTTTCATTGTTTCGTCCTCCGTAGCTTGGCCTGTGCACACAGCGATCGGCGGTAATCTGAGCCTGTCCAACACTGATACAGCTCCATCGAGTCCTATAATAGATCATCTTGGTCCAACTGTTGCCAGTCTATTGCTATCATTAGCCATTAAGGGCCGTACTATCAATGGATCAATGGAGCGCCTCTATCCCAAACATTCATTCCTCTCTGACAGCATTCTCAAAAGCCCCGTGCCAAGTGTATTGCAGCATGCGCAATAGCTAACACTACAGGCGAAACAAGATATTACAGCAAAGTCGTCATCAAAGTCGTGCAAGTGGACGGCAAAGCCATCCCAGTCGTGATTCATTACAGTATCGTAAGGTTCGTGAGTATAAAGAATAAACGTTAATGATATATAGGTCCGAGTTGGAGAACGGGAGGAGATGACGAACGCTGCCACGCAGCCCAAATGGAAGGAACGTTTGGGACCTACATCACCTAGGCGTTGTAATAACCTTGCGACAATGAATCAGCTTCAACACCATGCATCACCGTGGTTTAAAATAGCTCACCGCCATGGAATGGACCCTTCATGTTTGAGTAGTGCTCTAACCGCTTCGAAAAGCGCCAGTTCAAAAAAAACATGTACATCTAGTCTGGGCATCAGATCCGAGAATGCACATCCACTGGACGCCAGAAACTGACCTGGCACCCAAGATCAGCGAGAAGTGAGATTATGAACGCTGTATACAAGCTCGAGAATCCCGAGGAGCAAAATTCACTTGGGAACGAAGACGTCGAATATCCCGCAGCAGCAGACGCAGTCCACAATTGGCCGCCATTGTCACATTCCCATTGGATATCGTCCTTACTATAGAACGAAGAAGAGCAAACGTCAGCAACTAGCCCCTCAGGAAGGGCCCAAACAAGCAGATGACTGGGTCATCGCAGCATAGAAACAGATCCGTGCGGCGCAGAAGTGGCATGTGCAGAAATTCAGATTGACACCTACCCTCGCTCAAGCTCAACGATCATCAGGATAGCCCGTACGGCACTTATGACGATGATGAAGGGCCACAGGAACTTGCAGACCCTAGTCCAGATGTACGATCGCTAGAAGAGAAGCGGCAGATATTAATGCCGCGCACATTAGAACTCCAAATTTCAACGTACATTGGAGAGCGCGAACATGTTAATGATGGCGACAGCAGCAACACCCAGGCCAATACCACCGTAAATGTACCTACGCAAACGCAAACATTGGAGTGAGCGGCGGAGTTAGATGCCAGTCCGTGCACCGTACCATTCAGGATAAGTGAAGAACATATATTGACCGTCAATTAAGAGGAAGACACCGCCAGCGATGCTATATGCCTAGACAAAGGGAAGGCGTCGGTATTAGTCCACGAACCGCGGAATTCTGTTACGCACCGCGATAACGACAGCCCAAGCGATAGCCCCACCCCTCTAAAGACACACGAAGCATAACCCAATCAATGCCTGCCTTTGAACCGCCGCAACGGCTTGCTCTCACCAATGGAAGCAACAATAAACAGTTATCACACCTGAATTGGGGATATACAGATCAATATCAAAATGACGGTAGAATGAATGATGAGAGCGCACCACATCTTGAATCGGGGCGAATGGTGTTGTCGGGTCAATATTCAAATATCGTGATCTTCGGTGGGGTCGTGAAATTGTCAAGGGGAGGTCGCTGCTCGTCGGTAGAGTGGGAGATGAGGGCCCGAGACAAAGGGTGTGACCATTTTCCGCCAAGCTGTCATCCGGAGGGGGTGGGAAAGTAGGCTCGGCGACCAGGCACGTTGAGCCCGAAACGTTCGTCGGGCATTTGCCCCTTTTCCGACGTCGAAAGCCGCTTGCTCGCTTAGCGATGACGACGGACAGGTAACCGTAAAATCTTATCATTCAGTCGCTCTTTTCCTCGGGGCTCTCTGCAGGATTCGTTATCTCCACTTTCTCCGGTTCTTGGGGGAAGAATCTCTAATAGAACGAATACGGAAAGGCTATCACCATTCACGTATGATACATCGTCCCGGCGTAATGTCTCCCTTCCCTTCCGGGGATTCAGAACCATCCTGTATATTTCGCCCGTGATAGCAGTGTGTTTGTGCCACCGTCAAATCGATGGTTCAGTACCTCATCAACCAAACGGCGACTCACCACCATATTGGTCGAGGATCTGCATTACAGGCGAACTTCCACTCACGCTGGTTGATTCGACTTGGGTGCAAATCAGCACCGAAACAGTTATTCTCATCCGCGTTCCAGGCATTTGGTTCACCTCGCCCTTTTCCCATCTCCTCTCCCCAAACCCAATCTTTGCAACGGTGCGCTTGAGATGCCCGATCATAACACCCTGCTCTACTGTTTCCGAGATACCAAATTCTGCAGCTGGTCCTTATGCTTGTTTTCCCCGTCAGATATCTGCCTCTCTTGGTCGGTACCAAGTTCTCATTGTTGCGCTCTCACTTCGGCTGGGGTGTTATCTCGCTTAAATGGCGCTTTATTGTTTCTGTCCGAGTGAACCGTTCGGATTCACTGGAGTTTGCGGGACCGAACGGAATATATATGGAGAACTTGTCCACCCAATTCATGCAAAGGCGTGTTTGATGAGGTCACATTCGTAGCTGCTTAATACTTGATGTCATCCGCTGCCTTCCTGGTGACCCTGTCTCGGTCGATGTATGCAAGTCTACCATTATGTACTTTTCTTCCCCCGCCGGGACACACTTCCAGCTCTGTATGTCTTCTAGTTCAAGATGCGCTTTTTCTGACCTTCGGAATCAATACACGGGGGTTACTTCGGCTCATGCGATGGGGCGGAACCCCAAGTGCCGGTGATGAAAACTCGCGCTCATATTCTGAACTATTGTTCTGTCGGTGTCGTCTTGTGATACCTGAAGCATCATAATTCCAAACTTCTGACCCTTGGAACCCGGCGTTAGCGTATGTCCAGTTAATTCCATTAAGCGCCGGAACAAAGAAATCTGTCAGGGTGAACCGTAGGCGAAAATGATTTTCAACGACGACAATGAACGTTAATTACATGCATTTAGAGTGACTCAGGCTTTCAAATCCCCTACATACGTATGTCCCCGTACGAGCCAAGAGATTCCGGATCTGGTGAATAGGTAATTAGTGATTCAGCTCTGTTTGTTAGGGTCTTTCAGGTCTTGCGAGCTGGTCTGGGATCGATGAAGATACAAGAATATCCTCACCGGAAGTTCCAACTTCCATCCTAACGGGCGTTTCGAGTGGTTCGTGCTTAACGGACTTAAATCAATAGCTGTAACAGCGGAAGTTGTCCTTTCTGTGACAGCTAGCACTATCTTTTGAAGTCACCTGCTGCCTCGCAGAAAAGCGAACACAGGGACCTCTACGTTCACACAACTCTTCCCTCCGCTAGAAGTGGGATCATGCCGAGTCGGTCTACTCCGTGAAACGCACGGATCATACTAGCCACTACGCATGGGCAGCGGGGAGATACTGAGATGAGCAATATTCGCTCTCTTTTGCTGTGGAAGCGCCGGGGCTTTGGTGCCGAAGAGCAGTCGTCGAGCAAAGGCGGGACCCAGGAAAGCGGGAGGGATTCTGTAAACTCCAGAGTGTACCGTAACACAGGACAAGTAAACCAGTAAACGGCGAGTAATGCCCGGCAGATAATATTGGGACAAGTATAACGCCACACATAGTACGATAACCACAAGACTTCGCATTTCGCCGAGCAAGATGAATTCCACCCGCACCTCCCGAAGAACGGCACATCAAGCGACGGAGGATCACCAGAATAACAGCCTAGAAACAGCCTTATTCAACCGCAACGAACCATTATGAGCCTCTCGGGAGCGGCGCGCAGCAGCTTGAGAAGCCTAAAGCAAAGGTAACAAATTCAACGTAACGAAACAAATCGTAGCAGCACGTCGACAAACCGGCCCCCGGAACAACAAGCTATGCATCGATCCGGAGCCGTTGGTCCTTGTAAAGCGGGTAACGGACTTGCCTCGAGGTCAGACGTAGTTTGGGAAGTGTGCCCTTTGTTAAAGTTCACCCAGGGTGCAGATAAATATAGCCAAGCATCCGAAAAAGGTTGTTTTTCTGATCATCACGATCGAGCCAACTTGTGCAGCTCGAACTTCCTGAAGATGAGCATGATTAAACGATGGTTGGGGAGATATGGAGATATGATGGTGCGATAGCATTAGTAGCTTTAGCCTCCCCTGCCGGTAAACTTTGTTAGAGAGAGTCTTCAGCTCCAGCAAAGCGGCTGTTGATATACCTGTTAATGTGATATCTACCCTCTAGGAACCGGCCGCGGTGGGTGCGTGCGTCCATCGAATTGACTGGAGCTAAACGATTCCAAGTTGATTTTGACTCACCCTTGAGCCTCGTTTCACACGAACATGCGCTAGAGGTATGTTACAGAAGAACGTCACCCTGAAACTCCTACTCTCCAGTCCGAAGGAACGGCTGAGCTTTCCAAAACACTACGTCTAATCTGATGCACACACACAGGGATACTGGTTGTACCTTCCGGAATGAACGTGGTAGATGAAGTGCCTTCTGCAGCATATTCGCTGAGTTGAATAGTTTCTCACAATCAGATGAAGGAATTTCTGTCTACTTGCGTAAAAATGGTAGGTCCTCGTAAGCCGCCACCACCACATGTTCTTTCTTAATTGGCATGGGTGCTTAGTGTTATAAGACTTTCTAATCCAAGCAGTGCATTCCACTAGCTATATACAATGATCTTCGTCTCTTCGTACCTAAAAAATTGAAGGAGGGTGTAATAACAAGTAACGGCTAATGTCCCAAGAAAAAAAAAAGAAGTGACCTCGACCGTCCTAGATCCCATACGAGTCAATCAATGAATCATGCACCGCAGGCGCGACATTCAATGCCACGACTCCGTACACGTACTCCAGTACGGACGAAGTTTGACTTTGCGGGCGATTGTCGAACGCAAGGAGGTCAAGAGGATCCCCTCAATGTCACCGCCATCCTGCCCGTTACACCCTCGGATAAAGATATATCAATTTCGTATATTCGTCAAGAATCATTGCGAGCGTGTAAATATTCCTCCGCTAAGGAAAAATATCTTGTGGGCATTCATCGTTACACGGTTTGGGGGTAGAGAAGACATATATACAGCGGGAAGGGGGAGGGAAAAAGTCAAGAGAGTCGGATTTGTGTGAGATAACTCGGGAAGGAACGGTGTGAAGGGTTGGTGTTTTGGGAATATATTTGGTATTTGGAAGGATGTGAACAATGGTAACGAGACACATCCCAGCGCATTGGATTCAAGTGTATATTGTCCGTCGGATTCTCCAGGAAGCCCAGCAACTGAGCACTGGAAGAAAAAAGACGTGGCTGAACATGCAGAAGAGGTAGTTCGATCATCGATCAACGAGATGTCAATTGGGATCAACACGTTGCAACCTCGGTTCGCATGAAAAGGGCCACGAATTCTGCGACATCAAGCGGCAGAAAGAGATGGGAATCTCTTATGGACGAGGTGGAAGGGTCGAGATAGGAGCCGAGGAGAGTAGGAACAAAAATGGACCTGGATGCGCACGGCGCGGCCATTCTCAATCCTCAAAAAACGACATGCAGGAGCAGTCTTTTTTGAGTCTTTTCGTCTCTTTCTCTCGAAATAATACACAATACCTGTAAATGCAGCTGAAATGAAGAAAATATGATTTTAAAAGATGATGCCCGTGCAATGAGCGAGTAAATGGAAATGAAAGGGGAAGAAGAAGCAGGGGATGTGTAAACAATAGGGAATGGATCCGACGCAGCGTCAGTAGGCATTGTCGTCTGATGCGGACGGACTTGACTCTCCCGATGAAGGATCCTGAGCCCGGACATTGTTCAGAGCGTGCGCAGCAATGGGGACGTCAGGCGGGGGTGACAACGGCCTAGCATCAAATACACCCGGAGAAGGGGTGTCACCAAGCGACATTTTCTCGTTGAGAGACCGCAACCTCTGCATCTCTTGCTCCAGCTGGGTGATACGAGCTTGGAGATCCTGGTTGGTCTTTTCGAGGGAAGAGATATATTGGGTGGCTGTCGAAGAGAGTTAATCGATGAACCACTCCACTGACGGAGAGCGCGCTTACCTCGATCTAAGAGTGAAACCTTGCTACTCTTCTGGTTGGACACTGGAAGCACGTCCTTGAGCTTGGCATAGCCGTCACGAAGCTCATCGCGCCTCCGCTGCTCTGCCTCGATACGTTGGCGCCTGGTGGCCTCCTTCCTGGAGTGGGCGAGGTTCTCTGCAAAGAGGACACCCATTTCTTCGTCGTCTGAATCCTGGGAACGCGAGCCGCGACTTCGTCGACCGGAAGAGCTGGTCGGGGATGGAGTGGGATTGTAACGGACGTTGGAGCGGTGGACTAGACTGTTAGCACGAGACGACGAGGGGGAGTTGTTGCTGCTGGTGTGGTGGTGGTAGATTCCGTCAGCAGAGGTGTCTGATCCGGATACAGGGGGAGACAAAGGGTCGTAAAGGTCAGGCGAGGGCGGAGGAGGAGAAGTAGGAAGGACATGCGGCGCCTCGGAAGAGGGGTAGCCTTGATATTGATGGGACATAAGCGGCATGCTGTGGTACGAGGGCATTGGCGACTGCTGCAGCTCAGAGATGGGCATTCCCTGTGCTACGTGCGGCTGGCCTGCAAAGCATAGCAAGCAAAGCTATCAGATGGACATGCGGCAAACAGCAGAAAAGTAATGGTACCCACGCGTTTGAGGGCCGTTGTGCACAACTTGATAAGGGCTCATCTGCGGCGTCGCATAGGAAATGTTGTACGCAGGGTCCTGCTCTGGTGGGTAAAAGCTGGTATACGACGCTGGATCGTTCATAACGTGCTGCTGCTCCATTCCTTTTGTGATATTTTGGCGTGAAGAGAGAAGTTCAATGGCTGAAAAACTCTGGATGCGTGGCTGAGAGTCGTGCGGTCGTGGGTAGTCGTGAAGGAAAAGAAAAGAAAACGGAACAATGGGCCAGGGGACAGAGACGTACAATGAACCACAACGTCCTGGTAGGAAAAGGACGAGAGCGGCTGGCCAACCAGAGCCGCCTTCCGAATTTGTTTAATCAAATATTCTCGCGACCCTAGACCGTGTCCTTGTTTGTATACCGGCTTTGTACGCCATTCCGGTACAAATCCAGCACAAATCCAGCACAATAACCTTGTAATAATAGCTTTCATTGTTGGTATCCTTTTACAGTCCGCCTTATTCTATGTCGGAAATTCAAGCTATCCAACGGCAACTCAAGATTAAAGCAGGAGCTGTCAAGCGGTATTCCATCCAATTCCTTTTTGCCGTCCTCTCTGACACCTCGAAAGCCTAATAAAAGAACATATCCTCTATCGTAAAGAGGCCGAGGACCAGCAACGGAAAGTAGCTAAGCTCATCGCAGAAGGTGTTCCGGACGATGAATGGGATCTCAAGAACGCCGTAAGTACCCCACGCCTCCCTGTTGTGTATATCAATCCACCTCAAACGTCGCCAAAGAAAAAGGTCCTTGACGAATCCGAGAGAATGATCCATGACTCTGCAACGAGGTTGGCGAAAGCCGCAGGCGACCTTGGAGATCTCATAGTATGCCTTCTTCCTTCTTTCCCTCTCCTTGACATCACATCTCCAACAGATCGCTGCCAAGCAACGTCCTGAGCTTGCTGAGGTCCCGGAACTGCTCAATGCCGAAACCGTACTCAAAGAAGGAAAGGAGTTTGAGACGGATAGCCTTTGAAGTTGGGATGTTTGAATGTAATTCCTTTTTTTCTGACCCGTCGCCACCCGATCAGTAATATACGAAGGCCTTCGACCGCGGTCGAACCATGATTTTGAAAATTCAAACTACTAGTAAGTATTAGTGCGCTCGCCGAAGATAGCGACTGCCAACGCCACACAGTCTGGATCAGGTTCCGTCTAATCTTTCTCTGGTTTTCAGGTTCCCCGCCGGCGTATCAAGTGACAAGAAATACTGTCATTTACGATTACTCGATTTCTAAAGGAACAGTGTATATGTATATATCTCGCCGCACTGACACATTGTTTCCTAATCTTCCGTATCATCGGAGGCTATAAGGCCGTTCGGTCATCTCGGTCCGTACACGTCCGTTTTGGTACAAGGTCCCAGGACCCACTCGCCTTGCAGTAACGCTGGAGTTCCATTTCGTATGATACTAAGTGTTGTTTTGAAACGACATCTGCAATTTGAACCTTATGATGCGCAGCCTCAGTTGCTACATAGTGATCATATGGATCGATACGGACTTTGGAGAAAGATACATGTCACACCCGAGATACTGTTTAGATCGTTCTCTTCCGGGATACCCACCTACAAAGCCCATGGTTGGAATACATATATTTTCAGGGTCGTCGTCCCGACCTTTCTCCGGCAGTCTGCATGCCATACAATCTAGTCACCGGACTATCACTGGTACCGGCGTATCCATACGTATCGTGTGGGGATGCATAGCGATAGGAAAGGGTCGTCAGACTCGCTACGCCACAATTTAGCTTTGATATGCCGGGACCGATTTCGGTGGGTCGATGGAAGGAATGAGGTCAATTGAAGGCAATTGACCTCTCGTAACTCGTCGCCCGCTTTCAAGGCCGCCAGCTGAACTGTGTACGAAATAGAAAGGACCGCGGTTCGTAGAAATCTGTTGCTTTCCGTCAAAACACATTGATGCGTACACGGACAGCAACAAGAAACTTACGATAATATATCCTTCAAGAATTATCCCCGGACGTGTTACGTCTCGACATCCCTGGAATTTTCCTCCATGGCGCTCTTCATGCGCGTTAATGCGTCCAGGATACCGTTCCATGCATCCCTCTCTACCCTCGTCTCCTGCAACCCCCTGCTTGCTCCGTCGCCTTCACCTTCAGGAAGAACAACCCCCAAACTAGGTGGAATAGAACCCAGTGGCGGGGCGTTGATCGCGCTAGGCGCTATCCGCGAGTGACGGATGTGGGCCAGTGATGAACGGATGGATACTTGGATAGACTAGAGACGAGGGTTACAATTATGTTCCGATGAGGAAACATCGACATACATCAAGTATTTCAAAGTATTCGTTTGCCTCCAATACAAACTGTTCGGAGCGCTCTTCACCCTGAGGAAGATTGTCATTAGGACCATCAGCCTGTGGTAAGGTAAGGAGTGAAATTGAGGATGCGGCAAGGGAGAGAAGACGGCCGATATCCTGAAAATTATACTTGTAAGACACCATTACATAGTAACGACGAGTGCTGACCTTTTCGACCTGGCCAAGAGCATATATTTGTCTGGCTGTACGACTGGTGGTCCAAATGGGGTCGATGTCGGTGGCAGCGGTGTCAGGCTGGCTTGGTGGGTCGGCCGACATCGTGGTCAAAAAGAGAAAGTAGAGCGGCCGACTCGAGTCACGTTGGCTCTGACCTTACCGTGCCCTTTGACGACAACTCGTGCATGAAAGAAAGGTCCACGTAAAATATCAACATGTCCCTTCTCCTTGGAGGTAGAGCCACCGCAAGGGCAACACGCAGTTTTCGACGCTACCTTGCCTCTGCGACCGTCGTCAGCATCCCAAAGGCCGATGTGTACCGCTTTGGAGACGCAAATGCGACATATACACCTGTCTTTCGCGACTTGGATTGGATTGTGAAGGAGGGAGAAAGTTGGGCCGTCATTGGCTTCGCTTCACATGAAAAACACGACTTCTTCCAGGTGTGAATATAGTTTTCACTGACTTTTCTGTTATTCAAATGTCTTTAGATGCTTCTGGGACACCTCAGGATATCGCCTTATCCGCCACCGCCTGGAGGTCTCTTTCCTTTTCTCTTTCCTCGAGACCCACAGGCGCATGTATCCGTGGTCTCGTTTGGCAACCGACGCCGCGGCAGTGGAGGCGCCTTCTACGACTACACGGCCCGCTATGGTGCCGTCCAAGAAGAGGACCGCATAACTCTCCGTCAGCACATGTTCCCGGAAACGCTGAACGTTGACGTAGTCCCTCCCGAACTTCGTGACACTTCCAGTGAAGCTCAGGTCCAGGTTCAACTCTCACCTGAAAGGCAGCAGTTCTTCGATGACCTTGTAGACCAGATGGGCCTCAAGAAATTCTTGGATCTTCCCCTTATTGCGCTAAGTAATGGTCAGACGCGTCGGGCGCGTATCCTCAAGGCTATATGGACTCAGCCAGAGCTCCTTCTACTAGACGAGCCTCTTAGTGTGTGAATGCTCCTTGTTATGAAATTCGACCTTGCCTTAATTGTCTGCAGCTGGATTGGACGTCCAAAATCGCCCCAACCTTTTGAATCTGTTACATTCTCTGCACCAATCACGCTCTCCTCGCGTCATCTTGGGACTGAGAGCCCAAGACCCTGTTCCTGACTGGATTACACACGTCGCGCTGTTGAGGGGGAGTAAAGTCGTCACAGGGCTAAAAGATATCATTCTACATGAAGAAGCTCTTCGGTCAAAGCATGCAACCGAGACAACAGCTACTCAAACCGTCACTAACGAAATCGGTGCCGTCGTCGCGGACTTGAAAAATGTACGAGTTCAGTACGACAGTCGCGTCGTTCTGCGTGACATCAATTGGCAAATTTGCCAGGGTGAACGATGGCACTTGCAAGGCGAAAACGGCATGTCTTTCTCTCTTCCTCTTACATCATGTATTCACAGAGAGAACAACCACAGGCTCGGGGAAGACCACTTTACTTTCGATGATTACCGGTGATCATCCCCAGTCCTATACTCAACTCACCTCTCGGTCTTCTCATCTCCATCTCTTTGGACGACCCCGCTCGCGTATACCAACACCGCATCTTCAATCCCTTATCGGCGTACTCTCTCCAGAAATGTTTGACGCCTTCCCTCGCAAGCCCGGAATGTCCGTCTGGGATGTCGTCGGGACAGGTTTCGACGGTACATTTGTACCACGCGGGAAATACAATGTTGGAATCGGTATAATGCAAGAACTTACCGACGGTGACGTGCAATGGAGAATAACTAGATGTGAAGAAGTAATCGCCGCTCTGGGTCCCGGAGTATGGGGTGGTGAGCATTCTAGCGAGGACGTTGCAAAATTCCGCTGCAAAGACTTTGTCGAACTTTCGGTCGGTGAGCAGAGAATGGTGTTGCTCATGCGTGCGCTGGTTGGACGACCACAGCTGGTCCTTCTTGACGAGGTCTGGAGCGGAATGGATGAAGGTATGGTCAGTGCGGCGAAGAAATATCTTCGAGATGGAGGTGTCACTAAGGACCAAGCTGTTATTGTCATCACCCATTGGGAAGACGAGGTACCCTGGGGTGTTCAAGACGGAGTCAAGAAGCTACGTCTCGAAAAGGGACGTGGCACCGTTGCTTCGTAATTTCTTTGTAGTAAGTAAAATGTACATCATCAGTGTTTTTACAGCGAATCACAACCTGGGTACAATATCGGTGAACCTTTCAAGCCCATGGATCAAAATCTTCGTCCTCAACTTCAGCGGTGACAGGCGGATCTGGACTGGGCGATCTGCTGCCGTCAGCCGGTGATGCGCTGACCATTCTATCACTTTTATCGCCTTCGCCTCCAACCGTCCCACTCCCCCACTGTTGTTCAACCTCGTCTGCCCAAGATTGACCGTTCGAAGGAGTGAACTTTTTGTTATTTCCATCACTTCGACCCCAATCGCCTGTCCAATCGTCGTCGTTTCCCCAAGGTTGATCGTTCGAAGCGGCAGACGTCTTGTTATTTCCATCACTGCCCTTATCATCGGTCTCCTTTTTCGTGCCCCTTCCGCTCCTCTGCGATCTGCTCTCTTTCAGCTTTTGGCGCCGGGCATCATACTTCTCTTTCTTCTTCGCGCCCTTTTTTGCATCTTTCTCCTTTCTCTCAATACTCTTCAACAGCTTATCATATGTAGCGCAGATAGCCTTCTTGCAGACGCGATTATGGGTCGGACAAATGGGTGCTGTCTGGGTAGGCTTCATGTTTTGTTCCCATATGTTCTCGGCGGCTTCATCATACTCGTCTTCAAATTGTTCGGGTGCTCCACCGGCATTTGAGTCGTCTTGAGGGCGGAGCCCAGGTGGATCGTTGGGAGTCTTTGGATCACTACGATTCTGAGCTCGCTCTCCTTGAGCTTGGGGAACACTTGTTCGAGAAGTAGGCTTGGCAGCTAAGGGGTAGATGGAAATCAGTGGGTATATTGTCTGGATGTGCAGTCTGTGACCAACCAGACTTCTGCATCATCCTAAACTTGAGAAAAGAGTTGGGAAGGGGACGACAAAGTGCTCGATTTGTCCGATTCTCAATGGGTGGGGTGCAGTGATGAGTACTTGGATATGGATGCATGATACTTGGATGACGCCTATCAGTACTTGTGCCATCTATAATGACGCTTAGTAACTTACTCCTTGCATCGATTAGGAGACCATCCTTTGAACCAGATGCCTCTTATCGAGACCCTGTGCCACCCTACCCAGACAGCATCATTGACGGCGGGATCACATATAACATCAATACAAACCATCATTTCTCAACTCAAGGGGTGCGGAGTGCAAGCATGGGAAGATTTGCGAGATATATTCCCCCTCTTCCTCAGACGGAGACAGCAGGAACTCTTTCCAGCGGTGTTCGCCCAAGAGAGTTTCTCTCTTCTTTGAGCAATTCTTCTCGATCTCTATTATGATCATCGAAGGGGCCTTTGGAATGCGATTAGCCAAGGATCTTGAAGTAATACATAACCTACGCTAGGCTTGTAATGAAATGCATAAAATTGTCCTGGAGAGTCTATGCATGCGGCAATCCAGCGTACATGTTTGATAATGTCTTTCTCTTGATCCCACTCGAAATGAAGTGGATACGGCTTGCTGACGGTGAAGTAATCTGCATCGGCCATGATCGTTGCTTGTAGACAAATACACGCCCAGACATCAATAATGACGATAATGACAGGTCCATCATGAGGCTGGGAAAATATTATTAAGTACAGATGGTGATCTGTCTTCGCTCACGATCAAGCTTGCAGGTCCTTTAGTATTAAGTATACTGGAATACAATTCTCGGCGTATGGCTATATTTCGTGATACAAAACAAGACAGAATAGACAAATTATCGACGATATTACTGGGAAACTTGGCGGACACAGAAAGGCTACTATACTTGCTGACATTCTTGAAAGCGGCTTATCAGGACCAGGGATCGAGACTTGAGCTTTGATTGTTGCTTGCACTTCCGTCACGACCACGACCTCCTGTTCCTCTGCGACCACGACCTCTCCCAGCTCCCCTGTTGGAGGCGCGCGCCTGTTCCGCCTCTCTCCTCCGCTGCTCAGCCTGCTCCAGCTTCCTCCGCCTGTCTGCTTCTCTGCAAATACCCGGTTTACAGTTCGGTCGGCCATGAAGAGAACACAGAGGTACGCTAGCAGTAGATACATCGTCCACCGCTGGCCACAAGTTTTCTCCGCTAGCACCGTCGACAGGCGAGACAGCGGCTTCGGTGACCTCATATCGAGGAATGAACGTCGCATCAACGAAATCCTCGTCGTCTAGTCCGTCACCCAAAGTGTAGACATCCACTTCACGATTTCCAGTCAAGGAAATACACGCGACTTGCTTATCGAGAGAACCCTCTTGCGTCGAGTTACTAAGGGAAGTGCCTGAGCCAGTCCGCATAACACCAGGAGGAGGGGCAATTTTGTTCCAGGGATTAGCAGGAAGGCCTGGTGGATGAGCTGGTGCTGGTCCTCTAGAGACAACCGCCAACGCATTACCAGACGATGCCTCTTGAGCTAACATGATATTAATCAAACAAATTCCTTTGGCTAGCACGAGAAATGAAGGACTGCGTGAGGCACTTACAACGCGAAGGTGGAGCCTTTGGATTCGTACCACTGGTTCTGGTCGAAAGATTTATTCCTCCGCGGCCACGACCCCATGCACCTAGAAGAACGGGACCCGTGCTAGGACCCGTGTCGGTCTTTGCATTCACCCAAGTAGCGGAGCCCACGACTACAGGAAAATCAGCTATGATTAACTATTGAGAAAAGTCGATTATACCCGGCTTGGCTGGAGGTGGTGGTGGTGGTTTGTACGTGGTGGGAAGTGGTTGACACAAAGGCTTCCTGGTCATGTCTTCATTAGGTGGTACACAATAATGGGTTGAAGGATACGGATCGACGAAACTTGACTAGTTGCGTGAGATGGTATACGGTAAATTGGAGGTCTTCACTCACTCTTGATTGGCTGACCATCCTTTAAACCAATCATCATTGACTGTGATTCTGTGCCAACCTATCGCAATTAGGCCAAGGCGAGAGTGGGCAAAGCCGCTCGCATACCGTCTTTGACGACTGAGCGATTATTTTTCAGGACACAAGGAAAAACCCGAGTGACCCTTTCTTGTTCCTCCAGAGCTGGTGCCCGCAAGATCTCCTTCCAGCGGTGTTCACCGAGAAAGCGAGCTTTAAGTTTCGCATCCGCCTTTTCCTTTTCCTTTTCCGGTCTATTGATCTCAACGATAACCATCGAGGGTGCCTTCATAATATTTGGATACGAAGTCAGTGTAAACAATGGAAAACGCATACCTTCGGTTTGTAATGGAACGCTAAAAACGGCTCAATGCCGACGCAGGCAGCGATCCAACGGACGTGTTTCAGAACATCCGTATGGATGTCCCAGTCAAAGTTGAGTGGGTAAGGTTGATAGACGGTGTAGTAATCGGCGTCGTTGTCGAGATGAGGCGGGGTGCGAGCTCGCTTGGGCATGTTGGAGATGAAAATAAGAAGCTAAGAAGTACAAAGTCTATCATGACGTTTACTGCTTGTATTTATACCGTAACCCAAAGCAGGTACAAACAAAATACGCGACGTTGGTCCATTGTTCTTTCTTAGTCTATTTGCAGTTCTGCCTTACGCGCCGATAATCCGGATGCATCTTCAATGCGCGTCTATAGGTATCCGCGACATCCAATGTTCAACAATATTGCTTTACAACATTTGTATAATCTTCTAATTCGGTCTGCGCTTTCCCTAGCGTCGGAGCTATCTTCCTGTTGGGGTCCATGAACGCCGAGAGTGTCTCTTCGGAGACCTTTGCACGCTTCTCCTGGAAATCCGCGACGAACTTTTGCAAAGTCACGATGCACTTCGCTTTTAGTTGCCCTGTCAACAATCGTCCCGCCCGATAGTCCTATGAATGCAATTCGTGGATGGTCAAACTTTCGGAGAGGATGGAACTAACCTCCCCAATTTTTGCTATCTCGTCATCATCTTCCAACAGACACGTTAGATATTGATAGCTAACATCTACATCTGTGTTGCCTCCCAACCGACGATGTTCTTCTTCTGTCTCCTGGCCACCTGAAAAACCGTGCTTGTTTATCTTGTTCTTAATCTGTGCCGGTTTGTCGGTCATGTAGATAGTGGTATTGGGATCACTAGCGCTCATCTTCGTCTGGGCTCCTTGTAGTGCCGGGAAGAATTTGGAATACAGTGTCATCGGTTTCGGATACTTGAGTTTCTGCGCGACGTCTCTCGTAAGACGAAAATACGGATCCTGGTCGATCGCGCAAGGGATAAGGCAGGGGATGTTGGAGATCGTGCCATATATCTGTGGGAAGGAGTTGGAGAAGGACGGAGCAGCCTGAACGGCAGCGAAATGTATTCGACCGATGTTATCAGAGTCCGTAAACCCAAACGTAGCCTTGGCTTGGCTGTAAGTGATCTGCCGAGAGATTTTCGAGATATTCTCATAAAAGGGACCCGAGATGTAGTCGTAGTCGCTAAATATAAATGTTTTTGAAAGGTCGAAGCCAACAGCGATGATATCTCGTGCATTCTGCCGTCCAAACGCTTTCGTCTGCTCCGGCTTTAGCGACTGTTTGAATAGGAATTTTTCGTCATCTAGGCGGCGATCAGATACATATTCAAGCAAGCCGGTGTCAGATGCTTGCCTGTAAGTTGTACCACCAGCGGGACATCGAAGACATCTTGTAACCATCTAGCAGTAATTGAGTGGACAGAAATGGGATCCTACTCGAACCTCTCACTTTGTAAACACGAACGGAATCATGTGGCCAAGATGCATACTGTCGCTACTGGGGCCACGTCCTGTGTACAAGAAGAAGGGCTTTCCTTGCTCATATCGATCTAGAAGCTTGTCAAAATCTCTGTTGCCAGCGATTAGTATTCGACCAAGAATCTAGGAATTAGCCGCACCTATGCGAGAAAAACAGACCACGCCTAAGAAGGACATGCGGTTTCTTCCCAGTCAATTTTTCGAACCTCTGTAACATTGCTTCGTCTATTTTTCGGGTACCAAATTGGACAATCAGTTTGTCGTAATCGATCCCTTGCTGCTTTCCGTCGGAAGATACGCTTCCTTGCACGTCCCACGGTGTTACGACTTGGTCGTGTGAGGAAATTGGCAAGTCAGCGCTTGTCGTTCCTTCTGGTACTGGACTAGATAAGAACTCAGATTGGATTTGCCGAGCCGATACTGGTAAACCACGTACTCTTTCAGAGATGTACCCGCTAGTGAAGATTCTAGCTTCTCAACCGCTGGTGCTGGGACTGCCGAGGCGGACATATCTATTCGAATTGAAGGTATAAAAGGATGTGGGGAAGAATTCTCCCTAGTTGCAGAGTGAGGAAATGAGTAGACGTGGAAGTTCGAGTCAGAGCGCTAATTCACCGTAAATTTATCGAGATCTTATCTTGGTTTTGATAAGCAATTCCTCCGAGCCATATCGGGTTCACACTTAACCTGAAGCCACCCCTCATCCAGACCTATACAGACAGTCAACATTCATGGTGATTTACCAGTCCCCAGTCATGTCAACAGTGAATTACGGTCAATACCATGGTATGTATTGATCGTTGTATCGTCCAGACCTTAATATCCAAGATTCTATCTGCAAAGTACAGCATATGTCGTCTAAGTACCATATTAATGATCACCACGGGAGTTCTTGCATTTCACCAACTTATGGTCCTCGACGACCTCCGATTATGTCCTCTTGCCGCGACCGTAGACACCTCTATCTTGTACAATTTTGATTTTTGGACCACAAGAGCCGCATATCCGCTCAAGCGAACTGGACACTTCCCCCCCAGAGTTCAGATGCTAATTTTTTGCACTTGCGCATTCAATTCATGCATATGTACTTGGTTATACTACATTGTATCGACTTGACTTCAATTGTCCTGTTTCAAATTCGTCCACGTATCTTACCAGCCTTTAATAGTCATATTCCCGCCTTTCTTCATGATGTCCATGGTGGCCATGGCGACGTTTGTGACCACCTTCATCCTCGTCATCCCGGATATTCATTCTTTCAGCGCCAAATGTGTCGTCTGATCCGCCATAGCTGGGGTTATACCCTCCGCCTCGGGCACCTCCGAATTCTTGGGGAGGAGGCCGACCATATTCATCGCCACCCCCGCCGTAACCGCTTGGTCCACCATATTCACCTCCGCTGCCACCATATTCTTGACGAGGAGCACCACCATCGCCATATCCCTCTTCACCATGACGGCGGCCATGACCACCTCCATATCCGCCACTGCCGTAGCTTTCAGTTTGTTGATCATAACCGGAGGATTGAGTTCGTTCTCCAAAGCCTCCGCTGGATTCATTTCGGTCCCCATATGAGGATTGGTTCCTACCGTACGAAGGCTCGGTTCTGCCTCCATAGGAAACCTCAGGACTAGCATACGGTGAATCGTCACGGCCGTAGGTCGTTTGCTGTCTACCCCCATATGATCCATCCTGTCTGCCGTAGGAAGGCTCGTCTTGTCGACCATAAGTAGATTCGTCAGGTCCAGCGTAGGAGGGTTTGGTCCTTCCTCCATAGAAAGATTCGTTGTTACCGTCATACGAAGACTCATTGTTTCTTCCATAGCTGGGTTCGGTGCGTCCCCCGTAGGAGGATTCGTTATTACCACCGTACGAAGACTCGGTGTTTCTTCCATAGCTGGTCTCATTGTGGCCCCCGTAAGAGGATTCATTTGTATTGCCATACGAAGACTCAGTGTTCCTTCCGTAAGCGGGTTCGTTGCGTCCCCCATATGAAGACTTGTCTGTGTGACCATACGAAGATTCTGTGTTCCTTCCATAGGTGGATCCAGAGTCATTGCGTCCCCCGTATGAAGAATCGTCGGTTCTTCCCGTTGATTCAGTGTGTCTACCATATGTGGATTCGGTCCGGCCAGAGTATTCGTTCTGGCCGCCGTAAGTCGATTCATTACGGCCCTCATACGATGATTGCTGACTGCTGCCATAGGACTGGTCACCCCCATATCCGCCAGAACTCTGGTGCGAGCTTTGGCCCTGGTAGCCACTGTTCTGAGTCTTACGGCCGTAGCTCGCGCTGCTTCCATGTCCACAGCCGCCATAGCCAGGTTCGACGCTTCCGTCTCCCTCTCTCTTGTTCTTTCCCTCGCGAACGGCATCTTTCGTCAGCTTGCCAATAGTGTCGCGTGCTTCCTCGCCCATAGCACCCACCCATTTCTCAAGCTCGTCGTACATCTGGCGTTGAATCTGGCTGTTGCCATTTGCGTAGTAAGGGTGGTGGAAGGCTTCGAGAATCTAAACATACATGAACAAATATTCCTTGCTGATACAAAGGAGATCAACGAACCCGGGTGATAACATCATCGGGGTCGCTATTATTCGACCAAGCCTCGACAATGAGCTGAACACTATTGACGACCACAATCTGAGCGATCTTGCCTGCAGGCTCGTTAAGAATTAGACCAAAATGGTCCTTGGATAAGAGACTGTGCGATGGGTCAGACGCATCCGGGTTGTTGAAAACTTCGTATTGGTCGTCGGAGTCGATAACAGCCTTGCTTCCTTCGCCAAGAGCGCCGGTAGCTTGGGTGAGGATAGGCGTGAGCCAAGGTGCAATAACGGTATATACATCTGGAGCCAAGGACATTAGTTTCAAATGTGACAACAGAGGCGGAAAACCCACATGCTGTGAGCGCATTGCTCAGCTCGTCAATCAAGTCGCTCAAGCCGGGGACCATCTCAATCTTGGCAATGATGTCCCTATAGACATCGTCGCGCCATCTGAGCAGATCCAGGAGCTGCTTCTGGACCTCAGGCGGCGCAACGTTATCGGGGTCGAAATGGTACGCTTGAGATTGCGCTTGCAGCTGCTCTCCTTGGCTGATCTTGTCATCACCTCCACCGACCTTGCTGAGGATTTTCTTGAGAGCAGACAATTTTTCAGCAGTGTCATTGTTTGACGTCTGCGCCATCTGATCATTCAAGGCTGTGACACTAGCCTGACTGATATGATCAGTCGCTTCCCCCAGCATCGAGTGCATGAAGTCGGCACTACCAAATGTACCGGTGACGAGAGGTGGAACTCTTTCACCAGAGGGTGCCTGTATGTAGACATTATCACCGACGTGACAAAAAACATCTTCATATCCCAGCTTGCGTAGGCCAATCTCGCACCAGTTGCTATGCGCGAGGAGATCTTCCATCGTGTGGAGACCCGTACCAAGCAGGCGAAAAGCTTCATACAAATCGGCACCTTCTTGTCCGGACGCCCTGCGACCGTATTCGATGCATGCTCGGAAGGTGCGACGGATATGGGCTGTGGACGAATCCCAGCCCTGATCTTCGGTTGCCATATAGTTCTTCATACCAGTTCTCTCGTCGACTTCAAGTTCACGAGGATCAACAGGTGGACGAAGTTTGGGGTGAAATTGACGAGCATCGCCTTCTTTCTCAGCATAACCTCTGTAGGAAAGTAAGTATCGAACGGGATTAGCGTGGAAGTGGCGCACTTTGGGTTATCGATATGTTCCTTGTTTTTGTTTTTGAATGATCAATCATCGCCAACGGAAACGAAAAATACATAACATACAACGGGCAGATAGACACCAAGGCGATCGGGCGTGACTTCGAATTCCCTGGTGGCAAAGCCAAATGCCTTATGACGAAATGAGCCAAGACCAGCATAAGATAGGGGACCGCTCACCATAAAACCAAGAACAGAGACAACGAGAACAAGAGTATCCGCGCTGAGTTTGCTTAGGCCGGCGATATCCATCGCCTGAGAGTAATCCCTGAGCCAGTTACCCTGTCGGAATGTCAAGAAAAGCCCCAAAGATGGTCAGGATATCATACGTACAAAATAAACTTTCTTGATATCTCCTTTGTTGAATTTTGAGCCTCCAGAGGCATTGTCCATAACTTTCTTGGCAAAACCAAGGATTCCGCCTCCAGCGGCGACACGACCAGCGGATTTAACGACTTATCATAAAGATCAAAGTATCAGCCATTATAGAATCTCAAGGTGGACCAACACGAACCTGTCTCTAAAATATTCTCGATGTCACCATGTCGGAACGCCTTGTCATTGAGGTAGGCGAAGTCTGGGATGTCTCCGGCACCAAATGCATAGGCACTAGGGAGAGCAACGAGAAGAATCGTAGCAGCTAAGAGTACGTTAATTGTGTTGGAGGGAGGCATGGTAGTAGTTAGGAAAGACAAGTGAAGGACAGATCGCAATTGATCGAGGCTGGATCGAGGCTTGGCATTGGCTTGGCAGTAATCGATATGACATCACAGCCACAGGGGCTCCACGGAAGAGCGCCGAGCTTCATGCATTCATGCGTAGCCTCGTTTCCCAAGTTACGGCCGCAATTCCTAACCAACGAATTAAAGTATATGATTACAAAAAAGACTACAAATAAACATATGAAAAGCGTCGTCAAGTGTGAGTATCAGATGTTTAAAAATCAGCGTGATATAATGTAGAGTAGCCGGTATATATCTTTGTCTCGTTAACATGACCGCAACGTGTCTTGCTCATCCAAGGTGGTATACGGGTATGTCAGGCTGCTAGGAGCCATCTTCGGCGAGACGATTTCAAACTGGTCGTCTATACTCGGTCCCCGTCCTTCGTCATCGGAGTACCTCGAACTTCGGTTCGAGAAACTCTTTGTCATACTAGGAACAGCACTCGTTACCGATTTCACCACGCTTGGTAGTCTTGAGTGCTGCTGATGCTGCAAGAACTCGTCTGGTATCCGAGGACTCGGAGGCATCTTCTCAATGCCCGGTCGTGGTTCTACATTAACACTCAGCATACTGACACTCGGCCGTCTTGCACCCAACCCTCCACCTGATGTTGCGTTCTTCCACTTCAGTATACTCTTTCGAACGCTGTTTCGCTGCGTTTCACTTTGGGGAGGAAGCGTAGGAGAGTTTTTCCCCGACTGACTTATTGGTGTCGATTTTCCTGACGTAAGTGTCGGTGAAACTTTGCCATTCCCACTCAACTGGGATCGAGCCCGCCTCGTCGGATTGGGGTAGGGGCTCTCCTGATCGAATCTTAGCCGGTCGAGGCTGATAATGTGCTGTGGAAACATGGTAGGTGCAGGGTCCGACATGCCAGGGATATCAAAGTTGTGGAGTGACGGGGAACGAGATGGGCGTGCTGGGCGAGAGAAGGGTACTGATGAGGATGTAGACGATGAAGTTTCAGAAGTAGACATGCGAATGGGAGGCGGTCGGACGGCACCCACACTATTTCGACTGCTGCTACTGTCACTTTGTCGGTGTGCCGAAGCTCCATTGTGGATCGAAGAGGAAGCACCAGCAGATTGGGCCGAATTTCCTGCTGGTCCGGACACCTGCGGCGATATACGTCCCTGTTGCGCAGACGGTGGCTGAGACACGTTAATAGAGCTAATGCTCTGCTTGTTACTTCGCCGCCAAAGCTTTTTGATACTTTTTACGCTCATCATGGTGGCTCTGTTAGTTGGGGTATTGTCCTTTGCTGAATCCGCCGAAAATCTACTAGAAGTGGTCTTGGACTCGTCCACAGCTGTACTATTATCGTCCCAATAGGCCGAACCTTTGCTATCTGCAGAGGGTGTAGGTGTTGATGGATATCGCCCAAATGGATCCGGAGACAGTGGTATTACGGCGTCTTTGAAGCTCCCATTAATCTGGGGCGTATGTCGAGGATATTGCTCTGTTACCATTTGTTTTGACTCTTCCTCCTCCATCTGTTTTCTTAGTGTTGTTTCTGCAGACGCTGTCCCTGTGGATGAATGTCCGAGATTAAAGGGTTGAGGCGCTGAGGTGGTGACACCGTTTACGGCGAGCCGGGGAGGTGAAGGAATAGTATTATTGGATGGTTGTGTAGTGATGGCGGAGTGCAAAGATTGGAAGGGAACAGATGGCCATGCTCCGGATGATTGGATCGGACTCGCAATGGAGACTTCGCTGTGGAAACATACTATTAGAACGGAACGGAGGATGGGTTTGATCATTACACACGTTCGCAATGGTGTTTTGACTTGGTCTTCTTGGAGCTCAAGTTGCAGTACCCGAGGGGAGAATTGAGCGAGATTCTAGATATCACGTTGGTGATGAATGATTGACAAAACATTTCGTTGACGTACTTTCTCAATTTCGTCCAATTTAGCTGTCAAAAGATACTGGCTTTCTTTCGTATCTTCCTCGAATGACTCGTCGAAGTCGAGCTCGAGATCATCATAGACACCTCCTCCGCGTTTTCCGCTGGTAGGCACACTATCGTCGTCTATTTCGGTATCATCGTCGGACTCATCTTGATGTCGAAGATAAGGTAGGCTGGTGCCGCTACTCGGTAGACTGGAAGACGAGTTGGTCGCGTTGGTAATTAAAGGTTCCAATACTAGGGGTGACGGAATATTTTTTCTATGCATAGTAGGCCCCATTCGAAGTATAATATCCTTCTCGTCGAGCTGCGACTCGGACTGGGGCGACTTTGGCAAAAACAATGGAACAGGCGAGTTTTTATTCTCGACCCGTTTATTATGGTTTAAGTTCCTGCTTGTTATCCATGGATTAAACCACGACGCAGAACGAAGGTCGATATCAAACTCGACCTTCGCTATGATTGGAATGGACTGAGGGGAAGAAGAGGTGGTGGGTGGAGCGGGCTCGCCTGTGCGGGGACTCGCGAGGGTGAGTGCAGGTAACTTTTCGGGTGCATCTGGGGCAAACTCTGCCTTCCAGACGCGCGACCACAAGTGCTTCCAGATATCGTCGGAAATACGGGGGCCAGGGTCCTCTTCGGCATTAACGAGATACAGAATGACACCCGCAGTTGATGGCAAGGCATATTCACGGGCAATGGCGGTGAGCTGCAGCTGCAATGTCGGATGCACTGGCAGCAACGTCCCTCGTCGAAAATGGGTATGGTATCCAGAGGCGGAAGGTGGCGGCGGCGAGCTGAGACTGGTATTGAGGTGAGGTAGATTGAGAGGGGGGACGACGTGAATAAGGTACTTGCTCGTCGAGGGCGGCTTCCTAGGCAACGACGACGACGGTGAGGGAACGGGGGTCGATACACCGAGTGCATTGGCGATCTTAGCGAGGCGGTCGGGGGACAAGGGTGTCTTGGCCTCCGCCCACTTCCTGGACATCGGAAAGATACCGTGGGAATGACATCACACATCAATGCAGAACTAAATAAAATGGCATCCTAAATAGTTTATCATACAGACCGGTGCCTTGTCTCAACATCGACAGTCGACACGCTGTACGATTTAGCCCTGGTACATGTAGAACTACTTAGGTACTTACGACATGGCGCTAGATCTGCAAGTGTCGCGCGCCAAAATTGAAATGATCACCATAGAAACTAAATTATCCAGGGGAGAAAAGGGGGCCCATCCCGCCTTAGTAGGCGAAAGCAAAGGGTATATTTGTAGTTGTACACGAAACATTCCTTTCCAAGATACGAACGACAAGTACATGCACTGAGAAAGCCCCGTCCAGTAGCAGTCTGCATAACAAAACGAAACGAAAGGAGAACTAATGCCCGAACAGGCGAAATATGAGGTATAAAAGGGATCCTGTGAAACGTACAGCGGACAGACCAGCGCTGTGTAGAATCCGCAGATAAATATGCGAATTCTCTCTAGAATGAAAGAAAACTCACAGCGCGATGAATAAGAATGTCAGATACGGATTGAAAGCGGCATTGTTCTCTATCTCGACGTGTTCCGCAACCCAGTTCGTGAACGCCGTCGAAGTGAACGCAACAATCATGACCCTGGACGTAATCAGTGGTTAAACTCTCTGTGAGGAAGTATAGCTTACATGTTCGAGCCTACCCAAGCAAGTACAACATTAGTTCTGCTGTTCCTATCATGGTCGGCTTGTTTCGTCGTAGCATCCCGATGTTCTTTCTCATCCTGCGGTTTGGTCTTCAACGAGTTCTTTGCCGCCATCCACAGCTGATCGACATCTTCCCGAGCAGTGGGAATCTCCACTTCCATCATCTCCTTTCCGCCTTCACCTTTCACTTTCTTGGCACCGCCAAGGTCCTTGTGTGAACCATCGTCACCTTTGGTACCCCAGGTAACATCGTGAAGGTTGCACATGGCATACATCACTAGATAGTAAAAGTAAACATGGTAGACATGAAAGAAGTAAAACGAGGAGTCTTACTGAGAATGTTGACATCTAATAGGGAATGGAAACATCCATCAGCAAAAAGATAACAGGAGTGGGATGTAACGTACAAGACGGAAGGAGAAACATGTACTGAATGAAACTTGTGAACATGTGCCATGGCTCAAAGTGCATGAACGAGCTGATGAAATACAGCCCATAAGTCGCCGCTAAAGAGATAACGATGTCTTGGAGAGCAGGCGTGTTCTTCACCAATCTACCACATCATTCAGTGGAATAAAAACAGGTAGCCTTTACGAAAACATACTCTGGGAAATCTTTCCAACCTTCGACGGTGTGCGGAACGTTAAGGTACACCGTCCAAGCAGCACACCACACCGTGATGACATTACAGAGTCCGAAAAGCAAGATAGCCAATGTATACGTCCATTTCGAGCCCTAGGCGCGTTTTCAGGCTGGGCCAACATCTGTAGTGAGATGGATACTCACCTGTGGCCGATTACCCAGGGAACAAACCAAAACCACGAATAGAAGAGCGATGTACAATTTTAAGAAAACTTCAAACACAGTTTTCCCAGCGTTGCCACCGAGGAAGTTGAACGCATCGTTCGACGTGTCCGATGTTGCTGATGAGACCAACTACAAATGCGATCAGCGCAGATGTCCGAGTAAAGACAGGGAAAAAAACGTACGAAGAAGAAAGCCAGGTAGAAATTGGCCAGGGATGTCCAAGTAAAGACCAGCTGAACGGCGTTATAGGTGAACTCCAGCTATCATGGGTCGATCAGTATTGATCCCAGAAGAGAGAACAAAGCCGCTGACAAGTAAAACAAACTTCCTGATGAAGTTCTGTCCAGATGTGAATATCCTCCAAAAGAACACTGTTGCATGGATCGAAGCAAACAGTGAACCGTTCAACCAACGCCGGCGTTGCGAAATGAACTCCGGAACCTGGTACGAAGAGATTCCATCAGTGACCCATTCAATTGAATTCCGCTTCCGGACTGACAGTAGTGGGAACATCAGTGGCTGCCTTCGCGCTCTTCACATACTTCAACCTGAAAAATCATTTGTTCGGTCGGGTGCACAATTGTGATCAGCAAGTGACTTACGTCCAGCCTTCACGTTTCTTGGTGACGATCTCAAAACAGAGGATACGATCTTCGGCAAGATACATGTTCCTTTCAAACAACCCAGCATCACTACCTCCACCGTGCATGGATTCGCCTTTGAAATACGAAGCGAGAGGACCCTTGCCATCGGGGCCGTTGAGAAGTGCTTTGTATCTGTATGCACTGAAGGCGCCAGGAAGGACGCTGATGTAACCGAAAATGCTCTGTGGAAAATGTTTCAGAAATTTACGCGATGATAGTGGGGTCGGCTTCAGACCTCGAGAGGTTTATCAAGAATGTTGGACATTTTGTATTCAAAGTTCTGAGAGGCAGCTAGGGGATTCGTCAGTAAAAGCGAACAGCCTCTCCCGGTATCTACGCATATCCTAACCGAACATGAGCTACGACGTCAACAACGAGGTGAACGGACAAACGTACTCTCCGCAGGCTCCACCTACGTATTCGTGCTTGTCGAAACATTTCCAGAGCTCATAGATGGAAGTCCCCGTCGGCTTCGTTCCGACATCCAGAAGCACACAGACTAAACGTGTGAGGTAAGTCCCTCTCTGTAAGAAAAAAAAACTCTAGAAACACGCGTACCATTGGGTTTGATGAGTGGTCCAAACGCATTGAAGAACCATCGATGACTATTGAGCTTCTTCTTATTTTTCTCCTTGAGGCAGAACAAGATCTGGACGGGACAAGGTCCCTGCGACACCTCACCAGTAGATGTAACAATAGCACTTGTTGTGTACTCGAAGATGTGGGCGGTGACATCCTTGCCTCCGACTGAGTCTTTTGCAATACCTTCTTGGTAAACCCCCATCTTTTGCATTTGAAACACGTATCAGTGTAGAATGAAAATTTACATGAATACAACTGACCAGGCTAAGCACTTGCAAAGTTCGCTTGTTGACCTTGTTCCGACCATCTGAAACAACGCAAACCACTACTTTTTTCCAGCCTTCAGGACCCCATGTGCTTGACCTACTGCGACTGCAAAGGTGTGCAATATTTTTGAGCACGCTGTGGCACGACGTAAGTCTTCCATTTCCGATCGTCGGGAATAACTTACGCATTCATAGTCTTCACAAACAGTATCTCATCCTCATTGTACATAGTCATCACAATGAAAAGTTCCGTTTGTCTGCCGTACAAGTACGGTCGGAGGGAATAGCGCGACTTCATGAAATCATCGGGATCGCAGGTAGCGGCGGTATAGCGCATTTTGGTCATCTCCTCTTCATGCTCCTTGCCTGGAGGAACAAGTCGAGTGGGAGCGTCCATGTCGAGGACAAGATTGCCTTGGAAAAGCTCGACCTGTCGAACAGAACGCCGTCTGAGCATCTTCTCCCTAGCGACTGAATACCCAGCACTGCTGGTCTGGTGGTACATTCCAGGCCGATGCATTGGAGGATAGTTTTGCTGCTGCTGGTAAGGCATAGGAGGGACCGGAGGAGGCGAGACCTGGCTCATCTCGTAAGGATTCAGGTGGACTTGTGAACCAGCATGGCTGCTCTGGAAGGACTTGGTAGACTTGCTATCCCAGTTGTTCTGGGTATCATATTCGTTGTATCCCTGCGCCGGCGAGTAGTCAACAACACCAGTGTTGCTGTATTGGTTGTAAGTGTCGGTTGTGTGAGAATAATAGGGATCGTGGTTTTGACGATAAGCCATTTCCCAAGACGAACTTGAAGCCGAGGAAACGCTGAACGTTAAAAGAAGAGACGCAGCGGTGCTGAAGGGAACGGACGGCCAGCTATTGACCTGCAAAGAAAGTGGGGGAGGGCGGTGAAATGGTGAGGCGGTGGCGTGCTGGTGATGAGGAAAAAATGAAAGATGCGACCAGATACCAAGGCGATAATTTCCCCTCCACGTGGCCTCTGCTATACGATCGGATTTCAATCGTTTACAAGTTGAGTTCGCAGAGATCTGAGGCATAGCTTGAAGTATTTACACTACGTTTCTCTGAAAACATGTCTATTCAACGGTTGTGTTGGAAGATTCAGCTACGAGACGTAGAGATCTGCGTTGCCAGACGCTTAATATCGAAATAGTTGAGCTACATTTGAATTGTCGCGATCCTCAGATCGAATTCGGAAAAACCGCTCTGGCGCGAACTGCGCAGAACATGAAGCCCCTCTTGGTTGAAGCATCCAGACTTGAGCTCCAGGCAGATTGGCAGATGGTCAATGATAGCTATTAACAGAACACTGTCCAAGTATCGTACTCGCTTCTTGGTCCGGGGGAAGCATGAGACGTGGCAGAAGAGGCGTCAATGGCTGACGCTGGTGCAAAGGCTGGAGCCGGTACTAGTAGAGATATTGCGGCGAAAAGGACCCATCCTCGGACATCGGATCCTGATATATCAGAGCTTGTACCGTGCGCTGATTTTGGGGCTCCTGGCCGCTTCCCAAGGTATCCGCCTCACCTATGACCATCACTCCACGTCAACCCCAGATTGATTGTGGTGACACCGAGGCCCCATTGCACGGTCATGATCCGACAGAGGACATGAATAGAGGAACGCCGCAGCGTCCTGCATGCACCGTGTCAAGCGCTAGTACGAGTAGCGTACGTGAAGATTTTGTGTATCACATCGAGTCCCATGCCTGCAACGGGGTTGGCAACGTTATATTAAGTAGATCAGTCTGGTACCATGCTGATAGCGTACATCCGGGGCGCTACATAGCAGCCTTGATTGAGCTGCTTGGCGAAGATGCCCCTGAAACGTTAGTGCGCCGCTATCAGAATCTCCAGCAAGATCCAGCATGGTCGAACCAGTGAACCTGGAGACATTATGCCGTGGCACCTTACATCAGAACTTGGGGACGGTGAGAAAACGGATTCGCCGACAAAGGAGAAAACGCCGGATACGGCCAATACCCACTACCGGAACGCATTTTTGGGGGGAAAAGCAGGGAAGCATCATTTGACCATTTGAAGCTTCTCAGAGGAAATGAGAGAATTCGATGAGCACGACAATTACTACAGAGATGCGTCCGAACTATCACGGAATGGAATGATGAGAAACCGACTCGGATAAAGGCTTCCACCAATCGGGGCTTGAATATTTCAACCTCCGAAATATTGGTGAGAGGAGCGTGTGAGGCTGTACCTCCTTGTCCAACGTCTCCCCATCTCACGTCCAACATCCTCCCATTTTACGCCCTGTGATTCCTTTTTTAATTTTCTCTTTCTATCTGGTAAGTCCTCCTGCCGTATTTACTGGCTTGTTGCAGTCTCGTTGTTCGCCGGGGAACAAGCCGTCGAGCCACCTTTGTCAACCTCGTGGTCACCTCACCTCTTCCTCGCCCGATGAGGCAGGCATTACAGCTGCACAGGTTGCATCGGTGGTATAAAGGGGCCAGGTGACATGGTTAATCGACCATCTTTCATCTTTCACCCGCCACCTTTACAGCTAGTGGCAATTCGTCATCCTTTCTCTATCAGCCTCCTTTCTCTCCTCTTCTAACGACTTTACTCATTTTTCCCTGTCAGTGATTGTCTCGACTACGATTTACGATGGCAGACGCAGGAACTCATAGACTTGACCTTCGGGTCGGCGGGAAGTACAGGCTAGGCAAAAAGATCGGTTCCGGCTCATTTGGTGCGTTGCGCCCTGTACCTCTCTCACTTTTCCCTCATACTTTTGCTTTAGGGGACATTTATCTTGGGATCAACATTATCTCAGGAGAGGAGGTTGCCATCAAGCTTGAGTCAGTCAAGGCCAAGCATCCCCAGCTTGAATATGAATCCAAGGTGTACAAGACCCTTGCGGGCGGTGTTGGTGTACCATTCGTCAGATGGTTCGGCACCGAATGTGACTATAATGCCATGGTTCTCGATCTCCTTGGACCTTCTCTGGAAGATCTTTTCAACTTCTGCAACCGCAAGTTCAGTTTGAAGACTGTCCTTCTACTCGCTGACCAGCTGGTAGGTTCTTATACAGGTCTATCTTTAATGGCGGTCTTGCTAATGTTACATCGCAGATATCGCGCATTGAATACATCCACTCGCGCAACTTTATTCACCGTGATATCAAGCCCGACAATTTCCTCATGGGAATTGGTAAGCGAGGCAATCAGGTGAACGTCATCGATTTCGGTCTGGCCAAGAAGTTCAGAGACCCCAAAACCCATCTGCACATTCCCTACCGCGAGAACAAGAACTTGACTGGTACCGCCCGTTACACATCTATCAACACCCACTTGGGAGTAGAACAGGCTCGTCGAGACGACCTGGAATCCCTTGCCTATGTCCTGATGTACTTCCTTCGTGGGGCCCTTCCCTGGCAAGGTCTAAAGGCCGCCACCAAGAAGCAGAAGTACGACCGCATTATGGAGAAGAAGATGACTACGCCTACCGATTTACTGTGCCGCGGATTCCCCAATGAGTTCGGCATCTTCTTGAACTACACCCGCGCCCTTCGTTTCGACGACAAACCCGATTACTCTTACCTTCGCAAGCTCTTCCGCGACCTCTTCGTCCGTGAAGGCTATCAGTACGATTACGTATTTGATTGGAGCGTCCAGAGGGGAGCTCAGGACGACAACTCGGCTGGGACATCCAAGGCTGGCGCTGGAAGAAGGAAGGTTGTCCAGGAAGAAGATGAACACCGTGCGAGCGACAGAATGTGAGTGGAGGTGTTATGCGGCAACGATCGACTGAAACTTAGACTTGATTCCAGGCTGCGCTCCCATACTCGCCAGGCGCAGCAGTCTGGTGCGCCTGGAGCTGTAGGGCAACAACGCCGTGGACGTGACGCCGAACTTTGGTAAATGAGCTCCCCATTGTCCTTCGGTGCTTTGGATCCCGGTGAGCTGAGCAGATTGGGGGAGGTGTATCAGTGTTTTGCTCAGGTGTCGTATGGTCTGGTTTGGGGTTTCGGGTCGTCGTTGAGTTAACTCATTGACGCTCGTTGTTGAGGTTGCTTCCAGGAGTGTAGGCAGGCGGAGATTATTATCGGTCGGGGCACGTCCGGTTACGCAAGTCACCGAACATGTGGCTTCTATTCATCCATCCATCTGCCGCCATCGTCTCCGTTCGTCATTGTTTGTGCTCGCACTAGCTCTGGCGGTTTCGATCAAGACATGCGGTCATACAATACTACCTCAACCATTCAACCAAGCGTGCAAGGTGCTTTCCCATTACTTCCAACACGGACGCTATTTTCTTTTCAGGCCGGACGGGCTGTCGCTTTAGCGAAAGACCCGACTGGCCGCTTTTTTCCCTTTTTTATTCTGTACATACAGCTGCCTCCCCCGTCACACTTGCGCCCGTACTGGATTTCTACGTCTCGTATAAACTCCCATCATGTGCTATCATCACCATTCCCGTATCCATTCATGATACGTACACATTCTTTCCACCCCGCTTTTATTTGGTTGCTGTGTTTTTTTTTTGTTTCGGCATCCTTAGCATTTGTTGTCCTCTTATCCCCACCTCTCCGGTTATACGCAGGATCACCGGGAGGGCGAGCGGAGAGAGAGGGCGCCGCGTCTGTGTTGATGGGAGGTCATCATATGGAAGTCATGGGCAAAGAATCATTCATTAGTCACAACGACAAGCCAGCATCTTTGCCGTCGTGGCGGTCATCCTTCATTCCCATTCATCCTGGCGCAAAGGTCGTGTCGATTATATATTGGACAGATTGTCCTTCTGCTGATAGATATACGTAACGAATGCATTCACGTCATTGTACCAACATCGGGTGATCATCACTATCAGTTATGATTTCGGAATAAGCGTCGGCGACTGTCTGAATCAAGTACTCCGTTAGACTAAATTTGAGGGCATAAAAATACATGCAAGGCTACTACAACACAATAAATACGGGCTGCTAGAACAACACCTACTAAGACTCCATCTTTGTTTCAGGGATGGGTACACCTTCGTGTCCCATCGCCAAAAGAGCATCTAAATTCACCCCCGAATCTTGATCACTTCCGAAAAAACCATAATCCAGGTTCTCCATACTGAACTGACCTTCTGGCATAGACAGGGAGCTACCACTTGCCGTCGCCATCTCATTGCCACTCTCGAGCTGCGATCCGGTAAGACTTGCGAGAAATGCACCTGGTGAAGGCGCTGTTTGGCCGGCATTATCTCCTGATGGTATCTCCAAGCTACTGGATTGCCCATTCTCTGGTTTCGAGCTAAGGGAAGAGAAAAATTCTTCTTCAGCTGCACCTCCGTTCGCAGCGAACGAGTTCAAGAAATGCTGCTCTTCCTGTTTGACACTCTCAGCTGCAAGCTCAGAGTTCGCGCCTGTGGGCGAGAAAAGGCTGTCAACTGCATCATTGGAGCTGTTGTCACCGAATAGGTCGCTCATGTCCACCTCCATGTCGCCGAGGTCGAGCTCAATTGGCTTATCTGCTGAGCTTCCAACACCTCCATCTAGGTTTACGTTTACATCGCGTTCTGGGGTTTCTATGGTCAGGTCGATGGTGTTATTTGCTGATTCCTGATGGGGAGGAGGTGCAGTTGGGATGTCAGAGGTGAAGGCAGCCATCAATTCGACGGGGTAGTCGTGTGGTCGTGCGGACTTGGGTGCGAGGGTAACAGGAGAATGAAGGCCATTGGAGAGGAACGCCGCCTCTTCTGCGGACATGCGAAGAGACGAGGAGGATAGATCTAGTTTAAGTGGGAATGCAGGTCGCTGTAGTGAGGATATAGATATAGCTGAAGGTCTACGTCCTTGCATCATTGTCGACGTCAGTGTCGAGCTTGATGGTGCTGCAGAGGGCAAGGCTGAATCTGCGTCGGGCGGTGGCACTGGGAGAGTGAGTCGACTAGATGAAGGGGATAACGGCTGTTCCTCTAAATGTGCTTGGCTGGCTAGAGCGGCCTCTTCGGCTTCCTTTATGCGCTGTTCTTCGCGTCGGAGATCTCTTTCAAGGACGGCAATTGCTCGAAGCTAATGGCACAGTCTTAGTTTGTCGTCGATAGTAACGAGCCGAATATGACTTTCCAAGTGAGATTCCATAGTATCGCAAAGCTGATCGTAATTCTCGATTTCCCGGCCTAACGACGCGGATAGAGAACGCGGCGGATAAGGTGTATACTTCCGAATACCACTAAACAGACGTGTCAATCGAGCTTCAAGGAAGAGAGAACGGCGACTTGCAGCTTGCGGGTATCAGCATAAAAAGCATAAAGTTGACCCGTCTTTACCATGGTATTCTGTTGACTGGACTTAACCGAAAAGATAAAGACTGCCAGGCGAATTGGGCTCACCCTGAAGCAACTCTTGAGCCCATCCATCTCTTGCTCCAGTATGCGCTTGGGTGCGACTGGATCTGGAGGCGGCGGCATTGCCTTGATGTCTTTGTCGATATGCGTGAGTAAAGGGCCATCCCTGGACGACGTAGACGCCTTACGGCCTCCACGAGGTTTCGGGGCCATCCTAATTTAAGACAGAGAGGTAGGTAGGGGCGCAGGCAAACAAAGACATACCAAACCCTCGACACGTCCACTTTTTGGATACCGCCAGGTTCATCATACTGCGACCGCGACCGACATGGGCAGCTTCGCCATCAGCTGGCAGACCAAAAAGGAGGATGAGAGCGGGCTCAGCTCGTACTACAACAACAAAACGACCATTATCCAGGAGGCCCGCGTATTCAATGAATCCCCCATAAGCCCAAGAAAGTGTCGAGCACTGCTAACACGGATAGTCTACCTGCTCTATGTCGGTGAGACCTTTGGCACGCAAGAGGCAACGACCCTGTTCTTTGGGACCACGAAGCTCTTCCAGCACAAAGATGTAGGCGGTAACTCGTTGTGCAGAATTTGGGCTGATTGAAGTGACAGAGTGCACTGAGGCAAGCCGTCTATCTCGCTATCAAAGAGCTCGCGACAACTGCCGAGGATGTTATCATGGTCACAAGTAGTATTATGAAGGACATGCAGCCCAACTCGGAGGTTATATACCGGCCAAATGCTATTCGTGCACTGTGCCGCATCATAGATGTATGTCGTGTCCTAACTCGCGTCTATGCACGTCTCATTACTTCTTCGTATAGCCTTCAATGGCTCAAGGAGTCGAGCGTTTCTTCAAAGCCGCCATCGTTGACCGCAACCCCTCAATATCCTCCGCTGCTCTTGTGTCTTCCTATCACCTCTTTCCTCTCGCGAAGGACGTCGTCAAACGTTGGGTTAATGAAGCCCAAGAGGCCGTCAATGCGAAGGCGTCTTCTTCTTTCTTTGGTGGATCTTCTGGTGGCTATCTAGGTTTTGCAAACTCCTCTTCACAGAATAGTGGACAGCAAGCCATTCATTCGAGCAGCTATATCGCACAATACCATGCGTTGGGCTTGCTGTATCTTATGCGACAGCAAGATCGGATGGCTGTAACGAAAATGATACAACAACTTGGCGGTGGAAAATCCGGAGCCGGTACTACATTGAAGAACCCTATGGCACTGTGTATGCTCATTCGTTATGCTGCGAAAGTCATGGAGGAAGATCCCAAGTGAGTTTTCCTTCGCATACCTGTCCTGAGTTTCTCTGAACGTATTTCAGTGTCCAGAAACAGATGCTTGATTTGATGGAGGGATGGTTGCGTCACAAGAGCGATATGGTTAACTTTGAGGCTGCCAGGGCAATCTGTGAGACACGAAATGTAACTCCAGCACAACTTACAAAATCTATAACCGGTGAGAATCTTTGGATACATCGCATATTTCTGCTTCTGACGTGATATTAAAGTCCTGCAGCTCTTTTTGTCTTCTCCCAAAGCCGTATTGAAGTTTGCTGCTACCCGTACTCTTGCTACACTAGCTTTGACACACCCAGCAAGCGTCGCTGCCTGCAATGTCGATCTCGAAAGCCTCATCACAGACTCCAACAGGAGTGTCGCGACATATGCTATCACAACCTTGCTCAAGGTAAGTTTTTTTGATCATGCTTCGAGGACAGCTCATATAATGTTTCCAGACTGGCAACGAAGCCTCTGTCGATCGCCTCATCAAGCAGATTACTGGCTTCATGTCCGAGATCAGTGACGAGTTCAAAGTAATCATTGTCGACGCAATCCGTTCTCTTTGCGCCAAGTTCCCTACAAAGCATGCTTCCATGCTCGCCTTCCTTTCCGGTGTCCTACGGGACGAAGGCGGTTATGACTTCAAGCGTGCTGTTGTTGAAGCTATCTTCGACATGATCAACCGCATTTCCGAATGCAAGGAGCAAGCTCTATCGCATCTTTGTGAATTTATCGAAGATTGTGAATTCACGAAACTCTCCGTCCGTATTCTACACCTCCTGGGTCTCGAGGGACCAAAATCACCTCAACCGGCGAAATTCATCAGGTTTATCTATAACCGGGTTGTCCTGGAGAATGCTACTGTTCGAGCCGCTGCTGTCTCCAGCTTGGCGAAATTCGGTGTTAATTCATCTGATGCTGGCTTCCAAAACAGCATCGGTGTCCTTCTTAACCGGTAGCGTACCCTTTACTCCTACCATTGTTGTTCTGGCCTCATCGTTTTCAAGGTGTTTGGATGATGTTGATGATGAAGTTCGTGATCGTGCTGCGCTCTATCTGAGGGTGTTCAAGGAGAAGTCCTTGGCACAAACTTTCGTTCAGGAAGGTGTGTTGTTCTCGATGTTCGTCCCGAATTTGTTCTACATTTCATTTTCACTAGAATCTGTCTTTTCTTTGGCGGCCTTGGAAACGAAGTTGGTGGCATATATGAAGGATCCTGAAGCTGCGGCACAGCCACTCGACGTGTCATCAGTTCCTCGGATCAGCCGTGCACAAGCTGCTCAAGAAGCTGCTCGTATGGTCTTCATTTTATGGTGACAGCAACCGTCTGATCCTCCCGAATAGGTCCTAGTACTTTGGATATTATCGGTGTTCCGACTACCCACAGACCTTCCGACTCACCGCCTCCTCCCACGGCAGCAGAGCAGCAATCTGCTTATCTTGAACAGCTATCAGAAGTTCCCGAATTCGCGTCATATGGACCTGTGTTCAACAGTACAGCGAAGCCTGCGCAACTTACGGAAAGCGAAACCGAGTACCAGGTCACTTGTGTCAAGCACATCTTCAAAGAACATGTCGTTTTCCAGGCGAGTTGCAATAAGCGCGCTGTATACGCATTCAACTAACGTCACTTTGTAGTACAATGTGTCGAATACTCTTCCCGATACCGTTTTAGAACAAGTTTCGGTCATTATGCAACCTCAGTCCGATGATACAGGACTAACGGAAGACTTCATAATTCCCGTGCCCAGCTTGAGCGCATCAACGTCGCCAAGCATAGTCTACGTCTCTTTCACTCGTGAATCCCCCGACGATTACGCAGTAGGATCTTTCGCATGCACGCTTAAATTTATTAGCAAGGAACTGGATCCGTCAACTGGGGAGCCAGAGGATGAAGGTTACGAGGATGAGTATCAGTTGGAAGAAGTGGAACTTAGTGCTGGAGGAGACTACATCATTCCCAGTTATGCGATGTTTGGATCAGAATGGGATAGGCTTCGGACAGGGCCCAGCGTCACCGAGACATTTGCCTTGTCTTCCATGGATAGCATTAAAGGTGAGACGGCGCGTATTTTTGATGCCGGATGCTAATGGTAGCATCTTTTAGCCGCCTGTGATTCAATTATCGAGATCCTCAACATGGAGCCGTTGGGCGGCACGGAGATCCCACAATCAACATCAGTGCATACGCTCCAGCTGTCTGGCCTGGTAACAGGCGGCGGCGGTAAAGTATTAGTTCGCTGTCGAATGACTTTCTCCCGAGGCCAGGGTGTAACTCTAGAACTTGGGGTGAGGGCCGAGAAAGAAGAAGCATGCAACTTGGTCCTGGCGGCAGTGAGCGGCTGAGGTAATTCGTATTTAACAACTTTATGTTTTGCTGTGAATACAAGTGGATTAGAGGCATACGATTCAGATCTGTTGAGCACCGGGTACAGAAGAGTTGTTGTACACACCAAAATCGGTACTCGGTGTCGGAGTAGACCCGTATACAGACGTTGCCTTGATTAGAAATGTGTCTCATACATAATCGTAAGATAAAGAATGAATTGTGACCACCAGCGACCGTCCAAGGCCGTCACCACCGCGTCGCGCCATGCCCTCGAATTATACCTTGAACAGCCCGTCGCTGCCGTTGGCAAAGGTCATCCATGTCGACACCAGAGGCGCCGTGATCCTGTCGGAAGAGTCGCCTGAGGTGAGAATTTGCCCGTGCTCTGTGGTGCGGCGCTCACACGACTCGCACAGACGAGGGACAGCCGCGGAATATACCTTCCGAACCACATAGAGCCAGTGTCGCACATCGCGGTGGACGTGAGCCGTCTGTTTCCGTGGTTTCCGCAACGGAACTCATCAGCGTCTTTTCTCACAGATTGGCGGTTCGCTTGCCAAGGTCGTGTACTTTACACGCTCGCCGGACCCGCCGTCGTCGCCCTCCATCGCTGCCACCCACGGGTCCAGCTCGCCCAGCACCATCTCGACGCCACGCTCCCTCTCCCCGTCCAATGACGTCGCCCCCTCCTCCTCGTCCCCGTCCGGCTCCTCCCATGTCAAGCTCAGCGGCGCCCTCACACCGCTCGTGCTCGATGCCCAGAACCACGACCTGCCCGTCTTGGACAGCAACGGCCTCTTGCGCGACTCCATGCTCCGGCGGACCTCCCAGCACTTCCCCGGCGGGTCCCTCAATTTCGAGCGCTTCGAGACGGACAACATCCACGAGTGCGTGGCGTTCATCCAGGAGCTGATAGAGCGCTCGGCACAGGTGAACGAGGTGTCGATAGAGGACATGCGCAAGGGCGTGAAGATCATGGCCACCGGAGGCGGAGCGCACAAGTTCTACGAGCTCTTCAAGGACCAGCTGTGCGTCGAGGTGCGGCGCGAGGACGAGATGGAGTGTCTCATTGAGGGACTAAAGTTTATCACCCTCATCCCAGACGAGGTGTACTATTTCTCCGACGAGCTCATCCAGAGCGTGTCCCACTCCACACCGGTCAAAAATGGCGTCAATGGCGTCTATGAGCGGCCCAGTCCCAATCCTCCGTCGTATTCTGTGACGTTCGAGTCGCATCCAACACCGCAGCTGCCGTGCCTCCTGGTGAACATCGGTTCTGGGGTGTCGATTATCAAGGTGGATGAGGACGGCAAGTTTGAACGTGTCAGCGGTACCAGTCTAGGTGGCGGAACCTTGTGGGGTCTGCTCAGTCTGCTGACACCAGCGACGACATTCGATGGCATGTTTCTCTGTCACTGAACACGGGATGATGATCTGACTTTGCGATTGCAGAGATGCTCAAGTTCTCGGAGAATGGCGATAATGCCTCCGTGGATATGTTGGTCGGCGACATCTATGGACAGGATTACTCTAAGCTTGGGTTGAAGTCGACGATGATTGCTAGTTCCTTTGGCAAAGTGTTCAAAAAGGGCGGTGAAAAGGGTAAATTCACCGCGGAAGATATCAGCAAAAGCTTGCTATACGGTGTTTCGAATAACATTGGACAAATTGCGTACGTGGCCGTACCTTGCCAGGTTATCTGATAGCTAAAGAGATTTGCAGGTACATGAATGCTGAAAAATACAATCTGGAGAGGATTTACTTTGGGGGATGCTTCATTCGAGGTAGGTCGATTACCTTTCTTTGTTATCTCAGCTGATTCCATGTGCAGGACATGCTGCTACAATCATGACCTTGTCTTATGCGATCCGGTTCTGGAGCAAGGGCACGAAGCGTGCCTTATTCCTACGTCACGAAGGATTCTTGTGGGTATTTCAGGGACATCTAAGTATCGCAATATTCTAACCTATTTTCAGGGGAGCCATAGGAGCATGGCTGAAGAACATGACCCCGGAAGATGCCTGAAAGATACCTCTATAGTTTGCCGTATTTAACAGTTACCCTACATTATCTGATGGCAATGATACACACTAATACGCGGAGTTATTAAAACGAACCATTCCGACAAGTCAGCGTCGGAAGAAGCTGAAACAACACCAAGTAAATGGATACTGCTACCCCGTGTCTGGCATGTAAATCGTGATGGAAAGTAGCGGCGTTGTGTACCGGAAAAACGGTGAGTGCAAGGCCGATGAGTGCCGCAGAGGTGTACCGGATTTTATCAGTTTGAGACGATATCGCACCCTCCGGTCAGCAGAAATGACAGGAATCTAATTATTGCACTGTTGGCTCGATATGGCAAAGCCTCGTGGGAGCAATCCAAGGCAAGCGAACAAAGTGGGACTATCGACTGATGCAGCTGCCAGCGAATGCTATATACACTAATATACGACTAGTACCGTATGCTCTGAGGATGCTCAAGACGAAGACGAGAGCCAGGCAGCGACGGATCGATGAAAGAGGAAGAGAAAAAAAAAAGTTCGCACGGGAGTTAATGGAAAGTAGGCATATCATAACTGAATATGGTTTGTCATAACACGGCTCTTTCTTAAACCTTGCTCTTTGTTTGTGCGATGCCTCCCTCGACGACCGACCGCCCAAAGAAACCTCGCAACCGCCATTCGCCCCACCAGCTCGCTGCCCTCAACGAGCTCTACGAACGGGACGAGCATCCAGCCCTCGAAGTCCGTACTTCCTTGGCTGAGCAGCTGGGAATGTGTGTCTTTCTTTCTTTTATTTTCTGCGTCTGCCGACACCCATCGACATCTCATCAGGGAGACAAAGACCGTCAACTCTTGGTTCCAGAACAAACGGGCCAGCACAAAGAAACGAACCGTTGCCCAGCGCAGCCTTCCCTACGACAGCCCCCATATGAATCCCCAGCTCACCTCCAACTCGTCCTCTGCGTCGACCACCCCCCGGCCCTCAGAGCTCGGCGACTACCAGGACGACGATTATCTGCTTGGTGCATTCAGTTCTCCTTATCACTTTTTCACACATCTGACTTCAGTCACAGAGCCTCCTTCTTTCAATATAGAGAGCGACAGCATGCCCAGGCGTCTCCGACTGCGCCCCACCACCGACCAGGCCGATGAACTCAAAAGGGCATACAGCGTCAATCCCCATCCCACTACCGAGCAGAGACAGGCCCTAGCCGAGCGCACTGGCATGTGAGTCCTTTCATTTTTGACGATCGTGATGATTTAGCTGATTTCCATTTTAGGCGCTACCAGAGCGTAACCAACTGGTTCCAAAACCAACGCAGTCTTGCTAAAAAACGAAAAGAGGATGACCCAGAGGCACCTATTCACGCCGAGTATTCTGCAGAAAGTCGGTCCTATTCGGCGTTTCCCCCTGCCAACAGGCATCCTTCACTGGCGCTCCCCCCAGCCAGCAACCATCCTTCGCTCGCCCTGTCTCGAGGTCGACGTTCTCCCAGTGCACAGTCGTCGACACAGGATGATTCTCCCCCCAGACGGTCCTCTTCAAGGCGCAGTGCAACGCCTTACAGCATGAGCTCCCGTCTCCGGAGGGCCCGCCCTGAACCCCACCAATTGGAGGCCCTCAAAGGCTTATTCGACAAGAATCCCACCCCAACAATCGAAGAACGCTCCATTCTTGCGCACGAAATCGGAATGTGAGAGCCACTCCCCATTTGATCCCCAAGCATTGACAAACTATTTTTCCCAGGGACCTCGGTAAAGTGACCAACTGGTTCCGAAACTTGCGTCAGACATCTCGGAGACGTGCAAAGAAGAGCGGAAGCGGTGATGACGACGACGATTATGGCTTTCCTTATTCTTCGCAGCTGCACTCCGCTTCGGTGTCACGCTATGGGTCTCCTTCGTCCTCGTCTGATGATGCCATGGATTACGACGAGGAGCCTCATCCTACTGTGGGTCACTCTGACGACATCGGGAGCGACGAGGAGATCCAGGAGGCTGTGACTCCTTCGCCATCACCATCGCCTCCTCCTCGCACGATGCCGTCACCCTCTCGACAGCCTTTTGCTGTGCCCCTTGATGCTCTGATCAACTGCGTCGAACTCGAACGTGCTACCATGAAATTCACTAGCGGTATCAAAGCGGAAGACGCCTTCCTCCTACTCAGCTTCCAGCAACAATATGTGCATTAACATTGTACGCTGTCTCTCCTCGGCTGCTATGTGTACTAACCCTGCGTATCCCTTCAGACAGTCACTCTGCATTTTTTATCCAATTAAAACACGACTTTTCGTCGGGACCTCATTGGTGGCTTGCGACAGTCTCCGTTATCGTATTGTTCTGTCTAATTCTCGTTAACGTTTTGCATCTCTCATATGTCATCTGTCCAATAACCTCCCTACTCTGTTGCGCTTGCAGTGTGATATTGATATTATTGTCTCCCCCCAATCCTGTGTTATACTCACCGATATGTAGCCCCCATAACTCTCTCGTTCGTGCTGGTGGTTAGGTGTTGGATGATAAAATGTTATTCTAATATTTGATACCCCCATTTAGTTCGAAATAGCAAAATTGAATTTGTTCCTGGGCCGCAGTCAATCACGCTGTTCTGCGCCGGCGATCTTGTGGAGCTCGAGGATTGTATACGGTGATTGTTGGGGTACTTATCTGGTCTTATCGCCTGGTGCCTTGTTTCTTCCATGAACGAACGTGGCAAGCCAAATGATCCCGTTTTCATCTGTTGGGAACCTCGAGGCAGTGATGCATCATTGCTTTTTTACTCATTAACATTGATCGCGGCCTTGGATCTGGAGTCAGCATGCTTAGTAGCCGATGTTTCCTGTGCAGCTGATCTTTTCAATAGCTTCACTGGTAGACTTTGGAAAAGACTCGTTTTCCTTGCTACGATAGAGACAGCCCACGATCTGAAGGGGAAACGTAACTTCCCAGAGACTTTTCCAAACTAGTCATGTCGACAACGCCTTGCACGTTTCGTACTCTGGCCGTGTCATGAGGGACTGGTGATGTACTGACCCAACTAAGATCTACTACATATGACCTTGAGATATCTATTCGTTTCTCTTCCTTTGTTGTTTAGCGAGTAATACCGACTCATTCTGGGAGATGCGCAGGGAAATGTGGGCCCCGTGGCTATTTTCTATTCACTTGAAAGCTATTTGCATGATTCGAAAGGTCGTTCACATCCCAACTTATGACCACGTCGTGTAGTGATCGTCTAGATTGCAGGACGACCATGCTAGAACAATCAGTGCAGGTGACAGGCTTCCTTGGATTCTGCCAACCTGCTGTAGAATGCCTGGGCTACCACTGATATCACACGGCAACTAAACAAGTAACCTTCTATCGAAACATGTCGATCGACACTGGCGTATAACTTCGAATTCTGAAGTTTGTGCCGAGCGTCCGAGGCTATTGGAAGTGGTGCCTCAAACCTCGGGGTTTCAACTGATCCAAAAAAAAATAGCCGAAGCGAGCATGACAGAGAAGGCTCTAGTTGGTAGGTAATAATGGAGTCGATGATATGTACACGGTAACAGCGTGAAAGGCGGAAGGAATACAAATATGATACAAGTTTCGGGATGAACGAGAAGACGAAAATGATCCAGTGATGCATTATTGAAGGTGGTGAAGTAAAGATGCGTGCAAAGATGTTCAACGTGGAGAGCGAGAAGAGATAGTGTACATATAAAAGGGTGGGGATATACCAGCCTCACATAATTCTGAATGCACCTGGTCGTGAATAAAAACAAAGTATCGCGAGGATAAATGTCGCAAAGGCAATGGGAATAGCAAACAGCGCGCTGAGCGCGTCGCTGATGTTTACGATGGTGGGCCGAAGGATAGAAGATCGAAGAGTGAGGGCCTGTTTCTGTTGGGAGTAGCGAGACGACCGTGAAACACTGGGAAGGGGCACGACGCCATCAACGAGATCTTCAAGAGTATCGGGATGATGCAGGGACAGGCCCAGGTCTCTGTCCACCCGATTCAGCGTGACTCCGGTCAACCACCACGATTCGCACTCCATTTCCGGCACGACGACAACGTTTGTGTCGCGCAATAGCGGAAAGAAACGTCGGCAACGCGAGCTTCCCATGACAACTTTGCAGCCAAAATGCTCCAGCACGACGGATACGGCCTCCCAGATCACGTCTTGCGAACTGGTTGACGGCGTCGAGCGGCCGCGGAGGAGGCGAAGCGATTTTCTGGAGAGGTAGTGCTCGAGCCAGTGGACGCGATCAACAAATCGCTTAGGGTTGATGGTAGTTGTGGGACGATGGCGAATACGGGGCGTCGCGACGTCAACGCACGAGCATGCACCCGAGAACTGTTCCCATTCCCAGATATCCTTCCCATACACGTCCTGGTTGTACGCAATGCAATCGGAGCACAAAAGGACGCGCAGCGATGATTCGTATCGCTTCAGCGCAGAAGCTGAGCGGTCGATTAGTTCGGTGGTGACCGCAAGAAGGAGGTGAGAACGTATTAGAAGCAGGATTTCGGTGGGCATCGCAAGAAGGGACGAGCAGGACGACGGTAAAGGCGACTTGGAGGTGATAACCGAGTCGAGTGTCCGTACCTCGTCGGAAAGATATGCAAGGGAGGCGTGCATCAACGTCGACCGCGAGGTGACGACCGACGGCTTGGACATGGTAAAGTCGTGGAAAAGAGGGCAAAGGGCCGAACATTTCGACTCAGTATTGGCTGTATTTAAATAAATCAGCGAGCGAGAAGAAAGTAAAAGCTGTGCCCTTGCCATTTTGGGGAGAGTGACATGACGTGAAGTTTCCGCGGCCTAGGCGACGATTATTGACTCGGAATCATTCTGGCAACCGCCGCTGCAGCGTCATTCTCCACCCAACGACTGCTCGTAGTACAGCGCCAAGGGGTCGATATTTCCCTCAGGCAGTAGACACGAACAGCGCCGCCGCGAGACCCGGGTGTCGCGACCAGACGTAATCATCTTCAATTTGCGTCTTTTGCATCACGGATGATTGCGTAGCAAAAAAGTAACTTTAAATGCGGCTACCAGGAGGAAGGAGGCCGCAATAGGTCAGAAGAGAAGACCATGGCAAGGAGCAGCGGAGAACAGCAAGAACTAGAAAACTGCGTCAGAGAACCAGCCGCAGGGAGGAATTCGAATCGCGGCGTTGTAATCTCCGAATGGATCTGGCTCCTCTGCACAGCCACATGCAGAAACTAAGTAAGGCTGCGTTCGAGAAAGCCGATAAGCGCACAGCGAAGTTATGTCCCACAAGTGCAAGCTTTGTTTGGCATAAAATCAATTCACAAGTAGTACGGCACGTCAAATTTCGACGAAATCTGGAAGGTACTTGTACTCGCCTCCGTCTCGACGCTAAGTAAACGAGCCAGCAAATCATCGGTAGATAATCCGTCCAGATGGTTATTCAATACACAGACTGCGGTCACCGTTCCACATTCGCCCGAAGAAATTTCCTCGGACGAATTCGACAATGCCTCGTGTATCGCTTCGTCCTCGCTGTCCGTCACGGTAGCCTCGCGTTTCCGTTCTGAATCGTCCATTGTACGATGTGGTTCTGAGGTGCACCACCAGCTCATTTGACCATTCTATGGAACACTCATTCACTCGTACGTCTTCATGCAGGCTTACTTCTTGAATCTTGAATGGCATTATCCTTTTCGGCGCTGAAGTACATTACTATCACGTCCTTCAAGAATATTCTAAACCATGAGTCTAAGAAACCGTGTGGTGAAAAGCCACCAAATTCCCTGTACATGATCAGTCTTGAGTGCTAAATCTGTTGATGCATACCGTGACTGATCCTGCTGGCTACTGATTTCTTGGCTTTTCCAAGGACTGATGTGCATTGGTGTAATCTTGCGCTTACTCCCTTTGATCCGGCACTTCAATGATATACTATCTATTATCGATATGAACTTGGAAGCGCTTCGACTTGTATCGCTGTGGCACACCCAAAAAGACAAGCTATGAAGGTCACGTCTTGCGCAGCGCATGTGTACGTACTCAGATTACATCTCCCGTTGTGCCGCTATGTGTAAACATGATGAAACCAACAATAACATGGTTGAACACGTACATAACATCCGCAACGGCTTCCTCCCACATACTCCTTATGAACAGCTAATTGCCATGGCGGCTAGTACTTTGATCAGATCCACATACCTTGCTGCTTTCGAGATCTAATTATTCATGGAATCTCTTATGTGAAAGCTATGGGGGGTTTTACCACGAGGTTTTTCAGTTCTTTCAGTTCTTTCCACTTACTGCTCATGAGCGTTCTCCACTTACATTAACTTCATGAAAGATTCAAACTGACGTAGCGGCGTGTAGGATGTCTACGCACTTTCCGTATACATCCGCCGTCGGGTCTTGAAACTCTGATGTATTCATAGTGAGGAGAAGAGTCTATACAAATGCGCAGTAATACAGAGCAACAGTCAAACAATTACACGAAGATAGAGTTATCCACTAGTACTGGTTACCTTTATTCAGTTAATCGAGATCATCCCATCCACCGGGTACGTGATTTCCACCTCGACTTGAACTGCTGTTGCGTCGATCTGGGGGTGCGGATGACGATGATGGGTTACCACCTGTGGATGAGCGGTTAAGACGCGCGGACGTCCCGAACAATGACTGTAAAAATCCAGCGGGATGACCACCTGCAGCTGGCGACCGTGATCGCGAAGCAGTCCTGGGGTCGTTGCCACTGGTCTGGCTACTCCCAGGCTGTGAATGATGTTCGGGTTGTGCGATCAACTGATGTCTGTTATGAAGTGAGCACTTTGTGCATCTCGGGTGCACATAGGCGCTTACCTGCATACGGGACAAGTTCCACTGGATTTGAGCCACGGTAATATACATGGTTCGTGGAAAGGATGACTGCAAGGCAGAGTCACGACAACCTGCTCGTCAGGATCCTCAGTCTCAAGTGAGAACTGCTCTTTGCATACAGCGCAGTCTTTCTGAAGAGTTGGGGCTTTCACAATACGTCAGTGGAGCCACAACATTACAACCTCGAGGTGAACGTACATCCTGATACTAAAACTTCCCTCGGGAGTTCCTTCATTATTTGCTCAGTGGCAGGTACGGGATGATGAGCGTTGCTCTCCATCAACTGTGTAATAATTTCGTCCAATGCTACACGATAGTCAGAAGGTATACATTCAAATTGTTAATAAACTTACCTTCTTGATTGAAGACGTAGTCACCCATCCGACCATGTTCTGCACCGAAACCACGCGCGAACATCTCGTTCAGAGATCCCGTTGGGCCACCAAGTAGCGTCAGTAGATACTGAGCCATGAGTGAGCCATCGATGCCGGAATCACGATGATCTGCATCGAAATCTCTACGATGAAACCTGTATACGTCTGTGTCAGCTCAAGCATAATTTGTACAGGCTCCTCACTCTGACATGGTCGGTGGTCTGCCACCCAGTGTATTACTTCCTCCAATCGTATATGTTCTTACACCGGTATTATTTCTTACCGAGAAAGTTAGACTTGGAGCCTGACAGACGTTTAAAAGATGAAATATACACCCTTGCGACACGACTCACGGAACCAGATTCAGAGCGGCCACCAAAGGGACTCCGATGCTCTCTTTCAGCATTTCTTCGTGGAGGCATGCCAAATAGGCTTTGAAGTGCAGCTGTATCAAGTTGAGGCTTCGCATTCAGCAGTGAAGATAAACATGAACGGACGAATGTAGGCATCTGAGTCCAAATCCTCAGTATCCAAAGGATGTCCGAATTCTCGTGGGTCATCCGATGGATTATCCATCTACAATTACATTATATTTGTGTTCGGGTAAATGGGAAATCAGGTGTGTTAATCGATACCTTTTCGACGAACGAGCCACGACATGACGCACATACAGGGTCCGGAACCTTGTATTCATTAAAGAAGAACAACTGGGGTGTGCATTCTATCACTCACCATTAAAGGCCGCGTCTCCGCGCCACACTGTGTGTCGACTGCTCAGTCCAAGAGCAACAGCTAAGATGATGATTGGACGTACTTCATGGCAGTACCAAAGAGGTTCTCGGTGTGACATTATGAGCAAGAATATCGGATTACTTGGTCGTCCTTGGCCTGCCAACTAGCAGGAATGAAGAAAGGCGAAAGTAATGACGGTGGTAGGAGTTCAAGCCGGAATATTGGCGTCGCTGCCTTGATTAGTAGCATGTAATGTCACGCATGATGTCACGCGTTGAGAATTGGTCTTACTTAATCGGAGTTCTTCTTCTTTCCACTGTCTTCTATCCAACACGACGGACTCGGGGTAAGTGGAGATATTCGTGTATCTCTTTATCTTGCGATGATTTTCTAGTTCCCTATTATACGAACGCCTTCTTGCGTATGAGATCATACACTGGGTTGACTGATCCTTACTCGTCTTTTCCTCGTTGCTATCTGGCAAGGCGGCGTTGCTGACCATCTCTACTGCAGGTCGATGTTTTCTTGGGAGGCGTTGTCATCGTCAGTTATCGTTTACGCGGTTGCTTACGATGTCGGATCAAGACTACGTTTTCTCAAGACCATTAGGAAAGTATACCGATGTTTTGTGGTCCCGTTCAAAAACTTCCTGACCCTGGAGGATCTGGCGGATCCTATTGGAGAACTTGCAATGCCATCTGTTCCGGTGACCCGTGCTTTGTCTGTTCTCGCGTGTCTTCAAGCTTTTGGTTGGCTGGGTTGTCTTGTATACGCCCTCGTCCTCAACGGTGCTTCGCTTTCTTACACGTCCCTTTTGGCAGCCTTTTCGTGGGTAAGTAATCTCTGTCATCAATATTCGAGGCCCTTACCTTGCTTTCAGTGCTATATCCTGTGCAGGACTTTGGCCCTACCTCCTGCTTCACCGCCGTATCTTTCAATCCTCTACGCCTTTCTTCAGGCCTTTACGTCACTCACGAGGCTCAGCGTGGAATTTACGAAAACTTACGATGGTAGAGTAGTAGTGCTTAATTTCTTCTGCTTGATTATAGCAAGCCTTTTTGTGTACATCGCGGGCACTCTACCTGTGCAGCGAGTGCGTCCTGCACTGAATATTGCTCAATACAAAGATGTACGCTTCTCGAATTGGTGTTGAGGGATTCTTTTTTGAAAGTGCGATGCCAGATGCCATCTATATCGTTGTCCATGCCTGAAGATGATGTGACACTATGGAGTTGGTTTACCTTTTCATTTGTTGAACCACTCTTCAGCCTTGCCAATGCTCGAACTCTGAATGAAAGTGATGTATGGAGTTTATCGCCCTATTTTCGGCACAAGAATCTCTTCAATAAATACCTCGAATACCACAAACGGTACAGTCATTGTCAGTATCTCTTATACCCGTTTCGACATTACGATCCTGCAGATATCCCAATCACTCCTTGATCCGATTTTTGATCGTCTCTAACTCTCTTGACCTAATTTTGGATGTTGTCCTAGAATTGTGGAGTGCTGTTGTTGGTCAGTTGCCATACCCGATAGACGGATAAAGACTAAGTGACTTAGGCTTCCTTCCGGCATATGCTCTTCAGGAGATACTGTCAGATTTAGCCGAAGACACTCCAGAATCAAGACAAGATGCGTATTACTGGGCTGCCGTCACCTTTCTGGCGCATCTTTCCTTTGCCCAACTGGACCTGTTCCAAGGCTGGCACACTAGAAGGTGCTACGAGCGCACTCGTGGACAACTATTCTGTGCTTTACATTACAAATCGCTGAGAAGACAGAACATCGAAGGTCAAGTGAAGCACGAAGGCTCCGAGAACGAAGGTGGTGCACATCTTGGCAAAATAGTCAATCTAATGCAGTAAGCTCTTAATTCGAATTGTACTATCGGAGACCTTACCTTGTCATCAGAGGCGACGCGTATGCTGTGTCTCAAAGATTTTGGGAGTTCTCTAGATTGATCACGTCGCCGATTCGTTTGATTATTGCGCTCGTATTCCTGTACAAGTATGTTCTTTTCTTCAGCAGACTAGAGCAGACTCAAACCGAGAGATCAGTGTCATGGGATGGGCGGCGCTTTCGGGCGTTGTCGTTGTCCTCGTCGCATACGTGTTTAACTATCCGCTTGCTACCTACAACATATCGGTGACGTCCTTAACGTATTCTTACCTGATTTCCATGTCTTGCTTATTATACTTCCCTTAGATCACCAGAGCATCTTGGAAGGCAAAAGACGCTAGGACGGGTGCCGTCAACGAGCTTCTGCAGAATATAAGATTCTTGAAGTTCTACGGATGGGGTAGGAGACAGTTCTTTCTGAAGATATTGTTGCTCAATTCTTGCTGCAGAGTACCATTGGTCATCAAAGACGGAAAGCGCGCGCGAAACAGAGCTGAAATGGCGTGTCAAGGAGAACATTGTGGCCACCTTGATTTCTTTTATTTGGTCCGTCGTCCTGCATATTCATCTCATCAGTCCTTACACTCTGCACGAAAAATAGGACATGGATGCCCTCAGCAACTGCGCTGACAACGTTCCTTTGCTACACCTTAGTAGCAGGTCAACGACTGACGGTTTCGAAGGCATTCACTGCCATTGCACTTTTTTCGCAGCTTCAAGGGCCCATGACTTCACTACCGGGCCAGATTTTTGCTATACTTCACGGTAAATAGAGCATATTCTTTCTCGTTCGTGGACTAATGTGCGAGCAGCTTACGTTTCTATGCAACGCATTGAAAAGTTTTTGGAAGAAGAGGAGGTGCCTGAGTGGGCATCCACATTTACCGCCTCAGGCTCTCCTCCTGAAAATACTGAGCATATAGGATTTTCAGAGGCCACCTTCGAGTGGGGAGCTGCTCCAAAGACGCCGTCATCCCTCTCTCGGTTTCAATTGGGCCCATTAAGTGTCGTCTTCCCGAATGCCAAACTGACGGTGATCAGCGGATCAACAGGTAGTGGTAAAAGCGCGATGTTATCTGCTCTACTGGGAGGTTAGGTCTCATGATAATAATCCGTCACCGTGCAGTTATTTATCTATGGTTCATTTCTCAGAGATGCATTGCTTGTCCGGCAAGGTGTCCTTGAACAAACAGTTCCATCAAGTGGCTTACTGTGCCCAAAATCCATGTAGGTCTTATTCTTCGTAGACTCCAAACAAGCGCCAAGTCATAAATGGATTCCCAGGGCTAGAGCATGCCACCATTCGTGACAATATCGTATTTGGATCTTCTTTTGGTTACGACGAAGAGAGATATAATGCCGTTGTGGAAGCCTGTGCTTTGGTGAAAGACCTAGATATACTCGAGGCTGGTGATATGACAGGTACATCGCATCATTTTGTCACGACGTGTCAGTGCTTCAGTTTTCCACAGAAATCGGAGAGAAGGGAATAACACTCAGTGGAGGACAAAGGGCGAGAATCGCCCTTGCTCGGGCCATGTATTCGGAAGCCAAGGTCTGCGTTGTCTTATTGTACAATCTTTTTCTGACAACATTTTCCCATTTCTAGTGTATTCTCCTTGACGATCCGTAGGTCTTCGTTCGTCTGTATGATCTAGTTAAGCTTAATAACCTCTTTTCAGGCTTGCAGCAGTGGATATGCACACCGCACAGCATCTCGTGGAAAACTGCTTGTCCGGAAGCCTCGCAAAGGGTCGTACCATCATTCTAGTGACGCATCATATCGGTCTTTGCCTTCCAATCACTTTCTATATCATAGAACTATCCCACAGGAAAATCCTGCAGCAGGGATCCGTGCAGGAGCTCGAAAATCAGGGCATTTTGCACAAAGTCATTGATACGGAGGACCAGCCATTTGCCTCTGATGTCGACTCGGAACCATCTGCAACAATAGCCATGAACGAAGCGGATGAACTCAATAACGATTCTGAGTCACGTAAACCTCAGCTCAAGTCTGGAAATGGGAAACTCATCCAAGTGGAAGCTCGAGCCGAGGGCCGCGTCTCCTTGAGGACGTACTTGACTTACATCCGAGCAGCGGGCATAATTTCTTGGATACTAACAGTTTTTCTCATGCTCTTGATTCGTTCCATTAATATCAGCAATCAAGTTTTCCTCTCGGCATGGGGAGAGGCGTACGAAGATCACAGCGCCTTGACTGCATTCATAACCCGCGTCGTAACGTCCAGCTTGACATACCCTTGGAGCAGGTTCCCCTCTCCAGACACTGATGTAAAGCCTTGGCTCATGGTATACTTCTATATATCAATGGCCGGAGCGTTTTCCGTCGTCTCCTACATCTCTCTAGGTTACTACGCGAGCTTGCAAGCCTCCCGCTCGCTCTTCATATCGCTGCTCCGCCGAATCACACGCGCCCCGTCTCGCTTCTTTGACACCACGCCCATAGGCCGAATACTGAATCGATTCACCAGCGATATCAACACTATCGACGGGGCTTTACAAAATTCCGCGAGGCAATGCCTCTCGGGGATCCTCGACTTTGTGGCATCATTCTTGGTTGTCCTCGTGGTCGTCCCGACGTTTGCGCCCTTTGCGTTGTTCATCGCTTGGTTGTACATTCGTTTGGCGCCGTCGTACATTAGGGCGTCGCGTGATCTCAGGAGACTGGAGTCGGTGTCGCTCTCGCCTGCTTTTGCGGGGTTCGATGAACTTCTGAGAGGGATAGTTCATGTCAGGGCGTTTGGGATGGAGCAAAGGTATCAGAATGCATTTTACGCCAAGGTGAGGCAGTTATGTTTGGCGTATTGTAAATGCATGTTGACACTTCTGCTTGTAGGTTGACAGGTTTCAAACCTTTGATCACGTATATGTAGGCAACTTGAAGTAGTCCTGATATCTGATTCTTATTCTTTCTGCTAGTGGCTAGTAAGTGGATGGCTCAGATGGAGATACGACTGTAAGTACCTGCCATCGATATTCGTCTGGGAGCTTATTCCCTCCTTAGGTTTAGGATCTGTTGTTGTCTTCGCCACAACTATCTTTGCATTATGGATGGGAGTACGAAGTGGAGCTGCTGCCATTGTCATAGTCCAGTCTGGCATCTTTGCCGAAGCTAGTCGACAGCTCGTCAGGTAGGGTAATTACACGGCCGTCGTGAGTTCTACAGTGCTGATCACTCCTTCATAGAGTTGCAGCGCAGTTGGAATTGGACTTCAACAGCGTGGAGCGTGTCGTTGAGTACCTCGATGTTCCGCAGGAGGCACCTGCTATCATGGAGAAATCGAGACCCCCGGCATATTGGCCGTCGAATTCTGGGGCGCTTGTTGTCGAAGACCTTGTTGTCAAGTATGCGCCCGACCTGCCCGCGGTTTTGAAGGGTCTCTCTTTCGTCATCAACCCATCGGAGAAGATTGGCGTGGTACGTCTATACTCTGATAGGGCCTTTCAGTAGCTAATAACGATGCTAGGTTGGGAGGACGGGGTCTGGTGAGTGTTGCGTTTGTATGGGCCAGCCCAAGCCTTATGTTGCATGCAGGAAAGTCTACATTGGCGCTTTCGCTTCTGCGCATGGTTGAACCGGCTGGCGGGAAAATATTGTGTGTTGCTTGGCTTAGGAATAGGGTTTATTATCTGATAGTCTTTTCAGCATAGACGGCGTTGATATCTCAACGATTGGTCTCGAGGACCTGAGGACCCGTATTGTGAGCTTTGTTTATATGGAACCCTAGTAATCATTCTAAGTAATCCGCTTAGACCATCGTCAGCCAGGACGTCTCGCTTTTCTCTGGCACTCTGCGCAGTAATCTGGACCCTCTAGATCAGAATACCTTGCAGGAATGCATGGAAGTTGTTGAGAGATGTCATATGATGGACGTTCTGCACCATACCACGACTGACTTCCTCGATATACCTATCAGCCAAGGATCCTTGAGCGGGGGCGAAAGGCAGCTTGTGGCTTTGGCCCGGGCGATGTTGAGGCGGACAAATGTAATTATCATGGATGAGGCAACGTCTCAGATCGACTCGCATCTGGATGATCAGGTCTGTCTTTCTTGCGAACGCGAGTGTAGAGCCTGATGGAAAACCTTCACAGATCCAACGTACGATTCGTGAAGAGCTTTCTAATGCTATCGTCATAACTATCGCTCACCGGCTGAAAACCATCATAGATTACGACCGTATCCTTGTGCTAGACCAAGGCGAGATCGTTGAATTTGGGAAACCGAGGGAACTGTTACAGAAGGTTGGGGGTACGTTTAAGGAGATGTGTAAGCGAAGTCCGGATTGGCCTTCGCTCGTTAAACTGGCAGAATGATCCAGATGTTTGTTTCGTAACCCCAAAAATGTACATGAATGGGCACTTGTAGGTCCCTATAGATGCGAACACGTGATATTTTGGACATAAGAAACGGACGCCTGACTCTGAGGAGATTCCTTCTTTGATAACCACGATATCAAGCCCGCCGTGGAGCAAAATCTTCCAAAAAGGCTCGATGCTCCTCCAGATACTTCTAACGCATTTGCTGGTTCTTCAGGTCTTCGCCTTCCCGACCAGCTACACTATCTCTGCTCGAGATTTCGGTCTTGACCTCATTCCAACTATATCCACCACTTCTAGGACACCCGCTGAGACGAATACTTTGATGCGAGCGAGTAATATTTCCATCGTTTCTTCTACGTCTATGAACGAGAGCCAGAAGCCATCAACAATAGCAGACTCTACACATAATCACGAGGACAGCGACAAGACGCCTTCACCGACCTCAACCTCATCTATACCTATTCAACAAACTCAGTCGTCGACCAGTACAACAAGCATTACCCCCGAAAGCGAGATCACTAGCACCGGCTTGCCGCCTACGCATATAGGCACTACCAAAGAATCTAACACGCAGTCGGCAGACTCGTCTAACGGCGGAAGACAGTGGAAGATTGTTGGGATCACCGTCGTCTGTATCACTGTCGCCCTCGCTGCGATCTATCTGCTGTTGTTCTTTGACTCTTGGTGGGGATTTGTGCGGTCGGTCTTCACAAGAAGGAAGAAAGGAGGCGGCATGGAGAATTTACAACCAGACTGGGAAAAGCAGACATGGGAGTACAGTTCTGGACAGCGATTCCCAGGAGAGACGGAGAGAGAAGACAGATTAGCATTTACTCCTCCTACGGTACCGCCTGCAACCTACTCGCAATCTGAGGACCCCCATCCTCTCGACCCCTTGTTTCGACGACCAAGCGCGCGGCCGATCCCTGACTTCAAAACACCATCCTATTAGACATCCTGGATCCGACATTCAATTATGTATTCCACGGATATATATCATGTAGCTCACTCTATTAAGCGTTTACTGTTGAGATGCACGTGGAGGTGGAGGAATTCGTGCTTCCAGCCAGTTCGACACCAGAAGACCTACGCCGGCAAAGGCGAAGAAGCCCAGCGACAGACGAAGACGGGTACTGGCAGGAACGTCTGCAGGAACGTGAGATAAGTCCACGCGAGACAGAGCCGGGGCGCACTAAGGTAGGACTGCAGCAGCGTCCGGCTGCCCTGTACTGCTGCTGGCTTGCTCTTGGGCTTTGAGGCCTTTTTAGCCATGAATAAGGCAAACAAACAATCTCAATTTGTGCCAGTTTGCCGAGAGCTTTACTCGGCCCCAACTTGATCATGTTCACCGGCCTTGTACGCTTCGCTCGCCACCGTCGTGCTTCCTTTCTAATTGTCATGTAGATTGAACACCTCGGGACAGTTTCCGACATTGTCGTCGATGCCGGCGGATGCACGCTCACAGTGACGGACTCTGCACCGATTCTGGTCGATTGCAACATTGGCGACTCCATTGCTGTCAATGGAGCCTGTTTAACAGTCACAGAATTTGACAAGACGGCATCTGGAGGATACTTCAAGGTCTGGCTGGCGAATGAGACATTGGAGCGAACTGATCTAGGTGAATCTGGGCTTGTTCTATTTGGGCGCTACCCCGCGGTTGTTGACTTGGTGGGGCACAGGTGAACGCCTTGTCGGTGATCAGCTCAACCTAGAGCGTGCAATGGCGCCGCATGTGAGATTCGGCGGTCATTTTGTACAGGTGCGTTCTATAAGCTATCTGTTTGAGTACTATTTAACACTGCTCTAGGGCCATGTCGATACCACAGCCACTATCGTTGACCGCTCAGCTGATGGAGACTCGCTACGTCTCTCTTTCGAGCTCCCCGAGCCTTCTGATTCTCGCCCATCTCTGCTTCCATATTTGATTCCGAAGGGCTACGTTACCATTGACGGAACTTCGCTGACGTTGACGGACGTAAATAACTCCAAGAGGTCGTTCAGTGTTATGCTCATTCAACACACCCAGGAGAAGATTACCCTTAGCAAGAAGATGATTGGAGCCAAGGTAAATGTTGAGGTGGACATGGTTGGGAAATACGTCGAGAAGAGCGTCTCTGCTGCTCTTGCTGGAGAAGGCGGGCAATTGCGCCCTCTAATCGCAAAAGTCGTAGCAGATGTGTTGGCAAAGAAGGGTATCAATTAAACAAAAGAAATATGTTGTATGAATATTTATGCAAAGCAAAACAGCGAAGAGGAGCAAATATTGTTGACAGCGGAAATTACCGTTTCCGTAATTGTGCATACCAAGGGTTTCCTGCATTTCACCACTATCGCGTCCTACTTCCTCCTAGACGCCGCCGCCGTCAATTTCATGGATGGTGAAGCAAAGAGAAAGGCACGGCTGTCATTCTCAAGGTGTTCTTCACCACTTATCTTGTTCCAGGTCACAGTAAAGCTTTACAATGGCAGCAACGAACCATCGACGGGCTCAAGATTTGCTTCCCCAACACGTTCGGCCTCGCCTCTCAAAAACCAGCCGACAGCGTCTCCAAGACCCCCGTTACGCCCAAAGGCCAAGGTGACCAGCTCAGCGACTCCAAATTCGCTTGTGCGCAAGCCCAAGATCATCAGTACCGTCTCGAATGGGCTCAGTACGCCTTCCAGAGTGGGCTCTCCAGCTGCAATACGGCCGACTCCAAGTAATAGCACCCTCGGACAGCCAAAAGCAAGGGTAACGGCCATCAGATCAAATATTCGACCTCTGGAATCCAACTCAACGCCGACTACACCCAACATACCCTACCAGCCCTCTACCAAGCCCTCATCGGTATCTAGCGGAGGCAGCCCTCACAGACGGTCTGCATCGGCAATCTCATTCACGCAGAACGGGTCGACTTTAAGTCTTCCACTGCATACTCCTTATGGTTCCCCTTCATCAGATACGTTCAACGATACCGACGCGATACGCGACAATGGCGCGCCCAGGATAAAGTCAAAGATCACCAGACTAGCGAAGCCGCATGATTTGCTCTCGCCATCCCCGCCCCAGCCCACATCGCGTCCCGCTAACGGCCGGAACCGTACCCCGTCAATGTCCTCAGGTCTCTCTCTGAGTTCAACAAACACGTCTTCAACTACCCCCGACTATACATTATACCCAATAACAACGGCAGTCTCAGCTGCCAATCCCTACCGTTATGGCTCTGTTCGTATCCCATCGTCCACACCCAATCACTACTACCAACCATTCGTTCCTAGGGACGACTCGCAGATTAATTACAGCACGACGGCGTTTAATGCGAAGGTTGATCCTACAACAATACCTCTACCACCACAATCGCCTCCTACATCTGCAGTGTCATTTTCTTCGCGATCCTCAGTCTCCCGATCTTCCCGCGCTGATTCTGCCGATAGTCAGCACAGCGCATCCACCAAGCAGAATGGAGCGAACCTACGTGGCGGCATTGAAGCCTTGATGCAGTTCGGCGCCGCTGTAGATGATGATTCCGACGGCGATAGTTATGACGAGGAGACAGACCTCGAACATCAAGCGGAACGGAAAGTCAGGGCCGAGGCTAAATCTAACAGAAAGGTGTGCCGGTTCTTTAGAGTTGTAATTTGTCCACTGACGTTTGTGGGGCAGATTGAGGATTTGGAAATCAGCAACCGGTCTTTGCTCGCTATCAATGTTATGCTGGAGGCTACGAAGCATAGACAGGCTAAGGAGATACGAGACCTGAAGAGAAAGCTTCGCGAGTCGAGATTAATTCTTCCGCCGCAAACTTTTAGGCAGGTGATGGACAAGGACGATACCGAGGAAGATGAAGATGAAGGAGAGGAGGGGGAAGACGTCCCTCCAGAGGCGGGGGACGATACTTACTTGCACGTCAAACTGTTGCTGGATAATCTGTTACAGGCGGCCAAGCAAGCCCTGGAGACGAAACCTTCGGATTTTGAGACCAGGAGCGGTGCGAAGGTGTTGAGCGCAGAGGAAGTAGAGAACTGGCGAGACCACGAAGCTGACCCTCCAGGAGATGGCGACGTCAAGACTGGTGCCAATACACCAAGTCGGGACGGTGCGTCCATCGGCGATGAAACGTTCGATTCTGAGGACGAGGTGGAGGCTCTGACAATGCCTTCACCTTCTTCTAGCCCTCCGCCGCCTATTCTAGTTACTCGTTCGCCTTAAAGAGTCACAGTGTGCCTCCTTCCAGTTCCCAATTTCCTGCCGTATAGCATCTTTACTTACGACCCCCCCCCCCCAGTAGACGTTTTTGTGTTATTTATTTGCATGTTATGACCCATCTACCTTGTACAGTTTCCAGGCAACGCTCAAGTGACATGTAGAATTATTCCACGACCCTCTTAAAATTTAAACGAGGCACTTGGCATTGAGTGAAAGACCCTAATTTCCTACAACATGTGGTAGTAATGAATGCATGCTAAGCCTATTCTAGTACAGTCTATTCCACTATGGTACGATAATGTGGGTATGTATTGGGCATTAGAGTTGTAAAAGACGCTACAGAAATTTCTTCATCCCTCCGTCATCCTCTGAGCTCGCTTAGCCAGCTGTTACATCATCAGTGCACCATACGAAATGACAAGGAAAAAAGAACGTACAGCTGCTGCTAAATCCAGTTGGCCTGCCTGGGCCTGGGATACACCACCCGAACGCACAGGAGGAGGTGCACCAACATTGGGTCTAGAAGCTGTCGGAATTGGCGGTTTTCCGGGTATTTTCGGAGCAGGCTTTGCTGCTACGACCGGGGGTTTAGGTTTAGCGGTAAGGGGTGGTGGAGCTCTACCGGCTAGTGCGCTTGAAGGCCGAGAATTTCCAGGAGAGTCGTCTGGTGTCGAAGTCGAAGTCGATACTTGTTTCTTCCACGGGGTGGCCGACCCGTTTGAAGCTGCCATTCCGGGAAAGACTGAAACAGGTTTGGCTGAAGCGTTGGCTGTTACTGAATGCAATGAAGCCTTGGGTGCTGGAACAGGTGTTTGCTTTGCAGCAGGAGCGGAGGGTGGCGCTCGGGCTCGCGGGGGAGGAGGTGGCACAGGTGCGGCCTTGGGTGGTTCTAATTCGAGGTAGTTGTATGGCGCCCAGCCTTCGACGCCATCTTTCTTCACTAACCACCATCCATTATCGTCCTTCTCGACTAGTTCAACAAGATCGTCTTTCTTCAGTGACATTTCACCCTCTTGTCCCTCGAATGCAAATTTAGCACGATACATAGGCACCGCAGGGGCAGCAGGTGGAGGAGGAGGAGGAGGAGGAGGCGCGACATTACGGGGAAGTGTAGGAGGTGGCCGTGAGCCATTCGACGACGTCACACTAGAGGGCGCTGGCTTAGGCTTAGGCTTTGGCGTTGGCGTTGGCGTGGACGTAGTAACAGAGACAGGAGAAGCAACCTTTCCAGGTAAAGCTCGGACAGTAGGTCTCGGTGTGTTGCCGCTAGGTTTCTAAGGAGAAAATTGGGTGGTCGGAGAGGGCGAAATAGTTGGTACTTACGGATGGACCTCCCGCCTTTAACAGCTTGCCCTGAGTGATAGGACGAACAACTCCTGCCTTTCGCTTGGCTGGAGGTCGCGACAGACTGCCTGCCGGTTCACCCGAAGGCACGCGTACAGTGTGGCTTTTGTATATGTCGTCCTTCTTGATGGTCTCGTCTCGGACTACAGTAATCTGTGCCCGTTTCTCTTTTTTCTTAGCATAATCAATTCTAAAATGGCATGAAGAACACGCATACACTTGTCACAAAAAAAAAAAGAACTCACGTCGGTCCAATGTTCAGAGTAATACTGCCGTGTGTCAATTGCATTAGATTGGCTGCAAGCTCCGTCTTGAAGTAACAGCTGAAAACCGGATCGCCCTCTTCTGAAGCGTTCACGTTCAAGGTCTGCTCGATTATATGAGATTATCCGGATGAATAAAAGGAAGAGTCTCTACCATCCAGTCATCTCTCAGATTTGACATCGCAATGCTCTTAATTGTTACAAGTGGAATCTTGCGCTCTAACATCTGCTGGGTTTGACCTTCTCTGTTCTGAGCGATAACGATGTGGACTGCTTTCTGAGTCTATATCCAATTAATCAGTGCATGGTATATGCTGGTGGAAATGACAAATTACCACGACGATGAAGCGAGGGCTAGGTTTACTTGATCTGCCAATTTTTGAGACAAGTATATGTATTCTGCCGCTGAAGGTAACTTCGTCATCTTAAAATCAAGTTAGCATATTTCTGAAGGTCGTGCTTAAGGGCGCCCGCTTACTGCCGATGTTACAAGGAGCTGCAACCTCTAGTCCAAGGTCATTTTTGCCATTGATGCCAAGGTAATCACCCATAAAGCGTCGATAGGATAATAAACTAAACCGTCGTCGCTCCTTTCTTCCACCAAGAATTTGATGTCCATAGTCCCGAACTTGAGCATAAACAAGAGCCTCTTTGTTGTTCCTCCAGAAACGTTGTATCCGTCGGGCACATTCACGCTTATAGCGCATGTAATTCCTGAATGCACGCTGAATGCGAGCAGCCATGTTGTGCCAGTACTTATCACGCATCGTCTCGAGTGCGAAGAGCTAGTTGAACATGTGTTAGGTATGTATGTAGACAACAGTTAACACCACCAGACGTACGGTTTCAGGATTTTTAATGAACGCTTTCGTCACCCCCATTTGCCATTCATCCTTGGCTATACCGGTATCTTTCAAGATCTGTTCACAACCAGACTTGGAGTCACCTTGCCAGGTATACTCGCCAGCGTATGAGGTGTTGGGGGAGAGTAGATAAAACCGTTCAACCATTTTTTCAAATGTGTTACGATATGCAAAACCGGCCCGACGAACACGAATATTTTCCTGCAAACCAAGATACTTGATCTGGTGCAAAATGGCCTTGACGTCATATTCTGAAGAGCTACGATTCTGATTGGGCTTGATCGTTCGAATGTAAGATGGCTTCGCCTTCATCAAATTATCGACAAGTGCACCAGCGGAAGCCTAGCGCTATCATTGAGTATGATTTTTAGGAACAAAGAAATACCTACTTTGATTCTGTCTCCGGCTGTGGGGGGTCGCTTCTTGCTGTTTGGGTCTGGACGATCTGGGAATAGTGTCTGCAAGAATTGATTGGTGCTAGAAGCAACCAGATCGAGCAAGTCTTTGACGAGTGAATCCTTGTTCTTGTCTGTCATGCCAGATACATTATACATGACATCACCAGCGTAGTGGCGGACCAAAAACTGCGATCCTCGTGCTTCGAAGTGGGGATTCGACGACAACATGGAAGTACGCTGTACGAAACTGTTGTCCGCAGCAGCAGGGTCCGCGTGGGCGGTGGCACATGCATCATTGAGAGCAGCAAAAATTCCAGGGGGACGACGTTCTTCGATGAGGTCGCACACAATCTTGTTATTGAAATACTTGATAGGCGTCCATTTGATCTGCTCGCGAACGTATTCCTCTTGCTCGGTCTTCAACGTCAATTCAATGAAGATCTGTTGTAGCTTCTCATTGACGTAGTTGATGCACAGCTGCTCGAAGGAATTGTCCTGTAGTCGCAAAAAATCAGAAAGCTAGGAAGATGTATATTGTAAGATGCAGACCTCGAAGATCTCAAACCCAAAGATATCCTATGGCAACAAGAATGTAAGACGTACTTCGATTATGAAACCAAATACGTACCAGAATGCCTATGACTTGCGATGTTGCCGAACGAGGTTTCATCGACACATTGACTCTAGACACGATCCACTCAAAGAGATTGTTGTAGATGGCTTTCGCAAGTGCGTCTCGCCCAGAGCTGGCTTGGGCAGGATTGAGTGGTACATCGTACACTGAGCCTCTGCGTCCCCCACGTTGAGTCTCGACTATCTTGCTCGTCAATACCTTAACCACGCTTGAGGCATCGACGTCCATCAAATATGCAACGAAGTCCGTGACGCTGGTGTCGGTAATTTGCGAATTACCGTCATCCTTCTCTTCGAATTGAACGTTGCCGAGCCATAGAATAATAGCCAGCATACGAAATATTTCGTTCTGCTCGTTTGCATCCAGGCCAATGATGTCCATAGCTTTCTAGAATGACATTAGATTACCGACAGCCGTAAGCGTAATTTCAAAACCTACAATAGTTTCGCTGTAGTCGTGTGAATCATTGATGTCCTGGACCTCCAGACAATTACTGAGACTTGTGTATGCATATGCTTCAGGTCCCTGAAGACCGAACGCCTCTGGGGGCAGGGTCAATAGTTGATCGTCGTAGACGGCGAACCACTCACCACGTTGGTCGTCTGTGGCGGCTTTCGTGAACTGATAGAATATGTGGAAGTTCCTCTCGTTCTCGACCTGCCCAACAACACGCCCTTTCTCTAACAGATAATTGGTGATCTGAGCACCAATGGGCTCTCCATGAGCGTTGAACATGATTTCTAGGTATTTGCCCTGATACACTATCAACAGGAGCACATTGATTGAATTGATTGACTTACATGGCGACTTGAATTATTGTTTCGTAACGTCTTCGCGCAGCCAAAACTTTCCAGTAATGGATTCGTAGCCAGCACCATATCCTTGATCTCCTGAATACTACTGTCCTGTCCTCCGGAAACAGCAGCGATGTATTGCATAATGCGTTTTGCTGCTTCTGTTTTGCCAGCACCGGATTCTCCTGAGATGATAACACACTGATTCTCATGATAGGCATTCATATTGTAGTAGGCAGATTCGGCGATACCAAAGACATGGGGAGGAACCTCAAGTCTGTTCTTTCCCTTGTACTTTTGGAGCGTGTCCTCGGAGTATATGCCAAGGTCTGACAGAATGCTGCTTTAGTAACGTCACAACGGTCGATATGATGAGGAATTATCCCAACCGCGGAAAGGATTGACAGAGATCAACACTGCACCAATATAGGTATAAATCTCAGCATTCGTCCATCGTTTTTGAAGGTTTTCATTGATGCCTTCATTGCTGATGGTCGTGAGCAGTGTCATGTCGGAAACGCCGACCTGCTTCTTCTTGAAGCCCTCTTTCCAGTCGGCCTGTAGAAAACGTCAATGGAGAGCCTGCATGCTGTGACAATGATGAGCACCTTGGCGACCTTCCCTGTGCCACCACCCTTCTTGGGGGCGGGAGTTACCTTCTTTCCCGCCTTCTTGGATGGTGCCTGCAACGACAGTGAGAAGACATTGAGCGAATGGATAGTGAGACACCAGACCATATTAGTCGTTCCCTTGTAGTGTGTGGCTCTATAGAGCACGATTGCGCGTGAGAGACGGGAATAGTAACGGCGTAGTGAGTGTAAATGTCAGAGTACAGGGTAATTAGCGTTCGGCCAAAAGCGGTAACTGCCGTGAGAAGAGCACAGTAACAGCACCGCAGCTTCAGAAAGTAAGGAATAAAGCTACAACAATTGTATTTTTGTCATATACAATACATATCATCATGATTTATTGATCAAATACTTCAAGGCTTCCGCAGCAGGCTGGACGACTTGGGGATTCGGATTCATCTTCACAATATTCACCAACGCTTTCGTCAAACCTGCGGTCCCCGCATCCTGCAGAATCTCACTAAGAACGTTAGGATCGTCTACGTTTGCGAGAATATTGCGGGCACAGACCACCCCACGATGAAGTAGTCCTAGATGACTTTCGGCATCCACAGCCTCCGGGTCCATTGAAGGATCGATAAACTGCGCAAGAATCGAGACTGCGCGATGTCGTTCTCGCTGCAGATCCAGAAGTGCTTGACAAGCTCCTGACTCTGTTGTGACAGTTGCAAGGGCACCAGAAGCAGCTAATCTTGTCGGAATATCTTCCACATCTGACAATGCGAGCAAGACTTGGACCTTTGACTTCACACCACTATTGCCACTCGCGGAGCCCCCATATCGCTCAAAGACTTTCTCGGACCCCGCTATAAGATTGCAGATGAGTTCCATCGATGCTCTTCGGATTAGAACATGGTCTTCCAGAAGCAATAGCTCAACTCTGTTAAGCAATCCATCCGAATCGGCTATACGGGAGGCAACTTCTGTGCTGTGTGAAGACAAGTTGGTAAGAGCCATGAGTATTTCGAATTTCTGTAATAGTAGAGTAGAAGAGTGCTGGAGTGCGAGGGAGAAGGGACGAATGATGTCATATATCGCACCGTCGTTCGGCCCAAATGCCTGGACGGGAGAAGCAGTGATGGCCAATTTGGATAGTGCTTGTATGGATTCAAGGTAGACTGGATCCAGTGTCGCGGTTTGACTAGTCGATGTAGCGCGGGAGACCGAAAACTTTATGATTTTCAGTAGGACCTTGGCACCACCAGCGCGAAGGACGTGGCCCCGGGTCTCTTTATCGGTTACGATGCTGAGTAAAGCTTTGCCGATTCCCAAGCGTATTCCCTGACTGTCAGATGTGGCTAAAGCAGCTGGAAAAACTTCCAAAACACCATTTGCCATCAATTTCTGTATTCTCCCTCTGACCTTTTCGTCGTCATTGAGTGGAGAATCCCCTTTCGACTGAGAGTTGACCTTCCCTAAACGTCTCAATTTCTCCATCTGACTCTGCTCTTCGGTCAGATGCGGTTGATACGCGCATATGTTGGATATGACAACTGTGACGCCGTATACGAGGGAAGATTGCGTCTCTGCACTGTAATCAGGTCTGCGTCGAGGTACAGATGCAAAGAGTGCCTTTAAGAAATCTGAGTCTTGCGACAGCATTTCTTTGACAACAGGGTCAACGCTCAAATACGCCAATCCCTCGACGGAATCTGCGATGGAAGAATGGTCACCACCAGAGATAACCATGTTTTTCATTGCAGCTGCAAGCTCGTCATCCTTTTTGTGAATATGAGTATTATTTTCTCCAGTTACGTCGGCATTGTCTGAGGCGCTGCCTCTGGACAATTTGATGAGGGCAATGGTAGCGGCAGCACGGATAGGTGTACTTTGTGACGGACTTGACATGAATTCAAGCCATTTTGCTGTCTGGGGAGGAAAGATGGTTCGGCAGGGCTTGTACCCGCAAGCCTGACTGAGAAGATGTGCGACATGAAGAGACAATTCGGTGGATGGATTGAGGTCAACGCTGTCCATAATCAACTCGAGTACGCCATCCTGCTGGAATATGGAGGATGCGGATTGCCAATCCACTTGGAATAATGCTGTGAGAAACGAAATCCCAATCAGAAGGTCCTTTTCTACGGTTCCTTCGAGATGAGGTAGCGTTAACGGGAAAAACACTTTCGCTAGTGATTCTGTTGCTGCCTCCATTTGCTGCCCTTCGTCTGTGTGTCCTTTTCGAACTCCTTGACAGAAGGCTGATAGAACAAGGAAGGCCTTGGATCTGTCATCAGTAGACCGGGATGGAAGAAACGCAGATATGAGGTAGGTCAGTTCGTCGGGAAGCAATGGGTCTGTCGATGTCGAACTGGCCGTCTTCTTCAGCATGGTGTCCAGCGAGCCTGGCTCATCTTTACCGTGGGATGCCATGTGATATCCAAGAGGAGAGAAGAAGAGCGATACGGAAAGCGAGGTGGATTTGGGCGATAAAATCAATTTGGTTTAATTACTCCTCTCAACAAACTTCATGACCGACGTCGACGTTGTTATGAGCAACAATGAAGCCTCGAGTTCTTCGACAACTCACCGACTGCCGACGATCCAGCCAGGAAACAATGTGCTTCTGAGGCTGCCCAACGGTGATATTCGTGGTGTGAAGGTGGACAAAGACGCGTACAGTGACCCTTTTTTGCTACCACCTCCAAAATGACATCTGACTCTTTTTAGGACGATAACTGTTGGTCGCCTGGGCTCCTTCTTTGCCAATGAGCTGATAGGGCAGCCCTACGGATTCACCCATGAAATCGTGGATAAAAATCTCAAAATAATACCTCCTCGCACGTTGCAGGAAGTCGGTAGGATGTCTTACAATGGACTTAACCTTGGAAAATCTGAATGAATGTAGAGGACACGGATGCCACAAACGAGCTAATCAACGACGGAGAATCTGTGCAGCCATTAACCATTGACGAAATTAATGCCTTGAAGCAGTCTGGTGTCCATTCATCTGTGAGCAACGTTTTGCTGTTATCATCCCTCAAACTGATCTGGTCGCAGGATATTATCAACAAGCAGATTGAAGCGCATGCAAATTATTCACTTAAAACAGAATACAGCAAAGAGAAGTACAAAAAGCGCAAAGAAGCCAAGTCAGATTTCTTTATTCGAATGTGTCCTTTCACGCGTCTGATATTTTTCAGATACTCTAAAACGTTCACCACTATAGAACCTACACTATTTAATATTTGCGATTACTGGTTTAACAAAGACCAGACCCGCATACGCGATATTCGCACAGATACTCTATCACAGATTCTCAACCTCGCCAACATCAGGCCAGGGGGTCGGTATATCGCAGTTGATGATGCATCCGGACTTGTAGTGTGTGGTATCCTGTCTCGCATGGGAGGTAAATTGCGATTTGTTGCCTTTATTTTTCCTTATGTTTTAACTAAACTATACAGGCGAAGGACGTCTGATTACTATTTGCGATACGGATTCGCCTCCGGCATATCCAGTCATGACGCAAATGAACTTTGATCCAAAATCAGTTAATAGCGTACTCTCTTCTTTGAATTGGGCTACAGCACAAGAGGACTACACTCCTGGTACGGTTGGATTAGATATATCGGCTGAAATGTCCATTCACGTTTTATTTCTATTTTTTTTTAGTTCTTCCTCCATCGGATGTTCCTGCTGAGGAAATCAAGTCGGAACGTCAGAAGGCTCGTCTAAAGAAACGAAAACTCGTCATTGATGCTCTGGCCAGCACTCGCGAGGAATTATTTGCTGGCGAGTTTGATGGGTAGGTCTCATCAACATTCCTCCAAATTGGCGCATTCTCCTACCCACCTTCCTCCTACAGACTAGTCATCGCAAGTGATTATGCTCCTTGGCCTATCGTTCAGAAGTTGACACCCTACATCTCCGGATCTGCGTCGATCGTGGTACAAAGTCCCTACTGTCAAATCCTCGACGACCTTCAAAATGAAATGCGTGGAATGCCATCTTTTCTTTGTCCCACAGTGACGGAGGGATGGCTACGTCGCTACCAGGTATCTCGGCTTCATCTGCCAAGAAGGTCCACACTGAAACCGATTGTCCAGGTACTGCCAGGACGTACACATCCAACTATGATGACGTCTGGGACAGGTGGCTTTTTGTTGCATGCCATTAAAGTGTAAGTGACTCTTCTTGGAGGATGTTGCTCTCTGACTCGCATTAAGATACGATGATCCCGAGGCTTCAGCTGTCGAAACGCACCGTCACAGGAACAAGAAAGCTAGAACGGAACAGTCTGAGGCAGTAATCCAAAAAGAAACTGCCCTACTGGACAGCGAAGTGACTGATAAATGATTACTGTGAAGACCGTACACTATCATGGGGGTATTATTAGGCTCCATCCGGTTCATGATGTATCGTTATAGGGTCATATCCGAAGCGGTGCTCGGTGGTGGTCGCGGTGGTATTATTTCAGGAAAGAGAGCAGCAACAACCTAAGCATCAAGTCACATTGAAAGATCTCATACCAGCAGATGCTGTCAGACTGACCTCGTCGATAACCGTATAGGCTATATGTTGGTTTAATCTGCGGTTTTGTAGGACTGCAAATATCCGACGGGCACCTCGGCGTGCGTTCGACCGTCCCATGATGTTGGCAGCAAGATCTACATGGAATTGTCAAAACCATGACATTCGTGTTGCTACCAGTGCGCAGCCTACCAGGGAAAAGGGCGGATAGTTTGCGATTTGCTTCATCTCGAGTTCTCATCCTCTCCTCTGAGGTTCGCGGTATGCCCGGGGGTTTCAACTTGCCACCAGGCCACAACCCATCCCGAAAGGTATTGATATAAGACATGAGACGAGTTTCTCCTAGTAGTAACTTGAAAGTTTCTCGTATTTTTCTGAGTCTTGTGTTAGTGAACTAGCTTTTGGTCAATAGTAGGCGCACCTCTCAATAGTCCCTCCTAAAACCTGCTGCAAAATTATGACAATAGCTTGTCGACGAAGCCAATTATTCTGCTTGTTCAGCTCAAATATGGCAAGGATTAAATCACAGATAGGTGCTGTAAAGGTTGAAGTGCTGCTTTCCCCATCCAAAGGTTTGAGATCCGCTGACAAGCGTGAAAGCGTGGCTTCGGAAGAATTCTTTCCCGCAGCATCCAATGCCTGAGCAACTAGTTCTTCATCGTTAACGCCGGAACCAACGATACCGACAAATTCAGCAGCTTGACGGGTAAGGCGTTGAATCATGACGTCAAGCATAGATGGTCCAAAGAACATATCGTCAATGCTCTCCGCAACAGTACGATAAACATTCCGAACAAGTGCAGTTCCGGAAAAGGTTTGAGGTTTCGAAATGGAGGGTTGAGTTTGCGACGCCACAAACGGCGAATCACGCGATAAAAATGACTTCAGTTCATCGCTCTCACAAACGATTGGTATCGCAACAACATTCTACAGAAGGCATATAAACAAGGATCAAATGATGCAACTTGCTACATCGACTTACCTGGAGGTACTTCTCCAAACTCGTTCGTCGAGCATCCATAAAGTGACCACTCAATGCAGGAACCAACTTTCCGGGGAAATCCAGAGTCCTGACCAAACCATATCTCTCCCGCAACTTGTTGTGCATATTTAAGAATTCGTTATAACGGCGCGCAACAACCCATCCGGAAGCGAAGGCCCCATCAGGAGCGAGTTGCTGAACTTCCACGAGATAGCGCACCACCATTTTTCCGCCCTCTTCTCCGTTCGTAGAGCTCACGATAGAGACCTTCGTACGATCAGAGAGAAGACGATTTGCTGACTCTTGCTGCTCGTACTGAGATTTCTGGAACTGGAGTTCCCGAAGCTCTCGATTCATAGCGGACTTCGATTTCATGAGAAGCCTTAACTCTTGGGTGTCCCCCGTCAGCTCTGCTTTCTTGATAAGGTTGTCAAGCATAGTATCTTGTGCCAGAAGACTAGTGATTTTGTCGCCTAAGCGAGAAATCTCATAGGAAAGCTGAAGATCACCAGGAGCGGCAAGTTGGAACGACCGATGTTCATCACGAGCGTCATCGTGATGGTCATCCTCGACTTCATCTAATTCATCATAATCATCGAACATCGCCCTTTGCTTCTGTTTAGTTGAAGAGTGCATGCTTCGATAACTTGATGCGTCATCGTGGTGTTCAACACCAGGAGATTTTTCTGCATCACCCTCAAGAGCTATGATGTCTGTAAGAGCGGCCTGAATGGTATCCATCCTCTTTTCCTCTGCTTTTTGCTCCTGATCGTCGGGTCCGTCGAACAGTGGCGCACGACTATTCTCCGAGGAATCGGCAACGGGAGACATTAAGACTTCAATATTCGATGGTGGCGCGCGAAGAGGTGGAGAACTGGGCCTGCTGCGAGAGGAGCTTCCCGAGCCTGAACTAACTGTACGTCGCATGAGATAACCAGGCGAGGACTCCGAACGCTGCAAGAACGGGGGAACATGGCCCAAGCCAATTCTGGATTGGAAGGGCGCCTGATTTGTCGGATGGTTCACTGAGGCATATTGATCTTGAGGATATTCCTCGGCCGCCGTCTTTTTGTTAGAAAGGTCGGCGTCCTCAACAACGCGGAACCATAGCTCCGTTCGTTCAAATTCCTCAAATTCCTGCTCCATCTCCATCTCAACTTGTTTCTGTGCCGTCATTACACTGCGGCGTACTCTCTTTTGACTTGCAAGCGAAGGTGTAACCTCGTTTCTAGCGAAGTCACGAATTATGTCGGCATTCTTCTGAGAGATACAAGATAGAGCGGGATAGAGCGTGGGACTGGAGAAATAGAGCTCGTAGATCATGGAAATATCTTCCTTCACGGTAATGGCAGTGGTAGGATCTTGTATTGCCTCATCCTCTTCATTTTCCGTGTCCGAGTCAACAGATTCAAGAGGATTCTTGAAACTCTCTACTGTCAACCAGAACTGAACCAAAAGGGACCGATGCCTTCGGTCCATGAATTCCATGAGATACGAGAGTGAACTTGGGTTTCGAAGAACATCTCGCAAGGTCAGTCCAGACTTGGAGCCTGTCTCTGGGTATGCGGACTGGCGCTAGAAAAAACTGTCAACGAATGCAAGTGAACAGATATATGAAATAGAACATACAGAATCACCCTCTCCGCCTAGAACGATGATGCGTTCTTCGACTTTACGCTTAGCCGTATAAAGCCGATCCAGGAAGGCAACGACATCTTCTGTTTTCTCTCCGTTGATCCAATCATCCTTTTCATGATTCGCTATCCAAAAATGAGTATCAGGTCTTGGGGTTAGGAGCGAAGCTAACCAAGCAGCATCCTTGTCCTTCTAATCTCACCAACGACATCATTTTTCAGCCTTCGTGCATCAAGTAGAGAGGAGAAACGACTGATGCTACGCAGAAATGATTCAAACTGATGCGGATCAGTACGAATAGTAATCAACTCGTTAGGTGCAGAGCTTAAAGGAGTCGAAGAATAGTGGTGTTGACGCCGCGGTGACTGTGCTTCCAAAACATTGCGCACTTTGGTGATTAGTTTTCTGGTAGACAAGTGAGAGTCTGTGGCCTGCCGGAGAAGTGGAGACCTACTGCTGATGAATTGCAGCCCCCGCCTATCCAAAGCATTGAGGAAAAGAGCCATTATGACAGGTACTTATAACTCACAATCTGGTCAATAACCCGATTCCAGAAATCGGGGTCCGCCACCATCTCCATGACAGGATATAATACAGAACAAGCTGCTATCTCCCGAACAACTATTTTGAGCGCCTTGCTTCGAGCCTCGGTTTCTGGAAGAACGTGGGGAAGTACCATGTCGACTAAGTGTCGAAGGTGCATTTCTTCTGTCTGCTTGGTGAAGGTGGTCGACAAGTTGTCCACAGCATCGTGCAGCTTCGACGATTCCATGCCGGCGGCATATCTACTGGCAAGAAGAAGATCCAATTCTTCCGACTGTGTCAAACGACGTTCAAGACCCGCGCCGCGAAGAGCAATCTCGGACTGTCGAAACAATTCGATGTGGGCAGTTATTTTCGGAAGGATCCGCTTGACCACTAGGGCTGCAAAATCGATACCTGTTGCTCTATCCAGCATCTTCTCCACTGAATCGTGTATCACCGTAGACACCGCTATAGGAAACGCGGGTGAGGACGAAATCTCCTGGTACCATACCATGACAAAATCTCTGACAATTTTGATAATGATATCATTCAGCGCTTCGGACACTAGCGGTGACTCGGAATACAGAGGTGGGAAAGACTGTGGCGTGTTCTGGGACCATTGTGAACGGGTCAAGACCGCCTGCCAAGCTGCCGGGGTTGAGAAAGCAAAAGGTCGCGCCGCATTGAAGAGTCTCGGATGGGTGGCAGGGCTCTTCGTGTCAACGTAGTGTCCAAAATAGATGTGAAGTGCTAAGAAAGCGACGGCTAGGACGAAGAGGAAGAGCGGGGACAGCAGCAGCAGGACGATGGGCGAGGACACTATGCGGAGGGCGATGGGAAGGAGAACAGCGATAATCCCAAACAAGACGATTGTCTGGACATTAGCGGAGCTCATTTTCTGCAGAGCTCATTGTTCCGTACAGCGAGCAAGGCTTGGTCGTCGTCGTTCGATCTGTCTAGCCATTTCGAGTTGGACAGTGCCTCAATGGGGCAAGGTATCACGTGCCGGACTCGCACTTGGTGTAACCCGAAATTCGAATCCCGAAAATCCGAATTACGATGAAGGCCGCTGTATGTGGACGCGGCTTTTCTCCCTCTTCCATTACCATCGCGTACTGGACTGCGGCCTGCAGCCCTCCGTAGCGCCCCATGTCGTCGATCGAGAAAGGGCGTTTGTCCACGCCCGAAGGCTTCATATGCGGGGGCATTGCTGCCTGTATCGCTGTACGTACTGTCTTCGTATGGGATAACATGCCTCACGGAACGTGGTACATCGTAGGTGACAATTTCTAACCCCGCAGAAGTTGCCAAGACACGACTTCAACTTCAAGGCGAGCTGGCAAAGGGCGGGGGAGAAAAAGTCTATAAAAGCGCACTTGACGTGTTTGCGAAGACGTGGAAAAATGAAGGAATCCGAGGAATGCAACGCGGGTTGGGTCCTGCAGTGAGCCTTATCCTGCTTCATTGTGAAGGGCGCATGCTTAATTGTTGTACAGTACGCCTACCAAGTAAGAGGATTTGTTTTTCAAATCCACCGAGTTTGCTGAGTTGTTAGATACTGCTCAACGGAAGTCGTCTAGGTGAAACAACCACCTGCTGGCATTGTTATAGATTAACTGAGCCATCCGATAGGGTTTTATGAGCCGTTTCGACATGCTATCAATGACTTCATCGGTCGTGCGCCCAATGAGCAAATACCTATTACATCCGTCATAGCTGGTGCAACAAGCGGTGCTGTTGGGGGTCAGTACTCATAGAAAAATACACGACCTACCTCTCAGCATGTCTGTTTAGCTTCATTGGGTAACCCGTTGTTCTTGATTAAAGCACGGATGCAGGTCCGTACATGGCTAATCGGGGGCTTTTTTGCGTCGCTTACAGCCTCGTAGGCGTATTCTCCAGCTCTTCCCGTTGGTGCGCAACACTACTACAAGAACTCCTTTGACGCTCTTTCAACAATATATCGACAAGAAAAGCTCCGAGGTCTGGTTCGCGGCATAGATGCGGCAATTTTACGAACGTCAATGGGCTCTTCAGTAAATACCTCCTTTGCCATGATGCCTATCCCTGACTGTATATGTAGGTGCAGCTTCCTAGTTACAACTTTACCAAAAACCAACTGGTAAAGCATGGGATTCTTCCGGACAACAGTACGTGGACATTCCTTGCAAGTAGCACTGTTTCCGGGATGTGTGTCGTACGTGATATTCTCATCTTGCGCTTTCCGTGACATTGATTGTGGATGAAGTGCATGGCAATGCAACCAGCTGACACTGTATGACGTTGCATCTCTTCATCTTTTGCTTTGCTTATATGTTTCATCGCTGACTTAGGCTCTAACCCGGATGTACAACCAACCTACGAAGCGCAATGAGGCCGGAAAAGTCGTGGGGGTCTTATATCGCAATCCTATCGACTGTCTATGGAAAACTTTCAAGACTGAAGGTGTTCGTGGATGGTACAAGGGCACAACAGCTCACTTTTTACGGATAGCGCCCCACACGTAAGTGTCCTTCGAGCAAATAGAAGCGAATGCTCACCTCTTTTAGCATCGTTACTCTGACGGCCAATGACCTGATTATAAACCTTTATAAGTCTATCAAGTACCGTAATTCATAGATATTCAATATTTCCATCGTAGCTGGAGGATGTCAGCGTAATAGCGTATCAGTTTGAGCACAGCTGTAGTGCTACGCCTTTCAAGGGTCTTGCGTTCGTCTGGGTAGGGATAAATTCCAATCATCAGACAACTGATGAAAATCGAGGAAAATCATTGCGGAGATCATGCCGATTCAAGCGTGTCAATCAATATAACGCTTATCGAGTGAAATTCAACTATATCTCAAGGCTTAGGATGTTCGAAAATTGGGAAATCTTCCTCTTGATCATCGCTAAACAAATGTGGCTCGTTATGGGGTATATGATGGCTACAGCAGTGATACCGTAATGTTGCAAATGTTCGAAGGAAGAAGTTGGTCGTGAAAAGCAAGGTGCAAAGCCAAGAAAGAGACATGAAGGATAGGAAGGTAGATGGTGCACAACACTATCCGCAAATAGAAGGGTATAAGAGGTTTGTAGGGTTTTGGGGGATCCAACCATTTGCAAGGCCAGCCTGGTAGCTCCAATCATCTGCATTCTCGGCTTTCCTGTATGATAACTTCAATGGGTTTACTGCAAAACCGAAGGAAACCAACAAACCATGTCCATTGAATCCAACCCTGTCCCTTCTCGTATGTAATGACCTATATCACGAGTGTCAGCGCGACCTCAACTCAAAAAGGCTGGTGTACGTACCTGAGCTTCCCAATATTGCCTCAAGAATGTCTTATAGGAAGAGCTGAAGGAAGAGGCAGAGCCTGATTTGCCGTTGCAGCTGCCTACGGGTGTCTCTCCAGAATAGGATCCATCATAGCGCGCGCCAACCCCTCGTCCTGCGAAGAAGCTCACTTTGACCGAAGAAACGGTACGGGAGGAAAGACTTACCATTCAGATATCTCGCACAATCAGTAGGAGCCGGTGTCCATTCACCCACAATAACCCAGAGATCAAATGACGACAACGAACTACCTGTCTGGCATGCAACCGAAATATGCTGGTCGTAACTTCTTGCCACCTCCTAAGGGTTAATCAGTACACACCGTTCTAAATGACCATCAGGGCAGCGAACCGCGTCAGAAAACATCTGATAAATGTGCGTGTCCATCGCCACTCCATCAAACCCAGAGGTCATGAAACCGTTCCAGTAACTAAGGTCTTGGAATGCATCATGGATCAGAACAACCGTGTTTGATTGCGTCGAAGACCCATAAGGGTAGCTAGGAAAGTACGTATGAGCTCGGGATAACTGCATGGTCAACACGTCACAATCACCGAATATTTCCGTAGCTATCATACCAATACTAATGAAGAAAACGCGCAGATGAGGAGGCGGACCGTGAAGGAGGCTAATACGTACCTGTCTCGTAACACTTAATACTGAATCGCCGTAAAATCCGGCTGGCCTGGAAACATCGTCAAAAATAGAACATCAACAGCATCGCATAAGTCTCACTCATTCAACGGTGCAATGATTGGTACTACGTTAGTTTGGCCGGCGAACATTGAAGCTAGAGTCTTGATAATGGTGTTAGTACGGTCGATATTTGATTGGCTTGACTGCCATTCACTGACAGGCAGCTCAGTTAGTTGATTCTTGAACGTGCTAGTTCATTGAAATGCAAGACTTACGGATACGACATCTTCTGCCCAGAGTTGTCGAAGCTGCCCCAAACATTTAAATTAGCGGCTGTGGAGGGAACTCTTTTGAAAACACGCCGACCCGTTCTGGCTGCCAGGCGCTCCTAAAACATGACATGAGGTTAACACAATGAATGAAACCAATTCCGACGCACCATGTAGATCAACAATGACTTTAAGGCCATAGTTCTGAGCCCAACCTATTGCCTTTTGCAAGTATGGAAGTTGCCCTTGTATGAACGGTTCGCCGCCAGATACGTCGAATGCCCAGTAGCCGATCGGGACGCGAACATGGTTTAAGCTGAGAGCTGAGTAGTCAGCATCGAAGTCAAGCGTGTAAGGAACGATCACGAACCCCGCAGCAGCAATTTGCTGAAAATCGGACTCAGTAATCCAGGTGTTCCAATGATTGGTCAACGCGGCAGTCGCGGTGCCCTTGTCCTGGTACTGCCCGAATGTCCACTCGTCAACAATAGCAGAGTTACCTGCAATGCATCAAAACACGGAGAGTGAGTCCATGCGGCACTAGTCACCTGTATTGTCGAAAAGTGATGGGGTAATCCAGGGCTTAGAAACCGCCGTTAGCGAAATCCCATGAACGAAATCGCGACGAAGGCGCATACTTCGAGGACAAGCCATCCGCCAAGGTTGACTCCGCGTACTTTGCTTGAGCCATAATTGAATCCAGGCGAGATGGCAGATACAGAATCAAGGAAGGAAACTCCGCAGACAGCGACTGTCACGGCGCGTAAAAGAGAGAGGGCCATGGTCGGTGGATTGAAAGGAAGGGGAGGAAGGCCTAAGAATACTTGGCCCAACGCCTGGCAAGCCATCTTTTTATATTCGGCGAACAGCAGCGAACCAGGCAAAAGTGTGATCGATCAAACTCACAAATTGAAGTCCTGCCAACCTCCATTCGATCCACGTGTTGCACCTGCCTCCATCCAGGAGACTTGCTGCAGCCGTACTTGGCAGCTCCGTGACAATTATTGCCTTTCTTTCCCGTTCCACCGGTAGTTCTGCTGACCCTCTTCATGGCGCAACAGAAAGTTCAATCAGATCGATAAATTCAAGACCGAAGAGGGGCCTGGGGTGTTTTCTTTTTTTGGCCATCGACAGTTGTCACACGACCGTACTGTTCACTTGGGCCAACGTTGCCAATTCGTGGTGATTTGTGTGGATCTACTGCCGTTAACGAGGGGGCAGAGCAAGATCATGGAGTTGCTTCTTCAGGTCCCAGCCGGCATCGGCATCATCATGAATTTAAATCCGATTTTTACGAGTTGGGGCCTCCATTTTGATTCACTCTGTACGTGCTGCCAGTGCCGCCTTTCGGGGTGCCACCGAATAGAAGTTTGCGTGCAAACGCAAGCGCAGCAGGGTATACGAGAAATGACAGATATTATATTTACCAACTCACCAGAACTCCTAGAAGTGCTAGGAAGAGCTTCGTGAATTGTGCGGATCCAACGGCAAATTTAGAACCACCAGATCAGGATATTTTGGAGAACTGTAAAATGATTGTGATTTATTAACGGTATCATTGATTCGAGCGTCGAACGTTTGCAACCGGTAGATCAAACAGGCCGGGAGAGTTCAGGCAATCACTCAGAGTTTTGTATTGAATGTATTTTTGAATCAGGACAAAGACTCCGTGGGGGCCGAGTAATTTTTTGTTGAGCCCTTCGTGTGCTCCTAGAGTCGAATGCAGCTAGCACCCTGAAAATCAGGTCCCATACTTCTTTCGGAACGATAACCAAACCTTTGCCAACAGCTGCCTCAGACTGCCCATATATCCAGTGAGGATCAAAGCTCGTCACTACCAGGCAACTCTGACAGCTTGGAGATCGTCGACTCGGACCGACATTACCATCGATAAGGGATTGTGGCCTCCCGAGCAAATGCTTTCATATGCCCGTCAGTAGGTTCGGTGGACCTTGCGTACGAATCGCCCTAATCCCCGAAAGTTTTAACAACGCACCTATGTCAATTTTTTCTGACCCAAGTATAGTTTAAATATCTCCCCCTCCCCCGTTCTTTTCCTCCTAGGTCCAGGTTTCCTGAAAGAGGACGCTGCTCAGTGTGAGAGAGAGCCAGAGACTGCAATACTGGCCTTCATTGCTCCGCCCAATCCTCGTAACCAAGTGCACTGCTTACTACAGTTCTTCGTCAAGTCACGCGACGCTACTTACCTCGCGGTCTCCGACGAAGCGATGCGGCCAAAGACTAGTGTTTACGCAATGGCTTGTCACTTCCAATTGTCTCATGTAATACCCACCTTCCCTTTGGACGTCGCGTGAGGGGCATGGGGTATCGCGATACCGTTCATAGGTCCTTGTGATATCCAAACCAAGTGGTTGAAACAATGGAGTCGTCCCTAAAACTCCCTTCAAAGTTCATCGATGAATCTCATCATCACATGCGGCCCGAGACAGCCTTAAGAGGGAACATCCACATTGAGTGGTCATTATCCGCGACAGCCTGAACACTGGCCGTAATACGGGAGATCATCTGGCCTCTTTTCAGCCACTCAGAGAGCCTGCGTCTGCCCTTCGGCCTCCGACGACACATGGTCAAATCATCCAATAGAGGTGCGAGAACATCGTGCAAGCGGATTCATGATGGCTCCAAATAGCCATGTCTTCCTCACTGTAAAGTGGACGTGCGATGTGTCGTAATTGGTGATAATCAGGATTTTGTTAGAGCAATCAAGGACTTGGAGAGGACCGGAAATGTGAATCTCCCGGGGTCATCTGGTATCTATGCCAGTCAGATTATCTTGGTTCTCGGTGTTACTTGAGGAGTCTGTCAAATGCGTGAACACTGCGTAGATCAGAACACCCAGATACCTGTATGAGAGGATCAGAAGAAGCCCTGAGATGCGTGATTCAACTGTTTTTCTACTTGCCGTTAAAGAAGCACAAAATGTCGGCGAAATTAGTAAACCTGGGTGCTTCGGACGTATGGTGTATGGTCATCTGACGAGAACGGTCAAAACCCATGAAATCGGACACCGTTACTACTGTTGTAGCAGTGCATTAGTAAGCCCCCAGAATCCGCATTGTAGTTCATTGCCGTGAGTCGGACAGAAGTTTGTGTTTGAAGCACGTTTGGGGGCCAGATGAGATACCATTAGATGACACACCAAGCAGATTTCAATTTCTTTCAAAGTTCCTCCCAAAGGTGAAGAAAAATGTTTACACTCTGAGTATCTTGAAGCAGCGGTTTGGAAAAACCGCAAACCAATGTCTTGACGGGCATTTGGTACGACTCAAGTCTCCCTTGCACACCAGCTCACTTCGAAGCTACCAGCTTGGTCGAACATTCAGGGCCAGCCATACCTGGAGGGAATGAGGGTTTGCTTATCCAGTCTAGTATTTCAATGATTCAAGAGGGCGAGGTTGGTTTCATGTAATGCCATAGAAACGACAAGGTTGAGGGTCGAGCGATCCACGGTACCCCAAGGCTTGTGGTGGCAGCCGAAGTTCACTACAGTTTCCGAGCATCTTGTAAGATTTCCAAAGGGTGCAGGGCTTGAGCTCGAGGTATCCTAGACAGACCCGCAGTTGTCACTGAGCGCCACGCTGCCTGGTGCCAGATCCAGAGGCATACTACTTTGGACGTTAGTGACGATGTAAGGCAAGCCGGACGTTGAAATGATGCTTAGCCTTCAGTTGACATCGCCTCGTTCCCGTACCGACTTCGTTACTTGAAAGCTATGTCAGAGCTGTGTATCACGGTGGGCGCTCGTTACACGGAGCCGGTACAGCCACCAAGCACAGCCACCGTATGAAATAGGCCCTAGGGCTACTTCCGCAAGCACCACGCCATTACCATCAGCTTTCCACCTGTCCATTCCCTTCAAGTTCAATCGATTCTTCTGTTAAATTATCTCTTTTCATCCTTCGTCCACCATGTCTTTCGACAACCTGTCCTTCGACAGTATCCGCTCTCGTTACGAAGCCGCTGGCCAAGGTCACCTCCTCAAATTCTGGTCCAAGCTACCCCAGGAAGAGCGAGCGACACTTCTCGCCCAGCTCGAAAATATAGATATTGAACGCGTCAATCGAATTTACAAGAAAGCCGTCAGCAGCGAGGCAGCAGCTGCCGACGTTACTGCTCAATCTGATGTCATTGAACCTCTACCAAAGGGAGCATCGGACTCTGTTGGCGACGAAGCCAAGGACCTTGAGTGGAGGATAATAGGTCTGGAGGCTGTTTCGCGGGGACAAGTGGGTGTCCTCCTCATGGCTGGTGGCCAGGGAACACGTTTGGGTAGCAGTGCGCCCAAAGGGTGTTACGATATCGGACTTCCCTCCCACAAAACCCTCTTCCAATACCAAGCCGAACGCATTGCCAGGCTGCAGACCGTTGCGGAGACAGAATTCAAGAAACCCGCTGGTAGCGTTGTCATTCCTTGGTATGTCATGACGAGTGGTCCTACACGTCGGGATACCGAAGCCTTCTTCACCCAACATTCGTATTTTGGTCTCAAACCGGAGAACGTCATCTTCTTCGAGCAGGGTAGGCCCTCTATAAGACCTTTTTGTTCAAAATAAACTCATCATGTGTACAGGTACATTGCCTTGCCTCACCACGGAAGGCAAAGTTATCCTTGACAGCCCTTCTCACGTCGCTGTCGCACCAGACGGTAACGGTGGTCTCTATGCGGCTACGCGAGCCCCGCTATCTTCTGCAGACAAATCACATACGGTCCTTTCGGATCTGTGCAAGCGCAAAGTGCTCTATGTGCACGCGTACTGCGTCGACAACTGTCTCGTCAGGGTTGCTGATCCCGTCTTCCTCGGCTATAGCATCGCCAAACAGGCTGATTGCGCTGCTAAAGTCGTCCCAAAGGCCTCGCCTACCGAGTCTGTTGGAGTAGTCGCCCACCGCGGTAACAAGCCCGGTGTCGTCGAGTATTCCGAGATCTCCAAGGAGCAGGCAGAAAAGAGGGATGAGAACGGCGAGCTGGCTTTCCGTGCCGGCAACATTGCTAATCATTTCTACACCACCCAATATCTCAACTCAGTGGAGACATTTGAAGAGGAGCTCGCATTCCACATCGCGCGCAAGAAGATTCCTCATGTTGACATGGAGACTGGCGAGATCATTAAGCCTTCCAAGGTAAACGGCATGAAATTGGAGATGTTTGTCTTCGACGTTTTCCCGTACACGGAACGCTTCACGGTGTTAGAGGTTGAGCGCAAAGAAGACTTCAGCCCGCTGAAGAATGCCCCTGGAACAGGGTCCGATGACCCTGAGACCAGTCGTCGTGACTTGCTTTCCCAACACAAACGCTTCTTGGAGAAGGCAGGTGCCACGGTGCAGGATGGCGTAGAGATTGAGATTTCACCCTTGGTCAGCTACGCAGGCGAAGGCCTCGAGACTGTCAAGGGGAAGACTTTTACGAGATCAGGTATTGTTGAAGGAGTTGAAGAGTTGGACGCATTGGTATAATAATATACCTTCATTCTTTTGTCTTGGACAGGACTTTCACTTGAACTTTATACTTTGCATTTGCAGCCGTAATGTATCTTAGCAGTGTCAACTAGGCACATGTTCATCTGGCACCTTCTTCTGCGTCGCGTTAGGTACTGTTCGCGGGACTCTCTTTTCAAGCTCTTCTCGCAAGGAGGCGAATAGTCGCTGGGTTCGTTCAGCGTTGGGCTTTTCGTTCCGGATCTGAATCAGTGTCACGACGCAGAGGGATTCGTTAAGTAAACATGCTAACCTCTTTGCAGCACTGTATCAGTTTGTCAATGAGCATTGCCTGACCATTCTGCGCTTCCTCCAAATCCTTTCGGAGCTGATGCATCTGTGTACGGGTGAAGAAGAACTATAATCGAACCCAAGTGACAGTCAAAAGTCCACACAGACAAACTCATACCTCCTCGTCCAGTTTATCTCTGCGTCCTTTTTCCCCTTCTGCCAGCTGCTTTTGCTCCGCGGCCCGTGCTCGTGAAAGAAGTACCTCTAGCTCTTTTGATCGTATGACACACTCGAAATGCCGTTCTCGTAGCTCGTATTGTCGGAGTACTTCCTTTAGTCGTTCTCGCACACTACCACATATGAATAAGCTGTTTGACCAGCCGACGGAGAAGGAAACATACACTCCATCAAATATTTCCTCCAACGTCCGTTTGGCTCTAAGAAATAAATTAGAATATATGAGGTTCAGAAGTTAGGTAACTTGCTCCTGTGGATCGTCTGTCCAATTCTTCTTCAACTTTTGCCGTTGTGGCTCCAGGAATTCGTCCTGAGGGGCGGTTATCGAACTTCGACGTGTGCTCAAACTAAGGTTACTCACCAAATCCTCGGAAAAGCCCTCAGTCAAATCCATCAATTCCACCGCGAGTATCTCGTCCCCGTCCTCCATTCCTGCTTCCTCCGGTGTCTGTTCAGCCTCGACAGTCCGTCCGTTGTGTGTGAAAATGAACTGCATCGTCGAACCAGACGTAGATGAACCTGACGAGAATGTGCTAGCGGCATCCGTCTTCACAGAACCATTGATAGGTTCACCACCCTTGCCTTCCTTCTTCCCGCCGTTTTTCTCCATACGGTCGGTCCACGCGTTGAACAGCTTCGTAAGTTTCGTTTTGCGAGATATCTTGAAGAATAGCTCAGCGCGGTACCTACATACGACTTTGACGACAATATCGGGCATTTCTCGGTATTTGACGTCTTGTATTTTTGCCTTGTCGGCGCGCTTTGAGACGTCATTACGCATCTGGAGGAGCTAAGATCCGAGGTTTGGCCTGGAAATGTAGGTGAGGGACAACGCCACATACCTCATCCTGAGCATCCTCCACAGACTGAGCCAAGCGTTTTCCATCTTCCTGCAGTCTATAAGAAGGAGAAATGCTTCAGCGTAGCACATCACTTACTCGTAGCCGCTTGTTATCCTAGACGACGGAGTCAATACATGCAAAAGATGGCAGAAACGTACGCCAGACCTTTTGTAGTTCCCTGGCCAAATTTTCCATCTTGGTCTTGGTCTGGTTAGCCTTGGTTAGCTGGCTCTTCGCTTTTCATGAACGTTAGGTGGACATTAAAACAAAAGGTCATGACTACACGAACCAGCATCCTTGTCCTTGGTGAGTTTCTGTTTCTCCTTCGCATGGTCTCGTTCCAGCCGTTTGAGTTCTGCAAACTGGAAATCACATAAGCGAATGGAGCTACGGAGACGTTTTCACAGTACCAGTTCAATGTATTTCGCATGAATAACATTTTCTTCTAATCCCTTCACTGATTTCTGGGCTTCTTCGGCTTTGGAACGGGGAAAATTTAACGATACATCGTTGAGAATAAGTTTTAGCACGCACCAAATCTTCGTTCCTCTTCCTCTTCCAGGACCTCCTCCTCCTCCAAAGCCGCTATTCTGTTCTTCAGGCTCTCGTACATGACAGCAGGATCCACAGGGGCGTCATTCCTCTTCTTTCCCTTGGTGTTTGATGGTGGTGGATGCTGGTGGTGATGGTGATGGGTGCCGTTGACCGCCGGAGGATGGCTGGGAGGTGGTGGGCCCGTACGTGCAGTATTGGGCGGAGCTGGAGGAGCAGAGGCCGGTGCAGGAGCTGGGGGTACAGGACCGGCAGGCGGCGGTCTGGCGTTTCTGGTCGACGCGTTTTGAGCGTTGGGTTGTGATGCACCGTTCATGATGCCTTGAAAAAAATATTTCAAGGATCTAAAGTGAACAGTGAAGGGCAGACAGAGAGGCAGAGTGAATCCAAGGAAGGTTCAAAGTCGCGTAGTGGCAAGCGTTGGTCTGTTGTCGAGCCGAAATCGAGCTTTATCCCTCTTTGTCCACGGTCGTTGTTACGGCCCGTCAGCGATTCGTCTCTTCAACCAGGAAAGCAAATATCGTTGCTTCGGTTACTTGTGGAGAATTTTACCGTCGTGATACTTGACAAGAGAGTTTTTTTCTCGTTTAGTCATGTAAACAAACTTGCGTCAAAATTCGGGTAGGCTACTATTTACAAAATCATGACCGTGATGTCGTAACTTGACCGAAAGCTATCATGGTGGGTTTTCTCGATATACCTGTAGACTTGACTTATGTTCATAGCAGTCATCATCTCCGCCCTGTCAGGCTCAAGGTCAAAGAGACCACATTTCCTTAACCTTCATACTCACCATCGGAACAGCATGCGACCTTCAAAGTTGCTTGAATAAAAATACCTACAAGCCAGAAAACTGCCAACGGCATCTTCGGGAACTTTACTATTGCTGTCAGAGACTATATGAGCAGACAAATGACACGGGAGAGTCCATCGCTTGCCCGCTTCCTCGTGTCGTGAAGAGATGGATCAAGGATCACCCAAAGTAGGTTAGCAAGTATATTCGATGCTGAAACATGATACATGATTACACCAGTCCTAGCTCCCCACTAAACCATTGCCACTGTTTCCAGGCTCTTCAAATAAGCGAGGCGAATAGGGTGGGCTTCAGTTTCCGGGCCACGGTTAAGAGCGGTCCACTTGGGAACATCCTGTCGGCCCCGTCAGAATCAATTGCGGGTAATCTCCAGCGGCGTCTGCTTACTTTGAACAGTCGAACAGTTCTCACGTTGTCGCCGGTGTCTAAAGTGAAGCGGTGATATATTCCAGCAGGAAGAGCGATGAGGTCTCCTGCGGTCAATGCCAGGCGAATCCAGGAATCCGTCGAGGCTTCTGTAAAGTGCAGTAAGACAAAGTACACAGTTTCGAAAACAAGACGCACCACGAATGTCGAAGTAGCCACTTCCGGCAAGGAGGTAGCGAAGTTCGTCGTCTTCATGCATGTGTCTGCGTAATATATAAGTATCCATTACCACACCGGAAAAAGGGCTATCCACTCTTCATAGAAGGCCTTAATCTTGGCATTGTATTGCTATGACGGGATTAAGCGAGACGACAGAGATACCCCGATAAAGACTAGAGCCTACATCACCCAAGCCCTCCTTAGAGATGCTGATGATATCATGATTCTTGTAGTCCCCTTCCTTTGCCACAGTTGCGAGCCTTTCTTCATAGCCATCTACGGGAATGTTCATATACAGGAGATTCAAAGATTTCAGCGCGGCTAAAGATACTGGACAAGCAGAATCATGGGGAAGACGCTGATCGCCAGGGAGATTGTCAAAGTAATACGCGCGCATTGTGGGGTGAAAGTAGCTGGAAGGTGGATGGGAGTGTAAAGCTATATACTTACTGTCGATCAGCAGATGATGCAGCGCAGTAGTAGCCGAGAGTGGCCGTCGAGAATCTAGTGGCGCTTCAGGCAAGATGTAGGATGAACTCGTGATCGCATCTTCGTCCAATAGCATAGCTTTGATCTGTAAATTTCTGAGCAGTATATGATGAGATAAGACTAAAGTACCATTCTGTCGCAGAGAATCAACGCGACCCAGGCCGCAGCATATCCGGTGTCGCGTTCTGTCTCTTCTGATTGAAGCTCAGGATAGCCTCTTGATAAGAATAGCTGAAAAAGCATCTGTGTTGTGGGGAAGGAAAGGCTCATCAGCCCCAGACCATCGGGACATCGCTTAATTAAACGTGATACTAACTAGGCCTGCCTGTGAACAAGGATTCTTGTTGCGGTACAGTTGAAAAATCGTGCTATAAAAAACAGCGCATACCGATCTACTGGAAGTGGTACTCACATAAATTATTGGACGATATATTAACCTGAAGATGGACCTTTTATATGACCCGGAACACGGTAAGATAAGGGAACCAGTACCCGCCGCCATAATGACACCACGTGACTAGACGCGTTATTGTGGTTTGTTATCTGACAATAGACTCAGACCGGATCGTAGACGATCACACCGATTCACGCGTCCTCACGCGCCTTGCCACCATTTCCCGTCACATAAGCCAGGATGCGTAGAAGTACGTGCTCGTCGTGCCCTCTATCCAATGTCCTGATAGTAAAAACCCTAGGTCTATCGCCGAAGCCGTCTCCGAATCGCAAGCGACAGCGTTTATCTTCGCCCGACTTCGATGAAGATTTGAACCTCAGCCAAGATGACATTGAGGCACTGGACAGACTGGAGACCTCTTATTCTCAAAAGGTTCGATCTTCCGATGATGACGAGGCAGACAAATCTGGGTCAAGCGATGCCGTGCATGAGGTGGGTCTCCAATTATGCCAGCTGCAACAATGTTTATACCATGCACAGGATGCATCTCAAAACCCATTCGATGCCCGAAATTCGAACAAACAAGATCCTTCGACCTCAGCTATCTTCCCTGTGTTTGGGTTCACATCTGCAGCAGCTGTAGCTTCTACTTCTACTGCTACTGCGGACAAGGATCTCTCCCCTCCATCTCAGCCATCTTCTTCGCCTAATTCTCCCATACAGGAGCAAGATTTTTCCTCTTGGTTTGCTCCTGGAATTCCGAGTGGAACAAACGGCTTTCAAACGGCAGGTCTTGTGTCTACTACATCTTTGTTTAGTTCAGCAAATGCCTCCGAGTTTTCAACGGCGTCTAAGGGAATTATAGTACCTTCTTCAGCCGCCCTCGAGAAGGCGCGTCAGAAAATGAAAGAGTGGCAAGGGGAGGACGTTGATGGGCCTCTTGCCAAGGAATCGACACAACTGAACGCCACAGATCTATTTCGCACAGCATCATCTTTGACGACATTCACCCCCCCTACGCGTTCGGCATTGAGAAGTGTCCAAAACACACCCGATACACCTGGTACACCCAGCCCCGCCCCATTCTCTCGACCGCTTTCGAAAGGGCCTGCAAATACCTCTGTGGAGAGCCTCAAAACGAAACAACTAGCATTTAGATCACCGCTTATGAAACCCTCTCCTCTCAAACAGTCACTCTCACCGCTTGCAAACCTGCAAAATGATTCTCAGAGTGGCAATCAAATTTCTCGTGCTCATCCTCTCGCGTTGTCTCCCCCTTCCATTGCCCCCAGCACGCATAAATCTATACCACTGTCTACCGGATTCTCTACACCCAAATCTAAACCACGAACCACGCCTGCTAAATTTGTGACACCTTTCAAACCTGGTATGAGACCCGGAGAACCCGGTCGCGAGAAATTAGTGCAGCAGACAAAGGATGCGGACAAGAAGCGTGTGTTATCCCCATCACTAAATTCGAAACCCGATACTGTTCAGAACACGACCCAGGCTTCTCCGGCTCAGAAGGCGAAAACATATCAATTCTTCGACCTAAGTATAAATGCTGATTCTCGAACATGATTTTGGCTGATTCATTGTCATAGCCAAACCACCCAATCGTAAGACCCTGAAGTCTTCTGGTCTCGTGCCCCAGCGCTTTACTCCAGAAGAACTCGAGTTTCCTGGAATGTGCGTGCATGTATAGTCTAACCGTCACGCGTTAACCGGTTATATAGGACATTAGCTGAACTTGAGCAGATTCATCCGCGCATAACGGCCTACTACTCATTCTACAGGAAGGTGCCTTCAACACAATATGATGTTCCGCCCCCCTTCGACACAGTTCATGCCGATGCTGTTATGGACCCACTGGCGACCTTTAAGTACCTCAAGGAAGCGGGGTGCTCTCTGGTTACAAAGCCTTGGATTGATAACCACTGGAGCCTCATTCTCTGGAAACTTGCCGGTATGACTTGCTTCGAACCAGAGAAGGAATGGGATGAAAAGGAAAGACGGTGGTGCTGGGAAGAAGTGTATCGGCAAATGCTGTATAGGTAAGCGTCTATCTCCCTTGATGGCTTCTGAATAGTGGGTACTCACCCGTTCTTCCCAGATACGAGCGCGAGATTAACCAAGGAGTTCGACCGCCATTGCGACTTATTGCAACACAAGACGCGCCATCTACGTCACCCATGGTTCTATGTGTGAGTGAGATCAAATGGTTAGAGAACAAGCTTCTGGAGAACGGCGAGATGTATCACGGTTGTCCAGAGCTTGAGCTCACCGATGGGTGGTACAAGATTCGAGCACAGGTCGACGCACCACTCACGAGAGCCATTCGCAAGGGAACTCTGGCGATCGGGAGAAAGATTGCAATCGTGGGTGCCAGAGTAAGTTCCATCTAGCGCTCGGCACCAAACCTTTTCTGATGTTCTGGCATAGTTGGACTCAGAGCGGAAAGATCCTCAAGAAATACTTGAGGCTTACAATTCCATCAAGCTGATATTAACGGGGAATTCGACGCATCTAGCTCCGTGGCATGCGAAACTTGGTTTTCAAAGAGAATTACCAGTTGCTACAATGCATAGCTTGACCCGTGATGGGGGTGTAATAGCTGCTATGGACTTACTTGTTGTCAAGGTGGTTATCGATATCTCTGGTGGCGCCACTTTGCTGAGAATCGCCTCTAGGTTTATCCTATCGCGTACTTTGAGTTTATCCACACCGAGAAAGGGCGAATCAATAACGGCCCTCTGAACGAGAAGGAAGAAATGGCGCTTCGTGACGAATGGCAGGTCGGTGTTCTTGGTTCCTCTGTATTCCCTCTAGTCAACTAACTCCTATAATGACAGCGAAGGAGAGAGTTCGAGGAATCGAAGCTACGCGAAGACTTCGACAAGATTAGGCGGCGATATCACGGTTACGCAGATAGACTGGAGCGCAAAGCAGGCAATCAATTCCGGGCGGGTGAAGATGGACCACCAGATCGCATCGATGACCTGTACGACGAGCTCGACGAACCCGAAGAGGCCAATAAGATCATATCGGCGATATCACCAACGGACGCGGGCTGGCTAGTCCGGCGCATCAGGAAACAGCTTGAGAAAGACCGAGAGAACCTCATGGACGAGATCGAGAAAGAACTAGCGGTGAGTTATCATTCCGTAATCGGAAAGGTATTCGCTGAAATCGCGACGCCAGGATATTTGTCCTCCTAGGGATGTCCGTAATTTCAGGGTCATTGTCGTGAAAGATGCACGAACGCAGCGTCGGCCCGGAAATCGTGTAGCCCAGCTCACAGTGTGGGATGTCCTGAACGTGTCCCTTTCAGAAGGCAGGCCTGCGGGTTCCTTCGAGCCTGGCGATCGCTGTCTGGTTACGCATCTGCAGCCCACCCAGGTTTCAGCTTGGATGGACTGTGCCCCGGGAGCCGAGATATACATGTGCACAACGCGCAACACTCGTTGGAGGAAGCTGCGAAGTTAATTTTACACCTTTGATAAGTTGATGTTCCGGTATCTTTTGCTCCATGGTCCATTTTACTTCTTTGCGGGCGCGTGTACTAATACTTACGGAATAATCACCGTCTGCGGCGGCTGATGGGACCTTGGGACGAAATCGTATGCAGAATAAGGATACACTGATGTAAATATTTTACAGATGTATCACACCGCCAATCCATACGTTCTAAAGGCTTTGTGGTAGTCGCCAACGTCTTCCTGTCCCATACAAACGAGAGTTGGCTTCGCCCCAGACTGAAGCCCAAATATCGTTGAGGCCACGCGACGAACTTCCTGAGGTGTTATGAGATCTATTTTCTTCACCATTTCGGACACCGGCACTTTACGACCCTGAACCAAGACCTGAGATCAAGAATTCACATGTCAGAACAGTCACAGAAAGACATAAATGAAGAGAGCGTCATACCTGTCTACCTAGATCTTCTACCTGAATAGCCTGGCTTTCCAAGGACATCATTAAGCTGGACTTGAGTTGATTCTTGGCGCGCGACAATTCTTGCTCGGGGATCGGAGTGTAGAGGAGCAAGCTCAATTGATGAATAAGGTGAGGAAGTATTTGAGTTGGAGTATTGCCTCCACGCGCCTTGGAGTCAAAGGAAGCGAAAAGGCCGAACAATGAGGAGTCGCTGTAAATGTGGTGGAAAGAAGCGCAATGGTCCACCTGGGGGAAGTGGTTCAGAATGCTGGTGTATAACCGCGAGTACATGCCCTTTCCGGGACCGCCTGATGGAGCAAAGGTGGAGTTTAGCACTTGTAAAGCATGCCCAAGATCAAACCATACCTGCAGAAAAGCTTCCACCTCCACCGAGAAGTACTTGCATGGTGGCCACGGTGTAGACATCGTCGTGATGAATGCCCACACCCTCATATGCTACATACAGATGATCGAATTCGGAGGTTTCATTAGGAATGAAAAGATAACCGCCAGTGTAATCGGAGCCCGGATTTAGTCTCCCGGGAGCATCATTGTGTGTGGCGGGGAAGAGGTAGGACGCAGCTCGCGTCAAAGTTTTTGTCACAGAAGGCGCAGAGGAAGACAACAAATTTGTCGGAGCCTGCTGTTGAGGGGTGTTTGGTCGGTAGGATAATGACGGGCCGGGAGCAGGCAGGGTTTTGAGTGACGAAAAATATTTGTCTGCAAGTTCAACAAGCTGCTCATGGGGCATCCCGGCGCCGGCGACGACCATACGCTCTGGACGGTACCAGTGGGCCATTGCCCGCCGCAGTATCGGTCCGTCGATGGCCTCTATTCGATGCTCAGGACACAGAAGCGACTTGCCGAGACCTTTGTGGTTATACGCTACACCGTGAAGAATTTCAGGGAGTATCATCTCAGGTTTCGCTGAGAGTTCGCGGATCTCATAACGAGCCGCATCCCGCTGTGCCTCCAGTTCCTCAGGAAGGAATTCAGGATTCAAAATGGTGTCTGCAATGAGCTCCGTAGCCAGTGGTGTCCCCTGGTGGAAATGCGAGGACTGGTACATGATGGCCTCTCGTGATGATGAGCATAGTATCTGGCCCCCGAGCGAATGTACAGCTGCCGACATCTCCTCGTCCGACCGGGATCGCGAAGACTGGGACAGTCAGTCAAAAAAAGACAAATGAGAAGCAAGGCGCACCTTGAACGCCATCCTGTCCAAGAAATGGGTGCTCCCGAGAATGTCGTCCGTCTCGTAGCGCGAGCCAGCATCGACATAGAGGCCGACGGAAGAAAAGTAAGCAGGGGTGGACTCTGTAGCGACACGTATTTTGTTAGGAAGGGTAGTTATCTGGACAGAAGGAGGGGAAGGCGCAGTTGTCGCAAGTCTCCGTATTTGGCTGCGACGAGCATTACGGGCGATGGAATAGCAGGCTTTGCGCATCGGTCAAAAGAGAAGGCAGTGGATGACGTCAGCGATCGCCGACAAACTTTGCATTTCCGCTTCCGGCTTATCACAGGCAATCCACCCAAAACGGTTCTTCCTGGATCTTTCTTCTTGGAAGTTGAACTTGTGCATCCCTTCTTGGCATGCATCAAGTAGCTAAAATAGCCCCAGTTGTTTTCCAATTTGTTTGCGAGTCCGAGCTAGCTCATTCGGCTTCCACATCATGCTCTCTGTCGCTTGTCACATCAATCCATGCTTGTCTCCTATAGTGCCTTTGTCTACGAACCAGTTACTCCGGCTGCCGGTCTGAAAACATGCTCGTAATTTGTCACGGGCAGTGACATTGGAGCATCTATCGCGATCAACTGCGACACATTCAGCACTTATATACTGCAATGGGCCTTCCTGGATTCGTCACTTTCACTTGCAAAGGGCCCCCCTCCGTCCCTTTCCTATACCCCTTATCATGGCGTCCGTCAACAGCGTTGTAAACTTTGAGGGCTTCTATGGGCCAGCGACCGCCACTTTGGATTGGTGTGAAGTGCGTCTCCACTATCGATCCCGACACGGGCCATACTGATCTCCCCCCCACACACAGGCCAACTACCAGTTCTCCTTCTATGTCGCAGAACTGGTCAATACGTTCTCTAATTTGTACTCTATCGCCCTGGCCGTGTACGGTGTCCTCAACATCATACGCCAATCTCTTCCGCCGGTCTACACTATTGGATTTATCGTATGTCATTTCATTGTGGACGTCGATCACCGTTTGATCCTTAGAAAGGGTTTTGCTACCGTCGGCCTCGGTAGTTTTGCCTTCCATGCGACGCTCTTATTTCATTGGCAACTCGCTGACGAATTGCCTATGGTCTATGTCGCCTCATTAGGTTGCTGGGTTTTATATGACCGCTCGCCGGGCTTCAGCTTCAGCACCCCGCGCGCCCTGATCACTCTTCTCATGACCATCGTGTTAGACGCGCTGTTCACCTGGAGCTAGTGCGTACATATATATTCGGCTCCTCCTGTTTTACCCACCATCATTTTTTCCAGCATCATCAATCGGAATCCAGTCTACCATCAAGTTGTATTCGGGACTATCGCATCAGCCATCGGCGTTCGAATCGCTTATCTTCTGAATTGGTCTGAGGAAAGGTTCCGTATTCCAGACGACAAGAAGGCAGAAATTGGAAGCGTCTTTGGTACTGGAGCTGGACTATTCATTTTTGGATTTTTCATCTGGAACCTTGACAACGTATACTGCGATCCTCTGACAGCTTGGAAAACTGCAGTTGGCTGGCCTTTGGCATTCCTATTTGAAGGTACGCATTGCAGAGATCTTCCCGCTACCTATTCGCATTCCTAACATGACCTAATAGGACACGCGTGGTGGCACATCTTCACGGTAAAATAATTTTCATTCTTGCCCCGGTTCGCGATATTCATGCGGCGTAACAGGGCACAGGCACCTACTTTATGGTGGTCGGTGTTACATGTAAACAAAGTTTTTCTATGACCCGAACGTCTTGCTGACTGTTCTACAGATATGTGAGCGTTTCGTACAAATCGCTGTGCCTTGTCTCACCGTGGCATTGCAGTTCGCTTTGCATGAAGGACGATCACCGCAGCTATACGATGCAACACCCTTACGGTTTTCCCATAGTAAAGTATGCTTATCATAAAGCACCATAAATCTTTGCGAGATCTCGGGTCCGAGGGCGGGTTTTCATGAGATGTCAGGGCCAAAGGGACAATTATTTATTGACATTACTTTTACTGGTGAGCGGGGAATGTTTATAGATCAGGGCACTATCACGAGTGTGGATTAAACACACGCAGCGGATAATAGATTTGCCTACTTACCTGGCTTACTCCGGGATCGGTTCGCTAACCCTCCATCTGAGGAAACCAGCGACATCCACCGATTGCAGTTTGTTTTCTTCGCGCCAGTTCACAAGATAGTCTTTGACTAACGCTCCTTGGCCCGCCATGAAGCCCTGCTCGTACAAGCTCGTTTCATCGCTGCCCGTGATAGATACGGGATTGAATCCGACAATTTGCTGAGCGAGGGCGTGCGACAGTTGTCCCGCCTTGTCTGATAAGGGCGAGCCCTCTGTCGTTGGCTCGAGGAGCTTCTCGATAGATGGCGCGCGCATGTCCAACAAGGATAGTCCAATTATCTGGCCTTGGAACGGGAAATTGGAGTTGTGGGTGTACCAACCGAGTCGAACGGCACGGTCCGGTTGGGGTGCCCATGATATTGCCGCTGCGCGCCGTATAGATATATTCTCGCCAATAGTTGCAATTATATTCTGGATAGCTGACTTAATCGTCATGACACTATCTCCGTACTGAGCTTGTAGAAGCTCTGGCACGTCCAGAGGCTCGAAGGATGGGTCTTCGGAATGAGATAGGGCCGGTACCTGGGCAACAACAGACGAGAGAGCTGCCGCAAGCTGGGAAAACTGGTCGGTTCTGGCGACAAAGTCAGACTCGCAGTTGACCTCGACCAGCCCTACCCTGATACGTCCGTCCCGTTCTTTTTGGTGGTGTCCGTATCCTCCATCTACAACAGTGAGGCTGACGACGCCCTGGTTTGCCGCTCTTCCCTCGACTTTGACTGCTTTGGCTGCACCTGACGCCACTAGTTCCGCTTCCAGCCACTTCTTCGCGCCCTCCAAGTCTCCATTAGATTCTTGCAGTGCTAATCGCGCTTTCGTGAGGGGCGCGTCGGTGAGTTTTCGCAGTTCAGCAATCAGCTGAATGTTAGATTTCTTTGCCGGCCCCGGAGTAGAGAAGAGTCGCCGTAAACAAGGCGTGAAGGCAGAGCGCGTTGCTCTCTGGTAGCAAAAAAAGGACATGGCGTGACGGCGTCACATATGTGACGTCAGGCCTTTGCCGCTAATTTTTGAAATTAAAATTTCCCAGTCTCTCGTCTAATGGACACCTTCAAGACACCAAGTTTTGTGTCGCAAGACCTCTTGCTCATTCAGAGCCTGCTTGGAACTACCTCTAACCCCTCCAAAACTTCGCTGCCACTGGCTCAGGCCGCACTTGACTCTGACGAGGACATCGCCAGTTCGGGCAGCGAATACGCGAGTGAAGATGAGATCGAGGACGTGCTTATCGTCAAAGAAGAGAACGAGGAAGTGAAGATGGAGAATGGAAGCGAAAACGACGCGTTAGCGAAACAGGAGCAGACTCCACCGTATGTCTCTTCATGTCATTTCGGCCTATTTTCACATATATGCCAGTATAGAACCCAAAGACTCGGAATCCGACGCCGACTCAGAATCAGACGATTCAAGCTCTTCTGAAGAGGACGAACCGCAGGTGCGACTTCGGAAGGAATGCGACGATGAAGATGGAGAACCAGGGTTGTCCACTGAATCCCAGTCCTACTTTGCCAGTCAGCACGAAATCGTTGATTCCAGTATTGCTGTCCCCGAAATCGAAGAGATTGGTGCTGATGAAGCCATCGAGGTACTTGGCGAGATAGTGAACATTATGGACCAAGCGGTAATCATCAGGGGGCGTCCTTCCAGTCATGTTCTCGACTCTGAAACCTTGCTGGTCTTTGACGATCGCAAGGTATTAGGCTATGTACGTGCTCCGTGTGCATTCCATTGTAATTTTGCATTCTTATCCTTGGCAGATTTACGAAACTTTCGGCCCCACCGCCCAGCCTCTCTATCACGTCAAATTCAATTCTACATTCCCTTTGGACACCGACAAGATCAGACTAGCACGTCAAGTGTTCCACGTCCCTGGGAGAAGCCGCTTCGTGGCTGTAGATTCAATTCGAATAAAAGGAAGCGACGCTAGTAATCTGTATGATGAAGAACCAGCAGTACACGAACTGGAATTCTCAGACGACGAAGCCGAAGCTACACATAAAAGAAACTTGAAACATGGGCAAGTGACCACTTTGTATGTTCATTTGATTTAGTGTCCTTATCACCATACTCTGCAGACGTCGAAGCCGCGCGGGTTCCGTTGCCTCCACTTCATCGAGATTCAGCACTCCAACGCGTATGCGGGACCAAGATATGATGACTGACGCGTTTGGCAGCAATAGCGCCTATGATGATCATAGCCCGTACGATCTAGACTATTCTGCCTCTACCGGGGCACGTCCACCACCAATGCCATACGATGAAGATCCGTATGCTGATGTTTCGGTGGTACCTTCCTCCCAAAGTAGTTCCAGTTGGCAGAGTGAAACCCCATCGGGGACGGCCCCTAATGCCAATACCGGGCTTAGACCACCTCGTCGCGGGCGTGGACAAGGAAGGGGTCGGCGGCAACAGAATCGCATCGAAAAACCCCAGTATGATGCTATCTCACCACAAGTCCCCACTGATCGTGGAGTCCAATACAGTCCTGCCACCGAGTTCGACCCGTATCAACAGGCCGCGATGGTTCAGCCTCACATCAATCCTCGGTTTGCAGCTGCGTTCGGAATGGCTGGCATGGCATACCCGCCAGGGCAGAATCCCTATGCACCTCCAGACCAATACTGGAGTCAAGGATGGGGAGCAGGAGCAGGATATGGACCGGGGTCATCCTAGCCAGGAGGGACCAATTAATTGTATCTCTTTCCCAAGTCTGCAACAATTTGTTGATCCTTGATATCCGACCCTGAGAATTGTATCAAGCGCTCCGCTATCTCTACCGAATCCATGTGGATAAGCTTCATCATGCATACGGTACCTGTTCATGTGGCATCGTATACGAAGCAGCTCCGAGCGTAATGGTCTTGTATAGTACCACGCGCTCGACAGAATGTGTAATTTAAAGGACTGAGCCATCAATTCGTCTTCTCGTGCGACCACCGTTGTCCTCATAATGTCCACCGACATCGACCCCATCCCTTCTGCATCGCTCGCCCACCGCGCGACGTATTCAAGCTCAGAAAACGAGAAAGCGGCATTGCAAGCAGCTGAGAATGAAGATGCAATCATCGAGATCATGGATGACCATGATGTGTAGGTCACCTACCTTTCCAAGACCAGCTATGGATACTCAACTACATTTCACAGGACAAAGCCCTTCCCTCCTGATCCCGACGCGCCGGAAGAGACACACCAGCTAACTGTCCGGTAAGTAACAAGGAAAAATGGTGCTCGACGAGAGGACTCATGGCTACCAGTGCTGTCTTCGTTGGTTGTGTACTAGGCGCCATTGGTAAAAATCTCCGCTGTCGTCGGCTGACGTGATGTTCATCTATTTTCTGACAGTGGGAGCTTCCAACATCTATCTCGGATTGAAGACTGGCTTTACGTTTGGTCCTCAGCTATTTGGGGTCAGCGGACCTGTTCTGTCCATTGTCTCTCGTTGCTCAGTATGCTCTAGGCCATCTTTGGGTTCGCGATCTTGAAACCTATCTCAAAGGCTCTTCCAGAGTCTGGTCTCCTTGGACGGCTCTTTGGCGGTCCATTCGGTCCGAAGGAAAACTGTACTGTTCAGAGGTGATAGCTTCTAGCTTATCTTATTGAGGTGACTTCATACTGACAAATTGTGTCTCCACAGTGCCGCTACTGGTACGTTTATTACGCCACACCTCGTCTTTAGGTGCTGACCCTGGAGAATAGCCTCCGGTGGTCTCGGTATTCTGTTTGTCAGCGCTATTCCAGCGATGTATCGACTTCATTTATTTTCCACAAACCCCCAAGACGATATAGGCAAGTTGATCGCCCTGACTTGCACAGCAGGCTTCTTTGGCGTCTTTTTCGTCATTCCTCTAAGGAGGTATTACATCGTTCACCAAAAGCTCACCTTCCCGACACCTGCTGCTACGGTATGTGCACATCGGCAGTTTCTCCGGTAATCTATTCTTGACAAAATTCGAACAGGCATATACGATTCGGTCTCTGCATTTTGGAAAAAAGGGCGAAGAAGTTGCCAAGAAGAAATCCACGTCGCTCCTGATTTCTTTTGCGATAACCTTTGTGTTCAAGGTCATGACTGGTTACGCGCCTGGTGTTGTGAGCATAATTACTGATATTAGCAGTATGCATTACGCTGATCGACATTCTTCTAGATTTACGACTGGCATATCGGTTGGACACTTTCACGAATCGGTTTCACTAGCATCATTGCGTTGGAAAATTACGGCTGGATTGTTGAATGTAAGCTTTCTCGTATAAATGATGGTGATCCGTCTTGATTGTCATAAAGTCACTCCCGCGTTCTTTGGTGCTGGCATGCTGAGCGGTCTGAATGCCAGTTGGAGTTTCTGTATGTATTTTATTGAATGGTCGGCACGTTGTGGTTGAGCTAATATGTTCTCAGTGGGTGGAGCCGTTCTAGCTTGGGGAATCAGTGAGTGAAGAACCCGTATCTATGACTAGTTAACTGACAGAAAACGTCAAGTCGCGCCTGCTATCATTTCTACCGGCCGTGCGGTGGGTGTTCAACCCTATCCGGACGACTTTCCAGAAATATGGTCATACACGGCGATGTCTTTCGACGATCCTAGTAGATATGTTAAATCCCCTTCTCCACGGTATTGGCTACTTTGGCCAGGTTTGTTTCTACCTCCAGCTTCAATCTCTGCTTATTTGTCTCTTACTAGGCGTGTTGATGATGCTGGTGTACTCTTTTGCAGATGTCATGATGAGCTTAGTCCCGATTTTCGCAAGTGAGACTCCATAACTCTAGTCATGGGCACATGATCCTGACTGTTGATCAGACATGAGAAAGACTGGGGTCTCTATTAATTTCAAAGGACTTTTTACACAGCGGACCGAGGTCGATGAAGATGACGAGGACCAAACTCCTATGGAGCACAGGATTCCCTTTGTATGGTGGACGACCGGTCTCTTTTTGAGTACTGTTATGTCTTGTGCGATTCTAGCCACGCTTTTCAACATGAACGTGGGAGAGGCGATCTTGGCACTCATTCTAGGATTTATCTTCTCATTCATTGGTGTCCAATCTTCTGGAGCAACTGACATCAACCCAGTATCAACCGTCGCGAAGGTTTGTACATTCTTGGGTCTGTTGAATACCGACGCATCTCATTTATTATACACCAGGCGTCCCAACTTATCTTTGGTGGCATCGGAAAGGGCTCAAACTTGGAATTAAGACCCGCAGAGACACTCAATCTCGCGGCTGGTGTCGTCTCCGCAGGTTCTGCAGCTCAAGCTTCCGACATGACTGGTGATCTGAAGACTGGTTATCTTCTTGGTGCAAAGCCTCGAAACCAATTCGTTGCCCAACTCTGTGGTTCCGTTGTCGCTATATTTTTGACAACTGGTTTGTTCATCCTCTTCACCAAGGCTACGCCTTGTATCCTCTATCCTGATCTAACCGGCGGTAAGTCTTTTGTTTTCATTTTGGGCTCCAAGTATTCAACAATCATTTAAGGTTCTTGTACGTATGGCGCCCCGTCTGTCTCTGCCTGGGCTGCGGTCGCGTATGCTGTTGCCTCGCCAAACTTGCGTAAGCCCGATTCTCATCTCTAGAGGCAGCATGTTGACACGATATTTCAGCTATCCCTTCTTCATCCGGATACACGGCCATCGCACTGAGCATCTTCAGCGTGATTTCAGTTGTCGTGAAAGTGCGTTTAATCCAACATCGATGCCATTGTCTTCTAATGGAGTGCACGACAGCATCTGTGGATCCCAAAGAAATACTGGGTCTATGTTCCCAACTGGGTAAGAGAATCTCAATTCCGTTGGACGTGGCAAACTCGAAAGTGGATGAACAGAACGCTGTCGGTCTTGCTTTTGTCACTCCTCAAGTCTACTACCCCATCGCCATGTACGCGTAACTTATATCCATTTTGTACGCTCATCTTACACAAAATGAACAGGGGTGCTGGATCCGTGTTCAACTACTTCTGGCAGAAGCGCAATCCCGCGGGGTATGACATGTACATGTTTGTAAGTATCACTGGCCATCTTACCCCCTTATATAAGGTTGACCTCCATTTCTCTAGGCAATCTCTGTAAGACTTCTGTCAGCTTTTTCTTCTCGCCTTAGCATTGTTACACAATTATCCTAGGCTGGACTTCTTGCTGGAGAAGGCCTCGGTGGCGTATTCCAGGCATTATTGGCGGTTGCCAACGTTGACGGCGGCAGTGAGTTATTCGCACAAATATCCCTTGGCTTGTCTGACGGAGTCTGAAGGCGGCTTTGGAACTGTTATTGGCTGTCCCGCATTCGAGTTCTGCGGCTAGTGGTACTACAGTAATATTTCCCTCTCCGAGTCTTCGGGATGTAATGCTAGTATGAATTTCTGCACTTAATGCCAATATTGTATTCGTTCCCTGTACCGTTTGCCTGGGTCGTCACGGGTAGCCATATGCATCTCATCTCACCATTGTACGGCACGGTGCCATCAGGCAGTGACGGGGCCGGATGCAAAGATACCGGTAAATGTGCCATGAAATCCTATTCTTACGCCCCTACCACGATGCTATTTTTGGGATGATCACGATATTTTTGACCTCGGATACCTATATCAGTGACACTCACATGTGGACTATTCTCTGCCCACAAGGTTACTAGGAGCATTCGCTCAAACAACGTGCGTTATCTTCGTGTAAGGCCTGATTCCAACCACAGGCACTTGTTTTCCATATAGACCATGTGTACGATGCATATATAAGACCCCCGTATCGACGGTCAGTTTTTTTGGTCGTCTCCACCGGTGCTAATCCTCTAACTATAAGCAGCCATGAGCCTTTCTGTTGCATTTTCCTTCATTCTTTTCGGATTTTCAGCTGCCAATTCCTTGTTGAGTCCGGCGCACAATGCGACGTTACTGAACAGAGCTGTTTCTCTGTCCTCTGGATGTGGAACTTCTGGTCCCTTGTCTTGTTCAACCTCTGCCTCCGGTCAAAACCTTTGTTGCTTTGAATCCCCGGGGGTAAGAAATCCTGCTCTCTTTCAAGTGAAGAACCTTCCTAAAATTGATGTAGGGTCTCTTGGTTCAGCCTCAGGTATGGCGTCTCTTTATAGCGCCCTACCTACTAGGAGTACTTAATTCTCATTGTGGAGTTCTGGGATTTCAATCCATCGACTGGCCCAAGTGATAGTTGGACCATTCACGGTCAGTGCTTGCAATGTTTGCATAGGATACCCATTTATGTCTGTGATTCAGGACTTTGGCCAGATCAGTGAGTGCCGAGATCTTCGGGACGAACAGCCATAGTGATGATATCCACCAGTTGTGACTCCACCTTTGACCAGAGCTGCGATCCGTCGCGAGCGTATACGGGAATTGCATCGGTATTTTAATTCATCAACGATAGTACATCGAGCGCGAAAGCTCAGCGTCCGTGTTAGTTGTTGACCAATAATGGTGCTAGCGACACGCTGTCGTTTATGCAAACTGTATGTTATTGTAAAATCTAATGTGATCATGCTAATGTCTGAACTCTATCATAGCATTGGGTTGATATCAATGGTGATAATGAAGGGTTTTGGGAGGTGAGGCCTAGGATACACACCCTACGCATTGATCCGTTTGTTCACACAATTTCAAAGCACGAATGGAGCAAGCATGGAACATGCATGAGGTACGTATTCTTTATCTGAGCATCCGGGTATCTCTAACAGAGTAATGGTAGTACCCTTGAGCTCGACTGTTTCTCCAACATCACCAAAGGACAAGAGGTAGAACTTAGAAATATATGTCCCTTCTTTATTCGACTCACCCTTTGATCTTAGGCTGTGGCTTACTTTCAAACGGTCGTGGCATTGTACAAGGTATGTCTTAGGGCAGAACCGCTTGTCATTGCTGATTACTTTGACGGACAGACACTCCCCACCTACGATTGGCTCGCTAACCAAGGAATTACGCCTTCAAGTACCGCCACATATTCACTTTCTAAAGTATTAGCGGCCCTGAAAACAGAGTCTGGGGTGAGCAGCAAAAAGTTCCTGATTGAAAATATTCTCGCTTACCACAGATATTTTTCTTCGCAGGGCTTCACACCCGCCTTGGACTGCGATGGTGGTAGCTTGAACCAGATCTACTGGTACTTCAATTTGAGAGGCTCGGTCGTTGATGGCGATTTCGTCCCCATATGTACGTGGAACGCTACCATCCCCTTGCCATCTGTTGACGATCTTGTTTAGCTGCGCCGTCAGCAGGTACCTGTGGATCTACGGTCAAGTACCCACCCAAGTCAGGCTCCAGCACGCCAACGTCTACTGTAAGCAGCCATTCAAGGTGGAGGACCTTTACTGACCATGCTCTTAGACCACCTCAGTACGTAAAATATAGTAACAGTTACATAGCATCTTATTGTGAACGTTGAACCATGTGTATAGTCCTCCCCCACTGGCGTACGTTGCGACGTCTTGTTCCGCCTGCGCTTTATTCAAAATATCTTGCTTAGACGTCTGGAGGAACACTCCCTGCCAAGGCGACCATCGTGGCCTTGCAATCAGGATCACAGATTGGAGGACTACTCTCTTTAGGAACCTGGTCGACGCAGACCCTGGCGACCTTCACGACGACCGGAAATGCCAATAGCTTCACTATGACCTCATCGAAAGGCAACTGCGGCGTTAGCAGTGGTGTATTCGCATGTGGTAGCGGGGTGTCTTCATCGACGTTCTCAACAGTAAGTGAATCAAGTTATTGGCCGTAATAGATCTATAACGGATTCAGGTCCTATCCAACGGCGAGCTCCTCTTGTCATTCAACGGTGGGACCACGTTCAGCAGCGACGGGTCTCCAAGTGGATCGACAGTAGTGAGTGGACGCATGGCTCTGATGTCTGGCATGATCTGATTTGCGTAACAGTTCACAGTCTTTGCTGGCTCGAGCCACAGTAAGGTTTATAGTCTGTCGGTACTCGAGAAGTGATTATCGTAGGTACTGGATATGTAGGACCATTATTGCAGTTACTGCAGGAATTTGTCAATTAAAGCATCGATTAACCTTTAGGTGTAACACTCACCATGCCACCACCCTTAGACCATCCTTCGCTGCATTTAAGTGTCCTCCCTAACGACTTTTTCGTTCTGTAGCTTAAGCACAACGAAATCGATGATGATGTTTTGATCAACCTGACCAGTCAACCACCGGAGAGGTTCTTCCCGTTGACTCGGACAGTTGAAGAGGTGTCCGTCGTCGGGGAAGTACACAAAGATCTCTCTAAGAGATATCATGATAATTCTGGATGGCGTCGCATAAGAATTGCCGGTCCTATGGAATTCAGTGAGCCAATCGTTGTGCCATAGGTGGTCATGCTCACCTTGGCCCTCCAACATTTGACAGGCATCTTGGCCAGTTTTACGCTGCCCCTGCGGGAGGTCCAAGTCCCAGTATTCGGCGCGTCCACTTGGTAGGTCCATTGTTGCTATCGCTCGAGAACGATACCGACTGTATTGACGACAAGGAACACCGACTACGTGCTCGTGCCTAAAGATAAGCTGGAGGTGGCAGTGGGCGCATTGAAGACAGATGGCTGGACGTTCATTTCGTAGTATAATAATGAAAGATTGAATAAAAGGGCGCCAAGCCCCGTCGAGGTAGATGGTAGAAAATGATGCAGCGCCATTTTAGGCGAGGATCTGTCCGAGGGCGCGACAGAATTCTGTCGACGCCCCTCTGCATTTACCACCACCGCTGCCTCTGTTTCCTCAGTACGGTACTCATCATTTCTTTTTCGTCCTTATCGAAATAGAATATTACCTCAGAGGACATTGGTGCTGCCCATACCGCCCGCTCTCTCATATAACGGGTTTAGCGCCACTAATGGCCTCGTCTCCTTCAACGTCTGCAGCAACATTGGGCAAGCAGACCCGTCAAAAACGCGTAAATCCCTCGCGTTCTAGCAAGGGTTGTCCTGGAATAGGGAACTGCGAGGCCGACACTCTCATATTGGAGACACAGAAGCGACAGCGTACGTATTTTTCTCCACGTTCGCCGTAGATTTCAAGCCTCACTGGTGTAAATGTCCAGTCGAGAATGGACCTTTGATTCCTGCCAATACGCTATTTTTCATGACGACTAATCTGGAGCTACTCCCTAAGAACACCTCGTCTGACGGCCAACCCATGTTCAACATCTATGCCAATGAACGCTATTTTGAACGTCCAGAGGTCATGGAAAGTTACAGGTTGCAACAATCCATCGAGACGCCTGATTTTACCGAATTATCCCAGACCCATGTCGGGGGACGGTTCAGGCCTAGAGGTTCCGACGACGTTCGTGGATGTTATTTCTTACAATTGCGGCTCAATACTGATACTCTGAATGATTATATGCTTTCCCCCTTCTATGTGTCCATATCATATCACAGACCACGCACGACACTTCAGATGCTTATTACGAAAAGCGGCATCGTAAATACGAGACCATGGAAAAGCGTCAGCGTCTTCGAGAGAAGGAGCAACTCAAGTATGAGCAATACAAACTCAAGGAGAGGACCGAGCAGCTTCGTGGAATGGATGCCATGGCCTTTCTCACTCTTCCAGCCGAGTCATTCACCCCAAAGTCGTTGGAGGAAGAAGACACAGAACTTCCATCCATTTCCGCCAGCGGATTTCATATTAACAATCCTTCACTCTATAAGGAGGGCGAGAGGCGCCGGAGGGAGATGCTCAATACCGCCATGACACTAGAGGAAAGATATCGCATATTGTTACCTCCAGACAAGAAGAGTTATCCCAAGAAGCGTAACAAAGAGAGTCAGAAGAAAACTCCTCGTCAAAGCGTTGAAATCCGCATTTCGGAAGAGGTCCCGTCCGAGTGGGAGGAGAACGAGGTAGAAGAAGGAGTGGAGAATCAGCACGAGACTGAAGGAGCCGATGTGTTCTTGCCGGAAGAAGTCCTGTATAACGAGAAACCAGTGACTCTCACAATCAAGGTCCCTCCCAGGGTTGCATCCACTGCACCAACACCGGCACCAACACCCCCGACAATGCCTGCATCATCTACGAAGGCGAAAACGGAAGTGAAGTCCGTATCTCCAACAAACCGGCCGCAGCCATTTAAGGCTGCAGTACCGGTCAAGTCCTCTCCGCCACTGCCCAAGAAACGGAAAGAACCAGATTTTACTCCATCGACTCCAGCAGGAAGCCCTCCTCCCCTCCGTCCAACATCGACATGGTCTGGAACTCGCCCTTCACCCTTCCTACCATCCCCGCCCCCGCCGGTAGTCACGCTATCTACAGAACCTGCCGCTGGATCGAGTTCTCTGAGCCCTGTCTCTATCACTGGGCCTGATCAGCTCCCCGGCTCTCCAGCCAGTCTCCTGTTCGATGAACCGACCAGTGTCACTCCCACTCTTTCTAATCCCGAAATTGCGACTCTTGATATAAGTATCAAATCTGTGTCATCCCCTGCGTCAGACATAGATTTTATCGTCGACAAATCCGAGGAAGAATCCGAAGTTCATACCACCACTACAGGCACAGGAAGGCGTCCTCGTAAGCGGCCTCGACACTCTTACACCTACTCCGCCACGCAAAGTTTGATCAAAGAGTCGGTCTCTGCACCGCCGCCTCCACGCCGCTCCGCTACGCGCGTGACCGAAGCAGCTACTCCTGCATCGCCCGCCGCTTCGTTCTCATCCGTGCCAAAGCCCAAAGCACCCGGTTTTTTGCTATCTGCCGCTCTCAAGAGAAACCAAAACAATCCTCGTGGCACTATCGTCAGGCATTACGTGGCCTGGGGGGTCAAACTTGGGCCTAATCGTAAAGGCGAGGAGAAAGAGTACGAGATACCGAGGGAGATACGCGAGGAGTCTCTTGTTGCGGCAGTCATGGCAAAAATTGAGGCTCAGTGCCCGGATGTCGATGAACCTCCACCTGAACCCGTCGAGGTTTCTGGCCGGCGCAAAACTCGTCCGTAGTTGGACTTGAGTCATTGGAATCCACAGAAATCTAGTCCTGCTTCCCATCCCTGTTCTGTAGCCATCTTTTTCTTTGATGCCGCCAGCCATATTCATTATCGATAACTTGTAACTAAATTTTTTTAAGTCGAGTAATTTATTGGTTATATTTCCACTACCGAAACCATTCACTGGTCTATTGTAACGACTTCACAACTTCCAACACCTCCTTCTGACCCCCAAGGTGGATTGTACTTTGACGTCCTGAGACCATCTGCGCATGCGCAATCGTGGGAAGTTGTGTGATCGGTGTAGCCCACACCCCGTCATCCGGTAGTCTCCGTTTATAGTTGCCTTTGAAACGGCGATGGGATGGTGAAAACAAGCTTCCTAGTTGAACCTGAGGAGTGGCTACACTCTTCGTGTCATCCTCCATACCAGGTCCCCTTCTTTCGTTAAGGAGCACGTCTGCTTGTGGCAGAGCGAAGTCAACTGCAGGACCGCGTGAATGAGGGAGATACGAGTAGGATACGTTCGGTTCTCGGTCAGGAATGGTTTTCTCTTCAGATTCGACAACTGCTTGGACGTGGGCATCGATTTCAGCATCCCCGGTCAATACGATCTCAAGGCTGCTATTTTGGTTTCTCCTGGTACGAGGTCGCCGAGGCCTGGTATTCCCAGAATTCTTCGAAGGCTGCGATCTCCTGGACGGCGCATTTCCTCTCTGCGCTCTCATTGGGCGGGCATCGGCTTTGGGAGGCTGATTCTTGCCTTTCTCCTGACGTAGGTCTATCTTCGGCTGGCGCGGCGCCTTGTCACGACGATACTCTGATGTCTGTGGCCGTTCAAACAAGGCATCGAAATCGACACTTTCGACATGTTTTTTGTGTGTATAAACACGGGCAGTTTGTTGAGGAGTTGGGATGTGGACAGCTGTGACGGATGCACCTGTCAAATTATCCAAATCTATGTTCTTGTAATGCTCTTGGAATCGCTCCCCGGCGCGAGGAGCAGGGGCAGCCGGAGCATCGTTCGGAGAAGAAGATGAAGTGGTATCGCTGAGAGAAGAGGAGGCAGAAGATGCAGGTTCATCGGAGGAGACAGCGGCGGCTGAAGGAGTAGCTGGAAGGGCAGCAGGCTTGTCTGCATGGATCTTTATAAGACGATCCGACAGCGAAGACCCCGAGTATATCTTTATCTCTGCTCTAGGTGCTAAACCAAACACGTATAAGTCAAGTATCAAGCCAATATACTGCAGATATACGCACGAATTTTGATACCATCAAGATCTTCCGCTATTCTCTTTTTCCTACCCCCGCCTATCCTGTCCAAAAGCCTAGCGTTCAAATCTGGGACAGAGCTAGAAACAGCATCCGTAGAATTGGGGCGTATGCATCGCGTCTTGAGACAGCGCAGAGCGGGACCTGCACTAGGTCGCCATCCAAGCATGATACTGGGCGTGACGGGTGAACGCGAAAAGGCCGAAAAGGGAAGGATAGTATTTGTCCTTGTTGTCTTTCGCCTTTACTCTGCTTCGTATGCATCCTTCAAGTTTCCTTGGTCGCCTGGTCGTCAATCTTACTCTCTGCCTTATCTGCTTCATTGCCTATTCTTCCCAAATATTTGTGATCTGGCCATGGTATGGCCGTGCTCTTTCCGTCGACCTCATCTGTCTTTTGCTTCCGTTCAAGTGAGTCGCGCTTACTTACCCTAACCGTGCCCAGCCCTTAACTTTGCCCAAGTCTTCTCGTTGGAATGCTTCTATGGAATTACTTTCTTTCTGTATTCACTGATCCAGGTGGTGTACCTGATGACTGGGTTCGTATCTCATCGTCCCCCTTGTTTGTCATCCTGACATATGCGTAGAAACCCGATACTCACGAGGACGGCTATGAAGTCAAGAAATTGACCGGAGGACCCAGGTATTGTAGAGCGTGCGACAAGTATAAACCCCCTCGAACCCATCACTGTCGCCAGTGCAATAGGTATGCTCTCATTGCTGACGTCGGTCAATCTAATCTCTTTCAGGTGCATACTGCGCATGGGTACAGCCCCTCTTGCGTTCGAAACGCCAGTCTAACGAATTTTAGATCACCACTGCCCTTGGATCAATAACTGTGTCGGTCACTTTAATTACGGATATTTCATACGATTTTTATTCTACGTCGATGTGGCTTGCTCTTACCATCTTCTGATGATGACACGACGCGCTATGGAAAGTCCAACTGTTGTGTATTGGGTGAGCACCTGCCCCCTTTTACCGTTGTGCTTCTCATCTTAGTCTCATTTCTAAGAATACAATCACGGCGACCGAACTTGTGTTCATCATCTTAAATTTTGTCGCGTGCATCCCCGTCTTGCTAGCGGTCGGGGCATTCAGGTTTATTCTCTGTAAATTTGCTACCATTTTATGCTTATATTGGCTCCAGTATCTTCCACTTTTCTAGCCTCATGTCGAACACGACCACAATTGAAGGTTGGGAGAAAGACAAAGTTGCAACGATGGTTAGAAGAGGCAAAATCCGCGAGGTGTGCTATTTTTTCTCGTCTATCTGATTACCAGCTGAGTTTCCGGTGCAGATCAAATTTCCTTATGTATGTATTTTGAGGATGAGACTCTTTTTCGTACTGACTCTTGCTTTTCAGAATCTTGGTCGAAGACGCAATATAGAATCCATCCTTGGTCCAAGTCCTCTATTCTGGTGCTGGCCTGTGAGAACGCTAGGCAACGGCCTAAAATACGACATTAATGAAAGCGGTAAGTGAATTGAGTTAACGGAACCACGGGAGCGATATGAGAGAGGTGAGGTATCAGGATGGGAAGCATGAACGCGGGGTATTCAGTGAGCAAATCATCGTGCAGTTCTGCAGCCTAGTAAGCGCTCATATTTTCATTCTCAAGCTCCTGTGTAGCCATCGTACCCCATCACCTCGTTACTCCGCTGCCGTTACTCTTATTGATACTCAAGGCTGATCTCTTTTTTTCCCCTTTTTCACAGAAGAAGGTCTAGAACTGGACATATGGCCTCCGCGTGATCCGGCAGCAGCTCTATACGAAGACAGACCTGAAGGATTCCATCTCCCGGACTCTCCCTGGACATATGGGAATGAGTCGGTGAATCCTGATCTCAAACCATCCAATTCCCAACCACGAAAATTTAATCGGAGACGAACAAAGAACGGACATGCGTCGACACTCCCGCCTTATCATCCAGACTATCAGGAGGGGGTTAGCTCTGGATATGACTACGAAGATGACTCTTCGGACGAATCGTTCCCAGATGAAGGCCACGCTTTGGTAAGGCGGGGATCGGAAGGATACGAAGTGCGACCTCAAGGAAGGGAGGACATGCTGCACCGCTACCTTCAGGAAATCGGAGAAACACCTGGTCGATACCATAGATATATCCCTCAACCTGATTCAGAGTCGGAGAGTGACGATGATGATATACCAATTGGACAAACCCTCCGGACGAATAATAGAGAACAGTAGTAACGTGTATAATATATTACTGTTAAGATAACTTGTGGACTTCTGTAGCTAAGTAATAGTAATAATCTGTTAGAGCCTGCGGCCCGGTCGAGAGGAATATGTACCACCAAAATACAAGTGGGCACAGACAGTTACTGGGGACTACTAGTAGGTACGTTGCAAATACATGATTAAGCCATCCTCTGAGTGTACACTTTCCATATCAGACCTCCCTTCTCGCCCACTTCCAGTGTACTGCTTCCAAGAGGCACGTCTACAGACCACTTGCTGCTGCACCCCTCCAGTTCCTGAACGACCGACCCATTAATCTTCACTTGCACCTCCCCAAGCTTGGGCTTCTTTTTTGTCGGGCGCACGGGTTTGGCTTTTACACCACCGCCCTTCGGAACTTTGGGTGGTCGACCTCGCCCACGTTTGACTTTCTTCTTTCCGTTCTTCATCAGTGCATCCACATCCATGGCGTCCTCGTCATCTACCTCCTCTTCCCCACCACTGCTCTCCTCTTCGTCGCCCATGAAGATTATCTCCTCAACACGGAGACTCTTATCCTCTGGTCCCAGTAATATTGACCAGCTCCTCACGCCTTCCCGGTAATCCAGATTGAACTGCCTCCCGCGAGGTTCTGTCTTGATCAAAACAAGACGTAATTGATGAGCGTAATGCACTGGAGCGGGTGACTTGGACATTGAATGTGCATGGGCTGTTTGAGCGACGACCGCGACTTGAGGATTGACAACTGGAGTGGCAAGGGCCTTTGATGGGGCGGACCCTGGTGTAACGGCTGCATTGTGCTTTGTCAGATTGACTGGTTTAGAATATTGTGAAAAGGTGATATTTGTATGAGCTGGCGGCACAGTAGGCGTAGGCTGAGGTTGAGGAGTTGATGAGGATGAAGGGACGTGTGCTGACGATACGGGAGTTGCCACTGGAGCAGGGGCTGGGGGAGCAGGTGCTTGTACAGCAGCTCGTGCAACGACTGCTGGAGCAGCGGGTTTCGGTGTCGGTTGAGGAAGAGATGGCACCGGAGTGCTCTTCACAGGCGGAGCACGTACAGCTATGGTAGAAGTGTGTGGTAACGTGGGTTCCGGTGCAGGTGTTGGCGCTGACGGAGCAGGTTGAGACGCAGTAGCTTTAGAACCTGAAGTGTTTGATGCAGTGCCGGGCACCTTGATCTTGATCTTGGTCATCGTGGGCTTTGAATACCTCTCGATCGTGAAGGGAGGGGGTAAGTCTGACATTAACCGACGAAAGAAGTTCTTTGAATGATGTTAATGGCCGAAGTACGCTATTGAAATCAAGTGGAAACGCACTCGGAGAGCAAGGGCATCCTCCCATATGAGGGTGTGTTCTTGATTAAAAGCCAGGGCGTTGGAAAAGACGAGTTCCACATCGTCGGCAAATTGATCGGCGGTGGCATATTCCTTGCGCTTGAGACGTTTCTGAGAGTTGAGAATTAGAATAAGCAAAATTGAGATACCATCCACCCACAAATATATTCTCTAGGCACTGAGGATGTTTGATTTCCTTATAATAGATCGCCCAGTCTTTCTTAGACGGCAGTTCCATGAATTCAGCGGATAGGGTTCGACCGCTGCAGAGATAGCTGACATGAGCCGGGGAGATATATGCAGAGAGTGTTGGTCATACGTATCATCAGTCTTGCTGATAAGCTTCTCGAGTCTTGATTTTGCCAAACGACTGAGACTAGGAGGTTTATTTTTCTTCTTGCCATCTTCACCGATTTCTGCCCTATTCAGCTCCTTGTACGTCTTGCTAGCAAGTTTCTACAGAGAGTTAAGACGGCGAGAAAGTCATAGGGCCATCGCACGCTCACTTGCAAGTCCTTAGCATCCTGCCAGATTACGCTCTCGGGGTGATTATAATTTTTTGCGTTAGTGAAACACAAGTCGAAATCGAGCTTCACGGTCTCGAGATTAGGATAGGCATGAGAATTGAGCTTTTTCTTGATGTCGTCAAGGGCAATTGGCTGCTTGATTAGCTCGAAATAGTCTGGGTATTGACGCTTGAGGGGTTTGGTGAGGAAAAGGGCAGACAGAGGCCTGCCGCTGAGATTGTCGAATCGAGGAATGATGGTTGTGAAGAAAAGAGAGCACCAAATTGGTTAGAATAGGAAATGGGCCGAGTGCGTCACAACTTACTCTTTGTTGACTGCGTCCTTCACCGTCTGCCATATCTTCATTCCTTGCTCTCTAACCTCATCCTCGCTGGCCACTTCACCCTCGGAAATGGGATTTACGGGATCCGACATGGTTACATCGACGTCTGAAGATGACGGCTGGTCTTTCCGTCGCTTGGCTCGTGATCCCTCATCCACTGTCAACGACCCCGGATGATTTCGTTTGCCCATGGCACCACTCGTTGCGAGATATTTCTCGGCTTAGTTGCTGGGAATCAACGCGCGGTACGACTTCGGAGGCGGTACGAGTAGAAAAATGGTCAAAATATTGGGCTCCTTGGGCCAATGTAAGTTCTGGGCACGTGATACCGTTGACGCGCCAAACTCCAAAACGCGTCAATAAACAAGTACTAACAAGCCACGATCAATTCTGCTCCGATCTGCCTCGTTGAGCTTTTCTTCGATAGTGAACCCTGTCCCCACTTTCCGGTTGCAATTTCCGTGATAACAAATTTTGGTATGAAGAACAGTACAACCGAGCACAATTCAGTTCCCCCTAGTGAAGCTGATATTGGAAGCTTATTTAAAAGCACTTAACAAACTATTATTGGCACTGGCAACGGGCTGTCTCTTTCGGCTCATAAACGGAAATACTTCAAGTCTCAGGTCCCCTCCGAGGTCTTGTGTTACGCTCGAATTAGCCTTCGGGCTGCATTCGAGCTAATTCGAGTTTTTTTATTATGCGGCATACCGACCTACTGTGTTGATAGTCGGAAGCTTCAGGGACGCTTGGCCAAGCAAGTGGATGAAACCATCATTGATTGACTAAATCGAATACTTATGAATGTAACCGACTTATCGACTGGTTCAATTCTAGATGCGCTAACTTCAGCAGCCTTCATTCTAAGCCCATAAATCTTGGTTTCACTAAATCAAACTTCTAGATATCGTAGTTCGCAAATTGGTGATTTGCCGCAGCTTCCAAGCGACTTACCTCCGACTATATTTTGTGGAAAGGACCTCTTGCATATACACCGAGATGCGACAAAACTCGAAGTACCTGACACCCTCGTTATCAAAATATTATTGTGGCGTTGAACCCTGGGAGCTCACGAGCGAAGCGATACATGTACATCGGGGCATATGATATTCATAGCGTGTATACAATATATCTACCTGTGACGATTGAATCCGAATTTGTCTCTAATACGTGTGTAAACATTATTCCCTTGAAGTGTATCTAATTCAAACACTCAACTATACATACCCATACCCATCATATTGCAAACGCATCAGATCTGCGGCATCAAAAATCTAGCAATCCTGCTCTCCAACATCAACCGCCTAGCCGCCCTAGAATGTTTGTTCAATCCCCCTTCAAAGGCCCAGGTCGCTTCTTTCCATTTTGCCGAGTCCGAGCCCTCTTGAAAACGAAACGAGTACTTTCGTAATATTGCCGCACCCCCAGGCTAAAGAGAAGGTCAGTTATCAAGCACGTAAGATGTGAGAAAAATCCTACGTGTTCTCCCATATAGCCTGTCGCGTCGATGACGAAATTATCAATCAAAAGTACGCATCGCCCGAGAGAGCCTTGAATGTACGACTGAACGTCGTCGATGGTCCAACTGGGCCCATCCCAATGGTCATCCTCTGCCGGAGGAACTCCGTACGCGGACTTGTGTTGCATATACTCGACTGCCTCTAACATATCATCTTTTCTCGCCCGCCGTAAACCTGTTGCAAATCCAAGCTTATGAAGGCCAATGATTATCCATTTCGAAGGGTCCCAGTCCGCTCGAGAGGGCCCTGACCGGAAGTCGTGGGGGAACGTGTGCTGAAATGAAGCATATGATTGCAAGGTCCATTTTCAATAATTGGTAGTGCTTACATGCTGTGTTTGACGACATGAGAGTCATACTTTATGCAATTTAAGGGTAATGACTTACAAAATTGTGATTCCCTTCTCCGCCGGTCAGAAGCGCTAAAAGCTGGTTTATTTTAAACATATCGAACGCGGAATAGCGTGATGATTGATGACTGACCAGGTTTCCTCTAGAAGTGTCTTCGTCAGAGTAAGGCTGAAGACCGTCCCAGTGGGCAAGCCTTTACATCAAAAGATAAGATTTGGTGAAAACCATTCACACCTATTGTGCACTCACGAATTGACGAGGAAAGTGCAATGCCAAACTAATATGCCGTCTATCAGAAATCGCCGGTGGAGGAAAGAGGGTGCGCATACTAGCAAGCCTAGATACTAATCCGGCCCAAATGAATGCTCCTTTCGGATCTCCCCAGAGATTCCCCATCATTGGGGGAAACACGAAACCCAAGAATAAGGCGATTGGTACTGGGTCAAACACTCTGTGAGGCTCCTATACGTTGATAACATATGCTCAACACCTACCATAATATTTATGTTGGAAGCGCACGACTGAGATCGGGGTTGTTGAAGATGTGGGTGGGTGAATATGTGGTCCATGACTTACCAGGGTCACTGTCGAGGTCATCACGATCTATGAGCTCCATTTTCTGATATGTGGGCTTGAAAAATATCCATCCCATGTGAGAGTAGAGAAGTCCTCGAGTTGCAGCGTATCTTGGAGACAATCAATAATGGCGTGCATCAGAAATCATTGAACGTGGCTCACGGGTCATCCATGGGATCATCCGTAAACCTCTGAGGTTCTACATGAGCGAATGAATTCTGGGAGGGATTCTCCGAACGTACATGATGTAACCGATGTCGGAGACACCTTTAAACCCCACTGAGTAAAAATTGCTTCTCACACAGTTAAATGTCCTTCTTACCACCACTAGATGGGCGTCAATATATATTATTGAGGACATAGAGGGACGTCCAACCTTAATAGAACCTTGAAATCCTGCTGAACCGAGCACCGCCAAGACGGTCCTCACAGCTGTGTTAGCGCGAAATGCGCGATGAGAATACAATCTGTGGTATCCAATAGTGATGCTGAGTGGGTTGCTTAGAAACTGTCTTTGTTGATGGACTGAGAACATACCCAAAGTCCGCAAGTTGCCACACCAAGAAGGCAAAGAAGAGACTGGCTCGATGTACGGCATAGACTGGGAAGTAGTAGACTCCTATAAAAGCAGCGATATGGATGGACACGAAGAAGAGAGCATTACTCCACCAGATTTTGGGAGCAGTCGGGGCCTTGGCGTCGCCTCCCATGATGGTAGTTGACAAGATAGAAAGGGAGACAGAACTCGTGGATCACCTCTGGGCTTTAATGGTAACGTAATAGCTCTGAGGTCGCTGAGGTCATCTCGATCGCGTTGGGACCTGGGCCTGAGGCGGCTAATGTAGCATGTACCGCAATTATTATATGGGAAAGAATCTTCCGCCCGGAAGAAATTCCTATTTCGAGCAAGCGTCGGGTTAAGTATCCTTCTTGACCACTTGACCAAGGTGGACCCTCTAGTCCCGTAAATACGAGGAAACCCCGCTCCTGTTTCTACCTTCCATATGTACCTGCGTCGCAACAAAGGGGTATGAGACAAAAGTAAAAATAACTTTCGGATCGCCCACTCCTTTTTTGCCTCGAGGACCGCAGCTGAGCGCTGAGCGCTCAGGCCGCCGTCTTTATCCGACCTCGACAGGCATGCCGCGAACCATACCAGTATGGTTCCGTCAAACCTTCTGCACCTTGAAAGGATCGGATGAGTTCAAATTTAGTAGTCGATTGTTCCACAATATTCATACTTTCCCTCCAAAATTCTCGCATACAATGTCCAAGATAGCCCTGATTTCTCCTACCTTGAGACCATCTGTCTGCCAGATAGCCCATTCCCGCTCAGCACTGACTCCCATACCCAAGGCTTCTCGCCGGTATTGCATTTCTCCATCCAGCCAAGAGCCACCAGACATATGGAGCTCTTCAAGTCCCAGCGGTAGCAATGAGACGAGGATCGAGTCGATGGTGTCAGCATTCACACCTGAACCAGGGAGAATAGTGAGAGGCCAGGAATTACCGGCAATTCGTTTAGCAGCACGGAATAGCGAGACGAGAGTGTCGATAGAATCTACAACAGTTTTTCCATAACCGCTGTCAACGAGAGAAATCGATCATTATCCAATTTAGCGCAGAGCTGTCATATACCTTGTCAGTATACGAGATATACCACCAATGTTGACTATATCCCGGAGAGCTATTGAGTTACATCAACCACCAATTCAACCAGGCGTTTGGACTATACCTTCGATATGGTCCCTTGTCATGTCAAAAGCGCGGTGGAAACAGACTGTCTGTTATCAGAACAGGAAGGTCGACAACAGGACAACAAACCTTCTAAAGGTAAAGCAGCGTCGACAATACTAGGTGTACGATCAAGCTTCAGAAGGCCTTTGAGACATCAATCTACCTACCGTTTCGTGCGTTCAGTATCAACGCGACCTTCTGGAGTCAAAATCCCCACAACGATACCCCGGATAGGGTATCGTTTGAAAATACGTATATCCTCTAGCATCACGTCGAGCTCATCATCGCTATAAAGAAAGTCACCAGTTCTAGGACGAATCATGACCTAAGGAATGGACTATATCTATCAAATCAGATGAGAATCCGACCCACCATGACTGGGACATCAGGTGCAGCCTTCAAAACTGCCTTGAGGAGTCCCAAACTCGGCGTTGTACCGCCTCCAAGTCCTAGATTGCCGCATAACTCCAGCCGGTCTGCCCTCGCCTGGACAGCGCTGGTGAAAGTTAACAAGACAGGTCGAAGAAAGTTGCTGACTGGTACCAACTTTTTGGCGGACTGAACCGAGTCCACGCAAACTTCGAGGGTGACAGATAATGTCCTTGCTGGTAAACTGTCCATGAGATGCCTATAGGTTCCTCAGCACTCGGAGCCTGTTGTTCGCGGTAGAAAATGAGGGGACCAAATAAGGAAACTGGATGCTATAGACATAAGCACTACGTCATCGGTGCCCGCAGGCTAACCCCGACGTTGACCTTAAAACCACGCGATTCCATGGAGTGAACCCAGCAAGATGACCCTCGTCCAGAAGATTTCGTCCGTCTTTGCTTTTCGAATCCTTCCAACAACCGTGCTCGCGTCTCTCATCTACCTCGCTATCTTTATTTCAGTGCTCGTTACAGATGACCTACCAGCAGTACCGAAGAACAAGAAGGGACTGGATTTAGATCAGGCGTACTCGGACCTTCACAAGGTAATTGCCTACTTCTACAGCGTCTTGACGGTATTTCACACTATCGAAGATTGCAAAACAACCACATCCGTACAATTCTCATGCAAACGACGCGGTCAGGTCGTATATTCTGGGACGTGTTCACGACATAGCTGCTGAACACAGGTATGTCCACGTTGCCGATGACTTAGTATCGAACGGTTCCTGGGCTTCTGGAGCATACGGAGTGTATTTCGAAGGCACGAACATCTTGGTCAAAATTGACGGCACACAGAAGGAGTATACTGAACATGGCGGAGTCTTGTTCTCGGCGCACTACGATTCTGTCTCTACTGCGCCTGGTGCCACAGACGACGGAATGGGCGTAGCGACACTGCTTCAGCTTATACGATTCCTCGCCCAGAATAGGCCAAAGCGTACTGTTGTCTTTAACATCAATAACGGGGAGGAGGACTGGTTGAACGGTGCCCACGCGTATGACATGCCGTTCATTTCTGCCCCGACACTAATCTATGGTCACACAGATTCCTGGTCCATCCCTGGTCTAATATCACAGATATATTTCTCAACCTGGAAGGCGCGGCGTCGGGAGGGTAAGTCAGTTTCTTTTCACTGATGCTACGTGTCTTATTGCTACCATAAGACGTCCGATTCTCTTTCGTGCAACCTCGAGCGCACCATTACTCTCGTTCCTCAACACGCACGTTCCGCACCCTCATGCCAACGTCCTATCACAGGATGCCTTTGCACGAGGCGTCATCCGATCCGGCACCGACTACGAGGTATATTTCGCCGGCGCAGATATCGGTGGACTGGACCTCGCATTCTACAAAGGACGAAGTAAATATCACACCAAGTTCGACGCCATTCCCTATACCGCAGGGCAGAAGCGAGCTCTCTGGTCGATGCTGGAAGCTGCAAGAGGATCCGGCGTTGCTTTGGTTAATAATGACGGACCAATGCATAGTAAGGATTCGAGTTCAGCCGTGTACTTTGATTGTGAGTCTGCATAATCAGATTGTTTACAAGAGATTAACTCACATGACAGTGTTCGGGGCTGCTCTTATTCTCTTTCCCTTGAGCTCTCTGTTCACTTTCAATACCGTATTGTTGGCTGTCGGACCCATAGTTCTAATCCTGCTCTTGGTGTGCGAAGCTGCTATCCGATATAATAGACGAAATGGCGAGAACGGCAATGCCCCTGGTAGTCACGATAACCTCTGGGATCATTTGTGGAACTCCGTCGTCTCATTACGGTGGTTAAGCGGGTTTTGGAGATGGTCTAAATTCTGGTTCGCCTTATTGGTGACCGCGGGGCTACAAGTGTTGTTGGCCTGGTCCTTTTTAAACATCAATACTTTCGTACGTATTTGCATCGTTGTTTTCGTCTTGGGCACTCAGAACGCTTCTAGATTGTACACTCATTGCCGTATCTAGTATTCTTATCGTTCTTCACGTTGGCATACCTGTCCATCGTTCCCATTCTACAGCTTCCCATTCCTTTCCACAAAGCGTCGGTACCAGAACAACAGAAACAGACCATTATCTTGCAGACCTACATCTTGACATGGGTCCTGCTGCTTTTTGCTACCATTGCTATCAGTAAAGCTAGCATTGGGGGTCTCTACTTTATCACGGGATGGAACGTGCTGGTATTATTATCATGCTGCATCGGATGCGTTGAGGGTATGCTTGGTGCCGAGGGTACAACGTCTTTCCTCGTCTTTGTAAGGCAACCCACTCCTTTGACTGAGGAAGAGCAAGCTGTAGAGGAAACGCCGACAGAAAGCACTCCGCTGATACCCAGAACGAGGCATGATGTCCATGTCGTAGGCCAGGAAGAAACTGGGGCCATTGGATGGTGGATACTGCAGATGCTAATTGTTGTGCCTGTGCCTGTAATTTTGGTCTCTCACATCGCTGTGATTGCACTGTCGGCTATGTCACAGACATTATCGGATGGAAGCAGCGCTGCGACGGGTTCGTTTCTCCGATTTTCTTTTCAAGTTGTCTTATAACATTGCCTTAGTTTACGGGGCCGTGGCTTCCCTTGCATGTTTGACGGTTCTCCCGATAGCCCCGTTCAGCTTCAAATTACACCGTTTTTTGGCCTACATTCTTGGCGCCATCTTTATCCTTGTAACACTTTATTCTTGGTTTGCGTTTCCCTTCTCGCAGGAAGAGCCACTGAAGGTCTATTTCCTCCAAAACTTGACCCTTTCTCCTACGCTTGAGACCCGAGCTGTCACGACGCTGACGGGTGCATCCGACTATATCATGGAATTGATATCGCACTTGCCTTCGGCATCTGGTCAGGATGTCTCGTGTAATTACTCGCAGGCAAGGTTGTCTTTACAATCTTGCAGCTGGAAGACCGATCTCATCCCTTCGCCTGGTGGAAACCTTACGTCGGGTACTTGGCTTCGGACGAACGTTACCCGTCTTGGGGCTACATCGGCGCGCATCTCCGTCCAAGGCCAAAATACACGTTCATGCCGGATATATTTTGATACCAATCCTATTATTCGATATGAACTACACGGAGGGAGCGTGGGGATGCAGCCTCGGTACGAAGTTCCGAAAGATGGAATCAAGGAACTGCGAATATGGAGTCGTACTTGGGATAGGAACTTTACTGTTGATGTAGAGTGGGTTGACAGTGCGTCGGATATGGGAGGAAGAGTGGCTTGTGAGTGGAACGAGTACGAGAGCGGCAGCGTTGGTGTTGGTACAGGGGGTGAAATTCCAGCACTGGAGGAAGTGCTGACATTTTTACCAAAGTGGGCGGTGGTGACGAAGATGACTGATGGATTGGTGGAAGTTTCTTCTGAATTTTGGTTATAGGTATAAGTGACGCAGGCCAGTAGTCCTGCAGTAAAATATATGTACTCAAAGTGATTTGAATGTACTTTTACAATCGCTATAAGCTGTGATCGTGAGCGCAAGAATGACTGAGTGGACCAAGTTTGTAAATGAAAAATTCAGATGGGAGTCTGCCACAAAAAGAGCAAGTAGCAAGAAAACTTGAAATTGGAACGAATATTGATGCCAATCTTTCAATGACCGTCGGGCTCTGCGTAGTCCAAAAACGCCTTGACCAGCACAATCCACTCAGTGATGGGCAACTTGAATGACGCTTGAAGACTCTGGCAACAAATCGGGTCCTTCACATGATCGGAAAGAACAAGGAGATCCTTTCTGGACCGTATCTCCAACTTATCAAACTTGGCTTTCAAGTCCTCTCTGCCCAATTGCCGCAAAAAAGGGCCGACAGCATCAGCTGTTGCCGACGCAACATCGATGGTGGCAAAGGACTGGCTTTGTGGAATAGGCGCGACATTGGAGGGACGCGAATGGGATAAGCTAGTGCCAGGAATGTTGTGATTCGCTGGTGGGGTTAACACGGTGGGTGGGCTTTGGTCATCGCGTCGCGTTTTAGATTGGACACGAGCTGTTTCCCCAAAAACCTTTTTCTTGGTTTGCCGCACGGGCCGCGCTTGAGAAGCTATAGGTGTTTATGCAAAAGTCGATAGGCAATGATACCATGGTGGCGTCTCAGTCTTACCTGTTGACTTTCCTGGCACGATATTCTCGACATTCCTCCCTTTGTGGTACGACGTCATATTGGAATCGCGTCGATCCAGGTACCACGCGTCGTCCTCAATGTTGTCACCGTAGAAATTATTTATGACACGTTGAAGCGTGCCTCTGCTCACATCGAACTCTTTCAAAACTGCAAACTCGGAAAGCCCGATTTGCAAAGCATGCCGCAACAGGGCCCGACGTGGACGTGTCATTGAAGGTCGACTAGACAGTTCAGTACACCCGTAGACACGTAGACAAATATACGCCTACCGTCTGCGAGTTGACCTAGCCATTGTTTAAGCTACGAGGAAACGGGTGAGAAATAATCCAACACAGAATGACTTATGTAAACCATATTTAAGAACACTCTCGCAAGTCTTCTTCCCACGTAAGTAGATATATAAACCTGAACACACAAAGAGCTTATCATACGTGTGCTTAGGATAGACTTCTAACCATCGTCAGCGAGCGAGGTGTTCGTAAACATTAACAATCTTTCTGACATTCGGACAAATCGCAAGCCTGACCCTCTCACTATCCGGTACGATGCCCTTGCCCCTGTTCTCAAGCCATTGTGAGAAGTCAGTAAAGCCACCGGCCCAGGCACTGCCCTTCCTTGCCATCTTGGCAAGTTCGTCTTTCTGGAATGACCATTTGAGCTTGTGCATGATGGGGAGAAGGGTCCGGGACACAGTGAGCGACGACGATTCCACATCCGGTAATACATGGGACTGATACAGCCCTTTTAGAGGGGCGTTGTCAGGTGCGGAAGATCGTCGCAGGAGATGTTTCGAAACGACACGTCGAACATGACGCCGAGAAAGACGCAAACTTGATTCGTATTGAATGATAGACTGGCACAAGAACGCTGTCAGATAAGCAACGACTCAGATGGGAACCAGAACTTACACCAAGAGTATACACATACAAACCCATTCTCCATCGTCGCTCAATATGCAGACCCCGCATTACGCCTCGGTGAACCAGGTCTGAAAAGGAGGGTCGCAGTGCAATGCCTTCAGGACTTTGTCCGAAGAGAGCATGTTTCACCCGCGACGGAGCGACGACGCGGAGACGATGTGTGTGCAAAACCGCGTCAGAAGCAAGCAAAGCAAACTGGGGAGAAACCTGGGTGACAGAAGCGAGATCCGGAAGGTCAAGGTAAGAAACTAGAGATGTCAGAAGCTCGCTTGAGCTGCGCGTATCGAGTCATGAATTTTGGAGAATGAACGTACGAATGTGCAGTAATATTTCGGGAGGTATCTCGTTGACGTGCATTTCAGACGTACTTTGTGGTATGCGGATAAGCGAAGTGGTGGAGACTACGGAGGCCGTCATGGTATCCAGCTTGAAGCGGCTTCCACTATCAACCAAGGCCTAGACCGAAATGAATGGAATATCACGTGCCAAGCCATGAGGCCTGAGGGCCGGTCAGTCGCGTCGCGTCGCAGTCAAATTGAAAATTAACACCGGATTTCCAGTACTAAATGGCGCCCTCTTAAGAAACATGTCCTAGGATTCTATTGTGTTTTTACAAATCAGATGATATGCTCCTTCATTTCCTATTCTCTCTTCGCTCCCGAACGTCCTGCACCTTACTGTCGACAAGTGCCTTGTTTTTAAGCAAGCAAAATTCACCCCAGCTATTGAGCTGTCTCCACTTCTCGCCAGGCATCCATAAAGCCCGGCTTAATAGAGGTGAATGACGGGCATCAAGAAAAGGCCTGCAAGAGGTTTTCTCCCATACATCAATAAGAGTGCTGTATCTGGGTTCTAATGGGGAGGACAAAGGATGAGACGGAAAGTCAAGATCCATCAAATAATCGCAGCGCGACACAGGAACCTAGCGACAAACAATGAGTATCTATGTATGCGACTGGATTGCTTCTTAGAAAATCTTACATAGTGCGACGATTCCTCTCGATTTAGGTCGTTCATATCTTTGGGGATGTACCTGGTTTCAGGCCTTGGCCACAGCCCCAAAGTGCTGTTGACGCTCTCCCTGAAATGCCCTGGAAGGAGACCATCAAACTCGCTTTTGATGAATTCGACATTGACACCCGTCGGAACAAGATAGTGTCCTGGGAAGCGGTACCATTCCTTTCCTATGCAAAGCGTGAGATCAAGATCCTGGACGGGGCTAAGGTCGATTCTTGGCTGTTGAACTTTCTTATTTATTGGGGCTCCTAGGGGCGGAAGTGGCGTTGGGAGCAGTCCTGTGTCGTTGAGAAGTGTCGGTATTTCTTGGGATTCCAAGGCGTACATCAGTGTCATGGGGGCGTGGTAGTAGTTCCAGAGAGCTAAGATACGGGACACAGAGAGAAGAATGGAGCAGCAAACAGCTGATGATGTGAACGACCGGAAAATAGAGGAGTGGGAGGCCTAAAGCGTTGTCAGATGTGGCGCGATTATAGATGCCAAGTACATACTCGATACGGTGACTTCGTCAGTTTGATGAAGGCTGTTTCTAGCCAGCCCCGAATCAAATATACGGTAATTGCAGCATTAAAGCATAACATAGGATACGCTGGGAACATAAACCGTTCCTCCTTGTGTTCTTGTTTGCTCAATATTGACAACCACAGATAGAAGGGAGCGAGCCGTAAACCAAGAAGAGTAAAGGAAGAACTTTCTTCTTTGCTACGCTTTACGGATCCTAGACGCTTGCGATCTATTCCATATGTGATGGCGAGCGCAGGCAAGGAGAGTAAGGCAAATGGAGTGAGGACATTGAAATTGAGTAGGAGGTTGAGAATATAAAAATTCCATGGCTCGGTACCATACAGATTTGGCCCACGATCCGAAAAGATGTTGTACCGAACGATGTTCCAGGGTACAACGGAGAGTTTTCCATAAGCGAAGCTATCGATGGCTACCACGGGAATCTAATACAAAGCTTATAATGATGAGGTCGATCTTAGCTAGAGGACACTTACGAATATGAAAGAGGCTAATACGCCCGTTCCGAATAAGCGTTTCCATCTCGTTGATATCCAATGTCCGTAGGAGGTAGAAGGAACTGTATCAGCACCGAACACGAAGAGTTCTTCAAATACAAATGGTATTGCGAGAGCAAGAGCAAACGGCCATCCAACGATGGCGCCAGTAGCAAACAAGATCGTGGACACGATAGTCTTCCGGTGTCCCTTTACGGATGAAGGGGCGATGGAATAGGCAAAGGCTACACTCGACGTATACATGGCAAACGAGGAAGGAAGAAAAGCTTATGGACAGTTCAACGGGATCCGAAAAGACGGTGACAACTTCCTTACCTGTCGATGCGTTCCACATCCCAGCGCTAAACGCGAGCATGAAAAACAAGTATCGCCCGACTCTCTGATTGACTTTTTCGTAGACTTGGCGATAAAGGATCACTTCAGAGAAAGTGCTTATAACGGCGAGAAAAATTCGGACAGCAAAAAATGACGGCCGCTGAGAAGTATGTGTGAGTGATCTGAGGGTTGGGTTGCACATCGAGCTCACTTTGTCATTTTCTGCGATAAAAGAAGCCAGGCGGGTGGGAAGAAGGTGCAGCAAGACATACGTCCAGCTACGGATCGCATATTTAGGCGAGACTTCCCAAGTCTGGAAGCCATATCCTTTGTCGAAGTAGTGAAGAGGTTCCCAGAAATTAAATACTAATAAAGTGTAAACGAATGAGGTGGCATAATTAAGGGAGTTTACCTTCATCGCAGTCATCAATATTTGAGTACATAGCACCCAGGACACGTATCAGGAGGATTATGCGGAATGCAAGACTGAAGCTTGGACTCCATGGTGGTTGGTCAGACCTTGAAGTGCTGTCAAGATAAAATGCTACCCAAATCACTACGGCTCACCTCCTCAGTTGATCCTGGAGAATACTAGAATGCCTATCTTGTTTCTTTGGCTTTGGTGTCGCATTATCCGTCTGTGGCCGTCTCAGTCGAATAGTCTGAGCTGCCCCCGACATGACGCAAACGAAACAAGTCGAGTTTTGCAAATTTGCAAATAGTAGCACGTGTTTTCACAAACCTCCGCGATCCAACTGGAAGACAGATCCGAATCGGCCATAAAGTTTTCTCGTACAAACAATACGTTCAAAATGGATACTGGATTAAACGGTGCAGTTTCAAGCCTATGTATACCGGAGCCGACTAGAGTAGAGGAAAGCTTGGAAGACGACAACCAAGACGTAATATCCGGGATTTCTGGTGCTACCGATGACAGATACGGTACTTCTATGTCGGAACGTGGTCTCCAGCTAGCCGTATGGACAGGAAATGACACCAAATAGGCTGCGAAATACACTTTAACAGTCGAGCGAGTACGTACATAGTTGAAGAGGCCGTCGTCCGATGGCTAGTATCTATTTTGGGATCTGGATGTATGCACGGCTTCTTTCAGAGCTGAGCAAATGTCCAGATCGACCCGCCCCGGGATATACTATACCTTCCCTCTTATTCCCAAACCACCACCATCTCCTCCTCCAAAATGTCGGACACTCCAGAGACAGCGCATTACTTCATATATGTCACTCAGATTTATTTCTGCGGTACGTTCTGCTCGTCCTCCAGCTGGTTCGATGACATAGACCGTGCTGATCTCCACAACAGCCATGTGTAAAATTTCCTGGGTTCTGGCTCATTCATCAATTTTTGACGCGTCGTTTTGCTCATAGATGCAGTAGTTCTCTGGGACTGGTTAATCAGTCTTCCCAGAGAATGGCGCTTCGTAAGGGCTGATTAGTCTATTTCACCTTCTCTCTCACCTACTTTTTAAGGTCTGGAAGACTCACTGGACGCCTGTCAAGATCGCATATCTATTTTGCCGGTATGAGATCCAAGTTGCAGTTTTCTCGCCTTTTGAATTCTTACCATTCGATAGATACTGGGTCATTATCGTGGTCCCCTACCTTCTTTTCTGTTTCGTTGTTGACCACTCTCTTGAGACTTGCCGGAAGATCTACAAGGTATATCACCCTCACGTTCACATGGGCATACTGACCATCTGTTTAAGATTCCTGTGGCACTGGCTATGTGGAATCAAGTCGGATCTGAATGTAGGGCTCATTTAAGTCTTTCCGATACAGTATTCTCAATTTATATACCAGCGGTTCTACTTATTCGCACCTACGCGTTCTTCAACAGAAACGTTTACATTCTATGGATGCTTATATGCGCTATCGGAGGCGTCGTCGCCTATCAGCTATACGTCGACACTACTCAAATGCTCCGTACGTGTTTTTGCTAGTTGCTCGTGAGCGGCATATACTCAAACATGCTCATAGTCCTGCCCTTCACGACTCCTCCATATGCAAGTAAATTTCGACGCATATATGCACGTTCGTTGTTAACACTTTGTATGCATAGGACCGTGGCCCGTGTTTCCCTATGTCCAAGCCCCATTCTGCTCATCTTCTTGGTATGTTTCACCATTTTCTGCTGCCGAGTCACACTCACAGCTTAAATCAGGTTTCTTTGTGAGGTCCCTGACGCTCCGTCCACTTCTTGCCCACTAAATTCTGTCGTAGATTGCGCCACTTCTGTTCGACACGGTAGTGACATTCATGACGATCGTGAAGGCCTTCATGATTCGTAGACGCAACGGAGGGTCCAGCAGCAGACTCATTCAAACCTTCATCCGCGAAGGTCAGTGTTTCACAGTCCAACTCAACCTAATCTAATACATACCTCTTATAAGGCGTCTTTTATTATATTCTGATATCCATCGCCAACCTAATCAATGGCATATTCTATCTTCAGTGAGCTTCTACGTGTGTTAGAGAATCTCACGCTGAAATCCACTAAGGCCACGGCAGGTAATCTCTGCCATCAATATCCCTCTCAGTGTCATGATGGGTCCTGTGTTAGCGTGTCGCCTGGTACGTTCATGCAGAGCGAGTCTGGCAAGTTCAATGTTCTCACAATATCTAGATTCTTGACCTGCGTGAGCGCGGCTCAGAGACGGTGTCACATTCAGAAGGGACCGGAATGGCGGCTTTCACGACTAAGTCCATAACCCAAAATCAGACATCTCCTTTCACGCCTCCTCATCGTTCCAAAGGTGGATACGGCTTTGACGGCAGTCGTCACGCCCGCACGGTGGACTCAAATATCGTTCTCAGTACTCTCGGAAGTATCCCACCAGATATGGACATGAGTCTCGACCAGGACATCGCCGAAATGGATGATATCCGTTTGGGTTTGGGCTTGGAGTTGGGCAGCCTGAGCACCGCTATTGGAGGTGATGACGGCGAACCAATACGCGACGATGGTCGAAACCGGATGGATGACGACGTAGAGAGTGGGGAATTTAGCCTTGGTTCGAGAAGCCCTGTCCCAGCATATCGGGTGCTGGAGATGGGATTTAGATCGGCGCACAGGGTCCCGAGTCTCTCGGATAGCGGAATTCGAGGAATTCGGGTCGATGTGGAGAAGGCCACCGCTACTATGTAGCCCGAATCATTCTTCTCATCTTCTATCTGTCAGGTTCTCGTCGCTATCCAAAACACGCGACTCATTTTCTTGTTTTCATATCCTCGCTTACCAGCATTTCCCCTTATGGTCGTTCTTTCTACACACGGCGCTGACCGACTCCAGACTATCGATCGATCACAACATAAACGTAACGGAAAGGATTCTTTCAACACCTTGACTGCAGAGAGGTGTAATGCCTTAGCTGTCCCACTACGTCGTACACGTACATTTCTCGAACTTGTCTTAATGGCTTTCCATTTTCCACTGTATCCTGGCCATTCTGTTCTCGTGTTCTTCTGTTTCATGTTGTCACAACCCCCAATTTTTTCGCTTCCAATGTTCTTTTGTCCGCATATTCCAATCTTTACACTGTTGCGTAGTAGTACTCCATATCGTTTTCATCTTGTTGCCTTTGGTTAATACCGAGGAGTCCTTTATTCCAGCTTCCAGGGAGCATAAACATACAGCTACCATACATTCTTTTGCCGCATTCTCATAGATAAAGTAGAAATTCCGCTTATAAAACTCAGTATATGTACACTAACTGAAAATACCTACAAGTATAACAGTCAGTGATCGAAACTGGTCGACGTGTTGTCACTTGGATCAATACAACGGTAAATAACTTTCGACCTTGGGCTCCAACTCTCAAGAGGGCTCCTTTTTCCAGCATTGCTAGTCTATTTTACAAGCATGGAGTTTAGCGATATCGACTTTCATTTTCGTATGGACCCGTCTTCATCCGTTCTTCAGGAATTGTCTCAACTTACGCCTCCCTCGCCTATTCTAAGTCCTACTTCGAGCCAACTACCTACGTCTTGGACCTCGGGTGACGTTCCTATCATACTATTTCAAAGCGACCCAGGATCCCCTGTCGATTTCTTGCTGCCAGATATCCCCGATGATATTTATCCTGCCATCTCTACGAGCGACAGCGGTGAGAGTGTGGGCACTTTTGGTCCTAGGCGTCGGGATAAAAAACGCCCTTTACAACTGGTCATAACCACTGCTCCCCGTAGTCGCAACTCTGTTTACAGTACCCCTCCTGCGTCTCCAGCAAGAATCTCATCAACTGACAACGACACCTGTTCTGTCTCTGAAAGGTCTTTGGCCAGTTTCCATACCGCCCTATCTGTCCTAGAACCCAGGTCGTCTTTCCGCTCTATCGATGAAGCTCAAGATGTCAAGGTGAACGACGAGGCGGGAAGCGCAATACTCAACAGTCATCCCTCTCACTTGACTTTTGGGCCTCGTTCTCCATTTTACGCACAGTTTCCCGCCCCTGCTTCTACACATTCTATATTATCCTGTCCTTCGTCACCGTATAGTTATACTAGTCCTAAGCCATGGCAGGAGGACGACGCACGTTCACTTAAAGCCTATCTCTCTAGTGAAAGTCTCGCGTCCTACACATCCATACCCAGGACACCGTCAAGCCTTCACAGCTCCTCTAGTCAACTTTCCCTAACTCGGCAGCCTCGCGTGCGCCGTACCAGCAACCACCGAGATTCTACCAGAGCCGAGCTTCCTGAGTTTCTATCATGGCTCAAGGATGTCAACATTGGTCTCTTCATCGACCAGGAGGGTTTCCGTGCCGTGCATCCCTCGTTCAGGTTTGTTGGATACTCCCCTCATACTCGATCCCTGGATCCGCAAGGCGGCGTGATTGAAGGAGGCGTAGCTGAGTTTATGCCCGTCAAGCGACAAGCATTCAATTTTCATTACGCCCTTTTCGACGGTCTGCCTATTCTGCGACGAGTAACAGTGAACGGAGAGGAGGATCGTGACTACATCTCTAGACAGGCAACGCTAAGCCTCAAATCCAACGGCGTGTACACCATACGCGGAAACGAAACTTCCTCTCTATACACAAATCATCACGACGATGGTCCCAGGGCTCATAAATTACGTTGGAAATTTGATTACATGGTAGACGTTAGAAGGCAGGGCGAAGGCTATGGAAGGGTGCTTGACGGAGAAAAGACCCTGACACCCCTCACTTTCTCATGCTCGCCGTTGCTCCTCGACCCCTCTCAAGGCAAGAAGATTCGACTTATGCATATTGTCAAGAAAAGTGTTGTCACGAAGCTTGTCGCTGAGAAGGTAGAGCCAACACCCAATGGTCGTATTTCAGCACCCCCATCGCCAACGATATCGTCCAGTCCGAACATCGGTAGTCCAAAGACCCATCGGGGAATTTCCCGCGTCTGGAACGTGCATCGACGGGCGCAGTCACAAGTCAACCCGAACGTGGAATCCAGTGAAGGGCTCCAGCATATACCACGCTCGTCACGTCACCTTACCCCAAAAACGGATGGACAGATCCAGGGGAATGAAGAGAATCATACGGGGCGGATCATGCAGCGTCGTCGCCGAGCCTCCTCTGCGGGCGAAAAAAAGCGAAGACACGCTGACAGTTACATCCAGTTCGGGCATCTAACCAACGTGCCACTCGAAAGGGACGTCTCTCGACTATCATCATCGCCAGTTATTAAACATAACATGACCCCACCCAGAATTGGTACATCATTATCTCTTCGCGTACACACACAGCTCAATTGATAGAAAAAATGCATGGATAGAAAAATCTACATATACTGTACAGTACATACAACATAGAAGTGAGAAATGATGATAGCGTCTACGCGCCGAAACCGTAGAGTGTGCGTCCGGAGCGCTTGAGCGCATAGACTACGTCCAAAGCCGTCACGGTTTTACTGTGAGAAAAATATTAGTCAGGTAATTCAGAAGGGGTGCCGATAACAAGACATGATTCATGAAGATTCATGCCTAACCGAAAAAAGTAGCAGATGAAGACACGAACCGTTTGGCATGCTCAGTATAGGTGACGGAGTCTCGGATAACATTCTCCAAAAAGATCTTGAGGACACCGCGGGTTTCTTCGTAGATGAGACCAGAAATACGCTTGACCCCACCACGACGTGCGAGACGACGAATAGCCTAGCAGATGAAGTCAATAAATGCGCATGGTTACGACACCAAGATCGACTCACGGGTTTCGTGATACCTTGAATGTTGTCGCGAAGGATCTTTCTGTGACGTTTGGCACCGCCTTTGCCGAGACCCTGAGGACACGATGAGAGGCAGTCAGCTCAAAGTCACCAGCGCGACGAATGAGAACGCCAGGAGAGATGGGGGAAAGGCTCACCTTGCCACCTTTTCCACGTCCAGACATATTGATGAAAAGTTGAAGTAGGGTAGAGAAGTCTTGAGGAGCGAACTTGCTGAGGTGGTGGTGGTAACTTGTTGGAAGCCAATAAACAAAGCACGCGTCTCAAATAGGACGATCACCCAGATCACGTGCAGATGACATATTCAGGGCTCTGCCACGCCCGAGGTTCTTTGCCTCCATTCATCAGCATCATGTCTATAACCGAGATAACTTCTGTCTCTCAGCTCAATGGCATTCTCACAAAGGACAGAGGGAAAGTGTCGGTAAGAGATTCTTTGTTTCCATGAACCATGTAGAGACCGGTCTAATGTATAGGTCATTGATTTCCATGCCCACTGGTAAATTCTTGGTCATTATAGTGCTTTCAATGGATTTTTGTTTAGTTTTCTAGGTGTGGACCATGCCATGCCATTGCCCCTACATACGAGGATCTTTCAAGAAAATACAAGAACATCAATTTCCTCAAGTGCGACGTGGATGCCGCGAAGGACGTAGCGTCTGCGTACCGGGTGTCTGCAATGTGGGCCACTCTACCCATTTAGTCGTCCGGGGACTTGCTCAGGGTACCGCTTATATCTAGGCCGACATTCATCTTCCTCAAAGGCACAGATAAAGTTGATCAAGTCCGTGGTGCTGACCGAACGTAAGGCAAGACTTGTACCATTTACTGCGTCGTAATGATATCATCTGCCTCCAGTGCACTTGAGAATGCGGTTAGGAGGCATACAACCGGCTCTTCGGGTTCTAGTTCAGGAGCGTTCTCCGGGAAGGGTCAGACTCTTGGCGGAGGTTCGACGAAGTCTTCTCACAAGGACATCTATGGCGGTCCGCAGGCTCCAGGACTTGACCGTCAGGCCAAGGTGTTCCTTGCTTTGATAGCAGCATATCTCTTTTTCTGGTATCTCAGTTATTAGTTCGGTCTTCTATTTGTTCGTCGATATTCACACATTGCCCGATATTGTTCAGTGTACAGATATATTTCAAGTTCGAGATAGAGTCTGCGTGAGAATTCAAAATGAGAGCCAAAACCCTCGCTATGCCTGAGGACCCCACCCCATGGCATTCCACGCTTGTCTCGCAGCGTCTTCCCTCGCCAATTTCTGGCTACGGGCTTGCGCACTTCCCGTGACCTGGCCATTTACTAAAAAAAACAAAAAGGTGTCATGATATTCTGTGTAGCCGATGTGATTCCGAAGATATGCTCACAGAGGCAGTGAACAGTCCATATGGGCGCGTGTGGAGGGCCCTGACTTTCCGCACTGTAAGTAACAGTGTATCCTCTCTGGGCTGCCGTTTGATTGACAAGTTGCAACGTAATGAGGGAACTGATACTCGGAGCAGTCTGGGCCATGGGTGGTGGAGGTGACGAATTAAAAGACGGCATTGGTGGTGGTGGTTGGGAGGGTTGTGTCGGCATACCCTGTGTCTGCTGTTGCTGTTGCTGTTGCTGTTGTGGTGGACTAGGCATACTAGCAGGGTCGTGGTTGGGGTCTATCAGGCGAGAAATCCACTCTTGTACGTCGTTCATTCCGTTGCGAATGTACAGCGCTCCGATGAAGGTGTGGAAGAAAATACGGAGTTCCTGTCAAAGATCAGAATCCATCCACGTGAGGTCAAGTATCTTAGTTACATTCGGATCATCCAAAACGGTGTGGGGAAATGCTCGAATTTTCTTCCTCAGTTGGTATTCATCGATCCATCGCACGATAACCTCATCTGATAACATTTCATCTTTTCTATGCTGAACGTCGCTCATTTCATTATCATGAACGGTTAAAGGAACTGGACTTCGTACCCCAATGTCTTCTGCAGACAACTGCGGCTTCAAATGAAAGAAATGATGTGTGACCGCAAGGTCGAGTATTCTCTTTCCTAGCTCTGCCAGGCGCTCAGTGTTGCCATATTCAGGTTCCAATGTACCTCCATCGTGCCTCGCGGTCCTATGCGTATAAACATCGAGCATGATGTTGTAGTCGCCGTTGATCGTCGGGAGGGGTGGGAGATTCGGAGGTGGATCCATTATCAGGAGCGATGAAGAGATATGGAATGCGTTCGAGATTATATGAAACCCTTTTAGCGCTGAGAATCAGCTTCACGGCGAGTTATCAACACGCGGATCAAGCAAAACAGGCGCCTCGGCGTTGAAGGACCAGTTGACAGACGAGAGGGAGTCGACCCGCGGAATCGTTCACTTACCGCAGAGAGTAGTTGAACTAAGAAAGTGAAGGCCCAGCAGTCAATTTACGTTCAACCGAACTGTGAGACCCTTGTAAGACTTGATAGTAGCTGGATGAAAGGATGAGGTGGAATTCGGCGGAGTTAGGGCGGCTCGAATAACGATCACGTGGAGTGTGACAGCTCTTCCTGGCTCTGTAGGAGATGCGTGCGCTCGGCACTACTATCTTATCTCTACAATCTATTCTTACTTACTATTTTCTTCTTACTAGTTTCGTTTGCATTCTACTGTGGTGATCCCACTTATCCCAACTTTCTATAGCTTATCCCGCAGTATTCATTAGACCCCTTTATTACACAGTATATAAAGACCCAAAAGTACTACATACAGTAGAGTTCTACTCTAATCCAGATTCTATTACCTGGTCTGACTTCATCTATGCTTCGTCCGACCTCTCGTGTGCCATTACTGCCGACCTCCCATCACAGTAGCATCACATATTTTTGACCTATAAAGAATCTCGGTTCGAGAACTACTCGACCTCAAAAACTAAAAAGTCTTACTGGCAAGGCTTCATTGATTGGAATCTTCTGGCTTGATCACCCGGACCTCTGCACGACTTTGCCTCGCCACCCAACCACTCTGACATCCTCTTGCTTTTCTCTACTTCTCAAAAATCTCGCTTGACCTCTTTTTTCACCCTCGACCTTACCAAAATTTTTTTATCGCACCATTGACCTGCTCAAAAGGGGCTGCTCCAAGTTTGGATCTCCCCACTTGGGGAGGCACAAAAAAGGCACCTGCCGTTTCCACTGAGTTGCTGTCCATTCAGTCTAAAAATTTTACTGACCTGATAGGGGACCTCGAGAGTCCCCTGACTAGTATGGTGAGCCTCTGACCTGACAACAGCATCAGAGGCTCAGGCCCTGTCTCTATTGATGAGAGGGGATTATCATCCTTGCCTGTGAAGGAGGAGTCTGTCACATCCGACAACTTCAACCTTTGAGGCAATCAAGGCGGTTGCTACTATGCGAATGAGCTGACATCCATGGATTATGACACCACATTGGATACAGACCTCCTTGACTTAAGAGAGGAGTCTGTTGTTCTCCACCCTGATGACGTTAAAGGATGGGAGAAAGTTGGGAAGTTCAGGGGTAGACATACCCTTTCCCTGAACCCCAGTTCGAATTTGACTGGGCATAGCATTAGAACTGGAAATAGATTTGATATATTGTCCAATGTGAATGAAGGCAATGAAGTCGCTATTGAAAAAACAGTCAAGTTTGTGCATGATGAAAGGCAGAAATACTTTGAGAAGTGTCTTGGAAATCTATTGAACCAGTTTGATATCGACCGTGAACAGAAGAGGCAAGTGGCCAATAATGATAACGAGAATATTGGTGACCCTTCTGTCAGCGAGACGGTCAAATATGAACCTCCAGTTGTAAACAAGGGCAAGGTTCATGATTTTCATGATACAGGCATTCCTGGTATTGAGAACAGGGATTTGGATCCTGAAAACCAGTGCTGTGCATGGGCAAACTTTGATTTCTTAAGAGATGAAGATCCTGAACTGCAGAAAGTTATCTATGAAGGAATTGTGAATAGCTGGAACACCTTCAAGAAGAAAACGGCCAATGCGAGTACTAACGTTGCTGGCTCAAGCAACGATGCCCATCAAATGAGACAGGTGGAGATCGTTGCAGAATTGTATGGGGAGGACAACGTATTGGATGACCAATCCTGTGCCACTCCAATGCCCATGGAAAAGGAGGTGCACCTCACTCCTGCACGTTCTGGGAATAAGAGCCCACATGAGGGAGATGTACCTAGTGTGACACCAACAGTTAGGATTGAGTGTTTGGGTGATAGGGAGAATGAGAACTTCACCCTGCCAATTATGAGCATGCCAATGATCAAACCTCAAAAGAAGGTGAAGATCATTGAGGTTACTAATGATGGAATGATGCTGGACTCTGACATGGGTGCCATGACAGGCAAATCTGATAGGTCGAGCCTTCCATTGTTGAAAGCTGATAATTCTGGTGGAATAAATGGTCATTCACCTATGATTGGGCTTGTGAATAGACCTGGAAACCCTCACCTGGACTTGCACAATATGATAAGTGTCTCTTGCAAAGCTATGCAGGGCGGTATCAATCGTTCAGAGATGCCAGATGTTTGTACAGGCCCAGCATTTGCAGTGGATCAGGTGGCACCAAACAGCTTTCTGGGTAAACTGTTAAAGAAGTTGGGCTCTGGAAATAGAATGGGCATGCCCCCAGAGGAGCCTGGAGACCCTGGTTCAGAACCTTCATACTCAGATCATTCTGACAACAAATCAGGTCCTTCTGGTGATGATTTGACACTGGAAACACGTCGCAAGAAAAAGTCTAAGTCTCATCATGCTAGTGACCGCCCCTCTTGGGACAAACCTATCCCTCCATTGATGAGCCTCGCAGCTCTGTGCGCTCATAAATTCACAGATCTGTAAAGATCTAGTGATACTCCACTCCTTTGAACTTCATATCAAGGTACAGCAATGATCCGCAGGCACCTTGATCATCAATCCTATTTAAAAGACACTCCAGAAATAGCCTATGGCTATGCCAGATCAATTGGAATGGCTGCGCAACTATTACACAAGTTAAATGACAAAGTTAGCGAACTTATTCATTGCTACAGTCAGCAGCAATCAAGATATTACCAAGGCTTTTTGCTTTGCGAAGCAAGGAGGCTTAGAAACACCCAGAATTACTCAGAAGGTTTGTGCAGCATCAGCTTTGCTCAGTAATGCACAGTTACTTGCATATGCTATGCGCAGCAATGCACAGTTAGAAGTTCACAGCTGCTGACTGATTGCTGACTGTCTTCAACACAGCAGTAGTAAGAAAAGGCTAATAATACATCATTGGATGATTAATAGTTTGCTTGTGTTGTGAATCAACCAGGCAAGGACAAATGTAGCTTACATACAAGTATTTCCTCAGTAGTAGAAGTAGAAAGTCGAATTAGAGAGACCAAGAGAGACCAGGGAGGAGACATTAGGCCACAAGCTTCAGAGAAAGTTCTCAAACTTGTTCCTTGCCTTCTACACCTTCTACATCCGATATACCTTCTCGAAGTTGTAATTCTCTGCTGCCCATCGGAGAAATAACACTTAGTGAATTAATATTCACTAAAAGTCACTTATAACTTCGCGAAGCTTGCCTCTGCTCCAAAAACCTCACCAGGAAACCTTTACTGGTTACCCTTGTGTGGCATTCTCATCAATTTAAGTTCGAGAACATACCTGTGTGCTTCAAAGAGCAATCCGCAGCTAGGATTGAAGCCTTTAGCCACTAACACCTACTACTACTGTTTCCAAGCTTAGGAAATGACACCACTTAACTCTCATTGAGTTAGACACCTTGGGACCTTAGCTACCTTTCCTATAGTAGGGGAGGTTTGTGAAGCTCATCCAGTTAACTTCGACTCAAGATTGGTACTGACTTGCTTGATATTAGAATCTTCTTGAGCTTTATAAGTTTGAGAGCTTCATCTTGCTTGCACGTACATTATCTTGGACAAAGCCTTGCTTGCATATAGAGCAAGAGCTTCATAGACTCGTATAGAGAGTCTTCCCACTGAATCCATAGCCAGGATTTTGACACACACCAGGTGCATGCAGCATATAGCCTGTCCCACTCAGTATACACCCACAGTTGCGACTTCCTTCCCTTCTTGAAGAGGTTCATGCACCGAGCTTGCTTCTTGAACCATTAATTCGAGAGCATAACATCCAGTAGCCTTGAATAAGCTACAATCTTAGGACCTATAGTCACTGCACAGAGGTGCATGACTAGACTTGCTAAGAACCTGCCTTCAGATTCTGTTACAGATTATACTTGCCACTTAGGTGTTGTGTTTTCTGCCTGCAGGAGTCTCTAGGTTCATCACCGGTGCAACAGTACCATGGAATTGGACTGAAACTCATCAGCAGGCATTCAAACAAATAAAGGTGTATGTACATCGTTGGCATGAGCACCATTGGGTGCCTCTCGATTACTCCAAGGATGCCCTGACCATAAATGTGGTAACAGATGCCAGCAGTACTGGTATAGCTGGCATCATCAGCCAAGGAGAAGATTGGAAGGATGTCAAGGTGGCGGCGTTCTTCAGCACAAAGTTAAATTCGGTGCAACAAAACTATCCTGTGCACGAGCAGGAGATGTTCGCTGGGGTGGAAACTATGCGTTGACATCGGGATATACTACTTGGATGCTATTTTAAATGGTATACAGATCATAAAGGATTGATTCACTTACTAAATCAGCGAAACTTGTCTGGATGACAAGCTTGTTGGATGGAGTTGTTGTCTGATTTCGACTTTGAGATAGTATATGTCCCTGGTTCAGAAAATGTACTCACTGATGCTTTATCTTGGTTATACTTGAACGAGCCTGCAGGTACCATTCGTGCCCCCTCTGAATTTCCCCAACATGATGAGGATCACCCAGCGGTGGACCCTGCCAATGTGGAAGTGACTAGACCGGTCCTCACTTGTTATGATTTATTCACTTTTTTCCTTTTTCTAGTCTTATCGCATCTTATCGCATCACATCAGTGTCATCATGCTTACACATCATCACCTTCATATCACCAATATCAACTTCAACAAAACTTTCTTGATGGACAATGCATGATATTGCATGCTCATCGTCTGACCAGCATGCCCCCCAACTTTGACAAAACTTTCATACTTATTAATAGTACCTATGCTTTAGTATTTAAGTAGCTACATTTCACTGTATAACCTCAGCTTCAAGCTAAGGTTTAACATCACCTAAATCTTACTTGTCTGCTCACTTGCCAAGAGCTTCTCCTGTAAGCACTCCTCTCATCATCTCGAGATTATCTGTGACGTTGCCAAAGTGATTGTCTGAATGTGAGACAGCTTAGCAATCGTCCTATCTTGAGTCACATGAGAGTTAGGCCCTAACAATTAGCTTGAAGCTTCCCTCACCCTTCCACGACGCTAGATGCAGGAAGGATTCCATATGCCACCCCAACAAACCCCCAACATAATCAAAGACACTAGAACAACACTTGCCATAGCCTTCTTCATGGCAGCAGCAGTTGTTAGAACAGTGACCAGAGCCGCTGTAGTTTATTACCGAAACAGAGAGTGGTTCGAACACCATAGATTGACCCTAAGGAGAGGACAACTAGTCTACCCACTCCTGACTCTACCCCACTTCTACATTCCCCCCTACAATGTTCTGACACAACCCTTCCAACCCAGCTACCCTGTCTACGAGCGGGAGATCTACAGGACCCCCCCAGAGATGGTGAACAATGGGGACATTTCATCCTCTGAGTCTGACATCAGAAGACGAAGACAGAGAAGCCTCAGCCCTGTCACTGGCCTCTCTGGAACCAGGCACTCCTCTGACGATGCAAGGAGTACTCTCTCTTTCGAGGGAGACATCGAGGACCTCATATGAGCCTATCACGGAATTGGAACAGAATCCCTGGAGGATGCTAGGAGAGAATTGGAGCGATGCCTCTGACAGATACCTACAGCCGAGGCCCCTCAGCCTCGGCCTGATAGTCAGACCCTCCTCTAGATGACCCTATGGGTCGCCAATCCCACAGAATCAGATGAGACCTCTGATGCCCCCTCACATGATTCGGAGGAGAGTAGAAGAAGAGCTCACCTACTGGGAGACCCTAGAATCCATCAGCCATTCCGAACCACCCAGGCCACCTTCGACACACCTATGTCAACAATTGTACACTCCTCCACCGCCTCCTCTGAGTCCTCTGAGTCTGATCGACTTTGAGGAAGAATTAGAGGTAGCAGTACTCCTCTCCCCAAGATCATCATCAGGACTGACTCATCCTCTGACTTGAACTCACTTGACCCTGAGAACCTGGGATTCTATGCAGAGCTCCGATGAAGATGACTATATATCCGCTACATCGGGAGACCTAGCTACCAATGACAATGAAGAGCAGGGGAATCTCTGCTCGCATTCCGTGCACACCAGAGAGATGAGGACCCAGATGAGCCCCCTTGAGATCCCAGAAGCGAGCAGCGACTGGCCCAGTAGGAACTCAAGAGTAACCCCTTCTACCTGAGGACTCCAGATCGAGCCTGGCCATCATTATCCCTCTCCCAGAGGATGGCCCATGGAACTTACTGATCCCAGGCCTGGGCCCTTCGAAGGGCAGACTACCTCCATCGAGGTGTTACGATTTATTCACTTTTTTCCTTTTTCTAGTCTTATCTCATCTTATCAGCATCATCATGCTTATGCTATCACCTCTATCTAATGCCGATACATCAACTTCGATAAAACTTTCATGATGGACAATGCATGATATTGCATGCTTGTCGTCCGACTAGCATGCCCTCCAACTTTGACAAAACTTTCGTAACTATTATTAGTACCTACCTTTTAGTATTTAAGTAGCTACATCTCACTGTACAACCTCAGCTTTGAGCTAAGGTTTAACCACATATAAACTTTACTTGACTGCTCGCTTGCTGAGAGCTTCTCCAGTAAGTGCTCCTCTCATCATCTCAAGATTATCTGAGGTGACACCAAAGTGATTGTCCAAACATGAGACAGCTTAGCGATCGCCCTATCTTGAGTCATGTGAGAGTTGGGCCCTAACAATTAGCTTGAAGCTTCCCTCACCCTTCCAACACTAGACGCAGGAAGGATCCCGAATGCCACTACAACAAACCCCTGACATATCCACAGAAACAACAAACACTCTCACCGTAATCTTCTTCACTATCACAGGGGTCATTGGAACAACGACCAGAGCTGCCATCATCTACTATCGAAACAGAGAGTGGTTTGAACACCACAGAATTACATTTAGAAGAGGACAACTAGTCTATCCACCCCCAACTCTTCTCCACTTTTATATTTCTCCCTACAATGTTCTGATGCAACCCTTCCAACCCACCTACCCTGTCTATGAGCAGGAGATCTACGGGACGCCCCCAGAGTCGCCGAATGATGGGGACATTTCATCTCCCGAGTCTGACATTGGAAGACGAGGATGAAGAAGCCCCAGCCCTGTCACTGGCCCCTCTGGAACCCAGCACTCCTCTGATGATGCAAGGAGTACTCCCTCTTTTGAGGGAGATATCAAGGAGCTCATTAGAGCATACCATGGAATTGGAACTGAACCCCTGGAGGATGCCAGGAGAGAACTGGAGCGAAGCCTCCGTGAGGTACCTACAGCCGAGACCCCTCAGCCCTGGCCTGATAGTCAGACCCTCCCCCAGATGATCCTATGGGTCACCAATCCTACAGAACACACCCAGACCCCCGACTCCTCCACATATGATTCAGAGGAGAGTAGAAGAAGAGCTCACCTACCGGGCAACTCTAGAATCCATCGGCCATTCCAAACCACCCAGGCCACCTTCGACACACCTATGTCAACAATTGTACACTCCTCCACTGCCTCCTCTGACTCCTCTGAACCTGATCGACTTCAAGAAAGAGCTAGAGGTACAAGCACTCCTCTCCCCAAAATCATCATCAGGACCAACTCGTCCTCCGACTTGGGCTTGCTCAACCCCATGGACCCAGGGTTCTATGTAGAACTCCGACAACAACAACTATATATCTGCTATGTCAGGAGACCTAGCTACCAGCAAAGAAGAAGGGCTGGAGAGTCCCCACTCGCATTCTATGCATGACAGAGAGACGAGGACCCAAATGAGCCTCCTGGAGATCCCCTCAGCGAGCGATGCCTGGTGTGGCGAGAACTTGAGAGCAATCCCTTCTACCTGGGAACTCCAGATAGAGCCTGGCCCTCGCTATCCCTCTCCCAGAGGATGGGTCATGGACCTTGGAGATCTCAGGCCTGGGCTCTCCGACAAGCAGACTACCTCCATCAAGGAGGAATCGACAAAACCATGGAAGAGCATCGACACCGCCACAACCTCATCTCCAATGAGGAGCTATGGTGGTATGAGCTCAACTATGGACCTATTCCAGGGGTATACGTATCCGGACTATGACCAAGAACAGAACAGGAGGAGCGCGATCTCAACTGTCGACTGGCAGCTATACTCGCTGCCTGGCAAAGGGATGAGGCCCAACAAGCTGAACTGGCCTGGGTACAGGTGGCCCAGGCCAATGCCCGACTTGCCGCTGACTGACTGGAGGCACCAGAACTGCCCCTGGAAGAGGATGAGTAAGTTGTTCACTGGGTCCAGAGAGGCTGGACCCAGCGAACCAAAGGAGATAGAAGCAGAACAATGACAATGAGAGGCAGCAGAAGCAGAAGCCAGGAGGCAGCAGCATCAAGCAGACAAGGATGCCTTCCCAGACCTCACAACCAGACTAGTAGCTCAGCTTGAAAGGGCCAGAGCCTTCACCCTTGCCAATGGCCTACCACTCCCAAAGGAACTACAGGATGTCCCTGATCAGCTCCAACCACAAGGCTGCCCTGCTCAACCTGCTCCAAGAAGATATGGGAGCCCGACCCACCGAACAGACAGGTGGTCAGTACCCTGACCCCCCATGAGGTACAACCCCACAGACCCCCCTTATTGGCCCTTTGGCAATGCTGAGAAACAAGACCCCTGGCTCCAAGTAAAGCCAACATTAATTCGACTCCTGGGAGAATTCAAAGGAAAGAGCAGTGACATCCATCGCTTCACCGGGGCCTGTGAAGACTACTTTGCCGTCTTCAAGGCCTACTACCCCACACATGCCAACAAAATTCTATTTGCGGTCTCCCTATTCAGTAAAAAGCCACAAGATTAGTGGTCCCAGTACCGCTACCAGTTCTGGAGCAGCATGGAGGAGAGGTACTGATACTTGTCATGGGATGACTTCAAAGCAGCCCTCAAGGTTGAATATGGTGATCCTGCCCTCCAAGAAGTCATGGAGCGGTGCATGAATGAACTTAAAATGATGGGCACCGCATCCGAGTACTTCAGATGCCTTGAAGAGCTGGCCCGACAAGCTGACCAACTCACTGATCTAGGACCAAGATCAGCCATTGTCTGAGCCATTCATCAGGGAGTCCCCGAATCCTATACCAACTCCATCGCCAATATAGGCATCATGATCCCCTCCACCTATGCTGAATGGAAGCAATGTATCTGCAGTATATACGATGAGAAGGCCCACAAAACAGCCTTCGACAAGATTGGATACATCAATTGACTCAAGAACCAAAGCGCCAGAAACTCCTCCAAAGGAACTTCCAGCACGACAAGTTCCTCGGCTGACAAACCCGCCAGCAAAGGATTGTTGGGTTCAGGGTGGACCACTTATAGAGGAGCCAGGGAGCCAATGGACATAGACCGCCTCAAGAAGGAAGGAAGATGCTTCAACTGCGGAGGGAAGGGGCACATGGGAAAGGATTGCAAGAAGCCGAAGCAGCCTAGAGACCCGAAAAGCAGGCGATATATGACGGCCTAACTTCACGCGATGTTGACAGAAGCTGAGGAGCATGATAAAGAGGAACATGGACATTCACACAAGAAGGTCGAGGAGAAGATGCCCTCAATGTCGAAGATCAAGGAGGTAAAAGGCAAGGCCGAGAAGTGAGTGATTCCACTTCCTCGGCCCAATCCTCCTCTCTAAGTGGTCGGTTATCGGGTCCCGCTGCGTGGACGTTACCTGATTGTACAACATTATTATGTACGTCTACTTGTGTATCAGAGCATTTGAATATACCTGCTGCATTTACACTTTCACCCAAGACCACCCCAAAAGAATCGCCAAAAGTTCAAACTCCACCTGAAAAAACATATAAAATCCCTCAGAAGCGAGAAGGACCTCATCCCCCCTCCTCGCTAACACTTTCTGTCCCAGAACTCCTCACCATCCAGGACCTTCAGACATGATGGGGGCTGGAGTTTATTTGAACAATGTCGGGGATCTCCCAGTCCTTAGGGGCGAAGGAGGTACTCCCTGAACTGGTTGAGCCTGTCATCACTGAACAGGAACATCAAGACGAAGGTGGGGACACGAGGTCGATGCCTGCTGACTTTGTCTGCAATGATTCGCCCCATGCTCGAGGACAGTCACAGAAACACGACCCCCTCTCTCTCTGCCTGGAAAAAGAAGCAGGAGATCATGTTTCCCATCTGTCACCTGAGGACCCCATTCCAGTCACGACAACACCTCTCCCGCCTCCAACCCAGAAAGAAGATAGTCACTCAAGAAAGGATAGGGACATGGGACAGGTGCTGAAGGACCCAGAAGTAATGTGGAAGCATGGTTCATGCGACAAGAATGCGATGTCCATGACTTCTTCCTCCCTTGATGGGCCTTCCGGTCACTCCCAGAGTGACCTGCTCCCCAAACCCCTGAGTCCTAATGAAGCAGCCAGCAGTGGACAACCTCCAGGGAAGGAGCATGCCCCAACTGGAGGGACTCTTTGAAGGCCCCTGACCGATGAAGGATCAAGGTGGGCTCCAGCATCGGATGCGTGATGCTCACAGGCCTAGAAGACCACCCTCATTGAAATCCCTGAGAAGGAGGATGACACTGCCTTCAAAATGGCGCAAGACAGGGAATGAGTCAAGTGGGAAAAGGAAGGGACCAAGGGGCTTCTCCCCTCATTCTCACAGGAACAAGAAAAGAAGGCTGAAGAACCGATCAAGGCGAGGCATTCTGAACCTAACCCAGTGAGTGTTTCCTCCCCAAAGTCCACCTGGTTCAAGCCATTTGGCACGGACTGGACCCTTTGGGCCATCAGGGAAGCATGCACAGATTCGGAGGCCCTAGCTGCACTTCACCTCTGGACCCATAAGGAGAAGGTCAACGAGATCGATGACCACCTATTGGCCTCGATAAGACAGGGAGGGGAACAGGCACGGAAAGAGCTGTACAAGCTAAGCAAACCAATCCGGTATCAACAATGGATCTCCAGTAAGGGTATTCAAGAACTCTTTTTTGATGTACAGATCGAGACTCTAGAGAGCCGACAGACCCTCAAGGCCCAGGCCTTAGTCGATAGTGGGTGCATAGGAAGCATGATCAACAAGGCCTACATCAAGAAGCACGGCCTCATTACCTGACCCGCCCCTGCTCCTATCTCAGTCTACAACGCCAACAGCACCCACGACAAAACTGGGGAAATCACTGAATTCGTTGAGATTAGGATGACGGTTGGGGGACACAGTGAATGGATCGACTTTGTGGTCACCAACCTTGGCAAGGGCAATATCTTTTTAGGACATGACTGGCTTCTTCATCACAACCCCATCATCAACTGGGCAACTGGCAAAATCATTTTTGCCTAATGTCAGTGCCAGAAGAACCCCTTTCTCCTACCAGATGCTGACCCCGAGGACCCATGGGATGAAGAACTGGAAGAAGGCAAGACTATTCTTATGGTCGACCTCCGAGAGGAGCTAGAAATTTGTGCTATACATCACGCGAATGACCTGGCTGCTAAAGCCAATGAGGGAAAGACCAAGAAGACGTTTGAAGAAATGGTTCCCCCTCCTTACTGGGAGTTCGAAGACTTATTCTCCAAGGAAAACTTCGATGAACTACCAGAGCACAAGCCCTGGGATCACGCTATTGAATTAGTCCCCAATGCCAAGTCAACCCTCGACTGTAAAGTCTACCCTCTTAACTGGCACGAACAAGAAGAACTAGATAAGTTCCTTGATGAGAACCTGGAGTCGGGCCGAATCTGCCCCTCTAAGTCCCCCTTCACCTCCCCCTTCTTCTTCATCAAAAAGAAGGATGGATCCCTTTGGCCTGTTCAGGATTACCACAAGCTCAATGAGATGACTATCAAGAACTGATACCTGCTACCCCTCATCTCAGAACTGATGGACAAACTCTGCAGGGCCAAGTACTTCACTAAGCTAAATGTGTGCTGGGGGTACAATAACATCAGGATTCAACAGGGGGATGAACCCAAAGTGGCATCCGGCATGAATCGCAGACTCTTCGAACCAACGGTCATGTTCTTTGGATTGACCAACTCTCTGGCCACCTTCCAATGGATGATGAATGACATCTTCCACGACCTTATCCATGAAGGGAAGGTGACTATCTACTTGGATGACATACTTATCTTCTCAAAGGACCTCTAAGAGCACCGCCGGATCGTCAAGCGCATACTACATCGTCTATGAGAGCATAAACTCTTCCTGAAAGCTGAGAAGTGCGAATTCAAGGTACTAGAGACAGAATACCTTAGCATCATAATCAGCGAAGGCTCTGTCTGAATGGATCCCATCAAAGTCAGAGGCATCATGGAATGGCCCATGCCCACCAAAAAGAAGGAATTACAATCCTTCTTGGGTTTCACGAATTTCTATTAAAAATTCATCAAGGACTATTCCAAGATCGTATGACCCATGACTCAACTCACTGGCAATGCTCCATGGACCTGGGGTACAGCCCAGAACGAAGCCTTCCAGCAGCTAAAAAGGCAAATGGCCGAAGATGTAGTACTGGCTGTTATGATTTATTGACTTTTTTTTACTTTTCTAGTCTTATCTCATCTTATCAGCATAATCATGCTTATGCATCATCACCACCATATCACCACTATCAACTTCGATAAAACTTCAGTACCTATTATTAGCACCTACGCTTTAGTATTTAAGTAGCTACAATGTACTGTACAACCTCAGCTTCGAGCTAAGGTTTAAACATCACATAAACTTTACTTGTCTGCTCGCTTGCTGAGAGCTCTTCCAGTAAGTGCCTCTCCCACCACCTCGAGATCATCCGAGGCATTGCCAAAGTGATTGTCTGAATGTGAGACAGCTTAGCAATCACCCAATCCTGAGTCACGTGAGAGTCAGGCCCTAACCATTAGCTCAAAGCTTCCCTCACTCTTCCACGATGCTAGATGCAGGAAGAAATCCATATGACCCTCCAACAAACACCCGACATTCAAGAAACCACAAGAAACGCAGCCATAGGAGCCTTTGTTGAGGCAGCAGCATTCGCAGGACTACTTCTTTTTGCTGCTGCCATATACTATAGAAATTGAATCTGGTTCGAACGCCACAGACTGGGACCCAGAAGACCTTTGACCTACCCACCCACCACCCTCCCACACTTCTACATTCCACCCTACAATGGTCAGATTCAGCCCATTCCCATGACATATGAGCCCTATTGAAGGGACCAGTACTACATGCCCTCTGTCTCGCCGAATAGGCAGGACCGGTCAGGGGTCCCCAGCCCCGAGACCAACATCGGGAACCATTATAGAAGAAGATGAAGAAGCCCAAGCCCCATTGCTGGGCCCTCTGGAACTAGGCAGTCCTCTAAGATAGCATCTCGGTCTCCCTCTCTTGAGGGAGACATCACAGAACTTATCTGAGCCTACATCGGGCCTGGAACCATTGAGTATAACGAGTCAGAATCATGAAGAAGCAGTACACAGGTACTTCCAACTGAGGGCAATGAGCCCAATCCTGTTAGTACACCCCCTACCTATCCGACCCTCCAAGTTACAAACCCTTCTCTGCCTTCAGCAAGCAGCTCTGCCATTGCAGCACAAATTGAGGCATTCTACCAACAACCAGAGCACGTACGAAGGGACCCCCTCTACGACCTTGGCTGGACCTCCCCCGATACACTTGAGGTATCAAATACACGAACCTCCTCCCCCTCTCCCCCTGAATCCCCCCCCAGAAGGGACCCCTGACCTGATCAACCTGGAAGAGGAAGAAGAAGTCGAGAGAATGCTGAGCCCCTCGACCAGACCGATGACATGGACCACTCATTGATGAGGGTCGACCCAGCCAACCTCCGAAGAGGAAGACTTCAAATCCATGATATCGGGAGACCTTCCTACTTCTGACAAAGAAGGGCATGGGAGACGGAGAACACATTCCACCTATGAAGAATGGAGGAAGACCCAGAACAGCCCCCTAGGGAGCTTAGGGATGAGTGAAGAATGGCAAGGAGAGAACTTGAGAGCAACCCTTTCTACCTGGGCTCTTCAGCCCGAGCCTGGACCTCCCTCTCTATCCAACAGAGAATTGCCCTCAGACCCTATCATGCCCAAGCATGGGCCTATAAAAGAGAGGACCATGTTAGAAGAGGAGGAATTGATGAGTCACTGGAGGAACACTGCCAGCGACTACACCTCTTCCCCACTGAGGAGCTATACCGTCACAAGCAGGACTATGGACCAACCCCTGGAGTCTACATATGCGGACTATGGGAGAGGACCAAGGAGGAACAGCAGACCCTCCAACGAAACCTAGAGGATCTACTCTGAACCTGGAGGGCTGATGAACATCAGTGAGAGCACCTGGCCCATGTACAAATGGCCCAGGCCAATGCCTGACGAACCACCCATAGAATGGCGCAGGAATGGGAATCCCTGAAAAGGGAAGAGTAGACTAATCGCAGGATCAGGGGAAGCTAGACCCAGCAACCAAATGGAGACTGAAGCTAAAGAATGACAAAGGATAGCCGAGGAAGCAGAAGCATGCAGACAGCAGCATCAGGCAGAAAGAGACACCTTTCCCGACTTAGCCAATGGACTAATAGCCCAGCTAGACAGAGCCAGGGCATTTGCCCTAGCAAACAGCCTCCCCCTTCCAAAAGAACTCCAGGATAACCCACGACCCCAACCGAGGGGGCGACCCATCCAACCACCCCCAAGAAGGTATGGGAGCCCAACCCATTGAACGGACCGATGGTTGGTCCCCTGACCACCTCCCAAAGACAACCCCCCAGACCCGCCATACTGGCCCTCTGGTGAAGCCAATGAACAATCTCCATGGCTTTCTGTAAAAACCCATGCTCATCCGACTCCCCGCAGACTTTGAGGGAAAAAGTAGTGACATTCACCAATTTACTGGGGCTTGCGAAGACTACTTCTCCATTTTCAAGGCTTACTATCCCACCCACACTAACAAAATCTTATTCACAGTCTCTCTCTTTGGAAAAAGGCCTCAGGATTGGTGGTCTCAATATCGATACCAGTTCTGGAGTAGCAACGAAGAGCGATACTGATACTTCTCATGGGATGATTTCAAAGCAGCCCTCAAAGTCGAATATGGGGACCCCACCCTCCAAGAAGTCATGGAACAGTGCATGAACAAACTCAGAATGACTGGGACGGTGGCCGAGTACTTCCGATACCTTGAGGAACTGGCCCGCCAGGCCAACCAACTCACTGACCTTGAACTCCGAAGTGCCATTGTCCAGGCAGTACGATGGGGAGTTCCCACCTCATACACTGACTCCATTGCCAATTTGGGCATCATGATCCCCTCCACCTACGCTGAATGGAAGTGACAAATTTGCAGTATCTACAATGAAAAGGCCAGAAAAGAGGCCTTCCACAAAATTGGCCACATCGACAAACCCAGAAGCCAAAACGCTGAAAGCTCCAAAGGAACTTCCAGCATGACAGGTTCTGCGGCCGATAAATCGACCAGCAAAGGATTGTCGGGTTCGAGATGGACCACTTACGGAGGAGCCAGGGAGCCGATGGACATAGACCACCTCAAGAAGGAGAGCCAATGCTTTAACTGTGGAGGGAAGGGGCACATGGGAAAGGACTGCAAGAAGCCGAAGTGGCCCAGGGACCCAAAGAGCAGGTGATACATCTCAGCCCAACTTCGAGCAATGCTAACGGAAGCCAAGGAGCACAATAAAGAAGCGAAAGGACATAGTCACGAGAAGGTCGAGGAGAAGACACCCTCGACGTCAAAGGTTGAGGAGGTAAAAGGCGAGGCCGAGAAGTGAGTGATTCCACTTCCTTGGCCCAATCCTCCTCCCTGGGTGGTCAGTCATTGGGTCCTGCTGTGCGGACTTTACCTGATTGTAATACATTTTTATGTACATCTACAACTGTTTCAGCACATTTGAATATACCCATGTTTACTGCTTCCCCTGAGACCACCCAAAAAGAATCACAACCCATTCAAGCTCTGATCAAAAAAACATATAAAATCTCTCAGAAACGGAACGAACCCCATCGCCCTTCATTGCTAACACTCTCCGTTCCAGAACTCCTCACCCTCCAGGACCTTCAGACCCGATGGGGGCCAGAGTTCATCAGAACAATGTCGGGGATCTCCCAGTCCTTGGGGACGAAGGAGGTACTCCCCGAACTGGTCGAGCCTGTTGTCGCTGAACAGAATCATCAAGACAGAGGCGGGGACATGAGGTCAATGCCTGCTGATGCCATCTGCAACGATTTGCCCTGCGCTCGAGGATCATCACAGATACCTGGCCCCCTCTCTCCCCGCCTGGATGAAGAAGTGGAGGAAACTGCCCCCCACCGATCACTCGGGGACTCTAACCCAGATGCGATGGCACCTCCTCTGCCCCTGACCCAAGAGGAAGAAGATGTCACAAGAAAGGATAGGGATCCGGGACAGGTGCCGAAGGACTCGGGAGTAACATGGGAGCACAGTTCATGTGACAGGAATGTGATGCTCATGACTCCCTCCATTTGTCTTGACGAGTCTTCCAGCCACTCCAGGAGCGACCCGCTCCCCAAACCCCCGAGTCCTGATGAAACAGCCAGCAGCGGACGATCTCCAGGGAAGGAGCATGCCCCAACCAGAGAGACTCCTTGAAGGCCCCCAACCATCGAAGGATCAAGCGGGATTCCAGCCTCGGATGCACGAGGCTCACGGGTCCGGAAGACCACCTTCGTCAAGGTCCCTGATGAAGAAGATGATACCTCATTCAAGATATCTCAAGCTAAGGTGCAAGCGAAGAAGGAAGAAGAACCAGTCGAGGCGAGGAGTCCCGAGTACAAGCCAGTGAGTGTTTCCTCCCCGAAGTCCACCTGGTTCAAGCCGTTTGGCATGGACTGGACCCTTCAGGCCATCAGGGAAGCACACACAGACTTGGAGGCATTGGCCTTGCTCCATCTCTGGGCCCACAAGGAAAAGATCAACGAGATCGACGATCGTCTGTTGAATGCTCTGAGGACTGAGGGAGAGGGAGCCCGAGAAAGGCTGTATGAATTAAGCCAACCAATTCGATATCAACGCTGAGTTAGTACTAAGGGCATCTGGGAACTATTCCTTGATGTCCAACTCGAAACACTGGAGAATCGCCAAACCCTCAAGGCTCAAGCCCTCGTCAACAGTGGGTGCACTGGGAGTACCATTAATGAGGCCTACGTCAAGAAACATGGCCTCGTTACTCAACCTGCTCTGACCCCGATCTCGGTTTATAATGCCAACAGAACCCAAAACAAGGTGGGGGAAATTACAGAGTTTGTCGAGGTCAGAATGACAATAGGGGGCCACAACGAGAGGGTCGACTTCACCATTACCAACCTCAGCAAAGGTGACATATTCCTCAGACATGACTGGCTACTGCAACACAATCCCGTCATTAACTGGGCTACCGGCAAGATCATATTTGCCTGCTGCCAATGCCAGAAGAACCCGTTCTCATTACCTGATGCTGATCCCAAGGATCCCTGGGACAAAGAGTTGGAAGAAGAGGAAACAATTCTCATGGTTGATCTCCGAGAAGAATTGGAAATCCACGCCGTACATCATGCCAACGACATGGCAGCCAAGGCCAATGAAGGAAAGACCAAGAAGACCTTCGAGGAGATGGTCCTGCCCCAATATTGCGAGTTCCACGACCTATTCTCTAAAGAGAACTTCGACGAACTACCGGAGCAAAAACTGTGGGACCACGCTATCGAGTTGATCCCAAATGCCAAATCAACCCTCGATTGCAAGGTCTACCCTCTGAACTGTCATGAGCAGGAGGAGCTCGATAAATTCCTTGATGAGAACCTTGAGTCTGGCTGCATAAGACCATCCAAGTCACCCTTCGCTTCCCCCTTCTTCTTCGTCAAAAAGAAGGATGGGTCCCTCCATCCTGTACAGGACTACCAAAAGCTCAACGAGATGATGATCAAGAACCAGTACCCATTACCTCTCATCTCTGAGTTAATGGACAAGCACCGTGGCGCCAGATACTTCACAAAACTAGATGTCTGCTGGGGCTACAATAATGTACGAATCAAGCAAGGAGATGAGCCCAAGGCACCATTTCAGACCAACCATGGACTCTTTGAGCCAATGGTGATGTTCTTCAGCCTAACGAACTCCCCTGTGACCTTCCAGTGGATGATGAATGACATCTTCCATGACCTCATTCATGAAGGGAAGGTAACCATCTATCTGGATGACATCCTTATCTTTTCAAAAGATCTCCAGGAACACCATCGAATCGTCAAACGAGTACTCCAACGCCTGTGAGAACACAAGCTTTTCCTTAAGGCCAAAAAGTGCGAGTTTGAGGTATTGGAAACTGAATACCTCAGCATTATCATTAGTGAGGGATCGGTATGGATGGACCCAGTAAAGGTTAAGGGAATCGCTGAATGGCCCATGCCCACCAAGAAGAAGGAATTACAATTCTTCCTGGGCTTTATGAATTTCTATCAGAAATTCATAAAGGACTATTCTAAAATTGTTTGACCCATGGCCCAGCTCACTGGGAATGGCCCCTGGACCTGGAGAACAGCCCAGAACAAAGCATTCCAACACCTGAAGAAACAGATGGCCGAGGATGTGGTATTAGCATTACCCAAAGAAAAGAGCCAGTTCCGAGTGGAAGCCGACTCAAGCAAAGGCACAATAGGCACCATCCTTAGCCAAGAACAGGACAGGAAGTGGAGGCCTGTAGCCTTCCTTTCGAAAGCATTAACGGTTATGGAACGCAACTACAAAATATACGACAAGGAGCTTCTAGCCATAATGCTTGCGCTGGAGGAATGGAGACACTACCTGATGGGCACAGCAGAGGATTTCGAGATCTGGACCGATCATCAAAACCTACAGTATTTCTGTCAACCCCAAAAGCTCAACCATTGACAGGCCTGATGGGTTATGGAACTTGCTGAATATCATTTCACATTACACCACAAGCCTGGCGCTTCCAATTGCAAGGCCGACTTGTTAAGCCGGCGGGACAACCACGACCAAGGAAAAAAAGACAACGATGACATCGTCGTCCTCCAACCAGAACATTTCTGAGCTATGATCATGCCCACCACAAGTGAGACCCACCAGTGAGTCAAGGACATAACCCGCAACCACAATAAATGGGATCAAGGAATCGCCAACTCCCTTAACCATGAATGAGGAATATCTGAAAAAGAGGGACTCCTATATTATGACAGACGCATCTACGTTCCCAGAGATGACTGACTCCATGGAGATATTATCACCGCCCACCATGATCATGTCACGGTGGGACACCTCAGAATCGAGAAAACCAAGGAACTCATACAAAGAGAGTTCTGGTGGCCAAAACTCAAACAAACCATAGAAAAATACATCAAGGCATGTGAAGCATGCCAGAGAACAAAAACAGACACCCACCCAAGAGCCGCCCCTCTTCATCCTAATGAAATTCCCTCGGAGCCATGGACCCACATATCCATTGACATGATCACTGGACTACTGGAATCCAATGGCTATGATGCCATTCTTGTAGTCATCGATCAGTTTTCTAAAGAAATCATTCCGATCGCCTGCAATGTGGAGCTGACATCAGAAGGATGGGTGAAACTACTATGTGACCACGTATATGCTTGCCATGGCATGCCCAAGACTGTAATCTCAGACCGGGGACCCCAGTTCATCTTGAAGTTCATGACTGAACTCCTCCAACTCCTCGACATCACCCTGAATGCATCAACTGCCTTCTATCCCCAAACCAACAGACAGACAGAGCGAGCAAACCAGGAGATCAACAAGTACCTCCAGATCTTCATCAATCACCGACAGACAGATTGGAGTGAATGGCTTGCCTTAGCAGCATTCACTCACAATAATCGCATCCATTCGGCCATGGGTCAAACACCATTCTTCACAAATTACAGCATCAATCCCCATGTTCTACCAGACTCCATCAAGACAACCACCTTCACCAACCCATCGGCAAAGTCATTCGCAGAAAATATGCAAGAAGTACACCGCCAAGCCAAGGAAGCACTGGAAGAGGTGGCCAGGAAAATGAAGGTCCAATACAACAAAAAGAAAAGAACCGCAGTCAACTACGCCATCAGAGACTGAGTATGGCTTGACTCAACAAACCTTCACCTACCCTGCCCAAAGAAGAAGCTTGACGACAAATGCATGGGCCCCTTCCTGATCCTGGAAAAGGCAGGTGCTTCCGCCTACAAGCTCAAACTTCCACCTCATTGGAAAATTCACCCATGCTTCAACGAGAAGTTGCTAACCCCCTACGTACCACCCACATTCCCCAACCAGGAACAACCCCCTCCACCACCTCCAGACCTCATCGAAGATGAGGAGGAATACAAAGTCGAAGAAGTCCTGGACTCTTGTACACACCGAGTCTATGGAAAGAAAGGACAAAAATCACATGTCGTAACTTACTTCATTAAGTAGAAGGGTTGGACTCGAGAGCACAACTCATGGGTATGAGAAGATGACATGGCCAATGCACGAGAGGCCATCAAGGACTATGAAAATAGTATTTCTGAAACCAGAACTGTCATGACCACATGCAAAGTCATCGACAGATCCGAAAAGACTCTAAAAGAAATACTCGATCATCATTATGTCAACAATGTTATCTCCTATCAAGTACTGAGGAAAGATGGAAGAACCTTCTGGGTCGAAAACCCCTCCCCAAATGACAAACATTGGAGGGATTATATCGATGACTATTGGAGAAAGGAGTACACAAAAGCACAAGAGGAACCACCAAGCAAACCCTAGGGCAGTTGGGATGTCTGCCTTAACAAGAGGGTAATGTTACAATTTATTGACTTTTTTTCACTTTTCTAGTCTTATCTCATCTTATCAGCATAATCATGCTTACGCATCATCACCGCCATATCACTACTATCAACTTCAATAAAACTTTCATGATGGACAATGCATGATATTGCATGCTTGTCACCCGACTAGCATGCCTCTCAACTTCGATAAAACTTCAGTACCTATTATTAGCACCTACACTTTAGTATTTAAGTAGCTACAATGTACTGTACAACCTCAGCTTCGAGCTAAGGTTTAAACATCACATAAACTTTACTTGTCTGCTTGCTTGCCGAGAGCTCTTCCAGTAAGTGCCTCTCCCACCACCTCGAGATCATCTGAGGCATTGCCAAAGTGATTGTCCGAATGTGAGACAGCTTAGCAATCACTCGATCCTGAGTCACATGAGAGTTGGGCCCTAACACTGGCACTCCCAAAGGAAATGGGAGGTTCTGAGTAGAGGCCAATTCCAGTGAAGGAGCAATTGGTGCAGTCCTTAGTCAAGAACAGGATGGGAGATGGAGGCCGGTAGCCTTCCTTTCCAAAGCACTAACTGTCACTGAGTGGAATTATGAAATATACGACAAGGAGCTCTTGGCCATAATGCTAGCACTCGAAGAGTGGAGGCATTACCTCATGGGTGCAGCAGAAGATTTCGAAATATGGACAGATCATCAAAATCTTCAATACTTCTGTCAACCCCAGAAATTGAATCGACACCAGGCCTGATGGGTTACTGAACTTGTGGAATATCATTTTACTCTGCATCACAAGCCTGGAGCATCCAACTGAAAGGCTGACTTACTCAGTTGCCGAGATGATCATGACCAAGGAAAGAAGGACAATGATGACATCATAGTCCTCCAACCTGAACATTTCCATGCCATGATCATGCCAACCACAAGCAAGACCCATCAGCAGATCAAGGGTGTAACCCGTAACCAGGACAAATGGGACCAAGGGATTGCCAACTCTCTCGATCATGAACGTGGCATCTCTCTAGACAAGGGACTCCTATACTACAATGGGTGCATCTATGTCCCTCGAGATGACCAGCTCCATGGGGAAATTATTGCCGCCCACCATGATCACATCACGGCTGGACATCCAGGAATTGAGAAGACAAAGGAACTCGTACAAAGCGAGTTCTGGTGGCTGAAACTCAAACAGACAGTGGAGAAGTACGTCAAAGCATGCGAAGCATGCCAACGAACGAAGACCAACACCCACCCAAAGGCCGCCCCCCTTCACCCGAACGAAGTCCCCCTCAGAACCATGGACTCATATTTCAGTAGACATGATCACTGGACTCCCAGAGTCCAATGGGTATGATGTCATTTTAGTGGTGGTGGACAGATTCTCCAAGGAAATAATCCCTATCGCCTGTAACGTGGAGCTCACATCTGAAGGATGGGCCAGGTTGCTCTGCGACCATGTCTACGCCCGACATGGGATGCCAAAGACCATCATATCAGACCAAGGACCCCAATTTGTCTCCAAATTTATAACTGAACTCCTACGGCTACTGGACATCACACAGAATGCATTGACAGCCTTCCACCCTCAAACTGATGGACAGATGAAATGAGCTAACCAGGAGATCAACAAATACCTTCGCATTTTCATCAATCACCAACAAACCGATTGGAGCGAGTGGCTCACGTTAGCAGCCTTTGCTCATAATAACCGAATCCACTCTGCTACGGGTCAGATGCCATTCTACACCAACTACAGAACAAACCCTCGCACCCTACCAGACTCTATCAAAACAACTGCATTCACAAATCCATCAGCAAAATCCTTCATGGAAAATATGCAAGAAGTACATCACCAGGCCAAGGAGGCACTAGAGGAAGCTGCAGGAAAAATGAAGACCCAATATGACAAGAAGAGGAGAGACGCCATACACCATTCTATCGGAGACTGCATATGGCTTGATGCCACCAACCTTTATCTCCCCCATCCTGTTACAATTTATTCACCTTTTTCCCTTTTCTAGTCTTATCATATCTTATCAGTGTCATCACGCTTATGCGCTATCACCACCATATCAACGCATCGACTTTGACAAATCTTTCATGATGGACAACACATGATATTGTGTGCTCGCTGCTCGACCAGCATGCCTCTTAGCTTCTATAAATCTTTCGTAGCTATTATTAGGACCGATCTTTTAGTATTTAAGTAGTGACATTTTACTGTACAACCTCAGCTTCGAGCTAAGGTTTAACACCCCATAAATCTTACTTGTCTGCTCGCTTGCTGAGAGCCCCTCTGTAAGCGCCTCTTCTACCACCTCGAGTCATCTGAGGCGTTGGCCAAGTGATTGTCTGAATGTGAGACAGCTTACCAATCGCCTGACTATGAGTCACATGGGAATCAGCCCTAACAATTAGCTCAAAGCTTCCCTCACCCTTCCACGATGCCAGACGCAGGAAGGAATCCATATGCCCCTACAACAAACCCCTGATATATCGAAAGGAACAACAAGTACTCTCACCGTGATTCTCTTCACGATAGCAGGAGTAATCGGAACAACGACAGCAGTCACAACTATCTACTACAGAAACTGAGAGTGGTTTGAATGCCACAGAATTACCCTTCAAAGAGGATGACTGATCTACCCACCCCCGACTCTACCCATCTTTTACAACCCCCCTTACAATGTTCCGACGTACACCATGGACTATGCCGTCTACAGACTGGAGTCCTACGAGACGCCCCCAGAGTCGCCGACCTGGGACCTACAGGGCCCCTTCCCCGACTACTTTGTTGAACAATGAGGAAGAACGCCAAGCCCAGTGGCTGGCCCTTTCAGAACCTGGCACTTCTCTGAGGATGCCAGAAGCACTTCCTCTGACGAGAGAAGCATCAATGAGCTCATTAGAGCCTATCATGGAGTTGGAACAGAACCCCTGGAGGATGCCAGGAGAGAGCTGGAGCGAAGCCTCCAGCAGATACCTACGACCGAGGTCGGCCAGCCCCGACCAGATAGCCAGACCCTCCCCCAGGAGACCCTACAGGTCATCAATCCTGATGAACCCACCAAGACCACCGACACTGCCTCACTTGATTCGTCAGAGAGACGAAGAGCAGCTCCAGAGTATGATTCAGAGGCAAGCCAAAGGAGGGCTCACCTCCCAGGGGACCCGCGACTTCACTGCCCCTTCCAAATTGGCCAGGCAACCCTCGACACACCTGCGTCGACAATTATACTCTCCTCCTCCAATCCTGATTCCCCTGCCCCTGAGTCCTCCAAACCTGATATTCTTCGAAGAAGAGGAGGAGAGACTCCGTTCGCCAGCCCCACACCCTTGAGCTCAGCCTCCACCCCGGCCTCACTCGACCGCCATGACCCAGGGTTCTATGCTGAGCTCCGGAGACGATGCCTACGAATCTGCTACCTCAGGCGGCCTTTGTACCAGCGAAGAAGAAGAGTTGGAGAATCCCCGCTCGCATACAGCATTCGACAACGCAAGGAGGACCCAGATGCCCTCCCCAGAGACCCCAGAAACGAGTGATGCCTCACTCTACGAGAGATTGAGAGTAATCCCTTCTACTTGGGAACTCCAGACAGAGCCTGGCCATCCCTCTCCCTATCCCAGCGAATGGCCCATGGAACCTACCAGTCCCAGGCCTGGGCCCTTCGAAGGGCAGACTATCTACGAAGAGGAGAAGTCGACGAGACTCAGGAGGAACATTGACACCGCTTTGACCTTGTCACGAACAAAGAGCTATGGTTATATGAGCTCAACTATGGCCCCATCCCAGGGGTACACATCTCTGATTTATGAGCAAGGACCGAGCAGGAGGAGTGAGTCCTCAATAGGCAATTGGCAGCTATATTCGCTACCTGGAGAAGGGATGAGGCTGATCGTGCTGAGCTATCCCAGGTACAACTGGCCCAAGCCAATGCCCGACTTGCCGCCGATTGACTGGAGATGCCAGAGCCACCCCTGGAGGGGGACGAGTAGACTATTTGCCGGATCAGGACAGGCAGGACCGAGCGACATCCCCGTCGACCCGCCTGACAATCCTGAAGCAGCACGACGATGACAAGAAGAGGCAGAGGCCGAAGCCTGCAGACAGGAGCACCGGGACAAGCAAGCAGCCTTTCCAGGGCTTGTCAATGACCTAACCAGAAAACTATTGGAAGCAAGAAACTTTGCACCCGCCAATAGTTTGCCTCTTCCTCCTGAATTAGAAGATCCCAACCGACGTCGAGAACAACCTGCAGCCCCGGCCCCCAAAAGGTGGAGCAGCCCAACTTATCGAATGGACAGGTGGTCGGTCCCAAGACCACCACCCAAGGACATGCCCCCTGACCCGCCAGACTGGCCATCAGGAGACACAGACGAGCAGGCTCCCTGGTTGCAGATGAAGCCCACCCTGATCCGACTTCCCACAGACTTCGAAGGAAGGAGTGACGATATTCACTGATTCACCAGAGCCTGCGAAGAGTACTTCTTGATCTTCCGACCATACTATCCAACACACGCTAACAAGATCCTATTTGCCACATCGCTGTTTGGCAAGAAACCCCAAGGCTGGTGGTCCCAGTACTGTCTCCAATTCTGGAGCAATACTGAGGACCGATACCGATACTGCTTGTGGGACGACTTTAAAGCCGCCCTACAAGTCGAATACAGCGACCCCACCCTCCAAGAAGTAATGGAGAGGTGGATGAACGAGCTGAAGATGACCGGCACGGTGGCAGAGTACTTCCGCAAACTGGAAGAGTTGGCCTGCCAAGCCGACCAACTCCGAGACCTGGGCCCTTGAGGTGCCCTAGTCTGAGCAGTATGATGGGGAGTACCCACCTCCTACACCGACTCCATCGCTGACCTCGGAGTCATGATCCCCTCCACCTATGCTGAATGGAAACAACATATCTGCAGCATCTTCGATGAGAAGGCCCAAAAGACCGCCTTCGACAAAATTGGGTATGTCGACCGACCCAAGAACCAAAGTGCCGAAAGCTCCAATAAAGGAACTTCCAGTGCGACAAGTTCCTCAGCTGACAAACCTGCCAGCAAAGGATCGTCGGGTTCGGGATGGACTACCTATGGAGGAGCAGAGGAGCCGATGGATATAGACCGTCTCCGAAAGGAAGGCAGGTGCTTCAACTGCAGAGGCAAGGGGCACTTAGGAAAGGATTGTAAAAAGCTGAAGCAGCCCAGAGACCCGAAAACCAGGAGATACTCGACAGCCCAACTTCACACCATGCTTACAGAGGCCAAGGAACACGATAAGGAGGAGCACGGACATAGTCACGAAGAGAAGGTCGAGGAGAAGACGCCCTTGATGATGAAGATTGAGGAGGTAAAAGGCAAGGCCGAGAAGTGAGTGATTCCACTTCCTCGGCCCACTCCTCTCTGGGTGGTTGGTCATCAGGTCCTGCTGAGCGGACTTTACCCGATTGTAATATAAATTTACATACATCTACAACTGTTTTTGTGCATTCGAATATACCCGCTTTGATTACTTCCCCCGAGACCACCCGAAAAGAATCACAACGAATTCAGACTCCATCTGAAAAAATCTATAAAATCCCCCAGAAGCAAAGTGAGACTCATCCCCCTCCTTCGCTCACACTTTCTGTCCCAGAACTCCTCACCCTCCAGGACCTTCAGACTCGATGGGGACTGGAGTTCATCCGAACAATGTCAGGGATCTCTCAGTCCTTAGGGACGAAGGAGGTTCTCCCCGAACCAGCTGAGCCCGTCGTCGCTGAACAGGAACCTCAAGATGGAGGCGGGAGCATGAGGTCGATGCCTGCCGACCATGTCCCCAATGATTCGCCTCGCGCTCAGGGACCATCGCAGATACATGACCCCCTCTCCTCCCACCTGGAAGAAGAAACGAAAGGTAGCAGCCCTTCTCGTTCTCTCAGAGATGCCACTCCGATCAAGACAGCGCCCCTTTTGTCCACGACCTGAACGGAAGAAGATGTCACAAGAAAGGATAGGGATCCAGGACAGGCACCAAAGGACCCGGAAGTAATGTGGGAGTACGGTTCATGTGACAAGAACGCGACGTGCATGACTCCTTCCGTTCGTCCTGACAAGCCTTTTGACCACTCCAGGAGCAACCTGCTCCCCAAACCCCCGAGTCCTGATGAAACAGCCAGCAGTGGGCAATCCCTAGGGAAGGAGCATGCCCCAACTAGGGAGACCCCTCGAAGGCCCCCGACTGTCGAAGGATCAAGTGGGGCTCTGACATTGGATGTGCGATATTCAAGGGCCTGGAAGACCACCTTTGAGGAGGTGCCAGACAAAGAAGATGACATGTCATTCAAGATGACTCAAGCCAAGGCGCAAAAGGAGAAAGAAGAAGAACTGTTGAGGGCGAGGCATTCCGAATCAGACCCAGTGAGTGTTTCCCCCCCGAAGACCACCTGGTTCAAGCCGTTTGGTGCGGACTGGACCCTTCGGGCTGTCAAGGAAGCATGCACAGATTTGGAAGCCTTTGCTTTGCTTCATCTCTAGGCCCATAAGGAGAAGACCAACGAAATTGATAATGAACTTCTCGCATCGCTTCGGAAGGGGGGAGAGCAAGTCCGAGAAGAACTCTACAAGTTGAGTCAACCGATCCGGTACCAGCGACAAGTAAGCACCAAGGGCGTCTGAGAATTATTCCTCAATGTCCAACTCGAAACGCTGGAGAACCGTCAAACCCTCAGGGCTCAGGCCTTAGTCGACAGCGGATGCACGGGGAGCACGATAAGTGAAAACTACGTCAAGAAGTATGGGCTCATTACCCGACTGGCCCCAACCCCAATCTCCATGTACAACGCCGATGGGACCCGCAATAAGGCAGGAGTAATCACGGAGTTTGTAGAAGTGAGAATGACGATAGGAGGCCACAGTGAGAGAATTGACTTTGCCATCACCAACATAGGCAAAGGCGACATCTTTCTCGGACACGACTGGCTCCTTCGCCACAATCCCATCATCAATTGGACCACTGGCAAGGTCATCTTCGCTCGATGTCAATGCCAGAAGAATCCATTCCCACTCCCCGATGCTGACCCCGATGACCCCTGGGACGAGGAGCTAGAGGAGGGTGAGACCATTCTCATGGTCGACCTACGTGAAGAACTGGAGATCCATGCAGTGCATCATGCCAATGATCTAGCAGCCAAGGCCGCTGAAGGAAAGACCAAGAAAACCTTTGAAGAAATGGTCCCGCCCCAATATCACAAATTTGAGGACCTCTCCTCCAAAGAGAACTTTGATGAACTTCCGGATCGTAAGCCCTGGGACCACGCAATCAAGTTAATCCCCAACACCAAATCTACACTCGATTGCAAGGTCTACCCTCTAAATCGCCATGAACAAGAAGAGCTCAACAAGTTCCTTGATGAGAATTTAGAGTCAGGTCAGATTTGCCCCTCCAAGTCCCCATTCGCTTCCCCCTTCTTCTTCATCAAAAAGAAGGATGGATCCCTCCGCCCTGTACAGGACTATTGCAAGCTCAACGAGATGACGATCAAGAACAGATACCCGTTGCCTCTCATTTCCGAGCTCATGGATAAACTCCATGGCGCCAAATACTTCACTAAGCTGGATGTCCGATGGGGCTACAATAATGTCAGGATTAAGCAAGGGGACGAGGCCAAGGCGGCATTCCGAACTAACCAGGGACTCTTTGAACCAACCGTCATGTTCTTCGGCCTGACGAACTCCCCCGCCACCTTCCAGTGGATGATGAACAACATCTTCCATGACCTCATTATGGAAGAAAAAGTTACCATTTATCTCAACGATATCCTAATCTTTTCCAAAGACTTACAAGAACATCGACAGATCGTGAAACGAGTACTCCAACGCCTACGAGAGCACAAGTTATTCTTGAAGGCCGAGAAGTGCAAGTTTGAAGTGCTGGAAACGGAATACCTCGGTGTAATCATTAGCGAAGGATCCGTCCGAATGGATCCTGTCAAGGTCAAAGGGATAACAGAGTGGCCCATGCCCACCAAGAAAAAGGAGTTACAATCCTTTTTGGGCTTTACGAACTTCTACCGAAAGTTCATAAAGGACTACTCCAAAATTGTATGCCCAATGACCCAGCTCACTGGCAATGCTCCCTGGATCTGGGGAGCAGCTCAGAATGAAGCATTCCAATGCCTGAAGAAACAGATGGCGGAGGATGTAGTACTCGCCCTACCCAAAGAAGGGGGATGATTCCGAGTGGAAGCTGATTCCAGCGAAGGAGCGATAGGCGCAGTCCTGAGTCAAGAACAAGAAGGGAAGTGGAGGCCAGTAGCTTTCCTATCGAAAGCCCTCACCGTCACCGAGTGGAACTATGAGATCTACAATAAAGAACTCCTAGCAATCATGCTTGCCCTAGAGGAATGGTGTTATGATTTATTGACTTTTTTTCATTTTTCTAGTCTTATCTCATCTTATCAGAGTAATCACGCTTATGCACAATCACCACCATATCACCATATCAACTTCGACAAATCTTTCATGATGGACAACGCATGATCTTGCATGCTTGTTGCCTGACTTGCATGCCTTTCAACTTCGACAAAACTTTCGTATCTAATAATAGTACTCACACTTTAGTATTTAAGTAGCTATGATTTCACTGTACAACCTCAGCTTCAAGCTAAGGTTTACCTACCACATAAATCTTACTTGTCTGCTCGCTTGCCGAGAGCCTACTCTGTAAGCGCCTCTTTCACCACCTCGAGTCATCTGAGGCATTGGCCAAGTGATTGTCCGAATGCGAGACAGCTTACCAATTGCCCGACTATGAGTCACATGGGAGTCAGCCCTAACAATTAGCTCAAAGCTTCCCTCACCCTTCCACAATGCCAGATGCAGGAAGGATTATGCATGCCCCTACAACAAACCCCCGACATTTCCAAAGGAACGACAAGTACTCTCGCCATGATTCTCTTCATGGTAGCAGGAGTAAACGGAATGACCACAGCAGTCGCGACTATCTACTACAGAAACAGAGAGTGGTTCGAACACCATGGAATTACCTTTCAAAGAGGACAATTAATCTACCCACCCCCAACACTTCCCTGCTTTTACAACCCCCCTTACAATGTTCCGGCATACCCCATGAGCTATGCCATCTACAGACAGGAGTCCTACGAGATGCCCCCAGAGTCGCCGACCCAGGACCTTCAGGGCCCCCTCACCGACTATTTCATCGAACGACGAGGAAGGACCCCAAGCCTAGTGGCTGGCCCTTTTGGAACCTGGCACTCCTCTGACAGAAGCACTTCCCCTGACTCGGGAAGCATCGACACGCTCATTAGAGCCTATCATGGAGTGGGAATGGAACCCCTGGAGGATGCCAGGAGAGAATTGGAGCGAAGCCTCCAACAGATACCTACAGCTGAGGTCCCCCAGCCCCGACCAGATAGCGAGACCCTCCCCCAGGAGACCCTACGAGTCGTCAATCCTGATGAACCCTCCGAGGCCACTGACGCTGCCTCACTTAATTCGTCAGAGAGATGAAGAGCGGCTCCAGAATATGATTCGGAGGAGAGCCAAAGAAGGGCTCACCTCCCAGGGCCCTCAAGACTTCACCACCCCTTCCGCACCCAGACCACCTATGATACACCTGAGGAGACAATTATACTCTCCTCCTCCAATCCCGATTCCCCTGCCCCCAAGTCCCCCGAACCTTATATCCTTCGAAGAGGAGGAGGAGAGACTCCGTTCGCCAGCCCCACCCTCTCGAGCTCCGCCTCCACCCCGGCCTCGCTCAACCGCAATGACCCAGGGTTCTATGTTGAGCTCCGGAGATGACGCCTACGAATCCGCTACCTCGGGCGGCCTTCGTACCAGCAAAGAAGAAGAGCTGGAGAATCCCCGCTCGCATACAGCATTAGACAGCGCGATGAGGACCCAGATGCCCCCCCTGAGATCCTAGGAGCGAGCGACGCCTCGCTCTACGAGAGATTGAGAGTAATCCCTTCTACCTGGGAACTCCAGACAGAGCCTGGCCATCCCTCTCCCTATCCCAGCAAATGGCCCACGGAACCTACCGGTCCCAGGCCTGGGCCCTTTGAAGGGCAGACTATCTATGAAGAGGAGGAGTCGATGAGACTCAGGAGGAGCACCGCCACCACTTCGACCTCGTCGCCAACAAGGAGCTATGGCTATATGAGCTCAACTACGGCCCCATACCAGGGGTACACGTCCCCGATCTACGAGCAAGGACCGAGGACTCGCTCCTCCACCAATTGGCAGCTATACTTGCTGTCTGGAGAAGAGACAAGGCCAACCGAGCCAAGTTATCCCGAGTATGGGTGGGTGGCCCAGGCCAATGCCCGACTCGCTGCCAATAGACTGGAGACGCCAGAGCCACCCCTGGAAGGGGACGAGTAGGCTATTCGCCAGATCAGGGCAGGGCAAACCAAGCAACATCCCCATCGACCCGCCCGACAATCCCGAAACAATACGATGATGACAGGAAGAAGCAGAGGCCGAGGCCCACAGACAGGAGCACTGGGACAAGCAAGCAGCTTTCCCAGGGCTCGTCGATGACTTAACCATAAAACTGTTGGAAGCAAGAAGCTTCGCACTCACCAACGGTTTGCCCCTCCCCCCAGAACTAGAAGACCCCAACAGGCATCGAGGATGGCCTGCAGCCCCTGCCCCCAAATGCTGGGGCAGCCCTACCCACCGAACCGACAGGTGGTCGGTCCCCCGGCCACCGCCCAAGAACAATCCCCCTGACCCACCAGACTGGCCATCAGGGGACGCAGACGAACAGGCTCCCTGGCTACAGGTGAAGCCCACTCTAATTCGACTTCCCGTGGACTTTGAGGGAAGAAGCGATGACATTCACCGGTTCACCGGAGCTTGCGAGGAATACTTCTCAATTTTCCGCCCCTACTACCCCACTCACGCCAACAAAATCTTGTTCGCGACATCGTTATTCGGCAAGAAGCCTCAAGGTTGGTGGTCTCAGTACCGCCTTCAGTTCCGGAGCACCACCGAAGAACGATATCGGTACTGCTCGTGGGACGACTTCAAGGCTGCCCTCCAGGTCAAATATGGAGATCCCGCCCTTCAGGAAGTAATGGAGCGGGGCATGAACGAACTCAAAATGACTGGCACAGCAGCCGAGTACTTCCGCAAACTGGAAGAATTGGCCCGCCAAGCCGACCAGCTCCGTGACCTAGGACCCCGAGGCACCCTAGTCCGAGCTGTCAGACGAGGAGTACCTGCCTCCTATACCAACTCCATTGCAGATCTCGGAGTCATGATTCCATCAACCTACGCCGAATGGAAACAACGGATCTGCAGCATCTTCGACGAGAAGGCCCGAAAAACCGCCTTCGACAAGATCGGGTACGTCAACCGACCAAAGAACCAAAACGCCGGAAGTTCCAACAAGGGAACTTCCAGCGTGACAAGTTCCTCAGCTGACAAACCCACCAGCAAAGGATCGTCGGGATCAGGATGGACCACCTATGGAGGTGCCGGGGAACCAATGGACATAGACTGCCTCCGAAAGGAGGGCAGGTGCTTCAACTGCGGAGGCAAGGGGCACTTAGGGAAGGATTGCAAGAAGCTGAAGTGGCCTAGAGACCCAAAAAGCAGGCGATATACGATGGCCCAACTTCACACGATGCTCACAGAGGCAGAAGCACACGATAAGGAGGAGCATGGACACAGTCACGAAGAGAAGGTCGAGGAGAAGACGCCCTCGATGACAAAGATTGAGGAGGTAAAAGGCAAGGCCGAGAAGTGAGTGATTCCACTTCCTCGGCCCAATCCTCCTCTCTGGGTGGTCGGTCATCGGGTCCTGCTGCACGGACTTTACCCGATTGTAATAATATTTTACATACGTCTACAACTGTCTTGGCACATTCGAATATACCTGTTTTGATTACTTCCCCTGAGACCACCCGAAAAGAATCACACCCAGTTCAGGCTCCGCCTGAAACAAGATATAAAATCCCTCAGAAGCGAAGCGAGACTCATCCCCCTCCTTCGCTTACACTTTCTGTCCCAGAACTCCTCACCCTCCAGAACCTTCAGACTCGATGAGGGCCAGAGTTCATCCGAACAATGTCGGGAATCTCCCAGTCCCTAGGGACTAAGGAGGTGCTCCCCAAACTGGTCGAGCCCGTCGTCGCTGAACAGAAACCTCAAGATGAAGGTGGGGGTATGAGGTCGATGCCTGTCGACCTTACCTGCAATGATTCGCCTCATGCTCAAGGGTTGTTGCAGATACACAACCCCCTCTCCCCCCACCTGGAAGAAGAAATGAAAGGTTGCAGCTCTTGTCGTTCTCTCAGAGACGTCACACCGATCAAGACAGCACCCCTTTCGTCCACGACCCCCAAGGAAGAAGACAGCCAATCAAGGAACGATAGGGACATGGGACAGGCGCCGAAGGACCTGGAAGTAATGTGGAAGTACAGTTCATGCGACAAGAACGCAACATCCACGACTTCCTCCGTCTGTCTTGATGGGCCTTCCAGCCACTCCAGGAGCGACCCGCTCCCCAAACCCCCGATTCCTGGTGAAGCAGCTGGCAGTGGGCAATCCCTAGGGAAGAAGCATGCCCCAACTAGGGAGACCCCTCGAAGACCCCCGACCATCGAAGGATCAAGTGGGGTTCCAGCATCGGATGCATGATGCTCATGGGCCCAGAATACCACAATGGTCGAAGTACCCGACGAAGAAGATGACACGTCATACAAGATGACTCAAGCCAAGGCACAAGTGAAGAAGGAAGAAGAAGTGTTGAGGGCGAGGCGTTCCAAATCCATCCCCATGAGTGTTTCCTCCCCAAAGTCCACCTGGTTCAAGCCGTTTGGCATGGACTGGACCCTTCAGGCTGTCAGGGAAGCACGCACAGATTCGGAAGCATTTGCCTCCCTTCACTTTTAGGCTCATAAGGAGAAGGTCAACGAGATCGACGACCAACTCTTAAAGTCCCTGCAAGAGGGAGGAGAGTGGGCATGGGAAGAGCTCTACAAGTTAAATCAACCAATTCGATATCAATGCCAAGTGAGCACCAAGGGCGTTCGGGAGTTATTCCTTGATGTCCAACTCGAAATGCTGGAGAACCGTCAGACCCTCAAGGCTCAAGCCCTAGTCGACAGTGGATGCACCGGGAGCACTATAAGTGAGAGCTACGTCAAGAAGCATGGACTCATCACCTGACCCGCGCCAGCTCCCATCTCAGTATACAATGCTGATGGAACCTGCAACAAGGCAGGGGAGATTACGGAGTTTGCCGAGATGAGAATGACGATAGGAGGCCACAGCAAAAGAATCGACTTTGCCATCACCAATATAGGCAAGGGCGACATCTTCCTTGGACACGATTGGCTCCTCCATCACAATCCTGTCATCAACTGGGCCACCAGCAAGATCATCTTTGCACGGTGTCAATGCCAAAAGAACCCGTTCCCCCTGCCTGACGCGGACCCTGATGACCTGTGGGACGAAGAGTTAGAAGAGGGCGAAACCATTCTGATGGTTGATCTCCAAAACGAGCTAGAGATCCATGCAGTACACCACACTAATGACCTAGCCACTAAAGCCGCTGAAGGGAAGGCCAAAAAGACCTTCGAAGAGATGGTCCCGCCCCAATACCGCAAATTCAAAGACTTGTTCTCAAAAGAAAACTTCGACGAACTACCTGACCGGAAACCTTGGGACCATGCCATCGAACTGATCCCTAATGCGAAATCCACTCTGGACTGTAAGGTCTATCCCTTAAACTGCCATGAGCAGGAGGAGCTCGATAAGTTCCTAGACAAGAACTTGGAATCCAGCCGTATTCGACCATCCAAGTCACCTTTCGCTTCCCCCTTCTTCTTTGTTAAAAAGAAGGATGGTTCTCTCCGACCTGTACAGGACTATCGGAAGCTCAACGAGATGACGATCAAGAACAGATACCCGCTCCCCTTGATCTCCGAATTAATGGATAAACTCCGCAGCGCCAAGTATTTCACCAAACTAGACATCTGCTGTGTTAGGGCTGATGTTCACATGACTCGTAGTCGGGCGATTGGTAAGCTGTCTCGTGTTCAGACAATCACTTAGCCAACGCCTCAAATGACTCAAGGTGATGAAGGAGGCACTTACAGAGAGGCTCTCGGCAAGGCGAGCAGACAAGTAAGATTTATGTGATGGTAAACCTTAGCTCGAAGCTGAGGTTGTACAGTAGAACGTATTGACTTAAATACTAAAGAGTCGGTCCTAATAATAGCTACAAAAGATTTGTCGAAGTCGAAAGGCGTGCTGGTTGGGTGACAAGCATGCAATATCATGCGTTGTCCATCATGAAAGTTTTTGCGAAGTTGATGGCGGTGATTTGGTGGGGATAAGGTGTAAGCGTTATGATGCCGATGAAGCGATAAGATGAGATAAAACTAGAAAAAGTGAAAAAGTTAATAAACCGTAACATTACCCTCTCGTTAAGGCAGTTGTCCCGACTGCCCTAGGGCTCGTCTTGTTTGTCACACTGGATGCAGTCTGTGACCTCCTTCTCGCTTTCTCTGTGCCAGTAATCATCAATGAATGGCTTCCATACCTCCCGATTGGGCTCTTCGATCCAGAACTTCTTTCTGTCGACTCGTTCTACTTGGTAGAACATGCTCCATCCTCCTGTGGCTGGGTTTTCTCAATAGCATCTGTCCACTATGCGTTTGACAGTTTTTTCCGATCGGTCAATGACCTTGCACGCGGTCACGATGGCTCTTGTTTTGGAAATACTGTCTTCATAGTCTTGGATGGCTTCTTGTGCGTTAGCCATGTCGTCTTCTTGTACCCATGAGTTGTGTTCTCGGGTCCAGCCCTTCCATTTGACGAAGTAGTCGGTAACAAGTTGTGATTTTTGTCCTTTCTTGCCTCGGACTCGATGTGTGCGAGAGTCCAGGACTTCTTCGACTTTGTACTCCTCCTCATCTTCGATGAGGTCTGGTGGTGGTGCAGGGGGTTGTTCTTGGTTGGGAAACACCGGGGGCACGTAGGGTGTCAGAAGTTTCTCGTTGAAGCGCAGGTGAATCTTCCAATGTGGTGGAAGTTTGAGTTTGTAGGCGGAAGTGCCAGCTTTTTCCAGGATTAGGAACGGGCTGACACGTTTATCGTCGAGTTTTTTCTTTGGATGGGGGAGATGAAGGTTAGTCGTGTCTAGCCATACGTGGTCTCTGATGGCGTAGTCTATTGCGTCTCTCCTTTTTCTGTCATATTGAGCCTTCATTTTCCCCGCAGCCTCTTCTAGTGCTTCCTTCGCTTGCCGGTGTACTTCCTGCATATTCTCTGCGAATGATTTGGCTGATGGGTTGGTGAAGACCATTGTTTTGATGGAGTCGGGTAAGACTCGGGGGTGTGCTCCATGGTTGGTGAAGAATGGGGTTTGGCCTGTGGCCGAATGGACTCGGTTGTTGTGGGCGAATGCTGCTAGTGCCAACCATTCGCTCCAGTCTGTCTGACAATGATTGATGAAGATGCAGAGATATTTATTAATCTCCTGGTTAGCTCTTTCTGTTTGACCATCTGTCTGAGGATGGAAGGCAGTGGACGCGTTCGGGGTGATGTCGAGGAGCTTGAGGAGTTCCATCATGAATTTGGATACAAATTGGGGTCCTCGATCGGAGATGACGGTCTTGGGCATTCCGTGTCGAGCATAGACGTGGTCGCGGAGCAGCTTTGCCCATCCCTCAGAGGTGAGTTCCACGTTGCAGGTGATAGGGATGACTTCTTTGGAGAATCGGTCAACAACGACTAGGATAGCATCATATCCATTGGACTCCGGTAGTCCGGTGATCATGTTGACTGATATGTGTGTCCATGGTTCAGATGGGATTTCGTTGGGATGGAGAGGGGCGGCCTTTTGATGCGTGTCGGTTTTGGTGCGTTGGCATGCTTCACATGCCTTGATGTATTTTTCGACTGTTTGTTTGAGCTTTGGCCACCAGAACTCTCTCTGGATGAGTTCCTTGGTCTTCTCAATTCCTGGATGTCCCGCCGTGATATGATCGTGATGGGAGGCGATGATTTCTCCCCTGAGCTTATTGTCTCGGGGCATGTAGATTTGTCCGTCGTAGTAGAGGAGTCCTTCTTTTTCAGAAATGCCGCGTTTGTGGTCAAGGGAATTCTGAATTCCTTGATCCCATTTGTCATGGTCCCTGGTGGCATCTTTGATGTGCTGATGGGTTTCGGAGGTGGTGGGCATGATCATGGCCCTGAAGTGCTCAGGTTGGAGGACTACAATGTCATCGTTGTCGTTCTTTCCTTGGTCATGATCATCTCTCTGGCTGAGTAGGTCTGCTTTTCTGTTGGAGGCACCTGGCTTGTGATGGAGGGTGAAATGGTACTTGGCTAGCTCTGTGACCCATTGGGCTTGGCGACGGTTCAACTTCTGAGGTTGACGGAAGTATTGTAGGTTTTGATGGTCAGTCCAGATCTCAAAATCTTCCGCCGCGCCCATCAGATAGTGCCTCCATTCTTCAAGCATGAGCATTATGGCGAGCAGCTCCTTGTTGTATATCTCGTAATTGCATTCTGTGACGGTGAGCGCCTTCGAGAGAAATGCCACTGGTCTCCATTTGCCGTCTTGCTCTTGACTTAGGACAGTGCCTATGGCCCCTTTGCTGGAATCTGCCTCTACACAGAATCTGCCCTTCTCCTTTGGTAGTGCCAATACCACGTCTTTGGCCATCTGCTTCTTGAGTCACTGGAAGGCCTCGTTCTGAGCTGCTCCCCAGGTCCAAGGTGTGTTACCTGTTAGCTGGGTCATGGGGTGCACAATTTTAGAGTAGTCCTTTATGAATTTTCAATAAAAATTCATAAAGCCCAGGAAGGATTGTAACTCCTTCTTCTTGGTGGGTGTGGGCCACTCCGTTATCCCTTTGACCTTGACGGGGTCCATTCAGACGGACCCTTCGCTGATGATTATGCCAAGGTACTCGGTCTCCAGAACCTCAAATTTGCACTTCTCTGCCTTCAGGAATAGCTTGTGTTCCCTTAGCTGCTGTAGGACTCGCTTGACAATTCGTCGATGTTCTTGTAAGTCCTTTGAGAAAATCAGGATATCGTCGAGGTAGATGGTGACCTTCCCCTCCATGATGAGGTCATGGAAGATATCATTCATCATCCACTGGAAGGTAGTGGGAGAGTTGGTGAGTCCAAAGAACATGACCGTTGGTTCGAACAGTCCTCGATTGGTGTGGAAGGCAGCCTTGGCCTCGTCTCCTTGTTTAATCCTGACATTATTATATCCCCAGTGGACGTCCAATTTCGTGAAGTATTTGGCACTGTGAAGCTTATCTATAAGTTTGGAGATAAGCGGGAGGGGATATCGATTCTTGATAGTCATCTCATTCAGTTTCCGGTAATCCTGAACGGGTCAGAGAGAGCTGTCCTTCTTTTTAACAAAGAAAAAGGGGGAGGCAAATGGGGACTTGGATGGGCAGATTTGTCCCGACTCCAAGTTCTTGTCCAAGAATTTGTCTAACTCCTCCTGCTCATGCCAATTGAGAGGATACACCTTGCAGTCAAGCGTGGATTTGGCATTGGGAATCAGCTCGATCGCGTGATCCCAGGGTTTACGGTCGGGTAGTTCGTTGAAATTTTCCTTGGAAAATAGGACTTCAAACTCACAATACTGGGGTGGGACCATTTCCTCGAAAGTCCTCTTTGCTTTTCCTTCGTTGGCCTTGGCCGCTAGGTCATTAGCGTGGTGTACTGCACGAATTTCCAACTCTTCTCGGAGGTCGACCATGAGGATAGTCTCGCCTTCTTCCAACTCCTCGTCCCAGGGGTCATCAGGGTCTGCGTCTGGTAAGGGGAAAGGGTTCTTCTGACACTGGCACCAGGCAAAGATGACCTTGCCGGTGGTCCAGTTGATGATGGGATTGTGGCGAAGAAGCCAATCGTGTCCGAGAAAGATATTGCCCTTGCCTATATTGGTGATGGCAAAATCGATTCTTTCGCTGTGGCCTCCTATCATCATTCTCACTTCTACGAACTCGGTAATCTCCCCTGCCTTATTGCATGTCCCGTCGGCGTTGTACACGGATATTGGGGCCGATGCTGGTCTGGTGATAAGACCATGCTTCTTGACATAGGCCTCATTTATTGTACTTCCCATGCATCTGCTGTCTACCAATGCCTGGGCTTTGAGGGTCTGGCGGTTTTCTAGCGTTTCGAGTTGGACATCAAGGAACAGCTCCCGGATGCCCTTAGTGCTTACTTGTCGCTGGTATCGAATTGGCTGGCTTAGTTCATATAGCCTTTCTCGGGCCTCCTTTCCTTCCATCCTCAGGGAGCTTAATAGATGATCATCGATTTTGTTGAGTTTATCTTTGTGAGCCCAGAGGTGAAGCAAAGCAAAGGCTTCTGAGTCTGTGTGTGCTTCCTTGATGGCCCGAAGGGTCCAGTCTGCGCCAAATGGCTTGAACCAGGTGGACTTCGGGGGGGAAACACTCACGGGTTTGGACTCAGAGCGCCTCGCCCTCAACGGTTCTTCTTCCTGCTCCTCTTGCTCCTGGAATGAGGGGAGAAGCCCCTTGGTCCCTTCCTTTTCCCGCTTGACTCGTTCCCAGTCTCGTGCCATCTTGTAGGCGGTATCGTCCTCCTCGTCAGGGATTTCTACGAGGGTGGTATTCCGGACCCGTGAACCTTGCGCATCCAAGGTTGGAGTCCCACTTGATCCTTCGACGGTTGGGGGCCTTCGAGGGGTCTCCCTGGCTGGGGCATGCTCCTTCCCCAGGGATCACCTGCTGCCGGCTTCTTCGTCAGGACTCGGGGGTTTGGGAGCGGGTCGCTCCAGGAGTGACTGAAGGACTCGTCAGGACGAATCGAGGAAGCTGTGCACGTCACGTTCTTGTCGCATGAACCGTGCTTCCCCACTAGCGTCGGGTCTCTTGGCGCCTGTCCCAGATCCCTATCCTTTCTTGTGACGTCTTCTTCCTTTGGGGTCGGGGACGACAGGGGCGCCATCTCAATCGGTGTGGCGCCTCCGAGAGAACGATGAGGGCTGCAACCCGTCGTTTCTTCTGCCAGGCGAGAGGAGAGGGGGTCGTGTATCTGCGACAGTCCCTGAGTGTGAGGCAAATCATTGGGGACATGGTCGACAGGCATCGACCTCATACTCCCATCTTCGTCTTGAGGTCCTTCTTCAGCGATGACGGGCTCGGCCGGTTCAGGGAGCACCTCCTTTGTCCCTAAGGACTGGGAGATCCCTGACATAGTTCGGATGAACTCCGGTCCCCATCGAGTCTGAAGGTCCTGGAGGGTGAGGAATTCTGGGACAGAGAGTGTAAGCGAAGGAGGGGAATGAGTTTCACTTTGCTTCTGGGGGATTATGTATGCCTTTTTAGGCGGAGTCTGAATTGGGTGTGATTCTTTTAGGGTGGTCCTGGTCTTCTGTGAAATCGAAGCGGGTATATTCGAATGCGTGGATACAGATGTAGACGTACGTAAAAAATTATTACAATCGAGTAAGGTCTGCTCAGCAGGACTCGATGACCGACCACCCAGGGAGGACTGGGCTGAGAGAGTGGAATCACTCACTTCCCGGCCTTGTCTTTTACCTCCTCAATCTTCATCGTTGAGGGCGTCTTCTCCTCGACCTTTCCTTCATGGCTATGTCTGTGTACTTCCTTCTCGTGCTCTCACTCTAAGTCTTCAGCCTCAGTTAGCATGGTGTGAAGTTGGGCCGACGAATATCTCCCGGTCTTCGGGTCTCGAGGCCACTTCGGCTTTTTGCAATCCTTCCCTAAATGTCCTTTTCCTCCACAGTTAAAGCACCTGCCCTCCTTTCGGAGGCGGTCGATGTCCATTGGTTCTCTGGCCCCTCCATAAGTAGTCCACCCCGAACCTGACGATCCTTTGCTGGCGGGTTTGTCGGCCGAGGGACTTGTCATGCCGGAAGTTCCTTTGTTGGAGCTTCTGGCGCTTTGGTTCTTGGGTCGGTCGACGTATCCAATCTTGTCAAATGCGGTTTTTCGGGCCTTTTCATCGAAGATGCTGCAGATGCGTTGTTTCCACTCTGCGTATGTCAACAGGATCATGACTCCGAGGTCAGCGATGGAGTCGGTGTAGGAGGCGGGTACTCCTCATCGTACGGCTCGGACTAGGGCGCCTCGAGGGCCCAGGTCTCAGAGTTGGTCAGCTTGGCGAGCCAATTCTTCCAGCTTGCGGAAGTATTCGGCTGCCATGCCAGTCATTTTTAGTTCATTCATGCGCTGCTCCATTACTTCCTGGAGGGCGGGATCTCCGTATTCGACCTGAAGGGCGGCCTTGAAGTCGTCCCAAGAGCAGTATCAGTATCGGTCTTCGCTTGTGCTTCGGAACTGAAGGTGGTATTGAGACCATCAGCCTTGGGGTTTCTTGCCAAACAAAGATGTTGCAAATAATATTTTGTTGGCATGGGTCGGGTAGTAGGGGTGGAAGACCGAGAAGTACTCTTTGCAGGCTCCGGTGAATCTGTGAATGTCATCACTCCTTCCTTCAAAGTCTGCGGGGAGGCGGATCAGGGTGGGCTTCACCTGTAACCAGGGAGCCTGTTCGTCTGCGTCCCCTGATGGCCAATCGGGTGGGTCTGGGGGTAAGTACTTGGGGGAGGGTCGGGGTATTGACCATCTGTCGGTGCGGTGAGTGGGGCTTCCCCATCGTTTTGCGGCTGGGGCAGTGGGTCGTCCTCGGCGCCTATTGGGGTCTTCTAGTTCAGGGGGAAGGGGCATACCGTTGGCGAGTGCGAAGCTTCTTGCTTCCAACAGCTTCTTGGTTAAGTCATCGACGAGCCCCAGGAAAGCTGCTTGCTTATCTCGGTGCTCTTGTCTTCTGGCCTCTGCCTCAGCCTCTAGTCATTGTCATTGCATTGCAGCGGGATCGGGGTCTGGGAGATCAACGGGGATGTCGCTGGGACCTGCCTGTCCCGACCCGGCGAAGAGTCTACTCATCCCCTTCCAGGCCTGGTTCTGGCATCTCCAATCTATTGGCGGCAAGTCGGGCATTGGCCTGGGCCACCCGTACTCGGGATAGTTCGGCATGGTCGGCCTCGTCTCTTCTCCAGGTAGCAAGTATAGCTGCCAGTTGGCGGTTGAGGGCTCGCTCCTCCTGTTCAGTCCTTGCTCGTAAGTCGGGGACGTGTACCCCGGGTATGGGGCCGTAGTTGAGCTTGTATAGCCATAGCTCCTCGTTGGGGACGAGGTTGAAACGGTGACAGTGCTCCTCCTGGGTCTTGTCAACTCCTCCTCTTTGTAGATAGTCTGCCCTTCGAAGGGCCCAGGCCTGGGACCGGTAGGTTCCGTGGGCCATTTGCTGGGATAGGGAGAGGGATGGCCAGGCTCTGTCTGGAGTTCCCAGGTAGAAGGGATTACTCTCAATTTCTCATAGAGCGAGTCGTCGCTCGCTTCTGGGATCTCTAGGGGGGGCATCTGGGTCCTCCTCACGTTGTCGAATGCTGTATGCGAGCGGGGATTCTCCAGCTCTTCTTCTTTGCTGGTATGAAAGCCGCCCGAGGTAGCGGATTCGTAGGCGTCGTCTCCAGAGCTCAACATAGAACCCTGGGTCATTGCGGTCGAGCGAGGCCGGGGTGGAGGCTGAGCTTGAAGCGGTGGGGCTGGCGAACGGAGTCTCTCCTCCTCTTCTTCAAAGGATATAAGGTTCGGGGGACTCGGGGGTGGGGGAATTGGGATCGGAGAAGGAGAGTACAATTGTCGATGCAGGTGTATCGAGGGTTGCCTTGCCGATCTGGAAGGGGCGGTGAAGTCGCGAGGGGCCTGGGAGGTGAGCCCTCCTTCGGCTTGCCTCTGAATCATATTCTAGAGCCGCTCTTCGTCTCTCTGACGAATCAAGTGAGGCGGCGCCGGTGGTCTCGGTGGGTTCATCAGGATTGACCACCTGTAAGGTCTCCTGGGGGAGGGTCTGGCTATCTGGTCGGGACTGGCCGACCTCGGTCATAGGTATCTGCTGGAGGCTTCGCTCCAGCTCTCTCCTGGCATCCTCCAGGGGTTCTGTTCCAACTCCATGATAGGCTCTAATGAGCTCATCGATGCTTCTCTCGTTGGAGGAAGCACTTCTGGCACCCTCAGAGGAGTGCCGGGTTCCGGAAGGGCCAGCCACTGGGCTTGGCGTTCTTCCTCGTTGTTCGACGAAGTAGTCGGTGAAGGGGCTCTGTAGGTCCCAGATCGGCGACTCTGGGGGCATTCCATAGTGTTCCGGCCTGTAGACGGGGTAGTTCGTGGTGTATGTCGGAACATTGTAAGGGGGGTTATAAAAGATTGGGAGTGTCGGGGGTGGGTAGACTAGATGTCCTCTTCAAAAGGTAATCCTGTGGTGTTCGAACCACTCTCTGTTTCTGTAGTAGATAGTCGCGACTGCTGTTGTTGTTCCGATTACTCCTGCTATCATGAAGAGGATCATGGCGAGAGTACTTGTTGTTTCTTTCGAGATGTCGGGGGTTTGCGGTAGGGACATATGGAATCCTTCCTGTGTCTAGCGTCGTGGAAAGGTGAGGGAAGTTTCGAGCTAATTGTTAGGGCTGACATTCACGTGACTCGTAGTTGGGCGATTGGTAAGCTGTCTCGTGTTTGGACAATCACTTAGCCAACGCCTCAAATGACTCGAGGTGATGAAGGAGGTGCTTACAGAGAGGCTCTCGGCAAGGCGAGCAGACAAGTAAGATTTATGTGATGGTAAACCTTAGCTCGAAGCTGAGGTTGTACAGTAGAACGTATTGACTTAAATACTAAAGAGTCGGTCCTAATAATAGCTACAAAAGATTTGTCGAAGTCGAAAGGCGTGCTGGTTGGGTGACAAGCATGCAATATCATGCGTTGTCCATCATGAAAGTTTTTGCGAAGTTGATGGCGGTGATTTGGTGGGGATAAGGTGTAAGCGTTATGATGCCAATAAAGCGATAAGATGAGATAAAACTAGAAAAAGTGAAAAAGTTAATAAACCATAACACGCTGGGGGTACAACAACGTTAGAATCAAACAAGGGGATGAGGCCAAAGCCACGTTCCGTACCAACCGAGGGCTGTTCGAACCCACGGTCATGTTCTTTGGGCTAACCAACTCACCAGCGACCTTCCAATGGATGATGAACGATATCTTCCATGACCTCATTATGGAAGGAAAGGTTACTATCTACCTTGACGACATCCTGATCTTCTCAAAGGATCTCCAAGAGCACCGGAGAATCGTTAAACGCGTCCTCCAACACCTACGAGAAAACAAGCTCTTCCTTAAAGTGGAGAAGTGCGAATTCGAAGTGCTAGAGACTGAATACCTCGGCGTAATCATCAGCGAAGGATCCGTCCGAATGGACCCCGTCAAGGTTAAAGGGATAACGGAGTGGCCCACACCCACCAAGAAAAAGGAGTTACAATCCTTTTTGGGCTTTACGAATTTCTATCAGAAATTCATAAAGGACTACTCCAAGATCGTCCGCCCAATGATCCAACTCACAGGCAATGCCCCCTGGACGTGGGGAGCGGCTCAGAACAAGGCCTTCCAGCGCCTCAAGAAGCAAATGGCCGAGGACATGGTACTAGCATTCCCCACGGACCGAGGAAAGTTCAGGGTAGAAGCTGACTCAAGTGAAGGAGCAATAGGTGCTGTCCTTAGCCAGGAACAGGACAGGAAATGGAGGCCAGTCGCCTTCCTCTCCAAGGCATTAACCATGACAGAGCGAAATTATGAGATATATGACAAAGAACTCCTCGCAATCATGCTCGCCTTGGAAGAATGGAGGCACTACCTCATGGGCGCAGTCGAGGACGTAGAAATCTGGACTGATCACCAGAACCTACAATACTTCCGACAGCCTCAGAAATTGAACTGCCGCCAAGCTCGATGGGTCATGGAGCTTGCCAAGTACCATTTCACACTTCATCATAAGCCAGGGGCCTCTAATCGAAAGGCCAACCTACTCAGTCGACAGGATGATCATGATCAAGGCAAAAGGGACAACAACAATGTTGTAGTCCTCCAGCCAGAACATTTCAGGGCCATGATCATGCCCACCACCTCCAAAACTCATCAGCGCATCAAGGATGTTACCAGAGATCACGACAAGTGGGATCAGGGGATTCAAAACTCCCTTAACCACAAACGTGGCATTTCTGAGAAGGAAGGACTCCTCTTCTATGACGGACAAATCTACGTGCCCCGAGACGACAAACTTAGGGGAGAGATCATCGCCTCTCACCACGACCACATCATGGCAGGACACCCAGGAATCGAGAAGACCAAGGAACTCGTCCAAAGAGAGTTCTGGTGGCCCAAACTTAAGCAAACAGTGGAAAAGTACGTCAAGGCATGTGAAGCATGCCAGTGAACGAAAGCGGATACTTATCCCAAAGCTGCCCCCCTCCATCCCAACGAGATCCCCTCTGAACCATGGACTCACATCTCTGTCGATATGATCACCGGATTGCCTGAATCCAATGGCTACGATGCCATCCTAGTAATCGTTGACAGATTCTCCAAAGAAGTAATCCTGATCGCCTGCAACATAGAGCTCACATCTGAAGGATGGGCCAAGTTGCTCCACGATCATGTCTATGCCCGACACGGTATGCCCAAGACCGTGATCTCTGACCGAGGACCCCAATTTGTCTCAAAGTTCATGATGGAACTCCTTAAACTCCTCGACATCACCCCCAATGCGTCCACTGCCTTCCACCCCCAGACTGATGGACAAACCGAAAGAGCCAATCAGGAAATCAACAAATACCTCCGACTCTTTATTAACCATTGACAAACTGATTGGAGTGAATGGCTTGCCCTGGCAGCATTTGCCCACAATAACCGAGTACACTCGGCAACCGGACAGACCCTGTTCTTTACGAACTATGGCGTTAACCCACGAGTCCTACCAGACTCCATCAAGACCACCGCCTTTACCAACCCATCAGCCAAGTCATTCACAGAAAACATGCAGGAGGTTCATCGCCAAGCCAAGGAGGCACTAGAAGAAGCCATGGGCAGAATGAAGGCCCAATATGACAAGAAGAAAAGAGATGCTATGGACTATGCCCCCGGAGACCATGTATGGCTCGACGCCGCTAACCTTCATCTGCCCCGCCCCAAGAAAAAGCTAGATGACAAATGTGTCAGCCCATTCCTGATCCTAGAAAAGGCCGGTGTGTCCACTTACAAACTCAAACTCCCACCACATTGGAAAATCCACCCACGCTTCAACGAAAAACTCCTGACGCCGTATGTACCGCCGGCGTTCCCCAACCAAGAACAGCCCCCTGCACCACCACCAGACCTCATTGAGGATGAAGAAGAATATGAAGTCGAGGAAGTCCTAGACTCGCATACACATCGAGTCCGAGGCAAGAAAGGACAAAAATCACGACTTGTAACAGACTATTTCGTCAAGTGGAAGGGCTGGACCCGAGAACACAACTCATGGGTCCGAGAAGATGATATGGCCAATGCTCAGGAGGCCATACAAGACTATGAGAACAGCATTTCCGAAACAAGAGCTGTCGTGACCGCACGTAAAGTCATTGACAGATCAGAAAAGACTGTGAAACGCATAGTCGATAGATCTTATTGAGAAAACCCAGCCATGGGAGGATGGAGCATGTTCTACCAAGTAGAATGAGTCGACAGAAAGAAGTTCTGGATTGAAGAACCCGATCGGGAAGTCTGGAAGCCATTCATTGATGATTACTGGCACAGGGAAAGCGAGAAGGAGGTCACAGACTGCATACAGTGTGACAAACAAGACGAGCCCTAGGGCAGTCGGGACGACTGCCTTAACGAGAGGGTAATGTTACGATTTATTGACTTTTTTTCATTTTTCTAGTCTTATCTCATCTTATCAGCATAATCACACTTACGCACAATCACCACCGTATCACCGTATCAACTTCGACAAATCTTTCATGATGGACAACGCATGATCTTGTGTGCTCATCACCTGACTTGCATGCCTTTCAACTTCGACAAAACTTTCGTATCTAATAATAGTACTCACACTTTAGTATTTAAGTAGCTATGATTTCACTGTACAACCTCAGCTTCAAGCTAAGGTTTACCTACCACATAAATCTTACTTGTCTGCTCGCTTGCCGAGAGCCTACTCTGTAAGCGCCTCTTTCACCACCTCGAGTCATCCGAGGCATTGGCCAAGTGATTGTCCGAACGCAAGACAGCTTACCAATTGCCTGACTACAAGTCACGTGGGAGTCGGCCCTAACAAATGGAGACACTACCTTATGGGCACGGCAGAGGATTTCGAGATCTGGACCAATCATCAGAACCTGCAATACTTCCGACAACCCCAGAAGTTGAACCGTCGCCAGGCCCGATGGGTAACCGAACTCACTGAATACCATTTCTCCTTACACCACAAGCCCAGGGCCTCCAATCGAAAGGCAGATCTCCTTAGCCGATGGGACGATCATGACTAGGGAAAGACGGACAACGACGACATTATAGTCCTGCAGCCCGAACACTTCTGAGCCATGATCATGCCCACGACGTCAGAAACACACCAACAAGTCAAAGACGCAACCCACAATCATGATAAGTGGGACCAGGGAATTCAAAACTCCCTCGACCATGAGCGCGGCATCTCGGAGAAAGAAGGACTCCTCTATTATGATGGGCGAGTCTATGTCCCACGAGACGACAAGCTCAGGGGGGAGATCATTGCCTCCCACCATGACCATATCACGGCAGGACACCCAGGGATCGAAAAAACCAAAGAACTCATCCAGAGAGAGTTCTGGTGGCCGAAACTCAAACAGACGGTGGAGAGATACGTCAAGGCATGCGAAGCGTGCCAACGAACAAAAATGGACACCCACCCGAAGGCCGCTCCCCTCCATCCCAATGAAGTCCCTTCCGAGCCATGGACTCACATCTCCATCGACATGATCACTGGATTACCAGAATCCAACAGCTACGATGCCATCCTAGTGATCGTCGACAGATTCTCAAAGGAAGTTATTCCCATTGCCTGCAACGTAGAACTCACCTCGGAAGGATGGGCCAAGCTGCTCCGTGACCATGTCTATGTCCGACACGGAATGCCCAAGACCATCATCTCTGACCGAGGACCCCAATTCGTTTCAAAGTTCATGACGGAACTCCTGAAGCTCCTTGACATCAACCCAAACGTGTCTACCACTTTCCACCCCCAGACCGATGGTCAAACTGAACGGGCCAATCAAGAGATCAACAAGTACCTTCGACTCTTCATCAATCATCGACAGACCGATTGGAGCAAATGGCTCACCTTGGCAGCATTTGCCCACAATAACCGAATCCACTCAGTGACAGGACAGACACCTTTCTTCACCAATTATGGAACAAATCCCCGTGTTCTACCAGACTCCATAAAAACGATGGCCTTTACCAACCCTTCAGCCAAGTCATTTGCAGAAAACATGCAGGAGGTGCACTGCCAAGCTAAAGAGGCATTAGAAGAGGCCGCAGGCAAAATGAAGGCCCAATACGACAAGAAGAGAAGGGACGCCGTCGACCATGCCATCGGAGACCGAGTATGGCTCAACGCCACCAACCTTCACTTGCCACGACCTAAGAAAAAGCTCGATGACAAGCATGTCGGCCCCTTCCTAATGCTGGAAAAGACCGGCACCTCCGCATATAAACTCAAACTTCCCCCACATTGGAAGATCCACCCACACTTCAACGAGAAGCTCCTAACACCATACATACCACCGGCATTCCCCAATCAAGAACAGCCCCCTGCCCCACCACCAGACCTCATCGAAGATGAAGAAGAATACGAGGTTGACGAAGTCCTGGACTCTCGTACACGTCGAGTCCGAGGCAAGAAAGGACAGAAATCCCGACTCGTAACTGACTACTTCGTCAAGTGGAAAGGCTGGACACGAGAACATAACTCATGGGTCCGAGAAGACAATATGGCTAATGCCCAAGAAGCCATTCAGGACTACGAGGACAGTATCTCCAAAATGCAGGCTGTTGTGACTGCTCGAAAAGTCATTGATTGCTCGGAAAAGATGGTCAAGCGAATAGTCGACCGCAGCTATCGAGAAAACCAAGCCACAGGCAGATGGAGCATGTTCTACCAAGTAGAACGAACCGACAGAAAGAAGTTTTGGATCGAAGAGCCCTATCATGAGGTTTGGAAATCCCTTATTGATGATTACTGGCACAGAGAAAGTGAGAAGGAGGTTACTGTTAGGGCCGACTCTCACGTGACTTGTAGTCAGGCGATTGGTAAGCTGTCTCACGTTTGGACAATCACTAAACCAATGCCTTGGATGACTCAAGGTGATGAAAGAGGCACTTACAGAGAGGCTCTCAGCAAGCGAGCAGACAAGTAAGATTTATGTGATGTTAAACCTTAGCTCGAAGCTGAGGTTGTACAGTAAAGTGTATCAACTTAAATACTAAGGAGTCGGTCCTAATAATAGCTACGAAAGATTTATCGAAGTTGAAAGGCATGCTGGTTGGGTGACGAGCACGCAATATCATGCATTGTCCATCATGAAAGTTTTAACAAAGTTGATAGCGGTGATTCAGTGGGGATAGTGCATAAGCGTTATTATGCCGATAAACCGATAAGACAAGATAAGACTAGAAAAAGCAAAAAAAGTTAATAAATCGTAACATTACCCTCTCGTTAAGGCAGTCATCCCGACTGCCCTATGTCTTCCTCCCATGGTTCATCGTCTTCTTCTTCTTGGTCGCAAAGTATACAATCTGTGATTTCCTTCTCGCTCTCCTGTTCCCAGTAGTCATCAATGAATTTTTTCCAAACTTCACGGTCGGGTTCTTCGATCCAGAACTTTTTTCCATCGGTGTGCTCCACTTGGTAAAACATGCTCCATCCGCCTGTTACTTGGTTTTCGCGATAGCTGCGATCGACTATTCGCTTGACTGTTTTTTCTGATCTGTCAATAACCTTCCGTGCAGTTACAACAGCTTGAGTCTCAGAGAGGCTGTCTTCATAGTCTTCGATCGCTTCTTGGGCGTTAGCCATGTCCTCTTCCCGTACCCAGGAGTTGTGTTCTCTGGTCCATCCCTTCCACTTGACGAAGTAATTGGTCACAAGTCATGATTTTTGTCCTTTCTTCCCTTGGACCCGACGGGTGCGGGAGTCTAGGACCTCTTCAACTTCATACTCCTCCTCATCTTCAATGAGGTCTGGTGGGGGTGGTGGCAGCTGTTCTTGGTTCAGGAACGCCGGTGGTACGTATGGCATTAGAAGTTTCTCGTTGAATCGTGGATGGATCTTCCAGTGGGGCGGAAGTTTGAGTTTGTATGCAGAAGCACCGGTCTTTTCCAGAACAAGGAATGGGCCGACACGCTTGTCGTCGAGCTTTTTCTTGGGGCAGGGTAAATGAAGGTTGGTGGCATTGAGCCATACTTGGTCTCCGATGGCGTAGTCAACGGCATCCCTCTTCTTTCTGTCATATTGTGCCTTCATTTTGCCCATGGCTTCCTCTAGTGCCTCCTTGGCCTGGCGGTGTATTTCCTGCATATTTTCTGCGAACGACTTCACCGACGGGTTGGTAAAGGCGGTCATCCTGATGGAGTCAGGTAGGGTTCGAGGGTTCGTCCCGTAGTTTGTAAAGAACGGTGTCTGGCCCGTGGCTGAGTGAGTCCGATTATTATGGGCGAATGCTGCCAGTGCAAGCCACTCGCTCCAGTTGGTCTGACGATGGTTGATGAAAAGTCAGAGATACTTGTTGATCTCCTGATTGGCCTGCTCAGTTTGACCGTTGGTCTGGGGATGGAAGGCAGTGGATGCATTGGGTGTGATATCGAGGAGCTTAAGGAGCTCCATCATGAATTTTGAGACAAATTGGGGTCCTCTGTCTGAGATTATGGTTTTAGGTATACCATGACGGGCGTATACATGGTCGTGCAGGAGCTTAGCCCATCCTTCGGAGGTGAGTTCGACGTTACATGCGATTGGGATGATTTCCTTGGAGAATTGGTCAACAACTACAAGAATGGCATCATAGCCATTGGATTCTGGGAGTCCAGTGATCATGTCGACAGAGATATGGGTCCATGGTTGGGAAGGGACTTCATTGGGATGTAAGGGGGCAGCCTTGGGGTGGGTATCTGTCTTCGTCCGTTGACGGGCTTCACATGCTTTAACGTATTTTTCCACCGTTTGTTTGAGTTTGGGCCACCAGAACTCCCTTTGGACGAGTTCTTTGGTCTTCTCGATCCCCAGGTGTCTGGCTGTGATGTGGTCATGATGGGTGGCGATGATCTCTCCGCGTAACTTGTCATCACGGGAAACATATATTCGTCCATCATAGTACAGCAGCCCTTCCTTCTCAGAGATGCCTCGCTCGTGGTCAAGGGAGCCTTGGATTCCTTGGTCCCACTTATCATGGTTGCGGGTGATGTCCTTGACACACTGATGGGTTTCCGACATAGTGGGCATGATCATGGCCCGGAAATGCTCGGGTTGAAGGACCACGATATTATCGTTGTCCTTTTTCCCCTGGTCGTGATCATCTCGGCAACTGAGGAGGTCGGCCTTTCGGTTGGAGGCTCCTGGCTTGTGATGGAGCGTGAAATGGTATTCCGCAAGTTCTGTGACCCAGCGGGCTTGTCAACAGTTTAACTTCTGAGGCTGTCGGAAGTATTGAAGGTTCTGATGATCCGTCCAGATCTCGAAGTCCTCGGCCGTGCCCATCAGGTAGTGTCTCCATTCTTCCAGTGCGAGCATGATTGCGAGTAGTTCCTTGTTGTATATCTTATAGTTCCGCTCAGTTACGGTGAGTGCTTTAGAGAGTAAGGCGACCGGCCTCCACTTTCCGTCCTGTTCCTGACTAAGGACAGCACCGATTGCTCCTTCGCTCGAGTCGGCCTCTACCCTGAACTTCCCACTTTCCTTAGGGAGGGCCAATACCACGTCCTCTGCCATCTGCTTCTTAAGCCGTTGGAAGGCCTCGTTTTGGGCTGTTCCCCAGGTCCAGGGGGCGTTGCCGGTTAACTGGGTTATTGGGCATACTATTTTGGAATAGTCTTTTATGAACTTTTGGTAGAAGTTCGTAAAGCCCAGGAAGAACTGTAATTCCTTCTTTTTGGTGGGTGTGGGCCATTCTGTGATCCCCTTGACTTTCACAGGGTCCATCTGTACCGATCCTTCGCTGATGATGACGCCGAGATACTCTGTTTCCAGCACCTCGAACTCGCACTTCTTGGCCTTGAGGAATAGCTTGTGTTCCCTAAGACGTTGAAGTACCCATTTGACAATCCTCCGGTGTTCCTGGAGGTCCTTCGAGAAAATCAGGATATTGTTGAGATAGATGGTGACTTTGCCTTCCATAATTAGATCATGGAAGATGTTGTTCATCATCCATTGGAAGGTGGCTGGCAAATTGGTGAGCCCGAAAAACATGACCATTGGTTCGAATAACCCTCGGTTGGTGCGGAAGGCGACCTTGGCCTCATCTCCTTGCTTGATCCTGATATTATTATATCCCCAGCGGACATCCAGTTTTGTGAAGTACTTGGCGCCGTGAAGCTTGTCCATGAGTTCGGAGATGAGCGGGAGGGGATATCGATTCTTGATCGTCATTTCGTTCAATTTTCGATAGTCCTGAACGGGTCGGAGAGAACCGTCCTTCTTCTTGACGAAGAAGAAGGGGGAGGCGAATGGGGACTTGGAGGGTCGGATACGGCCAGATTCCAGGTTCTCGTCGAGGAACTTGTCCAGCTCCTCCTGTTCATGGCGGTTCAAAGGATAGACCTTGCAGTCAAGGGTGGACTTGGCATTGGGGATCAATTCGATAGTGTGATCCCATGGTTTCCTCTCTGGCAGTTCGTCGAAGTTTTCCTTGGAGAAGAGGTCCTCGAATTCGCGGTATTGAGGTGGGATCATCTCTTCAAAGGTCTTCTTGACTTTTCCTTCATTGGCTTTGGCGGCTAGGTCATTCACGTGATGTACAGTGCGAATTTCTAGTTCTTCTTGAAGGTTGACCATGAGTATGGTTTTGCCTTCTTCCAATTCTTCATCCCACGGGTCCTCTGGATCGGCGTCTGGTAGCGGGAATGGATTTTTCTGGCACTGGCATCGGGTGAAGATAACTTTGCCAGTGGTCCAGTTGATGACTGGGTTGTGGCGGAGAAGCCAGTCATGGCCCAGGAAGATATCGCCCTTACCGATGTTGGTGACTGCAAAGTCAATTCTCTCTGAGTGGCCTCCCACAGTCATTCGCACTTCTACGAACTCCGTAATTTCTCTGGCCTTGTTTCTGGTGCTGTCGGCATTGTATACCGAGATAGGAGCAGGGGCGGGTCTCATGATCAGGCCGTGTTTCTTAACATATGCTTCATTGATCGTGCTTCTGGTGCACCCGCTGTTGACTAGGGCTTGAGCCTTGAGGGTCTGGCGATTCTCTAGCGTTTCGAGTTGGACGTCCAAGAACAACTCCCAGATGCCTTTGGTGCTTACTTGACATTGATAGCGGATCGGTTGGCTCAATTCATGTAGCCTTTCTTGTGCCTCCTCTCCTCCCGACCTCAGGGCGTTCAACAAGTCATTGTCAATCTCGTTGATCTTTTCTTTATGGGCCCAGAGATGGAGCGAAGCCAGAGCTTCCGAATCGGTGCATGCTTCCCTGACAGCCCGAAGGGTCCAGTCCATGCCAAACAGCTTGAACCAGGTGGACTTCAGGGTGGAAACACTCACTGGATTTGATTCAGAACGCCTCGCCCTCAACGATTCTTCCTTCTTCTTTGCTTGCACCTTTGCCTGTGACATCTTGAAGGCCGTGTCGTCTTCTTCATCCAGGACCTCGACCATAGTGGTATTCCAGGCCCATGAGCATCGTGCATCCGATGCTGGAACCCTCCTTGATCCTTCATCGGTCGGGGGCCTTCGAGGGTCCTCCTCGGTTGGGGCACGCTCCTTCCCTGAGGATCGCCCGCTGCTGGCTACTTCATCAGGAGTCGGGGGTTTGGGGAGCGGGTCACTCCTGGAGTGACCGAAGGGCTGGTCAAGACCAACGGAGGGAGTTGTGCACGTCGCATTCCTGCCGCATGAACCGTGCTCCCACATTACCATCGGGTCCTTCAGCGCCTGTCCCGGATCCCTATCCTTTCTTGCGACAACTTCTTCCGTTCGGGTCGGGGGCGAAGGGGGCGCGGTCTCGATCAGCGTGATGTCTCCGAGAGAGCGACGAGTGCTGCAACCCTTCGCTTCTTCGTCCAGGTGGGGGGAGAGGGGGACATGTATCCGTGTCGGTCCCTGAGCACGAGGCGAATCATTGAGGACATGGGCGTCAGGCATCGTTCTCATGCCTCTGCCTTCGTCTTGAGTCCTTGGTTCAGCGACGATAGGCCCAGCCAGTTCGGGGAGAACCTCCTTCATCCCTAGGGATTGAGAGATCCCCAACATTGTTCGGATGAACTCTGGTCCCCATCGAGTCTGAAGGTCCTGGAGGGTAAGGAATTCTGGGATGGAAAGTGTAAGCGAAGGAGGGGGATGAGTCTTGCTTCGCTCCTGGGGGATTATATATGCCTTTTTAGGTGGAGCTTGAACTTTTTGTGATTCTTTTCGGGTGGTCTCGGGTGAAATTGTAAACACGGTGGGTAGTATATTCGAATGCTTGTAAACAGATGATGTACGTAAAGTATTAATACAATCGGATGAAGTCCGCGCAGCAGGACCCAATGACCGACTACCCAGGGAGGATTGGGCCAAGAGAGTGGAATCACTCACTTCCCGGTCTTGTCTTTTACCTCCTCGATTTTCGTTGTTGAGGGCGTCTTCCCCTCGACCTTTTCTGCATGGCTATGTCCGTGTGCCTCCTTCTCGTGTTCTCATTCCAAGTCCTCTGCTTCTGTTAGCATGGTGCGAAGTTGGGTGGATGAGTATCTCCTGGTCTTTGGGTCTCGAGGCTGCTTCAGCTTTTTGCAATCCTTTCCTAGATGTCCCTTGCCCCTGCAATTGAAGCACCTGCCTTCCTTTCAGAGGTGGTCTATATCCATCGGCTCTCCGGCTCCTCCGTAAGTGGTCCACCCAGAACCCGACGATCCCTTGCTGGCGGGTTTGTCGGTCGCGGAACTTGTCGCGCCAGAAGTTCCTTTGCTGGAACCTCCAGCGGATTGGTTCTTGGGGCGGTCGACATACCCAATTTTGTCGAAGGCGGTTTTTCGCGCTCTTTCATCGAAGATACTGCAGATTCGTCGCTTCCATTCTGGGTAAGTGGAGGGAATCATGACGCCTAGATTCGCGATCGATTCGGTATAGGATTCAGGGACTCCCCATCACACGGCTCGGACTATTGCACTCCTGGGTCCCAGGTCGGTGAGCTGGTTGGCTTGTCGGGCCAGTTCTTCGAGTCGTCTGAAGTATTCAGATGCCATCCCAGTCATTTTGAGCTCATTCATCCGTCGTTCCATGACTTCCTGGAGTGCAGGGTCTCCGTATTCCACTTTAAGAGCAGATTTGAACTCGTCCCAGGAAAAGTATCGGTATCTTCCTTCAGTGGTGCTCCAGAATTGGTAGCGATACTGGGACCACCAGCCTTGGGGTTTCTCTCCAAAGAGGGAGACGGCGAAGAGGATCTTGTTGGCGTGCGTGGGGTAGTAGGCCTTGAAGACTGCAAAGTAGTCCTCGCATGCCCTGGTGAATCGGTTGATGTCGCTGCTCTTCCCATGGAAGTCTCCAGGCATTCGGATCAGGGTTGGCTTTACTTGAAGCCATGGGTCTTGCTCCTGGGTCGCGCCCGAGGGCCAGTATGGCGGGTCGGGGGGGTCGTATCTAGGGGGTGGTCAAGGTACCGACCATTGGTCTGTCTGATGGGTCGGACTTCCATATCGTATGGGTATTGGTGCAGCAGGACATCCTCGGGGTGGAGGTTGGTCTGGAATGTCCTGTATTTCTTTGGGGAGGGGTAAATTGTGGACGAGCGCAAATGCTCTCGCCTTTTCTACCTGGGCTACTAGTGCGGCGGTCAGGTCGGGGAAGGCATCTTTATTGGCTTGGAACTGCTGCCTTCTTGCTTCCGCTTCCTGGGCTTCCCATATCCGTCGCTTGTCCTCCGTTTCCATCGACTCGCTGGGTCCTGCTTCGCCAGACCTGGCAAGCAATCTACTCTTGCCTTTCCATGGGTTGCCATTCTGTCACCATTCTCTGGGCGGTTCGTCGGGCATTGGCCTGGGCCAGTCGTACATAGGCCAGGTGCTCTCGTTCATGTTCGTCACTTCTCCAGGTTTGGAGTACATCCTCCAAGTTCCTCTAGAGGGTTCGTTCCTCCTCTCCTGTCCTTGGTCGTAGACCTTGTACATAGACTCCGGGAGTGGGGCTGTAGTCCTGCTCATGACGGTGGAGCTCCTTGGTTGGGAAAAGGTGTTGTCATCGACGGTGTTCCTCCAGTGACTCATCAATTCCTCCTCTTCTAACGTAGTCCTCCCTTCTAAGGGCCCAGGCCTGAGCGTGGTAGGGTCCAAGAGTGATTCATTGCTGTACCGAGAGTGAGGTCCAGGCTCTGGCTTTGGCTCCCAGGTAGAAGAGATTGCTCTTCAGCTCTCTTCTTGCCCACCTGAGCTCATCTCCTCGTTTTCCAGCGGGCTGGTCAGGGTCCTCTGCCAGTCGTCATAGTCGAAATGCATTCTCGGTCTCCCATGCTCTTCTTCGTCAGAAGTAGGAAGGTCGCCCGATACTGTGGATCTGAAGTCTTCCTCTTCTGATGTTGTCCATGCTGACCCGTACCGACGAGTTGTTCGAGACGCTGTCGAGGGGCTCATTATCTGAGCTGCTTCTTCGCTCCCATGGTTGCTTGGGACGAGGGAGTCTCGTAGAAGGGTCTGGGGAATGGGAGGGAGAGGACGGGGTCCATACAATTGACGTCATAGGTGTACCGGGGGGGGTCCACCTGAGGTCTCGGAGAGGGTCGCGGTGTAACTGTGGGGCGTCCCTCTGATGGTAGAAGGCCTCGATTCGTGCTGCGATGATGGAGCTGCTTGCTGAAGGCAGAGAAGGGTTTGTAACTTGGAGGGTTGGACGGGGTGGGGATGTGCTAGCAGGAGTGGGCTCAGCGTCCTCGGCTGAAAGTACGTTTGTACTGCTTCGACGCGACTCTGTCTTGTCATACTTGATAGTGCCAGGCCCGACGTAGGCTCGGATAAGTTCTGTGATGTCTCCCTTGACAGAGGGAGAGCAAGATGTTGTCCTAGAGGACTGCCTAATTCCGGAAGGTCCAGCGACAGGGCTTGGGCTTCTTCCTCTTCTTCCATGATAGACCCCGGCATCCAACTCTGGGCTGGGGGCTCCGGATCTGTTCTGCCTATTCAGCGAGACTGGGGGCATGTAGAACTGGTCCCTTCGGTAGGGCTCGTATGTCGTGAAAAGGGGCTGAACTTGACCATTGTGCTGGTAGGGTGGGATGTAAAATCGAGGGAGGGTAGGTGGGGGGTAAGTTAGTGGTCTTCTGGGTCCTAGCCCGTGTTGTTCGAACCAGTTTCGGTTTCTGCAATAAACTGTGGCGGCGAAGAGGACAAGTCCTACTAATGCTGCTGCTCCTATGAAGGCTCCTATGGCCGTGTTTCTGAGGGTTTCGTCGATATCGGGTGTTTGTTGGAGGGTCATGGAATCCTTCCTGTGTCTAGCGTCGTGGAAGGGTGAAGGGAAGCTTCGAGCTAATTGTTAGGGCTGACTCTCACGTGACTCATAGTCGGGTGATTGGTAAGCTGTCTCATGTTTGGACAATCACTAAACCAATGCCTCGGATGACTCGAGGTGATGAAAGAGGCGCTTACAGAGAGGCTCTCGGCAAGCGAGCAGACAAGTAAGATTTATGTGATGTTAAACCTTAGCTTGAAGCTGAGGTTGTACAGTAAAGTGTATCGACTTAAATACTAAGGAGTTGGTCCTAATAATAGCTACGAAAGATTTATCGAAGTCGAAAGGCATGCTGGTTGGGTGACAAGCACGCAATATCATGCATTGTCCATCATGAAAGTTTTAACGAAGTTGATAGCGGTGATTCGGTGGGGATAGTGCATAAGCGTTATTATGCCGATAAACCAATAAGACAAGATAAGACTAGAAAAAGCAAAAAAAGTTAATAAATTGTAACAGTTACGGACTGCATACAATGCGATGAACAAGACGAACCCTAGGGCAGTCGGGACGACTGCCTTAACGAGAGGGTAATGTTACGATTTATTCACTTTTTTCCCTTTTCTAGTCTTATCATATCTTATTGGTGTCATCACGCTTATGCGCTATCACCACCATATCAACGCATCGACTTTGACAAATCTTTCATGATGGACAACGCATGATATTGCGTGCTCGCCGCTCGACCAGCATGCCTCTTAGCTTCTATAAATCTTTCGTAGCTATTATTAGGACCAATCTTTTAGTATTTAAGTAGCGACATCTCACTGTACAACCTCAGCTTTGAGCTAAGGTTTAACCACATATAAACTTTACTTGACTGCTCGCTTGCCGAGAGCTTCTCCAGTAAGCGCTCCTCTCATCACCTCGAGATTATCCGAGGCGATGCCAAAGTGATTGTCCGAACACAAGACAGCTTAGTGATCGCCCTATCTTGAGTCACATGAGAGTCAGGCCCTAACATGAGGAGGAATCAATGAAACCATGGAGAAACACCAAAACTGCCACAACCTTGTCTCCAATGAGGAGTTATGGTGGTATGAGCTCAATTATGGACCTATACCCAGGGTATATGTCTCAGGGCTACGACCAAGGTCTGAACAGGATGAGCGAGACCTCAACAGGAGATTGGCAGCTATACTTGCCACCTGGAGAAGGGATAAGGCCCAACGAGCAGAACTGGTCCGAGTCCAGGTGGCCCAAGCCAATGCCTGACTCACCGCTGACTGACTGGAGGCACCAGAACCACCCCTGGAGAGGGACAAGTAGATTGTTCACCGGGTCAGGAGAAGCGGGGCCCAGCGATCAAATGGAGACCAAAGCCGAAGAACGTCGGTGACTCGCAGAGGAGGCAGAGGCTAGGAGGCAACAACATCAAGCAGACAAAGATGCCTTCCCTGACCTAACAAGTGGACTAATAGCCCAGCTTGAAAGGGCCAGAGCCTTTGCCCTTGCCAATAATTTACCTCTCCCAAAAGAGCTCCAAGACGTCCCTGACCAATCTCAACCCCAAGGATGACCAGTCACACCCCCTTCCAGGAGATATGGGAGCCCTACTCACCGAATGGATAGATGGTCAGTCCCCCGACCACCTCACAGATACGAACCCCCCGACCCCCCATATTGGCCATCTGGCAACGTGGAGAAACAAGACCCCTGGCTACAAGTAAAGCCAACACTAATCTGGCTCCCCACTGACTTTGAGGGAAAAAGCAGTGACATCCATTGATTCACTGGGGCCTGTGAGGACTATTTCACCATCTTCAAGGCCTATTACCCAACCCATGCCAACAAGATACTATTCGCAGTATCCCTCTTCAGCAAAAAGCCTCAGGACTGGTGGTCCCAATACCAGTTCCAATTCTGGAGCGGAACTGAGGAACAATACCGATACTTTTCCTGAGACGACTTCAAAGCCACCCTCAAAGTGGAATACAGGGACCCTGCCCTTCAAGAAGTAATGGAGTAGTGAATGAACAAACTCAAAATGATGGGGACTGCGGCTGAGTACTTCCGATGTCTCAAGGAGCTGGCCTGACAAGCTGACCAGCTCACCGATCTTGGACCCCAAAGTGCAATTGTCTGAGCAGTCCGACGAGGAGTCCCCACTTCATACACTGACTCCATCACCAACTTGGGCATCATGATCCCCTCCACCTACGCTGAATGGAAACACTGGATCTGCAATGTCTATGACAAGAAGGGCCGAAAGGAGGCCTTTGACAAGATCGGCTATGTCGACAAGCCAAAGAACCAATCCGCCAGTGGTTTCTCCAAAGGAACCACCAGTGCAACAAGTTCTGCAGCTGACAAATCTGTTGGGAAGGGATCGTTGGGTTTGGGATGGACCACCTATGGAGGAGCCGGAGAACCCATGGACATAGATCGCCTCAAGAAGGAGGGAAGGGGCACTTAGGAAAGGATTGCAAGAAGCTGAAGCAGCCTAGAGACCCGAAAAGCGGGCGATATACGACGGCCCAACTTTGCACAATGCTCATGGAGGCAGAAGAACATGACAAGGAAGAGAAGGGGCATGGAGCCGAGAAGGTCAAGGAGAAGATGCCCTCAACATCGAAGATTGAGGAGGTAAAAGGTGAGGCTGAGAAGTGAGTGATTCCACTTCCTCAGCCCAATCCTCCTCTCTGGGTGGTTGGTCATCGGGTCCCACTGTGTGGACATTACCTGATTGTATTACATCATTACATATGTTTACTATTTTAGCACATTCAAATATACCCACATTCACTGTCCATCCCAAGATCACCCGAAAAGAATCACAACCCATTCAGGCTCCGCCTGAGAAAACATATAAAACCCACGAAAACCCCAGTGACACTCATCCCCCTCCCATGCTAACACTCTCCATCCCAGAACTCCTCACCCTACAAGACCTTAAGCATCAATGGGGGCCAGAGTTCATTCAAACAATGTCAGGGATCTCCAAGTCTTTAACGAAAGAGGTCCTCCCTGAACTGGTCAAGCCCATTGTTGTGGAAGAAGTTCACCCTCCAATAGGGCCACCCCACCTCCAAGTCGCAAGAACAGATGAAGGGACCAGGAACATGCCGATGGATCCCAGGGTAATAGGGGGAGACAGGTGGAGCCAAACAACTGGGGAAGCTACGACCCCCTCTGTCCTTGGTGGCCCCTGCAAACAACCTGGAAGCAGCATCACTCCCCTAACCTCTTGTCCCAATGAACAAGCCAAGGGAGAGCCATCCTCGGGGAAGGAGCATACCCCAACTGAGGGAACTGCTCACCAGCTCCCGACCGATGAAGGATCAAGAAGGACCCCCCAGAAGGAAGAAGTGTCAGATGCACAGCATCCTGGGAGAAGAAAGACCACCATAGAAGAGGTGGCCGATGAAGAAGATGATACGTCATTCAGGATGTCCCAAACCAAGGTGCAAATGAAAAAGGAAGAAGAACCGATTGAGGTGAGGTGTTCTGAGTCCAACCCAGTGAGTGTTTCCTCCCTGAAGTCCACCTGGTTCAAGCCATTTGGTGTGGACTGGACCCTTTGGGCCATCAGGGAAGCATGCACAGACTCAGAGGCATTTGCCTCACTTCACCTCTGGGCCCATAAGGAGAAGGTCAATGAGATTGATGATGAACTACTCTGCTTACTTAAGGGGGACAGAGAGCAAGCACGAGAAAGGCTCTACAAATTGAGGGCACTCATCCGCTACCAATGTCAGATTTCTACTAAAGGCATCCAAGAACTTTTCCTCGATGTACAGCTCAAAAGCCTGGAGAATTGCCAGACCCTCAAGGTGCAGGCCCTTATCAACAGTGGTTGCACCGGGAGTACAATCAATGAGGCCTATGTCAAGAAACATGACCTCGTCACGCAACCTGCCCTGGCCTCAATTTCAGTATATAATGCCGATGGCACCCACAATAAGGCAGGGGAAATCACTGAGTTTGTGGAAGTGTGAATGACTGTGGGAGGCCACAGCGAAAGAATCAACTTTGCCATCACCAATATTGGTAAAGGCGACATCTTCCTGGGACATGACTGGCTCCTAAGACACAACCCCATCATCAACTGGGCCACCAGCAAGATCATATTCGCTCAATGTCAGTGCCAGAAGAACCCGTTTCTGCTACCGGACGCTGATCCCGAGGACCCTTGGGATGAGGAATTGGAGGAAGGAGAAACTATTCTTATGGTCAACCTTCGTGAAGAGCTGGAAATTCATGCTGTACATCACATGAATGACCTCACTGCCAAGGCCAATGAGAGAAAGGCTAAGAGGACCTTTGAAGAAATGGTCCCACCCCAATATTGGGACTTTGTGGATCTCTTCTCTAAAGAGAACTTTGACGAACTCCCAGAATGCAAGCCATGAGATCATGCCATCGAACTGATCCCAAATGCCAAAGCTACGCTGGACTGCAAAGTCTACTCACTCAATCATCACAAGCAGGAGGAGCTCAATAAGTTCTTGAACGAAAACCTGGAATCAGGAAGGATTCACCCATCCAAATCCCCCTTCACCTCCGCCTTCTTCTTTGTCAAGAAAAAGGATGGCTCACTTCGACCCATGCAGGATTACCGGAAACTCAACGAGTTGACAATCAAGAACTGATATCCACTACCCCTCATCTCAGAACTCATGGACAAACTCTGTGGAGCCAAGTACTTCACCAAGCTAGATGTTTGCTGGGGCTATAACAACATTAACATCAAACAAGGAGATGAACCCAAGGCAGCCTTCCGAACTAATTGCAGACTCTTTGAGCCCACGGTGATGTTCTTTGGCCTAACAAACTCGCCCACAACCTTCCAGTGGATGATGAACGATATCTTCCATGACCTCATTCATGAGGGGAAGGTAACCATCTACTTAGATGACATCCTCATCTTCTCAAAAGACCTACAGGAGCACCGCCGAATCGTCAAAAGGGTACTCCAGCGACTGCAAGAACACAAGCTCTTCCTCAAGGCTGAGAAGTGCGAATTCGAGGTACTAGAGACCGAGTACCTAGGCATCATCATCAGCGAAGGGTCAGTCCAAATGGACCCCATCAAGGTCAGGGGCATTACCGAATGGCCCATGCCCACCAAGAAAAAGGAGCTACAATCCTTCCTGGGCTTTATGAATTTCTATCAGAAATTCATTAAGGACTATTCCAAAATTGTTCGCCCCATGACCCAACTGACCGACAATGCCCCATGGACCTGGGGGACAGCCCAGAACGAGGCATTCCAACAGCTAAAGAAGCAGATGGCCAAGGACATGGTATTGGCACTTTCTAAGGAGAAGGGAAGATTCCGAGTAGAGGCTGATTCCAGCGAGGGAGCAATCAGCACAGTCCTGAGCCAAGAGCAGGATGGGAAGTGGAGGCCAGTTGCCTTCCTTTCAAAAGCACTAACCGTCACTGAATGGAACTACGAGATATATGACAAGGAACTCCTAGCAATCATGCTCACACTTGAGGAGTGGAGACATTATCTTATGGGCATGGCTGAAGACTTCGAGATCTGGACTGATCATCAGAATTTACAGTACTTCCACCAACCCCAGAAATTGAACTGTCGCCAAGCCCAATGGGTCACCAAACTTGCCGAATACCACTTTACTCTGCACCATAAACCTGGAGCCTCCAACTGAAAGGTCAACTTGCTCAGTTGCTGAGACAATCATGACCAGGGTAAAAAGGACAATGATGACATCATAGTCCTCCAACCTGAACACTTCTGTGCCATGATCATGCCTGCAACGAGCGAGACCCACCAGCGAGTCAAGGATACGACAAGAAACCATGACAAATGGGACCAAGGGATCACCAACTCTCTTGACCACAAGTGTGGCATCTCCCAAGAAGGGGGACTCCTATACTATGACAGATGAATCTATGTTCCCCAGGACAATAAACGTTGTGGGGAGATCATTGCTGCCCACCACGATCATATCACTGCAGGACACCCCAGGATAGAGAAAATGAAGAAACTTGTTCAAAGGGAATATTGGTGGCCAAAGCTGAAGCAGATGGTGGAGAAGTATGTCAAGGCTTGCGAAGCATGCCAATGAATGAAGACCGACACCCACCCTAAGGCTGCTCCTCTTCACCCCAATGAAGTCCTGTCTATCCCATGGACTCACATATCAGTCGACATGATAATGGGACTACTAGAATCCAATGGCTACGACACTATTCTAGTAGTTGTTGACTGGTTCTCCAAGGAAATGATCCCAATCACCTGCAATGTCAAACTAACATCTGAAGGTTGGGCAAAACTACTACACAACCACGTGTATGCCCGACATGGAATGCCCAAAACCGTGATCTCTGACCGAGGCCCCCAGTTTGTCTCAAAGTTCATGACCGAACTCTTGCAACTCCTCAACATCACCCCCAACACCTCAACTGCATTCCATCCCCAAACCGATGGACAGACAGAACGAGCTAACCAAGAGATTAACAAGTATCTCTGCATCTTCATAAACCATCGACAAACAGACTGGAGTGAGTGGCTTGCCCTAGCAGCCTTTGCCCACAACAATTGAGTCCATTCAGCCACTGGCCAAACACCATTCTTCACCAACTATGGAATAAATCCCCGCATCCTCCCAGACTCCATCAAAACAATGGCATTCACCAACCCCTCCGCAAAATCCTTCACTGAAAACATGCAGGATGTACATCATCAAGCAAAGGAAGTGCTAGAAAAAGTGGCAAGGAAGATGAAGGACCAATATGACAAGAAGAAAAGAAATGCCATCGACTACGCCATTGGAGACCGAGTATGGCTAGACTCGATGAACCTTCACCTTCTCCATCCAAAGAAAAAGCTCGATGACAAATGTGTCAGCCCGTTCCTTGTTCTAGAAAAGATGGGCGCCTCTGCCTATAAACTAAAGCTTCCCCCTCACTGGAAGATCCACCCACACTTCAACAAGAAGCTGTTGACACCATACATGCCACCCACATTCTCTAACTAGGAACAACCCCCACCACCACCAGACCTCATTGAGGACAAAGAGGAATACGAAGTCAAAGAAGTCCTAGACTCCTGTACATGCTGAGTCCATGGAAAGAAAGGACAGAAATCACGGCTAGTCATGGACTACCTCGTCAAGTGGAAGGGTTGGACCCGAGAACATAACTCTTGGGTACGAGAAGACAATATGACCAATGCTCAGGAGGCCATTAAAGACTATGAGGACAGCATTTCCAAAACCAGAGCTGTCATGACCACCCACAAGGTTGTTGACAGGTCTGAAAAAATGTTAAAGGAGATACTTGATCATCAATGAAGTCATCTCATACTGAGTACTCAGAACAGACAGAAGGACATTTTGGGTTGAAAATCCCTGCCCAAATGACAAGCATTGGAGGGATTACATTGACAACTACTGGAGAAAGGAGTACGCAAAAGCACAAGAAGAACTGCCAAGTGAACCCTAGGGCAGTCGGGATGCCTGCCTTAACAAGAGGGTAATGTTATGATTTATTCACTTTTTTTCTTTTTCTAGTCTTATCGCATCTTATTGCATCACATCAGCATCATCATGCTTATGCATCATCACCTCCATATCACCAATATCAACTTCGACAAAACTTTCTTGATGGACAACGCATAATATTGCATGCTTGTCGTCCAACCAGCATGCCCCCCAACTTTGACAAAACTTTCATACTTATTAATAGTACCTACGCTTTAGTATTTAAGTAGCTACATTTCACTGTATAACCTCAACTTCAAGCTAAGGTTTAACATCACCTAAATCTTACTTGTCTGCTCGCTTGCTGAGAGCTTCTTCTGTAAGCACTCCTCTCATCAACTTGAGATTATCCGCGACATTGCCAAAGTGATTGTCTGAACATGAGACAGCTTAGCAATTGTCCTATCTTGTGCATGTGAGAGTTGGGCCCTAACATCACTGGTCTTGAAGCAAACATAGTTATGCTAACACACATGGGCTCTGGGGCCAAGCCGAAATGGAACCTCAAGCTGAAGATTCGTGCAAATGAGTCACTGACTGCATTTGCAAAGCAGATGGCTGCAAAACCATTCAAAGTGCATGGTCCTAGGCAGTCAGACCAAGACTTGGGAGATGGCCCGGACTCACCTGACAATGAGGATAACAGTAGGAAATGCATCCCATTGTGGAACAATGGGGATGAGCTCACAATGGAGGGCAAACCCATTGCAGGGTCATCAACATTGAATGTTGATGATGAGGACGATGCACTACCATGATCGGGGCATGACCCGGTCATCAATCTGGTTTTACCGGCTGTCAACACAGCTATACCAGATTCTAATTTGCTGACAGTTATTGCTGGCCCAGGGCTGGAGACAAACTTGGCCAGCTCATCACTTTCATCGCTCACTGGTCTGGTCTCCTCCTGGCTACTCAGCATCGATTTATTGCCCATAGTTCACAAGAATATACATAGGGACCCTACCCTTTCAAAGGTCCTGGAGACACCATTGCATTTCAAAATTTTCACTGTAGACGATGACCTTGTTTACCTACATGAAGACGGCCATAAACTTCTGTGCATACCAGAGCACATCCGTATTCAGGAGCACGACCTATGGGAAATCATAATCTCCGAGGCTCATTCACTGGTGGCTCACCTGGGATCAATAAAGACATTGGCATATCTAAGGGACCACATCTGGTGGAAAACCATGGCAAGGGACACTCAGAGTTTTTGTGAGTCTTGCTCAACTTGTAGATGGAGCAAGCCCCCTAATCAGAAGCCATTTGGTTTGTTGAATCCATTACAGGTACCTACAGTTCCATGGGAATCAGTTGGATTTGATTTCGTGGGCCCACTGCCCGAGTCTTCAAATAGAGATGGATCGTACAATTCGATCTCTGTTTTTATTGACTTGCTCACTGGAATGGTACACTTAGTCCCTTCCAGGATGAACTACAAGGCCCCTGAGGTTGCTGAGTTGGTGTTTTCGGAGATCTACAAGCATCATGGCTTGCCAAAAAATATTGTGAGTGACCGGGATGTCATATTCACAAGTAAGTTCTGGACACACCTTCACAGATTAATTGGGGTGAGTCTATGTATGTCCAGCACCTACCATCCTGAATATGATGGTTCGATGGAACGGGTGAATCACACAATCACCCAGATGATTCAGAACTGCATATCACCCAATCAGAGAGACTGGGTGAAGAAATTGCCTGCTATTGAGTTTGCTATTAATTGCACTTAAGCAGACTCCACTGGGTATGCACCGTTTTTCTTGAACACTGGCAAAATGCCCCGCACGATGTTATGGAACTCCCCTAGTGACTCCAAATTCCCTGGAGTTTGAAAATTTGCTGAGTCTGTGAAAACGGCACTCATGATGGCCCACAATAGCATTCTCGCTGCCCGAGTAAAGCAGACTCGTGATGCAAATAGGCATCACCGAGTGTCCCCATTGGTGGCCGGTGATCTGGTTTATCTCTCTACTAAGAATATTTCCCTATCTAAGGGTCTCGCCAGAAAGCTTGCCCCCAAGTTCATCAGACCTTATCGGATCATGCACAACTTCAAGAACAACTCTTATGAGATTGATTCACCTCCCGAGCTGAAACACCACAGAATTCATAATGTTTTCCATGCATCGTTGCTGCAGGTCCACATCCCCAATGATGACCGGTTGTTCCCTGGTCGCCTTGATACTCAAGTTGGCCTAACTGAGCCTCACGAAAAGGAGTGGAAAGTCTCGGGTATCATGTCTCATGTTGGCCAGGGGAAACAAGCAATTTTTGAGTTAGAATGGGCTTTGGGTGATCGAACTTGGATGCCATATGCAGATGCCACTGGGCTCAGCATGCTGCAAGATTACTTTGATGTACTTGGCATTTCAGGTGTTTCTCAATTGGAGGAGGGCACAGGTTCATCTTATGATGAGCCTGGGCTCTTCCTAGGGGCTGTTGATATAATCAACAGCTCCACGGTTGCAGAAGGGGAGGAGGGAGATGAAAAATTTGCCTTGGAACAGGAGGATAGGAAATTTTCTCCAGGTTTAAAGGTTGGGGAGGGACCTTTGGGTCATAAAAGGATGTGCCACTTGACTTCTTTCTTTGCGTCTCACTGCGACTCGAGTCTTCCCTGCCCTCCACCTGTTCACCACATCCTTGACAACATACGGACTCAAGTCCTACTCACCCACGAAAATTTTGGCCCACGCGCTCCAGTTCTGACCAACCTCCATGGCATCGAGAGTTCTTTAACCACCCTCCATATTGCCATCCATAACTGCTTGTATGGCTCCGCTCCCAGCACTCACAAACTTCATTTGCTCCAGCCCATATTTCATCTCGCTCAAAACGAGCAAGTCTATGATAGGGTTTCACTGCAAGCAGGTGGCCCTTTATATCAAGCACGCCAATCACCTTGCCAGGGGTGAACTCCCCCCAGGCTGGGTTGAACCCGTGGGGTACAAAATTTTGTGGCAGCTTGGAACGAGGAGGCTGCAGCTCCCAGTGGTTTTCCAGTCCAACGGGTGACAATGGTTGAGATGCTCATGGACATATGCATGAAGATCGATGAGGTGTTCCTGCTGCTGCCTCTCAAATGAAAGGCAGTGTCCCAGGGAGGCAGGGAAGGTACACTCCCCATGCCGGGGGGTCACATGCTCATGCAGGAGGAATATGCGACAGCCACGTGTGCGATTTGGGAAGAGGCTTCTGCTTCTCATTGCCAGAAGGATCGCATCATGCAGGGCAAGAGGGAGCGTTTACAGAACCATGAGAAACGCGAGGACTGGGGCATTGACAATGCTCTGTCCCTATGTGTCCACAAACCAACCTTTTCTCCGGCCCCAGATGACGCTCAGGATGGGTCCAACGCCATCCCAGATGACACTCTACCTGGGAGTGGGGCAATGGACATGGACAGCCCTGCTGACAAGACTTAGACGAGGCATATTGGAGATGCTTCTTGCGAAGCATCAGAGGGTGTATGTAGGAGATGCATGTGCTCAGCACTACTATCTTATCTCTACAATCTATTCTTACTTACTATTTTCTTCTTACTAGTTTCATTTGCATTCTACTGTGGTGATCCCGCTTATCCCAACTTTCTATAGCTTATCCCACAGTATTCATTAGACCCCTTTATTACACAGTATATAAAGACCCAAAAGTACTACATACAGTAGAGTTCTACTCTAATCCAGATTCTATTATCTGGTCTGCCCTGGTCTGACTTCATTCATGCTTCGTCCAACCTCTTGTGTGCCATTACTGCCGACCTCCCATCACAGTAGCATCACAGGCTCACTACTGTCAGTACTGCAAATGCATGATGCTTGTGGCTTGGTCTGGAATTTTTTAAAATGAAATCAAAAAGAAAAAGAACAAAGGAGAAAGAAGAGGGAAAAGAGGGAAATTTCAGAAGATCCACCTGCAAATTCTAAGATAAGGTTTGAGTAACAGAGACACAAAATCAAAGAGAGTGGTGACTCGGAGACACACCTTTCAAGTTCTGATGCCCGATGCACATCAGAAATGGCAGACCTGCTGTTAGGGCCCAACTTCTCACGTGACTCAGGATCGGGCAGTTGCTAAGCTGTCTCGCGTTCAGACAATCACTTTGGCAATGCCTCAGATGATCTCAAGGTGATGAAAGAGGCACTTACTGGAGAAGCTCTCAGCAAGCAAGCAGACAAGTAAAGTTTAGGTGTAAGTAAACCTTAGCTCGAAGCTGAGGTTGTACAGTAAATTGTAGCTACTTAAATACTAAAGCATTGGTACTAATAATAGGTACAAAAGTTTTGTTGAAGCAATGGGCGTGCTGGTCAGACAGCGAGCACACAATATCATGCATTGTCCATCATGAAAGTTTTGTCGAAGTTGATATCGGTGATGGTGAGGTAATAGTGCATAAGTGTGATGACACCGATAAGATGCAATAAGACTGAGATAAGGAAAAAAGTTAATAAATCGTAACATTACCTTCTCATTAAGGCAGACGTCCCGACTGCCCTAGGGTTCCTCTGCTGGCTGTTCTTGTGCTTTGGCATATTTTTTTCTCCAATAATCATCGATATAATCCCTCCAATGCTTGTCGTTTGGAGAGGGATTTTTGACCCAAAAGGTTCTTCCATCCTTCCTGAGTATTTGGTAGGAGATGATGTCATTGACATAGCAATGGTCAAGTATTTCTTTTAAGGTTTTTTCAGATCTGTCGATGACTTTATGTGCAGTCACGACAGCTCTGGTTTCAGAAATGCTATCTTCGTAGTCCTTGATGGTTTCTTGTGCATTGGCCATGTCGTCTTCTCGTATCCAGGAATTGTGTTCTCGGGTCCAACCTTTCCACTTCACGAAGTAGTCCGTGATGAGACGTGACTTTTGTCCTTTCTTGCCATGAACTCAGCAGATCCTCAAGTCTAGGACTTTCTCAATTTCGTATTCCTCTTCATCTTCGATGAGGTCTGGTGGCAGTGGAGGGGGTTTTTCTTGGTTCAGAAATGCCAGCAGTATATATGGCATTAGAAGTTTTTCATTGAAGCGGGGGTGAATCTTCCAGTGTAGTGGAAGCTTGAGTTTGTAGGCGGCAGCACCGGCCTTTTCCAGAATGAGGAATGGGCCTACATGCTTGTCGTCGAGTTTTTTCTTGGGACAGGGCAAGTGAAGGTTAGTGGAGTCTAACCATACAGTTATTTACCGGTCAATGAAACAGCAAAATCAAATATTCACTGTAGGTTCCAATTGGCTGGGAATTGTAATGATATTTGAATGTAAGAATATGTAATGCTATGTAACAAAGAGATACAGTTAAAAAAAGATGCTTGAAAGAGCATGTATAAGTCCGTTTTTGCAACATTATTGTGGTGTGGGTATTCTTGGCCATTTTGAGTCACTGAAACAGTCTGGCCTGTCAGCCCAGGCATCATTGGTCAGCCACTCAAAGCCACCTTCGATCGGTGAATAAGAGTGCTACAAGAATATTAGATCTCCTTTCAAGTCTCCCTCTGAAATACAGCCTCAAAATTGTTGCAGATTTTCCTTACACCTTTCCAAAAAGCACCAGGTAGTTTGGCAAGCTCCTTGTAAGCAGCACCTGCCTTTTCCATTAGCTGGTCATGGTATTTGCAAGCAATCTAGCAACTTTTCAAGTTTAATTTAACATGTCCAGGCATAATAAAGAAGCGAGCAAGAAGGAGAAATACAATTCGGAGGCAGTGGGGCAATAATGAGCACATTGGACTGTCAGATTGTCTATAAAAGGCAATGGTTTGACAGAACTGCATTTTTATTTATGCTCTAGACTCCTCAGATAGTGGCCATCTGGTCTCAAACCTGTTGTACAGGTTCTTCAGAAGGCCATCAACATTGTTGAGGCTTTTGTGGGTGATCACGACAAGATGGAGGACACACATTGCCAGATTAGAATTTGAGTCTATAAGAAAAATAGATATTTTTAGAACAGAAGCCTCAATTTCTTGGAATATTATTCATGTCACATATGAAGAATCACTGCAGAATATGAAGATACAATACACATTGGCAATGTAATACAAGTTGATGATGAAAGATGAACAGAGGGAGAACAAGAGGCACAATGTTTCATTGAACCATGGTGTTGCAATGACCGGTAAATAACTGTACATGGTCTCCAATGGTGTAGTCCACTGCATTTCTTTTCTTTTTGTCATATTGGACCTTCATCTTGCCCGCAGCTTCCTCTAGAGCCTCCTTGGCTTGATGGTGTACCTCTTGCATGTTTTCAGCAAACGACTTAGTGGAAGGGTTAGTGAATGCGGTCGTTTTAATGGAGTCGGGTAGGACACGTGGGTTGACCCCATAGTTCATGAAGAATGGGGATTGTCCTGTTGCAGAATGTACTCGGTTGTTGTGAGCAAATGCTGCTAGTGCAAGCTATTCACTCCAGTCAGTCTGTCGATGATTTATGAAGAGATGGAGGTACTTGTTGATTTCTTGGTTAGCTTGCTCCATCTGTCCATCGGTCTGGGGGTGGAAGGCTGTTGACGTGTTCAGGGTGACATCGAGGAGTTGGAGAAGTTCAGTCATGAATTTTGAGACAAATTGAGGTCCATGGTCAGAGATCATGGTCTTTGGCATTCCGTGGCAGGCATAGACATGATCGTGCAGCAGTTTGGCCCACCCTTCGGATGTTAGTTCGACATTACAGGCGATTGGGATAATTTCTTTGGAGAATCGGTCGACTACCACCAGGATGGCATCATAGCCATTGGATTCTGGTAGCCCTGTGATCATGTCGACCAATATGTGTGTCCAGGGTTTGGAGGGAACTTCATTCAGGTAAAAGGGGGTGGCCTTGGGTTGAGTGTCGGTTTTCATGCGCTGGCAGGCTTCACATGCCTTAACGTACTTCTCAACTGTCTGTTTGAGCTTTGGCCACCAGTACTCTCTCTGTACGAGCTCTTTCGTCTTTTCTATTCCTGGGTGTCCAGCTGTGATATGGTCATGGTGAGCGGCTATGATCTCCCCTCATAGTTTGTCATCCCGGGGAACATATATCTGTCCATCGTAGTACAATAGCCCTTCCTTCTCAGAGATGCCTCGCTCATGGTCAAGGGAGTTACTGATCCCCTGGTCCCATTTGTCATGGTTGTGAGTTACATCCTTGACTCATTGGTGAGTCTCACTCGTGGTGGGCATAATCATCGCCTGGAAGTGTTCTGGTTGGAGGACAATGACATCATCATTGTCCTTCTTTCCCTGGTCATGATCATCCCTTCGACTCAACAAGTCGGCCTTGCGATTGGAAGTGCCAGGCTTGTGATGTAGCATGAAGTGATATTCTGCGAGTTCGGTGACCCATCAGGCTTGTTGACGATTTAACTTCTCGGGTTGACGGAAGTACTGCAAGTTTTGATGATCGGTCCAAATCTCGAAATCCTCCACTGCACCCATGAGATAGTGTCTCCATTCTTCCAGCACAAGCATAATTGCCAGGAGCTCTTTATCGTATATTTCATAATTCCGCTCGGTGATGGTGAGCGCTTTAGATAAAAATGCGACTGGTCTCCACTTCCCATCCTGTTCTTGGCTGAGGACAGCACTGATTGCTCCTTCACTAGAGTCAGCCTCTACTCAGAATCTCCCCTTTTCCTTGGGAAGAGCGAGCACTACATCCTCGGCCATCTGCTTCTTTAGGTGTTGGAAGGCCTCATTTTGAGCCACGCCCCATGTCCATGGTGCATTGCCGGTAAGTTGGGTCATGGGGCATACGATCTTGGAGTAATCCTTTATGAACTTCTGATAGAAGTTCGTAAATCCCAAGAAGGACTGCAATTCCTTCTTCTTGGTGGGCATAGGCCACTCAGTGATCCCTTTGACCTTGAAAGGGTCCATACGTACCGATCCCTCGCTAATTATGATGCTGAGGTATTCAGTTTCAAGGACTTCAAATTCGCACTTCTCTGCCTTCAGGAATAGTTTGTGTTCCCTTAGGCATTGCAGGACCCGCTTGACGATTCATCGATGCTTTTGCAGGTCCTTGGAGAAGATCAGAATGTCATCGAGGTAGATGGTGACTTTTCCTTCCATGATGAGGTCATGGAAGATGTCGTTCATCATCCACTGGAAGGTAGCTGGTGAGTTCATCAGGCTGAAGAACATGATGGTCAGCTCAAATAGTCTGCCATTGGTGCGGAAGGCGGCTTTGGCCTCATCTCCTTGTTTGATCCTGACATTGTTGTAGCCCCAGCGGACATCTAGTTTCGTGAAGTATTTGGTGCCGTGGAGCTTATCCATTAGTTCTGAGATCAAGAGAAGTGGATATCGATTCTTGATCGTCATTTCATTAAGCTTCCGGTAATCCTGGACGGGTCAGAGTGAACCGTCCTTTTTCTTGATGAAAAAGAACGGAGAAGCAAAGGGTGACTTGGAGGGTCTTATATGGCTGGACTCAAGGTTCTCGTCGAGGAACTTATCAAGCTTCTCTTGTTCGTGATGGTTGAGGGGGTAGACCTTGCAGTCTAAGGTTGATTTAGCATTAGGGATCAGCTTGATTGCGTGGTCCCATGGCTTTCGCTCCAGAAGCTCGTTGAAATTCTCCTTAGAGAAGAGGTCTTGGAAGTCCCGATACTGAGGTGGGACCATTTCTTCAAAGGTCTTCTTGGCTTTCCCTTCATTGGCCTTGGCCGCTAGGTCGTTTGCATGATGTATGGCACAAATTTCTAGTTCTTCTCGTAGATCAACCATAAGAATGGTTTCGCCTTCCTCCAACTCCTCATCCTATGGGTCTTCAGGGTCAGCATCGGGAAGGGGGAACAGATTCTTCTGACATTGACACCGAGCGAAGATGATCCTTCCGGTAGCCCAGTTGATGACGGGGTTGTGACGAAGAAGCCAGTCATGCCCCAGGAAGATATCGTCCTTGCTGATATTGGTGACAGCAAAGTTGATCCTCTCAGAATGGCCCCCCACCATCATCCGTACTTCTACGAACTCAGTGATCTCTCCTGCTTTGTTACGTGTCCCATCAGCATTGTACACAGAGATCAGGGCCAGCGCAGGCCGGGTCACGAGCCTGTACTTCTTGATGTAGGTCTCACTTATGGTACTCCCGGTGCATCCGCTGTCGACTAACGCTTGAGCTTTACGGGTCTGGCAATTCTCCAGCATCTCGAGTTGCACGTTGAGGAAAAGTTCCCAGATGCCTTTGGTGGACACTCAGCATTGATAGCGAATTGGCTGGCTTAATTCATAGAGTTCCTCCCATGCCTGTTCTCCTCCCTTCCTTATCGAGACAAGGAGTTCATGGTCGATCTCGTTGACCTTCTCCTTATGGGCCCAAAGGTGGAGTGAAGCAAAGGCTTCTGAATCTGTGCATGCTTCCCTGATGGCCCAAAGGGTCCAGTCCGTGCCAAACAGCTTGAACCAGGTGGACTTCAGGGAGGAAACACTCACTGGGGTTGATTCAGAATGCCTTGCCTCTGTCGCTTCTTTTTCCTTCTTCTCTTGAGCCTTGGCTTGTGACATCTTGAACGAGGTGTCATCTTCTTCATCAGGGACCTCAACAAAGGTGGTCTTCTGGACCCGTGGGCACCACGCATCTGGTGCTGGAATCCCGCTTGATCCTTCGAGGGTTGGGGGCCTAAGAGGGTCTCCCCTGGTTGGGGCATGCTCCTTCCCCAGAGGTCACCTGCTGTCAGCTGTTTTGTCAGGATTCAGGGGTTTGGGGAGCGGGTTGCTCCTGGAGTGACCGGAAGGCTCATCAGGACAAATGGAGGGAGGCATGAGCATCATGTTCTTGTCACATAAACCATGCTCCCACATTACTCCTGGGTCCTTCGACACCTGTCCTGGATCCCTATCCTTTCTTGTGACATCTTCTTCCATTCGGGTCAGGGGTGAAGGAGGCGCTGTCTCGACTGATGTAGTGTCTTGAGGAGACAGACAGGGGGTGTGATCCTTCGCTTCTTCTTCCAGGTGGGGAGAGAGGGGGTCATGATTCCGCGACAGTCCTCGAGTGCAAGGCGAATCATTGCAGACGGAGTCGGCGGGCATCGACCTCGTGTCTCCACCTTCGTCTTGAGGTTTCCGTTTAGCGACGATGGGCTCGGCCAGTTTGGGGAGTACCTCCTTCATCGCTAAGGACTGGGAGATCCCCGACATTGTTTGGATGAACTCTGGTCCCCATCAAGTCTGAAGGTCCTGGAGGGTGAGGAGTTCTGGGACAGAAAGTGTAAGCGAAGGAGAGGGATGAGTCTCACTTCACTTCTGGGAGATTTTATAGGTTTTTTCAGGCAGAGCCTGAATAGGTTATGATTCTTTTCGGGGGGTCTCAGGGGGAACAGTAATTGTTGGTATATTCGAATGTGTAAAAACAATTGTAGATGTACATAAGAATGTATTACAACTGGGTAAGGTCCGCACAGCAGGACCCAGTGACCGACCACCCAGAGAGGAGGATTGGGCCAAGGAAGTGGAATCACTCACTTCTCAGCCTCGCCTTTTATCTCCTCGACCTTCGATGTCGAGGGCATCTTCTCCTTGACCTTCTCATGCTGATGTCCATGCTCCTCCTTATCATGCTTCTCGGCTTCTGTAAGCATTGCCTGAAGTTGGGCCGTTGAGTATCTCCCAGTCTTCGGGTCTTGAGGCCATTTCGGCTTCTTGCAGTCCTTTCCCATATGTCCCTTTCCTCCACAGTTGAAGCATTGGCCCTCCTTCTTGAGGCAGTCAATGTCCATTGGTTCTCTGGCTCCTCCATAGGTGGTCCATCCTGAACCCGATGAAGAGGCTGGCTGTGGGCACTCATGGAATAGCATGCGGAACAGCATGATATACACACTAAACCTCACACACACTCACACAACTACTCAATCTAACAATCACCCTCGAAAGTGCGATGGGGGGGAATGAGATTATATCAACTCTGCGACTACTAATGCTTCAAATCTAGTAAAGCTCCTTATTATCTCGACGCTATACAGCATTTACTCTTTTCCAATTGATCCTAAACCTAGGAACTTTTTACAGGAAGGTGTTACTTCGAGGCGCAACCTTCTTGGCAAATGATAATATTCAAAATACACAGGACACTGGTCCTACAACAGAACGGAACACAATACAAGTCGAAATGACACTGAGCTTGCTCTTCTAACCACTCAGCTAAGTGCTGACTTAGTGAGCTCACTACACATCAGTGTGTAGGGTTATCCAAAACTGACTCAAACGATGATATCAACCACGGATACTTCAACAGATCTCGGATTCAGAACAGAAACAGATTCAGAACAGAACAGAAGTGGATTTCAGAAACAGACCAACAGAAACAGATTTCAGACCTTCCACTTCAATTCATACTCTCAACAGACTCAACAATGCTCAGATGGAACAGAACAGCGACACTGATTCTTATTCGCTCAGAACTTAAGCACACAAGTCAGATTCTGAATATATCTCGATTCTTCTGGGTGAGCTTGCAGGTTTATATATGACACTCGAAGCTACAAACTAATCCTTTGCCACAGCGCTCGCTTTCCACACACACACCATAACTTGGGGGTTCGAAACTTGTATACTACCCTAATATACTGACTATTTATACTAGAACAAGTTACTGATTACAAACGTCATGCTAGTACCCAGGTAATATAGACTCCTATGCACACAGCCCACTGCTGCCGCAGTTCTTACTTGGCTACCGACTCGGAGTTTCTTCATATAGTATTGTTTCTATAGTGAGCTCGCTTGACTAGTAGCACGTGCTCACTATCTGTAAGTCCGAGGACATATCAGGGTAACAGCTGGTGGCTATCCCAGATCTGGCCTCATCATCGGGTTATTGTTTCTCTCTAGAAGGGATTCTTGCATGCACTGAGCTCTCAGGTTGACAAGGCAATGTATACAAGTTACTCGGCACTCCAGTATTCGGCCGACACTGCTAATCAATCTGTGTGTCCAATTTTATCATTTATCTTATCTCGTGCGCAAGGTTCGGACCAGCTTCTCAGGTACAGTACATCATTTTAATTTAATGAGCGCACCGTTTTCATTAAGTGCAATCATATAGTTCTTGAATTTAAAAGCAGAGCTTGCTAGGTAGACTAGACTGTAGGCACTAGGACAGGGGTTTTCGGTCTTTCTGCCAAGCGTGCCCATCAGGTACATGCTATGACTAAGTCCCTGGTTTATTCTGTCGTGTCAAATGTCACTTTACTGTCTATTTGTCTCATCGCATTGTATTTTATTATGTATGCTCTGACATATTAGCTCCGCTCACTGTCTATATAAGTCATATGGTCTAATCACTCAGATTGCAAAAATACACGATTGGATTGTCTGCAGTCGCAACATATCCCCCCCACTAAAGTCCTGACCGTCCTCAGTCATCGCATTGTGGGTCCATGTGGTTCTCTTCTTTTCCACGTGGCATAAGCTTCGGATGCCTGTGGGCCAGTTACATCAATGTTCGCAGAAGTTCTCATGTGGGAGCTTCTTTTCTTTGCAGAAAGGTAAAGAAGTCCAATGAATTCGTCAGATATACGGTGAATGTTGGACTTGTAATTCTTCCCACCCTTCTTTGTTTTCGCCCACCATCATCGTGCGGCTGCTCTCTGCTTTCTCCACTATTCTCCTTGCACGTTTCCCAACTTCAAACGCAAACTAGTACGTTTTCTAACGTGTGCTCTCTCAGGTTTGGTTTTTCTTATTAAGTCTTCACAGTTACAAGGTCTTCACTTCCTTCTGCTTCCAACGCAACGTCTCGATACCAGTACTACGTGAGGTTCAACATCGCCGAGCACTACCGCACCTACCGCAAGGTCCTTAACCTGTTACTGCCTGGGAAGAAACAAGTCCCCCAAACGACTCCTGAGGAACTTTCTCAATTGCTGTTGGTTATACATGGGATTTTGGTACATGTCCCCATCCCGTCTCTCGTTACTGCATACTAACTTCTATATGCAATTGCTCAGCAAGGTATCCTGCTGCTGCTTGATGAGGCCCACATTATCGATTCTTGTGTAGGCGCTTTTATTCGAGGCCATCTGACCAAACTGCATATGCAGCTTCCCGCTCACCTTCGCATCGTTGGATGGGATGGCCTTATTTGTCATTCCCCGAGTGAGCTCCGTTCTTCTCATGTAAGTTGTTTTGCTTTTCCACTTTGTCCTTTCTTTGTTTTGAGCTCACTTGGCTGCTAGCGGCTGTCTCAATATGTCCTTGGTTCTCCACTTCCAGGGGAACCTCAATTCTCTCTGGAGAACCCTCCCAATGCCCTGGAGGACTATCTCCTTCAACAGGAGGTCCACACAATCTCGGGTACTCCATTCCTTCTGCCCAAAGACAATACTGCCTTTCCCTCGGCCGTCTTTACTCGTTTCCCAACACCTTATAGCGACGATGAGGACAATGACGAGGGTGAGGGTCAGACGATGACCATCACTGATGCTCCTTCCGTGTCAGAGCCCGAGTCTACTCCTTTCACTCCAGAGTCGCCGTCTCCTCCATCCCTGCCTACAACTCCAGTGGTTCCTACTGCTGTTCCAGCACTTTCTACTATTGATAGGGTTACCCTCCCACCAGTGGCTTCACTGCTGAGTCCTCGTCATCCAGGTGCCCAATCGTCCATGGGCCCTCCCTTGATTTCCCAGGCCAACACAACTCCAACTCACCTCAACTTGGCCAACCTGATGGAGGGTCATCTGGCAACTCCTCCTCTCAACACAAATTTTAACGAGCTCGCTCGTCAAATGTGCATTATCCCTTAGTATTTCATGCTCGCTTACTTATAAATTGTCTCTTCAGGGCTGAAACTGTTCGTGTGGGCTCTCCGATGCCCAGTAAGTATCTTTCTTGTTTGACAATTCTTTCCAGCTCACTCCGTTTTTATCTAGTACTGACCACTCTGGGGGGCAAGCCCTCTTCTCTCAATATGGTGGTGTCAGGGGATGGCAGATAATCTCCCCTTTCAGTAGTGAAAGAGTTCTAGAAATGCCATGGGCAGGCGGATTGGGCAGGCAATGATACACTTATTTTACATGTATGTTACACTCATTTTACCTGTCTTTTACACTTATTTTACCTGTATTTTATATGTGCTAAATAGTCTGAATATGATACAATTTTAATAACACGAATCATTGTTGATGAGAGACATAAACAAAACTCTGGGCCCGACAGACAGAAACGCTACTGACAGACAAAAATGATACTTACAGGACACAAATGAAACGTGGGGTGCTGACAGACATAAACGATACTGACAGACAACCAGTGTGTATGTTGGAAAGGTTCCGTACCGATTACAACATGCCGGGATGCCGAGGGACCCGGATTCATTCATGGCGCATCAATGTATTGGGACACGTCACGGGAGTGAGAATACGCACATCTGCTATGAGCCCAGGTGCTGTGTAGTATGCTACCTACTACACTCTCGCTGGGTGGTCCTTAGCCATCTCCGGATAGTACAAATAACTGTAATAAGCTACATAGAGGATGACAATAAGTATAAAGAGAAGGTAGATTATTGCTCGTCCCACAATCTGCTTGGCAACTTGCCCAAGATCATGACTTCAATCGTAACTCAATAATTCCCCCAAAATACCCTCGCTCTTTGGACAGTGATATGTTGTCTCTGTCCAAAAATCTTTTCAGAATTGGTAAGTACCTCGCTGAACAAAAGAATGAATACTCGTGCATCACCTGGATAATGGTGGTGTATCCACGGGTCACCGGGTTGTCTGCAGAGTGATTCGGGGTGGGAAAGAGCACTGGGTAGGACAGTGGGAGTGGCCTCCATAGCTTAAGACAGTTTTCAGTGTCATCAAGCAGCCCTTGAATGATTTTGGCTGATGAACTTACAGTATCCACACCGGCAGTCGTCCCTTCCCAAGATATTCCAGCCTAGATGTATGGTAACATAAGTATGTACAGTAAAACTTCCATTCAAATCACCTGAAAGGCTCGTCAGTCATATACAGAAGAACGTTTAAAAAAGACTTACCTCAACATGATCCGCCAGGTCAAAAAAATGTTTCGCTCGAAGCATAGCAAGATTGCCTCTGGTGCGTGCCAACCAAATGTTCCACTCAAGCTGCCCATAAGCAAAGTCTATCCCCTGGGTACCCACCTCCATCTCCACCATGAAGGCCATCCATCCTGCTGCATTATAACCCCGAAGGGTGTAGTGATATTGGGGGTTATTCCATGACCGGTGCCAGCTGCAACTACAACAATAAGTACTCAAAAAATAAAAAGAAAGCCCAACTTACAAGATGGAAAGCTTGTCGATACCGTTCTGCATGAGTTGTGCCCCGTATCTCCTCTCCACCTCCAAAAGTACGTTCCCCGGGAAAGGATCAGCTTTTAAAGCTGAGCGAGTATAAGTTTGTTGAGGATCGCCGAATAAAGAGTCTGTTTTTTGAAGACCAGAGCACAGATAATAGTAGCGGATAGACATCTGAAGAGATGAGTCGATGAAATCCGAGCAGAGAGGGACTCACCGGTTCGCGAGACGATAAAGTCGAGCTTGGAGGCATGACACCGATCAAAGGAGATCGGGCTTGCCACACTTGCCGCCAGCACAGCGGTATGTAGCTGTGCTACCGTATTAGTGGAGGGAAAGTTGTTTGTTCTTCATGGTCAGTGGTTGCCCACTTAGCGACGGCAATGGGCAGTGCTCCACCAGAAGGTCTAATCATCACACTTCAGTAGCAGCAGGACATCTCCAGTTACCAAGACCTCCAGTTTACTAGGCATATCATACTGTACTGCCGTGGTGACTGCCCTACGGATCATCAATGAAGCTCAGGCTCTCGCTGCCTACTGTCGAGCTCATCCCTGCCTTTCAGTACTCCATGCCGCCACTTACTGATACTATTGGGCCAGTAGTTCTCCATTGTTATGGTTCACTTTCATGGTACCTCGACAAGGATGATGGAGATTACAAAGCATCGTCATTTCGCCTATTTGGCAGAAAGGAGAACGATCCTCTGGTGCGGGGGCAGGACCTGGAGAGATCCTGATGACTAGGAAAGACAAAGGTATGACAACAAGGAATATCTTATATTCATCACAGTCAGACGTTGCTAGCAGAGTGGAGGGAGTTTTGCTGATATACATTTGGTATGGCTCAGAATGCTCAGAGGTCCGCTTTCTGGATATTGACCTTGTCCTTAGGCTGTCTGTCATACTCTGTGATTACTGAGAGGACTAAAACGAAACTCTGGTTGCTGGTGGACACATCCGATACTGCAGGACAAAAACAAAACTCTGGTGGTATTAACATCAATTCTGTGTAATTTGGCTTGTACTTAGATACACTGCTATAGCTGCATAATCAAGTATGGAATCATTCTGAATTGGAGTGAATTACAATAATGTAATCAAGTGGAGTACTCGTAAAAATGTCAGAGCTTGGCCTCCTTGCCTTTTCCTTTCCCTTCTCTGTTTTGGGGATTCACATGCGGCGAGGTTGGGTCTGGGATACCTCGAAACAGAGATGTTTGTCGTGAGCAAGCCTCCTGAAGAGTTTACCACATTCCAGGCAGTAATCGGTTAGATACCAGAAGTCTTGCAGGGATATTCCCCTTCCCAATGTATAAGCCTCTTCAAGAGCATGAAGGCTTGGTGCAGGGAAGGTGGCCATACCTTGGAAGAACTCTTCCATGGTACTGGTACTGCATAAAGAGCCTGGAGGCGATGTTTAGTCAAGATGGGTGAACAACAAGAGGAGAAATAACATACCTTTTTGGAGGAAAGCCACCTTGAACATCGTGTCCTGGGCTATTTGGACGAACTGAATTGGTGGTGGCAATGGAAACAGTGAAAACTAAGACTCACCAATGGCTTTTTTCAAGCCGAGAACAGAGGGGTGGGGGGGGGAGAAGTCAGTGTCAGAGTCAGGTGCAAGGACCCGACTCTTTTTGGAAGACCCTGTCGAGTATCGATAGCAGTCAGTATGCATTTATGTAACGTAGAACATGAAAACCATACTGACCGTTTGGTTGGACCTCGAATTTGCGCTTGGAGGTGCCGACAAAGCTTTCATCTAGTGCATTCAATAAGCTAGAGCTTGATGAGGTCGCTGTGTTAGTACGGCCTGGAGCAGGGATACAGAGGGGATTTCTGAGAGCCCCCTGGCTCGTGAGTTGTTGTATGGGTACTAGAAAAGATTTAGTCTTCAGGTCGTGACCAGTGGAGGTAGAAGTCACTCACTGAAGAATCCACACCCAAAGAGCCTGAGCTTTGGCTGCGATGCAGCACAACGCAGAGCAAGTTTTCTGGGGTTCTCATATTCGGCATTGGCGAGGGGGCTCATCATGAAGATGATGGTCTCACAATACTCCCCAGTAAATGCGGCCGGGCACCAGCATGACAGAAACACGATGTTGGCATTCGAGGCCTATATGTATTAGAGCAATGTAACTTGGTCAGAAGGACAACTTACCCATAGTTGGGCCAAGTCCTCCACAAGAACGGGCCTCGAGACTCCATTAGCATCACTATAGGCAGGACTAGATGTTTTTGGGTAAATGTCATGTGAATAAAACAACTGAAAAAACTTACTACTCATATAAGACAAGGCTTTGGTTTACCGGATTGAAGGAAACCACCGCTTGGTTGGTACGGAAGTATGACAGTTGGATGTTCTGGGCTTTGAGACTGGCCACATCATAATTTCCATCGGAGAGGGAAAGACGATGCAGCAGTTTTACTTTCGCAAGGGGGGAGCTGGGATTCTGGGAGGAGCTCTTAAAGGGGGACGTTGTGAAAGACATTCTGGAGGGGGATGGACCAGAGGTGAGTGACGGCTCCTCTTATAGGTGGCATGACGGTGAGAGACATCCAGACGTTCCTATGTCAAGGACTTGTGAATGAAGGCAAAATCCAAAACTTAAAAGATAGATTGCAATTGGCTTTTGCGAGGGCAGCGGGCGAGCACTTGAAAAGAAGAATAAAACTGGAAGAAGGGGAGAGCCTGCCGCTGAAGTCAGTTTTGGGTTTTGGGTGAAAGGCCACGAACTAGAAAAGAAGAAAAACAGCGGAAGAGGACGAGAATCTACGCCGAAGTTGCAAGCACTATAAAAGAAGAAATAGCAGAAGAGGGGGAGGTGTTGGAGTCAGTTGCAAGGGGCAGGGAGCAGTTGAAAAGTTTATTTGGAATGTCACGTGACAACCCGCCTGGCAGAGGGCACTCGGTGTGACCTGCCTGATGTTGCTAGTATTTACTTACATCTCCATCAAGCCAAAGAACGGCATCTCAGGCAGATGTACGGTACTGTACAATGATGTCACTCATAAAAATAAGTACAATATGTAATGTTACATAACAGGAACTGACTACTACTGTACTGTGTACTGGTCAGTCCACTGACACTCCTGATGCATGAATTAAATCTGTTAACTGACACATTTCATACAGAATTCTAGCTTACAAGGCTGACCAGAAGGCTCATCGAGATGAACAGAGGGAGTCGTGAGTGTTGTGTTCTTGTTGCATAAACCGTGCTCCCATGTTACTCCCAGGTCCTTTGGTACCTGTCCCAGATCCCTATCCTTTCTTGTGACATCTTCTTCCTCTTGGGTCGGGGGTAGAGAAGGTGCTGTCGCAACCGAGCTGGAGTCCTCAGGCGATAGTCAGAGGGCATTATTCTCCACTTCTTCGTCCAGGCAGGGAGAGAGGGGGTCATGTTTCTGTGACGATCCTCAAGCACGAGGCGAATTGTTGTGGATGACATCAGCAGGCATTGACCTCGTGTCTCTGCCTTCGTCTTGACGATCCCGTTCAGCGACGATGGGCTTGGCCAGTTTGGGGAGTACCTCCTTCGTCCTTAAGGACTGGAAGATCTCTGACATTGTTCAGATGAACTCCAGTCCCCATCGAGTCTGAAGGTCCTGGAGGGTGAGGAGTTCTGGGACGGAGAGTGTTAGCGATGGAGGGGGATGGGGTTTGTTTCGTTTCTGAGGGATTTTATAGGGATTTTCGGGCGGAGTTTGAATTTTTTGTGATTCTTTTCAGGTGGTCTCAGAGGAAGCGATAAATGCAGGTATATTCGAGTGCACAGGTACAGCGATAGACATACATAATGAATTAATACAATCAGGTAATGTCTGCACAGTGGGACCTGATGACCGACCACCCAGAGAGGAGGATTGGGCCAAGGAAGTGGAATCACTCACTTCTCGGCCTTGCCTTTTACCTCCTCGATCTTCGTTGTCAAGGGTGTCTTCTCCTTGACCTTCTCCTCATGACTGTGTCCATGTTTCTCCTTGTCATGCTCCTCGGCCTCTGTTAGCATTGCACAAAGTTGGGCCGTTGTATATCACCTGCTTTTTGGGTCTCTAGGCCACTTCGGCTTCTTGCAGTCCTTCCCTAAATGTCCCTTTCCTCCACAGTTAAAGCACCTGCCCTCCTTTTTGAGGCAGTCTATGTCCATTGGTTCCCCGGCTCCTCTGTAGGTGGTCCATCCTGAACCCGACCATCCTTTGCTGGCTGGTTTGTCGGCCGAGGGACTTGTCATGCTGGAAGTTCCTTTAGAGGAACTCCCGGTGTGTTGGTTCTTGGGTTTGTCGACATAGCCAATCTTGTCGAAGGCCTCCTTGTGGGCCTTCTCATCATAGATGTTACAGATCCAGCATTTTCATTCAGCATAAGTGGAGAGGATCATGATGCCCAAGTTGGCGATGGAGTCGGTGTAGGAGGCAGGGACTCCCCATTGGACAGCTCGGACGATTGCACTGCGAGGTCCTAGATTGGCGAGTTGGTCAGCTTGCTGGGCCAACTCTTCAAGACGGCGGAAGTACTCAGATGCCGTTCCAGTCATTTTGAGTTCATTCATGCACCGCTCCATGACTTCCTGGAGGGCAGGGTCTCTGTACTCGACCTTGAGGGCAGCCTTGAAGTCGTCCCATGAAAAGTAGCAGTATCGCTCCTACATGCCGCTCCAGAACTGGTAGCAGTACTGGGACCACCAATCTTGTGGCTTCTTGCCGAAGAGAGACACGGCGAATAGGATTTTATTGGCATGAGTGAGGTAATAGGCCTTGAAGACTGTGAAGTAGTCTTCACAGGCCCGGGTGAAGTGATGGATGTCACTGCTCTTTCCTTCGAACTCGCCGGGGAGTCGGATTAGCGTTGGCTTTACTTGGAGCCAGGGATCCTGTTCGTCGGCATGATTGGAGGGCCAATAGGGGGGGTTGGGAGGGTCATATCGGTGGGGAGGATGGGGGACTGACCATCGGTCTGTTCAGTGAGTGGGACTCCCATATCTCCTTAGGGCTGGTTGGGCAGGGCATCCTCGAGATTGTGGCTGATCAGGGACGTCTTGGAGTTCTTTGGGAATGGGTAGGTTGTTTGCGAGAGCAAACACCCTAGTCCTTTCCAATTGGGCCACTAATGTGGCGGTGGTGTCGGAGAAGGTGTCTTTCTCTGCTTGGTATTGCTGCCTCCTGACCTCTGCTTCTTGTGCCTCTCATTGTTGTTGCTCAGCTTCTGTCTCCATTGGTTTGCTGGGTCCGGCTTCTCCTGATCTGGTGAACAATCTACTCGTCCCCTTCCAGGGGCAGCTCTGGCACCTCCATTTGATCAGCGGCGAGTCGGGCATTGGCTCGGGCCACTCGTGCCCTTGTGGCCTCACTCCTTTGGAACTCGTCCCTTCTCCAGGTGGCAAGTAAAGCCGCCAGCTGTCAGTTGAGTGCTCGTTCCTCCTCGTCCATTCTTGGTCATAATTCTGGTACATATACTCTGGGTACCGGGCCATAGTTGAGCTCATACCACCATAGCTCCTCGTTGATGAAGAGGTTGTGTCGGTTTCGATGCTCTTCCATGGTCTCATTGTCTCCTCCCCTTGCCAGGTAGTCTCTTCTTCGTAACTTCCAGGCCTGGGCTCGGTATGCCCCAAGGCCCATCCTCTGGGAGAGGGATAGCGAGGGCCAGGCTCAGTCTGGAGTTCTCATATAGAAGGGATTGCTCTCAAGTTCCCTTCTGGCCAGTCGTCGTTCAGTCTCAGGACTCCGAGGGGACTCAGTTGGGTCCTCCTCCCTCTGGCATGACTGGAATGCGAGTGGGGATTCTCCTGCTCTTCTTCTTCATTGATAACTAGGCTGCCCAACAAAGCGGATAAATAGTCGTCATCATCGGAGTTCTGTGTAGAACTCTGGGTCTGCGGGGTCGAGTGAGGCCAGGGTGGAGGGGGAAGAGTCTGTGTGGATGATGATATCTGGGAGGGTTTGAGGAGGGCCTCCACTTCCAGTTCCTCCTGGAAGTTGATCAGGTCTGGAGGAGTCGGTGGTGGTGGGGGAGGAGTGTACAACTGATGGTGCAGGTGTGTTGAAAGTGGTCTGGGTGGTTCGGAATGGGCAATGGATTCTAGGGTCTCCCAGTAGGTGAGCCCTTCTTCTACTTGCCTCTGAAGAGTAGGAGTCTCTTCATCTCCTCTCCTCTGAATAGGCATCAAGGTCAGATAATTCAATGGGTTCGGTGGGATTGGTGACCCGTAGCGTCATCTGGGGGAGGGTCTCGCTACTAGGCTGGGGCTGAGGGGTCTTGGCTGTAGGTATCTGGTGGAGGCTTCGCTCCAGCTCTCTCCTGGCATCCTCCAGGGGTTCTGTTCCAATTCCATGGTAGGCTCTAATGAGGTCTGTGATGTCTCCCTCGACAGAGGGAGTACTCCTCTCATCATCAGAGGAGTGCCAGGTTCCAGAGGGCCCAGTGATGGGGCTTGGGCTTCTTCATCTTCTTCCAACGTCGGACTCAGAGGACAAAATGTTCCTGTTGTTTGCCAACTCTGGGGGTGTCTGGAAGATCTCCCTCCTACTCTCCCACTCATAGATGGGGTAGCCAGGGAGGAAGGGTTGCGGCGGAACATTGTAGGGGGGTATATAGAAGTGGGGAAGAGTTGGGGGTGGGTAGACTAGTTGTCCTCTTCATAGGGTTATCCCATGGCTTTCAAACCACTCTCTGTTTCTGTAATAGATGACGGCGGCTGCGGTTGCTGTCCCAACTACTGCTGTGGCAGTGAAGAGGGCTATCGCAATCGTGTTTCTAGTGTCTTCGGTTATGTCAGGAGTTTGTTGGAATGGCATACGGAATCCTTCCTGTATCTGGCATCATGGAAGGGTGAGGGAAGCTTCAAGCTAATTGTTAGGGCCCAACTCTCACATGACTCAAGATAGAGCAATTGCTATGCTGTCTTGCATTCAGACAATCACTTGGGCAATGCCTCGGATAATCTCAAGGTGATGAGAGAGGTGCTTACTGGAGAAGCTCTCAGCAAGCAAGCAGACAAGTAAAGTTTATGTGATGTTAAACCTTAGCTCGAAGCTGAGGTTGTACAGTGAGGTGTAGCTACTTAAATACTAAAGAGTCAGTACTAATAATAGCTATGAAAGTTTTGTAGAAGTTAGGCAGTGTGCTTGTCATACGGTGAGCATGCAATATCATGTGTTGTCCATCAAGGAAGATTTATCAAAGTTGATATCAGCGGTGGTGAGGTGATAGTGCATAAGCATGATGATGCCGGTAAGATGAGATAAGGCTGAAAAGTTGAAAAAAGTGAATAAATTGTAACAGGTAGTCATGGTTGATTTCAACGGCGAGAGTGGGCCACCTTGCTTCGTAACACCATCTATGATGATAGGATCTGTCATGCCATATGCCATCCGAATTGAGCAGGAGACTCCAGATTGAGCTGCTGTATCTAGATCAATGATGGATAGTGGTAGTCCATATGCCCGAATCGCATCGTGAAAGCCTTGTGGGAAAAGATAGTCAGACCCCTTCATTTGGTCACATTTAATACACACCAGACTATCTGCTTGTGTTGATTTACCCATGTTTGGATACCTGCCAGATAGCTCATCAGGTCTCTAGTTTGAACCCCTTGTTGCATAGCAACTTGGGTGTCCAGGATTATGCCCAACTTGGAGACATATGGTGCCAAGCAAAAGTTCAGCCAAGTCATAGGGGAATTGGCCATAAAGTTTGATATCTGCAAGCCTTGATAGTTAGAAAGATCAGTATGAAGTCCTCTTTTATACAGTGCCATAGCCCAGACATCCTTGACATTTCCTGGGAAGACTGAGTGATACACCATGTAATTGTGAAGCTTGACAACAAGTTCAAGAGTATGATCGTTAAGGGCTTTGACACACCATTTCTCCCAGCCATCTGGACCAGGACTAGGTTTATTGTTTCCCTTGCGAAGCATTGAGCGATAGTCTGAGATCAATGCTTGCCTTGGCCATTCGAATGGATGATTTTGGACCTTCTCTCGCACATTCACAACTGACGGCGTAGTCATCCATGGTTTCGGTACATCTGGTGGAGGTGGCCAGTCATATAATTTTGTAAAGTAGGCTCTTGTCTCTTCCTTAACCCTAGCCGGTTCAGAGACCAGTTCATCAGATCCTGGTTTGTTGACAACAAGCGGTAGCCCAGCAAATCCGGTAACAGTGTTAATAAGCTGTTTGGTTGACCCGGAGTATAGAGCCAATCCAATTCTTTGCCGGTCAGATTTCCTGCTCTGATCGTAGGCCTCCCACAAACGCTCATTGTAGAGTTCTTTGGCAAGATTTTTCCTTCTAGTCTTAAGCAAGGTTTCTGTGTTGTCTGAAGAATTTAGGGGAATTTGTCGCATGAACCGCTGAAGATAGATCATGGAGCCATGAGAGATTCGAGCAGTGTCAGGGTTACGCAGTAGATATAAGGCCCCACCTATGCACTTTTGTTCAGCTTGAAGAGCCTGAATCATGGGAGACGTTACAGTCGCCATTGCTGACATTTTCAAACTCAGTTTGTTGCATCCAAAGTGTCGTTCTGCACATTTGGTGAGTATCTGAGTCAGCCCTTCATATACATGAATCCAAGACAAGTCATCGACGATGTCTATTTTGAATAGTCCCATCTGTGTGGCCATCTCCTCGGCATCAGTTTCGAAGGATTTGAACAACATTTTCTCTGTGGCTTTTGGATAACAGATCCATGATACTCTTGGTTCAGGGTTCAGTGCTTCCCGAGAGACAAACGTTCCAAGTTTAGGAGTGGGTATAATGTAAGCACACACCGGTCTATGATCCGTAACAGGTATATAGTCCACCGTGGAGGTTGCAGCATGAATATGAGTATCCAGTATCCCACGAGATGAGGTGACTACACGATTGATGATGTTACCTCCCTTGTCGGTGTCTTTGGCTCGACAAGTCCAATTATTTTGGCATGAACGTTCAGGGTTCTTCTGCCATAGGTCTTGGGCATGAGTGGTTTCCAGGAATTCAAGGAAGAATCTTTGGTTGTCCTCCCCCGAAGAAGCACGTTCTATAGATGATACAGTTGCATTCAAGTCACCCGCCAATGACCAGCTATGAGGGGTGGAATTGCACAGCTCAGCCAGAGAGGTCCAGAATTCAGCACTGTTACTGCCCGGGTTCCATGGGGCATAGACTGCAATCATGCGATGCATAAATGCATTCCCTTTGCTATCAGACAAGGCCACATTGATTGCTAGAACCCTAGATTTGAGAATTGCTTTGGATATGGCAAGGCGTTGGATGACCTGAATATCATCCCGTATTCCTAGAATTACTCCCCACTTCCAAGTCCCAGTCATAGGATGAGAACGCTCCTCAAAAATTTTGTAGTTCTTGAGCGTAATTCGACCAGCTGTTGATGTCGACGACTTAAACTCAGAGATGACGAATGCCGATGGATTTCTATGTCCAATAGCGTTGTTGATATGTATGAGCTTCAAGGCATGGTGCATTCCATTCGCATTGAGAGCATAAATAGAGAATGAGGAAGATGCACAGCTAGGACCGAGATTAGCAGCAGTCACACTCCAAGAGAAAAGAAACAGTAATAGTATTAGCTTCGGGACATGGGGAACAGCATCCAAGAAAGTACATATGAATATGAGTCCTGAATAGAGAGCACAGCACAATAAGGATAGAGGGAGCAGGATGAACGACACGAAGAATGAATGAATGAGTGTAAGCACGGCTTACATCGATTCCGCACTCATATAACGCTGGGAGACCAGATCAGGCATGAGATATATATATAGATTTATATATATATACTGTAGACGTACGTAGGCTCTTCCTTCCTTCCCTTCACCCTGCCTTTTTTCTAGACGTTCCCCACTCACCGTAGACACACTTTGCTCACCAATACACCCCGTTCCTGTTTTGTGGAGTGATTCGTGAGTTGCACATTCAGTGAGGCTGTCTTTGGAAGATGACAGCCTTTCACTTTTTTTTTAAACATCAAACAGGGCGCTAACCGAACATCGAACTTAGACTCACATCCTCGCTACCCTCTTGAACGTTGAACTTGAACCATCTTGAACATTGAACTCGAACCATCTTGAACGTTGAACTCGAACCATCTCTCGAACCCTTGAACGAACTTTGAACGTTGAACGTTGAACTCTCCTTTCATACGGCCAAGTGGATACCTCGCCGAAGTTAACGTGCCTCCCAGGGCGATCACTCCCACTGTCCAATAGAACAACCAGACCACCACCTGCACCACGCCGTGTCCTTGTATCGCCCATGCCAGCGCCAGTACGAGCACTGCCTTCTGACTCCAAATCAGACAACGATATCATGACTTCGACCACGTCCTACGCTTCCCATAAGGGTGAGGCTCGCATCACGGCTGGAACGTCTCGCTCTATCGACTTGGAAGATCGTGTTGACTTTGAGCTCACGAGCAACCGTCCGAGTGACGACAACGAGTCCGATGACCTTGATAAGGACGATGTAGCTCCTGCTCTAAGTGCTCTTCCTTGGCTTGTTGGGGCTATACCTGCCCCTGCACCAGAGCTCGACTCTTCCTCATTGGCAGAGCCTCACTTGCTATGGCATTGCGCCCTGTCTGATCACAATATTTCTTCGGAATTGCCACGCATCCCCGTTACCACTATGCTTGACATTGGCTCTCCATTTGTTCTCATTAGGCCGGAAATAGTGAATAAAGTGGGCCTCAGAATTCGACGTCTACATGCCCCCATTACGATTGATACTGCGCTCCCTTCTTCCTCTTCGAAATCGGCATTGACCGAATACGTCCTGATACAACTCCATGATCGTGATAATTTGTTTTTCGCTCGCTCTACTCGCGCAATAATTACCCCTGGCCTCTGCACCGATATTATCCTCGGCCTCCCGTTCCTTTCCCATAATAATGTTACAATCAGCTCCGCAAGAAGATCTGCTGTCCACGAACCCTCCGGTTTCGATTTATTGCATCCTGTACTTCCACCACCTGCTCCCGTGCCTCATCCTACATTGAAAGAATCGTTGTTAGCTACTCGCAAAAATATTTCCGCACTACGTACTGAGCTTACCGCACATTGCAATTCCATCCGTGGTTCAATTGATGCTCGCTGTGAGCCCTTGAAGCCTTTAGATGTGATCGCTGCTGTTCGGGAGAGAATTGAATGCCTCGCCTTAGTTGATCATTGTAGCAAGCTCGAGATCAACGCTAAGAAGGCTTACGAAGACATTTTTCAACCTTTGCCTCATGTCGACGAAATGCCTGACAAGGTTACGTGTAAGATCGAACTGAAAAATGCTGAGAAAACGATCACCTCCCGTTCGTATACCTGTCCTCGTAAATTCCGTGCAGCATGGCAAACGCTCATCAAACAGCACTTGGATGCAGGTCGTATTCGTGAATCTTCGTCACCGCACGCTTCTCCCGCGTTCCTCATCCCTAAGCCTGACAGTACGGTCCTACCTCAGTGGGTTAACGATTACCGGGAGCTGAACGTGAACATTGTTACCGACAAATACCCGTTGCACCGTATCGACGATATCCTAGCTGATGCAGGTACTGGGAAGATTTGGAGTAAGCTCGACATGACTGACAGTTTCTTTCACACTCGTATGCACCCGGACAGTATACCTTTGACTGCAGTCTCGACTCCTTTTGGATTGTATGAATGGACCGTGATGCCTCAAGGAATGAAGAATTCCCCTTCTGTGCACCAACATCGAGTGAACGATGCTCTTCGTGATCACATAGGAAAAATTTGCCACATTTATCTTGACGACATTATCATTTGGTCCCAGTCACTGGAGGAACATCAGCAGCATGTCCGTTTGATCCTAGACTGCTTGCGAAAGGAGAGATTGTACTGCAATGCAAAAAAGTCTGAATTCTTTCGTTATGAGCTAAAGTTTTTGGGGCATAAGATCTCTACGAAGGGCATTGAACCTGACAATTCCAAAGTTGTCCGTATATTGAATTGGGCTGTACCGAAGACAGCTGGTGATGTACGCGCTTTCTTAGGGCTGGTTCGATACCTGGCGTCCTTCCTGCAGAATCTAGCCGAGTTCACGGCGGTCCTGACACCTCTGACCGGTGTAAAGAACACGGTTGCTATTAATTGGACCGAGGATCATCAGTCTGCATTTGATGCCATTAAGAAACTTGTTGTCTCTGCTGACTGCCTGACTGTCATTGATCATTTGAACCCTGGGGAGAACAAGATTTTCGTAACTACGGATGCTAGTGATCGCCGTACGGGTGCTGTCTTGTCATGGGGCCCCACTTGGGAGACTGCGTGTCCCGTCGCATACGATTCTATGCAGCTTAAGGGAGCACAGTTGCATTACCCTGTCCATGAGAAGGAGCTCCTGGGTATTGTTCGTGCTCTAAAAAAATGGCGTGCTGACCTGCTGGGAAACGAGTTCCAAGTGTTCACAGATCATCGTACTCTTGAGAACTTCCAGACACAAAAGGCATTGTCTCGTAGACAAGCACATTGGATGGAAGAAATGGCACAATTTGATATGACCATCAATTATATCCGGGGCGAAGACAATACTGTTGCTGATGCACTTTCTCAACTGCCTGATAATCCATCCGAACCTGTATCTGATGTTGACCCATCTGAAATAGATTGTTGGAAGTCTTGGTTAGAAGCTGGTAAACATTCACCTACCCGTGTTGGGGCCGTGCTACAATCTTCCTTATTGATATCGGCTGATGAGCGTATTTTGAAAGAAATCCGAGCCGGTTATCAGACTGACGAATTTTGCAAGAAGTTTGTGACCGGAGAGCGTATCATGCCCAATGTCCGTAATGTTAACGACCTTTGGTACATCGGTGATCGCCTATTGATCCCCCGTACTGGCTCCATCCGTGAACAGCTTTTCCGTTTGGCTCATGACTCACTGGGGCACTTTGGATCTGACAAGGCATATGGGGCTCTGCACGACGACTATTATTGGCCAAACATGCGCCGAGATCTGGAATTGTCATACATTCCCTCTTGTGAAGCTTGTCAACGCAACAAATCCCGTACGACAAAAATTCCTGGCCCTTTGCATCCATTACCCATACCCGACGAGCGTGGTGACAGTGTAGCTATTGACTTTGTTGGCCCCTTACCGGAAGATGGAGGTTTTAACTGTATCGCTACCTTCACTGATCGTCTTGGTGCCGATGTCCGCATGGTCCCTTGCCGTACGAACCTCTCCGCTGAGGGTATGGCTCAACTATTTTTTGACCATTGGTACTGCGAGAATGGTTTGCCCCTTGAAATTATTTCCGATCGCGACAAGTTGTTCATTTCTAAATTTTGGCGTGCCCTACACAAACTGACCGGGGTAAAACTGGCCATGTCTTCATCCTTCCACCCAGAAACGGACGGATCGTCTGAACGTTCCAACAAGACGATTGTACAATTCATTCACTACCATGTCGATCGTACCCAGAGAGGTTGGGTGGCTGCCCTTCCTCGAATTCGGTTCAACATGATGAACACGATTAACGCTTCTACTGGGTTCTCTGGGTTTCATCTGCACATTGGCAGATCACCTCGTTTGATCCCTCCTTTGGTACCGCAAACCTTCTCCACGTCAATCCCTGCTGAAGATATACGAGCTGCTCAGATTGTTGAACGTCTAATTACTGAAACTCAGTCCGCTGGTGATAATCTCATCGCTGCCAAAGTTAACATGGCGCATCAGGCCAATCGACATCGTTCCGCTGACTTCCAACCGGCCGTTGGTGATCGTGTGTTACTGAATACTTTCCATCGCAGAAGGGACTATGCGCAGAGTGGGTCCGATAAAGTTGCAAAATTTATGCCTCGGTTCGACGGACCTTACCTTGTAACACACGCCAATCCCGATTTATCCTCTTACACCCTTGACATGCCGAATTCACCTTCTCGCTTCAACACGTTCCACATTTCAAAGCTTCGAAAATATGTCCCTAATGACGACGACCTTTTCCCTAATCGTGAGCTACCCAGACCGGCACCTATAGTCACTGAGGATGGTATGGAAGAGCAACTAATTGACAAGATTATCGAAGAACGTCGCCGAGGTCGGGGCTTTCAATACCTTGTACACTGGGTCGGCTTCCCTGACTCACATGACAAATGGCTATCACGCACCGAACTCGAAGATTGCGCGGCGCTTGATGTTTGGCTTGAAAAGAAAAAGAAAGCACTTAAACTAGCAGGTACAACCGCTCTTCTCGGGGATGAGGAGAGTGTAAGCACGGCTTACATCGATTCCGCACTCATATAACGCCGGGAGACCAGATCGGGCACGAGATATATATATAGATTTATATATATATACTGTAGACGTACGTAGGCTCTTCCTTCCTTCCCTTCACCCCGCCTTTTTTCTAGACGTTCCCCACTCACCGTAGACACGCTTTGCTCACCAATACACCCCGTTCCTGTTTTGTGGAGTGATTCGTGAGTTGCACATTCAGTGAGGCTGTCTTTGGAAGACGACAGCCTTTCAATGAGGGAGCGTAAGTCATGTAGCAAGTAAAGGGATAGATAACACATGTACGGTTTAGAGACCCCGAGAATGGAAAGACTAGGTGAGAGCATGTATTGTGTTCGTCTACGGATGGAGCGGGGTCGAGTCCGACATCTTGATTCTAGTGAATCAGTATTGTTGGTGGAAGCGACCTCGTTTGCCCTTTTCCATCTTGACCCGGCTTGGTCGATCTGTTTTCGTTTTGGCGTCAGCATGGATTCGGGATCGACAATAATCAGAGGTGGGCAGGTTCTGACGGAGGTGTCAGGAAATGTAGCAGTAAGGTCTTGAGGGAGGTGATTCAGAGTAGCGAGACTACTGGTGATTCCACGGTCGATCTCGGTGAGTTGTTCGTCGGCCTCGTCAATCCTTTCGGAGAGCGCGTCGAGCAGGTGTTCAATGGCATTCTCTAGTTCGGAATTCCGAGCTACGTCCAACTTCCTGATGAGCGATTCGTGCTGTTGATACAGAGAGGATCGATAATCTGCTATCTGGGCCCTACGGTGTTGGGTCAGAAGTACAATCTGCACGTTTCATAGCGTTAGCCTTATCTGAGTGACAGCATCACCCAGCTGCTTGATAGTGTCCCCCACGATGTCCAGCCGTTGATCCATAATGGTGTAATTTGTCGCCGTTTCCCTACGAAACTCGTTGATTTCGGATTCGAATTGAGCGAGCCTGGCTTCGATTGTTGTTATCTTGGAGAGCTTGATTCCGTTCTCGAAGAGTAGAGAACGAAGGGTTGGAGGGATAATTGGCGGAGTAAGCGGAACGGATGAAACCGAATTGGCTATGGTTGGTTTTGAGTTATGTAGCGTCATGACGGGTTTTAGTTCGCTTGCGGTCAGTCGATGAGTGTTTTCCGCGTATTAATGCAATAGTTCGGAGTGGAATTCAGAGAAAATAAGTGGTAGAGAGGATAGACGGCATAGACTGGGCGGGGGTGGGGTTGTTGATGGTGGTTGTTGTTGTTGTTGTTGTTCCTTGCTTTGATAGCAACATATCTCTTTTTCTGGCATCCCATTTATTGGTTTGGTCTATTATTTGTTTGTGGATATTCACACATTGCCTGATATTGCTCAGTGTACGTATATATTTCAAGTCCGAGATTTGTTCTGTGTAATGATTCAATGTATGTAGAAATACAATTAGGTATAGGTGAACGAGAGACAAAAGTGTCGCTATGCCTGAGGACCCCACCCCATGGTATTCCACACCTCTCTCGCAGCCGCTTCCTTCGCCAATTTCTGGCTACCGGCTTGCCCAGTTCCGGTGATATGGCCGTTTACTAAAAAAAAAAGGTGTTATGATATTCTGTGTAGCCGATGTGATTCCGAAGATTTACTCACAGAGACACTGAGCAGTCCATGTGGGCGAGTGGGGAGGGCCTTGACTGTTCGCACTGTATGTAACGACGAATCCTTTCTGAGCTGCCGTTTGATGAATAAGTTGCAGCGTAATGAGGGAACTGATACTCGGAGCAGTCTGGGCCATGGGTGGTGGAGATGACGGATTAAAAGACGGCATTGGTGGTGGTGATTGGGAGGGTTGTGTCGGCATACCCTGTGTCTGCTGTTGCTGTTGCTGTTGCTGTTGCTGTTGTGGTGGACTAGGCATACTAGCAGGGTCGTGGTTGGGGTCTATCAGGCGAGAAATCCAATACTGTACGTCGTTCATTCCGTTGCGAATGTACAGCGCTCCAATGAAGGTGTTGAAGAAAGTACGGAGTTCCTGTCAAAGATCAGAGTTCATCCACATGAGGTCAAGCAGCTTAGTTACATTCGGGTCATCCAAAACGGTGCGGGGATGTGCGAGGATCTTGTTCTTCAATTGGTAGCCATCGATCCATCGCAGGATGACCTCGTCTGATAACGTTTCTTCTTTCCTTTCCTGAAGCATCGCTCACTTCAGTATCGGAACGGTTAAAGGAACTGGACTTCGTACCTTAATATCTCCCGCAGACAGAGGCGAGTTCACATGAAAGAAATGATCTGTGACCACAAGGTCGAGCATTCTCTTGCCCAGCTCTGCCAGGCGCTCAGTGTTGCCATATTCAGGATTCCATACACTTCCGGCGGGCTGAATGGTACTATGCGTATAAACATCGAGTATGATGTTGTTGTCGCCGCGGATCGTTGGGAGGGGTGGGAGAGATGGATCCATTATCAAGAGCGATGAAGAGATGCGTTCGATATTATATAAAGCCCTTTTAGCGCTGAGAATCAGCTTCACGGCGAGTTATCAACACGCGGATCAAGCAAAACAGGCGCCTCGGCGTTGAAGGACCAGTTGACGGACGAGGGAGTCAACTCGCGGACTCGTTCACTTACGCAGAGAGAAGTTGAACTAAGAAAGCGAAGGCCCAGCAGTCAATTTACGTTCAACGGAATTGTGAAACCCTTGTAAGATTTGATAGTAGCTGGGAGGTGGAATTCGACGTAGTCAGGGCAGGTCGAATAACGATCACGTGGAGTGTGACAACTCTTCCTTGTACTTTTCTTCTCTCGACACTGCTCTCTCAACTGTTGCTCCCTCTTACCTCTCGGCCTCTGTAAATATCCTGCTTTAGAACGTATAGACATCTCTTGATTCTGGAGGGAAGTATTGTCATGTCCGCAGCCCCAACAAACCCTCCACCCCAGGTAGTTCTCAGAAGAAAAGAACCATTGATTCCGGAGGCATTCTTGGACGTGCCTACTCAGCGCCTATACTGCCTGAGCCTGGGAGCCTTCATACAGGTATATTGGATTCTTCATCGTTGTGCCATCTTTTCCTCATGACGCATTGTCCCACAGGCCGTGAAGCTATTCGATTTCTTCCGGTACATTGCATCGTCCGATGAAAATCAAGGCTTCTGTGTAAAATGGCTGGTCATAGACATCATGTCCTGCCTATTACTCTCACAACTACGCATTCCTCGCCTAAATTACGCCACTTCCGTGGTGGTGTTGCAAATTATTGCTTTGTGTTTCTTTGATGGGCTCATGTTTGGTGGTGTCAGTTTAAACGTGTCGAGAGGTGTTGGTGAAAACAGCTCATTCTCGGAGGGATACTCGGGTGCGTGCCAATAGTTCCTTTTCTCGGTCCCTTCTTGATGCCTAGTCCAGGACGCGGAGATTTGCGTGCTACGCCTCAAGCATGGAGTTATTTGGACTACCTAACGCCTTTCTTTTTCGGCGCGCTTTCATCTTCATACAGTGCTTCCGGAGATTCACATCTTCTCGGTCAGCATACTGTTCGGATGTCGCCTATAAGCACAGCGAACCTCAACCCCAATGGCCTGACTTTTTGTTTATCCTCGCCTGGAGATGTTGCACTCGTCCCCGTTCTTCTTAACAACACCAATCCTTCATCTCTGCGATACTCTTTGACACCTTTGGGACAATCTCGGGATAGTGGCACGGAATATTTTGATTTGTCGTCGAAAGAGTTGAAGGCTATCGAGCAAGCACGTTTAGATGCGCTACAATTGGCCAAGCCTTCAGCCCTATCCATTGATGACGATGAATACGATGAATACGACGACGACGAAAGTAATGGTCACGACGACGAGCAGTCTTCTCTGCAGAAAACCCAGTCCCTGGTGCACATACGACTTGCAAAACCTGGTACAGTTCATTTAGAGCGTATTCTTGACGCATCAGGTATCGAATCGCGACTAGTGTATCCAGCAGAAGTTACGGTGGTTCCGTGTCCACGAGTGGCGTTCGTTGGAGACAACAACCTCGACATTCGCTGCGCAGGAGAAGATCCCGACCACCAGCTTATGATTGACATCAGTGGTATCGCTCCCTTGAGTCTGAGGTGGTTCAAGATGATAAATGGAAAACAGGAAAACTTCCTAGTAGAGGGCATCGAGAGCAACCATGATACGGAACAGGAAAGAATAGGCGTGGAGGTGACTCGAAGACGGTTGATACCTTCACAGCTACAGGTACCACTCTCGGTATCATCTGATACGGTGGGGACGCACCTTTATGCACTGGATGAGGTTATGGACGCGGTGGGTAACATTGTTCGCGTCGGCTCTGATTTGCCATCATCGACATCAGGACCGGGTGAATCTTTCAGCACTACGACTACTCGTTCCTTTCAGGTACTCCGTCGCCCAGCGGTGTCATTCAAGCATTGCGGCCCTGGCAATCCGACTCCCCTTCTCATTGGTTCCCAAGCATCATTAACCATATCGGCAAACGAAGCGGATCCATTCGACTTACCTTTGGAAGTTACGGTCGAATACCAACCCTCACAAGGATCAGATAGCGACAATCTCGATGTGAAGCGTTCCAAGTCATGGAAGAAGACATTGTCGACAAAGGGCAACCGAAGGGATGTTAATATTCAGGTCGGTGCACCTGGCGAATATTCAATTGAGAAGGTCAAAGGAAAGGTAATAACAGCTTCATTGATTTTTCAAATAACGCTCACCCGCTCTCGTAAAGTGGTGTAAAGGTGACGTCCTTGCCCCAGAGACCTGCCAAGTCGTCGAAAGGCCTCTCCCCTCCGCTGAGATAGATTGGAAAAAAATTCACGAATGGTGCGTCAGATAGTGTATTTAAGACCCGCTGTTAATCCTACACATAGTTCTGGGGACACCGGCGTTTCTGCGGCGCTTGTATTGCACGGAACGCCACCATTCCACGTCTATTATTGCATCCAGCAAGATAATGAGCCACCTCGTAATATAACGAAAACCTTTGCAACGTCCCGTGGAGAACTGACTATCCAGCCGGAACGCAGTGGACATTATGTCTTCTCGTTTACTCACATCAGTGATGCCCACTATAGGAAAGTGAAATTAGACGGCCCTAGTATCGATCAAATAATTCACCCTCCTGCATCGGCCGATTTTGCTGGCGGGGAACGAAGTGCTACGAGGAGCAAGAGGCAAATGAGTAGTTGTGAAGGTGGTTCAGTCGATGTCGATGTAGATCTTCGGGTAAACTCATTTATCAAAATATTATTGCGATACTCATCTTTGCTCCTAGGGCTCTGGACCTTGGAATCTCGAAGTTCAAGTTGTTGGGCCTAAAATTTCGGATACACTGCTAATCACGGATATCGAGACTTCAAGGAAAACTCTCCATATACCAGTTCCAAAACAAGTGGACAGGACTGGCGGGACTTTTGAAATTGACCTCGGTGAGCATCTGGCTTCGTATATTCAACGATGCGCATTGACATGGCTCGTGTATAAAAGTCAGTATAGAAGACAAGTACAAGTGCAAACGACCCATATCTGTGCCCGGCATTTCTGTCAACGTCAAAAGAATCAAGGTATGCTCAAACGGCTACATCCAACGACACGCTCATTCGTATATTTGCGTTCAAGTCTACCGTGAAGTTTTATGGTGAACCCGACAAACGGCATGTTACCGTGCTGGAAAAGGAGAAGGCTAGTTTACCTCTGCGTCTAACTGGGGATGGAGTGAGTACATCATATTATGTTATGAAGGTAGGATAGTTGACCTGATGCTTGCAAATTAGCCGTGGAGGTTGAAATACCGTCGCGTGGAGGTTCCACAACAAGTCTTGACAACAACTCTAACAACACCAAATGACTTTCTTCGTGTCACAGATAAAGGAACATATGAGATTCTGGAAGTAAGTGGTATCCTCTACCTCTCTGTACGTTGCCTGATAATATCGGGATAGGTCTCCGACTCGCAATGTCTAGGCTCTGTTATCAAAGATGGTTCAACATATCGCGTAGACTGGATCCCCAAACCGTCTGCCAAACTCTCTCAGGACACGGAGGCAACATACGAACCTTACAACGGCTCCTACATACTTCCACCTATTTGTGAAGGTATGTCTGATAATGTCGAGCTTGACCTTAGCGGTAAGAACTCTGCCATCGATCTACGATTCCATGACGATGCTAATCCGGAAAGCAGGACGTCCTCCTTTTGAGATCATGTATAACATCGCGCAAAATAGTGAGACGGGGGGAACAAGGCTCATCGATCAACCAACGTTCAATAGCATACAACCCCACACGCGTCTCCAGCTTCAGACATCAAATCCTGGACGTGTATACTACGAAGTGAAGCAGATTGGCGACTCATCGTATCCTTTGGCGAAGCATCGGAATGCAGTCATTCCCCGGTCAGAACGACTGTTGTTTGAGCAACAGGTATCCATGCGTCCCTCCGCCCAATTTAAGAACCGCAACCGGGTCCCATACTGCCTCAATGACGCGTTCACACCTCTGGATCATCTGTCATCCGATGGAATGATTCTGTTCCAGGGCACTCCTCCTTTCAAACTCCGGATGACCATCAAAAATGTCGCTACCAGCATTGTGGATACGAAGACAATCGAAACGTACAGTTCTGCCTGGAAGATTGATTTGCCTTCATATCATTTCACGAGTGTCGGCGCGCATCTTGTTACTATTGACTCCGTGTCTGACGCGTCGAGCTGCGACCATGCAGCGTTGGACCCTCTTGCGAGTTCTATCTGGGTTGACGTCGCAGAAACGGCCGCTGTCGTTCCCTTCGACAAGCGTGAAGACTACTGTATTGGTGATCTGGCACAATTCCAGCTTGAAGGTATCCCACCATGGACCATTGGGTAAGGTTTGTTCTGAGATAGAGATCTTAGTGGCTGAAACATATTTTTCTTAGATACCGCATCAATGGACGCGCTTACACCCAGGAAGCTACGACTTCGCCTTTCTCACTGAGTCAGCAGCAGGCCGGAGAATTTACAATTACCTCCATTTCGCATCAACAAAAGATGTGTAAAGCAGTTGTGACCGATCTACGCTTCACCGTACACCCACTGCCTTCTGCTCAAGTTGGTCATGGAAAACGAATCTATCAAGATATCCATGAGGGTAGGTCATGCATTTGTTTTGTTCCTATGTCGCGATGCTTACTATGTGATGCAGGTGATCAAGCTGAAATTGTCTTTACCCTTATCGGCGAACCGCCATTTACGTTCACTTACCAAAGGTCTGAGCCGGTCACGAAGAAGAGTGGTAAACCTGGAAAGGTTCTCGAGACCCACACTGTCTCCCGAGTAAACTCGAAGGAGTATTCAATCTTTTCTGCTCTAGAAGGTGAATGAATATCGTTTTCTACCTTGTCCGCATGCTAAACCTGTTATTTAGGCACGTGGACAGTAACTTCAATATCTGATCGCTATTGTCGTTACCCTGCATCTCACTCGGACGCAGGAACAGAGAAACAAAAACGCTAAATATACTTTGGTTCGATCTTTGCATAGTGCTATCATATTTGTATCATACCTTCATTGTAGTATTTGCTTCACGCATCAGAAAGACTCGACAGTTTGCACGTTTATCAAGTTTTGATATACATTTCAGTTTTCTTCGCCCCACACTCTACCGCGGCATTACTCCTCTGGGAACTCTAAACTTGTGCAGAGGAAATGTAGAACCATTTAGAGACTAGAAAGCATACGTTAGAAGAGATGCTTTTTAGGTATTGTAAACACTTGCCAGATGGATCAATGGGCGCAGGGGCCTTCCTAGAGTCAGGGGGAATGCTGGTGTATGCGGGGTCATCCCGTCGGATGAATCCGGGGGAATTCTGAATAGTGATGTTGCGGCTAACGTATGTCAGTAGACGAGGTAGGCAGACAAGGATAGATCCTACATGGACAGATCGTAAGTGGCGGTCTTGGCCGGGCTCTCGCCAGTGATGAGACGACGCCAGGCTTCGTGGCACTCGTGGACAATTTCAGTAGCATACTTCTTATTCTTCGCTTCCCCGGAGAAGGCGAAGGTATTTTCGGGTTTGCCATCGGGAATTTTGTAGATCCTATCAAACGATGTTAATGGCGTGAACATGATAATAAAGGAGGCACGCCATACCTGAACCACTCATTGGTAGCCCTGATCAAGCCAGGCAGGTGCCTCTCTACATCCTCAATGTCGTTTAGCTTGGAAGCCAAAGGATCCTGGACATCGACGACGATGACCTTCCAGTCGGTCTCGCCTTCATCCAAGAGAGCCATGATGCCGAGAACTTTGACTTGTTTGACCTGGCCAACGTAGCCGACCTGTTCGCCGATCTCACAGACATCGAGAGGGTCGTTGTCACCCTTAGCCTTGGTCTCAGCGTGAGTCTGCGAGGGGTCCTCCCAGGTCTACGAGATCAAATTTGATCATCACCGATGAAACAGTTGGGGCGACGGGGTACACCTACCTGGGGGAACGCGCCGTAGTTCCAGATGTACCCATGGTGGGGGAAACAGTTGCGCACGTAGCGCAACCTGCCCTTCTTGATGTCCTGCTTGATGGGATTGAAGGGCTCTTCCTTGGAGATCTCCATCTTGGCGTTGGTCCAGCGAGGAACCTCGACGATCATGTTGAAGATTCCCGAGTTCTGGTCTGCAAAGAGAGGGATATCATGGAAGGGCGAGACGACCGAGCCATTTTGTTCGATGAAAACGCGATGCTCTGGACAACAACGACGTTCACGACTATCAGGGAGTCAAGAAATAGGCGCCTACCGAGCGTGTTCGCAGAACCGATAAGACGAGGGGTGTACTCTGCAATTTCCAGTAAATTCAAGGGGGGGGGGAAGCCAGGAAATAGGCAATGTACTTACGGGAAGTCATTCTTGGTGGAGGTTGGGAAGAAAGGAGTCTGAGTTGATGTGCAAGTCGCTCTGCCGTATTTGGCTTTGAGGCCATCCGCCGGAGATTCTAGGAGATATTTGCAATGTTCCTCAATGTCTGGCGCAATGTGGGCATTTTCTAAATACCACCCACCTGTCTCTTAGTTATCGAAGAGAGTGCCCGGAGTAACGAACCATTGGGCCACATCTACTTGAGATAGCCGAGTAAAATTGTTCAGACACGAGTGATGCCGCGGACTGCCACTTTACTCCGGCCGTTGTCGGACGCAGTTATACAAAGCTTTTGAACCAAACAAATCTATTCTACGCTAGACCACCTTGAACAAGAATGTCCGCTTCCTTCTTCTCCTTTACGCGAGGATTTGAGAAGCCATTGTTGAAATCTAAACGCAGCAATAGCCGTTCAACGTGTCGTCGAACGTCCGCTGGTACACCCTCCGATCCCTTGGCCATCTTCGACACGTTATAGCTTGTGTAATTAGCAACGCTCGCGTTCATGAGTATCGATTTTGATGTGTCCATGGTCGTAAACGGTTGTTGCGACGTTGATAACGAGAGCTGATCATAGAATGCGCTCAATAAACCATGAAGTGTCTGGTTTTCCTCAAATCAGTCGTACGTAGAAATTGACTTGAAAATAGCACATTACCTCTTTGATCTCTAAAACAATCTGGTGACGTTCCTTCACCATCGCACCGACCTCCTCATCCTCTCCCTTCAAACTACCTTCAAATAAGAGCGCGGGAAGAATATCGCCGCCCCACCGCTCCACCTGGGCAACAAAGCGTTCACAGACTTCAAATATGGGGAGAAGAATGGCAGTCAGCGAAGAGTTAGTCAGTAAGCATCCTGTCAATAGTCGATCAAGGTACATCGAATGGATAGCGCGGAGACTTGTAAAGTCAAGAGTCTGGTTGACCGCACTGATTGACGGCGGCAGAGGGCCTGAAGTAGTCGCAAGAGACTGTATGGAGCTAGAGTTCGCCATCCCTCGGGTACCCTCCTGTCCCAGCATTTTCTTTAGGCGACCGTATTCCACGTCAATGACATCCATCATAACATAACCCAAAAAAGTGTCCAAAAACCAGCCCATGTCACGAACAACACCCCACCCACATCTGAGGAGTTCGGTCCTGGCCTTTAGGTCCTCAACGGTACCTCCCTCTCCTAGACCTGTCCAACGTCGCCTCGCACGTTGGGAGTTTGACAGGGAGGTCCAGCAAGAGTGTATTCGTGTATGGGTCTTTCTTAGAGAAGACAGATAAGCAAAAAGTGTACCATATGCAGCAAGATCGGAAGCGTGGAGAAATAAGTCTAGTGGCCAAGATACAATATAAGTGAGATCAAGGGGCGTGCCCAACAGGCTGGAATTGAAGAGAGTGGGATCGATAGTGCCAGGGAAAGCATGCGTAGTAGATGGAGAAGTTGATTTGGGCGGAATAGTAGGTGCTGCTGCAAGTGAAGGTAGAAGGGGTCGAAGAGGACCGGCAGGCATAGAGAAACGGAGGTGAGAAAGGGAAGGGTCGTGTTGCGCGGTTGTTCCGAGCGATGCCCGTAATAAGGCGAGGTTTAGATCTTGCTCGCGAATTATTGCCGAGCCCGAATGCATGGTTAATCGAGAAACTTTCATCCGTTCAATCTCTAGTATGAGGGATAAACTGAACTCTCCGTTGCGTAAGAGGAAGTAATTGGCGCTATGGTCGATTGCATGTTAAACGACATGAACTAGAATAGAAGGAAGGGTCGTACAGAGAGTCGACAGCATCATCGACGTCTTTACGGGTCAAGACGTTCAACCATAGCCACTCGCTAACATTGGTCCTAATTTGCGCTATAACATTATCAAAGGCGTGGCGATCTTCCGGAAAAACATGTTCAAGAAGGGAGGTATGTTCTTGTGCCAAGTTTCGAGGGAGTTGTTTCTGCCACTTGGCAGCTTTCACTGTCGCTATGGCGCGTCCGACATATGCGATCGACTCCAGTGACTGGGGGGAAATACAGGCTGGCACGCTTCCATCGTGGAGGACGTAGCCTTCCGAGGCAAGAGAGTCCACGGCGACAAGGGATCCATGCACAATGAACGCAGTAAGTTGTGTTCTCCAAACACTTTGAACTGCAAGAGATAGGCGAGACAAAATACTGGCCACCCTACTAACTCCTGTCTTTGATCGTTTGAGGAGTAGATCGATGAGGGGACCCGGTTTCCAATGGGGTACTGCCTCGATTTCATCCATCAATGAAAGCAGGGCAGCGAAAGGCGCGTCCCACTCGGCGAAAATAGCACGGACGGAGGATAATGGTACAAATGACCCACTGGCAACTAGATTTGCATCGCGCTTAAGGACTTTTTCTTCCGTGGAGATGACAAGGGCCTCGTACTCGTCTTTGAGTATGCGGCTGAGTGTCGCACAAAGCGCACATATGTAACGTGAATGGGACTGAGAGAGTACGTTGCATGATTTCTTCAGTTTTCGGTATCGAAATGAGGTCTGGCCTAGGGATTCAAGGCACTGTTGCTCGCCTGGGTGAAGAAGTGGGATAAAAGCTGGGTGTAACTTGTGGTCGATGGGAAACAAGGAAGACTCGTGTCCGGCAAGAATAAGAAGTACTTCTGCGATCATAGCTAAAAGATCTTCAGCGCACAGAACACGGAAAGAAAAGGCTCACTTGATCAACACTTGGTCGTGCTCGTAGAGTCTTGGCAACTTGGCAAAACGCGCTTGTCACATTGTGTCACATTCCCGGAATATCCGTCATCAATTCCGAAGCACCGTGGCTGTGCTCCGGTCCTATGTCGTGAACGTATTACTCTGCCGCCGCAACGCATACGGAATGGACCATACGAATTACCCTGCCATCGTCAATGCCCCAACTTTCGACCTTGACGATGCCTTCTCCGACGGCGACGACGTGGGCTTCGAATTCTCTCCAGATGTAATCAGGGAAGAAATGGTCCGAACCAGGTCTAACGGAGAGTTCATTGAGGACGAGGACGAAGAACCACAGAGTACATCCAACGGATTCTTCCATGGACATGATGCGTCCGTGTCTACTCTCGATATGGATGGCGCCGGCGTTTCTGCATCTTCAGTGCCGTCTACATCGTCTCCTCCGATCTCTCCGGATGGCTCTCCTCAGTTTGTGTCAATATCGTTGTCACGCTCTACCTCTGGTGCAGAGGTCAACGATGACGAAAAGCAGCATGAAAAGGCTCCTGAAACAGAAGAGGCTGCGACCGAAGAAGAGACTTCGACCTATCCAAATGTCCAAATTGACGTATCTCAGCCCCCTTCACACAGAGTGACGCTTTCCGTCGATTCTAATCACTCTCGCGCCTCAACTGAACACCAAACACTTCAATTAGATTCCCAATCTCCCCGACCTTCTTCGGACATGTTACCTCCTCATTCCGCTCCGTCTGCGCAGTCGCTGCCTGTATCAATGCCGGAGCGATGCGATGCGCCTTCGACATCCACCTCATCATCGTCTGTTTCCGTGCCCGGTGCTATTACTGCATCGTCGTCGTTGCCTAACACTCAGCCTTCCCACCTTGCATTGCCTCAAACATCAAATGGCCATAGACAGACTCGGTCCGCCGGACCTAGCATACTGGAAAAGGTCATGAGCAAGACAAGACCTTCATTTTTGCCTCCAAAAAGCCGCCAGGAAGATAAAAAGCATATGTCAGATTGGCAGTCTATGATGAAGCAGAGTCGCGCCGCAGGTAGGGAACTACTATCAGTTTATCACATCTTTTTAATGTATTCTGCTAGCTGAGAAGCGCAGAAAGGCTTTCGAAGAACGTCGGATCGTTCGTGAAAGAAAGATAGATGAATCTATCCATCTATGGGAAAGAGATATCATACCAGATTGGCGAGTTGTCAACAAGAATCCCGCTCTTCGAAGGATGTGGTGGCGAGGTATACCTTCAAAATTACGTGCTTCCATGTGGGAACGCGCCGTTGGCAACCCCTTGGCATTAAATAAAGGTGACCTACCTCATATTCGATTACGTCTCTCTAACGCACCTGTAAAATAGATAATTATCGCGTGTGCCTATCACGCGCCAAAAGGGCTCTCACGGGCGGAACGTTCCCTCAGGCAACTCTCGAGCTCATAGAAAAGGATATTTCTACTACGCTTCCTGCGCTTCATATTTTCCATCACGAAAAGGGGCCCATGTATACCGATTTGAAAGACATGCTTTTTGCCTGGGTAGTCTCTCGAACGGATGAAGGATTGGGATATACCCTAGGTGCGGCGAGAATTGCTGCGATGTTGTTGATCAACGTACCTCTCCCGCAGGCCTTCGTGGTCATGCGTAATCTATTAGAGCGCCATTGTTTACGAAGCTTTTTCGGCGGAGATGGAGCCAGAGAGGATGTGAGTCGTTGTTCCACACGGTGAACCATTCGTACTGACAATTGAACCAGGTTGAGGCCTATTATAGGTATATAATAGCATATGCTCCCGCTCTTTTACGCCTCTGACGTCGCAACTTAGAATATTCGATACTTTACTTGCGGATGGAATGCCGAAAAGTATGATGCTTCCATTCTCTAGACGGCATGAACTGACATGTTCGTGAATTTCAAGTCTACTTTAACTTTAAACAACATCAAATATCTCCTGCATCGTATCTCCCCGACTGGCTTATACCGCTGTTTCTCGACCACCTGCCATTTGAAGCTTGCGCGCGCGTATGGGACGTATTGATCCTCGAGGGGGACTCGTTTCTGTACCGGGCCGCCTTGGGCATTCTCGCTGTTCTGGAACCGAGGTTATTTTTCCCCGATAAAACAGAGCTTTTAGAACTTCTCAAGTATAGATCCTTTACTATTAGCTAAATAAGTGATTGACCCCGTCTTCTTTATGTCTACAGGGGAGAAAACAAAGCTGCTATTGATGTAGCCACGCGGGAAGGTCAGAAACTTGATGGGGGGAAATACGAAATATACGGAGTGGATGAAGAAACCCTTTGGGACCGGATTGACAGCATGGATGATTGGTGGAAGGAGAGTACCTGGACTCGGTTGATACAGCGCGAACTACCCGATTTGTGATTGGCCCTTGTAATTGTACCTATTTCTATCTATATAGTACTAAAAATAGAGGTGGTGGTCGCGTTAAGGTCTGCAAAGGTTTAGTTTCGTTCAGCATGGATAAAAACATGTTATCCCACAAACTGCGGGCCGGGCAATGTGGACATGCTCAAAAAGAGAAGTCAGGTACTAGGTCAGGAGGGAGGAAGGTTTTTGTCAAGCTGTTCCGATCGATGTCCGGAAAAGGGCTACAGTCCGTATAAGACTTGAAGAGCCAAGGTTGAACTTTCAGCCTCTTTCACGGGTGCCTTGAGTCTGCACCTTGTCTTTCCTTCATCCTGATTGTTTTTAGATGCTGTGAGAGTCTGCACTTCTTCGCTATGACAATAATCAGGGCGTAGGTCATTGTCTGTGAAATAACTTCGTCACCTTGAAAAGGTTCCTTGCTCGCGAGATACTATATGTTGAGGTATAATAAGAAGACGCAGGGTTGACTGAAATATGAAATTAGTTGTATTCAACCCAGATCTTTCATACGTATCTTAGTTATGATATTCAAAGCCCCGGAATTTGTGTCCACGGAAATTGGAAGTAAATATTGGCGCTCAGTCTTGAAGCAGGTGATTAGAGCCGGAATAGCCTATGATTTTACTTCCTGCCTGCCGCAGGAGCGATGGGCAGTCTTCAGGCGATGTCACAACCGCAGTGACGCCTTTGGTAATAGCGACCATGTCAGTTAAGGGCTTCCTTATAACAAAGGTGCTAAGGACATTGTGGTAGGTGCTGAGGCCAACAGACCGAGCCCTCATATGATCAACAATATCCTGTCCTTTTCAAGAGATATATCGCAGAAACGTCGGAGGGAAATCTGCGACTCGAACTTTAGCGACCTGTGTGCGCCAGTGATCGTCGATCGATGATCATCGAAATTATCTTTTCTGTTGACAAGGATCATCACAAAGCCCGGGCCCCTTGATGAGTCAGACGAAATGTTTCCTTACCATGATGATGATTGCACGCCATAAAAACAGGAAAGTCACCATCCTCCAGGATACCACGGATGCTTCCCCTGTTGCTGATAGCCAAGAATAGACTAGGATCCCAGGTTTCATGTTAGGCGAAGTGACGCCCTGCTTGGAAGTATGAAAGCAGGAACGAATTGAATTGTCCCGTAAAACCGTACTCCCCGGAGAGACAGCCGTAAACCCTTCCCCCGCGACGCAGCTCACATGTGAAATATATAGATCGATTGGAGCCTGCTCAATACAAGTACCATTCTGATATGACCGTTATCAAGACGCAATGTGTACATGCACGCACGGGATTGATTACAATTTCAAAAGACCACGGCCAGCCTTTCCTATCTTCCTTTCGGCGCGGTCCGCCTGTCGTAATCGCGTCTGATGACTTGGTTCATGCAGGGTGCGAGATCAACGAAAAGGAGAAGAACCAGCCTAAGGAGTCGAGAGACAAGGCGGCTTTGAGCAGTAAATGGTGGTGATAGGGAGTGTAACATTTTTTTCTCGTTAGGCATAAGCGATAGCGGTCCCGCCGCCCTGGACACGACATTTCCAGCTGTCAGTCTGGCCATTGAAAGTGACATTGAAAAAGGGAGACAAATTAATCGAGAGTTCGAGGTGGCGATAAACGGAGAGAGGATTTTGGGAAAGTTTAAATTTCTGGCAACGATTGGCGAGCCGCTCTTCTACCTTGGTACAAGGCCATCCAATATCCACCTTTCAACGCAGGGGAAGGCCCTTCAATCGTGATTCAAATTGAATAACTTCGCACCATCCGAGTGGTCGAAGCAAACTCGTAGTATCGTCAATCAAGGTGTACACGTGCATAACTCCACACATCTTGAGGTCCTCAGACTACCCTGAACCATGAATGTAAATGTACCAGAGATAAGGCAGTTGACCGCATAGAAACCGCACAAAGTCCAAGGGGTCGGGCTCATGCAAAATGAATACGTCTGCCCACATAACCAGGGTACATATCACAGCTCTCTGACCATTAGGGTCGTCAACGATTCGTGATGAACAGTGTACCTGAGAGATTTGTAGGAACCGAGGTCAAGTTTGTCGGACTTTAGGAACTGGACTCAGTCAAGTTGACAGTTGTCGTCGGGAGCGGGGTGTCGGGCCGGCCACACAAATGACACTGATTACGTTTCACCCACGAGGCTTGCCGAACATCGCCTCAAATGTTCAACATAATTGATTCTCCAGGCCCGTACAGCGCGCCGAAGCAGAAGGATTCCAGATGTTCGTGCATTGTTCTACAGATTAAAATAATTTACATTGATGCAGATACCAGTAAACGATGTGCGAAACCGTGTCCATGCCAAATGATTGAAAATAAGGTTAGTGCGTTGGTCCTTGGTACTTAGTGGTCATCTGCGCCTGGATGCCCCCATCTTACAGTTCTCGTAACGCCATTTTGCCATGTCTCAACCCGTCGGCGAGCGAGGAGTGACATTGTTGACCTGTCCGTGCCAACGAACCCTACTCCGCCAGATTGTATAGCCGCATCAATGAGGACAGGGTACCTATCGTGGCATGAGTATGTCAACGTATGAGTACATCAGTCAAATGGACTTACCAGTCTCCGAGCAGTTCCTTCGTGCGAGAATGATCTGGAGCGAACCAACCCTGCTCTGCTACCTCCTGCCACCAACTCGCGTTTCTCTCATCACTTGTCACTACGACATGTTTGATGTCCTGCCCTTTTGTTGCCATCAATTCGTCTTTGACTTCCTGTACCCGCCTAGCAATGACAGGAATAGATGCAAAGCAATCTGTTAGCGGCATATCGACACAATAGCGATCAAAGTCGTAATGGCGAACGTGGACGCTGATGTACTGTTGGGTGTTAGCTAGCCAGAAGAATTCTATGTGGTCGGAATCATACCGGAGGAGTAAGTTCATCGTCTTCATAACCGAGGGCCCGATTTATATACACGCTCGCCAGCCGTTCCAGTGAAGGAACCCAATGCATATACTGCGCGACGAAGCGCCACGCAGGACTGAAATCGAGTTCCCACTCATTCGACTATGGTGATTCTCAGCTTGGCGTGATTTTCGGACGATATTTTTACTCACCTGTTGTGCACAGACGTAATATAAGTAGTCATAACAGAGCATCTGCTCATCAGGTGGCAGCGAAACATTCGTGGCAGGCGAGGGTAGTGGCGTCACAAGGTTGGCATTTCTCGTTTCGGGGTATGCGAATCTCGCTAATGCCCAAAAAGTCGTGGCATAGTCATGTTCATAGTCTTGGTACAGCTTGATCCAGCCGGGCATCTTGGTATACGAAATATCTGGTTTGCGGGTCAGTATGTGTGCGTCAACAGCAGGGTTTCTGCATACCCAATCCAAGATGGTATAGAACGGGGCTCCCACGCGGATGTGGCTCATAAAACTGCGAAGATTCCCAAACATTCCAACACCCCAGGTTGTCAAGTTGGTTACTGCCCGGATCTTTGACGTCCCGCCACTCGATGATCGGCTTGTTTAAGGCTTTCCGAAGACGCGGAACATCAAAAACATCACCGAAAGCAATGGGGGGCACGGAACCACCAATATGCGATGGCGTAAACATTGGAATGACGGGCACTCGGTCAGTGATCATTCCCAGATAGATCAAATTAACCTGAAAAAAAGCTCAGTCCGTATTGATGGATACTTTGCAGGAGATTGACGAACATAAGTCATCACGTCGTTTGCTACGTAGGGTGTTGGCGGTCAGTTGTCCATCTCGGCTCAGCAACGAAATAACTCACTCCAACCCGCAGATATCCAAGACGTGATGTACTGCACGTCGGGACGAAGGTTATCTGAACAGCATTAATGAAGCTATGACGCTGACGACAGCAAGACTCACCTCTGAAGTGCTCAGTGGGTGCCCCTAGCACATAGTTCGAAGGATCGAGCACATCAGGTTGCAATGTATCCAAATTCGAAGAATCGTGACTAGGTTCTGTGGTTCGGCTGGCAGTGGGGGACGCTGTCCAGAATGAAAAGGAAACAAGAGTCATCAAGGAAAGGAATGTGAGCAGCACGGCAGCATTAATGTAGGCACGCCGGCGCGACTTGAAGCCAAGGCGGTAGGCGGCGTCGAAGGAGTCATCTGAGACGGGGGACTCTGAACGGGCGCGGGAATATTTGGCGTTCATAGGAGGAGGGAGGGCAAGGAGGAGGACAGGATCATGGGGGAAGGGGTAATAAAAGGAATCAGCACGACTCACCAAAGTGAACCACTCTTGTTACATTCCGGGAGCAGTTCGCTCGACTGGATTGTCGCCGAGGTACGTCAGGGCGATCGAGATCTAAGATCTCATCTCAGTGCCCCAGTCTCGGCATCTTGCCGCCGTCTTTCGACATAAAATCATTCCGCTATCCAACAGTGCCCTCTCACCAGCCATGGCCTCCCTTCCCAATGCCAGCAACCTCAAGGTTGCCGCCGTCGTCGGCTTTTACATGTCCGCAGCTCTAGTGGTACGTCTCATCCGTGCTCTCGAACCACAAGTACTGAATTGCACGGCGTTCTAGATGGTCTTCGTGTATGTGCTTGATGGCATATTGTCCCCGACCCAATATTGAACGATTTTGATAGTAACAAGGCCGTACTAAATAGTTCACCCGATTTGCCTTTGCTCTTCCTGTTCATCCAGCTACTCATTGCAGTCGCATTGCTCCATGTTTCTGCGCTAGCATCCACCAAGATCCAATTACCAAAGCTTGACCTGATCGTTGCCAAAAAGCTGATTCCGGTTGTCTCCATAAATATCATCGGTCTTGTTTTCAACACTTTATGCTTGCGAGATGTAGAGGCGTCCTTTTTCCAGGTAAAACTCAAATTTTTCTATGTCGTATGTCTTGTCAGAATCTAACTGTCAATGTAGATAGCACGGGGACTTCAACTTCCCTTGACTATTCTTGTTTCATCAGTAAACACTCGCTCAACTCCATCAAGGAAAGTCATCACGGCGGCCGTGATCGTGACTGGTGGCTTCTTTCTGGGTGTCGCCCCCTCCAAGTCCGTTCCTGTAATGGCTGCTCCATCCCTGATCTCCCTCTTTTACGGTTTCCTCTCCTCTCTGTTCATCGCGTTCCATGCCGTCCTTATCAAGAGTTCTTTGCCTCACTGCAATAATTCTACGATCGAACTTGCCTGGTGGACAAATGTAGGGTCTGCCGTTATGCTGTTCCCATTTGTTATCCTAAATGGCGAGCCATGGCGCCTCCAAGAGCTGATGCAAAGCAGCGAGTGGACCGGATATGTGTTCATGTGGGGTTGTGTGGTAACGGGAGTCTTCGGGTTCTTACTCTGTGTCGCGGGCCTGCTCAGTATCAAAGTTACGAGCCCTATCACTCATATGTTCTCAAGTGTGAGTTCTGCCAGCGGGCATCCGGATATTGCTATTCAAATAAGTTCTGATGTGTCTGCAGGCTGCTCGTTCTGTACTACAAACGATCCTGGGAGTCTGGATCTTCAATGATCTTCTCACTGTGTACGCAATATGTTCTTTGATGGACCTTAATATCTTTACTCAACAGCTCTAGCAACCGTGCCTCGTCCATTCTTGTCATCCTTGGTGGAACGATGTATGTGATATCGATAACGCGTCTTTCCATCTTCCGAGCTCAACCTTTTTTGAATAGGTTCTATACGTGGGTTAAGTCAACTGAATCGGCACCGCGGCCGGCAATACCATCCCAGTCTCAGCGTCAAGACGTTGATCTTGAGACACTGGAACGCGGGGATAGAGTGCCGAAGGATGACGAAGAGAGCGTTGTGCTGTGGCAAATACCTGAGAAAGAGGAGAAGGCGTCCTCTTCATAGACAAATGAACTATCGCAGGAAATGTGCTAGATTTCTCCGATGGACATTGTATATATCAAGTAACACTGGCACAGGCAAGTATATCCGAACTTTTTACTTGTGATCAGGGACGTTCAATTGAGGAACATCAGATAAGATGACCGCAAATCCTAATTGGCAAATGTGCGGCGATGCTCAAGCCCCCACCCTGGATCCCAACTCCCCCAAGTTCACTACTTCGAATTCACTGGGACTTTTAGTGAGAATGACAGTTCCGGGCATCGTATGTCGTATGTGGCGAAGTACATAATTGTGACCCGAACTTCCGTCACGAACACCCTTCTTCAAATTCACCCTCACGAACAAACAGTTTCAGCTTTACAGAGGCCGTTCAAAGCCCTCGAAGAAGGCGCTACAGTTGCCGTTATTTGTGGCATACATAGGGGACGCTTAGAATTGAGTAAGTTACAAAGGCGAAACATATGTATTGAAAGGATAGATGTCTTAGAAGGCTGGCACAGCGCTTATCTTCTGACGCCAGATCGAATGTACCGATACTTCCGCTCCCCGATTAAGGTTTCTGATCGTGCAGCTACTGTCGCAAGTCGTAGCTGACCAAGCAACCACCCAACCGCCCACTCTGCGTTCCGATCACCTCATCCGCGAGCTCTTCGCAGTATGCATCTTTTCTAGAAAGTATGCGTTATCGTATGACTTTAATGAAATTAGGCCATCGTACTCCGTTTGGCAATGATTCGTAAGTAATCACTGTCAGTGTCAAGTTGAAAAGACCGGTATTCATATTTCCCCCAGGCTAGAGTATCATTCTGTATCATGGAGATGAAATATTACGGTAAGTGTGCCTCATGCGGTGATACGAACTGGTTCTGATGCACGTGTAAAGGTCGTTTGCATGGATCAAACTGCGACTGATCTCTCCTCGATCCCACCGGCGGTTCCATATTATATGATGCACCGTTCAATTGCCCAGAGAGACGTGGGCGATCAGTGTCTCAGCACGGATGCTATACTTAGTATAGCTCCACCTCCAAATTTGAAGTCATTCATCTATATTAGCACGTCGCGGTGTCGCTTCCCCGTTTCCTGCATAAGGCATTGAGTTCGTACTCGTCCCCCTCGACGGTATCTTCATGACGACCTACACCGAACATCTCCCTTCCCCGACTCTATCAGATGTCTCCGCCCATTCCGACCAAGGTTATCTGCCTGTGCAGGCGCCCGACCTGCCTGCACGTCACCACGAACGTCGACTGGGAGACACCGAGGCGTCGTACTTTCTTCCCTCACGCGAGAGCGGTGTCAATGATATGTTTGTTGTCTGGTTCTCTTCAGATGGATTGCTGATGCTAACCTTGAATAGGTATCTGCACCTGGGCTTCAATGCACCCACTCAGTATGTCCGTCGTTCGAGAGTGAGGCTGGTCTGGGCCATCCTTCGTGTGAGACATCCCCTTCTCGCCTCGAGGGTACAGATGCATGAATACGATGACATTCGATTTGTGTATGTTTCCCATCATGTACCTATGCGAAGACACTCAACTAAGTCACATCCAGGTACATCGCCCCGGCATCAGTTGAGGAAGCTCTCAATGATGCAGATCACAACTTAAAAACTCGTAGCACAGTTAAAGATGGTAGGTTTTTGTTCATCTTCCCATTCGATGATCGTCTGAAGGCTTACTATTTCTCCCCTTAGAATTGATTGATTCATACCTGAACGGCCCTCGCACTCTGTCCGCGGATCGTCTATCTTTTTTGATTATATCCTCCGTTGATGAGGGGTCCTCGCTTCCCAGTCCGCCGTCTACACCCATTCCGTCTACTACGGCACCTCATGGCGCAAATGCAAGTGTGAACCATGACATCCTCATCTGCGCAACCCATTTCTTGGGTGACGGTATGGCCTTACATCAGTTTGCCAATGATTTCTTCAGTCTGCTGGGCAGCTCAAAGGATGAGAAAGAACTCGAAGCAGTCCTGAGAACCGAATGGGAAGCCCGGTGCAATAAAGCTGATGATGTCCGTGCGCCTAATTAGCCCTCAGTTCCTTCTAATCGAAATCATATTTTAGGAACATACTCTGCCTTCGTCTTTGGAGGATAGGCTTCCCGCGGCCCCCACCGGACGCTTTTACAATGCAGCCTGTCGGGTTGATTTCCAACGGTGCCAGGATAAACTCATTGTACGTGCTTTCAGCTCATAACCCGGTTTACTACCTCACACCGATTGATTAAGGGTGGGCACACATTCCCTCGTAGGTCTGGCCAGCCTCGGCGGACCATTGTCCCAACGATTTCCATTGATGCAGAAAGGACGAAGAAAATGCTGAAGACGTGCAAAGCGCACGGGGTTTCAATATCTAGCGCATACTTCGCCCTGTGCAACATTGCATGGGCGAGAACTACGGATTCGAAGGGGGAAGTTCCTTCGTAAGTGTATTCAGTATCAATTGACCATTCTTCAGACTAAGTTGAATTTCTCAGGATGATGTACTCTGCTCTCAACCTCCGCCCCAACCTCAATGCCAACAAAGCACTAAATGACTCTTATTGGTACCTGGCCATCGGGTATTTCAATGTCGTCCTTCCTTCCTTCTTTCCTAAGAACGGCGACGTGACCAGAACCTTCTGGCACCGCGCTCGTATAGCGAAGGAACAGAGTACCTCGGCCGCTAAAAGTCCTATGCTCATTCCTCGAAGCCGCGAGATGGCTCGTGAGCGAGGCGTTCGGGCACGAGCCTGGGGAAAGGAGGACGACGAGAAGGCGCGAGGCGTTTGGGTGCCCCCACCACTCAAACCAGCAGTACAAGGACCCCCGCGCGCGCCTTCTGCTGCGCTGATTGGGCTATCCCTACTTGGGAACCTTGATGGAATCTACAAACATGCAAACTTTGGGGACATTAAGCTACATACGTTGACCACGGGATCTCGTCAACGCTCTGGGGGAATGCTCTTATTTGGGTACACTTTTGTTGGTAAGCTCTGGATCAGCTTAGGGTACGATGAAAATGGCTTTGAGAAGGAGACTGTCGATAAGTTTTGGGACAATTTGTTACGGAGCACGGACGAATTCTTGGACGCATGATGCTATTATTATTTGTATATTATCATTGTCGGACAAATTACCTATACCCACCATTCAATTCAGCGTGTCGATAGCTGTGTTTTCAAACTCGTGTCATGCATGCAGGCTATGCATGAAATTCAAGGTATTTCAATGTGCATTTAATTAAGGTATTTCAATGTGCATTTAATTAAGGTCGCCGGTGTATTATATCCGGGGCCATTCAACCCGCAGCAAGTATCCACCATCGGTGATATTTAGCCGAATCAGTTTAACCTGATTAGTTTTGGCTGGTTCATAACTTACTAGTAGGTTCGACTGGGGTGGAATGTCCGGTAGGGCGTGGAAAACCGAAACCTCCAGGCAGTAAAGCGTGTTTCACGGTTTGAACCAAGGCCAAAGATAACAGACTATATAGTATTTGGCCTACAAGGTCCAGGGCCCGCTGACGTACGGTATGCATAAACGACTTGGCTGTGCATCTTCCCAACCTTCAATTATGAACCGGAGTGAACCTCGTTACCTACCACTGACGAAGGCCACCTGATCGACGGTTCTGGATCGACGATAGATCGACATGTCGGGACGCGTCGGGGGGTGTCGGCGACGTATTTTCAAAGTTGTATCGTACCCTGCGTATTTACTTTGATTTGCTAAGGAAAGTGCGTCATCCTCTGGGTTCGATGTATAAATCTAAATCCCAGGTGCTGTAAAAAGCAAATGCCGTAACGTAAGCCTACCCAGTCCAAACCTCAAATTCTAGTGTTAAGTATTCAGGGCCTTTCTGGCAACCTGCATGATGTGGATTCTCGATGTTAGATTGGAGCTGCCCCAGAGATTCTATTCCATTCCAAACTTAACATCACGCTTTTGGTCACACCAATTTTTGTATACACTATATATTACACGTGTACACGATATTCCTATACACCTTTCCGCCTGCCTTGTATTGTATTCAAGCTGTTTTAACTACTTAAAGAGCTACTTAATAGAGAAATTACGCATATACTACCTTCAAAGACCCAGCAGAGATCAACATACTCGTACAACCAAACTACACATCTTTAAGGTCAATTCCAAGCTCCAGGAACATCCTTAGAACCGGACGCCTTGGGTGGAGTCTGATGTCCAACGTCCAGCTCTTCGATAAACGTAGTAACAATGTTGTCCTCAATCTCCTTGGTCACCTCACCTTCGGGAGGAACCTGGGAGCGAATCGTAGACGTCATGTCAGGATGACCCTTCTCCGTAAATCCCATGTCGCCAAGTTTCTTGACGATCCGTCCCACTGCCCTATCGGCGGGACTGAGGGAAACAGTATGTCCATGATAAGTATTGGCGCGACGCGGGACACCTGTCATCTCGAGCTGGGGATAGCGCCCACGTGCTTGGCTCACAAGATGCGGAGTAGGGGGAGTGAGTACACCGGCTGACGGCGGCGAAGGAGGGAGAATGGGCTCTACTTCCTCCGTCTTGGGGACAATGCTGTCCTCCATAGATCTGGACATATGATGAGACCAAGGTCGAAGACGCGAAAAAGAGGATACATACATTTCAGGAGGAGGTGGCGGAGGTGGGGCAAGACGGTGGCCCCACATCTTTGCTCTCTGTCGCTCTGCACGATCCTGACGATACCTTTCTTTCTCGGCCTTGTACAAGAGTTTTGCGGCTTCAACTTGCGCCCTAAGCTCCTGGGGGGTCGACTTAGGAGGGTCGAGAGTGGTAGCGGGCGGGGGTGGAGGAGCTCTCCATGACCAATCAGGTGGGGGAGGGGCATTGTAGACGTGATCGGGGGGCGGCGGGAATCCGTGATCATGAGGGGGTGGTGGGGGTGGGAATCCGTGGCCAAGGAATACATGATGGGGTGGAGGGCCTGAAGGGCCTTCGCGTCCCATGGGAGGAGGAGGCATAGGAGGAGGAGGGAATGAGCCAGGGGGCGGTGGTCCGGGGCGACGAACACCGTGAGGCGGACCGAACATCCATCCATGATGTCCAAAAGGCGGGCTTCCACCACGACGGGGCCCACCACGGAATCCTCCGCGACCTCGACCACTAGGTGATGGATTGAACGGGGGGAACCAACCGGCCCTGGGGGAAGATGTCGGCGCTTCTCCTGCGGGAGGTTGTTCACCAGACCCTGCAGCTGGGGGATCCACCGAAACGCCTGCAGCTTGAGCAACAGTACGAGCGAGATGAGCAACAGCATAGGAGACCCTACTGGCAGCTTCCTCTTCAGCCTTCTGGAGTTCCGTCTGAGCCACCTGCGTATATTCAGTGGCGGCTTGATGAAGAGCTTCACGATGTGCGGTCCAGTAACTGCCATTGGCTGCGTTCCTGACAAGGTTCCTGAAGCCCTCAGACAGCTCTGGGTGAGCTACAAAGGCATTGGAGAAGACGTCAATGAGCGACGCGATGTCATGAGTGAGAGAAGGGGTAGGACGGGCATCTTCAAGAGGTGCAAGAGGTGGATCATCATTCTCGGCTGCAAGCGTCTCTGTGGCGCCGGCGACTGACTCATTACTGGCTTTAACCGCTTCGGAGTCAGCGGAGACACTCACACCCTGCGAAGCACCTCCTTTGGGAGTGCTCTGGTTACCAATGACCGGAGCAATCGAGGAAGGCTTGTCGCTCTGGGGAGGAGAGGGGACGATGTTTGAGAAGCGAGGGGTGGAGTGGGCGCTTAAGGGAGGCAGAGAACCTCTCTCAGTGCTGAAAGGGCGGAATGGAGGCGGGATGCTGTCGGTGGAAACAGACGATGAAACATCAAAAGCCTTTCCCTTCCCCTTGTCAAGAGGAGCCGGAGCCATGCTATCATCGTCCGAGGAAGAGTCAACATGACTGGCAACTGACTCGACAAATCCATGAGGTTCCAGGTCGGGAGGCATAAACATATTGTTGAAGTTGTTAACACGGATATTCTGCCAGTCGTCATCGACATGGAAAGGTAGATTGGGATCACCTCCAAAGGTGTCGCGATGGTTGGTAGGCCCACCATGGGGGGTCTCGGGCAAAGACTTGTCATCGAGGTCAGCCCTGGACATCCTGGTGTCCTGCACAGTGAACTTTACGACTTCACCAGACTTGTGCGTAGCCTGGAAGAAATCCTGTAGCTCATCCTGGGTACTGAGGGTGACTTTGTCGTCGTCAGCGTCAATATAAGTCACAGCAATCTTATCGAGTGGTATGTCGTAAAGTGTGCTGATCTTGCTCGCAAGAGTCTCCCAAACAGGGTGGTGAGGGAAGGAGATGCGACGCGTTTGAGCGCTACGCTCGTTTCGAAGTTTGAACTGAATGGTCATCGTGAGATGGGATAATGAAGCGTCGCCATCGCCGGTCCGCCTTTATATATTTCGGCAATTTCAAACCCCGCTTACCCAATAAAGCTGCGCAGGCTCCATCGGTCCCGCAAGCACAGCATTTCATGCTGCGCAGAACACTCGAGAATCACCAATAATCCATCTGATTCATTTGTATTCTGCTAGTATACATGCTAAGTTTACTTCTTTAGGATCTGTGTATCTATGCAAAGATAGAGAGGCGAGGGTCGATGAGAACGGGATCGTTTAACTGGAAATAAATGTGAACGAGTCAATAAAATGTTGTTATAATTAGAAGCATACCCTCAGATTAATATTGAGACCGCTAATACTCTTGAGTTGCTCTTCAGACAAGTCGAATCCAAGATTTTCTAGGTTCTCGGCAAGGCGATCGTCAGTGGTACTCTTGGGAATGACGGCGATGCCGCGTTGCGTGGCCCATCGAAGTATAACCTGCCCAGGCGCTGACGTCAAGTAAAAATGAGTCATTTACACAAACAGGAGAATTTGGTGACACGACTGACTCTTCTTGGTTGCAGCAGCAACCTGTTGGACTGTATCATTGCTAAGGAGACTAGCCGCAGACTTGTCCATGCCTATTTCGATGTATCCTTGAGGTCCAAACGAAGAATAAGCAGTAACCGCAATTCCCCATGCATTGCAGAAATCAACAAGTGGCTGTTGGTTGAGGTAGGGGTGCAATTCAACTTGAAGAGCCTGGGGTTCGTATCGAGCGTATCTCAAGAGGTCCAGGATCAAACCCGACTGGAAATTGCTTTGGATGGGAGATGTCTCAGCACAAACCGACGCACTTCATGCTGAACTTCATTCACCTGATACCAATGTTCTTTGCAATACCAGCATCGACTAGTCCCTCCATAGCGGTCCAAGTCTCTTGAATGGTCGTATTCGCTGTTCATCTTGGTTAACAAAACAAAGACGTCATACATACACGAGGAGCCTACCGAGATAAACTTTGCCATCGTCACCCCACCATTCAGGAGGGTAGCGGTGGTTGGGGTCGACATATTGGAGAGCGACCGGGAAGTGGATGAGAAAGAGATCAAAGTAGTCAATCCCCCACAGCTCAAGTTGCTTTTTAGCAAGGGCGTGGACCTAAAATCGCAATTTTTGGTGAAGCCACGCAGTATATACATGGGTTGCACTCACATGTTCCTTGGCGTGGAAGGTATTCCAGAGCTAACGGTCTTATACGTTCACTTATGACAAACATCTTCCAAAAGGTTGCTGACCTTGGAAGTGATGACTAGAGCGAGTCTCAGCCAGACATCAAAGGAAAAGAACGAGGACGCACAAAGATCTTCTCGCTTAACAAGCCCATCTGCAATGGCCCTGCGAACACCCTCGCCAGATTCTTTCTCGTTGCCGTAGTCACCGGCACCATCAAATAGACGATATCCAGCCTTGATGGCGCTATACACGGTCTAAAAGGCAGGGTCACTTTCTGTCGCGGGCCACAAACGTGCAATTCTCACGTCTGCACACGAAGGTTTGGGTATCTGCCGACGAGTTAGACAATCGACTGGAAGGTACAAGATGCTGAGTATTACCTTCCAGAGGCCGAGGCTGGTACAGATTAGGAACGTTCGTTACACGGGTGGACGAAGAACGACTTACCCAACCAGTGGCATCTAACAGTTGATTAGAATCTCTAGCGTGAAAGTGAAAGAGAAATGGATTACCTTTTGATTTGTTCTCTTTAATACGACGGTCGACATGATGGTGGCGATAGAGAAGAGGGCGATGTGAAATCGAACACACCCGTTCTGGACTTTATAGAGGAGAATACGCCCCCACGCTACGGCCCGTAATTGTACCCTATGGCCGCTTGCTTATCGATTGCATCACCATTGCATCGGATGACCCTCGGATCTGTTACTGTACCTCCTTCTCCATTCTATGTAAAAAGCTGCCGAATCATCGGAAATATGATCATCACGGTTGTAAGGATAACTTCATAGGAATTCTCCCATATCGTCTGCTCAACCGGTCAAAGCGAATGCGCACAAGCTGATTAGTTCGTATTGGGTTGAGGGCAAATTCAAAATGGGTGATTGAACGCGTAAATGGCGTCATAGTCACGTGAGCTACGGAAAACTTCCTGCTCGGACGCGACGAACGTCAAATACGACGTCCAAGCCATTTTCGTAAGGTCACTTCGTTCCCTTGAAGCACTGGAATGAAAGAATTTATTTAGACATGCCTATTCCCTCAGCGAAATGAAGTTCCACACCGTAGGACTTGGTCCCATAGGTTCTCTCATCACCCACCACCTGAAATCCAGCATTGGTCTCACCGACACAGTCACTATCATCCGTAGGAACAACAGACAGGCTCGGGAATTTGGCGAGCTGTTTGGAAATACTATCCGTGTTGAACACCATGGAATACCATCCATCTCGACAGGTTACTTTTGTCAAATACCCAATCCCACACATTCACATTCCACGGTTGCACGGGAATCACCAGAGGATGTCATCGATTCATTGATAGTCACTATGAAAACATATCACACATTTCCTATGATGCGCATGCTTTCCTCGCGTCTGACTTCCGCTTCCACCATCGTTCTTCTGCAAACCGGTATGGGGGTGTACGACGAGCTTGTACAACGTATATTCCATGACCCCCGAGAGCGTCCCAACTTTATACTTGCAACCGGCACCCACAAAGCGTACACCAACAACGATTTGGCTGATATCGTCCATACACAAGCAGGCGAGCTCACCTTCGGGATCGTTCCGAACGAGACCAACAAGGATTTCGATGCTGGTTTCCATGATGAATCTGTTCCTCTATTCGACCGCAAAGGCCGACTCTCAGATATCGTATCCTCTCCCTCTGATCCCTACTATAACCGCTTTAAAACACTCCGGGACACTGTGGAGACGCTTCTGAATATGAAGTCCCTCAACCCGTCGTGGAAATCCCTCCCAGAGATTCAGACAACCTTGCGACGCAATCTCGCTTTGCGTTCTGTTGTTGATCCCCTCACCGCTCTACTCAACTGTCGGAACGGTCAGCTTCTCCACTCTCCTTCATTACGCACCATCACACGCCGAGTCACCAATGAGGCTTCCCGAGTATTTGCTGCAGAGATAGATGCCCATCTCAATATGGCAAATTCCTCTGACGACGACGACGACGAAGACCGTGCCTGGCATGCCAGTCTCCCGCCAAAGTTGCAACCACTTTCGTTGGAGGAAGATGTCCTGAAATATTTACTGGATACGAAAGGGCATATTTCACCTATGTTGGCAGATATAAGAGGCGGGAAACCAACGGAGATCCTAAATTTGAACGGACACCTCATTAAAATGGCCTCGCAGTACAGGATATATGTGCCTTGGACGGCGCAACTGCTGGAATTGGTTCAGATGCGCAGTGCTATACCGTTGGATCAAATGTTATGAGATGGGATTTGGGATGGATGCTGCTGACATTATCGTTGCCTTTACGTCGAGTTTTGAGTATCTATGATCCTGTCGTTTGTCACCGGTTATATTGATATCAGTTGACACGCAATAACTTATAATGGGTGTGAACAAAGTAAGAATGGGCGCGTACATATCACAGTGAGGTCATGGCGATTAGCGAAAGTGCGACATATTCGGCCTTTTACATCTATGACAGGAAATAGATTCAGGAAATACAACATCTTCTAAATAAAACCAGTCCCAGTCGAGCGGACAAAGGAGGAAGTGTGAGCACGTTGCGATCGATGTACCGGACGCAAATGTTCACGTACCGCCTTCGGATTTTATATCCATATCCCATCATATCTATTCTTTCCATTTATCGAATAAAATGCAGGGGTCGCATTGAGAAAATGAAGAATCTGGATGAGGCGTGGCGGGGGTGACAAAGTCGCTGAATATGATATCTTCCGGTCGCAAGTGTAAGCATAATAAGCCCTTTATGAAATACTGTCCGACTCATCTCTGCACTGGATTCGTTTCCAAGACATGCGGGACAAGCAAGTCAAAACGTACCGTGTCTACCTTTGTCCATCGCCTTTTCCGTCTTCCCCCCTTCTTCCGGCCCGCTCAAACACGATGAAACATAGAAACGGTGAAGCGGAGAATCTACCTGGCCTTTCAAATGAGTTTTAGGGCGGATAGCGATGAATTATCCATGGGTGTGAGACGATCCTCGTGACAGTGGGAGAAGGCGAAGCCATCACACGGTAAGACGTCTACCCAAAGACAAAGGAAAGGCGAGAGGAAAGCTCATATTCAAGCGAAGACTGGAAACGATATTGCGCGTTGGAAGAGTACTGGTCGATGGTGTCAGGAGTCTTGCAGGCGCCGCCGATCGTCAGCCACCAAGCAACTCTTTACTGTCCAAAAACGTCAATGACCCTTTCAGCACGACCATATCTAGCTTTTCGTATGTTCTTCCATTCTAGATGATTTCCCGAAGAACGATACCATCGGTATTAGCAAAGGGTCAGGGACCTTTATCCAGCTGCTTGTCTCTCGTGAATAGGACTCTTTGTTCAAGGCCTAGTCAAGACTCACCGGCTAAAATACAGAACACTTCCTCGTTGCCTTGGTTCCGAAGTTCTAGCCTGTGTACATCTTGTGGAGGCTTACTATGCTCTTGCACTACGAAAAGAGCATTGCATTTGTGGTCTTAAGGACGCGTTCTTCTGTTTGGGGACTATTGAGGCTACTTGTAATGACCCGACTTGCAACTACCAGGCCCAAGTTAAGTTTCTTGTCGCTGGATGAAAGTAGGCTTTCCCAACACGCATATGAAGGGCAATCCGAGTCTCTTTTCCCCCCAGGGCGCAGAGATGTGATATCTGTGAAGGGTCACGCACGTGAGACGTGATCCTCGTGCCTAATACGTCTGATGGTTGGGCCTTTATCTTGGATGGATGTCCGGTGCGAATGCCGGCCTGCATTGTTAGGATGCTTGGGGCATTAGCTGCATTTGACACGAAACAGATAGAGTACCTCGTGGCGATCGATTCCGAACGGGATTAGAATTGTGCTGCCTGGAAGCGAAGCGAAATACGACGGGAAAGTGCGGCGAGGAAAGAACGATACAAAGTCCCAGGACTCATGGCAGTTCAGAACAATGACAACGGAAATCAGTGTCTGGCAGAAGCAAAGTAGGCGAGGCGCGACGGACCTGACTGGGAAGGCAAATTTGACTTCCTCTTTGGGCGACATAAAGCAAGGATTTCGGGGACGTTCCTTTGTCTGGCTGAGCTGTTACCAAGGCCGCGACTAGAATGTCATGCAAGGTAATCACGAAAGAGCGTGCCGTTACGAATCGGGTTCCAGGTGGACCAGCGGTGTCGACCAAAGAGAGATTGTGATGTAGTCTATATAAGAGGCGCCACGTCCATCACAGATCAGTCTTACCTCGCCAGGATATTGCTCAAGACGCTCCGCGACTCATCTAGGACTACGGGACGGCGAGCTGTTATTTTTCCGACGGAAAGCACAACATTGTCCAAAAGAGAGGAACAGTGGGAACAGGAGCAGTCTACAAAGCCAAACAAGTCGCGTCCGGGTACCAAAATATTGTCGATAAGTCACGGCTCCCACTGCACGCTCCCGAACAGTTTCTTTCAATTTCAGATCCCTTGTCTTCTTGCCGTCCATAAATTCTACGAAATTGCAGCTCGACCTCCATCTTCCTCACCGTCTCCACTGCTATTTCCACTGTCCGTGTTTTCTGCCCCTCGCCGCTGACGCTCCTGCTGATCGTTTTACAGCCACATGCATCGTTTGGCTTTGACTCCCAGCGATCGAAAGATACGGGCGAAACAAGAGAAGGATATTCTCAGCAAGTGGCCTGCAATTCCACTGGCACCCACGATGCACAAGAACGCACGAGATGCCAACGAGAAAAACCGAGAGAAGTTACTGGCTCTGTGGGATATATGGTCCCGACAACCGATTACCTCGCCGCCGGAACCGCGTTTACGCCAGATGCTTCTCCAGTTGAAAAGCATCCACGACATGCAATACTTTATCTTCTTTCCCGTAGGGAAACTCCCCACCGAGATCATCACCAACATCTTCCGTTTCGTCGCCTGGTCCACCCTCACCCCCGATGACAGCGTCAATACTCGCGTGGGGCTGACCCATGTTTGTCGACAATGGCGCGCCATCGCCCTCGCAGATCATACCCTGTGGTCTGCGATCTGGTTTCGCGACAAGTTCCCATACACCCGTTCCCTCACCTTCATCGAACGTGCTGGTCAAACCCCGCTCGACATTCGCATCAACGATCCAAGCGAGGCTGAAGCCCTTACCGACGCACAGATGAACCACCTCCTCGACCGCCTCTTCCAAAAAGTCGGCACCATCCGAATGCTCATCATGCTCTGCTACCATTGGGAACCCATTCTCACAGTCATCAAACGGCTACATCAGGCGTTAAGAGTGGGCACGCCGATGCTTCTTCAGCGCTTCGAGCTTCATCGTCTTGGAGACCCGTACCTCTGGCCAGGATCAGCCTTCACTCCAGTCGGCCACTCGGTCACCAGGTACCCTATGATCGGTGGGCCCATGGTCCCACAACTGACCTATGTTTCAGTGAATGGCATCCACTTTGACTGGCGTGCCTCTACCATCCATGATCTTACTACGATTGACATCCGTCGGCTTCCGCTCGATCATGCACTAGAATCCTCAGTCTTCCGATCCATGTTGATCAACTGTCCCCGCCTTGAGAAGCTGGCCCTTGACGGTGCTGGACCCGACGGGCCCCCTATGGAACGGGGGAATCAGATAGCGCCTATCGAGCTGACGAATTTGAAGATCCTCGTGCTTGCTAATTTCACCCCGAGCTATGTGCAGGGCATCGTCGGGCACTTCACCGCACCCAATGTTCGTGATTTGACCATCATGAACCTTTTCAGGCATGAGTACACTGAGTTGTACGTTTTCCTGACAGGACGATACCCCAAAGTACGCATCTTCACCATGTACACGCTCCAGGTGACGCGGGGCTTGGGGCACACCGCAATGGTTGAATTCCTCGGTTCTATGACCGAGGTTCGTTATATTCGTATGGCGGTGCTGGAACCTTACGGCTTGAGCACATTCATGTATGACCCAAAGACTATGGTGCCTCATCGCCTCCCGCCGTTTGCGTGCGACCTCTTCCGCAACTCAGGTGCCCCGCGCATCCCTTTGACGGACCGTTCTGCCCATGGAGGAAGGAGGAAGACCTTCGTCTTCCCGCAATTGTCCGTGGCGGAGGTACAGTCTATCGATAAGCAGTGGCTAGAAGCCTGGCTTGCCGGTAGGAAAGCCATTGGGTTGCCGCTGCACACGCTGTATCTCCAAGGCGATTTGGCCAAGTGCACAAATGAAGATATTGAGCGTTTGAGTGCGCATGTGTCTAAACTTGCCATCATCGGTGTGGGGCAGAAGACTCCAGAGGAGCAGACGTCGTTGTTGTAATGGCACATGCTGAGGGACTCGCAATAAGAAGTCAATCTTTTCTTATCTAACAAAATGTATCTACTATATATCCTGAACGGTTTTGATATCTTTTATCTCATATAAGTGTAGCCTCTTTTCTCATCTTGTTGCCTCTTCCAAATTTCCAAGTAGAATAGTGCCTGTATTGCACATACTTATAATAATACAATCACAATTACGAAGATTTGAACCCTTTACCTTTACGCACTAGTGGCTACTGTTAGGTTTGGGGAACAAGAATTGTTCAAAACGGAGAACTATGTCCCGCATTGACGTCCAACTTGGGAAGTACGACTTCCGCGGCGATCACGGTTTTCCGCCAAAGGCGCCCAAAATGGCCAACTATGTCTTGCATTGAAGTTCAACTTAGGAGCGACAGGGTTCACAGTAGTGAACCGTGCCGTGCAATACTACCTACCTATCGTCCTTCCCAATGACTATACATAAACGGAATGCCGCTGGACAGGCTTGCGGCCTTGACGTCAGGAACGCAATACGTACTTAACAATCAACTTCTGACAAGGCGCGATTTTGTAGGAACGACTATTATTCACAGAAAACGATGTAGATGATGCAAATGTTATAAATTGATGTGTAGTATGCTCATGTCAGGGAAGAAATAAAAACACTTGGACGTCAATTAGACACCATTTTACGTTTTTTGCCATTCATGGCGGGAATCGGGGAACTGGATGGTGTGGGGCCTTGTAGTATGACTTTGGGAGTGACATTGACTGGAGGCTTTTTGGGTGCGGAGTGCCCGTTCGTCTTCAATTTAGAGACGTCATTGGTTGCAGCTTTACGCGCAGGGGGGAGTTGTGGATGAGATTTGACTGTACCAATAGATGCATCAGACTCAAGACCATGTCAGGGAACCAGAGTAACTTACCTTTCAAGGAATGTGCTTTGAAGAGGTCCACAAACACTCCCATCTCTTCCTCGTTCGTGACCAGCTTCCGACGGACCGCTGCGGGTGGTACCTCTGCAGGTTCGTCAATATCCATGTCCACATCTACATCACCATCTGCAACGCTTGCTATCCTCACTTGACGAGGCTTGAGGAAGTCGTCCATGACATCATCAAACAGACTCTCCAGCGGGGGCATGAGATATGATGGACCGTCAAACAGACTCGGGACCTTCGACGGAGCTGAAGTAGCAGCAGATGAGGAGAGGTTTGACATGGAACTTTGAGGAACAAAGGCAGATTTTCCAAAGATGTCTTGGAAGAGGGTTCGTGCCTGGGGAACTGAGGACATAGGAATACTGCGTGCTGCTGAGCCTTCCTCGGATATCGGCGTCACATTATCACCAAAGATTACTACACTCCAATCATGCGTGATGCCCACAAAGCTTGTAGAAGTGTAAGGAGCAAACCCGCGGAGTGTGAACGGCAACTTGAGACTGCGGGAAGGTTCCGAGGATATCGGTAAGAAGATGCGCGCATTCGTGGTTGTACCGATTTCCGATAAGACGACGAAAGAGTCCTTAAGACAGAGCACACTCTTTACTTGGGTAGGACATCGGTAATGCCAGCGGACTATAATTGTAACCCTTTAGGACCACGAACGATGTCTAAGAATTGATACAACACACCGGACTGGAGTACGAGGTCCCAAAGCGCAACGTCGTGACCACCCACGACAGCCAAGTACCGTCCGGAGGTACCAACAAAATAATTTGAGGAGACCTTGGGACACTCCGGGGTTGTGAGAATACGTTGCGATATACATGTAAGGGGGTCGTAGAGAACGATGCATATGCCTAACGAGACAGCCAAAAGTGAGGCGTCGGGAGCCCAAGACACAGATGTCGGAGTCTGCGAGCGAAAACTAAAGGTCGAACGCACCGCCCAAAAGTCTGAGCATAAGAACATTAACATAATTCAGGGAAGAAAACGACTGGAAAGTACCTGAGGCAGATTTATCCTTCGATGTCCTAACGCTCCACGTTTTAATGTTATTGTCTTCACCTGTTGTCGCAAGTAACAGTGACGTCGAATCCCGGGAAGGACTGAATGCCATATCCATGATCCTGCTTAGTCCATGAGGGCGATCTATGCGAGTGTTTAATATCCAAAAGCCTGCTTTTCGGTCCCACCACCAGAACTTCAAATAGATTTCTCCGTGAGAGTTGGCGTCACCCTCACGTCTGTCTATTGTGGCCATCCACTCGCCAGAAGAACTAATCACAGTGCGTTCTATCTTCGCAGGCTCCAAGGGTTTTTCGTCCTTCCGAGCTACTCTGTTTGACGGAGATACTTCTAGCTCAGAAACAAATTTAGATGATGTCGGGGAATATATCTGTAAAGATGATGGATGAGATGAGGGCAGAATAAGTGTCGATGTTGGGGCATGCGCGGCTATAGGCGACGCTGTTGCTTTAGAGGTTGAAGCCCCGCTTTGGAGGACGGAAGGGTCTGAAAATTGATTAGACCTTTCGACGACTACCAATTTTCAAAACTCACCTAGTCGTATCCTTGAATAACTTCTTGTTATCCTGAGCGAAGCGGCGCTAATGAAGAGATACGTGCCATCCACAAGACCCAGTAGATATTCTTCCTCGTTGCCTGTTTTTGACAGCGACACAGTACTGATGGGTGCGCCAACACGAGGAACGAACTCTTTCTTCCCAGTTTCCAGCTGCCACATAACCAATACTGCCTCCTCTCCACCACTCAGTAAATATGCGCCATTGGATGTGAAAGTAAGGGAAGAGACGGGATGCGCATGCCAATGGAAACTGGAAGTCTGGGTCCTCTTCTCGACTCTCATTGCCTTTACATTTACTTGATCGTTGAGACAATACCATAGACGAATATTGCCGTTACTGTCTCCAGTCGCAAAGTAGTCTTCGGAGGGATGGAATGCGAGACAACAAAGTCGCTCGGGGGAAACGTACTTGGTAAATTGCGGGTTGGGAGATGAGAGCGATGTTACATATGCCTTGTGCCCAGAAGTAGCCACAAGCCATTCGCCACTGGACGAGAAAGCCAGACCGGTAGGGAAATAAGTCTTTCCGATGGGTGAAATCTCGGAGGACCTCTGAACAGATGATTGTTTCGAAGTTGATGCAGTCTTCAGAGATACCCGCATAACAACACCATTCTCATCTGAAAACTGATGAGGACACTAGACGCAATAGATAGAAAGACGGGGTCCACCTTTGCTTTTGTGTTTACTTGAACTAGCCGCGGCCACAAATACGGCGTCCTTGTACTTCTCATGAGCGCATAGATGATAGATAGATTGGGATATGTCAATAGTCTTCAGCAGGTTTGCATCCAAGAAGTCCCATATGTGTATACGACCGTTTAGCGAGCCAGTGATTAGCTGGAAAGCATTATGTGGATTAAGGATAGCACATGTAAGCAGGACCGACGAAGCGTCCTCATCAGTAGACCGAGGTGCGGACAGTGTCGAGACGACCTGCCCAGTCGCAACTGAGTAAATTTTGACGTGCGGTCCAACCAAAGAAAAAAAATAACTACAATGCCGAAACCCCAGTCAGGAAATCGGTATGTCGATGACATTGTTGGCCTGAAACTCGTACCTTCCATCCTTGGTGAACACAGGTGGCACCTTACTAATGTAAGAGTCCCCTAATGATATCCAATCCCAGTCCAAGTCGACATCTGAGGTATTCCGGGAGTTCGTGGTGTCAACAGGCTTTGGAGCGACGCGTCTTTTCTGGTTGACTCCCGTAACCTGCTTCCCTTTCCCTTTCTTCTTCAAGGAGGGTAATTGGTTCGCACTCAAAGGCGGAGGGCTTTGAGGCAGAGGTACATTCCGCGGCTCCTTGGAAGTCGAGGCGGGCATTGCACCCTTTAGTTGGAGGTAGAAAAAATCGACAGGTGTAAACAAGTCATAACAAGTGGAAGACTCGTCCCGGGTACCGGTACCGGTGATCTTTAATTGCATTCTTACATCTACATTTGGCTTTCTCTTACTTTCGTTGTTTGCTTAATCAACCAGTGGTAACTCATCTCGAGTCTAGGTCCAAAGCGACTTTGTTTGCACTGAATATCAATTTTGAATATCGAATGCGAACATTCTATCGCCCAAAGAATCTCGGCCTTCGTGTGCAATCTCTTCCCCCGAATAATTCTCGACCCTGCCTTCTGTGCTGACCAGCCGAATAATACCTGACTTCTGTGAACTGGACAAAGCTCGAACCTGCAGTGTCTCTTCTAGCCAACCGCAATTGACGGGAAGGCGAGCCAACGCTTTTGTCGCCTCACATCGGGACCTAGAACGGCTCAGGAAACAAAGTACCTCTCGAGCCCAACTTGAAGAACCGAGAAAGCGTCAGAAACATTCAATTCTTTTCGAACGATAAAACGGCTGTGCCAACTAGACCTTCACTTAGATTTGGGCTCATCTCATCAGTATTATGTACAGGATAGTATCGTTGTTAACGGTTTCCCCTCGCTGCCGACATTCGAAGAAGATTAAACGCGTGGTCCCGCAACTCGGAGTTCTGCAGGGTGATCGAGGTAAGGTTTGGTCTTGAAGATGTCAAGTATGTTAATAAATTGCGCAAAGTCCAGAAACAATATCTACACTCTCGAAGTTCGTGTGCTATTTAATTGCCGGGGCCATTATCGCCGAAGAGTGGGGGGGTAGGTGTGCTGTTTGCTCCATTTTCGACCTGTTAAACCTATCTCAACTTCGCAAGAAAAAGAAATACTACTCAGAATGGTAGAAACTGTAAAGAGTGCCACATCGGATTCTGATGGTCCAGGTTGTTAGAAATTGAGAAAGATCGCAAGCCCTTCTCACAGCCGACTCGCGACATATGACAAGTTTCAACATGGGCATCATCGCTCCAGATCATGTTGGAGGGTGGAAAATACCGCCTTTCTAGCACCACGGGTATTGGTGTTCGCACACCCATGACGTGTTCGTTGTCAGCTGGAGGACTATCAATAACACCGGCATAGCCGTTCTCCAAGGCTGCGGTAGGATTTCGGTCCAACTTTGGGCGTCGTGGCATGTGAGATCGGCATCCTCGGTTTGTGTTAGGTGGAAAGCTGGGGCGATGACATCGACCGACTCCGGCGATCGTATTGGCGGCCAGGTACTCGTATCTGAGACCACCTTCGGACTATGACTTAGCCGTCACAGCCTTATTTGTTTCTCTGTTCTTTCCTGGCATCACACAGGTGGGCGCCGTGTTTTGAGTTTCAGGTCCCTTCAACGTCGTATCTACATGGCTCGTATGTCGGTTCGCGGGGGGACTGGAGGCCGTCGTAGAGTGTAGTATCAATTCAATTGATAATGCTGAAAGTTTTGTATCGTAATAATAATATAATATATTGACATCGAATTTTGACCTGATCAAAGTTCTGTTCATCATTTCGAATGACCCAAGCTTGCCTTGCCCCGATCACTCAGGCTCCCGTTACGGAACATGCGTCCCAACTGATCTTTCTTCATTTCTTCCACCGTTGTCATTGCAGCAGTCGAAAGACCTGTCTGTAGACTCCACTCTCGAATGCAATCCCTCCCATCGACGACGACCACGCTAGCGCCGCCGACTTCTCCACCTCGACCGCTTTCTGCAGCTGGTAGATTCTCCACCGGCGATGGAAAGCGACAGCCCAGGCTCAAAGAAAGCTCGTTCACGATTAAATTCGGTTCACGGTACCATTCGTTCGACAACGAGAAGGCACCGTATCCATTGTGTTACGACCGACATGTATTGGAACTGTTCGTTCTGCTCCATTAGGTCGTCGTTGCATAACTCTAAATTTCCTACAGGGAATCTCTAGATAATCGCTTCGTGAAGCACTTGAGGGGTGGTTCAGTGTCCTTTGTCAACTTCGGCAATGAACAGCCACCGCCAGAGCGATCATTGGACCTTGGCTGTGGGGTGCGGGACAATTTCCTATGGGCCCACCAAAATTTCTCTGACGTGCTCTAGACGGGAACATGGGTTCTTGACGCGGCAAAGGAGTGGCCAAAATGCGAATTCGTGCGTATACAAGGTTGTATTGGGTATACTCGCTAACTGTCGCACAGGTTGGATTCGACCTTGTCAACATCCAAATACCCCTCAAATTGTTGGATCCATCAATAGCTGACCGAATCACCTGGGTTCACGGCAACTTGTGGGTCGCAACGTGTCTCTATTTACTAAAACTCATCATTCATGACCAGTTTAACGACTAAACTGCCTTTCGATGATGACGAATTTGACCATGTACACATACAATCTATTGCACGAGGCGTCCCCGAAAACAAGGTGTGTCGTATCTAATGCCTTCCTACGCCCTCAACTGACAGCATGACCCAGTGGGACGTGTTATTTGATGTAAGCTTGCTTTGACCTCCTGTGGCTGACCTTTCAATGTCTAACATATTCTCCTCCAGGAAATTAACCGTATTTTACGACCTGGAGGCTGTGTTGAAATACTTGAAGATGGTAAGTGGCCTACGCGTCAATCAATGTAGATCTCAACCCTACTGACAGACCTTGTATTCCCATACCTCCCTCGATGGTTTACCGCTCCGCTCCGCGCGAGGCCAAGGCGATCAACTTCTGTTCATTTTCCTGATGGTTCCCAGCGAAGATACCCCTCACCCCCAGATACCCCCATTCAAGACATGCCATCCCATGATCACGCTCTACTTGAGTCTCTGTATAAATCTGTGTTTGAACATCGATTCATAAACATGAAGCCATCAGGTGAGAACAGCCTTCCACGTTTGACCCTGTACTCAACAGTACTGAACAAATTCAGCTCTCCTTCCAAGTTACTTTGCAACATATTTCAGGCACGTTACGTTGGGCCCTGTTATCAGTTTCCCCATGCCACCTGTTCCACCCCTCCAGCCTCTTCCTCCTCAAATAGTAACGACGTACACTATCGAACCAGGCTCGGATACCTTGGATCCAAGGGTCTCGACTGTCTACCCCCAGTCCTCCGAAGGAACACCTGTATCGTCAGCCACGCCAACACCGGGCGCTCGACCGACTTCTCTGAGCTTCTCTTCCACCATTTCGTCTGGTACCGGTGTGACGTCCTCTACTCCCGATTCCTCAACTACGGTTTCCACGCTATTCAGTATGAATGGTCGGGAAAAATCTGATTCGATTTCCTCCACCTCGTCCGAGCAACCAAAGATAGAAGTGGCTTCTCTGTCAAGCGGGTCGCGTCCAGCATCATCTATCGCGACGCTAAATCTGGCTCCTACTGAGAATCAGATTACCGCACCTTCACCTCCCTTTATCCCGTATATGCTCGACACTTCATCGACAGAAACCACGGCTGTAGCTTCAATACCTCCGTCCCTGTTTCCCGAGGAACGATTATCATCCCTCAGTGTGCGGTCACTTGCGATGCATTTGTATCGCGCTTATCAGTCTGTCTTGGCGTGTCGCGAAGCCCTCTGGGAGGAGCTGAATGATCGACTAAGGAATAGAAAAGACGAACTGAAGCCTTTTGGTTGGGAGGATGACGAGGACTGGGAGGAACTGCAGACCAGACGGAAGTTTGAAATCCTCATCGAAAGATATGAAAGGTAGATTTCTTATCATCTGCCTTTCTGATGGAGCTCAAGTCTCTTACAGTGATATGCAAGCACGAGTGTCGCTTTGGTGCTCGCTCAACAACATTGGATGGCCATTCCCACCGCGGGAGCCTTTGTCCAAGGCAGAACTTATTGAAGAAGAGCGAATGAGAGAAGCTATGCTCGAAGCACGAAAACATGCGCCCGCTGAAGATCTACAAATACCTTGCCGAACTATCAGGGCCCTCATTGGATATAAACTATGACAATGCTTAGTTCGGATTATTCACTTACGCATGCACTTTCTGGACATTATAGATTAGCGATGGCTTATTCTTGTATTTTATTCATCCTGTACCGGTAGTATGTACTAACTCAAAAGAGTCGCTATGCTGGATCGATCCTGATAAGTATGACATCATAGTCTTTGCACTGTCAGACTCGCGGCAGTGGCCAGTGCTTGTTCTCTTCATCATTCATGCCTCGACGCAAGCCAACCTCGACACGCCAAAAGAAACAAGAGCAGCAGCTAAGACGTGCAATAAAACGCGGTGATGTAGAGCCTAGCACCCTCCCAAAGCCAAAGCGGACGAACCGGAAAAAATCGCATCTTGGGCGTTCACTACCGCCTCCCAAAACATCCAGAAAGCCACAGTCGGCGTTCGTCAAATTGCCTCCCGATTTTTTGGAACAGGCGAAATCACTTGCTGCCACTCTTGTGCTCCCTCGACCAATTCCGACTTACTCTGCCATTCTCTCTTTACAAGAATATTGTTTTCCAGCGCCGTCGGACACTTTGACTTGTCCAAAGAGACCGAAATGGCGTTATGAGATGTCCAAGGAAGAGGTGGAGCGCAACGAGGAGGGATTGTTCAAAACATGGCTTGGTAAAAGTGACGCGATAGTAGAGAGATGGCAGAGGAGCACTGAAAACTCAAAAGAGGAGAAAGATAGTGACGAGCCGGAGATCCGATCTCCTCCTACTTCAATGCCCCGTTCAACAACTTATTTTGAGCGGAATATAGAGGTCTGGCGCCAGCTGTGTGTACCAAGATATGGATCTACGTTCGAGATGGGCTGATTTTGATATTAGTTGGCGAGTAACAGAAATTTCGGACATCATCCTTGTTCTTCTCGACTCACGTTGCCCCCTTCTTCATTATCCGCCCTCGCTGTCCGACTATCTGTCCAACATTAAACACGTCTTAGTCATAACCAAAGTGGATATTACGGGTCCTGAGCGTGTACAGGCTTGGACGCGGTATCTACGCGATCACTATCCCGGTGTTCCTATAGTGGAAGTCGAGGCATATGCGGAAAGAGATCCCAGCGCCGTTCATCAAGGTCGAAAGAGATTCGATCCTCATCTTCCCGATGGTTTCAGACAGAGGCTCGTGCAAGTTTTGCAAGAGGTTCATGCCGAGATGCTTGATCCTCCAGAAAAGGTGAAAGTCAACCCTCGATTGTTAAGGGATTGGAAGCCATTGGTCAAACAGGAAATCGATTGGGCCGCGGTTAAAAATGCAAGAGGAGGGAAAACAGGAATGCTAATTGGGGGTCCAGCTATTACTCGAAGCGAGACCTCAGAAGAGCATGACGGGACCAACACTCCAGGGCTAGAACCTCACATCTTGACCATTGGCTTGATAGGTTAGTATTATTCCGCGTTTTTATGATTGTATTGACGGTGTTCTCTGAAATACAGGTCAGCCTAACGTCGGCAAATCCTCCCTTTTGAATGCTCTATTTGGGACTCAGAAGGTCCATGCATCCAAAACACCCGGGAAGGTCAGCTTTGTCGGGCGAATTATAGATGTTTTTAACCACTCTTATCTTCTTGATAGACAAAACATTTTCAGACACTCTTCTGGACACCAGAAGTTCGGCTGGTGGATTGTCCCGGGCTTGTAATGCCGAACTTTATTCCTATGGAACTGCAGGTGATACCGGTCGCTGCGAATCTTCTTCATCTGATGGACCATGCAGGTACTCTCCGGCATTCTTCCAATCTCGCGCATTTCATCGATACCGTCGTGCATACACTTTGTTGGCGAGCGCCTACCTATCGAGGAAATATATCATCTGGAACATCCGAATTCTAAGTTGCCCGTGATCCAAGATAAACGAACGTGGCGCAATGGTGAGAAGCGCGTCGTCGAAAGGCCGACTGAATGGACTGCAATGGAAGTGATGAGCACTTATGCCGATAAAAGAGGCTGGGTCACTGCAAAAGCTGGGAGGATGGATGTGAACCGCGCTGGCAACGCAAGTAGGTTATAGTTTTCTATCAAAGAGGTATAATATCTCAATGCTTTCTAGTCCTTAGGGCAGTGGCCGAAGCCAGAATCACTTGGGCATTCTGGCCTCCGGATACAAAAGAAGATGAGGTACTTCACGCTCGAACTGGGGGCAAGGGTATCTGGATTCCCGGAAATGACGATCCAAATGATGAAGATGAAGCATCAGACGCCTATAGCGAAGACGAATCTTCGTCAGCCAATGAAGACTCGGAGAATGAGACTCCCGGTGAAGACTCGGAATCTGATGATGACGACGGACCAATAAAAGGAGTTCTAGGACGGTTTGCCGCACTGGATCTTGTCGACTCTAATGACACGACCACAGATGAGAATTTGTAGAAAAAAAATACGTCCCGGCCCGTACTCGCGTTGCTTCTCCTTTCTTTTTTCCGAGGTTCAAGTTCGCCGTAGACAACCATTGGGCTGAGAGGCTTGGCTCGTGACATTTCACTATTATTTCTCCGTCTTTGTCTCGTGTGATTAAGGCCGGGGGAGCAACGGCCTGCACAAGTCATCAGACTCTGACCGACATTGACGGCCTTGTGGACGGTCCGGTTGCTTTCACTCGAATCTTTTTCAGGATTTTCGGAAAACCAGTTTGACAACGCGGATTGTGAGGCGAACATGAATGGGCATAAAAAGACTCCAGAAGATTGTCTCTGTACTGCATCTGATTTACTTCGACAATGCGCTTGCTTCCTGTCGTCCTGTTGTCCGCTACTGGAAGTGCTCTTGCACAAACAATTTACTTGGCTGGGGATTCTACCATGGCCAAAAACGGCGGCGGCTCCGGAACAGGAACAGATGGTTAGCTGGTATTTCTCGTGAACTCCGTCTTGCTAAGTTCACAATCAGGTTGGGGCCAATATCTTAATCAATTTGTGACTCTCTCTGTGGTCAACAAAGCCGTAGGTGGCCAAAGTGCCCGAACATATAGCGAACAAGGCCTCTTTGACTCCCTTGTTGATGAGGTGGAGAGCGGAGACTATGTGATCATCGAGTTCGGTCATAACGATGGGTCGGCTGGATCAGTTGACAATGGGAAACAGGACGCCGTAGGCGATGGTTACAACATTACAGCGACTGTTACAACGTCGAGGTAAGGCCCAAATACAGAACTGTACCTCCACGATCCTGAATCGAAAGCACTTTCAGCGGCACACAGATTCTCATCCACAGTTTTGCGTATTATATCGAGAACGCCGTGGACGCGATCCAGGCTAAGGGGGGGATTCCAATCATCTCCTCCGTCACCCCGGACAATATCTGGGACGGTGATTCTATTGCCGCTGGTGGTCGATTTGTTACCTATGCCCAGAGCATTGGCACACGGAAAGGTATCGCTTACGTCGATCACTACGATTATGTGGCCCAGGCGTACGACACTCTCGGAGAAACTGAGGTCACGACGTTCTACCCCAATGACCATTTACACACAAGTCCCGACGGCGCGTTAGTTGTAGCTGAAGCGTTTGTAAGAGGTCTACTGTGCGGCGATAGCTCGTTGGTCGATAGTGTCAACTCCGCCGGAGAAGATGTTCCGAGTATGTGCCATTGTTTTCTCTTCGTGTCGACCTTGTGTTGAGAAGAATCTTACGCAGATGGTTGTCTCTAAAAATACGCTCTATATGATTTTGGTGTTGAAATCTATTCCTTGAAGGACATATGATTTCTGATCTCCAGGCTTTCTCGTGCCTTCATTGCACTATGCGGACCGCGACTTACCGCCAGCTGATCCGCTGAAGATCACACGCCTCAACATTGATCGGTTATACATGCGCCACCGTGCTCGGAAAATTATTCTGTACATCGAAAATCAGTGTTCGAAAATCTTCCTCATTCATCTGTTGATGTTCGAGAGTATAGTTATGGAAACCCCACGCCAAGATTTATGAACGCTTTTATATGAGAGCTGATAATGTCTCATGGGCAATTCAAAGTGAGCCATGTTTTTCCCCACATTGTTGTTGCTGCCTAGCTTCGCCACGTATGTACTGGGGACAACCGTATACTTGGCTGGCGACTCAACTATGGCCAAAGGTGCATATCTATAGCTAGTCTCCAATTGGGTTCATGTTCTGATTTTTTTCAGACGGTGGCGGCTCGGGAACTGACGGTGAGTTCTATAAAATTGTCAAGGATGCTGCTATCTGATCCGAGTCGTGATGGAAACTGTAAAGGCTGGGGTCAATATTTAGGCCAGTATCTCTCAGTCACGGTCGTGAACAAAGCCATTGCGGGTCGTAGTGCACGAAGCTACACCGACGAAGGTCGTTTTACCACGCTCATCGACACTGTCTCTAGCGGCGACTACGTCGTGATCGAGTTCGGTCACAATGATGGGTTAGCTGGCACTGTGGATAACGGACGTCAGGATGCTTATGGTATGTTTCTACATGCACCAAATATCTTCACATCCCTATAAACAAACTCTTTTCAGGGGATGACTACGACACGACGGCAACAGTGACTAACTCAGCGTAAGCATTACTAGTGGCTTTGCGAACGTTTAGAGATGAACATTAAACGTCTGCCTTTTAGTGGTGAAAGCATAGTCATTCACACTTTCCCGTACTATATCCAGAATGCCGTCACCGCTCTCCAAGCCAAGGGCGCCATCCCGATCGTCTCCGCGCAGACGCCCAGCAACGATTGGGACGACGGCGACATTACCGATCCTCCTCGCTTTGTCGCTTATGCTAATACGGCTGCCACTCGTACTGGTGCGAAGTACATAAATCACTACGCCTATGTGGCCCAGGCCTATGAAGCCCTCGGGGAGACCGTTGTGGATGATTATTACCCTCTCGATCACACCCACACATCAGTAGAGGGCGCTAATGTGGTAGCGGAGGCATTTGTGAGAGGGCTCATTTGTGGTGATAGCGGTTTGGCAGCGTATGTCAATTCTGCAGGACAAGCTGTTCCCAGTACGTGCACTGGCGACTATCACTCTATAACTGGAACGAACTGACACATGATCGCAGATAGCTGTTTGTAACTCGAATTTTATTTAAGTACTTACTCCATGCCAATCACAACAACGTCTGTTTGTCTTGGCGTTCGAAGGGGAAGCCAAGATCAACGTTCGTTTATAACGCGCGGAACAAGCACTCGAACCAGATGTTACGTATTGAACTAGGCCTAGGGGCCCCTTGGCCAGATAGTCCTGCTCCCATCCCGGCAATAGAAAGCATGTCTCGAAGAGATTCTTGTCACGTAGCATATGTACATGTTTCAGCATGTCCAGGTGCATCTGTCAGAGGCTACCTTGGCGAAACGACGGTACCTATTTGCCAGTGGTATAAAAGCGTTGTGAATCAGGGATCGCTCAGTGTTACACTTTCTACATCTGAACTCCAAAGTGATTATGTTGGTATTCCCACTCTCTATTTTTCTTCTGGTCGGCTTGAACGTAGCTGCTGGTGCTCCGTTACCGATGCAGACACGCAGCGGGACCCATTTGACACAGGCTCAAGCTGAAGCCCTTCTTATTCCTGCGGGGATTACTGCCTACTCCTCTGGGGGATGTACAGATAAGTAAGCCTCGCTAAATAAAATTTCTACTGGATCTGCCCATATAAGACTTGGAACAGGACTAGATCAACATGTACATCATACGATGGTATACTTTCTGGGACAGTCAACGGAGTTATCACGTTGAAGAAGGCTTCGGGCTCTAGTTCGTTGGTCATCACCGGTGGTACCGAGACAGGTCATGCCAGCGGAACATACTCCCATGGCAATGGTTACAAAGGTTGTTCCTATTAAATCGCATGTAGTATCCAGATCACGATCTAACAGTATCCAGTGGATGTTCGCCATGCGACGATAGTCGACAATTACATCAAGTCTGCATTTACTCGAATTGCGGATAGAGGGGACGGATATCCTCAATGGAAGGCCGCTAGTGGGAATATCTATTGTGTAGGTTTGATTTTCGTTACCGAACACCTCCTTAACTGTTTGTTTTGTATAGGATGAAGGAACGCATTGGGATATCACCTATTACTGATCAAAGTTCTCTTTCTATTATATAGTCCTTGATATCTTGAGGTTTCTAAGGCATATCCTTATACAAAAACAAGATTTCACATCTCGCACTTTCTAGATGTTGAGAAGATCTAAATTTCTCCGTGGACAGCGATGCCATCGATAACTGTCGCGAGGAACGTCGTGTTCATGATTTCAGACACAGGGACTGTCATGATATTCTGCGACAGGACAACGAAATCCGCTCGTTTCCCAGGCTCTAGTGAGCCTAGAACTGATTCAGTAAATGACGCATACGCCGGGTCGATGGTCAGGCCTCAAACAGTGTTTAGCATATAAAAGAATGAAAAAAATATGATGTGCAAGCTTACCACGCAATGCCTCAAGACGGGTTAGTCGTTGTTCGGGAAACCTGTATGAAGGTGAGTGATAAGGTAACAGTACAAACGGCCTCAGGTTTACCATCCTCCTGGACCATGAGGTGATCGCCCATCCAGCGATAATCTTGTGATTGCAGCGTAGAACCCAGCAAGGGGATTCATTGTCTCAACAGGAAAGTCGGATCCAAGAGTTATTCTAGCTCCGCTATTGAGCAGGCTGCGGAAGGCGTATAATCCATTTATACGCCTTGGACCCTACAGAGTGTGTTAGTGCTGCTTCAAAGGTGTTACTGCCGTAAAGGGGACTCACGATACGTTCTTCCGCATACCACATATCATCAGTAACGTGAGTGGGTTGTACACTGGCAATGACTGTAGAGCATAAGATTGAAATCATAGCTAGAGAGTGTATTAGCTCACCGCCGATTTCCCCCGCACGCTGGATATCAGCTTTCGTCATGATCTGAGCGTGCTCAAGACGTGGCCGCATTGCGGCAACATCGACATCCTCAAAAGCGGACTCTAAAGCATCCAGGACGATACCGTTGGCACGATCTCCGATCGCATGGACGTTCTGTACATTGAGTTGCATTGCGTAATGAAAATGGGGAGTCGAGCACTTACGACCTGCCAGCCATCGCGGAGGAAGAGTGGGATGACCCTGTTGATTGTTGCTTCAGACACACGCATAAAGCCGTTTGTGTTCGGATTATCAGTGTAGGATTCATATAGCTGAAATTGTCACTCCACTGGAAAACCATGAATGTATAGCAGGTGTGCCTACCGCTGCTCCGCCTGTTCTCATGGAACCTTTCAAAATGTGTAAGTGATGTGGGTTTTGACTGAAATAGCACAACACACCATCTCCTACGATCTTCACACTGCGCGCGCTGAACCTGTGGTCATCTGACAGCGTTTGCGGTTTGGTGATGTTACCCCAGTATTCTTCACCTTCGTCGTAGTTCGTCATTCCGTACAAACGGATCTATACAACGGATTCAGCAAGGATAGTACAATTTACGCATTACATGGCTGCGCGTACTGGAAACTTTCCGGCCGCAGCTTTTCTGGAATGAGGTAAGTGTCAAGTTCACTGTATATTACAAGCAGATACCTCTTGAAAAAATCCAGCTGCCGGAGATCTAGTTTAGCATCATGGATGGACGTGAGTCCGTTGGCTAAGGCACTTTGTACAGTAGTCGAAAATCGTCGCTCATAGTCTTCCTCAGTTGGCTCTGGAATTGGTAGCAAATCTTGAGCATTGTCGAGGAATACACCTATAACGTGCGTCATCAATGGTAAATCCAGTAGCTAATGATCTGAAGCTCTTGCCGATTGGTTTCCCTTTCTTGTCACGGACAACGACACCTCCTTCTACGGCATGTGGAAGGGGATGGATATCCCGGAGGACACGGCCGGAAACCCAGGTACCATGCCCGTCCTTACTACGTAACATCACGGAACGTCCACGAATAATTGGACTAGCATCGAGATCAGCCTGTATAATTAAGAGAACTGTCATAAATGGAATAGGCAAAACGCGCGCACTGAGGTTGGGAACTTTGACTCCGGCCAGGTAGTGTGATCCCATCCCCATCCCTCAATGACCTTTGATATGTTGTTGTAGATATCTGGATTTGATACGATGTAATCTTCGACAAAGGAGACCGTCTCGGATATATTTCTTCCTACTTCAAGAGGTATCTGACGATACAAACCATAATGCATAATGTGGGCATGAGATTCTACACATGGAAAGCTTTATAAGGTGGTTCACAAGAGCGCAAGATGTTGCGTACCGCTAATTCCTGGCACAATCATAGCTCCGTCAGGAATATATCTGACTTCTAGAGGTGCATTCGACTTCCGTCGGAGACGGATAGAGTCTAACGCATTTCACCGTTGAGTCGGAACGACACAAGTATGTGTTTCGACCCACCAAGATCTCCTACGGCGGATACAAAGGAACCAACTACAAGTATACAATGTGTTCGCGAGTTAAGGGCATCGACGATGTAAACGTTGCTTCCATGGGAGCATATCGCATATGTCGTCGAGTCGGCAGGATTACTGAAGTCACCAAGGAAGAGCAAGGCAGAAAATACCAGCGCAAGAAGAAGAAGAGAAACGCGGGCAAGAGGGGTGACTAGCCTCCGCCTAGGTAGAGCGATCCGACTATGCACCAATTTCTTGTCGAGCGACGACATGGTGGGCAAAGATATGCTGGGATCAGGGTAGATAAGATGGGGCGAAGTGTCTGATGACTATGTCGGTGAACTCCGGTCTTTATCCAGATGAGTCATCTTCTCCCCCTCACTCACTCATTCGTAGCAGTCAATGCTGGGATCCTGGTTCGGAAATCCTTCGCAAGAAAGCAATGTATTTGATGAACCTCCTACGCCGATAGAAGCACCTCCAGGTCCAGTGCGCTCCTTGACCTCGAATTTACCCACCCCACATGATGCCATTCTCGCGGACCTTCATGGCGAATATATCGAGCAATCAGAAGAGGCGGCAAAGAGTCGTTATTTCAACGTACCATCGCGGCATACAGAGCCTCTTCGTGATCCATATGACGGATCTGTTGTCGGCCAGGTCGTACCCGCCGATCCGCTCCTGCATCTTGACATGCGAATCCCATATTATGACCCCAAAACAGATGAATTGTTGTGGTCGCATTTGTCCAAGGTGCTGGAATTGCAAAGCGAGATAGCTGCACTACATCTCGGGATGGAGGTTATTGGGACGAAGCAGGGAGACCAAGCAAAGGGCAAAGGCAGGGCAAACAAAAATAATATATGGGAAGGAAACGAAGACAAGGAGAAGCATGATGCTGATGATGCAGGAGAGATTGGAGAGTACGAGCGCGTTGACGTCAGCGCAGAGGCCGACGAGGAGAAGCGAAACAGGGAGCGAGAAGCAGAATTTGCCAAACTTTCTCATCAGTTCGAAGGCAGAAAAGAGGGAATTTTGGAAGTTATGAGCAAAGTGAAACATCTCCAGCTCTGTTTATTGCTTGATTGACCAACGTCTCCAGCTCGACAATCTTTCCAAGGCTCTCACCGACTTCCATACCCTTCAGGAGCCCAAAATCGATTTCCCTTTACCTCTCAACAGCGTGTCGCCGGCAGATACCTCGTCCAGTTCCGTGGACAAAGAGAGAACAACGCCGGCAACAAGCGTGTCGACAATTGTCCCCCCTGCTACCCCAACGCGCGCGATTCCGCGCGCCGCTGATCTTATTATAAACACCCTTGAACCAGATTCACAGTCACACTTCATCGACAGCCCAGACTCACTGGCTGGACATCACTTTACGCCATAATCTATTTTCTGCAGTTAACCATCTGAGTCCATGCTTCTCCCCCGACCAGCGTATATGGCAGTATCTATCGACTAGGGGAATTTTGATCCTATGTCCGCTATTGGGATGAGTCGGTAGAGAACGAATGACGCTTGTGACCAGAGATTTATCAAAGGTCGACGATTTTAAAGGGAAGTAATTTTCGGGGCCCCGTCACTTTTCACTGAAATATTGAGCCCGGGAATTCAGAGTACATGTAGGAGGAATACATCCGATTATGATAAACTTGAAATATATGTTTTGAGTGTGAATACCAGTTGCTTCTCTACCGTTACATTATGCTGACAACTGATTCAGAAACAACTACGTCAGCCTCTTGCAATAGTCGGGATTTCCAGTAGGGTTAAGCGCCCAGTTAGGGAAGTTGACAACGCGACCCCCGGCACCACCAACCTGCGAGATGATCAGAAAACTTTGGTACGGTCGAACACAATTCTCAACTTACCGCAAAACTATAGACAAATACCATGACTTCTGTCCCACCATCCAGGGCCGCCGACATTCTGTGTACGAGTGTCAGCTTGTACAAGGTCAAGATTTACATCCAAATCTTACAAGAAGTTGTACTTCCTGAACCATCTCGGGTGATATTTTCTCAAGTAGAATTGACTGAACATGCATAGCAAGAATGTGTTGAAGATGGCAGAGTTGATGCCTCCTGAAAGAGCCCCAATTTCACTGCAGATCATCGGGGTGATGACACCATCGAAGTGAAGCTTGGGATATTTCCTATGGAGAAGCCAGAATGGAATGGGAATGACGAGACCAATAAGTATTGACATTGGGATTATACCATATCGTCCGGAAGGTTGGTACAGATATTTCGCAAGGCCACCCCATGTAATTGCATCGCTAAGATAGGGAAAAAGCGTTGGAAAAAGGTCATAAGAAGAGAAATACGGCAGAATACCTGTTGAAAGATTGAATAGACGCTCCTGACCATACGTTGGTGCCCTGTATACTGAGGAGGATTTCCCGATTGGCGTTAATGACTACTTTCATGATGATATAATTGAGAATGGCGCCGATGACGGCACCACCACACTGCCTGGTATTTGTTGAATAGAATTACCAAAGACTGAAATAGATGGGCCTACATAGTAAACGTCACTCTGGGAGGGAGCTTCGTGTATTGTCCCATCTTCAGGTCTCGTGTCATTGAGCGACCCTGTTCGGTGGAATTGTAGGCATACTGATAGGATATGTATCAGTAATTCCATCCAGGTCTACTGTGCGAAGACGTTCACCATCGTGAAGTACATGTTCGCCTAGTCACGAGTGATTCGAATCAGGTTGTGGGAAAGAAGAAAGTGACAAAGAGACACCGTACGTGAGGCTTCCCGGGCACTAACGCTGCGCCAAGCATCTATCCGGTATATCAAGTAACCAAATCTGCTGAGAAAAGTAGGCCACGTACTCGAGCAATGTCTTCAGTTCCTGGAACATAACTGTATGTCGATCAAAAATAGAAAAAGCGCCAACCACAAATTAGAGCCTACCATAAAACGGCATATAGTGTCGATATAATGGGCAAGAAAATCGTAGCAAAGCCTACAGCGATGAAGAAGGCCCACCTGAAGTCTCCCTCAGTGGTTCGTACGGGCGCTCAGTTGGGAACACACCAAGGTAACAGCGCCTCTCCAGTGTAATTTGTAGCAAGTGCCATAGCTATAGACACCACGAACATTCCGGTATACCACCACATCGGGACTTCGTTGTAGACTTTCATTTTCTCATAATGGGCTAATGGTTGTGAGTCGATCACTGTCCCGATAGTTGCAAATTAAGGCTCACCATCATCGATTTTATTGGCTCGAGCGATCTTAATAGTATCCCACATCTGCTTACCATTCCAGAGAATCATATGAGTAACAGTGGCTCCAAAAGATAAGCTCGCGCCAATCTTAGATATGAGTTGTGTGCCAGCCATGAAGGGAAGGCCAACGGCCTCAAGCTTTGTGGCGTTGATCGAATAATCTGCGTCCAGGATAAGAGTTTGGTCATATTCTGTGCCATTTTCAAAATAGAGTAACTGGAGTCACACTGGATGAGTTCTAGAGCACAGGTAGCACGACAAAGCACACCTGAGTGAGGAAGGGAAAATTCTGGGAGCTCCACACATTGTTTGCATATACCCCAACAAAACTCAATCTACCATAGGTAAGTTCATCGTCAAGATATGTCCCACTGGATGTAACACATTCCACGTACATGCAAATTAATACACCGCCGAATAAAGACAGCTGGGTTGCTAGGGGTTGAAATAGAGCACCGTAGGCCGATCCACCCGACCCTATGTAATTCCAGTCGAAACAAAGTGAGAAAAGCCCAAGTCCCTCATTGCCAGCAGCACCGCCAAAGATGCGAGTGACCCAGGCGCTATCTCGACGGACAAGACACATGATAGAGACACCCGTAAGCAGAGGAGCAATGTACTCTGGGAACCATTCCCAGACGACTGATACAGATCATTAAATATAAGCTCAAAGTGACAATGATTTAACGTGATACCCACATGCGCCAACGAACAATATCCAGAAAAATTTAATCCTTTTTTTCTGTAGGAAGTTGTCGGTGTTATTATGCAGGACCTCGAACATTTGGATTGTGGGGATTAAGTTCGGGAAAACAATAAACGTGGGGTATACCAGGAACGAGCGCATCATTCCTACAATGATCGTCAGCTTGGATTGCCTAGCTTGATCGTACGACTACATACCAGCTAGTCCATACCCCAATAACTAGCTTCCAAGTAGGGTAAAAATAGCAATGGCTGGATTTGGTTGGAATCCATAGAAGAGGTCATCTGCAGAGAAAATACTGATAGCCAAGGCCCCGTGCGTGGCGGCCGCCGACATGATGAGGATACCCACATGCTCCTTGATATTGAACGGTCCGGGATTGATAAAGCGCCAAAAGGCGGTGTCCGAGGTTCGTAAAAAGGGAAGGCGATTGTTAGGCCCCGGGAGAATTTCTTCCAGAAGCTTGCCTAGGCCGAAAGCAGCGGTTTGGAGGAAGAGTTGGGAGACGTAGACAGTTTGAGGGCGGAATGACTGGTAAAGTAGTGAGTTTGTAATAAGAAGTCTCGGCGAATGTAGTGCTACGTACAAATATCTGACTTAACACGGCGCCGAAACACGACAAGCCCATTGAGCAGAACCACAAACGGAAGGTCCATACAGGAAGAGTGGAGTCATCATCGAGCGAAATAAGGCGAAGTGACCAGTCTTCTGCAGACACTGTAAACGCAAGTATCAGAACGCGAGAAACTTAGGTATAAAAGTTGAAAACACGAACCAATTGGTCGTTCTTTACCATCTTCGCCCATATCAATCGCACGTCCATCCTCGAACACACCTCCAATATCAGTTACCCTCAAGATAGAAACTTTATCGTCGGCTCCTTTCTCGAAACTCCTCTCGTCCTTGAAAGAAACTTTCTCGTCGTCAGAGGAGGCCGACCCTTTGTTAATCGGAGGCAGCGCATTCACGCCGTCGACTAAGGAAGACATCATCCAGAGAGAAAATGAGAAGAAAGAGATCCTGTAGAATCGGAATGATTGGTGACCACGGTTATATAGGTATTCGTGAACAGATAAGAAGGAAATACTGGGAAGGAGATAAGTGCGAGCTGCCCAGAACTTGGCAGTGTGAGAGTCCGATATCTGGTTATCTCCAGGTGCGTATGCCAGAAAAAGCCGCTATAGATGCATCAGTCCCAAAGGGTAAGACCAAGAATAGCTACTCAATTGTCAATGAGTCCCTGCGTGGTATGGGGCAATACCACATGAGCACTAAGAAAAGTGGATGCCTTAGATAGCGATAGCTATTTTCCAGTCCCATCGACCCCCCGTTGCCAACGTACAGTATTAGAACGGTTCGAAGCAAAGCCTTTTACTTGTTGCGTCTGAAGTTCATGCTGACACAATAAGAAAATATGCCCGTCTGAGGCTCGGGATACACGAGTTCGGAGATTCGGAAGAAGAGGTTGAATGAAGAGATAAGAATAGTATGGGATCGCCGTTTGAAACGAGAAGATGCGGGAATCAGACCTACTAATCATGTCACACGATCTGAAGCGAGACGACCCCAAATACCCAAATCACTCTCACCATTCAATCACAACGACGAGGTGAAAGTCATTCCAATATTGACCTCTGAGGGTCCTGTTAACCGTTGACAGCACCGCCACTGTATGAGTGATCTCCGATGTGGCAGATGATTTACAGCTTTTCATTCTGTAGAATGTTGCGGGTTACCAAATAGATTTTCTTCATCATCATCATCATTCTGTAGAATGGAATCTCGGGTAAGATGAGAACAGAAAGGTTGATCCGAATGTGGCGTACCAGCTTGTCTCATTGCCAACGACCGAAACTTAGCACAAGCACAACGCTTAGGCGAATCCGGGCCCCTTCATGTGACAGTGATAACCTCCACTAAGCTGTGGAGCAAGGCGAGAGAAGGAAGATGATGAGTCTCAGTCTGTCAACAACGTGAAAATAGCGGGACTTCCAGCATATCTAATTCGCAAGCTCCACAAAAGAGTTAACAGGCCGTCCCATGGCCAAGCGAAATGAAGCAGGCATTCAAATGAGCACATAGACCGCAGGCGCTAGGATAGGCCGTAAAAGATGGGCACGACACTAGCGGCAGAGCGATGTCAGCGCCGTTGGCACGTACGAGTCTAACCTCGGATCATGTAGAAGTTTGCGACCCGAGACTGCTGGGCGTCCCGCGTTACAGTGAAATTGTTCAGGGCTGCCTGGCAGTGCACACGGACACGAACAATACGCTTTAGCAGACAGACCTCAGTAGTAATCTTTGACTGGAGAGTTCCGATTCTACGAGTTGGGCAGGCACCGGCAGGCAACAATTTCAAACTGCCCGAAAATGGAAGTATGACCAAACACACTCTTTGTCCACTACCAATTATCTTCTCCACTTCTCGTGCACGTCGCAAGGTATTTCGTCAGTACCTTGGAAATCCTTCCCTGTATTTGGCTGCGCAATATACATGCTATTCTGACTCGGATATACTGCGCTTCCGAAGCAAATTGTCGATATAAGCAGTTCAGTTCTTGGTCACATTGAATCCTCACCAATGACTGCACCAAAGCTTTTCAATTTACCGCCTGTACCCCCAGAACTCAAGTCCCTGACGCCATATCTTCAGCGCGCCGATGAGCTCAAGATGAAAGAGCCCGTTGTGGCCTACTGGTGTGCGTGTTGTTGCGATCTTTATTCTTCCGTATATGCTCATCCATCTTAGGCGCTTATTATGCTGCGCAAGTCGGCATAGGTCTCAAAGCGAAAGCTATCCCCTGCCGCAACTTCCTCTTCGAACTCTTGGGCCTTTTAGAATCCATGAAGCAAGAAATCGGGCCCAGCGACGCAATCGACATAGAGGCTGCAAGCGCTGCATATGTCGAGAACTTTGCTTTGAGAGTTTTCAATTTTGCCGACAACGAAGATAGAAAGGGCCATTCAACTAGGTCTGTTTAGTGCGCTCTATATACATTTTACGGTGTTCTAAATGATTCCCAGATCGACAGCGAAGAAGTTCTTGGCTGCTGCCCATTTTCTTGACGTGTTGAAGACATTTCCAAGAAGCGAGGTGTCAGATAGCGTGCGTATCTCGCAGTCACAATGAGACTTATCACGCTAATGCTATTCACCAGAATGAGGAAAAGATCCGATACGCCAAATGGAAGGCTGCAGATATAGCCAAAGCTTATCGTGAAGGTCGTAAACCTACACCAGGGCCCGCAAGCAGCTTATCCGAAGAAGAAACTATAACCACATTCCCGGTCGAAGACGACTTACATCCCACCACGTCAATACCGCCTAACACCTCTACGCCTCAAGCCGGATCACCCCCACAGGGCTACTCTCCACCTCAGATCAAGATGTCATCGCCGCCACCACCACCACACATACCTCTTGAGGATGTACCACAGACTCCGCCTCCAAGGGTGCCGCCGCACCTTGGTGTCGGTCGTCCAGGGTCTGAATGGGAGGAGAAGGTCGTGACGCCGGGGAGCTGGAGTACAGCGGCAACACCTGGTATAGAACCAAGATCAGATTACTCAGATTCGGCGCCAGATTCGCCTACTTTTGGTAAAGGCAGACCCCACGAACCTGCAGACTATCTTCAAAACGGAGCGGGGGCCAAAAGTGTACATTTTTCATCATCTGTGGTTGGTGGATCTTCTACAGGTACTGGATCTCCGACAGTGTCACCTAAATTCAGCGAATTTAGTGACAAAGTGTACTCTGAACCCCCGATGCATGGTCATCCGGGACAATATCTTGTTGAGGCGCCTGGCTCATATGCCTCCCTTACTCCATCCGCACCACCTGCACCTCCTTCCTCTGTCTCGACTTCGTCGCATATGCTTACTTCAGCAGGGCATCCTGGTTGCTCTCCCATGCATCCACCGGACCCCGTACCGATGGAGCTCACGCCCGCCATGGTGACGAAGGCGCAGAAACACGCTAGATTCGCCATCAGTGCTCTGGATTACGAGGACAGAGAGCAGGCCATAAAGGAGCTGAGAACGGCTCTGGGAGCGCTGGGAGCTTGACACCCAGACGTCATTTGAAATATATATTTTCCGCTGCTATACATTCTTATACTACACATGTACTCTCTGGGACATCATTATTGCATACCTTCACATTTCATCGCCACCAAACATTACCCAGCAAGCTGTGAAGACTGTTACAGTGGCCCCGTTGATTCCATATCCATCTCTCACGCTTTCTGTTCGAGCTCTCGAATCTTGTCTTTCACCGACGTTGCAGATCCAATAACGGATTTCTTTGGAGAGGTAGTAGTGTGTGTATCGGTCAGGGGTACAGGAAGGGGTCTCGCGGCGGTACTTGGTTTCAAAGTAGCTTCTCCGGGCGTAACTTTATTGATGGGCGGAGTCGTTGACGAGCTGCTGTTGAATTGTCTTTCAATTTGCGCAGTAACTTGGGAAACAGTCGAACCTCTTGCCCGTGTTTTAGCGACTGGTGCCGACGTAGACGGTTTAGGCAGGCCGTCCTCGGGGCGATGGATTGGTTCGGTGCTTACGGGCACCAGTTTCTCTGCATCGCGCACATCTGCAGAACTATAGGATGTTTGGCTGGATTGTAGTGATCGATGAATACAGTTCGAACTGGAACCGGACGCTGAAGAATGAGAAGATGCCGGCCGCTGTATACCGAGAGGAGACGGAGCCGGCTGCGGGTTCTCTTCCTCTACTTCGTTTGGTATCTCAGTTCTACGGCGGAAGCACGAGTCACGAGTCGATGAATCTTCTGTCGCGGATCCTGATTCTGTGGGTTCTAGCGGTTCATCGCACAAGGATGTGTCGAGCCGGTTGAGCCTGCCCTCCGCACCAGCAGCACGTAATTTCTCTTCTACACGCTGAGCAAAGGATGAATGGCCTTCAGGTTTCGGTTCTTCTGCGGGAGGCCGGGGTGTTGCACTATAAGGATCCACCGCTTCATCTTTGAGTGGCTGGAGCACGGGTGCATTCAAGTCCTCTGGCATAGAAGCATAGTACAAGTCTGCGAATCGGTTGGCATGTTCGGCATATCTAGAATCAATACTCGCGGAGGTGATAGCATGTTGTACGACTTCGTCTGTGTCATCGTAGATAGAGAGATTTCCTCCGTGGAGCCTGTCATCTTGTGTAGCGGCGGATGTCGAGTGTTCGTTAGATGAGATACCATCGTAAGGGTCGCTTGAATCCATCGATGCTTCATCACTAGGTACATAATCAGAATGATCATCAGAATATACTTTGTCCTCGTATTCATCCAGTGTGTCCAGGGTATTGAGATTAGGCTCACTAGAGTCAGAGATTGGTCGCTGCACGTCGATAGGATCGTCCCTTGTCGGTAGAGGGCATGTGGGTGGAGGATCGATAGAGAGGAAGTTGATGATTTTGATAGGTAGCTTCACATGGACGTCTGAGCCCAGAGAACCAGCACTGACAGACACTCGTAGGGTATATTCCTCTTCCAAGAGCCTCCCTCTGGGCATGGTTAGAGCATCAGGCTATGTTTGGTCAGCTTGGTGAATCACTAGGACGAACTTTGTCCACATACAGGTATCAGAATAAAATGGCAAAATTCTTGCTCATCACCGGGTGGTACACCTGTCCACCAACCTTTAGCGCTTGCGTGACCCCTCGAGCCGCGCTGCCCCATCTGAAGCGTGCTTTCGGCGACTTGCTTCTCTGCTGTTGTCGTCTGACATGCATCCGGATCCTGCTCCACATTCACACCCTCGACATCGAGGTAAGGTCGAGGCTTGAAGATCACAGTGGAGCGGAAAAGTGAAAGGGTCAGACTCTTGATCGTTTTTTTCGTGTGATTTGTGACACTAGCTTTCACGCAACATTGTTGACCTGCAACCCAGTGGAGTCGATGCAACGAGGCGGATAATGTCACTTTTCCGCATCCACCCATGAAAATACTTTTCGTAACATGCGCCTGAAGAGGAACTAGAGCAGGAGCTAGGATCGTCGATGGATTGAGACGTGGCCAGATTTCGCAATCACGATAGAAGTGGGCAATAGAGCGTTTGCCAGTGTCTGATTCTTTCACCTTGATAGAACTCAAATGGAAGGATCAGATTTTATGAAGCAGAACAGCCAAGGCCCACTCACAACATTGCAATATAGCGTACAGTTATGCCGGAATGAGGGTGCAACATTCCTTTGGGGTTGCCGATGTCGCCGTCCAAAGGTAAAGCCATGGAAAAAGGAAAAACAAAAACACCGTCCTTCATTCTGGCAAAACCTTCATCGTCAGGGACAGTTCCGAGCATCTCGTCGAACGAGCTACAAACATCGGAAAGAAGAGTAGATGTCTGGTAGAATGTATGCCGATCGTCTTCGCCGTTGATGCATTCAAATCCCACGACTCTAATCTTACCACCAGAAACTAGAACAGCCGACTCTTTTCTACCTGGTTTGCGAATTCGAATCTTCACTTGTCCTCTGAGAAAGCCGCCTTGAACGCAGGTCTTGCTGTAGAGAATGATATCGACTTCTACACGCGCACGAGGCTTTGCTTGCTCCAGAGATGTCTTGTCGCCTTGGCTAGTCCTTGTGGACGAAGGGATCAGAGTAGCACCAGGCTTGAGGCGAGAGTTAGCATTGCCAAGGATAGACTTGAGTTCCGCAGCGTTCCGTCCAGAAGTAACACCAACGCTGAGAAGGGTGCCATGGCGAGACAGGGTGTTTTCCTCTGCGGATGATACCAAGTTCGAATCATGAGGCAGGTTTGTCCGTCGGATAGTATCGTGAACGAGCGAGTCGGTGTTCATCACGATGCGTTGTCCTGTCTTGAATCCAGAGGTTCCGCTACATATGTCAAGCTCTACCATCGCACCACCGTTCTCAGCTTCCAGAAGCCCTTTCATAGAGGTATTTGACCTCAATGATCCGACTTGCGATCTGGGACACCGTTGCGAGTGTGTCGCACATTCGGGGTCCATATTTGATGAGGGCGGTAACCCCAAGGATTGCGTAGATTGTTCGGAAGCATCAAATGATGAATGTCTGGAAGGAGGGAACTTGATACCGAGGCCTACAGTCGTACTTGACGAGGTACTGATAGATGACATGCTTGTAAGAAGGAAGTAGTGATGGTAAGCCGTAAAATGCAATGGGCGATACGAGCTGCGCGAAGAGGTCGGTTACTTGTTGTCTGAATCCAAACAACAACCTGTGGGACCTTGTGGGCGCAAGCATTTCGACGCGGGGAGCAAGCGAAACCAAATAGCGGCATAGCTTCTTCTCACCCTCATGTCCGAGAGGACGGCAAAAACGTATACTCATGTCTCCAATCGGGCAAATCCTCAAAAGGAGCATGAGAAGGAGCGGAAGGTAGTCTTCAAAAGCGTTCTTGACAATCCGTTTCGCGTTCGATGGTGCGTCCCCATCCTTTACTGAAACAATGTCAGCAAACACGACGTTTAGGCCTTCAGTTCCAGTGAACCTGCAAAACTTGATATTAGCTCAAGTTCTATTACTTGTGGAAGGTGTTTCAGCACATAAACCGCGCGAAAGACACGACAATAATTACCTCAAGAAATGTGGTCGAAAGCGAAAGGCAGATAACGCTCCAGCAGAGGCTTCCACCGTATCTTCTACACAGATCAATCCTGATATCGCGCCCGCGCCTGTGAGTATGGATGCAGCTGCAGTTCCCAAGCGCAAAAGAGATGGAACCGATGATCAGGGATCTAAGAAAAAGCGAAAGACAGATGCATTTATCTCTGTCCCAACCACATCGTCTGCGCAGGTGGATACTAGCGTCGCTAATCATCCAGTGTCACCTGTGGACTCCAAGCGAAGGCGCGAGGTGCAGAAGGAGCAACGCGGTGAGAAGAAGCAAAAGACGGCACTGTCGGAAGATGCATTCATTCCCTCTACGAATGTACACAGCACCGAACGTTCCAATGGCGACTCTGGTAATCCTCCTACAGACATTTCTGACCATGCCGATATTCCTCTTCCATCTCCCATTTTGAAACATCTCGTCGTCGGAATCAACGCAGTTACAAAACGGCTTGAATGCCAAATTCAAGCTGCGCGCCACACAGTCGTTATTTCAAGCTCAAGTTCGACAGAAAAATCTTCCAAGCAGCCTCTGCCACTCAAGTACATTTTCGTCTGTCGCACTGATGTTGATCCACCCATCCTCATCGACCACATCCCGCATCTCGTCGCTTCTTTCAACTCTTGTAAACCATTGGAACCTATCAAGCTTATACCGTTACCCAAGGGCGCCGAAACCACCCTTGCAACAAGCTTAAATATACGAAGGATTGCTGTGTTTGCCTTTGACGTGCGTAATTTACCACAGGTCTTTAATCCTATATTCAACAATCTTGTTCAGAACGAGACCACTGGTCTATCGGCGCTTTCTCCTATATTAGAAGCCGTGCCTGTGATTGCTGCTCCCTGGTTCGTGCTACAATCACATGCATCCGACAAGCAGATCGTCCCAACCCACATCAAACAAGTCCGCACTTCTGCACCCAGGGACATGAAAGCAGCGAAGGAAGAGAGAGCTGCAGGCAAGGCTGCGGCAAAGCAGAAACGGAGGAAAGATGGGAAACGAGACGGAAAGTAATCTTGCAAGTTATCTAGAGGACAATTTTACTTTCCAGTATTCTCTCCAATGATTATCCGGGGGAAGTTCATCTTCTGCAAAATTTGGCTGGGCAGCAGGCCTCATTATGGCTAGTCATGTTCTTTCCTTTTTCGAAAATGTTCATAGCGAATAGGGACTTCTGGCAACCACCCGTCGATGCGGTCGAAAAGAACATCTATGCCTAAACGATCATACCAAGAGAATGCTAGATGGCGGTTATGATATAGTGTCCCGAAATCCTACAGTCTTGTATATTCCTCAGTCCAATTACAAGCCGTCTGTCCGAGATAACCTCCAAAATTTCATCCTGGCCAAACTTTTGACCCTTTTGGACAATGTCTCTACGAGACCACAGAAGGGTGCACGAATGCCTAGAAACTCTGGAAGATGACAATGGGAACATAAAGAAAGTACTCTGGTAGCACTCGCCATCGTTGCTTCCACTGATGCTAGTTCTACTAAAAAGCCTTCCAAAAAGGTTATCATCCTTTTGCTGTCGATGAATCCGAAGCGAAAATGCGATCCGAACGAAAGACTCTGCACTGTGAAACGAAAGGTTGCGGAACTACCGGGTATGGTGCTGCCACATGCATCTAGTCGCAGTCTTTTTAATGCAATGGGTGCATCCAAGCGTAAACGCGAGTCAGAAGAGGATCTAGGTCCTTCGTAGCAGCAGAAGACCGTGTCGGGTGCCAGCTTTGTGCCTTCGCCACCTACACCAGACACTTCCTCTACGGGTGGTCTCTACTATAATATTACTAAGCAACAAAAACCTTTTTCCATAGCAAACAAAGCGCGATAATGCACCCGATTTTCCTATTAACAATGATTATATGCATCAGATTTACCATCAAACAATATATATCTGTTAGAGTGCGGATGTACTTATCTATGATAATAGTAACTCAGACTTGCACTCGGGATACGAGAGAACGTCTGAGGCGCACGTAGGTAGATACATCGGTATATGTAGCTACGGAGTCCGTTGTGGATACCACGTATGTAAGAAATAAAGCAAGAAACGAAAATAAGTCCTTGGGTATATACGGGCCCGACTACGGGCGTACTTGCAGCTCCGACAATATCTACCAAAACAATAACGTGGTTCCCCAAACCTGTTCATCCAGAAGGTAGGCATGAAATTCTTGGTCAGGGCCGGCAATGCCGTCGGCATGAGGTGGGTCCAGTGCCGGTTTAAGGCCCGGAGCACTGACATTATCAGTTCAGCTTATGGTGGCCTGTGATACTGTAGCATTGGTTGCCTGTACAACTTCTGCACTGGCTACAATAAGTTCTGGTACCTTTGCAGTCCTTGCTGTCAATGCCAGGCAGCAAAAAAAATGCGGCATCTAAATAGGGAAAGTGCTAACGGCTTGAGCGGCTTCTGAGCGGTTTGAGTGACTTTAAAGCCGAGTCAAGCCGAATATCCTCCAAGTCGTTTTTATGACTCGGCTCGGCAATTTCCGACTCGGCTCGACTGACTTGTAACTTTGAGCCGAGCCACCGGCGACACTAGCGCTGGACCTCGCTAGCTCTTCTGGGCCGACTGATACCCTGGTATTTGCCAACGCTACCGCTGGAAAGACCTTCATTCCTACCACCGGTCTTGTCACTGGTGTTGAAGCAGTGTTGGGACGCCTGGAATCTCAAATTCGGTAGGCCAAAAACATGTCTACATTCGCAAGGTCAGATAGATTTAACTCCATACAAAGACGACCCTCGGTGTCCGCCATTGATATAAATATTCGTTTGTTCAGCAGACGTCCGTCCAGTGGGACTCCCTGATAAAATCCCTCGTCTCGTTTCAATTCCTGCAGGCCATGGTGCTACGCCGATTAAACTTGTACCCTTGCCAGCTACGTTCATGTTGGCGGATTGCATGAAGATGCGACGGATTGTTGCAATGGCTTTTGATTCAGGTGTATCTTTACCTTTCTTTAATCCTTTCATATATGAGGTTTTTGACAGTAGTTTCTATGAGGCATCCTCGGCACTGTCGTTATGCCTTGAAGACGTCCCTGTCATGGGTGTAGTCAGACACGCAAGGATCAGGATCAAAAATTCAAAACGTCTGATTTGAAGGGAAGATAGCGTGTGTCGCAAAGATTTAGGAAGTTCAGAGCGAGTTGGCTATGTAACTAAATTTCTGTTTATCGATAGTACGATAGTATAAAAGGAGCGTTTCGCTATGTTCCCTTCTTGAAGCTGTGACCAGAAAGTAGCTATCACGTCGTGTTTATACTGTAGGTAGAATACCCAAATAATAGCAATCGGACGCGTACGACTTAACTCTACTCGTGTCGTCGAGGGGGTGCAGAATATAAGCTGCTGGTGATCATACAAGTAGCCGTTCCTTCGACTTTGTCCGCCAACAAGCTGTTTGGAATTGGCTAGATCTTTGTTCTTCTATCAGGGCTTCCGCCCGTCAATTCCCGCATTCCCCTTTCGTTGTTCTTTTCAGAATATAACCGTCTCAATGTTCATTGCGATAATAGGTACAGCCTCAGCAGGCAAGTCCACTGTTGAAGAGTACCTTGTGGCCAAGGAAGGTTTCACACCTATTAGGCTGTCCAAAGGAACAAATACAGATGTGTGTATTCACTCTGTTTTACTACCGTATTCAAATGTTAGAATGAAACAGGAGCTCACGAAATATGATCAAGTAGACGCTCGTTCATTCGAATCTTCCTATTCTTCTGGTTTTCTGCAAGGGACAGTACCCACAAGTACTTCTGCTTCATCGGACAAACACCTTTCCTTCCTTTCACTTGATCCCACACCAATTCACACGCCGGGCTCTTATCGTTACAAAAGCAATCTCAATATGACCTTGACCTTTGAGACATCGTCAGCCATGCTTGACTATGTGACACGGAATTGGCGGACGCGATTCGTTACGGTTGACCTCTGTACAAGAGAGCATGCCCAGAGATTCATAAAGCGACCCTTCTTCATGCTGCTAAGTGTCGACGCGCCGATACTTGACAGGTTTCGACGATCAAACAGGTAAGTCCTTCATTCTGGCAGGGGGCCCTATTAAGCTCCTATCCAGCAACTCTCTGGAAGATTTTGTCCGCGCAGATGATGAATACGTTTTTGGGCAAGGTATACGGGATTCAAAGCAATCATTAAAGGGAATGCATGATCTGGTTCATATTAAGATCATCAATGATTTCCGGACTGTTTCTGCCCTCCATTCACATTTGAATGATCTTAACATACTTGACCCGTCTCATCTCAGGCCAGATTGGGACACGTATTTTATGGTATGTGCTTCATGCTACGATATAAACTACTATTTCATACAACCTACTGCAGACTTTGGCATCTCTAGCTGCTGAGCGATCGAACTGTATGAAACGGAGGGTGGGCGCCATTTTGGTTAGAGACAATCGCATCTTGTCCACTGGGTGATTTATCACAAGCTGGTCACTGCTAGATGTCCTCCTAATTATTCTCCAGGTATAACGGTACCCCGAGACACTTGTTGAACTGCAATGAAGGCGGATGCTCACATTGCAACGGAACGATTGTACTCAGTGACGATACAGATCATTGCATATGTCTTCATGCGGAAGAAAATGCATTACTAGAAGCCGGACGAGAGCGAGTTGGCGTCGGATCGGTGTTGTATTGCAATACGTGAGGTTTTTTTCAAGCGTTCCTGTTGAGTGTTGTCTTATGGTATACTTTAGGTGTCCTTGCTTGAAATGTACCATCAAAATCATCCAGACCGGTGTAACAGCAGTTGTTTATAACTTGTCATATAAAGTGTCAGTGGTCTTGGAGATTGCCATAAAATGAAAACTGAAATGTCTTTCCTAGAGACGTAGCATCAGCACAGCTATTTAAGCAAGCCGGAGTGCAACTGCGACGGCATCGCCTGCCAGGCCAAGACGGCCATCCCTTCGATCTAAACGGCGTAGAACAAGTGTAATCTTTGTATCTTATACCGCGCTAGACTGGCTCCAGACCTTTGAATACAAGGGCTACATTATTTTCAATATCCCACTTCGGCATCCACAAAAATTTCATTGCGGGCAATGCATCTGCACGGGTAGATTGCAATGCAAGCCAAACAGCGTCCGCGTTGTTGTAGCCGACGGCAATGTACAGCTCTCTTGCGCAACTCTGGAGTTCCTCGTGCGCGCGCGAGTCCAAAAATCGACGGAAGGCCAAAGTAACCTCCCACACCGAAGTATCCTTGGGATCTACGCCACACATCGACGCAGTCATCGTCTTCAACAAGCACCGATAGATGCGATGAGAGTGTGTATACGCCGATTCCGTACCCACAGCTCCGTGTCTCCTCCGAGACAACGCACTCGTCGCATCCGCCACATCCAACTTCTCCAACATCGTCCGAAAACGTGGCCAAATATCATCCCAAATGCGTCTATGCATGAAGGCGCCGACATGGGTAGCCAAGGCTTCTATCAATGAGGCTGCGGCACTGACGACGAAAGACTCCGTATCCGAGAGTCGATTGAGTATGAAAGGCCAGGCAGAGTGTACCGACGATAATAGGGCAGATTCGGGTAAGACGGCTACTGATGAAGCTAAAAGGGTCAGGATGCGAGCACGTATAATAGGAGATTGGTGGGTCAAAAAGTAAAGTGACCGAGAGACGATTTGCTTTGTCAATGCTTGCGTGGGCGTAGGAGGTGGCTCCTCTGTCGAATCCGCAGCTGCCACGGGTGCAGCCTCAACCTCTTCCTGGCCTTCCACGCCCTTTCCCTTCTGATCACCCCACGCCTCCCGAGGCGCTGGGCCGTAATCGACATATTCTTCCTCTACCGGTGGATCGTTCCGATGTTCAAACCAATCGAAAAAGTCATTGAACGGTTCACGATCGTCACGAAGGCCGCGCTTTTTCTGCTCGTGCTTGGCAGCGTCAACTTCTTCCATCTTGATAACCTTCATGACTTCCGACAAAACCTCAATCAGGCCTTCCACGAGTACCTCATATCCATGGTATTCGTCAAGGCGATCAAAACACTCTTCAACCACGTCTCCCGCCTTTTCGACAACACCATCACCCACCAGCTGTATCATAACAACGAGCACCTTTGTAGCTTCCACATCTAGCCAACGGCGCGTTAGCCTGCGGGAGACCGAGTCCAGGACATAGTCAAAATTTGAAAGTAGCAAATTTGCGGGAGAGGCGTAGGAGGTGTTGGTTGTTATGAAATTTAGAGCTGCCAGAGCGGTACTTGATAGATGTGAATTAGGTGACACCAAAGAGTGAAGAACGGGATACAAAGTTTGTATGAATAGAGCAGCAAACCGAGCCTGGAGGATACCCGAGGTGATGGATAAAAGCTGAAGGAGCATCGCCCTGTGAAGCATCGGCTGAGAAACAGTCCTGGGCTTTGTAGCCGGTGAATATGACTGCAAAATGTGTAGAGTCTCATTGATCGGAATAACACCTTGACGGTGTTGAACTTCGTCCTGGTCATCCTCTTGATCATGCGAACCAGGCCCCTCTTCGATAACATCAACATCGGCCCGATCCCATATCTGACTCGTGCTCCTGGCGAGTGATCGAGCAAGCTTGTCCAGTCGCTTGCTCGTTGCGTATTTCGGAGACTGGAGGGGTGATGAAGATAGCGATATTCTTGCTGCTCCTTCAAGGAGTCTACAAGCGCACCACAAGGCTGCGACGGACCTGCTGCCTGTTCCGTTCTGTCCTACGCTGACGAACCATTCAATGGTAAACAGACAGCCATCGCCAGCTGCCTGTCCAAGGGCATGAAACATTTTAACCAGTGCATCATAGGTGCTTCTCAGTGAGATATTCCTGAGGATCATGTCTGGAAACGCTACCCATTGGTTTTGCTCGGAATCGTGCTCAAGCATCAATAGGGCACTGGACGTTTTCGTGATAGTGACAGGGGGATCGACGAACTCTATAACAGACAGTAAATTCCAGCCCCATTTTTCGACACTACCTGTAGGCCCGAGGAGTCGGCCTAATTCGGTAGATATTGGATTCTGTGACAACGTTTGGCCCTCTTTGCCGGATGACAGACGGCAAACTGCCTCAATGAGGCCTGCAATATGCTCGACCTTCGCGTCTGCCATAAGCGGGAGCAGTCTTGGGAGAGCACTTAGATTGTCTCGCGTGAGTAGCATCAAGGTTCGCATGAACACATGGTGAGACCTTGACCATGGAGACAGAAGGCCCAACAAGGTGGTATGGGCTTCCTTTGAGACCGAGGGGAAGTCGGAAATGGAAAGAGAGAGTAAAAAAGATAACAAGAGTGGTTGCGTCTGAGGTAGTGTTGTCGACGTGGCTAGAAGTATCGTAGATGAGAGCTTAGATAGGGCAATGAGAGCAGAGGGAGTCGGATGTTTAACGAGTGGAGTGAGCGTATTGAGGGCGATATGCAACTGGGATGATGTTCCACGGAGCCAGGAAGGTGTACGTATGGTGGCATACTTTGTCTTCGGCACTGATGTTGGTGGGCCTTTTGTCTCAGGATCACGAACCAGATTTATGACGTCCTCCAGATCTTCGACCGAGGTGACTGCCCCTTCCTGTGCGCAGATATCGTCTGCAATGGAACGCACCACAATCTCCGAAAGAACTCCAAGAGCTCTCGAAACAAGATCGCCGTTGGCCCAACCTTTACGCGTTGTGCCCAACGCCAACTTGGTGGCTGTACTGACGACTCCTGGAAGCACTGACGGAAACAGATTATCGGGAAAATACGCTGAAAGGAGAAGATGCACCACATCCAAACAAGTCTTTTGTAAGGAGAGGGTCCGTGAATCCGTGTTGATGAGAAGTGAATTCAAGGTCTGCCCCAGAATTGGAACAAACTTTTCCGTGCGAGCATGCTCTCTGAAAAGAGTGAGTCGTTGCTCAGCAAAATTGGAGTGTATGCGCTCGTCTTCTTCAGTCCGAACTCTCAAAAGGGTGAAGAGACATCTCGCTGCTGCTTCCTTTGTCTCGTCATCTCGTTCTTTTGCTTTCCCATTTCCTTCCATTCCTCCCAAGACTGCCCCCGACAACATGAACATCTGCTGCCAAATCGACACCTCGCAGGACCACCACCAATCATCGCAGAGGATTTCTAGCACCACAAATATCTTCTCTAGAATCTGGTCCGGAATAACGGTAGATGTATTGCGTTGGAGGACCGTTGAGACGGGAAAGAATGTGTAGGATATCAGTGATTGCGAAAGGACGGATTCAGAGGATTTAATAGTTCGCAATACGAAGATCAGCTCGCTCAAGAGCTTCGAAGCCGTCGGGATAGAGGTAGGTGTCAATACCGCAGATCCGAGCAATGGGACACACACTGCCTTTAGCTAAGAGAAGGTTAGGAAGTAGTAGTCTGGTAAGAAAGTCAACGTACAGACTGGAATACCCGTTTCGACTGAGCTTCAGAATCGCCCATTGTGAGACGCGTCGCATGAGTTGACAGACCCAGAACTGCGGGACTGCCAGAACTCCGAGTGTTTCCTCCACTCGGAGTGTCACGTGACCTTCGGCAGTCATCGGCATAGCGTCACTTTGTCACACCAGGCATTTCTGTTATTAGGTATTAGTAATAATTAAAGTAATTAAGATATTTATTAGTTGCATCTGAAGATGATATATTGACATGGACAACACCAAATTTCCTAAGCATGACCATATTTCACTGTCTTGAGTCTTGACCAAATCCTGGATGTTGGTACATGGGTTAATCTTAAGACACACCACTGATACCATCATCTACCATGAGATAAAAACTAAAGTAATTAAGATACTTCTGAAGATGAAATATCCACATAGACAATCCTTGATATTGTGATAGACACATCTTAAGACTGGAGTGACTGTCTTAAGGCAAATACTCTCAAGTAATAAAGATACTTATCTGAAGATGATATATCCACATAGACAATGCTTAATTTGTGATAGACACATCTTAAGACTGGAGCAGAGATGATAACTTAAGTAATTAAGATCATTAGCCTTTGTATCTGAAGATGATATACTAGACAGCACTCAATTTTGATAAATGTGTCTTAAGACTAGAGTACAGATAATAAATAAAGTAATTCAGATATTTATTAAGGGCATCTGAAGATGGTATATCCATATCTTAAGACTGTAGCAGTTGTCTTGAGACAGATAGTATTTATAATATTTTTCTTTTGAGAACTGTGATGGAAGTCTCTTAAGACTGGAGTGCCAGTGGCCATCTTAAGGCAAAGACTATTTATGACTTTTTTCATCTGAAAAAGATGTCATGGACATGTCTTAAGACTGGAGCAGCTGTCTTAAGGCAAATAGTATTGATGACTTTTGAGAAAATGTGATCAAGTCTTAAGATTACAGCAGCCATCTTAAGGCAAACATTTAGGAAATATAATATTGTTTAGATTATTATCATATTTATTGGATTTATTAAATACTGTCACAGTGACGTCAGTAGTCACAGATGTGGCTGTGTCAACGGTAAGCCGTCACGTGACACTCGGAGTTCCTACAACAGACAACCTCTCCAGAACGAAATGGGAGGGTGCAGGCCGATGCGGCAGGCCAACTCCGCTTTCCGGATTTTGCTTTTTACCTCCATGATCTAACTCGATAGAAAAATATGCTTAAGAACCAAAACACGCTCATATCTCGACACACTCCCTCTTGCACCTTACTTCTCTGCTAGCTGGAATCCCCGGACGTACACGCCAACATTTATCCTTCTATATATACTTCATATACGCCACCCGACATAATAGCTAAAATTTGCTTTAATAATCTCTACCTGTCATCGAGATGACCTTCGATCCTCCAAGGCTGCTATTCATTGATTCTTACGACTCGTTTACCTTCAAGTACGCCCGTCATTTGTCTTGATGTGATCGCTATTACAACTTTTCGCTCAAGTCTAGCATCCTTATTTCGACAATCTATTCCTGGATGTTCCATCCACATCTTGAAGAACGATAACCTCACCATATCTGATTTGTTGCCCCATTTGAAGCACTTTTTCGCCATTGTCGTAGGGCCTGGACCTGGCTCACCGGACAATGCTGATGACATTGGGATCCTCAAGGATTTATGGAGTATTTCGGAGCAGCATACGCTGCCCATCTTTGGCGTTTGCCTTGGCCTCCAAAGTCTCGCACTCGCTTATGGTGCAGACTTGCATCGCCTGCCCATCGTAAAACACGGACAGATATCGCATATCCTGCATACCGGTTGTAGCCTATTCGAAGGGGTGGGCCGTGTGGAAGCTGTGAGATATCACTCATTGCACGTCACTTTACCCGAAAGCAGCCCTTTAGAACCACTGGCATGGGTAGACGATGAGCTGGAGAACGGAAGGGTCCTTATGGCCATTGAACACAAGACTCGGCCATTTTGGGCAGTCCAGTATCATCCGGAATCCGCTCGCACTGTCGGTGGTGGACCAGAGGTTGTTGCGAACTTTTGGCGTTTAGCACAACGTTGGATCCGGAAACGCGAAAGGACGACGAGTCCTTGGTGTGAGAGCGCCTATCGTGTCTTCGGGTCTTCTTGGCCTCAAGCTTCCCCTTTACACCAATCGCGTTGTTCTTCCCAGCCCACTCTATCCGTCAATACTACCGTTGTCAATGCATCCACTCTATCCGTGACGAGCATCTGTGACATGCTTGGGGCGAACGACGAGCTGCAGCCTTTTGTTCTCCTGGACTCTGCAGCTCGGCCAGGCCGATTTTCAATTATAGCTTCTATGCTTCCCACAAGCCTCCAAATCAAGTATAGTATCGACGACTCTTTCGTTAGTCTGACTCGCGGAACCGCAATTACACACGAGAAACTTGGAGATCATGACATATGGTCATGGCTGGCGAGTTTCATGTACAGCCGGAGGGCACGGGGCGGTAGGCCTGAGATTCCCTTCTGGGGTGGGCTGATAGGACTTCTGAGTTATGAAGTGGGCGTTTGTTCTTTGGGAGTCTCTCCGCGATCTAGGAAGGAGACTAAACGCAAACATCCTCACCCAGATGTCAACTTTGCTTTCATTGAAAGGAGCGTCATCGTGGACAATTTGACTGGCAAATTATATGTCCAGTCTATTATCCCCAACGACGATTCATGGCTTTCTGAAACATCCTTATTATTCAAAGAGCAATCGGACCTGGTCTATCAAGAATGCTCACCTCTACACAACAAAACGGCTATCTCTCATGCTACTGTAACCCTCCCAGACAAGGACCGGTACATCTCCAACATCAAGCAGGCCACGGAGCATTTGTTCTGCGGAAACTCCTACGAACTCTGTCTCACTGCCCATACGCTGATTCAAACGTCTCCGAAGTCTTCTTGGAGCCGTTACAAAGCGCTCCGTCGCACTAACCCCGCTCCTCATTCCGCCTTTCTGCGTTTATCTCCGACAACATTTTTATCGTCTTCCCCCGAACGTTTTCTCTCCTTCTCTCGACCGCCAAATTCTATCTACCAATTAAGGCCAATCAAGGGCACTATACGGAAAGGACCGGGTATCGACCGCGCGTATGCGGAAGAGGCCCTCGCTGGAAGCCCCAAAGAGGTCGCAGAGAACTTGATGATCGTGGACCTCATCAGGCATGATCTTCACAGCGTCATTGGCGAGGATGTCGCTGTGCAACAGTTTTGCGCCGTAGAGGAATACGAAACTGTGTGGCAGCTTGTCAGTGTTATTGAAGGCCAGTCGTCTTCTGAGGAATCAGGAGGTTGGGAGGTATTGCGGAGCAGTTTACCGCCTGGTATGTCCTTTCTGTATTTCCCTCGGTCCCATCTCTGAATTTTGGTTCAAATCATTAGGTAGCATGACTGGCGCTCCGAAGAAGCGAAGCGTGGAGATCTTGCAAGATCTCGAGGAATCGGACCGGAGCTTGTATTCAGGAGTATTTGGATACTGGTGCGTAGGAGGCGGCGGAGACTGGGCAGTAACGATACGCAGCGCATTTCGACATGATAATCCCGGTGTTCAACCCACTGATGAAGAATGGATAGTCAGCGCTGGCGGAGCTATAACTGCTCTGTCTGATCCTGAGGCGGAGTGGGATGAGATGGTTGTCAAACTCCAGAGTGTTTTAAGGACGTTTGACTGATGGCTTTCATCCTTTTCATCTGCCTACCACTGATTTATTATCATTATCGGATTGACTTACCACCATATAGAAGACCGGATAGCATTACACTTCAAGTTAGACATCAACTGTTTGCATAGTACCTTGTATCCATACTACTTTCTCTGAATTCAACTTCATTTTTATATAATGTGATTATTCACGGCAGGATTTGGAAATTGAAATTGAAACACTTGATCGATTGCAACCATCGTGGATTCATCAACGCGCCCGTATGATTCATGGCGTGTTGAACGTGATCGATTCCGGCCCTTTACCATCAGTATGACAGTGCCATCCTGCACGTGGCAAGGAGACAACTAGCCCGTCATAGCAGCGAACAAGTCTAGGGTACTAGTGCTCGCCTTAAACTACTGCTTGCCTTACACGCTCTCTGGTGGAATTTTTCTGGACGACTCACTGTGAAATGACGGAATCGATCATGTCATCTAGCCCACCACCGTACGTCAATATTCCATTCGTTCAGGATGTTCTTCTGAAGTCCCGCCCTAGTTATGACACGTCGGAGGACATCGCTGTAATCAGGACCGCGGCCTCGACATCCAACCCGGGTTCAGCATCCTCTTCTCCGCATCTCCTGCCAAATCCTGCCCCAGTGGTACTGAGTTGGCCATCTCCCACACTTCCAGAGGCCGACGTGCAATTGTACGATCCATACGCCCCCAGGAACATAACTACTTCATCATCGTCTTCTCAACGTTCCCAGCCTTCCCATTCACCGGAGCCATTTGGCAGACCTCCGGAGTGAGTGTCTCCAGCGCTTGATCACAACTCTGTAAAGCTTAGTCGCACCTCTGGCTTTTAGCTATGTCATCGCTGGAACGCCAACGACAAACATTGTCTACTCATTCTCAGACATTGGAGATAATGCGATGATTTTAATACCCTCACCCAATGCTCCAGATACGCGGCCGAAATACCACATCTCAGTTAGAATGAATTGCTTCATTCCATCATCATATATCACCAGTAAGTTTGTATGTGTTCTCCTGAATGCCTGGGCGGCAGTTAAAGCTCACACAGCTATACGTCGAGGCGCAACACAGGAGGGCGCGATTGTTGGTGATTTTGAGTGCGTTTTAAATTTTGCACGTCGACCTTCTTCTGGAATGGTCACAACAGAATGGGTATTGCTGACAAAACCGCAACATTATTCATTCGAGGCAAAGAATTCCCCATTGGTGATGTACTCGGAAAATCGGGATCCCGGCGCGGGGTGAGTTATAGGTTGCAGTGAGTGCTATAAGGTCATACTAACATTCCAGCGTAGGGATTATGGGACTGGAAGTTCGTTAAATATGTTGGTGCTTTGAACACAGCTACCCAGGAAAGTGCAGCTCATTGCTACTATGCAGGGTTTGTTCTGGGATTGTAAAAGGAATCCGCGAAAGGTAAGGCTGAAACAACGCTCATATTTTGGCAGGCACTCAATCCAACTCCAGTGCTTTTCCATCGACAAGAAAACACTTTTTGCCATATTCATGCCGGTCACCAACCTTCGTAAACCTGATACCCCAGCTGAATTACCGCAGCTTGAAGTGACACCCCAAGGACAGCCCTTTTTCGACGATATCTTATTGTCTGTCATGATTATCGAGCGGTGGCGGTTGACACCAGCTTCGGGCGACCATAAACAACTTTTTAACTAACCAGTTACTAGTTTAAGACCAAGATACTTGTACGCACTGACTCAGGTTTCTATCATGTTACACATCCAGCATTCTTAACCTGATGAATTACCTTTTCCGAACTATTCACCCAGCATCACTTTCTTAAATGCTGTTAAGTTCGAGGTCGTACCTCTCTATGTTCGTAACAGCATACAGCATTAGCTATCATTTGATATATGTGATTTTATTTGAGCCGGTGCTTAGAGGCCTTCGACCAGAAAACGCACTGCCTTTGTGTGCGTGAAGGCCGGAACCCTGACAGTGCCACACTCATAAACCCCGATCTCATTCTTTGACCCTCACCAGTTCTATGCTCCAATGATTCTGCCGTCCCCCATGTGCGCCCATTTTAGAGCCCTGATAAATACACTGACTGTCTGATTCTCTCGTCGTAGTGAGACCTCCAAGGTCGGTTTACAGATCGGCATTCCTATACCACCGCCACGCCCGCCGATCCACCCCAGCATTCAATATGGATCTACGTCTCCCGTTCCTCCAAAGTGTGTTATATTCCGCAGTCGTGTTTATCAAATCATAACGGCCCTTGTATCCGCGAACCCTTATTAGATACTTCATTCCACCACGTCCACGAGAAACGATCACGTACAACTTTGCGCCCACTCCGTCAGTTTTGGATCCAAATTCCATACTGCTGTACCCACCACCGGACATTGGCGTCGACCAGGGTGCACGGACGCCGTACCATATATGCGTTAACATGAATTGTTTCACACCTTCGTCCCATATCACCACAATCAGAAAAGCATCATCTGAAGGCGAATTTGTCGGGGATTTTGAGTCAGTGCCTTTTCCTTGCCTGCGGAAGAACAATTCTAAAATACGGCTTCTAGGATTGGTCCAAGTCATGCAAGGATATCCAATACCGTGTGTCTAAGGGGACATGAATACTCGATAAACGAGGTACTATCGTCTTCATCTCGATTGTTTCATACTGTGGGCCAAGAAAAGAATGTTTGTTGTAAAGGAATACTCACTCCGGCTTTCCTCCAGAACTGGACATGGAAAACTGTCGGTGAACACGATGGACCCGTCACTCTTTACTGGGATGACAACAACGGAGGAAGTGCCATAACTGTAAGCAAACATTCTTGCTCTGCAAACATATTGTTCATGTAAACCTACAGTGCTTCCGCTCTAAGGAAAGGACGTTGGCCAACCTCCTCGCAAAATTTACGCCTCGCAACCAGATGCGAAAGCATGGAAGGCCAATCCAGTACCCAAAACTTGAGGTGACCCCAGATGGACATGATTATTTCGAGGATATCCTCTTCTCGGCTTTGATTATTGAACGTATGCGAACTGACCCACCTGGTAAGAGTTAACTACTTGATACATGCACTAGACTTCCTTTTCGCTTTTACCCAAATTTTTTTTCTGGGATTTGTATCTACATGTCATATTACGTTGTCTACATGAACATCCTTGTATCTAGTACATCTGATAGGTTCTTATGCATATTTAGGCCATGAGTGCTATATGTTTTAGCTCACTAATGATGTGTGATGAGCTCTCTCATAGACATTAAAGTATACGGACACTTACTTCTGGACTTGTTGGCCAACTTTCATTGGCTCGTAAACCATGTCTTCTCCATCATCCTTGCCTAGATTGATGTGAGCTGCCCGTACCGCTCTTGAGCGCTCCGCTAAAGCAGGAATGGACTCCAGATCATAATCAGAAGATAGATGCCAGAAAAAAGTAGACGAGATTCGAATCAGAGGTCGTGAGGGCTGTTCTCTTTGGCGTTGTTCGATGACCTGGACACGTGTGTCAAGGCGATAAACAGTAGGAGATTAACAGTGCGTATACCGCAAGAGTTCTATTATTAACAACGACTTCATGATAACCCGCTTTGATTAGACCGCCACTGATGTGCTCTAATTGTTTCCCAGCCTGAACGAGCAAGTAATTTCCGTCGGGAATTTTGACTGGGATACGTTTGCCGGTATTTCGGGCCCATATATGTAAGCCAGGGTATCTGGAACGACCGTGGATCGTCAAAAAGTTGAGATCGGTGTGAAAGCCGGCAAGAATGGTGTCTTTCTGTCCATATTTAACAAGATCCGAAGCGGTAGGCGCTAAAATATGAGGCCTTCCGGAAAGGTCGGAACTCAGAAGGAAGACAGCGCAAGTAGCTGCTCTTACCCGTATCTCCCTGCTTCGCGGAATGTCTCTGCAGGCAGACCAAGCCCAATAGACGCCATGTCAGCTAGATTCTCCACCCTGTGGAAAGTGTTTAATGAGCAAGCTGAGACTGTGAAGTCAAAGTAGGAAGCCTACGCCTGCTTCATAGATGTTCCCCACTTTTCCATGACCGGCAGCCACCGTTCCTTGATATGTTCGGCCTGAGGGACGACATTGGAAGCATTCAGACTAGGAAACTGCGTCTGGTATGGTGGCAGATCTCCCATCTTCCAAAAGAAACGACACTTTGGATCCGGATCGTGGGCACTGATATCCAACGGTCTCTCCGAAGGGTCCAATCGCTCTATAACACGCAGGCAGCTTGTATCCACTGCACATTTGGGTTTTTCCGTAAGTTCAAGGGTAGCGCCGACCTGATAGCTGAGCTCCGGTCTCTCGTCATTCTTGAGAATGTCTCCAGGTTGCGCAAAATAGTTCTCTAACAAGTCGAGAAAGGCACTATTGTCCTCTTCTGATACACGTGAGTCGCGTAGAAGTAGGGCGCCATAGACAATCAGGGCATCCGCAACCTGAAGAAATAAGAGACCAATATCGAGACCAGTTACATACTTCGACTCACTTTCTTACATTCGTTAACCACGACTTCCCTATGCCTAGGCTGGGAAAGAAAGAGGTCTAGATCTATGATAGGCAGATCCATTGAGGCCGGTTCGAGGGGTGGCGGTATGTCGCAAGGTGATGAAGGACAAGACAGTGCCAGTGCAGAGGAAGGCATTTTTTGGCGAATTAGCAACTGATAACGGGATAAGAACGGGAGGAGGAGGAGGAGGTTTTCTTAGTAGATACACACAAGGCGCTCCTAATTAATAATATTCCAGTGTGTTCCACACGGCACGCGACAAGCGGCAAGCTCGGTGGCTGTGTCGGCTCGGATAAGGGCCAGAATTCACCTCCGCAAGGTAGACTTTCCGAAAGACGACGACGACCACTACTCTGACTCACCTCGCCACTTACACCCACCCTCCCCTGCCACGATGATCAAGGTATTCTCTATTTCTCTCTAAGATATGTCATCGCTGAAGCGTCTGTCAGATATGGAGCATGAAGAAGAACGAGGATGCGGCAGCCAAGAAAAAGCCGAAGGTCAGCGCTGCCCAAATACGAGTGCAGAAAGGTGCGTTTTGTACACTCTGCCCGTGGATTGACTATTGATGGCCATGCTCCCTCCAGACTTGACCGAGCTCGACCTTCCCTCTACTATGCAAACGAACTTCCCTGATCCCGCTGATCTCCTCAACTTCACACTCACTATCACCCCCGATGAAGGTATGTTTAGCGTGTTGGCATCGCCGTAGTATGTACACGAGGCCCTGATCATCTTGCATTCAGGCATGTACAAGGGCGGCGCTTTCGTATTCTCCTTTGCCATCAACTCCAATTATCCTCACGATCCCCCCAAAGTGAAATGTACTCAAACGGTAGGCTGTTCATCGGTTCTCGTTTCAATGATACTATTAGCTAATCGGTGTTTTTGCAGATATACCATCCTAATGTCGATCTCGAGGGCAATGTTTGTCTCAACATTCTTCGAGAAGACTGGAAGCCAGTTCTCAACCTGAACTCGGTCATGGTTGGTCTGCAATATCTGTTCTTGGAGCCGAACGCAGACGATCCTTTGAACAAGGGTACGTGAACAGTCGCTTCAACTTGTTCTTAGCCTGATTCCTCTTAACTCCTCTTCATTAGAGGCTGCAGTGGAAATGAGCAAAGCTCGAGACCAGTTCTTGAGCAATGTCAAATCATCGATGCGTGGAGCCAACATCAAGGGCGTACAGTACGCCAATGTACTTGCGCGATAATTGTTAATTATCCCGCCATCATGTATCATTTCAGTTCCTTTCTCGCCTCTGTCGCTCGCTGTTTTCCACGCATTTAGTACATACATCTACTCCAGTCATTCCGCATCATTTTTCTGTATTACCTTTGCATTCCCTAGGTGTGATCATTAGACACAAGCGCTTAGATATCTTTTCCGACTTTTAGGAACTGATTCGTTGTGGCTAACCTAGTAATACAGTACATTCATTTATGGGTCTACCTTGCGCAGATAATTATTGAGCGCGACATGTTTAGCTGCCGCGGTATGTTGTAAAGGAGTAGGGGCTAATGAGAAGAGGAATGTGATAGTGCTCTGTGGGATTCTCGAGGTTGAATGTTATCTAGAGGATTGTGTCTGAATAAGCAAAGAACCATTTAATGCAAACATCGCACCTCGACCCACGGATAAAAGCATTTCTGTCCCTTGCTCTCGAAGTACTCCTTGATCCTGAAGATTACTTTGTAAGACCCGGCAGTCAGCAGGCGTCTTGTTTCTTCCGAGGTCCCCAGGGACGGAAGAAGGTCCTGACATCTCCCGTCCGAGTTGGTTACACTGAGAAGGAGACTGTTAGATATGTCGCGTCGGATGACAGCCCGAACGAACCCCTTGGCCAAAGGAGTAAATATATCTGGTTCATCCTCTGATTTTCCGGGTTCATAGCGCTGCAGCCTAATCTCCACATTCGGAACAGGCTTTCCCGACGACGAATCGAGAACTGATGAAGGCGAATAAGTTGATGTTCGTAGGGACAGAAGACAAAGCGAACTATGACAAGTGATGGGGGATCTTGACATCAATGTCGATGTTGACGATAAGAGAAATTCGTTAGTCCAAAGCACTGGCGAAAAATGCCGTGAATGGAGCTCAAGAGAGTGCCATCATCGACTCGGATGACGGCGATACGGAACTCCGGACCGCCTCTATCTTTGCACTCACCCAAAGAATTTGTGAGAATGTCGGGCCATATAGCAGGTATACTCCGTCTGCCATCGAGTTTTACTGTAACGTTAAATCCGAGGGAACCTGTTGAATTAGCTGGTCATTTGAACAATACTTCCCAAGAACTTCAGACCATGACCGCCTGGAGACTGGCACTGTCTGGCACGCAAGAATCTTCGCCTTGGTAGTGTGTGCATATTTGCAGTGGGATAATATTCGCAGCGGAAGTAACTGTTCATTGAGAATCATATCGATGTCCAATAGTCCTCGACGTTCACCAAGTCCGTTTGAAGTCCATAGATGCATCGGAACCCCCGGTCCGGACAAATGTCTGTCTTGTGATCGGACATTGAAATTTTTATTGAACCATCATGGCAGCCTCTTCGTCGTCGACTGTGCCTTCCCTCGGAAAATATCTCGCATCTACAGGTGAGACAGGACAGATACTTACATACATACTCTGACATGAAGAGTAGATAAGAAAATTCGCGACAAAGCGATCAAAAACCTATCCGCCTTTCTTTCTGATTCTGAAGATGCTCTTCCGCCGTTAGAGTTGGCGAAATTGTGGAAAGGAATATTTTATTGTGAGTCAATGCTGGCCCGCAATCATACTTTGTCTGAAATTTTTAGGCTTCTGGATGTCTGACAAGCCCTTGGTACAACAAGCTCTTGCGACCGAGCTTGCAGAACTTGTGTTAGCCATCACGTCAATGCCTGCTTCCCTTTCTTTTCTGAGTGGCTTTTGGGAAACGACAGTTCGCGAATGGAATGGAATTGATCGGCTGAGGTCAGTGCTTCAAGACACTTGCTTTTATTGGACTGAGGGTGACCCCAGGCTCGACAAGTATTATATGCTTGTGCGAAGGTTTGTGAATGCAGCCTTCAGGCTGCTGATCCGGACAAGATGGGATAAGGATGCGTGCGATCAATACAACACGATATTGACACGAGAAGGTGGCCCGCTGTGGTATGCACACATGCCACCTACAGATCGTCCTAGCACTTATATTCTCTCTCCCTCAGTCCCTCTGATATCAAAGTACCCACCAGTCTAACGTACCATCTTTCTGATGTGTACATTGAAGAGCTTGATAAAGCCATCGCAAGCATCGATTCGTCATCTTCCATTTCACCGGCCCCACTTGATACTCTTCTTTCACCCTTCCTCATCCTCGCTGCCCAGACGTTGTCGGGGGTCACATATAAACGTATCAAATCTGCGCTTCTGGATCCACTTCTATCTGCCCTTCCGTCGTCAACTAATTCCGATGGCCCCCCGCAAGCGAAACGCATACGTCTGGAATCCACAGATCTTGAATCCTATCCAAATCTCACAGCAAATGCTTGCATGAGTCCAGAAGACCATGGTCGGATAGACGGGTTGATGCTGCGAAAGAGACTGCTGAGGCGTATATTCGAAGTGGCGAGTGATTCAGAAACTCGAGGATCTAACCGACGAAAGATGTACGAGATATGGAAAGACGGTGGTGAAGGAGACTCCGATGACGACAGCGATTGAATCGATTGCGAGTGCATGGTACCATTCTTCTAGTCAGTTTTGTATTAAATTCTGAATCCTTTGTGCGTGTTAGAGTATTCGGGACGTGATCAGCTTCCTCGAAACAGCCGGTTCTGGTTATTTTCATGAAATATCCTTGCTTCCGTTGTCGTCGAAGCCACTGCGCGTTACTCCAGCGTTTTGACTGGCTAGATATGTATTTTACTTTGACGAAGCATTGTTAATTAACAAGAAGTCAAACAAGGACTTGAAATGGTAGCAATGGGCAGGGGACATCGCTCATCCTGCATCGGTATTACGTGTGACGTATCATAGTAGTGGATCGAGTCCGACGGGGCCCTAGACATCGTACACATGGAACTGGTACGTAGTATATCAGTGCTTGAGTACCAATTTATTTCATAAGTAATACGTGCGAACGCGTAGCCTGGTAAACCGGCTTTATGAGAAACGAGTCGCGGAACTCGTTACTTAGTTTATACACAGGTACGAGTTCTGCGAGTATCTATAAAGCGGCTCGTCAGACTACGTGCGCGGGGTAGTTTAAATTACAGTCACGTGGACGGAAAATAGTTCCGCTCGAGTTGCAATAGTTTTCCCGGTCCGTAAACTCTTCCGTAACCTACCACGGAAGAGCTCAGGGCATTATAACGCTGGCAGATACGCTCTTCACCTTCAACCATCTACGGGCTACTGACATGGAACCTAGACCTTCTCTTCCTCTGGACGTTTTTATCCACATCTTGTCCCAATTACCCCCCTCTCCGAGGCGTGGATGCGATGATCCTATCTACGCGTTCGTTGGCTTTCTCGAAGCGAGTACTCTCCTGCGAGAGGCTGCCATGGTTTCCTTGCTCTGGGAACCCCACTATCGTGCTCGATATACCCACTCTGATGAGCAAGCTGAGGCTCAGCGCCTCACCGTGATCAATGGGGACTGGAGGCTGTTGTACGTGGCCCGGCGTCAGTTGGATGGTGTGGCACTTCGCCACTTAGACGAAATAGTTTGTCAGAGAAACGGTCAGCTCGAGCATGTCAGAAGCATTTTCGAACTGTCTTTTGACATCTGGGATGTCATGCAGACAGAGGCGGAACAACTAGTTCCAGTACCGTTCCGGGGGGCGAATGACGATCATGCTGACCAGACGCAGAATATAGCCCCCAACGCATTAACTCGGAGATATTGGGCTCGTTCTATCATGGAATCTATCTCAAGGTCTTATGCCATTGATTTATGGACGCGCTCTGAACGCGGTGATGACTCTGTGTCGTTTGTGGAATCATTTTCGGCCTTATCCTGCTTTCTGGGCAAATCACCAAAACAAGTATTTCTTCTTCCATTCAGGTATGATCGTACGACTTATATTTTGAATGCAGATGTCCGAAATCTTTCTTCCCCTGATAAATCGGTGTCGTGCTTATCTTTTGGGAAGAGGCCGTGTCCTTGACCCAGACGATTCTAAATATGATCTGGTCGAATTGTGTATCGGCGTCTGTAGCTTCATGAGAAGTGAAGGATTCGATGCTGTTGATCGTCAGTCGTCTCTTTTGAGCGATGTATAAGATACTCATGTGACCTCTACGGACAGCCGAGAATTTTCACTTGTTGCAGAATATATTGCCCCATGCATATCTAACAAGTAACAAGAAGACAATACCTATCTCTTTGGTCCACATTTTCGTGGCCATTGCTCGTGCTTTGGGGGTGCACGCTTCCCCTGTTGATTTCCCAGCTCGCGTCCTAGTGCACGTCTCTACACCGGATCCACTTATCGATGACTTCTATGTCGATGTATATGGCTCAAGCATCAAACCCATCCTCACACTTCGTGAGGATATCACTGTACTTTTAATGCAACATGGAATTCCACCACAGTCAATGGTGCAATACACCTCCCCCTGTGCCGGCCCCTCGATGTTGCTCCGCACGAGTCGCAATATTCTATCATCAGTTCATGGGGACAATCGTTCGTCTGGTAGTCTGGCACAAACTTCACTTTATATTGCCTTCTGCATTTATCTTCTCTTGACCTCAAGGGAACAATTTGCGGCAAGGGTGGCCATGTATGTTGGTCTACTGGACTGCGTTACAGTAATACCAAAGACACTGGTACCTTTGTTTCCAGAGAGAAGCGGTGCTCGAGAAACGCTAGAAGATAAATGTCGGACCGCCATCGAACGTCACAGGGCTATGACCACTGTCAAACTCCGCTCTTCTCCAGAAAACGCCTGCGTCGCTTATTTTGTTGGGATGGTGTTCCGTCACCGTACGCGGAAATATATCTGTTGTATACATGGGTGGGATGTAAGTTTATGCGATCGATAGTCCAATTAATAACTAACAACACTCATTGTTTTTGAAGAATACCTGCAAAAAGGATGAAGACTGGATTAAAGAGATGAATATCGATAACCTTCCGCGGGGGAGGAATCAGCCATTTTACTTGTGTTTCTCACAGGATGGTCTTGAGAGATGTAGGGCACTAATGGATCTGTTTCGTCCGTTCAGCTGATTGGATCTGGCATAGATGTTTCAGAAGACAATGTTGAGCCCAAGTTTGCAACGACAGGGATGGTCACAGAAATTATTTCTGGCACCCACAACTTCCCCATTTATTTCTCTGACGTTGTCGCTATGTCAGGCGATCGGGTCAAGCTAGTCCCTAGCCCTGAAGTATTGCACTCATATCCGGAAGATGAAGTTGCAGCGCGACACTGGTTGGTGGCGCACTCTTCAAGCTGAGAATTATTCTGTATCTCTAAATTCACCACCAAAATCCTACTCTTTTGAATTAGCATCTGCTCATCTGCAGATTATGGTGCGGCATCGGGCAATTCATTTTGATGTGTCGCGCGATCAACTTGGTTGTGTTAAATTGTAAAACAGGGTAATTTGAAATTCTAATTCAGTCACGTGATAAATGTGACGAACGCGAAGCGTTACGCCCGGCAACTGCCGTCTCAGCTTCGTTGCCTTTCGCCTTCTGCCGCTTCCTGAATCTTCTCTCATTTTCTGATGTCGGCATCATACGCAAGCACGAGCCGATCTACACCAGTCGCTTCTTCGTTTTATCGACCGCCATATGCAACTGTTCAAAGCCCTATGCAGCGAGCTCCCATTGTCACTGATGACTACGAACGTACGCGTCTCTTTCACTTGGACTTACCGTTCTGTTAACAGTCGCGTTAGGATGGTATACAGAGCAAGTACCCAACAATCGAATGGCGCTCTCTCTTCAGTCCGGTATAGAAGGGGAAGTAGGCTGGGCGCTGGATCGACTTTGCCGTCTGTGTCACAACGAACAATTTCAGTTGAAAGTGATTCCTGGAATAATCGACGGACTGTTCATCTGGCCGGAATGGTACGTTTTAGAGGGCCACAGGCTTTTCAACAGCAACAATACCATCTTCGCCGTTCCGCGCGACATGGAGGCAAAACGAAGGCATGCCATCGAATCCCTGTTCGTCCTTCGAAATTGCGCTTTGCATGAGCAGGATTGCCAAGAGCTCGTTCATCATTCTCATTCTCTACCGCTCATATACAGCGCGTTCAACAATCTAGATCCTCAGGCTGATGACAATACGGAATTCCTCCTTCATGCAACCGATTTTCTCCACTCAATTTCAGCCCATTACACCGCCCCAGCATCGGTTGTTTCTATAACCAAGGCAGTTTTGTCTCCGCTTGGCACAATAGCGTCGACCTCATCCAATCGGCCATCCATCATTGCAGCATTAACGGCATTAAGCCAGCTCATAGAAAATCCTCATACCGCTACACTTCTGTCTCCTGATTCACCAGTCTTGGCGGCTTCCCTCAGATTCTTGCCCCTTTTTGGGGACAAACCACTCGTGGAGACCTGTTTAAACTATCTCTACGCCCATCTTTCACACTATGCGATGGCGAAAGCATTTTTGCTCCACCCAGACATGCCCAGCATTCTTCGCATCCTCATCAACCTTCTCATTCAGGAACAAGTTGAGGAGACCGTTACCATGGATATCACTGGAGCAGTTCGAACCGTGCCTTCTCAGGCATCCGTGACTACCCAAGATCACGACCTTTCACAAGAAGAACTCGAGCAACTACTCCCCCTCCCGGAGCCCGAGAGATGTTATGAATGGTTCGTGTCCATCCCATCTGAGGCCTTCTATCTCTGATCTCACCACCAGGATGAAGACAATGTTCATCGGAAAACCCGACGGTGAACTGACGCAAGTTGACTTTTGGAATCTGTACAAAGATGTTTTCGCCCCTCATCAAGACAAATATCCACTCCTTGTGGCCTCCGATGTCATCAAAAATGTGAATCTTGTATTCCCAGAAGCGCAGGCTATGGTCCTACAAGATCCAGTCCAAAGGTTCATTGTCCGAGGCGTTGACAGGCGCAAAGATACCTTAGTTGCAGAAAAGTTAAAGTGCCAATGGGATCGTGGGCAATGCACAACGCCGCCTTTTAGCTCTTTGAATGATCTTTACGAGCACCTCCTTGATCATTTGAAGACTGCAGAGGGTCCTGAGTATCCGTGTTTGTGGTCTTCATGCCCCAATCCTCCAGTCCCGAAAGCTTCTCTTCGGTCCCACGTCCTAACCCACCTTTCGCGAAAATATACCCCGGAGCGGCATCCGTCCCAGAGTGATACAATAACACTGTCTGTAGGCACTACGTCTCCTGCTTATCCAGCTGGCAACCCGATCACGCGAACGCCTCCTCCACCTCGTAGTACGACGATCAACTATCGAAGACCACTTGTGGATCCTCCCTCTAGTTCTCTTACCGCTTTACTGTGCATTCGCATCCTCTTCAGAACATCATTTGCGTCGGCTGATGAAGCCCCTCGTATAGACGAGGATCATTTTGGTTTTCCAGGAATCGTTGAAGAGGTAGTCGAGGATATTGAGGACGTGGTTATCGCCAATAGAGCTTCAAAAGACCGCGAGAAAGAGGGAGAACGGCGGGGCAGGAGAGCTTTCATCAATGTTCGACAGCTGATGGAGGGTGTGCGGATACGAGACGAAAACCTTATGGGATGGATAACAGAAATGGCGACAGTAGATACAGAGCCTGGCGCACAATAAACATGATCACCGGGGATTAGCCGGCGTAGTTGATTACATGACTTATTGCAAACTTAATCAATGCTAATATTCATTGTTCACCACCATCACCAGTGCTCTTGTAGACCCGTAGAAAAAGTCACGGTGTTGCAACTCTCGTTATGAACCCTCGTCGGCGAAATGGCTCGATTGCGCATTCGAAATCTGTATCAATCTACTCTCAGCTTCTTCAGGGCATACCTGCTGCAGCTATCAGCCCTACCGAGGACTCTCGTCGATTCACATCAAGTCTCTTGGTACTCGACGTCAACCGTGATTACCTTGAGACTGAGCTGCGTGCAATACCGAAGGATGTGTGTTTGGGGCCATTGAAGGTTGTGCAGTCGGCCCATCACCAGCTTCTCTCTGACCTTGACTAACGCCGCTTTGCACCCAGTAGACGTCCATTAACGATATTTTCTCTTCTTATCTACATCATATTCAAAACGGTGCATCTTCGGACGACATACGGACTAGCCATGCATTAGAGACGCTGTGTATCTTCACAAAATGCTTACTGACCAAGGGATTCAGTGGTTGGGAAGTTATGGAAGTGTTTGCTGGGGGAGTTGGGAATAGCGACGCCTTTTTCATGGTGTGGGCTGGATCTTCTATTCTAATGATTATGCACTAACATTTGGCTAGGATCTGGTGGCGGTCATCGATGACTCTTTGGCTAATGCCAGCCGATCTGGTGAGTCTACTACCGGTGATATTTCTTGCACTATGATGCTAATTCTTGAAAACCCAAGCCACAACTCGTCACCAAATTCTTCAGCTGGGTCTAATTTTCATGTGTGGTATTTCTCAGCTTAGTCCGGGCGCCTATTTTCTTCGTCGGAATCTGTTTCCGTCTATTGTTGCTGTTCGTAGCTCGCCTATCTAAGTGAACTGATGGTCTTGTGCTGACTGTTTCTGCGATTGTTTCCAGTTTATCAAAGGATCTGATACCGAGCAATACACCTTTGAAGCAGTTCTGTTCTTAGCTGTTTTGGCAGATTTTCACAAATCGGATGCTGCGAGGCTTAATCCGTATCTGTCTCAAATTAAAGAGACTAGAGACATAGATCTAATGAAGAAAATCAGTTGGGCAGCTAACTTTGCGCTTGTTACTTCAATAAGGTACGCGTCTTGCATCACAGGCTACTTGTTTCTGGAACTGAGAACTGTCTAGGCGATATCAAGAAATCTCTGATGATGATGTTTCTCCGGCTCTAGCGTCGACCTTCGGCACTCTCATAGCGTCATTACGACCTGATCGCGCCCTGTCGACCACGCCAGTGGATCCCCCTCGTGAATTGTTTAAAAATCAGTACGTGACATGTTCGTCTCTTCGTCGCCAATCTGAAATTAGGCAACAGGCCAATCGAAGCCACAGTTATTCTATTACCGCTGTACGAATTTCTTCGAGGCAACGTACTATTCGCCTCGGTACTTTTAAGCTCGAACGAGCCTGAGCGCACAATGCCCTCTCCGTCATCAACTTTGCTAACTCTGTCGTCTTATCTTTTAACTCACGCCACATCAACCTCACAAGCACGCTCCGTGGCTTACGCAAATTTGTGTATCAACTGTCTTCTAGCACTCGTAAAAACGGACGCTGCCTTGATAGCGCTTTCGAAGCCAAATAATGTGCCAATGCGCTTGTGTCGGCAGGTAGGTTCACATCTTTTATTTCTTACGCATTTCTCATAGTTCTGGCTTTCTAGAGGCTGCCCATGTTACCTATACCACGTTCGGGACGTCCATTGTTGTGTGCTTTACTTGACTGCTGTGTTCTATGGCTGAGACACAACCTTCACATGCGATTAGAAGTGCACCTATATACGTATGGTAATTTTCCGAACCCGCGCGCACTTGAGGCTCATTTTAGACCGTAACATTCAGGCGATGTATCTGGGTATGCCATAGAGTTGTCTTCTACCTGCAGAAAGCTCGTTTACGTCTAGGTAAGTATTCCAGCGTTATATTCCCAATGTTGTCCTCAAGGATCGACAGAATACGAGTGGAAAGAGCTTTGGTCTGCTATACTGGGGCTCTTACACTTTTTGGCTACCAAATTGGACAATCTAGTCACCACAGGCGGCGTGGAACAGCTAATACGAGAAGTGAGACGAATAACTGAGTTCTATAGAATTTCTTCACGCTCTTTGCAGACCATATTTCTTCTCAATCTTTGTCTTTCCAAGTGCGAGACATTTTTGCCTACGCCTCAGGCCCTACATGATTTTGTCGTACGTTGCCTCGTAGTCGTTTAGGTCGCAAACTAATGCCAGATGATTAGTACGAGTTCGTTCGCGCTGCCTCTGACCTACAAAGTCAAGCTACATTACTGAAACGGCTTGCTGGTCCCGAATCCAAAGCCCAGCGACACTCTCTAGTCCAACAACCCACCGAGCTGTTGATGAAAATTGTCACCATCACACAATTTTATGAGCAAAAGGTCACTCAGTCTCAAGCTCGAACGGCCAAAGATGCACTACGCGCTATTTCACGAGAAATTGAGGCCAACGGCTTGTACGGACTCACAGACAGCCGTGAACCCGAACCTCCGTCAGTGCATGATTCCTCTAACACGTAAAGAGCCCTCTTACAGTTCAATATAGGCAACGAACAGAAGATGTTCTATCATTCTCGCGGTACTCTTGCATGGATGGTATGGCACTGATGCCGTAGTGCACCGCTGGCACAAGGCCTTCCCAATGTGGACCAAAAAAGTACTTATTTCCACCTGCGTCATTTCTGCGATCAAATCTTGGCGCTCCGGCAAATAGACTAGAAGGCGGCGGAGTCCCGAGCAAGGGGATACCCGGTTATGGGTTTCTCGTAAGCGACTCGGAACCATTACAAGCACTCCGACTGCCATATGTGGGTAGAATCCATCTTAATCTGGGAGGCCTGAAGAAAAAAATTTTGTTCGAGGACGAACTAAGAGATTCCCATCGGGTGCGCCGTAAGTATAAACTCGCCAGTCTATTATGTCCGATATTTTGCAAATGTTCAGTGGTACTGCCCTTACGGTCGGAGCTCTCCTTCGCGTAGTTTCACGCACTGAACACCGTCAGAGCCCTTATCTAGAGGTGTCGATAAGCTTGTTGACTCGGTGAATGGCTCGGTGAATCTTGCTTTAATTACATACTTTTGCCATTTTTTTGCTTCACTGCTTTTTCCCTCCATCGCGTCTTGGTCCCTGTCCTCAAGGACCATGGCGTTCGCCCGCTATGCCCTTGGCTTCCATCGATTTTCCCAGACAATCGCCTGCCGCTCAATTCATGGGGCTCCTACTCTTGCAACTGCCAAAAAACTCTCTTTTCTTGCTCCGTTGGATACCTTTCAGGAGAGACACATCGGTCCCAATGAGCATGAAGTCTCCCAGATGCTCTCTCAAGTGGGCTATGATTCCATGGACGCGTTCATAACCGATACCGTCCCTCCTAAAATTCGCGTTTCGACCGCCGACATCAGCAACGAGACTATACCCTCGTTCAGCGAATCCGAATTGCATGCTCGCGCTAAGGCTTTGGGAGGACAGAATATTACGTTCAAGAGTTACATAGGGATGGGGTACCACTGTGCTGTTGTTCCTCCGGTCATTCTGCGTAACGTACGACAGTTCTAATGACCTGGAATTGCTTCACACCTGACATGCGGCGTGTACAGGTAATGGAAAATCCTCAATGGTACACCCCCTACACACCGTATCAACCCGAAATCGCTCAGGGACGGCTAGAATCTCTGGTCAATTACCAGACGATGATAATGTCACTTACTTCAATGGATATCGCCAATGCTTCGCTTCTTGATGAGGCTACAGCAGCAGCGGAGGGCATGGTTATGGCATTCGTTTCCTCCGGACACAAGAAACGAACATTCCTGGTCGACTCTGGGGTTTTACCTCAGACTATCTCGGTGCTTCGGACGCGTGCCAAAGGATTCGGTATCAAGGTTCTTGTTGAAGATGCAAGTGTAGCCGTTAAGGATCAAAGCCTGCAATCGGATCTGTGTGGTGTTCTGGTTCAGTATCCCGACGTAGATGGGAACATCAAAGATTTCGGAGAACTTGCAGCAACCGCGCATTCGGACGGTGCCCTCGTCGTCTGTGCTACTGATCTATTGGCATTAACCATGTTGAAACCACCCGGCGAATGGGGCGCTGATGTTGTTTTTGGAAACTCGGCACGATTTGGCGTTCCTGCAGGATACGGTGGTCCCCATGCCGCATTCTTTGCTGTAACAGACAAACTCAAACGGAAGATGCCTGGTCGCTTGATTGGTCGCAGTCGAGATGCCACAGGTGCACCTGCTTACAGGCTAGCGTTGCAGAGTAAGTCGTAATTGCTCGTTTAAGTCCATCATAATCTAACTTTCATAGCCCGTGAACAGCATATTCGACGCGAACGAGCGACAAGTAATGTTTGTACCAGCCAAGCTCTGCTAGCCAACATGGCGGCAATGTATGTAGTCTACCACGGTCCCGTTGGTCTACAACGTATCGCGAAGAAGGTCCATGTTCTTGCTCAAATTTTCAAATTATCCGTCGAAAAACTCGGATACAAACTATCGAACTCTTCCTTTTTTGACACGATCACTTTGGACATATCCGTTGCTGGTGGCGCTCAGACTCTGCATGACATCGCGAAAAGTGCGAGGATCAACCTTCGCCATATTGATGATCAGCATGTTGGTGTCACATTCGACGAAAGCGTTACTCAAGCAGACTTGGAGGCTCTTGTAGCTATATTTGCGTCGGCAGTCAAGTTATCAGGTCAACTGGTTTTACCGTCCGAAGGATCATCTATTCCCTCGTCTCTGCAGCGTACTTCTGAATATCTGCGCCATCCTGTTTTCAACAAGCACCATTCCGAGACGGAGATGCTCCGTTACATGAATCACCTAGCTTCCAAGGACCTTGGCCTCGTCCATTCCATGATCCCACTTGGAAGTTGCACGATGAAGCTTAACAGCACCGGCAGCATGATTCCTTTGACGTGGCCAGAGTTCAGTGCCGTGCACCCCTTCGCACCCCATGAACAAGTGGAGGGATATTTGACTATCATCAAGGCGAGTAATACTTCACCTGGAGCTTATAGCGAGGAGGCTTATTCTCAAAACAGGAACTAGAAGATGATCTGTGCAAAATAACAGGCTTTCACGCTGCCTCCTTGCAGCCAAACTCTGGTGCAGCTGGAGAGTATGCAGGACTCTGCGTGATCAGGGCTTACCATGAATCTCGAGGAGAGGGACACCGTGATATCTGCTTGATTCCTTTAAGCGCCCATGGAACGAATCCAGCGGTAAGTATCTGGCGGTTTTCACTGTAATTGAACGCATCTCATGCCGACATCACAGTCGGCAGTCATGGCGGGGCTCAAAGTAGTACCTGTCAAGGCCTTAGCGGATGGTAGTCTGGACCTAGAAGACCTCACAACCAAGGCCGAAAAGCATAAGGACAATCTTGCTGCATTTATGGTATAATCTGATTACTATTGCTAACTAAATCGATCTCTAACATCCGTCAAGATCACATATCCTTCAACGTTTGGGGTTTTCGAAGACGGCGTTCAAGATGTAGGTATCTCTACCAGGAGTAGCCAGTCCCGACTGACAACCATCTCAGGCTTGCAAAATCATCCATGACAACGGTGGCCAAGTGTATCTTGATGGTACGCCTGTTTAGGTATGGCTAAAGAATGACATGTTCTGAGACGGTTCCAGGCGCTAATCTTAACGCTCAAATTGGCCTAACCAATCCGGCTACTTGTGGGGGAGATGTCTGCCACATGAACCTTCACAAGACATTTGCGATGTGAGTTGGTATATTTGAATAGTAACTACATCAGCTTATTTCGTAGTCCACATGGCGGAGGAGGTCCCGGAGTTGGGTATGGTCCTCTCTCAGAATCTAATTGCTAAAGCTGACAATGCTCCCTTTAGACCAATCTGTGTCGCCGAACACCTAGCTCCATTCCTTCCTTCTCACAGATCGCTACCTCAGATCGCTGGTTCCAAAGCCATCGAAGCAGTCTCTGCCGCACCTTTTGGCAGCGCCTCCATTCACCTCATTTCCTGGGCTTACATCAAGATGCTCGGTGGTCGAGGACTCGCCGATTCCTCCAAAATTGCACTACTCAACGCCAACTACATGGCCGGTCGCTTATCGGAGCACTACAATGTTCGGTACACGAACAAACATGGCCGTGTCGCTCACGAGCTCTTGATTGATCTTGCGGAGTTTGATAAGTCTGCTGGATTGAAAGTAACCGACTTCGCCAAACGCTTGCAGGATTATGGTTTCCACCCTCCCACCTGCTCTTGGCCCACATCCACATGCATGCTAATCGAGCCCACCGAATCAGAGCCTTTAGAGGAGATAGATAGGTATGTCACGTCAATGAAGGGCTTTCCGATCGCAATCTGATATAGTATCCTAGGTTCTGCGATGCTATGATACAGATACGTCGGGAAGCAGAAGATGTGATAACAGGAAAACAGCCCCGAGACAATAATGTTCTCAAGAACGCACCCCATCCTGTTTCTGTTCTCGCTGAGGAAGAATGGAGCAGGTCAGCTAAATTCCTGACTCAAAGAATCGCCATTAATTACGATGTTTTCCAGGCCTTACTCTCGTCGAATAGCAGTGTACCCCCTCCCTTGGCTTTTAGAGAAGAAGTTCTGGCCGACAGTGTCCCGCATTGACGATGGTGAGTCGACTGTTACGCATATTACAATCAACACTTACTCTTCAATGACAGCTTACGGTGACCTTAATCTTATTGTGAGCAGCCTAGTTCGTCCAAACACGCATTTGCTAACTAGTTGAAACTTCTAGTGCGATTGTCCATCTGTAGAGGAGGTTGCTTCGTCATGATAGTTTTGTCAAATGTTTTCTCCTTGGGCTTTCTATTCTTCTAGATGGCTCCCTGAGCCTAGAGTGTTGGTCAACCGAACCTCTCATAGACATTTGTACAATATTGCCACCATATATTTTGCAGTATATCCATAATAATACGTCATTTTAAACCTGTTTCTTTCAGGTCCACAGGAAGTTCCCCCCAAACTTGGGGCAAATGACGTTCTATACGCACCATTACCTCTTTTGCCAAGCCACTATTTTCTGTGAAATCCAACAGTACCCGAACTGTCGTCTCATCAGGTTGCACGCCTCTCCGGCTCATCTCCAAACACACAGTCTTCACCGCTTCATTGACTTGGTTCGTGCAACACAGACACTTGACCCATGTATCCCAATTCTCCTTGGTGAAAGTATAGCCCCCTTCATTTAATCGTGTGTAAACATTCCTCGCCGCAGACAGGTCCTGAGATAGACCGCACGAGTCCAATATGATGTTGACGCTCTCGTGATCATACTTTCCTGAGAGGAAAATCTGCTCCCAAACGCGGTATACATCGTGATGCCGATCCACACGCCGGTATGTGTCCATGAGCAAGTTCCACAACGGAGCCTCCGGCGAAAACGATTCGAGAACGAGAAGGTCGTGTATACGGCGGACAGTGTCACAATATTTATCAGCAAATTCCGAGGACGTGCTTTGTTCGTCTATCCGGATGGCGATTTCGTTGAAATGACCTAATAACATGGTGTAAATGGATAAATTTATGGACTGTCCTGAACGTTTCATATCGCCAATGATTGTAAACACTTTTTCAAGGGATGGGACATGCAATCTGCCTCGATGAGACAGGGCGCATAATGCATCTATAACCTTGACGAAACCGAGACCCTGGACTGTGTGCTTCAGGTCTTGATAAATTTCGTATGCCTTCGCTTCATCAGAGGAATTCCGTATGCGAATTGAAATGACATCATGGCCCATGCCATTGAGAGGGATGTCTCTGGCACTCATGTCTGCTAGGAGGATGTCGGCGATATCGAGAGCTTTTGTTGGATCAGGAATGAGGGAAAGGCCGCTCAACATCGACTGATAGATGGCGACATCGGGACCTATATTTTGAGTGGTGGAACTGCCGGGCTCGTTCGCAGCAGTGAGGTCTTGGTACAACGAAAAAGCTTCATCCAATGAATCTTCCGTACCGACTAAACAAAAGGCCCTGATCAACGGGCCCGAAACAGACAAGGTGGGGGTAATCCCAGCTTCTCTGCTGTCCTTGTAAATGGACAATGCGTGGGGTAATCTACTTCGCCGAGCGTTTTTAGACGTGAGCATAGACCAATGTACAGCAGTGGCTTGAACCCCGGTCGCTTCCTGTGCTTTCATGAGATCTTCGGTAGTCGTGGACCCTCGCAACAAAGCTTTCAGGACATCAACGGTGCCCACGGCTCCGTCCTTCTGCAGTTCTTTGAACAACGTCACGGCTCCGTTTATACCAATCCGATATGATTCCCTGGATAGACTGTCCAACCACCTAGCATCCCTGATTTGGTCGGCGGTGATTAAAGTCGTCGGAACAGACTTCCTATAGGTCTGCAATAGCTGGTCGGCAAGCTTCATCAACCCCCGATCCGCGTATGGCTCGTACAGTAGGTCTGCAATCCGTTGATTCAGAGGCAAATAGTCTTCGCTCATATCTTGAATCAACGTCTCGAAGATCGTAGGAGGGAGCACCACATTGGGCTTCGACCAGAGGTAACGTATGAGAATTGCATAAGTGTCATGGGTTGGCTGGCAGTCAGTATCGCGCATGGCTTTGACCACCGATTTCATGAATTTGAGGGAGACTTTGGGCGAAGTTGACGTTATACACGACTCTAGAAGGAGATGGTATTGGCCCAGAGTGGGTTGCAGCTGACCAGGCTTGGTTGACATGGTCTTCAGCCACAGAAGCGCGCTGGACATGTTTCCATTTTTCACGAGACCGCGTATAATGATGGTGTGTATTTCGGGGGATGGATCCAGGAGGAAAACAATTGGCAGGTCTTTCAGAATTTGTTCGATATATTTTAGGTCGGATCCTTGTCCCGACATTGCAAGGGTTTCGACAACAGTATGAAGGTGTTCGATATATGTCGCAGATGCTTTGGTGACGGTAGGTTTGGGGTTATTGGACAAGGACCATCGCACCTGGGACGCCACGTTGGGGTAGTAAGCGAGAATATCGTCGCGTTTGTTTCGTGAGTTCTTCAATGCCCTGGCAAACCCTTCAATCTGGTCCTTCGCAAATTCATCGTGCGCCTGCTTGTATGCAGAATTGTCTGCATCGCTGTGGGCGAATCTCCATCCAATCCCGTGGTGTCTCGGAGCGTGAACCCGGACAACGCTTCCAGCTCGACGCAAAGAGGTGCGCAGGGACATTCATGCGTGATACCGACAGCCTAGATGAAGGTGTCATGGTCATCGTTCCGTTAGAAGAGCTCAACAAAGTGATGTCGCACCGTGAGCACTGACCGAGGTCGACAATTCGAGTCCGCAGAGTCGACGCCAAAAGGGAATGCGTGAGAAAATACACCTCATTCCTCCACATCATCTTTTGATCGCTCGCTTTACTTCCTCCTACCACCACCACCGTCATGTCTGAAAAACTACGAGAATTCATCGAAATACCTCAGCAATTTGCTCGTGATGGGAACCAGGTGCGTTCCCTCCACATATCTGATTTGCTTGTGTTCATCCTCAAATAGTTCCTTACACGTTGCACAAAACCTTCGTCGAAAGGTATGTTCGTCACTCCCTCTCCTGTCCTCTCCCTGACGCCTTTTGTGTAGAATTCGTTCAAATTTGCCGGGCTGTCGCTGTTGGCTTTGCCGTCATGGGATTCATCGGGTACTTTGTCAAGCTCATCCATATCCCAATGTACGTAGCCCTTCCTCAGGGACCTGTCCTACTTACTTACAAGCATCTTAGCAACAATATTCTTGTGTATGTTCACTGCATCTTACCTTCTATATGCACTCACAGTACTCTGTAGCGGAGGTGCTTAATTCTCAACTCATACTTGTATCAGACTCTCGGATAAAGGTCGGATTTGTGTGGTCGGAAAGCTCGACGATATTCTCCTTTCGCTTCGGAATCAATATCCCAGCATAAGATTATACGCCTTCTAGGGTACAAAAGAATTACAACTCTGAATTCGTGTAAGATGAAGGGTGCTGGATCCAGAGTTTAGAAGGTTTTGGGAAGACGTGTTCGCTGGTCTCCAGAAACACCAAGCTCGGAACAAGTCCTATGATGAACGTTAGGTCGGTATGGGAAGCTCAAATGGATACACAGACGTACAGCTTGGGATCCAAAGACCGCTACGGCGGTAAGAGGAACTGAGAGGGCATTAGAATATAAGAAGTTCAGGCATGTTGCTCGCCTACCTGATGCCTGAATCATGTATGGCCAGTGGGTTTGGAAATCAGACAAGAAGAACACTGCTACGCTGTTGACAAGTATGCCAGTTAACATTGTTGTTAAGTGATATGTACTAACCTGAATACAACAACGGAATATACATCGAATAGAAGCACCCGTAGCAAGAGGGAAGGCGATGTTCTCCGAGATGCTAGCGGAAACACCCTTGATGTATGTGCCCACATTCTGTAGTATCTCACGACCAGAGTCACTTGTTTACAGGATAGGTTAGTCAATGATAATTCTATCTTCTTCAACACTCACCTTCAAGTATAACCATCATCGATATCACAGTGACACAGAAGGTTGGAACGACGTAACGACTACTACTCAAACAGGCTGAGAGTTTCACCTCACGAATGAGACATAAAACGTACAAGTTCGCACTATGTAGAGAGCAATAAAGACCATTGAGGTTGTAGATGCGCTCAGGGTGAAGCATTCCAAGCTTCAAACTCAATTTCGGCAGCTCCTATAGGGAAAAATGACTTACAATACCGGCCGTGAATGCAAATATCAAAAACACGAGATAAGGCAGCACCAGAAACTAATGAGGGTCAGGAGGCGCCTTGTAGTAAAGAGTATGCGCACTTACGATCTTGACACTATTTGGCCATCTAGTTGGGGTAGTACTAAAGGATGGCTCTTGGAATGTTTGCCAAATCTGAGGAAATGATCATTAACGGTCAGAGCGATAGGAAAATACGGAAGAAACTACACGCCTGGCAAACAACTAAAAGTCCTGCCACAGCCGACCTATTGACGCCCGTTATTTCGCGTTCGATGTACAAAAAGCAGTAACTCACATAGGCGGCGCTCCATATATCATAGCACTTTGTACCAGACATATATTGCTGGGTGAAGCGGGTGCTGTATCCCCTTGCCCGCTGTATAATCTGTGCAGCACTCATGTGAGGACGCTGGAGAGGAGGGACCGAGGTAGCTCACAATATGCAATATGATATAGAATAAACAATAAATGCAATCCAGAGATTGACTAGTGTAGGATGGCGAACAACGCTTTTGGAGAAAGCCCAAGTGAGAAGGATAATAGGGAGGCCAACTTGACCCCCCACAATGTGGAGGGCGATGAAAGCGTGTCTCAAGCTTGCGTCGCTGACGCTACTATTCTCTGCATCAACGACGTCAGTAGGATGGCCGATATATTAAACGGAGGCTTGAACTCACTGTGAGAATCCACCGAAATGCTCATTTACTTCACCGCACGCTCTAAACGCTCTCGTGGTGTGAGGGATAGTCATCAATAGGCAAGAGGGTAGAAACAGAAACTTGGTCGTCTGTTGGATAAAAGCGATGCCTCGCATCATGTGTGGATGGTAAAAGAGCGACGTTGGCAGGAAAATGTTCACATCATATTATTAAGATGATAATACCGTATAATCTGGACCTGATCAACATATTGATGCCAAGCGATGTTCCTGCATGGTACAGTCTTTTAAGATCATGACAGCAAAGTCAAAGCTATTCGCTGCAAATCGTGCTTCAAGCTTCCAGCTACAACAATAGGGGTACCTACTCATCCTACTAAAAGCAGACTGAAGCGAGATGATGGTTTCGCTACATCTATTGCAGGTTGAAACTGTTGATCTAAAAGTGGTGATCCAAAGGGAAGAAGCGCTGTAAGCTTGTCGTTGCTGTGCGACAACGATGATGGAGTGATCTTCAGAAGAATGCCAAATAGCACTTGGGTCCGAGCAATATAATCAGAGACAGTACGCTCGATATCTTCTTGATCCGGTAACGTTTGTCCATCGGGAATCTATAGTGAATAAATTGAGCCACAGTAACGAGAAAGATAGGGAGATGAGCTGTCACCTTCTCGCGTATGTGCACAGTGTTCTGATCCAAGAGTTGACGAACGTCTGTCCAGTCGCTTCCTATCCTGATGTCGATCAGTTGCCGTAGAAATGCGAGATCATACAATGCTTGGATGCCACTGGCGTCAAACCGATCCCGGAGGAACTGCTTAATGAATGTTTGGAGGGTCCGATCTACGAGATTGCTTTGACGCCTTAAGTCACGAGAGATTCCCAATTCTTGCATTGCATATGTCAATGAAAGTAACGCGTTCGCCAGATATGGGGACGGAACAGTTGACACGGGGGAGACTAGGATCCGACGTCATGAGCTTCGTGTTTGTAAAGAACAGAAAAAGCGGGGCCATACAAGGGAGTGCGGGAAAGGGTGCCCGATGTCGGGTAGACAGTATATTCGAAATGGTAAACGAGCGCCAACGGTTGACGATACTGTCGCGGCACGACTTCACTTTTTCACGGAAATCTGAAATAATGCATGTTATTGAGACAAAACTACCTTGGAAAGGAAAGAGCCAACCTTTCTCCACACCGACGTCGGCAGATACATCGGTGACAAAGCTCGAGTAGGTGGCGAGCTCATCTGCGAGTTGGCCGACAAATACGAGGCCAGTAATATCTGACCTCCCCAAAAAAGTGAGCTGCACAGACAGAAATGTAAGGACAGAAACTAACGTGATCTATCAGTAATGCTTTCCGAGGCGCCGTTAAGAACATCAACTACCCCAGAACACAAGGTGGCCGCTTGTGGCTGATACTTGTTCTGAAGGCGGGTAACCAAAGCACTTGCGAAGTGAATCAATGTTGGAACACGCAAGCTGTAAGAAAGGACTGACTTTGAATTGTCTCCGGTCAACACTTGAGATAGGTCTTGCTGAATAGACCGCGCACAGTTTTCAAGAATCCGAAGCAGGTCATCTAACAATATCGTCCTGCCCAAAAGTTGCTTTCGCAGGGTGCTCTTATACTTCTGAAATGAAGCGTCTATAGGTCCCAAAGAAGAAGGCGCGGGCAATGGTGGCGTTTGAAACAAACTATCTGTCGTGTGTATAGAAAACTTAGATCCAGTGGGTGAGCAAGTGTGACTGCGTACCTATCCGCACATCGGCATTTTCACCAAATGATAGTACCGCTGCCGACAGAGATGCGCCAAAGGATGCTTGGGCACTGATTAAGGAGGTTTTCCAGATTTCCGCAATTCGCCTCCAGCATACATCATCAAAAATGAGATTTGTGTCTTCCATTTCCTGCTCTTTCAAACCAGAGGAGGAATATATCCATTTGCGAACTGCAGATCGTATACTCCAGACATCCTTAACAGACGAAACATCGAGAAACCAGCGATCAAGAGCACCTTGCAGAATTTGTGCCGATTTTTTGAACCAGTTGTCAACTTTCTGAATAAGATGTGAAGGGGGAACGCGTGATGACGATGAATCGAGGTCGACATAAGGTTTATAAGACTTCAAATTTTGAGGAAGGAGCATGACATGGGAGGATGATGGTAATGTCATCAACAAAGCCTGTGTCGTCAATTGAAGTTCTGCGGGAAGTGCGTTTTGGGTGGGGGGCAGGGCAGAGTCAGATTGTAGGTGTTCCATTACAGATGCGACCATGGATTTCTCAGAATCTTTGTCTTCAAAGATATCCCTAGCAGTTTTGATCGTCAAAGCAACAGTGTCTAATGCCACCTGAGCTGCGTCCTTGATTTGCTTCAGAGTGTGCTTAGGGCTAGCCGTGCTCTTTTCGAGGGAGTGTCCGTTCGCTCGGTCCGAAGAGGGAGAGGTCGAAGATCTGCTTTGTCCCCACGATACGGCCATATGCAGTGATTTAGACCGCTGGTCCAGAAAAACAGACAGCGTTTCTGTAAGCGGACGCGAATCCAACAGATGTAAAGTCAGTAGGGTGGCGCACGTGTCCTACAAACGAGCAGCTCAGGTTCGAAACGTAGATATAGAGACGAGGAGGATACATACGAACGAAGGTGTGTTATATTCTCGCAAGGACATCGTGGCCTTGTGCACAATCTGCGGACGGAACTGGGATACTGCATCCCATTGTCGTTGTATAAGAGGAAATTGGTCCTTAAGAAACGGAACTTGAACGCAGAAAATATGACCAGTATGCAGAACATACCAGTGCATCCAGGCCTTGACTAGTCCAAGTATCTTCATCTTGCTGGTCGTGTTGTATCAATGCACGGTGCACAACGCGCGACAGAAGTAACAACCAGGCAGCAGTGAAGTATTTCTTCCTCTCGATAAGTCTCCACAGATGTTCCGGAGCATCTAACAGGAGCTTTATGTGCGCAGAAAGTAGCTGCAACGTGTACAAGTGGGTGTCTGAAGAATCTTGAGTTACGTGTAGATTCAAATTGCGTATGAAGTACCTTGTGTCCCATTCACAGATGCTTTTCGTGGCAGTGGGGGTTCCTCTTGGGCCAGAATGGCACTCTTCGTCTCATCCAGGACCTCGATTACACGTTTGGACGAGCGGGCTATCGAAACAATGGAAGAGGAAGCTTGCAGAAGGTCGCGATATCGTTCTCTGAACTTTCAGTTATAACCCATATGACGCGATAGATGTATAGAACACGTACCCAACCATCAACCGCAATTCTTCCTGCTTGGCGTCAGCATCGGCTCTAGCAAGTTCATCTCAAATGAACATATGTTCGGGAAACGGAGTTGACAGTTCGTAGATACCTCAGCTGTTGCCGGACGAATACAACCTCAGAAACGGTGTATTTTGTGAACAGTTCATCAGGATCCAACTCGTCTGCTGGAGGTAGCTTGGATAGAGAGAGCTTCTTGGATGATCTAGAGGATCCCCCACGGCTCATAGAAGGAGGTGTCGCATTATGGGCATGCCCGTTGGCTACCGATGTTGACGAGCTACTGGCAGAAGGGGTGGAGGGTCTTCGGGACATGGTGGCCACGAAATAAATGTAATTTACGTAAGTCGCGCCCTTACAGACTAGGCTTAGGTTAATGGATTTTCATACTTGGTCGTGAGCATAAATAGGTAGCGTAGACAAGCGTGCTAGTGTAAAAACGTTTTGGAAGATATACAGCGAGAAGGGAAGAATCCATAAAACTCTACCGACTATCCGTTTGGCCCGCATCACCTATATCCGATTCCCCGAAGCTCTTTTTACCATTTAAATGGTCCTTTGACGGCGGTGAGGGCATAGCAACACCATCCCCTCGGGAGAGAGCCGCAGCAGGGGGTGGGCGAGGAGTCTGAAGTGCAACTCCATTTGCAGATGTAGAGCCGACTGGCGAAGAAGTATTTGCTAGCCTTTGGTCCAGAGCCTTCAGGGCCATGGCACTGAGATATTATGTTTAGTCAAATAATCACATCCGGAAGAAATTTCTGTACCGTCGCCTCTCAGCTTCAGCTCTAGCACTCCCAGGTACTTGGCTATACAACCCGCTTTCCAGGTCTCCATGAGTCGCAGGTATAAGATGGAAACGGTTGGCTGTAGAGAACACAAAGTTTCCGAGTAAAGTAAGTGGATAACTGGAGAACGAGATATCAGAAGCAGCTGGCGAAAATGGATGATAGGGTTTCTTACTGCAGAAATGGAGGAAACCAAGACACCAAGGAAAATGTTTCACTTCTATCACCGTATGTGTCGGCCCCACCGACCGAATCGCTAGTATTCTTCTTGTAGAAGCGGAGGTACACCCAGCTGACATACCAGCCAAACTGAATAATTATCCAGGGACATTGGAACCCGATGATGGTCATAACGGTGGACAGTGTCAGGTAAGCCATAGGGAGGTTCTGAAAACACCATTAGCAGTATCTTTTTTGATTAATTCGGTAATGCCTCACCTTGACACGAGTCTTGAGCACACCCATAACCTGAACCTGATGCTCGGGTATCAACTGAGTGAACGCAACGAGGAGCGCAATTTGTAGGGACATCTGGCCATGATATTCCATTCCATACCTGCATCAACGTGAGTTCAACGTTGAAGTATATGTAAATATACGCACAGAAAGACGTCCGCGTTCTTCGTAGCAACGAATTCTATCCAGTTGAACCCAAACCCGATAATATTCGATACTCCCACAGAAACCACAATAAATTTGAGAGTCTCAATACTTCCCCATAGTCGCTCAAGGTACTTCAAGGATGCAGGCACGAAGATTATTGTGGCCACAAACTAGGGCAAGCTCTTAGCGATTCATCATGCCGAAAAGAAGCGAACATACCTCATAGATAGTCGTCTCAACTAGAGCCGACGTTACAAATGTCCAGGGGTAAAAGATGCTTGACCCCGGAATGAGAGTCAGATACGACGTTGGACCGACATCCTTCCATCGCAGCCAGGCGTAAAACAGGGAGAATATGACAGTCGCCGCAGTAAACGACCGCGTCACGATAGGAATTGACGAAATAAACAGGAGAGGCGATGAGAGAACAGCCATGGCGGGTCAGTAATTCAGGTCTCTACGGCCTTTAGAAATTCAGCGGATGGAGGGTCAGCAAGTACGATGGAAGGACAAGAGCAACCCAGCGACAGCGCCGAGGAAGCCACGTGGGATCCCTTTTTGGGAACAGAAAAGTACTCGTGGGCCGTGGCGTTGCAACTTGAACTGGGACTTGATGTCGGAGTACAATGCCCGCCCCGGTGGCTCGCTCAAACTTAAGGGCGGTGTCACAGATGGCGGTATCGTGAAAAAGTAAGCAATGTTTTCTTGTTAGCCAGCAGAAGATAATGAGTCGTTCATAGGAAGAAGAAAAAGTCGAAGACTGAAAAGACTGACTTGGACCGGTTGAGTGAACGGGAATCCGTTAGGGAACGTTTTGTCCAGGAAGATGACAACCCCGGTTCTGCCTCAGGCAGTGGCCGGAACTCTCCAGCGGTGGTCGGAAGCAGTTCTCGCAAAACAGAGGCAGAACGACGATTTGAAAAGGTGCAGAAGGAGCGAGTACGTGTGTCCTTTGTCCTGAAAGGAGAACGCTGTTGAAAGCTGCGTTTTGTGTAGCTAGCCAAACGAGTCAGTAAGTTGGCGAATAAGACGCACAAGGATCGCGTCAGCGAGTTCAACTCTCACTTGGAATCGCTTAGCGAACACCATGACATTCCCAAAGTACGAAATTACTGTGTCTTTGAAATTGCTTATCTGACCCCAATTGCAGGTCGGGCCAGGATAAGATATGCTTTGTGTTTGCGCGCTCCTGCAACTTATACGTGCGGTCGGGTGGGGATGTTTTGTTGCGTATACCATGCAGCGATGGATACTTTGTAATATATTTGGAACTTTTGTGTCAGTAATGCAGTGGGGATAATAAAAAGGGTAAAAGGCATCGCGCGTGAGGGTGTGACAGTAACAGATCAAGTTGGTCTATTACCTCCTTTCACAACTACCACCACAACGGTCTGTCTTGCGTCAATGGCTCCCTCAAAGCCAGACTTCAAGGACCACATCTGTCCCCCATCGAATGCTACACATCCCTCTGACCGCTGGGAATCTCTTTTTGTTTACTCGTTCATCTGCAAATTCACCAATCTGCGGGGAAAGGTCGATGGACTTGAGACTCCAATGGAGTGAGTTGTGATTTTGCATCACCACGGCGCTTGTTTTACGGTCTCATGACGGGGTTTATTGTACACAGCCTGGAGAATGCCCTCTTGTCGCAGGAGCCAAATCTCATATTAAGCCAAGTGCTTAGTCGGTTTATATTGAATCTCAGGCCACAAACGCGTAATTTGGGGTGAGAACATGTTCTGACACGTTGTATCAGCATGCATCTGTTCTAATAGTACGCGTAAAATGCCAGCATAGATCAGATTTCTTCCACTGTGGCTAATGTCCTACTGGAGTTCTTCAAAACTAATGAGAGAACCGTGTTCTGGGACGAAGATCTCCGAAGAAACGTGGATCCTCTTACTGGCCTAGAAGGGGGGTTCTTTGCCGCCAGCTGGGATTTAAAAGTGCGTGAGTTAACACCTACACAATCCTTCCAAACCTGACCCTTCGATGCTTGGATTCATTACAGCTCAATGTCTTGCGTCAACTCGTTGAATTACAACTCGTCCACAGCGCCGACATCAAAGCCAAACTTGATCGCGCGTGGGGAGTTGCTCCACACAAGCAGAAGAAGAAGGAAAGCGAACCATCACGCCTCAAAGTGGAAGACCCTTTCAGTCGAACCCGGCTTCAGCTCCTGCCCATCGGACAAGATATGGACCGCAAACGTTACTGGATAGCAGATGGTCCGTGCACTCTCCCTTCACGTTTAATAGATATATTTGCGTGTATTTGCGTGTCGGACATCCTTTTCTTTATGCGTCGTTTTATTTTTGTTCATAGTGTCCTGTGCCGTCTTGTATCGTGATCTATGATTGCTGACTATAACCTTGCACATCCCAGATTCTCCTCGGATCTACGTTTCGACCAATCCTTGGAAGATGTCTTCTACTTTTGAGACTTTAGCATCCACCCGTGAAGATTACATGGCTGTAATCGAGCGCCTCAAAGCCTCCGCACCTAATCCTAAAAAGTCTTCCCGCGTTGCCCATGTTAAACGAGGGGAGGCTCAACATTCAGCTCTGATCTTATCGCTTGAGGAACGTGTTCCAGCTATAGACGCCGAAATAGCGGTGAGTTGCATTCATAACCTTGCCTTCCACATTTGGAGACGTCCTACTCTGGAAGGGCTACCTTCCTTGAATTTTACTTTCATTGAATTACCGGACTTTTAACTGATTCGCCTTTTCGGACAGCGTGCGCAAAGGGCCCGCCGAAAAATGGAGCAACGGCTAGCTCTTTATGCTCAAGCAGACCTAAGGGAAACTCGAACGCGACGGCAAACCCGAAAGCCGGATTACGTGTATAACATTCAGGATCTGGACAGTGATGTCAGTATTACATTGGTTCCCGGTATCCTTCAGCTGACCTTCTTCCTTATTTTCGTCTTAGAACGATGGTGACGAGTACAAATACCAAGACGATGGCTACGACGAGGATGACGACTTTGCAAATGATCAAGACTCTGATTCCAAGCCGTCGAAAAAACGCCACAGAGTGTCAAACGTTGAACCACGACGATCCACGCGGACGTCCACAAGGTCTAACGGCAAACGAGAAACGTCTGCAGATGACCCTTGGGGTGGCTGGCGGGGAGAACGGCGTTCGACGCGCCTTGGAGCACCTGCAGATACTCAATTTGATGCTGAACCACCGACCAAACGAGCACGGACAACAGACAGCAGCGCCAGCACAACTTCTGGAGATCTGCGTATGTCCCCGGTAGATCCGCCACCGCAGCACAGCAAAAATGGGCTGGGAATCAAGGCTTCTGGCGCAGCGGCACTGAAACCCACAGAGGTGGCACTAGAGCAGATTGCCGGAAAGAAGCGGTCAAAGTATTGGGTGTATGCCGTAGAGCCTTCAATGCTTTCTCCTGAGACTCGAACAACAACGAATGAGATGGAAACAAATGGGAAAGAGAATGGTAATGGAAATGGCGATGGCGATGTCTCGATGTCTCCCTCGTTCAACGGAGCGGAAGATGACTCGGATTATCCCAAGAGCATGGAAGGAAGCTTGTCACCTATAGAATCGTCATAGCGGTATACGCCAAACTATTACAACCTACTGCATAAACATTATTCTAACGTACAAGTATTTGCATTGCCTCATATTCATTGTTCATGCATACCCCCCACTTCCCTGAGCATACCTGTACAGACTTTTTTGTTTGCTTTTCCCTTTTTCAGTATCTCGGACCGTGACCGGTCGGTACCGACGTTCAGAGGAATCCCTCTGGGCTGAAAGATTCAATATGCAAGCTCCAAGATCAGATTTCTCGTCTGATCAAGCGATGCCCAGAGAGTGGAAGTTTGGAAATTTTTACTTGACTTATGCTTGTACAAACTCTTTGAGCCTCCAATTCAAAAATCATATCTTTGTGAGTGCTGCTCTCTGGCAAACTCCGACGAATAGGAAGACTACAATTTTACCTTGATGCGGCAAATTCCGCAATTAGAGTGGTCGGTACACGTGGAGGGAAAGGCCAGACTTTACGAGTCCGTTTGTCAGTTCCGAACTCGCGCCTCTTGGCGCTGCCTTTCCTTTCTTTCTTCTACATTCATGATCAGCAGAGCCGCCCGCAATGCTTTCACGACTTCCCCCAACCAGCCCTTCCGCTTCCAAGGCTGTCTCATTGCCAAACAAGAATCTCTGCGTCGTCGTACGACCCGGCGAAACTTGTCGACTCATGCCCCTCACCCTACGATCCCCGCATCAACGGACGACAAAGCTTTGGTGACCCTCTTCGACAACCCCCGGGATGGCTTCAAGTTGTCGCCGTTTTCGAGGACTGGCCTTTTCGGACATCCTTCCTTGGCTCAGCCGCGAGGACTGATATCACTTGCCAATGCTACTTATATACGGGCTCAGGTGCTTACGAACCGTATTTTACGGGCGCGAGAGTCGAGAGACGAGATGTTCAAGGTGGTGAAGAATCTTGATCGGCTGAGTGATATGCTTTGCGGCGTTATAGATCTTGCAGAGCTTGTTAGGAATGCACATCCTGATAGGGCATGGGTGGATGCAGCAAATACGGCATACGAGACATTGTGTGAGTTCATGAATGTACTGAATACTCATGTCGGCCTTTACCAAGTGCGTCGTTAATTCATTTCACGTCTATTTTTGTCAATAGAGTCAATTAGGTGCTAAAATATGTTCTCTCCGATCCTGACATTGTCAAATCGCTTTCACCAGAGGCACATGAAACCGCCCTCATATTCTGGCATGACTTCGAACAGTCTGCTATCAACCTCCCACCAGACCAGCGAGATAAATTTGTCTCATTGTCAACGGAAATTCTAGTCCTCGGACGGCAATTCTTAAAAGATGTGACGGCCCTCCGTCCGCCTGCGGCCATTAGGCCTTCGGAGCTGGCGGGTTTGAAAGATCAGGGAATGGGAGTCAGACTCCAGCTTCAAGCTCGGTTTACTCAGCGCGATCTCATGGTATATCCTGGTTCGTTGCAGGCGCAAATGATCATGCGCTCTGCACCAGCCGAGGAACCCCGTCGACGTGTCTATATTGCGGCTAACTCGAGTACCCCCGAACAAATCTCTGTCTTAGAACGATTGCTCCGTACACGAGCGGAACTTGCGCGCCTTGTGGGACGTGAAAGCTTTGCCCATCTTTCTCTCGACAACAAAATGGCAAAAAATCCCGGTAAGTCACATGCTGAGTTGTTACCGGCCTTGCATACCCATGGACACTCTCTTCTTAGATCATGTCCACCACTTCCTCGATGCTCTCATGGATTATACTAGGCCGTATGCTCGATCCGCGTTGCGGGCCCTTAGTCTGCGGAAGCAGAAGCACCTTGATACATCTCCATTCCCTATCATTCAGGCATGGGACCGCGACTTTTACTGTCCTCCTGAGCCCCCAGCACCACCTATGACACTCCCTCCCCTCACCGTCGGCACAGTATTTATGGGCCTCTCTCGATTATTCCGTCATTTATATGGTATCAGTCTTCGTCCCGCGGACACCGCCGCAGGAGAAGTCTGGCACTCAGATGTGCACAAACTAGAGGTTATTGATGAGGAGAAGGGCATCATTGGGTGGATCTATGCAGATTTGTTTGCCAGGCGTGGCAAGGCAAGTGGAGCTGCTCATTACACGGTGAGATGTTCTCGCCGTACCGACGACGACGACGAAACAAGTGATGAGATGCCAGAAGGGGCGGTATATGATGTCCGGGAATCACTAGAGTTTGAAGGGATAAAGAGACATCGCCTGCCTGGTCAAGACGGTGTATATCAACTGCCGTTGGTTGTACTACTCTGCGAATTTACGAGACCGACGATATCTCGCGGTCCTACAGAATTGGAATGGCAGGACGTCAAGACTCTCTTCCACGAGATGGGACACGCCATGCATTGTCAGTAGAACAATTTCCATGATAACTTTGATTTACTAATATTGTTCATTCTTCCTAGCCATGGTCGGGCGCACCGAATACCAGAACGTATCTGGAACGCGTTGTGCCACGGATTTTGTCGAGCTACCTTCCATTCTCATGGAACATTTCCTCTACTCAGGCGATGTCCTCTCCCTCTTCGACGTCTCTGCTACATCCAACGTTCGCCAATCAATAAACCATCACGAAGATCCTTGTCATGCTATCGACACATACTCCCAAATACTTCTCGCGGCACTTGATCAAACGTATCATTCTTCTGTCGCTCTTGACCCCTCCTTCGACTCCACCCAAGCTTACGCCAATCTGCATAATACGCGGGGACTCATCCCTTACGTACCGGGAACGTCGTTCCAAACACAGTTTGGACACCTCTTCAGCTATGGTGCAACGTACTATTCATACTTGTTCGATCGTGCAATCGCTTCGCGAGTTTGGCGAAACGTCTTCTCATCGAATCCACTAAAGAGAGAGTTGGGGGAGAAGTTTAAGGGTGACGTATTGCGATACGGGGGGGGAGAGGATCCATGGAAGATGGTTGCTAATATTCTTAGCAAACCAGAGTTAGAAAGTGGAGATGCTGAAGCGATGAGAGAAGTAGGAAAGTGGAGGATTGAGGATGAGGTTGGGTCGTTTGATAGGCATTAAGATTATCAGGCGATGCTGTAGAATAGACGAAGATGATTAAGCATGTATTCCAACGGGGATGTCAGGCTAAAATATACAGACGCAACGCAGTGTACAAGGAACGGGCGGCTCCTCTGGCGGCTAAGCGTGCTACGCGAAGAAAGACCTCATGTACTGTACATATTCGTCATCGCTGGTTGACTCGTACCGTGCCTTTATGAACCCCCTCGTATCGTTCCCGACAAAATAGCGAAGCTTATCTGTTCCATCTATCGCAGCGGCATAAATCACGTCTGCAACCTCATCCGCAGACGTTGTCCGGGCAGCAGTCATCCCTTCATAGGCTTTCATGGTCTTCGCTGCGTACTCTGCGTATGATGGAGCCTGCGAAAATGCTTGCCACAGGATAAAAGAATGAATCGGTATTGAGCGGTACCTTTGTTAGATCCATAGGCGTTACTGCTGCCGAGGTAGCGGTAAACTTTGTCGATGTGACACCCCCGTGGGGTATGATACTCTTGACGAAGATTTTCTGGGACGCGAGCTCATATGAAAGTGCTTCAGTAAAGCCTTCCAACGCAAACTTGGAAGCGCAGTACATGGAGAGCATCGGGAGAGTGAATACGCCAGCACCAGAGCTGATGTTAATTATTCCGCCTCCCTCGATGCGTAAGTGAGGTAGGAAGGCTCGTGTTACGTCCATCACACCTAGACTCAAGATCCCAATTTAAGTATGTTCAATGTCGGAATTTCATAGGGAACACGAACCAAACACATTAACGTCGAACTGCCTCCTTGCCTGCTCGGGAGAGATCATCTCGAAGATCCCGCTTTGACCATATCCAGCAGAATTCACCAGTAGGTCTACTTTTGAGAATTTGCTAATGGCTGCTGCAATGGCGGGGCCAATGGAGTTTGGATCTGCGACGTCCATCTGGACTAGTAACATGCGAGAAGGATCGAGAGACTTGAGCGGGTTCTTTTGGGAGGTATCGCGGAGGGTGCCCACCACATTCCAACCTTTTGTATAAAATAGTTTGGCAGTGGCGAGGCCAATACCAGAGGATGTGCCGGTGATGAAGATCGTCTTGGACATAAGTGCAACTTGAATACTGCGGCTTTTCGACGATAGACATAATATTTCTCTTATATCGCAATTCGATGCCGTGTACACGCAACCCTCGGCACATAGGTCTAGTGGAATGTGGGAGTTAATTGACGACGAGTGTGAGATTAGTATTGTATAAGCATGGCAGTAAGTATGAGGGGAGCCACGTATGCTCACCAGCAATCAACAAATTCTTGTTATCAGGATTGAAACTAAAGGCAACTACATACTTTCGGGATGTCGAAGTCGAGAGTTTCTAGAGCACGAGGAAGCACATGGATTATTATAATTGTAGAGTAATCCAGTAAACTAGTAAACAAAGATTAAAGTTGTTAGCGCGCGACGTATTATGTAGTCTCTTCTGTAGTAGTCTACGGAAGTCCTAAAGCCCTGAATTACAACAGAACACGTAGGAGGCAGCATATGTAGCACATGTATCGAGATTCTTGATGCGCTGATAGCCTGCTGATTAAATCGACAAGTGGATACGAGATAAGATATCATTGCTGCATGCGAGTTGTTGCGACGGTAGCTGTTTTCAGTGACTCCAACTATGGATTCCATCGGATAGCCTCCATATCCTATTCTGAAGCGTCAGTGTTGTTATAGCAAGTAATTCAAGAAGAAATGCTGACAAGAGGCTCGGGGCTGGACAACTTGGGATACGAAAGGCAGTCAGCGAGCTGGAATATGATGTCATGGCATAGGATGCATACCTGTGGATCCTGGCGAAGTTTTATGGCTGAGAACCTAGAGTCGCAGCGTGGGATAGGTTTGAGTCGGTTCCTTTTCTTGTAGTCTTCCTGCCACGATCGGAATGCCTTAACATATTTCTGCACCTCTTTGAAAGCTTTGCCAAAGTTTTTGAAGTTTTCAGATCTAAAATTAACCTTAGTTTTTTTAAAAAAAAAAAGAAGTACGAGCGAAATAAACGAACTTGAGGTGAATCATCAGATCAGCTAGTAAAGGGTGAGGGTCTTTGCCTAGCCACGATTGTAAGCATGTTTGCTATTTGAAGGATACAGGAGAAACGCACTGCACTTCTTTATCAAAGTCTGGTGAAGATGAGTGGTAAGCCAAGAGACAACCTCGGACAGCCTCACTTATACGGACCTGAGTCAAGGACAATCCACCAGAAACTTCCAGTGTTTGTTGATGATCCTTACATGATGATATACACACCTGTTCAATGATAAGCCACGGGTCCAGGATTCTGATTGATCTGAAGGAGACTAACTTACCACCTTTGCCATTTTCCTCTTCTTCGTGCTAGGGAGCGGACAAAACCCGTTGCACACACGTCCGGGAAAATAAAGGTTGGACATTTGTACAGGAGATTCACATTGCTCAATTGTGTCAAGGCACGAAGCTCTGTTCGCCTCTGTAGAGTCTATGGATGGCGACTTTGCTAGCACTCTTGGGGAACTGTTGAAGGATGCATTTATTAGAGGCTGAATGGACGTTTTGCGAGAAGCGATGCCCTTCTTGTCTGTTAGCTGGTAGGTGGTTCTACGGGGGCTAGTGTCTGGTAGAGATTGAGGCTTGTCATCCGGCGTTGAATATGATGTTGCTTACCCATGGTGTGCCAACGGATTGTGTCCCTTCTCTGTCTGCAGTCCCGGTTGCAGCGAAAGTGTTCTAGATCTACTAATGTGTTACTCGAAGAAGTTGACAAGGGAACAACCAAAACATACCCAACAAAGACGCTGAGTGACATGCATCCAGGACGGCCTTGTGAAAATTTAAGGGGCAAACAGTGGGACGATAGGTGAAAACGAACCGTCATATAGCAAGTTGCCGGTAGACTATCGATAAGACGCTCTCGAAGTTCCTAGCAAGCATGTTCGGACCAAGCAAGGAACAGCTTTCAGAACACTCACATCGTCTTTGATAATCTTGCCGTCCATAGCTATTAAGCCTGATCATCGTCAGAACAAAGCAACGTGGGGTCAAGCAAGAAGTGCGCAGACTCACATTCATCCAGACCGTCTTCTTCGCTTCCATCCATGTTCTCCATCTGCATTCCATGTCCTGAATCTGTATGCGGTTATCATCTGGATGGCATCCACGAGAAAAAAATTTACAGTGGAAGAAGAAATATTCTCCATCCTTGGGCTCATGAATGAGTCTTGTTATATGGTGAAGCTGGAGAAACTATGGTTATCAACATGAAGGGAGGAATACAGCATGACCGTACAATGTTGTCGCGCGTCGGTTGAAGTTCAGTTGATCCTCCATTGTCCATGAGAGTCACGATGTTCTCTGCCTTGTACCCATATTCAGCTAGAAGGAATGTAAGCAAGTAGCACAAGATAAGACGATGAAACATACCAATGAGCAGTTTTCTCATGTCCACGACATCGGCGTGTGGTCCGACCAAGGTAGCACCCTTCTCATCGGATACTTTGTTGATTCCAATGAGAAGAGCTCTCTTTCGAGGTGGTTCTTGAGTTACTTCATGCGTCGTAATCTGAGCCTGAGATTCAGTCATCGAAGAGCGAAGATAGGGCTATGCTCTATACCGCTTCTTATATACATGTAGAGCCAGCTTGGGGAAATAGGGCGGTGCTTCATTCGAACGGGATAAAAATGGTGACGGTGTCCAGATGTTTAGTGCCTGATGAATGGAAGAGCGAGGTGTTCGGATCTACACCTGAAATAGCAGACTCTTAATTGAGTACTTCGGACCTGATATAAAATCTAGAGCATAATTTTAAACAGAATCTCGAAACAAGTCAGCATGTTTCCGAATATCAAACGAATGAGACGCTGTATGAGAGATTCACCAACGCACCTCCAAAAGCGAATGGACAGCATGCAGCAGGGCCCATTGCCAGAGGTCGATCAACAGCTGGTCTCTGTCGTGGATGCCTTATGTGCGAGTTTGGCAGGTCTAACCCACCAAAGTCGTTAATCTGCCGAATTATGGTCCGGGGCGCTTCTTTGCATACAGACCATATTCCATTCTCGTTGTCAAACGTACAATACGCTCCGTCACCGACTCTTCTGTCCGTTTATATTGATACCCAACTTGAACTCTTCTTCTCGAGGAGTGAAATGGTCAGCTGTGGAGTTCAAATTGAACATCTAGAACACAACCTCATGTCATCACAGATACCGGGATGATCAGAGCCGGCCATAGCATGAGCGTACACAACATCAAGGTCTTGCACTAGTGCCGCACAAGAAGAATGAGCTTTCTGAGATCTTCTGCTTCTTCCAGAACATGTTGTTGACGAGCGCGGTGCCTTGAGCAGCATGTTTCGAGCGTTTATGACACTGCCTTGGACTGTTGCATTTCGAGGTGACTCGCGACAAACCACACAGGGATCTGGGCGTTGAATTTCAATTCGCGGCAATTTCGTGCTGACTTCACGTGATCGGCAATACTCGGCTTGTTCCGAATATTGACCCAAAACTTTCTCTGCCTTCGATGCGGCGATGCGGCGAGGCAGTGGGCAAGCTGTGTAAGCCTGCCGATTCATGAAAAGGATTCCATCATGATGGACAGTTCAAAGTTCTTTTCATCATTGACAGCACTCGTTACACTGCCACATGACGACCTATGACGACGGTGCCGGTGATCAGGTTACACCTGTACAATCAAGAACTAGTGCAGTTTTGAACAGTACGCCTACAGGTATTACCAAAATGCCCTAAAGTTGACCTCCGATTGACCAGATGGTGCGAACAAACGACGAGTGGGCAGCGCTGATATCCACCAAAATATCAGATGTTCAGAAAGCAGGGAAGCCCAAAGTAACTTTACATGTTACTTACCCCAACGCTAAATTTGCTCGCACGATCGACCATACGCTTCTCAAGCCCGATGCGACTCCTCCCCAAATCGACACGTTGTGTGATGAAGCTATCAAGTTCAAGTTCAAGGTGCCTAGCATACATCTATCTTTCGCCATCGTCATCGCTAATGTATACGTGCTATCAGTCCTGTTGTGTGAACGGCGCAAATATTCCACAGGTTACTGCTCGTCTTGCTGGAACCTCTACGATACCTTGCGCTGTGATTGGCTTCCCCCTCGGTGCATCAAAAATGGAAGTCAAGGCATTGTGCGTTTTTCGCCATATCTTCAACTCGCATCTGAGGTATTCTCTAGTGAAGCTTCTCAAGCCATATCAGACGGTGCAAAAGAGATCGACATGGTTCTCAATGTTGGTGCCCTCAAAGCAGGGGACTATTCTCTCGTATTCTCAGACATCCGTGCCGTTGTTCTAGCTTGCGGGACGACGCCGCTCAAAGTCATCCTCGAAACCGTTTTTCTGACCGACGAGGAAATCATCGCAGCGTCGTACCTGGCCGCTACTGCAGGAGCGACGTTCGTGAAGACGTGCACAGGCTTTTCGGGCGGTGGAGCAACTACAAGGCACGTTTCTCTTATGCGGACATCGGTGGCTTTCATGCCAGGTGTGCAGGTCAAGGCGTCGGCTGGGATCAGGAGTTTCGAGAAGTGTGTAGAAATGTTGGAGGCTGGGGCAGATCGGATTGGGACGTGAGTCAATATTTTCATGGCTACTAGTCAGGCCATTGTTAATCTTCGTGTAGCTCTTCTGGTGTCGCGATCATGGGGGAAGATACGAGTGAAACAGGAACGTATTAAGCAGAAGTGTCATTGTATGTTCGATACCTGGAACCAAGGTCAATTTATTGGCATGAATGTGAATATTCTCATTGCTTGCCAACTTGATGCCAATTCGACTATATACGGCACAGACTTCGGTCTAGACACTCGGGAACCAAATGTCGACAGCTACATACATCCCTTGCATCTACACAGGCAAATTCAAAACAAACCCATCCTTGAACGGATCTCGCTCTTCGCACACGAACGCGCTCGCTCCGATATAATTCGCCTTGCCCTTAACCATAACCACGACACCCTCTTCCCGTCTTTCCACTGCGGACCCTTGAAATCCCAATGTTTTCTTCCCTAAACTGACTACTGACTCGTATCCCCACCACTCATCCGACCCGACGCCTAACCACCCTTCCTCGACACCCAGCGCCACCCTGGCCAGCACGCCTGACCCTGTCGGACTCCGATCAATCTGTCCGCCTGCAAAGAAACATACTCCCAGCTCTCCTCTGGGCCCGCCTTGTGTCTTGTCGGTGATGATTACGCCATACAGAAACTCAAGATCGCGTTCCGTCGGATGCTTGATTATCTCCTCTTGTGTGGCCTTCAAATTGACCAGTCTCTCGATTGCCGATGCCGCCTCAACAATACTACCTTTCGCTCCGAGCTCTTGCACAGAGACGAGCACGTAGAATGCTCCTCCATATGCGATGTCCACCGTCACTCGTTCTTTCGATATGCACCCCCGCTCAGTCAAAGGAATGTCTACCACCAACCCACGCTTGCTCACAAAACTTGGCATCCCTAGGAAGGTCACTTCGTCGGAGTGAAGTGGAACACTAACATGTATCACCCCGCAGGGCGCGTGGATCCTCAGCTCCGTCGTGCCATCCACTGTTCGAAGCGCGTCGCGTCGTGGGAACACCTCCAAGTCGTGTGTATCAACTAGAAAACGACCCAGAGCAATTGTAGCGTGGCCGCACATTGTTGAATAGCCCTCTGTTCGGTTAAGCAAGATCATCGAGAATGCAGGCGTACTGTGCACGCACCATTATGGCAAAACAGGACCCCGATGTCTGCCTCCCCGCTCTTCGTGAGCTCAGTTTCCTGCACGAGGATAGCGCCGTACATCCCTGCGTGCCCACGGGGCTCAAGCATTAGCCGTTGCCGGATGTCATCGTGGTGCTCCTTTGCGTAACGTCGCTTTTCGAGGAGGGTAGTCCCGAGGAGAGATGGGTAGCCGGAGATGATGATTCGCGTGGGCTAGCAGGTGTAAGTCTGAACATGGTAACATCCAAAAGGCCCAGAGACATGCCTCTCCAGATGTATGCATTTCCACCGTCTTGATAACATTTTGCTGCGAGAGTAGGGAGTTGAAGGTGTCCATGATGGCGGATCAGATAAGGCTCGATCAATTGACCATGGCACGATCTTCCCCACGGTAAATCTCACAGTTTTTGTATTGTTCGTGCTTATCTTGTGTGCATGCTGATGATATGGCAGCTGTTGAGCTGATACGATGAACTCTACAACTGAACAACATTCTCCACCTCGATCTCTCAACTAATCCATGTAGCCCATCGATTCTCTTCTCCTTTCGCTACCTGCGCAATTTCTCTCGCCACAATTCTATCTGCTTGTTCGCTTGGATGCAGCTCGTCGTACCTATGATCGAATGTCAGATTAGGGTCAACGGAATCGCGAGATGGGCCGACCAGAGAAAACCATCCCGATCTGAGCCATAGGCCGTCGTACACACGCTGGAATTGTCACTTCCCTCTGGATACACACATGATACGACCGCGCCTGTCACGTTCAGCGGCGCCGTGCCGTTGAGGTATTCTGATGGGTTATTGTACATATCTGTGAAGAGAGCGTGCGAGTCAAAAATTCCTATGCAGCAATCAGCCTCTGCCTACAATGATATTTGGATTATCCTGCACCGATGTGGGCCCCAAGAATGTCCGGTATCAAAGCATGGAGCATCAAACGTAATAGCGCGTTCCCACTCAGCACCAGCTCGCGCATGAACACGCTCCATTCGGTAGTGTTCCGTGGGTCCGTGAAGTACCTGTTGGGATATGATTGTGGCGCATAGAGAATCGTGGAATTCAACGGGATCATCTGCACTCGGTGAGTGAATGAAATTTGAAGATTTAATAAATCACATACATTCTGAACCAAGAAATTCCTAGCTCCGTTTTGATAAAGCACCTTCACCCAATCAACCATGCATCTCGCAACATCCACGACGGACGCGTCATTGCTCCCCGTAAGGATCGAATACCTACCTACATCATTTGTCCCGATCCACTGTGTATACAGCGTCACTCTGGGGTCTAATACGATGGAACCATTGTCCTTCTCAGCAAAATACAGTGGCAGCTGGCTTTCGAATACGGAGGGGGAGGGGCGATATGTGATGTTATTTGAACACGTAGCCCCAGATCGTGCGTAAGGATATAGAGTAAGGTTGGTGTAATGAACAATGTAGATGGGCCAGGGGATACCGCCGTCGCTGACGGAAATGACGTCGGTGTAGCTGTCCCCAAAGGTGACGAGGTTCTTGATTTGACCCGGAGCGAGGGCCACGGATAGGATGGGGAGGGCGAGGAAGAGGAAAAGAAACATCAAGAAGGGCTGGCATGAATCGGGAGTTTATGAGAATGAGTTGTACCGTGATCACTTCATTGACGCGCCGGGCGGACCGTCAATTGTCGTGTTCTCGGTGATAGTGCCACACAATGAAGGAAGCGCGAATGTCGGTCTAGATGACCCTGTCAGGATCGGCTCTTTTCAGTGATAGAATCACATTGGTGAGCGATAAAATTGGTGGACAGAGAAGATCGTACAAAAATTGAATGTCAGAGGATAACCCCAGATATGTACGTGTTGGCAGTAGTCTTGCTCGCTTAGGATCCAGTGTCGCATATCTCCATCAAGATGGACGATTGCTTCTTCGAGCTGTATCCGTATATTAGATCGGGGTCTGTGGTGCTCTATAGCGAGATGATCAATTCATTTACAACCATCTATTTTCCCAGACTTTCACAATCCTCACAGTTAGCGAGTACGTGTGTGAAAGATTTCGGGTCTGGCTAGAACTGCTTGGGAACTTGCATTTGGTTTGGGCGACTCGGACAGTTGGCCCTAGTGATGGCGGCGCTGGCAAATGAAAGGTAAATGGGCAGCTCGGACTCGGGTTGGGCGGGGATACGGGTCGTAACCTCGCACTATTGTATAGAACCAAATTGGCGGCTGGGGCGAAAACAGTCTCGTAAATCAGATTCCACGATCCGGATGAAGAGACAGCCATTCAATGGGTGTAGGTGCAAAAACGGCATCCACATTTTTGAAGATTTACTTGTAGGTCGTCGGCACTTTTGGACTCCATCATAGCTTTTGAGAAACGACATGAGGATAACGAGAAGAGGCTTCTAGTATAGAGTATTGTTGTTATCATCAGAATCCTTAGAGATCAATCAAGTCCCGTTCCGACGACTGATAGAAATTACTTACGTCCTTCCGTTCAGGTGCTTTAGTTGGCAAGAACATGAATTTAGGACGCGTTGGTCGTCCCAGACCGAGTCACAACGATATTGTTCTTCACAACGGACCAATCACATGAAGAGGTGCTAAAGAGGCTCAGTCGCTTTGAGTGCTGTGGTTGAAATAGTAGCCTGATTATCTAACGGCAGGTCTTGGCCTCGAACCGCGAGGATCCAAGTTTCCCTCCTCCATCTCTTTCTTGTCCTCTTACTTTCCTCCTTTCCTTTCCTTTCCTTTAATCCTTCACACAGCCCGGGTTGCAGCGCTGTCAAGATGGCAAGAAAGAACCAGTCTGTCTCGTTTCCACCTACACCTGCGATGCAGACCGGCGTTCCCTCTGCTACTGGATATGGTGATGCGCCCAAGAAAGAGGGTCGCCGGTCATTCCTGTGGGGCTTGTTTTCTTCGTCGTCGCCACCCAAGGAGCCCAAGAAATCGGCTGACGGTCGAGCAAAACTCTCCAAGGCGCCGCCGCCATCGGCCTCTATGAAGACCCTTAGGGAACCCAGAATTGGAAGTGTCTCGCCGGAACTGTACAACGACCCAGCTTTCTCATCTGATCCGCGTTCCCATCTCTTCTCAAGCTCCTATTCTTTTCTAGGACCTGCACCAGTGCCCGGCCAATCCTCTTTGAAACACGAACAGCCCGTTGATGCCAGCTCTCGCCATTCAGAACCGTCATCGGATTCTCACAGCAAAGCTCCCGAGGCTCCATTCTCATTCGTCAGTGCTGGTCCCTCTTATTCCGTATCTACGCCGTCTCTATCTTTCGTACAAACCCCCTCCCCCGTAACGTCTACTCCCTCATCGTCGAACCACGCGGCCGCCATGCCACCATCGCAACCGTTGGCCACTGAACCACGACCACGTTCACGTTCACCACAGCTACCGGCAACATATAAATTACGCATTCATAACCCTGACGTATACACTAGCGATGACCCACCCTCTTACGATGAAAGCACGAGCATTCCCGTTCGCTCTGAGAAGCGCGGCCCAGAGAAATATCGCGTAAACAACTCACCTCCTACAGAAGCAGGTCCCTCTGCTGCGCCACCTCGGGAATCACCTCCACAATCTCAGCGAACATCACCACGTCCACACTCACCCTCACATTCATTTTCTTCGCCGGCTCACTCTAATCACTCTGCCCTGGTGGCAGAATCTCAAGTGCCTGAGTCACAACCGTTACCCACTCAAGAAATACCCCAACAGATGTATCCATATCAGCAGCAGCAGCAGCCACAGCGCTCATCTAATTCTCGCCACACCACACCAGAGAAGTCACATCCCGAGGAAGAAGCGCCGCAGCCTGTACGCAGAAACGCCCCACTCATTCTTCGATATGAGCCTCCACCAGAACCTCAGCCCACGGCTGAGGAACACCGTCAGGCCCGTGCTCAGGCTAAACGCGGTAGGACGAATCAGCTGGATCCTATTGATGAAATGGATCAAACGAATCCACTGGGTATGAGATTACACCATGGCGGGCCTTACGAGGCTATACAGAAGGTCGTCAAGTCCAAAAGCAAGGAACAACAGGTGTGTTCTATTCGTAGAAGGTCCCCGGTTACGATTACTTACTACATCCCGCAGAATCGTCCTCAGAGAAATCATGACAATGTTTGTCGCCATCGAATCGTCTTCGGAGAAATAAGTTCACTGATTCCAATTTGTAGTCTTCCATCGAGAATCTGCAGACCAGTGCAGCACCCGCTCCATTTACGCCCTTTGGTGCACCACTAAACCTGACTCCGGGACAGGTACTCCCTCACAATTACCAGCCCTATCTCCAGCCTACTGTACAACCTCGCCCTCTTCAGAGCCAAGCCTCGACTCGTCAGAGGCCTCAAGCTTCTAATCTGGAACCATATCAAGCTCATCAGTACGAACCAGCCGGTGTACAACCGCATCCCCCGCAAAGTCGCTCAAACTCTCGTCAAGTACACCAAGCAGCTGATCAAGATCAATATCAGCGTGGTGGTGTAGAGTTCGATTATTATGACAGTCCTATACATCATTCTCAAACCTATCAGCCTCCACGACCTTATCAACCAGTTCCGCCTGCGGTCCAGGCTGTTCAACCCGCTCGGTCCGATCAAACTGTACGGAGGAGTCCGCGACCTGTTACTCCAATTCACGAGGAGAACAACGAGGACGCATATGGAGGTATAGTAGATGCCTATGGCGGAATGGAAGAAGAGGTACCCGCCCCGGTCCCGGCCCCGGCATCTAGGATACCCAGGTCAGAACGCAGAAGCGCTCCTGTACCTCCACCGGCCACCAATGTCACACCCGGCTTGAACCTACAGCGTTCGCAGACCGCGGTCACTCCACGACATCATAATGTTCCCCTCGGTTACGCTGCGCCCGAACATGTCGACTTTCCTCAAGCAACGCCTTATCCTCATCCCTCCTCTTATGATGGCCACGGAAGTCTTGATATTTCTTACAATCCTCATGGGACACCTTACGGAAGCAGTTCTAGAATGCATGTTCCTGTTGGATACGAAGCTAGTCGGATGCGACAGCCATTCGTGGAACAGCACAACCAACCTCCACCGCAACGTATGCAACAGCCGATACCACCACCACCACCACAGCGTATACCCCAGCCAATACCACCGCAACAGATGGCACCGCCTCCTCCAACGACAACTCCACGCATGGCTTACCAACAGATGCCGCCCCAACAACGACCTCCTCCCATTAGACAACCAGCACCAAGCATCCAATCTTCGGCCTCGGCTTATCAGAACAGGCCACCTCCAAAACATCTCCCCAGCAATCTCGTAATGCCTACTCCTCTACGAAACGCCCCTTCCAAATCATCTTCCATGCCTCAACCGCACCACATCGATCCCCGACATCAACCGTCGTCGCAGCTCCCTGCGCGGCATGCATCCGCCCGACCGAGTACCGCTCCTCCGAACGGTTTTGGCATGGTGATGCTCCCTTCTGAGAACCAGAAGATATTGAGGAAGGGAAGTAGCGTAGCGGCGCGCATGCCTGCAGCGGGGGTGGCGTTCGCCGCGAATATTGATTATGTTGACCCGGCGTTTACGAGGCAGACGTCTGTGAAACCGAAGGCGCCTGTAGAGAAACATAAGGTTCCTAAAAGGGTGTTGAGCAAGAAAAGAGTCGATTTTTGATGACTGTAACGATTTCTTTTCTGTCATGTTGTACAGTTACTATACCTCCCATCATGTTCCTATATCTTTGCTATAGTCTTGCTTTCGTCGCACCTTTGCACATATAATTTTTGTCAAATACATCAGGGCAGTATCTATGTAGTGTAATATCTTTTTGTGGACCTGTACATGTAATGCACTTGAATAGAGAGAAGCTCAAACAGAATTCACAAGAAATGAACGAAGCATTTAGGTTGTCAACCTGCCTGTCTTCAGACAATAATCGAATGAGAGTAGAGCCAAGACGTCCAAACTCATTCTCATGAAATCTTCTTGAGGATGAAGGCCAAGACACGAAAATGTTAACTATAGATGCGACTATGATACAGATATGTATAGAATCTAATGATTACACAGAACGAACGAACCTCTCAGGAATAAGATAGTAATACAGTGAGTATGCTTCATCTACGAAATAACTGGCACTCGACATGGCCAAACATAGAAAAAAAAACAGGAACGGGGCCTTCCATCACCTCGCGACGGTGATCAGGACTCGGCTGTCCTATGGATGCGAGAAGAGGTATTTCTTTAGTGTGTAGTTTTATCCTCACATCTATCCTCTTCGCCACGCCTTGCCGACGTTTCCCAAGCCAACACATCTTGGCGGTAGGTGAAATCTTGACTATATATCCGCTGATAGCCTCAGTAATTGCGATGACAAAAGCGCACGCAGCTATGTGACGAGGACAAAACCAGGGGGCGGTGAAGGCGAAGGCGAATACGAAGTATATGACGAAGCAGGGGAATGGGGGGCCTCTGTCTGCGACCCCCAGCTCGGAACTCGGCTCGACGAGGAGGAGGACGAAGAACTTGAACTCGGCACCCGGCGCGAAGGGGAAGATGAGGGTGTCCGGCGGGGCAGTTGTTGGGGCTTCGAATAAGGCTTCCAACTCGCCCTCTTCGCTGTCTTCCTTCTCGTCTCCCAACTGTTCTCCTGCCACTCGACGCTCAGGAGGCCCGTCCGCCCGTGCCAGCTCCAGCTCCAGCTCTTCCATGCGCCCTCGCCGACATACGCAGCGGAGCGCGCCCGGAGGTCGGTCGTGTAGCGCGCGGTGGCGGCTTCGCCTTCGTGGTCCTGAGCTGGGGAGTGGACGTTCATGTGAGCGAACATCTCTGTTAAGGCGTCCATTGTTGGGGGAGGGGGTTTTGTCGTGACGGCGGCGGTGGATGTGGCGGCACGAGGCCATGGGACGTCGAAGTGGAAGGAGTGGGCGGGGTAGGGGACGGGGCGGAGGAAGGATGGAAGGACTTCCTTGCCTTTGCCTTTGGGGTTGGGAGGCGGCGCAGGGACGGGTATCACATCGGAGGAGGGCGGGTATGGGAACGCCGGTCTCGTCAAGCTGAGGTACTTTTTCTCTGGGTCCTCATCCGGGTGCCGCTCGGGTTCTGGTGTGGGTTGGGAGTATGAGGAAGAAGGCAGCGAAGCGAGGAGTGCCTCAATGCCTCCCACCAGCCCGCGTGCGCGTGAGGGCGGGAAGCCGGCTTTCTTCTGGACGCGACGGTGGTTTTGGAACTACCGGAAAGTCAGTTGAGCGTTATAGACAAGTATGGGGTTACTCACCCAAACTTCGATCTGGCGCTCAGACATGTGGGTATATTCGGCGATGGCAAGGCGCTCAGCAACGGTGGGGTATGGGGTATGATGGGTGTATATTATTAGGAGAAGCGGGGTGTGGTTCTGGGGAGGCGGGTTAGTAAGCGGTATGGCGGGATGGGAAGGGTAGTACGGACAGCGTTGAATTGAGTGCGATCTTGTTCTTCTGCTCGGCGGCGGGATTCCCATTCAGCTCGCCTACGGGCGAATATAGCCTCCTTCGCGTCCGAATATGATTTCATGACATCCGGCAAAGCTTGATTCGTGAACATGCCCTGCAGTAGATTTCCCAGATTATGAACACCAGGCAAAGGAGGCCCAGGTATTGACATAGTTTCCTGGTGGGCTTTCTGGAACGCCTGGAGGTACCTCTTTTGCAGCTGGGCGATAGCGTCGGCCAAAGCATTGCGGAGGGATAAAGGAATACCCGTATCATTGAGTTCTGTCTGGACAAGAGAAGGTATATGGAGAGACCATTGCGGTGGTGGTGGCACAGATCTCCATGAGATAGGTGGATTGATGGGACATATAGTTATCTGGGTGAGCCTTGCAAGGCTAAGTGTTTGCTCCAGTAGAACCTCCATGTCGACTGACTGTGAAAACAATTAGCAAGGAAGGAAAGGGTTGCACCGGTCAACAAGGGGCGCCTCATTGTTTGCCTTTCTTCCCGATTTGGGGGACAATGGAGAAGGAGAACAATGCGGAGTTGGAAATATTGTCGGGACAAGGACGCTAAACCCGGATACGGTGCTTTGACCACCGCCAATTGTCAAAATGTCTGTCTCGAGCGAAAAAAGCCTTAACGATAGACTTTCTTGCGTCGTTGATTCCCTTCTTACTGCTCACAGTACATCTGATCTATCCTTGGAGGAATTCAATCACGAATGGAGCCATTTACAGCAGGATATCCATGACTCTGACAACCTGCCACCATCGACAGCAGAACTCGCTTATTCAGTATCGAAAACGGTGGAGATCATATGCCAGTCGATGATGAATCTTCATGTACGGACGAACGATATCTTACAGGAAACTGAAAGAGATTTGACCATCTTCGAGTCAGTTAGTACGGAACCAGCACCTCGGCCCCCTACCCGCGTAATAAAAAAGCGTACCCACTCATCGACATCGCCTGAACCCCCAACGAGCCGAAAGCGCACCAAGCGCACGGTCTCTGCCGAGTCAGCCCCTTCATCCTCCACCCTCTCCTCACGCTCATCCTCCCCTGCCCCAAAGCGTGACTACACCCCCCTCTACACATGGCTGTCCAAAAACCTCCACAACCCCTACCCACCCGCGTCCGTGCGGCGAGACCTATGCCGAGAATCGGGGGGCGCGGACGCCGAGCGGTGGTTCACCACAGCGCGCCGGCGGATCGGATGGACAGAGCTCGTGAAACGGGTACCGGGCGGGCGGGGGCGGGTGGTGAGCGCGGCGAAGCATTACTGGAAGGGTGAAGAGGAGGGGGAGTACCCTGGAATCGATGTGGAGTTTGCGTTGATTGAGAAAAACTTGAAGGACGTGTATGGGCGGCGGCTAGGCGGGCCGGGGGAGGTGGTGAAGCTGTTTGGGGTCGTACCGAGGTGAGCGTGGTTTGGGTGTACTTTGGGTGATTGCTGATGATTGGCTAGTTTGAAGCGCAAGAGGGACGAGGAGGAGCCGAAGCAGAGTTCAAAGCGGCAGAAGGAGGAGCGGCCACCAAAAGTGTTCCGGCCGTACGAGCCACCCAACCTCGACACCTGGTTCGGCGACGTGCACGCCATCCCCGAGGGCAACATCCAGCTCGAGGTGGAGGTACCTGCGCCTCTCGAAGCGCCGCCTGTTTTATCAGACTTGGACAGCTTCCAGGCGGCATTTGACATGCCTCTTACAGACTGTTTCACAAACATCGACTTTAGCCTAGATCTTGCCAACTTTGATTTTGGGGCCGACCCGTCATGGAGCACGGATCCCTTGTTTACAGCGTTCGACTTTGGCTCAGATTTCGGGATTGCGGTTGGCTAACTATCATACAAGCCACGTTGTCCATTTATTCTTCTCCCCTCTGGCGACCTGGGCGATCTCCCGTGCCACGATTCTGTCTGCCTGCTCGCTCGGATGCAGCTCGTCGTACCTATATCGGTCGTTAAGCAGAGATCACGACATGTGGAAGGCACCCACCACAGGAAACTGTCCCGATCTGTCCCTTGCGCCGTCGTGCAGACACTGCTCCCGCCTCCCTCTGCAAACACGCACGACACCGCCGCCCCCGTCACGTTCAGCGGCTCCGTCCCGTTCAAGTACGCCGCCGGGTTGTCGTGCATGTCCTGGAACAGCCCGTGCGAGTCAAAGATCCCGATATGAGCACCCGGCACCTCTGGCACCAGCGCCTGCAGCATTGCCCGGGACAGCGCGTTCCCGCTCAGCACCAGCTCCCGCATAAACACGCTCCATTCCGTCGTGTTCCGTGCGTCGCTAAAGTACCTGTTTGGGTACGAGTCGGGCGCGTACAGGATCACCTCGTTCAGCGGCACCATCTATACCTCGTTAGCTGAAGGCTTTCTCATCACGGTAGCACCCACATTCTGCACCAAAAAGTTCCTCGCCCCGTCCTTGTACAGCACCCTCACCCAATCGACCATACACCCCACCACATCCACGATCGACGCCCCGTTGCTCCCCGTCACCAGCGAATACACCCCGACGTCGTTCGTCCCGATCCACTGCGTGTACAGTGTCTCCCCTGCGGCCACCCTCAGCGTCCCGTTGTGCTTCTCCGCAAAGTACAGCGGGAGCTGGCTCTCGAATATCGACGGGAACGGCCGCGGCGTGAGCACGTTGGAGCACGTCGCCCCCGAGCGCGCGAAGGGGTGCAGCGTCAGGTTGGCGTACCCCGCTGCGTAGACGGGCCAGGCTGTGCCGCCGTCCCCGACGTTGATGATGTCCGTGTAGCTGTCCCCGAACGTGACCAGGTGTTTGAAGCCCGCCGCGAGGCTGAGCAGGGGGAGGGAGAGGAGGAAGATTAGAAAAGACATGGGGAGGGTAAATAAGACGGAGGGGGTTTATATGAGGATGAATCGATGAAGTTTCGATGAGGTTTCTCCGAGATGGTACCCATGACCGTTCTTTCTACGGTCCGTCGTTGAAAGTATTCCGGACACCCGACGCTTGTACCACGAGAATAGATTGCAGATATCTGTGCTTTTACTTGACAGCTCGTCAATTTCTCATATTGCCCTCGAAAGAGTACACAACTCGGGGTTAGAATCGCCTCCCTACGATGTTCGCATTCTGAGCTACCTTTTCTTCTGTCATGATACATGGCCTCGGTGTCGCCTCGTCGGAATTAATGTGCGAACATCGTGGAACGATTAAAGAAGCAACTGAACACTCTCTGTCGCTCTAAGCAAAGTTGGAGATCAGCGTCCGAAATGAGTTTATCGGGCCACTAAACGTCCTTATTATTTTCATAGAATTCTACCAGCGCGAAACGAAGTGACACTGGAGCACTCAATTTGCGGTTTGCATCGACACGATTTGGCCGTTGAAGCATTTCCTGCCCATGTTGACTCTAATCGTTTGTGAGTCTTTACTGCCACCGCCAAGTTCTCAAACATTGTGATTACTCTTCTCGTTACATTCTTGATGCAAACGAATCTCCAGCTATTCGAGTCAAAATACATTGAATTAACATCTGAAAAAACTAATTGATACAGTACACAACATGATAGCAATATGAGAGCAAACTAATGATACAAACTTTCCAACCAAAGTATAAATCACGTCCTGTAATGCGACTTGTTCTTCTTCGTCTTCCCCCCAACAGCGACAACAGGCACTGGGTAATCCGCATACACGAATCCCTGGATATCCAACGGCACCTCATCGTACACCGGCTCCTCGTCAAACAGATCATCAAACGGTTCTGGCTCCGGCTCCAACTCGACGTTCCTACTCTGCGGCGTCGCAGGCAACGACTCCTCCGACCCCGACGACGTACTCGACCACGACACCTGTCTTGGCATCTCCAGCGAAGGCGAGCGCGTAGGCCTCGCCCTCCTCGGCAATACCGCCTCCTCCTTCTCCCTCCTCCTCGCCTCCTCGATCCTCCTCCTCGCAGGCGTGTTCTCCAACGCAGGAAGGTACCCCGGCTCGAGCCGCGTCGTGATCGCACACGTCGCAGCAGGCGGCACAGACGCGTCCGACACGCGCGGGATGTCGCTGTATATGCGCAGCGCGGTGGCGAACCTCTCGGCGAGCTCGGAGAAGCTCGGGCGCGGGACGTGGTGCGGGAGCGGGTGCGTGGCGGGCCGGCGGGTCCACATCGGCGGCGGGAAGTACACCGCGGGGGGCGTGCCACTGAGGAAAGGCGTGTACCCGGGTACAAACGCCGGGATGGGCCTATCAGGCATGGCAAGGACGTCCACGGCGGTTTTGTCATGCGCATACCGAGGCGCAGATAGCGACTGCCCGAAAAAAACCATGAGCCACTCGAGGTTTATTGTATAAGAAAGACACACCTCAAACCCCCTCCCCTTCTCCTCCCGTATATACTCCCACTTCTCCCGCTCCGCATCCGTCCCGTGCCTCTCCTCCTTCGCCACCCCAAACACGCCCATCACCTGCTCGATCCTGTCGATCTGGGACTGCGACGGCCCCGCGTCGGACGCCTTGCGCTTGACGCACGGCCGCCCGGCTTTCTTCTCTACGCGGCGGTGGTTCTGGAACTGGGAAGAGGAGGGAGGTTAGATGGAGGAGGGGCGGGGTGGGGTGGGGTGGGGCTCACCCAGACTTCGATTTGGCGCGAGGTCATCATTGATTTCTTGGCCATGACTTCGCGGTCGTGCGGGGAGGGGTAGGCGTTGTAGTCAAAGTAGGCTTTCAGGTACGGGATGTATTCCTGGAGGGGGGTGAGTGTCTGGATCGCGGGAAGGAGCAAAGGACTAACGGTGTTGAATTTTGGCGCCGGACGATCATTGGAAGTAACAGCGGCGGAGGCTAGCACCTCTTTCTCTTGAATATAGTGATGCATCAGGCCAGGGAGACCCTGCCTCAAGAATTGTCCTTGAAAGAGAGATGCAATGTGCTGAGTGCCAGGCATCTTCGATCCGAGAACAGATGTCGTCCGTCGATAAACTCGCTCGAAGACTTGACGATAATGAGTCTGCATGTCAGAGATCGCAGAGGATAGAGTGGCTCGCATCTCAGATGGAATGTTGTCATCGTCAAGCTCTGACAGAACATAGTCAGGTAGTTCAAGACGAAAGTCAGGAACCAAAGAGCAAGTAGGCTCGGCACTAGCGATAGGTTGGAGGGGACCAATAGCTTGTTTGAAAAGTTTTGCGACGTGAGAGGTCCTTCGAAGGACATCATGCTGGCGTGCAACAGGCATAGCAGGATTGAGCGGGACGATGCAGATACGATTGCAGGCCATAGAGCTATTTTGGGCGAACAAAGAACAATGCGGACTTTGAAGCTAAGGCGGACTCTGAATTATATGCCACTCATTCCTTCCCTCTCTTTGCATACCATGGCAGCAATGATGTCGCTTACTGGTATATGTAACCGACTATCATCTACTATCAACCACTTCTTCACGGCACAGGACACTCCCTCTTCCTTTGACGAATTTACCTCCCAATTCGAAATCCTACACGACGACACTTTTCAAAGCTTTTCTTCAGGAGAGCTTGATTCTACTTCCGCTGATTTGGCATATAGTGTCGCGGATAGTCTCGAGATCATTTGCCAGACCCTTCTCGACCTTGATGTCACTGATGACAAGGTCTCTACCCGCTATCAGGAGAATTTGAAAGACGCTGTTGATCGTCAAAAGACGTCTTTGTCGGTTCCCAGTTCAAAAGCGCCCATTGCGTGCTGTAACCATTCTGCGGCATACATAGAATCCGCCTATCGCTGGCTTATCGATAACCTCCATAATCCCTACCCCCCTCGCGAAGTCCGTCACAAAATCTGCCGCGATACCAACACCCCCAACAAAGACCTCGACAACTGGTTCACCAACGCCCGCAGGCGCATCGGCTGGAACACCCTTCTCAAAAGCTTTGGCGGCAACCGCGATCGACTCGTCGAAGCTGCCACCGCCTACTTCTTCGGCGAGGAGGAGAACCAATACGACCCGATAGCTGTCGCTTTTTCCGACATGCAGTCGACACTCACAGATCTGTATTCCGGCAAGTTCGAGCAGAGCACGCTTGGGAGGAAGCTGGGCGGTGTTGTGAAGAATATGACGCCGGAGCTGCAGGCGCAGGAGCAGGCTAATAAGAAGAGGAGGGAAGAGCAGAGGGAGGCTGAGAGGAGAGCGAAGAAGGCTAGGAAGGAAAGAGAGAGGGAGGTTGACGCGTGGAGGGCGTATCCCTCACCTGAGCGATCGCCTGGTCGCTCTGCCGATCCGTCGTTGCCATCTGAGGCGACCCCTTCTCGGAAACGTCGCAGTTCAGATGACGACGAGGACACTGAAAGTGATGCCCCCAGATCCAAGAAGCGATCGAGGTATGTTTCCTTCCTTTCTTTTTTGCTCCGAAATCTCACTTTTACATGCAGAACCGACGACACCGATCATGCTGTAGCAAGTCTACCCTCCCCCTCCCCCTCTGACACTGAGGATTCCTCCTCCTCACGCGATTCCTCACCGACTCCCTCACCATTCAAACGAAAGAGACGTTTATCCGATTCGGATGGCGCTGGTACTTTCAAGCGCCACCGTGGCATACACGGCTCACATCGCTCCGTATCCGATCCTTCTTCCTCAACGAGCACGAAAACTGAATGTCGTCCCGTCGAGCTCTACGTTCCCCCGAACCTCGAAGGGTGGTTGGAAACGGCGTTGGCTGTGTTTCCTCCGGACCCCGAGGTGGACGTGTTTAACTACTCCGCCATGTCTCCATCATCGCAGTATTCTGATGAGGCTGAGTCGTCGGCTGGTCGTAAGTCGTCTTCTTCTTACCTAGGTACAGTAATAGACTGATTGCTTGTAGCTTCGACGCCAAGATCAACCACCCCAGTAAAGTCATCAACAGATGGCATTGCTCCTTCCATGACGTTACTCAACAACGGATCTATCCTAGACAGCATTTCTACCCCCGAATTCAGCGTATCAGGGCTCGACTTGGAAGGTCTGATGCCCACTGCCGTTTCAGGTATGTCTCTCCATATTATTCTATCATCCTCACTAACTCCCATCTGCAGCTGAAAAACAACCCGAGCCTACCCATTTTTCCGATCTAGACGCTTTCCTAGAAACCTTCGCCTTCTCAGGGAACAACTTGTTCAGTACATCTACAGACTTTGCCGATGTCGACTTTAGCTCCTCTTCGTCGACGTGGAAGCTTGCTGAGAACTGGCTACTGCCGCCATAACATTCTGAATTTCTTTTCGCATTTCTTTTTTTATATACTTGCATTTATCAACTCACTGTATCGTCATTAGTTTTCACTGTTGTCTTGGTTTTCTCGTTGTATCTTTCCATTCTCACCGCACACATTGCTATCTCGTTATTCTCCCTGCACACATTGCTATCTTGTTATTCCCGTTGCATATCTCTTTGCTATATCAGCTGTATCGCTATTTGCTCGTTGCTAATCAAAGGCTTTGTATATCTAATCTGGTGGTGGGGCTCGGATGCTAGGTCAAGAGTGACTCCTCCACATATCTCTGAGGTAACACCATGGACATCCAAGGTAAAGTGAAAGTCGTCTTTCTCACAAGGCCAACTGTCGGCAATGATCATTGTTTAACGCCCAATCCTGAAGTCTACTACTGAGTGTCGTTTGTAACAGCATCTTGGCAGTTTCTCACTACATTTACATACATTTTATCATTACGAACTTCTGCAGCACCTGATACACCTCTTGGCAACTATTTGGAGAACTGGGAGGCCTAGGTAACAGTACGTTAGCGAATAGCGATCAATGCCTCATCAAGAACTCACAAGACTGAGCAGCCCAGATAGACCACCAGAGTTGCCAGCACCGGTAGTCGAACCGCCCATCTTTGATTGGACGAACAGCTTCATGACAGTCATAGCCGCGCCATTCACAGCATCCTGTTTGTTCCCAGAAGCTGCGCCACCAGACTTCTCGAATAGCTTGGTGGCCTCTGCCATCGCGAGACTGATAAGCTCAGTTTGAGACCCAGACCCGCCGCTGGAGCCACTTCCAGAGGTGAACTTTTTGAGAGCCTTGATGATGGAATTGGAGTGAGTATGTGATGGTGATGGATAATAGCGGCCCGTACCTGAAGAGCGGCTGCACTGCCGAGAGAATTGGCGCTGAGTGAGCTTGCAGAGCCTTCCTCGTAGGCTTTCTTGTGGGCGTTGGTGACGTGATCCTCGTCGATGGGCTGGTTGTGCTCTCCCTACGACGCCATCAGTATAATCGTATATCAGAAATTAATCAGCACATACGACGTTCTGCTTAACAAAGCTCAATGCAGACGAAAATACAGACGAATCGGCAGATCCGTGTTTCTCTGCTGTTCTCACGACCTCCTCGTCGTCAACTATGCTGTTGTTAGGAGTGTGCGATGGTTATAACAATTGCTACGGACATGACGGGCCACCAGCGGGTGGACCTGAGTGATGTGGAGTGTTGTATTCTTGTCCTCCCGTCTTGGAGACGTCAGCTGGGAGTAGAACGATGGTCAGTCTTCATAATCCCCTAGAGATCGAGAGCGGACACGCACATTGTGATTCACTGTAGGCTTCGTAGCCTTTCTTAGCGAGACTGATAAAGCTATCCTGTGCATGAAGCTGAGCAAGCGATTACTAGGGATGTAGAAACCTGCTTACCATGATGGATGAAGACAAGAAACGATTTAGGCTATGTACGGCCGACTGAATATAGCTAAATATAGGCATCTAATTATGACGTCCATATAATGGTCACACTCGCGTTCAGTCACAGCCTGTTTTCGGGTTGGTGAGTCCTTTGTTTTCACGTCTTTTTTGAAAAACTCGTCTCTTGCATCAGACGACCATGTCGCGACGGGTTGTTCGAAGTGTAATGACGTCGCGCGTCCCTGTGCCCTCCTCATTCAGCCGCCTCCCAGTCGAATTACTTCATGAAATCGTGGAAACATGCAACGATGAAGAGAAGGGACCCCTGCTCGCTGCCTTAATGGCGACAAGCCGGCGCCTGAGGAGCTTTGCGCTACCGCTTTTCTTCAGCAACATACACGTCACCACTCCATCGCTGTTCAAACTCCTTCTCGATTTCCTTGATGACTCACCAAGTGAATATTATTCATATGTGCGGTATGTCTCCTCCATCCGACTCGTGATAGCTAAACTTACCTTCCAAAGCTCTCTGAAAATCCATCTCCAGCTATTCGACTTCCCAGAGCGAACGAGCTTCAGGAAGTCGTCTATCTGCACTCTCAAGAAGTTCACATGTCTTCGTGAATTCGAAGCCGCGCTGGTCCGCGGGAAACAAAAACTTCTGAACGCGTTAGTAGCAGGCTCGCCTGGTCTGCGACACTTGGAAATCAGCTGGGACGGGACGAAGGACTTTCCTGACATCCGTGCGTTCGTGCAGCTGCGGAGTCTACGCATGGTTACCCACGACCGTGAGCCCCGAGTTATGCCCCGACTCTATGTAAAACCACGAGTCACCCTCAACCACCTCACCACGCTGGTACTGTCCCGCGTATCCCATGCCTGCCTCATGGATATCGCCAACGAATACATCTTCCCCAGGCTACGCGTTCTGCGTTTCGACCGTGCATGCCGCCCTCGAGCAGTATACCATTTCATTGATAGACACCCATCCCTTGCGGAAGTCAATGTCACTTTTCAACCCTTTGGAAACCCCCGTCTCTACCCGATCACAAAAGTCATACAGGGATCTTCAGAATGGACGCGGCTGTCGGTAGACACTTTGGATTTTGGCACGGGCATAAAAGATCCTCCGGGATGTTCATGGGCCGGCATACTCATTCAGGCGATGGCTTTCGAGCGCGCTCCCATAGAAGAACCCGATGGCCTCAATGTTCGGTATATCGTTAAAGATCTGGCGCTCAGGACAGAAGATACCGCTGCGTGGCAGTTGGGATCACATTTCATGAACGTACTGAGCCTGGGCGGAAAGGCACCACTCTTTGACGACGTTGAAACACTCACTGTGCAGGCACTTGATGATTGGGCGCGTTATGCGTCGTTTTCGGCGTTCATGGTACGCGTCAGTTGTGCTTTATTCCATACTTTTACTTACTAATTCAATTACTCGTAGACTGAAATGGCTGGAAATCTCAAACAATGGCCTAAAGTAAAGAAATTTACCGCCCATATCACCTCTCCATCCGCCTTTCATACGTGGGGACAGTTTCATCGTCGGCCCCCTCGCTCCGTATTGGATGCTCTCCGACACAATAGTCCATTGTTGCAAACCCTCCCACCGATATGTTCCCTAACGGGTGGACCCATAACTATTGTTACGATACTTGAGGCCCTGCGGGCCACTTATCCGGACCCCACGGCGCAGGATCTGGCAGACGTCCTCCGTACCGAAGTCGTCAACATCCTAGGCCCCGCTCATGCACTGGTTCCACCAGCTGGTCTATACCTCGTTCCCGCCTGGGAAAAAGTGAACAGGAACACAGTCACTGCAGCGGTGTTGCATCTCGCGAAGCAATGTCCCTTGTTGGAGCAATTTGATTGGTACCTCTCCGTTACTAGGGATAAGTATATTCAGGGTCCGCTGTGGAGATGGAAAGTTCAGCGAGACGACAAGGGGGAAGCAACGTCGGTGTCTGGCGAGCTCATGTGGAAAGATCGGCCGGTCCTGTACATCATGGTCGGGAGCGAGCGTGAGCGGATGGCTAATCCAGGATGTAATGATGGGTAATAGGTCTACTTATCCTTGGTCAACATTGCTTGTAAGTACATTTGCTTTATACGATGCATATGAGGGCTCATCCGTGGCTCAGCGATCGGTCGATTTTCCGTGTTCGTTGTGGCAACGAATCTCTTTCCCATGTCACGCCCAAAAGGCTTCGAATTTCGGGACCCATTGTTCGTGCCGTTATAGGATGGAACCTTGCCTATGACAGAATTCTAAATAGTATACAATTGGTATATGCCTCCGCGATCGCTATTGTCCCCGTTGCTAGACGGTCCACTTAGATCCAGTCGGTTGTTGGAAAGCTGTAGATGGATCGTACTTAGTTATTAGTAGACGATCTTTTTAAGATGTATTGCGGATGCCCTGGTCTTGATTTTTAGCAATAAACAAGAAGTTCGAGAGCCCTCATTCCATCAAATATCCCCGACGTATGTATATCTACCGAGCTCATGCTACGAATGGTAAACGGACCTCGGGGCTTTTCCTGGAGCTTCTCACAAAGACGTCGAAAACGGGTAAGCAAATCTCGATGCTTGCAATTAGGCCGGTCGTAACGGCTACTGTCGTCTTAAGAACCCACAATGATTATGTATAAGGTTTTAGGATAAGTCCTCTAAACGCTTGGAACGAGCCTGAGAACGTGAATTAGACCAATGCCAACCCTATCAATACGTAGAAATATAACTCACCAGCCATATTTCACCATCTCATCAGCGTTTATAATTGTAGTCGCGATGAACTCTCTGGCCTCTAACCAAACCCACACTTTCAAGAATGCCCCCAAATCACCCTGAGGGAGATCCTTCGCCCTAGCCTCTCTTGAAGCCATCTGCCCGCCCAAATGCCTAAGAATCGGAAGAGCGCTCTTGAACAAGTCCAACCCAGGATCCAACTGCCGCCCAATACCCTCTAGCAATAATATCGAAATAACCGTATTAATAAAATCGCCCTCCATTTTTACGTGGTGTTCCCGAACGCTCTTTAGTACGTCTGTCAGGACGTCAGATATCTTGATCTGACCGAGCGAGAACGTCTTGCGCTTGACAGTGAGCACGAGGTGCTGCATTTTCAGCGCGAACGTCTCTGTGTCTATTGCTAATTCTGGTGTACGACACCGTTCCACCATCAACTGCCCCGTCCGGTATCCGTCGAATTCTGCCATCGCGCGGAACAAGTCGAGGAAGTTGGTGCGGTTGGTGGCTGAAAGCGTTGTTACAAGGCCAGCATCGATAAAGATTATTTCTGGAATATAGCCGTCATTGTAAAGAGTAGACAGCTCTAGCAGCCATTCCGACCGATTGCCGACGAGGCTTCGCAGACGCGACACCACCTCTATTGAATCGGGATGGTCAGATGGTGAGGCGGGGGGAGCTTCTGCGTCTGATTTGGAGAAGAGGGTCGCCCATATGGAATTGAAGGCATTTTTGAGGAGGTGGCGCGTTGTTGCTGGTTTTGAGAACTTAATCATGATGTTTCCAGGATGGAGGTCGGAGTGCACGAAGTTGTCCAGAAGGAGCATGTTCTGGATCTCCGCTAAGCCTTGAACCAGTTCCCAATGATGGCAAGCTCACCAAGAATGCATCTAGCCCTACAGTCGCTACCTGCTCATCATAAGGACCGCCCCCATTTTTCAAGAACCATTCCATCGGCAGAGCGTCCTGGAACTCCTCAATCAATAGATCCTTCGTGGACCATACTTTCAGAGGCCGAGGAAAGGTGACTGGGACTTTCCGAGGTGAAAAATTGCTTTCAAACGTCAAGAGATTTTCTGCTTCATGACGGAGGTCCAACTGTTGGAACATCATATCGCCGAAGACCTTGACCTCTTCTGGTAAAGATATCCAATGCATACCGGGAAAAAGCGTTAGGACTTTTGCGAAGAAAGTCATGATGGAGAGGTCTCGTGAGATTGTCTTTGACACACGGGGATGGAGAACTTTGATTGCTACCGCGGCCGTAGGAACAGAAGGAGGAGGATCTTGCAGGAGAGCGGGAGCGACAATTGCACCCGGGTGTGACTTTCTGGGACGGCGAGGTCCAAGGTATGAGGGAGGAAGGAGATCTTTCTTGAGGGTGGCTCGATAAACCTGAGCGATGGCGCCTGTTCCAATGGGGCTCTCTTCGAACTCTTCGAATACCTCATTGAAAGGTCTGCGGAAAGCGTCGGCGATAACTTTCTTGGTATGTTCCAATGGATGGGGAGTGCCGCAGGAATGGAGTTGGCCGAATCTCTTGCACAGCTGGGAAGGGAAGAGATCAGCACGAGACCCAGCCCATTGTGCAAGCTGGTGGGATGTTTAGCTTGACTTCTAAATTTGTTGTGCTGTCTCGCTCACTTTAGTGAAGGTTGGTCCAGCTGCCTCCATTTTTGTGACAAGGAAGTCATACCACCACACGGCGCCCCATCGGTCGCCATTCAATTGTTTCTCCGACTGACCGACAAGAAGCATAGGCGCGGACAAGAGTACCGGCATAAACAGCACAAGGAGATGTATGAAGCGTCGTGCTGTGAGCAGCGGCTCCCATATCTTATCGCGGATGAACGTCATGATACGAGAGCTGATGGTCATATCCATCTCTGAAGGCGAAAATATGGTCGGCGAGATCGTGTTCCTCTGCGGTGGACATGGTATTAGGGTTGGAGAGGAAAAGAGACCTGGAAGTAAAGATTCCGGTCTTGGAATCATGTAAAGGGTAAGCCCGCCTGCCACCGGTATCATCCATAGTGCTCGACGCCCAAGAGAAAAGCGAGGAAGGGGAGCGCGAGTGAAGAAGGAAGGGAATTTTGTATGCCGTGACCAATTCGAAGCGTGCCTTGGCGTAAAGATGCTCAGGTGAACCGGGCCTTTTGTGAAGAGAACGGAGAACCGTGCTCGACAGAAGAGCATGTTCGGCGTATATGCTGCTAGCTATCGCCAATGTCGCGAACTAACAGACATCCGGTACTTACTGTCGATGGCGGTAGGATGGCGGAGCAGGTCGTGGTGCGGTGCCGGTGTGGACCTGACGTCAGACTTGACGCCACCTCCCTTTTGGCTGCGCGTTCCTGCCATCCTTCACGTTCCTTGGAGTTGCAGACTTATTTTCAAAGAGATAACCACGTTTCTGTGTCAGAATGTACAGGGGTTGTGTACACTTGGTACACCTTGGATAAATATTTTCTTTGACATTACGGAAAGGCTTCGATTCAGATCAGTGCCACCTGATCTCCCGTCTGATGGAAAGGCTTGGAATGATCCTCGATGTTCATGGGGTGGACAGCGAAGCAGAATTTACCCAGCGAAGGACAAGGCTAGCTCCCTTCTGTTCCTCGCATTCTTAGTATTCCCACTGCATCCTACCAGGCCCTTAGAGTTTCTTTTGGTGCTTTGGAGCAAAACGTAGGACAACGTAAGGGCGAACCCCTCGACACGGCAAGCGACAAGGCAAGGAACAGGTAAGTTTAGCGGGACAAATCCTTATCAGGGCTAGATTTACACTTGTTAGCAGATTGCGATTTTGCTCTTGACTTCCATCCCCTTCCCACTCCTCAGTCTGTCCATGGCAGCTCTATATGCGTTCGCCACCCTCTTAACGTCTGATTTCTACCTTCCTGGTGCCCTTGCCCTCGCCGCGGCCCTCAAGGATGTTCATCCTACCCCTGCCATCCCGCCAGAGGTGGAATTCCAGACAGTTTGCCTAGTGACGCCAGAGACAGTCGATGTCTCTACCATCAAATTGCTGCGCAAGGCATTCAATGTTGTAGTTGGTGTTGAGGTGATTGCTCATGACGACGATAAAGGTCTCAACTTGTTGGGTGAGTCTGCTTTCTCTGTCTATGATGATCCCCAGACGCGTCGTCTTTGCGTAGACGTCACAGTTACCCCCGCTGTACAGTCATTTCACATACGCTATGCGGATCTGACACCCCATGACGCGTCAGAGCGTTCAAGATCCGTAGAGCATTCCGCATTTCCATCGCTTTTGCCCGAATACCTTTATCCTCTTTCCGACATCCTCTTATATGCGTCTCATTTACTCATGGATCCATCCTCATTACAGGTCGGCCTGACTTGAACACGGTCCTCACGAAACTTCATGTTTTCCGCCTTACGCAGTACTCGAAAATCATCTTCCTGGACGCAGATGTCTTGCCCATACGGCCACTTTCACATCTATTTTCCCTTCCACACGAGTTTTCAGCAGTTCCCGATGTCGGGTGGCCCGATATATTCAATTCAGGTGTCATGGTGTTGTCTCCCGGAGAGGACAAGTTCAATGAGCTAAACACTCTGCTCAAATCGAAGGGGTCATGGGACGGCGGAGATCAAGGTCTGCTGAACGAATGGAGAGGAGGAGACTGGAACCGGCTCAGCTTCACGTATAATACCACTCCAACGGCCGCATATACGTAAGTGTTGCACGTCACATCCGCGGTTCTTCTTTCTTATTGAATCCTTGCAGATATGCTCCAGCGTATGAACGCTTTGGGTCCCAGATCAAAGCCATCCACTTCATCGGACCGAACAAACCTTGGAATTTAATTGCCCATCGTCCACCATTCGCAGGCCAACAAGACTCTTCCGTGGTTACGCAAATTTCTCAAGCTTACGATTATACGTCTCTCCTGGATCGCTGGTTCCATGTTTATGACACACACTATCGGTCACAGAGCATTAACCCTGAAGCAGAGTTCGAAGTCAAACGATATACTTCTGCATGGGACGATCAGTCTGGCGCGGAGGCTGATGCCGTATCCAGTGTCAGCTCACTAGTGCCCAGCGGTGCATTGGGGTTGGAGGATTTGAAACGACTTGCTTTGGAAGGAATGGGCGCAGTCTCATCCGACAATCGGTCTGGAGAAGGCGATTACAAAAGCATGCCATTGGAGGGACGCGTCGACTTGATGCGTCCTCAACGAGAGCCTGAAGACAGGGTGCAACCCGAGGCTGTAGGAATTACTCGTGGATCGGAAGCAGACGCTGGACCTTCGATGTCTGTGCAGACCGATGACATTCCGACGTATCATCCACCCACATCAGTGCCCAGCAACGTTCCCCCAAGTTCACATCCCCACCCCATACTCTTGCAGCCAATTGCATCGACCCCCCTACAACAACCACAAGCTGACAACACGCTTCACGGGCATCCTCATCCACCGGTCCAACCGCAAGCTGACAGCACGCGTCATGAGCATCCTCATCCACCGACCCAACTGCAAGCTGACAGCACGCATCATGAGCATCCTCATCCACCCGCCCAACCGCAAGCTGACAGCACGCGTCATGAGCATCCTCATCCACCGGTCCAACCGCAAGCTGATATCCAGTATCATGAGCCTCCACGACCACCAGTCCATCACGAACAACTAAAGGGTCAAGAGCCGTCTCATGTCGAGCCGCCTCGTTATCTCGGAGAAGCACCGAAGAAACCAACTCAAGTAGAACAACGTTTACCACCTAGACCTGCTTCTCCGCCTAAAGTTGCTTGGAATCCTGCCATCGAACCTCCTCCAACTACAGCACCTGCTCCTTCTGTTTTCCCATCTGACACGTATTTCCCAAACGTCTGGGATCAGCGTCCCAGCAAGTTACACGATCAAGCGCGTCAGTACCATGCCCCACATCAGCAACCATCTTCACCTACCCCGGACTCCGGTGCATTCTTCCAGCCCCCGCCTACTCCTGAAATACCAGAGTCTTTGCGCAAACAAGGTCACTATCGCCAAGTTACCGGGGACGATCTCCTTGGATCGTCGCCTAGTCCTGATCGTTCCAAAGTTAAGCCTATCTTCCCGTGGGAGGGGCAGCCGCGTCACATGCCTGGACGCGTGTTTCCTGCTTCAGATGCACCCTCTCCATCCCAGTTCTTGAGTTCGAAATCGGAGCAACCCTTGCCTCCTACAGCATCATTTTCTCCTCCCCTTCCATCTCGGTTGCAGACCCTTTCACCTCTACAGGGCTTGCCCATCTCGCTGACATATGCTAATGCATGGGACACTGTACCCAGCATACAAAAATACGCCTCAAGATTGGCGCGTCCACCTGTGATACCCTTAGCACCCGCCTTTGAAAGTAACGACTGGCGCCGACGTGGCGGGCGCAGTTGGGACGATCGTACTGAAGCTAGCAGCCGAGATGGAGACGACGAGGACAACGCTGATGATGATGACGAGCCACAAACTCAAAGACTTTGGGCGGAAGACAGTGACAACGAAACCTATACCTCCAAAGCTCGATCGCGGGGATCTTCTGTCTCCTCAACATACGTCAGTAAAACCAAAAAGAAAGAATACCGAGTACGTGGCGTTCAGACAATTTCTCCTGAAATGCGCAGTCAGGGTGTTCAAGTTGATACGATTTCGCAGTCCTCTCCCCATTCGACTGAGAAACGTGGTAGCACCAGAAAGCAATGGGCACCATTGAGCGTAGCTACTCCATCAGCACCCGTTGTCGCTCGCCAGGTCAGCGGGGGACCTGAACTGTCGATGACGACGACATACCCCTCTCCGGTTGGAGATATGCGCTCTCCACGAGAGCATGTGTTTCCTGATACACCAGGCACTGTTCGTGTGGGGAATGTGGCGTCGGCTGACTCTCCTCCTTTGAGGCAGACTCAGACAGGAAGCCCCAGTATCGCACGCCAGCTCTCACACGACGGTTCATCTCTAGCATCTCCGCCGTCTTCGGTGGGTCCTCTGTCCCCTCCGGACAGTCAGCCCGTTACCTCTCCCCGCAAACCCGGCCGCGTGTTCGATCCCGCTCGCGGTGTGGAGCTGTTCAAGCGCGGTTCCGAAGAAGTGTTAGCCCGCTTCCTGAAGATGAGCTCCTGGGAGGAGTAGGCTGTATTATTAGTCAAAAAAGATCTGGATTTGTTTTCTCAAACTGCTCTCTTTTAAGGTTACTTTCGATGATCCCTTTCGATACCGTCTATGTTGCCAAAAGTTTTACATAAGTATCAGATTTCTTTCTCTGGTTCCTACGTATACACTTACTAGGACTCATTATACCTCACACACTGATATGTTCTCAGTTGCATATCCTTAGATACTTTACATTTCAATCCAAGAATATGCCGTCGATTTCGTCATAAATGGCTATTTTTACGATGACGGCTGTGACGTCATGTTCAATAAATGGTCGATTGCAATCGTATTTAAAGTCATAGTTTATTCGACTTTTCCCCATAATTACAATTGCAACACGCCATGTCTTCATCAAACGGAATATTCAACGTTCAAGAACGGCAAGGTGCTGAGTGAGTTCGCGGTTTTAATGATATTATTGACTCTACTGATATCTCATTCTTGGCAGTCTCGCCCGAGCCCAAACCACTGCCGCAAAGGCCCAAGTAACGGCCCCTACGTCTGATATCGAGCGTCAGGTTGAAGTTGTTGTGGATGCGGCTCAAGGAGCAGCTCAAAATGCGGCTGCAGCGGCCCAGGTAAGTTTTCAACGCGCATATTGCTGCATATTGTGAATTTCAACAAATGTATGTAGGCTAAGGGTCCAGCATTTACCGGCGAAATACGCTCTCCTCCTGACACTCTTCAACAACAGGCTCAAGAGACTACAAACTCCGCGGTAGCCGAAGGGAAGCAGGACGTCGAAGCAGCCAAGTCGTCCGGAATGGGATACCTTGATCAGGCGAAAGAACTCGCTAGCAACGCGGTTTCTGCAGTTCAGGTTTGAGATTTATCATTCGAAATGCATTCATTGACATTCGATTCGATTAGCAATATCTCCCTGGTTCTGATACTACAGCACCTAAAGCATCACAAGGCTCCAATTCCGTTGTGGGATACACCGCCACGCAACTTCAAGCAAGTGCGACTGCCGCGGTAGAGACTGCCAAAGAATATTACGTTTCTGTGGCACAACCCCAGGTGGAGAAAGCTACAGGATCTGCACAGGATTATTTGCATAGTCTTCAAGGGCAGGGTTCAACGGCTAAAGTTGGTGATACAAGCGATGCATCTCATAAAGTATAAATACGAATAAACTGTATTTATCATTTATTCGATGCAAACTGCCGAAACGCCAAATGATTGGGTGAAGCTTTGATGACATCATTCGCTATCGTGCTTGCCAAACCCGTCGATCATGACTTTACCCCAGATCCTTCTGGAGCAGCTCAAAAAAGTTAATCCCACAGCCGAGTTTGCTGGATCGCTTCCAAAAGTTCAATCATCTCTGGGCGATACATATTTCGCCAAATTGGGCCGTCCGAGCGAAACTGAACAATATCAGGGAGAGGTCGAGTCGCTTAAAGCCATTGATGCCGCAGCACCCGGTCTGGCGCCCAAGGTCATCGCATCTGGGGTTGACAATGGTCGCCCATATTTCATCTCAGACTATAAGGACTTCGGAAGCTTGTCGGACAGTGCGGGAGCGGAGCTAGGAAAGCGTTTGGCCACTGAGTTGCACCAGTATAGTTCTGACTGCGGGTTTGGATTTCATGTGCCGACGTTTTGCGGTGCAACCCGCATGAAAAATGGGTGGTTTGACACGTGGGAGAAGTGCTACAGCGAGATGATAGGTGATCTGCTTAGCCAGCTCAGGGGAAAGGGAGGGAGGTACGACAAGCTCTGTCGGAAGGGAGAGGAAATCAAGGCGAGGTGAGTTGTTTGAGAGTTTATGACATAAATATCTAACGCACGATTGTACAGCGTAATCCCAAAGCTTCTAGGTACGGCTATTTGTTCTATATGAGAGTTGAACGTTGAGAGTAGAGACAGGTCCGTTGAAGATTAAGCCGGCATTGTTGCACGGGGATCTGTGGGTAAGGATTCCGTGGTTCTAAACCAGAAAATGTATACTGAAGATGATAAGAGTGGAAACACTGGGCTCGAGAGGTTGACTGGAAAGCCGGTAATATTTGACCCATCATCGTTCTATGGTCATAACGAAGCCGAGTAAGTACGAGATAGTCATCTGAATTCATATTGACACGTACTACAAACAGCTTAGCTATCGCGAGAATATTCGGCGGAATTCCTCATTCATTCTTTGTAGCATATCACCAACATTTCCCCAAAACAGAACCTATCGACCAGTATGAGCAGCGAGGTGACTTGTATGAGCTCTTTCATTATTTGAATCACACAGTCTTGTTCGGAGTAAGTGATACACAAGCATATTGTTGGATTATCGCTAAATTGGACATGTAGGGAGGCTACGCATCAAGTGCAGAAGGGAAGATGAACAAGCTGCTGAGAGAGCTGTAGAATTCCTAACGAAGTTTCTACACAACAGATGTAAACAAATGGGCCATTCAAGCTAACACGAGTAAACATTAGCTGAATAACCTCCTTGATCTACGACAGCCATTACCTACCCAGTTCTGCCTAGGTATTCTATAACGTGTGCATTCCCAAGCTACGCGACTTGCTCTACGAAGGCTATCCTTCCATTTAGCTGCTTGAAGACTGCCGTGGCATTCGGTTTGAGTTCTGAAGTTCGATTCCACTTTTTTGGCGTCTGAAATTGGGACATGAGTCAAGGTATTACTGTGTAATTAACATTCCAGAATTTCACCTTTTAACATTTACTCAAGAATTCGAATATTCTGAAGACCCTTATACATATGACGACACGAATTATGATGTGGGAGAGGATGAGGAGGATGACGACTACAAAGAGATAACGCAGGAGGACTGCTGGACTGTCATATCAAGTTTTTTCGAACAAAAAGGTCTCGTGCGACAGCAGCTCGACTCGTTCGATGAGTTCGTGCAAAACACTATGCAGGAATTGGTCGACGAGAATGCAGACCTTATTCTCGACCAATCCGATCAGCACACAGGCCGCGATGGTGACATGACGCGACGTTATGAGATCAAGTTCGGCCAGATTTATCTTTCTCGACCCACAGTGACGGAGACCGATGGTGCAGTGGTACCTGTGTTCCCACAAGAGGCCAGGTTGCGCAATCTGACGTATTCGGCACCGTTGTATATCGACATGACAAAGAAGGTCATGGTTGGGCGCGAGGATCCAGATGCTGCTTCTGGAGAGATGCAATGGGAGTCGGAGAATGTCAACACTGATACCGCAAAAGTTTGGATCGGCAAGGTAGGTTTTGTTTATCCCATTTCGCGGCCGGTTCTACTCATGGACAACCAGGTACCTATCATGTTGCGGTCGACATTTTGTATTCTTCGTGGACTTCAAGACCAGGATCTCTATGATTTAAACGAATGTCCATACGATTCCGGAGGATATTTCATCATCAATGGATCCGAAAAAGTGTTGATTGCGCAAGAACGTATGGCCACGAATCATGTCTACGTTTTTGCCAAAGCACAACCAGCACCTATCAATTTCCTTGCCGAAATTCGTAGTTTGGTGGAGAAGGGAGGAAAGACGATCAGTCAGTTCCAAGTGAAGATGTTCCATAGACACCAGGAGCGTTCGGTGAGTACCTGTGTTGCATCTTCCCAGAATTATGCTTATAATTTCCTTAGCTCGGAAATGTGATGAAGGCTACGATTCCGTACATTAAAGTCGACATTCCAATATGGGTAGTTTTTCGCGCTCTTGGGGTCATCTCGGATCGTGATATCCTAGAGCATATCTGCTATGACATGCAAGATGTACAGATGCTTGAAATGCTCAAGCCCTGCATTGACGATGGTTTCGTCATCCAGGATCGTGAAGTAGCGTTGGATTTCATTGGCAATCGTGGAACTACCACTGGTCTCTCGCGTGAACGTCGTATACGGTACGCGCAGGAAATCTTGCAGAAGGAGATGTTGCCGCATGTGTCGATGTCGGAAGGTTCAGAATCCAAAAAGGCATACTTCTTTGGGTATATGATCCACCGACTCCTTCTGGCTGCCTTGGAGCGCCGAGAGCTCGACGATCGTGACCACTTCGGAAAGAAACGATTGGATTTGGCTGGTCCGCTACTTGCAAATCTTTTCCGTATGCTTTTCCGAAAGTTCAATCGGGACGTGTACCGGTACCTCCAGAAGGTATGCATCTGGATGATTTCCAGTTGACTTTTCTGACCTTCAGGTAGTGTGTGGAAACACACAAGGAGTTCAACGTCAGCGTGGGTATCAAACACCAGACCATCACGAATGGCCTCAAGTACTCTCTTGCCACCGGCAATTGGGGTGACCAAAAGAAATCAATGTCATCAAAGGCTGGTGTGTCGCAGGTACTCAATCGTTATACGTATGCATCAACACTTTCACATCTTCGCCGATGTAATACTCCTCTTGGACGTGAAGGAAAAATTGCTAAGCCTCGACAACTCCACAATACGCACTGGGGAATGGTTTGCCCTGCCGAGACACCCGAGGGTCAAGCTTGTGGTCTAGTCAAAAACTTAGCTCTGATGTCGTGTATCTCCGTCGGGTCGTACTCCGCGCCCGTCATCGAGTTCTTGGAGGAATGGGGCCTGGAAACCCTCGAAGAGAATGCTCATTCGGCCACACCTTGTACTAAAGTGTTCGTCAACGGTGTCTGGATGGGGGTTCATCGTGACCCCGCAAATTTGGTTAAAACGATCAAGAAACTTCGGAGAAAAGATGACATCAGTCCTGAAGTGTCTGTGGTGCGGGACATTCGAGAGAAGGAACTGCGATTGTACACTGATGCGGGGCGAGTTTGTCGACCATTGTTCATCGTCGAAAACCAGCAGCTGGTTTTGCAAAAGAAGCATATCAAATGGCTTGTTCGTGGAACTAATGATGACGGCGAGGAGTATAAGTGGGAGCAGCTGATAAAGGGAGGTGTTATTGAGCTACTGGACGCAGAGGAAGAGGAGACTGTCATGATTTCCATGACGCCGGAGGACCTCGAGAATTCCAGGTTACAGCAGAGTGGTGTTGACATCCATGCGAATGATGGCGACTTCGATCCTGCTGCTCGTTTGAAGGCTGGCATTAACGCACACACATGGACGCACTGTGAAATCCATCCTAGCATGATTCTAGGTATTTGTGCCAGTATTATTCCATTCCCAGATCACAATCAGGTATGTGACTATGGATGCTGCTGTTGTTAATATTACTTACCCCAGTGATTTATCCCAGTCTCCTCGTAACACATATCAATCCGCCATGGGCAAGCAAGCGATGGGCATATATCTCACCAATTTCCTCATTCGCATGGATACCATGGCCAACATCCTGTACTACCCTCAAAAACCTCTCGCTACTACTCGATCTATGGAATATCTCAAGTTCCGGGAGCTTCCGGCTGGACAGAATGCCATTGTAGCCATTTTGTGCTATAGCGGTTATAATCAGGAAGATTCCGTCATCATGAACCAGAGCTCCATTGACCGAGGATTATTCCGAAGTATCTATTATCGAAGCTATATGGACGTTGAAAAGACGAACGGCGTACATTCAGTGGAGGTTTTCGAGAAACCTATGCGAGAAAGCACACTTCGAATGAAGCACGGCACATACGACAAGTTGGAAGATGATGGTCTCATTGCTCCAGGTACCGGTGTGGTTGGAGAGGACATCATCATCGGGAAGACCGCACCCATTCCTCCTGAGAGTGAGGAGCTTGGTCAGCGTACCCGAATGCATACACGACGAGACGTGTCGACTCCGCTGAAGAATACCGAGCGCGGCATTGTCGATCAGGTGTTGGTCACTACGAACTACGAGGGTAATAAGTTCGTCAAAGTTCGAGTCCGGTCCACACGTATCCCTCAGATCGGAGACAAGTTCGCTTCTCGACATGGTCAGAAAGGTACTATTGGTATCACATATCGACAAGAAGACATGCCCTTCACTTGTGAGGGTATTGTACCGGATATTATCATTAACCCTCACGCCATTCCGTCGCGTATGACAATCGGGCATTTGGTTGAATGTCTACTTTCCAAAGTGGCCACGCTCATCGGAAATGAAGGGGACGCCACTCCTTTCACAGACCTTACTGTTGAGTCGGTTTCGACCTTCTTGAGGCAGAAGGGTTATCAGTCTCGGGGGCTGGAAGTGATGTACCACGGCCATACGGGACGTAAATTGCAAGCACAAGTTTATCTTGGACCGACGTATTATCAACGTTTGAAGCACATGGTGGATGACAAGATCCACTCTCGTGCTCGAGGGCCGGTGCAGATCCTTACTAGACAACCTGTAGAGGGTAGGAGTCGAGACGGTGGTTTGCGTTTCGGAGAGATGGAACGTGATTGCATGATCTCTCATGGTATTGCCGGTTTCTTGAAGGAGCGTTTGTTTGAAGCTAGCGATGCTTATCGATTGCATGTTTGTGACATGTGAGCCACTTTGTGTCGTGATTTGCATAACTGCTAATCTTCTTTAAAATAGATGCGGGCTAACGGCCATCGCTAACCTTGTAAGTTGTATGTCTCCTGCGCGTGGTCGTGTCTCTGATATCTCATTTCATCCAGAAAAAGCAAACCTTCGAAGTAAGCATCCTTGTATCTTTCGTTGTCGCAATTAACGTCTATTCAGTGCCGAGCATGCAAAAACAAAACTGCATGTTCACAGCTTTACATTCCTTACGCCGCAAAGTTACTCTTCCAGGTATGTGACAATTCGACACAGATGTGACACAATTCTGACTTTGCCCTTACCAGGAATTACAAAGCATGAACATTGCTGCACGCCTCTACACGGTTTCATCGGGTCGTATCCGGGATTAATGTCGATTACTTTGCTGTCTATGTTTATATAACGTTGTATGTAATATACAAGATGAGAAAGCCATCCTATGTACGACAGGCAAATATGAATAAACTGGACACGAGAAATATCAATCATCCCGATTCCTAGTTTCGCCACCTCCGTTCATAAGACCACGTCGCTCATCTTCTCCGCCGTGGCTATCAGTAGAATGCCGCTCTGAGCGTCGCTTTTTGGTCGGTGAATCTTCATCGTCACTCCCTCCTTCATCGCCGATTTCGAAGACAACACTATCGTCTGTGACACGGCCTACTGTTCGCGTTCCACCCACTAGTGTTGCCTCATCGTCTTCACGAGCTCGGGTGCGGCTTTCCAGAGCCTCCATGTCATAGTCTTCGGCATCTTCTTCGTCTTGAGCAATTTCATCTGACATCGCTAACGTAGATATCCCAATCCAATAAGTGAGCGTACCAGATAAAGAAAAGTAAGTACATATCTTCTGTTGTTTTCCGATGGTCGCCAGAGATACGCTATCGTTACAAAGGCGGCAAGGTAAAGTAAAGCCAGCCAGCCGTCGAGAAGCCACCAGCGTACTTTCCATGACTTCGCAGCGTAGTCTGTGATAAGATTGTGTTAAATGAGATGATAGACATATGCATAAACGAGTTGGGATCACCTTCGGCCAGTCTACCAGAGAAAGAGAAGGAAGACACGACAAAGAATACAGCGATTACAAGGACTGTTAGAAGAAGGACACGGTATAAACGTTCGAACATGGACAGCTTGTAACGTTGTTTGCGGGCCTTGAGCTGCGCAATCGTTGCTACAGAAAATGTCAGACCAGCGGAAGACGACTACGCTGAAGGGACTCCCACCATTCAGGGAATACATGATCCACAAAAGGAACCCGCTGAGAGTAAACGCTAACGGAATCACGAAGAGTAGCAAAACAAGCGCCGAGGTTGACTCCAACTCGAGTTCCACAATTCCAACGGCATACAGTACTGTTGTAAACATGAGGAAGCCTGAAAATCGGTATAGAAAGGCGGACCCTACGCACTTCCAAATATGAAATGGGCACCAGCGAGTACTTGACATTTGATCATTGTTCGGCCTAACGATTCGCGGACCACGCTTAGGCCCAAGGATACTACGAGCAGCATGAAGAAGGACATAGAGTTTCTTCCGGCATCCAGGATAGCAACTATAGAATAGCCATCGAAACGACGTTAGCAACAATCATCTGTTAGAGGCCTCGACTGACCAACTATCAAAAATACCGTAGAAGCTGTGCTTTTCCCGTGTGCATTGAGATAACGGTAGTACACTGAGTTGAGAATTAGTGACGATCAGCACATGTAGGATTTAAAACCTACCCCAGTTTGCAACCATTTCGATGACAAGTAACCCAACCAAACCAGAAAGATAGTACTGAAGTACAAGTGAGTTACAGCTGCCACTGGGGTAGCGAGATGGCCTACTTGGATTGGCAGAAGCTCTTGGACATGCTTATAACACAACCATCCCCATGCACAAGCGAACGTTGTGTACACCAGGAACATAACGAAATAAAACTGCAGAACAAAATTCGAAGGCAATCAGACACGGACAACAACACTTTGCATTCGAAACTGACGTTAACTTTAGGATAGTCCGTTGCAGGCAGCTGACCATCAAAGGTGTTTTGGAAAAACACAAGCCCGTGGTACGATGGATGGTAAGGCACATCCGTAGGAGCTCTGGCGGAGCTGCTACTGGCTGAATTTCTCACAGTGACAGGAACGATAGCTTTCAAAAAGAATGAACAGGATGTGGATGTGACACCCAGAGAATGCTGCTCACCAACACAGTAGTAACCCGTTTTTCGTACAAGGTATTGTATGGGTTCCGTATACATATGGATCCCATTTGGACTAGGATTGAGGGAATCCCGGTGAGCAAGTTCTGGAGAGCGGCGTCGCCAGGGTGTCGTGTATTCATCGTCGGCAGAGGGAGGAGGAGTAGGTAACCCGCCTGGAGCGTTTGCCCAAAATTCCTCGGAAGTAGAAGTTGAATTCGTATCTGACGTTCGAGGTAACTGGACCCTCGCAGACCAAAACGAGGTATCGTTTATTGACTTCCCGGAAGGAAGGTCAAGTATAAACCGTCCTAGCTCGCTTGTAGTGCAAAAGCCACCAACGACTGCGCTTGAAGTGCACACGTACGTTTTCTGCTATGCAGCTTTATTAAGCACAAGATGACTTCTTAATGCATTGGTTATGCATATACGACCACTCACCGGCAATAGAGCATCTGCAGGTGAGGTGACTTTCCCAAGATACTCTGCATCAGCCCATTCGTACACGACCATTGCTACATTTCCTTGCGAAGTAGCGTCGAAGCTGACTTAATACGAAGGTCAGATGGAGGAAACAAAGCTATCCACGCCGCGAACCATTAATATACGTCGATTGGCTTCCCCACATACCGCTACATATTTGACGGGAGTAATCTGGTATGGATGATTGAATTGAGCGAACTTCAAGGACTCCAGTACGAAAACCTTGCCTGTATCCACGACAGGAACTTGATAAGAAAGTACCGAAGTAGTTAGAAAAAGCCAGGGAATGAGAAGAATCAACGGATGGCTGAAAGCCGCCATCGTGACGGGAAGTAAGAACGTGTTTGTTTACGCCTGCTATGTATCCTGTGCCTCCTTACTTCATCACTCTGACGCGGACCCTTCACGACACAATCAGCGTCTGGCCGTGATCATCCCTGCTCTCAGCCTCATCTATTCGCGCAGCTATGCTTGGCGACGACGAGGACGTTTTCGACAGCGTGACCTGGGAGTCACCTACAGATCCCACCTACAATGTAGAAGCTCCACCATCAGGACCTGGTTTCAGGCAGAGCACAGCAGATAGCAGCGAAGGGCCTCATGACCCAAAGTGGGAAGGCTATCTTATTACAACGGTTAAGGACCCGGTGAAGGAGCTCGCAGAAACAAAAGACGCATATGTCTCATACCTGGTTACAGCAAAGGTAGTACCTCTAGTATATTGAATATTGATAAGACTGAAGTCTTTCAGACGAATCTCCCGATATTTTCGACACCCAACCCTTCATCTCGTAGACGATTTCAAGATTTTGTTTTCCTACGTGACAACCTAGTCAGGGACTTTCCTGCCTGTGTAGTACCTGCACTACCGGGAAAGCATAGGCTAGGTACGTTCGTGTGACCTGTGGCTCAGATATCGTTTCTCATAAATTATAAAGAGTACATCACGGGGGACAGATTTAGTCCAGAATTTATGGAGCGGAGACGTCTAGAGTGAGAGAGCTTCTGTGGCTCTTGTTTGCTGGTTATTCACTCTTCACAGTCTTCACCGGTTTCTCCAGCGACTATCTCGGCATCCAACTCTACAGCGAAGTACACTAGTTAGGGCCTTCTTTGAATCCACGGAATGGGTGTGTCCAGTTTCCTGTCCTTTGAACTTGCGCTAATAGGTCAACAGCACGTCCATATGCATCAGCATATCGCGCACCCACCTGGACCAGAACCCTCGCCCGGAATAATCGACAACATTTCAGACACCCTCCTTAATGCATTTTCGCGAGTTCGAAAACCTGATGAGCGTTTCCTTTCCATGCGTGAAAACGTCGACAAGTTTGAGGAAGGCTTAAACACATCCGAGCGCCTTTGGAACAGGGTCCGGAGTCGGACAAGCGGTGAGTTTATTTCTTTGTGGCTTCTAAGCCCTTCCTATTTGGTCAAACATCTGAGCTGAAAGAGACGGAAATCCGGAATCCGCTGAAGACCTCACAGCGGATTACCATGATCTGGCAGTTGCTGTTCAAGGTCTAGGATTTTTGGAGTCAGGTATCACGGACCCGCTCAATCATTTCTCCAATACGTTGTTGGAGTTCTCAGCTCTATTGCGTCATACCGTGAGCAGGTCTTTTGTCTACAGTCGTGATTCTTTCTCACATCTGTATAGACCCAGACGACGACTGATCCCTTCCTCATTCATTTGCATTCACTTCTCACCTATTCTCATGCCAATCGGGCTGTCTTAAAACTTCGAGATCAGAAACAGCTTGATTTTGAAGAACTCTCCGATTACTTATCTGGTGTCACGGCCGAACGCGATAGACTCGCCGCCGTCATTAGTGGCCACGCGGGCAGCACTGGTCTTGGTATTGGGGCATTCCTGAAAGATCGCGTGGATGCAATTCGTGGCGCTGACGATGACCGAACCAGGGTAGAAAGGATGAAGAAATTGGACGTGAAAATCAAAGAGGTTGGTTTGCTTCATATACGGTGTGATAGATCACTCTAATACTTGTTTAGCTCCAGGATGCTGTAACGACTGCTCATGAGACATCAGATGCCTTTAGCGATGAGACTTTACGGGAGCAGGCCGTGTTTCAATATGCAAAGGAATCCGAAATGAAAGAGATGCTGAGGAATCTTGCCGAAGGTCAAATCGAGTTCTACAAGGCCGTAAGTCTTTCATTCTATAACTGGTTTTATTTTTAACCAACAGCCTTTTGATACAGGCAATGGAGGAATGGGAGAGAATTATACCAATCATTCAACGGATTCGAGTGGACGTTTAAATTTTAACGGAGCAATCTATCACCCGCTCTTCTAGTATCACTGCATTGTATTTTATTATCATAGCAATTGTGTTGATAATTTTAATCTTGAAAATCTTCTTTCTAGTACATTGAATACGGACGTAAAATTATTCCGCGATCTCTTTCTCTTTGTTCAACTTCTCTTCCGATTCTTGAACTGCCAAAGAAAGCTGGGGCAGGTGAATACCTTTCATAAGAATAATGCACTACGGCTCACATTTATAACACCAGTGTTGACAGCCCGAATCATGGAGAGCTCGGCTGATTTAGATGCGCCGTACGTTGTGTGTTGAATTTCAGCAGGCATCCAAGATGGAGGTTCCTGAACGAGAAATCAGCTGCAACGACATGCAAGTATGTGGAGGCACACAGACGCACGCCATTGTTTACGGCCGAGGGGACATCGTTGTCCTTGAGTTCTATGACAATAGCGAATGAAACGTTGTCTGCAAGATCGTCCGTCTGTGTAAATATAAACCGTAGAAAATATATATCCTGACCACCCAAGCCCAATTGTCCAAGCTGCGACTCCACCATGTTAAGCTTAACCAAGAAGGACCTAAAATATTGCCCAAGCATTCCGGCCGTCATAGCATTTTCAACACTGCTTCATCAAAGAGCTGCTGACGGGAACCTTCGCAGGCAGCGTTACCTTGTGTCCTTATTGAAACCCTCTACTTCTACCATATTTTCAACAGCAAAGATGAACCTCTCGAGGGGTTGCTGCTCCTTGTTCTTGATAACCACGACCACTTTGTCTACATTCCCCTAAGGCAAATGAGCACGTCAAGGCCATACCAAATGCTGGAACATACGCTATTCAGTTCCTCGCTCACAGCTTTGACAGCGCCAGAGATGTATTCATTAAGAGCTGGATGACGAGATTGGAAGACGGGAGTGTCATATCGTTTGCGACGAATGAACAGATCTGCTGGATATATCTGGCGTACGTATAGAATAGTGTGTATGGCCACTTCGACTGTCAAGTTGGATCGTTAGAAGCGTAGTCAATTGCGTTCCCTGTCGCGCGTACTAAAATCAGCGATTCCTTGCACCGTCTCTGATTACTTTTTAGTGAAAATGAAATTTTATAAGACAGCCGGGCGCGCACGATTAAATGTTAAGGGGAAATTGGCGGTCATCTTCGCATCAGCACAGTTTCAAGGAGTCATTCAGTTAAACAGAGTTACACAGCCACCACCCTAGTCACGGTCGCGACGCGGTATTTAAACTCCGCAGACGCGCTCCTTTTTATTACTTCTTCTTGACTCGCTCCTTCTCTTATAGTAGCGGCCCTGCTAGCTCGCAGGTGGCAACGTAACTTTAACGAAGGGTGAACTTAGCGTGCATTACATGGAAATATCGGGCTCGAATGCAGCGAAGCCTGTCACCGAGGTGGAGATGAACTATAGTCAAGCTGGGCTAGTGGACAACTGCTTTGAGGAAGGCCAGTATGAAGCTGGGATTTCCGTTCTTGACCAGCTTCGCTCCCTTCGACGCCGGCCGAAAGCGTGAGTTACGTGCTCTTCCTAGATTTTTTTTAGCTGACTGGGAACCACAAGTTCGCATATCCGACAGCTTCTGTACATGGCACTATACCCACCCTCATTTCAGATAAATGAGGTGGACATCGCCGCATCTCCTTCGAAAATTAAACAGGGTGTGCATTTTCGCCTCAAAACTACAGCGATCCGATCCGCACAGCGGCTTCTTCTATCTTTTGCCCTCACCAATACGCCAAAAGGCCTGTTTCGCACCGTACCTGGATATGATGAATTAGTTCCCTCTACGGAAGGTGATGACGAATCCGTTCTTGCTCGGGACTCCCAGTGCATCACTCGAAGCAAAAACTGCTGGAGTCTGTTAAAACCAGGGTTCATTAAAAGTTCCACACCAGCTCCTCAGTCAAGCGGCTCAAAACGCCGTCGTTCTCAGCATGACGAAGAGGATGATTTGGTGGTGAGCGAGAATGCGTGGCCCACGCTAGAGTGGTTTATCACTCTCTTTGAAAAGGACGAGTCAATGACTGAAGTTGGCCAACGTGCGTTTCTAAATGAAATACAGCTGCATTCAATCTAATTCAGATTTCAGCTCCTTACTCGGAACTCCTACTTTCGCAAGTACCTCCAACAAGAGATGGGAAAGCTCGATGGGAATTGAGCGCTCCGCTTGATGTTGTGTTTTGTTGTCTGCAACAGAGGAACGACAACTATCGCAAACTAGGAGCACGTCTAATGGCACTGGTGCGCTTCCTTGCTGTATTTTTGACCTATAACTCAGCCTGTTCCCAGCTTATCAATCTCTCCCTCACAACACATCTCGACCACTCAATTTTCATCTCTTCCGTTTTCTCTAGATTATCCACCACATCAACGGATTTATTTGTGTATTTGATGCTCAGTATTGCCCCGTCTCCATCTATGCTCCGATTCAAAGTCTCACTGTGTCAGCATTTCCTTCGTAACCACGATGGACATGTAAATAATGTACCCGTGCGACCTAAACCTCAGGCGCGCGCCCCTCCAAAGCCTCGGTGGTCCAACGCCGCCACCCTCCCTGAGCCCATCCCCGAGGCCACAGCGCCCCTCGTTGCCAGGAAAATCGCCTTGCCCTCGGCCAAAGAAATTGCACGCCTAGCGAGTTTGAAACCAACATCTTCATCCGTGTCTATTCCTCGAATTCAGTTTGAACTCGTGCAAGCATACACTTTGCTGCAGCGTCAATGTGCTGAAGAAGAACGGGACCAGGACTGGCTGGGCGGCTTTTACAAGGACAATTTAAAGGACGCATTCGGAGGCGCATGTGAAGAAGGTCGTCAACTCGGACGGGTCCTTCAGACTCTCATTGAAGCGTAGCTTAACTTCAAGTTGGTACCACTTTATTTTATTTCACATAATGCCTTAATTACCTTTTCCCCTATAATCCTGATCTCACAAACATATATATATCCCTGACGCAGAGACTTGCATCCTAAAACATGACCTTGGGTAAACAACTATCCATCCTCTTCTTCGACATCCGAGTCGCTGACATCGGCATCAACTAGATCGCCTTCATCGTTACCCCTTTTCTTGTCTGATCTTCCCTGTTGGCTTGTATACATGTCAGCAAGGAATTGAGGTGTGCTCGCTTGTGACACTCCTTTGTCTTCCCTGATCCTGATAAAGCGAGGGAATCGAAGACTAAGACCCTTCGTGCTAGAGACTATTCCTTTTGCTGCAACAGAAACTGGACTAATGGTAATGCTAGACAAACATGAGTTGTAGCTAACGCATCCAAGCAGAACAACCTACTCTGCCCCTCGTATCTCCCATACTTCTTGTGGCTTAAAGTAAACTTCAGGTCGAAAACCTATACATATTGTTTCAACCCAGGCAAGAATGTTGCAAAGAGAGACTTACCGCCTAGCTCGCAATCCCAACGGGGCTTTTGTGAACAAACGTCCGAATCTTCCGTCAAAGCATACCGTTCAGTGAGGTCCTTTGTCCTCCTTCGATTAATCCGAAAGCCACAGATGATTCACAAACGTACTTTGTAGAAAGCGTCAGTGAATCCTGAAAGCCGATGAGCGTGGCCAAACCAGACAGGTGCATAACAATATACCTGACATACACTTGCAGACCGCGACAGGACATCCAGAACTTGGGTCCCACATCCCGAGGAGAATGGGGCTCCAGAACTTCGTTTTTCGACCGTTGCCATTCCAGGCACCGATTGGAACGAGGTCTAAAGAATCAGAGACCCCACCCTCCATGACATAATCCTTCTTCAATTTCATCCACGCATACGTGCGTTTATCTGCATTGTAAGTGGCAAAGAGAGGCTTCCTATTAGAGCTAATTTCCTTGTCCGAATTATGTTTGGGTATTTGTGTGTCAAGTAGCTGTGAAAGTGCATGTTAGGTACTCAAAGGATATTGAAAAGATAGTCAACAAACTTTGATCATCAAGCCCTCACTACGACTACCCATGGCTTTCTCCCAAAAGGCTTCAACGGCCGGACGTTCATCCACGCTGTCGCATCGTTCGACGTGATCGAAACGAGCCATTTCCTTAGATCCAGTTTTCAGAGGGGGGAATCGCGTTTGCAGAAGTGCACGTCGTTGACGAAAGTCTGTTTCAAGCAATTTCTAGAAATGTAACAAAAATGATTCGACGATCTACTGATAAGAGGACATATACACACCTTGCCGTCCAGATACATTAAATCGAATCCGAACACGCCCACCGGGACTTGGACGTCAGCCAAGTTGACGTCTTTGCGCGCGCGGGTGGACAGTTCTTGGAAAGTCCGCAGACTTCCGTCGCTAGGATCAATGGCGACTATCTCTGAGTCCATGATGAAATTCTGTGCCTCCGAAGATAACAACATGTGCTCGACAAGAGCTACAACATCGGGATACTAAAAAAATACCTCTGTTAGGGTCATTTTATGGCAATTACCAACTTACTTTACTTGTCATTTCTTCCAGATGCCGGGAAAATATGCTGACCTTGACAAGATCATCGGTGATTTTCCAAGCATGTATCTGTGCCCTTTGCCCATCGTACTTGAATTCTGCCGTGAAAGGGAGGTCGCCTAGACGCTCGTAGATCTCATCCAACGATCGTATGGGTGTACCAAGAGTGGGATACAAGGGAACACCTGACACTATCAGGTCTTGTCAAGAAAAAGAGAAAATAGCCCATACCAACAGTCAGAGGCACTTTCTCCGCAAGGCCATCAAGCCCAACTTCGAAGAGTCCCGTTATTATATGATCATAATTGGGATGCTGGCAGAAGACCTGGCGAATCAAAGTCTCAGCGTTTTTGAACATCGCATATAGAGTGTCCCTAGATGAATTGGATTTTCCCTCCAAGACAGGACAAGCAGCATCCAGTAATGTCTTTGTGGCGTACCAGGTAGAATGTTCCAGGTTCTTGAACTTTAATTGAGGATCGAGCGGAGTCAACACGATGGCTCTTGCGAGAGCGGTCAAAATCGACGTCCTCACTGCCCCAACGCGAAGGTTTTGACACAAAGTGCGGACTAGGAAGCGCGTTTCCTCCCCCTTCGCTGACACCAAGAGCTTCTCCGCAATGCTTTGCCTCTGTTTGGAAGCTCCTTGACCTTTACTCTTTGAGATTTTCAACAGTGCCTCGTACACAGATGGAACAAGTAATGGAGGGTGGGGCAACAATGTTCGCATGTTCGATTTGGCCTGGACCGCGACATCTCCTGGATCGCCAGTCTTATTGTATAACTTTCTAAGGGCGGAAGATGAAAGACCAGAGACATGTTGAATTGCCTGAGAGATAGCAGATGGTCCTAAACCTAGCTCAATCTGGATGTATGGGGGGGACAAAGTGTTGGAGAGCAGGTAAACAGCAGGACGTAGTGATGCAGGGTCGTACATAAGAATGATGCGAAATGAATTTGTTAGCGCATTGATAATAGAAATACGCGAGCGGGTTCCAGAGACTTCCGAAAGTGTGTGGGCGAGAAACGCGTATGGTACAGATGATGTTTTGCTTCCGATATGAATCGGTGGGAAGAATAATGACGGATCGGGCTTGAATAACGACACATCTTGCGACAGGGTCTCATAGGGTGGGCATCGGAAATCTCCTTCATTCCTGCTCAAAGTCATCACCATGGCTGAGGGTTTTGCAGGGGGCAGGGAATCGTGTGTGGGGGCTACCAGGGTATTGAGCTCCTCTGCACTGGCAGCAGAAGGTATGGGACCTGATTCCCATAAGTCAACATCAATAACCTCTCGGCTAGTAGAGGAGACCGTCAATTGGCTCGAAGATGGTTTATTGCTCTTGGTTATGGGACTCCGCGAGCCTCGCGTTGCAGACGGAGCAGGCGACTTCGAAGAATTTAAAGTTGATTTTTTGGGGGAGGAGAAAAAGGAGTCAATCTGGGCCTGGTCGGTAGTTTTTCTACGTTTATTTTCAGGAGACGCAAGTGGTGCACGACGTTTGGACATTACGAAGGAAGGCGATCAAGACGACGTCGATTACCTTGCTTGCCAAGGTCTCTCAGGGTCGTGTCGGAAGATGACTCAGCCAATCGAATCCCGTGATTTTTTCCACAGCATGACACGATCTCAACTTGCACGCGTTGGTTTGCAATATTCAGGATCGTGTATCAATCAATACTAATTTGTTAACTTAGTGATTTTTTTCGTTTTCATGGACAATAGTATTCTTAATGTCTATCTTAGTAGGATTCGCGTCGCGTATCAGAGAGTTGCACGTGTTCACAGTGACTTTGTTGACCTGTGACACTTGTCACATTCAATACGAACTTTGTTTCACACCATCATACGACGTCAAGATGTCCTTTTATGACGGCGTACCCATAGGGACTGTGTTCGATGATGTCGAGATGGAAGATATTTTAATGTTGTTAAGAGATCATGAGGTATGTTTGTGTTTAAATAACACAATTTCATTGTTTGACATGGTTAGATCCACGTGGGATTGTCCATTACGAACAAACGCGATTATTTGTACTATTTCATCGGAAATTGTAATGTCGATGACCAAAATTCCATTCGAAACGATGCTTACCTGCGGTTTCATGGTGTACAACGTGCTTTCAACAAGCTATCTACCACCTTGCTGTTCTATATAGTTAAATCCCAACATCCGGGTATTGCTTTTTCCAGTAAATGCAGAAATGACTTTGACAACATTTAACTTAGGGATATCTATCGGAAGGCGCTATACTCGGAAAGAATTACTGGAGCATTTGGACGAGCACGACTTATATAACCTCATACACAACCGAGGATTGGATACCCTGGAACCCAAATTTGTCGACGGAACATCTGTAGATGCATCTTTACGATTTCATCATAAAGATGTTATTGTTGACAGTTTGCGTTTAGTATGTCCATCGGACTTTCTTCCATTTGATCTTGTACGCGACACCAAACTAGCGATATACATGTTTTGTTCTGTCTTGAACAGCGATGATCTGGAGAAGTTTCGACAGTGTTTGCGAGACCACGTACAACCACCTACGTTTGCAGATGGGGTTCTTCTCGAAGAAGAGTATAAATTGGTTACCACGCCGGTATTGCAATGGTTATGTCGTCGATACAATAACAGTATGTGTCCTTTCGCATGAAACAAGGATAATTTACTGAACAGCCTATTCTCTAAAGATTTCAACATGCCACCGAGATTGACACGAGATCGATGTCTTCGTTATCTTCAACTTTCGGAATTCGAACATATACGGACACTTATTAACGTGCATCACATGAATTCACGGACCCCCACATTTCCCGATAACACCTCCATTCAGGATATGTTAGGCGCTCTACCGTTGAGTCGTGCCCGTGAAATTTTAGAGCCTCTCCAGACAATTCCTAAAGAAATAGGATGTCGACGAGACAGTTTCATTCAATTCTGTGCTATCCTTCCTATGAACATCGCCAACGAGTTTATCGCCGAAATCCGGAAAGACTATAACCATCGCATTCATTACACCAAACGACTTCGTATGGCTAATTATAACGACGAGCAATCGTTTTTATCTCCAGTCGAGGAAGATTGTATTCGGGAAAGGCTATCGATCTCTATGAATAAAACAAATAATCAAGCACTGCAAGAGTCAATATGTGTCGTCTGTGCTCGCATACAGAATACTACTCTTACAGAGAGTATGGATGTCTCCGCGATTCCGCATCCAGAATTGTTGCACCCCACTCAGCCACATCGTTCCCATATATTGTCTCACAATATGCTATTATACGGACAAGAGCGCGGACCCGTCACAGGCAACGTTCCTGTCTGTCAAGATTGCTTGCGATCGCTGAGGAAAACAGAGCTACCTCGATTATCTTTGGCGAACAATATGTGGCTGGGACACGTACCACCCCAATTGGAAATTTTGACCTTACCGGAACGGATTTTGATAGCACGCTATTTCCCTGCGGCGTATATCGTGAAGCTTTATCCCAAAATCAAGTCGGCTAGAATGTGGAATTCCGAAACGTTATCTAGTGGAATCAGGGGAAACGTATCGACATATCCATTACCACATGTATACATTGCATCTTTCATTGACGGCCGTCAAACAATGCCACCGAAACCTGCTATTCTCTCAGCTCTAATCGGCGTCACATTCATACAGCCCAACAACAAGCCACAATATCCGTTTCCCAAAGAACTACATGTGCGACGACGGATTGTTTTCCACGCTCTAGTATGGTTGAAAGAGAATAATCCTTTATGGGGCGGTATTTATATCGATCATGAACGCTTATGCCAGCTGCCGGAAGACGATGTACCCATGGAGATAGTTAATGTTGCAAGAGTATCCCATGAGATGGAAATTTTAGCTCAAGAAGACACAGGATATGTTCCCGACCGAACCGAAGAGGATGATACAAGTACGACCCAATTAATTATCCATAACAGCGAAAACTCATTTAATATTTTAGTGTTTGACGATCTGTATCCTAATGTGAATGAAATTAACTTGATAGGGGATAAATCTCCAGAAGGTTCGTATTCTACAAGTAAGATCACCGGTCATAATTTAATTTAGATAATACAGTATGTTCTGAAGATATCGTTCTACATTCGAATGGTATGGTCGATGCCAACGGCAACGAGATATTAGATGAAGATCTGAGAGAACATGCTTTGGGAAATGAAGCGTCACCACCTATACCAGGCGACTCATGCGAAGAACGATTTCGTGTTAAAAGAGGGAGCAGGTTTGTTAGTGAATACGCACGAACATCTGACGCCGGTTTACGGACAGACGGTGGTCCTAGCAATCCCAATCATCTTCTAGGCGCATTTCCAGTACTTTTTCCATATGGGCTTGGAGGTTTCGAGACAGCACGAAAGATCGAGGTACCATACGAGGTTCATGCACGATGGGCAATGCTTTACGGTGATCGTCGCTTTCGAAAAGATCTTCATTTCGTATTCCAGATATTTGGAGTAATCCAAAAGCGAAATATCTGTCGTTCCGCTGTCCTCCAAATGCGTCGTAATTCGTATCAACAACACCAACCGTTAATTGCCACCGTGAAACCTAAAGATCTTCTCGACGCCGCGCTTCAAGAAACGCAGAAAACAGCCTTCACCAATCCAGGAGTACAGGCTTTGAGATCTGAATTAATTGCAGTCCGATCCAAAGTAATTGGTACAGATGAATCACGTCAAACTCTGCGCTCGAAGATATGGAGTACTAACGTCCTCTTCAATCCTCCTAACTTATGGATAACGATTAACCCCAATGACACCCATGATCCCATCGCACAAGTTATCGTGGGAGAGAGGATTAACTTGGATGAATTCGTTGCTCGATCCGGCCCTACAGCGTCTTTGCGAGCGAAAAACATTGCTGAAGATCCTTTTGCTTCTGCCAAATTTTTCCACATCATCATTCAATCTATCCTTGAAGGTCTTTTCGGTATCACCGTGGACAAAAACCGTGGACGACATGTCTTTGTCCGAGAACAGGGCATTTTTGGAATAATACAAGCATATATTGGAACGGTTGAGGCCCAAGGTCGTGGGTCATTGCATTTGCACATGTTATTGTGGATTCGAGGATCCCTAACAGCAGAAGACATGGAAAAAGCATTGAAAACCGACGCTTTTCGCCATCGAGTGACCACCTTCATTGAGCAAAACATTGTCGCTGATATCGGTGGCTTAGGACGCGAGGAGATCCTACGTTTACAGGAAATCCGTGACGTTTCGTACTCAAGACCCCCTGATCCCCATCGTATAGATATCTTCATGGACGAATGGATCCCACGTCTCGCAAGGACAGTCCAAATCCACGAATGTCATCAATTACGTTGTCTCATCAAAATTAAAGAGCGCACAATGTGCAAACGACACGCTCCATGGCCAACCAGTAACAATGCGTGGATTGATAGCGATGGAGAGTGGGGTCCTCGCCGCTCATATGGTTATGTCAACAATTTCAACCCAACTATCCTACTTTTTACACGAAGTAACCACGATATCAAGTTAATCACGAACGGTACTGCGACAAACAGTCTCTCTTGGTATTTAACAACATATACAACCAAGAAACAGCCTCAATCATCTAATGCATCCGCAGTCTTAGCAAAAACACTCGCTTTCCATAAAGTAACAACAGATCATCGAGAAGATTTCTATGTCTTTAATAAACGACTATTACAACGTTGCTCCAATGCTCTCGGTCGCCTACAAGAATTCAGTGCCCAAGAATGTGTTAACTACATCATGGGATGGGGAGATCGATATGTATCTCATTTCTACGTGCCGATTTACCTAAAGGGTATTCGTGCTGTGTTATTGCGACATTTCCCTCACTTAAGGTTTGGATATTTTATTGCCTTCAATTTACATATCGAATTCATACGGAATATTCCTAGACATTCCTTAATACCGCCTGGAGACAGAGTGACAGATCATGACTCTGAGGTATACCCTTTTACATTGTCTTCTTCATATTTTCACAACCGGAAATACAGTTCACTGTCGACCACATTCGTTTACAATTCCAAGGCGATGTTTTGAAGCCCAAAGACCAAATTCAAGAGTATCAAGACCGAGGATTATCATTAGAATGCCTCAATCTATTTGACTTCCTTCTAAACACGTACGACATGAAGAAACGAAATGTCAACCAATCATCGGATGCTCCTTCAGATGACGAGAACGAGTCATACCATAACTCTTCACATGACTTTGAATACGAATCTAATGTTGATTACTTGCGTGGATGTGGCAGAGATTCACATACACGAGTAATTCGTCATGTAGGTCATGAGAGTCTTCCGGATTTTATAGGTTAGTCTTTCTATATCTCTATAACGACAGTGATTAATGATATATGTAGGCGGTTGGTTTCCCGATCCAATGTCTGAAAAGGAATTATATGCGGCATACATTCTAATAATATTCAAACCATGGAGACATTTCCACGAACTCGAACCACGATCGAACTCTTTTGACGATGACCTTCAAACTTTTCTAGCCGTTAACCCCACAGTACATTCATGCGTAGCAAATATCAATTATTATCATCGTTGTCTCAAAAGTGCAAAACAGTGCATATCTCCACTCGTCCCAGACCAACAACAACCTTCACATTCGTCCATGACAATATTCGATGATGCCAATGCTCTGGATGATGACGACGTTTCTCGTATAACCGAAATGGATATTGAACGTGCACGGATCCTACGTGTCGACCAAAATGAACGATATTTTGCGCAAACCACAATGGACTACGCACTTCAATTAGGCATGTTCCACACAGAAGACAATCACGCCCCCTTTCAACCTCTCAATCGAACCGCGACAGCTGAGGAGATGTTCCAGTTTCAATGTTGGCATGATCAGTTAACACAGATCATCAAGACCAACGATGATCTCAACGCATACAACCTCCCTTCATCATCTAACTCGTATACAACAGCTTCCGATGTGATCTCTGACGACATTCATTCCCATCCTACATCTGCCATGATACACACCTTAAATACGAATCAAAAATTGGCGTTTTCCATCATTGAACACCATCTCACCGCAGACCTTCATGACCGTGATCCACGACAATTATTAATGCACATTCAAGGAGCGGGCGGTACTGGCAAAACACTGTTTATCAGGGCAATAGCTGAAATCTTTCGAGAACATAACATCCTACATACACTAGGATTGACGGCGACTTCGGGAATAGCTGCAACGCTGTTTGGAGGCAGTACCATTCATTCTTGGGGAGGAATATCTATCACTTCCAATGTCGACAATCCTTCACGGTCCACAGCAGCCAAACGTCAAGCCCATTTCGGCACAAGTAAACTACTCATTGTCGATGAAGTCTCTATGCTCGACAAATCATTCTTATGCAAACTATCCGATACGGCCACGATTACACGATGCCAATTGGGTTTACCACACGCAGATAGACCTTTTGGAGGAATGAATGTCCTTTTGGTCGGAGACTTTCATCAATTCCCACCCGTAGCAAAAACTCATGCTGCCCTTTACGATCCATCCTCTTCCACTGACTGTGCTGCGAGAGGTCACGAGCTTTATCGCCAGTTCGAAACCGTTGTTTTGTTGCAAGAGCAAATTCGGGTGAAAGACGAAGTCTGGATGGCATTCTTGAATCGACTGCGAGCAGGTGCATGTACAGTGGAAGACATGGAATTGACTGACAGCATCCGCCTGAACTCCCCTACTTGTCCAGTTACAGATTTACATACATCCCCTTGGGAAGACGCCGTGTTCATAACTTCAAGAAACTCTGCTCGGAATGAATGGAATTCTGAAGCTTTGCGCCATCATTGCCGGAAAACAGGCCATGTTTTATATCGTTCCTTTGCAGAAGATCGCAAAGGTAAATCGAGAGAAACCGTCGGATTCCCAGAACGACTCGAGATCGCAGGTATGACAGAGAAACACACGGGGAAAATGCCGGATGTCATCGAAATGGCTATAGGAATGAAAGCGATGGTCACACTCAATATCGCCACCGAATCAGACTTAGCCAATGGTACGCGTGGTACAATAGAAGATATCATTCTTGATCCTCGCGAACTATCACCGACACCGAACGAAGATAACATTCTTAGCCTCCAATACCCACCAGCTCTCATTCTCTTCCGTCCTTTCCAATGTCAAAATCCTCCCACCTTTGAAGGCATTCCACATGGATTGTTACCCATTGTTCCCACAGAAGTGTCTTTTCCGGTGAAGAAGAAGAAGCGTACATCTTATACGATTTACCGTCGTCAAATGGCTTTGACTGCTGCATATAGCTTTACACATCATAAAGCACAGGGCCAGTCTTTGGATTATCTGATTGTCGACTTAGCCGACCCTCCCAAACACGAGTTGGACGGCTTCAATGCATACGTAGCGTTATCACGAAGTAGAGGACGCCAAACTATTCGGATTCTACGACAGTTCAACAAAAATCTCCTGATAACGCAACCGAGTGAAATTCTCACAACAGAAGATACTCGTTTAGAAGAATTGTTCACACAGACACAAAGGAGATTCAACGAAGGATATTTCATGGAATAAGAACCATCGTCCATCAAGGTTGGTATACTCTCTCATCTCAATAAATCCAACACCGAATGAATGTAAATATACAGTAAAAGACAGTGACAAACATTATGGACGTACAATATTACTTGAATACTCACCCATTTAACTTGGCCTTCTTCACGTTACCACGATCCGTCCCCCCACTCCGTCCTTTACGTTTGCGATTGTTCTCATCTTCACAATCATCCTGACTCTTAACAACTACACAACCTCCCACATAAGTACATCACACACACGACGAACGAAATATTGACGAACTTATTTCAGTTCCTGAAGAAGAAATGGTCTCTTCAGACCCTAAATACAATATAAATCATATATTGAAAGCACATAATGCATAAACCCACCTGATTTCTGCAACTCAACGTCTCGGGATGTCGAAGAAGACCCTTCTGTCGCTGATGTCGTTGCAGTCAATGTCCCATCCATGAAAGCTTCGTAAGCTTCAGTGGCCTTGTGATACCGTATTCCTGAAACCATAATACGGCTACTACCAAGAACAGCACTGAAGGATTCGACTCTTGAAGTACTGATGAAGTTATGCTTTAAAGTCAACATAACCTCCACTAACGAGCCTTCCATGGACTTCTCTTGAGGCATACCTAACACCATACATGAGAAAAGACAACAATAACGAGTATGCTACACACCTGGAGGAATAACTTCTCCCTTGACATTCGTAATTCGTAGAACATTCAACTTCCAATAAGGCTTCAGCTCTTCCAATTTGACTTGGAATTTAGGTTCGACGTGGCTTATATACGACACCAAAGCTTCATCCGCTATGAAAAGACTCAAACATAAGTATATGGCATGCTGATAAAGAACATCACCTCCAACGACTTACGATCTTCCCCATCCTACAACAACAACAAAGACCTCGTTATAAAAATGTTTATATAAAGAGCAAAGCCATACCTTCGTAACGAAACAAGGAGCCGTCATACGCACGTCCATAGAACCATCCTCGTGATGAACCAACATATTCACACCCTTCGCTGTCGCCACTCTTTGTTCCAAAGCCAATAAGTTGCTCATACCAATATCCCAATCCTTCTCAAACATGGTTCCCATCGGCTTGGAAATATGAATGACCCACTTCGCATTGAACATGAGCATAAACCGATCGTTGAAGTTGCCCACATTCCGCAGCTTCAGCAAACGAGGATTGCTCATCACTCGCCCAACGATGATGATCTTCGCCGGTTGTAAAGACTTGGTAGGGTCAACAGAATGTACGTCAACAGCTTTTGCTAACATATGAGCTGAGCCCCCACCAACCCATTCGTGCGAGGATAAGAAATGAGGATGCGCAACGTAAGATTCATTTCACATCAAAACATGCCGTTGATCGGCACACAGAATGTCTGCACAACTACCAATAGACATCTATCAAGATAGCTTTGAATAATACACAACATGACAGAACAATAGCAACCTACGTCGTCAACTAATTGTACAATTCGCTTCGTAGAGAATACAAGAAACAGAGATGAACACAGACTCCATCAAAGGCTTATTAAATCTCCATACCTTCGCCGTGGCTAATTATCAATATATCACGAGAAACACCTCCTTCAACATCAAACTGAATGTGTCCATACAACATTCAACGTCGACTACCCATCACGAGACCGAATACAAAATGAACGTGACGACATCCACGTTTTTGATATTCTACACAAGACATTAATTACCACTACGTCAGAAATAACTGCACTCACCAAAGATTGTCGCTCTCGCCATCATAGCACATGCTATTTTGAATTCCAAATAACTTTCCCCACCTGAAAATTCATGAATCGAGAACATTACCCCAGAGTAAACACATACGTACGTAGTTCATACATGACAGAGAAAACCAAGTCAATCCTGTCGTTTACATACCTGTGAACATCCTATATATACAACAACCCCGCTCCATATCATATGACGACGAATTCAATTCCTTGTTCCACATATAATAAACCATCCCCCCGGCCAATGAAGTCTCACCATGACGTTGTTCGAGGGATAAAACGAAAATAGAAAGGAAACCGTAAAGCAAGGTATCGATGTCGGCGACTGACGACCGCTAGTGGTTACGGTTGAGATTTTGACGTCACGAGGAACCTCGGATTGTCCGGCCCGCTCTAACAATGAACGGCGTGGGCACCTGCATTAGCGGAGATGATCAGTTTTCCGATTTACCTTCAGAGCTTATGTTACGTCTGGGATTCAGTGTGGAGTGTTGTGGATGATATCGCATAGCTGCACGTCTACTCCGAGTCTGCTAAGAGATGCACTAGAATTTATACCAATCATTTCGTTGAATCTTATTGCTCTATATACAAATTTCTAGTCTACAGTGGAGCACCCGATACCTGTCTTCGTTTGATACGTCGAGGTGGACCAACGTACATAATCAGATAAACGAGGGGGATCGTCAACACAAGGATCCCAGCCAGTAAGATATACGTCCAGCCAGCACCAAGCGCTCGAAGAATTAGATCCATTACAGAAACCAACGCCGCTCCAGCGATGCAGCGAATGAAGTTGTTCTGGAAGTGAATTGATTTCCATTCAGTGGGTATAATCCATAAGCATACGTAATTTTACTTACGCACGCAGTAATAGATGAACTTTGTGAAGGCATCAGATCCACAAGTAGCGTTTGCGTTGAAGTCATGATTCCCATTGTTGTGAAGCCGACTTCAAAAATATGTGAGCATTCATTAAAAAAAAATAAAGAGAAAGAAAGTAATAGATGTCATTCTCACTGGTTACTTGAAGCAGTAGCGGCCCTGAAAGATTCACTCGCTTTTGGACGCACCACCCATATCCAGCACAACATGCCACAAAAATCAGCATGCTGAAGGGAACTAGTCTAAGCCGAGCCTTGATATTGCCATTAGTGCGTACGGTCGCCAAGCATTGAAAAGGACTATACCTTTTCGATAGGAAAGTTGTCATCGATACCTGTCTCACTTTTCTCCGTATTACCTATTCCCTTAACGGCCATCACCGACCTTCGCAATTTTCCATATTCCTGGTCTAGCATGCGGCCTAGCACAAACGATCCAAAAAGCATACCTCCCCCCATAGCCAAGTAGCAAAGACCGATTTGAGTTTGATTCAAAGAAGGGTACGCTTCACTGAAAAGGGTCGACATCGACGCAGTGACTCCATAATACAAGGAATTTATGACTGCATTGACACTCAAAACCAGGACGATATCCAAGTTATTCAAGATCCGAAGAGGATTACGAAATGGTTTTGGAGGTGGCCTTGCGAAGGAAGGATCTGAAGTCGTTTTCCCAACAACGGGTAATAGAGGCCGATAAAGTTTAGAGGGGACGATACTTCCGTCTCCTACAAGGGACCGTAATGTTTCCGGGAGAAATCTACACCAGCCTTATCAGAAATGAAGCACAGTGTGTTGTTTGATGACGCACAGAACAATGAAAACGAAGCATGTGGCGGAAGAGATACACAAGAACCAAAATATGGACCTCAAGCGATAATGAGCTCTTTATGTTATGGCTGTGTGGACACTGCTTTACCTCCAACCTAATCCATTTGACAAAGCTCCACCTATGACTGGCCCGATGCATGGCCCAAACTTAAAAAAAAAACAATCAGGTGAAGCCAACAATCGAGCACAATACGTACCATAGGTCCGAGATTATATAGCCCATAGAAACCCCCGCGTTCTGCGGGTGCCGCAATGTCTCCGATGCTCCCCGCACCTTTAGTCGCTGTTAACACCTAACCGAAAATATGGATAAATACTACCTAAAGCAATGGTACTGGCAGAGCCTGCAGCTTGCAAACACCGAAGCACGACAAGGAGCCAGTAAGCAGAAGTGGGTACAAGGGCGAGACCGATACAAGAGAGCGACAATATCAACAGACATGCTGCAAACACCGGTCGTCTTCCAACTTGATCAGCCATGGTCCCAAAAAGCATAGGCGCTGGGAATTCCACCTAGATTAAGATTGGGCACATACATGTATCATAAAAAACTCACACAAGCCCTGGAAGATCATGTACACTGTAACCTGGGACGGTATGCGATTCAGTGAGATTGCCATCACGGCCGAAAAGGAACTAACCGTTATATTTATGAGCTCTGTCGATTTGTTGAAATCCACAGTCAAAACTGGAATAGCTGGAAGATAGATATTGGCAGTCAACGGACTGCGGCGACGATATGACAGTGAGAAAGTTATTGATTTCCTAGAGTCCTTAGTGAATATACTGACCTAAATAATCCAGCGAATGCGATTAATGCCACGATGAGCCATTTCTCTTTCGTAGAAAACACGCTGTACGGTTTTTCTGTCTCTTGTGGTGCCCCTGGGGAGCCCGCCTGGCCTTCAAGCGCTGACCGAGGCGTTCCAACCGTCGCGGGATCGGTGCCTTCAGTCGATTTAGGGTCACTCTGCATACCAACGTGATGTAAGGAAGAAGAGGTGAATGACTAAGCCCCAGGAACTTTTAAGTTTATATCACTTGTCGGCTGGGGTAGATACTCACCTAGACGGCCGAAGGCCACAGGGACGCCGAACGGAAAAGATGGTCCGAGTCTCACGCTAGCACATATACGAAGATTATCGATGCAAGCTTGATACTGGATGGTGGCAGCTTCGGTGACGGCCTCTCCATTGATATCATGATCTTTGTCGATACCAAATGCCCAGGCATGATTGAAAAACTTTAATCATATTCAAGTCTGAAAACATAACGATCATTCCAAATTGTCCAGAAACTAAAAATAGACCACAGGGATAGCTACCGGAATCGGTCCGAGGATTACACGTGATATTCACCTGACCTTCACGCCGGATCCAAGCGTGCGTAGTCCTTTAATACCAGTCTCAGGTTGTCTACTCTCACTAGTTTCTTGCTTGCAACAACTAGTGGTTAGACAGATGGTCACCAGTCCGGGAGGTAGCCAGCCAATACGTCATGGACGGATCGTGGAGGTTCATATTGCGCTGTTACTAGCCTCTCAAAAGAAACAAAATTCGAAGAACCTTCTGGCACATCTCGGACCACGTTGTCAAATTTCAGCTGCTCAATCTAGATAGAAGGTAGGATCAGGCTCTTAGTTTTTCAGTAGCTGAACACTAGTACTTTACCTGTGCGCGAGTGACCGTGAACATATTGACAGGTAATTGCTCGAGGAAGAAACCTTGCATTTTTCCGACAAAGAAAGGTAGAGAAACGATAGGACGATATCGGCCATTATACTTGAGGACAAGGCTCATCAGTTCTCGGTAAGTGAAAACTGTGATGAACAGTCTGTCTAGGGAGATTATGACTAATAACAACTTGCTCACCATCGGGTCCTCCGGCCTCCATTATTTTACCAGACACTTCCTTTTTCACTTCAGCATTGGCGGTCGCAATGATTTCGACAGCGCGCGCCAGGTCTTCAACATATACTGGCTGGAATTTACTAGCGCCTCCACCAAAAACGGGTAAAAATGGAAGAAACTTAGACAAACGCGAGAATCGCTGCCGAGGATATGTCAGACGGAAGGACAACATTCCATCAGAAAAGACATACATTGAAGAAATCGTCCTCTGGACCAAACACTAGACTTGGCCTAATGACAGTTGCACTTGGACAATGCTCTAAGACAGCGATCTCGCCAAGTCCTTTGGTTCTCGTGTATGGAATGCTGCTCGAAGGATCTGCGCCAATGCTGCTAAAATGTACCAGATTGGCTCCGACTGACTGGGCGGCTTTGGCAACGTTCGAAGCCCCCTTCCATTGTATATCTTCGAAGTCCTTGGGAGAGCCATGCATGATACCAACCAGAGAAACAACCAGACTGGATCCTTCGAAAGCAGCTGCAAGCGAGGACGTATCTCGCACATCGACAGAGACAGGGGAGAGTAGTGCGCCGAGCGGGGAGGATTCCTTGAGCTGGTCGTAGGACTTTTGCGGGTGACGAGATGACAGCTGCACACGAAAGTTGTGCTTCTGATTCCTTGTTAATGTTCGGGTGATCTGTCTACCTGTAAGAAATAAGGCGAACGAAATCACCAATAACAATATACAGGGTTCACGAACCGATAAATCCAGCCCCGCAAATAACAACTTTTTGAGCCATGAGTGGAGAAGAGAAAGTAATACCTGAACGTTGGCGTCATCGATGCGTCAGAGTCGGCATTTTCAATGATCGCCGCTAGTCTAGACCGAAACTTCTACTTTCCCGTGGTATTGGTATTGGTACTGGTACCGGCGCAAGGTCCCTATAAGGAACGGCCGGACCCACGGCCCTGACATGGCAAGCCATGCGCCGTGGCCACAAAGACTCATGCCGTTGTAACCACGCTGTTGAGTGCGTCTCGCGGGTTAGAGTATCCTTGTGTGGTTCAACATACATGTGTATAGTACATATATGCACTTTTGTTTTGTGTCTTTTTCATTCATCATCCTTTACAGACGTACAGAGCCGCAAGGCAAAAATAGGTAACGGTCACCCGGAAATATGTATGCATTACAATACAGAAAGATAGGACGTAACACTGAAAGGTAGAAAGCAATTACGACGTAGCTAACCAGTACGAAGCAAAGGAACGTGATCAAACACCCGAAGTACATCATGAACGTACTTAGCAAACCGACACAGGACCTCACTATGCTCGGTATCAGAAAATAAATGCACGACGTCGGACGCAGATGGAGCTGAATGCAACAGGACCAAGAAATCGGCCGGTGCGTGTGCAAAGATGTCGTGGAAAAATTGAGCGCGCAATTCGTGGACACTGTGGGAAGCATCACAGTACCATAGGGAGTGAAGCTCGTCCTCGACATCGACTGCACAGTAGCGGCAGAGGCGTTGATCTCGAGGGAGGGGGGGCTGACGGCGCTCGGACCTCAATAGCGAGTGTATGGGAGGAGGATAGCAATCGAGTAATAGCCTTTCTATGTGCCGGGATAGGAACGTGTAGATAGGGACGAAAACTGCATACTGCGAGTTTGTGCCGTGGAGTGTCTTCGGTCAAATCATGGAGGGATCGGGATCTGTGGCGGAGGAGAGGAGTCTTAGCGGACGTTGCAAGGAACGTACTGATATCCATCAGACACGATTGTTCCACGGCGGCGATGACACCATCAATATCTACTGCTGACCATGGCTGGAAAAGGTCGATGTGGACAGGGTGCTGCAGGTTAGCCAGGACGCTTTCTTCGTCCTTGCTAGAACCATAGACTCTGCGAAGGCGTAAGATAGGCGGTGGTGGCTGCAATGTTCTATATCTCTTCTACTTACGTAGATAAACAATGATACATCTTGGAAGGCTATAAACTTAACGAGTAAATATAAATCCCGGACTATCGATGTAAGACACATTATGAATTGTCAAAACCATCCGCTTGACCGACTATTTGAATGTCATCTGTAATGACCGGTTTCCGACTTTGACTACGTTTTCTGACGGTTGGTGTTACGTGTGCAGACACTGTAGCTGCATCAGGAACACTCTGCTTTTCGGCGACTGATATGGCTGGCGTTGAAGACGCTGAGATTTCTGGCACGGGGCCTGAGAAATCTTTACCAGTCATACGCGAGAGCGTTCCCATATCTGGACATCCTTGAGCATGGGTAGAGGTAAAGCGATTCTATTAACATACCAACTGGCTTGCTATGGTTCAAGCAATAATTGATACGACCATGGTTCTTTTTGTCTTCCGTCTTGAACTTGTTCTTGCAAGACTTGCGGTCACGTCCAGGTAGCACATAGGCAATGAGCTCGTAGTTTTCCCCGTATTGCGATAGAGCCTGAAAAATGCATGAGACTAATGAAAATGCAAAGCAATAAATTGAAGTCACATCATAGAACAGTTCTGTCTCTTCTGCACTCCACCGAGAACCACGAAATCGCTTCCCATACGTGCCAGAGTTTGTGAACTTGGTAGCATCCGACTCTATGACGTGAGTGTAATTCTCCGTTGCGTCATTTTCATCACGGTCAACGGTCAACGATTCCTCATCGATAATGGTTTCTCCGTTTGGCCCGATTCGGACTTGAACATTGTAACGACTGGCGGTTAAACCCTCAGAGTAATCGAAGCCATTACCCGTTTCATCCAACGCAGTCGATGAAGATGCGGCAGGGACGGTAGGGTTTGGAGGCGGCTCTGCAGAACCCTGCTTGTCGGCATTGACTTCCGTCGAATCCCTCTCTTCATCACTTTCCGGGTGCCCATACTTCTTCTTTTCCATCAGAGTCTTCATTCTTGCCCGTCTCTCCCTATTCTGAGCTTTCCAAGCCGCGTGATTGCTTTGAATTTCGGCAGCTTTGCTGCTGACACGTCCCAGTCCTGTATCCCGGCAAAGAACAGCCATAGTCACAACAGTTGGATCGATTTCTTCACCAGGATCAGCATCGGGGTCGAAGGGAGGTAGAGATGGTGACCGCTTTCTTCGCGGGCGAGGTTTGACACTTGAGCTACTCCTCCGCCGTTTGGGGGTCGGGGGTGCAGAGTCAGGTTCTGTTGTACCTTCCTTTTGCGACTTCTTCCGCTTTCGAGTCGCCTTCTGCTCCCCGCTCTCTGTGTGGGAGCCCTTCCTGGTGCGTTTGCCTCGCGTTTTTATAGACTCAGTGCCATTTTGCTCGCCTTTATCCTGCGGCGGTCCTTGCGAGTGTGGTACTCCAGGTGTTTCAGAGGTTACATTTCGTCTGGTGGTTTGTCGCGATGGTTTCACTACGACTTCGGCATCCAAGGTAAATTGCGGAACATTACCAGTACCAGAATTGTGTAAAATGTGCTGAAGTGTTGTCAGCTGCTGGTCAAACGTGCCGAATTCGGGAATTGGAATGACTTGAGCAACTGGAAAAGTGCCGGTCAAGGCAGGATCGATGTAGGTAGGTGGATCTTGCTCATTCAAAAACGATTCTGATACAGGCTGGGAAGAAGGGAAGGCGTCAGACTGATTCACGGAAACGGGCCGACTGCTGCCGACGGGCACGGCTGGAGGAATGGGAGGCGGTCGGTTAAATTGGCTGAAGGAAATTATGGGGGGAATTGAAGAGGATACGCGAGTCGTGGTAGAGGAGACTGCTAAAACTGGAGGTGCTTGAGAGCTGCGGGACGATTGAGAGTAAAGTGTCGGTGCAGAACCAAAGTCGAGTGAATCTTCACGGTTTACAGATGGTGGATTGGACTGGGCTACTGCGGCCAATGGAGACTGAGATATTGATCCAAAGGACGACTGTGTAGGGGCATCTGGTTCTCTGGTGACACTGCGAATATCCTTTTGACTCGAGGGTTCAACGGAGACTGTAGAGCGCGCCCTGGCCTTCGCTGCGGGTCTGAATATTGCTCCTCCTTTTTCTACGGTACTAGTTTGAATAAATGGTGCAGCAGAAAGCAGGTTCGCACTCACGAACTCGGGTCGTCATTTCAGGATACCGCCAAAAGTCATTGAAAGTAAAGGACGTTTTGCTTTGTTAGGCTCACCCCCTTGAGGCTTTTGGCACACAAAGACAAGCAACGCATTCATGAATCGACTTGTCTCTGTCATTGATCTGCCCGTAGGCAGCACACCAGGATGGGAAGTCGAAAAGCAAGATGGCGATGAAGACCTGAAGAGCGTATCGGAAAGGTGCCCCAAATATCTTTGACCGCGTCCAATTCCTCACTATGATGATGTAGTTTTGTTCTCTGCCAGTCTCTTCGCCAATGTTCGTCGCAACCTCTTCCACTCAATTTCACGTATCTGAATTTCATTTTAGCACGAAATCGTTGGCTATCTTTCTTCCCAAAATTCTCCAGCAGATCACGCGGTGGAAAGTCCTCCGACATCAGCCCACCCGCCCACACCATCCAGAGCAGAGGACGATGTGACCTCGAAGTTGGGCCCCACATCTTTCCTGAAACAACATTCTCAGAGGTCCATTATTTCTCTTCTCAGTCTACGACACAGGTTCCTCAATCGTATCAGCCGTATCAATCAACCAGTTCTGGCAATAATTCCTCTTGGACATCTTACGGGAATACCTCTTCTGCAAATGCGCCTCAAGCATCCCCTCAGCCCAATGAGTCCCAATCCTCAGCGCCTTTATTGTCCTCTTTGAGTTCAGTGACAATCATAACCCCAGCCTTGATACACCAAGTCAATTCCGCGGCATCGTCTAACCCAACCCTCGCCAACTTGCTCCAGCTAGCTGCCGCTGGAAAAGCCAGCCCCGATCAGCTGCAGACTTTGGGCCTACTAATACAATCTCTGGCACATTCACCTGCTGTTATGTCGCAAAATGCTATGCCATCGCCGTCGTACCCTCCTGCCCCAACCAAGGAATTCGATCTCGTTTTCGAGTTTCAGGAGACTTCATCGGAGCGGTGGATACTACCAAGAGGTCCAGCACTCTGCGAAAGGAAGATTGATAGCAGCGTGACAGACGCAGCCTACGATATAATCATTACAACATGCCTCGCACCCACATCGGATTCTACGGTAGTAGCAACACCCGTTGAGGACAAGGCAGAAGTCATTACATTTCGGCTGATAAAAGCACCCTTGCTAGTATGGGATATGGTGTCACGCTGGGTAGGTGGTGAAGAAAAGATGAAGGAGAGTCGAGTCATTTTGGATCAATTAGTGCGCCGTTGTCTTAAAACTAATAAAATACCGGCTGATTTCTCTCTCTCAGATGAAGAATAGGCCCCCTAGATCGTACCTTGGACTTCAGCTATCACCAGGATCCCTTTTAACTCAATTACAAAACGTAAGTGTCTACGATGGTCAAGGGCGGATGTCATTGAATTTCCCATCACGTCCATAGGCGAACACATCTCCATACGCGATGAAGTTATTGAAGCCCGGTCAGTCATCTGGGTCCCGCCCAAGACGCAAACCCACACAGCGAAAGCCCTCCACGGTTACGATGCCTGCAATTCCTTCAACAGTCTCATCTCTGCAAGGAATACACCCGAATCCTTTATTATCCGCTCCTTCCACTGCTTCTCCGGTTCCTGCACCGTCACCGGCGCCTGTGCCTGTGCCTGCTCCTGCACCGACCTCTTTGCCTGCACCCGCGCCTCAACCCAAGCCTCTAAAACGACCTCGGGTAACAACACCAAGACCTGTTGTGCAACTTCCTCAAATCAGATGCATGTCTTGTGGTCAAACCGATGTGCCCCTCATTCTCGGTGGAAGTAAGCTTGACATTTCTTCGCTCCTTGTTGTAAGGTTCTCATTCCTCTTTTTCGTCTAGGATTCTGTCGGCCTTGTGTTGATGGAGGAAAAGCCAATCTTGAGATTCCCTCTGTGCGGTACCCGATACAATCCCGCTCGTATTATCCTACTGCCCATTATCCACAATCGATACATCCTCCGCAGCCTTTTGTGCCACCTAGTTCATCGACATACAGGGCCTCCCCACTCGGAACAAACTACGTCGTATCTCCGAATACAACCATTACATCAGTACAGCATGAATCTCAAGAATCAAAAAACTAGCACATATTCATTAACTACTGTATAATTTTTGTATATTCCTTGTATCGATAAATTATGCAAAGTAATGCGAAACCTCGTATTGCACGTGTATCAATCTTAATTGAAAAGTTTTACAGACCACCCTAGCCACCATACCAACGATCCAAGCTGCGTCAATACAAGCAACAGCTCCAATAAGACGGCACACCATTGGATGATAATACCTACCCAAAAGAAGGGTATGGCAATCCATCGAAGGCCGCCGTAATGTATCCACTGAAGACCCCAGTGAATGGACGAAGTCAAGGCGGCGCGGGTCTGAAGGATAGTGACGGCGATGGTCCCGTAAAAGAAGACAACTAATCCTATCCAATGCTTAAAGGATCGAACAGGAACGTGAGTGAGGGGGTATCGTTTGGACTCTCCGGTGAATTCATTCCGATAGAGAGGGACAATTAGGAAGTCTTTGAAATCATCTCCGATGGTTTTTCCGTATGTCCTCCAAAACGGAGTGACCGAGTCAAGTAGGAACGTCAAGGCGTCCATACCAATTTCCCAGAAATGCTGATACTGGTCTTTGTAGCTTTCCTCTAGCGCCACGATTCGAGACAGCTGAGGAATGCAAGTCAGTGCTAGTTCTACAGGATGCAAGAATAGAGCATACCTCTGGATATACAACTGAAGTGTGGGCAACGGTGTCTTTATAATCATTTTTGACTTTCTGATGAGTTTCCTGAACCGTCTTCAACAGCTCGGCCACCTCGTCTGCACTGGAAGCTACAGCAGCCTTATTGACTGCCAAGGTATCCAAAGACTGCCTGAGAACGCGTATGGGATTTTGCAAAACATCCTCTTCAACAACAGAGCCCGTGTCATCCCTGTTGTGGACCAGAAAGCCCTCGAATATTTCACGCTGACGCAAGATGCGTTCATGAATGTCATCAACTGCTCGCCATCCTCGATAGCGACCGGTTTTCGTAGTGACTGCTGAAGGGTCATGACCGAACGTGTCTAACAATTCCGGAGGCAGGCCTTTATAATGGGTATCCAACAGCGTCATAAGACTACTTTGAGTCACGTCGTACTCTTTGACCCCAGTTGCGACACGGTTCAGTAGCTGTCTTATACGTGAGTTCTGTGCTATACTCTCTTCCAGGAGTCTGTGGTCGCTATTCAAGATCTTGGTCGATATGGAAGGCTGAGATATGCTCACTGAGACTTCATCTTGTACTCAAAGGCTAATTGAGCGTCACTTATGTCTTGTTGACGCTTCTTATTTCCATCTGTATCGGAATCTTCAGGAAGCGGTAAAGCTAACGAGCCTCGAGTCTTAGGACCAGTGCGGGTGATATTCGTGGTAGAAGAGCGGCGTGAGTGCATCTGTGGTGTTCTAATCTTCTGCAGCATGCTGGAAGCTCCATCTAAAGACATGGTCTTTGAACTTGCCGGATTTGGTGAAGGCGTTGAAGGTAATCCTAGCTCCTTGGAGTACGCATCCCGTAGTAGTGGTTGATCAAATTTCGGAGAAAGAATGACTGTCTTCTTCATGTTGTCGTCCGACTGTCCAGAGAGAGAGTTGCGAGCAGATGACCCATCGTTGCTGTCATTGAGGGAGAGGTTGTTGTACGTGCGCGGTCGCAAGTGGAAAGGGCCCGAACTTTGGGCTATGGCGCCAAGACTGGTGTGGCCATACTGGCTGCTGAGAACCGAATCCCCACTCCTTCGAGAAGCTACTTCCAGAGAATCACGGACGGGTTCCATGAGAGGCTCAAAGGAGATTCCACCATCGGCGGACTTAATTCTCGTCAAAGAAGGCCCTAACGAATAGTGTGAAGACGCGTGGGAAGAAAGTGGTAGCGCTGTATCGCTTGGGTCAGGAGAAGGTGATGAATAGGGAGAGAAGGTTGTAGAGCCTTCGGGAATGGTAGATATTGAAAAGGTTGGTTCTGGAATAGTAGATGGGAGCGGAATCGACATACGATTGGTGATAGTTGCGGCCGAGCCGTACTCCTCCATTATCAGAGCAGTAAGATGCCAGGGCATGTGAAGCTGCTGAGCCGGTATTTTACGCGTGTCGAGATGCCTAAGCCAGCTAAATGGTTCTGATTGTTCTATGATGGTGCGTGTCATGACGTTAACATCCCCCCACCAGCGTGCAACTTTCAGGATATCATAGGAAACGTCAGGTGAATCTGAAGCTACGGAGTTGTATATCAGGCGGTATTGTCTCTCCAGCTGATTCGCAGTAATGTTTCGTTTGCGTTTGGTCTGCGGGGAAGCGACGGTTTTTATGCGTGAAAGTTTGACTGAGAACATGTCAAATTCAATTAAGAGAGAGAATGATAGATATCTACCTGCGTATTGACTTTCTTGAGCCTCCAAGGCATTTACAGAGATAGGTGGTTCCTTCTCCTTCCCTTTACGTTTGCTCATAGAAAGGGACCATCGTCTCTCCGTCCTGTCTTCACCCTGAAGGGATCCACTCCAGTCTAGTGTTGAGCCATTATCGACAGAAATTGGTATTGGGTGTGACTCAACGTTGACGCGTGCATTGCCCGTCGAAGGACTGAAGTCGATCTCAGAAGTATAGGTTCCACCGACAAAGGGGGGGCCATGAGATGACGGAGAGACAGGAAACGGTCGCGTCGAGGAGCTGGACCATGATGACCCGGAAGGAGTTTTCGCGGGATGCAAGGGTTCTCTGCCAGGGCTCTCTTTCGTACGGGCATCCCGCCGCGCTTTGAGTTTCATTGCTCGCTGAACATCCTGTAAAATTTGCGGGTCTATGCAGGACATCAGAATCTTTTCATTCACGCTGAGACGCTACTTGCCCTCATGTGCTAATATGTGCATGGCAGTTAAATTACCGTTCATGGAAATATATGTAAAGCACGCACATAAATCATACTCGTCCGAAAACGCATTTACTGCCAAATGGCTAGAATCTAAACTAGGTCCTCTGCCAAAGGCCGAAAACCCGCTCCTTTGGGAGGCCGCAGTCCTCCTCGCTCGTGAGCCACTTGAAGACGGGTTTTCGATGTCCATAGAATGTCCCCGCTGTCGTACATCGCCCAGTGGTTTCCTCGGAGGGGTAAGAGGAGGATGATGTCGCATAGAACGGAATTTGGTGCGTGGAAGTTGGTTTGAAGGGTTGTCCGGGGGTAAAAGATCCTGTTCCTCCCTTAAGAACCGAATTCGATTATGACGGGATGCTGAGTCCTTCAAAGAGCCAACTGGGGGTGAATGATGACCAGAAGACCCAGCAGGGGATGTCTGTGCTGTATCTTCCATTCAACCCTGGCCTAAGCAAGACTTGTGTCTTGGTCGTGTAAGTGTGTGATGTGCATTCCAGGCCTCGGTAGCTATGAGCTGGAATGAGGCTGATTTGGGGTACGCCGCAACACACGTGGCTAGGCATCGCTTCGAAGATCATTTTATTTACCTAATTTGATTTTGAGCTCAAAGCATCCTGCAAGTAAAGTATACTCTCGACGCGTAGATGGTACTACATGGAATATATACACTGAGAAACGGTGCAAGGCAATTCACTTGTTATGATAAATCAAACGGTCCCCATCCAGCGTAGCTGTCACACCGATGGCTGCTGCGCGATTATTAATCATCGCAAATAGGGGCGCAACATTACGCAGAATATTTGCGCGGGTGCGGGGCGTTTCCGGAGTCTCATCCACTGAGCCATGCATTTGGGATACATTCGCTGGCCGGCGGGACCTCCTTGAAGAACCAGTGTACTGAGCAGGAGTCCCTACGTATACATTCTGTACAGGGGGAGGCCCCCGGTAGCCTGAATTGTACGACACATGCGCCGAGCTATTCTGGGGCATCAAGTTGAGCGGGCTGGGACGGTGCTTGCGTCGAAGCTCGCCTTCAGAAGCTTCAATGCCGGACTGAGGGAATCGAAAGTGTGCTGACAATCGTACATTGGTTAGCTTATTTAATGTCAATTCACTGATACCGAGGTATTACTTACGCCCTTGAGAGCTGTTGAGTGTTTCAGAAAATGAGCCTGAACTAGAACTATCCTAGATGCAAGAGTTAAACCAGAGACTGAATGGGGAATGCAACGTCGCTTACCGGGGGTCCCCTAGTGATGGAGTATGGGCTAGTAAGACTAGTCGGGACTCTAGAGGGGTACGTGTCTCTGGCGCTGTTGCGGCTGTGACTATACAATGTCCGATTAACGTTCAAGCTTCCAGCACGCGGGGATTCGGTGGCTGGAGTCATCGTAAGCAGTCGCGCACGTCAGAATACACAAAGTGGTACCCACGTCTATCTAGTGGATTAACACTGAACAGTAAGGATTGGGGATAGGTGGATCCGGGTGTCGAAGGAGTGTTGTAACCAGGGCGCTGTGCCCTGCCATGGTGGGGAGAGTGACTGCTGTATATCTGACCTGCAGAGCGAGTATGCGGAGGCATAGAGGAAGAAGAGTAAATGGACATCTTTACAGTGGTTGTGAGGAAGAATATGTAATGTTGTTCAATTGCCCTCATTTATATGAGTTTCGAGCCACCGCGAGAAATGCCACCTCGAGTGACTTGCCACACAAACAAATAACAATGCGATCTGGCGAGTAAAGCAAATTCTGCTCAGACAAATCTTTGTGAAGAGTTACATATGTGGAGCTTCTTTGTCCGCAACAAAGACAGTGGGACAAGCCGCATTCAAAACAGAGAGGCTATTGTACTGCATACCTGGCCCATAAGCAGAAGAAATGCACACGCAAAAGGCGTCCCGTACTCGAAAGAAGTCAAGATTTCATTTATCTGTATGAAATGAAGTCTTTGTACTTCCTGAATTCCGGTGAGAGTGGAGAAAAATTCGATTGGCAAGGCGTGCATTGAATGTCTGTTTCGTCCATCCCTAACCGTAACGAGGAAGCCTGCGAATGTTTGACTTCTTCCTATTTGCAAGAAGACGCAGGAACATGAACGCAGTCAGCGCTGACAATGAATACCTAAAATGAAGGGGCTGATTAGGAGGCAGATAGATGATTATTTCTATCACGCACCAAGTTATCACATAAGATAGATGAGAGTTTCTGAGATCCACTGTCGGAGGTCGCCCAACAGGGATGCCGTGGTCAATGCAGTACGAAGCTTGTCCTGCATGTCCCTCTAATAAGAATTAGTAGAGCACATAGAATAAGGCTCGGTTCGACACACCGAATATTTGTTCCAAATAAACGGGTTGCACGTTTGATTGCTTGCCACCTGCATATTCAGTCATTGCATTCACATCGTACCAGTACCATATTCCTTCCTCGGGGTGGTTGTCGGGAGTAAACACATTGCGAGGTTGGGAAGTACGAAGCATTCCAAAGACCTCTACCTCTTCCTCCGGACGGTCCCACGAATGGTTTTCTGCGTGCTCCTGAGATAGGAAGCCACGATTTACTAAAATGGTCGACCCGTCTTCACGAATCAAGGGAGTGACGAGATGAACACCAACGACACCCTCACGGACGCGAAGAGGGAACAGCATAGTGTGAGCGTGGTCCCATTTGCCTCTGACCACTACCCTGCGCCAGATAAACTCGGGAATGACTGATAAACTAGTGCGGAGTTGAACGTGGCTGTCGAAATGAAGGGCAAAACGCATACTTGATTTTCTTCGGTAAAGACAACGGCTGTAGCTGTAATTTTTCTTGCAGTTCGTCTATTAGATTGATTTTCCACTGCAACCGCTGCATCTGCCATGTGCCCAGACCAAAACAGAAGACTGGAATAAAACCGACAACGACCACCGTGGGTGTGATCCATCGTTCCTTCCGTGGTTTATACAGAGCAGGAACTGATGCAGTCTTGTGTGAAAATAGCCCGGAAAACAGCCATCGTACTTGAGAATTCGACGTAAAGGATGGTGGTCTGAAGCGGGCGCGTTGGCGAAACAAGCGGGACATGACTGTTCACACGCAGCAGCACCAACACAGCATTTCCTTCCTTTCCGCAACCATCATCCGGCAGTAATGTTCGTTCATGAGATTCGCTCCTATAGCTGGGACTCTAACAGTATAACACAGGTATGGTCGAAATTCCCGCCAGGGCGGGTTCGACATTGAGGAGGAGATACATTATCCTACTAGACCTGTTGACAAAGACAAGGCCGAACAAGAACTCGTCGTAAATATCAAGAAAGCTACTAGCCCAGAAGAAACTGCTCCCAAGCAGAAACATGTTCGAAGTGCGTCGGTATTATCAGCTCGTACGAATACGGTCTTACAGGAGGCTTAGAATGCATCGTATTCACATGGGACTATCATTCGTCGATCTCGTTTTGGAGCGGCCTGCGCGTGCAACCTATTCTTTCTGACGAAGTTCAGACATTCAAAGCACTGATAACTGTTCATAAAGTTCTCCAAGAGGGACATCCAAATGTACGCTACAGTTCGCCTTGATTTGCGTATACGTTCCTAATGACCACAGACCATCAAAGAAGCGCATGGGCAAACATCATGGCTGGAAACGTGTTCTAGGACCGTTGGTAATGACGGAATGAGAGGTATGTCATCTTCAAGTTACTATACTGTCGCTCATAGGGAACAGGATACGGGCCGCTAATCAGAACCTACGTTCAGTTCATCCTGGCTAAATTGCGTTTCCACCGACTTCGACCAGAATTCAACGGTCTCTTTGAGTACGAGGAATACGTCACACTGAAAGGCATCGATGATCCCAATGAAGGGTGCGTAATCAATCCTCACTATGAATTTGTCCATTCAATGATTGTCTTAGTTATGAAACCATTTCCGACTTGATGGGTCTACAGGAACAAATTGATTCCTTCCAGAAAATGATCTTCTCGCATTTCCGCCATTCAACGAACAATGAATGCCGCATATCCGCCTTGGTACCACTAGTCAAAGAGAGTTGGGGTATCTATCGTTTCATCACAAGCATGATGCGAGCAATGTATAGACGTGAGATCCCCGTTTTAATCGCCGGTTGGGTTTTCAACTTTATACACAGGGACGAACGATGTCGATGCTCTGGAACCTCTTAAGGAACGGTACACTCAACAACATTACAATCTACGAAAGTTTTACTTCGAGTGTTCCAATCTCAAGTATCTCACCGGTCTCATCAACGTGCCAAAATTGGGTCACGTATGTATTGATTTTTTTGTTACCTTGTACCATATAACATCTATGATATATTAGGAACCACCCAACCTGCTAGACACCGGGGATGCTCCTGATCTCCCTGCTCGTCCCAAGACAGCTGCCAAATCCCCTTCACCTCCTCCTGCCGTACCATCACCTAGTGACATGAACGAGCAAGCCAAGATGCTCAAGCAATACGAGGAGCAGCAAGCTCTCCTCCAAGCAGCTCGGGAGGCGGAGGAGCGCCGACGTCAAGAGCTAGAACAACAACAAGCTCTGGAATTTGAACAGAGACAGCGAGATCAGGCTGAAGCGCAACGCTTAGCTCAGGAACAGCTCATGCTTCAACAACAGCAGATGTATAACAGTCAAGCTGCACAGCAAGCAGGTGAACTAGAGCGCCAGCTTCTTGCTATGAGAGGTCAGTATGAACGAGACCAGATCTTCTTGGAACAGTATGATCGGGTAAGTTCTTACATTATCGGATCTGTGTCTCCCATTTAACCACAGATTTTAGCGGGTGAAAGCATTAGAGGCCGAATTGAACGGCGTAACCTCCAATATTAACTCACAGATGGCATCGAAGGACGAACTGATCAAACAACTGCAAGATCAGGTGACTCTGTGGCGCAACAAATACGAAGCACTTGCGAAGCTATATAGCCAACTTCGTACTGAGCATTTGGATATGCTCTCCAAATTCAAGCAATTGCAATTGAAAGCGAATTCTGCTCAAGAAGCCGTTGATCGCATGGAGCGCATGGAGAGAGATTTGAAGGCAAAAAATTTGGAGTTGGCCGATATGCTGCGTGAGCGTGACCGCGCAAGGTTCGAGTTGGACCGCGCGAAGTCATCAACCAAGGAGGATATCGATCGTTTGCGTCGCGAACTCAATTTCGCCAATGAGCGCGCAGAGGACGCGTCGCGTTCAAAGAATTCAGAAGTCACCTCGGTCCTTGCTAAGTATAACAGACAGCTTTCTGAGCTGGAGGACTCCTTACGTGTAGGTTATTCTTCGATGTGTGCCTGAGATATATTCATGTTTTGCAGAACAAACAAATTCAAATTGACGACCTCCTAACAAAACTTCAAAATTCTAATGATGACATTGAACATTTACGCGAGGAAAAGGATCAAGAGATTATGATCCTACAGGAGAGTGTCGATAGCACTCTTCAGCAACTCAACGATGCGCAACAGGTATATTACCAGTCTTCCAGTGCCTTCAGAACACCGTTAACGTCATACCAGGATCAGGGCGAAGTCAGCCGGGGTCTGGATGCCCAAATTGACACTTTGATTTTGGATAACAGGAAGAAATTAAACGAGATCATTGGTTAGCTTCTCTTCTCATATCGCTCTGATCGCTGTTCTAATGTTTATGTTCAGATTCTATCCTGAAAGCTTGTGTCTCGAAGGTGGACGAATCTATCTATGAGCTAGAGTCCCCGACTCAGGCAGGCAACCTCAATTCAACACCGGAGTATACACTGTCCATGATCGAAAAGGCGACCAACAACGCCATGGAGTTTGCGACAGTGTACAATCTGTACCTCGGAGAAGAAGCTGGAGGTGAACACGTGGAGGTTATCAAGACCGCAAACGAACTTGCTCAATCTATTGCCGATGTTTTGATCAACAGTAAAGGCATCACACGACTGGCCAGCGATGATGACGCATCCGACAGGATCATTAACGTCGCCAAAGCTGCTGGAGATGTTGGCCTTCGTTTCTTCATGAACCTGCAGTCTTACAAACTTGATCTTCTGCAACCCAATCAACGAAAAGACGTTGTCATGCGCAACAACAGCGAGGCCCGTGGAGCACTCATGAAGTTGTCAGAAATTGTCGACAAGCTCATTCCCAAGGGCAAGATTGGTGCATTAGATCCTGCTAAAGGAGATATTGGAGATATCGTCGAGCAGGAAATGATGGGCGCGGCTAAAGCAATCGAGCTTGCGACGCAGCGCTTACAGGAGCTCATGGCCCGACCTCGTGATTCCTCCCGATTCAGTGCCGTTGACTTACAAGTGCATGACTCCATCTTATCGGCTGCTATGGCCATCACCAATGCGATTACGCGTCTCATCCGAGCCGCAACTGAGTCGCAGCAAGAGATCGTAGCACAGGGTAAAGGGTCGAGCACTTCACAACAGTTTTACAAGCGGAACAATCGGTGGACGGAAGGTCTTATCTCTGCTGCCAAAGCTGTTGCATTCGCGACGAATCTCCTTATCGAAAGCGCTGATGGAGTACTTTCGGGAACGCATTCATTGGAACAGCTTATCGTTGCTTCCAACGAGGTAGCTGCTGCGACTGCCCAGCTCGTCGCGGCTTCTCGCGTGAAAGCAAATTTGATGTCGAAGACTCAAGAGCGTCTTGAATTGGCCGCCAAAGCAGTTAGTGAGGCTTGCAAGGCCCTTGTCCGTCAAGTTAAAGCTGTATCGGCTCAGCAGATAGAGCAAGAAGATATCAACTACAAGGATATGGCTGTCTTAGAGTTCAAGAGGCGGGAGATGGAACAACAGGTGGAGATTCTCAAATTGGAGAAGGAGCTCGGTGGGGCGAGACATCGTTTGGGCGCTATGAGAAGGGCAGGATATCATACAGATGAGACGGATTGATTAAGTTTTGTCAAGGTACCACATCTTTTACATGTAATACTTCTAACACGGAATACCATCACTTTTGAACACTTGCTTGAGGTGGGAAGGAAAATGTGCAGTACCAGGCACCGGCCACGGATGTATGATAAGAAAAAAAGGTTGGAAATACACAAAGGAATGTAAAGGAAGGCGGTGTACGAATGTGTAACCTGGAAGGGTTGTTGCAGCTATATTAACACAATAGGATGGAAAGCAGACGAAAAACGGTAAAAATCACACGCTTAAGGTATCGTATGTAGCAAATAATAACATAAAGATAGGATTTGTACGCATCCGTTGTTGAGAAAAAGAATAAGGTGTCGCTATAGGTCATCACCACGCGAGCTGTCAAATGACTCTCGCGCGAGATCGAGGAAGCTATCGTGTATTTGTTGTTGCTTCGCTTTCACCTTTGGGGGGGGCTCCTGCTGTGTAACACGCTGGTGATCTCTGTCGAATTCATCATCTATATCCAAAAAGGATGGTTTCCTGATCATCATGTTCCGCCGGAGATTGGTCTCAACCGATACCTTCCTGCGCACCTTTGTGCGCGGAGGGGGAGATAAGGGCTTGATTCCATTGTCATGGTGAGCGGGTGAAGTTTGGGGGCGAGAGCGGCGAGGTGGGAGAGGGAGACTGATGTGATGTGGATCAGATGGTAAAGGAGGTGAGAAAAAGGAATTCGAAGTTATAGATGAAGGGTGAGTGCGTTGTGTCGATGGGTTCGAATATAGAGATGGGACAGATATGCCTAAATTTGGACCGGCGTCAAGAGAGAACGGCGCTGAAAGACCTTCTGGTATGGAATTGCAGTCGTCGTCTGCACCAGTAGAAGAAGATACTACGGAGTAGCCACGCTGTCGCGACCGTTTACTGGAATTGAGGGCATCTTGTATATTTGCTTCTACTTCTAGGAGCTCGGCTGGTGACAGTATTGACTGAGGGACGTATTCATGCTTCGGACTACTGGGAACGTCTGGGGTGCTTTCATCCCAAAAAGAGGACGATGGTGATAAAGTCGTCTGTGACAACAAACTACTGCCACCGACACGATCAGACTCGACAGGAAGACTGAAAACAGATCGTTTGTCTTCTTCAGGCGAGAGTGCCTGCGACGCAGAATGCCTCCCAAAGTGTGAGCCCGAAAATAGCCTTTTTCTCCCACCAGTAGCGGATCCTCCGCTCGAACTTCCACGCTTATCGGAAATGGAAGTGGCATCACCTGCAGAATTTGAAGCAGTAGTAGGAGCAACTGAGTTGTTGTGGCGGAGGGGCAAAGGCAGTGGCGGGATCATGGGAAGGCGGGCGTGATGGAATGATCTCTGTTTCCGTGGTGCCTTCTCAACCCCAGGGTCAGCTACAGTAGTGAGCGGTGCTGGCGACCCGCCGGAGCTGCCCCTCTTCGTCAGGGACTGATGAGATATCGACTTCTTAAGGGTGCGGCTTGCTTTAGGTGAAGGCAACGGGGACTTGTCGAACTCGGAGGAGGTATCCCTGTGCGACCTATCCTCGCGTGGAATGTAATGTTGGTTGGCCATGTACGGTTCCCTCGTCGAAGAAGTGAAAGAGGAAGATGCAGAGCCTCCTGATACGTCAGGCGACAATACTACATCGACATCGTCGTCGACTATGGGCACAGGAGGGGGAAGAGGTAGTCGCTGAGTAGGGGGTGCGCTCGGCGGTAATCCCATTCGTTGGATGGAGGCCTGACGTACGATAACACGAGGAGAAGAAGTCGAAGCTTTATCTGGAGACTGCGCAGAGTCCCGGCGAAGAAAGTTAGGTGGATGAATGCCACCACTGTCCGTTAGGCCCCGAGCTCGAAGCGAAGGTCTTGTTACATGTGAGGCGTCGGGTTGGCTTAATCGGTTTTTGTCTGTTAGAGTGACTGATGAGGAGTTCTTGGTGATTGGCATTCCGGAAGATGGCAGGGTTTCCCATGCTGCATCCCTGACATACCGGGAGACTTCTGCAGGAATCACAGACGAAGGCATGGATCCATTGCGACGCAAATCACCTCCCGATATCCTACGTTAAAATGAACACCAGGTACAACGAGAGAAGAATGCGTGAGACGTACTTGGACGTAAGTTTTCGCCGTGTAGGTATATCTGGCGACGACGCCGTACGGGAAGTTGGACTAAACGACGGAGAATCGCCGTAGTAGTTCGACTGAGATGAGGACGAAGCATAAGATCCACGCTTGATCCCCACGTCACTCCGTTTGGAGTATTCTATGATGGAGGAATTTGAGTAAACCGAGAGACGGTTCGGGTCTAAAGGAGAGTGAGGTATGAATATACCATGGGAGGCAAAAGGATCTGTGTCCGACAGGGTCAGTAATGACTGGTGGTGCATTTCGCGATTACTGTCGACTGGGGTGCGGGGTTCTGATGATTCTGCCTGCGAGAGAGTGGACGAAACAGATTTGGAAGGGGGCCGAGTGTACTGGACGTTCTGAGACTTTGATCGTCCCAGATCCGACGGTGAGACCGTAGAGAGGACTGGTCTGGAGGGTGGTAAAGGAGGGTCTTGTATGGCCAAGGAAGGGTGCTTCTTGGACTTGAAAACAGAAGTCAGAGAATTAAACTTGCTAGTGGAAGATTTGGTAGAAGACGTCGAGCTTCCCGGGGTAAAATCCTGGGGAATGTCCTTGGGCTGGGCAGGATACTTGGCGTGCTTTGAGGACCACCAACTTCGTGAAGCCTGGTCATGGCGCGAGACAGCGGACGACATGGAAGGTTAAGGGTGGATAAAAGATAGGAACAACGAAAGCAAGGCAGGAAAATACTGAGAAGGACTGGGGGTGTAAAGGGCTGACCTGGCTTTGTGAGCGCAGGAGCAAATATCGGCAAAGTCAGAACATGGACGGTGTCGTCGTCGTCGTTAGCAAAAAGAGTTTAGCGTCTGGACTGGTCGAATTGTTTTCTAACACGTTCTGATCCTGCCGTAAAAGCAATCGGTCTCCTGGAAACGTCCGCATCTGAAAAAGGTAATTTTACGTCTCCTTCTGGCCATCAGGCGAATCATTCGGGATTCTGTCCGGCGGTCCCTAAGCTGCTCGGAGGCAGAAAAAATATGTATTGAGAAGATTCCGTCTATCGATTTTCGTCAAATTGACTCGTCTATAGCCCTCTTCTCACGGCGTCCATCATACCCAAATAATATAAAGTTATCCCACCGGGTGGGGCTGTGTGTGGAACTATCATCATCTTTTCTCGGGAAAACATAATAGTCCGCGCCCTGAATCCATCTGAGCGGCATGATCGCTGAGGTTGAATACGCGCCAACTTGGCAAATCCCGCAAGGAACTCCAAGGGCCACCCTGACTCGGCTATGTGCCGCGTCAAATATATATAAGTCGTTATCGAAAGACTTATCGTACGTGTACAAACCTCTAACCCAGCTCCGCCCATACATCTTCAGTATCTCTATCTCGTGCAGCTTCCGCAGCTCGAGGCATGGCAGATATGGCAGAATTGCTACCTTGCGGTCGTTGCCCTGAACCCGCATCGAATAATACAGGGTTTCGCACTAGTGGTCGGCCAAGTTCAGCGCCTTCCTCCTCATCACTGTCAATATCAATATCAAGGTTGTAACGCCGTGCAGCATTGATGTCAATGGGCTTCGGCCGCGAGAATATAGACTGCCCCGATCTTTGGTAGGAACGACATCAGGATCAAAATGATGGAATTTTCAATAAACATACTGTCTCATGACCGCAGCAAGACGACTGAATTGAAGAACATTGCGAGCAACGAGTAGCAGCGTGTCTAGGATTTCTTCCTCTTTGCTAGTAGACCCACACGATGAGGCAAATGCGAGGACTAGCAAAGTAAGAGCGCAGAAGACGGTGAGAATGAGATCTACAACATTGAATGGCGATTTCCAAAATTGCTGGCATCATGATGTTTGTGAGTACAGACATTAGGAGACAGATGCATCATGCTCACACGTCCAAATGCAACAAATCGTACACCGACTTCAAGTATCATCGCCACGTTGATGATAATTTCAAGAATATAGAAGGGGAGACCGGGACACCCGTCTACGAGGCTAAGCACCACTGTTGTCACCGACAACGCGGCCATTCCAAGATACAGAATGATATATGTCCGCGAGTGAACAAATCTGTTGGCCAGTCCTTTAGTTATTTCTTGGCGCGTCAGAGCGTAGATGGAACGAGTTGGTCTGTGAACAGCTGTTGGATCATGACAAGCAACAGTAAGAGGCAGTATGCTTACTCAGACCGCAAAGGTGTATTAACATCGTCGGCGTCACGATTAAATGATTCATTTTCCTCGTATTCGATGTCGTCCTGAATGTCCGCGGGTGGAGACATGGTGAATGTCAGGTCGAGAAAGGAACGATGACGGCCGGCATTGCGGAGAAGCAGGATTCTGGCAAGCACGTGCAAACAACAGGCACCCCTTAGTTGGTTCCTCCTTTGTCGCATTCAAGGCTTGCGTCTACACACCCTGCTTTACACTCATTCATCCAATACTTCCTCAAAATGGGTGGCGGCGACTTGAACATGAAGAAGTCCTGGCACCCGCTCCTGTTGAAGAATCAGGAGCGGGTCTGGCTTGAGGAAAAGAAAGCTGTGAGTCAACTTCATACATTTTGCTAGTTTACGAGTCTGACATAGCACCGTCCTTATTAGCTCGAAGAGAAGAAGAAATTGGATCAACTCCGCAAGGAAAAAGAAGAAGAGCGGCAACTTCAAGAACTACAGCGACTTCAAGAGGAGAAAACAGGGAAGAAACGAACGGAGAAACTTGAATGGATGTACACGACTCCGGCAACGGGCAGCAGTCAAAATCCAAATGATCTGGAGGATTATCTTCTTGGGAAGAAGAGGGTGGACAAGATCTTAACGGCAGACGAAAATGCCAAGGTTCGTTCACTTCATACAGCTGCTGAATCTGTAATCTAACTACTCTGAATAGCTGGGTGCCTCTCACAAGAACTTCATCGCCGTCCAGAATGCCAACAACGCTCGCGACATTGCTGCGAAAATTCGCGAAGACCCTCTACTTGCCATCAAACAGCAGGAGCAAGCGGCTTATGAGGCGCTCATGGCTAACCCACTTCGCCTCAGGGAGATGCAAGAACGCAATGGTATCAAGCCAAAAAAAGACAAGAAGCAGAAGAAATTGGAGAAAGAGGAAAAGAAACGATTGAAGCTGGAGCGTAAGCAGAGACGGGACAAATACTCCCGCTCACCGAGTCCCTTGAACGATCGCTACAGGTCGAGGTCTCGCTCTCCGAATCGTTATAGTCGATCCCGATACTCCCGTAGTCAAAGTCCTTTTGATCGACGTTCCTCACCATTGCCCTCACGCTCTCGCTACGGTGACCCGAGCAGCAGCGAAGATGAATATCCTTCACGATGTCATACTGGCCGCAGTCCTTCCCCGTCGTATCACCGCCGTTCCAATAGCCCCCCTCTCGACTCGCGTCGGCGTCGCCATGACGAACCTTCTCGAGCCGACAAGCGCCGTCCCATATCTTATGATAGATCCGAAGAATATGGAAAACGTGCGCGCAGTCTGAGTAGGGAGAGATACGATCATCATATTCCTGCCAAACGAATACGCACAAGTCCGCCCCCTGTCCGTTTATCTGATAACCGTGTTGCTGAAGACCGCGCGGCTCGACTGGCCGCCATGACCGCTGATGCCACTACTATGAGTAGTGAGCGGAAAGAGCGTCTAGCGCAAATGTTGGAGAAGGAGAAGGCTGACCATGCTGCAGAGGAGCAGGCTAGGGCCAAGTCGAAGGGCATGGGAGGCTTCTTGAGCCAGGAGTCGAAGAAGGTATTCGGTGGTTCGGGTGGTCTGGAGGATAGGATCAGAAGGGGCCGTGGCGGTATGGTTGTTGATGCCGACTAAATTATACTCTACGTTCTGTGGTTGGTGTATGATTTAAGCTATCCCCATCATGTACAAATCAACGGACTGTTAATCCTCGTGAGATTCACGGTGCAAAAACCATCAGACGCGACAACTGATCAGCGCTTCGGTTGGCAAGTCTCTTTCATTTTATATTTGTGGGACTCACATCTACAGATAATAGGTACTGGTAAGAATTAGTTATATGCATTGGAGGGATAAATGTACAGTGAAAATAAAGCTGTTAACTACGACAAGATGTAACGATACATTTGACAACGATATGATCCAAGAAAAGATGTGCGATAAGGAATTTTTACCTCCTCAGGGAGCAAGAAATTTTTGGGAGGACAGACGGCTTAGTCCAAACGAGAGAGGCGAAGACGGCGGGTTACAGCAAGGGCTAGCTCCTTGTCAGATAAATGAGCATATATGCCATGGGTAAGATGGATAACAAACTAACAATGACTAGGACCGACAGACGCCTAACACGACCACGATGGGGCTGAACAGCCCCAGGCTCCGGATTTGCTTGAAGGGCTTCATTGAGAGCCATTTCTTCCTCAGTGGGGTGAGGCTGTAATGGCCATCAAACCAGGCGCATCCGCCAACATATGATCACTCACGAGGGCTACAGTGAAAAAGACGCGGTCGTCCCAATCAATATTGCCGTTGCGAGTAGTGTTCTGCGTAACTCTAGCTAAGAATAACTAAGTTCATAGGAATTGTGCTCACCATTAAAGGATGGCGTCGAGCAGCATAGGCATGTCCATAAGGCTCGTATCGAAAGACGAGCGATGGCAGAGGAACGTGTTGATAGTATATGGTAGCACTCGTGGGGATCGTCTCAGCTTGAAGGAAAACTGAATGCATAGAAGGGAAGTGGCGGTCACGGAGGCGGGATGGAGGCATAAGAATGAAAAGAGCAGAAAGAGCGTGGTGAGAGAGAGAAGAGAAGAGATATAGCTACCCTGGCCGGGTTCCGTAGCTTTTAAAGTGCGCCTGGGCTTCGATATCGGGAACCGAATCCGTACTGAGCCAGTGAGTTACCCAGTATGTTTGACATAAACATCGAAATGACATAACGGGAATTTGGAGCACAAATAGGTGTTCTCACAGTGTTGTCATGCCTGCTCTCCAAAAAGCCCGACGAGAATGGTCCAGTCTTAATGAATTATCCGCCATACAGTGTATCGTCCCCCAACAATCCTAGAACATGGCGGCGCGTAGTTCCAGGTACCGCTCCTTGAACCCGAGACTGTGGACCAGTATACCGAGTTGCTGGAAACTTGAATGACGGCTTTGACGGCCGGCGACGGGTCTTCTCCCATTGTTCAGACTGCTCTCTTGTCATCTCATCTGCCTCCCTCTTAGTTATTACGCGTATATTCCAAATTCTGTGCCACCAGTGACTGAATGTCACCAACGGAGGCAAATTTCGACAATTTATGTGACGATGCTTTCGTTACGTAATAGTCACATCTGTGACCGCGCGTGAGTCATGTACCTGCTAACGCGGAACACGACAACTCACACCATGCTCCCACTGTAATTTCTAACAGTCCTGTGTACCGTCATCCATGGCTGCCACATCATGATTAAGGTAAACCCCGCGTGCTTCCAGAATACTTCAAAGACCATCAATAGTTGCAAGACCTGTGTGGACGTTAAGGAACCGCTGATGCCAGCTAGTCAAAAGCAATCTTCAAGAGAGCCTGAAGAACTTGAAGACCTACCTGCGCACATTATATCCAAACACCACGCCCCCGACCCAATTCAAACATATTGCCCTGTTGCGACTGCCTGGAAACTTGATTCTCTTGAGACTACTGAGCGGATTTGATGACACAAAGGACTGGAAGGCCCAATGACAAGCCAGCAAGACAACTGTTCACTGTTATATCTTGAAGTTCAAAGGCCCCCCTTTTCAATTTTGGCGTCCCAGATTCACCAAATGACGACTCCAGGCATTATTCTAGTTCCATGCCTCCGTCCGCGCGACGGAAGGCTTGTGAGAGATTTTGGTGCTGTTCAGAAGCTTCGGAACGATGATGCCTATGATTGCACAAGACCTGCTGCACAAAGAACGAAAAAAGGCACTACGAGAATAAATTTCGAGAAAACTGGCCATTTAGCTATTTCTTTGCAAGAGAACCAAGATACTGCCCTGAAGCCTTGCTAGTACAACATTGGATGCATTGTCCACATCAAGAGCGCAGTCTCGACGATGCAGGCAAGGATGATGGTGGTTTGATTTTTGTGTCCACTGACGGATGTCGCACAAACAAACTGCCGCTTTCCGATTACCCTTGTTCTGTTGCCGGGCACCCCAAAATGCGCAAAGACTCCTCCGGTCTACTTTTCTCTTGGTCTGCACTCTGCTATGTACTGGCATTTCCTTGCGAAATTTTATCTCGATTTTTGTACCTCTCACAGACAGTCTTGGGCAACAACAGTCACTATCGGACTGTTGACCCTACACTACTCCTATATTCTGGTTACATATCTTCCAGGTAAGCTTCCGGATTCGATAATTCTTTTTTGCCACGGTTGGATTTAATTCCTGGGCCGTTGCCGTGCTCCGTCACTCCTAAACTGGATTTTCCGGTGGCACCTACGAAGTACGCCGTCGACAACGGTCACAAGCTCACCAGAAGGTATTCTCTATCCTCTTAGCACTCTCGCAACAGTTGTGGTCGACGACTGGATGAACCAAGACTGATATCCGACATCTAGGATCTGTAATTGCATAAATTCGCTCAGGTACGCTCTTCACTTCGTTATCTCGACAAGTTAATCACTGCTCAACTTCATTTTAGATCGGAACTCCCAATGATCTGGGTCACGGCATAGAGCGACATCACAAAGCTTGCTCTCTCACTTATCAGACCGCTCCAGCGACCTGACCTTTGCGCTAAACAGTGCGGTGGCTGTATGCGTGCCCTTGCATTCAGTAACAAGACATTTCCGAAAACTTGTACAATAAAAACGAAAGTCGTTGCAAAATCTATGGTTCTAGCTTCGAACGATTTTGATGCTACGCCTCCCAATGGGTTAATCCTCCGAGTCGGTAGTAGACATGGACGACGAATACGACGAATATGTGGAATCTGTGGCAATCGACGAAGAGGCGCTTGATAGCATAGTGCATAACGGAGGACAAGGAGGAATGAAGTTATTGCGACCATGAACGAATGTCGACGATCCCAGAAGTCTTGACGCGCTTTCGCCTAGTTGCTCAATCAGCGACTGGTGGTAGGACATCAGCGTTATCTTAGCCACAATCTACCATGTTCGCTGTAAGTCTGACGCCTTTGATACAGTGTCATCGCTTACCGTCTGGCTCTCTTCAGTTTCTGGGATCTCCAATTCGATAGGCGCCGCCGACAAAACCTCCCACGTCCAAAGTAAATCAAACGAATTTCTGTCGGTCCCGCCTTTGAGCTGTGCTACCATGGGGTACACCATTCCGGCCTGAAAATCGCCGTTAGCGATTTCGTTGCAGAGCGTCCAAGAGTATGCAGACTCGCCTTTCGTGGGCGATCTGCTGGTGGCTTTTGAAGAACATCACAAAAGCGAATGGTAGCAATGGATGACATTGAAGTAGTGATGTTTTATAGAGAGCGTTGGATTGATAGAAAGCAGATGGTGTGGTGGTGGCAGAAAGCACAATGGAAAGTTGTGTTCCGATCTGGCTCTGTTTTATGGCTGCTACTGGTGGATCATACATTTGATTGTTTCTTGACTAAAAATAGAGGTGATGTCATCTATAGCCAATCGTCACATTTGATAGTCGGAAAGTTGCACGGTTGGGCAGACGCGCAACGTCCGTTTCGAAATACGAGCTGCGCGAGCTTAGAGCCTTTCTGGGGTTCGTCTATATTATACCCTGCTATTCTATTTTTGACAGATACGTAGGCATGTTTTCAAGGCAACTTCCTCCTGAAACCCAGGTATAAATTTCGAGCCTTTCAAAATCGGCCTTTTCATCACGCTAAACTGGGTTGATCGTTTGGGGGGGTTCTTCAGTTTCCTATGAACAGAGTTGCTTATTCTAATCATCTCTGATCAGACCTCGATTCAGGTTTGTTGGAATTGTTGACCTATACAATCAATATACAATTCACCATACATTGTGGATCGAGAGTGTTCCGCTTATTTCGTTCTTCCGATCACTATATGCACATAATCTTTTTAGACCTCGACAACAAGTACTTAATTAAGTAGGTTGCGAATTGTTGCTCATAAATATGCGCGAAGTGCCGCCGGTATTTCCCGTTCCAGGGCCGGCTCTGCAGTCATTATTTAATGCAGCAAATTATTTTCCAGGTTCTACTACCTAGTCTTTTCCCATTTTTTCGTGCCTTCATCTTCGAAGTTCGCTAATGCCATTGTTCGCTACTGTGCGAAGACAGCTAACTACTAGACTACAACCTACTGCGGCAATCAACGTACAAGGTTTGATGTTAGAATGATCATCATTGCCTGATCTTCCATCTTGTGCTCTACAAAGTCGCCTGTTCCTCATCGAGTCATCGAATCTCCTACCCTATCATGGACGTCACAAACGCAGAGACTGAGCTGGTTGAGTCTTTAACTGGCATATCCGATGGCAATGTTGATATCAACGAGGGCGAGGGTGTTGAATCAAAGAATGCGGAACCGAAGCCAATGGAAGAGATTATAGAGGGGCAAATATTCCTCAGAACGTGTGTTCCTATTCACATCGTGGTACCATGACTCTCATTCGTCCCTAGTCTTGATGAAGCCATGTCCGAAGATCTGCGCCAAAAGCATCACATCACGCACGCCCTTACTCTTTGCAACACCTATTTCCAACCTGAACAACGCCATGATCTTGTTCTTGTCGTACGTCAAGACAGGGATGAAGACTTCTATTCGCACTTCTATAAAGCCGTTGACTATATCCACAGTGCATTAATGAGGCAGGGCAAGGTGCTTATTCACTGTGTCCTCGACACCTCGAGAGGCACAATGATTGTGGCGGCATATCGTACGTCTCCTGGTCTGCCCACTATCATTCATATCTGTTCAGGTTGACTTTTACTAGTCGTTCATACACGTAATATGACAGTAGATGAAGCAATGGCATATATTCGACAACGTTGGCGCCTGCTGTCTGGAAACACGTTCCTTTCGCTAACCTGACTTTAGGAGGAGAATACATCGTGCCCCACGACAGTTTCATAAGGCAGCTGAGAATTTACGAATGCTCTCACAACCCCAACCCCGACAACCCCAACTATGTTACATGGAAGTCCAAACGAGAAAAGAGTGTAGAGACATATCTCTTTCTGGACAAAATATACTTAAGAGGGTAAGTAAAACCAATTGTTGCGTTCAATCTTCTCATACGTGACGCTGGGTTCTCACTGCGTTCAAGTTCCTTTCTCCCTGACGAGGATGAAGTTGAAGCGAAGATCAAGACGATGAAGGTTACCCATCTGCTCACAACCGTTTCGCAACGCGGTCTAAGCATGGATTCCAAGTTCTATGTCATTGATACGCAGCAGATACATAAAGCTGCTCAGTTCATACACTCGGCCCTCGAAGCTAAAGGGACTGTACTGATTTACTACCCTGGAGAATCGGTGGGCTGGTGTATCGTATGCACTTATTGTGAGTCTGTTGACACAACGAATAGCTATATCCAGTTCCGCATACTGACACCAAACACAGTGATGGCATATACAAACTCTGACAATTCGGAAATGGTCTATGCCACCATGGACGCCGGACTGGTCAGCAATGTATTCGAGGGCGAGTGGAAGCCTGTCAATCGCCCACCACGAATTGTTGTAACCGGAACTGAGTATCCTGACGCTACTGAGTCGAGGGCCTTGGGCACCAAGGAGAGAGAAGTGGCGAAAGTCGCCAATAGTCAAGCATCGGCTGTTGGTGTGAATGAATCGCTAAACCACCAGGGGGTCGAAGAAGATCAGAATGGTAATTTCTACCTCATTTCTTTACGTTCGATCATGATGTCTAAGAATTTCTTCCTTAGTCTCAAAAGCCGGGAAGACCAAGTTTTCTAAAAAGGTCAAAACCTGGTTTGGCCACGGACGTAGCAGCTCAAACAGTGGGAAAGAGGGATAATGCCGAGACAGCTATGGGTGCGGATTGTCAGGATCCAACTATCTATCGAATCAAAAAGTCAAACGTGGCGTGTCGTGCCATATAACACACCAAATAAACGCATCTAGTGCACTATGTGACAATTGTTTCAGTCTTTTTTCTTTCTGAAAATGAGCTAACTGCGAATCTATAGTCTTATAAGCTATGTCAACGATCTCCTAGCCACATTTTCAGCCAGCACGCTCAAAATTTCTTATGAGATTAGTTTTCAGTTCTTCTTACGCTTGTTCTGCTTTCGTGCGAACCTAAAGGCGTTCCGCAGTATCTCATTGTGCTCGTCGCTGCAATTGAATAATTGTGCAGTATGCAAGGTTTGCACCCTCTCTTACTATCTCCATATATCTCATATGTTCTCCCCACCTGTTGTCAAGAGAATTTCCTTGAAGTCTTTTACGCAGGGTGCGCACATCTGAATTCAATTCGTATTTGAGATGATGCGCGCAAATCTTTCGTTGGCGGTAAATTGACGGGTATATTTAACGGCCCAGATTGGGGTTCAGACGGAAAATCCATGTTCCTCAGGACGTTGTTACTTGACTACTTCTAGAAGGGCTAGTCAGCTTCCAGGATCTTAGCATAACGTCTAGACTCAGAAAATGTTCGAAAATCCTTACAGATTGCAACGTTAAGGTCTGAAGTACTTTTCATATGTCGGTAAGCTCCATTATTTGAAAGCTTGTAGATGAGACTGAATCCTTGATATTATTCGCAAGCATGTTTTGAAACTTTGTTTGCGACAACACGCCGGCTGGAGGGATAATTCTTGGCACGATCTGAGTCCTGACTCTTTGGTGCCTAGTACCTATCCGGGATGAATGTAAACATCTGGGTCTATTCCCGCTTGGAGGCTGATGAGTCTGCATACATTCTGAGAACTATAATTGCATGTTTGCATCATGCTCTCGGCAGTAAATGATTCCGTTGTGCCCGGCTAGAGTGATTGACGCCACAGAAGATAACAACAACAAAGAACGCGTCGCACAAAATCACGTTCCACTTTGGGTTTCCTTCGTTCTTCGTCCTCTTATCGTCGTCCTTCTCGTACACCACCTCCGTCAAGCTTCGCGCATTCGCCTCAACCAATCATTGCCATGCCTCCTCGACGCGCTCCATCTCACACATCAGCACCTCCTTCACGGCCAGGGAGCCCTGGGGGCGCCGATGAAGACGATGTACAGACCTTCTCGCGTCATGCCAAGCATATCTTGCTCATTTACCAAGCAGACTCCGTATTTCGATAGCGTAGATGAATTGCAACAACAGGTACGTGCATATATGTGTCTGTATTTGCTTTGCTTAGGTCCCTTCAGGGCATCAACGTGCAGGACATTCTCAAACTGAAGGCCGCGGCGATAAATACTGTGTCTGGTGTCAATATGACAACTAGGCGCAACCTACTTAAGATAAAGGTATGCCCCTGTTCAATGAGTGGTCCAGCGTAGTATACTTAGTTTCGATGTCTGCCAGGGAATGTCAGAAGCGAAAGTCGAGAAGATTAAAGTCAGTGTGCGCACATGTCTTCGATTGATTGGCATTAACGGGTCCCTGTATATGCCATTAGGAGGCAGCCCATAAAATTTTAGTAAGAAGTGTGCAGCCTTACATGACACGATTTCTAAGAAACATTCCCAGGGTTCCTCATTTGCTACCGGGATTGAAGTTCAGGACAAACGACGGAGGGTCCTCACTATCAGTACCGGGAGTAAATCTGTGGACGGCATTTTGGGCGGTAAGATGCTATTTTCATCCCCTCGTTTGCCCGTAAAGTCTTCATTGAGAGTAGGAGGTATCATGTCTCAATCTGTGTCGGAAGGTAAGCTTCACAACCATTCCAATTGTTGCATCTAAATTTCCTTGTAGTATACGGGGAATATCGGACCGGAAAAACTCAGTTGGCACACACGATGAGTGTCGTGGCTCAGCTACCTCCTGATCTAGGTGGCGCGTCCGGAAAAGTGCGTCCTCCTGATCTTTCGACCTTCGGTGGTTTGCTGAGAGATAGCAAACTAGGTAGCATACATTGACACGGAAGGTATGTATTTCACCCTCCCGACTGTGTAACATCCACGCTGAGCTTTTTTTTACTAGGGACTTTTCGACCTGACCGCATCAAGTCTATCGCGGATCGTTTTGGTGTGGATGGCAACATGGCCCTCGAAAACATTCTTTATGGTAGGCCACATAACTAAGGATCGTTCCTCTTTCCTCATAGTAATCTGGTCATAGCTCGCGCATTCAACAGCGAACATCAGGTTAGGGATTTCGCTTCTTGATTCGTATTCTAAAACTTGCTTCAGATGGAACTTATCAACGAATGTTCGTTACGTTTTGCCGAAGACAAAGACTTCCGACTCTTGGTACGAAGCTAGTGTTGGCTGTATGTATCGTTGATTCGCTTCTAGATTGTTGACAGTATCATGGCTCTCTTCCGCGTCGACTACAGTGGGAGAGGAGAATTGAGTGAAAGACAGCAAAAGGTTTGCTTTCTCGCCAATATGGGTCATCGGAGCAGGACTAATCTTACCCTTCTAGTTGGCCCAGGTCTAGCGATGGGCGTTATCTCAGACCTGGATCAAACTGACAATATTTTTGTTTAGATGCTGTCAAGGTTGACCAAGCTTTCAGAGGAATACAATGTGTGTAATACCCTCTGCGGTCATTCTTTTCTAATTTTCTGCGCAGGTTGCGATCCTCCTGACGAATCAAGTGCAATGTAGGTGTTATCTAATATCTATAGGCTTCCATGTCGACGTACATCCAAATTCATAACTAGCTGATCCTGGGGCAACAATGACATTCGTTGCTGGCGGGGCACTAAAGCCAATCGGTGGACACATATTGTCGCACGCTTCTGCGACACGGATGTTCCTTCGAAAAGGTTTCCATTTTGTCTGCGGCCTGTAAAATCCCTACTAACCAAACGGATTCTGAAGGACGCGCTGAAGAACGTGTAGCTAAACTTGTCGACAGTCCTGACCGTCCTGAAAGTGAAGCCTCGTACAAACTAGATGAAGGTGGCTGGTCTGATGTCTGATAGTCTCTTTTACTATCTCTACTGCCTCTGGTCAGACTTTCTGCTCTGTGATGCCATCGAAATAAATTCCCTCTGCCGTCTTGATGTTTTGCTTCATAATACATACGTACCTAAATTGCAATAGTAAAACCGCGGCGACCGAGGCCTCGGCTCGGTGTTTATGTAAAGAAAGCGCTGACTTCAAATTATTTGAAAGAAATTTCCAGACAGCAACTTCCCTGTCAGTACTTGCAGTCTACAAAAATGTCTACGATAACATACGAAATATCCTCCGGAATGAGGCGAGCAAAAGATACGAAAGTCGAACAGAGGACCCAACTTCCTGACGGTACAGGCGACGCGTTCGTAATGTTAGGCTCTCACGGGATGGTGCGTCTATGACCTCGCATCCAAGAAGTTAGATAAATGAAAGCATTGATAGAAGTGGAAAGTGACAATCAATCACACACCTTCATGCACATGCCCTGACTATTATCCAGGCAGACTTTGCAAGCATTTGGTGAACAAATAGGTACTTGCGTCTCAGACACCATTTACTCACACATATCTAGATTCACGTCTTTCTTCACACCCTCAAAGTCCTGCAGACCGATCCGGTGTGGTTGAATCGTCACCTGTCTGCGGCCGACCTCCAGCGGCTGCTTGGGCGTCCTGTGACTGCAGTTTCAACCCCCCCCCCCCCGGCTACCCCCACTCCCTCGCTAAAACGCGCTGGTGCAGTAGTTCCAGGTTCGCACGTTGGTGAAAGACCAACGAAACGTGCTCGGATGGACACTTCTGCTCTTCTAGAAGGCCTAAGCCAAGAGGAAAAGGATGATCTCCTCGGGCAAGCAGCCGCGCGCGATCCTGAGGTTGCGAAGATGATCGCAGAGGCGAAACAAACACATGCTGAGGTGGTCCTGGTTTTTTCTCGCGAAGTTGGGCAAGCTGACAATGTGCTGCACTCTCTTGATGACCTACGACCGCGCCATCAATATGACCGCTCGCACGAAGTCCGTCGTTACCTCTTGTCTTTCTGTCATCGACATTTCATCTTTGTCCTAGGTCTCAGAAGGTATAGATCAAATCATCGAAAAAATGCTCTTCCATATCAACGATGACGCTTCTCATGGAACTTGCAAAAACGCTGCCTCTGCAATTATCAGCATCGCTTCGAATACTCTATCGCTAGGTGGCGAAATCGGAAAATGTGCTCTACAAGGTCCTCTTCCTTTTTGCGATGCATTGGAACGAATCTTTGAACACCTGGATATTGCGGACTGTGGAAATCTGATTGAAGACTTACAGGATTTGGGAGAGTCGTTTGATGAATACGGTATGGATGAGTTCTCCCAACTGGCTGAGAGACTCAAAGAGGAGCACGATTATGCGCTGTCTGGGTGAAGATGCATGTGCTAAGATAAAAGGTATGCTCTTTGTGTACTCTCTGTCAAACTTCGAGTCGAACTGGTGTCTATACACCCATGAATTTCCCATTCGTACCCAATATTGTACATGCAGCTATAAGTAATGTAGTGGTAAAATTAGTAGAAGAACTAGTCAAGTAAGCAACGGTCGTCCAACAAATTTTATCTTCTTTGATAGTATAAATCTTACAGTTTCAATCCACCGACGGCCTCCAGTGCCTATCCTCGTCGTTATAAGGCAACTGAGCCGAGTCTGGACAATGTTCGGGTGCATCCGTTGCAATAGTCCCATCCTGCTGCATGATGCCTCGATACGTTGCAGGATCGGCCGGCCCAATACCACAATAAGGGGAGGTATGGTACGCTCATATACGACGGCATCTGAAACATCCTCTCCTCTGCTTCATCCAGTCCCGCTGTTCACTTGTGAGACCGGGGAGACCAATGTGAGGGGCATGAGCATGCTCGTGGAGCAATGTTCTCGAAATTTGAGAGGCAGAGGGGGCAGAGGGGGCAGAGGGGGGAACTGGAGTTAAGGGAGTTGCTACAGAAACGGAGGTAGGAGGTAGCGGGCTCAAGGTGGACCATTTGGATGGAACGTTTTCGTTTGAGGCGAGGATCAGTTGGCTTGAATGTTTCTGGCGGACATTGTGTAGCATCTGAATCACTTCCTCCGTTTGCATCTTGAGATTCCTCGATGCCCTTAATAATAAGTATCCACTGCATGAGATCGTCTTCCTTTGCTGCCTCGGGATAGAGTCGGTGTGCAAAGAGGGATTTGTTAATATGAGTCTTGAAATGCTCGAGGAGGTCGTCATTAGACAAATGAAAGTATGTGTGTCGAAGAAGAGTGTTGGTCTGGCGAAGGCGAGACATCCACTCAACGACGGATTCGTCTTTGCCTTGGTAGGAAAAACGTATTTCGTCCCTGAGCTTCCTATCCCAGCTCCGTGGAAGAAATGCCACTCGCATCGCCAAAAGGAAATTCGTCACATTTAAGGAACAGAGGTGGTGCATATCCGCCATGAACCAGTCCTTGATGAGAGGGTCCCTGAACCCTTCAGAAAGAGCATGTACATGTCTATTAGATGTAATATTGTCCGCGCTCTCGATGTAACTCGCGCCATGTACTCGTAATGAGTAAAGTCATTCGGGGTGAATGGCTCGGGACAAGGATTGATGATAGGAACGAAGCAACCGGACGCCTGTTCAAAGCGAGAAAGGCTTGTATTCGACATCATGAGATGAAGAAAAGCCTAGAAGTTGAAAGTTATGAACTCCGTGCGTTGTTGATGACGTGCCTATGAGTCGACGCGTTAGTGCAATATGTAGATCAGGGGCACTCAAGACTTACGGAAGCCGCCAAGCTTCAAGTTTTTCAAGACTTGAGTTTGAGTTCGTATTTCAATGTTAGCACACCGGTATATTTTTGGGATGCAATAAGAAAGGGAGCAGATCCTAGAAAGCTTCCTGTGAGGCGATGGGGGACTAGGAAGGCAGACTGTTTCAAAGTTACGAAGTTCATGTCTTAAGCACCGGTCCGAAACCCGATATTTTGCCCGAAAGGGAAACCTGCCCCTGTCCCTGCCTTTTACGCTCGCTCAACTGGCTTTGACATTATGTTCTCATCACAGTTCTTGTGCAGCTGAGCTCTAGTCACGAATCTTACTTCAGTCGTAAAAAGTGCCAGATGGACATCGTGCAGTGTTTTCTGTCGGACGAGCTACCTTCCTATTTCTTATTTTGTGACTCTCGAATCAGAAATCCGAGTTATCTCGGAAATTCTTCGAGGTACGAAAGAGCATACTTCTCTGCCTTTTAGCTCTGCTAAGGAGGAAGGATCTTCATCTTCCTGATTCGCCTTTCCTCGTTAGTAATTCGGGTGGGAGGCATCTCTTTGTCATGAACAGAATTCAAATTTCCGCGCCTGTTCAGATAAAGGTTACTCGGTGTCATTGTTATTCAAACGTCCCTCGTATGCCTAAATCACATCCTTTGACAGACATGTGGAACTATTCACAATGAATATGATGACTATTTCATGCCTCTCATTTTGATTTATGCTGCAAGATGTTTTGTTCATTTGATAGATACAGCCATATCCCACGGACGACGAACAGGTGAACTTCGCCGATGCCCTGGCCCGTACAACTTGTCTCTGATACGAATTAACATTTACTAGGCTACGAGCGATAAGAGCCTTGTATGCCCCTTGTTCCACACTTTTTGCTTGCTCTGGCGGAATTACTCTTGACGACTATGTCTACACATGCGTCCAGGCATATGTGACTGTCAACCAATACTAGGATCTGTGTTGACCAAGACGCTCTCATTGACTACCTCCCTGACTGTTAGAGATTTTATTTCCCTGGATACTGAGTCGCTGTTTGCCACGTCGAATACTAATCATTTATTCTGCTAATGAAAGCCAACGAATGTGTCTTCTGTGCCTGCTGATCCGCTCCTCGTTCGTTCAGGGCTCGTTCAATGGCCCGGCACCCAGCCGCATGACATGGATGGTCATTTGCCAGATGGCCACAGCGGCGCTCAATCGGTGTCCTCATGGTGCACGCTCCGATAGGCACGTTCGTCTGTAATTTCTACGGGTCGGCGCCGATATATAGCCTGCCTTCTGTTGCGTTGTCCAGCTCGTAGAACGTGTCCATGAAGATGAAGAACGGTAACCTCCCCTTCATCGCGTCCCTGGCTTTGGCAGTGAAGGCTTACCAGGTGCCCGCGACCTATCCCAACATCTCAAGCTGTGCCTTGCAGACGCCGACATTCTCTTGTGAGAACACGACCGTCATCACCAATACGTGTTGCTCCCCCACTCCGGGCGGACTGGTTCTCGTCACGCAGTTCTGGAGCAGATATACGGGGCTGGAGAACCAAGGACAGTTGCTGCCCAAGGGAAGCTGGACGATTCATGGGTTATGGCCGGATAATTGTGATGGGTGGGTGAACTGCGTTCTTCTCTATAGGTATGCCAAGTGACATCGCCCCCAGATCGTACGAGCAGTACTGTGATCTCTCGCGCCAATATGACCCGGATCCCTCGCCGTCGACGCTGCCTGACGGAACCATCGTACCGGCGTACAAAGGACCTGGTGTAAATACCTTCGTGGAGTCGTTTGGCAGGGATGATCTATTGGATTTTAGTGAGTGGTGGATCTCTGCGCGAACATCAGCTTAGCAACGAATTGATATCATGTCAGTGAACACCTATTGGATCAACCAGGGCGCGCCAAATGCCGACTTTTGGGCTCATGAGGTTTGATGCCTGTCTCCATTTCATAGAGGATTCTCCCGCAATTTTTTTTTCCAATGCAGTTCTCCAAGCACGCGACGTGCACGTCGACGTTCGACGTTTCCTGCTATGGCGCTTCTTATCGCCGTCACGAGGACGTCGTCAACTTTTTTGACGCTGTGGTTAGAGGGTTTCATCACTATCCCACTTTTGATATCCTGGCTTCGTAAGGAGGAACTGCGCGCTTCTATTCGGGCTACACTGATGCCACGACAGAGCCGGGATTGTACCTTCCAACAGAACGGCATACACGCTTGACCAGATCCAGACGGCGATCGCGACGCAGACGGGGGCGATTCCCTACTTGGGGTGTTCGCCGAACACTACCATTCTGTCGGAGGTGTGGTATTTTAATCATGTCTACGGAACGGTATGTTTGAACAGCGAGATTGCTGCATGTCCTCTGATGACGATATCTGTTGAAGGAGCAGTACGGGACATACAAAGCAATAGATTCTACGACCAAGTCATCCTGCTCGACGACGGAGCCAATATGGTACTATGAGCGTACTCCATCCTCAGAACATGAAGTACGCAAAACTGGTCGTGGTTGGTAGTAAAGCTGAGCGGGCAGCTCGGGCCGATATGTGTTATGTAGCACTATAACAGGCTTGCTTACCGATGCCCTGAGTCAGCGTCTAAAATTCTTTTTCCTGCTTTCATGTTGTTTCATCTTCAAGTCAGCGACACCAGATCGCCTCCAAGTCTTCACATTGAATCACTCATTTCATGGAGGCTCAAGATACTCCCGTGTCCAGGCGGCTCCGGTCTGTGAAGCACATCATCGTCGTTCTGTCTGGCAAAGGGGGCGTAGGCAAATCGTCGGTTTCCGCTCAGCTGGCGCTTAGCCTGTATGCCAGTTCACCTACAGCCCGTGTAGGTATTCTGGATGTCGATCTGACTGGGCCGTCAATTCCGAGGATGCTAGGTTTGGATGGACATGGTGTCCACCAAAGCACTGATGGATGGGTACCTGTTTATGCCGATGGTAGCGAAGCCAGATTAGCCTGTATGAGCGTCGGATTCCTGCTTAAGAACAAGGGAGATTCTGTTGTTTGGAGAGGGCCGAAGAAGAATGGGATGATCCGTCAGTTTCTGAGCGACGTCCGGTGGGGGGAGTTGGATTACCTTGTCATCGATACACCTCCCGGTATGTCAAGTGCTTCTCCCTTCTTGTCCTTCGTTGAACTGTGCTTAGGGACTTCGGACGAGCATTTGTCTCTCCTCGAACACATGGCGCCAGTTCATTCTCAGCTGTCGTCCGTCATCGTAACTACCCCCCAGGCGGTCGCACTCATGGATGTTATGAAGTGTCTTTCATTTACCCGGGCTGTGAATCTCCCGGTGTGGGGTCTCATCGAAAACATGAGTGGCTATGTCTGTCCGTGCTGTGGAGAGATCAGTAACGTTTTCTCCACGGGTGGAGGAGAGGATATGGCGAGAAGAGAAGGGCTACCTTTTCTCGGAAGCCTGCCTGTTGACACAGAGCTGGTGACTCTGCTTGATGCGAGTGAACCGGCGCAGACGGATGGTGCGCCAGGTTTTCGTGTCTTGGAGCGGTATAAATCCACGCCCTCGGCTCAGATATTCGAGTCTATTGTTCGAAAAATAATCCAAAGTTGCGGCTAGACCATGGATGGTGAGAGAAATTCCGCATGTCGCCGAAATTAGAATGACGTTTTTTTGACAGTTTCTCATTGTAGCCTTTTAGACGCTCGGAAGATGCAAGCGACGGAGTACTAGCGGCATGAGGCCTGCCTTGCGGGGTTGGCAGGTATTGAACTGCTCCCGTTTTGCTGTATGGAAGCCTCACCTGTACTTGGATCAATAAATCTGTCGGCATCGTCTTCTACGCGCAATCTGGTGTGGCGAGATAACCTCTGATATTCATTTCCGTGTTGAGCGACACAGCCAATGGGCATGAAATGGTAGATCTGGCATTGGAATACTCATTCAGAGTGTGTGCCCACAATGCTAGGCGAATATAGGACCTCAGCGTGCTGGATGTCGATTGGTAACGGATTAATTTTTGGTGTCATGTCTAGGGCTGGGTGGAGGCGAGGTGCGATAAAGTTTGCCACGCTGCGGATATTGCATCCGAACATTACCCGAAAAGGGAGGTGGTTGAAGTTGGGTAAACAACGCGTCGACGCCGCTTGCCCTTCTTCTCCTTACTCTCTCCATGCTGTCTTCTTGCCTTTCATACCTCCCTTATTTTCTGTAATTTGTTTTCAAGGACCCCATTTCACGACTTTGGCATATTCCAGTGTACCACCTGGGAGAGTAACGACTGAACGAACAGGTAACGAGGTGCGCTTTGTGTTCGCTTTAGCCGGGGAACAGTCGAATAACAGGTGTTTTATGAACCAGCCCATCATGAACGATCGACCATATACACTGCCGGAGGAGGATCCTTTCAATATTACGCCCTTGGCCATGCTGCCTCACCACCGCCATTCAGACCTCTTCGATAAATGGCTGCAGGAACAGCAGACGCATGCTACTACCCTTGACGATATACCTGATACGCCGATACGTGAATCGTCGTCTGCCATCCCTGCCTTATCTCCATATCAATACCTTGATCCAATGCATCTGGATGCAACAGGATCGGTAGTCACCCTCAATACGTATGACTTTGTGGAGGATGATGATATTCCTGCGGAGGTCCAGGTGGGTATCGGGCGCTATCGACTTGGTGTATCTGACTTTTCCAAGACGCCTTCAAGTCCACGAAGCACGCGCTTTTTCCATGCCCCGCGAACACTCTTCTCGTCCCGACCACCAACATCACCGTCAGCAACGCCAACTCGTACATCATTTCTGTCTCGTGTGAGCACTGGGTCGGCTTCTCGTCAGCACAAACGGACTTCAAGTCTGTCCACCATAGGCAGCTCCGTGCCCCGGTCACCCTCGTCCAAATGGCGTCCAAGCGTCCTCGGCCACTTTTCTTCCCAGACCGCTGCTTCCCAGGTCTCCGTTCTCCCTTCGGAGAACACCGTCTATGCCCCTTCTCGCCCGAGCCTTTCGTCCACCATCACAACTACTGTCACTTCTACTTCCGACCTCAGCATCCCCGTATCCCAAGTTTCCTTCGCCGACTCTGTCCGCTTTCATGGAGTTTCCCACGGCGCATTCTATGGGCTTAACAAAGAGTCAATGTCCTCGTGTAGCTCTAATTTTGGCGTGGAGCCTGTCAAGCCCAAGAAGCTTAGGAAGGCACGCAGCAGTATCAGGGTGCCATTATCTACCAGGTACATCGTGGATGCGAATATTCCAGTCCAGGGAAACGACGTTGGAGAGTTTGGCGCACGCTTGCCAAAGATGAATCCCACTAGTCCTCAGGTAGCCTTTTCGGCGTCTGGAAAGGGAGGTACCATGCCCCGTGTATCCTTCGCCTCTTTGAGTACTCGAAATTCAAAGAAGAAGAAACTCATCGTCAGCGGTATTGAGCCTGATGATACGCGGAGATTCGAGGGTGTGAAGCGTTGGTGTGAGGTAAGGATGAATGTTGTCCGCAACGCTCCTTTTCTGACTGCACCGCTCTTACAGTCCTTTGGCGAAGTTAGCCAGATCATGCGTATGCCCAACGGCGACCTCCATGTATATTTTCGGAGTGCAGAAGTTGCGGACACTGTGAGTCAGAGTCATCTCAAGCGGCCGTCCCTTCTGAGCAGGTTCCCTTGGCAGGTGTGTCGCCTTCGAGCCAAAGTGTATATAGCCGGCGTTGGCAGTGTAAATCTGTCATGGTACGCTGGTAATAAGCGTTGATCGACATATCTGCTCTCGATATCCTGTGATTTGGTAAGTCTCCTCGGAACAGGACATCTGCAATACCGCCTAATGGAATTTGCAGTACCCTGAAGCATCTGTACCGCAACCTACCCCGATTACCCCTCACATCTAATTGGATCTCGACTACGACCTGCTTTAGAAAACGACCATATTTCATGATCAATTATGCCCCATTCTATGCAAATCTGCCTGACGAACAAATTATGCCGTGAGTCTGAATGGTCTTTATCTCCCTTTTTTGATTGACACTCATCCCAGGCCATCTTATATATGCCACCATTCCCGGAGTCCATATTTATCCCATTCTCGTGCGCTGCTTGTCAGTCATGAGCTAGTATACAGCCTAATCAGTGAACGAACATTGCATCAGCATCCCCACATATCCCACTCAATGTACCACCACCCATTCTTGATGCATGGATTTTACACTGCGAGTACATACACATCATTCCACCCTTCCAGTCATATTTCGTTTTGTTGTTTTAGTTCGTTCGTGATCGTCTGTACATATTTGTATACTAGTTGTTCAGACGGATATGGATCCATCTTCCTGTTGTGTGTTGCACATTGCTAAATTTCTGTACACTAGTTATAAGTGATGATTTTCAGTAGCAGCTCGTGGGTATAGCTGTCTGCCGGCAAACAAAAATTCACCAAACGTAGGCGTTTGGAACCCTCACAGCTGGACGGATCAAACGGTTGTCATCCAAGTGCCAGTTGAAATCGCCCGGCGAGGGCACTTGCACGCTATGCCTGAACGAAGTTGCCGAAAAAATGAGTCAAATTATCGCAGAACCAAAAGAAGGCGTACCCATCTCTGAGGTGGTCCGGCATTTCTCGTGACATGAACATCAGGTCGCAATGGTTACAGCGCAACCGAATGACGGACAATAATCCCTCCTGCTGAAGAACGCACATTTTCCTCTCAGCCGCTCCCTTGGACTCCAGTTCCTCGAAGACCCTCAATTCGTCCTCGTTTGTGACAAGTTTGAGAACAGCGTCGACGGAATCATGAGTATCAGCATGGAGGGTATGGAGGATCTGTCAAAGAGGTCATGATTATTCTCACAAAGCAATGCTATACATACGGCTTGCTCCCATCTCATGAACAGTCGTGCATCCCAGCCATTCGAACAAAGAATACACGTGAACACAGGGTCCCATTCATTCATGTCCTCTGCCGTTGTCGCACTAGGATCACGATTACAGACCAACTCGATGACTTGACAAGCGTGTCTCCACTGGTGAGGCACCATATCCGCACGGGTCGACCAAGGTAATATGGGGAGAACGCTCCGTCGCAGGACCGTTTCGTCGTCATCTAAGCCGTTCGGAACTAGCCATCCCTCTGTCGTGCATGAATGTGACAGGATACGAGGATAGGAGATATATTTCTTGCAGGAACGGCAGAGGAATATCGTCGTTGCGAGATGGAGGTGAGATTCGTCTTGATTGACTTCATTCATCAGAAGCCCTATCTCTGCGTCCGCGGCAGCCTTCCATCGTTTGGAATAATCTGAAAAGTGGGTGAAGGCATCTGAAAAGCTTGCTTCCGTGAGTTCTTGGATAACAGGGGTGTCAACGATAATCGTCTTGAATGGGGCGGAGATGAGGGCATCGACAGGACTAGGATATGGCATAGAGGAAGGTTGAGTAGCCAAGAATGCCTTGTAGAGCTTTGTAAAGAGTTTGGCCCGAATACCAAGTGTCCGAAGTCTTTCGGCAAGAAGACGACTGGCTTTGAGCTGTTCCATATACGCTACCATGGCTGTTTCTATACTAGCCCAGACTAAAAGCGATATAAGCTAGGGATACAGTATAATAAAATCGGAACACACTTCGATCAGTCAATGGCCTTGGTTGCCATATGAGTTTATGTGAAAGCAGGGCAGTGGGGTCTGTTTTCTCTATCTCTTCGGCCCAGCCAAGAGCCCGTAGTCGATCTGATATACTGCAAAAACAAATCAAGGGATCTGTTCAGGGAGGGTTCTCAAAACCCACTCTTTAAGTCTTTTAAATCGAATGGCCAAAAGCTCCTTTCCACGTCGTTCAACTCGGCTCTGATACCAACATTCGCATTTCTCTGCGTGCTACATAGTAACATGAGTTCGCGTCACGTTCGGAGTATTCAACCAAGATAATGCACCTCTTTGATACTTTTATAAGCCATCTTAGCATTCTCACGCCACTTCTGCAGCTGCTCAGAGTCATCTTTCACTTCCTCGTAAGATTGCTTCAGCTTTTGAGTGTACAGACGATGGTATCGAAAGTACACTACATCATCAGTGCAAATCTAACGAGAAGAATATTAGTAAACTCACTCGCTCTGCCGTCATCCATAGAAACGAGAGGATTGTAAAGCCGCCACGATGAATCAATTTGTGGACTCATCCAGTCAATAAAACTGAAAGGCACGTTGTAAGATGTTCCAAACAATAGTAAAAAACCTACTCTGGGGAAGCAAGGAAGCATTTCTTACAAAGCCGGGTGCGCGTCTCCCATTGCGCTCGTCGGCTAGGCTTCAGACAGGACTGACAATACGTCCCAAAGAGCAGTTGAGCATATTGCGCCTCGTTTAAATCTGCCGGTATATCAGGTAAGCCCTCTACGTTAGAGCGGGCGGTCTTCCAGACGGATCTAGCGGAATCCTGTAGAAGCAGACGGCGTAGTTGCTTGCTTGTCCTTGATAGCTGTAATAAGTCCAAGGGATCCAGGTGTCCAAAAACCTATAGCTCAAGGTAAAATGTATAGTTGGAACTGGTAAAGATGCATGCGCTGACTTCATATACAACATCTAGAGGGACATTCTTGATCATTTGGAGAAACCCCCGAAGATTTCGCCTCTTCTTCGGTGCTGGGCCATAATCGCTGGCGGACGGAGTGGCTGGTCGCTTCATAGATAAGTCAAAGGTAACGTCGCGGGCATCATCCTCGTCAGAATCCAAGGCGATGGCATACGATTTCCTCGCTACATTTCGGGTCGAGCGGCGCACGGGTTTCATGGTCGTAAAGCAAGGGAGGCACCGCGCCGGATATGCCGAAGTCATAATATTCATCGTGCGAATAATTAGAATAAAACGGGAAATCTTTTTGCTGTTTACAGAAAGGCTAACTGACGTCACCGGGCGTGCCGATCGAACGGAGGCAACACCGAAACCCTGGCAATGGATCGTTACAAAGCTGGCAGAAATGTCTATGGGTCTGTGTGGGATTCATCAGCACATGCTCATCACTACTGTCCATCACCTCTTCCTGGGCGGTCCAACTCTAACCCCGACCGTGTAAATAGCACGCCGTACCGTCGAGAAACGGCCAGAAATGATACCCTTGGTTATCGTCGAGGGATTCCTTGGAGGAGTTGGCCCTTTTGTATGGGGAAATTTTGAGCAGTATCTCAACACTCCTTCCTCGGAGACGCGTCCGGTCTTCTTTGCTCGGTGGGTGTTCGCACAGAAATAACGGCATGCCATAGACGTTCTCATCACTTCTTTCAAAGCGTAGGGCCCGTGAGCTCTCTGCATGACAGGGCCCGTGAGCTTTACTATCAGCTGATGGGCGGAACAGGTACTCTACTATTCAGTTTGAGAGCGGTAACAATCATGATGCCGTATACTACAGTGGACTATGGCGAACAGCATAGCAAAGACCATAGGCACGGTCGATACGGCTATAAACATCGCAATGGTCTATATCCGCAATGGTCAAGAACTAACCCGCTTCATTTCTTCGGCCACTCTATGGTAATTTATGACTAATTGGCCCTTTGCATGATTAACACTTTCGTATCAGGGAGGCCCCACGATAATCAAGCTTCAATACCTTTTGCAACAAGGCTATTTCGGAGGACGTGATCATCCTGATATGATCCTGTCAATTACTACCAGTAAGTTTCCAAATGAAAAGCTTAGCGGAGAAAAGTCTTCTCAGCGCTTTTAGTTTCTTCTCCTTTCAGAGGAACACCTATCGTCTACACTCTTGGCGAACACATAGACGCCGCACCCGCCGTGCGCCCCTGGTCCGTCGGGGATCTCATAGCAAAAGCTGTACATATAATCGTATACCTGAAGCCGATTCTGCCAGAGTCACTCGACATCTGGCATTCAGAATCCCGTTCACTTTCATTCTATGATATACCCTTCTCTGGATTTCTCCGAGAACTGGAGAAGAGTTCTTGGGCGACAAGCCGAGATGCAGCTCCATTTGATGTTACTTTCATGGCCGCAGACGAGAGGGAGGCTAAAATGGAAGGCGAACCCAATCTAGGGACATTCTACAAGAGCTTTGCGGCATTCATGGTGAGTATTGTTATCTGTCCCTCGAGAAGAGGACATAGAACTAAGTATTTTATATAAAACAAGACGCGAAAAGACGCCGGCCGTAATACTCATACGCCCGCCTTCAAATACTTGATTTCGGTTCTCCCCGTGTACTTGATGTCTCGAGTCATCGCAAGGTTTGATTTGAGCAGCGTTTTGCCGGTACCGTCATTTTTGCAGGGAAGAGATCTGAACGGAGGTACCTGTACAGGCTATGCGTGTTCAGACACCGAGCATAGTTTAAACGGGCGTGGGCCCTCTGTTGAGCAAGAGTTGTACACGAGAAGACTTTCGCCTTTAGAAATAGGCGGCGAATATCGGGCAAATGACGGCGTGGTACCGCTTTTTTCCCAATGGCATCCTCTGCCATGCATGTAAGTAAACCCTCCTTAATCATAAATGTAGCAGTACATTGACATCCTTGAAACCTTTAGAATGACGAGATGTCGCCATTACTCCGTGGACCGACATTCGAAACCTTCGGTTCCGGAACCTGGCGTGTGGCAAACACAGGAAGTTGCTGACGCCACTCACGCTTCTGTTGTACCTTTGTGGTTGTCTACTCCCCGTCAAAAATTGTTCTGGGCAGAGGTCGGTGACTGGCTAAGGAAGATTGACGGGGCCGAAGGCTTGAGGAAATAAGCGTAGGAACAAAATGGTTCCAACGTGTACTGTTGATAACCAGACATAATATGATACTACATTATACTATACAGATAATGAAAGCGAGTGCACGATGTAGGATGAGGAGAAATGAGGATATGATACAGTACAGAGCGTCTTGACAAGAGCATGAAAGTGGATGTGATGAGCTTGAAATGCGAGATGATATGTACAGTAACAGAAACATATGCACATGCAATCCATAGTACATGACTTGGATAGACAAACTTTTGTTCGCACAGGGCGAAGGAAGAACATTAAGAAAATGCGAACATGGAAGAAAATAGAACACAGAATACGACATATACTGAAGAGATCGTGGTGGTAGGCGTGTGCAAAATATGAACAGGAAGTCTGAAAGGATAACGAGATATAAGAAATCAAAGAGATGAACGGTCCGAAATAAGGTGTTTTTGGGGTTTATGTACAACGGATATCATGAGCGAGAAGGGTGAAGATCATGGAAGGAAATGAAAAAGAGGACGAATGAAATCGAAAGGAGAGATGTTCACAGCAGATATCACCTAGAATTGAACGGGGAAAGGCATTGTGCGCTGTGGCTGACCTTCGTTGAACCCTAAGCCCACATTATTGCCGTTCGGTCGGCTATGGCGGTTCGACAGAGGCCGATTGCTGTTCCTATTGGGATTGAACTGCTGGTCTCGACGGCCGTTGTTTCGCCTCAACGATGGATTAAGGTGATTGGCACTAAGATCATGACTTGCACGGAATGCCGTTGCACTCGGGAGAGGCATACTGCCGGATGGAGTCATCCCCTGATGGGATCCAGAAGCGGGGAAGGCGATGGTGGATTGACTGGCTGGTATCCAACCCATGCCTCCCGGAGGTGCTAGCATTTGACGAGCTTGCATAGACATCCTTGGGGGCACTTGGCCAGGAACTCCGAAGGTGGGAGCAGGGGAAGTCCAATTGTTCATAGTCGCTGGAGCTTGACCGCTGTTAGGCGGAGTAGAAACTTGTCCACCCGTCATGTATTGATCAATCGCTTCAGGTTGGTAGACTGCGATGAGAGTGCCTTGGTCATTCTGTATGAATCCCGTAGGTATCACAGGAGGTTGCTGCACCTGGGCTTGTTGAGGGATTGACGAATCAGTATTATGAGTTGGCCTCGACGGGAAGGCAGGGTAGGGAATATATGCCTGAAACGCCATCAATGAATGCAACGATAAGAGACCTGTGAATACGTACACCATACATGCCCATCGCCCATAGATTTTGGGGCGTAGACAGGGGTCCATTGGCATCAGAACCTGTGGCGCTTGAATATCCCGGAGCAGAAGGATGGGGAACAGCATATCCGGTTTGAATGGCAGGGCCTGCGAAATAAGAAACTGGGTATTGCATTTGTGGAGTGTAAGGTTGAACCCAAGGCGGAGGCGGATAATATGTTCCAGCTGGCATCGGGAACTGAACACCCGCACCGCCAGTTCCAGGGAAAGGCACAGTAGGAGTGAGGGCGACCGGTGACGAGGTATCTGTAGGCGATGGTTCAAGAGCATCGTACCATTCGCGATAATTCTCGGTTGGCGGCGGAGCCTCCGTTGTCCCAAGAATTTTCGCCGCTTCTTGATCATGGGCAGAGGTGGATACAGTCTCCGTGTTGCTCGGAACCTCCGAATTCCTCTTGGACGCCGCATCATCATGGTGAGGACCCACGTCGAAAGGTGGCGGCGCGTCATTATCAACGGCAGGCATTCCCGATGTTTCCCCATGAGCTACCATGTCGCTCCTTCGGCTGTGTTCTCTATGATGGTGCATTTCGTTTGCCTCACCATAGGACCGGTGAGGCATAATGTTGTGATGAGGAAAACGTCCACGCCCTCGGCCGTACTTCCAGCTGCTACGGGGTGGATTACAATCCCGAAGTTGAACACGCATAGCACGACCTTCGTAAACTCGATTGTGCTATCGTCGTAAAATCAGTAAAAATAGCTGAGCACGAAAGAAGAACAGCTGAACCTCCTCAAAAACAGCACGAGCAGGCGATTCCGTGTTGTCGAACTTCACGAAAGCAAAGGCAGCGCGACCATTTACTGAATTTCATAATATTAGCGAAGTTTTGAGTGGAACTGTCGCAGGGCACGAAAACATACCTGGCCTCACCACCTTGACGCTCTCTAGCCCACCGAACTTGCGGAAGAAGTTGCTGACCTTTTCTTCATCCCAAGCGCCCGGGCCATACATCTCCAATCCCCCCACGAATAAGGTAGTCGGGTCCAGTAACCTCTCTTCGCGGGTATTTTCCTCTGGATAGCCGTCCTTGTCCTTTGAGTCATACCCATTGAACGAAACTATGCCGTGCAAATCACCGATCGTACTGGTGGGTGTCGCGGGAAACATCACTCCAGGGGTCCGAGGTGTGATGGGAGACATCCCCAACCCAGGAGTCGGGGGCATATCCAACTCCTGCTCGATGTCTTGGTACCCCGCTGAATTCTCTTCTTTTTCGGCAGCGAACGGTTCTTCCGACATATCGTACGTGACGTGAGGCGTGTCAGGCAAGGAAACGGCCCCCATGGTAGATGCCAACCTAAGGGTTCGACCGCAACGCGAGCACGTTATTAGTAACGATCAAGTTCTGACGGCCGAGAACCGCTCACCCATCAATCTCTCTGGTATCTCCTTTATCTTCTCTCTCGTCTTCTGCCTTCTTTTCACCCCAAACGCCACTGAAATCTGTTTTGCGTTCCTTAACATCAACAAGAGGAGGAAAGTCCATTTCATTCCACTCGCCCTGTGATGATCCTAAATTAGGCATCGAAGTATCGACGAGAGTGGAGTCCATGAAGGCAAAAGTTGATTCCCCGTTACGAGCGTTTTGAGGCAAGCTATTATTCCACTCTCCCACACTCCTCGTGGCACAACTGTACTCTTCAGTTGTTGCAGAGTCTCGTCGAGATCCGCTGGAGAGAGATGCGGCGAGCGGACCGCCTCTCATGTGGCCCTGGTCGTGCAAATACATCGGGTACAGGGCGGCGTTGGAAGAAGGGGAGCGATTCTGATAAGGAGATGGTCGTCCATGAAAAGTAGGTTGGTGTGCCCAGGTCACCGTTAGATGCGGGACTCGACGTAGAGTCTGTAAGCCTTGAAGCGTTAGCAGCGGATCTGACGCGAAGATAAGCATTCTTACCATCAACGCACTGACGCAATCATCCCTGTGCGCCCATTTCACCTCAAAACAGCGAATATCCATCGAAGGAGACCGAGGACCGTCGTGGGGATAAGGAAATGGTTTTCGAAGACTGTCATCTTCAGAATCTATGTAGAATGTCAGAATTGTTCATAGAACTTCAATCGGGCGTAGCATCACCTGTCGCGTCTTCAGCCTTATATGGCCGGAACAGCTCTAGTGGTCCGAAATGAAAACAAATCCTCTTGATAGTCTGAGCAATATATTTAGTTTGAGAAAATTCAGACGGTAAGGAAGCGAAGGAAGAGAATCTTCGTCACCGGCGGGTGCCTTCGACTCCTGGAAGGAAGAGCAAAAAGGAACATTTACTCACTTCAGCATCACACATAACTGGCTGTAGATGCAGTACTTGATCACCACAAGAGTCGCCGCTGAAACGGCTTTTGGACGCAGAAGCTTGGTTCTCAGCTTCGACAGCTTCTGCGTTGTATAGAAGGGCTAGATATCTGGCCGACTGTATTAGATTGGCTCGACAAAATGAAAAGGCTGCTGAACTTGGAATTTCTTGGCCTCCACAGCCTCATGGCATAGGGGAGGTCCAGTTCTACGTGTTTTCCCCGGTTATGTTCTCCGGAGACAGCGTCGCCGTCCGTGATAGGGATATATTGCATCGGTATGCTTGGAACGGACTGTAAATTTGAGACGGATCGAAGTATTGATGAACTAACCGATAAGATAGCAACAAGGTCCTAAAAGCCCTTGCCGGCTCATAGCGCAAGTGGCGACCCAAGAAAGGCTTAGGCTCTGTGGAATGAAGAGTGTGTATAAGGCTAGTCGCGGCCGCTGCGTCCTGGAGGGCAAAGCAAATCAGAAAGAAGGCTCGAAAGCAACAATGCGAAGACAGTAGGGCGCATATATGCGGTGGAAAGGGAACAAACCTCGCATTGAACGAAAGCGCAAACACCGCCTTTGGAGTCGCGAACTACCTTGACGTTCTTGACCTGTGCGTGTTCCGATAGGTGCAAGGACAACAGACGGGCTAATTCCGGCTGGTCTATGTTGCCGGGAAGACTGAAACAAACGATGAGAAGTGCCATAAAAGACGAATGGAAACTATTACCTTCCTACAAAAACGCTGGCGTCGTGAGGCATTTTCTCTTCTTTCTGTTTGTTTGACGCGTCGAAAGGAGCCTGGCCGTTGTTGGCAGTTCCAACGTCACGCAAGGAATGTTCGAAAATGCTCGGAGACAATGGTGGCGAAGTTGGAGGAAGCGAATCAAAACGAGTTCCCCAAGCGCGTGAAGCAGTCGAAGACTTTGCTGGCATATGGATAGAAAGAATAGTTCTGAGTAGAGAAAAGTGAACAATGGAAAGGCTGGAGGCCGGAGATGGGAGGGCGATGATGGTGCAGAGGAGAGAGGATTGGGACAGAAAAGGGCGGTGACCGTCGGCCGGCTTTCAGACAAAAAAAGAAAGATAATAAATGAAGTAAATATTGAGCCACTTTCCAAATATCACACCTCCAACAGTATCACAGCTCGTTCACAGTTCAACTCGAGTCTTCGCGTACAACAAGAAACGTTTCTCGATGCCCGACCTGTAGCGACGATCTCGCTACAGAGATGTCTAGTGTCATGTCAATTAACTTCGAGATCCATCGTACACCCACCCGATCCCTGAGGACCTTCCGAGGACCGGTACCGCAGTGAGTGGGGAACAAGGACGATATTCGCTTTTCTCTGTGTCTAGTCAATGTGCCACGGTGAGATCTTCAAACAGAAGGTAGACTGACAATCTCCGCGTAAACAAGTAGTCTATCTGACCTCTATGGTTTGAAGCCCCGTGATCCACCCTGGCATGGTTCTTGATTGAGAAATCAAGAAGCTATTTAGAGCAGCCGCATGATTGTAGAATCCTCGATTTCCGTTGAAAATGAGATCTGCAAGTAATTCTCAGGGATCATTTGCTATCACCAGGCAGGCCAATTAAGTATATATGATTGCTTGCCCACGCGTAGTCCTGCCAGATTAGCAACCAGAAACGGTCGGGCCCGAGACAGTCGGCATTGTGATGGAGATAACGTAGAGCAGACGACGGCTTAGACCTAGAATTCCAGATATATTGCTGCGAAATTCAGGCCCAATAAGACCCACAGTAGCGCAAAGAAGTCGTTTTTTTGACATTGAAGGAGAAGGGAAGCTCTGGTAAAAGCAGGCTCTTTCACTTGATTGGAAACGACCAAGTAAAGCAAAGGCGGTCTTCAAGTTAGGCGCAATTCGAACTCCGACACCTTCCTCTGTCATCCACCACAAATTTTTTCAGACGCTCTTTATCCCACATTCAGTCAATCCCTTTCCTCTTGAAAAATGTCGGACGACGGTTACGGTGGTGGTGGTGGTGGTGGTGATGACTATGATTACGATGGGCCGAGGTACGCTATACGTCTACCGTATATTCTTGCCGTTCTTACTATGATTGTAGTTACGCTGATGATACTTTCGTGTGTACATCTACTGCTAGAATTCTCTGTTCAATATATTTATTGGCGCTATCGTGTGTGATTTTGACTTTTAGGACAACGATTACGACTTGCTTAATGCTGGCCAAGACGGCGAGGGCGCTAATCTGGGCGAGGACGTTGAGGGGGCTGCCACCGGAGACGATGGCAACCAGATGAATGGTGTTAACGGCGCAGACCAAGACCAGGAGATGGCCAATGGGGAAGACGAGGCGGTCGCTGTCGGGGCAGGTTTAGTGGGGGAACGACAACCGAACAAAGTTCGAATCACTACGCCGTACCTGACCAAGTACGAGCGAGCGCGTATACTGGGAACGAGGGCGCTGCAAATCAGGTTTGAAACACGGCTTTGAGTGGAATACCGCACTTAACGTCCTTATAGTATGAACGCCCCGGTTCTCGTACCCCTCGACGGTGAAACTGATGCGCTACAAATAGCCATCAAGGAGCTGTCGCAGCGAAAAATCCCCCTTATTATTCGACGTTATCTTCCTGATGGCAGTTTTGAAGATTGGAGTGTGTCGGAGCTAATTACAGATTGACAGCGAGTAGGCATTGGTGATTGTAATCTTAGAATTTTGTCGTACTTTTCTTCTGTACTCTTGTTTTCGCCAAGTCTGTTGATCCGTATAACAAGTTTAAGTCCTCTTGGAATATCATAATTACTGCGTATGTATAACAAAATGAAGCAATGTCAAGTGCATGCCACTTCTGTGCCTAAACGTCGCTCAATAACAACTTCAACCTTCAGGTGACTCTGTGGACGCTGTGAACGCTCTCCAGACGTGGTTTTTGAAGGATGTGCTTTCCCAGTTCTCTTCGTCTTTGAGCGTGCTTTCGTCACTTTCTTGGGTCGCGGAGGGCTGGTCAGGTCTTGCATCGACAAATCAGCTTTGCAGCTTTCATTGATCTCTGCGAAGTCATCCAGACCAACGGTTTGGTTCGTGCTATTGCCAAACAGCAGGCCTCGCTCCTCTGGTGCCAGACCTACTTTGTCCGTCTTTATGCGACGCTTCGATGGACTTGAGTCACCGTCGTTGTAGTGAGATACACCTTGCCGTCGTTTGCTTGGTGAGCCGGGGGATGCCAGTGACTTTCCCTTCGTAATGGCTAAGCTAGAAAGATCGGGTGTACAGAGCATCATGTCCATAGATGGCACTGGCGGAATGTTCTCATCGTCATCTCGGGATTTCTTGTATTCTGATAAAATAAAATCAGTAAGTCAGACACATCGGATGCGAGAGATTACCTTTTGTTTTGCCCTTGGCCCCAGCAGCACGTGATGCATCCTTGACGGATCTGAAGGGCGAGGCCATACTAACATCTCCGTCAATTGTCACGAGAGTCTGCTGAATCTCCCAATCTACCGGACGCATCTTCTTCCAATCCTCAATGACCTTGTCAACCCAGACATCCGTCTCTCCAGCAACATGGTAGTCAATGACATCTGACCATTCTGATCCTGGTGCAGTCCTATTCACAAAGACCACCTTCCCAGCCCACCGTCTCGTTTTACCGGTGCCCGTCGATGAGGTACTCGAATGTGCATGAACGGCTTTCGCAAAATCTTTCACAAGCTTTTTCAAACCGTGAACTTTGAGTGATGTTCCCATGATAATTAGCATGTCTGGCTTGCGATTGACATCACTCGCTTGTATGGACCCGATAACATCCCCTAGGGGATGAGGCTCATCGTAGAGTACAATGGCAGGTCTGAGAGAGCCTACTCTTGTGGCACGAGCAGAGCGAGCTACACGATCTGCAGCTAAACAGAAGATTATAAGTATTGTAGATTTGGGAACTAATCGCGGCAGCTTACAACGCTGAACGCAATCAGGACAATCAGGAGAAAGGCCCTTGTTGAATATAGAGAGGTGTTCTGACATGCAAGGATACTCCGCGGAGCAAGACATACATCGAACGCGATGAACGTTACCATGAAGCTGCACGTTGCGAACTTCTTTAACCTTAATCTTGGATTTTCCCCGAGAAGACGACTTTGCTTCATGGCTGCCACTACCTAGCAGACCGACCCGTTCCTCGAGACCGTCTATGTTTTGAGTATAGGAGCGAAGGAGTTTCTTCTTCGTATCCAGCGTTTTGATGAAGTGATGGGTGGGAGTGGGCGATGCAGAATCAATAGACTGTTTGAGCTGAGAAATGAACGTGTAGAAGACAGATGTAGAGGTTGTATCACGGAATAGGGACGCGTCAAACAGATCGCGACCTTTCATAACGATGTTGGGGTATTGCTGCTTGACGAGGGCGTACAAACCGTCCGAAGAGCGGAAATCCTGAATTGAACGGTCAGTATAGAACTCGACTTTCCACGTAGCCATTGCAAACACACTGGGATCCCTGAGGAACACGATATTCCGGCTCCTGTAACGACAACAATCCTCTTGCACTTGGCAACAGACAGAGAGAGATCAAAAAGGGAACGCCTGGTCGATGAGTCCGCCTTTGCGGCCTCGAAATCCAGAGTGACGGTCATAGTTGTGGGAGAGAGCTTGGATGAGATTTCCACTTTTGGACTCGATTCAGAACCAACGGTAATGCTGCTTACGGAAGCAGCAGCTGATCAACGCGTTCATCACGTGGTCCTGCCATGTACCCGCCAAGGAGTTTCTGAAATTATTTTGTTCAACTGATATTTTTCTATGTATCATGCAAAGCAAGGATAGCGAATCTGTAAAAGTACTGGGGTAAAAGTACATCGTAAATGCGAGGGCAAACCTCATATATATACAAAATACAGGGTCCCGTGTCCTATATATTGAACAATTCTGGTTTAACGTTCTGCATGAACATCAGTACATCAGTTCCGGTTACTTATGAGCATGGCAGTATTAAGCCATACCATTTTACAAAGACGAGCTACGAGTCCGGCTAGTTGAATGAGAGTGCCCACGCCTTCCAATATCCGCATGTGAGTGAACCCGATCTCCTATTGTCATATTGAGCGTAGAATGGCTAGGATGGAACAGAAGACTGACCTTAATATACTCAAGCTTGGTGTATTCCGGTATTCTATAGATCCGATCAGAGAGAAAAACATGTTAAAGGAAGGACGGCTCACTCGTCAAAGGTCTTCACAACGCGGAATATTGTGACGACAATATCCACAGCACTATATCCTTGGTCCCAAAGATCATTGAGTTTTTCCATCGCCTGGGCAATGTCTCCTTTGAGACAGAAGCATATCATTGACTGAACGATAATGGGGTGTGGCTGATCGCAGACTTTGAAGACATTGTCCCCCGAGACGAAACCGAAACCGGAATGTGTAGACTGGAGATTATTGATAGCTTGACGCATGTCACCTTCCGAAGTGAATATGAGAGCGGTGAGGCCATCATCGTTGTGCTTGACCTGTCCAAGAAGAGCTCAGCACCTGGCAAACGTCACCGTGACTATATCGCACCTTTTCCAATTCGCATATCTCAAGAAGGCGTTTTAAAATTTCTTGATCCTTGAGCTTCGCGTATCGAAGAATGGCGCAACGACTCTGTATAGGTTCGATGATCTTGTTACTCATGTTGCACGCTAGACAGAAACGTGTCGTGTTCGAAAATATTTCCATTGTTCGTCGAAGGGCTTGCTGGGCGCCTGCTGTCATACTGTCCAGAATTAGCCGATTATCTGTGGAGTATAACGAGACAGGCAAGAACCTGTCGGCCTCGTCGAGAATGACAATCTTATGCCGTCCAGGAGGCAGCGTGACTTTCTTTTGAGCGAATGATTTGATCTTATTTCGAACGACATCGATGCCCCTTTGACAACAGATGAAAAGTGGCAGAAATGATAGAAAATTACAAGTACCGTTCGTCGGAAGCGTTCAATTCCAAAACTCCCTCTTTATACGCGTCACCGAGAAGTTGATGTGCCAGGCAATGGATGCTTGTTGTTTTGCCGATACCTGGCATACCCTAAGGCAGGATCAGCCGCATGACTTGATACAAGATAAGAGCAACGTGCAGATATAATGATATGGGGGCAGTTTCCGTCTCTTGCAATGACCTTTAGCCGGTCAATAGTATCTGCATTTCCTACGACGTCATCAAGAACATGGGGTCTGTATTTTTCCACCCTGTAGCAAGATCAGCGGCGGTCAGATCAGAAATACATGGCTCATACCACGGAAGCTCGTAGGGTATTTCTGCGACACCGACTGTTTTCTTTGACTTTGAAACAGAGGCAGCCATGGTGGATCACGAAAAGAACGCGCTGTCACGTTATGTGACGTCCTGTGACGAGACGTGTTGATCAAAAAAGCCAGGGCATCAAAAACCCATAAAAAGGGCCCAAGAGTAATAATTGGAGGATTATTACGCCCACGGCAGCGTGATGCCCTCTCTGGCCCGTTGCGCTAGAAGTCCCTGCAGAGTATGGCTGAATCGTCAGTACAGTGAGTATCTCTCAATTCACTGAAAGAAATGTCTGACAGCCTTCAAGGCGACGGCATCCAACGATGCTTCATGTCGTCGGCGGCAAACGCAGGGACACTTCGAACGTCTTCAGTGCTCATGCGCCCTATCCTCAATTATCGCGACGTTTCAGAAAACGTAGTCTACAAAATGTCGAATGCCATGAACCGCAAATCTCCAATTACTCCCCTCGCTATCCAGTCCGTCGTTCGCGATTACAAGTCATTGAAAGACATGTCTTCTTCACTCAATGCTAAACGAAACACGCGTTCTATGATTGGCGACAAGATAAAGAAGTTCGGTCAGGAAAAAAACCAGGAGGCTCTGATCGCTTGTTTGGAGGAGGCAAAGACGTTGAAGGAAGAGATATCGCAATTAGAGAAATTTGTTTCTGAACTGGAACAAAGCCTCCTCAACACGGCCCTTCTTATACCCAACGACACACACCCGAATTCACCACTAGGTCCCGAATCCTCTGCCGTTACACTCTCATCTCACGGCCCCAGTCCTGGACCTGCATCACCACACCGAGACCATTATGCAATATCTCAGAGTCTCGGGCTTGTTGACTTCGAAAATGCTGGTATTGTGACCGGCGCATCCTGGTGTTATCTGAGATACGAAGCAGCCCTCTTGGAGCTGGCACTAACAAACTACGCAATCTCCGTAGCCCTGAAACATGGGTTTACGCCTATTATGACCCCAGACGTCGTCAAAAGCGACGTAGCGAAGCGATGTGGATTCCAACCTCGGGACCAATCAGATCCCCTCAAGTCGCAAGTCTATCATATCGACTCCCATCTTTCCTCCTCGCCTAAACTCATACTTTCCGGGACATCAGAGATACCACTTGCTGGTCTCTGTGCTAATCAGCTATACCCCAAATCGTCATTGCCATTGAAGATGGTCGGACTCGGACACGCTTTCCGCTCGGAGGCTGGCGCGCGCGGTGCCGATACAAGGGGCCTGTATCGGGTACATCAGTTCACCAAGGTGGAACTGTTCACTGTCACTACGGAGACCGAAAGTGACAGGATGATGGAGGAAATGAAAAATATACAGATAGCTATTTTTGATGGCCTGGGATTTCCTTTCAGGTGGGTGGTCTACGTTGACTTTTTCATACTATGTCGTCTTGAAATTACTTAGGGTCCTTGATATGCCAACGGAAGAACTGGGCGCCAGCGCATATAGGAAATACGACATCGAAGCTTGGATGCCTGGTCGCGGCAATTGGGGTGAGATATCTTCACTGTCAAATTGCACAGACTATCAGGCCCGTCGGCTGTCGATCAAATATCAGCGGCCTGTCGTGAATCAGCAGGGTACTTCAACACACGAAAACGTCTATGTGCATACTCTTAACGGCACCGCAGCGGCCGTCCCTCGTCTAATCGTCGCGCTCCTGGAAAACGGCACCACATTTGACGAAAATAGACAAATCACAGGTCTGAGGCTCCCAGATGTTCTTCGTCCCTTCTGGCTCGGTCAGCCTACCCAACGAAATATCATTCAGTGGGTCTAATGGTTTTGTGGCAGAGGTATGAACGGAGCCTGCTCGCCATTATGGTATAACGATACAATTTTTTTATCTGACCAAAACTCGAGCTTCCAATTTATCGCTATACTTATGTAACTAACGTTATATATATGCATACATGTACATTATGACAACTGTTACCTCCCTTACCATTTCTTCGATGGTCCTACTGCAACCTCGTCAGCGAAAGGGTCTGCAAATGGATCCTCCACATCGATCAATGCAACATTAGAACCACCCTCTTCCTTATTTGTACTGCGAATACCCAATCTCTCGGAATCTGTATCATCGACACCATGCTGTTGCGCTCTTCTCCATGTTACCGGAGAAGCTTGGTGAGTCTCCTCATCTGATGACTCGTAGTCGCTGAAGTCCGACAACGAGCCTCTGGCTTCATTGCTGTCGTCCGAATACGTGGTCAAGGTAGAAGGCCGTAAGGGAGGTTGTAGGTTCGTAGAAGAAACGCCAATTGAACCAAAATTAATGTCTTGCAGATCAGCATATGTGCCGCTATCGTTCCGGTATTTGGCACGTTCGACGGCAGCACGCTGCTTTTCTTGCAATTTGATAACTTCACTTTCTCCCGTTAAGTGAATCTTCGCGAGGGGAGCCGACAGAGTATCAGTATTATCGTCTGCTTTCTTCACCGGCGCATTCAAGACGTTATCATAGGTTTCCAATGCATTGATAACCCGTTCGTTGGTTTCGATAAGGGTTCCTATTAATTCTTCATTCTCCACAAGCTGAAATATGTTGATCGACATGGTCACAATCAGAGAGAGAAAGAGGGTACCTGTATGTAGCGCACTATTTGCTTTCGCGCCAGTTTGGCCTTTGACAGACATTCTTGGACGCGCTCGTTAGTTTGAAGACTGTCAGTCTCCCTGTTGACAAGCTAAGATCGATGTCAGAGAGATTGATGATAAGAGACCATGGAGGCCTACAGTGATAGCATTGACGAGATTGCTAGAAGCCTGGGACGCGTCAACAATACTTGCCAGTACTTTCGGTCTCTCCTGTAGTAGTGTTATTGCGACAGCAGTGAATGATAGAAAAAGCGATTCGCCTTCTCAAAGTCAAAAGGGGCGCGTTTAGGCTTGGGTTGATTCTTTTTCCGTTTCTCCTCTTTCCGCTTCTCTTCTTCCAGCTTCTGTCGCTCTTTAGCCTCGGCTTTCTCCTGAGCTTTGCGTTTGGCTTCTTCCACTTTACGCTGCTGTACTTCGGGGTCTAGATAGGTATCCGTGACGTGCGGCCGATCACGGACAGTTTGCGAGTATAGATTGGAGAACATGGCCATGGATGGGTCGGATTGGAACTGCTCGTGCCATGACTTGAGAACGAGAACCAGCTTCTTTTTCACCCTCTTGTCAGCGTAATTATCGCTGGCGAGGTGCTTGAGCGCGTCGGTGAGCTGTCCATCAGCAAATGAAGCTTTACATGGCTAGAATAAGATAGTGACCTTGAATGAATGACGCTAGAACGCACTTTTGAATTTATCTCCACAGTTCTCTACCAATGCCTTGAGGATCTAGAACATACCAATGAGACGGGACGAGGCCGGAGCGATATGAGACGCAGCTGACCACGAGAGCACGGTACTGCTGATGTGGGCTGCCATGCTTCAGTTTCTTGCGTATTGCCCGGGAGGCCTCGGTGGGACTAGAGTGAGACGTTCAGATAATTCGCTAGAGTAAGAACAACAGGCAATACCCTGCATTTGGCTGGAGGTTGATGGCGTCGACGAGCTCCGGGATCCTGTGTTGACATCATATTGGCATCATCACACAACTTGGACACGGCACATTAGCGCACCCATCATAAGCCTCCTCCGCAATGGTGCTTGCCGTCAAAATCTCGACCCAATCGGTGATGGAAGACTGTGCACTGTGAGCGAAAATCGCGTAGATCCGGGAGATATGGACCGTACATGGGGCTTTTCACGTCCAAATGCTTCCCTGGCAAACTTGATTGCAGACATTTCGGCGAAGGATGCACACAGGGAGAGCCGCTTTTCAAGACGGCTGGGAGCACGAAGAGACCATGAATTTAGATAATAGTCTTCCTAAAAGAGAATGATCGGAAGTGAACGTCATGTGCGCCCTGAAAGGTTGATCACAGTTTGTGCTTTTTAACGATAAGTATTACAGACGAAACAGTAGCAGTAATTCCTCCCTACAATCGTACAAGTTCCTGCTCAGAATAAGAAGGTGAACCTAACGTAAATAGCAATATGACAACGAACCTACACAATCTCTATCCATCCAAAGAGAATAATTTACATACTATGAACTATCTTCCCCTCCACTCTCTTCGCTTTCGGTTCCTTGGACGGTATTCGCTGAGGGACCGCTAGACTGATTATTGTCAATCCCCGGCGGTGGCGCCTGTTGTTGCATTTGGGGTGGTAGGGGGCCTGGTACGGGAATCATGCCCGGTTGAGACATCGCTACGGGGCTTTCAAGAAAGAGTCTGATCAAGACACTTTCAAGAGCGACGACACTGGCAAAAGGATATTCAAAATTTCGAGCGTGTTCGCGGATCGAGTTGAAGAGGGTCGACATATTCTGCCATCGATCTTGGGAGACAGCGGTGGCAGGGCCCGGAGGTATGGGGTATGGCTGAGGAACATAACCATATGGTTGAGGTACTTGTGGATAAGGAGGATGTCCAGGCAAGGGTGCTATCATGGACACGGTGGAAGTAAACTGATTCGGAGGTGGAGGTGGAGGAGGCATAGACGCTGAAGGAGAAGAGTTCATGGGGGGCAAGGAAGCACTTTCTTCCTTCCTTGGATGCTTTCGGGGTCGCTCTTTTTCTTGCTGAACAGCAGCCTTGCGACCTCGACGCGTGTACGGTAGATTGGCGAGACCAATTTCATGGGAATGTTGTGAATTATCTACAAGCAGATCAGAACGAGGATTAAAAGGAAAGTGAGAATAACTGACATGAAGCGCGTACTTCCTCGGTATTGAAGTATGTTTTGAAGCTTATTGAAGCCGAACAGCCTACTCCCTCGAGCTGTAATACAGTTATCATGACGTACACCGGAGCTTCTGTGTGCTCGCCTTTCGACTGGGGACTTTGCGCACCCTATCAGGATGCTTCTTGACGTATTTCTTCCTGCCGCTGCGCGAATGACGAGCACAGACCAGCTTAGTATGGTCTTTGAAACGAGGAGGAACGGCTTTGCTTCCGTGGGTATCTCCCTTTATCAGCCAAATTAGTACGCATATATGCAGACAAAGCACCAGTTATACCTTGACAAACTCAACCATCTGCGTCTCCTCCTCCTTCTGACGCCATTCGTTGAAAGCAGCAAGATTAGGAAAGACTAAAGTGTACCCGTCATCGGAGTCGCCAGATCCATATGGCTGTTTGGAACCAGATGAGGATGAAAAAATGTGACCGTTGTTGGGATTAGTAGTAAAACTTTGGCCAGGAAATTGCACCTCTCCGTTTGCTCCCGGCTGTGGTTGCATGAGATGAGGCGGCAACGGCTGATGCATGGCAAGCTCTCCAAGTCGAAAATGCTGGAAGCTCATAGTTGATAAAGGCAGCGGAAGTGCTAACCTACAGGTACTGCAATGGATTTGGGGGTGAAATCGAAACGAAAGAAGCAACGAAAGTCCGGTGAAATTTACGTAAGCTATCCATTTTAGAATGGATCTTTGATAAATCTTGATAAACAAGGTTGTAAGAAAGGAAATCCGTCGTTTTGGTCACGTTCGTATTTGTACACTTTCAGCTCAATTCAACTTTTCTACCTTTAACTATGACTTCGTCGCTGCGAAATTCGATACATCGTCGCAATCACAAAGAGCGGTCCCAGCTCGCCCATCGAGCAAAGCTCGGGATCCTAGAGAAACACACCGACTATGTCAAGCGCGCACGGGACTACCACTCGAAGCAGGACAGGTTGAACCGGTTGAGGCAGAAGGCTGCAGACAGGAATAAAGATGAGTTTTATTTTTCGATGACAAGGGAGAAGACCAAGGTATGAATGAGACTTTTTACTTCTCTGCAGAACTAGCTGACAGTTGCGTAGGGTGGAGTCCATGTCAAGGAGAGAGGAAATGTCGCCCTGCCCATTGACATGGTGAAGGTGCTAAAAACCCAGGATGAAAATTACATTCGAGCAATGAGAGCGGCTGGCTTGAAGGTGCTTTCTCAAGTCTACATGCGCAACCTTTATGTCTAAATGACCGTCCGCAGAGAATCGATAAAATAAAAGCGCAGCTTTCCGACATGGTTGACGCAGTCACTGACGAAGATTATGAAGAGCTTGGTGATGGACAAATAAAATTCTTAGAAGAGGCTGGAGTCATCCCAAAGCCCAAGAAGGGCCGACGGAAGTCAAAGCACATAATTTTTGTGCAAAATGAGGATGAAGGTATGTATGTTCACTAGTTTCCGTATCTTGAGGCGTAGCCTTATTCCTTCGACAGTACAAACGTACAAACCCGAATCGCCGTCGGTAGTACTTCATGGGGAAACGATACAAGAGGAAGAGCCTATAGATCTCGGGTGGAAAACACCGTCAGAGAAGAAACGATCCAAGAAATCCAAAATTTCCCTGGAAAACGATGTCGAGATGGAAACTGAGGGCGAGGGTGAACTCATTCACGAAGCGACCCATCGCAACCGCCTACGCCTCTTTCGGGATCTCGCCGCGCGACTGGCACGCGACAAACAGCTGCGCTACATGGAACGGGAGTTCGAAATGCAACGACTGATGATGGGGAAAGGTGCACGTAAAAAGCTCAAGGGAGTCGAAAGGGTGGACGGGAGCATAGACGATAGCGGTGAAGACCAAGATGAGCTTGATGCACGAAAGGGCAAGCCACTCGCGCACATTGTTTCCAAGACATATACACCCCGGATTTATAAATGGCGGAGGGAACGGAAGAAATAGATCTCACTATAAGGGTATTAAAATGCAATGCTATTATAATTGGGTACTTAATGCATAGTCTGTGGGATGTCCTCCAAGTGCTTTTAGATATACAAAGATCCTGACTATTTATATCACGATAGATACTCCGTAAATGATACTTGAGATCACTGCTGCGAAAGCGGCCCATTGCTTTGGACTGGGAAGAAGGGTAACAGTCGATGATCCTGCATTGCTAGATGTTGTAGAGCTAGTTGTAGACTTTGGTGTGGCGATGGCGGAAGTTGGACTGTACTCAACACCGTTGATGGTTGCGGCGACTTCGAATACAGAACCACCGCCGTATTCATAGAACTACAAGTGGATAAGAAAGCGGAAGGAGGGAAGGACAGGCAGACCTACGTCGACGAGCAAGAAATTCGGAGCTCGGCTATATTGTGCCTCGCATGTCGTGACCTGGGTACCGAGCGAGCCTGTTCCGTTCGCAGCATTCGTCTCGTTTGCTTTGTCGACATAAGGAACAGGCTGCCCCAACACATATCTGTCCAGGAAGTGATTGATCAGATACATTTGTGTTGAAGTATCTCCTTTGGTCCTGTTGACTTCGCAGTCGAAAGTAGTGTCCGTAACATCGTACGCCGTCTCCCAGATATTCGTAAATTCTAAAAAGTCCGTGTCAAGGATGATTAGCACATCCATGGAACACGCGTCACGCACCATCAATAAGATAGGGAACACTTGCGAAATCTGCGCCATTGTCCAAGAAAGTTACCAGGCGCGTTCCTGCGTCAATGAGTGTATTTAGAGTCGGCCATGTGTCCCTAGACATATTGGAGGAGGTTGGAGAGTAGGAGAGTGTATCCAGGCTTGCCGCCTTGAAAACGGTATCGTATTCGGTTGCAACGAAGTTGTCCGAGTTCACAATTAATAGTGTCACAACTAAAATGCAAGATCCGGATTAGTGGGATGTAATAATGAGGGGTAGGAGGCGATGCACCATCTTCTGTGTTGCTTTCCATCCAGGTCCTGACTAAAATGCGACCCGTCAGCATCAGTAAACAGCTAAATTTAGCACAGGCGTCTCATACCTTTTCCAAGGTAATCCTCCAATGTCCCTCCATTGAATAATGACTACGGGAGCATATTCAGCTAAATCCGAGGAAATGAATATACGGACATACACAACTGGTGTGGCAAAGCTGTATAGTCCCGCTGTTGTTATGAGCTTGCATTTGTAGTAGTCTGATCCCATCGTTCAGCTGTTGTGTGACTGCGAGAATTTTGCGTTTAGTCCGCAGTAAAGCATGAGCGCCCAGAGTACGTGCCATCATAATCCTGGTTGACGGCAACTGCGGTGGGGGGGGGAAAGATGATGAGCTCTCTGAATATGCACAGCCCGCAGTACTCACGGTTATTGGTCCCCACAGCGTAAGAATTGTGGGCCCCCACGAACGACACATTGCCGTAGCTCACGTCGCAGAGCTGCAGAAGCCATGAGAAGCTTCGAAGAGAATGAAGAAAGGAGGCGCGTACCTGACTGTGGCCGTTGCACGTCGTGGCGCGACGGTGAGTGGCGGCAGCATTGGAAGCATGGGAGAGTAGCAACAGAGAAGCGACCTGCGCAAGTAACTTGGTAGAGGAGAGCATGTCCGAGATAAAAAGTTTAGATGTGAGTAAAGAATGAAAGGGGGATAGAATGTGTAAGGGAGGTAGAAATAAGTAAGAATGAGAGAGACAGATGGATGTTGTCCAGAAAGAACAAAGGTCTGTGATCAAAAACGGAGCCAAGCACATTACATACCAGGCTTTCGGGTGCACTGCGGCACGTGTATCCAGTGCACTCTGCTCCATCACCTGGTGCTCAACTGGGCGCGCGCAGTATGCCTTGTTCATTCAATTAACATTTACAATTGAGCTACAAGCTAAATTACCACAAGGGTACAGCCCCCGTACCTTTGAGCCGTTCAACCAACGTTGCAGATTTTCCAGTGATCGCTGCCCTGACCGCTATATTTGGAAGCAGATCTGCACAATCAAATTCCAGAACAAGTCACGTATGATGAGGAAAATCCATACTGAAGTCGGGGATGAGTACTTGTGTAGGGACTACAGCTCGGAGACAATTGTGTTGGATGCACTGTCTGGGTTTCAGCTTTAAGACTCTGCTTTGACGTCAGCATGGCATCTACTCAAACATCTATAACAATCTCCCAGTCCTGAGTAATAAGCACAGCCGGATCTTTGATGACCAACACCCCCACTGCCTTACCCTTGTCACCTGCAGCAACGGTCTTGTACGTCCACGCTAATGGCTCATCCCTCCCTACAACCTTCACATCCTTCGGTTGATTCGCTAACCCAAGAATGGTCACTTTTTCCACTCTAACCTCTCTGATGCTCTTCTCATATTCTCCTGACGCAGGAGATAGATTGATGCTAGCCAGTTTCACCCCTTTCTTCCCGCTCTTCTCGGCGACAAACTCTCTCCACACATAATCACCAGTCTGGTAGGTCAAACCCTCGCCGTCGTCGAGGTACAAGTCACCCTTGGCAGAGAAACCCGTTTTGTCTAGAGCGACGCGTAGAGTGAACGGATCGTGGGCCATTAGCGGGCTGGATCGACGAGGCCGCTCTCGCGTAGGGACGATGGAACCGCCACGGATGTATAGGGGAATAGTGGACAGCTCGAGAGGAACGGTAATCTGCTTGCCTTTGGAGGAGCCATACGAAGGAGCTTCGGTGAAGTAGTTGTAATATACCTGATCTTCGGCAAGGTATATTGTCGTTTCCGTGATGTCTTTTTGTGTGACAGGCTTGACAAGTAATCCGGAGGAGCCGACGAAGAACTGATCATCGATCTCGAAACCTGCCGGGTCCTGGGGAAACATTACATACTGTGATCTGTCTCTGGGATGAAAAATCGAAAGAAAACCACAATCGAGGGACTTGCCTTAGAACCGGTATGCCTGTCCTTAAAGATTCCCAGAACGCGGTGTACCAAACCGGTAACATCGAGTAACGAAGACGGAGGATATCTTTTATCATCCCTTTGTAGGGCTGGTCAAGAAGGAATGGTTCTCGTCTCTTCGTGTCAATATGCGCATGTGCACGGAAGAAAGGGGAGAATATGCCAACTTGATACCACCGAACGAGCATATCCGCATCTGGGTTACCGAAGAATCCACCAACGTCGGCTTTACAGGTTGTCAGTGACGCATCTCCTACAGTAATGATACAACTTACATCCAGCAAAAGTCATCCCAGCTATACCGTTAGCCAGGACCATCTGTACACCGACTGTCATGTGGTCCCAAGTACCAAGATTGTCGCCAGTCCACATGGCTCCAAAGCGTTGGGAGCCGGCGTAGAACGAACGGGTCAAAACAAAAGGTCGCTTGTGAGGTGTGGTCCGCTCCGCAACACCTTGAGAAGTAAGGTTATGCTACAACTGGCTTGAGTTGATGTTGTAGCGACAGCGCTGGGACACATACGAAAAGCATTCCGTTGATGTTATGGACATCGCGATGCTCCCATCCCCCATAATGAATGTTGTCTCTAGGCATCGTAATTTCTGGTCCATTAAAGACTGATGGCTATAAAACGGTTAACAGATATTCTGAATAGAGGATAGACAGTCTACCTCATTCATGTCGTTCCAGATATGAACAGCATCCGTACTATTAGTCCACGACCAGCCATCCTCCCTCTGGAACTTGAAAATAGATTTCCACCATTCCCAAGATCCGGGGTTGAACATATCAATCCAAGAGCTGCTACCCGACCAACACCAGCCCTCATATTCACCCTCACCGCTCTTCGGCTTAACAAGAATTTCCAAATCAGACGCTTCTTGATAAACCGGATAGTTGGAAGTACGCTTCAAGTGTGGATCAACGATGACGACCATCTTCCTCCCTATCGCAGCTACGTCGTTCGTCATCTCAACGGGATCTGGGAAAGTCTTCTCGTCCCAGATGAAGTACTTATGTTCTTGAGCGTATTCAATATCAAGCCAGAAAACATCAACAGGCATATCCTCCTCGTCGAAATGCTTCTGCACTGCGCGGACGTCGTCAGTGCTCACATAGTTCCATCTGCATTGGTGGTATCCGAGACTCCAGTGGGCAGGTAATGGCGTATAACCTGTAAGGCGAGCATACTGAGCGAATACGTCTTCGGGTTTAGGTCCTGGAAGGATGAACACGTCCATAATGCCAGATTCGGATATCCAGTGGGAATGTGAAGACTTGGAGGTAGGATGGTGAACGTCAATCCAAGTTTCAGACGCGACAGCATTGAAAATAGCAACAGTTGAGTCTGCGGAGTGTGCATGCATGATGGGAATGGAGCCGTAGAGAGACATGGTAGATGAAGCAAGATACTCGAACACGTCGGCATTGTACAATCGGTATGGGTCGCTAAAAGTCGCGTCATCCCCGGTGGTACTCGGCAGTGCCAAACGCGTAGCATGCTGGGGAATACCATACACAGTCCCGTGGTTAGGGAACGTGATGTCCAAAGAAAGGGATTCAGGGCCTAACGCAATTCAGCCAGACGCGATGTCTGAATGGTTATAAACTCACCTTTTGGCTTGGAATCCGTCCAAGAATTGAATTTCTCGTCCCAAAATGCATCTTCTTCTTCACCTTCGAACCAAGCGCGAAGATTCTCTGCCTTTATGGGAGCCTGAGCCTCCTCGCCGGCCCCATCTGCCTGCACTTCGGGAGGGGATTCCTTGGTACGGAAGTGCTCCATGTGCAAGAGGCCTTGCCCATTGAGGACGACCTGTTCCCTTCCCTTCCGTAGCAGTGTCACGCGCAGAGGATCGTATGCAACGACGGCGGACAAATCACCGTATACAGCACGTACATCCTTCTTCCCCGCCGTCCACTGAACATCTTTGCTGATCACAGGCTCAGCCACTAATGCCCAGGATGCGGCCTCGTCGTATCTCTTCCGTAGTCCATCTTTCTCGTCCATCCGGACTCGTACAACACCATCGTCGTGCACTCGCACTTCCAGGTCGAACTTGATTTCAGGGTATAATGATGAATTGACTGCAGCGGTCACCACTGCCTCGCTAGGCGATATCGAAACCGACGATGGGTCAACGGAGTAAGGGGATTTCCAGGACGATGCGGCATCCTTTGCACGTGCTGAAAGAGCGCGTCCTCGGCGACAGAATCCGGACTGGGAACATGTTTTGAAGTCGTTAGTTTTTACTGAGAGGGCATCGGGAGCTAGGAGGGCGAAGAATAGGGCCCCAAAGAGCCCGACGGAGCGCATTTTGCTCTTTAACGACGAGTAAGATACTGAGAGTAGGGTTCCACGTCAATGTCGTACATTGTTTGGCGGGGTCTTTTCTGGGGTGCCCTTGCCAAGCTCCGACATACCTCTTATCGAGCGACTTCCACTGCTAGTCACCCAACTCCGATTGCTAACTATTACCGCCGTCTGGCATAACAAGCTGGCCTGTCCCAACTATATTTAATAGTTTCGCAGCCCAGATGGCGAAATTGTAATTCATCAATGCACTTCTTTTCACGACAGTAATGCTAGTACTACCTCCGACGTGCATGTGATGATATTGAGAGCTAAGCTTGGAGTTCGAGGGGCTTTGTTGCAAACGAACGAAGAGCTCTTTACGTCAGGCATCCTGTTTGTTCGGCATCCTTGAATGCATGCGGTATCAGCGGACCCTTACATTACTCCAACTGATTCCTGCTTGACGTTTCAGCGGCCATCATCTCAGTATAAATGTCTACAAATCGTGTAGTACTCGTGACAGGGTGCTCTACTGGGGGAATAGGTTTTGCATTGTAGGCTTTCGTCGATAATTCTAACTCGTGTTATCATTGATTAGCCTTTTTCAAGATGCGAACAATTTGCTCAGCAGAGATGCAAAGTATATGCTACGTCGCGATGTGTGGAAACTATGCAAGGCTTCAAGGATCCCAATATTAAAGTCCTTGCCTTGGATGTGACGAGTGATGATGACGTTGAACAAGTTATACAGCATGTAGTTAATACAGAGGGTAGAGTTGACATAGTGGTCAACAATGCAGCAACCCCGGCTATTGGTGCGCCGCCTTTTATAGCTCACTTTGTCATGCTCACTTTGGAGCATAGGCCCTTTGATTGACCAGTCTATGGACGTGATCAAGCGCACCTATGATACCAATGCATTCTCAGTGATACGCATGTGCAAAACCGTCATTCCCATCATGGCAAAGCGACACAGTGGACTCATCGTGAATATAGGTAGATTCTGCACTCTCCCAAGATATTCCAGCTCTTACTGAAATCATAGGCTCAATCGTCGGAGAAACGTAAGTCAGCGTCCCGACTCATTGGATCCATGCTGATTTTCACACTTAGCCCAACACCCTGGCACGGAGCATATTCATCGTCCAAAGCAGCAGTCCAGAACATTAGCGAAGTGCTCTCAATGGAGTGTCGTCCGCTTGGAATAAACGTTATGCACGTGGCTCCCGGTTCGGTCACGTCCAACTTTGCCAAAAATCAGGAGAAATGGTTCAGCTTGCCGGTAAACAGTCTGTATACCACGTTTCTTCCCAACATCGTGGAGAGAATGCATGCTAGCCAAACCAAGTCGTCCATGTCTAACGAGGAGTTTTCCAAGCGTATCGTGGACCAGGCGTTGGCAAAGCCTCCTCCCTTCTATATCTCCGTCGGGGGAAATGCTTTCCTCTTCTGGGTGTTTAAATGGTTGCCGAGAACATGGGTGCTTGGTCTGTTATGGCGATTGTATTCAAAGAAGAAGGAATAGTCGGTATGGGCTGTCGATCAACTTGTTTCCAATAGTCTGTATAGCACAAGGCCTTGATCAACCGAAGTGCCACGCGGAACAGTCTCCAAGCCAGATATTGGTCAAGCTGAGGACCAAAATGCTTGTATGCACAGTTGCGTATATAGATTACAAGTGATGGTTAAGTACGTTTGGATCCGTGAGTAGATATGCGAATGATCTAGAGTTCGAGGACCTGCTAAGATGACGACATACGAAAACGATAACATGCTGGCAAAGAACAAGGTGGAGAGATGTAGTTATAGTCCAGTACCGACTCGACGCGCAAGCCCAACGCCTGGCTTTCCTACCCTTCCAGCTGCAGCACTTGCTCTATTTGTACCAAAAACAGGAGCAGGTAATCTGGAGGTACCAGACACCGGACGTGGGATAGTAGATGCTGGCCGGCTCTCCTTTTGTCCAACTTGAGCACTAACTGCAGGTCGAACAATGCTTTTCACCTCCCTCGCCGGTGCCTTGGGCTTGCCGGTGCCGATAGCTTTGAGGGCATCCCGAACGGCATTGAGATTGGTTGTTTTGGCAGGCTGAAGATGACCCCACTGGGCAACCGCGTCAGAAAGCAATACTTTTTTGGGTCTGTTGTTCTTTAGTATGTGTCCAACTCCCCCAGCCTTGTGCAGCACTTCCTTACTATCAGCCACCGGCACACAACGAGGTCCCGAAGACGATGCCGGCTTAGGCGGTGCAGTAGCAGCAGGGTGATCAGGTTCGCTAATCCGTGCCGATTGAGGAATGTCTGATGATTGAAGTGGAGGAAACGCTTTCTTCTCGACGTGAGCTGGAGGTCGCGTAGACAAGCGACGATCCGGAGGAGGCGCTACTGTCGCCGCATTCTTTGCCCGCTTGACAATGCGCAATGCCTGAATGGGAGGTGGTGCGCCAGGATGAAGACTGTTGGATGAAGCTGGCGTCGTCAGTGGATCTCTAGCCGAGGAAAAGACGACATGGGCATCGTCGCTCTGCGGCAAGTCTTCGGAAACCATGCCATGGGTAGCTAAGTTCTTGTCAAAAGGTGCGATTTACTGGATACATGCTGCAACTTACGGTAATACGTTTTTGCAGTAAAGACGGGCAGCGGAGAATCAGTAGTATTGAGTGGTTGGGCGCGCGCTACCGTGTAAGGAGATCCTGCTACAATGTTAGTCAGGGAAAGAGGTCAAATCGAATAGGACTTACTGGTCTGAGGGCTGTCCTCCGACGGCAAAGGGATCTTAGCAGCGAAGTTAACGACCTCATCTTCAACTAAAAAGATGTTCAGATCACGCTGCAGACTTAGTCCAAGAGGTTCACTTTACCTGCGGGTGTTAGAACACTTGTTATGCCCGTATTCATGTCTTCATCTCCCGAAGTTATGTCAAAGTCGTGGGATCGTGAACACAGGAATGATATTTTGTCGGTCAAGAGATCAAAACTTGATTCTGCCGAGTCGAACTGGAGCTGAAAGGAAGACTGTAGGTCGAATGACTGGCGATCACGGGCACGTATAGGTGCTGGCGGTCTTCGACGAGGAGTGGGGGCATCAAGGTCACTTATGTCGATGGGTGATGACGGGAGCGGGATATTCACTGGAGAGGCCCGAAGTGGAGATGCGATGGCGACTACAGTCATCCTTGGCGAAACAGGGACAACGTCGGGCCAGGTCTCCGAGAACGCCGGCTTCGAGCCCGCGAAGCTAACGCCTGCAGAAGTGACTGCATCGACTAGAGACGAAAGCGAAGACTGCGGCAGAGTCGCAGAGTCGCAGGCAGTGGTGGGGTTGGTGTGCTGCTTCTGACGAGTCAGCAGCCGCTTGTGGGCCACGGGCGTGACCTCTCGTTCCATTCGAAGTTCAGCAAACGGTGTGCGAGGGTTCAAACGTGGAGTCGCAACAATGTTCACACTGCATGAAGCCCTTGGTGTCTTGCCAACTGGTCCCAAGATAACCGTACCATTCTCGTCGTCTGATTCTTCGTCCTCTCCCATCTCTTCCAACACCTCGTTCATAAGCAACGTGTTGTCGACGGTGACATCTCCAACATCAATGAGACGACGCTTGAGTGGAGCGGGCTGCGGGAAGGCCTGTTTCAAGGATCCACTGAAAAACGATGTCATCGACATATCTCCCAATGGCATGTTATTCTCCTTCTCTGAGTCGTAATCATCCAATTCAACAGAACTATCGCCGCCATTCCGCTGAGAGACAGAACCAAACAGAGGGTCGAACAGGGTGAGAAGGCTTTCCCTAGGGCGATTCATGATGGCTGAATAGGTACAGAGAGTAGAAAAAGCCAAGAATATACGCAAGGATGGTGAAGAAATTCTGCAACTTGTGCAACGCCACTCGGCTAATCGCCGCGTTCGGCTTGGTCTTGTTTACTCGAGTACAGGTAACGTGACCGTCGCGTCGGACTCCGCCCATCGGCCATTGTTCGTTGTCTTTACAATTTTCTTGACAGCACACCTACAAAATGTCGGACTTTACAACAGTAAAGGCTGAAATAAAGGCATGGGAGCGAGACTTTAAGACGAAGCATGGCCGGTCAGCACAGGTGCAGGATATTAGGGAGCATCCGGATATTGGTGCGTCGCAGGGACACTCATGAGTGAAACTAAACCTGATAAGGTCACACAGAGGCCAAATACAAACTGTACAAGGCCCTGGGAAAGACATCCGCTGCCAAAGGTCGTGCTACATCCTCCAACACACCCGCCACTCCATCGAAATCTCACAAACACGAACCCTCACGTTTGTTACCCAAAGCCAGAGCTAGTGAAACGACAGCACCTTTGTCTACTTTCAATCCCTTCTCTCCGCAAAAGAATAAGGGGAAACAGAAGGAGGTGCTTCCAGTCATAAAGGACTTTCGATCGAATCCATTTGCGACGCCCTCTAAAGTTAAATCTCGAGCGTCTGCCCGAGAGGTGTCCCCACTTCCCGTTGCCCCCTTCCAGCCGTTAGTATTCTCTGCGACAAGCATTGTACCAGAGCCACCGAACACTGTCACCCGAGCGCGCAAACGCCTACGCGGTGAACCAGTTTCTCCTTCTCCTAGTAAAGAGAAACGCCGACGCATAGCTCCTGAGCATACTCTTCCCATTTCACGAAAAGAAGATTCAGAACCTGATGATAACGACGAAGACTACGCTCATGTCGGCAATTTATCATTTGTCGATGATTCCCCCGTTAAAGGCACGAATGGATTCAAGTTACTCTTCGATGACACCACACAGTCTAAATCATTATTTCCTCGCTCCAAGACGGCCCCCTCTTCCTCGGACGTCTTCTCATCACCCGACGAGGAGATGGACTGGCGAGAATCGCAAAGTCTCAAAACAAATCATGACAGCAAGGCCAACAACAGGCCTTTGCCCCGTTCTGCAGCGCCTTCTAATGTTCATCAAAAGCATTGGGGACCGGCCAAGAAGAGCACACACGCGCCTGTCAACATCACTGCGCCCAAGCCCCAGAAACGTGCATTATCTGATGCAGATGCAGCCGAATCTTCATCTCACAACCGCGCTCCTTCCCTCATTCCTCCCTCCCCACCTCCGCCTGATTCTTCCAAAAGAAGCTATGGCTCCTTCAAAGGCAAGGGCAAAGCAGCCAGTAACAATGGGCGGAAGAAGGCCAAATTAGCCGCTACCACTTTAGATTCTGACGAAGACGACGAAGAGCCAAATAAGATTAAAGTAGTGCCCCGAACTCATGGTTCACCTCGTAAAGACGTGCTGGGCCAGAACTCAGACGTCGATGCAGATGATACTTTTGATGTCCCCTCACACCCGCAGATCGAGGACATGGGTGATGGACAGGACACCGGCAGATTTGATGTCGATCTTCCCGACAGATTTCGTCATGTTTTGGCGTTTTCACCGAATGAAACCCGGACGCGCGACTATCAGGAGGTCCGAGTTGTGGAAGGCCTGTTATATGGACGTAGAGCGGATCATTATGATCCGTCAAGAGGTGGCGAGATCTGGGATGCCGGGGAGGATGAGCATGGACAGGTGGCTGTGGCGGATGGTGAAGAAGATGATTGGCAAGGTGAACCCGTGCCATGGGAGCTCGGAGAATTGTAGTGCTTTCTATACTTTCATCCAGTTGTCCGGAAGACTTGTTGTATTCAGAGATACGCCCAATCAACACGTTGTGCAGTATTAAGAGTCGTGTTTAATCGCAGTGCAACACACGTAGTACACGAGTTTGCCCAGGTTTAACTATTCTAAGGGTTTGTACCGCTAGTCACCTTTTGAAACCTACAATCCTATCTTCAAATTAACTGCATACGTTGTTGCGCTTCGACCGTTACGTCGAGAGTAGATTGATTTACAGATATTCGTAACTTTCTCATCGGCATCCATCCTGGATCCTCGTGTCCAATTCCACACGAAGTCATGTACAAATCAATCACTGCAGCAGGTCCTCGATCGACTCGTCATCTTCCTGCGCGCGCAACGGCAGTAAACAGGCCCCACAGTGCGTGTACTTCATGCGCATTTCGTCTTAAGAACTTGACGCCCCAGAGACGTCCCCTGTATGCCTTCTGGTTCAGTGATATCCGTCCTTCACAGTCTCGGATCCCTTCGTCGCCGTACTAGTCTTCGTGAAAGTATTCGCACCATCGCTAGCACCCACGGTTCATTGAAAGGGAAGGGGAAACACAGTCGAAGCTCCTCGTATCGTTCGTACTCCGTCTACCAGCAGATAATGGCTCCCATCATTCTCCGTGACCCAGAAGTTACGAAAAAGCTTCTTGAGGCCATCCTCGACACACCAGGCGGGAGGCGCTCTGTGTCGAGATTGGCGAGGACATGCAAAGCAATGTGCGAGCCGGCATTGAACATACTGTGGAGAGATTTAGACTCTTTGATACCCATTCTCGGCCTATTCCCGTCGACTCTCTTGAAGAAGACCAGGAGACCAGGACTAGGATTGGTGGGTCAAACTTTCCGCATGAATTGATAGAGATGCTAACAAGTTTGTCCATACCCGACAGGCTAAGAATCCGGCGGAAGGAGACTGGTCAAAAATCTTAGAATATGGCGAACGAGTACGTCGCATCGCATACAACGAGACGATGAACAACGTCGCCCTTTCCATTTTTCCTATTTTCGAACAATATCGCCCACGACCGTTCATCCTCCCCAATCTTCAGCAGCTCGTATGGAAAGTGGACAGCCCAGCTGGTCTGGAACGCTGCTCTCTCTTCCTCAACCCCGAGCTTGAGAGTCTTTCTCTCGAGATTGGAGCGCGGTTCCCCGAGTTGAACAAGTTCCTTGCCGACATGTCGAGTCGCACCAAGTTGAAGGAATTTTCATACGTCTCTCCAGGGCCCCTACCCGACGCATTCACAGACCTTTTGTCACCGCAAAAGGGCCTCTGCAAAGTGGTCCTTATGGCTCCCGGTGCATTGTCACCAGGAATTGGGCGATGGATTGCATCTCTGGAAGAGCTTGCAGTCCTGCAACTGGATCTTTCTGGGAGAGGCGTTGTTGCGGTGGAAGGGTTTTTTGACGAGGTATCACCACATTCGGGGGTTTCGACACCAAGTTCTGTCATGACCACAGATAGCGGTGTGTTCTCGGGAGAAGAACTCGACTTTTCGGACCACCGAAAATCTGCGCTCCGGTTGACGGGGGATCTACGAACCAAAGGGTCCTTTGCAACAGTCCGGCAGTTGCAACTGACCGGAGAGGTTTCAAACATCGCAGTATTTTTGAGGCACTTGCGCAGCGCCCTTACTCAGCTCGACCTCGTTATCGAGGATCCTCCAGATATGGCCGACTGGCAGGACTTGTCGGTGCTCATCTCAGAGCGATTCGGTACGACCTTGCAGTCGTTGCACATTTTGGGCAGCGGATCGTCGCGGTACAGCGAGCTCGTAAGGTCTACTGCAAGAGCAGAGGCTCCCAAACGTCTACCCCTCGGCTACTTCACCTCACTCCCATGCCTCCTTCGGTTGGATATCGATCTCCCGGAGTCCACTCTGTTCACTAAATACGACATTTGGCATGTGTCAACGATCTGTCCGATTGTAGAAGAAATCAGGCTGTGCCCACTGGCTCGCTTCCCGGTTGCTACTGGTCCACCCAATCTCACACTGGAAGATTTGGCACCTTTGATGGCCAATTGTCCACGACTCCATACACTTTCAGTGGTCGTCAATGCTAAACAAAGGACAAGCGAAGGTTTGTCTTCGCGTGAGACATCTTCTGCATCGCTTCTGCGTCTTCACGTAGGCCATTCGTGGGTAGGGGACACTCTTCACGTTACCATCCTACTTAGCCACCTTGCTCCGCACCTCGAGACGCTGAAGTGGTTCCACGAGAAAAACCGGCCTGGATACGTCGAGGCAAATGCGCGAGGCTGGGAAAGAGTCGCGGAAGCCCTCCCTCATCTCCAAAACGTTCGTTTATCAGAGCGACTGTTCGCTACCCAGGCCATTGATAGGGTTGGGAGTCAGGTAGTTCAACGCGAGTTCTCCGACAAAGGTATTAACGCCACGGTTAAAACGACGGAGTGTGAGGTGCAGGTGCAGCCAGGCGTCACAGAAACGGCTGTCCAGTTTTCTCCTGTTTTGGTCGATCGTATGGTAGACGCTGAGCCGCGGATGCAGTCTGTTTCTATCAGTGCCATTCCGGAAACAGTCGACTCTGCGATTCAAGTATTACCCACGACAGTAAACCAGTCTGTGGAAGCCGTCGTGTCCACCCTAGAGGATGCAGTAGATGCCACAGTGCCGACTTCCTCCAAATCAGTCGAAACCTTCACCGAGGAACCTACACCCACGGACAGAACGCCCTCCATCCGTTCGAGTTCCATACGTTCCGGCTTGGCAAACATACATCTCTCCGACGTTGTTTCCATGGCATGGAAAGTGGTCGTATTCTTCCCTTTGACGATCCCATCAAGGATCATCCATATGGCGCTTGAGCGAGCTCGTTTGAGGAAAGAGGCCCAGAAAAAAGAGGAGACCCCTGCGTCGCCGTCAACCGATATTCCGCTGAACACGATTCAAGTCCGTTCATGATTTTGCTGCTACGACCGTCTATATGCTCATATATGTTATTATGCACGATTAGGACACTTATGAATATGATACTCATAATGAAGATAATGCTGAGCCCGTAGAGAAACCTGAACCATTATCAAAGCACCTTGAACTCGAGAAAAAGAGAAGAGCTGAGTTACTGGCGGCAAACCCCGAAGTGCCGGTCCTTTCTTGGGCTCAAAGCCTTGCAAAAGCAACAGAACCAAATAATGGCGCGACGCGTCATTTGGATCAGACCGCTTCGTGGAAGTATATCATGTCCGACAACAAGAAGCAAGAAAGGGATTTCACACCAGAGGTTGATGCTCTGCTTCCTGAGGCAGAGGCACTCGCAAAGGTACGGCATGGCTTGAATACATCATCTCATACGACAACTGACCAATGCATGTATAGGCTGGACAACTACAGCCGGCACTCGACAAGCTCTTCGTTCTTGAAAAGCAAACACGGAATGTAAGAAGACTCTCCCCTATACTTCTGTCCCAAGTCATTCATTTTCATCAGGCAGCGGATCTTACATCGACAACGCGACTTGTGAAGACGGTCCTTGAACACTGTTACCAGGCTACGGACTTTACTCTGCTAAACTCGAGCATCCTGTTGCTGAGCAAGAAGCATGGTCAGCTCAAAGCGGCTGTTCAGTCTATGGTGGAGCAGGCGATGGGATGGCTAGAAGACGTGAAGAAGAAACAAGGTATAGAGAAATGGCTCGAGTTGGTTGAAACGTTGAGGACTGTCACTGAAGGGAAGGTGCGTGATATTTTGCTATTATCCAAACTCATGATAACCTTCGTACATTCATAGATCTTCCTAGAAACACCACGGGCCCGAGTAACTCTCCTTCTCGCTCACTACCATGAAGGTCTTTCAATTGCGGCCACAAATCCCGATGAGTCCAAGAAGTCCCTCGAAACTGCATCCGAACTTTTGTCGGATTTGCAAGTAGAGACTTATTCGTCGATGGAACGGAGAGAAAAGACGGAGTTTCTCCTCGAGCAAATGCGACTGCTCATTGCTGTCGCGCGACGGAAAGATGCAGAAAGTTCCAATGGTGGAGAATCAGAGTGGGTAAAGGTCAGGGTAGGTGGCCGGAAGGTTAACGAAGGCTTCTTGAAAGAAAAAGAAAACGAGGTACTTGAAAGATATGTTTAAACTTACCAACTTACTAACAATCTCCTCTCTAGGACCTGAAACTCAAATTCTACGACCTAATGATACAACATGCGTTACATCAAACTGCTTATCTTGATGTTGCGAATTACTATCACAAGGTTTGGGAAACGCCTTCAATAAGGGAGGACGTTAACGGTAAAGGCAAAGCAGTGCGTGACCCTTCTGTTAGTTTTATGCGCGCTTCTCACATGCGATAGGCCCTTGAACACATCATCTACTACGTCATCCTTGCTCCGCATAATAATGAACAGTCCGATATGCTGCATCGGATGTTCAATGATCCCGCTCTGTTGAAACTGGAGCTTCACTAGTGCGTGTTTCTGGAATCACATCTTACCATCTATTAATAGTTGAACAGTAATCTCGTTAAATGCTTCACGACACATGAACTAATGCGGTGGCCTGGTATCCAGACGCTGTATGGTGAATTCCTTCGTCAAACGCAAGTCTTCTCCGAAGAGAAGCGGTGGGAAGACCTTCATACTCGAGTCATCGAACACGTTCGTTGCTGCATTTGTTGCTGCAAGATTGAGGCTGACTGATTCGACAGAATATCCGCGTTGTTGCCGAGTATTATACTCGGATAACCTTGCAGAGACTCACCTCTCTTCTGGACCTGACACCCAAGCAGACGGAAGAAACCCTTGCGCGACTAGTTGTTTCAAAAACAATTTGGGCGCGGATTGATCGACCAGCTGGGGTCGTCAACTTTAGAAATCAACGAAGTCCGGAGGATGTGATGAATGACTGGAGTTCAGACATGCAGAAGCTGCTTGGCTTGGTGGAGAAGGCTTGGATGGGTATGAACGCTGCACAGGCAGCCCAAGCCCGCGTAAAATCATGATCGCGGCATGTCCTATACATATTCATTTTCTGCGACCTTAGTGAGAATTATCCATTGTTAGGCAGTTCTATTGTATACAGGCTGTGGCCGTGCTGCTGGTGTTGGTGCATGAGCTGCCCCTGCTGCCTGGGGGGCTCTGATCTGTGCCGCTACCTCTGGTGTTGGCGCCAACAGAGGTGGATACTTGACCTCCGTAAGTGCCGGGGCGTACGTGGGCCTGGTACCCTTCCTCCATAATGCCGTGTACTGCTCACCCCTGGTCCACTCCTGCGAGCCACCAGTAAAGTTGGCCGCAATAGACCTCCACCTCTTCCTCGCAGCGAACTCTCCCGCATCCATGCTCGAGGCCTCCTCCCAAGTATCCAGCGCCTTCTTTTCCTTCTTGAATCCAAGTTGCACTTGCGACGTTTTGAACACCCGCCCGTAGCTCTCAACTTCCAGGACGGCGAATCGACGTGCAACGTGGTGTTCAGAGCGCAGCGCGCGGAACTGGGCGACTGCCCGGGCGTAGGCGAATGTTAGAGGGAGATTGTGATGTTCGTACAGGTTGACGGCAAATCGTATGGCACTGGGATTAGTGAGTACATATGATACGACGAAGATGCAAAGGCGTACTCTTCCGGCGAAGGATTCCGTCCCCACTGTCTCAGTCTCTGCCAGTCTCGTCCTTGTACAGGACGCTGCTCTCGTATAGCATCACGTTCCGTCAGCGTCACAGGTCGGAAGGCTTCAAAGGGATGGTCGCGGAAGAACCGGCGGCGTACTTCATCCTCGATGTAGACAATAGCCGACGGTCTGTTTTTTGGTGCGCGTAGTTTCTTGGCGGTCTCTGCAAGGCGAGTCGGTTTGGGAGACGCCGAGTCAAAAGAAGATCGTGGAGGGGGAGCTTTCGGGGGAAGGGGCAAAGGCGGGTACTGCAGAACGGAACCAAGCCATACTGGTTGGTCAATGAGGTTGCCCTTCATGAGACGCAGCGCCTGCTGGTGCACTTGCGACGCTATACGGCGCACCATGGCGTCTCAGTCAAAGGCTAATTTTTTTTGTAATGCCGGCGACACGCGGCCAAATCGGGAACAACGTAGCGGAACAGATATACAATTGTAGTAATACATGCGGGTCTAGAGTTTGGCTTGTACTTCTACGGATTTCCTCTTCCTAGCCTGTTCACGTAGCACTCGTCGAAGCTGGAGATGTTTGTGATATTTAGAGAATAGTGATTAGTAAAAGTATTTGAAACATACTATTTTGCCCGAAGGATTCTTGGGAATACGGTCGATAAATTCAACACCACCAGCCAACCATTTGTACTTCACTTTTGAATCAGAAACATGCTGGTGATATAGTTAGCCAGATCTCATAAATAAAACATGACACTTGCCTTGATGAGGGCTGCCTTTAACTTGGATATTTCATTCGGATTCACACCAATTCGCTTTCGTAGTCCCGGCTCTATGACTACAAACGCCATCGGCAATTCACCGCTATAGTCATCCGGTATTGGAACGACACAACAATCTGCCACGGATGAATGTAGCAAAAGGTGGCCTTCAAGCTCAGCTGGTGCAACTTGAAATCCCCTGACCTGGTATCACATGGATGAGAACATTCCGGTTTTCGAAGTATTATTAATACCTTCATCATTTCCTGCACAAGGACGTTAGTAACCATACTGACAGTTAACCAAGATTATACCTTTAGCCTGTCTACGACGAAAACCTCATTGTTCCGGATAATGACTTCATCGCCAGTATGGACCCATCCGTTAACAAAAGTGCTCTTCGTCCTGCTGCCATGAGTTTCTGAATTATAAGAACCAACAGCTTGGCTTACGCTTCTTCGTTGTTCCTGTACCTCAGCGCCATGGAAGGTCCTGTAACGATGAGTTCTCCTTGTTCTCCCTCCCGCGCCAAAGATCCATCTGCTTTGATGACTCGCGCGACGATACCCGGCAAAAGTTGACCTGCGGCCCCAATCGTTCCATGCAATTTGGTAGGGTCCATTGCGACAACAGACGTAGCAGTCTCCGTGAGCCCTGCAGTCATCATTAGCCGAGAGTCAGATGAGAACCCAGCACAATAACAAACCATATCCTTGACCGATCATAGCATTCGGGAACACCTTTGCCAGTTGTACATATAGATCTCCGGACAATGGGGCAGCTCCACACATGAGAAACTTGACATGTGAGAAGTCGTGATCTCGAATAGCAGGATACTATCAAACCACATTCATACAGGCGCCTAGCTGAACGGTCGAGGTGCAACGCACCTTGCATAGAAGTACGACTTGTGGAGGGACAACACTTAAGGCAGAGTCATCCAGAATAACAAAAGAATGGCACATTGGTCTTACAATAGATGGGTGATTCGGTAACAATTGATGCTCCTTAAGAGTCCCTTGAAGTTGAATTTCGGGATTACAACGACAGATAGCTGTCATTCATGAGCATGCTCCAGCAGCTTAACTCGCAAAACCAACTTACTCCATTGAACAACATGTAATGGAGCTAAGATGGATTGTCAGATTCCCACCTAGTGATGAAATATACCACTCACCGTGACAATTAGTCCATAGATGTCTATGCCTTATGAGACAGGGTTTAATTCTAAGGTACAATCGAAACTCACGGAAGAATGGAAGGACTGACAGATTCATGAAATCAATGGATCGCCCAGACATAGAACGAACATACCTCCCAACGAAACATCTCCAGGCGATATCCTCTTATGAGGATCTCTGTCACCGCTCATATGAGCCGTGCTTTGCAAGACATTCGCTACGATAGACCGATGAGGTATTTCAACAGCCTGTTTATACGATTCAGTACGACAACGCAATGAAACGGTAATCTAGATCACCTTGGCCTTTCCTGAACACCAAGTTAATTTCAGACCACAAATGGAAGTTGCTGCCACACTTACCGGTTGTGCCACTAGAGAAGGAGAGGAATGCGAGTTTTGTCTTTGATTCTCCGGGGCTGAGTCTTCGTTCGGTAAAGTTTATTGGCTTGCTATTGCCGTATTCCATCAGACTTTCAATAGAGGTATGTATATGGTTGCCTGGATCGTCTATCAGTACAATACGGTTTTTTGGGATGCCGACAGCGCGCGCCGCCTCGAGGGCAGTGGGAAGGAAAGCAGAGTACACGATGATGGCATTGGCATTCGCCGTTTGCAGCTGGTGTATGAGTTCTTCGACCGTGTAGCTTGGGTTGGCAGGTCTATAAAACGTGTTTTATGAAATTTTGAATTCTAGAGAAGGAATAGTGTTACGTTATTATACCTCCCACCCTATGGACGGCCCAGATAGAGATAGGATAATCTGCGGGGAAATGGTGAGAAAGTCCGCTCGACGCGCATAAAGAAGACAGTTACAAATGTGGTTAGGGCTGAAGATACAGACTGGACGGTCTCAGTTCTGACGCGACAGCCCGATCTCAGACGCGACGTACCAACATCCTCCTCAGCTAGATCCGCAATCAATGAAATAGCTGATACAGGAGTCAGGGTGACTTACACAAGCTCCATCTCAAACTTAGCGCGTTCGCCAGCCCTTGTGTCCGTTGGTGGACCTGTAGCCACGTGAGCCCCCTGAAATTGCATGTTAATGATAACCACCTCGGCGTGACAGAGTGTACGCCCAGAGCCATCTTCGATCAACCAGGGTATATCGCCCTTCCTGTGGGGCCGCGACTCGTGTGGCGAGTCGAGAATGAATTGAGGGACGGTGAGATTAGGAACATCGACGTTCAACGCTGGATCCGAGAATTCCATGGTAGTAGATGTACTGCAGACGCGGGTAAACGTACGAAGAAGTGGATACCGAGGGTGAACATACCGGCAAACAAGGCAGGAAGAAAAAAGATGGGAAAAAAGAGAGGGACATCGCTGAAGCGCTCACAGCACTTTTTATAGTCGGATGGAACTTGTCTTAGTTTGTTAGGGTATAATTTCATGACTGAGATTCTGATCGATCATCACTCAACTCCGCCCGTGAAGGTCGTGGGAAAACCGCCCTGGTTCGCAATGGACGACGACGAGGCTGAACTGCGAAATCCCTTCCCCTCGCCGCCGTCGCATTACACTCGCTACACGACCCACAATCTCAAGCTACTGGCGCTGCTCCATGAACGGGCGCCTCATGAGGAGAACCCCAATCAACAGGAGGTCTTGTCCGATCAGGTGGACGTGCCAGACTGGCCATTGAAGCAACTTGAGAAACCACGCGTCGACTGGATTCTCGATGAGCCTGACGCCTATTATGACGTGTTTGGCGACCGTTGGTCGGTGCGAACAGCATCCTCTTCGCCATCTGTACCGTCGCTTATGCATTCGGCAGGTCAAGGAGACGATACCCCCGCTAGCGGAGGCAGGTATAACACAACTATACCCTTCCGATCCTAGTGCTGGTGCGTTCTCTCGGCCCATTCTCATGATCGCATCTACTCATCGTCACGTAGACCGACGACCGGCGTTGCTATCCGTCTTGCGTTCCCTTCTCGTGACATATTCCTCTCTCACGTCCGCTCTGCTCGCTCCACCTCTGACAAACTCTTCTCGTGAGAACGTGGAGCCCGAATGGAAGCGTCACATCGACTGGATATCTATCTTAAGCCAAAACATACTAGCTGCAGCAAATGACCTCCGGCCTGTCCAGGTACATCACCTCCTCAAATCATCTGACACTGGTTACCTAGGGTTGTAGGCGAGGGGTAATCTAGAACTTATCATGAAGCGACAACTAGAACTTCGGAGAGAAGAAACTGCTACCCTTCACGCGTACGATCGCTCTTTCCCGTTCTTCCTACTTTTGACATCTGGAAACAGGAAATGCGATTCCCTTGAAACCAAACTGGCGGAACTTAGGACATCTGCTCAAAATTCGTCTCAAATGAATGAAAATGTTTCGCTCACCGCGTTTCAGCACACGGATATTCAGCTCTCGGGAGTTCGAACTGTGCGTATTTTTCCTTCTTGTTTTCGTTGTGCGCGACTAAGCTGGTTAGGATGAGCATGGGCCCAGCAATGAAGACGTAGTTCGCTGGGCGGAAGAACTCTAACTGACATTTGACTTAGAATATATTCTATCTTGTATTCATAGATACTGAATAACACTGTATCATTCGATTAAATTTTATCATATTTCGCAATGAACCAGTTCGGAGCCGGCCACGTGGTAGAAATAGACTTCTCCTAGCTACCCAACGTCGTACTCAACCTTCAGACGCGAACGAGCCCCGTCCTATGTCCACTCGAAGACGGATTGGAGTAAGCAATGCAACGACGGAAGCTGCTCGTCGCCAGCTAATGCAGCCGGTTCCTTGCTGGGAGAAAGTTTGGGTAACTCCAGAGGGCCAGTCCGTCAATTCAACGTTGAAGGTGTTGAAATGGGTCAAGACGGATAAAATACAAGTGCGTGTCTTTTTTTGTTACAGCTAGCAGTTGCTGACATCGCTTCAGCAATTCAACGAAGATGACCACGACGCTGATGAGCCTCTGGCACCTCTGCCTGACGAACCTGAGGCCGTTGACGTCGATGACGAAGGGGAACAGGATGAACAGGACGACAAGCCCAATGCCGTCGATGCGGAAGCAACACAAAATGGATTCGAGGTACCAGAACCTCCCACACAGAGCCAGAGTACAGAACCACCCACAAAACCTCCCTCACCCGACCCCGAGTTGTCACTGGAACCATCCACAAATGTCGACCTAACGATGGATGATGCCGCAGATGTCCTTGAGGCGTCGCTAAAGCCTCTCGATACCAGTCTCGAGGATGTTGACAAACTCAATGTCGAGAACGATGGGATGGAATTGGACATGTCTAGCTTTGGGCCGGACGGACTAGGGTTGGAAGGTTCAGACGACTTGACACAGTTGGAACCTTCTGATGCTCTCATGGGAGGTCCGCTGATGGACGACGCAGTGGACCCATTTGCGGCCGCTGAGCCTATGAACGAGTAGTGACACTGACGTGAGATCGTTTTTTAAAATGCATATAGTCTGCTAATTCATTCAACAGAGACACGTCTTTCTTCTTGTACACTCTTTGTATCTTATCTCGACCATCAAATTCTTTCAGCATTTGCATTCGCCGGGCTTGCAGCTGCAACTGAAAGAGCGTTATTCTAGAAAAAATGCAGGGTGATTGGACCGGCACGTACGACGAACAAGAACAGGCGGTGGAGCCACAGTTGGACCTGTTCTTGGTAGGGTCATTACCACAAGCACAGCTTGGGTAGGAGCAGGTCTCCTTGGTGGTCGTAGAGCAAGATTCAGGCTGTCGTCGAGTCAGCTGGGCCATTTGCGATCGCGGTAATGAGAAGGGACGCCTACCATTGTCAGGTTTTCTTATGAGCAGCTGGATGTACGATTGATGGGGGCCAGAGGACTCCTCTCTGTCTTTTATATCATTTCTTATCACATCCGGAGTGGCCTGGAAGCCTTATCAATCCGATTAGATCCAGGTTTTTCTCCTTACGCATTCTGACGGTTATTTCTGCAAGGTTTGCAGGGTATGGTGGGCCATTATGGCATTGCTACCCCGCAGCCCTGGGTATTGAGAACACTTAATTGGCTTTTTGTAAGAAGCTGTGAGTCAGATGGTGGGATCAGGCGCCTAATTTTATCAGATAAGATTTCCCAGACGTATATAAGTGGAACCTTCGCAGCGCTTACCTTCAAGAAGGCACTTGGACAGCCACCAGTACTGCTTGTGACTGTCGAGCGCTTGCGCACACATACAGCTTCATCCTTGCTCTCTACACGCACAAGTGCATATACAGAGTCTTTTCAAGATATCGTAAAGCCATGTCCGCCCAGCGACTCATTCTGATCGACCACCCCCATTTGATTTTCAATGCTCTGGCTTTCGGCACAGCTGTCCTTGCGACTTCTTCCGCTACCCTTATTCCTACTGTGCTTCACATTTCCACCCTTCTTGTTTACGGCCCACTGCTCGTGAATCGTCAGGATGCAGCCCAGCAGGCTTCCTTGTGGATCAACCTTTCCTTGGCCAAATTCATCATTTTACTCGCACCTGCCATTCATGCCCTTTCCTCTCCCGCTTCTTCCCTTGCCCTCCTGTTCCTTGGGGGATCAATCACCTCTGCCATAACTCTGGCTACTTTGTACATTCACACCAAACTCAGATCGCGGGTGCCATCACCATGGTCCCAGATCATGTTGTTTCCGGCATTATGGGCTGCTGTATGGTGGGCAGTATCTTCTGTCAGTCCGATCGGACGCCTCGCCTTGTGGGCACCGGTCATTGACACCATGGGGTATAGTTGGATGTTGAAATTGACGGGGTCGGTAATGGATGACTGGATTGCCGCAGCTTGGGCGGTCGTCCTCTCTGAAATGGCCGGAGCATGGCTTATGAATTCAAAGTCCCTTGGGGAAGAGGAGCCGCTACTTGGCAATCACGTTGCAACTTCAGAAGACGAAGAAGCAGCAGCATCTTCTATGCCTTTGTGGCGTTGCGTTGTGTGTCTGGCCACCCTCCTGGCTGCTTTAACGATCCCCTCGTTCATAGTCTCCGACGTTGCGCTTCCTGTCTACTCTTCAGATACCACGCCGTTCAGCGTGGGCTGTATTCTTCCCAAGCGCCGTGATCGTCAATTGAGATTTGAGGATTATCTGCAGGAGACCAAGAAGCTTGATGGGAAGGCTCAAGTTTTGCTGTGGCCTGAAGGGGCAGTCACCTTTCGGGACGAGTCTGAGCGAGCTGCGGCTTTAGCACAAGTACAGGAGTCGATCCGGGGTTCCCATGTGGGAGTCTCATTTGAAGAGTCTGTTCGTGACCCTTCCGATATCACTGGTCGGAGTCTGTTGAGACGAAATGGCATGGCTGTCGTCTCCAACACGTCTTCGACGCCTCATTTGGAATACTACAAACGACACCTTGTCCCCGGTACGTTGCTCCTCCAACCCGGCATTGACGCGTTAATTTTTCCTACTAGTTGCAGAATCATTTTCTCTGGTACATTCTGTTACCCCCGCCACCATCTATACCATGGACATGAAGAATCCATCGGACGTGAAGAAGCCGGATTGGGCACCTCCTCCGTTTACGAGACCCGTTCCGTTGACAGCTTCCATTTGCCTCGACTTTGCCTTCCCCGGGACTTTGGCTGCGCTTGAAAGTAGGCCGGCGCTTATACTAGCTCCTGCGAGAACATGGGAGCCCACAGTAGGTCTGGCCATGTGGGAACAAGCAAAGCGGCGTGCGGCAGAACTGGACAGCACGGTTTTATGGTGCGATGGGGGTCATGGCGGAGTAAGTGGCGTATCCGGTAGAGGGATAACGGAAGTTACACAAGTTGGGGAAGGGTCCTGGGTGCGTAGCATTGGCGTTGAATACCCTTTTAACGACAAACGCACGGTATATGGCGTTACGGGGAATTCTGGTGCCACACTTTTTATTGGGATCATGTTCGTGGGTGGGTTTGCCATGTTTATTCCCTCGCCGGGCTTAAGAAACCTTCGTGTTGACTGGGTGAAGGAGAGATTTGGTCGTTTCGGTAAGATGCTCACTGGAAGGAAGGAAACGGTGACCCCGAATCTAGTGGATTTGTAAAGTATTGCCTTCTATCTAACTTTCTGATTGCTTTCGTTGTACTCCACATAGTGTCATTCATTCATTTCCTGTCAGTAATCTGAGAGAGTAAAGAACTAGCAAGTACGGTATCCGTTCCGCGTGTCATGATCGACACCAGCCACGAGGCGGCGGCCAATTGCGGTTTTCTCAGTTATCGACGAATTCGCCGCCTGTTTTGCACGAGTTTGAGTCTCAAGAATAAGTCAAAAGGTAAGGTTTACCTGGATTTTTGTTCCTGTAAGTCCCTTTCACTGGACTTCACGAAGCACAACGGCGTCGCTGAAATCTATCCAGTCGAGATTTGCTAGGCGCCCTCGCGGCTCATTGCGAAACTCGCCCCGGAACAGTCGGCCGGGTCTCATACAACTCGCCGCTGGCACCGACGACGACGACGACGCAGCCAGCAGCTTCTTCGTCGTGACTGCTGCCGACCTTCCCATCAGTCTCGACAGTCCCCAGCAGCTGATACTTAACTGGAACAGCGACAAGCCTAACGACCTATCCGCGACACCTTGCAGCACTTCGCCGCCTTCGGTCGTGAATAACGTTTCTGTGCTCAATCGCCTCAGAAACTATTCACGAGTTTCTGTCCTTCCTTCGCAGCAACGACTGAGGCAGCGCTTGCCCTTTCCTACGAAGAAGGGCAATCATACCTCAGGTCACATTCTCGACGACTTCCCTGACCCTCCCTCCCATATTCCCACTCCCACTGGCGCGACCTCAGTAGTCAATTTCGTGCCACACAGTACCTCTTCTGTTGTCTCTGTCAATATTGCTTCAGAGACACCCAAGAAACAACGTATCTTTTCTACAGAACGCTTCAAGTCACTGACCAAGCGAGCAAAGTGGAGACGTCGACAGCCCACCCCCTCGCCTTTGCACGGGTTACCGGGCTCTACTGAGAAGCCATTACCACCTACCCCGACTGAGGAGTCTGACAAGACTGTACCTCCAGTTATCACCTATCGTCTGGTCAGTCCAGTTGAACTGACAGCATCCCCGTCGCCACGTATCGGCATTGACCTCTGTGATCCTTCTGCGCGGACATCTTTTATCCCTCCCTCGCCATCTTGGTTAAGCCGAAACCTTCCGGCACCATACAGAGTGCCGAGTCACGATTCGACTGATACAGAAGATTCTGCGGTTCCGGCGTCACCTCCACCGCTCCCCATACCCCCACGCCTTTCCCCTACAGACTCTCCCCCTCTCTCCCCGCTCGAAGTCACCAGCTGGCTCACTCACCTTGAATCCTTCAAGTTTTCAAGGAACACTTCGTCGTTGTCTTTAAATCACTACAGGTCGCTATCTCGGCGCTCATCTGTGAAATCTATTTCAGCGCAGTCCTCCTTTTTCACATACTCAGCTAGTGAAAAGGAAAACCAGCTGTACTCGTCTCAGGTAAGCATGGCCACCTCGTGTCGATCACAATAACTATCATATGACTAATGCCACATTGCAGGACCAGTCAAGTCTTCTACTTAAGCCCTCCGGATCATCACCTTCACTCCTCCACGAATCTTCGGCAAGCGCGAAACTTGGTTCCTCTCCTACCCTTTGCTCAATCTCAATCCACACTCATATCCACCCTCTACTTTCGCCGCAACTATCTCTCAAACATCCCGTTCTCGCGGAGGACCGTCAGATCTTTATTCCGACAACTCATCCTGATACTGATACCAATTACCCCACCGATCTCTTCACCGCTGCTCTTAAAAGCGTCTTTACCGAAGCACGAGGACACCTGTTGAATATGGATCTTTACGGAAAGACAGGAGAAGTCGTAGATTTTGGCGGTGAGGCGGATTATTCTGGAACCGCATGGTTCCAAGATCCCCCTCCACAAAGACCTACACCGGTGCGTCCGACATTTCTCGTATCTCTGTCACCTGCTAATTCTTTGGTATGATAAGGTGCCACAAAGCGTTGGAACACCGTATGTGCCTGATCCAGACGTCATAGCTCAGAATGAAGCCTTTGAATTCGCACTCAGTGCGGCACCTAATGTATTGTACGCCAGATACAAGCAGTACGGACAGGTAAGTCAAAAGAAAGAGATGCCACCTTCCACTTACTTATATTTTTCTCCAGCTCGGTGTCTTGGCATGGTGTTCCGAATTTGGTGAACTCATCGACAATCTCAAGGAGATGGGCTTCGCTGGCAACATGTTCGTCAGTACCCGATCTCAAGCACTGAAGACGTGCGAAGAGATACTCAGGTTGAGGCTCACGGATGTGAAGATGCAGATCATCATCATGTATCTTTCATCCCAAGTTTCACGCCTCAGACGCTTTTTGGATGGAGATGGTGTATGGGACGATTATCCAGAACTGACATTCCCATTGGAGCCGATGAAGCATCAGGCAACATCATAGTCTCCTCGTTTCTCCCTCGTTTCTCTTCCTGTTGTTTTGTTTTGTTTCTTGCATTTCATAACCATCTTTCCTATCACCTGCCATAGCATGCTTGTATTACTATATTTTACAATCGAACCGATTACCCCCAGAGCGTGATGAACATCATGATATCGTAAGAATGAAGGGGTATATAGAAGCAGAATCCGTAGTCCTTAACTAACGAGAGAGTGACGTACAGATCGTCACCTAGAAACATTCCTACTGGAAACAAGGGGGTTGAAAGACTGGGCATCAATCTCTGGGACGCCTCTGTAACCTCGACCGGGTGTGGAGGGTCTGTCGGAAGCCATGGCAGGGCTTCGGCGGTCCACTGTTCGCTGATCTGGCGGTATGAGATACGAAGATTCTCCGGAAGACATAGGCGATTGCGAGACGGGAAACGTCGAAGGGTCATTAGGATCCTAGTACATATGAGACTTTAGTATGATGACTTCTTCGATAACAATTAAAATCTAGGCTCACGTAGAGCCTCTGACCCATGCTTGACGGTGCGACGAATATAGGCTCCGGGTATTGTGACCGACCCAGTCGTTTCTGCCTTCGTCTAAGCACGAAGAGAATGATCCCAATCACAGTGGCGGCTACTCCGAGAACACCGCCAACAACACTGCCGACGATAGCGCCGGTGTCACCTTTAGAAGATTTGGACGAAGACACACTAGTTGTTTCAGGTCCAGAAGCTATGGTCGACATAGCGGTCGATGCAGACGAAGCTGTCGCGGTCGCAGTGACTTCCGCACCAGTATCGGTTTTAGCGTCTGCAATATCGACAGTACCGTTTGACTGTGAAGATGGTATCATTCGCACTGATACACCACAGGGACAAGACGCTTACAAGGAGGCTGAGATAAGCCCAATGGGGCACAGCGGTATCACTCGGGACGTCATGAGGAAATCTATAGAACATGAGCGAACACTTATAAATGTATGTCAACCCACATACACAGTATACGTTGTCGTACAGTTGAGGTTATAGATTGGCCATCTGGACGATCGTTAATTTCCTCGGCTTCACAGACTAAACGTGCTAGACGTACACAGTGACGCCACCTCCCTGGCAATAGGCGCACACGAACAAGAGCGAGTAATACACTGTGTTACACCTACATTCCATGCGGCTTGCGCCCCCAGACGGACCTCGATATACCGAACCAGATGGCAATGCTGGGATAGAAAAGGCTACCAGAAAGAGGCTAGGTCAGATCCTTATAGAACGAGTCGAGTAACGATTGATGTACAGTTGTCGCATACTTCACCCAAGTTTGTGGCAATTTGGCAGGGAGACTGCGAGAGAGAGTTGAAAGCCTGCAGTAAGAGTCAAGCAAATCGATGTTGTCCGGTTGGTATCAGAGGCGTACCCAGTTGTACGCTGTATTCGAGCAGACGGCGTCACTAGCTTGCGTTTTCAGGAAGAAACTTGTGAAGAAGGCCACGAAAAACCGTTTCCGCCTGAGGGTCAGCATCGAAAGTGAGTGCTCGTTTCGAAAGAATGAGCACTAGCTCCACCGTGCATGCCATGCCGTGAAACGGAATCACCGCGAGCTAGCCGATTCCCTTAGATGAGATGTATAGCCCCCGAGAGATTCTTTGTGGGCCCTGTAAATATGATTGGAACGCCTGACCCGCAAAAAGATGTCTGATAGAGCCCTAGTTTCTCTGAGAGGCACCAATGGACTTCTGGGACGGATATACTATTTAGCCAGTGTGGAATCCAGAAGATAGAATTGAGAGAAGTTTCGATTGGGAACGAGGTAACCCGTGGTCCTTAAAACCGGGTGGCATAGCAGACCGTTAGTAATCCAATATAAAGAGTGCAACGGTCCATAGTTGCAGCTGAAAAATAATTTTCAAGTGCCATTTTCACACGTGAAGTAAATGTGAAGACCGGTTGTGATAATGCAAAATATATATTGTAAGTGCTAGCATTCAAACGAATAGTCAAACATTTCATGAAGATGTACGATTATTGAGAGTGAGCGCGAAGGTCCCGAAATGCAGTTAATAAGCGATGCGATACAGCTAGTCCAAATGAAATATAAAAATGAAGTAGAAATATAAAAGCCTGAGCCTAACAACGTGAAAGCAAGCAAAACTTATCTACGCAGGATGGGTATCATATTAATGTGCCGTGGTCACTCCTGCAAATTTAGTCCAATATTCAGAAGTGGCCGTAGAGTCCAAAAGTGCGTCTAAAGGAGCCGGCCGGTAAGATGATTCTCGCGGAGGTTCAGGAAGAGGGTTAGGTCGTGACGGCGGTAAGAAATCAGTATAGGGACTGTGATTGAATGAAGAGGGACTTTGGTTGAATGAAGAGGGACTGTGATGGAATGAAGGAGGCGTATTAACATGATTAAGGTTCTGAGGGAGAGACTGTGTTTGTGATCCCGACGAGTACACAATGGCAGGAGGGCTTGTAGGCATAGAATGATATATGTGTGAATGGATAGGTTGGTGATTCTGGAAGGCATTCTGTACCGTATACGATGTGTGGCTGGATCCATGAGCATTTTGGCCATGAGCATCGTTCCCATTCGAGGTGGGAGCGGGAGCGGCAGTTATGGCCTCACGCTCGAGACCGTACATACTCCGTGCCTTGAAGAGGCGCTCCATCTCCCATGCTTCTTTTCCCTTCATGGCATTCAAGTCCGCAGTAGGAGGCACCTCAGATGTGGGTCGCGCAGAATTTGATTGGTTGCGCTCCAGTTTACGGGGGACAGGAGGACCTGGAGTTGGCGGTGGAGGAGCAGGCTGAGGTTTATTGAGGTTGAGAGCGACGGCTGATGACTTCCGACCTCGGCTCTCTCTCCGTTTGTGAGGCTCAGCCTCCTTCTCCTTCTTAAAGTCAGGAATAGGCGCACGGCTTTTCCGGTCCAAGCTACTGGTCCTAGGCAGAGCACTAGAAGTGGAGGCTCGAGGTACGTCAGCAGAACGTCGACTCGATTTATGACCGTGGTTCCGATGTTCTCGGTCAGAATCAGACTTGTCCTTCTCCTTACTATTCTCTCGATCCCGGGACTTGGATTTAGAACGCGAAGTCTCCTTCCCTTTTCCTTTCACGTCCTCTACCACCTCCCACTGCTGGCCGGCGGCCCGGATTGTTTCACTGGAAGAATAGACATTTCCAGACATGCTACGAACGAGTTTGAACGTCTCTGTCTGTTTGCTGGTCATAGAATTGACACTGGGCGATGATTCTCGATGTTTGGCTTCCATAGAAGGTTTCGGCGGTAAGGAAGGCGGGGCGGTACTCGGGACAGGAGAGGCCATGTGAAGGTGAGAATTTGTGTGTGGTGTCGGAGGATTGACTAAAATAGATGACGCAGACATGGGAGAATTATCGAAATCATGAGGATAAGTAGAAATCATTGCAGATAGATATGCATGCTCGTGTGTGGAATCCGATGCTGGGAATGGAACAGTCGGTACAGACTTAGATAAAACAGGAGGAACAGGATTCTTTTCCGGTGACCGTGATGACCGCCTAGCGTCTGAACTAGGCACTCCAGATGCTGTAGGCTGACTCACAGACAAACTGTTCACTTTGGGCTTCGCGTCATTCGATCGTCTCCTACTATGGCTCCCGAGGGCGGTTGGGGCCGACACTTCCGGGGCACTAGTAGAGGAACGCTTTACATCGGCAGACGATCGTCTAGCACGGCTGCTTGAAGCTACGGGTATAGGAGTGGGTGTTTGAAGCTTCTCAGATGGCTTGTCAAACGACCGTACCTCTGGTTGCATACTTTCTGAGAACACCTGCATCGACGACGCCGGAACCGGGGACGACGAACCCTGAACCGAGAACGATGATCCTGGTACGGCAAGAGACGAAGAGCCTTGGGTGGTATGGTAGGACGAACCATGCGTCGTGGGGGATAAAGTAGCTTGTGCAGTAGTCACCTGCGCTGGCTGGGCACCCTGCTTCGGCTGTGGAGGAGGGTCAGAGGGAAAAGGGTGCCTTTCCTGTGGTAAGGAGATAGTCCGTTGATGGGGTGTTGTGCTGCCAGAACTCGGCGCATCAGGATTAGCTACAGTTAGTTTGCCCATTGTGGAGTAAGGTGGATCTATTGAATCCACAGATTGGCGATCTTCCTTTGATCTCTCCTTTGGAACATCTACCGAGGGAGGAGTTACAACTGGTTCTGCAGAAGGAGGAGGCACTCGTTTGGTAACTTTCTCCGGCGAAGGCTGGCGCGCTACCACCATGGATGTCCGCTTCTCAGTCTTTTCCTCTGCCTCAACATGATGCCAAGTAGTATCCAAGGTATTCGCCATTGCTGGTCTCTTCAGAACGGAAAATCTCTTCACTAGACGACCCAACACACTCGCACGTCGATCCTTCTTTGAGGTTAAAGAAGCTGGCTTGAAAGCCGAAGGAGGTGCTGCGGGACCGGTAGATATCCGTTTCGGAGTAGTGGGTGGATAAACTATAGATGAGCGAGCAGAGGACGGCTCGTCTAGTGGCGTTGACGGTAAGGATATTGCGTTGCGGTCTTTCTTAGAATCTGAATGTCCGAAAAAACCGCCCAGGGTGGGTTTGCGCTTGCTGAGCTTGCGAGGTAAGTGGGCGCCACCAGCATCTGGTGGCTGAAGATGTACTGCGGAGGTTGATTGGGAAAGCGGGGATGGTGTAACAGTGCGCCTCCGGTTGTCCCGGTTCGTCAGGCTGGTGTGTCGGGTACGGCCCTGTTTACAGCGGTGAGAACTGATGAGAGAATGATTGACGGTGTACTCACCTCCTGTGCCTCAACAGAGACGGTGCCGTTGTTAAGGCCTACATCATATGGTGACTCGTGGTGCCAATTGGTCCCCCAAGGATCCGTAACATCAAGGAGATCAACGGTGTCATGGGCAGTCTGTGACGTTTTGCGCGACCTAGGCTTGCCACCGGTGTCGCCGACGCGAACCTGTGACGAACTGGGCGTCGGAAGAGGCGAGTTTGAGGGCGTACGGCTAGGGCCAGGCATTCGCATGGATTCATCCGACTGCTCCGGCACAGAAGAGGTAGCCATGGGCGGAAACGAGGGCGAGAAAATGGATGGTGGTCGTGAAGCCGACTTTTGAGACGGCGGGATGAGATGATGGTTGTAGTAGCGTCGTGGGCCGACTGGATTGTGGATATTGAAGCGCATTTTGTACAGAGCTACAGAATTAGAGGCAAGATCGTCCTTCAAATACCAGGCAGGGAGGTCCCTCAGGGGATCTGGGATGATTGAACGGGTGCTGGCGAGTGCTGGTAGGCTGTCTGGTTGCTCCCTTTGCTCTAATTTTTCCATTTCCCTTTCGTCTTCATTCCTGCGAGGAATTTCTTTTTCGGCGACAGGGGACTGCGAAGAAGTCTGCGGTTGTCGTGGTTGGGAAGAGGGTTGTGTTGATCGCTTAACCGACTTGCGGGACCAAATCGAAGTGCCAGTACTGGTATTGCGTCTCGACGCCCTGCGTTCCATTTCCTTCCTCTCCATGTCCTGATAAAAAACCTTCAGGGCATCAGGCGGTGGCGGTTCGGTGCTGCCCTGAGCCTGTTGCTGAAGATGGAGACGACATTTCAGCGACACATGAGCAGATGTGAAATAGGCCCGAAAAGTACCTCTTCATATGGCTGGGCGGCAGCGCCGTAGAACGCCATGGTTGCGAACGGAGCCGGTCGCTAAGGGCCACGTCGAAGGGGCGACCAGGATATGGAGAAGAAATGCGAAGGTAAGACCAGACCGGGCTGTGAATGTCTTGCAATCCCAAGGACCGCCGACACGTGCCCACTCGCTGCGCAACAGACGTAGTGGCGCATAAGGTCAGCCAAGGCCAGCCAAGGTTAGCTAAAGCTACACTATTGCCAGATATTCTGTACCGACCTTTTCTCCTCCTTCCCTGGTCATGTTGTCCTTCCTGTTATCACCCATTTTACAGGTGCCCATGTTTCTCTATTTTATTCGCTACTTCACATGTACATAGCTTTACATCAACTCGCATCTTCCCCACCACGGTTCAAATCTGATCTTGTCCTTTTTTCAAACCGATGGTAATAAAAATGTAATTTATTTAATTTAAAAAAGTTTCCATTTTGGAATTGATCAATTTTCATTCTTCATTTTCACCAATGTCTGTCCGCGTTCTAGTCATCGGCAACGGTGGCAGAGAGCACTCTCTTACCTGGAAACTATCCCAGTCAAAATATCTTGACCGCCTCTTCGTCTGTCCAGGTAATGGTGGTACCTCCCGGGAAGCCAAGACCGTCAATGTCGACCTACCACCGAATGATTTCCCTCGTCTCGTCGAGTTTGCCGTTCAGAACGAGGTCAGTCCTCTGTATCTAATCTCGACATCTTACAGACAATACTACAGGTCAATCTGGTTGTTCCCGGTCCCGAACAACCTCTGGTCGATGGTATAGAGAAGCATTTTCGCAAAGGTGCACTTATTCTTCAACAATTATACTTGCAAAGTCTAAGATTCGTATGCAGTCGGCATACCCGTGTTTGGACCCAGCGAATTCGCTGCCCGTATGGAAGGGTCAAAAGCGTTCTCCAAAGATTTCATGGCGCGCCATTCCATTCCCACTGCCCAATACAGGATCTTCCAGGCAGATCAGATCGACGAAGCCATCCAGTACGTCAAGACATGCGGCCATCAGGTTGTCCTCAAGGCCAGTGGGCTTGCTGGTGGGAAAGGTGTCTTGATCCCCCAGACAGAAGAGGAAGCAATCATAGGATTAAAAGATATCATGGTTACAAGTGTCTTCGGTTCGGCAGGTAAGTCGTCGCTCCATATCATGTAGTATCCACTTCAACAATTCCCTAGGCAGTGAAGTTGTCGTAGAAGAACTGCTTACTGGCCCCGAGATATCAGTCCTCGCGTTTTCGGATGGCTACACCATCGTTCCGCTCCCCGCTGCCCAGGATCACAAACGAATAGGCGAAGGAGATGTGGGATTAAACACGGGGGGTATGGGTGCATATGCTCCAGCGCCGGTTGCAACTCCCGCCATCATGGACCAAATCATGAAACAGACTTTGAGACCGACTATCGACGGAATGCGCAGAGAAGGTTTCCCATTCGTCGGTCTTCTTTTCACTGGTTTTATGATTACTCCCTCTGGGCCAAAAGTTCTCGAGTACAACGTCAGATTCGGAGATCCAGAAACGCAAGCACTTATATTACTTTTGCACGAAGACGTCGATCTTGCTGAGGTTTTCTTGGCGTGTGCAGAGCATCGTCTTGATTCGGTCTCCATAAAAACTCGCCCCGGTTTCGCTGTGTCTGTTGTGCTAGCTTCCCAAGGCTATCCAGGAAATTATTCCAAAGGAAAGAAGATTGAGATATTGGACATGCCATCTGGTTTGTTGTGCCATCTCATCCCCGCCGACCCGTTACTTATCGCTTCCTAGACGTTGTTGTGTTCCATGCCGGCACACTGGTGTCCGACAAAGACGTGCTGACCTCAGGTGGACGCGTCCTAGCAGTGGCTGCTTATGGATCAAGTATCCAAAACGCCGTGGAACTGGTTTACAGAGGTGTAAACAAGATTTCCTTTGAGGGCAAGACGTTTAGACGTGATATCGCACACCGGTATGTTCTTCCCGCGGACTGCTATCTCATATCTATAAACGCGTTAGGGCCCTAAACGGCGTCGAAACAACCCCAAGCACCGGTCTCACTTACGCGCAAGCCGGCGTGTCAGTTGATGCAGGGAACGCGTTGGTTGAAGCTATCAAGCCCTATGTGCGATCGACGCGTCGTTCCGGTGCAGATGCAGAAATCGGCGGTTTCGGCGGTATATTTGACCTCAAAGCTACTGGTTATGTCGACCCTGTTCTCGTCAGCGGAACAGACGGCGTCGGCACAAAATTACGCGTCGCCGTTGAGGCAGGTACTCATGACCTCGTTGGTGAGCCCTTTCCCTCCATTGTATTCACCAAATATCTTTTGTCTCGTGGTAGGCATCGATCTCGTCGCAATGTCGGTCAACGACCTCCTCGTTCAGGGCGCGGAGCCGCTGTACTTCCTTGACTATTTCGGGTGCAGTAAACTAGACGTTCCTGTTGCCACACAAGTAGTCAAAGGTATTGCCGAAGGGTGTCGCCAAGCAAACTGCGCCTTGATTGGTGGAGAGACGGCGGAAATGCCGGGAATGTATCAAGATGGTCCGTTCGTCCAATCTACCGTGGAATTTTTACTCTGACTTTTTTCCCGTCGTCTTTCCGAACTCCTAAATTTATCCAGGCGACTACGACCTAGCAGGGTTCGCAGTGGGTGCGGTAGAACGGAACCTGGTTCTTCCGCAGACAGACATCTCAGCAGGGGACATCTTACTCGGAATCGCGTCCTCGGGCCCACACTCTAACGGATTTTCGCTCATACGTAAGGTCGTTTCCGTGTCTGGTCTCACCTATTCCTCTCCGTGTCCGTGGGATCCTCAATTGACCCTCGGTCGAGCCCTATTGGAGCCAACAAGGATCTATGTTAAACAACTACTCCCTGCAGCACAAGCAGGGCTGATCAAGGGCATGTCTCACATCACTGGTGGTGGATTCATTGAAAATATTCCCCGAGTCCTTTCCGAGACGCTTGGGTGCTTTATCGACGCTTCAAAATGGGACCTACCGCCTGTGTTTCGATTCCTCATGGCTCAGGGCCAGGTCGCTCCGCTCGAGATGGCCAGGACGTTTAACAACGGAATAGGAATGATTGTAGTTGTCAGCGCTCAAAATGTTGACGCAACTATCCAGTCCATTCGACAGATGGGCCAAGCTCAGGTCTATCAGATAGGGGAAGTCACTGGAAGCCCGGGGGTTGAGATGAGGAACATGCACTTATGGTCATAGCATCCGATGTGTAATTCACAGGTACAGGGAAAAGGACAACCAAAAAAGCACTAGGCAGCATGCAAAGAACGAGGATCTACGGAGGTGGGGTGAGTGCGCGTCCGACATAATAGTAGATCTGTAGTAAGTAGTTTTGTGTTTGTACGCGTAGAGAAAGAGAGAGCAGCAGTTATATAGGATGTGAAAGAAACATGATAAAAGACAGAGGCTGAAGGAAAATAGCGCAGGATAATATATATCTACACAGGGAGACAAATAAAAGTAACCAATGGTGATGCAGGATAAAACTGTGCGTGATGTGATATGTGCGTGAGGTGCTATATGCGGAGGACAGATCATTGACGAGGATAGATGCGCGAAAGGGGAAACAGAATGAGAAGAAAGGTACCAGGCAACCCAAGAATACAATAACGACTTGAGAAATAAACAAAATGGCTTGCTGGAAGCATCCATCGACGAAGATGTTTGTAAACCGCACGCCGATGGTTTTAGGCCGAAACAGGTACTTCCTTTGCAACGTCCGGCGCAGCCATAACTGCCGCGAACGATATTGGAAGCTTGGTGGCCGGTACAAGTAGTGGTGACTCAGAGGTCTCCGTAAGACTCGAATCCGAATCCTAACGAAAACTGAGATCACAGTTGACGGCGTTGCAAACTCCCTACCTTGGCAGGGTGAATCGGGTCAGGCGTCACATTGCGTGAGGCTTCCTTTGTACCGTCCCTACGAAGGGGGGCTGGGGCCTGTAGTACCTGTGCGGCAGTTGGTCCTGCGATGCCTGTTGAAAGCGACCCGTTACTCGGGCTCCGAACAGGTGGCGTCGTTGATCCAGCGAGCACCGGGAACTCATCAGCGCTAGGAAGGCGTTGCTTTACTTGTTGAAAGACGCGCTTGTTATTTTGAAAACCATTGGTGCCGTTCTTGTACCCTTGAGAATACTTTGGGCGGCTTCCTGTATCTGACTGGGATTTACTGGAGCTCTCGCCATTTTGATAACGCGGTGCCTGATCCTATTGATAGACGTAATCAATGAGAGAAAAGGGATAGGGAGCAGATTAAGGCCGTACATCGCGAATAGACAATCCGGCAAGTTTCTCATCGATGGTTGCGAAACCATTCGATCCATGGCCGCCCCGGGGCCGGGGTCCGCCGCCTCGTGAGCTCGAGAAATATTGTGATGCATCAGGTAACACATGAGGGAAACGACATTCGTCGCTGGAAACAGAAAAAAATTAAAATATGTCATTGGTGGCGAAAGGAACAAGATATACCCGTTTTTACATCTTCCGGATGGGAAGAACAAGCACGGGGGTTTACGACCTGCGAAAGATCCGCGGCGAGCACTCCCGCGCCTTTGATGTCCAAAGCTCTCACGAGCTGGACTGGGGCCATACGAGTCAGATTGGGGATTGAGAGAAGGTGATTTTGCCGAGCCATTTACATCAGGGAAATGAACGGGTCCAGCCGGCGGAGGCGGGAAAGGTGTTCCATCGGGTCGCATCGCAAATGGGTGCGCTGGAGGTAGAGCGGGATATACTGTGTGAGGAGATTGACCCACCGGGGCGGAGGGCAAAGGATGCTGGAGAGGAGACAGGGGAGGAATGGACATGGGCACAGGTAGTTGACCTGGGTGAGGATATGCCGAGGGAGACATCATGGGGGACATGGGACCGTATGGCAAAGGAGGGGGGGCGCCATTAGGACTGAAATGTGCTGGGACAGGGCCCATATCAGAAGGAGAATGGCCTTGGTTCATCGGAGGTGGCGTGTTGACCGGCACACCGTTTGGGGGTTGGAAAGAAGGTGGAGGTAATGAATAGTAGTTTGGCTGGTAGGGCTGTTGCGCCATGGGGTCATACGGTGCGGGGTACTGCCCTGGTGAAGACACGGGTCCCTGGTAGTACGGGGCCTGCGGATGCAAAAACATACACGAAGAGCCGTACCGACACGCTGGGAAGTACCTGCACGGAATGAAGCGCGCGATGTCTGGCGGGGGTAGATTGCCCGGGCCGCCCGGAATCATACCATCGGCAGTCGATGGTGGTGGCGGGTAATACGGAGTGCCTTCAGGCATGGGAGGAGCCGAGTTGAGAGTGGGATAGTACGGGTAGGAGGCAGGATAGTATGGGGTCGTTGGAGCGTCACCATTAGCATCCTCGGTACGACCATTTTCCTGGTAGGCATTTTGAGAGGCAACCTTGGCTTGCGCAGCAGAAAGCAGCTCGAGAATAGCTGGGTCCGAGGTGTACTGCTGGGGTGGCCCGTGGCTGGAGGTGTTGTTTGGGTCGGCGCCTTGAAAAATGAAAAGCAATGAGGCGCCGGCGCCGAGCAGGAATGCGGTATAAGCCTACCTTTCTCAAGAAGGAGCGACACTACTTCGACATGGCCGTTTTTTACCGCCTCGATGAGGGGAGTAGCACCAGTATGGTCTGCAAATGCCTCGGTGAAAAAGACGATCATGGTCCAAAATTGATGGACACACCTTTTACTTCAATGTCGACAACAGTGGCGTTGGCGAGCAGATCTTCGAGGTCGGTGAGACTACCCTCGGAAGCAGCTTTCCAGAGCGGAGAGACCATTGTCGACGACGAGACTGGGCGATGGTGGGATGGCGGAGGCAGCAAGGGGGCAAGCGACGGTGGAGAAGATGACTGCAGCGCGAAACCGGACGTGAAAACCCGTCCTACGAAATTTGGGTTCTTCGAGGGCAAACAATTTTTCGATCAATTCACTCGCACGTGATTAGTTCCCTTGCCGCTTTTAAATCTGATCGTACCTCCGGCTCATGGGACTCGCGTCCTGGTCGGCGGATCCGGATTCATTTATTGGCGCCCCCACCCATCTTCCCTCGGCTTACTCTCCTTTCCCTTCCGGCTCACCCTAAAATTTCTTCTTCTTTATCTATGCCTCGCTCTTGTTTTATTCCGCAGATTCCGAAGATAAAATACACCGGAGGCCGATATCGATATGTCATTAAACCATACATATTTTAAGTAATGTCCAGCGCCCTCCGATGGCCTGATCCTGCTTGATCTCACCGATAAAAAAAATCGATATGTCAGCTGCTCTACGTTTTTAGCCTGAATGATCCGTCGTCGCTTTGTTACCAGAATTCACTTCTAATCCTTGGTGTGTAATCCCAGTTTTTCTATTAGTTGGCGGGCAGGACCACCAGCAGTCGGAGGCAATTCTAGCTCTCGGGAAGGTGGAAGCTCCATCAGTTCTCGCACTGCAGTCCGGATATCCTTCCCTGTAATATAATTAATAATTAATGCCACGTCGATTTGTAAATGAAATGTGGCAATTGCTTACGCTCGAATAAAACCTCATACATCTGTAACACAGGTGTCAGCTTGGTCCACGTTTCATTCCAAGTAGAAAATAGCGCGGGTAACTCACGGAATTCGCAATGGGTGCAGGAACTCCCAATGAATCTATCACAGTCTTGACACCCTTGGTCGTTGACACACCTTCGGCCACACTTCCTAGTGTGTTGAGGATGGTATCTAGTGATTCGCCCTTTCCAAGTCGGTATCCTACCGTGTAGTTACGACTGTTAGAGGAACTACAGGTCAAAAACAGGTCCCCGACGCCGGCCAAGCCCAGGAATGTCAATGGTGACGCCCCATACGCGGTGCCAATACAGGTCATTTCCGCTAAACCCCGCGTTATCATCACTGTGGGGATTTATACTTTGTGGGAAGACATACTCAGACTTTACAAACTCACTAGCCCGTGTATTGTTCTCATACCCCAAGCCATCGGCCGCGCCGGCAGCTATGGCGTAGACGTTCTTCAGCGCCCCGGAGAGCTCGATACCTATCGGATCACTGCCCGTGTAGCTAGAACGGATGGGTCAGCAACCCTAGTGCCAATAAGGGTCTCAGCTTACCAACGGAAATGCGGTTGATGGAACAAGTTAGCTGCTTTGTTGGCTTCTGCTTCAGTAAAAGATGCGACCGAAACGGATGTTGGTTGTCGTCGGACGACTACTAAAGGTGTCAATATTTGTTCAAACCTTAACGTGGTGCCGTACTTTCTTTCGCGAACGATGGTCCTGACTGCACGCTGAGGTTAAAAATATCGCGCGACAAATTACGAGAACATACAATGAATGCCGCCGCTCTCGCGAATTCTGGACCACAAGAATCCGCGATGATTTCGAGTGTCAAGGCATGTGTTCCAACTTCGATACCCTTATTGACGAAAATCAAAAGAGGAAAGTTGCCGGGGTCAAGATGGGGGCGAAGCCGAGTTAGATTTTCCCTAGGTGGTGGATGAGTGATGCTCGCCTGACCATGGATATGGCAACACGAACCTGAGAAACTGAGTCGGAATAGCGAACAACAGAACGTCCATCTTGTTGATCAGTTCTTTACCAGGGAACTCAGGCCCGACCGCGGTGATATTATCCGAGAACTTGTGGTCCTTGAGGTACTCCAGGTTGTAATGATGCTCGTTGAAATGCTTCACGACGCTCGCCTCGCGGGCCCACAAAAACACTTCATGGTCCGAATCTCCAAGATGGTCCGCGAGGCAGCTCCCAAAGTTACCGGCGCCGAGCACAAGCACCTTGGATCCTTGTTCGGGTTGTTGCTTTGACATGTGCGCCGAGGAGTTGTAGAAGGAAGAGAAGGAACAACGGAGAAGAGGGCGTCGTGAGAGATGAAGGTACGAGGATAGGTGGGGTATTTGTACTCTAAATGCGGTCCGTAGTAGCATCCGGGGATGGGGCACCCCAGCGGTTCGTGCTTCGAACCCAGATCATGAAACTGAATGAAGTCAGATATCACGTGCCAATCACCCTTCGACCCCGACCACGAAATCAGTTTCTTTATTGTCTTCCTTTACTTCCCTAGCTTCATCAATTCCGTATTATACATGCCTATACAAGACAGGACCAACGAATTTCGATCCTGTGTCGAGTCCATCCGGAGCAGATCCTCTCTACCATCTCGTGGCGAGGCCAAACAGCGCCTGTTGCATGATGGTAGCCGGGCACATGGAAGCAAAAGCGAATTCACACGAATGGCTTCAACTATTGGGAAGGATATCAGCAGTACAACAATAAAACTTGGGAAGCTGGCCCAGTGTACGTATTCTGGTCTTTTATTAGGTTCGTGGACACGTTCTCATTATTCGTATAGTGGCCAAACGGAAAACCCTGTTTGATGATAGACCGGTGGAGATTAGCGTAGGGAATGTATTTATTTGGCATCGTTAGCACTGACTCGCATTTTCGGGTGATGCAGGAACTTACGTTTATCATAAAGCAAGACATTGCCAGTATCAACAAGCAAATTGCTCAGTTGCAGTCCTACGTCAAGCAACGCAATGCTCAGTCGTCGGGCTCGGCCGCAGGAAAACAGATTGAAGAGCACAATCACAATGTGGTTATGCTGTTGCAGAGCAAACTTGCAAATACGAGTATGACGTTCAAAGATGTTTTGGAGGTTCGGACGCAGGTGAGTGAACACTTCTGTCTTTCCTTGACCACGTCTCTCTGAACTAGAGTGGACAGAACATGAAGGAAACTAAGGATCGCACTGAGCAGTTCATGTACTCCACATCTTCTGCAGCCAACCAGACACCCTCAAGTAAGTCTCACAGCTGTTTCCAGCCTACATCATCTTTACACTTATGTCAGGTTCTGTGTTGTTTAATACGCAGCGGAGCGATCCCATGGGTGACGGCAGTCCAAGTCGTCTCGAGTCTAATTCCAAGGGCAAAAATCGCTCCCTGCAAAACGGGGACGTTCTCGCTCTGAACCTGGACGCCGCCGAAGAGGGTACCGCGTCCCAGAACGGCGGAGCTTTTATGCAGATGCAACTAGTTGAACAACAGGTATTTACCCCTCCTGGTATCTCGGTGTTCACTATCTCACCCTTCTGACAGGACTCCTACATTCAGTCCCGCTCCACTGCCATAGAGTCGATAGAATCTACCATTGCTGAGCTTGGCCAGATATTTACGCAGTTGGCTAATATGGTTGCCGAACAGCGAGAAACGGTACAGCGCATCGACGCTGACACCATGGACATAGCGTCAAATGTCAGTGGTGCACAACGAGAACTCCTGAAATATTATGCTAGTATTTCAAGTAACCGGTGGTTGATGCTGAAAATATTCGGGGTTCTCATTGTCTTCGTGCGTCTGCGGTTCTGTTTGTTAATACTTGCTTAATAACTGACTGTGTTTTCACAGTTCCTGGTCTTTATTCTGGTGTCGTGAAGAGCACTATACAGGGCGGGAACCTGTACATTCGATGGACAGTAAATTATGCGCCTATATGCATGATATGGATAGACATGCACTTATATTAATATGATACCCAAGAGCACATTAAACAGACGCTTGCTAACCAACAGGTATAGCATTGACCCCAGTACCCCAAGTCTTTCCCCCTCGTGGCTTTCTGTGCTTGACACCTCCACGATGTCCTTCGTCCTCTATCGTATCATCGATAGTCCAAGTTCGCTTCTTTGACGGCGCTTGATCCACTCCAGATGTTGCAGAATACCGTTGAGGTCGTGCCGTTGTCGATATGAGCGCACCATCTTTGGCTTGCTTTTCCAGCTTCTCTTTCTGCGGCAATCTGAGCACTGGAGTGAACAAACGTTACGAGGGAACTCACTCTTTGACCGTGAAGCTCTCTGTTTCTATCTTTCACCTTTTGTATCCTGGTTTCTCCCTTTCCGCCGCCTCCTGCTGTCAGCTCGACATTAATCAAGCGGCCATCCAGTTGAGATTGATGTAGTTTGAGCGCCTGCTGCAATGCATTCCGATGGGTGAATTCAAGAAATGCGCAACCTTTGGATTTTGTTGTCGTCTTTCCCGGTATTGCTTTTGGTGTGAGTAAACGGACGCTCGGCGGCGGGTCTGATTCACACCGTCAATAAGTGAAAACGTAAGGAAATGTTAATACGGACCGCAAGCAGCAAAATGTGCTTTTATTGTATCCAAGGATGTTGTATATTTGAGATTACCTGTACAACTGGTTCAGTAAGAACAGGCACAGGAGTAGAGTAAATGCACTTGCCGATGAAGAGAAGAAAACGTTGCTTGATATCCGCCGCTGCGGTCTTCTGCTTCTTCTTTTGGCCCACCTTGTCCTTCGCCTTTTCTTCTATCCCTTCTCCATCATCCTCCACTTCCCGCTTCCTCTTTTTCCTATCCCGAGCTTCGCCTTCACCGTCATCATCCTTCGCTTTCGCCTTGCCTTTGCTGCCCGCCTTTTTACTCTTCTCCTCACCCACCTCTTTATCCTTCACCTGATCACTCGAGTCATCAACATCGTCCTGGACCTCCATGACAGGAACATCGTCAGCCTCTATGCTATACGCATGGCCGTGAACATTTCTGCCCGACTTGCGTTCACGAAAAGCAATGGCCTTCTTCTGCTTCTTGGTTAGCTTTTGAGGGGTAGACATTATTGCGGGCGGGTTGCTTTTGTCAGTACTGCGCTGATCGAAGGAAGGATAAATTAAAGATCCAGGCGAAACTGCGTTTTTTGGCAGAGGTACGACAGAAATGATGATCGACCGAGAAATGAAGGAAAGGGGACCTTGGTAAACAGTGGCAACATTTTTGGCATAGCCATGCACGCGTCCCGAGTTCTGACCGGTTGACGCGATCAGGAAGGCAGATCAAGATGCTGATGAGCCCATTTGTCTCTTACGACCGCGCTGTCACCACAATTTCTGCTGGAAAGTAGGTCCAGGCTTCCTTCGCCTCTCACTTATATCTGACATCCTTGACTTGTTGCAAATTAGGCAGTAGGCTCGTCGTCTTCAACGGTTTGGTTTGACAGTCAACTTGCGGCGGCGGCTCAACGTCAGTCGGCCTATTGATTCTCCCAAGTACCTACTTATACCTTTGTAGAGCTTATACCCCAGCTAGCTGGTCTATCACCCCAACATATCTAAAGGTGAGAAAGTCTGTACTAGTTGAATTTATGTCCTAACATACAGCCCACTTAGATGACCGAAACGAACGTCATGTCTCTCCTTGGCACAAATCATGTTCCCACAGAGGAAGAGCGTTGTGTCATTAAACAATCCTTAGACGACCACCAGTTGGAACTCGAAGGTCTCCAGGACGAGATCACAGAGCTTCAACAAATTATAAATGCAAGACAGGGCGCGGCCAGAAAAGTGCGGGACATCATTGATGCTCACCGTATGCTCCTGGAGAATAGCCCAATGAGGACCCTACTCCCAGAGCTTATGGGGGAGATTTTTGAGGCGTATTGTGATCTCTATCCCCTCCCAGATTTTTCCTACTGGGACTATCGGCGCCGTAATACGCTTATGGAGTCTCGTATGGAACTGCTTCATGTTTGCCGCAGGTGGCGAACCATCGCATTATCTACACCTCGCATTTGGTCGGCCTTCCCCTTGTTCTCTCGTCAAAGTCCGTTGAATAACCCAACCTTTAACGAGGAGATGGTGGATTTATGGCTCACCTCGTCTCGGCGGGTGCCTTTGGATATTTATGCTTCATATAATGAAGATAGTCCCGCTTATACAGCAACCCACCTTATATCCCAAATTCACCGATGCCGTAGGCTCAACCTCGAGTTCCGGTTCCATCACAAAAAACTGGAATCAATCACCTGGCTCACCCTTCCTATCGCACCTATGCTCACGGTCCTCTACTTTCATTCTGACCGTTGGGCCGACGCTGGTATGATAGCCTGGGCATCCCAACTCTTTCCCGCGCTTCCCAATCTTACAGACCTTGACTTCAATGGGCCTGCTTCCGTCCTTAGTAACGCATCGTTGGACACTCTAAAGATACTGCGCTGTACACTGGTGAACCCCGAACAGTTCGTGGGTGCACTCAAGGGGCTTCCTCTTCTTGAGGAAATGCATGTCGGGCATATGCCCGATGCCACAGCCCCAACTAGTAGCACTATTCACAAGAGCTTGAAGGTTCTTGACATTTGCTGGGACCCCTCCGAGCTTGACGCCATCCCGAATCTGCTCCGCCAATTAACGTTACCCGCGTTAGAGAGCTTGGAAATACACGATCGTTTCGTACCTCCAAAAGATATCATGGATTTTCTCACACGCTCCGCTTGTTCATTGATCACCCTCCGCATGGCTCCCAACACAAACGGAAGGCCTCGTTCTGATAACAGCGAATACGATATACTGCCGTGCTTACGGATGGAACAGAACCAGTCGTTGAAGCGTCTCTTTATGTACGCTCCAAACGATTCCTTGACGGTGTATATCAAAGGGCTATCGCCCGAGGTCCTTGAATATTTAAAAGGTCCGGGTCTTCCTCATCTCGCAGAAATCGGGTTTACCACCTCCACCGAGAATATATCGGTCGTCAGGGAGGTGATCAAGTGTAGAGAGGCAATGTATAAGGAGAACTTGGTGGAGTCCATGTTGTCACGAGTAGAGATCGTCCTATCCACTACCGATCGATGGTTCTCTGGCAAGGTCAAGAAGGATGACATCAAAAGCGCATCTGAGTCTTTAAGAGACCTGGGGGTGTCCATCGAGCTCAGGTCTTGCGAAGCCCTTTTCTAAACTTCGCCCTTAGTGTTGCCGGCACTGTCATCCCCTTTGATCTAATAATTATCTCGTTATTGTACTGTAGGTTACACTACCTTTCTGTTATATGGAAGAAACCAATGACTGTACAGTTCTTGCAGTAGACCAATAAAATGCCGTACGTTAACGGAGCGCCAATCTAGCCCCCACTAGCGCTACCGTATCTAGAATTTGGGCTACCTCTTCGTCATACGACTGTTTCTCCAACCCCACCGCTTTTTCTACTGATACGCTGTTGTTACGAGCAGCGACATCCCGCATCCGCTCATCCCCTACATCGTGGAATACAATCGAGCTCAAGTACTGAACATCTGACGCTTCTTGGTACATCTCTAAAGCGACAAAATCGGTTTCAGCCACTTTCAGATACATGCCTGCTTCACGGAGGCTTTGCTCTAGAGAATAAATATCAGTAACGGAGGAAGCCATACCGCGAGAGCCAACACCAACCGGTGGCCCCCTCCGCAGCTAGAATGCAACGAGCCAACGTGAAAGAAGCTAAGGCCCGTTGCTCCATGTCGTTCCCGGTGATTAACTACCAAGAGCCGTTAGCATGTAGTTCCTTGAACCCCATTACCAACGCACCTGGGGCATAATTCTTTCCAACATACGTCGAGATCGCTTTGTCAACCCCAGCTCAAGACCTACGTCAGCGAGCATAATGATACTCGTCCGGTACAAATTTAAGCGCAACAGGAATTCTGAATGCCAAAGGGAAGTCAACAAGTGATGGATAGCGGTTGGAGACTGTTCGCAAACCTAAAACGAAGTCAATGAAAAAACATGACAAATGCACTGAGCTTGAACCGTACCCGCATTCGTATGACTTCATGCAGGTCATCGAAAACTTTAGATGTCTGTGCCGCCGTATTATCAAGAGTATAATAACGAGGATTGAAGTCGCCGGGAGGCTTTCTAGGCAGCAAAAAACTGAAATATAACCGATTTTGTTTCCTGGGTAGTCATTCAGTCAACAAATCGGGTGCACAGACCCGTAGAAGAATACTTACCGACGGACAGCTCGTAGAACAAGAATATGCCATATTTCTTGGGCCCAAGAGGCATAGTCGTCAATAGTCAATCCACGCCAAACATCAGGTTCCAACAGCGATACAAGGGCTTGGGTATATTTGCCTTGACGGGCTTGCTGCAAGGGGTAAATATCATGGTGTCTGCGTAGATGAAGGGTTCGCACTTTGTAAGCCTTATTCAAATTTGCTGTGAGACGGTTGTTATTGCTGCCTCCGTATTCTGTGAAAGCAATAACGATGTTCTCTTCAACTTGGGCAAGCTGTTCACACCCTAGAAGGATCTATATCTCAATATGTGGTGTCTATGCACCGGCATATTTGACAAACCTGCTGCGCTCCACACAACGCTCTGTACTGCATGTTGACCCCATTGGCCGGCTTCATATTCTTCCTCTGGATGTATTTCAGACCAGTAGTCATACAGCCCTATTGCTTGAACAATTTTTGCGAATGACGCAGTTAAAGGTTGTTCCTGAGCTCAAGTTAGTTTCGACTGATCGATCATGGCCCATGGACTCACATTATTTACATCGAGCAATTTCTTAACATCAAAAAGGATTTCTGATGGATGTAGGTCAGGTTGAAGTTCATTCAATGGTACTTTCTTGCCCTCTCCGTCGAGAGATAATCTGTTGAGCATACTGAAGAATGATGAGGCGATGATTTCTAGGCGCATGGAATTCTAATACGTAGCACAATGTTGCAAAATGATCTTGTCGCCAGCAATACGAGAAACAGCAATGGCCTCAGTTAGGATCTGCCGGAAGGTGAGTATTCTATCCTATCAATATAGTATGACTTAACTGTTCTAACAGCCGTGAACTCGTGTCGAAGATAATGCATTCTGATGAGACTCAGTAGCACATTCTGTCGTAACCCACTTGATGTAAGTGAGATGCGATGTTGAGGAAGAGAATAGCATAGTTCTTACGAGTCGGGCCCGTCCGTAAATTGTTGCTCAAAGTATCGCCTGGCGTTCTCATCCATGGCAAGTTCATCACCTGTTGCATGCGCCTTCTCCATTCTGAAATAGAAGTTTCGTGCCTTACGCGAACTAAGCAGATCAATTGACGAGACGTACGCTTCATAAGGATCAGGCTGAGGCCAGGATACTTGGTCACCTCGTGTCCTGAATATTAACCGATCCACTGGCACAGTACGTTAATCATACAGATGATTTTACTAGGCTGCCACCTACCCGAGTTTAGTGGATCGTTGAGGATGCGGGCATATTTTCCTGAGTGCTCACTGGTGCACCAAGCAACGTAATCGGTGTGCAGCGCAACCAGTCCAGCCCAAGACAACTTGAGATAACTAATGTGACACCGTCGACAGAAGTATCCAAAAAGGGATCGAGATGACTGGAGAAAATATTATATACCGCTGAAAAGTCTTCGAGTCAGAGGCGTACTAAGACCGGCGGTGGATCCTGGAGTGTGAACTTAGCATGGCATCGGTGTAATTTCAAAACTCACACTGACGTCTTCGCTTCTCTCATCGAACAATATAGCGATACCTGATAACAACTGAAGAGAGGCCTCATAACAGGACTAGCTGCTCACCTCGAAGAAAGGCCGAGAGTCTGTCTGTCGCGTAGAGTTCGACGTGCTGGAAATAAGATGATGAAAGAGCAACGGTTAAGTGATCAGCCGACGTACAACATTCCTGAATGAGTGTATTAATTTTGACGCCTCTCCTTCCTGTGATTTTGGGGCAGCGATAATTTCTTTAAGGAGCTGTTTCCATTTCTTTGGTTGAGCGACCTGTTACGACCCATGTAGAATATCCTCATACAATTGGAATTGGATACACATACCTCTGAGACTTCGTTCATGAGCAACCGGTAGATATGAAGTAGGAAAGGCTGAGGTAATAGCTTTGAGTCGTACTCTCGAAAAATGAGCATGAAGAGAGTCAACAGGACAACATGGTGGGGCCGAAGGATATGCTGGTGCGCGATCGGCTTTGTATTCGCGTCCATGTGGGAGAAAGGATGCTGGACGCGTCAAGGACGTGTCAGGGAAAGATCAACAGACTCAATGTTGGATGTCACAGCTGTCTGTGACAGACGCGCCTTTTCGGCCTCTTCGGCCTCTTTCCTCCTCTTCCACTACTTACCAGAAACTTCAACCACGGCTACGTTGTTATCTGTGTTCTCAGGGAATCTCACTCTTTTGTCATTCTCACCTTATCGTAAATCAAAAATAGTTATCTATCTGACACAGGAAGCGTGACCTGTAGTGTCCGTGGCTCGCATCCGTGAGATTTCATTTGTATCTTTCCCCGATTCCTCAACTGCGCACAGATTATCTTCAATGTCTTGGAAAGAGGTAGTTGCAGAAAAACGGAAGAGGCAGCTGGCGTCGATCCCCCAAGAGTGGACCTTAGCCAGTCTACCGTCGAGAGATCGTCTCGACGTTACTGCCTTTCCAGAGTCTTGCGGTCTACTGACCCTGACAGAGCTTGAAATCACTAGGTCTGAAGTCGACGGCCTTCTGTCCAGGCTCGTGAACGGCGAATGGACATCTGTCGAAGTCACAACCGCATTCTACAAACGTGCCATCATCGCGCATCAACTGGTAGGCTTATATCAAGACATTCATAACATACTGACAGGATTGAAGACCAACTGCCTTACGGAAATATTTGTCGAAAAAGCGCTTGCTAAAGCTGCCGAACGCGACACCTACCTCAAGCAAACAGGCAAAGTGTTAGGGCCGCTTCACGGTCTCCCCGTATCCTTGAAGGATCAAATCAATATCAAGGGAGCTGAGTCCACAATGGGTAAACGAAGTGTATTAATGTGAAAGCTCACTGAAAAGAATTTCTGCAGGTTATGTTTCCTGGATTGGGACCTTCGCGGAGCATAATGCCGTCCTTGTAGACGTGCTGGAATCCTTAGGTGCCGTTCCTTTCGTTAAGACAAATGTTCCTCAGACTTTGATGGCAAGTCGACTTTTCATACAATTGAATAAAATTTCTCACTCGAAAATCATAGTGGGGGGAAACTTTTAATAACGTCTTCGGACGTACCTATAACCCTCATAACAGATCTCTCACAAGCGGAGGTTCTTCAGGTGGGGAAGGTGCCTTAATCGGTACGGAATTTTTATGATCGTCTGTGATGCCATATAACCCAAATTAAACCCGTAGCACTTAGAGGAAGCCCTCTAGGTACTTGATTTAGTCACGATATAATGAACGCTTACTGATTTTGAACATCAGGTATTGGCTCCGATATCGGAGGGTAAGGAAGACGGTAAAGCTCGCGTTAGTTCTTCGTTATAACCTTCCTTCTAGATCCATCCGGATTCCGTCGTCGTTTTGCGGTATCTATGGATTACGACCTTCTCATGGCCGGGTACCTTATGCTGGCTGTGTGAACTCGATGGAAGGACAGGACTCTATTATGTCCGTTCTAGGTCCAATGTCCAATAGTCTAAGTGGCCTCAAACATTTGATGAAAGCCGTGGTAGACGCGAAATCCTGGTACAGAGATGCCTTCGTCATCCCTAAAGCGTGGAGCGAAGAAGAGTATGAACTTGTCAACCACGGGAACGGGAAATCGCTGTGTTTCGGTATTTTATGGGATGATAGATCCGTGGTACCGAATCCTCCCATAATTCGCGGGCTGGAGATGACAAAGAAAGCATTACTGGCTGCCGGTCATAAAGGTTCGCTAGTCGGCATCCTGGCATGTTAGCACCGCTGACCTGCCTCCCCCAGTTGTCGATTGGGAGCCCTTCAAGCATGATGCCCTTTCCAAAGCTTCCGTAAGGCTATCATTGCCTCGGTATACACATGTTAACGTTCAAGTCAACAGTACGATATTTGGGGGGCGGGTTGCGACGAAGACTATCGTGTAGTCGCTCAGATTTCCGGGGAACCTATAATCTCCACTATGCGTCCTGATACAAGTTCGGAGACTGTAAAGTCTGAAGACAGCGGAGATATATCAGCACGTAACGGAGGTTTATCGGCATATCAGCTATGGCAAGTCCAAAAGGAAAAGAGGAACTTACGGCAGGAGTATCTCGAGTATTGGCAAGCAACTGAGAAGATCACGGGCACTGGTAGGCCCGTCGATGCAATCATAGCACCAGTAGCACCCTATGCTGCACCTCCACATGGTCTCAACCGGTGAGTAAGTTCATTTGTTCATCTGCAGCGATACTCATCATCGACTTGGTTCTCAAGAATAACGGATTACACAAAAATTTGGAACGTCCTTGATTACACCGCTCTCGTCATACCAGTCTCAAAAGTCGATGGATTCTTTGATGTCAAGAAACCTCCTCACAGGTTCTATAGTGAGAGAGACAGAAAGAATTATGATCGGTGTAAGTACCATCTTGGTATAGGAGACTGATGAGAGTGACACCCTGGTGATAGATAATCCGGAAACCTTCAAAAATGCGCCTGTGGCGGTACAGATCGTGGGCAGAACTCTTGAAGAAGAAGCTGTCATCGGCATGGCAGAAATTGTCGATGCCGCCTTGAGAGCAACGAAGTCGCAGTCTGGGTCTTTTTTGTAAGGATGTCTTATACGTAAATGAAGAGTGTACGATAACAATCAAGTATCGAGCGGCCTAGTATATCATGATAATTATGACGCCTAAAAGGAAGCCACTTACAAGCTACGCCAACTCAAAAGGTGATAACCTTCCGGCCTATAAATTATACTATAGAGACGACTGGGTTCGCACTATCATGGCAGTGAGGGGGAAAGGCAATGATGAGTATGAGACCAATAGTGCGATACGATACAAGCATATAAGGTAGAAGTGGATATGGGTGTCGTTGATAATGATACATATGTAACTAGCTGCTGCTATACAGATAGGTTATTGCTCCAAAATAGTACATGTAGAAAGGTTGAAAATGCAAGATACCGATATTTTTACATAGCAAAGTCGGGCTATTCATCCAAGACTAAGACCGCCGACGGCTTCGCCCGCCCCATCCACTTCTCTGTCCTCACCGTCAAATCTCCGAGTTCGAGGAACGGGTCTGATAATCGGACTAGACAAACCCATCGAGGCACGTAATGTGGGACTAGATGTTATGCTCATAGAACGAGGGTATGATCCTGATATTGTCGGGGACGATGTAGCAGAATTGACAGCCGATCCTGGTATTGAGATAGGAATGGCGATGGGTATCCTATTACTGCCTCGAGGGGAGCCTACTGTAGAATGCTGGTCACGAAGATGGGGAATCGAAGGCGAAACAGCCCGGCGCTTTGAGGCAGGATATGGGTCGAAACGATCATCAACTACAGAGAGTTTTATGACCAATGTGGTGAGGATATAAACAAAAGTACGTACATTTGCGTTTCGCCGACCTTACAGCACTTGTCGTAGGAGGGGGTGTGTACCTCCATTGAGTCATCGATGATGTTGACATGGGTGAACAGGAAGGCTAATCAACATGATGAATAACACGTTCATCAAGAAATAAAACGCGCGTACAGCATCAATGTCCATCAAACCGGAGCTCTCAGCTATGTCAAGGTCGTCTCCACTGGCATTCTTACGACGATTGACAATGTTGATTGGATCACTGTGACCAGAAGGAGTATAGGCAAAGGGACCATCTTCCTCTTCATCATCGCTGGGCGTGTCTTCCCTCTGGAAATCGTCATGACCAGCTTCTTCAGGATAACGACCACGATCGGATACGGAACGAGGTGTGTGGGGTTGAAGAGGAAGTTCGGCCCCAGAAGCCACCAACCGTTGGAAGGCAGCCTCGGACTTGACTTCATTTTCGACAGGGCGGGATTCAGCAAGGAGGTTCATGATGCGGGGTTGTTTCGGCTGAATTAATGGTTAGGCTCCCTGGATATATATTGAGTAGATAACAACTTACAGGAAAAGACAATCTGCGTCGGGGATAAGGACGAGAGTCCTGGGCGTCAGCTGTTGAGGAAGACAACCTGCGAGGGGACGAGAGGTAAGGGCGGGAATTTTTGGTTTCTTGAGTGGCATCATCTTCTATACCGATAGAAGGAGTGGTATCTCCAGAGCTCGCAGAGGACGAGCTGTCAGTTCGCATTGCTCCACTGCTGCTATCAGACATGTCCGACGGCGAGTCGCGGTGGGTATCCCTGCGCCTCGATGAGGAATGCAGCGTGAAGGATGCGGCCAACGGGCTCGACAGACGAGTTTCAGTTAGAAAGACTGCTTTGGGTGCTAATATACTTGGTCGTCGTATTCTTTGCATTAATACTGACTCATCCAGTGTGTGGGACGATGTCGATGCCACGCTTGATGGGGGCAGGGCGAAGTCGACGGAGGAGGCGGGAAGAGGCCGTCGGGAGGAGTCCTTCGGCATCGTCGGCGTCGACGGCCACGATGGGCGTACTATTTGCAGTGACGACAGGGTGAGGGTAAGAGGGAGAGTTGTAGGGAACCGACCTGAGACGGCACTGCGAATCCTTTCCTTACGGTGTTTTGTCACGTGAAGTCCTTTGGAGAAATTTCAAGTGCCTCAACCTCCGCATCTCATTTATTCCTTACGGCCCCCAATGTCAAAACGTACCGCTACCGAACTGGTACCCAGTGCCGAGAACGATGGACAGCCTTTTGCAAAAGCCTCCGGCAGTCGAATGAAACGAGGGACAGCAACCACCGACGAGATGGGCGAATTTGAAGATGCTTGGGAGGATGAGATTGAAAGCGATGAAGATATAGTCGATGAGCAGAAAAGTGACGATGAAAATGGTGAAGAACTTTTCTTTTCTCACTAAGGCACCTTGTTCATGATGAAGCAGCAATGGAAATCGACGAAGAAGTCACTCCTGCAGTCGAAGACTCCGAGGAGCAATCTCCGCCCGACAGAGTTTTCATTCCTGGATACCATACTCTAGGCGAAGACGAAATATTAGAAGCTGATGATTCCGTATATCTTATGCGGCATTCCATGGGCGTTGATTATCCCAGTCTGTCGTTCGATATTCTACGGGATAGCCTTGGCGACGAGAGGCAAGGTTTTCCAGCGACATCTTACTTCGTAACTGGAGCTCAGGGGGAAACAATGAAAAAAAACGAACTTCGAGTTTGCAAATTGAGTTCGTTGCACAAAACGCAGAAAAACGGTTCGTCAGATGCTGAGCTGCCATTTTATGCTACCTGACTTGTACGCAGCAGACTCGGATTCAGAGGATGAAGATAATGACGACGACGACGACAGACTTGACGAAGATCCAGTGCTTGAATATCGATCTGTACCTCACGTCGGCGGCGTTAACCGGATACGAGCACAACCGCTTCCCCCGTCTACTCCTCTACCTCCCGTTTCTCAGCCTTATCACGTTGCAACATGGGCAGAGACGGGTAAGGTGCACATATGGGATGTTCGGCCACTCATCGAATCACTCGATGTGCCTGGGTACGCAGGGAATAAAGATCGAACACAGTCGCCCGTCTTCACCATAAATTCCCATGGTAGGGCGGAAGGGTTTGCGCTGGACTGGGCCGCTTCAGGCCCTTCTTCGTTGCGCCTGTTAACCGGCGATATTTACTCCAAAATTTACTTGACAACATCTACACCTTCTGGTTTCAACCCTCTCTCACAACCTTTTACGTCGCACACATCAAGTGTCGAAGATATACAATGGAGCCCTTCAGAGCCAACGGTATTTGCATCATGTTCAGCCGATAAAACGATCCAAGTCTGGGATGTACGAAGCAAAGGACGCCGAAGTGTTGCTAGCATCGAAGAAGCTCATGATGGCGACGTCAATGTGATCAGCTGGAATAAGTCGACAACTTATCTTCTTCTCAGTGGTGGAGATGAAGGCGGAATAAAAGTTTGGGATTTCCGTAATATGAAGAAGAAAAGGTGAGTTAGCTATACCTCATTTTTAGCATTGGGCCTGATATCTGATTTTAGCATGAATGGTCCGGTTTCTATGCCTATCGCTTCATTTAATTGGCATAAGGCACCCATAACATCTCTCGAATGGCATCCGACGGAGGATTCCATGTTCTTAGCATCATCTGCCGATGATCAAGTCACCCTATGGGACCTTGCAGTCGAACAAGACGATGATGAAATGGGAGCAACTGATTCTTCCGGTGAAGAAAATGTACCACCCCAGCTTCTATTCTCTCACCATCAGCAAAATGTAAAAGAGGCACACTGGCATCCTCAGATACCGGGAAGTGTTATCAGCACGGGTGCCGATGGCTTTGATGTGTACAAGACTATCTCTGTTTAGTAGGTCTAGAACTGTAGTTGGATCAGAGCGCGAGAAACGATCTAATAGAGTGCACGGTTGTTGTTTGCCTTCGGGACACGAATCTGCACAGGTTTGGTTGAGTAATCAAGCCCAGTATGAAAAATGGCAGACCTTAGTGATGTTTTTTTGTATGAGATCCATCAGTGATGCGTACATATTCCGGATGTCTATAATATGCTGACGGGAAAAATAAATCTGTTTCTCATCATGTTCCTTCAGTGCCAGCTGGTGCTATTATTGACTTTCTGAAGAATACGGAAGGAGTTTACAGTACCATATAGTCTTCCAAGTTGGGATACTTGATCAACTTAGAGCATATCTTTGCCCTAGTGATGTGATCTTGGCGAGCGGTGTCACGCAGATTGTATGCGCTTTCTTGAGCACGATGCAGTTCGGAAAGGACCTCTGGACAAGGAGCGTTAACAAAAAGTGACCATTAAATGTCCAGACAACCTTCTTGAATTTGGACTCCTTAACACTTCTTGAGCATGCGTCGTAAATTTCAGAACAAAAGCACCAACCGAAATTATCACCACTGGAAGAATGGAAGTATGGTTCATCTGAAGCCGAACAGGAGACAGAGCACGTACTCCTCAATTCTGTATATAAGACGTCAGAAATAAGACAATAACGAGGGGACTAAAACGCAACAGACTTTGGCATCGTCAGAGTTATCCACATTTTCACTTGATCCTAACACGTTAAATCAGCAAGTACACAATGGATAGAAGATAGGTAACATACGACTGTAGAAGATAACTGTTCGGACTCCCGTTTGACAATCGCGTGTAGACCGGATATATGCTTGTTTGCTACAACTACACTGGCGAAGCGACCATTGTGTACGGCGTTGCTGTCGATTGGATCAGCCAGTCGACGCTTCTTGCTTGGAGGTTCTTCAGAGGTATGGCCATCAGGAGGAGGATATACTGTTCCATCGGTTGTGGTCGAAGCGTGGGACGGATGGAACGGCGAAGAAGATGAATCAAATGACTGGATCATCTCATGGAGCTCCCTGCTCTTGATTTAGCGCTAGAATGACAAAATATCCACAATTTACAAAATCTGTATTGATGTTTCAATCGGTTGTATAACGATGGTGGAGGAGCGTGTAAGATGATACCTTGGAAGGAAATATCCGAAAGGCAATATCTTCTGCTGAACTTGCAAGGCCAGTGCGGAATTTCTGAGAGCGCCAGCATAAGTACAGATATCAGGTTTTCTAAAAATGCGACAGACCTCTATTTCGGCAGATAGCTGCTTATCCATGCTGTTCGGAAGATGATGATACTAGTAGTGGTGACGAAGTCGCGACGCGCCAAGGTTAACGTAGGGGCTTCCTTATTTGGATGCTTGTATATGCTTTCCAAGGGCTTCAAACCACCTTGCTAACGAACGTTCACAGAGCGCAGTAGCCGTCGAGGCTCTCGTCACCATGGCAGATAACAAAGACGAAAACGATGCGATATCTGCGCTCACAGGATTCTCACTCAACCATCTTCTCGATGGCATGTCCCTGCCTAGCGGTTCGGGCCTCTCGAACCAGCTTGGCATTTCTGGCTTGCCAAGTTTGAACTCTGGTCAAATCTACAACGAGAATTATGATGAGGATGATGAGGCCATTGGAAATGATCAGGGTGAAGATTGGGAGTCTCAAATTGACCAAGAGATGCAGGACGAAGACATGGAAGCCCCAGTGGTCAAGACAGAACTCCAATCCCCGGACGCCATAAGGCAGAAACAGAGGCGGGTGCGGATAGTGAAACGACTTGTGGAAAGACCCAAGAGCGTGTACGAGCGATTTCCGGCGTTCCAGAAGGACAAGATACTCGATTTCAGTGAACTATTCAAAGGGTACACAGTGAACAAGTCAAGACTCGCCAAGAGACCTTTCCATAGTGAGTTTCCTGACCATGTATATAAGAAGTTGCTGAGTACATGTCAGTTGAAACTGTGTATACTCGAAGGAAAGAAGTACCCAAAGCATTCCTTGAAGCAGTTGTGGGCGATACGAAGCGGCAAGTCGAGAATAAGCGTGTCGAAGCTGTTGTTTCTGCTGGAAGTGTAGAAGCCGATCTTCGCAAGGCTCTTGAGGTGTGTTTTAGAACCATTCTTCTCGTTTTACACCTCATCCTATCTTAGGAGCGTGACAAAACGAACGTTCCTATATCGTTACCCCTTCATGATCGAAGCTTCGACCTCGTTCTGTTGTCGAATTGGGAGGATCAAATTATCTACGAACCGGAGAATACATTCTCGCGCAGTAACAACATGCCAGAGAATAACCTTACGACCCAAGCAAACAAAGCGCTAGAGTCTGGTGCCTGGACGCAAAGTATCATATGGAGTCCTCGCGCACCATTTCGTGATTTCACCCAGCTGGAGTTCAACCACGAAGATGATATCGTCCCAGAAGATAGAACAGGTTCGTTTTCTGCCTTTCTCCAAACATGACCGACATTCATTCAATCTATCTGTAGCCGAAATGGCTAGGCCTCGAAAGAGGCTCAGGACTGACGCAGGCATTCGTGACAAGTTCAATCTATCAAATGACCACTTCTATGAGATTTCCAAGGATGGTCGCCATCGTGTCCGTCAAACCTTTGGCCAACTGTCAGTAGAGCATGCCTATCCTGCACAGAAACTGCAGCTACCATTTGTACGTCTTCACTTTTCGTATTCAACGAGGGGTTTCTCAACTCTGACTTCTTCTGAAGTACAAGACCCGGCTATCCAAACAGGAGGCTCGTTCATTCCATCGCCCAGCGTTACAATTTCCTTCAAATGTCGAATTACGATTCAGCAAGGTTCGCACTGCCAAGAAAAAGAAGGATAAAGCTGGTCGGCGGCTCGGGAAAGGCGGTAATGTCGGAGAGGGTCTGCATACTACAAGTGATCTCAGCCTCCGAGACACAAGCAATTTCGTACTTTGGGAATATTCGGTAAGTTGCGTCTGTCTGCCACATAGATTTTTCTCATCAACTTGGGACGCAGGAAGAACATCCCCCTATAATATCTAACTTTGGTATGGGTAGTGCGCTGGTGAATTATTACAGGAAGAAGGATGAGAAGGATGAACATATTCCCAAGTATGACTTGGGTGTTCCCTTCGTTCTTGAACCTCAGGATGATTCTCCGTTCATGAAATTCGGTTACGTCTACCCGGGACAAACAATGCCTGCATTGTACAATAACCTACTCCGGGCACCTCTTTTCCGACATAAACCTTACCCTACCGATTTCCTCGTTATCCGCCATACCGTCAAAGGCGATACAAAATATTTCATTCGGGAGATCAAAAATCTCTTCGTCGTTGGCCAGACTTATCCTGTCACCGAAGTTCCTGGTCCGCATTCTCGCAAAATCACAAATACAATCAAGTACAGACTGCAGATCATCGCATTTAAGCTCCTCCGAAAGAGTCAAGAGGAACGACTGAAGATATCGAGGCTGATGAAATACTTCCCAGATCAAAACGAGCTCCAGATGCGACAAAGGCTGAAAGAATTCATGGAATATCACCGTCGAGGGCCTCATCAGGGATTTTGGAGGCTCAAGCCGAATCTGTCCATACCAAGTGATGCTGAGATGCTGAAGATGGTCGGACCGGAGCAGGTTGTGCTTACGGAGAGTATGCAAGTTGGTCAACGGCATTTGCAGGACTCCGGTTATAGTCAGACTGCGGACGCAGCGGATGGCGATGAATCGAATCTTTCGGTCGAGCAGCAGTTGGCGCCCTGGATCACAACAAAGAATTTCCTGTTTGCTACCCAGGCGAAGGCCATGCTGAGGTTGCACGGTGAGGGTGATCCCTCTGGAAGAGGAGAAGCTTTTAGCTTTATCCGGATATCGATGAAGGAGATATTTGTGAAAGCAGGGGAAGATTACGAACAGAAAATGGGTGTGTCTCATTTATCTCTTTACCTTTCCACGACTCAATTAGCATTGCAGCCGAGGCTGAGAACCGACCAAAATCTGCCCACCGTTATAACGTCGCCGAGCAGCAACAGATATATCGTTCTGAGATTGAACGGATTTGGAAGGCTCAATTCGATTCCCTGAGTCGGAAGGATGAGCCGGTGTTGACGGAGGAGGATAAGAGAAGATACAAGGAGAGCGAAAAGGAGGCCCAAGCCAAAAAGGCGCACAACTCGTACGGATCTGCGGTTCCTGGTTCGCCCGCTCCCGGACCCAGTCGAACGTCATCCGTCGAGCGCGACATGAGTGTGGGACCCGACGGCGGCCGGCGAGTGCTGAGGATCAAGCGATTGATGGATGGGGAGTGGCAAACCGAGATAATTCGAGACCCGGGCGTTATACGTGCTTACGTGCGAGGGAAGCAGCTATTGGAGGAGGAGGCCACAATGGCTGACAGCTTAGCCCCCACAGGAGATGCAGATAAAGATAAACGGGCGAAGAAGAGGCTGGAAGAGGAAATTGCCAGGATGAAGAAGAACCAAGAAAGGCGGCTGCATAGGAAGAACGCGAAGATTGTGAAGGAGGGTGGGACGCCGATGACTCTGAATAGGCCATTGAAGCCGGATACGACGAGGAGATGTGGACACTGTGGACAGATGGGGCATATGAGTGGGGTTTTTAATATATTCTTGGATGATTGGTGATGCTGACCGGCGTTTTTCTAGAAACAAACAGGAAATGTCCCCGATGGGCAGAGTTCAATAGTGGCGCGGCGCCTGTAGTAGCGGGACCTGCAGGGAGCCCTCCACCGCCGACGACCAACACGCCTAATCTCGGATTCAATACACCTTTTGCGCCGTCGCCTTTGGCTACCAGTACATCTGCCCAAGACGTAGAGGAGCCAGCGGCTTCTAAGCCGAAAATCAAGTTTACTATAAAGAATCGAAGCTGAGATACTTACGTACATGATATAGTGGGCGGTCATTTTATACCATGCTATATTTTTATTGTACAACCTTCGACACACGTTTGCACACAGCGAAACATGCAGCCCCAAGGACGACAAACCCAAGGTGCTATTCGACAGATACGATTTGATCTTCCATGATAACTTATACATAGAATTGTAATATACACTCCAAAAGTTATTTGCACATATAATACGCAGATCGAAGCAAAGATAATAAGGAAACAAAAAGTCCTTTCTGCACCGCATTTCGTATTAGACAGCAATCATCTCAACATCGCGTTCCACAACGTGGTCCTTCTTGGCCATTTTCGGTGTCCCGTAGCGACGTTTATAATCAGTGTTAATGCTGACCAGCAGATCCTTGATAAGTTCAGCATGATGCCGCCTCTCTTCAGGTGCAACCTCGCGCTTTGCGCCAATTTCTATCCGGGAGAGGTCCTCACTTATGCTTCGGATTCCGGGAAGGGACTTTTCCACTGACGACGACGTAAGTGGGGCCAGTTTGTATTGGGCATCACCCGACGTAAGGAGAGGGTACAGAGACCCCTTCTTTTTTCCCGAAGAAGACGGCGTAGATGAGGCAGCGGAAGAAGAGGCTGAAGAAGAAGTGAGCTTCGCAGGGGGGCCGCGATGCACATCTTGCAAGAGTTTGGGCTCGACAGGGCTTGGTTTGGACGCAGTAGGCACCGATTTCAGCGGCACCATCGGGCGCATAGCCTTGTTCATATACTCGACTGGAGAAATCGTTGCTGCAGGCGGAGGGCCGCGAGAAGCACGGATGTAGTCAAAGTCAAGAGGTGGAGTGGTACTGTGCTCTGAAGGTGGAGACGGGTGGTAAGGGCCGCCGGACATATAACGCGCAGAAGAGACGGACGAGGTGCGACGGTGATAGTCAGCAGAGGGCGGGTACTCCGTAAGCGACGGATACCGCTGATTAGAGTAGTTGGCGTACTGCTGGGGCGGGGAATTGGTCGGATATGGTGCGGGCTCTGGGGAATAATGCGTATGAGAAGGTGGCATTCCCGGCATCCCGGCAAGACCGAGTTGGGAAAGAGATACTGGATCAAAGTAGTCGGGCGGGAAAGCGGCGGCAGCGGTGCCGGAGGGCGGGGACTGCTGTTGGGGACGCCCGGAAACATTCCTGCCGAGGGTGACCAGAAATTCGTTGACTGCGGCAAGCTCCTCTGGAGAGCGGATCTCAACAGACACTGAGCGGGGATTAAAGTTGTGTCCGGAGAAGCTGAGGTTGTTGAGGCGCTCAGCCATGCGGGGGTCATACGACGGATTTACGCGCCTCTTTTTCATGTCGGTAAAGAAGTCGTCGACATTGTAGTCATGGGAGCGCTTTGAACCTGCTGATACCGGCGGGTCATCCGTACGCAAGACCTCCCACGACGGCAGTTGATTGTGCAGCATATGGAGGTCGTCTGAGGGCGAAACATGGTGGGCGACCTGATGAGGCAGTTCGGGAGACGGTGTCGGAAGGAGGCCAAAGTGAGAGACTGGACGTAGCGCAGTCAGTAAAAATATCACGTGTGTTACAACGGACTACCCACCGTCAGAGGCTGACGAAGAGTGGGACGTCGAGCGAGCACTGGGCACTCTGAGCTGCTTTTTCAGGTCTTCGCCGCCACGGACCCTGCTGACGTAGACGGGGTCGACGACGGTGATTGCCTTTGAGTGTTTGTGCTGTGCATGGTGCTCCTCCGTATGAATCTTTTCGTGTTTCTTAAGATCCTGGGGTCGCTTGAAAGATTTCTGGCATATCTGCAGGCTGTGAGAAGGTGTGGCATGAGTAAGCAAGGGGGCAGCATACCTCGCACGAGTGAGGCTTCAGTGGGGTATGCACTGCCGAACAACGGTCAGAGAAAGTTACCAAGGAGCCTTGTGCATACCTCGAAGATGGCTGGTAATATGGTCCCGTTTGGCGCAAGATGTCCCGCAGTCCTTCCACTTGCATGTGAGACAGAGATTATTTGTGCTCTTCCGGCCAATGTGCTCGTTGCAAAGATGATTGTAGAGCTGCTCTGGGTCACCAAAGGACTGGGTACACTCCTGCCAGAGACACCGGTGGGTCGGTGCAGGCTCCGAATCTGCTGGCGGAGGAGAGGTGGAGGACATGGGGGACGGAGGAAGGGGTGACATGTGAAGATAAGCCTGTTGCTGGAGGACGTCAAGGGGGACGAGGAGACGGCTGTCGAACTGGGTGGATTGGGACCAAATAGAAGAATTGTCAGGGTGGGCCATTTTTGACATACTTATAGCGTGGACGCCAAGCTTGCCCGGAGTTATGCTTGGCAGGGATTCCACACCGCCAAGTCGATCAATAACCAAGAACTCTTGGCCGGCCAAGACATTTCCCAAAAACAGCCATTCCTAAATTGGATCCATCTCCGATTGGCTAGCCCCTTGCCAAGTCTCCCTTTCAATATCGGATTACGCCAATCTGTCTACTAATCCGAGGGAAGTAACCAGTAGCTGGCCTCTTCGCAAGATCCGCCAGTTTTCTAAAGGAGGGAAGAATATGCTAATATCTGCCACACAGAACGAAGCTCCCCTTCCATATGGCAGTCCGGGTCCGACACCATTCGCATCACTTTAGCAGCAAGCGCCTCAATCTATGACGGTGATGTCGAGGGACCCGGCTTTCGATGTTCCGGACTTCGAGCGTCAATCAAGCAGGCGTTTTAAGAAATTATCTCTCCTACAACGGTGGTCAGCTCTAGCACTTGCTGTTCGAACCGACTGTTCGAGACGCGATATGCTGCGAGTGTGACCAATATCAATCCATCAGCGTGATGCATTTTCTACGAATTTGATTAAAGGTAACGCGATTGTTCTAGTTCGGGAGATTTCGCTTTCGAAAGCAGTGGAGGCGAAACATTGCAAGTCTAGGTCTCGCCGCAGTCTGAATTCGTGGACGTGTAGTCCGATCTCAATACTACAGCCTCAGGTTACATAGTACAGAATGGTATCACATGATCGTAGTAAGTTGCTGGCAGGCTCTCTGTTCAGCACATAGTTTGGTATGGAAGAGAAGTGTCTTACAAGTCCAACAAGGATCTCTGTTATCTCATTGTCATATCTTCTTCTCCTCTTCCTCCTCGCCATTTATCCGCAGCACCTTGACCCATTCGCGATAATTAAAGTTACCCTGTCGATCCGTGAATGGTCCCTTAAGCAGCCGGTCAATCTGCAACAGTTAATTTCTTTTCCAGTATTGAACGGCATCGAACAACACACCTCGCGGTCATCCATCCTATCTCCCAGCTCGCTCAGCCATTTCCTCATCTCTTCAACCTTAACCAAGCCACTGTCATTCTCATCAAAACACTCAAACGCCTCCACCAGCTCCGGTTCCGGATCAAACTCGAATAGTCGTTCACTCATCATTGTCAGAAACATCGTAAAGTTCACCCCACGCTCGCCAACGATCGTCTCTCCTGGTCGCGACAATAGTAGCTCTTGCATCATCTCTGGTGAAGGCTGGATTCCTACAGCATGGCTCAGTATTGCGACTGATACAACTACCCTACGACGTACCCAGGCTCCCGAAAATCTCCTTCAAATCACTCTCACCAACCCATCCGTCCTTGTCATGATCAATCAGCTGAAATGCCTCCTTGAACTGTTGGATTTGTGGGGCCTGAAACAGGGAGAATACACCTGAAGGTTCTCTCCTGGCTCTATTCTTCTGCGCCTTGGTCAGTTTCGTTGCAGGTCCTAGCGTATTCGGATAGCGAGACATTCTTAAAGGAGGTCGTAAGCGTAGAGTGCCAAGAGGTCAACTGGAATAATCCCACGCCACGTGACGCTCCAGAGTGCTGCGCGACGCGGTATAAAAATAGCTCGTGTGCTTAATCGGTTCCGATTGCATCCTACGCGCCGGCGGAGAAAATACTCTGATTTCTCGGGCCCCAACGTGATAGCTCTCGATTTTTCTCTGAAGGTGCATAATCTTTTCATTGTTTGCAGACGCCTGTAGACCCAATGTAGACCGGCTGTTCTATTACTGACTGAGTGCTCTATTACTGTCTTTGGAATGCCTTATGATGACTGTCATATTTGACTATCAGGCCTTAAAGTTGAACTTTTAATTAGGATAGGTGCCCCTCCCCACACTACCACAGCAGACGGGGATGCCTGTTCCGGTTATCATAACCCGGTGCAACAGACAGTGTGGTCAACTATTCCGGAATCGTTGATTTCCCGTCCCCGCTTCCCTTACTTTGCAGGAGATTCCTTGACTGGTGACATACCATATTGCCAGTGGTGATAGGAGATGGAAGCTTTAGGTACGTCCGACTTCTTGCCCATGAGAATAGCAGCAGTACTTCGGGCAAAGACCGAGGACGTCACTAACCGCAGTACTCGAAGGATGCTCGTTGGACCATAGCTAATGAGATGCACCTGCTTACTTACAATCTTGCGACCGTCGGATAAAGAATCACTGAGATGTGACATTCTCGAATGCTACAGCTGCGCTTGAACTGTAAACGGGTGCATTTCATGATAAATAGAAGTGCGTACGGACTGTTCAAACACGATACGCTAGATTGGCCAGCTAGTGCCGGTGCGCTCTTCGGGGTTCTATCACTATTGCTCACCGAGATATCACGCCCCAAGTGATTAGGCCATGAACACGTGTGGGTAAGAGCGGCCATTAGGGATGGAACAACCCGAAAGTGCATGCGTTCTTACTCAGCACCTCCCAAAAATATGTCTCCGGTGCAGAAAAACTAATGACAGGATCCATCGCCTGCAAGGCACATCAACGGGTATTCGACTCCTGCTTCGTATTCGTTGATTCTGGAGCCCGATCCGTCGCTACGTAAGAACCATATGTTTGAAGGAGATACCATGAGAGTTGCACCCAGAGTAGTCTGAAGAACATCGGCAAGGATCTGGAGCCTTGGTCTCTGAGCTTTGAAGAACGATGAATCGAGACTATTCGTACAGATATGGAATGGCCAGATTATTTCGAAATTGTGCGAACATACAGGAAAGCGTACACGGCGCTGTTCGTTCCCCACCCTACGTCGCCGCTGAACCGTCGGCCGCTTCGGCATTTGGCGTAATTGAATTGCTCCGAGATATGAGAATGGACTGCACAATCATAGGACCATACCTATATTGTTGCTAAATCTCCCAGGTCAAGGAACGAGCATAGAGATCTCGACAGGCTGAATGTTTCATGATCACCCTCCAAGTAAGGTGCGTGGGAGATACTCAGAATTCCCGTCGACATTGGCCAATAGATGTGCGCGAGTGACATGAGCCGTAGGCAAACTTTGCATATCTGTTGATTTAAGTTACAACGGACTTTCCGAATTTAACAGGTTCAGATGGAGCATTGAGACAACAATGACGAAGGATAGTGACTTCTGTGTGAGAGCCAGGGCATCTATAGAAGAGTGGAGGTTTATTCGAGGTTCGGCCAGTAGCTAGCATAGTTCAAGAGTAGAGGGTGACGCAATGAAGAATGATGTAGAGACTAGCCCAACTACTCCTGAATTGGAGTCAAGATACTGTCCACAAGTAATCGCATAGGCTTAACTGAAAGAATTGCCTGAGAATTCACATACTAAAGCCTGGAAAGCAAGAATTCGTTGAGTGCACCCAGGAATCACGATGCCTAGGCTGTCACGGAATTTTGGGACCTGGTGTAGTAGAAACTTCTGTTCATGAAAAGCGATAAGTCCGCGAGACGCAGCGGTCACAAGATGGAGCACATCGAATAAATGTGTAATAATCGTGGAAGCAATATCATTTGAGCATATAAGTATGGTATAGAAGACACTCACAGATGAATCAATAGTATCCGACAGCCTTTTGTCGGGTCATGGATATGACGGGGCGAAGTTGTTCACCAATATTTTCCCTCCGGAGGAAGTCTGGGCATGAGACACAGGGTATGCACCATGAATATGGTTAAATCAGAGGTTAAACGATAGCCTGAAGAAGCAGAGATAATCGCCGGTATGGAAGACGTCCATGGACACAGAAATGTGTTCTATCACTCCGAACGGGCTAGACATGACGTGAGATACATCGGTGGGATATTGTCAATTATGCCAGTCTGAACAGAAGCAAGTGAAAGGGAAAGCGGCACAGAGGGTTCTTGACGAACACTGTAGGTGAAGGTTCAAGTCGGTCCCGCGACATTTGTCACATCAATCTTGTAAACGTGGAACTAGAATGATATATCTTCCGAGTCGCGAATCGGTAACACGGAGGTGTGCATGTCGAAAAACGATATTAATACACGCTAAGGGATTCAGCGAAAGGGAGTTCCGTCGGGTAGCCTTTGAAAGAATACAAAAAGCCTGCTGTGCACAACCATGTATAAGCCACCTCCGAAAGATCTTCGACGGAGTTGCAGACCGCCACTCTTCGTCGGACATACTAAGATACGCTTTATGTGCACCACCCGCAAGTCGAAACCACACAGAGCATAGCCGCAGTTGTTACCGGAAACGAAAGAGAAACCATCAAAGCTTGAATCCGCTGCGGACCCAAAAAAATATTTGAAGCCAAGCGTTAACACCAGAGATAAGACTTGGGCTTGAGCTACAGCGTGGCGGCAATAGCCCAAAAATGCGAGTACATCAGGCTCAGCATAACGGCCGTGGCCGCAAAAGGCGCCACAGGAATACATATGCCATAAATACCCTGATCGAGTAGGATGCCAAGACCACAAGGGCGCCCAGAAACCGGACAGGCAAAACCGGAGGAACTCTGATGAACCCAAGCATTTTTGAAAAGGACTTGGCATCCGGTTATTAGACTTTTGCTCAAGTTGACGACCCGCGTCATTGGTTCTTACGTCGATCCCTACGCCAAGTGCCAAGTATACGTTTGATCTTTTGCAGATTCAGACTCTACTTCAATGGACGTTCTTCATGATGGAAAATGAAGCGAAAGAATACCTGACCAGGGGTTTAAGTTTGCTGCGGGTGAAGAATGTTATTGCGCCTTGTTATAATTAACTCGAAGGTTGTACATTGCACGGCGCCTATGAATTGACCGTAAGTCGAACCCGAGTGCGAGGCACTTTATTAGATGTATAATTCTTCTCGCCTGGTCCCTCTTGGTACTTTCTCCTCCAGATGGTATGTATTGCTGTCAACAACACCTGTCATTCCCATACCGTCCGCAGGAACACCCATGTTTTTGTAAACTGATCAGATATCGTGACGTTGGTAACAAGCCTTTTTTTTGACTCACCGAGACAAAGTCTCCCACAATCACTCTATTCACAAAGCCCCAAGCCATTGACCACGTCTTCCGTGAGCTGCCTACATGCTGATACTCATTGTCTAGAACAGGCACGGCCACCTACCTGGTCCAAGCAATCTCCGCGACCACCTTTCTTGGCAAATTTCAGGTAAAGTACACTTAGGCAGCATGCCGAGTAAATAAGCCACAACCCTGAACGGATGTCAAGCAAAGAACGCGTCAAGCGTTTTCACGCACTCGTGGCCTTGGACAAGGAAAGGAGCGTGATTAGCTTTACATGTAGGAATGTCAGAGAAAATCACATCGTGATGTTTGACATGCGGTAATGGCGCCATGACTCAGTAGGTATAGACGGAAGGAAGAAATTTGTTTAGGGATCCGACCAGCCCATCGTGCGTTGTATGCTGGCGAGTCTCAAATATCTGGAGTGGTCGCCAGTGTCCGTTGGTCAGCCAAAAGTTCGTTCGAAGACTTGACATCTAATTCCTCTAACTCTGCTTTGCATGAAGACTTATCTGTATGCATCACAGGGAGGCCAAATGTGTTTAACATCGAGGAGATAAAGGGTAGGTTCCAGTTTCCATCCAGTACAGTGGATGACGGCTTGACAGACGTGCCCTATGACTGTTTTGTCATCCTCGGAGGGATGAATGCTAAGTTTGAAGCCATCACTTAAGTTAACCTTACACATATCGATGACTGTGTCTTCGACGACTTTGATTTGTCCGGATTGAATAAGGGATGGAGGTGATGTCGGACCCGGGAATATAGATCTGAATTGAAACATGAACACAGGGGATACCAAGGGCTAGGACGACCACATCAAATCAGCGACAGGCCTCATGTCGGAAGTCAGAGGACTGTTCCAGCCTCCCCAAGACGAACATACGTTCTTAGAGGCGGAAATAAGGTTTCGGTGTGTGAACGAACTTATTCAGCGGTGTGCACTGTGATGCGGAACAGCGACGCCACCAAAATCACCAGTGCTTCTCAGACCGGTCATCGGATCCTTGAAATATGGGACGTGAAACGTTGCAAGCTAGCAAGGAAAAGATAAGAGTATGTGCCTTTGAGCGTTATTCAGCACACTTCCTCTTGTACTAACCGCACCAGCTGGACCAGCTGGACCAGCAGCATCAGCGGGAGCGCCGGTATTTGGATCGTTAGCGGATGGAGGGGCTAAATAAAGAGGATTTCGAAGGACGAGAGTGACACAATAGCCGTTCTGAGCTTGGAAGATGAATGAGCAGTGTGATACCATGATGTGATACGCAGATAACCATACCAATACTAGCCTCACAATAATATCTAAAGTGGGCCTGGAAGCTCCGACTCCGATAGCGTCTCGTTGTCTGGAGTAACGCGCCGTTTGTACTGTAGGGTCGGAGAGATGCATGAATAGCAAGGGTGCCAAAGGATTATCGATCATCGATTGGAGTATCATTAGAACGGATAAACGACGTAGCAAAAGGAGGGACAATACGAGTGGAAAATGGACCAATAGCCGCGACCAGTTTATCAGAAATTTCGGTGACTCTACTATAAGGGGAGCCGGTATGAGCGCAGGTGGCTGCGTCATTATGTTGCTGAGAGCCGCCGTTGAACATCGGACCTGGGGACCAAGTTGGGTTCATGGCCTTACAGTATATACGTCGACATCAATTCTATGACTGATTCACTTCGCGGTACACACCGTTGCGCCTGTTACATCGAGTCAGCTTCTGATATATGGGGAAACTGAAGGACACACAGAAACGGCCCCAGCAGAGGATCACCAATGGACATTTTATCAGCTTGTCATCGTCCAACAATGTTTATTCCGTTAATTGTTAGTGATACTTAAGGCCCTTCGTAAACACTAAAGATCCTGCATCCGGTTGACTTCGTGACAGCGACATGACCGTACCACGCGAGTGACCACGTACCACTTGACGCCGGATTCCTATCTACACAACGATAGTCATCCTTTTTCCCGCACGCAGAACCAAGACATCACAAATGCCAGGTCCTCCAACGTCGGCGATAGACATCATGCCGGATGTTGATACGAAATGTAAAATAGGGAGAGGTGGCAGAAATTCGGAGGGAGAAATGAAGTCTATGTTGGAACGACTTAGCCAAGTACGTGGATCTCCCGGTACAGCATTTCTATAACTTAGTAGGAACGTAAAAGCAAAGTACTTGCGAATTCTGGTTCACGCAGTCATGTGTTCTTCCGCTCCGTCGGATAAGTCCGGCACGCGGACCGGACGGCTCTCTCCCGACTCTCACGTTCAGATATCGCCATTTGCTCAAAAGGCAATAAATGCATCAGGAATCCCTCTTGCTTAGCTTTTTGCATTCTTTAGAATGTCAACTAACAAATCTGAGCGACCTTGGCCCTCCGTGAACGCTAGGGGTTATCGAATTCCCGAACAACTCTTTGGTGATGTGAGTACGCGAGTATTTCCTTGGTAATCGTTCAGTCAATATCATGGCCTTGTTGTTTCAGATCAAACCTATCAAGGTTATCGCTATCGGCGCTGGCATATCTGGTATCTGTCTCGCTCATGATGTCCAAGAACGCGGCAAGAATATCGACTTGACGATTTACGAGATGGGTTCAGACGTTGGTGGCACTTGGTTTTGGAACCAGTGCGTTTTGACTCTTAATTTGGCCTCCAATAGAAGTTTCGAATCTGATTTTATGTTTGAAGATACCCCGGATGTCGTTGTGATATACCTTCAGTAAACTACCAGGTCAATCAAGTTCATTTCATATTGTTGACCCCGCTGACTGGGGATGGTGAATGTGTAGATGTCGTGGTGTCCAAATCCTAATTGGAGCGAATTCTATGGCAAATCAGAAGAGATCCAGTCATACTACAAAGACCTCGTAGACAAGTACATAATTCCATTTCTCCTCGGCTTATAAATAACTAACTTGCTGAAACTCAGGTTTGGCCTAGGAAAATACATTAATTTAAACCACGAAGTCATATACGCCGAATGGCTTGACGACGCGAAGAAGTGGAGACTTCGTATCCGGGGTCCAGACACAACGGAATTCGACGATCAATGTGATGTTTTCATCAATGCCGGTGGTAAGCGTGGATCCTTCCCCATTGAAAGGGTACTTTGACAGGTTAACTAGGCGTTCTAAATACCTGGAAATGGCCCGACATTGAAGGTCTGCATGACTTCAAGGGAGTTCTTTGTCACACCGCACGTTGGCCCAAGGACCTAGACTACAAAGGCAAACGTATTGCTGTTATTGGATGCGGCAGCTCTGGCATACAAGTTCTGGCTACTATGCAACCTGATGCTAAGCAAATATACCACTGGATTCGTTCACCAACATGGATTACTTCCGCCTTTGCCCAGCAATACGCAGGCCCTGGCGGTACGAACTTCAGATGTTAGAAAGGTATCGTTTCTAGCATTCTTGCATTACTAATACTAGTATGTCAGATACTGAAGTGCAGAAAAAACTCTTCGCTGAAGATCCATATCATTCATTAAAGTATAGGAAGATGATCGAAGTACGATTTCAAATTTCTTTCATAAACCTTGGTGCTAAGAAGTATGTCTGCTCGGTAGTCCGACCTTAACCAACGATTTAGGTTCATTGTAATTGGCACGCCCGAGCAGAAAGCTGTACTTGCGGTAAGCTCCTCTCACACTTTTTACATGGTAATCTGACAATCTTCGTTTTAATCATAGTATGCTGACACTGATATGCGTAGACGCCTTCAAGGCGATGAACGTTTGATCGATGCCATTGTCCCCAAAGACTTTATTGTAGGATGTCGGAGACCTACACCCGGGAACGGTTATCTTGAAGCCCTTCTTCAACCTAACATTCGTGTGGATACCAAAATGTTCCAGAAGATTACCGAGAAAGGTTTCATCGATGGCGACGGGAAAGAAGTCGAAGTTGATATCATCGTCTGTGCTACGTGCGTTGTTCATTTAACGTACCAGCTTATAGCGCCTATCTCCTCAATATTCTTGCAGGGGTTTTGATACGAGCTTCGTTCCCCGTTTTCCGTTGGTCGCCAGAGGCCGAAATGTCCAGGATCGCTGGGCTCAATACCCTGTCGACGTGTACATGTCTCTTGCAGTCAAAGATGTTCCGAACGTAAGTAACGTCCATGTCTTCCATCATTTTATGTTACCCGATGTTCTGATTGCACAGTACCTGATGTACTACGGACCTCATGGCCCTACCGGTCATGGATCTGGGGCTCCCATGATTGAAGCGCGTGAGTAGAACTCTTGGTCTACGTCACTTTATTCAGTGGTGATCTTTAAGTGACTGGCTGTTTCATGAAGATTCTCAAGAAGATGCAAATGGAGAATATCACGACTATGATGATAAATAGCAAGGCCGTCGATGACTTTAATGAGCATCGCGAGCTGTATCTGAAGCGAACAGCGTGGTCGGGTCAATGCAGCTCTTGGTTTAAACCCGGACCGGGTGGCAAGTCTTCCATTAGTTCTCCGACCTCTTATCTGAACAATTTCTTTCCCAGCGTCCCCCATTATGTTCCCTGGGAATCGCGTCCTATTTATTGAACTACTTACCAACCCTCGCTTTGAGGACTGGGACTATGAATATGATTCTGCGAACAACAGGTGAGCCGCCATTTCAGAATCACCTCCCCAATTAAACGTCCTACGTCGAATTCAGGTTCGGATATCTCGGAGATGGATTCACTGTGCGTGAACATGACGGCAGAGGTAAGATGTTTATTATATTCTATATCCGCTTCTCAGGACTTACTTTTGGGAAGATACCACGTTCTATTACGGCTTGTTGGATGGAAAAGACGAGCAACCAGACTATTCCGATCTTCGGTCGTTATACCTGCGTTCGGATATGTAGACCGCAATGGCTCTTTGTAAAATCAAGTTTTCTGGAACACCATCGACTCATTGCGGTTGTCCTACTCTTTCTATAAACAATGGCAATTTTCTCTTATCTTGTGGAGTTTGACGGGCACACACAGAAGGCATGCACAACTTAGCGCCTAATGAACGGAAATTATACGCACACGAGGCAACGAAAACAGGATTGAAAAAGGAGGAATACAAGCATGAAGTGAGTTGTACGATCAGACGGATGCGATGTCGCGGCGAAAAAAACAATTGTTTCAGGTCAAGAAGTTGACTCTGTCCTTGCTCACCTCTTAAGAACTTTCTGGTTCCCTGAAGACGTTTTCGTATTCACACACTGGCCGAGTAAACGCCGAGTCACCATGATCGAGACATATTGCGAATGTACTCCCGCGTCGTGATCCCATTGGCGAGAACTACAGGAGCCGTTAGACCGCTTCATTTCCTCGATATCTTCTGATTCTGTAAAGGTTGTATCGCCGTTCCGCAAGGGTTCAAAAGAGCATTATTCGGTCGTAGAAGTGGTGAACGACCTTGAGACCGAGTTACGCGAGCAGGGAACTGGTATGGAGAGTACGTAGGTATTTACCCAAGCGCTGTAGCACAGGCTTTTGAAGGAGGCGAGTTGTTTATGCCTGGGCTTCTGGGAACAGATGGGAAAATTTTCACATTGCTGACGGTGGTCCAACCAACCACCATCTCAACCACTGGCATTGCGATGGCAGCATGAGGGCCGCGTGATGAGGAAGCGGACAAAGGAGTATGTACAAAGGATAGAGGCGGCATAGATAGGCAATAAGGACATAAAGGAAAATGGAGTCACGTCAGAGTACAATTCGACAGCTGTACATTCTTTTGCAAGCTGGATCCATCTCTGCTACTCGTTCCTGCCAGCTCTGTCACAAAGTTGACTCCTTGCACTACAAGCGTGAGTTTAGGTTGTTCTTACTAAAGCGCATGCAGGGGTAAAATCAAAGAATCGCAAACGTCATATACAGCGTGCAGTTTCGCCGCACTGTTTCATCAAGTTCGCTTCTCAAAATTTACGTCGCTGGAAAAAATGTGCATTTTTTGCGGCTCTTGCAAGAGAGACAAAAATCTAGATACCTCTGGTCATACAGCATCTACATGTCATGACTGGCGGATTGGTTAGAGCGTTTACCTACGAAAGTCAAGTATGCTGCAAATGACGCAGGGAACTTATAATTAAATGCCCGCGCTGTGTTTGATTGCTTTCTAATATTATTCTGCGACTATTAATTTCCGTAAGTGCCGTAGCCTTTCCGTGGTTTGTTTTATGAGGCTGAGGTCTATAGATCGATCTTTCATTCCCTACCCGAAGGGGGTCCACGCGACTAGCGAAGCCTCAAAGCCTCAAGGCCTTAAATTAAGACGAAGTGCGTGAGCGCAGAGTGCAAATCTGCTGCAACAGAGCTTCAAAAACTTGTTGAATTTTATGTCAGGGGCTTGTATAAGAACTGGACATATGAAGAGTGTACTGTTCTATACTGATTAACCTTCAGACACTCCCTCCTTCCCATCATCTGGCACACGCAGTACAGCAGATGTGGATTTCCGGTGTAATACTAATTAGGGGTAGTAACCCAAGTGACGGACCCTGCGCTGGTTACTGTCATTCTTGTTGATGCGGAGAAGTGCTGCAGTATGTTGGCATGCATGCAAGAGGTGTGAGGCACTGCAAAGAGATTGTCGCCGAGCTTCCCAACATGGTGAAAGTAAAATAGGAACAAATTAAGCATACCTGTACGATCGAGTGGCCACTCGGACCGGAAAAACGATAGCGGATGAGCTTCCAACTTCTAGTGGCGGTTGACACTGAGAAACTGCAAGGAAACGGAAAGCCGAAGATAGTATTCGTCAAGACGGACCCGGATGCGCCTGGATCTGCTGCAGATGGGTTCACAACCGATCACGCAATGGAGAAAACGCGGATATCACTCCAGTGCGCCACACGCTACCGGCGGGATGGTCGGAGAGTTTGAGGTCCCTGCTGAATCCTGGCGCGTTATCCGTCCTTTAAATACGGTAACGGTTTTCTGGGCAATGGTACTATGTAAGTGATACTGGGTCATGTCCTGGGAGGACGAGGCCCAAAACAGCATTTACGACGTTCAGATGTTCTGGAAGGCATGGGAAGGAGAAAAGTTTTGATTTCAGATACCTACTAGTGCGGAGGATTATCGACGTCTACTATTATATAGGACTACTATTTCTGACAGTAGCTATGTGCCTGAATGAAAATTGATTTCGTCAAGGATGATGGCAAACAAAAGCAAAGTAGGTTGTTGCAGCCATCACGGGCGGAGGTAGTTGAAGTCGAGCAATTCTACCCTCCATTAGTTGTTGGGTCCTGCCCATTCTCCAGGCAGGCCTGCTCACCCTTTCCTTTACACCACCGTTATCACCATACTTGACGCACATTTCGTCTGTTGCTGTCTGCCGCCTTGGACGCCGCACCACCATCACTTAATTCTGTTACCACGTCCAATTTTTCGCCATACCGTCCCTCTTAGGAACCAGATCCCGTAGAATGTCCTTCTTCTCAAGGAAGAAGCATGTGCCGCCTCCAGCGCCAGCCACCGTCTCTGTAGCGCAGACGCCGAGTCAAGCACTGGCACAAATGTCTTCGGGTGCACCTGCCAGCAAAGATAGCAGCGCTGCTCAACAACATCACCATCACCAGCAAGCTCCGGGAAATATGAGGTTGGATGGTCCCCATGATGTGTATGTGGTCATTTTCCTTCCTTAGTCCGAGTAACTTATTCCAGAATACAACTTGTGCGCCAATTCCTCGATATTCCATTATTTCCTCAGTCCTTCCTCAGGCTCGCAAATCCAGCATCAACGTTCACAACAGGGTTCAGGTGCATTGCACGCCCCATCACAATCACAGGTGCAACAACAGCAACAACAGCAATCTGTACCACAGCAACAGCCACCACGACCGTCTTTCCCATGGTCCGCCAAACGCCTTGCACTTGCCCCGCCTATCGTCTTCAACAAGCCAGGTATTGCACCGCCTACTTCCCTCTCGCCATCACCGTTCCCTCGATATGGTCATGCCCTTCCCACGACTTCTACCAGCAATGGAGACCTGTATCTCTTCGGAGGCCTTGTTCGCGAAACGCCAAAGAACGACCTTTATCTCTTTAATACTCGCGATTATGTCACTTCCCTAGTTCAAACCGAAGGAGACATCCCCTCTCCTCGAGTTGGGCATGCCAGTGCCATTATCAGCAATGTCCTAATTGTTTGGGGGGGAGATACAAAAACGGATGCTAGAGCACGGTATCCCGACAGACAAGACGACGGTCTTTACTTGTTTAATCTAGGTAAACTGAGTTTTCTGGTCTAGTTCACGTCTCGCTTGCTCAACTGATATTCAGTCTCCCGAAAATGGACTCTTCTTACGATGCAGGGACAAGCACCTGTCGGCAGATACGGGCACGCAGTTACAATGGCTGGAACACGATTCATCGTATTTGGTGGACAGGTTGACGGAGAATTTTTGAACGATATATGGTCATTTGATCTCAGTACATGTGAGTTTTTATTTCGCTGCTTCTATCAGCGCAGCCTTGAACGTCAAACTTTGCACAGTGAAAACAGGAACAGTATGGGATTATTTAGAGCCCACCACACCAGAACGGCCAGCGCGGCGTACGGGTCATATCTGCATGACCTACGGTGATCGAATATTTATGTAGGTGGTTCGAGTCTGCAACGTGTATCCTACCTGATGCATATCATTAGTTTTGGTGGAACTGATGGTCAATATCATTACAATGACACTTGGACATTCGATCTCAGCACAAGGTCATGGTCGGAACTGTCTTGCATCGGCTACATCCCGTCCCCAAGGGAGGGTCATGCTGCCGCTCTCGTTGATGATGTGATCTACATCTTTGGAGGGAGAGGCGTGGACGGCAAAGATCTATCGGACCTCGCCGCCTTCAAAATTTCCAGTCAGTTTCTATGATCAACAAGTGAATCTTACATATTGATCTGTTATTGATCCAGATCAAAGATGGTATATGTTCCAAAACATGGGTCCTCAGCCTAGTGGTCGGTCAGGTCATGCTATGGCTGCTGTAGGACCAAAGGTGTTGGTTCTTGGAGGCGAATCGTCTTCACTCTCCAAGTCGGATGACCCAAGTCTAATACATGTCTTGGATACCAGTGTGTCTCATTTCTCATTACAAGGTGATTTCAACTAAAGAGAATATTTATCAGAGCATATCAAGTACCCTGATGCCAGTAAAAGCCCACCTCCACAGAACCCTGCTCGAAAGTCTTCCGTCCCTTCTCAAGCAAATCAACCCACGAAACTCTCCTCTTCTCCTTCAGGCCATGTTCTCAATGGCTCTCGTTCGGTATCTCCTTTGCAGAGCGACGTCGAAGACCGCCGTGCACTGTCACCGAATGGTTCTAACAAGCCAGTGAATGGTGTAGTTCCACCTGCAAGTATTGCTAAGGCACCAATACGACCAAGACGAGAAGACGATCACGTAGATCTTACCGAACCACCAGTGAAAGAAGTACTCTTGACTCGCCGAGCTACATCCCCTGAGCAGCCGCTTCAAGACCGAGCCAAGAGCCCACATACAATAGGAAGCCGGGCTGTTTCGCCTACCGGAACGGATATCGGGCAGGCGCCAAATATGGCATCGATGACGATAAATGGATTGGGTGGTCGCGTATCACCCATCATTGACAGGTCCAAACCCCCACCCGATGGTTTCTTTCCTACCGGCGGATCTCCCACTGTCAATGGATTTACACACCATCATTCTTCTTCTCGGCAAGGTTCCGTCAGTAATGTGACCGCAGACTTACTTCGAGATCTCAAAGTCAAGGAAGTTGAACTTGAAGGAGTCCGACGACAGATGATTTGGATGAAAGAGGCTCTTGTCAAGGCGTCTCGTTTAGGTTATGTTTACACCGACAAGGACGGCGGTCAATTGGAGGATAGTGTTGAGAGCCAGAATACGGAGCTTCTGTTGCAGTTCAAACAATTCAAAGCTCAGATGCAGGTCAGTCAGCAGCATGCTAGAAGTGTCCTTATTATTCATGATGTGGATTCTAGACTGCATTAATGGAGCAAGCACAGCGGGCTTCAGAGCATGTCGCTGACGCAGAGCGCGTCAAAGTTAGCGCGTCACAAGAAGCCGCTTACTATCGTGCGAAACTTGCTGCTTTCGAGTCCGCGAACGAGTCAGAGCTACTTCAGCTGGAGAGGCGAAGGGTCGCAGAGCTAGAGAGTGACTTGGCCACCCTGATCACTGAGCGACGAGCGCAAGATCAAAAGATCAGTGAGCTCAGCGACTCGCTTGCAGTACAGACAACCCTTGGTGAACAAGCCGAAGCTCGAGCAGCTGATGCCACGAAGACCGCTGAACAAGAGCTTGATGCCCATAATCGCATTAAGCAACGACATCTCGATCTCGAAAACCGTCACACCACATTAGAAACGCAATCTCGAGATCGTGCGGACACGTTGCTCTCACAAACGTCGGCGTTGGAGCAAAGCAGAGCAGAAGAAAACGCCCTTCGCGAGCAGGTCGAACAGCTCATGCACTCGCGGGAACAACATGTACATGCGTTGGAGCAAGCACGAGATGCAATCGAGGCCGCATCGACGCGCGCAAGTGAGCTGGACATACAGTATAAACGTGCGCAAGAGAAGATCGATAACTTGGAGGCTGATGTCGCGGAACTTCGGGGCGAGCTCGAAGCTCGCAATGCCGAAGCTGAAGCAACCCGTTCTCGTTTGACAGACGTCGAAAATTCATGGGCACAGTCCAGACAAGAGGCTGATTCGTATAGGGCGTTGACGACTGGCGGTTTAGGCGAACTACTTGACACCCACCGGAACATGAAAACTGACGAGGATCGTTTCGCGAGAGGACATGCTGAGAAGATCATGGCCATAGAGAACGAGTCTGCGTCTTTACGGAATATGTTACAGGAGATTAATCAAGCCGCAGAAGAGGCACAGCGGCAGCTGACCGACGAGCGCCGGCGAGCGTCGGCCTTCGAATCTGAGCATTCCCTCTTACGGTCACAGATCTCAGGTCTTCGTGCTAAGCTGTCTGCTGCTGTTGCAGAATCCTCACGTCTTCGGAGAGACGTCGCTGACAGAGAGGAAACCCTACGGGAGAAGTCTAAAGAAGTTGCGGATACTCAAGTGCGGCTGGGAATGCTTCGTAACTATTTCGCAGAAAATGGTGTTGAGGTTAATGAAGATGAGCTCCCCTCGAGATCCAAGGTTAACGGCACCTCATCGACCGCCACTGCAGATCTGGATCGCAAGCTCGCCGAACAGCAAGCTCTGCGTGAAGGAACAGAGCAAGAGTTGGCGCAAGCCCTTCATCGAACCAAAGAGCTCGAGAACCGTATTGGCCAACTTGCATCCCAACTTGACCATGTGCGCTCAACGCAGACCCCCTCACGAGGTGACGATATGACCGCTGAAAGTCGTCTCGTTCAGGCCGAACGCAGGTTTGAGGAGACTGAGAAGAGCTACAAGGAGCGTATGGCCCAGATGGAAGATGACTACCAAGTCGCCGTTCATTATGTCAAGTGCGTTGTTCGTTTTTTTCTTTAACCCGTCTTGACATTTTAGTAGGGGTACCGAGAAAATGATGCGACGTATGAAGGACGAACTGACAAAACAGAAGAACATGAACACAACTCTTCAATCCGAGTTTGATGCTATTCGGTCCGGCAGATCACCTATTGATCCTCGTTTACGAGGTGTGAATGGGCGAAGCACACCTTCAGACGAGGGAAATGATCAGTTGCGCGCTCAACTTGCGGAAGCGCAACGACAGTTGCAGCGGCTGCACAATGAGAACAAGGATCTGCGTGCACGTCTGGAGTCGATGGAGAGAGAGCTGGAAGTGTTACGGGAAAACTTGGTATCATCTCGACGCGAGTCAGATGATCGTCTTGTCCAAATCGAAGAGCTGCAACATGACGTCGACAGACTGCAGTCTTCTCTGGTTATCGCGAGAGGTGGTAACCAAGAGACATTGCTCGAGAAGCTCAGCAACGAGAACGTCACGCTTAGGCGCGACAATGAGCAGCTGACACATAAAATCGGTCTCCTTCTCGAGGTGGATCAACCGACATTTGGTCAAGGGAGACCAATGTCAGGGGTGTCCATTCGTCGAACCAGTACGTCGAGTTCAGAGAATGCGCTGGCGTTTGAGCATCTTTCCAGCGAACTCGATGACTGGCAACGACAGCTAGCCAGTTCTATGAGCACTCGACGACCGTTGAGCGGCTTCGATGCAGAGCCAGAAAGGACACGATCACCACGGTCATGACATTTCTCTTTTGTTTCATCTATCTGCTATGCATATACCACTCCTCGACTTTTGGTCGTGTTCGCTTGGATTCACTCACACTCTAACTTACGTACTTCGTGCTTTGTCTGATGTTATTAACTTCACTTCGCCTATTTATGTATTCTTTGAGCAGTATATGCTGATGTGATCCGTATATGATGAATATTATATTATGAAGGATTGGCTCTTTGGGTCCATTCAACTGCCTTCTGCTTCACTGTTGCAGCCCCACCTTCATCCCCCATTCGCCGTTCAAGTTCGAGCCATTTCTTGAAAAACGACCTGTAGGTAACCTATGAGAGACAGTTAAAGATCCAAGCAAACTAATACGTACTTGGCTTTGTGGCTAGTCATTTTGAAGGTTAAAACACGATCGAATAGGGACCTGAGAATGCCTTAGTCGTTGCTTATCAAATACCAAGGTAGGGCTCACCGCAGACACTGTATATTGCGCTGTCCCGCTTCCATATCCATATATATTGACCATATGTCCCAGCGCTTAGGGTGTGAATCGACAATACCCTCAAAAAGGGTTTTTCCGCGTTCAGGGTCACCCATCCTGTACTCCAATTGGGCGAACTTTGAGATCGTTTTCAGATCTAGAATGAATGAGTTTAAAAGTGGAATAAGGAGATCCTATGCGTACGTTTCCGCTTCTCTAAACTTTGAAGACTACGCGGAAGCAAACTCCGCGAGCTCTCAATGTTGTCATGACGAAGATAAAACTCAGCGAACAAGGTCCAAACTTTGGAACTTCGACCGAATTTCTTGCAAGCCCTTTTAAACTGGTCCTCAGCTTGCTGTAGGAAAATATCGGTGAGTCATCCACTCTAAAGAGTTAGTAGCATCCTACCTGGAATTTTTCAGACGTGTCGAAGATAGATGCTAGACGAAGATGGATCGTCTTGGAATCGTTTGCTCGGGCCGCTTCTTTGAAAGTTTCCTCCAGCGTCTCGTCCGTTCCGTAGAGATTTTCTAAATTGAGCATCGCAATCCACACGTTAAGTTTCTCCTGTTCTTCACGGAAGTTGATGGTTTTCAGAGCCCGCCTTGCTGTTTCCCGTGCCTTATCGATCTCGGAAAGCTGCATGAGGAACGCCATGTATTGAACCCACAAGTAGGACGAGTTCGGAGAACCTAGCAGCAGGCGTTCAAAATCAGCAGTAGATTCCGGCGCTTTTGTGTGCATGTCGGCAGTAAGATCCTGCTCAATCTCCTTGCGTTTGCGTTTCCGCTTTTTACTGGGTAGATCCTCGTCGTCTGTATTTCCTGATCCGTCGTCATCGTCGGGCTCTGAGGGCGCCTCTTTGGCGTACCACTCAAATCCGGCATCCAATTTCAATGTCACCCCAGATTCCGAGATGGATGCCTTAGGTGCTGATGAGGGCTGGTATTGCGGGTGTGAAGGGGCCGAGTCAACATCCATAACATCGTCGTCACTGCCGTCATCAGAAGCATCATCAGCTTCATGAGAAACAAGACCATCCTCTTGTTCGTCATCCGCAACCTCGTCGATGACACCTAATTCCTCTACATCTTCCGGCTCGTCAGAATCCTGATCAACGAAGTCCTCTTCTGAGAAGTATGAGGGCTTGCAGCTCAAAGATATTCGTCGATTTGCGACATCAAGGATGACGGCTTTGACGCGATCACCCTCACGGAAACTGCCCATCGCCACAGTGACGTCCGCGTCCTTGTTGTCTGAAAGCTAACGTTTCGTGTGAGAGAGGTCATAAAGAAGGAAAGGAAAGGGCAGACCTCTGATTTGTGACATAAACCACTCAGCTTTGAACTCTCAATTTGGATGAATAGGCCGTATTCTTCAATTTTTTTAATTGTTCCGCTAAATTTTTGACCTTTTTGCAGATCTCCGTAGCTCAGGGACGTCGATTTTCTTGACAGATCGTCGGAACGGAACGTCATTTCGACCTTTTTGGTACTGGTATCAACACTAAAAACAATGAGCGCATCTTCAACTCGTATGAAGACAATGGTCACCTTAGGATGCGCCCTTTGACGACCTGATCGGTTTGAAATCGCTCCTGCCAATCTTTGACATACTGAACAAAATGAGTTATAAAGCCAACGTGAAAGAGATGAAATGCTAACGTCATCAAAAAGTTCACGAATCTGCACTCGGGCATCTACATCCCGTGCAATGGTAACGAAAAGACCGTGGTCTGTTACGCTCTTGATGAAACCACGCAACGTCTCACCGACATGTATATCATTTATACCATCAACTACACGGTCGATGACTGGCTTCGCTTCGTCCGGATACATCTTTGAAGGTCGGGTTGAGAGGGAAAGCTGCTTCTTGGCGGCATCAATCCCTACAACAGTAGCCTTCAGCACAGAGTCGATGGCAGGGAAAGGTGCCCCCGTCTCATAATCATCAGTGGCGTCCGTTGGATGGAGCAGGCCACCAATATGCGAAGGTAGCTTGATGAGAGTACCTTGCCGCATTCTCTGAGTGACACGTCCATTGACCACCTGCCCAATAGCCACTTTATCCATGGACAAGGAGCCCTTCACACTCGCCTTGCCCTTTGGCTTCGTCGCGACGATCACGAAATTTTTCTCAGCATTCCTTGTCACAACAACGAGCTCCTCGAGCCTATCGTTGACAGAGAGATCTACACGGAGCTGGGCCAGCGATACACCGCGATGGTTGGCTAGGTTGTTAAGCGACAAGAGCGCGCGCACTTCGGAAGGCTGTAGAGCAAGAACAGCATTCTCACTATGAATTTCCGAGACAGTACCGCTGACGATGTCACCGATTCCGACTCCGTTTATGTCCATATTGAAGGACTGAGAGACGGAGGATTTTTTGATGCTCGCCACGATTCGACCGTGCTCTCGGTCAACATCGATAATTCGAACCTTGACAATTTTTCCCACGGAGAAAGCGTCTGACAGTTTGACCGGGACTTCGCTGCAGATAAGTGTAAGAGTTCATGGCTTGGAAATCGATCGTAGAGTATGACTTACCTAACCTCCCGCATTGGAACGGTAGCCTTTACATTATTGTAGAATTCTACCATGAGATGCTTGGCCAGCACCTTGAAGACAACGGCATAGGTCACCAAGCCGATTTTAGCACCCTCGATGGAGGATACAATCGGTAATGTGGATTCCATAAGGGTCTTCTTGTGAGTGAGAGATAATCGTTTTCGTACGGTGTCCACAACAAGAACCTTGTGTAAAATGTCAGTATTGAAGCAACGCTAAGTCGCGTATCAACCTTACCCGGCACTTGATACTGGCCCCAACCTTGAACCTGTTCGCCGGATGCTTGAGCCTGATATCGGCATAGTGATTAGGCCACACTACACCATCTATGTTTCCCGATAGCGATACGAAGAGCGCATTGTCGGCCAATTTCTTGATTGTACCCTTTACAATTTCACCCACTTCAATGTCATCGACTTGGAAGAACTGTTGGTCAAGAACGGAAGGCTTAAGTGAAAGCTGCAGGACACCATCGAAGGGAGAGTATCCTATAACGCGAGCCCTGTGCAGTGAATCGGGTTTCCAAGGGCCAGAAACGGCCACAATGGGCAAATGCTCATCGGAAATGTGAGATATCTACATGGAATTAAGTAAAGACTTCTAGGAACTAGGATATGACTTACATGCGCAAAACCCTCTAGTCCATCCTCCACTTCGAAATCTACTCCACGCTCAGGTTCGACTCTCAGAACCTTCGCACCCTCGATAATCTTGCCAATGGGATAGGCTTTCTGAATACTAATTCCTGACTCTGTTCGCGATGTTCCAAGTTCAACGACGTGCTCGTTGAGAGCTAATGCAAAGCGTGGCGGCGTCGTTGAATAATCATATAGGATCCTTGCTTTGACCTTTTTCCCAACTTTATGCGTCTTATCTGATATATGCCGAGGAAGATGAAGCCGATCAATAGTGCCGTCAAAAAACCCAAGAACCTGAACGTTGAAGCCTGTAGCATGTATTGATGTAATGAGGACTTGAACTGACGTCCCAGGAAGCACCGATGTGACACTTGTTATTCCGTTGAGCTAGAAAATATTTAGGAGGTCAGCGACTGAAGAAAAGTTATTTTACTTACTGAAGAAGATGAAAACAAGTCGGGATCGTTGGTAACATGACATGTTCTCCCATTAGACGACTGCTTTTGTACTGTAACGTCGACCAATTGTCCCACAATCAGTGATTGACTGTTGCTCAAGCCCTTTGTATCTTTGAACGTGAGAATACCTGCCATGTCCGGCACACCCAAGCCCAGCTGGTATCCGTGGTCCTCAAAACTTCTCACTTCGGCCGTCAAAGTCTACATGAAGCAGTGAGGAGACATCCAGAAACACTGACTGAAGACTTACAAATCCTGGGATCAGGTCCGTCTTATTTACCCCGGAGTTGACTTTGTCTGGGTAGAGGGATAGTTCAACCCTCTTGCTAGCCCTGACCGCATCATCTCGCGTCCGTCCTATGCCAGCAATGTCGGTATGCCCTGGGGCATGGAGTGCAGTAATTACTGCTCGGACATACTGTCCTTCGCGAAAGATGTCCGACAAGCTGGGAACACGAAGTTCACTTTCGGAGCTGGATTCCTCGTCTTCCTCATCTTCGTTTTCGGTCTTCTCTAATATACTCGTGAGTTGAGAGGAGACATTGATTATTGGGACATGTCCAAAGAGTTGATTAGGAAGAGATACAATAAGGGCGAAGGGTTGGATAGACATGATTTGACCGAAAATCTTCATGCCGACATTCATTCTCTGCAAGGAACGTCAAGACCCGTACGTGAGAAGACCAAGGTTCAACGCGCCTTATAGTTTAGATGTTCAATCCGTATTCTATCATTTTTTCCATTGTTGGATTCATCGGTGGATGGGCCAGTTTCGGACCTTTTCTTCCGCTTCTTAGATTTCTTGGATTTATCCTGCGCCTCCTACAACGGCATAAGCAATTGCTCGCTTGGATAAATGAGGGAAACAGACTTTAAATAGTTCTCTATCTGCTTCCTTCAAGGCTTCTGCTCTGATTGTTTTAACCTCCAAGGGCGTATAGCTTGTCCCACCGCCTCGAGGAAAATCAATGTCGTCCGTCGTGAGAGTCGAGGCAGTCGGCAGAGCATTTTGAGGCCTTTCAGACGCCGATGTTGAGGCCTTCAGTTTTTTCAATTTCTGGGAAGAAGGTGCGTTGTCGAGAGAGCGTTTTTGTGCCGCCATGGCGTTGAAAGCAAGGGCAGAATTTTTTGGAATCAGATTTGGACGAAAAAGGAAAGCACGTGGTTATCTAATCTGATTCTCTGAAATATTTTTTTTTTTGAAGAGTCATTCTGAAATTCAGTAAAAGTTGCCCAAAAATGACATCGTCGTTTAGAATTAGAGTACCTGCGACTTCTGCAAATATCGGTCCAGGCTTCGATGTCGTTGGTCTGTCCCTATCCCTCTACCTTACCCTTGCCGTTTCTGTCCCCCAAGTGTCCCCATCCCCCTACCTGCCTCCACTCATCACCTATTCTGGCGAAGGCGCTGATGAAGTCCCCCTGGACGCCTATAAAAACCTCACCACTCGCGTCGCTCTATACGTCTTGCGATGTCACAACATTCGCGCCTTCCCTTCAGGTCTCAAGATCCATGCAGACAATGAAATCCCTTTCGGACGGGGCCTTGGATCGTCAGGCGCAGCCGTAATCGCCGGTGTGTTGCTCGGGAACCAACTGGGGAGCCTCAGCCTTCCAACGGAACGATTACTCGACTTTGCCTTAATGGTCGAACGGCATCCAGACAATGTCACAGCGGCCCTGGTGGGAGGGTTTGTCGGGTCTTATTTACGGGAGCTGGATGAGGCCGCGACAGAGGCTGCCAGTGTGCCGTTGAGCGAAGTCTTGCCAGAATACCCACCGGATGCGTCTGAGGATTGGGGTCTCAACCCTCCTGCACCCCCGAGTGGCATAGGCCACTTTGTGCGATTCGGCTGGTCCGAGACCATCAAGGCCGTAGCTATTGTACCTAGATTCGAGCTTAGCACTGCCAAGGCTAGAGAAGTTCTCCCCACTTCTTATTCTCGCAAAGATCTTGTACGTGTCTCCTTGCATCGCGGTAGCAAACGTTTCGCTCAAAGTATTTATTAGGTCTTCAATATGCAGCGCCTGGCAGTTTTGACTACGGCATTAGCCCAGTCACCACCAGATCCCGATCTTATCTATGAAGCCATGAAGGATAGAGTCCATCAACCATACCGAAAAGCTTTGGCGAGTTCCTATACATCATGGAACACGACGTGGATGTTCATACTCGTTGCAGATACCTGGCCTTCCTGAAGTCACATCAATGATCACTCCTTCAAGTCATCCGGGCTTGCTAGGCATCTGCTTGTCTGGAGCAGGTCCGACAATCCTAGCTCTTGCGACACATGGTTTTGAGGCTATTGCAGAAGATGCACGAGCAATCTTTAAAAAGACTGGTGTAGAAATCGATTGGAAGGTGTTGACAGTTGTAGGCGGGAGTTCAGTTGAATGATTTGGCCTATTTTCTCTAATCCATTAGAAAAAGAAGTCGTGAAAATACATGTAATACATGTCTAAATGGATCGCTGAGATGTATACAAGTACTAAGTGATGGGTATGGAGCATTTTGTAGTGTAGGCGATGATTGACATATATCCTTCGGGGTATTAACATATCGTGACAAAAGTAAAACAACGACTAGGCACTGGCGGTGAGGCATACTGCTCTCATGGACACGAGAGGGCCTGCGCTAGGATCAAATGGAAGGTCCACAGTAAACATGACGTCGCTGCGGTCACCGTTTAAGTAGACCGGCAAGTTCACCAAGTTCTGTCTGCTTGAGTCATCTGACTGGACCCACCGAATTTGGGAAGCATTCAGTCTAACAACCTCGCCATCATTAAGAACGAGTTTGTCAGTTGCCCATGATGCGCCTTCCAATGCAAGCCCTGTGGTTAACAGTGTCATTCTGAATTCTTCTCATGAGTAAGGATAACGTACCGTCAACAATGAATGCTTCGGGATCATTCACTTTCTCAATATCGAGTCGTAAACTAAGGGTTTCCAAACTCCATCTTTTCCGGTGTGCAACAGCTTGCCGAGTTGCTGTGATATATGCCTCAGGGAAGAAAAGGCCACCAAGCCAGACTTCGACGTCATTCAGATTCTGTAGCTCAGCGACACTATCAAGCTGACTCAATCGTCGAGCAAAGTTGGCAATCCATCCAGAGGCAGCCATTGCCTTGGGTACTTTGTACTGCCGCCAGTGATTGGGAATAGTGGCTGTGTTCGGCATTAGTATTTCAGTCCCTGATTGATCACCATTTCGTACCTTTAGTTAAGGAGCTCATAAGGCTTCGCAAATGGTTGGTTTGCTTCAATTCTCCTTGACAGACCTTGACAACGTCAGTAAGATCCTTGCGAACTTGTGTGAGCAGGCGGCGACCAATGTCGCCCTCTCTAGAGAAGAGACGATACAATGGGTCTTGATTATCATTGCCTTGCTGAGGAAGTGTATTGAATTTCTGGGTGACGATGAGACACGGACGAATAGAAACCCGGGGCATACTCACAGAAGGCAGTTGAGAAAGCCAATCCTGGCAACGGTCAAGAAGAGATCGCATCCAGGCCGGTTGCTGGGACGTCTGAGACTTAGTTGAAGTGGCAGGAGCAACGTCGTCGTCGTCATCTGCTAGCATTCGCATCTTCCTCAGCTTGCCAAGCAGTTCGTTTCCTTATTCAAATGAGGTCATCGTGTATCTACCTTTTGGGGAGTAAGCATCGTACCTTGAGCGATAGCGATCACACGTTCTGCGCTTGGGGGGAGACTAAGCCAGGAAGGAGGTTCACGATCAGGCAAGCCCTGCGCCCAGGACAGGAAGTGTTCCATCTTGGTGCCATCAGGAACGCCTAGAACCTGTCCATCACCTATGCTTGGAACCAAATCAAAGTTGACGTTGTATGCAGCCGGGGTGAATAATCCATCAACAAATGAATCCAAAATTCTCTGATCAAAGTCACTGTCAACTCGACCGCCATACACAGACTGTTTGACCAGTGTGCGCAACGCATCCCAAGGTATTGCAATGGGATCGATGTTTGTACGGCCCTTTGAGACGCTGGACAGCCAAGTGTCAATCGTAGCGAATGCAGACGACATATCAGAGTCGTTGAAGTCGTAGGTTTTACTCCAACCAAGAGGAACATAGCGCAGGCGCTCTTGGACAATGGCGTGGAACCAAGCTAATAAGAAATAGAGACGGATCTTCTCAGCAGGCCCTTGAGATAAACGAGAAGACGATATGCTACGGAGAGAGTCAAGGATATTGGCTTTGATACCCGGAGGTGGCTCGTTCATGATTAAACGGGATTGACGTAGGAGATTAACCGGGATGGATGGATTGGCCTCCATCGTGAGGAAAAGGCGGAAGTTACGGTTCGGATTCAGCGTTTGCAGCTTCTTCTCCAACTGTCCCAACCATGAAGGAGCAAGATGGACATTCTTCAGGAGAACCCATGAACCTTGCCGGGCTGCCGCCGCAATCGCTTGGTCTGCCAGGCCGAAGCCTTCTTGGGAGCCCATTGCGACGGAAGAAGATCGAGCGCCCGTGTTCTTGATCAAGTTCTCTACCCGGTAACTAGCATCGTATCCAGGGACAGAAATCAATGCGAGCGGCGTCGCAGCTGGAACTTCGTCATTGACCATGGTTCCAAGGTCATACTCAGATTGAGATGACAATTCGGTGTTGAATACAAGACGGACAAATCGAGCAGTTGCCTGCAAGAGACGGTCAGGTCGTAGGCATTTGATAATTAGCATGGACCGAATAGATTCCACAGCCGCTGTATCCAAAATAAGTCCTGGATACTTATATTAACATGGATAAAACGTACGTGTACTGGGTTCCCAAGGGGTGGGAATGGACTGCTCTGGATCGGGAGACTGCAAGAAAGGTAACCAATCGCTCTCGTGCTCGATGATATGATTTTGGACGGGCTTGAAGATAGACTGCTTAGCATAATTTTCCAGGCGCAAGGCTTGGTCAGCAGAAAGGATGGTGCTTGAAGGAGTGGTGCCTGTAGCGACGTTGACTGAAGCGACAACATTGTCCGCACTTTCCAACAAGAACTCCATTTCGTCCGTAATTTCTTCTATGCCTCGTAGCTTCACTTGAGCCAAAAGGACTGCCAGCATGACGTGGTCACGGTAGAGAAGTGCCCGAGAGGTCCTTTTATACACCACTAGGAAAAGATCGCTCAGAAGGATATCTCGACGCTGGCTATGATCCGTCACATTCTTCAGATTGGGGTTATGGTGAAGGATGTAATCGAAGATGTCAAGGAAGAAGCGCAGCGAGAATTGATAGAAGTGGTTGACCAGGTTCAACTGCTCCAACACGAAGAAAACTGCGCTGCAAGCTTGGGCCAAAGGCAAGTATTCAGCGGTAACTTCTTCCACCTCCTTCATGACGACATCGGTTTCTTCGACCTTGGAGGTAATATCGGCAGCCTCTCGTTTTAGCGTCTCCAGAGTGTCAATGACTTTGTCATCGTCAAGAATGTTTCCGGACGATTCATTCAGTGCTTGGAGCAGCAATTTCTCCAGCGTTCGAAGTCGAAGACGGAATTCGCCTTGAATCTTCATCAAGTCAGTGCGTTTTCGTTCCGTATCGGGGCGCTCGACTTTGAGAACCTGATCCAAAGATTGACTTTGGAGACTGCTACGAGTCATGGTGAAATTAACAAATGTGACACGACTGCAGATGTCAGGAGAGAATTCGACGGAGGGGTCCCGAGTCGACAAAAACATGGTGAATGAAGGTGAGAAATCAATGTCCTGACTTCCCAAACGAATGAGCACTCGTCCTCCGGTACGCCTGATTTCCTTATTAAGAACAGCGTTGAGGATGGGATCGAGGTGTTCCACATCCTGGATGAGAAGTGGGTTTCCAAATCGAAGGGCGCTTTCCAGGACCTTAAGGAACGCTTCGTCCAAGAAACTAGTAACGGTGATCTTCCGTTCCTTGTACTCGTTCAGGAGGAATGCGGTCGCTTGTCCCGTAGGATCTATGATCAAAGGATAACGGTTGAAGCGTTTCAGCATGACAGCATTCTCGGTCGTGAGATTGTCTGCAGGCAGTGACTTCGATTGCCAACTCAATCGGTCATCTGCAGTGGAGAGATATTCTGTGAGTGATAGCTCTGGCTTGAACTTGATGTTAGCATTGGAAAGGTGATTAGACCACTCTTGCCACATGACTTCACGGTAATGTTGATCAAAAAATCCCCCGTATGCCAAAAATGCGGCCGAGAGGAGAACATCGCCAACAATAGTGGACATTTCGGCATCGAATGCACGACTGCCGCTTTCCCATCGACCACGTTCCGACGACAAACTCTCCAGCAATTTCATGCTGCGGTCGACCTTGCTTTGCACCCGTTCCATCTCTGACTTGATGGCCTGCGTCTCACTGATCAACAACGCATACTCCTCTTTGTATCGTGCAATTTTCGCTTCGAGCTCTGCGATCATTTGAATGATTGCACTAGCCTGCTTCTTCGTTGTCTCTGCCTGCTTTTCCAGTGATTGTACCTCATTGCGGAGTGGCTCAACACGATCGAGAATTTCGGAGAAGTGAACCTGTGCCAAAGCCCACTTCACCAGAGGTCCGCATGCTTTACTAGCGCGTTGCACGGTCTCGAAGTTATACGAGGGACGACTGAGGAAGTCTCTCTTCATGATATCTCGAAGATGCTTGGTCATCTGGGTAGTAGTGTCAAAGTTGACAATGCGCTGGATGAAGTCGTCTCGACGGATTATGCCTTGCACGGTACGCCAGCTGTCAATTTTATGACCAAGAATTGTGCAGACAGATTCCATAGCCAGTTTGACAGCTTCGGGTGGATTGGCCATGGTTCGAACTTCCTGTAGATGCTGTCGCTTGATGTTACTGACGGCGGCCTGTGCATCAAGGACTGCAGGTTCTGCATTAGCTAGATCTGCTGTTGCGATGGCACGGCGCTGCTCGATGTGCTTGTCCTGCTCGACCAAGGCTGCTTGAATTTCGATGGAAGCGGCCTTCTTCTGCTCAGCCTCCTGCTGGTCTGATACCATGCGCTTAAGCTTTTCATTGGCTTCTGCATCTTTAGCCTCGAGCTGAGACCGCTTGATGGCGAGACTTTTACGCAGCTCCTCGACTTGTGTTACAGTATCTCTGAGCTTGTCAAGACCCACGTGCAGGTGACGCTGCTGTTCTTCCAGTTCATCACGTTTTTCAGTGTAAAGACGAACATAGTGGTTGATGCTAGTTGAGAATAAGGGTCAGACTGACAAATGAGCGAAACAGAGGAAGGCATACAAATCGAGATAATGACGAGGCGTAACGTAATTATATCGCCCCTGACGGCGGGACAAACGTTGATTGATTTGGTGTAAGGAAGAGTGGACGTGAACCAGGGCATTAACAACTGCAGTGCGATGTATTGGGGGCATAGAGAGACCGCGATAGGCGATCGGGAAATGTGCCGGAGGTGTGTACGTTGAAAGATCGAGGTCCAAGTTGTGTGTGAACTCCATACCCACTTGATAGAAGGCCTGATCTGACCAATCTCCAAACCAGTCTAAGACGCAACGATTGAATAGGGCGGGAGAGGTGGCAGCTCTAGACGCCAGACCGTTCTCGGGAGGATTCATGGTAAACACGACGTGAAGGTTTCGTGCAACTTGCTGGGTAAACCAACGATACAGTTCCTCATGTGAGTCCAGCATTAAACCATCGCGCTGGGACCCTTCTTTGCAAGCGGTCATCAAGGCAGCATGCTCGTCACCTTCAAAAAGACCCGGTACTTCGGCATTGGCCAGTAGCGTATTCATCCTCTCCAAAAACCCAGAATCTAAGACATTGGACTCGTCCATGATAAAACAGATTTTTTCGCCTTTGCATCCGGCCCGGCGAAGGACGACTCGGAGGTCTTCGTCGAAGTCATCGCCTGTATATTTGTTAGATACCTTGATTTGGAAGATACTCAGACCATTCATCCAGGCAACAAAACGCGATAGTGTGGTCTAGGCGAGGATTGAGATCATGTTTTGACTGGCAAAAAGAGTGAATATATATACCTTTCCACTCCCGCTAACCCCGATGAGCAAGAGATGACCTTGGATTTGACGGAAGACTCGGTCAATGCGGAGAACATGATCCAACACGTCGTTAAACAGGACAAGAGGAACGTCAAGCTCTTCCTCGTAGAAAACCCTGAGACGGGCTTTAGTATATTCACGGAGCGTATCTCGATCAACGGGAATATAATCTTTGGAGGTCCAATTCGAGAACAAGATCGGCCGGTTCAACGCTTCTTCGCGATTGATGGTAGGGAAGTGTTCCATTGCAGCTGCATCAATGTTTTCATCTGTCCACTGCCGCTCCTCTTCAGTGACTAGACGATCCTGGAACAACCGCAAGGCTTCATGAGCCCACACACGCACTAACCCTTCGACTGAAAGTATTTCCAGCGGTCGGATGGCCTCGTACATGCCTCGTACCCATCGTGTCAGTTCACGAGGACTGTACACGTAGTGCGCTTGGACGTCGGTAGTAAAGCGTTTTTGTGAAGCCAAATAGAATGCCACCATTGCATCGGTAAGAGGCTCGGCGTAGGCTCGCAAGTTGGGAACAACTTTGAGAGCAGCGCGGTTATAGGTGCCATAGATCTGCTTCAAGGACACTTCACCAGGATAATCCACCATGACTAATGGCGCATGACGTAAGAATCGGTGACTAAGGGGAACACGTCCGGGATCGGTGGGAGGATTACAGGCTCCTACAAACTGGATACGTTCGAGTTTCACCCAACACATATCACTAGCACGCCAGTAGCCTCCGCTTTCAACCAGCTGGCGGATGAAAGAGATGACACGCTGAGTGCCGTATTTGTCGGCCGCTGGTAAATTAATTTCGTCGCAGAATACAACCAGCCATCGACCAATCTGCACAGGCGCCAAAATGACACCGTTGGGTGTTTTTCGATACTCGCAATATTGTTCGAACGTTTTGAGGATGAGTTCTGGAGTTGTTGCGCTGGAAAAATTCAAGCCCACGACTTCCATATCGGGCAGTTTTCTCAAAGCACTGAAAAGGGTCATGGTTTTTCCGGATCCAGGAGGACCGCAAAGCATCAGAGGTTTGTGCTCTGATAACCAGGAATATAGCACTTCTTCATGACGAACGGTATCCATAGTGGGGACGACCTGATCTGATGCGGTTACAGCGTGGGCCTCGATTTCTATAACGGGAACTCGAGACTGCCAAGCAACCCATTCACCATTAGCCACCTGGACGTCGAAGTCTATGAGGGAGCTACCGGGACCAAGAGGAGGTAGATCGATGCCGGTTTGGTTTCTGAGATAATCACCCATTTCCGTACGTAGATCTAGCTTCGCATCCCCAGAAAATGCCCAGATGATGCTAACGAGCAAGCGCTTTGTGACGTATTGCTCTATACGTTCCAACAACAAGGGGAAGTCAGAGTGCTGGAAGTTGTATTCGATGATGTTCCGGACAGTTTTGTTGAGCAGAGAAAAGAGTGTGTTGAGAGCGCGGGTGACGGTGTAGTCCATGATATGCTCAATGGATTCGGCAAATTTGAGTGCTGAACTGACGAGATCTCCTTCGGCAAAATAGCGTTCCAAAATAGAGGCAACCTGCTTCTGTGTAACCAAATTCGCAGTGGCAGCATTATCGGATACTGGAATTTCACTTCGTCGTGCAAGCAGATCGCCAGCCTCATCGTCGTCGGCGTCAAGAGCAACCGACGACAGCGTGGTAAGGTAATGACGATAGACCATTGAAGGCTCTACAACATCTCCCGAGAACCAAATCATGCCACAGCGGCTGACCGTAGCAAGTGTCGCATACTTGAGGTGCTCTACCTCGAACATGATCCTCACGTTCGGGGGTAGATTGAGCCGCTCTCCGTTCGGCAACGTAAGTAGCTTGTTGTCGTCGAGCACACTATGGAAACACGTCAGTCTCCGCTAGGGCGTGGATCATTAAACCAACCTGTTCAAATTCTCCACCCATTCAGGATCTACATCACCATCAAAGATGATCCAATGTCTCTTGCCACTCTCCCCGCGCACGTCGTCCACAATCTTGCGAAGAATGTGGGTAAAGAGACCATCATTCCACTCGCGAGTGGTCGCATCCAAGGTACCGTATAATGTATCCTTATGCATGGCTTTAGGATCAATGACATAGGAAACTCCTTCGATGCCGTCGAGTCTCTCCAAAGCTGCGAGTAAGACTTGCCAAGCGTTGGTCTTCCCACTGCCAGAGGGCCCGACCATCATCAGTCCATGCTGAATCTTTTGGATTTGATAGAGCTGCAGAATTTTGGAAACCCATAGATCGCCATCAACAAGTCGCCTTTCGGAACATACTTTGAGGATCTGTTCCCGTAAAGCATCCAAATCAACAGGCATGTAATCGACACCCGGGAAAACGTCGGCCAAAAGACTACAGAACGATTAATTGCCAAGCTAAAACTGCAGTCAAAGAAGACGAGCTTACTTGGTGAGAAGAGGGACATCTTCAGCAACCAGCTTAGGCACTATAGTCTCTGTAACACTCTGGATCAAGATAATCTGCTCTGATATGGCATCCGAGAGGCCGACCGCCTCAGAATCGTCCTCTGACGCACGGACTGATTGCAGACGTTCTCGTTTGAGAATACCCGCACTAGCGAGGACTGCCTTGAGCGCGCGCAACCCGAAGTCATAATGAGGCTGTGGAGACAGCTGCTCATCACAAAGATTGAAGAATGGCACAATCTTAGACGCCAACGATTCCGCGGTACGGAAACCTTGAGAAAACAGCATGACTTGAGCAATCAGCTCTCGATCTGGCCGGGTCATTGCCATTCTAGAAAGAAATGTTTTAGAGCAGGATGTCAGCGGATCAGAGAATGAACCTACGGCCGGAAAAGTTTCGTCAGATTAGGAGGAAGCTGAGAACGGCCAGCATAGTTAGGGTTGGTCGTGATGAAGATACCTACAACAAAAATATCAGTCGTGGTTACACCCAATCTAAAACCGCTCACCTATGTTCTTGTTGATCTTGAGGTTTTTGCCAACTAGCTCTATCTCTGTGTTTGGGTTCTTGACCAAAGACGCCAACCCTTGTTGGATACTCTGAACTTGCTGCGAGACAGCACTAAGAATCCGCTCCTCCAAACGATTGAACTCGTCAAAGCAACCCCAGGCGCCGACCTGACACAGTCCGACAAAAATACGACCCATCGCCTGGAAATCAAAAGTCTCATCGCAACAAAAAACAAGCACGAAGCGACCCAGCTGCACGCCCAGTGCTTTAACAGACTCCGTTTTACCTATCAATGTCGGTTAGACTCTCCCATATCATCGGAACCAAGGGCATACCTGTGCCAGCAGGACCAAATGGAGCACCACCAAGCTGGTTGTCTAGTGCCTGTGTCAGAGTGAGGTAGACGCGATCGGTAAGCGGTGTTTGAACAAGTCGATCGGGAACACCAAGGTACTCCCAACCGTAAGGGAAAGAAGCATCAGCTGCCTTGATTGAGAGCCTCTCCAGGGGATTCTCGATGGTCTTGTTGAGGTAAAAGCGCATCTGATACAACCATGTGAAACCTTTAGGATCGAGCACATTCTGCTGGATAAGCGAACGCGTGACATCTCGCTGGTGAACCAGCTCTGTGATGAGATGTTCACATTTTCGCCGAGTAACAGGGCTCAGTTCCTGCAAAACGATGTCGGCAAGTAGATCCAATGCCTGGTGTACAGTGTCCAATGAAGCATCCGGAGCAGCTCCCGACTCCAGGACATCCTCAACAGATGAAGTCCATGCAACTTGTACTGCAAGCGTAACAAGCTGAGCAGGATATTTCTCCATCCAGGTCATCAGTGGCTCCATATATAACTTGGAGCCAGAACCGTAGAACATCTGCAATTCTACAACGGCATCCGTGAGTAGGTTGGCCAGAGACAACCTCATCATCGTCTCGATCCTTGCCAGCCAATCGTTGATCTTGGGGTAGTCAGCCAACAAGATCGGCTCCGTGAACATGACCTCTTCTCCCTCCCTAGAAGCCATCCCTTGTATCTGACTTAACTCCTCGTCAAGCTTGATGGTGGAAATACCGGCAAACATCTTCTTCAAATGCTTCATGATCCGAAGAATGTCTTTGCTGTTACCGATGATCTCGAGTAAATCTTCGTCACCAACAAAGTAGAAGCGGGGAAAGGATGAACGCTCCCGCTCCAAGTACTCCCCAAGGGCCTTCTGAATCTTGTTCAGCAGGTCTGCAAGGCGTTCCAAACTTTTCTGTATGCCTTGAATGTTCATGACATCGATGACAAAAGGTGACTTGTAGACCTTCTTCATGACAGTGAGAAACTCGGAGTTGATATTCTGGAATCGAGCGCTCTCGACAGGAAGAAGGTGCTTGATGTCGGCGCTGCCGGAAAAAATGCCCTCAAGATAAACCCATTGACGTTGAACATCAATCCAAATATCTATAGAAGGCATGAAAAGTTGAAGAAGCGACCTGGCCAGAACATACGCACCGAAGAGAACGTGGATTCGATTAAGCTTTTCCTCCCATGAGCCAGCCTCCTCTTCGAAGACTACATGTAACGTTAGCAACTAGTCCACCGAGAGATGCCGAAGATCTTCTCACCCTTATAATATGGGGACAACTTCATCGCAGTCAAAGAGTTTAAGTTTTCGCTGCACTTGTTGAAGAGATCATCCCATCCTCTGTATAGGACGGTCAACGTCTGCTTCTTAAACTGACCAACTTCACGGACCTGATCAACCGGCATTTGTTCTGGTAATTGACAAGATCAAGAGTATAGTTTGTCCATATCTCTTTGACTTGCTTGATATATTCTTCAAGAGCCATCTGATCGTTCATGAGGACAATACATCGTAAGGAGCACAGTCTGGCTTACCTCTCCTTGAGCTTGGATGATAACCTCTTTGATAACTGTTTCGTTCTTTTTGAGGTCTAAATCGTAAACGTGCCCGAGCGTCATCCTAAGTAATGAATAAGTGGTGTAGGAGCAGATGTAAACGGAAGGAGTACAAAGTCAGGCTAATCTGCGGAGGGAGCCTCAACACCTTGAACAACTGCTTCCAATGCCTGTCCTTCAGTGCCTCTGATTTGAGCTCTGACACGATGGAATTGGACTTTAACAGCCCCCTCAAAACATCCTGAACGTATTCAAAAGCGGCATACTGCCTCATCCTCGTAGGCATCTCCTTCGTAGAGGACAGCAGTCCATCTATATGCTGCCTCAACTTGCGTGGCTGCACGGTAGCCCAAACCATGTCCCGAAGTTCAGATATTTGGCTCCAAATACCGGACAACGCTGTCCATACCGCCTTGAGATCGCGTAACTCCTCAAAAACAGGCTCTAGTCGCGTGTGTCGTGTCAGTTCTAGGTCCAGCGCCTCCTTCGCCCTGCAAACAAGGTCGTACTCGTCCTGAACGCGAGTCAACTTGTTCTCAAAGACGTTGATGGCATTCATGGCGGTATCGGCGCGCATATTCCCTTGCACAGGCCGTGTCTGCTCCCATTCAATTAGAATGTCATTGATCTTGTTCTCCACGATCTTGTCTTGGGCAACAATCTTCAGCTGCAGTCCAGCTAAGAGGATAGATGAAATGAGACGATATCCATTTATTGGAAATGGATGTACCCAGCTGCTCCTGAATAGAATCATTCTTCCGTTTCAATATTTCGTTGTATGCGCTCCACTCCCCTCGAAGTTGGTCGCTGTAAAGCCAGTCGTCGGGAAACTGGTATCTGAACCGTTCTAAAGTCTTCTCTCCGTTGGCGCAGAGTTCTATCATGGGACCCCATGTTTTGGTTTTCTTCTTGAGGTCCTGCACGAAGGTGATGAAGGTGACGGCTGCCGCTGTCGACGAATTTGTTGGAGCGAAGACCTGAAACGAATATTGAGCTGAGACGAAGTGTCGCGATGCCTGGGACGAGTACTGACCTCCATGCTGGGAAGACGTTGACGCGTCCGGCTACTTAAAGTGGAGGGAAAAGTGCGACCAGCAGTGGCCACCGCTGGCTTTGGCCTTGTTGGCACGTGAAGCACTTGCCTCCAGTCTACCACATTCCCAAACCTCCGTCTTTGCTCCATTTTCATTCATCATGTCTGGTCGCCAGCAACGTGTGATGGTGCAACCCATCGTGAGTTTCTCTGTCGTTTTGCGTAGCTGCTTATAATCGGTTTCCTTCTCCAGAATGTAATTTTCAAGAATCTTCAGCAGGTGCGTTGCAACCGTGCCTTCAAGTCCCTATTAACCTCAGAATTTGGCACAGCGAACAAAAGTCGTCATTTGGCTATACGACAATATCGACATGCGGATTGAGGGCCGAATCATTGTGCGTCTAGGCCATATTTCTTCTTCCTCGTCAGTTGTGTGTTGAACATTCCCGCAAGGGCGATGGATGACGCGCTACTTGCTGGGCTGAGCGCCTCGCGGACATCTTCGCCTTGCTGTGATTGTTGTGTTCCCAAACTCACTGTCCTCCCTTCTACAGGGTTTCGATGAGTTCATGAACCTCGTCATCGACGACGCCGCAGAAGTTTTCGTGAAAGGTGCACAGCCTCGAAAAGAACTCGGTTCGTTTTTTTTGCCCTGCTCGCATCGGTGTCTCTAACCTTGACCGCAGGACGTATTCTACTCAAAGGAGACAATATTACGCTAATCCAGCAGGTAGTATGAACAGTGTTGATGTTTTCTTCCATGTATTATATATCTACAGCTTCACAAAATTTTACAAGTTGTAGATGGGAAGGAGGTGCGATAAGTTCAGAGACTGACGACAGAGAGGGCACTCGGCCTAGAGAACATATTTAGGATATTATATTTTGTCGTCATATAGCAGACGTACCTTTTCTCTCCCCCAACCGATGATGCAGGTCCAACAGAAGAGATGCCCGCATTCTGTAGCACAGCTATCGGTTCTTTCTTCGAGACACAGTGTACAATTTCTTCCTGCCCTCAACGCATCAGGTATTGATGATATGTCTAATGCCGTCCCGAGGTCGTCTTCAGTTGGCGTTGATACGTCTGCGTCCGGATCGGTGGGCGCAATGAGAGTTGACACAGCACGGTCATCCAGGAAACTCTCCCGTAAGCTTGGAGTACTCATACTGACCGGCTCCTTCCCCTTCTTCGTAGATGGCTCTTCTGCATATCGCTGCTTCATAACTGTCACTAAACGATGTAGAAGTCTGATTCCAAGCAGTACACCAAGAAGGGAGTATGACGGTGGTTGAATATTGGGGTTATCAGGTATGGAGGATAACTAAGTCCCATCAGCAAGAAAATAAACAAGACCACAGCACCTGGCTTACATGCTTGATACGCAGAATTCGTTTCACTAGACTATAGTATGTCGCGGAAACGTAGAATATCGCCAAATTGACTTCGGTGAGCACCCCCAACGTCGAAGGAAGACCCTTAAGGATAGAAGCCAGCGTGGGATGGTTGGACATTGACACAAGTTCTATGGCTCGGGAGAGAATGTATGGAGGAATCGTCGGTATGAGTATCAAAGCTAAGCGCAACCACTGCGAGGGCGGGGAAAGTCCAGTGGAAGCAGAGTACTGCCATATGTTGGTATACTCCTCCCCCAATGTCTGAATTCCTTTGCACATTGTACATTCAGTAGGACTATTATTGCAGGCGTCGGAGACGTACCACGGCCCACAGTCATCCCGTAATACACAAACTTCACGAAGAGATCCACTTCTCTGTCTCGTCTTGTCAGCCATCGCATCCCTGATTCCATGTGAGAATGAGGTTTCTGTAGGGAAATAGTGGAACGTGCCAAGCCATGACCGCAGCACGGTGTCCGTTTGCTCCCTCAGTGACGAGACATGGTAGAGATCTCGTTGGTGAGCACGAACTGTAGACAAGTATCATTAGAATTTAGACTGTCAAGAAACTCTGCTACGAACTAATTTGGGCCTGCTGGGCACCGGGAAAGGTGGGAATGCCAGTTGACATGGCAGTTTCCAACAAGGTCCAGGCGCGTGACATCTTTTGAACCTGGACCACCACCTTTTACTTGAATCATCTAACTTATCCAGCATTGGAGCGTAATTGTCGAAATGTCCCAATTTCAGCGACGCAGTGAGCCATCGGTATGGGACAAAAGTTAGTCTTCTATTTCCTGGACAGTGGAGTGTAGTTTCATTTTTTTTTCAGTGAAGTACGAGCCTTTCTTGCCGGCCGATGCTGCATAGATTGATCTGGCATTTCAACTCAATTATTTAGAATGGGCGCCGTCATGGGTGCTGGCGTAGGTCTGACCATCGGTTTCATCTTTGGGTCATGGAGCATCTTCCGGTGCGTATATCCTTGGAAGGTATATCGAGGACAAGGTGGCTCATTTCTCGTTTCGTGCAAATATCTACAGATATGGAGCGGGAACTCGAGGAACGCTCTCCACGCTTTCGATGTATATGCTGAACAGTGCGGCAACGTTTTCCTTCTTCCTCTCCATTGGATCTGTACGTTTTCCCACCTAAACCTGCAGTAGACGCCACTGACTGATAACTGAATAGGTCATTCGCAATGACTCTACGATTCCGCATCATCTGGAAGCTCAGCTTACGGCTCCAGCTATGACACTTCGTTCCCGGAATGAAGGTTTGCAGATGATGAAGGCACGATGGGAGGAAGAGCGCAGGCGTCAAACCAACGCTTGAAAACTGTCTATTTTCTTCTATCGTCGTGCTATAACATTACGACAGAATATCGCTCAATATTCAGTTTGGATGTATGAACGTTGAACCATAAATTTTCTTATATGGATATGCCTCATTTGAATTATGCATCTACATTCAACTGAACTTCGATAAAAACTTTGTGAACATTATACGGCCCGGGTATGAAGCCCCTATCGCTTCACGTGCTCTTCAATGACGTCAATATCCGTTGTCGCCCATCCCCTCGTTGCAGACCACCATTGCCAGTGTCACCATGCCGCCGCCTCCAAATCCGCCGACGAACGTGAAGCTGCTGCTCATTGGCAACTCTTCTGTTGGGAAATCTTCGCTTCTTCTTCGATTCTCTGACGAAACTTGGCTACCAGAGGATGAAGCCTCCGCCACCATTGGTGTCGATTTTCGTGTACACCGTCTCACACTTCGCAACGGCAAACAGGTCAAGCTCAGTATATGGGATACAGCCGGACAAGAGCGATTTCGGACCATAACTGCAAGCTACTACAGGGGCGCGCAAGGGGTGGTGCTGGTATATGATGTCAGCAGTAGGGAGAGTTTTGAGGCACTACCGAGGTGGGTAGGGGAGATGGAAACGTATCTGGGCACCGTAGCCGAGGGACCTGTCAGGGTGGTTGTTGGAAATAAGGTTGATAAAGTGCGTATATATATAACTCATCGTTCCGTACTTGCATTGACGTTGTCGCAGGAATTTTCGCGCGAGGTGTCCACTACCGAAGGTCGCGCCTTCGCTGAGCGTATTGGGTCCTTGTTTGTAGAGGCCTCGGCGAAGACGTCTATTGGCGTAAACGAGGCGTTTACGGAAGTTGTCGAACGCATTGTCGAACAAGGTATTAGCGGAAGCTCCTCGCAACGGACAGACGGCGGCCAAGGAGGCGTTCCCGGTGGCGTGCAGCTCGTTGGTGGAACTGTGCAAGGACAGGAAGCTGGAGGATGTGCCTGTTGATGATTACAACTACGGCTGCTGTACCATTGTCAGGCATGCTGGTAAGTAAATCAGCTCGCAATGGAGCCCTGACTAGATTCGTAACTACACATATTCTCCTCATAGTTTCTCGGATCTTTATATGTTTTCGGCCATGATATTATATACCATAATCCTCTTTATCTTCGGAGCAATGAAGATATGCACATGTAAGTGTCTGCATGTCTGCCATTTATGCCAACACCTGTTAACAATGTACTTCAAGAGAATTTACCGTCTGATCGGTTGCCCGAGCAGCCTCCGTTTCGCTACAATAGAGAATCATGATCTCGTTGCGTATAGATGACGTTCTTTCATCATCACCAGCATTAACAACGCATTTACAAGCCGAATAAACAGATCTATCTATCGTTCCATCTTCAAGTCACACAAACTTCAAAGAGCGTCAAAAATTTTGCCCTGCCCCAGGTGATTGTTAGAGTATTAAACCGAACCAGAAGGATTCCGAAAGAACGATATGTCATTCTTCTGTGTCAATGTAATCCAATACCGGCGCCGCGTCGCGGGATTTGCCATTATGTATAGGTTTTATTGGACAGCACTTGGATTGCGTTGAGTGGCGGCACGCCCAAGGAAAACTTCACGTCGCAGTATTCTTGATGAACGTGCTTGAAGTTGTAATGCTTCATGCTTTGAATGTGACACCATCAATATCGTATTCAGCAGTAAAGGAAGCCAACCGCCACAAAAATACCAAGGACGGTGCCATAGTTTGTGGCGGACACTTTTCTTCCATGGGTCTTTCAGCCATACTCGAGAAGTATCTGCCTAATTAGTGTTGCCTGTGTGACGTCGCGAAGAGCGTTGCGTGTAGCGACAGGAACGCAGATTCATGAAGGAAGGGACTGGGACGCTACTTCCACCGCACGCGTATAATAAGTACAAAATTAAGTTCTCAAAAAAACAGACACTACTGCTATATCGCTCTTGCCTACAAATTCTCTCCGGATAATTTTCTCTGTCAGTGTCACGGCGCAAGACATCCCTGGATATACGAAGTGATACCCCCAATCCTAAGTACTTTCAAACCGAGTGAGAACATTGTCTGCCTCTGAGAACGCGCACACAACCAAACGAAATGAGAGTGCAAAGTAATTTATAAAAATAACAATAAATGTCGACATTAAGTTGAGCGGTTATTGCAAGGTTTAAATGTTATGCAACAGTTTTCCGGCAGAGGTAATTCGTAACATTATTCTTCACATCCTCACGCTCACCGTCAATACGTTCAGTTGTGATGCTGGTATGTCGATCTGCACTGATACTACTGAGAACAAAATGCAGAGAATGGGTTGGTGCGCGGCAGCAGTTACAACGTAGCATAGGCAATATTACTGTGGTTGAGAACAGTGAGCAGCTGAGCGGTATCATCAAGCAGACTCGATAAGAAGAACTGTAGAAATTTTTGGAAACGAAAGGAATCAATCACATGACCGTAACCGTGGGTGTTAGCCCTCGGCATAAAGTGGACTTAGACCTGTCGCCTCCCTCATATAAGGGCGATGCCAAGGATCGCTGCTCTTCCCACCGCGTCGATACACCAGATTACCTCGAACCAAGTCGTTATTTCCCTTGAGACAGCCGTGAAAGAGCTTGTCGAGAACAGTCTCGATGCCGGAGCAGGAAGCATAGGTTATTTTCAGGCACTTCTGTCGTCACACAATATTCATTTCTTGTCCGCAGAGGTCAAATTCAAAAACTATGGAGTCAAGAGTGTGGAGGTCGTAGATAACGGATCCGGAGTGGCAGAGGACGACTGGGAGAGCATTGGTGAGCCCGTCTTCACTTCATCCGTATCAGAAACATCATCAATATTGCAGGCCTAAAGCACCACACCTCAAAACTGTCTTCATTTAACGACCTTGCAAACGTATCGTCATTTGGTTTCCGCGGAGAGGCCGTGTCATCCCTATGTGCAATGTGCGAGAGTGTAACCGTAACGACTCGTGCCAACGATCCTATAGGCATCATCCTTGACCTCGACAAGAATGGAAAAATCAGAGAAAAGAAAAGGGTCGCGAGGCAGGTGTGCCGGCTTTCATCTTACACGACTACCTTCGTTTATTCCCTATAGCGCGGAACGACAGTAACACTTCTCAATCTCTTTTCCCCACTACCAGTTCGGCGAAAGGAACTTGAGCGAAACGCCAAACGAGAATATGGTAAAGCGTTATCTCTCCTGCAGGCATACGCATTGGTTCCGTGCACGAAAAAGAATGGCGTCAGACTTCTCGTCAGTAACCAGATAGATAAGGGGTAAGCGTCCTTGTTATGATCAGTGTAGTGACATTACGACCTGACTTCCAGACAAAAATCCACTCCCATTCAAACGCAAGGCTCACCGTTGTTACGAGCATCTGTGATTGCACTCTGGGGCAGCAAGTCTCTTGACGGTGTACAAGATTTGGACGTGTCATTCTCAATCCCCCGTGTTCAGACTCGCAAACGAGGAAAGGAAAAAGAGGTCGATTCGAGGATGAGTGAAGTTGAAGTGTGCATTCGTGGTCTAATCTCATCCCCTGGTTATGGTAGGAGTAGCACTGACAGACAGTTCTTCTACATCAACGGACGTCCCTGCGGATTAGCCAAAGTAAGCACGCGTCTTTGTCAACGCTCTCCTCTTATTTCCTCTTTCAGATACAGAAGACAATAAACGAAATCTATCGTTCATTCACCCCCAATAACAATACCACTTCTCAGGCTCCTTTCGTTGTGGCTGATTTCGAGATACCCACCGGTATACTTAGCGTTCTATTCGTTCAATATTATGTTACTCACCTTCAGTCTAAGATACCTATGATGTGAACGTGACCCCCGATAAGAGAACACTCTTCCTGCATAATGAAGTTGCCATCTTGGAGGGCTTGAAAGTGATTGGTACTCTCCGTTTTATCGTTTCAGTCTAACATTTCTGCAGTCAGAATTACAAACATTCTTCACGTCCGGAAGTGCTACGTATGAGGTCGAGAGTTCTCAGCTAAGTCGATCAAATATCGGACCAACAACGCAGACAAGCAGCTCGCAACGACATGAGTCTGTTGCGGGAGCGCAGGGTCGATTGAGCATCAGAAAACGAGAGAGGACCATATCGTTAGAGGACGCTGAAATCGAGGGGCGCAGGACAAGGCCACGAACGGTAACTTCTGAACAGGATTTCTCATCAGATCTCGGCATCAGCCAAACATCATCCTCGGTTACTAGTTCTCGTTCTCATCCTCAACCCCCTACGGTCTCAGCCGTGAATGAGGTGAACGTCGATAGCGAGGCGAAATGCCAGAGCATACTCCCGTTGACTGGCATGGAAACTTCTCCATCCGGGTGTTCCTCTTCTGTCTCCAAGCCCTCTCCGTCGACCGAAAGTGCGCCTCCGCACGGGATCATTTTGGATATCAGACCGTCCTCACCGCCTTCCTCAAAAGATGTCTCATCCCTGGCGGCACCGTCGGCCACAAGTCGAAAGAACCAAGACAAACAGGTGGTCATGAACACGTTGTTCGCATCATGGGCTCGAACGACTGGTAAAAATTCACTAAACAGTGACGATCAAGCTGGATCGGGAAAGAGCGTTCTCTCCGCATCATTGGCCATCGATCAAAATAAGCTCGGTACGAAGGCGGTCGAGGCCAAGAAGGTTGAGGGCAAGAAGAACAAACAAGCTACGTTGACCTTCCGAAGCATGCTTGTCGGATTTGCTCGAAGCGGAAGCACAGTCAACCAAGCCACGGAAGCGGACGAAGATGACGCGATGGACGATTCCGAGGACAATGTCAAAGCTACAGATGCGGACCAAGATGATAAAGGTGAAGTTACGCCAATTGCGCAGGCGGAAGATACTGGCGAGATGATGAATAGTATAATGTCTACAGCAAACGGCTCCCAAGTTATCGATCTTATCTCTGATGACGAAGATATAACCCCGATGGAAGTGATTACCCCTTCGTGTTCACAGGACTCCCGGCCTATCTCCCGCCCGGAAGTTGTTCGAACATCACAAGATGGAGAGGGTGATATAGGACTTCGATTTGACCTTTCTGGTGTAGTTGAGCGATGGAAAGCAACTTCGGATTGTTCCCGTGATTCGACGTCTTCGTCGACGAAGAAAAGCGAGTTCGACGACAACGACGAAACCGCTCTATCCCGCATCATCTCCAAGTCCGATTTTTCCGAAATGGACATAGTGGGGCAGTTTAATCTCGGATTCATTGTGACCCGGAGACGGAAGGGTGAAGATGGCATGGACGACCTTTTCATCGTGGATCAGCATGCTGCAGATGAAAAATACAACTTCGAAACGCTTCAAGAAACGACGATAATTAGGTCACAGAAGTTGTTTAGGTGCCTGTCCCTTCTGTTACTATCATGATACTGTTTATAATCGCTATGGCGTAGGCCCCAACCGCTAGAGCTCACTGTGCCTGATGAACTTCTCGCGTTAGAGCGTCTGGACATACTAAAGCAAAATGGGTTCGAGGTCGAGGGAGGCGACCAATATGAAGACGTGGAAGACGTGAGGGCAGGCTCGAAGCTTCGCCTGACCGCTCAGCCTGTGAGTAAGAGCACGGTCTTCAATATGAAAGGTGGGCAATTTTCTGAGTCTTGGCTCGTGCCTAACACAAGTTCTTCATAGACCTCGAGGAACTTATTCACCTCATGCACGATCGTCCTTCAGGAACGATGGTCCGCTGCTCTAAAGCGCGAGCAATGTTTGCTATGCGAGCGTGTCGCAAGAGTGTTATGGTCGGGATGCCTCTTACGAAAGGCCAGATGACGACTGTGCGTGCTGTTGTTGCTTGCTTCGTTTCGGCCTAACTATTACTCTTCAGATCGTACATCACATGGGCACCATGGATCAACCATGGAATTGTCCTCACGGACGACCTACGATGCGGCATCTGTGTGACTTGGCACTGAAGGTCCATGAGCAGGTACGGCGAGACTGCGGGAGGAAGATTAATTGGTCTACTTTCGTATCATAAACTCCAGAGTACTCGTTCCTTTTGCTTCATATTATTCTACATACACATATACTAGTAGATCCAGTTCCTGGTTAGGTTTTTGTGGATTACCACCTGTTTGCTAATGAATTTCGTACATGACATCATCCATCAAATCAGGGCCCGGACTTTAAAAAAGCAGTTTTTTTCATTCGCTTCTTTTCCCAATGCACTCTCGTCCATCCTAGGTCCGCCGTTGTCTATACCATCCTGATGGTCGGGGCTTAGGTTGGGCTACACTTTCCTCTTCTTGAGGACATTAATTCCAAGGAAGCGAAGAGGTGGTTTTGTGTGCGAGAGGAACCTGACGTTGAGGTGTCTGGGCTCACCCTTCTCTGGGATGAACGCGGAACTAGGCGACGTCAAACATCTTCCGTTCCTATTAGTATCATTCTCAATCTATAACTCGTAGGGTTACAGCACTATGTCTAGGAACAGCGGCGTATTTCGTATTCTGTATAATGCAAGTACAGTATGTTATTTTGAATCTATTCGTCAAATGAGTGCCAAAAAACGAAAATTATCTTCAAGTGAAAATATAAATATATGAAGGTGAAAGGAAAGTTATTAAAAACAGCCAAGCTTCTCAGGGATGGGTCTCAGTACTCAAGTCTCAAGCTCCAGTCTGGTCATCTGGTAGCTGTGCTTGCCTGATATGTCCCCCCATTCTGCGCAGTCCTCATATGCAGCGGCAACATCGGTGGTTGTTGCGCATACCCAGCAGCCCACTGTGCCTGTTTCGCACCAACTACAGTATTTGCCACCGCGGGCGTCCGTGGCGGTGGTGTCGCAGCGGCAGTACCTGTCTGAGTCGCCGCAAAAAATGACCCATAAGTACTAGGTATTGGTGCTGCACTTGTGGCCGGTTGCGGCGTGCCTCTTCCAGAAGTAGTACCTCCTGCATTCGGTTGAAAGCTTGAGAACCAGCCTGTGTAGGCATATGGCTGATGACCAGTAGCTTGTATGGCAGCGTATGCTTGTGCGTTATAATATGCGTTCTGGCCTCCTTGAGCTGACTGCTGGTATTGCGAAGAGGGATAATAAGGCGTCGTGGAACCTGGTCGATATGTAGCCGCATAAGCGGCCGTAGTAGGTGTGCGGTATTGACCTTGCTGGGGTGTAGCATACTGATAGTTGAAACCGGAAAATGGCGTGGATGGTGTAACAGTGGCTGCTGGTGCCGCTGGTACTGGTGCCGCTGGTACTATTGTTGCCGATATTGAAGTAGTAGTCCCTGCTCGATATTTGATTGTCGAATCATCACGAAGGGCAACTGCTTGTGTCGCGGGAAGAGTTCCATTCCAGCCGGCAGGGTCCACCAAGGGCAAGGTACGCTGAAGTGAATGAAGGGTTTCTGCGGTGGGCATGATAGTCGAAGGTTCGCAGTCAGAAGCGCGCGGTCGTAGTGATGCTAAAATAATTAAAGAATCCAAGATACTTTGCGCTAAACGAAACGTTAAATAAAAATGAGGTCAGAAAGATCAGAACCTGATGCGGACCTGTTTGCCATTCTTCTGATCCTTCTTCGGCAACACTCGTCCCCCCATCTTCTTTCTGCAGTCGCAAAAGTTGGAGCTCTTCAAGCCGATTCAAAGCCTGCCGGTTTCGCTCTAGAAGCTCTTCCACCAAACTCTGCATTTCCAGACTGTTTAGGGCAGCTTTGACATTCTCCACTTCTTCCGGAGGAAGAATGTCCTTGAGTTCACTGTCCACATCGATCGCGACCGATCCACACTCCTTGATCTCTTCCACCTCGTCCATAGCGTGATCCTCCTGGTCTATTCTCTTAGCATCCAGAAGCAGCTTATTCCGCCTCTCTTCAGCGGCCTTCCTCCTCATTTCTTGGCTATAATAAACTTGGCCAAGCTGATGTCTGCCAATCTCGGCATATTCGAGCTCAAATGTAGGCGCAAAACTTCCCCAGACGCCATAGTCAAGAAAGTTGCCTTTAGTGGCACGTCTCTGCATAGGCATCTTTTGTTTTTGTGATGGTATCACTTTCTTGTGATACGAACCCAGACTTGGCGGTGTTGTACGAGTAAGGGGGTACTGGTAAGGAAATATGGACACCAGCTCTGCATACCCAGTGGGCAGATCCTTCAGCTCCCGACTATCCCCAGAGGACGGGGTCGGTAGAGTCGAATTCAGAGAAGACCAATAGTCACCTTGAGGAAGATGTTGTACAAGGGCATACCTGCGCGGTGGCTGGATAGCAGAGGCAGACGTCACTGGTAACTCATCCTGCAACAGTTCTGGGTCCACTGGGAAAATGGACTCGGAATCCAATGGAAACTGCACGGAACGGGTAGATGCTTCATCCAGGAGGGAGAGGGCAAGATCACAGAACTGAATTTGCCGTGACGCGGGGGAAGAGGGTCGTGCTCGGGACTTGGAGATAGGAAACAGGTTATGTACGGCTGACTATAACACATGTGAGTAGAAACAAAAAATAAGGGACACTGGCTACGCACTCGGAGACGAGACAGGGGATGATGTGGCGAATTCTGTAGCAAGGATCTGAGCGAATATGAAGGATTTGAAGATGACGAAGGGTCGTTTGGAAGAGGAAAGAGGCGGTCGAGCAAGCCCAGTGTATCGGTCCTGCATATTGACTACAATGAGCTCCACGACCTTCTGTGCCGAAAGAAAACGCACATTTCCAAGACATCGAGAATCTTTCCAGCATCCTCTGAGCTAAGAGGCACCTCTCCAACATCTTTGAGCGACGGCGGCGATGGCAAAGGCGTCTGTTCTTTTTCACAATACTCGGTCCGAGATTGTTTGGCCGCTGGCTGGAGGTCGTTTTCCGGCGAATTTGAGCGACGTTTTCGTTTCTTGAGAACAACAGCTGACGACGTGGCAGCTTGTTGGGCGGAAATTACGGCGTCGTCGAGCTTGTCGGTGGTAGCAGAGGATCGAGTAGCACGAGCCATGTACGCGCGCGTCGCGTCTCGATGTTTTTGGATTTCCTAGCTGGTGTGCTAAGGAGAGCCGGTGTCTCAATCTATCACAACTCCGACTATATTCATTCAAACTCCGACACTCTCCCATAACATCGAGCTTGTCTTAGCCCTCGTCGCCCTCGTCGTCCACGATGGCCGCCGCGCTCTTCCGAGGACAGCTGAGGTCGTACCCTGCCAATGGTCACGGCATATTTCTCCCGCAAATTCGGAAGCTTGTCTTCGAGTACTGTGAAAAATGGCCCTCTTCTGCGAATACTCGCACATACGTTCTCAACCACCTCGAATCTCTAGCGCGCGCCAACCCCCATGTAGAGGTCGCGGTCAGGCAGCGCAACTACAAGGAGCCCATCGTTCGCGGGTACTACGGTATGTTATCTTCTTTTTCTGGGATTCTCTCCGTGATCATACTTGTAGTCAACAATCGCGACAAAGTCATCCCGCTCAATGGCTTCGAAGTCACCGGTATCGAAAAAAAAGTGGAGCTTCTCCTCGATTCATCGGGTGCCAAGATCAGAGCCCTAAAAAAACCGGTGGAAAGCTCGACGGAAGCTGCCAGGGGCATCTGGAGTGGACTTCATGCCGAACGTCCCAGACTGTAATGGTGCGGATTCTGTAGGCATTTACCTCACAGTGCATCGCTGCATCTACGGCTGAGAATATTCCTGGTCGTCGTCCTTTTTTTCCCCGCGGTATATTACTCTCAAAGTACACATGATATAGACACCTTATACACCCTTTACTCCTTTTTGGCATCGTGTTCGACATGCGTCTGATCCATCTAATCGCCTCGCCCTTTACTCCGTGCGCAAGGTTCTATTACCCTTGCACACGTGTAAATCGCAAGGTTTAGGTATGTCTACTTAAATATCGGCCTTTTGTCCGTCTCTTCAGCATTGCTGTCCCACCCGTTTGTGAGCCAACTTCCCTCATTCACTGTTTGTTTTTCTCTGCCCTCTTTCTTTCGCTCGTGTCACCGAACATTGCGTTCATGTTCAAGGTACGGATATCCATCCCTGTCGTCGTTGTGTCCGACTGACCCATCCCTTTTAATAGGACAACAACTCGCGAAGCTCCATTACCAGTGACGAAATTAGATGGCTTGCTGCTTGTTCTACTTTTACCCAGGATGCTTTACCCACTCCTACCTCCCCAATCCCTATCGTAAGGATACATCTTTGACTTCTTTCCATTACTAAACATGCATCAATACAGCCATGCAAGCAGTCCCGTTCACCGCCACTGACGGCCGTTGGCATCAACGATTCCCTTACTCTGCTAAGAGCAAAGGGGATGCCGCGTCGCAATTATCAGAGATCGACCAAGTGCAGCAGAGCGAAAGCGATCCCGAAACTCGACGAAGATGCTTATCAAGCAGCAGATCCAGACTGTTCTAGTCTCGAATATGCAGTTGTAAGTTTGCAATCCATCAAAATGCACAATTTGACATATCTGTGGACAGACGCCACCAATTCTCTCCACATCTTTTGCGGATGTCTCTTCATCTTCTCCATTCCACAGGGCCGGTTCTCCCGCGTCTTCGCGAGCGAAGGTGCCAAGAAACGGACGTACGACTCACGCTCTTCTCCTTGCTAACAGACCATTGGAAGTTGACTTATTTCCAAATGTCATTTCAACACCTCCATGGAGGCAGGCATCGAAACATCGAGAATGGATATACCGTAGCCCAAAGTCTTCATCTGATTCTCCGAAATTTCAATCGCGTGTTAACGTTAACCCTCGACCGCATTCGCCTCTTCCGTCTCCTACATCCGGAGGTCCCGGGCCTTGTCTAGAACATAGGCTCCCTACCCGCTGTCATTCAAATTATCGAGCTTCGCACAGGGACGTCAGATCTTCGCCTCCTTCCCCGCCTTCCTCTTTCTGGTCTTCTCACCACTCACGTTCTCTTATATCTGAGGACGACGCGCTTTTGACCGGCGACAACGACTACCCCCAGTTGGACAATTTTGACTCCCGTCCATCATCTCCGCTTTCGTCCAAGCTGTCCTCTGGGTCTCATTACACTTCTGCAACAGAGCCATTGCAAAGCCGGTCAGCGTCCTCGTCAACGATATCTACATCTTCCTCGCGCCCACATACGCCTGTAACTCCCTCGTATTTATATTCAGCCTCACCCGTGGATATGATGCAAAACCCATACCCCCCGAGATCCATCCTGACGACGAGTTCATCCTCGACGTCCACCGATAAGTCGTCGTCGTCAGTCATAGTCTCCCGACCGCAGGGTCGAAAACGGAGCGGAAGTAGCAACAAATCGGTCAAGTTTGTGGACATGCCCACTGTTCACTATGCTAGCATCTGTCATTCCGAGTTAAATTGGGATTGGGCGACACCGGACGAGAACAGTGATGCGGATGAGACAGAATCGGAAACGGAGGAAGGAGGAGCATACTCACCTATGCTAGGGAGGATTCTTGGGTTTGATCGGGACGAGGATGATACTGGCGCAGAGCATGAGTCTGTAACAGATCATGGGTGCCCTGAGGGAAGGAAAGACGAGACAGGGTCTCTTAAACGGCTGGTTAGTCTGAAGCGCAATTTATCATCGGCGTCTTCACGGTCCATCAAAGCCCGTCCCTCGATTTCTGGCCCATTTGTGCTAGGATCGCCACCTTCGGTGTCAACGATCCCTTCGCCGCCCGCGACATTAACTAGGGCTGCATCGATTTCTCACTTGCGAACCGCCCCTTCGTATGAAAGCTTCCGGAGTGCCAGGAGCAGCGGCGGGAAGAGTGCCCTCAGCGTTAAGAGTCTGAGAAGTATATCAGGCACCATAAAAAGCAGTGCGCGAGAGTTTCGCAATTGGTTCAAAGGCAGGAGAATGGCGGTTGTTTCGTAGCCTATACTTTTTACTATGGGTCGGCGGATTTTGGGGCTATTATTTTATTTTTATGATTGTTAGAAAGTATGAATGTACGACTTATTATCAGTCATTGACGCGCTTGCTGTGCGTTTCCTCTTGCTTGATGACAGGGACCTGTGTTTATGACGGCTCTGCATTACATATTATGGAGGAAATGGGATAGATGCTTGTCTAACTGATACGTATGGAGGGAGGGCAAATGGTACAAAGGAAATTAATCCCCACTCAGTCATCATCGACATCGAGGTCACCCTCGACCCCAACACCTTCTCCCCTGTCGTCAAACTGTATCTCAGTATCGACGTCGCCTTCAGCATCCCAAAACGACGTGTCCTCCTCATTTGCGGGCCCAAGCTCCTCATGGACAGTAGATGGATATGAATTCATTTCCGTCGTCGTGTTCGCCGTAGGGGATATTGAAGATTGAACGTTCGCAAGGATTTCTTCCATGGATTCTCCTAGCCGATCTTCGAGCTCTTCTACAATCTTTGAGGAGACGGATTCAATATGGAAGCATTGCAGAGGCTCTTGTATACATACCACATAGAGTTCCACAGGTAAAGTCGGCACGAGATTCACCACCTGTAATTTCTCTGCCTTTGTCAAGGCGTACTTATCGAGGTCTTTTACCAGCTGCGTGATGCCGTGCTCCGACTGGGACTTCATGGGTTGATATTCTGCAGACAGGTATTGGATCGCCTGGAAGATACAGTTAGAGCTACCGCAGGGAAAGAAAAACAGCCCAAGGCGCACCTCAACCTCAATTGTCCGCAGGTTGTGAATGACTTCAACATTGCTTGGGTGTTTCTCCCCAGGTACGATCGAAGAAATAACACCGGCGGCTTCTTCCTCTTTTTTGATTCGCAAGGCGGTTTTCGTGCGAGCGAGGTGGTCACTCTCGAGTTCTCGTAATAAAGATAGGACTTCAAAGTTTGATAACAGAGCCGACCGCGCGTTTACCACCTAACTTGAGTGCTGTGAGTAATCCTTTCGAAGAACTTTATCATACCTCCATGAAGAAATGAAAGGGCGACAGTGATCGTAGTTGGCCAGTGGACCACTTGCAGTACGCCGCGCTGCGTGACTTATGTGACTCGTACCCTCAAACCTCACCCGCCGCAACCTCAGTGCCCAGACCTCAGCTGAAGAAAGTGTATGATCATTGGGGTGCAACGCCAAGGCACGGATCATATATAACCTTATACACATGTAACAGTAACCAACAATGACAGGAACTAAGTAATGCAAAGTTGTCTGAATGGAGGAATAAAAGCACTGTAAATGAAACCAAGCTTAATGAACGGAACAGATTCAATGTGTTTAACGAGAGGATGCGTACATAATGATGCATAAGTACTGAGAAAGAACAGTCTGAATGAATAAGTTAGAGGTGTCAGGAGACAAATGGATTATGCAATGTTATCTCCCTGCAAGGCTGGCGTTCTTATGGACCCGAATGGCACTTTTCTCTAGTCGCGAAGATGGAGAAGAGACCATCTCCGATAGAGGCATGGGCAGAGGGTCAACGTAGAACGGTACATCTGAACCATAATACTCCGGATCCTCATTCGAAGGCACAGTACGCCGGCTGGGATAGAGATAATCATATTGGCCGGACGAAAGGTCCAGAGAGGCCCGATTATATTCAAAAGGGTCGTTGCCTTCTAGACGACCGAGCCTGACACGAGGCCGTCGATAGATAGTGGCATCGTCGTCGGCATAAATGGATGTCTGAGTGACAGGAACGAGGTCGGACAGTCGCAGCGAAGAGGGCTCAGTGACTGGCTGTGCCGTCAACCGACGTTCGTGTGTTCGAAGGCGTTGATGGAAGCGATTACGCTCGATCTCCTCTTCCTCATCATAAGGAATCTCGTTGCCATCCGCATCAAGGCGCGCTTGGAGATAGATTTAGTAGTTTGATCGAGACAGAAAGGTTAGTAGCTCACCCCAATGACGCCGATGAGCTGTAGGTTCTGGAGGAGGAGACGTCGTTACCCTTGGACCAGTAATTGTACCATCCCTAGCTCGGCGAGCATGAATCCGACTCTGTGCCGATTGATCCTGCAGGAGCCGATCTCTCGTGGGCATCAACCAGGCCATGGCGTCATCCGACCAATCAACTTGTACATTGTGTACATGTTCTTGTCCTTCTGAGTTGAGTCGTCGACTAATGTAGTAACCTCTTCTCTCCTGGTCCTCAGCCGTACTCCCATCTCGATCCAATGCGCTGCGAGACTGGAAGTTAGGATCCGATGGTTGAACATAACTTAAGGGCTCGTCGAATAGAAGGGGAGGATGCGAGAGAATGGAGGATGTCGGAGTCGGCAAGTTTTGGATGGAGAAGTTTGATAACAACGATAATCTGTCTGAGGAGGGAGACACTGGCGACTGCATAGATGTTGGTCGGGAATATCTAAACCAGCGAGAGCCATAAGAGGTTCTCGGGGTAGGATTGGATGTATTCTGGCTTCCGTTTCTGGGCGCGTTAGGCGTATCCAAGCTCCGTGTAGGTCGGTCAGCATTTGTACGACGGATATTTTCGAGTAGCAAGTCTACTCTGGCCGGTACACCCGGATCAGAACGACGTTGGCGCACAATTGAACGTAAATGTTCAAAATCACGCTCTGCAGAAAGAGGCAACGTCAAGAGCTCGTCGGACCCTGACATCGCAATGGGCGAATCGGCATAGTTGTTTGAGCCTGCAGCTTCGAGAGCTGCAACACGGCGACCAGTGGTTGTACTAGGGTCGTCACTGAGTTCTCGACGCCGTAGAAGGCCTGATTCAAGCAATGATCTTCGTGGCAAACGAGGGGGGCTGATAGGCGAATTCAGGATGAGTGGAGGAGGCGCTGGCGCCGGAGGCAGGGTTGTGCTTTCAGAAATGGAACCCAGTGGCGCGAGTGGAAGACGACTATAGCGGGAAGGGACGTCCGACATATCATTTTCACGAACAAAATCGAGATAGAGACTTGAGCGCGCTGAGTCAGATTGGCGCTCAAGGCCCCCTCCTTCCATCGCAGGCAAGGCGCCCCGGAGTCTGTCTACTTCAAAGGGCTCGTCTGAGGATTCACCCGAATCATCAAACATGGAACCTGTAAGCATGATAGCGTCGTGTCTGGGCCTCAGTTCAGAGTCGCCTTCAACCCGGTTCTCCCAATCGCGAGTTGGAATGGCGTCCGACAGCTCTAGCAAGCTTCGCCTGACTTGTCGGATTCGACGATATGCTGCTTGGAGTGCAGTAGATGCGTGCTGAAGGTTCGACTGTGTTTGATAATGATCTGGCGCCCTAGACGTAGTGGATAAAAGCTGCGCCACTAGTTCTGGTTCGACGTTGGACTGTGTCGCCGAGGACGCTGGTGAGGGGTATGTGTTTGCACTCATCTCTCTAATACCCGGAGACGACCATCAGCCGACGAGAAAAAAAGAAAAAAAGGATGACAGAAGGATTGGACGTACCCTGTGCACACCGGACTCGTACTCTCCGGAAACGCTCGCAACTCCCTGGCAACCCTAGACGACCTTACAGCGCCTGGATATGACTACAGCAGAGATATCTGCCGAGAACGTCCTGGTCTATCTGAAAGTACAATGAGTGGAGAGGCAAAGAGAAAGGCAACCTGAGAAAGCAATCAAAACCGTAACTAGCCGGCGGAGATCTCCAAGTCCGAGGTCCGCTTCATTGGACCCGAAGTGGCTGTCCAGGAAGCAGGGACCATTATTAATATTCAGGACGGTAGTTAGTATTCAACGGGACGTCGAAGTACAATGGCAGCTATAAATTATATTCGCTATCTTAGGTATATTTTGTCGACAGAGAGAAAGGAGTCTGTGGGTATAACGGATACAGGTGCAATCAGAAATTGTAATAGAACCCCCACGGGCCGCATATGGACTCTGGAGTGTTTTCCAATTACTTGTGGGCACTCAGACGCGTCGACGGCCAGCTACGGGACTCACCCCACCTCAGAGGCCCCCAGAACGCTATGCCAGAACTCCCAGGTAAGTAGCAGGTTGTCTCACACACCTAGGCCTGTAATATATCTTCGGTCATAATTAGAAGTAGAAAGAGCAGCCAAGCTCATCAGGACCGTTGGTCTAGACAAGAAAATAGTCCGGGTCGAGTCATTTGAAGATGCCATCGTCTACTCTGGCACAACTCACACCGAATTTGTGAGCTCCAGAAGCTACTAGTCACCGTTCGACTGATAAGTATTTGAAATAATACCCAGGCCCATGAATTAACGGGAAGGATGATTAGCGATGTAGGACGTTATGGTGCATTTCAGATCTCTCTCTCCTCAGCAATGTGCGACACTTAGCAGTATATCTACTAGGAAAGGTTTTCTATCTGGAATTGAGTGGTGGTGGTCGAATGCCCGTCATGCACTTTGGCATGACAGGAATGCTGCAGGCGAGTCAAGGCTTTGTGCACCTGTGAACTTGAAAGTATTTACTAATTTTGGCACATTTGCAAGGTCAAAGGACAATTGGCAACGTACTACAAAGAGACACCCAGGACGGCATCGACGGACTGGCCTCCCCGTTTTGTCAAGGTGCGAAAAACTTCGTTATATTACCGGCCACAAAGCCTTTCTCATCACTTGCATAGTTCATACTGCACCTAGAAGCTACGTCCGACGCTGGTGCGACAGATACTATAGAGCTAGCTTTCCTAGATGCTCGCAGGCTAGGCCGAATACGTTTATGTTCCTCACCAACAAAAGAACCGCCAATCTCTGAGTTGGGATTCGATCCCATTCTATCAATGCCATCCCTGGAAGAGTTCCTGACGCTTGTTGTGAAACGATCTTGCCCAATCAAAACGCTGCTTCTGGACCAATCCTTTAGTGCAGGTGTTGGTAACTGGGTTGCTGGTAGGCACGCAGCTGCGCCAGTTATACGCGAATGATGCATCTTTATCTAGACGAGATACTTTATCACGCTCACGTTCACCCAGAGCAGAGGTGCAATACGTTGACGGAGGAGCAAGTGATGAGACTTCGTGAAAAGATGGTTTATGTTTGTGAAACAGCAGTCGAAGCGAACGCAGATGACGCAAAGTTTCCTGACAATTGGCTTTTTAAACATCGTTGGGTTGGCCGAAATCCATGCATCGCCAGGAGCCGATACTAACAGTTACTTTGTATCGCAGGGTAAGGGGAAAAAAACTGCCCATAATATGGTACTGGTACGCCTAGTACAAATCGTGTGTTACGATCATGCTCACTAGTTCCAAATAGCCATCTGGTGAACCTGCCACAATCAAATGGATAACGGTAGGTGGACGCACTTCCGCGTTCGTATTTGAACTTCAGACTACTCCTCCTGGGTCCGTGAGGTCAAGTAGGAAGAGAGCTCAAAGGCGAGAAGAGGTATAAGTATATCATCCTGTCAGTTATACATCCCTTCTTACATCTATACGAAAAACGAAGGCGAACGACAGCGACTTGCCCCCTTTAACGGAATCTGAGTCTGAAGAGCCTCCTTCCAAACGTTTGGTATGTTATGGATGTCGTAAGGGGGAAAGGCGTTTCTAACAGAATAATTTTAGACCCAAGCTCGCAGCCAAAAATCTGAAAAATCTTCACCACGCAAAGGGAATCTTTCGAGAGCATCGAAGAAGCGCTAGAAATAGCCAAAGTAGATATGCACATAACTATTCACTGTCTGACTCCTCCTCGCTGTATTCCTCTGCCTCATCATCGATGAATCCATTAGCTATGGGGGCGTCATCGTCACCATCCTCGTCTTCATCCTCATCCTCATCGTCCTCACTATCTTCAGCTTCCTCCTCCTCGCCCGATTCATCACTACTACCCCCCAACTCCACATCCTCGATGCTACCGGCGTCGTCACCACTGTCGACTTCGACTTCTACATCCATCTCCTCTTCTTCATCTTCGCTTTCACCTTCAACATATCTTTTAACATTCTTGTCCTTGACTGCTTTCTTCTTAGGGACAAGAGGTGCAGGCGCTGCAGATGAACGCATCTCGATCTGAGATAGGACCATGTCTAGTCGTCCGCTTAGGGACAATAGGCTCTCTTGTAGTGCTATCCGAGCAGTGAGTGTAGCATGAAGACCAGAAAGCCGGGCCACAAGGTCAGGCATCTGAAACAGTAGGTCAGGGCGAATACCATTTGAGCAATTCAGTTGAGATAACCTACGGTCATCAAGTGTCCGCTATGTACGGTCAGCACAGTTTTCACCCAGGCAATCAGAGTTGTACCACGTTGGGAGCTCGCGCCACCTCCACCACCCTTCATGTTGTTCGCTCTTGCACCCCTCCCCAATCGCTCCATGCAGGCCGTCAACAACGGAACAGCTAACTGAGGTGGCAAAGCCTTCACTGTATTGCGTATCAAAACAGGATCAGAATGTGCCAAACATGTCTCCATAAGTCTTGAATCTGACGAGTGTAAAGCTTGGAGTAACGTCCGCGTTAAGGAAGCAGCTGGGACAACGGATATATCATTTTGTACCTTTTTCCCTGAGGGTTTACGGCGCTTGGAAGAAGAGGCTTCTTCATCGTCACTACCCTCAGGTTGGATATTAGCACCAGAGAGCGCCGTTAATCGTTGACCGAGACTGAGCTCAGCAAGATCTACATCCAGTTCGCCTTCGGGATGTTCGATGGCCAAGTCATCCAAGTCTGGATCATGCCCGATTACAATCCCAGAGCCGACCGCCATTGAAGACGACTCATTATATCGCCTGCTTGGCTCCATCTATGAGGCATGGAGATCAGGAGATATAATCCAATAATACAACAATTGCTAACCATAGTTATTTCAGTGACAAGGCTAGCGGAGACGTCGCCAATTGAAACATCCTTGATAAATGCACCCGACTCATCCAAATATGACTGCATGTAAAGTGTGAATCGTCAAGGACGGATAGAAAAAAAATTGGAGACATACGACAAGGTCAAATACAGGTCGCACACCTGCAACAACTCTTGCTATGCGGATTTGACCAGGATGGCCTTGAACAAATGATGCTGCCAAAAGCTGAGCACGGGAAGTATTTTTCGCGGAGGGTACTGCGAGTGTGGAGCGAGGTAGTAGTGTTGGCACTTTGTGAGAAGAGGTGGTAGGCGGCGACAATTCTGCGGGGATGGGGTACACAGATATTTTCCCAGACGCAGCAAGTGTCAAGAGGACCTGACTGGGGGAAGTGCTAGCGTGAAGCAGAGAAATGGCTCTGGCGTCGGAGTCGAGTTGTATTGAAGCAGCAAGCTTCCCCTCCGTTGCATCCCCTGCGGGTACGGCCCATAACGATACTACTCTGTCCGCGTCTGCCATAGATATGAAATGGTTAGATTGCGTCTGTGAAGCATCCCATTGTACGGCTTTGACGATTGAAGCATGCCCTGAGAAGGATGCCAGCTGATTCAGCTTTTGTGAGTTGGGGTTATCAAAAGATAACAATCGAAGGGAGTGATTTGCAACGAGGATGTGGCGGTCATCTTCCTCACTGGACGGTCGAAGAGCCATGGCTGAATAGGGCACTCGGTGATCAGATTTCCATGAACCGAGCACACTGTTAGTTTGCATATCCCACTTCCGTACAAAGCCGTCGGCACTCGACGTCCATATGTTAGAAGTATTATCCGCATTTTTGACGACAATTGCTGATAATATGGCAACTGTACTTTGAGAATCGGAGAGGGCTCGTATAACCCGGCCGTGGGTGGGAGAGAATAGAACCAAGGTACCGTCAGAGAGACCCAGGATAACCACTTCCACCGTCTTAATCTGTGTCGCAGCTATGCCTTTCTTCCGCTTCTTTTTGCTGGGTGGTTGGTCGGCGCCGTTTGGCTTGTCTGTGTCGGGCAATTGCAGCTGGGCCCATTCTAGTGCGGTAGCCCTGGTAGCCTCAAAAAGATGCTCTGCAACGGACTGGCTTGTAGCAGTATCATAAACGCGTAAACGATGCTTGTCAACAGCCAGGGAGAGATAGGCGAAAAGATTGCCGTTGGGAGAGAAAGCAGGAAGGGCAGCAGTGGTGGAAGCATCCTGCACCGCAGGTTGAGAAATGGCAGAGTTGGCGGTTGGACGACCCCGGGGCGGTTTCGACTTGGTCTTTTTCGATTTTTCTGAAGACGCCATGCAGAAGTTGTCGAGCTGAGAATTTTTTTTGGCGTTGCCCACGTGCTCCAGGCATCCTGATTTGGATGACCGGATTCGAAGGGATGAGCGTCGAGGTCCATCTGGCAGAGCTCTCTCTGTTACCACCACCACCATCACTCTCCTCTCTCTGTACTTATAGCACACCTCGCTCTTCAGGCTTCAAGCTTTGTATTTCTCCTCTCTATTCTGCAGTGATTTCGCTAGGCCACTTCCTATGAATTATATTCAGGTGTGATCACAGCTTCACTGCCCACTGTGCTCTGACACTTAAGCTCCTTCGTACAGCTTGAGAAACTAGGCATGTAATGCCCGCATATTACTTTACTTTGCTGCTGATACATACCACAGGAGAAGGCACTTACGCCACAGTATACAAGGTATGACTCCGCTCTGCCTATTCGTCCCGTATATTACAACTTTGCTTAGGGTCGATCGAGAACCACCAATGAGATTGTAGCACTCAAGGAAATCCATCTCGATGCTGAAGAAGGAACTCCATCGACCGCCATCCGAGAGATCTCGCTCATGAAGGAGCTCAAGCATGTCAACATCGTTCGCCTCCATGACGTTATACACACCGAGACGAAACTCGTCCTCATTTTCGAGTACTGCGAACAGGATTTGAAGAAGTACATGGACAAGAATGGTGATCGTGGCGCGCTTGACCCCAACACCGTCCGGAGTTTCATGTATCAGCTTTTGAAGGGGACCGCGTTTTGTCATGAGAACCAGGTCCTTCATCGTGATCTCAAGCCGCAAAATCTCTTGATCAATCGAAAAGGGGAACTGAAGCTTGGTGATTTTGGATTGGCACGGGCGTTTGGTGTTCCTGTGAATACGTTTTCAAACGAAGTGTGTCGTCTTTGACTCCCTCAACGCATCGCTAAAGTTTTCAGGTTGTCACTCTCTGGTACAGAGCTCCAGATGTCCTTCTCGGCTCACGGACATATAGTACTTCCATCGATGTGTGGTCTTGCGGTTGCATCTTTGCCGAAATGATATCTGGCGTCCCTTTGTTTCGAGGTAGAGACAACCAAGATCAATTGTTGCATATCATGCGGGTTATTGGCACACCATCAGAGCAGCAGATTAAGACCATATTTAAAGACGCAGTACGTCACGTACTGTGGGTGCGGTGTCCTTGCTGATGCATCCTCAGCCCGATATCGCCAATAAACAATTTCCTCGGTATCCGAAGATGAATTTACAGCAGGTTATTCCCAAGGCATCGCCTCATGGTATGACGCTTCACCGTCAGGCTTTATTATGTTATTGACGTGTAACATCTAGCCCTCGACCTCCTCGAGCGTCTGCTGAAATTCGATCCATCTGAGCGCATATCAGCAGCGGAGGCGCTTTCTCACCCCTACTTTACGTCGACAGCAACGGCTTCTCCCTTCCCCATGGGTGCTCCTCCCGGCTCGATGCCACCCCCCTCATTCAATTTCCCTCATCCTCATGGTCTCGCACCTCCCCAGCACCAACAGCAGCAGATGCAGCAACAACAGATCTCTGCCCAGGCATACCAGCGGCAGGCGCAGAACATCCCCATCTTTGGTCAGCACAGTGCAACGGCAATACCCGTCCATGCACAACAACAGGCACAGCATGCACAGAACCAAGTTCCCTTGGCGCAAGGCGGGTTTGGTACAATGCAGTATCCTGCCCAGTATGGCGGCCATGGGCGGTGATGATAATACCTCTTCTGAACGGAACTTGTACGCGTGTATGATAAAATGGATTGAGACTGTACATGCACGACAATGTATTGTATTATCGATTACGTTCTTAAATTTTCCTCGGCCGTCTTTCCAAGAGCGAGATTAACAGTTGCATGGTGTGCGATAGCTACGTGTACAGACAGGTATGCAAGATGAATGCGTGTGTTCAAAGCAAATGAGGATATATAGTACTATATGACGAAATAAATATTTCCCGCCTTCTATGTCACTGGTAGTGATGGCCCAAACATCGATAATAAGGATATCAGATCCGCTGTAGAAAGCATTGAGTTATACATCAAGGACAATTAAGATAACCTACACTTCCTCAACGGTTTACTAAAGAAAGCGTTCATGCCTGCACTCAAACACAGCTGCTTCGTTGATTCCTGGCAATCGGCGCTCAACGCCACAACTGAGGTATTGATTAAGACAGAGCGACGGCCGTGATGAAAGGGAGTATATCTTACTTGGTAGCATAACTTGGCACTTCCGCTTGTTCTCCAGCATCCGTATCCGCTTGGCAGCCTCCACGCCGTCACATATGGGCATATCTGAAAGAGAAAGGTTAATACGGCAAGGACGTAAACAACACCACTTACGATGATCAAAGAGGGCTACTGTGAAATGTCCAGGATCCCGTGATTCCCATTCTGTGAAAAGCTCGTTCCAGAAGATCAGGGAAAGAAGAAATTTGGTTCTGACCTGAAATGGCTTCGTTTCCATTAGACGTTGCCGTTACGTTCAGTTGATATCGTTGAAGCTGCTTGACGAGAAGCTGCTGTGCGATAGGATTGTCTAAACGGGCTTCAGATGACGTATCGATCTCTAAAGAATATCCACTCACCTTCCGCGATGAGGACATTGCCATATAGAGTACGTTGTGCCGCGGCGACATTCTGCACAGCTTTAGACACCTCGGTGGACGAGACACTTGGGATGGCATTGGGAAGGTTCTTCAAGCCAGCAAGCGTCTGCAAGAGTCTGGCCTGGCGGGGGGGCTTTGTCATCTTAACAACACCTGGCGTGCTGGTTCCAAAGATTGACTGTCGAGATAGATTTGTCGTAGGAGTGTATAGGTGAATGATTTTCGTGTCTTGCAGGGCACTGACATGAAGTGAACGCAGAAATTGAGCAAGATCATTAGCATGCTCGTCAGATTGATCATCCAGAATGACGAAATCAAGCGGTGCATGGAGGTTGCTGAAGTTGCGAAGAAACATTTCCGCATCTTGCAGGCTTGAGATAGGCGTGACGGTAAAGCCAGTAAAGAAAGTGTTCAGCAAAGCTAATGTAACACTGGACCCCGAGATAACAAGAATCTGAGGCTGCTGCAAACTCGCTCTGAGGTTTTGGATGTCCAGTAAAGACTAGACGATGCCATGAGATGTAAAGAACATTCAAAGGAAAATAAATCTGACCCGGTTTGACTCCTCCGAATGGAAGATTTTGACGGGGATTGTGAACCAGAACATTGAACCTGCATGCAATTCTGACTGGACCCCAATTGCACCATTCATAAGTTTAACCAGTTGCCGTGAAATGGACAGGCCTAGGCCAGTTCCACCAAAACGTCGAGTCGACGAGTTGTCGGCCTGCTGAAAAGGTACAAACAGTAGTTCAACGTCGCTTGGTGACAGTCCTATACCACTATCCCTGTATCAATGTCAGTAGAGAAACGGTACAAGCAGAACAGCATCCTTACTGGATTACAAACTTGATATTTACTTCATCAGAAGAGGACACGGACGCAGGGTTCGCAACAGAGCAGGATACTTGGACGTAACCCTTTTCTGTGAACTTGACTGCGTTGCCAATTAGGTTCATGAGGACTGAAAAGAATATTGAGTACATGATCGTAGCCAGTAAGCAAGCACTGTTCATTACCTTGGCGGATGCGGGCGTCGTCAGCATAAACCCCTGAATATGTTAACTGATGAGCTACTGAACCGTTGATTAGGCTTACATGGGGGTACGTCAGGCTCAATATTGAAAGAGAGATCCAGTTTTTTTGCTGCCACGGGAAGTAACAGTTCCATGCAATCCTATAACAATAGGGAGCGAGGTTACACCATGATACAACGTTGACTTACTGCTATAATGTTCTACACATCCTGAGTTAGTCCCCAGATGATGAACTGACAAGAACGAAGCTGACCTCCACCAAAAAGCCGCATGGTTCAAGCTTCAGCGCTGATAGTAGAATCTAGTATCAATGAGTGTCCGCAGAGTGGATTAAGCAGCTGACCCGAGGCTTCTAGTTTGCTATAGTCGAGAATAGAATCGATGATCTACGGCAAATCAAGCTCGCTGCTCGACCACATGGAAGAAGCGTACCTTCAACAGTAGTTCGCAAGATTGTTTTGCCGTTTGGACTAATAACACATGCATAAGTTGTCTTGAAGAGTATCAGTGCGGGTTCCGGTCCGTACCAATTTCGCTTTGGCCAGGATTCAGCTCAGTTCCGCTCAGTAGATCAAGAAGACCGTAAAAAGAACTAAATAAAACCAATGAGTTGTCAATAGCGGAGGCCCAGAAAAATCTACCAGACCTAAACGGGGTTCGTAACTCATGGCTCATTGACGCCAAAAAGTTGCTCTTAATCTGGGCATCAAAGTTAGCAGTAGACCAAGCTTAATGATTGAACGGAAGTACTTTAGTGGCCTTAAGAGCGTCTTCTCGACTCTTACGGGCAGTTTCCAGGGCATCTCGTTGAGCGGCAATCATTTTCAGATTCTCTCTGGTGCTTGCTTGAACAGAACGAAATAGAAGCGCATTAGATATACTGATGCTCGCTTGTTGACATAGAAGCGTCAACATTATCACAATATTCTGTGAAAACGAATACTTGGAGGACACATATACTGTGCCGAATGTTTGGCCACGATTGCTGAAGATGGGTAAACATATGACCGATCGATAGACTGTCTGACGGGCCTCAGCTGCGAACCGAGAGTCAGACGCAGCATCGTCGAACAGAAGTCGCTCCTTCGAGTTTATGGCTGTCATAGGTATTAGTTTTAATGGAAATGCTTTGTTATATCATGACGTACTGTGTTGAATTATGGCTTTTTGTAAGGGATTCGCAAGACTTCTGACTGACCGTGGGTGTCTGTGACGGGTTAAGGTAGGTGGCGGGAAACTACTGTAGAACGTACTCGTATACTTGGCACTGTTCGGGTGGTGTCATGCTCGTTGCTACAGTATAGTCTCCGTCTTCTCGCGTAATGACCACTAAAAGATATCAGTAGACCCTCAAAAGGTCAGATACTTTGCCTACCGCAAGTGTTTTGAGAACCAGACGTTTCTTCAATATGATAAGTCAATAAATTGTCGCATTCTCTTTTCAAGTACATACCGGTCGCAATCTCTGTCAACCTTTGTAACGCTGTAGATGCGTCAGACTACTCTACAATGAGCAACAAGAGCGATCAAACCTGAAGATAAGTTGATGTCACTCGAGATGTCCTTACTCCATTTCAAGATGGACGCAAGATCAGAGGCACTCAGTGTTGATTCCTGCTCATCACTCATAGCAGTCTTCGTCTGACCATACGGGAAATTCGGATCGTCCACGGTGGCGCTCTCGGTTTGGACAGCAACGTCGGTCATGAATATAGGTCGCTTTAGTGGATACTGAGGCCGGCTTCCCACCACAGTATTGAGATAGTTCCTAGTGTAAACTGTTGGACAGATATTGCGAGAGTTAAGGCAAAGATATTGCTTACACGATGCCTTGAGCTCCCCATTGAGAATGTCGGGATATGCCGCGGCGTTGTAATTCGCTTCCCAGCCCTTCGACGCCGGTGCGCACGAAATGACACCCTTGCTAAATCAAGGTGAGGGGAGCAGTAAAGCAAGAAGAAAAAAACAAACAAGATAAAGACCCCATCCTTCTTCCAAAAGCCAGTCATGATTCACCGCTAACCTTAAGACAATAAGTATGGCGTGTTTAAACCGAAATCGAGACATACTTAACGGCAGTGTCGTATTGCTTGTTAGCACTTGGTTTGTTCAACAGTGAAGACAACTCGGCGTCCTGGACAAAAAATCTATTAGGCACCGCCATGGCAAAGAAATGATGTTGGAAGTACCACGAGAGCTACCCATGTGCTGGTGTTCACTGGACTCGGAGACAACCACCTGGTGAAAAATAGAATAAAACAAGGATGACGAACAGTAGATGCGGAGTGATGTACTTTTTGATAAACCTCTGATTGGATTCAATCTGTTTTAAGTAGCGGATGCGTGTTTCCTCAGTAACGCTACGCTTCCTCATGCTAGATATCATGGCGAGACTGTGGAAAAACAGCCCGTATCGGACGTGTCTGTGACTGAAACCATCTAAGCCAAGGCAAACTTAAGAACCGGGAGGCATACTGACTTTGGATGCCTATCTCTGGTATCGTATAAAGAGAAACCGAGCTCCGCAGCTTCGTCAAAAAATCCCAGACAGTAGAAGCCAACGATCTGTTATTGTTGTCTCAATGTCCATAAACGTGGGAAGTACGATGTGAATCACCTTAAAGGAATTATACCTTCAATAGGAAGAAGATGGGAATCAATGATGACTAATTGTACTTTGGTTGACAATCTCACCAACTAAACGCAAGAGCCGGATTTCCTGACTGCTCTCGGAGCTGAGTCAGGTACTCGGTCTCATTGAATGCATCTGTATCAAATGCCGTATCTGCAGAACGTGCATAGGTGTAACCCCCTAGAGCACGAATGACATTGAGACAGCCTAAAAAATTGAGACCTGGCTATTACTTTGGATGAATAGAGTGCGCGCACTTTGTGCTAATGCAATCATATCAGCTCCGCTGGCTGCCTGTTTAACTTCGTTGACACACTAAAATACTTTCTGTTAGTGATGAATACCATACAAACAGTCGCTAAGACATACATCCTCCGCGGCAGTAACTAACTCGTTTACTGAAGACGCTTGAGCTGCCTGTTTTACAGACTTGATAGAGAACACTCACTGTGTTCGCAAACAAAAAGCCGTGTTATGATCGCATGGACTCGCGCAAACGCGGTATAGACCCTGGACCAAACCATCAAGTTCGAGAACAGGAATTAAAGACCGATAAATCGCACCGGTCTCCTGCACTATTGCCGTACTGGATTGCTTCTTCCAGACGGGGAATCATCGTGCTGATGTGCATACTGTCATATCCGGATACCATGCTGCAATAGAGCACCTGCGCACGACTGCAGAAAGGGTTGAAACCTACATCCAGCTAAGGAGAAACGACAAACCATTTTTCACTGCTGGAGCCATGTCGTTCTGCTATGCGTAATGCTAGTCTAGCAAGATCAGCAGAAAATCGATACAACTCTCGCTGCTCTGCGGCACCTACAATGCTTAAGGAGACATAAGGGTATAACACAGCAACAACGCACCTCCAAGGGCCCAGAAGAAGCCTAGAGCAGTGCCCGGAGCCATTCCATTCCTGACGGCTACGTTTATCATCAACCTTTTAGACAAATCTGGACTACTGACCGTAAGGCTTGTTGGATAGTCTGGAAACAAGAGTTATATCTCATAAGGGTTGAGAGATCCGTCCACCGTACTTACAGTCAATCCGATGACATCTGAAAAAGCAGGAGATGTACTCCAATACGCATTGGTACCAGCATCATTTAACAGCTCGACGGCTAATAGATGTCTTGGGTCTGTGGTGCGCGGAATAGAGAGGATCTCATCAAATCCAACAGCTAGAATCTCATTCTTTACTTCTTCGAACATTCTATCCGCCTTTCTCCTGGTCGGCGCAGGATCAATTTCCACACCTAAAATTTTCAACGCGAGTAGATTGTCACGTAAGGCATCCGTAAAATTTCCTCGCATCCAATGATTGCGAGACCTGAGCCGCAGGAGATATGCTGTTTGCTCTGGCCGTTGAGCATGCAGCATACAATCTTGGACCAACTCATTTGAAGTGACGTAATCCCCTAGAACCTTATTCAGTGACAGACGACAGTGCTGCATGACAAAGATTTCACCTCCCCAGTTCGCTAGTCTTATTTTGATCAGCTATATATACCTGGCAAGCAGGTGGATACTCACGATGCAAGACGAGAGAAAAGTTGAAATGTTCGTTGGGGATATTCTGACCATGGATCGCCTCGAAGAAGCGTGCGTGCGCTATGGAAAGATCGGATAGCAAGCTAGACAAAGAACCATCAATCCCCGCAACTCTCTGGGTGACGCCTTGCACATACTTCGTGGGCGCCCCTGGTCCATGCAGCCTCACCAGCTTCAATGAGTACGGACAAAAGTTCGTCTCTTTTGGGATGGTCCTGCAAAAGGGAAAGGCATCTAGAATTCTGAAGTTGGCGCATGGTATTGAAAGCAGGTGGCAAGTACTTGCCGCTTGGCATGCTCCGCAATCCGGTAGACATCTACCGGGGTCTCGTGCAACATCATCAGGACGATCTACGGGACAAAGGAGGCTTAGCGTTGACGCAGACAAGATTATAAGATCACCGCACTCTGAAAGACATTTTTGCTGCCACGTCCTCCGGCAGATTGGCGGCCTCAGCTTGCGCTGCCTGGCGATATCGATCATGCGCGAAACTGCACATGTCCCTAGCTCGCTGGATGAGCCATCCTTCATCAAGCGCCTTTTGAAGACCTAGAATTGAATTTCGAGGACTATTAGTTGTGTCCATTCTATGAAAGGTCAAATAATCGTCGTGTTCGTCCTCGCTGCTACTACTACCGCTTGCATCTTCCAAATGCATCATCAAAGCGACCTCGGTAACTTTGAATCTGAATATGACGCGGTCATAGCATGTCACGCAATGGCGTCGAGAAAACGTACGATTCTCCAAATAACGCAGCCCAAATCAAGTACTTCCTAGCTTCTTCAGGAAGCTCCCTCAGTTGCGACACAAGAAACGTGAGATCTGTAGGGTCCAGAGTTTTTTCAGTATCAAGGCTCGACTCAATGGCAGCCATGTCATATCTATGGGGCAATCAGGCACGTAGCTTGTCAGTTGTAGTCAAAGACGTACTGCCAAGAATTGCGCTCCCAATTGAACGTGATCTACTCGACGCTATTAGTGGGAAATCTACAGTAGCAAGATGATTGTCATCGTACGAAGTTATGTCGGTGAAATGTATTCAAAATACTGCGTGCCGAAAAGGCGTTTCCTGAAGAAGCCGAGTAGATAACACGAGACAGCGGCGCACAATCTTCCTTGGCCCGGTGAAGCGTTTTAGAGACCAGTGTCGAGATTGCGTTGTACGATAGTGGTTCCAAGGTGATCCAAGTTGGCTTAGAACGGCTACTAAACATGGATCGGACTCGCTCAACAACGTTACTAAATATGTAGTTAGTATACAGGTCTATACAACGCGATATGGATAAGCTCGCCTTCGATCCGACCGAATTGTGGCAAAAATGAGCTGTTGGATTGTTGAGACGATGAGGCAGGCCATATAACGTATTCGAACGTACCATTCTACTCTTTGAGTTGATGAAGGAAGACACAAGATCAAGAGTTCTGTCAAGCCATTAAACCTCTGCAAGCAGCAGAAGGGAAAGGCATACGAATCATCTGCCTCATGTAGATCATCCAGAAAAAGAGCGAATAATCGCGTCTCGGCAACAACAGTAAAAACATTCTCCACCAAGGTCTGAAACCGAGCGCGCAGCTCGCGACTTGACAAGCGTTCCTTCGGAGTGTCAACGTGAATATCTAGAAGAGCTAAAACATCCCTGAGCTCCGGTGTTCCTTGATACAAAAGAGGCACATTCTGTATCTGAGGGCCCAAGCGCTCCTTTAGAGCCGTAACGAATCGATGGACATCCGTATGAAAGACCATCAATTGCCGAAGGACGGAAGAGAGACAACTAAGCTGCGCTTCGTTCATAAAATGCATCGAAGGAAAAAAGTATGGCTCACTAATGCCGAGAACGGCGCCGAATCGACGTTCTGAAATTTGGCATGCCCCCATAGTCCATGTGCTGAGTAACCTGGTTAATAAGAAGTAATAAATCTAGAAAGATGACGCACATCGCCATTTAGCTTGATTGATCAGTATCATGGAGCTTTTTCCGACACTGAATGGGCATTAGTCTATTGCTATGACTGGAAGCGGAGTTCACTAACCCGGGAGGACCAGCAACCACCACCACCTGAGCTCGAGCCGTTCGGGGTCTTGAACGCAATGAAGTCCTGAGTAAACCGTCACTGGTTTGTAATGATGAAGTGATGCTGGCCGACACGGAACTTTGGTCGTAAGGTGTACTTCTCGACACAGATCTGGCCACTTCAGTATTCATTACGTTGGACTTGGTCGATATACCACTGGAGGACCTGGAATCGGTGTGATCTTCGCCGTTTCCTGTCCCTGTACCTTGGCTCCCGGAAGATGATATTGATATATATCCTTTTGATGCAGAAAAATGGCGCGAAAAACTTGTGGACGTATTTCGAACTTAATTTTCAACTTCAGCTAACGACCCTTACGACATGGCAAAGTACACTTACTAACGTTCCTGACGAGCTCTAACTCCTTGTCGCGTCCGAACTGGAATATTTTTAGTGATCCAACAGTGACGTCAAAACCAATTAGATCGCACCAAAGCCAAAGGTATGGTAAATTCCTGTGATGAACGTGAATCAGTATATATAGATTAACGAAAGGCTGCTCTCATACCATGAACCTGTCTTGCAACGCAATGTCGAAGTGGGGTATGAGCTATTACGGGATTAATACAGGGATGTTAGGCAAGACGATTACTGACTTCTGTAGCTGAGGTATCAGCAGATGCAGACACTGACACGAGTAATCGTCTCTGACACTCGATCAGGTCGGTTTTGAGACCATAGGCGCTCTGATATCGTGAATCTGGATGCTTGGCCAAAAGCTGAGAAGACGAATTGGACTATCATTACTAAATAACTGGGTATGTGTAAAATGAAGGCATGCCTTGTCAATGATAGAAGCGAGAACTTGAGGCACATCGCGTCGCACATCGTGTACAGGCATTGGTCGCTTCTGTACAATAGAATGCAAGAGTTCAAGTGGCCCGCCTTCAAACGGCATTTGACCCCGTCCGACAAGTAAAGTCCAAAACATTATCCCAAGAGAGTACAAATCCGTCCTGTGGTCTTGAGTCGTGGTTTCGATGCTACCCGTTTGCTCCGGAGCGAGATAGCAAAGAGCTTCCTTCACTTTGACTTTCTCAGATTCGTCGAAGGCTTTAAGCACAAGTGAGGACGGAGAGCCGGACTTTTCTAATGAGATGGCTCGGTTTCCGAAGTGGACAAAGCGGACGTTTCCAGAATGCGCATTAAGATGAAAGGCATTAGCGCGGACTTGCGGGAGAGAAACAGCTGTTAGTAATGAACCTAGTGGGAATGAAGAACGTGTCCTTTACCTTCGCGGTGGATTATGCCGGCCCTGATACAACATTACTAAGACATGTTCCCTCAGTAAAACACAAAAATAACGTACTTATGCAGGCTTTCTAGGCAATGCGTCGCTTGGATAGCAAACCTATAATGTCGGTCTGAATAACAAACAAGGGTCGAAAACGACTACGAACATACTCTAAAAATGAGGCCAGATCCATGATATCGAAAGCCTCCATTTCCTCGGTGAAATCGGGCTCCTCAATCCCAAGCATGTAGATGTCCCCATGAGATGACGATGGTCGGACACGCGACATATCAGCCAGAAGTAGCTCGTTTATTTTGGATGGGGGTAGATAGCGACCGAGCAAGTTCGGGCCTGGGTGAAACAACAAGAGTACAACAACATCGCCGTTTTCCTTGGGTATGTTGATGAAATCTATCATGCGCAAGGCAGGATTGTCAGACGACAAGGCCATTCTCCCGAGACTAGAAATTTTGTTGAATGGTATCCACGAAGAAGTAGCCGATGGACACACATGTGGGCCTCCCTCTCCAAACACATTGAACCGTTGGACTGAGCTGGAGAAATCTTGGCTAGGACATTCGAGCTGTCCTTCAGACTGCTCCCTTCCGCGAGATAAGTCATGCTACCGGTGTCCTCCCATGGCATAGCCTAGATATATACCGCGTTTGCCGAGCGCACCATCGTGAAGGGGTGATCTACATACCTTCTCGAACGTGTATCCAGGAACTGAGAGGATACCATCTGCCGGCCTGAAGTAGAGGTTTGGCAGTGTTGGAAGGCCAAATTTTCTGCGCATAGGTCTCCTAGAGTCAACGGGAAGCCTTGGTGGCAGACGTCCCTCCTCTATGAAGTCGGAGAAAATCGTGATTGGCTCGTGTACGAAGGCAAGAAAAGCTGCTCGGACTGGCGAGCACGCAAAAGTACGATGCAGAGTCAGCTGGGTCTAGCCAGGTCCAAATACCGCTACGAGGCAAATATGGCAATATTGACATGTACCGTACGTCATGATAACCTTAATCCCGAGGGCCCAGTTCTTTAATTGTACCTTTCGGTCAAGGATCGCTCGCGTCAAACTGTATGGGCGAGAAGTGTTTATTCGAAAAACATTTAACGTAGTTTTACAGCAAAAAAAGGGACCAAGGACAATGTAGACAAAAGAATAACTAGAGTACAAACATAATCACACTAAGATGTCACTAAAAAGCGGTCATAGTCAGCAACAAAAGAAAAAGTCCGTGTGTGAAGGCACTCACTGTAGCTAGCGGGGTCAATGTGGTCCGGCAGCTCTGGGATAGCTACCTCGAATCTCGACTGTATGGATTCCAACACCTGCTGATCACTGTCGGAGGAAACAAACGAAACCGCAAGACCCTTGGTCCCAAATCGACCAGCACGGCTAGAGCCTGATGTCAGCGCCATCATTTGATGTCAAAATGACACGTACCCAACACGATGCAGGTAGCTGTCGGCATCGGGTGGACAATCGTAGTTAACAACGATGTTTACCCGCTCAACATCTATACCACGACCGAAGATATCCGTGGCAACAAGAATGCGTTTCTCGAATGCTTTAAAAGCAGAATATCGGTTGATGCTGCAATTTCATTGATAACGCCGCTGATCATTGAATGTGAAAGCCACTAACCGCTCCTCCTGCTGGAGGCCAGAATGGATGCTGATGCTCGGGAAATTGCAAGACACAAGCAGTTTGTCGAGTTCGATTGCACGGGCGACAGACTTCACGAAAATGACAACCTAGGAAATGTCAGACAAGGAGATGTCAACAATAAATGATGCACTCGCCTGGTTGAATTCTAACGTATCCAGCAAATCGTTCAACTTCCTGTTCTTCCCGCTCTCCTCCAGTTTGACGTAATGCTGCTGTAAACCATGCAGGGTAAGTTTTGTCTCGTCGTCAACAAAAATTTCAAGGGGCTGGAACGAACGAATTAATAACGATTATTTGCACAGCAGAACAAAACCTACGTTGGCCATGAATTTTTTACAAGTAACCCGAATATCCTTCGCTAATGTCGCACTGAACATCATGACTTGCTTGTGGTGAGGAGTAGCTCGGAAAATTTCTTGTACGTCTCGTCGCATGTCTAATGGGTGATGTTGCAATTAGATGAAATGGTCCATACGGTGTGCAAACGAAAAAAGGAATCGAAAATAAAAAGGCGCCCAAACTCTTCGGGTAGTGGCGGCATCCTCGAGTGCTCGATCGAAACCTCCTCCGACTCTCTTTATCTCGGCGAACCAGATTTCGTATAACCCTCAACTAGTCAACAACGACTATTCCCGAATCCTGCCCGTAGCTACTCGGGATCGAAGGTAGGGGACATGTCCCATGTGCGCCAACGAAGGTCGAAGCCATGACCATTTAAGGTACTCGGCAAAGACGAGACAAAAGGATGATGGATGATGTGGGTCCGAAATTCGTATGACTAACCAAGCTGTTCCAGCATTTTATCACACTCATCCAAGACGAAGTGCTTCACGTTTTTAGCATCCAACACTTTGTCCCTTGCAAGGGCATTCAAACGACCAGGTGTGGCAACGACAATGTGAGGACATTTGTTCTTGTCGCGAAGAGTCTCGGCGTCTTTGGAAACTGGAGTGCCGCCATAGAAAGTGCTGACTCGAACTTCGGGCATGTACTTGGCAAACCGAGTGTATTCGTTTTTAATCTGGAAGGCAAGTTCACGGGTGTGGCACAGAACGAGGACTGAGATTTGTCCGTTGACAGCTTCCAATTGCTGGAGGGTGGCAAGGACAAAAACAGCCGTTTTTCCGTGACCGGACTTGGCTTGACATAAGACATCCATTCCAAGGACTGCCTGAGGAATACACTCTTGTTGTACTGTGTCGAAAGCGTTAGTGCAAAGGACTGCATTTCAAATAAATTCACATACCCTCTGAGGGGTGCTCGAAACCAAGATCACTGATGGCACGAAGAAGTTCAGGCTTCAACAAGAAGTCCCTAAGCAAAGCCGAGCATTAAAAAACATCTTATCAGCGGGAAAAGACAGTAGCTGACCGGAACCCTGTGGAATGAATGCCAGAAAAGTTTTTCTTGTCGTCTCCATCAGCTGCTGGACCACCTGTGGCTGCACCGTTTGTAGCTGCCGCTGCCGCCGAGCCATTGGGAACAATGTCATGCTCATCTTCGTAGTCGATAAGGTCTTCGTTGTCGTTGGCGCTCATATTGGCTTGAAAGTCGAAAAGTAAGTAGAAGGGTGATGAAGAGACGAGACAAGGAAAGGTTGGAAACGTCGTGCACTCCTTAGCTAAGCAGTGACAAACACAGCCATGCGGTAACGCACGGACCACATGGCCATTTGATTCGCCGCCGCAAATTTTGAGAACAGTGCATTGAATCATACAAAATACAACGAACAATTGTTACATGAACCTATACGATACGGTAAGCATTTAGGCAATAAGATTCTTTGCTCTTTCTACCAATTCAACCACATCCGGTTCGTCTTCCAGAAATTCACGAGCTTTCATCAAGAGATCATCCCGTAGCTCCTTCTGGTCGTCCATTTTTTTCATCAAAAAGGCAACGTACAACACTGTTGCCCATGTCTTCTCATCGATAGGTGACAGCTCCGCTTCGCGAACTGCGCGTTCCCCAACTATTCGCCGGAAAGAATCATCCAGCTTGAAAGATCCATCGAACTGCTGCAACCGCATCAGGTCAATAATAGTGGGTGGTACGAGGGGAGGTGCTTCTGGTGGAGGTGCAGGATGACTAAGAACAGGAAGATTATCGTGTTCTGTTTCCGGAGCCAAGCTTGCATGTTCAAACTGCGGGGATGGACTTCGCTGGAGACGGATATCTTCTTCTGATATTGGTGGGATATCGCTCCACTCTGACCACTCTGAGCTCGAACCCTCGAGGGAGCTCATGGTTGAGTACGTCTCATACCCGTCATCATCTGGTGGACCAGGGCCAGAGGCTGACCTTGAGCTTGGAATAGAGGTGACTGAAGGCGATTCACTGGGCCAAGCACCTGGTACAATCCGATTATTTCTAGCTGTAGGACTCACAAGAGCATTCCAGAAACTGGAAAGAAGATTTGTGATTCCCGAAGGTGAACTCTGAACATTGGGCATCCCACTATCAGCGGTGGTACGTGCATTGCTAGCACCCGTTCGTTCAGAGGGGCCTCGACGAGGCCGCTCATTATCAAGGTCAACCGCGACAAAGGACGTATGTCGGCTAGCAAGTTGATATTCCGTTCCAAGCCTGATGATTGCTGCTTTCCGTATATCGGAGTCAGATACATTTCGGTCGAACGGAATGGGAAGTGGCGCAGTCGTGCCTTCGTGTTCTTGAATCAACCGCCAGGCAGCCAAAGTATGTAACATGGGATGCCCTTGATCGGAATCAACAAGCTGAATGAGACGTATGGGAACCGGAAGCTCAAATGATTCATTGGTATCATGACGGCGCCCACGAAGGGTGACTGCTCTAGGAGCAATGGGCCCTCTGACTTGTATGATAGCATAAACGACAAGCCGGACTCCAGCGTGGATATCTTTGATTACAGTAGGTGCCTGTTGAAATATGGGTGGAGGGCGCAGGACTACTGGAGGTATGGCATCCAGCGTAGAAAAATTGACGGATACAGGTGACGCCAAAGACTGGCCCGGAATGCCCCAATCTATTGTAACGTCCTGTACCAATGATGTTCGACCAGCCCGAACCAGGCGCGCACATTTCCCCATGATGTCTTCCGCTGCTGTTGCAAACAGGCACACGCCATTACCAGCTCGAGCAATGCCTTCGCACATTGCAGAGGATACGGATGTTCCTATTCCTAGGGTATATACTCGAAGTGGGGTATAAGAACCTTGTACAGTCTCACGAACTAGCTGTATTGTTGCATCGATGTCATGGGCCTAAAAAAACAGACTCTCAGCACCCGAATACTACGAGTGTCAAACGTGACAGACCTCTCCATCCGTCAAAACAAAGATTGCAGTTGGATGCTGGTCTTGGCGAGATTCAAAGGCGAATTTCAAAGCTTGACGAATCTCGGTCCCCCCATAGTTGGCTTCCATCTTGTCAACGTGCGACGTCTATGCATCAAGATAACTGATTTGAGGCATTGTGATTAAGAACAGATCAGCACTTACGGCATCTCCAAGGGTACGTTGATCATAAGGCTGACTTGTGGTCCATAATCCATCGACGCTGGCACCAAAACTCAAGATATTGATTGTTGTACCCTGCTGCGGGAGAACCCTCAACAGCAATGCCAACGTATCCTTTGCGGTTTCAATTCGGCCCCCCGACATGCTCCCACTTCTATCCACGAGGAATAGATATTCCTGAGCACTGATGGAAGGCAAATTGAATTTGGGAACTATTGCGAACTGTAGAGCAAGAGTGTTGCTCAGTCGTTTGCCACGGCCTTGGCTGATTTCAGCAAAGCAGCGTGGCGCATCAAGTTTGTCCGCTTCTATTATGAGAACAAAATCTTTGGCTAGGAACGTCTTCGAGCGGAACCTGACTGTGGACCTGCGACGAGATGGACGACCACGGTCGGTACTATACTTCGTCTCAGATATTTCTTGCGGGTGGGTTGGGCTGGTGATTTGTCGGATCACACCACTGGTCTGGACATCGACCTTGACACGGATCCGTGTGGTAGCGGAAGCTGCTGCTGCTGAAACTAGATCTGGAGGTAGCGACCCATATCTTTCGCCAACGTACATCGGAAGTTGGAAACGGATTGAATCTTCGCGGGAATCGTTCATGAGACTCATCACGAACTTCGTGTGACGATCAGTCCACAGGCCTGCGCGATCAAGATGAATACATACAACCAATTTTATTACTGCCGTTTCCCGTGGCAGAATGGAGCCGATAGATATCGTGAAGACTATGCAAGCAGTTAATGAGGTTTAACATTCACTTATAGATTACCGTACTGTCGTCTGTGACCCATTCCAGCAATCCAGTAAAACGCCCACTGGCAATGGCCCGTTCATGCTCTTCACGAGCCTGTAACTTCTCTTTTGCAACACCAGTGATAACTCTACCCCTGGATGTTCTCATTTCAAAGGAACATATAGCAGCACTAGCGGGTACTGGGAAGTAATATCGAGCCTTACTAGTAGGATGGTCGGAATGGTTGACATAGGTTTGGTTCACGGTTACTCTGCTGCTGACTGTTGAGGACGGATGAGTGAAAATGCTCATCAAAACCAATAAAGCAGTACAAACCGTCAAGAATGAGGACCTTACAAGACATCTCTTCGAGAGGCAGGTGAATCTTATCTCTTGGAACACCACCATTGTGTACTATACCACTGAATGGTTCCATGACTGATGATGGTGGTGGCCAGAAGAGTCCGCCCTAAGTCCAGCCTTGCGCCGTCCATCGATTGCAAGAAGCTTAACACACGAGTCCACGGTCACGTTTAAATCCAATAAGCGCCTGGTCACATATACGGTTGTTGCACTTCCTTCCACTTAACCAAATGACGCGAATGGACATCGAGCAACCGTTCCAAGAATGTCGATACTGGCGAACAAGAGTTCAAGTCAGTAGCTGGTGTGACACGCTGTTCTGGTCGACGAGCTTCCAGTTCAAACAGAACCAAATCATCCCTTCCGGGAACTTCCTTCATTGCTCTACGCTACCACTCACCGTCATGGCCATGGCATCCCGTATAGCTCTTCGCGCTCTGGCCCGCCCCCACCCCCGTATCGTCTCATCCGTCCCTGTTGCGTCTCGATCGTTCACGACTCAACGGCCCAAAGACCCGGATGCGAAAGCGAGCGAAATCATCAACAAGCTCCCTTCCTCTCCCGGTCTACTTACGAAGACTGGCACAGCCATCCTAGGTACTGGTTTGACGGCCGCGGCGATCTCGCAGGAGCTTTACGTCGTTAATGAGGAGACCGTGCTACTTGTGGGATCTGCCATTTTCTTCACGTTCTTGGTAAAGGTACGCGGCTTTTTTTCCACTCCGCACCAAAATCGTAACAAGACCGTGGAATTTAGGCCATCAAGGAGCCCTATGTGAACTGGGCAGAGGGACATATCAGTCGCATCAAAAAAGTTTTGGACAGTGCCCGGGCTGAGCATACTCAAGCCGTCAAGGAGCGTATCGACTCCGTTGGTCAAATGAAGGACGTCGTGCAACTTACACAAGGCCTCTTTTCACTTTCGAAGGTGTGTCTGTATTGGCATATGAATACCTGTCATTTTACGCTTTTTCCGCCAGGAAACTGTGACACTGGAAGCATCCACCTTTACCCTCAAGCAACAAACCGCACTCGCCGCCGAGCTCAAGTCGGTGTTGGACTCATGGGTCAGATATGAGCAACAACAGAAGGAGAGCGAGCAGGCAGAGTTGACTAAGACAGTCATTGACAACGTGATGAAGAGCATCAGTGATCCTAAAGTACAAAAGGATACCTTGACTGAAGCTGTTGCAGAGATCGAGAGTGAGTTCATTTTAACGTCCACCTTACCTTTCATATCTTCTCTTTTACTGACGCATACTCTCTTCCTTTTAGGGTTGGTCAAGGCAAAAGCTGTTTAGATTTTCGTATAAATAAATAAGTAGAGGATGTGGAATGGTGATGTTCGTTCTCCTCGAGTTTACATTTTGAGTCTGTGACTCCGCATCATAGCCGTGAATGACGATAACATCGCTGCTTGTTGTATGTGTCGACCGTTTATAAGTTTTCTGCTCGGTGGTTTCGTCCAGGACATGAGCATTTGCTCGGAATTCAACTGTTGATAATTATAAAAGTTACTATGGATAGTTGACACTTGGACTGAATGAGTAGACATTTGAACTGTGATTGGTTCGGCCGATGGGCTCCGACGGGCCGTTTCCAACCCCTGAGCTATAGAAGGCTCGACCGTTCCGTATTTGGGAAGGTTGTGCCAGTACCAATACGAATACCGCTTGAAAGACAGGTCCCCAGCTTCGTCGGACGGGAACGGACAGGTCTCCATTCGAGAGACATTCCTGCTCGAGTCGTTTCTGCTCAGTTCATCTGTCACGTTCTCCACATGGCCAGCAGTTATCCATTCTGGTAAGCATACGGCTTCCCCGTTTTCTGCGCGGTCAGAATGCTGACTCTGCTTTCTCAGGCTTGGAGGTACGCACAATTTTTGTATCTCACAAGGATCCGACAACTTATGGTTGAAATGTTTTCTCTGAATAACAGGTGTTGCCGCGTCCAGTGCGTGAAAATTACATGTCGTTTGAGCCCTGCTAATGCTGTTTTTCTTCATCAGTGGCCGCCAGCTGTACCCACCCCTTGGACGTCACAAAAGTGTGCGTTCTTTTCAACTCAGTAATGCTGCAATTGTCGTTCATTCTCGGATTCAAGGCGAATGCAGACAGCGATCAACGAAGCTGGGTCTAAGCGTCCTTCCACATTTTCGGTGATACGTGCCAATGTCACCAGTCATGGTGTTCGTAGCATGTACCAAGGCTTGAGCGCTTCACTACTTCGTCAAATGTCATATTCTATGGTGCGCATCGGGGCCTATGAAGATTTCAAGCGTCGCCTATCAAAGAACGGCCGTCCCTCTACAATACAGCTTCTCATGGCTGCTACCGTGGCTGGCGCTCTCGGTGGCGTTGCGGGAAATCCAGCAGGTTGCTTCCGTTTGTTCTCGGTATCTTATAAGCCTGATGAATGTCCTCAGATATATTATTTGTTCGAATGACTAGCGACATCACTAAGCCACCAGAGAAACGTTATGGCTATTCCAATGCAATCAGTGGACTAATCAGACTTGTGAAGGAAGAAGGCCTCAAAGGACTGACCAGAGGACTGGGTACTAATACAGTTTCGCCCTTCCTATTCCCATAAAAGCTGCTCCCTGACGAATCTCCTTTTAGACGAGGGCGGTACTTATGAATGTGCGTGTTATTTCCCACATTTTCTTGACCTCAAGCGTTTTTGACTCCATTTACCCCACTAGTCGTCTCAGGTGTGGTCGTAAGTTTCCGTCACCTATGATAGGTTCAGTCCACGATGACCTTCCCCTCAACAGATATGATTTCTTCAAGACTTACTTATTGCGACATCCTGCACCCTTGACAAACTATCAATTCCAAGATAATCTCGGGGTCCACGTCGCAGCCAGTGTCCTTGCAGGCACATTTGCCACTAGTTTGTACACTTGCTTCGAAGCCTATCGTAATTCTGACACCTGCTGAAATAGCCGTCTGTTCCCCTGCCGATGTTATACGATCACGCATCATGTCATCTGTATGCTGCACTCTCGTTAGAGAATTGGGCTCATATTTCTATCGCAGTCTTCAGGAGATACATTCTTTCATGTGTTGACGAGTTCTCTTCGGCACGATGGGCCACGGTTTCTATTCATGGGGTGGACTCCGGCATTTATTCGTCTCGGGCCCAACACCGTCCTGCTGTTCGTTTTCTTCGAGGTACATGCCCTTCCCCCAACACGATAATTCATACTAAACCCGTTGTATAGCAACTGAAAAAAGGATGGAGCACACTTATATCATAATATTCTTCGGCTTGTACGGAAAGTATAACACGCACTATCTCTTCAGTCTTGCATACATTCATCCTAGACGTATATAGACGAAAGATGACATATTTACCATAGATAGTAGAAGGCGGTCCGCACCCAATTCATATTTTTATTCACAATCCTCTGTAACTATAACCTAACATTGCCATTGTGCTAAGGCAGATCCGAAGCTATGTTGCTGTGTATACTATGATCTTATCCAAGTCTCCTGCATAGTCTATTATTTATCTGTCAGTATTATGTGTTATGGACGGTTCATAGACACTGACTGGTTTGACCAGAGCCAAAGGTAAGCGAATTTGACCCACTTCGGAGGGTGAGTTGCACGGGGACAGACAAAATGACATGTCCGCCGCCTGTATCTGGCTGATCCACGTACACACCCGTGCCACCGTTAACACTGAGCACAATGCGGTTTGAATCGATGGAATCGTCTACGTAGGAAAGACAGAAAATCTCACCTAACAGTGACATTGCGCCATGAACTATCGCCTATCGACAAGTTAGTAATAACACCGCACATTGGGAAAGACAGCACCGTTCGCATAGTACAAGGAGATCCATTGAGGAGACCCGGTTCCCTGGACATTGTTGATAGTAACCGTCCCACCATTACCTGGGCCACGAAAGGATCAGACAGAAGCATGAAATGGGAGGTTAGTATTTAACTAACCCAGCCATCCTACTCCTCCACCCGCAGAAAAAGCTGAATCACTAATAAGTGTGGCAGCGCCACTTCTGGTTCCGGCCTCAGCCTCGTAAGTGGTACCAGTGGCTGCGGTGTAAGTTCCTAATGTGAAAGTCAGTGCTACTGCAAACATGTCAGGGGAATTATGAGCGCACCTGCTGCTACATTTACGCTCCAAACATCCGCAGCGACTATTTGAGGAGACCCAGACGACCACGACAATGGGAACCACATGTAGCGGCTACTTCCCAGCAAAGATGGCCTCCACCGATCGCCCATGTATATCGCATTTGATCCCAAAGGAAGGTCATACGCGTTCTGTGAAAAGTATGTTCGAACGGCTTCGGGAGCTATATCAGCCTGGGACGACCACGGCCCTGACAGTGACTTTTGTAGGGTCAAGCAATGAGAAGTACTCTTTGGTCGACGATAGGAACAAAGAACTCACTGTCGCTGAGAAATATTTGTTTGGGTTGGGAGCCCATCCAGACGTGTGAGAGGCGATAAGGTAATATACCTGTCAACTATGAGCCTTCGTAGAGACAATCAGAACAAACTTTACTCCATTGCGCTTAACGACACCAGGGGATTCTAGAGTGGACCCTATCCATAAAACTTTAATAGAATCCCGATAATGGACTAGTATAAGCTGAGTTACCGGAAAGGACGCTGACTTGTGCAGACACATTGTGATAGTCGGCAGTCAATCGTGAGATCTTGAAATTCTGATTGTTATCTGACGCATATAGCAGATAAGCGGTCGCTGGTGCACAGAATCAGTTGGTATCCAGTTGGTCATTTAAGATACAAACAATTGTCTGGTTAGAATAATCAGAATCAAGTCCTTATAAAAGTTACACAAAATATACCGTCGACAAATAGCCCCATGTCTCTAGAATCGGCTCCGAGCGGTTTCCAGCTTGCTTTGTATGTGTAAGGGCCACATGGGGTGGTAGCGGTTGCAACACCGACCATGGCGGCACCGTAACTGAATCAAATCAGCGAGTATCTTTGTCGATTTGAAAGAGTGTAATCACTTTGACGAATCAGAGTGGAACCACATGACATATTCAGAGTTCTTGCTACGACATCAGCGCAATGCAAACAGAGCCGACGTGTATGATACCTGGACATTATAAATAACTAGTGCTGGTGGTGAGCATAGATCGAACACAGCTTCAATAAAATAACAGACCCTTTGGACGTTCAACAATATTTGAAGTCGATATAGGCGTACCCGAGATGGGGGAAAGGACATCATTCTGGCGGGACCAGGTCATAAGATTACTGGACTAATACCTCTGTCAGTTTAAAGGACCTAAATAAGGGCGGAATGGTGTAACTGTGTAGCATGACACTGCTTTGAACAAGGCACTGTTGTGAGACTTGTCCTCTCCAAACCAGTAGTACGTAGATCCAACCTGATATGAATGATCTCAACGACACGGTCTCTTTGAGAAGGATATGACACCAACTTTTAAAAATCCGCCTCCGTGCGCTTGAATGACCGCTCCAGAGGTATCTGTCCATGTGGCACCGGGGACAATTACCGTTGCACGCGTGGTGAAGAGGGAAAAGAGAGAGAGAGCGAGTAAAAGCCAAGTCTTCATCTTTAGGGTGAAAGCACGAAGCGATAGATCCTGAGAATGGCCTTTTATATTCAATCACAGGGACTGCCAATATGGCGCGTAAATATCGGAGAGAAGCACATATGCAGAAAAATATATATCACGAGAAGATGCATAGTAGTAATATCGGAAAGACCAGCAATGTCGCGAGTAGGCATATGCCTTGTTGTTTAGCCCTCTGACTGCCTATCGGTCCGTTGTCGCATGTGGTCCCAATGAGAGCGACGCGATCCTCGCTCGCATCCGGCCAAGAATATGCCGCGGGTTTCCTGCGTGACTTTAGTGAAAAGATCCACATACGGGCCGCAAGTCAGAGTCAAGGCTGAGGCTGGGATGTGCGCGCGTGGGAACCAACTTGAAAATCGTCGAAGATCTAATCTAGATCTCTTATCTAATTCCTCTTTTTTCCTCTTTCCACCATTCTTCATGGAGGCTTTCCAGCTGTTGTCTCGAGGCGGCGCACAGTTCAACAAGAAGCGTTTTCAGAATGACGTGCAAAGGTTCAACGTGCGTTTCTATAATCTTTGCAGATTCTTCCTGTCACTCAATGGTTCTCAGTCCAAGGCAGTGTCTAGTTCTTCAACGAAAGAAGGAACCTCCTCGCTTCCCACAGAGCTTGATTTCTTCAAGTATGCACAAGGAGGAACTGGAAAACGCAAGACCAATGTTGTTCCCGATGGGAGACAAACCAAGAAGCGGAAAGTTGAAAATGTCAGTGAGGAAGACGAAAACGACGACGAGCCTACGCGACCCAGGGATGTCCGGAAAACAACAATACATCGACATCGTGTTACAAGCAAAGGAAACAATGTACCGGAGCCTGTCGATAGCTTTGGACAACTGACAGAACGTTACAATATATCATCCCTTCTCAACGCCAATCTGTCGAAAAGTGGTTTTATGGAGCCCACTGGTATTCAATCTTACGGGATACCAATATTACTCGAGGTGTGTGTCCTGTGTTGCCCTCCATGTCATTGATATGTAATATGAAGGCGTTAGTCTCGAGATCTTGCTGCTATTTCGCCCACTGGAACCGGAAAAACATTATCGTATCTTCTCCCTGTAATATCCTTTCTTGATGCACCAACTTCTTCCGCGGAAAATGGAAAATATGGCTCCGGAGTCAGAGCCGTTGTTCTTGCTCCGACGAAAGAATTAGCGCATCAGATTCACAATGAATGCCTGAAGCTTTGCCATGGACGAAAATGGCGAGTTATCTTGTTCAGCAAGGCAACAGCGAACACGTTATCCGACAAACGCGCTAGGGACAAAGTTGGTGCGTCTAAATGGTTGATCATCCACTTCCATAGCTGAAAGTTTGTTGTAGACATCATCATCAGTACACCATTACGTTTGGTATCCTCTCTACAATCTGGAAGGATGGAACTAAACAAGTATGTTATTTTATCTGTCTTTCATCCCAGCTGAAGGATAATACCGGCGTTCCCAGTGTCCGTTTTATAATTCTAGACGAAGCCGATCGCATGCTGGATGCAGAATTTCTGCCGCAAATCCAAGAAATCGTCGCCGCGTGTATTCATCCAAACTTGCAGAAGGCGGTTTTTAGTGCTACACTTCCTGCCGGTGCAGAAAAAATCGCCATGGAAATGCTTCACAACCCTGTTAGGATTGTCGTGGGTCTCAAGTACGTATATCAGGTTTAGTTTCATCAATGACAAACTCAGATTCTTCCTTAGAGACACGCCTCTTCCTCTCATCGCACAGTCTCTCACATACGTTGCCGATGATCCTTCCAAGTTACCCAGTCTTCTAACATATCTTGGTCAGCCATACAACCCTCCAGTTTTGATCTTTACGTCAACACAGCCCCGAGCAACTTCACTTGCAGAGGAACTAGTCCTCAATAATGTACCAAATGTCGATTGTCTTCATGCTGGAATGTCAGACAAGGAGCGCTCAGATGCCATTACCCGCATGCGGCAAGGCCAAAGCTGGGTGATGGTGTCGACCGAGGTTATGGCCCGTGGAATGGACTTCAAAGGAGTTCGTGAAGTGATCAATTACGATTTTCCAACCAGTGTACAGAGTTATATACATCGAATAGGTACGTCGATCTATCGAGCTGAAATTATATTCTCAAACCTTTCTAGGCCGAACCGGACGAGCCGGCAGGGAAGGGAAGGCTGTGACCTTTTTCACTGACGAAGACGCACCATATCTAAAATCGTGGGGATTTTATTCTGAAGTACAAGAGCCAGACTGACTTCACTCCTGATAAGCATCGCAAATGTCTTATTGCAATCCGGTTCTCCGGTGCCAGAGTGGATAACAAAACTGCCCAAACCCTCCAAACTTAAGCGAAGACAAATGGGAAAAGTGGCGCGCGCTGAAACGGTTAACACGGCTCGTAGGATAGGACGCCAAGCAGCAGTCAAGAAAAGGTAAAGAATGCTGATTTGAAGATCATGTCGGAACAGCCATCTAATTTTTCTTATAGGGATATGATTGCCGGATCCAAGAGACGGAAAGCGAAGGTCGAAGCAGAGGAGGGAAGCAAAGGTTCTAAGCGATACACGGAAGATACTTCAAATGAGTAGTTTATGTTGATTAGCGATGAGAATCCGGTGTTTTACTAGACCTTTGATTTATGGACGTAGACAGTCAAGAATGACTTTCTGTTACCAAAATGAAGTCAAACCACCGAGAGACAAAGCACTGTAAGGGAGAATCCGATATGCCAGAATAAGTCATGCGCAAGGGAATATATCCGGTTGAGTTTAGTTCCAGAATGACAGACGACTAAAGTAAGCTAGTCCTCCCTTCATTGTACACGTTCGTTTTTTAATCATTTTGTTGTAGCTAAAACAGCATGGCATAGCTATAGGTCTCACCATCAAGTTTTCGCATAGAAGACTATTCCGACTAACATTCATTCAAGCTGTTCTTGCTTTTTTCCGAGCGGGCTCTGCAGCTAAATCGGTTCGAACCAGACCCATCGAATGAGCATGTATTAGCCATGCCTCGCAATCTTCCTTCGTCCGTTCTGGATGTTCGAGTTGCCACTCCATCACCTGTGTTAGGACTTGACCCGTCCAAGGGCCAGGCTTAGCTTCTAGGATCCTGACAACGTCTCGTCCCTGGAATGATATATGTCAAGGATTCTTTCTTTGAGTGATAATTAACTTACATCCAGAAGCGTCTTTGCGTCTGCAGCCCCCAACAAATCAAGCTCCTCGATTCGAGCCGCAAAATTATTATACACGCGTATTATTTTCTCGGCTTCTTCTACTAAAAGAAAGTCAGTCCTAAGGAAATGCAGGATACCATGAATTTGATTACCGTCTATCGTATCTAATGAGGCATTATACAGAGGTCCTAGTTCTCGTACAAGAGAAAAAAGTATTGAGCTAGTCCAGTGTGATCCTGCACTCGGATTGTGAACCGACTTGTGACGCAAAAGCATGCCTTATCGATGACATGTTAAATAGTCGCAGACAAGAATGCTGAACGTACTAACCGATTGCTACTCTCTCCGGCCTTGACTTGAACTGTTCATCATCCAATCTTGGGGACTTCAAGAGGTCTGAGGCAGTGAAAAGCGCAGGTACGCCATCTGAGTAATGATTTTGCGTTCCTAGTTTAAGAGAATCATGGATGACAGAAAATGCAGCTGGGAACGCCTTCTTCTTCCTATCTTCGTAGGTAATACCTATATATGGGGCGATGGCACAAGCAAGATACAATCGACTTTTGCAGGTCGTGTCGTTATTCACTGCCAACATTAGTGTCCGATGCAGGGGAGGTAGAGGAGACGACTCGGGATGTTCTATGAGAGCCCTCAGTACCGCTGTACACTGTAACGACAGGACAACTTTTTCGGGAGTGTGACGAAGAGCGCTTTTGATCTCTGGTGGTATTGCAAAAAATATGGCGTCGTAGAGTTTAAATTCGTTAATCAGCTGAATTGCGTGCAGAGGAGAGTGTCCTGAGAAGTATGAGATCGTATGACGTGCCGATGGAAAAGCATACCTTGCATCATTTTGGAAACTTCTCCTCCTACGCGTTCTCGCGACACCTTGGACACAAGAGCGTCCTGAAAGCAGAGTTGAGCTAGTCGACTTCTGACGTTGGCAGATGCGTACATGTATCTCTGTCTTTTTAAGACACTCCCCAACTTCTGGGACTGTTTCAAAGCCGAATCGACTAGCAAACCTTATGCACCGCAGGGCGCGCAGAGGATCATCTAAGAATGTTTCCTGAGGCGGAAGAGGGGTGCGAATAGTGCCTTGGCGGAGATCATCTAGACCCTGGCTAAGAATTATATTTCGCTATGCTATTCTTAGACAGAAAGACACGTACCCGTTCCGTGAAATCCTCGACGGAACGACTGTGAACGTTATAGAACAGTGCATTTATAGTGATATCACGTCTCAAGGCGTCTTGAAGTGGAGTCCCGAAGGCCTGGGACAAAGTGAACAATCATAGGTGCGATATCTCACGACGCTTACCACACCGGTCGGTATCCGGCTGTTGGTGGCATACTCCTCGCTTCTGAGGTTGACGAGGTCGAGTTCCAGACCAAGTATTTTCAGGGTCGCAGTTTCGAGGTGTTTCGATTGATCAGGATTCTGCGCAATTTTGCTGATACTTCCGGTTTCAATGCCATGACTATTGGCAAACGCAGCAAGATGCTCAGCAAAAGGATAACCCATCATGTCTGAGAGAGCGATATCTATGTCGTTGCTTTGGGAACCAAGCAACTTGTATAGCAATGAGAAAGCGGCAATAAGAAAGAGAAAATATTGCGCACTTTATCCCGTACCCAGCCGCCTGCTATCCGGCACGAGGTGCTGATGCCTTTTTCCGTCTTCAGATACTGAGTGCATTCGTCAAGTAGGGTACACAATCGATCTTCGCCCTCGGTCAGCTGGACATTTAGATCCACAGGCAGTTTGACACGGCGGGGCGGCGCGACATTCAGATGGGCCATCGTTGAGAAACGCCGTATGCTCGATACTGTCCCGCGTCTGAGAGTCATTGCCGCTTTAACGCGCCGACTGCCGGTCCCAAATAGGAAGTGTGATGTTTGTGACTGTGATGGTCACGGGAACTGCCGGTTCGGTTGAGACGAAGGCGTCCATAATTTTGAACAGCGAGGTCTTCTCCCCCTTCCCTCCCTTTCTTGACTACTTTCTCTTCTCACTTAAGCTTGTATATCTCGTCGTCCCTTTCGACATGGGCAACGCATTCAGCTGCTGCGACACCTGTTGTAAGGCCGTTTTCTACAGACTCCTTGGCACGACTGACGCCTGACAGTCCACTCGCGCAAGTCGCAAGCCTACGAGCCTCTGCTGTTGGAGAATGAGCGAGAGGCTGTGGCAGATCTCCTTCAGTACCTTGAGAGTGCGTTTATCTTCTTTCATACTCATTGCATATTGAACGCAGCATCCGCAGACCGTACCACCACCAACTTTTTCACTGGCTCGCCCCTCAATGCGTTGACAACACTTTCGTTTTCTGACAATGTCGATCTGCAACGCAGTGCCGCTCTCGCGTTCGCAGAGATCACCGAGAAGGAAGTGAGGCCCGTCGGCCGGGACACTCTGGACCCCATTCTTTTCCTGCTGAGCAGTCACGACACAGAGGTGCAACGGGCTGCCAGCGCTGCGCTGGGAAATCTTGCGGTCAACAGTAAGTCAAACTTTTAGGCTTTACGTTAATGGAACCAACGGGCGCCTTCTAGCTGATAACAAGCTTCTTATCGTCAAACTCGGTGGCTTGGAACCTTTGATTCGCCAAATGTTAAGCCCCAACGTAGAAGTCCAGTGTAATGCCGTTGGGTGTGTAACAAATTTAGCTACTCATGGTATGCCCTTTCATGCAAATACCTTTTTCATGAATAGTGAACCTCTTCTTCCCAGATGACAACAAGACCAAGATTGCAAAATCTGGTGCACTCGTTCCTTTGACACGCTTGGCTCGTTCGAAAGATATGCGCGTTCAAAGGAACGCCACTGGTGCTCTGCTAAATATGACCCATTCTGGTAAGTTGCCAAGATCCTAATCCGACAATTCTGATAGAGAATTCTAGACGAGAACCGGCAGCAGCTTGTGAATGCGGGTGCTATCCCTGTACTCGTCAGTCTCTTGAACTCGCCTGATACTGACGTCCAATACTATTGCACAACTGCATTGAGTAACATTGCCGTAGATGGTGCGTTACACGCACTCTTTGAGGAAGCTCCTAACCAAATTGATGTTTGCAGGTGCCAACCGCAAGAAATTAGCACAGAGCGAACCCAAGCTTGTCGCTAGTTTGGTCATGCTCATGGACAGTTCTAGCTTGAAAGTTCAATGCCAAGCAGCTCTGGCACTGAGGAACTTGGCAAGTGATGGTAAGCCGGACATGTTATCTTTGTCCGTTCGGAGTAATATGAAATTTTTTAAACAGAGAAGTATCAATTGGAGATTGTCAAATCAGATGGGTTGGCATCACTACTTCGGCTCCTACAGTCTACATATCTCCCTTTGATCCTGTCTTCGGCAGCTTGTGTGCGAAATGTGTCCATACATCCGCAGAACGAGTCGCCGATAATCGAATCTGGCTTTTTGCAGCCTTTGATCAACCTCCTTTCGTTCAAGGACAATGAAGAGGTGCAATGCCACGCTATCTCAACTTTGCGAAACTTGGCCGCTAGCTCGGAGAAGAACAAGACAGCGATCGTGAAGGCCGGCGCGGTAGAGTCAATCAAGGAACTTGTTTTGGAGGTTCCAATAAATGTACAGAGTGAGATGACCGCGTGTGTAGCTGTTCTGGCGTTGAGTGGTTAGTCTTTAGCTTTTTCCTTTCTTTCTAGTCGCTAATCTTGCCCTACAGATGAACTCAAGGGGCGGCTACTCGAAATGGGCATTTGTGAAGTTTTGATCCCACTTACCAACTCGCCGAGCTCTGAAGTACAAGGGAACAGTGCTGCAGCTCTAGGCAATCTCTCATCTAAAGGTGAGTAACGACCCTTATCGTCCTTTTTAATTCGGAGATTCAATGTCGTCGTGTTAGATGGCCGGTCGTCAACCGATGACTACTCCGCTTTCAACGAAGTCTGGGATAAACCTGATGGTGGTATGCACAAGTATCTGTACAGATTTTTGACGAGTCCCGACGCAACCTTCCAACACATCGCCGTTTGGACCATTGTGCAACTCCTCGAATCCAACGGTATGGACTGGTTACTCGATAACGTGAACGCAGCTGACATTTCGTTTAGACCCACAGTTGATCAGCAGCATCCGAAGTTCTCCTCTGCTGTTACCTAACATTCGAAATCTTGCAAACTCAGGCGCCTCGTCACCCTCGGAATCTGTTGACTCTCGTCACTCGCACAACCAAATGTATGATGACGAGACAGATACTGGTGATGGCCAAGGCGAGATCCAGCTGCTCTCCCGAAGAATCCTTGAGTTTGTCGACGGAGATGAAGCGATGCTATCGTCGAGTGTGCCCGGATCACACATGCAGCCTGGGTCATCTGTGGGCAGCTCCCGCGAGCACGAAGAGCTTCGTCGAAGCGTTCGGGAGGCGTTTGCGCCGGGTTCGCATCGTTAGGCATTGTTGGAAGGTCTTTTTGATTGATGGATGGATGCGTGCATCTTGGGGACTCCGGGCTGTCGTTCTTTCGCGCAGGTCGGCAAATGGACAGTTTGTTTCCTTTACTATAATCTTTATGTCTACACCGCTGGTGGCTGACTCGTCGTTGTTCGATTGTAACATCTTCTACATACCATACCTACTATGAAGAACGCTCGTTTCGGTTGATTTTATGCTACGAGGTGTTTATGTATTAGAGCATGAATATTACTTATGACCTGTTATTAGAAATTCTCGGCCGTGAGAGGAAGATACTATAAAGCGTCTGTTGTGCAGTTGTAGCAAGGCCGTCGCAGGGGTACAAAACGGGATGAGAATAGACGGTGACCTCGTGGACGAGGGCCGAGGGCCTTGATCAGATCAATTTCCTTCCGGGGACCGCTTATTCTTGGCCAGCGTGTGGCCCTTTTATATGTTTGTTGTCCAGGTTGTTCTGTGAGCAGGTGCCGGCCGTCCTTCTTTACCACCACCACATCCTACTTTATCTCCCTTTCCTTTTGCCTTTTAATTACATTTCCCTTCAACATTTCATCAGCCATAGACAGACCCTGCTTTCTAAATGCTTCTTCTCCATGTGCTACCTGTGTACCTCCTCGTCCTCATTCTCTCCCACGACGTCTCAGCAAGTCTCGTCTCCCGTGTGCATGATGTTGCCCTCCGACACACCAAAAGCATAGCGCGCGACCTTCGCCTGGCCTTTGGCTCCGTCCTCATCTCTCAGCAGTCTCAGGGTCCGCAGACGCGTTTGACTTACTGCAAAGCTGGATCGTCAAACAACAATAACACTGGTAGCGGGGGTGACAGCGGGAACAGCAGTGGCAGCAGTAGTAGCCGCTCCGGGACAAGCAGCACGAGGACTGCATCCACGTCGAGTGCTTCCGCCACTACTGCATCTTTTTCGTCGCCGTATAATTTGGTAGAGTCTCATGTGCGTCGTCGTTTTGATCAACATAACATATGTCTTGATGTGCAATATACAGGCTGGCACAGACTTTTTTAATGGCTGGACCTTCTGGACAGCTGCAGATCCTACTAAGGGTCAGTTTTGGTGTTCCTGTTTGCTCCGTACGCATCCTTAAGAAATTCTGTAGGCATTGTAGATTATGTCGACGAGAGCACGGGTGTATGTCTTTCAATGTGTCGGCTTGGGCTTGTTCTAACGATGAGAGAATAGAGATCGAATGGATTAGTGGAGGTAAACTCGGACGGTAACGCTATTATGCGTGTCGAGACAACGGGCACCGTCTCTGGGAACCGTCAAAGCATTCGTATCACTACAGAGAGTACATACGACGGTGTACTAGTGATCATGGATTCTGTGCACATGCCAACGGGCTGTGGGACGTGGCCGTAAGTCCTGTCACTTCTCGTGTACGATGATGGTGCTGATTTTGTGTTACACAGTGCATGGTGGTCGAACGGTAAAAATACACCATTTATCTGTCTGCTTTTGTCTGTCTGAAACTTTGTTACAGGACCTAATTGGCCTATTGGCGGGGAAATAGGTCCGTTCTGCGTAAACTATTCTTTTATTGTGTTGTCCTCATCATGCCATAGACATCGTGGAGGGCGTAAATGACTACACGAACAACCAAGCAACGGTTCACACTGATATCGGATGTTCCTTGACGTCTTCGAATGCGGACGTGCTTAATATCACCGGAACTGTGGTTGGCGGGACCAACTGTGCGGCAGCCCAAACAAGCAACCAGGGTTGTGGTGTACGCTCGCCCTCTGACGTTTCGTTTGGTGCCGCTTTCAATAACAATGGTGGAGGAGTATATGCTAGTGAGAAAGACTTTTGATAACACCTCTGTTCATTAATCATTGGCGGCAGTGAAATGGGATGACGAGGGCATCAAGGTCTACTTCTGGCCCACGGGCTCAGTTCCGTCTGATGTTGATGCTGGGACCCCTGTGCCCGACAGATGGGGGACGCCGATGGCAAACTGGCCTTCGACGACATGTAATTCAAGCAAATATTTCTACCAACACTCATTCATCTTTGACACGACTCTGTGGTAAGTCATTTTTGTTTCTGGAAAGTTCGAATGAGCTGATTGGGGTTAGCGGCGACTGGGCTGGTGGAGCGTGGAATAGCTCCGGGATACCAGGACAAGAACAAAGCTGCGCTACTCGGACAGGGTACTCTAGCTGCGAGGATTTTGTCCGGGCAAAAGGAGCATCATTTGGCGAAGCTTGTGAGTGACATCTGATTAGCATATTTATTATGAACTTATTCAAATTGTCTTCACAGACTGGGAAATCAAGAGTGTCAAGTTTTACAAGCTCAAGTAGTAGTTACCGGATCTGGAATCTAGACATAGATAAATAAATAAATTTGCAAAAGCTCAACACCGCCACATGCTGAGTCAAATAACGCGAGTCGGAGTCAGCGCGGCTGACTTGCCCGACATTGCCTTGGAATATGCTCGAAAACTCTAGTCGCGACGCGCGTATATGGACGCGCGGCTTTGTCTTATTCAGCCACTGGTTTGTTTTCTATAAAAGCCATGCCCGCCCCCTCCATGTCACCATTATCCCCCCAATCCCTCAACAATCATGTTCCCTTCCACCACTTCTAACACGTTCTACCCTACTCAGAATCCCAGAGACAAGTACTTGGCCGCCCTTGCAATGGCAAAACAAGCCGAGGAGGAATATCTGACTGCTGAAGCTGCCCTTGAATCTGAGGAGCACGCCCTTCGGCGTCGGCTTAAAGAACTAGAGCTCGAAAAGCGGCGTCTCCGCGGTGTCCCTTCAGAGGCTGCGGGACGTCTTTCGGCGCTGGGAGTTGGACCGGCCCAGCCAATTGAGCAACAGAAAATCTACATCCGTCACGGTGCTAAGGGTACTCCCAGGCTTGTCACCAGACACGAGCTGGAGCGCCTGCAGGCGCGGATAACCCGTCCCTACACCAGAAATGACGCGTTCATCCAGGTATGTAACGGTGTCTGTCTGCACCAATCATTGTTTTCTGATTATCCCTTTCAGTCGCCCCCTAGTTTCCCCTACACATTTGGTTCTGATACCGTTTTGCCGATGGGACCTAGCGTTCATTACCCAGTCTCTCAAAGTATCCATTATTCTCAGAGGTCTCCACTATTTGGAGAAGATGCCACCGACACCAGTACTGCCGAAGCACCTGCGCTCAACGACGCCATGGTTCAGCTGCTAAGAGCCCAAGCCAGGGCTGATGTATCGCAAAGCATCCATTATCCTTATGCCTTCCACCAGACGTCTCCGCCATCTGGAGAAGATGCCCCCTTGATTCAATCTGCGCCTGCCTTGGCACCTAAGCACCGTCCTTGTGATGGGAAGGTGCAAGTCAAAAGCTATGGTTTAGGACAGCCTGTTACCGGGTTCGCAATTAGACGAGCCAAGGCTGCTGTGTCGACCAACACCAGTACTGCCGAAGCACCTGCACTCAACGACGCCATGGCTCAGTTGCTGAGAGCCCAAGCCAGAGCTGATGTGTCGACCAACAACAACGGTACTGCCGAAGTACCCGCACCCAGTGCCATTGCCGAGTCTTTGAGAGCCATACACGCAGCCGAGGTGAAGACTTCCCCTGTGGCGCCTCCTTCGTCTACTCCGTCTACCTCAAAGTCCGCCGAGGTGGTTCCCGAATCCAAGAAATTCGAAACCGAGCGCCAGCAGCCTTCGCACATAACCGTTGAAGAATGCTTGGGCGCAATGCTCGGCCATGTTATACAGAGAGTTGAAGCATCAGCGTCTCCTGGGGGTAACACGACATCCGGATCTCCGCGTGTGGTACGCTTTTATGATGGCAGTCCCTTTGGTCGTGAACTTAGTCATTCTTTTCAGAAGACCTCTGAGGTTGAATCGTCCTTGAAGGCCGAGCTGGAAGCACGCTTGAACAATGACCAATCCAACGAAATCAAGGACACCATTCACGCCATCTTTGCATCACTCAATGATGCACATTCCAATGCTCCTTCGTCATCTAGCAAAGGCAAAGAGAAGGCCCACCCCATCAGCGCCAAGGTCACTAAAGATGTTGCTTCATCTATTGAAGCCGTCCGGAATGTCGACGCGGCCTTGCGCACCCTGCAGTCGGAGTTCGTCTTCCCTGTCCAGCTCGACTTCACCCCCGCTCAATCCCCAGCCTCGTCAGACTCTGAGTCATCTCTTACAGGCAGACTGGCTTACACCTCGTGTAACGCCCCCGTACGATATTATGAACAGTCATTGAGTGGGCTATTGGCGCAGCTGGATTCGATAGAAAGCTTCGGGCACGAAGATCTGAGAAAGTTCAGGAAGTCAGTCGTTGAAGCAGTGGAGAGCGCCCTGGAAGAGCTAGAGAGGGAAGTTGAGGGTCGATGGCGGAGCAAAACTGCCAAGGAGGCGAAGGTGGCGGCGGAGCAAGACGCCGTTAAAGCAGATGCTAGTGAGAAGATCGTGACTTCTGATGTCGCTGCACCAGCTGAATCGGCGAAGGGTGACGAACTTGCTCCGGTTGATGCGCCTACTCCTGTGGAAGCTGTTTTCGTCGGCGAAGATGAAGCCGTTGCTGTTAACGCGACTCTGGAAACGTCTGTCGCTACACCTCAGTCTGAAGCGACTGAATTGCTTGTCGTCTCCGACATTGTTTCCGAGTCATCAGCTAGCGTCACCGAGCATCCACTTCCAGCATCAATTGACCCTCCTACATCCGCCTATCCTCCGTCGTCGACTTCCATTGACACAATTCGTCCATACGACGTAGAGTCACAATCTTCTGAGGATCCTCAAGAATCGTTCCTCCTTTCAGAGGAGAACTCCGCGGACCAGGAGACTGCCACGAAGAAGAAAGTGGATGACGATACAGGAAGTGATTGGTCGGAAGTTGAAGCATAAACCTGAATTGATGAAACTGGACTTGTATTAGTACATGTATATTCTGTATTTGCGTCATAATGCATTATCATTTTACTCATTACTCGTGTTGCGATTAAGATTGCCAAGCCTCATTTGCACCATAATCATTTCTCGTCACAAGTTCCAAAGCAATGAAGTTCATGCTACTTCATGAGGTCCACAATGATTTGATTCGTTGGATTTGGTTCTGACCTTGGCGGTTGTCATTCGAATCAGCTCGTCAAGTAAACTACGGGTTCCTGCATACCTGGTTTGAAAACGGATGTAATATTTATGAGGTACCAAAGCCACTCCACTTAGATAGGGAACAACATAATCTTTGTGTTGTGGGTAAACTATACCATATATGCAGCACATATCCATGTACAAAACATTACAACAACAGAATGGTACTTATTAGCGACGCCCCACGCTCCTGAGATCAGAAACCCCAAGTTCAAGGAGGACTTATTAGATGACCTGCGCTGCCTTAATTTACCAACCGCCAAGCTGCAGATCATTACGATCTGCCACCCTTCTTTTTCTTGTTCACTACTTTGAACCCACCCCATTCGGAGGCTTGAGGTTTCGGTTGGGCCTTGACCACCTCGGCGATAGACACAGGTTTGCTTATCCCAGCCGCGGAGGACGCTGCTCCCTTTCGCGCAGCAGCATCAGCTTTGCGTTTGCTCACAAACTCCGACGCAAACCGTCGACCATCCAGGATCGTACTGTTAGAATATATCAAGTCCGAAATTAGCTCCACAGTTGATGGATCAGGGTCCATTGAGAACGACAAGAGCATCTGCATGATCTCCTCGACTAGAAGATAATGAGAATAATGAGAGAATTCCAGTACATTCGCCTTGAAGTACGTACCGTTAACAGAACTGTTGAGGCCCTTCAGAGACTCGTTAAGCCACTTGAGAAATTCGTGCGATGGAGCGACTGGGTAATCATCCACCTTGCCCCCGGTCGTGGGTTTAGGAGGTGCTGGCGCCGATGCCGGTCGAATCGCAGTTGGAGTCCCATTAGCTCGAGGAACAGCTGCTGCTGAGGTGGTTGTCGAGGACACAGGTGACCGAGCGGAAGCCACTGGAGGAGGGGCAGATTTACCGCTAGGTCCCACGGTTGTCCAAGCTCCCCCGCCTACAGCCACAGTGACAGGACTCTTTACAAGGCATAAGTATATACAAACTGTACGGAAAGATGTATAATTCACCTTGACAGTGGTTTCCGCGTAAGCCCTTCGAGAAGCAACAGAAGCTACTGTCTCCTTCGCGGTCAACTTCCTGCGTTTCTCTTCCTCTTCCTGGATTTCCTTCATCGTTTTCTTAGTCGTCGGAGCCTTTGAAGTTGTCGTCCAGACAGGTTGTGCAGTAGTCGGGGCCGAAACTGGGGCGGAAGACGTTTCCTTGATTTGGATATTGTTTGCACGCGAACCAGCCTGGGAAGTAGGCAGTCCCCATGAAGCAATGAATGGCTGAATCTCGTCGTTGGCGGCTGAAGCAGATGCAGCAGCACGGGTACGTTCCCGTTCCCGTTCGGCGGCCTTGCGTGCCTCTGCCTGTTTGGCCTCTGCCTCCTGGATTTCACGTAAACTTAATGAAACGCCTGAGAGTTTGCCGGCGTCATCATCTTTGACCCAGGCAGGTTTGTGGACTGGAATGGGAGAGGAAGCCGTAGGAGATGGAGGTCGTGGAGCGGGCTGGATGACACTTTGCTTTGAAGGCACAGACGCTTTAGGCCCCCTGGACTTCCTATTAGAGGATGCATTCAGAGAATCCGCCTGCACCTCTGCAGGGGTTGGCTGTGGTGATTGCGCGAGGGCTTGGTGAACGCTACTTTCAGCATTGGATAACTGGTTCTGCCTAGAATCGTCTTTCGGGAGACTCTGAGTAACGAAGACATCCTCCTTTCTATTTTCTGCGGTAGTTCGCACAGGTGCGGGCCAGAGAGAGGAATCGATGGTCTTGGAGATACCTGCTCGAGGTAATGACCCAGATGTACCCCAAGGGGAAGGACTGGCCGTCTGTTCAGGAAGTGAAGAATTAGTCGACGCAGGATGGTTCAAGTCGAACGGGCCACCGCGTCGAGGAGCAGAGGCCAGCGCATCTTGGACATTTCCCCATGGTGATACAGGAGCGGCAGAACTGCCGTCTGATATCGACTGTTGGGGTATGCGGGTAGGGATAGGTTCAGAAGGTTGCTGGACGAATGTCTGGTTAGGGAATGCATTGTAACTGTTAAACGTCGGCGGAGAGGAGGCATCTGGGATAGGATCCAGCGAACGGAAATCAGTACCCCCAAAAGCATTAGTAGTATGCATATTATCCTGCGGCGCGACAGGCCCAAACCCACCGGGTAAAGTGGATCCTAGTCCGTTGTTGTGGAATGATGACGGCAGCGGTGACAGTTCCGCTGAAGCTCGCCCCGAGTCAAAGCCAGAACCGATGGCTATAGCATTGCCGGTAGAGTTTGGCCATGGGTTGGAAACGAAGGACCCGCTGCCTGAGTAGGTGCTATCCACGGTGGAGCCTCTATTTGGAACGAATTGCCCGAATGATCTGTGATCCATGCCGCCATCGACAAAATTATGTCTTCGCCCTGACACGCCCGGGTCGGGTGAAATGAAATTTCCTGCACGCCCTCCGAAAGCATTGGGGTCCGGAGATCCGTTGCTGTATCGGCCCGCTCCCAGCGACGAAGCGGGGGACTCCGATACGTTCGAACTCCCCAAATAACTGTCCAGGGTCGAACTGCGCAACGAACGGATAGGTGCAGGCTGGAACGGAACGTTGAATTGATCTTGAGGAATGGCGTATATGTGCTGAGGAGAATCGACATGACGAGATAAGCCAGGAGGGAGAGTTGGAATTATCGGAGTCAGGAATATCTGGGGACCACCGATACGGTGAGTTAGTTCGCCTACGGACGTCCAGTCCGTGTCTAGATGAGTACGTCTCATGAGTAAATCGGCAGTAAAATATCCTTCGTCGTGCCATTTTTGCATCACATTCGCACGGAAAGGACCTGTGAACAGAGGTTTAGCAATTCAAAAAAGGAAAGGACAGACCATACCTTGTACCTGCCCTTGAGGGTCTAAGTAAGACCATTCAACGTTAGATACATCCGCAAGACCTGGAGGAGGACATCCGGCACTGCTGTTGGCGGGTGAGGCAGAACCACTGTGCCCGTCATCATTTCCCAAGGACATTTGTGCCACACTTGCGTCGAGATTCTGTGTTTGAGAATAAGGCATTCCAGCAACTGCCGTAGTCTCGTCTTCAGCGTCATGAGAAAATAATCCATCCGGATGAGGGTCAGGATCTGTGGCTAGTGTAACGCTCTCGTCCTCTTCTTTAATTTCTGAGCTCTTCCCATCCGTTAGAAATTCACTGCCAGGATCCCGTGTCGATCCTCCACCAGACTTCCCTAGACCCTCGGAGGCCCGCCGTCGAGCTACCCACGAGTCCCCGCCATTCAACACACCATCAAAGCCTCCCCCCATGCGAGAAGGACGAGGAGATGGAAGACCTGTATCACGGGGGGACATTGGAGATTGCATGGAAGACAAGGAAAGCTTGCGAGGTATGACAATTTGATCTGCAAACGGATCGGCATTAATTCCACCTCAGAAAAAAACAGAGTCTGACCGCCAGTACTGTCGCCCCTCCTTCTACCAGCTAGAGAGCTGAAACGCTCTCTAAGAGGACTGGCGGCTCCCGTAGCTGAGTTTACATGAGCCAACCTAGGTCTGTCTACTCCAGAGTTCTGACCAGACGACGCAGGAAGGTAGTCGGTAGACTGACGACGACGTAAATCTGAATTTAAGGAGACCGAAAAGAGCTGCAGGACATGAGGCCCCATGTCAGCAGACAGAAACGCGACAATATAGACTGAGCATGTCGGGTGCTCACCTTCTTTTCTGCCTCCCCCATTTCGCGTAAGGATGTAGGTTCTGTTCCTATTTCACGGACGACACCTTCCCAGCGCTCGACTTCCAGGCCCAAGCCACCCTGCCCACCGCCATCACGGAAAATTTGAAGGAGTTCATCTTTGGAATACCTGAAAGGGTGAGCCTCGTCACGGCTGTCAGAGAGTGGTGGTGGTGCAGAAGAGACGAGAGCAGAATATGTGGACGCGTATGAAGCCGGAGTACTTGCTGGCGGTGGAGGAGTCGGCTCGGCCTGTGTCCGAAGTGCTGGTTGCTTGGTGCGCATCCATTCGGGGCCAAAATGCATCGTGCTGGTAGACATTTTGTGATAGTTTGCGTTGAGATTGAATAAACTCGAAGTCACGAAATTTTGAGTTCGCGGCTTTTTTCAGAAATTTAAGATGTGTTTCTCACGTGGTAACAGTAGACATTTCGGGTAGTTCTTTAGGGCAGGCGCAACTCTAGTAATTATGTCTGCAATGATAAGTAATCTACAATAGCAGTACCCCTCAACGATGCGATCACAACTTTACACGCCATACTGACGAAGGGAGCTCTGTAAAACGATATCGTCAGTGACTGATTAGCTCAAAGTCTGTCAATCAGTTCCGACCTTGTAGCTTACGCGCCGTTGGGATGATGAAACCAAATAGGAACAGTATACCAAACGTCATGCAGATAATAGAAACGACATAGTATCCATCAGTCTCAGTGATGCATTGCCCATTGATGTCATTACACATCGCTTTTCCGTAGTCGGAAACACATTCCGTCGCTTGCCAATTGTCAGGCCAAATATTTCGCATAGGGGAGAACTTTACCTCTGACGGTAATTTCTGTGCCAGCATCTGTTACTTTGCAAGTGGCCACACTAAAGAGATCGACGCCTTGACTTTCGGTGAGCGGAGAAGGCGTGACAAAAGTCAATCTTACCCTTCAGGACGAACCATTTAGGCCATGTGCCCCCAAGGTTCGTAAATGTGTTCAATAACTTGGCCGAGATAAGGAAAATGCAAGAGAAGAATCTCGAAACTTACCGTCATATAGGTCCCCCCGATAAGTGGATCTGACACTCGAGTGTGGAAAGCTGAAATACCAACAAACTGCACAGTGCTTCAAACAATGTTGAATCAGTACGGATCCTGACTTGCGTTGAAAAAAGGCTTACCTTGAAAACGACGCCAATACAGTTTGTACTATCAGGAAGACAAAGAAACCACCAGATATCGGTGGAGTTGGGAACCAGTACACGATCAGCGTGCCCACGAGACAAAAGAATAGCCGGGGCACAAAGGCAACGACCCAAGGGCGGAGCGGTCGATCACCGCGAGACCAACGCGCCGCCAGCCATCCACCTGCAATTTGGAAAGGGAAGTCAATGAGAACTGCGACGGCAAGTTCCTCGCGTCTGAATCCCTTTTCGACCATTTTTAAAGAAGTAGCCGCATCATTAGCGGCAAAACCTAGTTTGGCAAAGAAATGCATTATAATGAGCTGTTGGATGTCTAGATAAACGCAATCATGTCAATGTTCAGAAAGGCCATGAGAACGATCATACGCTTGAGTTTGCAGATCGACCAAATGGTCTTGTAGACACCGGATATGCTCATGTCGGCCTCGTTAGCAGGCTCTTTGTCCTAAGCCCGGAGATAAGACCTGTGTTTATACGGCTTTGAATCACTGACCTCCTTCTTGAAGAAGAGAAGCCACATAGTCACTAAGTAACTGGCCACACCCCAAAACTTCAAGTACGCACTCAAAGAGAGATGCGGCAACCCCCATTGGTCGCTGAAAAGAGATATCGAGGACGTCATGATGAGAAGGAGGGAAACGCACGTGAACTCTCTGCTATTGAAAGCAAGGAAGACTGTGAATGAAGCGAAATAACCAGTATTGAGGCCAATCGTTTGGCATGTAGATGCATAGGACAGGTTCTCGTGTGAGAGAAGAGTCAAAGCCCAACCTACAGCCGTTTCAATGACACGTGAAGAAGTTGCATCCAGAAATAACATACCATCAACGGCGATGTCTAAAAATTAAAAAGAAGTCAGATTTGATATAGAATATGCGACTCTGGGTAGCAGTACCTTGGGTGGCTGAGATGAACACGAGTGATGTGAAAACAAAAGTGAGTTCATAAACATAATTGGCCGCCTGTGGATCAGTCAGCTAAGAAACCGAGCAGTACGGGAAAGTTGAACATTATCCATAAGTCTCTGGACGTTGAATGATATGTACAACATCAAAGTTCCGACGATGAACTGCATTGGTATGATCCATGATTTCCGGCGGCCTATGGAAACAAAAAAGACAGAGTCGACTATGGGAGACCAGAGAAGCTTAAGAGAATACGGATAGCTAGACAAAGCGAATGTTGCTAGCTGAGAGTATGACAGATGATCCTTAAGAAGAAAGGGAACAGAGCCTAAGGCCAATTCGGGTTAGGAGAGCCCGGCAAGGAAGAGATGCAACAAACCTAAAGCGAGTCCTAGCTGGGGAATATTTCAATATTGTCTTAGTGCAACTCCCGGTGGATGATAACAAAACATACCGGTACACCCTGGATTAAATCTGGCCGGCAGGTAAGTCTGGCTGACACCGGACATTATCGGCGTGGAAACTCACACAAGACACAGAGCAGGACCATTGCCCGCTTATCTTTGGTGGACATGGGATGTTTGAGCCCGTCATCGGAAGTGTCCTCATCGACGTCGTGCGCAGCCCGTTGCCGCTCTTCCTCGCCAAGTAAACTCATCTCGAGCCCTTCCTCCGCGTCATTCTCCATTTCCTCGCGAGTATTGTGGTGGGATCTCGATGTAATTGGCGTTCTTGGAGTGACATGTATACTATGCAGTGACGAAGACCGTGCCATTGAATCCTTTGTCGAAGCTTTCGTTGGCATATCCTTGTCGGACCGGTGATTTTTGTTGGAGGTTCTCCGAGAAGACGTTCCTGCTCCCGGAGATTTTTTGCGACGTGCTGGCATCCGCTGGACGGATCAGAGCCTGGGATACGAAAAGTACTGAAGTATGTGGAGAAAAGGAATTAAGGTTGAGAGGATACGTGTTGGGTCAGTCATGTGACACTGCTCCGATCGAGTACGATGCCGACTGATCGCGGTCGCCTTGTGGTCTTCACTGGCAGTGTTCCCTCAAAATTCAATATTTCACCGCTACCACACTCCTTCATTTACATATGTATGTACGAGCTTACGATTTATTTTCTATACATACGAAATCATACCGCTGTTGGGTTTAATCTTCCCCGGTGGCTCACGATCCGGGATCGTCAATCGACGTTCTAATACTACGTTCTACGACCGCAACTATCGATCCCGATGCCGCTCTGCGCGTTTTCTAGCAGACGGAGCGCTCCACCTAGATTGTTCAAATATTGGCACTTCTTTAAATATTATCGTAGCTCCCATGGACTAACCATCATCGTAGATGTGGCGGCTATTCGCAAGGTCAGAGAGCTAGTCTTTTTCGTACTGATTCCTCCATTAATGCGTCTTGGTTTCTGTTTTTCGGTGGAATAACCACTGTCGCTCCATTTGTATCTTTGATCCGTGGCTCTTTGCGCTATCAATGGGTCCAAACGTTGCTTAATGCGGAATTCAACTACGAGGCGTCCTTGAATGTGACTGCCGCAACGTTAATTCCCGCGGTGACGAGCACAAGGGGCGCCCCTGGCCATCTGGCGTGCAAGTCATGTCTAATTGTTTACTAGTCAGTGCTTCCCTGTTCGCATTTGGCAGCTAATCCGACAAAGTACGTACGTATTTCACGCTTAAGAGCCTCATCATCTTGAATAACAGAGACACTTTTTTCTCATTTTACAAGATGGTCAAGTAATAAATCTCGATCTGCAGAACTTCATATCTGTCGCGGTCCATAAAACGGGCAATACAGTTCAACGCGACGGACGCTCTAATATATATATATTTCCTATTGCGGACAATAAAATGGCAAACGAATCTACGAACGACGGTAAACAGCTCACAAGCGCCAGATCTAAACCGCGATGATGATTCTCAGGAGTCTATTGCCGTGGAAAAGCTTTCTCATTCATATTCCCGTTTAGCACAATTCATTCATACAGCATCGGAGCAAAGTTCACTCGGGCATTTACTGTCTAACATATAAAGGGGCCTCACCTAGCCGCAGCCGTGGTTATCTTCATTCTCCCTTCAGCTTGCGTCCGTGATGGTGTGGAATATTTTTACCAAAGCTATCTTTCTCTACCTCGGTTGTCTCGTCGTATTACTTCTGCGATACATCATCCATCTTTTCTCTGTTCGCCGGACGCTGAGACATGTTCCTGGACCACGATCGTCGTCGCTGTTCTGGGGTGAGGAATGGCTCCTTTACCATACCCTGCCAGGCTCGCATTATGTTCGATGGCACCAGCGTTTTGGAAAAGTCGTCAAATTTACCGGAGCCTTTGGGGTAAAATATGTCAGCGCGTTGTCGGAAATGACTAGACTAATGGCTGTTTTTACCCCAACAGCACCAAGTTCTTTCCATCACTGACCCTCGCGCTATCTCGTACATCCTCGGAGAAGGGATCTACAGCTTCCCGAAACCCAATGGAGTTCGAGAGTGGTTCAAGGCAACTCTCGGAGAAGGCATTCTCTGGGTGGAAGGTACTCGTCCCCATTAATTTATCTTTGATCCTTGATCATCTTGCGTCCGTGTCGTAGGGAAAGATGCCCATGAAAAGCAGAAGCGATCGCTTGCACCGGCTCTCAGGTATCCCCTTGTTAATGACATCCGTCGGGGAGTTTTCTGATGTTCGACTGTAGTCAGCAGTCGGTCAGGATTATGGCTCCGATGTTCTACGAAACTTCCGCAAAGCTCGCTTGTCAATGGTCGAAACTGTTTGATCAAGGCTCCCGCGAGGATGTCGAGATCGAGATCACCAATTGGGCCGGCCGTTTCGCGTTTGTCCTCTTTCAATGAGAATAGACGAGGTACTCACATGCCCTCACTTTTAGCCTGGACACAGTTGGGCGAGCTGCGTTCTCCTACGACTTTGGGTGTCTCTCTGGTGAACCACATGCCCTCGCTGAAGCTCTGGATGGCCTCACCAACAACGAGAATAAGCTGTCGTCCTTCTACATGAGAGCTCTCTTCTGGATTTTCCCTTCTATCTTGTCGATCGGGACCAAGGGCGAAATGATCCGAAAAACAAAGCAAGAACTGGGTTCCATTGCCTCGGAGATGTGGAGGGACGCCAAAGTCGTCGGTGCTGATGGAAGGAATATACTGGCTGTCATGTGTATGTCCTTATCAGGTGGTGGCCTTCTTCAGCTGATTAATATTAATTAGTGAAAGTTAACTCTACTGATGGAACAAAGTTGGGAGAAGAGTATATCGTTTCGCAAATGCGAACGGTCATTTCCGCAGGGTACGAACCTGTATCCGCCCTTATCGCGGTATGTGTCTGCTGTAGTGGTACCAGTGTCGATTACTCATCATCGTCATCATATTTTCATCAGTGGATGCTGTATGAACTCGCGTCAAATGAACACCTTCAACAAAAACTCCGAGAAGAGATCTGGACCGCAGGAGATGCATCATTTGATGAATTAAATGCCAACTGCCCCCTCCTTGATGCTGTTTTCAAGGAGACGTTGCGAATGCACCCTCCTATCCTAGAAAATCACCATGAGGTAAACCGCTACAGCCTCTTTTCAATGGTCGCTCCGTTCACAAACGTCATTACAGGCGGCGAAGACCATCGCGGTTCCCTTATCCGAGCCCCTTCCGGGAACTTCAGAAAGTCACCTCATTATACCTAAAGGAACTATTCTGGAGATTCCGGTAAATGTCGTCCAAACCGACCCAACAATATGGGGATCCGATGCGGAACACTTCCGCCCCGAACGTTGGCTGGAGCGTAAAGAAGAAGGCGTCAGGCATGGTCGAGAAATATTCGCCTTCAGTGAAGGGTACGTCTCGTCTCCTTTCACTGGGCACTGGCGTGCTTCTCATTGTAGCGACAGGCCTCGCTCGTGTATCGGGAAGGCGTTCGCGATGTGTGAGATTAAGGAAAGTTTGACGCCCTTGATGGATCTGTTTTTCATTTTAACACTACAACAGGTTCTGATGGTCACACTGCTTCGCCAGTTTTCATTTACCTGTTCCTACGAGATCGAACCTTTCCAGAGCTTTGTCATTCGTCCTCGTATCAAGGGTCAAGGACCAAGCTCGTTGCCGCTCAGAGTTCGTAAGCTATGAACACAGAACAGACGAGAGATATAGTATTCTATGCCGCTGGATTTACTGCTTCACAATCCGTCCTATTTTATAATTAGTATGAAAACGATATATCGAAACTGCTCCTACATCCAACAGCCTCAATCGATCCATGGTATCCTATATATGACACTTCGAACCAAATGAAGGGACGAGTAGGTACGTCTTCTCGACTCGTTTTCCAATACATATGCCGTGATACACCGCCCCTGAGGGCGATCAATGTGTGTAAGCCGCGATCGGTCAGCTGGGATCCATACGGACCCACAACCCTAAACAAATTGCCCCGCAAAATATATCATTGTCACAGAATAATCTAATATAAACGCCAATGCGGGCACGAGGAAGCATTTATATCGACAGATTTCTGGGTAAAACGCGTCATAGCTCCTCAAACATCGTCAACAATCATGCACATGTTCGCGGCGTCAGTTTAAGTCTGCAGCCGTCCTTGGGAAATAGTGTTGCGATAATCCTGGAAAGAACTTCAGAATTGCTGAGAAACCGAGTGTGCTTACTTACTCGACTTGTTCGCTCTTGGGCGTGACATCATGCTCCCAGTCAAACATCACAGCAGCAGTTCCCAACACAAGTGCGATGTTCATCATGGCATATTCTAAGCCAATACACTTATGTGGGCCAGCACCAAAAACAAGATAGTTCTTTGGGTTGGTATTAGCCGAGCTTTGAGGATCAAGCCATCGCTCAGGCTGGAGGGCATCGGGGTCTGGGAAAACTTCCGAGTCGTGTAGGGCGTTGTAAAATGATGGAATGATCATGCTGCCTGCAGGCACGGTGTAGTCACTGGAGATAGGGAAAGCTTTGGTCGTTTTATATGGGACCTTGGAATCGGTGATGAGAGGGCAAGCTAGTCAAATAGTGAGGGAGACATACCATAGTAACCGGAGGCTTGATTCTCATGCTCTCTTTGACAAAGGCTTGGAGGTAAGGCATTTCATCCATCATCTCAATCGTCAGAGGGGCATCGTAGTTTCCTTGACGAACGCGCTCCTGCTCCTCTCTGACCTTTGCTAAGATATCCGGACGATCGGCAAGGTGTTGGAATCCATAAATCAGGCCGCTACTCATAGCATCTTGAGAAGCGAATAGGAAAGAGAAGATAACCATGGCCATCTCATGGTTGCTAAAATCACGTCTGCCTTTCCAGTTGGGATCCTGGAGGATGCGGACCCATTCATCAAGCAAACAAGCTGGTTCGCCACCTTTAGCCATAGCAGCCTTGCTACTAGCTGCTGCGAGCTCAAGCCAATACATGGCCACCTTTCTGGACTGGATGGCTTTGTAAATCTTGGTTCCAGGAAGTGCGAGGGGGAAGTTGACAAGTTCGAGTGCCAATGTGATTGCCCAATATTTTTCGCTGATCTCCCGAGTGGCATGCTCGGGTATATAGTTGCCGCAAAAAACACGCAGGGAAGTGTCCATATTGAGATGGCGGGCAGTCATCATGATAGGTTTGGGAGAAGGGTCCTTGGCAGCGTCAGCGAGCCAGTCTTTGAAATGCTGTCGAGTAATGACGTCCTGAATAGCGACATACATGCTGGAGACGAAGGTCAAAGAATGAAAGATAAAATTGGTGATGTGACTAACCCAATAGCCTTCCGCGTAAACAAGGCATTGAGACTTCGGCGGTATTCGACGTGTTCTTTACCTGCTAGAAATACCCTTAAAATAGAAAGTACGTGTAAGACGGGCAGCTAAGTGCAGAATGCGGGTAAGCATACCAGTTATTCGGGAGAAGGACTTGCTTTGCCGAGTGCACGAGACACGGCTCAGCGTAAGTGGGCGAGTTCAAAATCTTGCGAGCGTACTCCGTCGATGACGCCATCACAATGAAGCTTGCCAAAAGTCAACGACGCGTCAATATGTTTACAAACGCCTCTTACATATTAAAAACGCTGATAGCACTGAGAGCGCCTGAGTTCCATTGCTTCATATAGCCTTCCATGGATGGCTTCATGGAATCTGCGAACTTGCCGATGATAGGAATGGTCCATTTGTCCCCTGGCAAATGGCGTTTTTTATATCGATAGACGGATTGCTCAAGGATCAACAAGGACATCAAAATGACGGTCATGGTAACAAGCCATGTAGTGGACTGGCTGGAAGGCATGGAAAAAACAGACAGAAAGGAGTCAAAGGACGCGCCGGGCGTGGAGGACGCAGACCGGGAGGAGTCGTTGAGGGCCATGATGGAAGATAAAAGACAAGAGAGAGTGAGATATAAGCACGATTGGGCAGTCTGGGCAGTTGTCTGCCCAGAACGGAAACTCGCTATGGCACGATAACTTTTTTCTCCGGTAAGACCGGCAATGTGCCGGCCAATCACATCACCGTTTTCACGCCGTCGGCGGTATACGATCATGATCGGTCATTTTTGTTGACTCACCACATACGACAAAGTGATCATCATTCCGGAGAGCTTTCCGGAGTCGACAGCACCTAAAAGCTGAGGGCCGCGGCCTCAAGATGTGCTAGTGGTGGACTCAACTGGATTTTTGGTATTTGTGTTACCGCTCCCTATCATTATCTAGCGAACACTGCTTGTAAACTGCTTGTCCACGAACTCCTGAGTTTTAGTGAGTGATTGTATCTTGTCGCTCTATCTCTCGCTTCCATATCATCCGCTTCTTGTAGCAACTCACTCGAATAGCTGTCAACTCGGGACCATCCCTATTTCGGCTAGATGTCAAGCCTCAGGCTAGTAACCAGGCTAAGCAAAGTATCAATACTTGATCACGATCAGCGTTTTATCTTTCCACTCGAATTTGGCTGTGTGACTTGATGTTCTGATAGTTTCAGTATAGCTTACTTATAACCACTGGCTTATGATCTCCAACTTGATCTTCCTTCCCCTTCTCGCACCCCGACGATGAAGTTGCTGTGCCTGTGCTTGGTCTTCTTTTACCTTTCGCTCGAATTTATCGTCGAAGGAAAGCTCGTGAATGTTACCATTGACGATCAGAGTACTGAGTTGATTTTCTCTCCTTTGGATGCATGGAATAATGGCACATCGTGCCAAAGCTGTACTGCACGCCCTGATGCATCACGAGCAGTTGATGGAACATGGTACGATTCTACGGTGAGTGCTACATAGTCGTTTATATGTTGGTCATTCACACGGAATGAACAGTTCAATAAGAACCCTGGTAGTAATGCCTATCCAAATCAAGTTCTTAATGTTTCTACATCGTTCAACGGTGAATTTCACTTTCCCGTGCGTGGATACCTTACTCAGTTTGGCACAAGGCACTGCTATCTACGTGATATGTATCTTAGCCAAGACCGCCACTTCACCAACTGGAAACTCCGATATGACCTTCTACGTCGACAATGACATTGTTGGAAGGTTCTATCAAACTGCCCCAGGTGAACCAGGCTATCAATATAACTTCACCGTATATTCCAACGATTCCATTCCTGGTGGTCTTCATACTTTCAAGCTTCAAAATGGCCACGTTGATGGAATAAAGGCCTTAGTGATTCTTGATTCCATCATCTACTCGTGTGTCTATCATCGTTAGTAATTACCGAAAATTTCTAATCACACCAATAAACAGGTACGACAATGGTCAACCTGACTCTCCCAGCTCCGCGTCTGGGGTTTCCGATGCCTCTCCCGCGGCAGTTACATCCTCCTCTGTCGCATCCTCCTCGACCACATCCACCTCTGGCACGCAGATTGGTTCTATCGTCGGTCCTGCTGTTGCGGTCCCTCTAGCACTGATCATAGGGGTGGTTGCGTTTTTCCTATTTAGGCGTAGAAAAGGCCGCGCGAAGCCTGAAAAAGATACAGTTGAAGCCTTTGTTGTCCATGGCTGGAACCCGGGACATGTCGCATCAGCATCAACGGCCCAGTCGCGGCAGTCGCTGATGGGCCCTACACACACGACAACGCCATTCTTTGTGGATGATGCTCGTACGATAATGACCACCCCTGCTGCGTCCTCTATTGCAGGTAGTAGTCAGCCTAGCTCTCGATCAATGATCGAATGGAGTCCATATTCTGAGGCCCCGAGAGGCGCCCTGATGTACGGCGAGGCTACTCCTACTCCACATGTTGCCCGTCCATGTTCCATCATAAATGAGGCACCGCCATCTTATAACGAGGCCCAAGCTACTACATCCACAAGCAGGAGGAGTGGAGATATTCAGTCGTCACGGTCTGACCGAAAACCGTTTTCTTAGGCCATTTTTACAGGATAAAGACTCGAGGGGTTTTTTTGGCTGTTCCCTCTCGCCAGCCTGTCGCTCACGCCTTGTCCTTGTGATCGAGTGCGTTCTTCTGACTGCATCGATGTCTCCTTGGATTAGGGCATTCGCTGGTGGTAGTGATCGAGTCTCAGGAGGCCTAATGTTACTGCACGTGCTAACATTCCGTATTTTTGTACTACAACAACCCCGGGCCTACAAGAATTATAGCAACAGATCTTTGTAGCACTATCTCCGAAACGAGTACTTTTTCCATATACTGTAGGCGCCAATCTAAAGAATGCGGGGTCACCTCGACTAAGACTTTCCATTCACAGATGCTACAACGAGCGTCGAATTTCGTTGACCCCGTAGCCTGGAGACCTCTATGGGCTGTTTACATGTTTTACCGTCAAATTGAGACCGATCGGGAGCTAGCATAAAAATATCAACACCCGTGACATCAAGAACGCGTCGGTCGATGTCATGACGCGCCTGCATACGTCATAGTGACCGCCAAAGCGATCGTATATAAAGGCGCCTTCAAAACTTCTTTGCTTCCGCTTGCATACATTCACCTTCTGCATCATTTGAAATCTCCAATATGTACCGAGTATCCAGTGTCGTTCTCTCCGCAATCCCAAAGCGCCCTTCTGGGTCCAGCTTATTGCATACAACGCCTGTAGCACGCAAGACATTGACAGAGAAAGCTTCTGAAGCAGCCGATACAGTACGGGAGCACCCATTCCGCCCGCATTAATCGCTTATATTTCTCACAGGTCAACAAAACGCTTGGAAAAGGCCTAGCTTCTGCCATAGAAAAGGGGGAGAAGGCGGCTACCGCCACCAAAGACACAATATGTGAGGAAACTTCTGTTCTTTTCCTTACATGCTGATGAATGTGTCAGCCTCTGCGACCCACACGACGAAGGAAAAGGCTAGCGAGACGTCGAAAGCAGCGGGTCAGAAGATGAATCAGGTATGGCAATGCAGCAACTCTTATTGCTTACATGGCTTGAAGCATCAGTATTCACAGACTGAATCCGGAGTACGCGAAACGAAGGAGAAGGCTGAAAAGGAACTGCGAAAATAGTCGGTAGTACGAGGTCGAAGGCAAAGCTGTACGAAATGTAGCATCATCCGAGAGCAAATTGTAGAATCATAAGTTACAACAGGGACAATGATATTAATGGATCATCTGCACTACATAGTTAGATAAATGGCAAAACATTTTTTTTTACAATGTTAAGGATAAATGCTGCGCGGCGGTATACAGAGGCATTCGGTCCGATAATCCGGTCAACTGTGACAATCACGGTCACACCTTCTGTTCTTGCCATCATGTCTCTTGTCCAAGGCTATTCATCCGGGGAGGAGGACGACGTCGACCTTTCAAAAGATGCATTTGGTCTCTCTTCAATACCTTCTGCGAAGAAAATACGGATAGATGAATCCCCCAAGACGTCACTTGTGACTCAGGCCGCGCCTCACGTTTTATCAGAGGTAAAGTAGTTTTACTCAGCAGTAGCTGCCTAACCATGCTCATATTCCGTGATAGGACCCTCTACACCAGACGTCGCTTATTACACGACCAACAGACACCCAAATGAATGTGAATATTCCGTTCAATGACATGACTTTGCCGATTCAAGGTCCGGAAAATCCGTTTGGCGATAGGAACCGATTCATCAACCAAAATGCTCTTGCGGGACATGTTGAGGAGCAGTCAATGACTGAGCACGCTTTCCGCTCTCAGCATTTGACTCACTCAATTCTGGGCTATTCTGCCAACCCTTCCATCGACCCCAACGCCCCCGCGCTCTTGGGTTCAATAGACAAAGCCCAAGCTAACGATTTTGCCACCATTGACTCTCTACGGGCGTCTAAGAGTCAAAGGAAAGAATTGAAGCGGAAACGAAAGCAAAAAGGTGATTTGGAGATCGTGGAGGGTGATGGGGCATACGTCGGGCCCTGGGCTGAGTGGGAAGGTGACGAACCAGAAAGTACGTTCCTTGTCGGTGTTGAAGTACAGGAAGACGGTGAAGAGGAGCAGGAAGAGGAGGAGGAGGAGGAGGAGCCTACTAAAACTAAGAAGACCAGAAACAAGCGGGGCGGTCATGGCCAAGAGTATTCCGTTTTCCACGGCAAGTCTATGACAGACTACCAAGGCCGCACATACATGTCGCCGCCTCTTGCAGATGCGCCTCAACTTGCTGCTGAGGCGGGGTCTCAGGATTGCTTTATTCCCAAAGTCTGCGTGCACACATTCACCGGGCACAACCAAGGTGTTTCAGTGCTTCGTCTTTTCCCTCAAACTGGTCATATGTTTTTAAGCGGATCCATGGATACCAAAATAAAAGTACGCGATCTGTTTATACGCAGATGAATCTATTGTTAACTAGTTTGAAGCTTTGGGATCTCTACACAACGCAAAATTGTCTACGGACATTCCATGGTCATACGAAACACGTCAAAGACGTCTCATTTTCAAACGACGGTCGACGCTTTCTGTCTTGTAGCTATGATCGCCAGATGAAGTTGTGGGATACGGAGACTGGACAGTGCATAAAGCGTTTCAGCAACGGCAAAATACCATACGTCATCAAGTTCCATCCCGATGACGACAAGCAGAATATATTCCTAGCAGGCATGTCGGACAAGAAAATCATCCAGGTATGTTAGTATCGTGTTGGTTCATTGTCTCTCTTGACATCTTTCAGTATGACATCGACTCCGGGGAGATCACCCAGGAGTACGATCAGCATCTCGGTCCAGTGAACACAATTACCTTTGTCGATGAGAACCGGAGGTTCGTGACGACGTCGGACGACAAGACCATCAGGGCCTGGGACTTCGATATACCAGTAGTCATCAAGTACATCGCTGAACCCCACATGCATTCCATGCCTGCCGTTACACTTCACCCTTCAAGTAAGTCATAGAGCATCTTTGCTCAACGAGTACTAAGAGTTGTCTAGATAAATATTTCGCTGCACAATCTCTTGACAATCAGATTCTCGTTTACAGCACCGACAACTTCCGACAAAACCGCAAAAAACGGTTTGCGGGCCATTCTGTGGCAGGTTATGCCTGTCAAGTGGGGTTCTCTCCTGATGGAAAGTGGATAAGCAGTGGGGATGGGGAAGGAAATGTTGTATTCTGGGACTGGAAGACCGGTCGTATCAAGTCAAGACTGAAAGCTCACAACAAGGTGGTCATTACTCATGAATGGCTTCCTCATGAGACTGTACGTTTCCATCGTTCAATTTACTATGGATGTGTGCTCACAAGGCGTACAGTCGAAGGTTTTGACTGGTTCGTGGGACGGCAACATCAAACTATGGGTATGTTGTATCATCTCGCAACACTGTCAATATTTAACGACACGTAACTCTACAGGATTGATCGTCGAACCCAGCCGATATCGATTTATGTACTATTGTGCGGACGACAATATATTATTACATAAATCAGAGCATGTTGCATTGCGTGTGCGAGGGTGCAATACCTATACTCTGAGTTGTCATAGTGAATTATCGTCATATGAGAGGCGCGACGCTGTTGCGGTGAACGCGACCGGCATCCGGCATCCATTCTGTGAGTTGTTAGCCGGAGGTGAAATTGTCCCCAATTTACCCCGCTTCTGTCATATTGACCTCCTCCCCGGACTGTCTATGAAGCGGGCCACCTATATCGGAACCACCTTGGCCCTAAACCGATTATAAAGGCATGTCCGTCTCGTGCTTATAGGGAGGCCATGTATTTGACCTTGAACTAGACAGTGAACTCGAATGCTCTGTTCTCGCTCCTTACCTCGCTACCTACCTGTAGGTCGCGTCGCACGCGCCATGTCTTCCATCGCCCCATTATCCCTTGACCCTCCATCACTCAACCAAGAATCCGCCCTGTTCGACCAGCGGGTCTCCGAGATGGAAGAGTTCTTCTCCCAGCCTCGCTTTACCGACATCAAGAGGCCATATTCCGCTGCTTCGGTTGCGTCCAAGCAGGGGTCTCTGCCAGTGGTACCCATTCCGTCGTCACTATTGGCTGACAAGCTCTTTGCTGTCCTGAAGCGAGCTGCGGATGCCAAGAAACCTGTACATACAATGGGCGCTATCGACCCTGTTCAGATGACCCAAATGGCTCGGTATCAGGAGATTGTGTATGTGTCTGGTTGGGCAGCATCGAGTGTCTTGACGACGGGGAATAACGAAGTGGGCCCGGACCTTGGGTGCGTTTGTTCCCTGTTTAATGTGGCCACGATCCTGATCATATAACAGCGACTATCCATATACCACGGTTCCGAACCAAGTTCATCGCATCTTCCGCGCACAACAGTTACATGATAAAAAGCACTATGACGAGCGCATGACGGCTACTCCGGAAGCACGGGCCAAGATGGAATACATCGATTACCTCCGTCCCATCGTTGCTGACGCTGACACCGGGTGTGTTGTCTCTCTTCTGAACTTCCAGCACCACTTCTCAATCCATGAAACAGGCATGGTGGCTTATCTGCAGTCATGAAGCTTACTAAACTCTTTGCGGAATCTGGTGCGGCGGGTATTCATCTAGAAGACCAATTGCATGGCGGTAAAAAATGCGGCCATCTGGGAGGCAAAGTCCTCGTACCGACGTCGACTCATGTCTCGCGCCTCATTTCGGCCCGGTTCCAACTGGACCTTATGAAGTCTACGATGCTCCTGATCGCTCGTACAGATTCTGAATCCGGGAAACTCTTATCCTCAAATATTGATGTCGCTGACCATGAGTACCTTTTGGGTACCACTACCGAAGATAGCAAACCTCTGGCGCAGGTTCTGGCTGAGGCTGAGGCATCCGGTGCGTCTGGAGCTGAGATTGACAGTCTTGAACAGCAATGGACTCGCGACCATGTGATGTGTACTTTCAATCAAGGTGGATCTTTACTTCGTAGACTTCTATGAGGTATCACAGCTGACTTCCTTCTGTGCTTAAGCCGTCGAGAAGGCTTTCAACGAATCAGCTATAGAGGACAAGGCAGCCGCGTACCAGTCGTATCTTATTGCCGTGGAAGGCAAGTCAACCAATGAGGCACGCGACATTGCCAAAGACATCCTGGGCAAAGCCGTCTTCTGGGACTCTGATCGTACGTGCACTTCATGATCCCACTTTCATATCTTTAAGCTTTTCTCCTACAGTGCCACGAACAAGGGAAGGATATTACCACTTCACGGGCGGTGTCGAGGTATGCTAATGTAACATGTTGGGTTTCTGTGCTAATCGATTTATATGACAGGCGGCTATAAAGCGATCGATGACCTTTGCTCCGTATGCGGACCTGATTTGGCTGGAGACCAAGACGCCCGATCTCGAACAGGCACGGTACTTCTCTCGAAAAATCCGTGAAAAATATCCCGGAAAGTGGGTCTGGGTTTTTGAACATGATGGAATACGTACGCTAACAATGACATGCTTCAGATGGTTTGTCTACAACCTGAGCCCGAGTTTCAACTGGTCCGCCCATGGTTTCACGGGTCGGTAATGCCTTAGTTCCCCCTGGTACCTTTTTGACAGTATTCAACTTAGATGCTGATCTCAAAAACTTTGTTTGGGAACTCGCAAAAGAAGGGTATGAAACTTACTTTGCTGTTGCCAAAGACTGCTCATGGCGGCTTTGTAGATTCGTGCTTCAGTTGATCTCTTTGGCTGGACTTCACAGTGGTGCTGTAACAACAGGTATGTGATCTTCCACCGGTTGTGCAGATCATTCTAAAATACGTTATAGCTGAGCTCGCGGCCCGTTACAAGGATGATGGTATGTTGGCGTATGTCGAACTCATCCAGCGCAAAGAAAAGGAAATTGGCTGTGACGTCCTTACGCACCAGAAGTGGTGAGAGCCTTTCATGACTACTGTCTGTTAATCCTCACCCTGTGTTAGGAGCGGCGCCAATTATATAGACCGCATTCTCCAGACCGTCACATCCGGATCTTCCAGTACCTCATCGACAGGGAAAGATTCTACTGAGCACTCTTTTTAATTGAATAGTACCTTTTTCGCTTCCGAAACTGACACGGGTATGACTATGAATGATTGTCGTGTCTTGTAATAGTGTTGAGTAGAATTCAATGAATACATTGCGCTCCCGCTTCGGATTTGTTTTGACTCTGGAACGGCACCGTCCATCACGTGATATGTTATCGGCCTGCCCTAAAGCTGATCGATAAGACAGGCTTGGTAACGCAAGTGAAAAACGCCCTCCCAACAGCTCTCACAGTCGCATCACAGGCTTGTACGACTGTTGACGACACTCTTCCCTCAGAGGTTGTTCTGTACTCATATTCTCATCTGACGTTTGTAAAATTTAGAAGCCATGGTGTATGTGGTCCATTTTACTTGCTTTATTAGCGCTCATTAAAATTTCTTCACGGCAGTAACTTCACAGTAGGCTAGTGCTCTCGTTTTGTTTTCCTTTGCTCCTTCATGACCTTCATTTTCTTCTCTCAGACCAAATCCGTGGCCTCATGGATAGGCCGACAAATATCCGTAACATGAGTGTCATCGCTCACGGTGAGTCCTCAGCAGCGACTCCCTTCGAGCTAGGCTGACACTCAATGTTTCCGTAGTCGATCACGGAAAGTCCACCCTTACGGACTCTCTGGTGTCGAAAGCGGGTATCATCGCCTCGTCAAAAGCTGGTGACATGCGGTTTACGGATACGAGAGACGACGAAAAAGAACGTGGTATCACTATCAAATCCACGGCCATCTCTATGTATTTCGAGGTAGACAAGGAGGAATTGCCTTCCATCAAGCAAAAGACTGAGGGTGCGTCGATGCGTTCAAATAATCGTCAAGCGTTGATTCGAGCACATGTACAGGCAACGAGTTCTTGATCAATTTGATTGACTCTCCCGGGCACGTCGATTTCTCATCCGAGGTCACGGCCGCCCTCCGTGTCACCGATGGTGCTCTCGTTGTCGTCGACTGCGTTGAAGGTGTCTGTGTGCAAACTGAGACAGTTCTGCGACAGGCCCTGACGGAGCGAATCAAACCCGTCGTTGTTATCAACAAGGTTGATCGTGCCCTGCTCGAATTGCAAGTCGACAAGGAATCCCTCTTCCAGTCCTTCTCGCGTACCGTTGAGAGTGTGAACGTTATCATCTCCACGTACCATGACGAAGCGCTCGGTGACGTCCAAGTCTACCCCGACAAGGGTACCGTCGCCTTCGGTTCTGGACTCCACGGATGGGGTTTCACCCTCCGACAGTTCGCCGCTCGGTATGCCAAGAAGTTCGGTGTAGACAAGGAAAAGATGATGGCCAAACTGTGGGGCGATAACTTCTTCAACCCTGCTACACGCAAATGGACCACCAAGTCGACTGGTGCCGACGGCAAACCCCTCGAACGTGCTTTCAACATGTTCGTGCTCGACCCCATCTTCAAGATCTTCGATTCCGTGATGAACTTCAAGAAGGACGCCATTGGACCCATGTTGGAGAAGCTTGATGTCAAGCTCGCTCAGGATGAGCGTGATCTTGAGGGGAAAGCTCTTCTCAAGGTTATCATGCGTAAATTTCTTCCCGCAGGTGACTCTCTCTTGGAGATGATAGTCATCAACCTTCCTTCACCTGCAACCGCACAGCGCTATCGTGTGGAGACCCTCTACGAAGGGCCTATGGATGACGAGTCCGCCATCGGTATCCGTGACTGTGATCCCAAGGGACCCCTCGTCCTCTATGTCTCCAAGATGGTACCCACTTCCGACAAGGGCCGATTCTACGCCTTTGGCCGTGTCTTCTCCGGAACTGTTCGCTCAGGACCCAAAATCCGTATCCAGGGACCTAACTATCTTCCCGGAAAGAAGGAAGACTTGTTCGTCAAGTCCATCCAGCGTACAATTTTGATGATGGGTCGTTATATCGAGCCTATCGAAGATTGCCCGGCTGGAAATATCGTGGGTCTCGTTGGTATCGATCAGTTCTTGTTGAAGAGCGGTACCCTGACGACGTCAGAAACTGCCCATAACATGAAGGTCATGAGGTTCTCCGTTTCCCCCGTCGTCCAGGTTGCCGTCGAGGTCAAGAACGCCGCCGATCTTCCCAAGCTTGTCGAAGGTCTCAAGCGTCTCTCCAAATCCGACCCTTGTGTCCAGGCATGGATTAATGAGACTGGTGAGCACATCGTTGCTGGTGCTGGTGAGTTGCACTTGGAGATCTGTCTCAAGGTATGCATTCTCGTCATAACAGAATGATGTAACGCTCATGTGGTGTATAGGATCTCCAAGAAGACCATGCCGGTGTTCCTCTCAAGATCTCCGACCCCGTTGTCCCCTACCGCGAAACCGTGAGGGCTGAGTCTTCCATCGTTGCTTTGTCCAAGTCGCAGAACAAGCACAATCGTCTATATGTCAAGGCCATGCCCCTCGACGAGGAGCTTACAAAAGCCATCGAGGAGGGTAAAGTCAGCTCTCGTGATGATTTCAAAGCGCGCGCTCGTGTCCTTGCTGATGAGTACGGCTGGGATGTCACCGACGCCAGGAAGATTTGGTGTTTCGGTCCTGATACCACCGGACCCAACGTGATGGTCGATGTCACCAAGGGTGTACAGTATCTCAATGAAATCAAGGATTCTTGTGTTGCTGCCTTGCAGTGGGCGACCAAGGAAGGCGTTTGCGCTGAAGAGAACATGCGTGGTGTTCGTTTCAACGTCCTCGATGTGACGGTAAGCTGGTAGATATTGCAAACATTGGGAATTGGCACTTATAACTCTTTTTCAGCTTCATGCCGATGCTATTCATCGTGGTGGAGGACAGATTATCCCTACGTGTCGTCGGGTCTGTTACGCTGCTTGCTTACTTGCAACCCCTGGTCTTCAAGAGCCCATCTACCTTGGTACGCTACTTTAGTTTTTGTACAGTCCGATCCTAATGCTTGTCATTTTAGTGGAAATTCAATGCCCCGAGAACGCCATCGGTGGTATCTACAGTTGCTTGAACAAGAGGCGCGGTCAGGTATTCAGCGAAGAGCAGAGGCCAGGAACACCCATGTTCACCGTTAAGGCTTATCTCCCTGTCTCCGAATCCTTCGGTTTCAATGGTGAGCTTCGCTCGCATACGGCTGGACAGGCCTTCCCCCAGTGTGTGTTCGATCACTGGGAACTCATGAGCGGATGTAAGTGCTTCGTGGTGCTCGTACTTTTGTAGCCGCTAAGCGTGTATTAGCTCCCCTCGACAAGGGCTCCAACATTGAGAAAATTGTTCACCAAATCCGAACACGCAAGGGTCTCAAGGTTGGTTTTCAGATCCTGTAGGTACTATTTTGTGTACTAACTATTGTTTACAGATGGAGATTCCTGCTCTCGACACGTACTACGACAAGCTGTAAACATCCCCTTGTACCTTTAACAATTTTTTCCCATTTGTACACGTGGAGTATCGAGCCGCTAGTAGTTGAATTTCTTTGTACTGTGACATGAACGACAATAGCACTGACATCTGTTCTGTCAACAAATTGACGTGAACAGAGAATGGTCTGATTGATGAGAGAGTGACTTTTTTAGTATAGATCGTCAAGTGAGGGACATGATTTTCGAAGTCGTGTCTGCTGCCGAGTCTAATGACTCTTGACAGTCTGCGGTACCGAAGTTATCTACATTAAATACGATTTTAGATCCACTATGGTTCAGTCAACGACCCTCTGCTCAACATGACTCTGGATCTCTCAAAGATCCCTGACATACGAACATATCTGTCTGGGACTGCTTTCGATGCAGCACGCATTGAACCACTGTCGGGCGGATATGCCAACTTTATCTTCCGACTGCATCTAGTCAAGGCGTATGAAGGACAGTCGACCGTAATTCTCAAGCATGGCACGAGCTATGTTGGCTCCGGTGACGGAAGGATACCCTTTAGTTTGGATCGCCAGGTGAGTGCCAATTTCCAGTGTTAAGAAGTAACTCTGAACGCGTACGCAGATGTTCGAAGTAAGAGCACTGGAATGGATCACTAGCTGGCTCCCCGAAGACTCACCCGTGACTGTCCCGCATGTCCACCTCTTCGACGACAGGGTGAACGTGATTATCATGGACGACTGTGGCCTGGGGACGGTTCCGCTAAAGAAGCTATTCATTGATGGGAACTATTCTGTTGCCTCGGCGAAGAAGATCGGAGAGGCATTGGGCCATTTCATTAGGCTCGTTCATGTAAACGGGAAAGTGGATAAGGGTATCCTGGACCTGTTCAAAACGAATGTTCAGGCCAGACAGATATCGGCATACGTCACGTACGGGCGGCTGGTGTCGACGCTAAACGGGCAGGACCATCTGCCTGCTTTGTCTGATCCTCCCCTTGATGTCGACGCGAAGGATTTGGATGCCGTAGGAAATATAGCTTCAAAGATGCAGAGCGAGATCATGTCTGCAGAGAGTTCAGTGGGCCTAAATTTTTCCACGAAGTCTTCTCTATACTTATTATTGTGCAGTTCGTCATGGGGGATTTTTGGCCGGGAAACATCCTCGTGAGTCTGGATGAGAACCCCAGGATTTCAGTCATCGACTGGGAGATGGCAAAAACAGGACTGCCTGGGCAGGACTTGGGCCAGTTCTGTGCGGAGTTGCGTTTGCTAGGACATTTCCACCCGGCGTGTGAGCCTGCAATGCATGACATGACCTACTCGTTTTTGAAAGCCTACTCGCCATCCAAGGACATATCGTTGGCGCGCTATGTCATTACGCACATGGGTGCCCATCTTGTGGCTTGGACTCCCAGGATCCCCTGGGGTAGTGATGAAAAGACGAAACTGGTGGTTAGAGAAGGTGTGGAATATTTAGTTGGGGTCAGTTCTGACGATGAGAAGTTGGATAAATGGCTCTCAGAAACACCTATTTTTGCCCTCACAACTGGTTGTCAGTAGTAATAGTAGCAGCATAGTAGTAGTCGCACTGGCAAGACATCATGTAGAAACATTGCAAGTAAACTTTCTATGTCCGATACCCTGGGTAAAAGCCACAACTGTTCAATCGAGGACCAGAGATCAGTGAATTCTGGGATAATGGCAGTGATATCTTGAATTTAATGTCGACGAGAAAGAACGTCGTTAAGTGACGGCTGAGGTTCATCCTCAATGCAGGAATAGCAGAGGCGCCAGTAAGGAATGCGAAAATAAGCATATGTGTGAATATATAAGGAAGCGCACCCATTTCAGAACGCTACAGCTGGGTTCTCGTAGACACAAGAAATATATCAAAGGAAAGGATCAACACTAGAGACGACAAGAAAAGTAAACGACAGTAGACGAAGGCAGCAAGTTGGGGGGGAAGCTGAAAATGATGATCCGGCAGCGCGGGCCTTTGCACTCCGAGTCCGCCACCACCATGACGGAAGAAACGCCCACTGAAATCTTTCTCCCGCCGTCATTTCCATACCCAATCAAGATATCCTCCATCGACGCGCCCGCTTCGAGCACCGTCCAGCGGGGAGCCCGTCTGCTGAGCTATTCCTTCCAGTCCACCCCTCAGGGCGGCCGCCCAGAGACTCGTTTCGGGACCTGGGACTGTGCTGTCGATGGGGACATCCAAGTGTGGAACGCCCATGCTGGAGACGTCATCACCGCAGCCCAAGCGAGAGACAAACCCATCGTGGTGATACAGGAACCGTGCAAACACGGGATGCAGCTCGGTGGCCTGTGTGTTTTATGCGGCAAGGACATGACCAAGTGAGTCTCAGGCTCTATCAATAGTGCGTGCGGTCCTGAGATCCCATGCTAGTTCTGATTATATCGGATTCTCGGATACGTCGCGCGCTTCTATTCAAATGACACATTCTGCTAATGGCCCCACTGTGTCCCTCGAGGAGGCGCAGCGTATCGAACGCGAGACGGCGGAGCGCCTCGTCCAGGCGCGCAAGCTGTCGCTTATCGTGGACCTCGACCAGACGATCGTGCATGCGACTGTGGATCCTACGGTCGGCGAGTGGATCGCGGAGGGCGAGGCTTGGGAGGAGAAACACCGGCAGAGGAATGGGAACGGCGTGCAGCCGGACGACGAGTCCTCTGATTCCGATGATGAGGAGTGCAATCCCAACTGGGAGGCCCTCAAGGATGTGAAGAAGTTTAAACTGGGCCCGGAATCGTTCGGGGCGCCGTACGAAGCCAAGGGCAAGGGCAAGTCTATTGAACAGGACGGGTGTATGTATTACATCAAGCCTCGGTTCGTTTTCCCGTTCGCCTGTTTTTTTTTTCTTTCGCTCACTTTTGCATGTTAGACCTGGATGGGAAGCCTTCCTACAAGGAGTGGCGGCGAAATACGAGATGCACGTATACACTATGGGCACGCGTGCTTACGCTGAACAAGTGTGTGCAGCTATTGACCCGGACGGGAAGCTCTTTGGTGGACGGCTGCTCAGTCGAGATGAGAGTGGGAGTGCGTCCCAAATCGATTTTTGTCGTGTTTCTTATTTACAAGGAGGATAGGCCTAACACAGAAAAGTCTACAACGACTGTTCCCTTGTGATACATCCATGGTGGTGATCATTGATGATCGAGGGGATGTATGGGAATGGAGTCCTAACCTTATCAAAGTCGTTCCCTGTGCGTTCCTGTTCATTTTCCCACCCTCTATCTCATGGGTTTTCTATAGACGATTTTTTCGTGGGTATTGGCGACATCAACTCGGCGTTCCTTCCCAAAGCACCTACCTCTAACCTCCCGCCCTCGTCCACCCAAGCGCTGATAACACAAAATTCCATGGCACTCGAAGCCCAGGTTGAAGGGCGGCCACTGGCAAAAATGCAAGAGCAGCTCGCGGATAGTGACGATACAGCTAAAGAAGAGGAGGTCAGTCCAACGCACGATCACAAGCAGGCGAGTCACCACAAAAAAGCCTTGTTGAAAAGTCAAGACAACGAGTTGGAGCGTGTTGCAAAGGTGAGGTTTCTGCGCGGAGACAATTAATTGACTTCTGAGAATATATATAGCTCCTTGATGAAGTCCATCAACGTTTTTTCGATGCGCATGATGCTTCCTCGTCTCATAAACGGAAACGTGGGGAGGATGAACGCGATGTAACGGTACGGAGAGTGAGACATATCTCGATTTGCATTAACTCTTTCTCCTTTGGCAGAAAATCATACCCAGCATACGGTGTAAAGTTCTTCACGGAGTGCATATCGTATTTTCCAGTCTCTTCCCGATGGATACGAAACCCGAATCATCTGAAGTGTGGAAAATGGCGCGCACGTTTGGCGCAAAGTGCTCTGCGGAGCTTGTCGACGGTGTCACTCATGTCGTCGCAGCCAAGGTCACCTTTCTCTCTTCCTTTCCTGCTCGTGACACTGACCAGTCCCATAGCCTGGTACGGACAAGGTCAACCACGGCGCAAAACGGCCGGGAGTCAAAGTGGTGTGGGCGCAATGGCTCACTGATTGTATAACGCTTTGGCGGCGGCTGGACGAAACGCCGTACCTGATGGATCCTGGGGTGGACAGGGAGAGCGTCCTGACGCATGGCGTCGTCGTGCGGGACAAGGACAAGCACCACCACGAGGTGGGCAACGAGCTGGAGATTGGTGAGATTGATTGGAATGATATCAATGACGAGGTTGACGCTGCCATGAATGAGAGCGACGATGACGAGGATGAAGATACGCAGGGGGAAGGGTATAGATATAGGGTTTGGGATCCCGATGACGAGAGGTACGTGTGCGCTTGCTGTTGTCTGGCTTGGGTGGGGGATGACAGGGAGTCGTGTAGCGCGCCTGGAACGCCGAGGAAACGAACACGGTCGAGGAGTGTGACGCCGTCGAGGTCTGTGGATGGTGGGAGTCCTGAGTCGAAAAAACGGAAGCTGGAGGGGTCGATGCTGAAAGAGGCGGTAAGCGCTATGGATGTAGAAGAGGAGGACGAAGAGGACGAAGAGGAAGAAGAGGACGTCGAAGTCGATGATGATTTCCTAGCGAAGGAACTGGAAGAGGACTGGGGATAGCAAGACTTGTTCTCTTGGGCGCGCTTCCTTTGACGTGTATCTATTAGCTGGTTTTTCTTGGTGCCATGAACTTGTCTGTATAATCTACTGTTTTTCTTTCTTTCTTTATGATCTCTTTATTACGCGTAATTCCGACCTTGATAGCTGTATAGTATTTCAGACTAAATCGAAAAACAGAGGCACGTAAACGGGGGAAAGTGTGGGTTTTCTTAAATCGGTGGAAGTGGGCATTCACGGTAGAGTCAGTGTATAAAATGTGAAGGTTTGATTCAAATGGCAAGAAACATCCTCCCGCAAATCAGCCCACCCCATTTAGTTCAGGTTTCGGTTAAGAGTACCTTTCTGGTACTAGAAAGGCCGTCAGTACGATAGGATGAACAGCAAAAAGATCAAATACCTTTCGCCTGAACGATTAGCCTTACTGTTCTTGTCGAGGTGAGGATGCGAGGCTCTTATCCGGCGTCAGAGAATCTTGGTCGACCACATTGCAGACAGTCCCATGGACACATGGAGTGTGGGTTCATTAAGCGCAGGAGGCTGGATAAGGGAAGGACAAAGTGCAGCCCCAGTTGTTACGATCAATCCGCGAAGGTTTGTTTGCCAGCGTGGTATCGTTAATGGTGACTGTGCCAGATCTTGGCCCCGGGTGTAGTGTTAGAGGTAGATCCGAGGGAATGGGTTTGTTTCGTAGCAAGAGGACGGTACACCCGGTGGAAGGTCCGAGCGTGCAGTTCGATCAGCACAATACATTCCTGTCGAGCTCAGCGAGGTGGACGACGCCACAGGCGGACCGGCAGCCCGGGAATGGACGCGCTCTTGGTGCAAGGTTCAGCAACGCATGAAGAGTGGTGCCCCTAAGTGACGAGAATTCACATGCCAGTTGTGGGTCCTTGTATGAGTGTGGGGAATTCACATGTAAAAGTACACTCCTCGAGTAAAGACAGGTATTGCGGAACAGGGTATCAATCAACAGCAGCGCTGCTATCTCTGCACGGCTGCGGCAGCCTCGACTCTCGCCACCTCGTCCTTCAATGCATCGCGCCCCTCTTCGAGCCACTGGACGTACTCGACGGCGCGGAAGAGGACGCCGCTCTTGCCCTTGCCCTTTGCGCCGCCACGGGCGCCGCTGCCCTTGGGTCTGCCGCGGGACGGCATGGGTATGGTGGGCTCTGAGCCCTCGGGGGCGAGGAGGGAGATGAGCTGGGCGTAGCCGTCGCGTATGGCGTTGCGGCGCTTCTGCTCTGACATGATGTGGTTGAGGCGTTTCTGGGGCGTGCTGAGCAGTGGTTTGGCACGGGGGGCTGGCGGGGGGGCTGCTTTCTGTGGTGGGGCATGGGGTGGGGCAGGATGGGTCGGCTGCACGTGCGTCGGGACGACAGGCGGGGTGAAGGGCATCATGTTGTCGAGAAAGGAGGTGTCAAACTGGGCGGCGGTGTCCCAGGCGGTAAAGTTGTCGAGGAAGCCAAGGAGGTCGGTGGTCTCCGCGGGACTGAAGAGGTCGGCGGAGGGCGGGAGCGGCGGCGGCGTCGGGAGCAGGTGCGCATGGTCGAACGTAAACTCAAACTCGTCCATGGGGGACACCAGGATGCGGATCGACTTATATATGACCGGCTCCGGGTTATCCTGTGCCGAATGCTGAGCTAAGCCGAGCCCGTGGTTTGATGGGACCCTGTTCTCTGTTCCCTCCGCCCGTCCGCGACGCCCCCGTCGACCGTCCGCACGACCCGATATGTCAGCCATCCCGACCGACGAAATCGACGCTTCCCTGGATATCCAGCAGCAGAACATCCAGCAGGTCCAGCCCCAGCAGCCCGGTGCTTCCTCTGACACCCCCAGAAAACGTGCGTTATCTCTCCCCCGCAGCACCCCATCTAACTGGCTTCTGCAGCAAAGGCCCCGTCTGTGCGACGTGCGTGTGTTGCTTGTCACACCGGAAAGACCAGATGCAGCGAAGTGCTGCCTTGCCAGGTATGTGCCAGGGATGCCGCCCAACGTTGCTGACGGCGTGCAGTCTTGTCTGAAGCGCGGCCTGGGAGCCTCATGCGCGTATCCTGATCCCGACGCACAAGACCACAGCCACCCGCCCCGTATGTTCACCCCTATCCCGTCCCCGCTGCTCGCCGCTCACCCCTCCCCAGCGGCGGCCACCCCCGCCTTCAATGCCCCGCCCCCCATCTACGCCCCCACCCCCAACCTCAACCACACCCAGTACTACGACTACAACGGCGCCTTCACCGGCGCCTCGTCCTCGACCTTCCGCCCATCAAAGCGCCCTCGCAACCTCACAGAGGAAGAGGCCGCCGCCATCACTCGCAATTTCAGCAGGGGCGATTTCTACGTCGGAAGCAGTGCTCCAGTGAGGATTGACCCTCGTCTGCCTGTTAGGCTTACTCTGGGCGAGGGTGACCATGTCCATTTTACTGTTGGCGAGGCATTGGTGTAATTGTATGATTAGTTGGATTATTCTGTATAATTTTTGGCTATTCGGTGTATGCATTCTGTTCTCCACCGTTTCGAGTTCCTCCTTGATGGTTGCCATCTCAAGCGAGCTCACTCTCCATACGCCAACTACTCTCTTTACAGCCGTCGTCAGGTCCAATATCAATCGTGCACACTCATCTATTCATTCTCAGGCTCGATCCCGCATGTACCGCCTTACGTTAACCCGCGCGTGTTTCGAGTCCACGCACTCATCCACGCACCCGTCTCTCATTTCAACACCCACGGCCGTCTACTATATTCTGTCCGGTCCCAGGCCGTTGTCCGATTGTGGCGCAACGTCCGGCGCTTTCACGGTCGGCAATAAAATCTTGTTTTTATTCCAACGAGCCTTTTATTTCAAATGGCCGAGTCCCGGTTGCCCTTGCAGCCTGGCTTCTTAGCCGGGGACCTTGGTAAATCGATAGGGGACCGCGTCAGAGAAGATGCGGAGGAGGATTTTTGTATCTACAGGCGATGCACATTCAGTCTCGATGGAAATTTGTGTACGCTATGACCTGGCTGTTACAGGTAATAGCTGTACTTTTAACGAGGAATGAAGCACGGTCAACGGACCGGTACTCCGAGCCTTTGGATGTGAACGAATCTGCAATCGTTATACTCTACAAGGTATTCTCCTTCTCTGAGTACTGTTTTCTTGGTCTTGGTATATTCAACTTGCATTATGGCATTACTTGTGGGTACCCAAAGTACACCTTGACTAATTCGTAGTAGCACGCGTCTGCGCCGTCACCCCAAACCCAACCCTCCCACCCGCCGTATCAAAAACCGTATAGAACCGCTCCAAGAACGTATACCCATTAACAAAATCCAGCCCCGCGCCGGAATTCGTGCCAATGTCGTTCACGACGAGGTACACCGCGCTGGGGCTGCCCCCGATGTCGGCGTTCAGCGAGCGCGGCCAGATTTGGGCGTTGGGCGTTAGCTCGTAGCTCACACCGCTGATCGTGAAGAACAGGCTCTTGAGGTTGGAGAACTGCGCGGGGGTGAGGCGCAGGAGGCCGGTGGTGCTGTCGAGGACGGCGCCCGTGGCGGTTTGGTACCGACGGAAGGCGTCGGACGCGATGAGGGTGAGCGTGGTCCCGGTGTCGACGATCCCAGCTGTGGAGGATAGAATGTTCGTGGAGGGTCCGTAGGTGATGGATTGGTCGATACCCCAGAACTCGCTTGATGGGAACGTAGTCGTGATTGGCCTGTTTATATGTAAGCCCCTCTGCTTGTGAGATACTCAAAGAAAGAAACGAACGCGTAGCTGATACTGCCGATTATTTTGGAGGTGTCCGGACCGCCTAGATTCTAATTAGGATGTGTGATCTGTATAGACTGCATGAACGCACCCCAGGAAATCTCCCCATTGACGACCGCCTCTTGCGTCGTAGGCGCAAAGTACACGCCCACTGCGTGGTTGGTGATGGATCCCTGGCTGAAGAGGTTATCGGTGACGGTGGGGATGAGTGTGGAGGTAGCCGGAGACAGGGTGCCTGTAAATAACTGAGAAACGACTTGTAGGCACATAGACTAGTCGAACTTTACCCTCTGTGAGGTCGATGGGACCGATGCTATCATTTGCCCAATCAGATCGACGTGCAATGATCGACCTGTGACTCACCCGAGAATACCGTCAAAGCCAGAAAAGCTATAATAGGTCTCTTTCTCAGAAGGTGTGTGTGGAGGGGGGGGAGCGTACCAGTCAGCAACGGTGGCGACGCCAATAGACTGCGACTTGATGACCAAGCCTGGGGTGAGGGTGACTTGGTCGGTGAATTCATTCCCTAGAGGAAAACATGAGAATTAACAGAGACTCATAGCAGATATCAATCACCAGAGAATGATCCGGAGCCATAGGTAACAGACTGGGGGTCGCATCAGAAGGTTGGAACATGAGCATGCAGGAGCACTTGCTACGCGATTGGGAGTTTGCACGCTGGTGGAGGTCCGCACGTACTTGATACCTGCACCAACCCAGGTATTCGAGCTTCCGGTGTCGATGATCAACTCGTCTACGATGCGGTTAGCATACCCTCATTAGCGAGCTAGGCGGAGCGTACATGTCGTCGCGGGGCTCCCGACACCGACCGAGGCGGTATAGAGGACCGCGACGTTGTCCGCGGGCTCGTTGACGATAGCGCGTGTGGTGGTGTTCCTTGCGGTACGGGATCGGAATGTGGCTACGCGCGCGCGATCACGTTCGACGATGGTGCGGGTCCCGTTGAGGTTGAGTGTCTTTGAGATGGGAAGGCGTTGGGTGGTGGCCGCGGGGCTTGAGAGCGCGGTGGCGAGGAGCGAGGAGAGTACGAAGAGGGTGGAGAGCATATTTGAGAACCTGGGATGGGGATGCAGTTCTAGGCGGAATGTTGGCTTTATATTTCATCCAGTGTTCTGTTCCTTCTACGAGTGAGTGCACCGGGGCTTTTCTTTTTTTCATGCTGCCTGGGAAGCATCAGTTGTGAGAAGCCGTAGTGTTATTAACAGTTTCAACGCCATATGCGTCACTTTAAGGAGGTTTTCACGAGTAGAACCGGGTTCTTGAGTACCAACGAGTAACAGCCAGAATGGTAGAGTGGTAGTGGTAGTAGCAAGAATGCTATGATCACATCGAATGAGCTGTGGCCTGGTCGAGAGTATGCTTCACGGTATCACATCGAATGTCCTGCCTCGCCGAATGACTCGGAACATTGACCATGGTCTTGAAGATGGAAGATGGTCACACCAGAGAACTGTGGTTTGAATAAGGAACCTGCGTGATAACCATCGTTCGTATCAATCAGTTCCTGCAGAGGTGTATATGCACAAGATGCGTGCAGAGCGGCGAACATTGAACAAGACGTGATGTGCCCCGCGTATGCTTCACGGTAATCGGACCGATACTCCGAATCTTAATCTACCATGGCACCAACACCCCCTTCGACCTGGCCGTACCCCACCCTCTCGCTCCGCATCCCCGATCTCGCACATCCCGGCGTGGACACCTTTCTCCGCCTCCTCGATGCGCACACCGCGCTGATGCTCGCCGTCGAATCGACCCTCACTCATCTGTACGCCACGCCTGCGAACCCGGATCTCCCGCAGACGGTGGGGAGCGTGATGCTGGTGCTGCGGAGCATGGACGGCGTCGCGTACACGACGGGGAGCGAGACGCACAAGGAGATCCACCTGAGCGTGGACTATATCGTGAAGAAGGGCGAGGGCCGCGAGGATGTGGGGCGCGAGATTATGGGGGTGCTGACGCATGAGATGGTGCATTGTTATCAGTATAATGCACAGGGGACGTGTCCGGGGGGTCTGGTGGAGGGCATCGCAGGTGAGTCTGTTGGATCGTTCGCTGCCGTGTCTGAAGGATGCAGATTTCGTGCGGCTACACGCTGATCTCGCCCCGCCGCACTGGTCGTCGGATTCGGTGCCGGACAAGTGGGACGCTGGCTACCAGCACACAGCGTATTTCCTGGACTGGCTGGAGAAGAGGTATGGGGAAGGGACGGTCCGGGAGCTGAATGTGCTGATGAAGGAGCGGGAGTGGGACGAGAAGATGTTCAGGGAGCTGACTGGACGCAAGTTGGGCAAGCTCTGGAAGTTTTACATTGATAAAGTACAGTAATCGTTACTCGTCCTCGTCGTCAGACAGTTCTTGCTGCACCTTCTCTTGTGCCCTCATAGCACCCACGATATCCTCCTCACCACCCTTCAGTCGTTGCCCTGATCCCCGTCAGCATCACTACATAGTACCCAAGCCACACTCACGTATCAGCGTATGTATCGCCTCCTGCGTCTTTCTCTCCAGCTTTGCCAGCTTTTTATCCGTCTCACGTTTGAGATCCCAGTTAGGTCTTTTCGGTGCAATGTTGAACACGTCCTGCAACATGTAAGCAGCGCCGAATAACTAGAACACGCACTCACGAGCTCCTGCGCCCTCCTCTGCTCGTCCTCGGCAATAATCAGCTCAGCGACGCCCTCGACGTTCTTCTCCACCGTGTCCTCCATCTCCACGTCCTCCTGCCTTGACCGCTTCTTGAGCGTACGAGACTCGGGGTCAAAGTTGCGATTCTTTATTATCTCGCTGCAGCAAGCTATTAGAACACATGCAAGTCAACACACAGAGAGCCACATACCCATCCTTACGCCTCTTCAATGCCAAAAGACGCGCCTTGCGCGCTTCCGAGGCCTCTGCTAGTGCCATGTTAAGCAAGGAGGAGTTGCTGACTAAGCACAGCTTTTGCTTCTTAACCATGCTGGCTCTTCCGGTGCCATGCCTGCGCCAATCCCTCCCCGCCCTTTTATTCTCACGTTCCTTCCATTCCACACCAAATGCCGCTGTGTCATACCGTGCCCGGAAGGGCCTCGTCTCCCAGATCCGCACGCCCTCCAAACGCGCCATGGCTGCAAAAATAAAACGCAAAGCTGCCGCTGCTGCTGCCAAGGATACTAGCACTAGGCTTACTCTCCAGGATGCCATTGGCGTGTTGAAAGTGAGTACTACATGATAGTGTTTGGTGTGGGGAATCTTATTTTGTAGGCCATTAGTATACCTTCGCCCCGCGCGTCGACTGTGTCCCTGCTAGTCAAGACTAAGCTGGGGACCGGTGTGGCTGTCCCGAGGGGGAGGTACAAGCTCCCGAAGGAGGCTACGAACGCAGCGGAGGATATCGTGTGCGTGTTCGCAGAGGGCCGCCAGGCCGACGACGCCAAGCGCGCTGGGGCGCACATCGTCGGAGGCATAGAGCTCATCGAGGGGGTGCGTATCCCGCTCTGCCTGCCTGCCTCAAAGACTAATATGACGTGCTGTAGATCGTGTCTAATAGGATTCGCGCGACGACGTTCTTGTGCACGACGGGCCTCATCAAGGCTATCACGCCCCGCCTGGGCAGGGTGCTCGGTCCCAAGGGGCTGATGCCCAGCGAGCGGAGGGGCACCGTCACGGATGACGTTGGCGGGTACATCCGCAAATTAGTGGGAACGACAGAGTGGAAGGCGGACAAGCAGGGAGTCATCAGGCTCCCCATAGCCAAGGTCTGCTCTTCACATCCTCCTTTGCTAACGAACGCTGGTTTACGGTTCAGCACAGACGGACTGGACAGCAGAAGACGTCGTCAAAAATTTCGAACATGTGATGACTTCGGTCAAGCGAGCGACCGGGAATTTGAGTGTCAAGGAAGGCGGCAAGGCGAGCGTGGGGAGCCATTGTGGGTTTTTGCCGTCTTTTTGGTTCTGCGTGTTTTTGACTCGGTATTTTGCTTTTGTAGCGGCGCCAATTACGAAGGTGATGCTCAGCGCGACGCAAGGACCGGGGGTCAGGATATCTAATTTTTAGGAGAACGACTGAATAACAACAGCGTATGGGTTCGCGTCCTTTGTTAAGCGGCGGCTTTTGTCCCAATACCTCCTTAACCTCGTCCATTGCATTGGTATTGCACTCCCGTGTGTGAGCTCGCGTGAACTTTTTGTGACCACATATTTTCGGTAAGGGAGTGGGATCTCATCGCTACCAGAATCTCCAACTTCGGTCAAGAAAGTAACCGGCTCGAGGAAGGCAGGCAAACGGGCAACTCGGGAACGATTGAATACAAGGTCGTCGTTAACCTCGATCCGAAGTGCCAGAGAAATGGATGCTCTTATCCAGATACAGAGCATTCTAATAAAATCGTACTCTAATAGAGTTATGCCTGTGGTACGCGGAGCGTCGTCCGGAATGTATTTCCGCACTTTGACAGTGAAAGATCCGCCGGGAATGTTATCGGAATGCAATACAGATCTTCCCATCTTGAGCCTCGATTCTCATTAACCTCGTATCATCGATCTCCGTAAATACAGACTCCCAGATTCTGAATTCAAAACCATCGACCACAAGTACAGAAAATTACGCGGTTGAGCGCGATTTATTCTCTGGGCTACTAACTATTATCTACGTGTTTTTTTTTAGCACAACTGCGTCCCTAAAGAAAATTCTACAATCCAGAGCAGTGATAGTAATATAACAATGCGATGCGATGATAAACAATGAAGGAAGGATGAACTTCCTATGCGAGATAGCGTAAACGTAACGGGTATTAAACGAAAGATAGGATGGGAGGGCGTGGAGCTCAGAGTACGAGCTTCTTGGGCTTCTCCCAGCTGTAGTCGGGGTTACCTGAGAGGACATGTGAGCAAGGCAAATGGTGGAATGAGAATTTGAGGCCCTACCGAAGTGGCCGTAGCAAGCGGTCCTGCGGTACTGAGGCTTCTGGAGGCTCAGTTCACGAACTACGACGACGGTCAGTCATTGGACGTTCGATAACAGACATGTCACATACCCATGATACCAGGTCGAAGGTCCCAGTTCTTGCGGATGAGCTCGACAATCTCCTCCTCCGAGAGCTTTCCTGTGCCGTAGGTGTCGACGTAGATCGACAAAGGCTCGGCTACACCGATGGCGTACGAAAGCTGGACAAGAACACGACGGGCGATGCCGCCCGCGACCAATGACTTGGCTGCAACCGTATATTAGCAAAAGGAGACCGATAAGGACGGCGACTGCACGCACCAATCCAACGAGCGGTATACGCAGCCGAACGATCGACCTTGGAAAAGTCCTTTCCAGAGAAAGCCCCTCCTCCGTGGGCTCCCCAACCTCCATAGCTGTCGACGATAATCTTACGACCCGTCAATCCGGCATCGCCCTGGGGTCCACCAATCACAAATCGGCCGGTAGGGTTAATCTAAAACAAGACGTGTCCGGATAAGTAAAACCATAAGAATTACAAATGCGCAGGTGCACGAACGTGGTAGATAGTCCGTTCGTCAAGAAGGTTCGCAGGGATGACTTGCTTGATAATCTTGTCGAGGATGTCCTTTTGCAGGTCAGCGAGTGCGATCTCTTCGGCGTGCTGCGCCGAAATGACGATGGTGTCGACGCGGAGAGGGATGGTTGCACCACCGTCCTTCTTGTACTCAATGGTGACCTGAGTCTTGGTGTCAGGGCGGAGCCAAGGGAGCAGGCCAGAACGACGAGCGGCAGCCATCGCCTGGTTCAGCTTGTGCGCAAGGACGATAGTCAGAGGCATATGCTCCTCCGTCTCGTCCGTCGCATACCCAAACATGATACCCTGATCACCCGCCCCGTGGCTCTCGAGGTCACCGTGGTCAAGCCCCTGGGCAATATCGGGCGACTGCTGCTCGATAGCAACGAGAATGTTGCATGTCTTATAATCGAAACCCTTCTCGGAGGAGTCGTACCCGATTTCCTTGATCGTGTTGCGGATGATTTTTTGATAGTCCAGCTGGGCGGTGGTGGAGATTTCACCAAAAACCATGATCATACCGGTCTTGGAGGCGGTTTCGCAGCCGACTTTGGACCATGGGTCTTCGGCGAGGCAGGCGTCAAGCTATGGAGAAGAAATCAGCGCTTATTGCGATATGTATTGGGAGGACGATGTACTCACGATAGCATCAGAAACCTGATCACAGATTTTATCTGCGTATATAGTCAATTATGATGAATTATCAGCATTTTTCTCTCGCAACGCACCAGGATGACCTTCACCAACAGACTCAGACGTGAACAAGAAGTGACCAGGGGCCAATGCAGGGCGGATAGCGTGTCCGTTAGCAGACATGATAAAAAATCTAGGGATAAGGGAAAGGGGACGGAGTCTACGGAGGGAGGTGGGGAAGAAAGGGATAGGGAATTTCTTTCCCTCGCTTTCTTCAAATTTATTGTCGGTCGCGTGATTACATAATGTATGTTATCACGCCATCCTGTCATCAAGTTGCAAGTCGCACGTAAAAAAGACGCCGCGAGCTACACAGTATGCTGGACGACAAGTTAGTGTATTTCCAAGCGTTGATGTCGAACGATTAAACCACGGTGCAGACGCTAACGTTGGGTTCCAAGTGAATGACAAATATTTCTAGCCAGACCGTTTTGGTTAGAATGAAGTTACTAGTGACTGTCAATTAACGGCCGAAAGTCGATTGGATAAAGTGCACAGGTATAGCTCAACTCCAAAACATTTAAGATCTGTGTCAAATGTCAGAGGGCTCATAAATACGTGCTCTCCGGACCCTCTTTTACTCGAGTAATATTTAGGTGTTACAGAGTTCTGTAACACCTAGATATTCCAATTGAGTGATAAGTAGGAGCAGCTATGATAGTCTCGAGCGCTCAGCGGGATGTAGCTTCAATGAAAAGTCACCGAGCGCTATTGAATACCCTGCAGTCGAAGCACTTACGTTGGATGAATGAATCATTCTCAACGTATATATATATGTATGTATCCCCCACCCCCGAGTCCGTGTCCCCATGTGGTATAGGCGGTAAACAGATGTGATCCGTACCTTTAAACCAGGCACCGAACAACACAAAGCCACATAGCAGCAGCTCTGAAAGTTCCCTGTCGATGTCGATGTCGATAGTCTTATAGCTGCATCCGATCATCGACGTCGGTCCTGTCGGTCCTCGGAATTATCAGCCGAATCCGCTCCTTCCAAAAATGACTTGCTCGCTCCAGCCCCATCCCATCCATGCTCGTTCTCTCCAACCTGACGAACCTCCTCTCTCAGATCCTCGCTCTACCCGCCCTACACACAGCCGTGCTGTTCACACCCGCCGGTCAACTAGTCACCTTCGTCTCAGAGCCCGTACGCCCCAAGGACGAAGTCCGGATCATCGTAGGTTTGAGTGGTGAAGTATGGCAGGAAACGCGCGAGCAAGGATACGGCATGGTTGATAGCGAGGTATATATCCACGGGATCCGTTTGCAGCGCGCTGAAGTCATCCCACCAAGCTGGGTCGTATCGTCGTTGTGCCCGTGGAGGACGTCGAGAGGAAACCGGGGTCGACGGCGGAGGATCCTTTGCCGCTCATGCTGATTGCTCTCAATTCTGATGAATCCATGGAATGGACAGAATTGCAGGCCAAGGTGTGTGGTAGAGCATGTGCTTTTCTCTGTTACTCTCTGATCATTTCTGAGTAGGGGAAACTTGTTGCTAGTCATCTTGCAAGGTCGCTGAGCAAGTACCGCGAATTTCTTGTCGTGCGAAAGCCCTCAACGCCTTCGACTACCTCAGTTATAGCTTCACCTGCGCCTATCCGAAGTTAAGCTGTGGTGGCATGTGTTTTTTTGGAAACTTCATATCACTCCCAGCTATATTGAAAATATCTATCTGTACACCTAGAAGGTGATTGTGATCAACGACAGTTACGATACACACACCATTCATCTGAAATAACATGAATACCTACACACATATTACAAAATATCTCTGCATAGTACAACTATGCTTGCAAGCCATTTCACACTACACCATCAATACAGATTATACCACTCTTTGTATACGCCAAAGGCGAACGATTACTAGAACACCAATTTGCATATACCAACAAAAGCGCACGAACAAATGTTAGAACACTTATACCAGGTAACAGAGCCGAATACAACTCCCATTTGTTTGCTGCAACTCGAAAGACCGCCAAATGGAAGTCTTCGCTCGTAAACAGCAAAGAAAAAAGGAGGCCCACCCAGCCAGAGTGGCCAAAGTGGGACAGGAAAATATTTAGACGGTGCATAAGCCTGAGCCTATACAAGCTGCAGACACCCTCTGGGGACAAGGTCGCCGTGCTATGAAGGATCTCCACGGCCCACAAACCACAGTACGTGAAGGGGCCTGTGCCATCAAGGTAAGTATGAGGTGTTTGAATGTCGGATCTTGCCTTTTATACTGGCACGCTCGCGCACGGACCATCAACCCCTAAGTACCGCGTCGGGTTTTGCCGTTCGCATAGAATTCAAAAGCCCTAACTCTTACTGGTATTTCCGTTATGAGTAACATATCGTTACGACTTGGCGAGCTTCATATTTTATTTCGTGTAAAATCTTTTGAGTGCCTCGTATGAAATGCGTGCATTGTGTTATATTTGGCTCATGGTGCTTCGCACGTGATAGCCTCAGGGTTATCACTAAACTCCCATGAGTGAAGATATCGAAACCAACGGCGGGTGCTACTGCGGGAAGCTGCGATACGCAGTCAAGGGTCTACCTCTTCTAAGCGCTTATTGTCACTGTACGCTTTGTCAGAGATTCAACGGTACGCTGTAATTCTCAGATGATAAGTGTGATCACCTACTGATTAAATAACTTTCAACACAGCTGCAGCGTTCATTTCTACTATCCATTTCTCTAGTGGAGCCTTTTCATGGACGCGATTCGAAGAAGACAAAGTCCATACCTTCGAAGTAACCGACAAACCATGGAAAAGGCGCTATCGCTGCGCGAACTGTGGTGGTGCAGTCGCCTCGTATAATGCGAAGAAAGATGAATGGAGTGTCTGGGGTGCACAACTGGACAGAGACGATAAAGGGAAGACAATGAACTGGGAGCAATTAAAGCCGACCGCACATATCTTCTACGAGACCAGGATGGTTGATATTACTGATGACTTGGGCAAATGGACCGGATATGAAGGCTTATCAACCAGACTTCCCATGTAATCCGAGAAACCATAAATACATTACTCCGCAATTCTAGTACGTGATATCCAAGTCCAATAATTTAAATTCTAAAGAAGTAATCCCCATTTCACAATCCTTGCGCGGCCTGGAACATGGGTACCAGTAAATCTTTGGACTTGACCAATCTCGCGATCCAATCTCCCAAGACAATGCCCCAGAGTATACCAAAGTAGGCGGTACCGCCATTCTATAGCCAGAGTAAGTGTCTGGCACGGAGAAAAGTTCAGATAAATCGCACCTTTCCGTTTGTAACCAGAATTAGTTCGTAGCTTCCCTTGTAGTTCTTCAAGGGCTTTCTATCGAGGTAGTTCAGAACATTGGTGCTGACCAAGGCCGCATGCGCATCTGCCTTGGCAGCTTGTTTCTGTTCCTTCCAATCCAGAATATCGCCCAGAGCAAAAATCTCCGGGTAAGAGGCGAGTTGCAGGGTGGGCTTAACTTTCACGAACCCTTTGTTTGTGACGGCGCCCGAAAGAGACGAGGCAATGAAACCCGTGTTGGGCTTGGGACCCCAAGCCGGAACCTGAACGTCGAAATGAGAACGATAGTTCAACCGGCGGAAATGGACACGTACGAAGAGATCTGCTTTGATGGTCTGTCCGTTCCGAGTGGTGACGCTGTCAGCGCCTGAAGTTGGAAACTCGTTAAGATAGTCGTTGTACACAATTTCGACACCACGGGATATCATTCCATGCTCCATCTTTTTCCGGAATCGATCTGGGTATGTGTCATTCAACAATTGGCTTCCGCCGTGTATTATAGTGACTTTTTTGCTCTGGAAGTAGAGTTAATCTGGTCGAAAGGTGACAATAGAAGTTGAAAACTGACGGGCCAAATGTCCTTAATTTCCCCCGCATACTCTAGGCAACAAGATCAGTATGGATATGGGTTGAAGTAATATAAATTACGCACCAATACCAACTGAGCCACCTCCAACGAGGACAATGGAATTGGCATCCTGGAATTTGGAGCGTTCACTCGTCAAGAAGGCGGAGATATCATCCTTGGCATCAGGGAAACCTAAGGGTCCGTTCCAAGTTGATCCAGTCGCTAGAATCAAAACGTAGAAGGGCACTTTCTCGCCATTGTCAAGGATGACAGTGCCGCCAGCAGTCTCTGATTTCTGGATACCAGTCACCGAAGCCTGGATAAAAGTACCTGGAAAACACAATCAGAAAGGGTTGTGCTAACAGCGCATTTAAGAAGGCGCACCATTGTTGTTGTGGAACAGCTTGTCGTAACCTGCCATGGCGGTCTTCTCGAGGTTATCGATATCCGAGACAACCATGCGAATGAAGGCGGGCAGATGGAAACGGTAAGGTCGAGAGTTGATGAGAATTAAGTTGTATTTCGAGGCATCTAGCTTTGCGGAAAGGCGACGCGCAGCACTAGCGCCATAACCACCACCGACGACGACGACGTTAAGTCTGTCTTCACTTTTCTTCGGCATTTTTCCAAGAAGGATGGAAGGGGAAGTAAGGATATGGGAACACGGTAAGGCATTTTATACGTAGTCGAAGAAGTGGAAGCCCCTGGATCGCGTCAGCATGAATTACTTTTTCTTGCATAAGCTAGCGATCTTCGTAAGTGATCGAGTGAGATTTATCTCGAGATCGTAATTTCTGCTGATGCGTCGGAATGGTAGATGCATATCTTGCTGATACATATATCCGTTATCAGCTCTTATGAATCGAAGTTGTTTGCATTCATATCATGATATCAAATGGAAGACACATCTTTAAAACAAAAATATGCTGCCCAAATTACAAGCTACACTACGATGACTAATCTCGGTTAACGGCCCGTGGGAGCAATACGGTCACGTGGGTACGCGTTCTGTGTACAAGCCTTTGTTGACTTTTCAGTCTGCCACCTTCACCCTGACGTCGACGTCCACTACTCCAAGCATGTCGCATTGGAACATCGGCGCCGACGATGTATCAGAAGAGACGCAACTACATCGCAATAAGCTGGCAAGCAAAGGTACATCATCCTTTGTATTTATTGGCCAACTCAATGATGACGCATTTTGCTTTCTAGATAGTCAAATTGCCGCTCAACAGACACAACTATTAAAGCAAACGAAGGAGTTGGATGACTTAAGGAATTCGCTGCATGATGCTCTATACAAAGTGCGTGCCTATGCTGTCCTGCATGAAGTAAGCTAACCACTTCAGCAGCTAAGCACAGAAAGCGATCGGGCTTTACGACTTGAAACTGACCTTTTACGCTGCAACGACGACTTGCGCAACGAAAAAATAGCATCGCAAAATGCGGCTAGCTCGCTTCTTGTGGCGAACGAACAGATCAAGGCAAAGGAACTGGAGAACAAAGAGCTGCTATCTAACCTCGACCATCTTTCACGTCAATCTGATGGACATGCTATGCGTGCTACGAGGCTAGAGAAGGAGAAGAGTACCTTGGAGGTGCGGATGAAGGAGCTGGAAGTCAATCTGAAGGACCTGGGTTCGACACCAGTGTCGCCGCCCGCTCGACATCGTTCCCTTCATCGTGGTCGGTCATCGTCGCTTTCGAACCTGAAGATATCCACTTTGGAAATGGAGCTCGCAGATGTAAAGGCGGCTCTCGCGGTTAAGGAAGGCGAGGTTCGAGTGTTGAGCCAGAAAGTTGGAAACGAGGCGATGAAGGTCGAGAATGAGAAGATCGCTATGGAGAGAGCTGTGCAGAAGCAACTGGACGAAATGCAAGCCCTTTTAGAGGAGAGGGAGGAGTTGGACTTCTTGCGTGGTGGCTCAGGTGGCGGTAGCGAGAGGGAAGAAGACTTGCTGCGGCGCATCGACGAGGATGGCGCTAAGATTGATGCTCTGGAACGTCTGTTAGGGGATGCTGATGACGCGAAGGTGCTTGCCGAAAAGCTGAACGTCGCTGAACATCGACTTCAGATGGAGATGCAGAAGGTCTTCGAGTGCACAAGCCGGCAGGTCCAACTGGTACAGGAAAAGGAGGAAGCTCTTGATGAACTGGAAGAAGTTCGGGAGAGGGTAGCGTTCCTTGAACAGGCTGTACATACAAGGGAAAATCATGTCGATGCCCTGCAAAGGTTCGTCTATCGAGAAGTATCATCGTCGGATGCATTGCTGATGGTGCTGTACAGGGAAGTATCTGATCTTCGCGCTCAAGTCGTGTCGTCGGAAGGATCTGACCGGCGATTTTCCGTCTCTACGCAACAAACAGCAGAAGATATCCAACGCCTGCTTTCGGCCGTTAATCGCTTGCGAAACGAGCGGGATGACCTCCGCCGAAAACTTCGTTTCTTGGAAACAGAGAGCAGATTCACTGCGGAGGCCCTTGAAGCGAAGAGGGAATCCGAAGCCCGAACCGTGGTGGAGGCATCCAGGCGTCGTGAACAGATAGCAAGAACGAACCTTAGTGTCAGCGCCCTCAGCATTGTCGTAGGATATTTCGCAGAGCAGGGCAATATCTTGGCAGCGACTTCCGCCTTCAAGGACGCAGATTTGCAGGCAGTTCGGGAGCAGTTGAAAATCAGTGAGGCGGAACTCGCTAATGCAATGCAGAATTTGGAGGACGCAACTCTTCAGCGCGATGAACTGGAGAAGCAGTTCGAATCTAGCGAAGCAGCGTGGATGAAGGAGTTGGAGGAAGTTAAGGCCGCTCATGAAGAAACGAAAGACTCTTTGGATCGACTCGACTCTCACCTCACTGAAGTTTCGGCTACTTTCGAAGAGGTGGAATGTGAACGCGATTCCCTTACTGTGCAAGTGGCTAACCTAACAACCGATCTCGCAACCGCTCAAGCCGAACTTAACGAGGCAGAGAGCCGCTACAGTTCCCTCCAGTTCCATCAGCTCTCCAACATGTCTTCCAATGAGGCTACTCGCGCACTGAGTGGCCAAATCGAAGAGCTAGAGAAGCGTGTCATGCGTCGCACAGAGCAGATTGGTATCCACCAACACGATATCAAAAGGCTAGAAACAAACATGCGGCTTCAAGAAGAGCGAATTGGTGAACTGACGGCAGAGCTGGAGATGCTCGCGAGTCAGAAGGACGCCATGGTCGAAGACTGCGCCGACGCAAGGGAAGCTCGGGATGATGCTGTTACCAAGTTTGAGGCAATCGAAATGGAGGTGGAGGCACTCCGTGAAGAAGCCGCTGCAGCGGAAGCCCTGGTAAGGGTGATCTTCGATGTGGCAGGGAATGCAAGGTGTGCGGTCAAGGCGTCCATGGAACAAACGCAGCTAGCTGAAAAGGAGGTCGAGCGTCTTGCAGCGGATCGGCTCCGTGCAATACAGCAGGCTGAGCAGGCTAATGCTGCTTTACTTGAAGCACGAACGACTCTTGCCTCCTCCCAGGACGCCATACACCAGACAACTCTTGCTTTGGCAAATTCCCAGATTGAAGTGAGGCGTCTCGTATCGTCTGGCCATTCCCTGAATGAAGCCAAAGCCGACTTCGAAGACCGTCTACGTGGGCTACAGGATGAACTTGCTAAACATCTTTCCGAGAAGGACATCCTTGCTAATGAACTACGCGACGTCCAAGCCTCTGAAATAACTAGCAGATCCCAAGTGACGGAACTGCAGATACAGGTGCAGTCCGTTGAAGAAGCCATGGCCGCTATGGAGTCCACCCACCGAGCTGCGTTGACGGATCTGCAAAACCAGCTTGCATTGAAGGATAAGCTTCTCATGGACAACAATGCAGAGCACGAACAACTCGTAAACCTCAAGGTCAAGCATGGGGAGGAGATAGATTGTCTTCAATCGCGCCTCGTTCAGCTCACTAGCGAGCTTGAGGAGACCAAGACTCGTCAAGAAGCTGCCGAAGCTGCTCGTGTAGCGTATGAGGAAGAGCTAGCCGAGTCTAGGGCTGAGGTTGAGAAGCAACTCCTTGCTGTAGAGGGCGGGCTCCGAAGGAACCGGGAGATCTCTCATGAACTGGAGAAGATCAAACAGGATGGAGATAGCGAGAGGACTCGGTTGGACAAAGAATTGGAGGCCGTCAGAGAGGAGCTCCACACTACTCAGGTGGCACGAGATGCTCTGGATGCCCGCTATCAGGAAGAGATTTCTCGGCACCAAACAGACAACGAGGCTCGTCTTCGCCAACTTGACCAACACTTGACCGAACTTCGTTCAACCCTGGAAGAGCAAAAACAGAAGCACAATTTAGCTACTCGTGAAGCGGAGGAACTACGCTCCAAGTTGATCGCCGACGCAAAGAATCATACTTCTGAGCAAGAAGCTCGTTCCAAGGAGCTGAAGTCCATCAACGAACGATACAGTCGGGCGGAGGAGCTGATCGAGGAACTCAAAGTAGAGGTTGCCACCGTGCGGAAAGAACTTGCGAATGCTCGAATCCAGTCTGAGAGTCTGCAGACTGAAAATACGAAGTATCAGCAGGACAATACTGGTTTGGAAGCTGAGAATCAACGAAGCTTATCTCTCATCCGTTATCTGGAGAGTCAAGTCAAAGAATTGTGCGTGTTGGAATCTGTTCATAGCGTAGCTCTGATACTCATAATGCAACTAGGGAGCAAACTGTCAAGACGATCGAGACGGACAATGAACGATGCCGGGCTTTGCTCACACGCGCTGAGAAGGCTGCAAGCACTGCGGAAGTTAGTCTTAGCATGCAAAATTCGCACCACAGACGTGAGATTGCGGAGATGCAGCGTGAACTGGCGGCTTTCAAGACAAAACCTAATCTCGATGAGGTCATTGCTCGCCTTGAAGAACGTAACAACGAGATGGAAGAACTGCTCAGGGCTAAGTGTGCAGAGATTGAAGAGAACGACGATCGTACGCTCGAGTGAGTGATTTTGCCTTACAAGACAGCGCACAACTTAACTTTCTCCCTGCAGCGTGTTGAAAGAAAACAAGAAGCTTACTTCGAAGGTTGAGTCTTTGAGCCGTAAGGTGCAAAACTTGCAAGCCAAATTGGCTGCGGCGAAAGCATCGGCTACCAAAAATGACGCAATGGAACCTGCAGCCTCTCAGCCTCCCGCTCATCCTCACGCATCACCTCCCCTCGCTCAATCGTCTTCTAGACCTCTATCAGTTTCGCATAATATCGGACCTTCGGCTCTCGCCGGTTCTTCAAGAGTCTCGCCTCCACAATCCTCTTTCCCTCGTGCTCGTTCCAATACCGTGTCTACACCCACCAGCCGTACTTTCTCTGCCCCCGCCTCTTCTTCACAGGGCATTCCTCCCTCCGCTTCCCGGTTGTTATCCTCTCAAACCCGATCCACCGCCCTCTCCGATACAGCGACGTCATCTCCAGCCAATATTTTCTCCACTCCACGCTCTTTGAGCCGTGCGCCCAGCCAGTCTTCCTTGCCCCGTCCGAAAACGCCTGAAAGACATGCACCGTCACGAATAGGATCCCAGCCCTTAACACCTAACAGACGCGCTGATGTCCCCGACACCGTGACGAGCTCTGCCATTGGCAAGAAGAGAGCTGCTCCCGATGATTTTGCCGACTGTGATGCCGTTCCTCCTCAAGGTTTCACAGTGGACAGTCTACCAGGGGATCGCGCTGAAACGGGAACGCCTCGCCTACGGAAGGTGATGAACAGTATCAATTCAGGGTTCACGCCTGTACGTCACCAGCTCAGCCGTCCAATCATTTCTCTATCGCCGAAACGGTCCCCAAAACGCAGGGCAATAGCAAAGCCTTCGCCTTTCATGTCCGACGTGACGAATAATCCACATATTGCTGTTTCACGGCCGGATTCGGAGGATAAACCTCTGAAATCAAGTTGGCTAGGGAGGATCAGAGGTGCATCTTCTGCACAGACAACTGAGAGAACGGTGGTTTCACAAGACCGTTACTAATTGGTTTTCGTTATCTCTTATACGTGTATTGTTAGTTATTTGACTTGTTCATCTATTATTTTCTCTGTGTATACACTTCGCATAATATGTATCCATTTATCGCAACCAGCACTGCCACCATCTAAACCAAGTCGCGTCATTGATCGATTAGGGCATCTTCAGGCTCACCAACGGTCATGAGCAAATTCCTCAAACGATATGAGGTTCCCGACCTTTCCTCTGATGTGCGCGAAAGAGAAGACTGGAAACCGGCAGAGTTGAGATCTTTTGAATTTGCCATCGAGGTTTCTGCTTTGGCCGTGGATCCGTTGTCAGGTCTTCTAGCAGCCGGTATGGTGTTCATCTGCCATCGAATGGCTGGATAATGATCATAAATCCCAAGGAACCGCTGATGGTCTTTTACTTATATGGGGGAAACCTGGCGTTGACATAAAACTCTCAATTCCGGAGCGAATTGGCGCCAAGTTTGTTCAATTTTCAGTCTCGACGTTCCAATTCGTTTGCCTGGGTATGCCCTATCCATTCCTCGTACACATCGCCTGTCCATCTTCAAATAACACCTCCTATTAAGATAACACGAATCGCCTGCACATCTGGGATCTCTCAAACTATGGATACCCCAAATATGTCTGTTCAGCATTGTTTGATCAGACAAAGTGAGCATTTCGGTGATGAACCCTGGGATTGTTTTTGACCGTCATGGTTCAGCGCCATGACATTATCGCCTTCTCACTCTCATGTGCGTAATCATCTCCTCCATCTTCGCGTCCTATCCTTAGATGATAACAACAGGCTTTCCTCGTTCTGCAATCGGGAGAAATTCGAACGTACGATTTAACTTGTCATCGAAAATCGTCTTATACAATACCGAACATGTGGAAACTCTATGAGGATAAGCTGGCTTCTAGCGGGATGCCTGAAGTAACAAATGCGGGCTCGTACAAGTCTTTTTATTCAATAATCTGAACTGTTCTCATTGGTCTTAACAGCTCTTTGGCGATTGACGCTGTTATACACCCTCGGAACCTGAATCTCTTGTTCGTAGCATACGCGGGTGTGTTCCGTTTGAATTTAAATATTCCATTCCTGCTAATTAGGATGCTAGGGGGGATAGTTCTATCTGACCTTGTCTGTCCATTGGTCCGGCATTAAACTTGTTCTTGATGTTTTATTGCAGACCCAACGAAATACATTGCGGGTCTACGACCTTGTTCTGCCACCCGGTGCTCCCGGTGGAACTGGATATGGCGCTCAAGTATGTTCATAGTCTTCTTAGAGTTATTTGCCTTAATAAATGTTTCTGCAGGACGTCCTAACGCACAGAAGGCCAGAAGTCATATGCATAGCTGTTCATCCGACCGGACACTTCTTTACCGTTGGTTATACAGACGGCATCATTGCTTACTGGGCTACGGAGGATGAAGATCAACCTCTCATGGTGCGAACACTTGACTCAATAGACATCAATGTGGTCGATGGTCATCGGCTTGAAGAGCACCTGGCTAAACCCACCAATCCCACATTGCCGCCATCACAGAGAGAACCGATATTCAAACTCTCGTGGAGCTCGTTTTCAGATTCTTCGGACCCTAGGGGAGGATGCACAACTCTGACAGTCCTTGGAGGTCTATGTTTTGGAGAACCCCCTGGAATTAGCGTGCTTTGGCTTCCTGCTTTCAATCCACCCGAACCGCCAACACCGGTTACCGAAGGGGTACTGCATCCATTCTACAGGTCTTCCATGCGGAATTCCCTTGTCCCCACAAGATCTTACTTCTATTCTTGTGACGGTACGGTACAAGACTACCTGCTCATCCCTCGGAACAGTCCCCATTTATCAGGTGTCTTTGATCCCATGTCCATCTTGATATTGTCCGAATCGACGGGTGATACGCGAGCATTAGAAGCGTACGAGTTTCCTCCGCCATCGCTTTCAGCCCAAGAAGCGGTCAGTTCTGATGTTCCAGAGGAGGACAAAAACCAGGATACTCTAGACGAGTTGTCAGCAACACTTAAATCCTTGCAGATCAGCAGTGACCCTCAACGGCTACGACTCCCTTGGCCTTTGTGCAGTGGGTTATTGCATGGCCGGCTCAGCGTAGTTGGTCGTGACGCATACCAGAGCCTCGTTACTGCTGTTGAGTCACTGGTCGAAAGGCCATTATCACTAAATGGAGGTTATGCGTGGAATGCTGAATCGAATGACATGAAATCATCCAAAGTAATCATTTCCTTGTCCTCATTTGCTAAGTCACTAACCTTTCGTTAAAGTTCCAACCAAACCGTATATTGATTACTTACCATCAAAATCTCTCTGTGCGATTTTATGACATGAGCGTTCAACTACTCATCGCTACTAGGCCAGATCCTGTCCAGTACGACTTCCCAACTCCACTTCCTCATTTGACAATATACTTGTCTTTGCTCTTGCTGGATCCGTTGATATCCATGCAAATATCGACGACAACGACAGCACCATTGTCTATACAATCAGTCCTATTTGCCTCCGAGTCTCTGGAGTTTGCAATTGTCCTCTCAACTGGAAATGTGCTGGTGTTTCGATTGCAGGACGGGCCACACGATGTTCCGCCGTACCGAGAATGTGAAGATCGAGAACTCACATGCTTGGAGCATCTTGGCGTCTCTGCCGGCTACAAGTATGCACCTTATGCTATTCTGTCACCAAGTAAAGGACCGGCAACTGCTTGTGCAATGTCAGATATCGGTAAGCAAAGTGCTGTGGCTCTGGCTGCAACAATAACAAATGTATCGTAGGTTTTCTATCTGTGGCATATGGGGATGGATCACTGTATATTATCGATCTGCGTGGACCAAAGATCTTGTTCTATCTTAACCCTAAAAGCAAAGCGAAGAATAGACATTCCATCGGTTTACATCTAAGTGACCACGCTTCGGAACCCATTGTTTCTTTGACTTGGACAATAGGCGTCCTGGAATCAGGTTCGCATCTATCAATATTCGCAATGCATCCTTGATTGACTAAAGGTTCAGATGATCATAATGCCGTTCGGCTAATCGCTCTCAGAAAATCAGGGATTTGCGAGGTGTATTCGATATCCCGAGTAAATTCGTCGTGGAGATGCAGTGAAGACGTTGTCAGAGTGGACGGCGTAAGCGATCCATTTCCGGAGGGCACATTTATGGTGGATGCTAAAACAGGTGTCCACCGTAACGCTACTCGGCGAGGTTTGAGCGATGCATTCAATTCATCTTCGGTACAAGGGCATGCATATGTTATCACTGCAGGCATCAAAGGAGCAAGATGTTATGTGGACTTCAACGGCAGCCGTATAGGCAAGGTGGATTGGAACAGCAAGTCTGGTACGGTGCAAGAAGTCAAGGTCGTAGAAAAGCTCGGTGATAATCCTTGAATATCTCTAAGCCAAAGCTTTAGCTGACACGGAAACTTCAGGCGCCTGTGCTCTCGTTGCTTTCACAGACAAGCAAGAGGCGCAGGTATACTCTATTCCCCATCTGGAATTCATCAACTCCTTACCATTACCGCTGATGTTTTCGTGCGTCGCCAATTTGTCCGGAAACCCACGAGAAAGACTAACTTGCCCTAGAACCATTACGGTTGATGAAACTGGAGATTTTATTGGATGGAAGTGCCATTCTCATTCTAGTTTAATCCGACGCGCTGTATACGGCACTTTGTTCGATATGCGGCGCTCCATTCCCTTACCTGATATTGATCTGACGAGTACTAGAGTCCCGGTTCCCGCTCAGCCGCAGCCAGTGTCTATGGGACCGACGTCTTTTCTGGGATCTTGGTTGACCTTTGGGAATCAGTCCATTACTGGGGAACAGGCTGATGAGCTATGTGAGCATCAAAGAAACGCACTGAAAGACTGGCTTCCACTTTTACTTACGTTGGTTACCAGTGGGTGGTCCAAATAGACCTATCCCGCAACCGAAAACCGAGCCATCGGCAGGGGCCTCCTATGAGGGAATATCACAAGGCGCCTCCGCGCTAGCTACTTCCGCGCCAGCAACCCAGAGTAGCTTATACGAGCGCTTAACATCTGCGCTCAATGACCGAGGGTAATATCGCCTCCAGATTCCTTTAGTATGCTACTGACGTATACGTTACAGACAGATGTTGGGTGATTTGGAGGATCGCTTTAATTCCCTTGAAGAAGGCAGTAGAAGCATGGCGGCACAGGTAACAAAATATTCTTCGTTCACTGGATGTTTGAGACGTTGACTGATGGTCTTTGGTAGGCAAAGCGGTTGGCTGCGGAGCAGACTGCAAAGCAATGGTTTCGGTTTTGATGCCCTCGTCGCCTTGGCAATAATTCAATGAGATACGGAAGGATATAAATTGTCAGTGTTGAACTTAATATGATACCCAGTATCACGAGGTCGGGTTGTGGCGCCTTTTCTTTTTCCAACATCCAACGTCGTACATACCTAGTAGAAAACAAGTGGAAAGGTTTCTACGCAACGCATTGAATATATATAGCTGATTCAATATTTACACGTCAGTATGCGCAGAAGGTGAGGCTAGCCCAAAGCACGGGCGCTTCGCAACGGCAAACAGACTCCCTCCAACGCTGAAGCCGACGCAGCACTTCTTGGACCTGGCAGGGAAGAGAGAGGTCTTCGGACGGGTGCTTCAGTGCAGAACAGGACATGGGTACATTGGCGAGTACTATGCACAATTCGTACCAGATAAGGACGTTGACTGCCCATGTGGTGAGCAATTTCAGACACGCGAACACATCATTCGTGAATGCCCACGATACGAGGACCAACGGGGGATACTTCGCAGCGTCTCAAGATCCATATACCTGCCTGATATACTAGGCACGAAGGAAGGGATTATGGCGCTGAGCGAGTTCATTGAGAACTCCGGAGCATTCACACAATCGGGGGAACAGCGAAGTGGGAGGCCTGCCCCAGTACCTGAGGAGGAAATAGAGAGAGAATGGTGGGAGGACGATGAACACGGGTAGCGTCGACACATCACGAGAACACAGCCAGCATGACACATAATCGCACCAAAACTCATGGCCACGGCCAAACGCAATGGCAACCAGTTTAGCCCAATTCAGGGCACAAAAGTACCATAAACGTTCGCTACTGTACTTCACATCATACGCCGAGCTACCAGGAGAAGTCAAATGGAGAGCGGAGGGACCGGAACGAGAGGGAAGGGGGAAGCCTGAGGACCGATGCCTCCGCGTCTGTACTTGTAGCGGTTAATCAAGTGCTGAATCAAAAAAAAAAAAAAAAAAAAGAAAGTATGCGCAGAAGCTGTGCCTCGGGCAGCTCGGCAACTGCCGATTAGGAACCCTACCAACGCCTTCATTGTGTCATATGGCAAACTACGAACAGTTGCACAGACAGTGTCGTACACTAGAGAGTCTTTTCGACTCCAAGCTCACTTCGTATTCTCAGCTCGTTTCTTCAATTTCAAGGCCCAATGAGGACGTCGAGGCTAATGGTTCATCAGGGCGGTGGAAGGACCTGGAGCTAGAAGTAGACGATCTGCTAGAAAAGGCATGTATTCACAATTTCCACATTGACCTTACCTGTTGACAACATGCCAGCTTGAAGAAACGAACGAGAAACTAGGGGCGCTTGTCAATGAGCCCGATATCATATCTCAGTCAATGCTTCGGGCGATCCAAAGACACCGGGAATTATACCAGGACAACGTACGAGAAGTGAAGAGAACGAAAGTGAGTGTTCATTGCTCTTCCCTCTATGTTAAAGAGTAATGTCTTCGAAGGCCAGTGTTAAGCAGGCCATGGAGCAAGCAAACCTTCTGAGCGGTGTTCGCAATGATATCGAGTAAGGACTTTCCGCAGCTCCCCTGGGAAATATTCCTCATCGTTCCACTAGTGCCTACAAATCTTCGGCAGCGGATTCTCTTCTAGCGGAAAGAGGAAGGATTGACGGTTCACACCGCATGACGGACGACATGATAGAGTTAGTCCCCTTGTGAACTGGATACTTGTTATTGACATATAATTTCAGACAAGCGTACGAGACACGCTCAGAGTTTGCGCGACAACGTTCATCTCTGGCAGGTATCAACACGCGAATGATTAACGTAATTAGTGAGCTGCTGAAGACCTGCCAGTAAACTTATCGCTGACACGTCCTTTTAGATACGATGCCCGGCATAAACAATGTTGTTTCCATGATCAAGTCACGACGAAGACGAGATTCCATTATATTAGGCGTTGTTATCGGCATATGCATTATTCTGATCCTGTCATATCTTTGGTAGTCGTGAGACGCTGCCCATTTCTCATGTCATGTCATAATTTGGATATATCTTGCAATGTTGTATGGATTTCAATATTTCAATTCTCTCACTAAGGACGCGTTATTTTCTATTCAGAGATCTGTATCCGAATCGCTTATCCACTCTTCGACTCTCTTCTTTTTCTTCGACAACTCTGGTGCTTGGTGATCACCTGCTCTAAAACGCCGCCAGTTCTCCTCCAGCTTTCGAACTGCGCCCCACTTGGTCGGGTCTACCTCGTTGACCCAAACTTCTTCCACTAGCCAGCCCTTTGTGCGGGCCACGGTCAGAAGCATATCCCAGGTCCGTTGGGTACACATGTCTACATCGTTGAAATCAGACTCTATGAGGATTCTATCCGGCGAACAGGCCTGGATTAAGGAAATGTGATTCGGCGAGCGACCATTAATCACTGTAGATAGAGAGAGGAAAATGTTGTTGTGCTTCTTCTACATTACAAAGGTCAGCTTGTCGTGCAGTTCGGTTGCTCCTTCTAAAACTCGTACCTCTATATCGCGCCACAGTTGGGAGCTCAACCCACAACTGTGCAGATCTATACATATCTTGCTCCAGTTCCTACCATATCTTTGATTCATTTTATTGAGAAGCTCCATGGTGTGCATTGGTGCTTTGACGCTGTGAAGACTGATATTACGTCGCAATTTGACGGCCAAGTCAATCTGGGCTTCAAGGATGGCAAGTTGATGGTCGACGGGAACCGTAAAGGAAGTCAATTCCCGAGGAAATGCTGCAAAATCATAGGGAATGCGAAAAGCTCTGTCAATTCCGACCTCTCCGAGCATCGCGTTCGGAAAGGCTTCCAGGTTAGCCTGCACATTCGCAATGACTTCGGCGAGAGGGACCGGCTCCGGAAGAATGTCGTATATGGCCAGATACTCATCGATGTTTTCGACGGTGAACAGGCCTCTATAATGCTCGTCCTTGCTCACGCCAGGGTGTAGGGTAATACAATGCGAGAACCATGGATGGTATCCTGCCATATGATAATCGAATCAGAAACTGTTCAATGCATCATGAAGAGCGCTAACCAAAGCAAGGAATGACTTTATCCGGATAGGACGAGGCCAAGTTCTTTACAAGAGTTTGGTCCGACGTTCTTGACGCCATTGCACAGATAGTGATCTGGAGTTTATCCATGGATTCGGGCGATATTGATGGGGCATCGGTGGGATGGCAGTGTGCATCCACGACATGTTGGAGTACAGATACATCAGGAAGGGTGACCTAAAATGAAGTAAGTAGATGCAGTTTTGACAGTTAAACTGCTGACTCCAGACATGATGTCGACTCTCGAGCGGGTTGGGTCGGAGAAGATGACGCACATGTTGATGCATATTTGATCTGGAAGGCGTTGGCGGCTTCGGTCCGAGTCAATGTCGAAAAAGTTCCTTGATGCTCGCAGCGACGAGTCGTTTCAAGAGATACTCGTTGTTCATTCGACTTTCTACTGCCGGACATATGCATTCCATTCCCCCTATTGACACTACGCCGCCAAGATATCACGGCCCTCTACATCCACTCAACAAGAATGCATTCCGAAAACGCGTCCCAGTTCTTGCCCTTCGTGTACCTCCAAATAAGACGAACAGTATCATAAAATCGACCACGCTGAAGAGGTGCGCTCACTACGGGCTGTCGCGGCGTAGTGTTTATTTTCGCTATCCAGGTTCCTCATCGGAGCGCCGAAACTTAGTCCCGTGGTTAAGGACCCATCCAATCCCGACGGTGATCGATTAGTGTTACTCAGAATCACAGAACAAGGTATGCTCTTATCCAGAGCTGAGTATAAGTCGATTCACCAACCACAAGCTAGCTCAGCTTTCTCCTGAGGCACAAGAAATTATTGACCATGATTGCATTGGATTTGCTAACTACACGGTGGACCTTGATTACGACTATTGGACCGCAAGTACGTGCATCGTTTTCTGCATTCGGATGTACCCCTCTCAACTCTTCAAGCTGAAATCCTTGCCGCGGTCCTCCCCGAAGAGCTGGTGGAAGGATCACCTGTTGGTTTTGCGGCAACAGGTCATGTCGGTACGCCGTGTCCAATATATTCAGGGGAGATTTCATTTATTCTTTCTCGCAGCTCACTTCAATTTAAATGATGAATACTTGCCATACAAGTACGCAATTGGTCAAGTGTTCCTTGATGTACGTTGTGTGTCCTTTTCCATCCTTGTCCCCCCTCTAAGCGGATCACATGTAGAAAAATAAGCAAATCGAGACCGTTGTCAATAAGCTTCATGAAATTGATACTCAATTTCGATTCTTTCGGATGGAACTCCTTGCTGGGAGACCGAATTATGTTGTCACACATGTCGGTCCGAATATTATCATTCTGTGTTCTCAGCTTATTTCGTGCCCTCAGCACGAGTCTAATTGTCGCTTCACGTTTGATTTCTCTCAAGTATATTGGAATTCCCGGTTGCATCCGGAACATGACCGAATTGTAAAACTGCTGGACCCTTCAGACATATTAGCAGACGTCTTCGCCGGTGTTGGTCCCTTTGCTATACCAGCTGCCAAACTTGGATGTGGTATATTTGCGAACGATCTCAACCCGAACAGCGCGAAATATCTACTTCAGAATGTCGTCAATAACAACGTAAGCATTCATGCAACTCAAGGAAAACATGACTTACGCGTCTTAGGTGGAAGACCTTGTACGGGTGTCCTGCGAGGACGGTCGAAGCTTCATTCGCGATGTCTTCATGCGACCGATCGACAATCCTTTTCAACCATATACTGGTCCCCGGAAGAGCAAAACACTGGAACGAAAACTGCAGAAGCAAGCCGCCAAGAACACATCGACACCCCAAGATCAAAGCGATCGCGTCGCCTTACCACCACGTCGAACAATCACTCATTTAGTCATGAATTTGCCAGATTCGGCCATTAGCTTTTTGGATGCCTTCCGAGGGGTGCTTTCTACGCCAGTCCTCATTGCGCATTACATGAGAATGCCCATGATACATTGTCATTGTTTTACTCGGGAGCTTGAAGAAGACAGGGCCCGTGTCGACATTCTCAAGGTGGGCATTTTTCCTGGACATTTAGCCTCCCTGTGCCTGACTCTTGCCTACAGCGAGTCGAGCAGGTCCTGGGCCATTCTGTATCAGAAGACGTTTGCATCGTGCATGTACGATCCGTAGCACCCGGTAAGGAGATGTATTGCATCAGCTTCAGGTTACCTCGGGAAGTGGCCCTGAGCGAAGTGGCGGAGTCCCAGGAAGCGTGTCGCTACTCGTGTAGATAAGAATTTCGAATACGTTGAATACTGGATAACGGGAGATGGACGGAGGCATCCGGGAGATACCGGTATACTTTCGCTGAGTCACCGACGGATTTTTCAGTCTGGCTGTGGTAGAAAGGGCCAGAATTGTGCGTAAATACAAGGAAAAATTCTCCTGTTTTCTTGCGTGCAAAAAGATACCGACGAAAGGGAATTGCTCAGGAAATATTGGAGGAAGAGGCAGCCGCTTTGTTCCGTCATTGTTCCGTTCGTAATTTTGACACAAGTCACATGGCCTGACTTAGGAGTTAACCCCGCATCTCTATTTTCGGTCCGACTCTGGTCACAGAAAACACGATCACAGCGTAAATTTCTCTCCTCTCTACCTCCACCGTCGTTCCCTTCCACGATACCCCTCTCCCTCTCTACCTAGACAACGACCGGCATGGTGTTCCCTAGAATTTTTCCAATGGCCCATTGCGACGACGCCGAACCGCACTCTCTTGCTGCCAGCGCTCTCAAGTCCGTTCGAACTGCGGTAGCCGTGCCAGAATCCGAGCTTAGGCGATGGCGGCGAACATTCGATTCCAACTCGAAGGATGTCAAAGGCGAGAAGTAAGTCCTTCTTCTCGCTGGGGACGTGCGGTATGTGACTTTGCGTCCACCAGGTACTTGGATCCCGAAAGCTTCGTCAACGCTATTGCGCCCAGAGATGATTCGTCAAAAATTGGTCGAGCCCAGTTCTCTATTCTTTTCCATGTGGCGGACACTGCGAAACGGGGATTGGTATCCTGGGATGATTTTGTAGTATTCCAGACCGGATTGAAACGCTCGGATGCGGACCACTGGATGGCATTCCAGTATTTTGACGTGTCAGTACTACGGGACTCGAACTCCACATTAATGCTCATATGTTTGTAGCGATGGCTCCGGTTTCATCGACTTTGATGAGTTTAAGACCGTTTACAGTGCCAACATCCCCCCAGGCTCGATTCCATTCGACTTCAATTGGTGTGATATTGTCTGTGTCCATTTTGTCAATTTCATTGATTCATAACTAGCGACTGGGTCAAACTATATCTTGGAAAAAAGAACGGAACGCGTGTATTGGGATGTATGTACCCCAGTATCCTCGATTGGCACCACCGTTAACGACCAATATTCGCAGATAACGAGTTTACGCAGCTTATGAAGGGTTTGCAAGGCGAACGTCTTCGGCAAGCCTTTAGATATTTAGACACGGACCAGGACGGCTTTATTCGAGCTGATCAGTTTAAGCAGATCATTCTAGTGCGTTTTATCATTCGTGTAATGCCGATCTCCTGAACAACTCCGTTGTAGGAAATTGCTGGACATAAATTGTCGGATGCAGTTATAGACAGGTTACCGACCCTTTGCACACTTACTCCAGGACAACGTATATCTTATTCGGAAGTAATCGCCTTCCATAATGTTATTAGAGGTTTGTGATTCTATGCTGTCTTGAAGTATGTACTCAAGAGTTTGTCTAGAAATGGACATGGTGGAGCGGTACGATGCGTTTTCACTGGTATTAATTATACCTGTCCTCATATTGTACTCAGTATCATTCGCGAAGCTACTGCGAAGAGTAAAGATGGGAGGATCGACCAATCAGATTTTCTTAACTATTCCGCGTCAAACTCTCGTTACTCCCTGTTCACTCCAATGGAGGCCTCCATCATCTTCCACTTCGCAGGTCGCGGAAGCAGTAATCAACGTCTAGCATTGATTGATTTTGCTCAATTGCTTGATCCAAGGTGGAAGGCCCCTCGCGAGGAGGTGGAGGCTAAGGCTCCTCATACCGCATCATTCCTGAACTCGGTGCTCCATTCCTCCTACAATTTTGTATTGGGCGGTTCGTGAAGTCACCCTTCTGCGATAGGTTCTCCGCTCATAATACATAGGCATGGCTGGCGCATTCGGTGCAACAATTGTGTACCCTATTGATATGGGTAAGCCATTGTCTTTTTCGAGTTCTTCGGGCCGCTGATACTTTCTTTAGTCAAGGTACGCGTAGTCCGACCATCTTTCTGGCTAATTGAATTCCTCGAACGATCTCTTGTTTAGACTCGGTAAGCAAAAGATGAGTTTCAGACAATGATGCAGAATTCAAATGGTATCATCAGCATGCAAAATCAACGGAGCACTGTTGTCGGACAACTTCTTTACAAAAACAGCATAGACTGTGCGCAAAAGATATTCCGTAACGAAGGGTTTCTTGGATTCTACCGCGGTCTTGGACCTCAGCTTATTGTATGTAGTGTGGTATTTCTATACGCATAGAACGTCGTGTTCATCTATGTTATAGGGTGTAGCGCCAGAGAAGGCCATCAAGTTAACTGTCAATGACCTTGTTCGTGGCAAGGCTATGGATCCCGAGACAGGACGCATCAAACTATTCTGGGAGCTAGTGGCTGGTGGTACTGCCGGAGGATGCCAAGTGGTACGTGCAATGTCTTGATGCATTGGATAGATGGAATGATTGATATCGGCCATCAATCAGGTTTTCACCAACCCTTTGGAGATTGTGTGCGTACTAATAAGCCCCTTTGAGATTTCAATCCTCTAAGGTGGGTTGCCAACAGAAAAATCCGTTTACAAGTTCAAGGTGAGACTGCTAAGCTTGAAGGAGCAGTTCCGAGGGGTGCGGTTCACATCATTCGGCAACTCGGTGTCCTCGGTTTGTACAAGGGAGCTAGCGCATGCCTAATGCGTGACATTCCTTTCTCCGCAATCTACTTCCCAGCCTACGGTCACTTGAAGTCAGACGTGTTCAATGAGGGGTATAATGGCAAGCAGCTATCGTTTTTGGAGACATTGAGTGCTGCTGGGATTGCGTGAGTTTTTTCATTGCCACCTGATTGGCACTTCATTGATTGATGCTGTGCGCGTTGAATGAAACAGCGGTATGCCAGCGGCGTATTTCACGACACCTGCAGGTATGAGCTTCTATGAAGCTATGCACCTTCGCATCTGACCGAAATTTAGACGTCGTGAAGACCCGTCTTCAAGTTGAGGCTAGAAAAGGACAAACACACTACAAGGGGCTTAGTGACGCGTTCGTAAAGATCTGTGCGTAATCTTTTTCTGATACACGTGGCTGATCGTTAACTTTTGGCTATAAGATCAAGAAGAAGGCTTCAAAGCCTTGTTCAAGGGAGGTCCGGCTCGTATCCTTAGGAGTAGTCCTCAGTTTGGTTTCACGCTATTGGCTTATGAGGAGCTCAAGAAATCGGTGAGTGATTCAACGGCACAGATTGAACCGGGTATTCTGACGTGATCAACGTTTAATTTAGTTGCCTGTGAGTGAATTACTTGGCACGCGCTAAACCTCATTGGCTGATAACTCCCCCTTTACAGTATCCATGGGCGGACGCACCACCTAAGGTTGAGACCGTTTTAACGTCCCATCGCGACGACTTGTCTAGGATACGGGCGCGTAATGCCCTGAAAATTCTCTTGGATGTAAACGGCGACTTCGGTAAGCGTGCATCCGCACTCAAGGTAGAAGGTAGATAGAGAACAGCGCCAATACACATCTTGATTATGACTGGCTACCGCGGTTACCCAATAGCGAAGTGAGACCCGAGCGAAGGGAATGATGCAGGCATGGTTGAACACGCTGGGGCCCTGGAGACACCGAGATGGCCAGCGTGATGGGTAGTCACGAATCCGGTTCATCAGATCGCGTGGGACATGCCTGGGAGAACCTCAAAAACCGACATCCTGGATGTCCTAATCTCTCACCCTTTCTCCCACCTTTCGTTCTTTTTGTTCGTTTTCATTTTCTCCCTCCCTTTCTTTCATTCTTTAGCGGTACGTCTTTTCATCTATTGCGATATCTATGCATCCTAATTTGACGCGCTGATCTACAGAGCGCTCGGCTTCAAGCTTTCCGCACATTCTCCCATTTTCACTGCAAGACAGTTTACAGCGCGTAGACCGCTTTTTTCGTTCTTCAAATTCCCTTTTCGTTTGAATACACACCGGCCCTTTCGCACCCCACTCTTTTCATTATGAAGTCAATTATCTTTGGTCTAGCTCTGGCAAGCGCTGCTGCTGCTCAGGTAGCAAATGGTGCAGTGTCCATGGTTCCTGCAACCCCAACTCCGGTCGATAATGGTGCTGCCGCGTACTCCGCTCCTACTGCAGCTCCTTCTGCTTCCAGCTTTTATGATGTGATGCCCTACGACTCGTACAAGAGTGGGGGATACAAATCACTGGACTGTGGATATGGTTATTACAAGGGCAGCGATGGTTCCTGTCAGACTGAGTCGTGGGTGCGTTTTTTTTCATTATGCTTAACGTCAAAAGTCTAAATTGATTGTCATTTAAGTACGACACCACCGCGGTGCAAGGATGTTACGCCACCACGATCATCATCAAGTATGTTGGCTAAATGTTCGGCTTCTTGTGCTTCTCTTACGTTGAAATTAGCAACAATGGCGGATATGGAGGCTATGGCTATCAGTCGGATTGCAACCAATATGCCTCAACGGTGACTCAGACAGTGACTGAGACGGCGTATAACACGGTGACTTACACTGCGGTACGTGCCGATCATCCTTCCTGGATGGTCTATCGTCTTATGCTAAGCAGACTGAGACGCAAACTGTCCCTACTACGGTTGTTCAATATGTTACACAAACGCAGACCGACGTTCAAATGGTGACACAGACTGCCGTCGTAACTTCTGTCGAGATGGTCCCGACTACACGTGTTTGGGTATCAACAGAGACCATCGACAAAACCTCAGTGGTCGAGCACACTCTCACAGCTACAGAGACTCAGACTCAGACCAACGTCTACACCCAGACCGACGTCGAGACTGCCACTGCGACCGAAACTCAAAAAGAGACCGAAACAGCGTTCGTTACCATGACTGAAGTTTCGACTGTTGTGTACCCCACTACGTACACAAGTGTTTGGGTCAGCACACAGGTTATCGACAACGTGGGTATATCCGACCATCGTTTTAACAGAAGACTAATTCGCTTGTATAGACCCAAACCGTTTTACAGACCCAAACTGCCACCGTCACCGATCAGATGACCGTTGTTCAGACCGCGACTGCGACGCTAAAGCAGACGGAAACTGCTGTTGTCACTCAAACAGAAGTATCGACTATCGTTTATCCCACCACGTACACCAGTGTGTGGGTCAGTACTCAGGTCATTGACAACGTATGTATATCATCTCTTCCTTGAAGACAGGATGCTAATTCTCCGGTTCAGACCAAGACTGTTCTGCAAACTCAAACTGCAACTGTCACGGACCAAATGACGGTCCTGCAGACCTCGACGGCAACTGCGACTGCTACTCAGACGGAGACTGCGACGGCTACTACGACGCAACAAGTTTACAATACTGGTCTCTCTGACTGTTTGGGCAAGTGCAAGTCATCTTGGTCCCTCACCACAGGCAACAGTAATCCATACAATACGTATGGTGCTGCTGCTTCGTCGTCGGCGTCTTGGGACAAATCAAGTTCAAGTGCTGTTGCTGCGCAAGCCACACAAGCCTCATACGGTGGTTCATACGGCGGTTCGTATGGTGGATACTAAGGCATTTCTCTTCTGGTTGGTATCGCATTGCTATAACGTCCCAATTTATGTTTGTAGAGATTTTGATTTGCTTTCGTGTACACGGACCACCACATTGATGCACCATGGACTTGACCTATACCATCGATTTTTTGATTTTCTGACTGCTTTTAACAGTATACTGGTGCTTAATTCGTATTCTTCGTCATTTCGCAAAGGGTTTCATAGGGTCGATTCCTTATTTGCTTTTTTATTAGCTTGCCTTACGCACAGTATTTACTCTCGCTATACTTATGGGAAAATGGAATGCTTTGAGAAGCGCGTTGCATTCATTCTTCTTGGCAGCACATGGCTTGGTGTCGGTGACGAACAGTCGCGCCTTGCTTGCGACAGCCGTCGACATTGGTGATCACCGATATAGTCTAAATACAGGTCGTATGTAACGGCCCGTGCACAGCACTTACCTTCTGTCACGTCAACAGAAATGCCTCTCCATATTGCCGACGAGACGTTCACAGGATCGACGCCAAAGCCAGAAGAGATCAAACACGAATACTTGATCTTCTACTCATCCATCGTTGATGGTCAACTGTGGTGCCCGGTAAAGATCTCTTGGCACGTTTGAGGTCAAGCGCTAATACCCTGACTACAGGACTGTCGCGCTGTCGATAGGCTCCTCAGAGATACATTTGGATCAGATGAATCTCCAAGCGCGTTGATCGTCTATGTGGGAGACAGGCCAACGTCAGTCAGGGAAATGGGAATGTGTCCGTGCTCACTACTCATAATGACTCATTATTCCGATAGGTGGAAAACGCCGGCCAACGAGTTTCGCGGAGAACCATGGAAAATAGAGTCCATCCCTACGATCATTAAATTGAAAGACGTATGGTGTTCAAGTTCTCCTTGTGTTGTAAGTTGAGCTGATATCCATATCTCGCAGGGTGCTGAGGCATCGCGCCTCGTGGATAGTGAAATTTCAGCGGGCCTTCAAGCATTTATCTACTCCACTTAAGCCAGTCCCAAAATGAATATTCATGTTTTGAGTATTTGTGTCGTATCCTTCATGTGTACACGACAATTTGATTGGTTGATCCAGAAATCTTTCCAGCACAATCTCTACAAACCCTGCAAGGTGTCCATGATCATCATTCTGATTCTCGTGAGTCATTGAAACGGTACGTGTTCAGTGTCACCTATATTTCGTACGAAATCCCCGCTCTTTCCACCCGACTTTGCCGCAACAACAATTTCTCCGATCTCCATCTCCTTCCCGGCCACAGCCTTCAGCATATCCCATACAGTCAGCAAGCCAACTGACACAGCAGTTAAAGCTTCCATTTCCACACCAGTTTTACTATCACAACACACAGTCGCACGACACAAAACGCTATGGCGTTGGACGTTGTGCGCTGGCTGCTCAGGTGTTAGTACTACAGAAACATTCGACAATTGTAGGGGATGACAAAGCGGGATGAGGTCTGATGTTTTCTTGGATCCCATGATAGCTGCAAGCTGCGCGACTGTAAGTGTATCACCTTTTTGGCGAACTTTCTGTTTGGCCTTCTCTAAGACCGACGAGGATTCTTCGCCATCCGGGTACGCCGAAACCAAGAGTTCATAAGCAACGAGAGGGATGAAAATACGCCCGGTTGCCGTGGCAGTACGCCGCGTAGTTTCCTTTGACGATACATCGACCATACTAGCACGTCCGTAATCGTCGACGTGAGTGAGACGAGATGGTGATGGCGAAGTCACCGAGCTGTAGTGCCGATGCCGAATACTACGTGGTTTGAGGCTGGTCTTCGAACTAGACAGACGGGGAAATGAGGAGGTAGACGAACCTACAGTGGGTATGAAGTCAGAAATGTTGTCAAACTCATCAAAGACGTGTCTACTAAATCAATGAATGGGTACTCAACCACCTATCAGAATCATCGGGCGATTCGTAATTACATCGATATCTTCCATGTTTGCATGCTTTTCCTGTTTGCCAGATACGGCCTTGCCGATAACCTGAAGCAGTTCATCGTCGGTAGCGCCTTTTCGCATTGCATCTCGCAGAGATATTTCCTTGGCATCAAAGAGGCAAACCTGCAAAGAATGTTAAAACTAAGAGGCAATAGCACAGCTCCGGTACCCGACCTTGATCTGGCCGTCTGCTGTTATCCTAAGGCGGTTACACGAAGAGCAAAAGTGGTCCGACATGCTGCTGATGAAGCCAAATGTTCCCTTGTAACCAGGTACTCTCCATGAACGTGCAGTATCATTCGCTTCATCGGAGATTCTTTCAACATCAGGGTGACGCAATATGATTTTATCGAAAAGTACGCTTGAGGGAATCATCTTGCGCTTATCCCAGGCATTGCCTATACATTAATATCAGACACGCCTGTCATATGCAGAGTTACACGGACCGGTGAATGGCATGAATTCGATAAACCGGACAGATAGCACTTGCTCTTTTGTCATCTCAATGAAGTCAAGTACCTCCGAATCATTGAGGCCCTTGACGACAACAACATTCAGCTTTACAGAAACAAGCCGCGAGGAGAGGGCAATATCCAAAGCTTTCAGAACGGCCTCGTGGCCTCTTCGACGAGTCATGAGCTCAAACTTGAGCGGGTCCAAAGTATCTAGGCTTTGGGCACTCAGATTCCATACTCGTGAGAACGCGGGACTTGTCTTACCTTATATTGAGATGAGTTAAACCTTGGTCAATCAACGTCGGAAGTCTTCTTGGAAGAGCAAGTCCATTTGTGGTCATAGCTATAGATCGTAAACCGTATGGGCGCAATTCATTCAGACCACCTGGCGCAGACTGTTATTAAGGAGGGAGCTAGCGACGAGAAGAAAAACACACCGATGATCTCGTTCAAACCTTTTCGCACTGTTGGTTCTCCACCGGTCAATCGTATTTTTGTAACGCCGCTTTTAACGAATAGCACCGCGAGACGAAGAACTTCTTCGTCTCTGAGAAGATGGCTTTCAGGGGACAATTCGATTCCATCTTCAGGCATACAGTAAAAACCTGAGTCCATATGTCTTAACATGAGTCTATACATGAGTGCTGGCATAACGTACATCGCAAATTGCATCTCTCCGTGAGAGAGAAACGCAGGTAGTCATGTCGGCGGCGGAAAGTGTCAATTAATGCTGGCGAGAAGGGAGAGACGGCGTCAATGTGGGATATTCGGGCCTATATAGTTGTCAATCAAGAAAATGACCGTCCAGCTCGCCTTACCTGCGCTTGAGACTTGAGATCTGATTGCAGAGGCAACGAGGTCGTGAAGATGCGCCGACGAGCGGTCCATAATACTGAACGGATTCTGTTCAGCTGCATGGTCGCAATCAATAGCATCCTGTTCTTGATTTCGAGAGATTACGGGGACGACACATTGATATGTAACTGGCACGGGCAGCTCGCTGGTCGTGGCAATAAGAAGCTACAAGGTTGGCGCGAACGTAAGCAGATTAAAAGCTTCCATAGGGGCCTCGTGTCCTGGACCGTCATGTTGAGATATTTTTTCTGGCCACTAGCATTTCTTTTACTCTCGCTTCTGCTGGGTTCTTTTCGCTTTGACGTCGCACCGTCATTTCCTGCGACATATGTCGAGAGTGGAGTGAACGGCTCCTTCAAACGGGCTGGATTTCCTAATCTCGATCCAAGCGGACACCCTGATACCACTGCGGTCATTCTGAACTGGTCTCGGTTTCCCAACGTCGTCAAAATAGTTTCTCTGCTTTGTGGTCCTTCACTTGAGAATACAATACATACCGTATTCGTGTGGAACAACAGCCCTAATCAAATCTCCGAAGCTGTTTGCCTTTTGTGTTCGCTCTTATATCCTCTCAAAATCATATCTTCGCAATAGGACTTCGCTCCGTGTGCAGGAAGGCTGAAGGTGCACAATGCACCTGATAACATCTATTTTCAAGCCAGATTTATGGCATGTGCTCAAGCTTCGACACCTTTTTGTTTCGTTCAGGTGCGTGAGCTTCGTACTGCCCGGTGAAGTCGGCCTTTCAAAGCAAAATTTCTAGGATGATGACTACATAGTATTACCCGAAGTCGTGCTTGCGATGCGCGCACGTATGTCTCCGTCATCGAAGACGGGTATACATCTGCTGCCTGCACACGAATTGCTATCAAGTCAACTACGAAGACTTGACGTCGGATCAAGCATTCACACATCCTTCGCATGGCTTGGCCACGGAGCGATGTTTTCTCGATCTCTTGCAGTGGATTTCTTATCTCTTTTGAGACTTCTTCAGCTTACAGAAGATGAAATGAAGATGGCGGACAATTACTTTACAATTTTACGCAATGAATATCCAGAAGTCTGGTTTGATCAAGGTATTGAACTCCGAGGCGGTGAGCCATTTACTGTAGGCACTGAAGGGAACGAGCGCAATCGAAGACATATCGTAAGTTAGCGGCGTACCTGACTCGGATGTGAGTTATTCGCAGCTGATTTTCTGACTCTCAGAACCGGGCTACGGAACTTCTCTCCTCGGCTATTGCCTGCAAGGGGGTACCCTGTATACCCGGCGCTGGGGATATTCCGTATATTCAGTACAACACCCCGGATTTGCCAAGGACACTTGTCTCTCGTACGCCTTGCAGGGGACTGCCTTGTGTTCTAGAAACTTCAATCAGGCTTCTTCCTGAGTCTGTCGAGGCGCCTGCTGCTGGAATCTTCGCTCGAGAAGACAACACCGTCCTGTTCGAAGAAGATACAAATCACTATTTGCTCTACCCTCTATCTCACATGGTTGATTCTCGAGCAGATACCGCTTTCCGCAGCCTGACAGGTGAAGTATGGTCACAGCTATTAAAGTTCAGTCAATTGAGCTAGTCCTTAGGTGGAAAGAAAGGGGATACAATATCTCTAGATATGCTACGAGACCTGGATAGTGCCTTGACGGAAATTCACATGGTAGTTCTGACGGATAATACTACGGTGGCAATCCTTCAAAAGTCGCATTTTGAAATGTTCTCCCCTTTCAACAAGTCATGGGTGTGCATTTTCATCATTGTACTGGTCGGGGTTATTAATTATAAACGATCAGGTGTCTACTATTCATGTTCCTTCATGCGTTGACATAGCGGGCAGATCATATGCACCAACGGCTATGACAGAGTGCAGTATTCGTATGTCGTCACCAGAATCTAACAATGTTGGGCGTTCTTTCAGAGTCGTACTTTCAGAGGACATGGGTGATTCAGAAAAATGGTGTATATACGAGATATGGATGCGCGGTATTGCTAAGTAGTAGAATATGCTTAATACTTGCCCAAAGAGCGTGGAAACGTGAAAGCACCGCCGGGGCGCGCGTAACCCTAACCTTACACCTACCAGAATACGTCACGAACGGATTGGAGTTATAGCGGGGTTTCACTCACACATCTCTTGACTTCTACCACAATGTATCGCACTCCAGTTTCCAGAGCAGCATCTTCTCTTGCTGCAACACGTCGGTCCATCTCAGTTCAGGTAGCTATTCAACATTAGACGAACGTTTCGAAGATTTCAACCTCATGGCAACGCAGTCTTTGTTACACGGGTCCCCAGAGGCCAAGAAGGCTGGTGAGGTTGACATTCTCCAGCATTCCCGTCTTGTTGGTCGCGGGAAGTACGTTCATGGCTTCGAAGGTAAGTATCCTGACGTTCTCTAAATGGTAACGTGTCTGGAATTTACTTAGTACACCGCGTCAAGTCTGACAAAACGGAAGAGTACAAAGTCGCTGCGCAAGTGAAGTCTCGTAACTCACCGATATCCTATTTTGACCTCCAAACAGCGAGAGATATTACACAGGCCTCCTCAAAGATCCTGATATGAAAGTCAAACTCACAGGTAGTTGGGAGACCCTCGTCGGGGAGCAAGACACGTTCGTTCACATCCTCGAATACGAGAACTATGGCGGGTATGACAAATCGAGCGCGCTTGCACGGACATCTGAGGTATTTTGCTGTCGATTGAACGTGATGTCTCGGAGATCATGAAGATGTTCGCAGCACTTGAAAGCGTATCAGGCCATGTTGCCGTTCATCAATTCGCGCTCTTCTCAGCTCAATCAAGAGTTCGCATTCTTCCCGACTGCTCCACCGCGCGCCCAAGGAGGTATTTTCGAGCTGCGATCGTATCAACTCAAAGCAGGCACCCTGTTGGAATGGGAACACACCTGGTCCGTTTCCAACGGTCCACCTGTTTCTATTCGGAATGAAAATTGACGCGTATATATTAGGCGAAGAGGCATCGAGGCGCGGCGCAAGCACGTCGCTCCGGTTGGCGCATGGTTTTCGCAAGTCGGCAGACTCAACCAGGTGCACCATATGTGGCAGTATCCGTGAGTGCCGTCCTTATAGCTTCGGTACCGACACTTATCTCTCTTGGCGTAGTAATCTGGAGACTCGCAAAGAGACTCGAGAGAATGCGTGGCAAATTGATGGGTGGGCAGAAACGGTAGACAAGGTGCGTTTTGATCGATTTGAATTGTTGTGAAATTCCGCTCAAACGGCTATCTCAGACGTCGCAATTGGCCAAGTTCATGGATTCGTTCATTCTCGCCCCGTTGCCGTACAGCCCGTTGAAGTAAGGGTCGAAACAGATAGGAACCAAAGCGTAATATAGCTGTCACGGGTCTCTGGTGGTGGCCTTGGCTGGGGAAGCTTGGCTCAGCACGATATGGGGTAAGACAAATGTGGACCCACTTGTACTTATTAGTACGCATTACGAGATGGCAATATGTTATGTGAATCTACGTCTTTTTTTAGGACTGAGAATGAAGCGAATCGACGTCTGAAGGCACCGAGTGGCAACCATGTTCTGCCGTCGAGCAGCCCGGCAGCCGACGGTGATTGCAAGCGTCCATTCGGTTCATGGTCAGGACGGAAAATACGTCACAGCTAAAGGCTCGGACACGTCGCCCGATCGGCTCCTGTCGGACCGGAGTCGGCGCTGATTGGTCGTCTAACCCCAGTTACGTTGGGCACGTGAGTATTGAAGACAGACACTCGTCGGGATCGACATCCTATTCGATGCTAATGTCCATTAATAACCGGCTCTAGCTTTCTCTTCTTGACACCACCACCATCACTCTCCCGTCTTTCCCAACATGGACTGGCATGATTCTGACCCTTCCGAAGACGAAGTCAACGTTGACTCCCAGGCAGCCTCCAGAAAGAGGAGCAGTAGAGGTATGCGGCTCGGCAATCTGAGTTAGTCCCCTGACCTCCTTTTTTTCTCGCAGCCTGTGACCAGTGCAGAAAGACAAAGAGCAAATGCGAAAGAGGTGCTGCCGATTCTACTCAGTGTAAAAGCTGCGCGCAGGCAGGAACAGGTCAATATCATTCTCTGCGTATGTGTGTGAACGCTCATCTTGGTTGTTGAGCAGCTTGCACATTTCTTGGTACACTCTTCCAATATTTGCCCATCGATGCTTTTTCACTTTTTTTTCTTAGGCCCGAGCTATAAGCGGGGACCCCCGAAGGGGTATATCCATGCCATTGAGCAGCGATGGCACCAGGTCGAATCCCTTTTGGGTGCGCTCATGCAATGCAATGATACTCGCGTGCAGAGCATCGTCGCCGATCTGCGGCAGGATGACCTCGCCCGGGAAATTCTAGGAAGAGTTGATTCAGGTCCTTATGTGAGTGTGGAGTTTCTACAGTTCTTGCTGAACTGACTCTCAATTTTTGTAGGGTCCTTCCGGCCGCCGGAACCAACGTTCAGGAGCAACCAAAGAGGACTTCTTTGCCTCTGTCCTGAGAAGTAATGAGACATCTCCTGCACGGGATCCTTCCAGGTCGCGAAGGCAATCTAGAGTATCGAGAGAGAAAGTCTCTTCAGCTCAAGGCAAGCCCTCGTAGTCTGTCTCAGGTCCATGATAATTGCGATTCTAGTAACTGTAGATCGAGGACTTTCTGTAGTCCCCACCCAGGAATGGCAGGATAACCTCGCCGCCCGGCTAGCTTCTGGGTTGGCATCCTCGTCGTCATCCACACCGTCTATTTATGGAGCGCCCTCTGGTTCTTCCAGTTCCGTTGATGGTACTGAGCCGGCCACCCAGAGACGTCGGCTGAATGCTGGCTCCACTGAACCTCGTGTTGCAAATCCCGATTGGAGTCGGATGTACACTATGGACTCGTTATCCGGCAAGCATGCAGTTACGTTGAACCCAGGGCAAGTTCTGATCGCTCAATCATAGAAAGCGAAGACCGTGAATCATTGAAAGACGCCACGGAACACATGGGCCAATTATCTCTGGACGAAAATCAAGAGGTGCCGATTTTCCCATGTTTACGTTGAAGAGTTAATGTATATTTTTCATCAAGCTTCGATATCATGGCAAGGCGAGCGGTCTGCATCTCCTGAGCAGGAACTCGCGGACCGATGATCGAAACGACGGAGGCGTATGGTGAGAGCCATCAATCGCAAGGAACCGGCCTGAACTAAAAACAAACTTGAAGGAAACTGCCTATGGCAAGGGTCTGGCCACCGTCTAAAGATCACATACTCCACCTCATTCAAGAAGAAGATATCGAGGTGCAACTGCCACCTTCTCACATCCAAGACCGACTTATTGAACTGTACTTTGTGTACATTCACCCCGTGTTCCCCCTTATACATAAAGGTCGCTTTTTACGGGAATACCGTGCCTTGTAGGTGCCATAACTTCGGATTGAAAAAACTGCTCATATATGGATAGGAGACAAGGGTATGCAAGATGGACGCAATTGAACGAAAACAGTGACTGGTTTCTGACTTACTCTAACAGCGAATCGTTGCAGCAAGATAGTCCGAAACCATCAGAGACTGGGTCATCACCAAAACCGGAAGCCACTCAGAAACTGTCCGCGTTGCTTCTTCTGTCCATGTTCGCTATTACTGCTCGATTTTCTGAACAAGAAATGCCCTTGCCTACGAACGGAAAAATGTGGGAAGCTGGCCGTAACTATCAGGAATCTGCTAAGAACATACTCAGTGAGTGCAGGACTTGGTAGCGATGGTTTGATACTCACACCACTGAATAGCCAAAATTTTCCACCGCTCACGACCCACTACCGTTCAAGCTCTGCTTCTGTTGGGATATCGTGAATTTGGCATTGGGAGCATGGAGCAAGGATGGATATATATTGGTATGTTTGACCGATTATATCAACAAATAGTGGTTGACCTCGACAATACAGGCATGGGCATTCGCATGGTATGCCATGATATGTTGTTGCAAGAATAGACACTTACGGTGCCGACAGGCGATTGATTTGGGACTAAACCGTAACTCCGATCATTGGAAAATTCACGGCGAAGCCATGTTCTCACCAGAAGAAACTCAGACTCGACGACAGATCTGGTGGGTATGTACACTCGCGGACAGGTGGGCCATGGTTCTTCTACACTAAACAAAGATTGACATATGATATAGGTATGGTTCGATATACATGGGTGAGGAAAGATTGTTGTAAGAAGCTCTCCCGGAACTTACCATCAATTCAACAGGGCGTCCAATTATCATCAGAGACGATGACTTTGATACTCCATTACCGGAGGTGAACCAGGTGAGTCTGCATTTCAGGGGTAACACAATGGACATTTGACGCATCACTTCATGATCAGGCTGATGAACAACAACCTTGGCGACCGCTACCATCAGATTCGACAAGTGCTGCCTATCCCCCCACTCCCAATGCAGTGATGCACTGTTTCCGCGCCACCGCCACCCTCTGTAACTGTTCCTGCAAAATGATATTCACGGCTACTAACAGGCTTCTAGGCGTTATCTTAGGTGCCATAATATCCAAAATCTATCCCGTCCGCGCCACACCAGGGGTCTCTCGTCGTGCCTTGTTGTCTAGTTTTGAGTCCCAGCTTGATCAATGGTACATCAGTTTACCTGAACATCTGCGATACGATACTGCCAATCGGCGTAAAGTCCCGCCACCGCACATCCTTTTCTTGCACATTAGGTATTGGGGGTCCGTCCTATTACTTAACCGAGCGTTGTGAGCCATATCTGTATTGTTTCTGTTAAGAAATGTCCATTCACCTTTCCTCCCGTCTAGCATTCCTAATTGGAAAGGGTGATTGTTCTGTCATTGTAAGACACTTTAGTCCGACATCACTGACCTTGTTCTCAGCGGCGAATTCACTTCTCGGCATTCTACATTGGAGTTGAAGGCGTTTGACCTAGCTCAAGGTGCCGCTAGCCATATTGGTTCTATCGGTAAGTGTGCCGTGCAGTCGGCAATTCTGGCATATTCAAAACTTCCCACTCACCAGTCACTGTGTACCGGGAGACGTTTACGCTCAAACGCTGTTCCCCGTTCCTTACATCGTACATATTCAGCGCTGGGTGCGTCGGTTTTCGCGAATGAGTCTGTCTACTGACGCTTATTACAATGACAGAATTATGCATGTTTTGACATGTTCGTTCATTATTCATTTTCACTGGGTGATTAAAGGGCTGATCTTTCCTTTCGTAGTAACTTTACGGCCGTCGAATGTCCAGGCATCTCTGGGCTTGCGTCAATGTATGGCGGCACTGAAGGACATGGAGGTATGTTTAGGCAAGAGCCGTGATACGAATCAATGCGGGACTTATAGCATTTCTTATAATAGGTGGTTTGGCCCAGTGCCTCGCGCGCATGGGATCTACTAAATGGGGTACAACTGACCTTTGACAATGCTCAGACGTCAGAGGACTCAAACTCTCCTGGGCGTCATAAACGACAAGCAGACATTGCATTCGCGCAGGAGAAGTCGTCTGACTATTTGCAAAGAGAGGCGTTTGGAGATCTCAATGGACCCCCGCAGCCAGAGCAGGCAGAAACAGGGGTACAAGACCTGAGCACGCGGATCATGGCGCACATGCTAGGTCTGGATATACCGGGAATCGAACCCTCCACATCGTTTTATCCGGGCTATGAATGGTGGCCCCGGAACGGGCAGAGTCAGGGCTCGCAGCCCATGTCTCCTGTAGTAGCACAAGGGCCCACAGTAGATGCGAATCCGGTGGCTCCGCCGCTGAACGAGTTAGACTTTGGAGCAGGAGGTGGGAGCTCACAACAGGGAGACGAGTGGCTGCAAAGTAATGTAGGGGCAGGAGGGCTTCCGTATCCGTATAATTTTAATCAGTATGGGCTATAGACCCTTAGACGCGCTGTAATATACAGTAGCTGCTTGTTGTGAGTTGTGTTGTCCTATGTATTTACTTGTCACATTGTATTTCTACGAGAATAGACGGTGTGACTCAGCCGAAGACGAATCTGATCGGAGAGATCGAGATCTATGGGGCATATTATATAAGCCGTGGGTGGGCTTATGGGTCCAGTTTGGTCCAGCTTACCCTTATCTCAAAGGAGCTCTCCTTTCCCCCTCCATGGCGAGTCTCCGTAGCATACTCAACCCTGAAGATTCAAGGCAGGCGTCGTCCAGGTAGGCTGCCCGTTGTCGTACTCGCCTTGCACCACCCTTGCTCACCATTCTAGACTTCACATAGACGGCGAGGCTCATTCGCCGTCCGCTCTGGAGCTGCCGTCCTCACCTGCCTCGGTAGCCAGCGCCCATACAGTCGATGCCTTGGGCGATGTTGGAGACGTGGATCAGCTGGATCCTGAGCCCGAGATGCCGCCATGGCAGTACCAAGACCACGAGCCCCACCCCAATTGTCCCGACACGCTTGACTGTTTGCCTGATACAGATGGACGCCCTCAGCATACTCTGCCGGTCATCCTGAGATGTGCCATTTTAGGTAGCCAACGCAAACGCCTCACTATAAGGGAAATCTATGCCGCGATGGAGGGAAAGTACGCCTATTACAAAACAGCAGGTCCGACGTGGAAAGTACGTGATTTTCCCATTGCCGTGCCACAGTCGATCTTATATTTGCTTTTAGCAATCCGTTCGACACCATCTATCCTTGAATCGTCTATTTGAACGCCAACCCCGCCCCGTCACTGACCCTGGTTTCGGGTCATATTGGACTGTAAATCTTTTGGCTCCGCCGGGTACCAAGCGACCGCGAAAGCGGGGTAGGCCCAACAAGGACAAAGAAGCAGAGAATCAGGCCAAGAAAAGAGGAAGGCCGCGTAAAGATGGTCCGTATTCCGAATCCACTCACGCGGACCGATCTATGCATGACGATGATGATTATGAAGAGGATGGCCAGGTTTCAGATGAAGATGAATTCGAAAGCGAAGACGACATTATGCATTCATACGAACGACGCCCATCTCTCGCCGGCTCGACGCATTATCCGCTACCTTCTACTTCCTCGTCTCGAAATCCATTCCCCGACCAAAACGACGAAGCCAAAAATATCATTGAGCGTCTGCAAATCGAGGTGGCCGGGCTAAGACGCCAATCTGCGGAGGCTGTGTCCTTGTCCATAAGGCTCACGGACCAGCTCGCCCAAGCTCAGGCGGAGGCGTCCCGGTCCAAGTCTACTCTGCGGACGGTAGAGGCTATGTTGGAAGAAGAATCGAGGAAGAGAAGAGAAGCAGAGAGGGATGCAGATGAGGAGGCAGAGTTACGACGTCAAGCAGAGCAGCAACTGGACTCACTTCGCATGCGTTGGTCAAGTGCATCACGACCCTCGTAGCGGTGAACGTGGAGCAGTCGGCAAGAAGCATTATTCAATTAACTTTATCACTATAGGTTTTCAGCTTATTTTGGAGTCCAGTGGACCTTATGGCCCTTTCTTTACAGGTGCCACTCAAGTTGTGTTTTTGTAATTTTTTTTACACCTGTCCCGCAATGTTCGGTCAATACACGCACGCCGCAGATATGCACCCAGGTGCCTTGATCACTTATCACTTTTGGTGAGTCAAGGAACACAGTGACTCTTAGGCATGGAATCCGATGGGGAGAACTCCGATAAGGCCAACGACTTTCTATATCTGTAGATCATCACCTTTCTCGAATAGATGACTGGGAATGGTGTGCTACCAGTGCTACATATGGTACTTAAGGTAGAACAAAGAAATGATGATCCAGTCCTGCGGTCTCCCGACACGCCAGCAGCGGCACGGATGAGACAGTGATTCGTTCTAACTGGAAACCACGCGCGCAGGTGGTGACTCCGCCCGGTCCGTTCGATGAAAGAAAATGAAGCCGCTAAACTCACGCTAGTCAGCGAATATATATTAATGAATGCCATATTGGAGTTCGAAAGTTCTTTTGGACAGGCGACATGGGAAAGGGAACCAGCCCAGCATCAGCCAAAATCATTTTGAGCGAATGCCGACCAAGCCATAAATAGCTGTTCGTTACATTGCTATTGGAAAGGCATAGGTGACGTGACAGATATTTCGAAATCGCCGACCTATCACAGTCACACTCTCGGGAAGATCCGAACCCATTCAACTTTTTTCTGCTCGACAATGGCCATTCCCACTGCAGGGCGTCCGAAGCTCAAGACCGCGTATGTGTTTTGCAGGGATTGTGTTACATCTTCTCAACTGAATATAGATTCAAAAAAGCGCGTACGGTTCCCCCGCTGTACACGGGAGGACCCGTCGCAGTCCTTCCAGATGGACAGAGGCTCGTGACTTGTACTGGAGAAGAATTGCTGTTGACTGAGGTGTCGACGGGCACCCAAATATGCACCTTTGCGGGTGTGAGTATACTGGTACTATTTTTTGACTTTGACACTAACATGTGCATAGGATACACAATCTGTAACATCAATATGCATTTCCCCTTCCTCGACGCACCTTCTCGTTTTTACTTCCTCGCTTTCCCTTCGTATCTTCGAACTTCCACGGTCGCTAGATTCTCTCGAAAAACCCGTCCAGCCAATTCGGGTCATAGCCAAGGCCCACGACGCTCCGGTCCACGTTTGCAAAACTGATCCCACATCCACCTACCTCGCTTCTGGCTCTGCCGATGGTGTCGTCAAAGTATGGGACATTCTTCGCGGATACGTGACGCATGTATTCAAGGGTCACGGGGGCGTAGTGAGCGCCTTGACGTTCAATTATCCCCAGGACCCGTCCGTAAGCCAAAGAACCCAAATGCAGCTCATCACTGCATCCGTAGACACTCGCATACGGATTTTTGAGCTCTCAGAGGCTTCTCGTTCCACTAGCAAACCGGGTGCTGTGCTTGAGGGTCATGTTTCCGTCCCTCGGGGTCTGGACGTGTCTTTGGATGGGAAGTGGCTGGTCAGTGGGGGACGAGACTCGGTCGTTCTTCTATGGGACCTTTCGTCGTTGAGTCTTGTCCACTCTAGCGCTAAGCGAAAGGGGAAGGGTAAGGAAACGGCACCTCGGCTGCTGAAGACCATCCCGATTCTTGAAAGAGTGGAAGCGGTGGGACTGTTGCATGATGAGGATTTAACGGGCACTTCGTCAGATCCAAAGAACATACGCTTCTATACTGGAGGAGAGAATGGCGGTGTAAAGATTTGGGATGCAAGGGAGGGCAATGTGTTGTTCACTCTAGGGACCGAGCATTCTCAGATTTCGGCCGACCAAGAAGAGCAGCGCCAGATTGTTGATGTCCAGTGAGCTATTTTCTCTGAAAGATAGGCAGTGTGCTGATGCTATTACTAGATATAATGCAGCAACATCAACCCTCATTTCTATTCATGCTGATCAAAATATCCTGTTCCACTCTCTCACGTCGCACTCCTTAACCCGTCAGCTCATTGGGTACAATGACGAAATTGTTGATGCAACATTCCTTTCACCCCTTGGAGCCTCCACAGGTTCCCACCTTGCAATCGCGACAAATTCTTCCCTCGTTCGGGTGTATTCGACCTCGTCTCTCGATGCTCGTCTGCTAGAAGGACACAAAGAAATCGTTCTGTCCGTCGACCACAGTGCCGATGGGCGTGTCCTAGCCAGCGGAAGCAAAGATCGTTCAGCGAGGATATGGGCGCCCAGCACATCAGATGAGGCTTACCACTGTGTCGGCATATGTGAAGGCCACGCAGAAAGTGTGGGGGCTCTCGCGATGTCTCGCAAAGTCGACGAGACGGACACTCCCACAAAGCTACGATTCATGTTCACAGGCAGTCAAGACCGGACCATAAAAATGTGGGATCTTTCCCCGGTACCGTCTACGTACGTGGAAGGTTCGGATGTCGTGCGATGCAAGAGCTTGTTGACGCTGAAAGCACATGAGAAGGATATCAATTCCCTGGACGTGGCTCCGAACGATCGTATGCTTGTATCGGGGTCACAGGATCGTACGGCCAAGGTGTATGCAATTGAGTACAATGGCGCAAGTGGAGAGCTAAAGCTCTTGGGCACGTGTAAGGGCCACAAGCGGGGCGTATGGAGTGTCAAATTTGGCCGGGCCGAAAAGGTGCTAGCTACGGGGAGCGGGGACAAAACCGTCAAGTTGTGGAATCTGGACGATTTTTCATGCGTCAAGACCTTTGAGGGCCATACGAATTCTGTTTTGAGGGTTGATTTCCTTAACTTTGGGATGCAGCTGGTCAGCTCAGGGTCGGATGGATTGGTGAAGGTGTGGAATGTGAAAGAAGAGGAATGTATAGTAACCTTGGATAATCACGAAGATAAGGTGCGTGTGCCTCGTTTGGGTGTCCTTACGGTCCTGTGACCGAGGCTGCTTCTAGGTCTGGGCTTTAGCCGTAAGCGCCGATGACCAAACTATTGTTTCCGGTGCCGCAGATTCTGTCATTACCTTTTGGCAAGATAATACTCAAGAGGAAGAGGAGGCGAAGGAGTTGAAGAGGGCTGATCTAGTCTTAAAGTGAATTTTTATTTGTATCTATGGTCTGGCGCGCGCTGACGTCAAATAGGGAACAGGACTTTACAAACTACATTTCCCTCAAAGACTACCGCCGGGCCATCGAGCTCGCCCTGGCGATGGAGCAACCTGGTCGATTGCTGTCCTTGTTTAGGGAACTACGATCATCTCAGGACGAGACAGCGGGCTCGGTTTCGGGTAATGCTTCAGTGGACCAGGTGATTCGGATGCTGTATGGACCAGATCTTGCCAAGCTGCTGCGGTACATCCGGGACTGGAATGCGAATGCAAAAACAAGTGTTGTAGCGCAAGGAGTGCTATATGTTATTGTCAAACTGAGGTCGCCAGAGGATGTGAGCAAGGCCTTCCTGGTGAACTTTGGGCAAGAGGATGGAAAAGGTAGCACGGCGCTGAAGGAGCTCATTGATGGACTGATACCCTACACGGGGCGACACCTCTCGCGAACGGAGAAGCTGGTGCAGGAGAGCTATATGGTGGACTATATCCTGAGCGAGATGGATGACGGGATGTTTGATGGAGACGAAGGCAGCATGGATGTCGACGAATCGTTGTATGTGTAACGGCACGACTAAAAAGTATTGTATTTGATACATAGTAGATATCTTCTTTCTGTTCAAAAAATCAAAATCCCCGTCTAGTGATCCCAAAATGTTGGAGGACCCAAACCCAAACCTAAACCCAAAATGTTGTAGAAGAGAATGGTTAGTCCTCCTGTATCCTCCCGACGCGGCATCCGGACACGCTGTTAAGGATGAGCACCCAGTCTCCGGGCTTGACGTTGTCAAGGGTGAAAGTATTGTCATCTGGTGCTTCTCTTATGCGTCCCTGCTCGAGCATCCACCGGCGGAGGACACCGGGAAGACAGCCTGTGCTGAGACGGGGGGTTATCCAGTGGGGGGAGCGGTAGAAAGCGACGTTGGATACGGAAGCCTCGGTAATGGCACCGTGCTTGTTGTGGAGGATGACCTCCGAGAGGATTATCGAGGCGTTAGACGTGGCGCCGACGGGCGGGAGGGCGGCGCGCGATCGGGCGTCATCGTAGACCTGGCGACGGGTTGTCTTAGTGGATGTGAAGAGGGAGGTGGGGGTGGGCTCGCTGTCGAGGGCGACGACGAGCACCTGGCCGTAGAGGATCCCGCTATCTGAGTTCGGTTTGAAAAACGCGGGCGACGTCGGGTCGTACGCGAGCGGCGGGGTGGGTGTCGCCGTGGCTGTGAGGGTGCCCGACTGGGAGAGGGTTATGCGCACCTGTTCGAGTCAGTTTCGGTACCGACAACGAGGAAATAATATTTTGTACCTTGTATGCCCGTGCTGTGTCCGCTGCGTTGCTCACTGCATCCTGCGCCGCCGTCTTGAGTGCAGTATATGAGAGGCCCTCAACGTCTCTCCAGCCGTGCTGCTCTACAGCAGCGACAAGGCGATCGTAGTGATATCGCAGCAGCAGGAACGGGGACGGACGCAGCTCGTCGTAGTTCCATCCCAGCCGCTCCAGCAGCGGATCGTATCGCGTTGCCAGTAGCAGCTCGTATTCTGCGGTGGTCATTGCTAAGTAAGTTGTCACACGCAAAGTACGTGGTGACTTGTCACCCTTTTAACAGCCTTGGGTATATATTAATTACTCCCCCCCAGTTCTCGTTGGCCGTAAATACTTTTTTTTTGGTTGCTGGAAGGTCCATTTCTAAGGGGAGAATTCTTTGCCAACGGGCCGTCCCTCGGAGTTTTCGGATAACATTGTGCGCGAAAGAAGCAGATCAGGGGATGCCAACAACTGCGTTATTTTTGCTTTTGATATTCTTCCTACAGATCCTTTTAATCTTAACGACAGAAACAAGCGGCTGGTGCGGCGCTACATAAATTGTGCATAATAATACAATCAGAGATTGGTTTCACGGCAGATTTTTATTCCCTCATAGTATCTACTCCGCCGATAAACGCCACACTTGTCCGAGTCGGCGGAAAAAGAAATTGTATGATAACGAGATTTCTCAACTTGGCTCGCTATCAAAGCGTTGAGCGTTGCTTTGCTGGGTGCTTTATAAAGAGCTTTAAACTCTGCGCTTTCCACGTATTCTCAAAAACAGTACCTTTTCGGTGCCTCGTAGTACATACTACTTATGTAATGGGGCGCAAATCCTGATAAACAAGGCGGCCTGGACTTGGCGCTTTTCTGCCTTCGGAGGCCGAAAGAGGAAATGGACGCCCGATGATGTCATTACGAACGCGAAGTGAAGAACGGACCGCCTGTCGAAACTGAATGGTTGTTTTTCTTGGCCAACGCTGTTAACAAGATCAGTGCTATTCTCGAATATACTTCTAGACGCTCGTCCTCATGCATACGGTTGAGATGATTGGGGGTCTTCCGACGTGTCCGGATATGCTTGGGTTTCTCGGTTGGAAGTACGCGTTTCCCGTGATTGTGATGGTTTTCATTCTTAGCTTTGTAGGAATTATTTCTGGTAGTAACATTGGGATGGAGTTGACTATGCTCCTTTGCTAGAACACGTAGGACGCGCCTACGACGCCGACTGCTACCCTTCGTATCCAGGAAATTATCTTACGTCTATAATTTGCCCTTCACATCGTTTTATGAACAGTTAATATCACCGGCGCTGGAGGGGTCGGAAGCAAAGATAGGGTCGGTAGCGAGGTTACTAAACTTGATATTAGGGGGACAAGTTTTGCTACCGATTTAGGTTTCCGATCTTCAGATACGGGGTTGAAAGTTGTAAGCGTACTGGTTTTAGCTTTGAGCTTTGTGAATTCATATACTCGAGCAAGATCTATGGCTTCAAGCGCTGTGCTGTGACAAGGCATCGAGCGCCTATACTCTTCTGATCAACCATTTTATAAGTACAGTGTATCTGGTGTGGCGTTAGCGTTAAGCGCTGACGATCATTGTCAAGCTGTTTCCCTGCAACAGGCGCGGTCTAGATGGATATTCCTGTGTCCGAGTTCGACTACAATCTATTGTTTTGATGGCCGACTTGATTCGGGGTGGTCCGATGTAGGCGGGAGGCCTGTGACAGCGATTAGCTGTAGTGAAGAAGTGGTATGGGGTCTAGTTCCCTGTGCGTGATTGTGCTGTGGTGAAGCGCTCATGTGCGCTTGCGCGAGTCATCTGGTATGCTCTGAACGTCTATTTAGCGCACTAATCTTGACGGATAGACGCCGTGTTCATCCCTAACAGCATGACCAGAAGTGACTGAGTCATTACTGTACAGCTGATTTCACGTGAAGCTACCGTGGGGTCGTTGGTCATCGCTGCCAAAAAGGTGAAGGGATAACTAGGGAACAGTGTCAACGCGTTCGCGTCGTGTTGCAAGTAGTTACTATTGCGTCCGAAGAAGACCGTTCGCGCCTTTACCCTGTAGGCTCAGAATCGTCATAAGGACGTCATAATAGAGGAGGGGTGCCCGAAAAGGAGCGTGGCGGAGCGTCGGCCGGACGGTGTGGCACGTGCGGAGCCGATGAGTATAACTAGTCATTCGGCTGCGGGGTCCCTATCATCGTCCTGGTTGCCTACAATTCACCACTAGCCAACCAATATGTTCACCGTCAAAGCCACCTACCGCGGGGAAACCCGTAAATTCACCTTTACTGATACTTATGCCTTCCCTTCCTTCCTTCAGCTGTACAACCAGGTCAGTATTAGTCGTCTACGCAAGCTCGTCGGTGGCGCTTATCTTGTCTCGACAGCTCTACCGTGTCTTTCCTCATCTTAGCCACAGCTACTTTCTTTCAAAGCTTCTCTTCTCTCCCAACTCCTCACCGTCTCGCATTTTGGTCGCCCGAGAGGTGCACAATGCCGATGAGTACATGACGGCCATTTCAAATCCCAGTCTAGCCGGGAGGTGGCCCAGTCCGATGCTCAAGTTCAGCGTGTTCGATGAGTCGCCCCACAAGCCGCCATTTGCCGGTGACTTGGGACAGGTGCGCTGGAGCAGCTCCAACTGGGACGATCAATTGTCGCCCTTAGCCCGGCCCCGCCTTTCTCTTGACCCACTTGCCTCGTCACTGCCGCCAGCACAGCCCCCGCCCAACTTTGCCGGGATTCCACCGCCCCCGATCCTCTTCTCCTCGCCAGCGAGACCTCAGACACTAGCGCCCATGGATGTTGATCAGTTTGCCTTCCCGACTCGTTCTCCCTCCCCGCAGCCACGACACCAGCCGCAGTGGGCCAATCAGTCACAGAAGCAGACTTCGTGCTGTGCCGTCGCCCAGGCCAAGGATGACATACGTGCCCTCATGGACACCTTTAAGAAGGACCTTGACCGCATCCTCACGGGAACCTTCGGCAGCAACTTTTTAGAACAGCAGAACATGCCTTCTCAGCCTCCTCAGAATGGTTTCGGAAGATCCTTTGTGCCGCCGATGCCTTGCATGTATCATAATTGCGCCAAGTGCTTCAAGCTCTTCCAAGGGCCCTGGCAATCCTGTCAAAAGTGTGCCCGGATTGTGGTGCGTATGCCATTTCTGATTGTTATGCCGGTTCCTCATTATTTCTATCTAGTGCACCGAATGCTACCAGCACCCACATTCCCTTCTTCTTGAGGGACCTTGTGTCGAAACCCTAGGACCTCACCCGTACAAGTTAGAACGGTGTGCCGGATGTCCCAAGGATTGGCAGGCGTTCGATCTGACCGATCCTATTCCGCCCATGCAACCATTCGCACCGATGTTGTTCCCGCCGCTTCCACCGCCACCTCCACCCCCTCAAGGAATTCCTAATATTTTCGCTCAGCCAATGCAGCCCTTCTACACTTTCAATACCATGACTCCCGTGACGCCGTTCATCCCTCCCATGGTTCCTGAGACTCCCGCGTGTGTCCCACCTAGCCTCACCCCGGGGCCTCATGCCATACAGACTCCGAAACCGGTAGGAACACCCGCATCACCTCCTGCTGCACCTCCCATTATTCACCATGGCGTCTTGTGTAATTGTTGTTCGAAGCAGATTGAAGGAATTAGGCACAAGTGCTTGGATTGCTCTGGTATATATCCTTCCCACATTTTTATTTTTCACCTAAGATTTCTTCAGATTACGACCTGTGTACTGAATGCATCACTACGGGCGCCGCTGAGCGACATGACCCCTTCCACGAGTTCTGGGAGGTCACTGAACCAGGCCGCGTCATCATTTCTCATGTCGGCAGTGCTGCGTCGCCGGTACCCGCGCCGCAAGTTCCCACGCCAGCCGTCACTCCTGCTGTTCACGGCGCGACTTGCGACCTCTGTGACTCTCGCATTCGAGGTGTCCGTTATGTGAGTACTCCCTTCAAGAAACGGCTGTCCCGCCCTCAATCTTTCATCCCAGAAATGTGTCAATTGCCCGGATTTCGACACCTGCAGCTCGTGCTATACGTATGTCTTCCGCCCATGCGTCCATTTTGGTGCTAACGTAATTTTTGTACGTAGTATCACCAAGGAGCAGCACCCTCATCATGCGTTCGTCAAGATTTCTAACCCCGCTGATTACTTGGTATGTTTTAGTGTCACTTGCGCATACCGTCTTCAATGTCTGACTAACGCCACAGCGTTCCAATGTGTTCATGGGTGCTATGCATATGGCGGTTTGCAATGCTTGTAACAGAAGCATCTACGGCGTGCGATACAAGGTGAATCCACTTTTCAATATTGGTCGTGCATTCTCTCACTAGCTCATAGTGTATGCATCACAAATGTCCCGATTTTGACCTTTGCGAACGTTGTGAAGCTATGCCGATCTCTGTCCATCCTCCCAATCACCCTCTTCTGAAGATGAAGTCGGCAGATACCGTCATTCCCACAGTTTACCGTGTCGGCCAAACCACGTTGATTGACGTCGATGCAGACCGAGGTCGCTCTCCTCTCAGGTTGAGCACTCCCCTGTCTTATGTGACTCGGTCGCGTTCTCGCTCCCACTCCTATGACCGTGGTGTTCTTCGGAATCCGTCTTGGGCGAAAGCTGTCCCTTGCCCTGGGGGTTTCCCATTCGCGCTGAGGACTCCATCTCCTCTCCCTTCCCCTCCTATGACAATCCCTGGTGCTCTCCCGGCATTTACTCCCATGTCCCCTCTGATGGCTCCTACATCTGTCCCGGTTCCTGTTGCTGATTTACCGACTCCTTTACCCGAAGCCATTTCACCCTGCCTTTCTCCCGCAGCATCTGCGTATATTCCTCCTTGTGACACCCCGCCAGCAGGAAGGTCTCCTTTCATGACGCCAGCCTACAACCCTACATATGTGACCAGGTCGCCATCTCCGCCTTATCACCCAGCTTTCAATGAGAGACTTCCCCTTCCAGATACAGCTGCGATTTCACTTCCAGGTTTGGCTCACACTCCTGTTTCTTCCTCTTCTTTCCATTCCACGGCGGGCTCCTCTACCATCTCGGCAGTTGATGCTGAAGTTGATTCCGTGAAATATCCTGACGTCGTTCCTAACAGCTCCTCCCACTTACCCTCCCTATTCGAACAATTCCGTCAGAGGTTCTACATTGACGGTGATGACTTTGCATCTGGACAGCCTGGTATCCCCGACGATGATCATTACACGATTCCGCTATCTAACGAGCGCTCCACGATGTCGAATCAAGCTTCCAGGCCGTACCCGCGATTGTTCCCCGAACTGATCCATCTGATGGAACCTACTTCGCCAAATAGCCCAACGCCGGAGACTTTTATGACGCCTGTCAATCAACCCGCGAACATTCCTAACATTGATGTTGCTGAGGCTAAATCACCTGTGCCAGACGTTTCCCCCTCACTTCCTCCTCTTCCGCCACGTACCTTTCGGCAACTCAGCATTCCGGACTTGCTCATCTCATCTCAGGAATCTTTAACCTCCGAAACTGTAACGCTCAACGAAAGGGAGAAGACTCTTAGCTCGTTCTCTCATGATAACTTGCCGGCTATTGTTGAAGCCAAAGCTGACTTCGTCGGAGATATCACTGCCCCAGATGGTCAAGTCTTCCCACCAGGTGCCGAATTTATGAAGTGCTGGCGCATGAAGAACAGCGGTTTGAATGACTGGGAAGAAAGTACACAACTGATATTCGTGGCGGGAGAATCGTTCATCCGTGGCTCAGGAGCGTACGTTCTGTGCGTTGGATCGGTGAGTGCTGGTGATGAAGTCGATGTTTGGACCGGGGAGTTAAAGGTACATCGCTTGAAAATGAAAAATCCGCGGCTGACCAACTGTTTTACAGGCTCCTGAAGTTCCTGGAAGATATATTGGCTACTGGCGCTTGAAGAATGGCTCGACTGGTCAATTGTTCGGTGATAGTATTTGGATCGAGTAAGTTTTGCAAACTGTGTCCTGATCGTTACAATAATACTTTCTGCTTAGTGTCGTTGTTGCGGAGCCGCATCGTCAACAAGTAGATGCAAACGAGGCTTCTGAAGCACCTTCTTCAATGACGTCCTCATCCGTGATTGTTATGCCCAACGCGCCTGAGAGTCTGCAACCCCTGGAAGTCACCCAACAACAGCTGGAGCGACTGAGCCTTTCAAACCCAAACCCTACTTCTCCAGTGACCGCTCCGTCCTCTGTGGATGTTGTCTCTGTTGCCGGGTCCGATGAATCCTTCTCCGGCGCTTCGTTGGTCAGCGCCCCTTCGTCGGATTCGTCTGATGAGGAGCTATGGGAAGATAGCCGAATGAACGCGTCAATTGTGGATAGTCAGCGCACTGCTGTCCCGTCGAGATCGAATGCTTTGGACTATGTGGTGTTGTACGATGAGAATTCCTCATCGGAGGATGATGCTTAAAGCTCAAGAAAGACGCTTTACTGAAAGTAGATTAACTGGACGTGTGATTGCTTGGGATCCTTTGGAGGATATCTGTACTTTTATGATGTAACTTGATTTTGTACAAACATTTATCGCAGAATACATACGATGATTGAATCGTAGCATGATGAGTTGACAGCTGGTGAAATTCCGTTATCTAGAGTTGTTACGCGATGTCGGGTTTCGGATGCACGAAGTTGGGTAGGATTCTGCCAAAATGCGGACACGGACCTTGAGGTGAGGAGCGATGATCGATGCAAGGTGGAATTTAATTAGAAATATGTATGTCGCTTAAAAAAAAGAATGGATTCCGGCAAGGGTTCGCGAGGACACCTGAGAAGTCCGATTTGCGAAATAAATAAACACCATAAGCGCAAAGCGATTACTGAGGGAAATAGCTGGTAAGCGAGAAGCTATTGCCAGTATAAAAGGTCTGTAAATGCGAGCCTATTACAGGCCGTAGGTCAACAAGCTCTAAGCCTATTCAACGGTTGTTCAGCAGGGGCTAAGGGTAACTGAGAGTTCACGTACTGTAAGGGATACTGGAAGTAGTAGATTGTTCAATACAATGTTATCTATATAATAAGAAAGGTTCGTATCATTCTACGATGTCCCATAATATCTGGTATCAGTATGACTCATGCACCGAATAATTGGATACCTAATATCCATGACAAATTTATTACAATAAGAATCGTTGCATTCAGGCCTTTCTAACAGACCTGGCCAAACGGCACATAAGCTCCTCATCCAAATCTAAACCCTTGAACAAATCCATGAGGCCGTCCATGGTCAGAAATTTGTGATCCTCCCAGTGAAACCCGGGAACTACGACCTAGTATTATTAATAATGTCATAGGCGGTGGCGTTGAGCGGTATTGTCATGACAAACCCACCTCTGTAATCAAACAACCCGCTTTAGCCTTTTTCTTATCCTCGACGTCTTCGGAAAGGAGACGAGACATTTTCCATACTCCTGTGCCTACAAGGAGGAGTCTAGTCTCTCCCTTCTCCGTATTCGTGCCCATAATTTTTGTTTCTATCTTGGGAGGCGCACCCGGACGGGGAGTGATGAGAGTATACTCGGCACGTCCTTGGTGCAGGACATGATATGTCTGTTATATCTTAGTTGGTATGTATACTCTGACTTGAGGGCTTGGTACATGCCATAGATTTATTCATGTGAATGACACCGCTGGGACTGTCGGCTGTGAGTAAGTAGTAGATCGAGGTGGAGAGTGATCGAGGAGCGTTGCCATCTGGAAAAAGGGTTATCGTAGATAATATCTTGACTACGAAACGGACTGCTTACCAACGAATGGCGACGGCACAGTGCTTTCCTGCCGATCCGTCTCGACATAGTAGCCTACCAAAGCTGCGTATTCAGTCAAAGCGGTAGGGTCTGGGGAGTAAAGCTAGTAAAGGCTCACCGCCCTCGGGATGCTTGACGAGGTGAAGCTTGTCGATGAGCTCGTGGGTGGGGGTGACAGCCATCGGGGGGCTCGGTTGTAGTAGCAAGTTTCAGCGCTGGCTTTTATACTAAGACCCTGACTTGATAAGCGGATAGATTACGGTTAACATCCGTGAAAATGGGATAGTCTTACTAATTCTCAATGGCCACTCCAGGACTGCGCCTGTATAGAGAGCCCAAATCAAGGACTCGGTTCTGTCGGCGTCAGATAGTGACATCCAGGACGGACATGAATCTAGAACACGCGAAAGGCAGTCTACCGTCGAATGATAAACACAGGAGCCTGGAGATGATACAACAATCATTGACCGGGGCATGCTGTTAGCCGCCGCTTTAGCAATGTATGTGCTCCAAGACTCCGAGGGGTTTCATCTCGTAGTGCAGTGAAGAGAGGGCGAATCTGATAGAACCTATAGTAGTAACCTTCAAGGTTCAAGTCTGCTTCAGTGTGCAGATCTGATTGCAGAGCGAAAATGGGGTGAAGACTCCGACCAAGAGCACGAAACCGCAGGTATGTAGCCTCGGATAAACATCATTTTGGCACAGAGAGAAAAGAAAGAAGTCTGAACGTCGAGATCACTCGTAATGACCCTCCAACTTCCAGAACCGAAGTTAAATCGAAGTGCGCACTTAGGTCGATGACGTCGGCGGCGTAGAGCCTCGTGATCGTGACATTCTCTACGTCTGAGTCGCATTGATTTTGAAGTTCTTTGCTTTGAGTTCTAGAATAACTGCAATGAACCATAGATGTTCGAATGTCCATTAAGAAAAACTGTGTATAGAAATGCCCATAAAATTCTGAAGCGACACAGAAAGGTACCACGCGCTTTAAACGTCAGAGCTTCGGTCTGATTCACTGACGGACTCGTCATCGGCATTGTCGAGAGGCGCCTCTACGGTCTCTGGTCGCTGTCTAGGCTTCTGATACTCATAACCAACGAAATTCATAACACTGTCAAAGGTCAACTCAGCAATGAGACACAAGACCAAAAATCAACGTACTATATAGTCCCATCTGCACAACCTACCACAACCTCTTCATGGCTCAACTGCATTGACATTGGATTTTTCTCAGGCGTTGCCAAACCTTGGAATTTAGGAGGTAGAGGTCCAATCAAACCCTTCACCTCAGCGCCAGTCACGCTGTCAGCATTCGCCAAAGCAGCCCACGCGCCAGTGATGGTAGTGACGGCGGTGTCTATATCCACTGAAGGCGAAGTATTCCGAGATGTAATCCCTAGGACGATATCAAGATCAGCATCCGCTTCCAGAGAGTCGTCTCCGGTATGGGGCTGCTCCTTATCCTCGTGAATAGACATGAACATCTGGCGGAATATGCATCAACAGACTCGGAGCAAACTAGAAGGAAGGCGCTTACCCTTCTGTCGGCACCCGCCCGAGAACTGAATCTAGTAGCAGTAACCACTCTCTTTTTCCTTGGGTCTACCGCCCCAATGGCTACGTCGGGCGTCTCGACCATTGCGACCAATTTCGGCGGGGCTGTTAATATCGCCGCTCTTCCGAACTTTATGGGGAAGGTTCCTGCAGGTGTCCCGGTCCTTGTCGACGTCGGGCTAATAGATGCACTGGGTGTCCTAGCACGCGTCGTAGAGCTCATACTTAATCGGCTCTTAGTAGTAGACGCACTCGAAACGCTGGCTATCAATGACGGACGCCGAGAAGAGGATTGCGAATTGGATATGAGAGATGAAGTAGAACGGGCCAGAGATGAAACTGTACGGGTACGAGGAACAGTCGGAACAGTGCTCATGCTTGCAGATAATGATGTGGGAGAATTAATCTTTGGAGAAGGTGGTCCCATTAATTTGCTAGACATCGGTGTAGGTTTCGTACTAGCGTCTTCAGCTTCCTCTTGCCATTGGAGATGCATGATGACCGACTTTGTGGCACACTACACGATTTCATGAGCAATCACGCCAAACAAACACAAAATGAATCATACGGTCATCTGTGTGCCTTTGGCGGCGAACCATCTACAACGGTAATATTAGGTTTGCAGCCATGAACACGTTCCTTTACGTACTGTAACATGTTGTTAGGTGCTGCGCCAACGTTATGTAGTTTTGCGCTCAGTAAAGGGTCAGTACCACTGAGATCAGATAACTTGAATTGTGACATCATTTCTCTCCGCTCTGAGAAGGTTTTCAGTCGCCAACGAAACGAAAGACACCGATAGAACGTACGAATACTGAATACCCGTACAACCCCGTCAATGGTGACGCTGACGACCCTCTCACCCTCATTGCTCGCTGAGCCAGGGATGATCTGGACGCCGATATTGATCGTAGTCTGCTGCCCGAAGCGAACAATTTTCGCCCCAGCACGCCAATCCCAACAAACAAGTGCCTTATCGACACCTTTACAAAAATATCAACAATAAAACATTTCAGCTGCGCGTAATTACCATACCTGCGGAGACCAGATTTTTGGAACTCAGTGCCACAGCGCGGATACCATTGAGATGTCCAGCAAGCTGTTGAAGAGGTGTATATGTCAAAGAAGAGAAAAGATGAACGCGTCTAACGGTGGATGCAGTCAATACCCATTGATCTTGATCCATCTAGGACTCACCCAACATCATGGAACCCGACCACAAACACCTCTATAGTACATGTTAGGCGATCAGGAGTGGAGGAAATCGAGGTACTTGCCTTCTTCGATTAACCAGTCAATACAACTCACAACTTTGCCAACTCTCAGTACTTTCTTACATTGGGCAAGACCTGCGATAAACCATTAGTCCAAGATACCACCATCGAATTCAATAATCTTACCAGCTACATCCACTCGGCTCCCGCCAGACACACAGATGGCAGCTGCATTCATCCCCACCCCAACACCTCTCTCCGGCAACTCCCAAAACCGAATCGTCTCATCGTAACTCCCACTAACCAGCCGCCTCCCCTTCAATATGAGGGTTGTCACAAAGTTACTATGCCCATTCAAAAACAAGATAGACTGAGGAAGCGCATTGGCAAGGTTGGAGTGGAGATGGTGGAGCGAGCGATAGAGCGGGAACCACCCTGCATCATCGTCAGGCCATTTGAGCGGGACGGGATCATTCACCGTTACTCGGAGACAGTGATATCTCCACACCGATGCATGGTGTACTGTCGCGTACCACTTCTTGGAGACTGTCGCCAGCCCGAGTAACTGTGATACGCTAAACTCCTTCAGAATACGTAGAGACAATTCTGGGGAGAGATTTCCAAGGACATCATATGTTGATTTTAGGTAACGTTGAAGGAGAAGAATTTGGAGCGGGATATCACCAGGGTGACACGCTTCTAGTATAATACCGATTCTAACAAATCGTTAGGGTTAATGCGCAATGACGAGACCCAGGACACATACAATCGACCTCTAGCATCGCGCCCCATGCGTCGGACTATCCTTCGCACAGCATTCTCGTCAAAATCGTACCTTCCCCTCCCCTTCAAAATGGCTGCAAGATCATTGTCAACTTCGTCGTCTTCATTATCTTCGATCCCTCTGTATCCATCCCAATATCCTTTCTTCCTTCGGCATTGTCGACACAAGCCTTCACCGGATATCATTGGCACTGGATTGTGAGCATGTCCGCTTCCACCCTGTAACTGCTCCTTGAGAACCTGTATCTCCGCCTGGAGTGCATGCATTTGAGCAGCCGACGAAAGCTGTGCGCGCTCCAGCAATCTCTTATACGATGTGATTTTGCGCGAATGAAGAGTCGAAATTTGGCTCAAGAGACCGGCAAGCTCTTCATCGCCTTCGTGCTCGTCTCCATCTTCTGTGATCAAGTCCAAAGTCGCGTTATCATCATCGGTAGCCCAGACAGAAGGAATCATAGCCGAGGCGGAAAAGAAGTGGTTTTCGGGGCTTCCGTAGCTTGTGCTGTTTTCAGTGAGAGAGAGTAGAGCAGCGGATTGGGATAGTAACTTTGGTTGCTCTAGAATCGGCGCAGGCACCACCGTGGACGAATGAGGTGTAGAATTGGGAGTACCATTTTTGGATAATGGGCTGTATCCGAGCATAGAACGTGGTGGGGTAGTCTTGGGAGTCGAGGGGGACTTATCGAGAAGAGACCTTGAGGGTATCGTTTTAGGTGTAGGAGAGGAAAGGAGGCTGGAGGGCGAGAGGCTCTGTTCAGGTGAGAATGTAGGTATTTTGCGTGTACGTGAAGGTGGTGTGGCCAGTGGGCTGAGCTGGGCACGTGGTGGGATAGTTGTCGAAGTTGAATTCTCAATTTTAACACGCGCTTGGGGAGATGTATTCGAAGGAGCGTAAATTGTCCTAACCAGGGAACGTTTCGTTGAAACAACAGACGGGGTGGCTCTAGGCCGTGGTATGCCTCCGCCTGTCGACACGCGTCCGCTGTTGGGGGTAGGCGATGTCGGCGTAGCGGCAATAGATGGTGGTGAGCCCAATACTCTGATAACGCTCTCTCCAGGAGGTGCTGATATGCGTCTGTCCTTAATGGCAGAATTAGACGATAATGAAGGAATGGAAGATCGCTTGGCTGTCCTGAGTGCCGCTACACTAGACGTTTTTGGGGCCGATGGGACCGTCGTCGGTGCATTTGAATTCATGATAGATAGATATTAAGAGTTTGGCCGAAAAATAAGGATTGGTATAACGGCAGTACTGGTATCACGAAAGAGCTGGTGGTTAACGTTGAGCGTCAAGCATTATTATTTAGCACAATATAGTCAGACTTGCCAAAAAAATGAATATCCGCCCAAAACACGCGTAATGGTACGCGTCCGGTCAACGCTGAGCAGCGAGGAACGGTGGACAGAAGGGGGTACGAAGACGATGGTGGCAGGAGCAAACGTTGACGGCGTGTGAAATGCGGACATAACTTTGGTGAGTCCATTAGTGGCAGTAATATCGCCGCGTTCTCTGCGACCTCGATGACGCCAATCGGCTCCTATACCCACCTCTTATTCCGTGCACCATACCGACCTTGGGTTCATTGACCTGATCTACGATCTTGCTCGCCATTTTTCTATTTGCTTGCAGGTTGTTCCTTGGCTGTAATATTTCTCAATTTCACCGCATCAGGTGCCCTGTCCTGTCACTTCCATTACTATGTATTACACCGCTGGTCAACACGGATCGAACCCATCGGTGCCAGGCATGTACGACGTGTTCTTCAACCATTGAACTTGAAATGATGTCTGTAGCAATACGAATTCGTCTATCTAATCGTCGGAGGTCGCGCATCAAATACCCTACACCTGAGGCATCCTGTCCTGCGTGGTTTTAGCATCGTCAGTTCCTTAATTTACTAGTTCTCTGATGTCTCGCTTGTTTTCCCCCGCATAAAGGGAGAAGGGGAAACGGTTCAGCTTTCTGACCAATTTTGCGTCTCCCTAAACAGTAGGTGCGTACGAAAGAGAGTCTGTGGTGTAACCTTGTTCAAGAAACGACCGACGGAACCACATTTCTCTGCAGAATTTCGGTTCAAGTTCCAGCTAGCATAGCCACTGCTCCGATCGTTTGATACGGTTCCGCTGCTTGCCCGACTGCCTCCTAACAGCTCCTAACCAATAACCATGACATCGTTACCCACCAAGAAATCTTGGGCCAATTTTCCGGACTCCAATTTTCGAGGTTTATCTCTACCTCAACAACATTTTGATCTCCTCTCTTTGGCTCGTCAGCCTTCACCCTTATCCGTCACTGTTGGCCAGTGTCCCAATCCGCGAACTCACAGCGTAGAGACGGCTGAGTCGCAAGTTTTTTCTGGCTTAGTTCCTATGGCCTTTGGACCAATATTGTCTTGCTACGACTGGGACCGTGGAGAGGACGTAAACGGGGATCTCAAGCCTCCTCTCCTTGAAGAAATGGTGAAAGCGAAGCTTTAATTGATGCTGTAAGATCTTTCAGTCAGGCAGTCAGGCAGTCAATTCACGCTGATTTTTTTTAAAGTTTTCATGTAATACTCACTATGACTGTACGCATTCCAAGTTTGATTGCTAGTTCCAAATTAATTGTCAGAATCGCGGGGCTGAGTGCAAATCAAATGAGCAACAAAAGTTGGCCACATATCAGGCAAACGCCTCGCGGTGGCTATCTACAAGATGCACAGGCTGACATACTATGAAAACCACGCGGCAATAAGCAAAAATGTAAATGGATCCTTTAAGAATACCAACGACGATTGACTGTAGTCTTCTGTAGGTCCCATAAGAAGCTCAAAGTCCCACAGTTATCTCTCGGTTATCAAAAATATATTAACGAGATAGAAATCGCAAACCGTAAAAAATCAGACATGAACCTTCCTCAACCGTAGGTAAGAACATAATAATCACGACACTATTTAAATATTCATTGGATTGGGATAGAGCTGCCATAAAGTATGTTTCTGACTCGGCTCTCTCCGACGCCTAATTCGTAGTAGCAGCAGTTTGTGCCGTCGTGGCAAACCCGATCCTCGAATTTGCTGTATCGAAAACTGTGTAATACCGCTCCAGGAAAGTATAGCCGTTGATAAAATCGAGACCCTCTCCGGAATTAGTGCCAATGTCGTTGACGATGAGATAGATGGCGCTAGAACTGCCTCCGATGTCCGTATTCAGCGAACGAGGCCAGATTTGGGCGTTGGGTGTGAGCTCATACGATACCTACATGCAAAATCAGCCGTGGTCACCAAAAAACGGAGCAAAGCTTACGCCATTGATGTTGAAGAAGAGACTGGAAAGTTGGGCGTATTGAGCTGAGGTAATGCGAAGCAGACCCGTGCTGCTATCAAGGGTTGCTCCGGTAGCCGACTTGTACTTGGTGAATGCGTTGGAAGCGATGTAGACCAGGGTAGTTCCTACGTTCAACTCGATGAGAATGTGACTAGAATCCCAATTTGGAAAAACGTTTACCGGTATCAACAATACCAGCAGTGGAAGACAAAATGGTCGTCGAGGTTCCATAGGTGATGGACTCGTCAATACCCCAGTATACGCTTGCTGGGTAGGTGCTCGTAACCGGCCTGTTGTATGAATGATCGACATGAGGCCAAAGATCCCATCGGAGATGAAGAACGTACGCATAGCCAATGCTGCCGGTTATTTTGGAGCTGTCCGAACCGCCTAGAATAGAATTACAATTAGTCCGTGACAAAAATTATGTGCTGCAAAATCTTAGGTACAGACCCCAGGAAAGCTCTCCGTTGACAACCTCATCCTGCGTCGTAGGTGCAAAGTAAACACCAATTTCATCGTTTGTAATTGATCCCTGGCTGTAGAGGTTATCGGTGACAGTGGGGATTAGTGTAGTGGTAGCCGGAGACAAGGTGCCTAGAGCAAACTTAGACTGGTGCACATGAACCATTTGAATGAAGGATAGCTTACCCTCGGTGAGCTCAACGGGACCAATCCTATCATTTGCCAATCATTCAAAAAGATCGGAGCGCAAAGACCGATCCGTCACTTACCCAAGGATACCGTCAAAGCCAGAAAAGCTATAATAGGATCAGTAGGTGCTTGTGGGCGTCAAGATCAAAGACTCGTACCCGGAAGAAGAGGATGCTACACCGATTGACTGCGACTTAATGATCAAGTCTGAAGTGATAGTAACTTGGTCGGTGTATTCCCTCCCTGGAGAAAACATATGATTAACAGAGATAACAAGTGCGTAATAGTTATCAATCACCAGAGAATGATCCGGAACCATAGGAAACAGACTGCATGGATACCATCAGAAGGCGAAGAATATGAGGACGAGAACGAGACCACTTACAACTCGATTGGACGTCTGCGTGCTGGTGGATGTCTGTACGTACTTGGTCCCTGCACCGACCCAGGTGTTCGAACTGCCGGTATCAACGATCAAGTCATCTAGTACATGTACAGTTAGCGCATGATCAGGTTGACGGTGCAGGGGAATATGCGTACAAGTTGTAGCAGGGCTACCAACACCAATTGAAGCAGTATAGAGGACAGCAACGTTATCCACGTCTTCATTGACAACAGCACGTCTGGTGGCGTTCCTTGAAGCTCGGGATCGGAGGGCAGCTACTCGAGCCCTATCCCGTTCCACAATTGTGCTTGTTCCATTGCCAAAGTTGAATTTCCTCGCGATGGGGAAGGATACCGGGCTTCGAGGAATGACGACGGGGCTTGAAAGGCCGGCGACGACGAGCGAGGTGAGCACGAAGAAGGTGGAGAGCATCTTCAAGCGAGGAGAGAACCCAAGAGGATAGGTGACTTCAAGGGTGCAATTCTAGGTGTGAGAGCATTGTCTTTATACTCAGAAGGCCGATAAGCGACAGTCGGAAGAAGAGATGCACCATACGATCTGAACATAAGGTACGGTTGCACCATCTGTGCTGTTTCTTTTACAAGTAAGTGCCATTTCAATCTATCGGCGCCTTTCTATGAAAGCATCAGAGATATGTAGTAGCCAGAGTATTTTTAGCACGCAATCTGTTGATAACCGCTCGAACATCATAATGGTGCGCGTCACTGCAAGCAGAAGTTCACCAGTAGCATCAGGTTCTTGAGTACCGTGATATGAGAACAGCTGCCAGAGACATATAGATAGCAAGAATAGAACAAGGCCATGAACTGTCTGCAAAAGCAGGAGATCTAGGACCCTTGTATGCACGCGTACTAGCACATTCCATACGCCAATTTCTGAATGAAGCATTGATTTAAAATCACTGGAGGCCAGACACACTTCTAATACGCGTGTCATACAGAGTACTGATGTAGCCAAGTCTGGTGCCCAGTTGCAGGATTAAACAGAGATCAAGAGATGAAGATCCGTACTAAAGAGAGCATTATCTGCTACTATGCGCCACGAATCGGAATGCGTCAAAAGTTCACCGTTATGCTGGCTTGGCCCCCTTGAAACTTCGTTCAGTTTTCAATTTACGACACTCCGGAAGGCCTTGATTCGGGCATAAGGCGATGGTAAGCACTGAGTCTAATGTCATTAGATGGCGCACGTACGATGACGAAGCGATAGCGAAACGAGGTCCGAGTCTCTAGTGGACGCGAGTCTTGAAAGGACAGGTGATTTCTCAATGGTTTTCCATTATCTCTGTCCAGCTGGGAGGAGGTATGTAACTGAACTGGAAATTGGAATCCGAACCATCAGAAGAAGACCACGTGAGCATCGCGTGAAGGGTAGAGATACCGGTAAATCCGTTTAATCTGCACGGGTTCACCCATTCTTCTTTTAAGGCACACACTTCCTCCCTGCCATTAGTGGTAGGCGCGAGATGGTGTTGCACGAAATTGACATTATGTTGCAATCATGCAACGTTGAAGCACATGCAGAACCATATGGTTAGAGGTCAGGACTACCGGCCCCGAGATTCTATACCTAGGTCTCACGGCGAATACACCTGCAAGATACCCTAGCCGATGCGTCGCATATTCCTCATCCCTATGCTCGCTCGCAGCACGATTTTCTTCCCAGGCTTCTCGGTTTGGCTGTTCCGTGACGAGATACTACCGACAAATATCCAAAGTAATATAGAGGTAAGTACGAACGGCACCGATGATACTGCTTTCAACGTTCTCCTCATAATTCGTGATGTGGTGCACGTGTTTATCTTCTCTTGCCGTGGGAGCTGATAATTCAGTTATAAAGCTAGGTGCGCATGCCTTCACTCTCGGCAGGTGATTGATATCTTCGCACCGTTCACAACACAGAAGTAATTTTGACGAATTCTTTTAACCCCAGCAAAATTCGTCCGTTTCACTCTTAGAAGGAATCCTGGTGTATTTTGCTGTGATCAAAGGCTTGCGTCAAAAATTTATACACTTTTCTCCTCCGAGATAGCCGCTTACCAGGAGTGATGTCCAGTACAATTCAATCCAGTTAACTCCAAAGACCAGGGCAATCTTCAAGGGCGAATACAAACTGGAACTGAAGCGCATGGTCGACCACAGTATCTCGCGGGCTAAAAATAATACATTCCACGGGGCTTGATATCAACTGTTAGATGCATGATGTCCTAGACCTGTGTCCGGTCCCCCTACCGTGAGCAGGCATTTAGCCTGGTAAGCCGCTTTATAGTTACTCACAGAATTCGTACCTGCATGCAAGAATTAACACTCCTGGCAGGTGACTAACTTGTGTCGGTCAAAAGGCTCAGGAAATCATTGGAATAGGCATGAAACTTTGACGCGCTCTTTCGGCGACAGCGAAATCCGTCGGGTTAACCATTAAATGGAACCCCAACTCATCTTGCTCTGCTCTAAAGCACGCACCTTAATTTCATAGATTTCTCGCCTATTTTGCCCGTTTCTGCCTAGCTTGAAATAGCTGCTTACCCGGATTAGTTTATGCAGAGGACCCGTAAAGCTGACAATGAATTCATACCTGCATCGACGCGTGTGAGCTATTGTAGCGGCTCGATCGCAGCTACAGAGATTTGGTGGTAAGTAACAGATACAGTCGCGAGAGGTTTGAGAGACAGATTAAGCATATACAGGATATCGTGCTTGTTGAGTCAACAATGGTACACGGCGATGGATCCAAAAATCTGTAGGATGTCCCAAACGGACTTGGCGCCTAAAAGGATTGTTGAGGATCAACTCCTTAAGAACCCATCGTGTATACAGAATTTCCTGCGGTGAACTTGAGGGCAGGGACCAGGTAAAGGAATGATATGGACCGTGAGCCGACGATATGGTTGCTACCTATGCACAAGAGAGAGAGAGAGAGCAGTGCCATATTCAGGTGTTTTGATCGCCTCTGAGCAAAAGAAGTACATGTAGTCCTCTCCAGGAATATAGGGCAGGAATGTGGTGACGTAGTTGTTAAAGAGCCAAGCAACGGTCCAAAAGAATCGGGCGTGTTGAAGTTACTCCATGTTTAACGACTCTGATACCTAGATAATGTTTCAAGAACATTGCACAGAGCGCCAGTGCTGCACCCTACACGAGGCAATGATCTAGGAGGTGAAGTCCAGTCGAGCTATAATTTGCCGTTGTAGGTGTAATCAGCCGACGCTTTAACAGACAATATGAAGCTATCGACTAGATGCTGTGACAGAGATAGAATGGAAGGCAGGCAGACCAGGATTGGAAGTCGCATACCAGATCGGCAACTCAGCTGGCATGACCATTTCAGCTAGCTTAGCGGAAGCGACCGGCACCAAGTGGGCAAATGAGGATGGAGGTAGGGCAATCAAGGATAGTTGAGACTAAGGTAGTAATGCCGAGTCGCGCCGCGCCGCGCCTGGTTCGTTACAAGATGAAACATCAGTTTACCTGTAAACGGTTGAGCGACAGCGACACAAGGCTATGTATGAGAGCAGACGATGGCAATTCACAATAAAGCTTCTTGCAGAAACAAAGGGAGCTCGCCATATTAAAATGATGTTCGAATGGGACATCGATAAGGCGAGCGGGACGGACCAGGAACTAGTAAGCTCATTAATTGCAATTGATCCATTAAACCTACGCCAGAAATGGGAGAAACTGAGGAACGTTTGATGGATTTTTGAGGATACGTCAACAATAATGACACCGCTGGTCCGTTACAACCCTAAGTAGGAGGAAGAAGGGCTTCCGATTGTCTTCTCCTTAATATCTGTATTATGCAGAGCCCATCCGAGTCGTGGCACCAGAAGAAAAGAACCATTCAAATGTCACCACCTACCGACATCCCAGGACGTGTCATCATGCGAGACTACATCGGCTGGGTACTTTTAAATAGGCTTCAGGGCCTCACCGTTCCTTGCGGTCATTAAAGAGCCCTTAAAGAGCGCCACTGCATGGGATATCAGTGACGTCAGGGGGCGATGAGGTAACCCGAAAGATTCAAACGCGTCCAGAAAGCTGACAGTTTCGTCCAACTCGGAAGGCGGTCGACGGATATAAGGCAAAACAACACGCCATCTCGCCTTTCTCTTCCGTACCACCACCATTCAGCTTCGCTACCCTCATCTGCACGACGCCGCTAGTCGTCTCCACAGCAATACATCACCGTGACCATCAAGCTTGCGGCATCGACAACCTTTTGCTATAAAGTGAGCATAGCTCTGCTGTATCCCCTACCATCATTCACCCACTTTCTCTCGCTTTTATAGTCGTCTGCTTTCATACTGCTCGTCATTCATCATGGCTACCGCGAACCCCTCGTCCTCTGCGGCGCCTTCGCGAGTGACTCTCTCGCTGGGTCATCTGCCTAGTAAGAAAGACATTAAGGCGCCTTGGCCCAGAACCCCAACTCGCGTAAGCATCTGGCATCGTGTGGTAAACGTTTATGTTCTTATCGTGTCCTAGGTCGATCCGAACAACCCTCCATGGCCCGCCTACCGTGGATATCACGAATACTCTTTTGCTCATGCTACCATGCAGGCCCGCTTGCCTACTATCCTTGGAAAGGCGATTGACGACACTACTCGTACTCTTAACGAGCAATCCTCTGAAGAAAAAATCATCGACCTCGTTCAATGCATAGAACGCATGGAAGCCCTCATGGTCGATCTCAGTGGCAACAAGAAGCTTCGTCCTATTATAGACGATAACGAAGCTGATGTTGCTCTTTGGAACAAGGAAATTGCCAAATACTTCCAGGGTTTGTTAAAATCAGCCTCCTAAGTGTTTTCATATGTTCACATAATACGTTACCGTAGGCAAGGACTTCATGAACGCGCCTTGGTTGTTCGCTGAAGCGTATAAATACCGGAGGTTGCGCGAATGTTTCAGCATCAGTAAATTCTGGTCCGATTATGATGTTTTTTATAGGCAGAAGGTGTGTTATATCTGGTTCTATGGAACAACATCTAATGCATCATAGTGTGACACATTCTCCCGTTCCTCAGAAGCCGTGTTTGAATTGTCCATGCGTTTCGCTGAACCTTTTGTCCTCTCCGAGAATCTTACGGCCGCTGAAAAGCTTGAAGCGGAACGCCATATGTTCCTCGAGTTGACCCAAGTCTGCTTATGGGGCAATTCTACGGACCTTTCTTTGCTCATCAATATGACTGAAGAACAGATCAAGGCATTACAGTCAACTGGAGGCGATCATCTTGCAGCAACCGAGAAGAATATCCTCGGAAACCACCTCAGCGAGCTCTGGGATGTTGTCATGCAATCTCGTGAAAATACGGGAGGTAGATTTGATTTCGTCCTCGATAACGCAGGTTTCGAGTTGTACTGCGATTGTGTTTACGGTTAGACCCTTTTATCTCGGCTGATGTCATATACTCACAATTCCTTTAGCCGACTTTTTGTTGCAAAGTGGATTAGCCAAGCAGGTCCACTTCCACGGAAAACGATACCCTTGGTTCGTGTCAGATGTTACACGGAAGGATTGGGATTGGCTGCTCAACTCTATGGTTTATGGCCAACTTTTCCCGAAGGCATCTGATGTAGAGCTGGAGTCTCTTCGAAGGCTGGGTCAGCGCTGGAAGGCATGTCTCTTATTATCGTCCTCTTGCTTCTGACTGATTGGTTTTGCAGAGATACGAAAAAGAAGGAAAATGGGTGTACGAACAGCACCCCTTCTGGTGCACCGGATACACCTTCTGGGATCTTCATTCCGAAGCTCCAGATCTCTTCCTCCATTTGTCGCGATCGGATTTAGTGTTCTTTAAGGGCGATCTGAACCACAGAAAGTTGACCTACGACTGCGCGGCGCCTGCTAGTACACCCTTCGACGTTGCCATCGGTTCTATGGCTAGCGCGGCCGGGGCCCCTCGCGTGGCCAGTCTTCGAACAATCAAGTCAGATGTCGTTGTGGGTCTCGGTGCTGATGGCGATGAGATTGCCGAGAAGCTAGACAACGAAGAACCAGGCTGGAAGATCAGTGGAAAATACGTAAGTCTCTTTATTTCTCCTTTGTATTTTGTCTCAAAATCCTGTAACGGTACTCAGGCTGTTGTCCTTCTTTCGGAAGGACGTCCCGGAGAGAAAGTCCGCTTTGCTTAGTGAGAATTGGATTGAACTGAATCGTAATTGTAGTAGTAATTCATAGATTGTCATTGTTAACGTTTACCGCTCAGCATCATTGCACGAATTGCAGAATTCCGCACCCACATGCCATGCATTTAGTCTTTTAGGACAGTGAATTAGGGATATAATATCTAGTAACATCGAACGTCCGGAAGCTTGTCTCAAGCCATGGTGGGAACGTGGTGCTATCCATGCCGGTTAAGCCCCAAAGGATCATACAACCACCACAGCTCAACACAGTTAGACATTCCTTCTAGATACTTAGATTCACACGTCATGCAGATACTATTAGATGCAACGTGAGATTACACAGCGCAAGATATACGCATAGGCTCTATAGGGCCTGAGGTTACTTTAAACTTGACTCCATTATCATTAAGCCCCAAATTGCGTATACGGAGTACTCAGCAGTCATTTGTGCCACTACCCATATTCTGATTCTGTAACAATACGTCCGCGAAACGGTATTCACCACAGGGAGACAAACGGAAAGGAGGGAGCCTGGGTGTACTACCATTGGCACGTTCAGTCAGTCCACAGATTATCGAACGCAGTTGCAGTCATATCATGATAAAATATACATAAGAGATGGCAAATTCAGATCAGCGTCGCTTCGAGCTTCGACCATCATCCAATCCTGGAGAGCTCCTGCGTTTTCTGTAACGCAACAGTATCAGAATTTTTGATGTACACCAACAGCTATTAGTACACATACCGACTCGAACCTTTGTCTTCAGGCTCCCCGCTCCCAGTCCTTCCACCATTCCCTCCATAATCCAATCCGTCAACAGCCGGGGCGTTTCCATCGCGGTCTTTGTACTTATTTTGGTTTCTGGGTCCAGTAGGGACACCGGGGGGCAACGGAGACGCGGGACGGACTGTACCTGATCAATTCATTCGACAAGCTAACGCGAAGATAGGCTATTGTACGCACCAACTCCATCATATCCGCCGCGTCCTCTTCCTCTGACAGGAAACCCTCTTCCACGGGGACCAGTAGCCAAACCACGACCACGATATTGGATAGGTGTTGTGGCCTTTGGCCCACCAGGAGGTTGAATGACTGCAGGCGGCTCCATGGCAGGGTACATCTGCTGTTGCTGTTGCTGTTGCTGCTGTTGCTGCTGCTGTTGAGCCATCTGGGCTTGATCCTACCAGGCAGGCTTTAATGTACGATCGAAGGTAGATGAATTACTTGTGCTGACCTGCATACCGTAGTCGCCAGGCATCATCATCCCAGGACCACCATACCCTTCCTGCATCATCGCAACTCCCGGTTCCGGAGTACCATTTGCGCCAACGACGGGGACACCCTGCGTTGGCGTACCATCTGGCATCATACCCATAGCTCTTCCGTCCACTGGCATCATGCCCATATCCCCATTCATGCCCATCGCCATAGGATTCATCATCCCCGACATATCCATCATCACTCCCGGACCCATCATGCCAGGATTAGGGCCACCGTTGGTCAACATCGCGTTTGTTCCGGTCATGACCATCTGCCTGACCTCAGGTGGGAGCGCGGTTAGTTGGTCTTCGGGCATGCCAGAAAAGTTCAGCACGCTGGTCTTGAGTACATTGGCCAGCTCGCCAAGATCTCTTCTACGATAACAATATGCTTCCCATGAGATTTCGTCGAAACCATAGTTAAACCAGTCGCTGATGTCAGAGCCAGGTTTACGCCATGGCTTGTCTGACATAGCCGCGATGTCCACATCTAGGATAGAACGACCATCTAGTATACCCACAGCTGTGGGGTCGATGATGGGGTGAGAAGGTGGGGCGGTGGCTGGGGGTAATGTCGAAGTGTCTATGCCATCGTCGAGGGCGGGCGTGTTCTCTACTTTCGGTGCCGTCACAAAAGTCTCCGAAGGCTTAATGGGCTGGGGAGTTGGTACTACAGGCTGGCTTTGTGATGAAGGTGGTCCACCTATTGAAGCATTGGAAGCGCCTCGGGATATGGGAGTATATTCAGTGGTTAATGAGGGGCCAGAGGCTGGCGCTAGGGAGAGTGTAAACAAAAAGGCATCCTAGAATAGCATGCTACAAACGTTTTGGGGCTGGGGGCTGCGAGGAACTGCCCACACTCCGGTTCAACGATGGTCGGCCTTGCCTATTAAATTGTGCATCCGTGTCCGGAAACAAATCAAGGGAATTCCCTACCTGAGGTCAAGAGTCCGTGAAGGTTGGTCCATGATAAACTCGATATCCTACAGAGACGATTTTAGTAGATAAAGAGAAGAAAACGCGAATGGACGCACATCGTCGTCGTCACTTTCCTCTTCTTCATCTACTGCTTCCTCAACTGCCTCGTCTGCTGGTGGTACCTCTGTATTGTCTTCCTCGACAGGCGGTGTGGTCTGCAGTGGTGCATTGTTTGTGCTTTCGGCTTCAGCTTCCAAATGAGAGACGACGCTGTTGGACACTCGACCGGTGTCTAGTGGGGCCCTACCACAGAAGATTCAACAACAGTCAACAGGACAACTTTGAGCAAGACTCACGGCTGGGACACTAACGAATCACGCGCAACGAAAAGTTAAAATCATGTTATTAACACGAGAGTATAGAGAGACAAGCGAGGAATACAAATGCTGACGCTTGCGAGAAACAAGAACGGCTCTTACCAGGAATGCCTTCCACAGCGGAACTCCCATACAGAAACTCATCATCATCATCCCTACAGCAGAAATGACTAGTGAGTAAAAGTCAAGGGTAGTAATTGTAGCGACAAACATGTCTTCGTGGTTCGAAAGTCAAGGTGAAAGCGAAGAGGTACGCGTGACACTGGGTCACAGAAAGGTCACGCCGTTCCAACTATGCACAATTTCCTGATTTGCTCCATTTACAATCATCCTCAAAATGTTTTCGCTGGGTCATGTACGGCGTCGAATACCCTGTCTGTCTCGGGGGTATGCCATGTCTCTACAGCCAGGACGGCCGCTGCCAGGCCAGACAGAGCCCCGCGTCTTTTCGGGAAGAAAGGGCTTCCAATACAACAATTACATGCAAATCCTCAAAACAACCCATACATCTCCTCTAATCTTCCTCAGCCGCGAAGATTTTTCTGCGGAACGGCTGAAAAAACTACGAATCGACCTCCTGGTTGCCTCCAGTCGAGTACCGCCGCCTAAGGATTCCCCGCCCATTCCCAGTCCTACGTTGACGGTTATTCACAGCGGTGTTTTCGGTGCTGCTCTACGCGATTTCCCTGGCATTAACATCACAGAAGCCGAGAAAATGATAGAGGGTATCACCGGGGGATATGCCATTCTTTCGATCCCCATGTTCCATCCACCACACCTCAGCGCTATTCTACGCGCCCTTGACCGGAGCGTTCCGCCGCGGCCTAAAAAGACAGAAGAGGAGATTGCGAAGCAGCTGGCGGCGAAGAACGCTGACCCTGCGACGCCAGGGAGGAGGATGAAACGACAGCGGGCAGTGCTAGTACCGGAACTGAAGGTCCTGGGGGCTCTCATTGAGGGGAAGATTCTCCTTCCGCCGACTGTGAAGGATGTCGCGAGTTTACCGACGTTGGAAACGCTCAGGTCGCAGATAGTGGGATTATTGAGTACACCAGCGACTCAACTGGCGGCAATATTGGGTGAAGCAAGTGGTGGTAGACTGGCAAGAACACTGGAGGGATACAGGCAGGCGCTAGAAAAAGCCGGGTCGTCGAATGATGATGCTTCATCATAATATCTACTACATCTAATATCACATCTATTCAATCCCTGAGGCAAAATTCCCAAGTACGGTCTTCGCCTCCCTCTCCAGTTTTCCCCGTGCCGTGGGCTCGTTCGCCCTTGGTCATTCGGTGTTCGTAGCCTTTCCAGATGTCGCGATGAAATGCGAAAGACCTTACAGTTATGTACGTAGGATTTGGTGGTGTACTCCCTGATGTTGGTAGAGGCGGGTGTTTCGCCAGTTTGGGGATGTCCCTAGAATGCTGAAATCAGCATAGAACACACATACGGGTATAATCTTACCACAGAGTATAGGGTGGAACGTTCCGTAGTGTGATGAGAATAGTTCCTCTGGCGCCAGTATCCGTGGATTTATCCTCATCTGTCTCCTCCACGTCTTCTTCTTCGTCATCCGCGCGTTTTTTCTTCTTAGAACCTGTCACAGAAGGTATCGGCCCAATTTTCAGCAAGCTAGCAGCCGCTCTCAAAAAATCCATGATAAGGACCTGATTGGACAAAATATTCCGGTCCTGGTCGGTTATGCTTTTACCTGTCCTCTCAAGAGGCGGTCAGCATTGGAAGAATATACATATTGGTGTGTATACTTACCAGCATGAGGGAAATTCCAACATATCCTGTCCCATCGTCGTCCTTTTAACAGTGCTATTTTATCCAGCCTCGACGCGTCTACGCCAAAATGAATCTCGACGCCCCGCTCTCGCAAGAGAGCAACAATCTCTCGGGCATCCAGGTACTTGGAGTAACACTCTTCCTCAGAGTCATACGCGGTTGCGGTGATATTACCGGGTGGGATGTGAGTCAATGCTGCAGGCGCATCCTGAATCAAAGCACGCGCGAATGAGAAGTTTCCTTCCCCGATGAGAAGAATCGTGTCCGTAGCAGAGAATGGTATTGTTGGCCGGGACGTCGGAGGAGCAGGAGCTTTTCGTTTTCTAGGCTGTTTTGTACTCTTCGTTTTTTGTTCTGACAACTGGGCAGCCTTGGTTATTTGCTCTTTGCGCTTTTGGCGTGACTGCTGAGATTGGAGAGCAGATTTCAACGATTTTCCTGCTTTACCCATGATAGCGAAGACGTGATGAACGGGATGCACAGCCACGCAGGACTTTCCTTTAGCTTTATCGATCGTCCGCCGTCGCGACTTTCTGTTCAATATTGCATGACATCACACATCGCATTGAACCGTCAGCATGCCGCCCAACAGGCCAAGTGCTTTGGATGTGTCCTTTCCCGATGAAGCTGCTGCCATTCGACAACAAGAAGAGGCGCGTCTCACAGCCAAATTCGCACCGACGCTCCAGACATTGAAGAAGCCAGCAAATGCTAATCCACGCAAAAGAAAAGACGATGAGCGGCGTCCTCTGTTGAATATTCAAGGAACTTCCAGGCCCGTTCAAGAAGCACCAGTATGTAACATGTTGGGTATAATAACATGCTATCAGCCAACGTTTGTATTTAGCCGCCCAAGAGGCGAAAGCGCGACCTTGGACCCAGTAAATGCTATTAGTATCTGGAACTTCACATTTTTTGACTCTGGAATGCAGTTGAACTTCCAGTGTATTACGAACCTCCTGCTGGCATTCCAACATTCGAGGAGACGAGGCGCCTAGTGCTTCCCGGAGAGGACCCCGACGAAACCGACAATCAGCTCAAAACCATAAGATATCTCACTAATTTTGCCTTCTATGATGACAACAACGGTAATGCCTTGGTTCCATTGTCTTTGATGGAGGAAAACGATGGGGTGGTCCGGAACTTTCGCGCCTCGGGTTTCGTCAGACCGTATTTTCTAAACGACGAAGACGAGGGACAGGAAGATGGAATGGACGACGACGCGTATCTTCATCTTGGATCTATCATGACGTTCAGTTTTGATTATACTAAACACGACGAGTACGACACTTCTCGTCTCGTGGATTCTATTCTTATTGACTTACTTGCCAAGTCCTGTATACCTCGAAACAGAATTTGCCTGGTATAGGCTCGAACGTCCTTCTCCTAAATACCAGCCGTTCTTCGAGAGATTTCTAGTCCCTCGCCGAATAGCGCAATTTGTTGTCTCTTTGGCTGTATCTCATGACCGTCGCCCTCCAGCCACTCATCAGGAATTCATCAGACTCTTGGAGGACAAAACCGATACCTTTGGTGGAAAGTTCTCCAGACATGACTTGACGGCCTCGGTATGTGCCCATACTCGAATTATGTATATTTTTGACTCCTCCCATGTCCTCAGATGTCCCAAATTGAAGAGGCGCTGGATGAACACGAGGGCGGGGAGGAGCTCCGCCGGCTCGCGTTTATTAGTGCCATCTTACCAAATACAGACTTGTCCGCCAGGAGGAAGCGCAGGACAAAGCGGCATCGTCTCGATCATCGTCCCCCCGACATACCACAACTGGCAGGCTTAGATCTTGATACCATTGTACTGAAGCCTGAGAACCAAACGCCCACTCACGTTACTCCCGCTATTGCCACCCTTGCAGAGGGTCTGCTACACGAAGACCTGCAAGTTCTTGGTGCTCCTCCTCTTCCTGTCGACGAGGAGAGAAAACGTCGGGAACAGCAAGAAAACCGGAATACGTTGCAGATTTTCATCGAGCGCGCCAATCGCCCCAACAAGAAGACTGATTGGCGTCGCGATCAACGGCTTTCTAGCAGCTCAAGATATCTTAAAAGTGTTTTAGTAGACGGTGTGACGATCCTTGTGAGTGCTTGATTCATGTCTGTCATGCCAATCTAAAGACTTGTAGATCGACGACGATGTCGTAGTGTTACCTGAAGACAATCGCAAATGTTTCCCGACGAGTATTACAGAGGTAAAGCTTGGTGACGGGATTGCCTCATACTTCTGGTGAGTCTGCGGTTCTGTTTGAATATCTCGTGGCCGATGACCTGTGGCAGGTTTGCAAGAGTACTATTCATTGACTTTGAATCGGAGACAGCGCACGTACTTTGGTACGACCACGGATCCAATACTATCTTAGAGGAGCTTGCGCATCCTCAAGAATTGTTTCTTCTTGATCATTGTACAAGTATCCCGCTTGTCTCGATATGTGGAACCGTAAAGGTACATCATTCGCCGGAAGGACTTGTGCCTTCGAGCGACTTTTACTGCCGGTAATATCTACACTTTCTTGACTGAAAATCGTTCACTTACAGTACTCATTCTAGATTCAAATACGATAAAGCAACTGCGGCTTTTGTGGACCCTGAGCATGAAGTCTCGGAAATGGCCTCGACGCTCCAGCCACCAAACAATTGCCCAAATTGTTTGCTTCGAGATCAGCATGACCAAGAAAAATCTGCTGTCAAGATAGCGGATGGTATCGCATCGGGTGGACACCATTATCACATCGACGACTTTGTACTTTATGCAGCCTCCAGTGGACCTGCTTCCATCGGTCAAATCGTTGATATCAAGGTCCCGGATCGACATACTGCCTCAGCCCAGCCTAGTGTCAGTGTACGGCCAGTAGGTCGGATTAGCGATCTTGACGTCCTTCCCCTCTCAGAAATAAGAGATGAGGTGCGATCATTACTTACTTTAGCAAGGGTCTGTCTTACCCATTTTCATGTAGCGTCATGTCTTTCTCACTGATTCGGAGAAATTGGTGTCCGTCGATGTAACAGACCTGATACGTGTTTGCTTCGTCTTTCCATATGCTTCAATGACAGAGGGAGATGCCTGGCTAGCCATGTCTGCCGACCATTTCTACGCAAAATATTCATTTCCATATTTGAAGGTGACTTCTTGGGACGTCAGGATGGATATCGACCCAGTAGACGTGCCCATATGCAAATTCTGCACTGCACTAGAGCTCAAGCGGTTCGAGGATATCAAGGAAATTCATGAGCGTGTGAAACTCCCTACTCTGGATGTCTTTGGTGGTGTTGGAGCATTTGCCGTGGGAATGACTGAAGGTTGCGGAAGTATGAAGGTCACGCATGCGATCGAGATTTCACCATCGGCTGCGAAAACATACAAGTAAGTATTGGTTTCCTGTCTGGGTGCTTTGACTGACACAGAATCTAGGCGCAACTCTCCTAGCACAAAAGTTTATAACCAGTGTGCGAATATTATGCTCAAATACATGGTCAAGCATCACCATCGCCCGGGTCAGATGGACCCCCCGCTCCAAATCTACAACGAAACCCCCGTACCTTTGCCTCCTTCCCCGGGCCAGATTAAAGTTATTGTTGCCGGCTTTCCCTGGTGAGCTTCATTCATTGAGCAGTCGTGACTATTTGTTCTCACCTTCTCCCCTCAACAGTCAATCTCACTCAACTCTGAACATGTACAAATACGAGCAAGATAGGAAGAACAATCTTATCCTCACGACATTATCGACGATGGATTTTCTTCGACCAGAGTACGGGTTCTTCGAAAATGTTCCCGGGTTTATAAATTACAGACCCGACGCAACCCAATTCGGACGGTACAAGCTTCAGGGTGGCATGGAGCAAGGTGGGCTCAAGTTCGTCCTCCGTGCTCTGATAGACATGAAGTAAGCTCTTCAATTGTCAGCTCAGGGATATTCTCAACTTACTTTTCCAGATATCAAGTCCGTTTTGGCGTCATAGATGCAGCCCATTATGGAACTCCGCAGCGGCGAAAGCGGTTCGTCATCTGCGCGGCGCAACAGAAGCAGAAGTTACTGTCTCTTCCCCAGCCAACACATGACTTCCCCAACACGGAGAAGCTCGCTATCAAGCTGTCCATCGGTGGTTCTATCACTCCGATTCGAACAGCTAACGGAACTGCGCCGCATCGATGCGTCACTGTTGAGGATGCTATTAGCGATCTACCAAGATACGACTAGTGATTGTCTCCTATCAAACTAATACTGTCACATAAACTAATGCATTGAAAATAGCAAACACCCAAACCCAGGAAAGCGCGTTGACCGACGGGGAATTAAAAGTCTCCTCTGCAAACCCACAGATGCTTATTGCGGTTACGAGGGCAGGATTCAGTATCACCATGCACCAAAGACACGATACCAGAAAGAAGCAAGAAAGAATGCAACAGCAAATCTCCAGCATTTCACAAGGTCTTTGAAGGAGAAGATAGTAGAGCGGTATATTCAATTGATTTTACCTTTTTCGTGGACTGATGAGGCCTCTCAATAGGATAGTCAACATTCCTTTGAAACCTAATGCTGATTATCACTGTACGTACCTCGCTACAGGTACACAGCTTCTACTGACATCGGACATCAGCATTACCGGGTGATCTCCATGAGTATCAAACGGTAAACCCACGGTCGGCGAATGCGAGAGCAGGATTCCGTAGTGGTATGTTCCTGAGCTTTATCCGACAGAGTGTTGCATTGAACCCACTTCTTCCCCGTTCAGGCATGTACGGCCGTCTGGACGCCAACGGTGTTTTCCCAACGACTGTCACGAATGTCTACGTCACCGCGAAGCAGAGCCGGGTCCTTAATCCTTGGGTATTCTATATTTCATAGCGTGAAGCTTCGATATGCTGACTGGATGTGCAGTGTCATCGAATGGTGACGGTCAGGGAGTTAGCTCGGTCTCAAGGATTCCGCGACGACTTCGTGTTTGAATCGTTGTACAAAAGTGTTGTTACGGTATGCTTATAGTTGTTGTTCGCGCAGTACGTACTAACTGTGATGCTCCTTAGATCCACAGACAGATAGGAAATGCGGTGCCTTGGCATGTTGCCACAGCCCTTGGACGTGAGCTACTGGCTGCGGTACTCGAAGATCCAAAGTACAAAGTCATAAATATCCCATAATGTATCTTTATTGCAACGCTATTTTCTCTCGTTCTAAAGCAACCTATGTGTATGGAAATTCTTCGCAGAATCATTGATCTCGGGTTGTCACAGTATGAAACTAACCCTGACACGTCTTGAACCGAACGCGTTGCATCGCGTCAACGCCTGTTTCCAATATGTCTGAAGGCTCCGCAGACCCAATTATCGTATTTTTTTAGCGGTTCCTGCAAAAACAATGGCTTCGACGACAGCGCTGCTGGTTCAGGTGTTTGGTGGGGTACCCAACATCCGAAGTCAGTCTTTTCCCTTATTGCCGGTAAAGACCAACCTTTTTTTCCGGCAGAAACCTGGCGCTTCGCACCCCAGGAAAACAAACTAACATTTGTGCAGAGCTATTCGTTAGTATATTTTTAAAAGGACCTGCACACTTTTAACATTCATCAGGGCCTGTTAACTGTACTGGAGCAAATCCAGCAGATTGATGTAAAAAACACGAACAATTCGGACGCGTTTCTCATTCACACCGACCGAAAATATACATTCGATTGTAAGCCATGCCTTACCGAGTCACTTTCGCCCACTTGAGCCGTATATCATCATCTAGGCTTTACCAGATTCCTTCCAAAATGGCGCATAAATGACTTCTGCAAGACAAACAAGGGACCCATCGAAAATGTCGAACTCATTCGCTACATTACCGTTCTTCTCGACTACTTAGCATTGAGGCACCATGTCAAGCTCGTATTCGTACCCTCAGATGAGAACCGTCCAGCACGCACCTTGGCGGAGCAAGCAAGCAATCTAGACAAAGTAGGGGGCGTCATATGGTCAGATTGCCGGAAGGAAATTGAAGAAAAATTGGTTCGAAAAAACTATCTTCGTATTAAATAACATCTTATTTTTACTGATGAGGCAAAATAGGTGCTGGCTCGTGCAGAGATTGAGCATATGAAGCATAAGAAGGCTCAAACGGAACATAAAGTGCCGGAAGTCCTCGAATCTTCGAAGAAACACAAGAAGAGTAAAAAGGAAAAGAAAAACACTCAGGATGTGCCAGCGATAGCCCTAATCAATGCAGACGAGGAACAGAGAGAATGGTTGAAGAAAGATAAGAAGCTCAAGCGGAAGGCCAGAGACATTGACATTGATCAACAAGAAGTCGTCATACGAGTGGAGGAGGAAAGACCGAAGAAAAGAACGAAACGGAAACATGATACAGAGGAAACAGAGGTAGGACTTGAGGGTAATTCCACCCAGCCTCCAAGATCGGAGAAGAAGAAGCGGTCGAAGAAGGCGGCGAAAGTGGTAGTTGTCTTGAAGATCCAAGTGGAGACAACGGAAAAGAAACAGCGACGAAAAGAGGGGCGGGAAGCCAAGCACCGCGGGCATGAACAGGCTTAATAGTTTCATGTAGACGTCACGGATATTGGGACATTCTCGTTTGATCTTCTTAAACCTCGGGTCGTAGCAGGACCTTCGGAAGTACGTCGGGGCGTGTCCGCTAGATAATTTCTTGGCTTCGTTCGATGAGTCGCCGGGGAATTCGGTGACCAAGCTTGTCTCGTAACCATCATTGCGCTTTCGACGACTCCGTCTGATTTTCCCAAAGGATATTAATTTCCATGGGAAGTTTCCTATGTACACATGCACTGCAGGTGTAAAGCAATAATTGAACCATTGCTTGAGATTACGCTGCACGTCTGAAGATCGATCTCGCCATTCATAGAGCACTCAACTCACCGGTTCCCAGCTCGGTTGATGACAGTCGGGTAAATACTTCAAGTTCGACTTCTCACCTGCAGACTGAAAATAGTGTCAGATTTTACAACCATATGGTATATACTAAGGCTCAGATAAGGGAGTTTCTGTGCAAAGTCATATGAACTGAAGGATTTCTTGGAGAACACTCAGCATGCAGCTTGAATTGCTCCATCTTGCAAGCTTCCTCGAACTAGATCCAACATCAATAAATCGATAAGGGTGTTCCCTGACGTTTTACACTGTAGATCTTGCTCCATTCGATACTAGGTGCGATTGCTCGACGGTTGTAAGCAAAGTGCGACTCGCTTCTGAACGTTTGGCGTGCTACTTAGCTGCTTATGCCATGTGTTCTCGTCGAGGCTGGTATCTTTTGACTTGGCAACTACGAGACGTCACGAATCACGATGACCAAAATCCGAGTTTTGTGGATTGTCCTGCCAAATTCGCTGCTCTCTTTGCATCCGGTACATCATGTATGTCATTGGGCTGACGTGCTTAATTGCCACAATTCGATTTCCCTGTTCTCGAGGCTCGACGTGTTAACATCGGCAATTGTTGTTTCCACCGAACTGCAGGCATGTGCTACATACACTGCTCTAGCGCTGGTACGGACGAAGAGCGGGATATGGCGAGTCATCTGTCATGTTGTCCAGTTGCATCCGTATCGGAAACCCGCTAACGATTAGAGGTACGTACATGATTGCGGTCACCGTTGAAACACTGCGACGAGATAGTAGTGTTAAAAAGAGAAGACAGAAACTGTATGGGCAAAAATCCGAGAGTGGGGTATTTAGCGTTGAGATGATACAATTGCTACGGAGTGATGAAACGAGCAATAAATGCAATTTGGTTAGCCAGCGGTAACGTCTGACATTCCACATTTAGACAGTGGAAGATAAAGTGGGTTCAGTACGTGGCAGATAAAAACGGCAGTGAGAGCATGCAGCAATCGGCGAATAAACCGGCGCCCACAAGCAACCGACGGTAACTCCAAAAGATCAAAGAATTCAGAAACAATTCGTAATAATATTGGCAACAACAAAGCTTGTCTTCTTACCACCATCTTCGCTATCCTTCACTCTCTTCCCCTTACCTTTTCTTTTCCATGGAGGCCCCCGCGGTGGTGCTGGCATCATCGTCCAAGCATCATTCAGCGACCCTCGCACCCTCACCTTTCTCTTCTGCCACCACCTCCAGGACTTCTTCATTCGCTGATTCTCGGTATTCCACTATAAAGGCACCACGCCAGTCCTCGGAGACTGCCATCGTCTCTATCTATTCCATGTACGGCGATGATCACGGCAGAAACAGTTGGGCCGCCTCTCATGCGCTTTCCACGGATATGGCCAAGACCATGATTCCCCAGGTCACCCTAGCTCTTCCTGAAGGCACTCTGGACGATGATTTTGACACCGAACTCGCCTACTATAATACAGACAGACCACCATTAATGGACTTCACAGATGTCGCACCCAAAACCAATTCCCCCATCGTGCATTCCCCTTATTCGCGCCCCGTATCTAGCTCTGCGACGCCTTCTTCCTTCATGTCGGACTATAGCGGCGGAAATGGTTCGTCCGGGCAGTTTCGCAGCAGCGATGTCACCGACCTCTCCTTACCTTCGACCATGTCCCAGTCGGAAGAAAACTATCCTTCACCTCCCAACCCCAGGTGTCTATCCGGTGTTTCGTATAGTTCACCAAATCGAAAATCCACGACTTCCGCTCGCGAGACGCTTTCTCCTAAACCTACTTCCGCCTCTTCTTCACCATCCCAGTCGTCTGAAAGGGCAACAACTCCAGTGCCAGCAGATCGACTCACGGCTAACAGTATTTCTCCTATATTACCTCTCAAACACCCACTAGAAACGACTCTTCAAAGCAAAACGTCTCTCGTTCCGTCAGAAGGCGAAGACATGGATGCATTTCATGTACGTAACACCTACGCACAGTTGGATATGTCGGGGGTAAAGGGCGACGGCTATGAGGAAGGGGTTGAGCGGACGCGAGCTCGGATAGGCGCGAGTCGTGCGAGCCAGCTTTGTGCAGAGGCGGCTTTGGGTGACGGGACGGAAAAGTCTAAGGATTTGGATGAACAAGAAATACAGACGTTAGCCAACGTTGACCGGTGCGTACATTCCTCCTCCATCTGCCGCCCTTCTCACCATGCTCTAGCTATGGGTTTTTTAATGTCCCGTCTCATGACCGGTTAATTTTGTTGCCTGCCGCACCATTACTGAAACGGCTTAGCCGGACGACTGCGGGCCCACCCTCCGCTTCCACATCTGCCACTTCCCTAGACTCATTACCACCCACACCTACCCCTGTGAAAGAGGCTTCTCGTATCGCTAAGTGGAACCGAATGTTAGAGCCCGAACAGCGCGACGAAGGCGCCAACGTCCAAATATGGAGGGTGAAGCCTTCTAAGGGCCTGAAATTGTCAGAACGCACGTACAAAGGCATTCCAGACCGGTGGCGCTCTGCTGTATGGGAGTTACTCTTGAGAAGGTTTTCGAGGACTGGGAACGCAGAAACGACCAAGCTATGTCAGGACTACCGCAACGCTCTAGACAAGCCGTCGAGTTACGACATTCAGATAGATTTGGATGTTCCACGGACGATTGGAGGACACATAATGTTTCGAACAAGATATGGCGCAGGGTAGGTCGCACATCTCGCTGACTGCCCTTATTTTTCTAATATTTGACCAGGCAACGATCACTCTTCCATGTCCTTCACTGCTTCTCATTACGTTGTTCACAATGCGGCTATGTCCAGGGCATGGGTCCCATTGCCGCTACGTTACTATGCTATTTCGATCCTGAACGCGTCTATGCCTCGCTGGTCCGTTTGCACGATTCGTATGCGCTACATAACATCTTCAGCCCTGGGTTCCCTGGTTTACTGGAAGCAATATACGTTCAAGAGAGGATTACCGAACACATGATGCCTGATGTTTATGCCGCTTTTAAAAAGCACATGATCTCGACCACGTCCTATGCTACGAAATGGTATATCACGCTCTTCGCCAACTCGGTTCCTTTTCAGATGCAGCTAAGGCTATGGGACGCTTTCCTGCTAGAAGGGCAGGATCTCTTCATCGCTGTGGCCGTGTGCATCGTCTGGGTATATCGGGGTACGGGTCTTTCCGTGCAATCCTCCGGTCCTTCTCTTAATATTACTTTTGGCAGATCATATCACATCGGCCAACGCCAACTTCGAAACTGTGCTATCGCTTCTATCGTCCTTCTTTGTTCCCGAAGACGAAAACGCCGTTCTATTCTGGATAGAAAAGACCCTTGGGGACAAGAAGCTACGGTCGAACATGGCCAAGTGGAGATTGGATTGGCGAAGGTTGGTTGCTGAAGGCAAGGATACCAGCGCGCTGCTTTGAAGATTCCGTTTCTTCTTATCCATTATTAAGTATCCTTATCGCACTTCTTTCGTATCTCTGCATTCACATCACATCGTTTCACCCTCACGCATTCACGCACATTTATACACTCCGCAAACATACGTATACCTAGTACGCCTACCACTCTCGTTCCGCTTTTTCAAATCTTTGGGTTGTTCTTTCTGCCGTCGCATGTTTTCTGATTTACTATCTGTTTGATTGCTCTGCTGTTCTACTTAATTTTGGTAGCATGCATTTGTACAACTGCGCAATGAGATCACCGTCGCATTATTGGGACTGGTATATGGACACATCGCACTCTTTATTACATAAAAGTACACAAGTGTGGAGAAACTGAACCCAGGTATGATACATTCGCAAAGTCCAAGTCAGCACGATTCAAAGAAGATCCAGCTCAATGTTATCGTCGTCTAACAGTCCATCAGCATAGAAGGCTGCCTCCTGAGTCGAAAAATGTCAAAGTCTAGCGCTTCCCGAAATCTGAAAAGTACTCACTTCATCAGTCAAGTGTGGGGCAGGCGTCTTCACCGGTGATGACTGTTGTACGGGTTTCGAAACAGGATTCTCTTTACGAGACGGAGTGGCTGGTTGTTCTGGTCGATGCTTCAGTTTCTTCAGCTCAGCGTTCATTTTGTTTGTCAAGACTTTCTCCAGAGACTCCCAGTCGCGCTCTGGAACCTCCGGAAGCGTAGCGCCAATATTTGCTTGACGATCCGCTGCTTCATTCCCTTCGATACCAACATGCCCCTGAACGTATTCAAGGCTAATCTTTCGTCCAAGCCGATCTGATCGTTCAAGAAGTCTTGCAAGGTACTTGATAAGAGGCGCGTTCTCTACCGGGGTGCCTTTGGAAGTCTTGAAGTCGTTGACTACCCACTTCTGTAACCATTGTGTCACACCTACCAATAGAAATCCAATAAGCGATAGTGTCAAACAGGTTTCGAATAGACATACAGTTTATTGAATATTTAGAATCAGTTTTGATGCGGAGAGGATTGGTTTCAGTTTGCGATTGCTCAAGTACCCGCACAATCGCCTGTAAATCTCAGTTTGGATGGCAATCACTGATAGTAGAGACAAAGGCACTGACAATGAGCTCTGCACGGTTGTTGGTCTGTTTGCCTGGACAGCGTTCTGCCAAGTTCCTATGTCGGAGGACTACTGTCAAGCACTATACAGCACGCCAGATACGTATCACTCACCTGGGATCATCATGACCCCACCACACCCCGACTCCTGCCACGGCTCCAGTCTTGCCGTTGCCTTTACATGCACCGTCCGAGAAGACAGTAATTTCACCCAGAATGCTGACGACACTGGATGTGTCCGATATCGATGACACTGATTTTGATGCACTTGTGGCAGTTGAGGTGGTTTGCGCTGATGAAGGAGCGATGACGGTTGATCCTCCTGATATGCCAGTGATGAATTCTTGCGCTTGCTGTGCCGTCGGAAACTTTTTGTATTTGGCTCCGGGAATGGATTTGATTTGTGCTTCGCATTCGTCCCTAGAGTATCTCAGTTCGATGCTGGACCGAGCTGGGTCACGAAACATACCAGGTGGAGTATATGCCAGGACTACGTCCAACTCTTACGGCATAGAATGCTGGACCTTTGGCCATCGATGCAGGGCTGGGAATGTGGCAGAGCACGAGAACAGGTCGGAGGCGGTTGCGAGTCAGTGGGAAGAGTCAGACGCGTGCACCGTACCGCGAATATTGAACCGCGCAGCACGTGATGTGAATTTTTACGAGAATATTTGATAACATCCCGATCTGGACTCACCGCTATGACTCTCGCTATGTCAAATTGGAAGGTAGGCTCAGGCTGTTAGCCCGTCGAACGGAAGCGGCTTTGCTTTGTTCTACGTTTTTAGCTTTGAGGGTTCCACCTGGCCATTGAAGTTTGCCATTGACCTCCGTTCTGGTCGCGACTGTCACTTCGAGGCAATACCATCGGCTGTAAGGCGCTTCTCTGGCCGTCTGCACTCCAATACCTCGTCATGCCAGTGGAGAACGTTCCCAAAAATATGCTGACCCTTATTCTATCTCAAGCGGTGATCGAGGCGGAGGTGGAAGAACTCGGACGCTTTTGAACGCAGCCCTGATTTCTCGGTCAACGCTTCTCTTTTCGACGACAAGAACAGCTAGATGCCTTGTTCCAAACTCGGAATACAACGACCTGGTTACGCAACACTGCAGCCAAGCATGGAGTCACCCTGAGCTGTATGATATTAAACTTGCTACACTTTCCATTCGCAGACAAGGACACATCCTAATATGGACTTTAGCTTGTCTTTCCTCTATCGGTCCAGAATTTCATGGAGTATCTCTCCATGGCTATATAACAGAGCGCCAGCACTGTAGTTTCTTCAACAGCACCGACCAGTCGATTGGAAGGGATCCGACCCTCATCATCATCACTTGTGCAGGACATCTCTCGCCAAGTTCTTCGTTTTACATTAAAGTTCACAAGCACATCGTTATCTCGCACTGAAACGACCCGTTCCGTCCTTCCCATCCTTCCTTTACGGTCCCAATCTCTCACGCATCGCACTATTCTTGCCACGCCGCGCTCTTACTCTGACATTTTAACACACCACATTCAATGATGTCCTTCTCTTCGTCGCCTTCGTCGCCATCCTTCTTCCCTACCGGCTCGACATCTCCAAACGCATTCTCGTCCTTCTACCAGTCTCCGCGAGATGCACATGCCATGTATGCCTCCCTTTCTAGCAAAGGGTCTAAAGGCCAGACAAGAGGAGCGTCACAAAACCGGACACATGGGGTCCCAAGTGGGTTGAAGAAGCTGGTGTGCTGCAGGAAGTGATTGGCGGAGAAATGAAGATGCCGCGATACCATTGGAACATATGGATTGTAGAAGCCCTTGGTTTGGGCACATTTGGAGATTTCATTGTGAAGAGTAACACTTGGGGGAGGTTCGCGAGGTTGCCGGCTGCAGGACAGGAAAACGAACGAGACACCACGATCATCACATATTTGTAGCTGCTAGCATTTTCATTCGACTTTCATCGTAGCATATTTCTTGAATGTATTTTTAAATAATACTTGGTTCTCAGCCATGCTTTCGCAAGAGACTCGGATACCGGACCGGCAATGCCGACGGGTCTTTGTTGTGGTCAACAAATGTAATGACCTTTTTAGCGCTGGCCACAACGTCGTGCACGACATCCCTAACAATGCCTCAGCAGTCTCGCTCTGCAGTGATGAACTCGAATTCACATATCGATACGGCATACTCTCTTTCTCTGCTCTCCGAGTATAACCACACGCTCGACTCTCTACCACTTGACCTCTCACGCAATTTTGCGGACCTTCGGGAACTCGATGCCGTCCTTTCCACTGCCATGGCATCTATAACAGCCAAAATCCACACTCTTACGCAGATGATAGAAGATGGCAAGGGTAAAGAAGAGCGACTTTGGCTCTTGTCCGAGATTGCAGAGGAGGCGAGAACGCTCAAACCGGGGGGTGAGGATAAGATTCGTGTCGCTTGCCAAGCTGCGGATAATCTCAAGTCCCATGTGAGCCATCTCCGTACTCTGGCAGAGCACATCCCTGGCTTCGATGCTTCCATTCTCAATCGACAAACTACGTACCCACATGTGGCGAGCAAGACCTTTATGCCGGTCACGATGACGGAGGGTGGAAGAAGACGGCGAGGCAACTATGGTTCTCTGCTGACGAGCGCGACGGACCCCAGTCCTGTCAAACGAAAACGAGCCCCGAGGGATGACGATGGGACTCCGAGAAAAGAGCGAGCAGTGGACGGACCAAGCAGGCCGCGTAATGGCGGTCGAGGACGCAGGTACGCCGGAAAATCTTGTTTCAAACATATGGTTTTCATTCTTTCTACAGAAACGAACGTGCCGGTTCTCCAGCTGACTCAGTCCTTTCGGTCACCTCGTATATGCCGCCACAACCGCCCCAGGCTTCTTCGCGTGGAGGCTCGACACATGGGCGAACGAACGGCACCGGTCAAACTCACGGTGGCAACAGGAGGTCGCGTACTGCGGCAAACAGTCACCGTGGTGGTTCACCCCAGAACGAGCATTACCCTAATGGCACCTACGATCCTGGTTTGCCCAACCACGGATCGCGTCGAGAAGCATTCCACGTCCCGCCCTCAGCATCGCATCCATCGCTTCCCCTTCCGTATCATGCTAATGGCAATCCCCATCCCTTTGAGCTCCATATTCCGAATGGCGCCCCGGGAGGTGTGCCCGCGGGCCCAGGCGAATGGCCCATGCCCAGACAGTTGGAGGGCCCCGGAGTGCCGGTAGCAAGGAATCCAGCAACTTACTCTGACGCGGGCATGCCCATGAATGTTGGTTCTGGTGCAGAGGACGAGGGTACTGTCGAGCAGGACGGCGAAGCAGACGGCGACAATCGCAGATACTGCGTCTGTGACGGGTACAGCTACGGCGACATGATAGCATGCGACGACTCGAATTGTGAAAGAGAATGGGTAAATGATTTGCTATCCTTGACGAACGAAAGATTGATGGTGTTTTCATAGTTCCATTTGACCTGCATCGGCCTAGAAGTGCCTCCCGAAGGCAAATGGTATTGTGATAATTGCTCAAACAAGAAGCCGGTAAAGCGTCCGGGCCGCGGAGGTAAGCGGCGGGGTGGACATCGTGCAGGCGCTGGTCGAGGTACTACTTAGGGCAATCAAACGCAATATACGATATAGTCGGACTAGTGATGACGTTATTTATTTGCCTTTATCTTCAGGATCGAACTGTCCTGCTTAAAATGTTTTCCAAATTCGAATTGATGGTCAATCAAGGCAATATCTCATCCTTTACTGGATCATTCATACGCCTGCCAGGCTCCTGACTGTCCCGTCTTAACCTGCATGCTCCTGGAGAAAATGACTTTTGATTCGCCATGCTGTTTTTTCGGTCCGAGCCCGGTATCGACTTCGAATTTTCTCAGGAATCTGATCCTTAAAATTTTCGTTCTGGACCAGCTGGGACTTGGTACTTGCTCTGCCAGCTCAAGTGATCTGGCGTTCCGTACTGGTTTAGTTGCATACGCAGCCAGGTAAACCATGTGAAGGCCAAAACCGCCCACAGTTCGCGAAGCCGCGATCTTCGATGCATTATTGTTTCCAAGGACGTTGTTGAACGGTTGCTACATCAAGAACGTCTGGTTCAATTGGACCCGTTTCCTCTGTTCCGCTGATTTCGAAAATCGCGGCTCGAAGCTCATTCAGTTGCTAGACGTGTGCGGCGACGCAGCGCGCGATTATGGCCAATTCTCTCTGACTCGGAGATGATGGAAGCACACCGCCCCGGAAACTCGTCCACATCAGTTATAGGTTCCATCACGATGTTTCTGACTCGACCAAAGGAACCCTGAGCTTCCTCAGACCGGTTTGCTTGGTTCTACAGCCCCTTGACCATACGACGCCGCCAAGGCTCAGAGAGTATTTAAAGGTCGAGTAATGCGACCAGTATCTCCGCCCCAGAGTTAGTTCCCAGTTCTTCACAATGCGTTGGATCCTGCTCGTTCTCGCTCCACTATCTTGTCTACTAGGGCTTACTTCTGCTGTACTCAAGGACGGCCGTCCCCATGCGAATATGATGCCTATGCCTATATTTCCCACCGTCGAAGCACCCTACCTTGCTTCGACCGCACAAGCGAGGGCTACCGTTGCCTACGACACCGTATACTACTTCGACCAGCTGATCGACCATAATAACGCGTCTCTGGGGACGTTTCAACAACGTTACTGGCACACCTCCGAGTATTATGAATCCGGTTTGTGTGGCGTGTTTTTTCTCCGCGCCGATCTGCTGACCCGCACCATTTAGGCGGTCCGATCATCCTGCTTACTCCCGGGGAAAACAACGCTGAGAGTGCGCCGTTTTCATTTCTTGCATGCTTCTGTAATTAACGGTTATCACATCTGTCAGCGTACTACCCTTTCCTTACCAATATTTCAATCTTTGGCCAGATCGCACAGCAGCAGCATGGTGCAGTGGTGATACTGGAGCACCGCTTTTACGGTGCAAGCAACCCATACCCAGACCTCTCGTCGGAAAGCCTTAGAGTGCTCACGATTCCCCAAGCCATTAACGATTTCGTCTACTTTGCTAAGAATGTTAAATTGCCAATGACAAACGGAGATCAACTGGGTCCTGATAAAGCACCTTGGATCTTGGCTGGTGGAAGCTATTCCGGTCGGTGTCTTTTGTCTGTTTCTGATTGAAGGCAGTAGATCTGATCCAAATCAGGTGCCTTGGTGAGCTGGACTATGGTAAAGTGAGTAAGCCGGTTTGGCTAGAAGTTTTTTGCTAATGGGTCGCCACTAGTAACCCCGGATTGTTTTATGCCGGTTATGCGTCATCTGCAGTGGTGGAAGCAATAACGTAGGATTCAAATTACTGTACCGCCCCGCACTTATTAACATGGACTTACAGGGATTTCTGGCAATATTACGAGCCAATCCGCCAGTACATGCCTGCCAACTGCTCCGCCGATGTGGCTGCCGTGATTGCCTATGTAGACGAAGTCTTCACTGGCAGTAATACCACAGCCATTGACTCCGTCAAGGAGACTTTTGGCATGAGCGAGCTTACTCATCTTGATGATGCTGCGGGTGCTCGTACGTCTTTGTCCGGTATACGCGTGCTCACAAACTTATTTCGGAGTTAGTACGAAACAATCTCTGGGATTGGCAGAATCTCCAGCCAACTTCAGGGCCGAATGCCCAATTTTACAAATTTTGTGATGCACTAGAAGTCAAGGATGGTATCAGCGCCCCTACGGACGGCTGGGGCCTTGAACACGCCCTGGCCTCCTGGGGCGCTTATTTTAAGGGCGAGTACCTCGCGTATCGTAAGTGCTCAACTCTAGTGCGGGTCGTTTCATTGATTTATTGGTGTTCCGTTTATTAGTTTGCGGCGATCTCAGCGTTCTGTGAGTGACTGATGATCTTGTACTTCTGGCACTGACACCCCTGACAGAGTATGTTTGGGCACCTATGATGCGACATTGGATTACTACACCAATATCGAGGTGGGCAACTCTTACCGTTCTTGGATGTGGACTGTGTAGGTTTTCCCGGCGCCACTGTGAAATGATTGCATCTTTATCTAATGATTTTCTGTAGATGCAATGAAGTCGGCTGGTATCAGGTAAGGGCGCTTTGTTCTACTTTTTATCGACTGACACCGTGTTTAGGGCGGCCCCCCAGAAGGCCACCCCTCAATCGTCTCCAAACTAGTTGATACCGATACGTTGTACACTCAGGTGGGTCAGTTGACCACTTTGATATCGCTGGTTTTCAAGCTTGTGATCATTTCAGCGTCAATGTGTTCTCATGTTCCCCGACGCGTTCTCGGTACCGCCTGAACCTTCGGTCGCCACCACCAACTCACGGTACACCGGTTGGGGTGTACAAGCAAATCGACTATTCTTTGCCAACGCCGACCGTAAGTTCTTACCCCTTAGCCATGTTGTTGTTTCTCATGCGCTCCAGGCGACCCATGGAGGGGTGCCACCATGTCCGCTGACGGCTTAGGTATCCTAGGAACACTCTTGCAGCCCATCTTCGTGGGTAACGGTTTTCATTGCTCGGATCTCAGAGTCGCGAATGCGGAGGCAGACATCTCCGTTGCCGAAGTCCAGACTCAGGCTCTGTTATCTATGAGCTCTTGGCTTGGAGATTGGAAGCCTTCAAGCTAGACATAAACATTAATTATATGTAGTTGAACCCATAAGTAAAGCTTTAGTTATTATTTATTATGAATGAATTCTCAAGTTGTCATGTTTTTAATCGTGAAGGACATCCAAAATGCTAGTAACGCTTCTGGACAGGTGGTCCCGAGACAGTTGAATGAAGATTGATGTCGACCGCCCTGCGTTTCAGCCGCCGCACCGGCTTGATGCAATGCAGTGGGACACTTCATCCTCCTGGACGCTGGCAATGTCCATGGAGATAAGTCGATCCACCTTCTTATGGAGGTGACTCGCTACCACTCTACCACATGAGCCTATAGTAATACGACTGATGCAATTCATCCAAAGTCCTCAGAGCAAGTATTTTAAGCCTTATTACCGAGTCGAGGTCAGGGCCAATAATAGACGTCTATAATTATCACATTTTGTTCGACGTCGTTGGCCCGGAGATCTTTGTATCTGGAAAACGACCAAATGTGAAAGGTGAACCATCCTGGGAACGGTTCGGAGTGGTTAAGGTTATTCCTTCTTCGTCTTTCTTCTTCCTTCTGCGAGTTCCCATGGGTGGCGATTTTAGTCAGGAGGAATGATTTATTTCGTGGGTCCTGTCCCTGCGTTTTACAATACGGCAGACTGATTGAGAATGTTCTTGTTCCCCCAAAGGCTTTCTCATATCTCGCATATGGTAAGTCCAGGGGAACCCAGGCCTGCGACGATCGCGTTAGATTGAATCAATGAAAATTTGAATACAAGGAACCTTACCATGAAGGAACAGTCGACCGCGTCGAGAGTCGTAGGTTGCCGTACTAATGAAAGAAGCAAGGCTTCCATCGTCTTCCAGGACCTAAATCAAAGATGAAGTACAAGGACTGAGTTTCAGGACCGCATTCAAGTTTTTGCCGTACCTTTTCTCCCTTATACTTCTCGCCGAAGAACGACGATGGACCGGTGTTTATAGAGTACTTGTAAACCGAGACAGGACATGGGGTCGTGAACAAGTTCATCATTGCTTTGAGTGCATCCTGCGCTCTCGGGATACCTGGATCCGCACGGGTAAGATCGAAATCAAACGTGCACAATCGGAATCTGACCAGCCGCCCATACAGTTCCAGTCTCATCCATGGACAAATTGTCGATGATCGTTTCTGATTTATGTTAGCAGCCGTGGGTTTAATTGGGAAATGAGAAGTCTTCACCAGAGGGAATCACATCTACTAGAACAAGTGTATTGTCTTCCTGCTTCTCCAACACGCGTATTCCACTCGCGAGGGTGCTAGAGACGTAAATGGTTCCGTTTTCAGCCTGGACGATACCGTTATTATTAAGCATTCCAGATATCGATGTCTTGCAGCCTTCTTCGACGTGACAGTAGCCAACAGATGAAGACGGCCTCAGGAACTCGAACAAGTCTCGTGCCTAAACCTTCGTTGAATGTGGGTAAACGGGCAAAGGAGTATTCCCAAACTCACAAGACCAGTTTTTGGTCCGCCTCGGTCATTGGTGAAGAAGAAGCTTTTGCCATCTGCGGAACCAACGACATCGTTTGGGGAATAGATAACGGGGTGTTCAACGGTTCGTAGGTGCGCCAAAGTTGTACTCCCTACAGAAGTTCTGAATATTTCAATTGAGGAATCGTAGCCTACTCGTGCAGGGTCTTGACCCCCCAGAGGTAGGCGGTGGTGGACGAGAAATACAAAGAGCTCTTTGGGATTAGTGGATGACGGTACGACATCCATGCCGTGGAAAACGACAGTGCGAGACATATCAAAGTTTTCCAGGGACAGACGAGTTACGCGCCCGTCTGGGCTGTGCGTTGCAACGTAGTTTGTTTCAGAGCTCGGTATGGTAGCTTCTTTCGAGGGATGCAATGCATGGAATCGCTGTTTCAGTGTCGAGCAGGCCATGTATACATTTCCAGTCGTATGGAGCAGCACTATTTCTGTAAACGAGAGCCTTGTTAATGGATATAGAGGAAATAAAACAATAATAGTTCACTTTCACACCCTTCTGCTTTAAGAATGGTTTTGCATCGACCACGGTGCTCGTATGGCCCGACAGTTCGACCGACGCCAAACGTTGTCAGAATGGGACTTAGATAAACTTGATAAAATATAGCGAGAACGAGAGTAAAGATCACAGTCGTCGTAACCAGAAGGCCTGCCATATCTTAGTCGTGGCAGAAAGCAAGAATGATCATGACGACGTTCAGGGTCCATAGTTAGGGGCTACGTATTCCCGTAAAGTTGAATATTGAATACCTGTCCGCTACATACGCATGCATAGATTCAAAGCAAAATAACAAGTAAGAAAGCAAAGATGAAACTAAAATCCAGCTGCTTCCAACCCCCTACGGATATCTGCATGTGCCAGCTCTGAATGTTGTACCTCTTGACTTTTTGACCAAGCCATTGAACTCGAGTCTTTCGTACCAGTTGTCCGCAGATGCAACGAAATAAAGCCACGAATAGACATACTCTCTCCGATATTGTACGGTTTCAACTGGTGCCGTAGCATCTGCGTTATCGTTTCATACCACCGCTGCCGCTTGATAAATACAATTCGGCCATCACCCTCAACGTCCTCAAACTGATCCTTGGTATGAACGATGTCGGTAAGGTACATCCCGACAAAAGGCACGCAGGGACCCTCGGCATTACTTTGAAGATTTCGGAATGCGGCAAAGCCACCAGAAGGTTCGTTGTATTTCAAGAGGGCGTCAAGATTCGTCTTTCGACTCACATGGGCCCATGTGAGATGCAACCGCGTGATGACGACGCTATTGAGCGCTGTAATAAGGGCGCTCATAGATGCGAAGTTATTCATATTTCGGCATTTCTAGGATCGCGATCAGAAAATTTTCTGCCATGAAGATAGTGGATGAAGCCATACCTCGGCAACCTTGATCCAGAAATCAATAGTATCTGCCCGTTTTCCTAGGGCTTCATTGTTCAGAACACTGAAGGTTACCCAGGACGCCAATTTGTCATGAGTGGCGCAGAAGGCGTTGAGATTGGGAGCTGATTGAGCCGACTTTGCATATATCATACATTCTTGAGGAGTGACCTTACTATAGAGCGTGTACTCAAATAGCGATAGCTGTTCGGCCAAATCTGTGGGGTCAAGGCGGAGAAGGTCACCCTTGTGATCGCGAGATTTTCTTCTCCGGCGAGGGGATGCCACGGGCGATTCCACGCAGGGAGTGGCAAATGTCTGAAAGATTTTGAGCACCGCGTAAAGGTTCCGATTTCGATTTACTCACCAGCCGTTCAATAGATTTAACAATTAATCTAGCCACCACTGCAAGGGGAGGGGTTACGTTATTGAGGAAATCAGTGAGGAACTGGGCTATGTGGGGCTCTTCCTCGAGTAGCCGGTGATCTTCGAGCCACATAGTAAAGATAGTCAGGACTACACGTTGTGTAGGGAGAGAGCATTTCTCTTTCCATTCTTCATATTCTGGATCCGTTATCTTGCTAGGGCATTCCATAGCATAAATACCCACAAGTGCGGAGAACAGCTGATCGGCAGTCATGAACGTCCGGAATGTCATCAAAAACGCATTGCGAAACGCAGTTTCCTGCGCGGCCTCTATTGAGGTAGTTAGAATTAGACGATGGATATGTAAGCGAAATCTTACTGATAACATCTTTGGAGGTTTCCGACGTAAGTTTCTCCACAAGAGCCTCTGTGGTCCCGGAACGGACCTGTCCATCGCTGTCAATCCTTAGCTGATCTGAGTGCCGTGACTTCGTATACCATGGGGAATTGGCCTGGCTGAAGAATGAGACTGCTTCCTCGCTTCCCGTAAGCTGTTTAATCTTTTCCAAACGTCGCCTGTCAGAGGCAGATGGAGATTCAGCGTCCGAGTCATGTTCCGAAGCCGAAAGGGAATGATGGCGCCGTGGGGGATTTCGGAGAGGTGAAAGAGGTTCATGGGTGGCGACCTTGTTCCTGGGCGCGATGTCGGACATGTTAGCAGGGTTCCTCGTTGTGCACTTGACGGGCACGGTTACCACAGGTGGATGGGGCACTGGTGTCCGTGGAGAAGGCGGATGGTGTGGCCTTCGGTGGCTCTCCGGCGAGGACCATGGCGATCGAGCAGGGGGATGGCTTTCTGCCTCAAGAGCTCGAGTAAGCAAGGGGGATTCGAGGTCAGAAGATATTTGTGAAGGTGTAGAATAGAGCCGTTCAGCCCCATATTCAAAGACGCGAAGTTCTTCCCGAACACTGCGCAGTCTCTCCGCCATTTCTTCCGAAAGCGGGCACACAAAGGCTTGTGGTATCCAGCCAACGACATTGCCCCCACGCCGCATTGCTGCCCACCATCCGGTCGCTTCCCGGGTTATGATGTCGAGCATTTCATTCCTGCGAAAGGACAAGTGGACTGAATCGTCCGATTGGAAATCATACATGCACAACACGGTGCTGTAACTTTGTTGTTCGGATACAGAAGAAGGCGGAGAGGTCTCCGCGGTCTCCGAGCTGTTCATTGTAGAATCCGACGACGATGTATTTGAATCGGATGATGGAGCGCGAAAGTGGTGGTAAGGCGAAGGATCTATGGACAGGTGAAGGGATTGGCGAACTTTGGCGGTGTGGGAGAGGGTGGTGCTCATCGTGGTAGCAAAAGAGCAGAACGGTAATGGCGTCGAGTCAGAAGATGCAGAGACCGAAAGCAGTACTAACTGAACGGTCACTTCATCATGGATGTGCTGGATCCATAAGCGGCAACCGTCATCCAAACAACCATCACACTAGGGGCACGATCAGATCACGCTTTCTGCCTCCGGCGTACGTACCACTACAGTGAATATATTGCGACTCGGATCCTTTTTCAGTACTCTTGAGTATCTTGGAATACTTTCGCAGGAGCTTTCAATTCAATGCACCATTATCATTATCATTATCATCATATTATCACCGTCAGTTTACACACACATGCTGTCCAAATTGATGTTCCGAGTCGAGTACAGCATCGGGCACCTGCTTCCGCTTCTTGTCAAGTACGGAGACAACGAGTAGCGCAGAGGAACAGCATAGAACACTCAATTACAGTCAGCATATCAGGCAGGGGGATGCAAGGCATAGCAGATTGTTAAATGCGCCGCTTTTCACGTAAAATTCTTATTGTTAACTTCCCGAGGGCTGCCGTGAAGCGCCAGGTGATAAGAGTGTGCTGGGTTCTCACACTTCTCGGACGCCAGCAGCGCTGATGAAGCACTGTTTTCAGATCTGTCTGAGTCTCCAAATGTCAAAAACTACCTGTGGAAAACGAATACTCTGAATGGGATTGTAATGACGAGGAAATAATTTCTAGTACATACAGTTGCAACTTCAATAATGAACAAATATGTCAACCAGTGATGAGTTTCTCTTGAATTGTTAGTGTGCCTTCGTCTCCAGACAGTAACCCGGCGGGATAGGTCGAGATGTAACATGTAAGAGTCATAGGCCAAGATATTCATTCAGCACAATTGACCACAGCCTGATTTGATAGGCGAGGCAGTGGGTATATTTCTGGCGGCGAACCACAGAGGGGAATGAAGGGGGGATGAAGACATAGAAGCAAACACCGTTTTACATAGACATATAATAGCCGGAGCCTATTAAAGGCTGGGGGACAATGGTTAGTAGGACACACATTATTATCATTGCACCATTCTCGAGAAAGAGCTCTAAGACGGCAGGGTGTATGGAAACTCGCGTGCTGTCGAATGAATGAATGGAAGCGAAAACAAGAAACCCTAGTGAACTTTGTTTTGGCACTATATTCGGTATCTGGCACCACCGCCATTGCTCGCGACTCTTTTGTAACAGAACACTAGATTCCTAAGATGTTTTCCAATCTATAATTAAAATTTGAGAGACGGGAGTTAATGAGACACATTGCAGGAAGCAGCTACTACAATTAACATTCGTCGCTGTTAGTAGACCAGCCGATGCAGTGTGTACTAGAGGCGCGCGGCTATTATTCGCTTCACCCTTGCATACTGTACCCTCTCGCGAATTTCTCCATCCCCATTTGCGCGGCCAATAATCTAGTAGCCAAGGAATGGAGTACGGAAGTGATGTCCGATGCCTTGGCCTTGTTGTGGAGTAGACCCAGCACCCCACAAATAAACACAGTCGATCCGATCCACGTGTCTTGTCCCTTTTCACCCATCATCCGACATGTCAATGATTCCTTGGAATTCTACTAAAGCTAAGGTAGTTTTCATCCATTATTTATTCATCTTCGAGCTCACCCCTTGTAAGGTGCAGCTTCGGTAATGATCGAGTATAATCCCTAGAATCCGTAATTCTCGATTTACGCGCCCTCTCTCAACAGCATATCTGTACAACGACTCAGGACTTTACAAGAAAAGAAGGGGGCCCAGGCCAAGGCATCGCGTCGAGATATCGCCACTCTAATAGAGCGAGGAAGGATTGAGACCGCCAGGGTTAAAGTAGAATCCAGTATGTTCCGCATTTCAACCTCTCCTTGCTATTATTGAACCGGATACTTGTAGTAATCAATGAAGACATCCATATCGAGCTTCTAGAACTTCTTGAACTTTATTGCGAGCTCCTCATTGCTCGTTTTGGAATTCTAGACTTGAAGTAAGCGAGCGAAATCTGTGGCGCTCGCCTCGGTTGATTGACAGAACCCATTCAAGTTCCCGAGAACCCGATCCGGCAATCAGTGAAGGCGTTTGTTCGTAAGTAAGGGTCATATCTCACCACCCTTTCTCTTCTAATACAAGCCGCCGATCCAGGATAATATTTTCTGCTCCCCGAACAGAAGTCAAAGGCAAGTACCGAACCATCTTCACCATGCCAATTGTTTTCTCAAATATCATCTTCTAGAACTTCATGTACTCCGCGACATTCTCATGCATAAGTACGGTAGAGAGTTCTCTATCGCCGTCATGGAGAATCATGATGGACGTGTCAGTGAACGCGTAAGATTTCTTATTTACGTGCGAGTGTACCTACAAACATATTTGTGCGCAGGTCGTTCGAAAGTTGGACATTGCTATGCCTTCGCCAGAGCTCGTCAATGCATATTTGGCAGAGATAGCCAAGGCATACGGCGTCTCCTGGATGTCTCCGAATACCCCAAGCTCAGACGACAACATAGATGTCGGGTCTGACGGGGGTGTGAAGGTCGGTATTCTTTGCTAACGAAAGTCATGTGGAACTCCATTGCTTTATGTTATAGCAAACGGCCGCAAGAACAAATTCTCCACCTGCCTATAGACCAAATGCAGCGGCAGAGCCGGGCCCTACACTCCCTGCCATTCCGCCGAGCGAGATTGATGGTCCAGACAACAAGAAATCAAAGTCGGAAGATGCAGCAACATCTGTTTCAAAAACCCAACTCGGGACGCCAGAGGATGAGTTCGAGGCATTGAATAGACGGTTTGCGGCGCTGAAAAAGAAATAACGGTGGTAAGTATGTTGTGTTGTGAACATGTATGTGACACTCAAGTCAGGAATGCTGTATTTGAATACAATTTAGTGCCGCATGTTGCGAAGCTCGTGTAACAATCATTATCACTGGTTCTATTTTTTGTTTGAATCCCAAATAGCTTCACCGGATGCACATCCCTGACCTTCACGGACATAAGCATGACACCGACAACGGAATGTACGATTGTCCTCAGCATGTTCCAACCGTGCCTCGCCCTGTGTTCGAATAGCGTTAATATCGTAGGGGGTTACCAACCTTTCTCCGCCGTGATCATGCTTTGCTTCCATATTTCCGAGAATGGGGGATGCCCACACCTGCAACATCCAAGGTCCACCGACACAAATATTACCGGAAAGTCTACCCTTACCGCACCTACCCTGTCGTGATTTGCTTCCCTTTTGAGTATAGATAGTAACAAGAATAGACCCTCTCGGCTATTCAGATTTGCTTGCGGCGGTACTGGAGTGCTCTCCGACACTGTTTGGGGATGGACGAGACATGGTAATCGGGACTGGAATTTTGGCGTCCTGGTCTTAAATACTTCGCTCTATCCCTAGAGGCGGCATTTCATGCTGACTCCGAGGACATAACGCCCATCGTCGGGATTAACCTTTCTCACCTGATGAGCGTGCGTATCGCCAGTAATTCATAGATGGGAAAGGTCAGGGCAGCATACATACTTCAAGGAAATCTGTGATGTGGTGTGTCGGTCCCATGCTGGCTTTTTAGCATATGGAGACATGACGCTGTTAGGGTCTCAGCCCAACTGCATGCCTCTGTTACTTCCTATGTAGTATCATTATGCAGTCATCAGTGAGCTGTCATCGCGGCGTCTGAATAAGCACGCACTTCTTCGACGTCGAGCGGCTTTGTCCCCGTGCTATAGATTTTGAAAGGACTACGTGGAGCACTGAAGGCTGGAACGCTGATGAGATTATAAAGGCGACTTCGGCTGGCCTATCATGACACGTAAAGGTACAAATAAACCCGTACATACGTCAAGTTGGTAGCAGAAGGAGGTCAGAAGTGTCCGGATCGCTAGGTATAACGTAGTAGCAGTCGGCGGTCGTGGCATACCGAGGTAACGGGTCAGTAATAGGGTGTCGCTAAAGGAGCTTAAATTCTGGTAACCCAGCGAACGGGTCTCAGAAGTCAAAGGACCAGCAGACGTCGGATGACCCATGAGTGAACGACGCGTAGCACAGGGCGAGCGCGTTTTGGGAAATTGAAACAGTGTGTAAGTACTCCGAGTCGGAGATGATGGTATTGATTCCTTAGACCTTACTTAGTCTTGGCAACACACCAGATTTTTTTTCGAGAATTTCTGCAAAGAAGTCTGAGGTCGGTAACTAATTGTCTATGCATGATTGCCGCTCAACGGGTTTCTCCAATGTCGCCATCAGGGGAGGTTCACGGACGACGTGACGTTGTGAAAGTGAGAAAGAAAATGCATGCCGTTCAGGCGGAATTGGTCATGAGAAAGCTGAGTTGAATCTGCGGGCTAGATTTGGACATATAGGAATATCTGTCTCCGACAGGGCACACCTTGGGTAGCTTTGCCTTCCTTCTTAGCAACTTTTGAAATGCATAAACATCATTGCACATATCTCTCATATTTCCTGCTGTCTTTTCGAGTACACTGACTTTTTTTCCTGGTATTTCACTGTACAAAAAATAAATTGTCTATTTATTCATTCAAAACGGAAGGGGCTCGGAAGAAGTGTGCATGGCATCGGAATGGTTGGTTGATATCCGCCGTAAGCCTGAAAAGCTACGATCTCACGATCGCACCGGGTCTATCAGCCTGCGGGTTATAAAAGGTATTGCATTTAACTGATGTTATTTCACCGTAATTAGTTTTCTACTCTTTCCATTCCACCGACGACCGTCCATCCACAAATGGTCTCGCACACGTTCCCTAAGCCTCTGGACGGCGACAGCGACGATGACAGCGACGCCTGCTCGATTTCCTCAATATCGCCTTTCAGTCCCGCTCCGAGCGTAGGGGGGAGTTCGTATACTTCGTATGACGCCTCAATGCGTTCGCTGTCACCTACACCTTCGGTATGGTCCATGACGAGCTCCCTACGCGCCGAGGCGTACAAACAGGAATTCGGACGTGGCCTCAACAACTACTCGGAAATATACCGGTTGCCCGCCGATGCTGAAGAGTTGGATCGCCTCGGTGCGTCGCAACACTCTTGGTCTCGGATAATACTGACCAGCTCTTTAGACCTTCAGCACAACATGTTCATTGAAATCATGGGCAAATATATCCCACCACTTCCGGAGGTCATGGCGGATGATGTCCCTGGGGAACAGAAGGCGGTCCTGGATTTGGGCTGTGGCAGCGGGCGTTGGTGAGTCCCTGCCGCGTTATTGCTATCCGGTTCCCTGACGTATCACTTTAGGATAATGGAGGCAGCACTTGACTTTCCACATTGCAGCGCCGTTGCCGTTGATCTTGTTCCTATGCAGTCTCCGTAAGTGTTGCTCTATATTAAATCACACATCACATAACCCCGCCCATAGGTACATGCCGCCAAATTGCAGGTTTGTGTTCATATGGTGTTAATGACCCGCTCGCTGAAACTCTCGGCCAGGAGTGAAGTTGATGATATCAATCTTGGCTTGGAACATTTTTACGGTGACTTCAATGTTGTCCATTGTCGCCTTATCTCCTCCGGTGTAAGACAAAATTCATTGCCTAGAGTCCCGCCTCTCATGGCTACAACAGATTCGAGATTACGCCCACCTCATCGATCAAATAAGTCGCGTTCTACGACCCGGAGGTCTCATCGACCTCATGGAATTCGATTTCCACTGCTACGATGAGAATCATCATCGAGTAAACTTGGATACATCTACACTCGCCTCTCCCTGGTGGCCACGATGGCTAGCGTACCTGGAAATGGCCGCGCGAAACCGAGGCGGCGATGTCGATGCTGCAACACATCTTCATGATTGGGTTTCAAATCACCAATCCTTCGAAAACGTCGTTTATAATCAGTATTGGATTCCTGTGACACCATGGCGGACTGACAGCGCATTTGACATGCGAATAGGAACGGCGATGAGGGATGATATATTCGTGCGTAGCTTTGTTCTTTTAAAACCGCCTCATGCTCAATGCCACCTCGTTATAGTCATTCTTGAAATCAGGGCGGCCATTATTATTAGGAAGTGGAGTTCCCGAGCAGATCGTGAATGAACTTGAGACGAATGCCTACAAGGAGCTGATGGAAGGGAATACTCGTCACTATATTCGAGTGCAGTGCGTTTACGCCCACAAACGCCAACCTCGGAATCGCCAAAATGCAAACCGTTCGAACTGATCTGACTTTCATCTGGTACCGGACACGCTCTATCTCGTCGCATTGTTATTAGCATCATCATCCTTCTGCATCTAGTTTCTGTACTGATACCTAGCATCTACAATACTGACATATTGTCCTAATGGATTTAAGTACCCCACGAAGCCGCGGAGACTCGGAGTTTGAGAGTATTTTCAAGGCACATTTGAAATATAGGACCCTGTCTTAACCCTTTCTGCTGTTGTGGGTCCACCCGCCCCCAGCGACATCAGCTGAGAACAATGCTCAGGCTCCGAGAGACGAGGCTCGCAGGGGTTGGCAAATGTGAAGGCTTGGCACGAGAACTAAGAGCCTTGGGACCTCAGGCCTCCGCCCCGGTCCCGATTGCACACTAACTTCAAGGCACCTCTTTGAGGTATTTCTGGAAAGTCCGAGGTCGGACATACTCGAATCAGGGCTGTTGCGGCGTGTTTGCTTCTAAAGGCCTTCCCTGCCTGTTTGGTTTCGAACTCCATCGTCGTTCCATGGAACCAGATGCTTATGTCGACATTGTCGACCAGATCCTGCATCCACAACGCGAAAATGCTGCACGAATTCTGGAAGATCTTGGGCTCTCCCAACCACCCACGCGAGAACACGTCCATAAAGCCTTAGAAGCAAAAATCCTGACGCCAGAGGATCGACTACCATCGCATTGGCTTCCGACTTACCAAGTGTAATTGAATGACTCTGTACGGTCGACGTGGGTTTTTATGATTTACCAGGCATTGGAAAGATCCGCTTTCAATACCATCGCTACTCAAGGCCTCCCCTTCACCACCGCCGACGGGCCTGACGTTCGTGAGGACCGGGTTAGAAGGTCGCGTTACGGGATATATTGAAGTCAGTCAGGTCTGAGAAATTATTGGGGAAATAGTAGATGATCTTTTCTTAGACTCCAAACCCCCGAGTGACTACCGGAGTCACCTCCACATCGCTGGAACGTGCACCTGGCCCCAGCACGAGCTTTGTCCGAGGAAAATCAGGTCATGTTCCATTTTGGCCCGGAGGACTGGATGTTCTGCTTGACCCTGACGCGTCGCTTGATCTGAATCCAAGCAAGAAGGGTTTGCGGACTGTACCGCCTGGATTTAGCAGAGGTTTACGCCTTCCGGGTGAAGAAATAGACGACGATGCTCTCCTTTCCCTTGATGAATTGACACCGACCAAGCCATCGACAGATGAAGACTCTACGGTATTGTGCATCCCCATTCCCTTGACTTACTCACATCGAATGTATTTTAGCTCTCCAATGAAGACGACGAAGTTGGTCAAGATCCCGATCCATCATTATCTTCCAATAAAAACGCAGAAATTGACGAATTACTGCCCTCGACCGTGAGCTCGAGCATTCCAGACGTTTCTTGACCTTGACACATCTAAAGAGATCACATTTGCGACCAGCAAAGGCTGCTAAGCGCACTCGCGCACCACATTTGCAGAAACGCGACTGGGCTCATGTTATCGACGTCAATACGCCTCTCAGAAACTTCCACGAGCTGGTACCAGATATGGCTCATAAGGTTTGTCTTCTGATTCTCAGTCATAAGGTGCCCAGCTCTGAGAAGCACGCGCAGTATCCGTTCGAATTAGATACGTTCCAAAAACAAGCTGTTTACCATCTTGAAATGGGTGATTCGGTCTTTGTGGCTGCGCACACATCTGCTGGGAAAACCGTAGTTGCAGAGTATGCGATAGCTTTAGCGGAAAAACATATGACACGGTAAGCTAATTTTGATAGCACCGGCTATCGCTTATTCTTCCTGAAGGGCTATCTATACATCGCCTATTAAGGCGCTCTCTAATCAAAAGTTTCGCGACTTCAAGCAAACATTTGCGTCAAACTCTGTGGGGATCCTAACTGGCGATGTTCAGATCAACCCTGAAGCTAGCTGTCTCATCATGACAACGGAAATCCTTCGGAGTATGCTCTACAAAGGTGCTGATCTTATTCGAGATGTGGAATTTGTTATCTTTGATGAAGTTCACTATGTCAATGATGCGGAGGTACGTGTACTATTTTTTTCAGATCAAATGATCCATTAATTTTTTCAGAGAGGCGTTGTGTGGGAGGAAGTGATTATAATGCTTCCAGATCATGTTACCATAATCTTATTGTCAGCAACGGTTCCGAATACTAAAGAATTTGCGGACTGGGTTGGGTGACTGCACATTTACCTGGTGTCACAGGTCTTTACTCATGTAGCTATCTATAGGCGCACGAAGAAGAAGGATATCTATGTCATTTCCACAGCTCAGCGGCCCGTGCCTCTAGAGCATTATCTCTGGGCCGGGCGTGATATGTTCAAGATTGTGGATGCGCAAAGGAATTTCTTAAGCCAGGGGTTCGCATCCAATAGACTTCGTTGCTGCTTCCCACTGAGTCAGTTGCTACAGATACAAGGACGCTGGTGAGGCTGTAAGGCGGAAGCAAGATAAAGAACGAGAGGCGGCCGGTTTGCCACCCGTGCAACGTGTGGGTGCTCGTGGTGGAGCCGCGCAGAGAGGACAGCAGCGCGGTGGTCGTGGTGTAGCCGCACCACCGAGAGCTTCTCGGGGTGGAGGCGCCTCCCACAGGACTATACACACCGCGGACAAGAACCTCTACGTGCATCTACTAGGACATCTCCGCAAGAAGTCTTTGCTCCCTGTGGTCGTGTTTACTCTGTCGAAGAAACGCTGTGAAGAAAATGCTTCCACCCTCACCAATGCCGATCTATGTACCTCAGTGGAGAAGAGTGAGGTACATGTCGCAATCGAGAAGGCTTTGTCTCGGTTGAAAGGTGCGATTGAAAGGCTCAACCTGTCCCTGGAGCTTTCTCTCATGCTCATGTTAGGTTCTGATAAGAAACTTCCCCAAATCCGTCGCATGCGTGACCTTCTCAGCCGTGGGATCGGGATTCATCACGGCGGCCTTCTACCAATTGTCAAAGAGGTAAATTGACTATGTCATTGTGTCCAAATTTCTATCTGACGGTGCTAGCTTGTAGAAATATTGTTCGCAAGAGGATTGGTCAAGATATTGTTTGCAACTGAAACTTTCGCTATGGTACGCAGTCTTTTTTTTTTTTTTGCTACATGCGATTCCAACTCATCCATTAACAAAGGGTGTTAACATGCCCGCAAAGTGCGTTGTGTTCTCAAACATTCGCAAACATGATGGCCGGAGTTTCCGTGATATCCTGCCCGGAGAATATACGCAGATGGCCGGTCGCGCCGGCCGTCGTGGCCTCGATCCCACTGGAACAGTAATTATCGTAGCCGGTGATTCACTCCCTGAGGTGACTCCTTGAACGTGTTCCCGAATATGACAGACACTGACCTTTTTGCAGCAAGGGGCGCTACAAATCATGATGTTAGGGAAGCCTGGAAAACTTTCATCTCAATTCAGACTCACGTACAACATGATTCTGAACCTACTTCGAGTAGAAGCGTTGAAGGTGGAAGAAATGATCAAGAGGAGCTTCTCTGAAAATGCGTCCCAGAGACTGTTACCAGATCAACAGAGAAAAGTGACAGAGGTGTGGCGTTGTCAGCCGCTTATTTTTCAGGGTGGTATTGCTGATATTTTCTGTTCTAGAATGAAAAGATCCTCTCGACCATGGATAAACTCCAATGTGATATATGCAACGCAGACATCGAGTTATTCTATGACACATCACGATCTGTCGTGGAATTCAACCAAATCCTCTTGACTATGGCAACAAGTAGTCCGCATGGGCAAAAGGTAATATCGTCAGGGCGGGTAGTTATTCTCCGCGACCACGTAAGTACATGCGTACCCAAGAATCTCCTGGGATGACGCTGATTTATATGCTAGCATTTTAAAATGAACAACGCGGCCATTCTGCTTAAGCAAACACCGATACAAGCATCGGACCTCGGGAGTACGGATAAATCGAAGAAGTACTTCGTCCTTGCTCTAGTAGATGAAGCCACTAAAGATAAGAAAAATGGTATGGACCTTCAACTTCATGGTTCTCGTCCACTTTTACTGAACGTTTCCAAGACCTTTCTCTTCAAGGCGTCCCCCCTCTGTGGCCGCCAGTACCAGGCGCGTTAGCCCGGGACAACTGGACATATGAACTAACGTCCGTCCCGCTGACAAGTATCTGCTTGGTAACTGCTCGTACAGTCAAAGTAAGTCACAACATTATATCGTCCTCTGTGAAGCTCATCCCATTTTGGCAAGGTCGACGTAACCACCATTGTCGATCGGCACCTTATCTCCGCCATGCGTGAAGGAGTAGCAGCCCTGGCCTCCATCATCAGCGACTGGTCCAGTACCGGGAGTATTCCTGAAGTAGAATGGAGTAAAATGCGTTCCCTCAACTTTCAGGAAGTCCTGAGAAGTCGCAGTGCTTACGTACAAAGGACTCAGAATCGATCCTGTCTCCTTTGCGCAGAATTTGAGGAACATGTGGGTTTTTTTTTTCGCCCTCTGCATATCGGGAGCTGTCATTCTCACTGATTATAGTATTCTAAAATTCACGCAGAGAAAGTATTACGAGCAAACATCGAGGATCTCAAGCTTGCTATTTCGGACCAAAATTTAGAGCTTATTCCTGATTACGAACAGCGAATAGAAGTCCTCAAAGACCTCAAATTTATAGACGCCAATTCAACTGTGTTGCTCAAAGGCCGTGTAGCCTGTGAGGTACTTGATTCCCGCCGCCCATCATTGACACATTGAACAAATCTGGCGGTAGATCAACTCTGCCAACGAACTAGTGCTCACAGAGTTAATTCTCGAGAACACGTTGGCCGGCTACGAACCTGAGGAAGTTGTGGCGTTACTGTCATGTTTTGTTTTCCAGGAGAAGACAGACATCGAGCCTGTTATACCACCAAGGCTCGAGGAAGGCAAGGCCGCTATTTTGGCAATCAGTGAACGCATTGAACGGTTGCAAGATAAACATAAAGTCCCGATCGAAGACTTCCGTAAGCTCAAATTTGGGCTTGTGGAGGTGGTTTACGAGTGGGCCAAAGGGATGGTAAGCGTTGACTGACCTCTCATATCGCAAATCTCTCACACTATCGCAGCCATTTGAACAAATTACGGCCCTAACAGACGTTGCTGAGGGAAGCATTGTTCGGGTTATCACGCGTCTGGATGAAACATGCCGTGAAGTACGGGATGCAGCTAGAGTAATCGGAGATGCAGAATTGTTCAAGAAGATGGAGGAATCGCAGATAAAGATAAAAAGAGACAGTGCGTGTGCCTCGCCGTAATTTGTCCCAAACGCTCACCACCTTTCACAGTTGTATTCGCTGCAAGTTTGTATTTCTAGCCTTACTGTACTACCGGGTTTCCATTTCCATCTTAATGTGCATTCGGTGTCTATATCAATCAAGCAAACCTATTTCTTCTGTTCTTGACTTTGTCTCTGTCAACTCGCTGTCGGAGAGAAGGCGCTGAACCTGGTCAACTATCAGTGTTCCCTGATTCACTCCTACTCCAGAATCCGAATTCGGCAATTCTGCATTCACATGATCTTTGCGTTTTTACGCGACGCGTCTGTGACGTCATCTGTCCTCTTTTGATATTGGACCATGATGCAAGCGAAACCCGACGGCTCACGATCTACCTCACGAATCACCAACAACTCGTCCCAGATGGGCGAATTCTGCACTGTACAGCCCACAGCCAGCAAAAAACGAAAACGTGCATCAGGACAGAATGAATCTCCAGATACTGAAGCACTACTACCGGATGGTACAGATGACAATACGAAGCCAAGACGGGTCAATCCTCTCCGTATATGCACTCTTTCTTCAGTTTTATAGGTGTATACTAACATTATCATTGTATTATAGACCTGGCTGCTCGGCTTGGGCCTGATCTCGTTCGCGAAATGGAAGTACACATCAAACCGGGCGCATATATGCCGTCTTTTTCGATCAGAAAGGATCTTCAAGAACGCTACAACGTCGACCGTCGCCATTTGTATGATTACTTCCATTCAAGAGGTATGTTCTAGGTCTGTGATAGCTTACGGAGCATCAACTCATTTATCTTTAGGTCTTCGGGTCGCCAAAGAGGAGAGATTTAACAATCTCACTAGAAGCAGGATGCAGAAGGCTCAACTTGCTGCTTCCGGGGCAGAGGCAGAGGTTTGTGGCCTTGCTCTCATCATCGATTATTCGCTGATCATTTTGCAAGAATTCGGCTTCCACCCGACCTGCGAAGACAAACCGGAAGCGATCTTTCAAGGCGAAACGTACGGTCTTAGCTCCCCTGACTACGAATGCTCACGTCTCGGCTCCGAGCGCGACCGCACATACCGACCCTGCTAACCCGCAAAATTGCTCTGTTTCTCCAGGTCGTCCTTTGAAAAATTCTCGCCTTCCTAATTCACCCGTGCCGTCTCCTCGCATCAATGCATTTCCACCGCGTTTCCCTGATGTTACCGATGTTTACACGCCTCCGCCCAACACTTCCTATAATGAGACACCTGAACCTTCTTCCCTTCAATGCGAAAAATCTGCTTCTTCGGTACTGTCCTATCCTAGCGAAACACTTGATCCTTCCTTGCCTCGTCGCGAAAAAACTTTCCCATCTGCTGCATTGTCATACCCTAAATTATCGGAGCTAAACACTGTGGTAGCCTCCCTCGATTCTTCGCTTGAAACATCTGTATCTTGTGACACCCTAGACGATTCAGGCATGTTCGTTCCTCCGTCAGACGATTATTTCTCCCCTTTCGATCCTGTCATTGAGATGGATATGATAAACTACTTGGCACCATTTGATTACGAAACGTTCTCCCCCTGCGACGAGAACCACTATTTGATGCCGCCCGAAAGCCAGCTTCTGGAGCCAGAACAGCAAGCAAATATCTACGAACTGATTAACCAGGCTGCAAAGCTCTCTCTGAAGGCGCAGGAGTCACTTGGCACGTATAAAGCATACATGGAGCTACGGAGGCGTGTTTACTACGATGCTTTGGTTCCAGTAGGCGAACGACATTGTGAAGAGCAAAGCGAAGGCGTCGGAACTAGCGCTGACTTGTTCAATTTTACAGAAGTCGACCTCGGAAATTGGATCCATGCGGCATTCATTGACGACCCAGTTTGTGTAACTGCCACTCCCCATCATCCCTCGACTGCCTATGGTCGCACCACACCGGGCTTCGCTTCCCGTTTGTGCATTCCAGACACCATAGCCGCTTGCATCCCTTTTCACTCATTTACCAAGCAAGATTTACCTGGGTACATCTCCTCGTCAGACTCCATTGAGACCGAAAGACGGCATCAAACTGCACCTCACCGACGATTCGCATGGCCAGATGTTTTCTCCGTCGGCTCTGGCTATCGAAGCAGACCGATGAGAGCGAGATCTATGTCTACCGGCGGTGGTATTTGAAAGAAGAAGCAATGTTCTCCTTACTATACACATAACCTTTTCCGTCGACAAGCGCCGATATGGCTTCCTGGTATAACTCCGTTGCTCACGATATCCGCATGCAATCCCCGTTTTACCTCTATGTACACAATGTCTCTCGCTCGGAACTTGTCAAGGACACATGGTTCCGGAATATTATAGACACCTCGCTACGTTTACGACAGGTAGAACTATATTATTATACATACTATATCATCATTCATGTGACGGGAATCAATCAATACAGCAAAGGGTGATGATTATATGCTACATGACATGGTCCGAACTGAATCAGCCGCGTTCTTGAAAGATGCTATGCGAAAAGTTGATGGAAAGAAGAAAGACATGAGAATGCAAGACTAATAACGCCCCATGCCGTCACAGTCAACAGTTTGAGTCATGGACTGTGGATGTTGATGAGTCGATGAGCCCTGCCAAGGATCGAGATCACAATGGGGAGAAGAGCCGACAGCCGCCTCTAGCGACGCAGCGAACTCCATCATACGAAAATTAGGTTTACGGATAGGACGCGGTTGATGAATGGGAATGGATGACGGAACGGTGAAGGATAACGGTGGCGCTTGTGGTGCTTGCTGTTGTTGTGGGAATGGGGGTTGGTAGACAGACTGGCAGTGAGATAGATCCGGCAGATTATAATCCATCGATGTCAACGGTGAAGGAGTGACATCCGAAGGGGAGATCTCAGCGTGGTCATCACGCCCGAAAATGATGGGCGGTGCACACCGAGTATCGATGATGAGGTCCTGGTAAACGCCCTGCTCCTCGGAAAGCACCGAATGAATGCCGTGCTCGTAATCATGAACGTAGAGTGGCTCGAATGGAGCGAGCTTGTCTCTGAAAAAGGGTTCCTGGGTATCGTGACCGAAGGATTCGAACGAGGAGCATGGCGAGTCCGTCATTGGGGAGTAAGCCCATTCTGTCTGTCTATCGCATGTCTGGGAGCTGTTATGTGACGTCGATGCCATACAGATGTAGTCTTCCTCCATCTCCTCGTCCACACTGTCCAGCCCCAAGGGTCTGGACGCGAGTATGGTACTCGGCGTCATGCGCGAGCTAGACGAATAGAAATCTGTATGGTATGATGGTGGGTGGAGATTCATTGAAGACGAAGAACCCTGGTCCTGTGGCCGCGAGTTTATGTTTAGAGAGCCAGGAACCGCATAAACTGCACCGCTGCCGGGATAGTCTCCTGAGGAATAGACTAGGGGGTCGGTCTGGGGTTTCCAATGGTCTGACATCTGAGGCCCTGGGATGCAAGGTGAGGTCCGGGTCTGGAGGGACAAAGATGAAGACACACCTGCCAAGCGGGACGCGTGCCGTGACGATTCGGGAGGATAGGGATAATAGTGGAGCATTTGTTACAGCGGGTGCTGGGTTGGAAAGAAACAACCGTGAAACCTTGACGGAGGACTTTATAGTGACGCGGCGTTTCAACGCCTTAATTATTCATTCGAAAACCTTCCGCGTCTTCCTTGGGATACATATTGTGGCGCTGATCAGGGCTGAACATTGAACAATGGGGAATCAGGCAACCACGTTGTGTTCTGGGGGGAAGTTTAAATGCACGAGTCCGCTGATGAGGGCTTTCCGGGAGGTTACCGATTCTCAGAGCACCTGGGCAGGGCCCTGTCAAATTACCGGTAGCGACAGAGGGAGCCATATCGGGACAATCATTGCAGACCTTGATGATGGAGCGGGGTACTAGTACCGAAAGGTTATGAGTACCAGGGTCACACAGAAGGAACAAAGGCTCACGAAAGGTCGGATTCGCGGAAGAAACGATACCAACTGATTGACGTAATGCGTAATTATAGTTGAAGAACCATTCCACCAGAATCCGATGCCGTTCACAAGTCGCAGCTCTTGTTCTGTCGCACCTCAAAACATTTGATCACCCAGCTTCCCCTGTAGCAACCAGCATCACACAAAGGCCCTTGTCTTCAACAGGCCGCTGCGTACAAACGAATTCATCGACCTTGGGGGCTGATCCTGTCTCCTGTCGCTGTCATGCCCTGAGATAAGTCAGCACTGCGGAAAACGGTGTTAACCATCAATTACCTAGACTGCGAGCTGTGACAGAATATCGCACGTCGTGTCCCCGGTACGCCCGGGACCGTAGCTCCCCATATTGGCCCGAAAATCAGATTCCACGGTGCTATAGAAAAGAGAGATAGTGGAGGTGGAGATGCCACGATCTCGTCCGCTTATCTAACGACACGTGGAATTATTGCGATCCAAGAATGGAAATTCCAATCGACGACGCTCAAACACACTCTGAACATGCAACGGATTTATACATTAGGTAATTCGATAAAAAGCAATTATTTGAATGAGAAAAAGGAATGAGTGTTGCGAGTCAACATTATTATCGCTTGTCAGCACCATCAACTCCCAAATAATACCACCAGAACTCCACAAAAAGACAGCCCCACGCCATTTCCAGTTAAAATGGGAAACATTCGGAATAAAACCTCCGCAAACGACATCTTATCTTACAAAAAAAACAAATGCATGAAAGGAACTTGGGAGAAAAAGCGAATGTTGTGCGCTTGCTGCTCACTCAGCCACTACCAATCCTCCCATAGCCCTGTTGACATCGCGCATAACGTTGTCTACGCCGCCTTTCGCACCACCATTGGCAGCACTACCTCCGTTCACAACCCTCGGTCCCAAAGCTGGATGCCTCACGCCCAGCGCAGCACCCAGCATCCTCTTTCCCGGGTTACCAATCCTCGGACCACCCGCAAGAACATTCACATCCGGACTCAAGCTCGTCGCAAGAATAGCGGGATCCGACGGAGGGTTAACATTCTTCACAGCCTCACCCAAGGATGAGCTAATGAGGGAGTTGAGAGTTGGATGGCTGGGAAGACTGGGCAAGGTAGGTGACGGCTGATCGCGCCCATTCTGTGTCTGAAACTCGGGAATCGTGACGTTCTGCACGTTGCCGGGGCGATAACCGGTATTGGCGGAGATGGAGGCTCGGTTTGGGAAGACGGAGATGGAGGCTGAACGATTATTGTGACGAGACGGGTTGTTGGGATTGTGCTGGCCGCGCGAGTTGACGTTTTGGATGACGGTCTGGGCGTCGGCGCCGTCGTATGGCCTTACGCTGGCGCTGACTCCGTTCGGTGCAGTGAGAATGCGAGGTGGGAATGCAAGGGTCTGGAGATATGCTCGTTTGGCTGAGGAAAGAAAAGATCAGCGTACAGCGAAAGAAAAGGATCCGTGGACCGGTGACTCACCAGTGGGTGCATCCTGGAAGACAATCAACAGACTGGTATCGTCAAGCCACTTGATCTTGAAGCCGCCACTGACGCCCTCCCAATCCGAGAAGGCGCTCTGGATGTCCTTCGTCTTCAGCTCTTTGGGGAAGCCACTGAGATACAGAATACGCGTGACTGAGGCGGAGAGTCCTGCTAGTGCGGCAGCCATGGGGAAGGATAAGACTTGATAACTATAAAAAGCGTCGAAAGCGAAGGGGCAAGATGCGAGGAATAATGGGACCCCGACAACGGCTGGTTCTAGTGAGAGCTTTCAAGTGAATAAGCGGTTCAATGAAGCGCTGGACAATATGTAGGATCCGATGAAGCTTGCGCACAAGCGCGAGGCCGAAATAAAAGGGCAGATAAGGGTAAGCTGGTAGAAAAATGACCTGGCGAAAGCGAGTGGGAGGTTTTGAAAGTTGCGAATGTTTTACAAGGAGGCGACTTGTCTCAAGCCCTTCCGCATCAAACGTATGTAATACAAACTTTCCCACGAGCCTATTCCAGGGGTGGCATTTTCCTCACACAAGGAATACGTGTAAATTATTCGTGCACGACGGAGGGATATAGAAAGGCTACGCAAATGATAATCAGCAAAGCTATCTCTATGCAAGTACACGTGTCCCTGTCTACATAAATTAAACTGCATTATAATGATCCCAACTAAAATGAAACATGAAATATAACCATAATGCGAGCAACTTTCATCTGCTCAGGTCAAGTGTCGAGCCACCTTGTGATGGCCAAATGCGATCAGACATAACCGGTGGTGCAGGCGATGGTGGTTGATTGGACCATAGGCTTTGAGGCGGGGGCGGCGGTCCAGCGCCTGCACCACCTATAGCACCTCGACCCAATCCCCCTCGCTGTCCAGTAGTACCGAACATTCCTGGACGTCTGCCTTGAGTACCAGTTCGCATGGGTGGGAAATCCAAGGCTCCCCGGAGCCTTGTACCCACATCATTTGTCTGTCCCGGTTGTGGTGTGGTAGAGGTTTGGTACGGCTGCGGCTGCTGCTGTTGCTGGCTGGGGCCATTAGTAGGCCACCAGACATCACCGCTATCCTCTCTACCATGCCCACCATTCCTCATACGCTGCGAAAGCTCCGGATGCCTCCTCCGTTCCATTCTCTCAACCTCCGCGTCCATATCGATGCCGGTCTCTGCGATACTCGAGGGGTCGATACCCAGCATTCTCCTCAGTTCAGCGTTCTCCCGCTCCAACCGTGCAATCTCGCTTTCGCGTTCTATGGCCCAGTCTTCCCGCCCAGGCGCATTCGTATAATTTGCGTGATCGTCTAACGCGTCAAGAAGCGACTGCAGTTCGACGGGGTCGATGAGCTGGTCCGAGGAGCCACCTTCGTATTCAGCCTCGGACTGCGACCGCAAATGATGGGGTTCCGCATCAGGGTTTTCGCCGGCCATGGAACGAAGCAGATTCCGGAGGTTGTATGACAGGCGTTGAAGTGATCGCGACATGTTCGTCGATGATGACAAGTCTGCAGATAGTGTTTGGTTTTCGCGAGCCATGAGCAAGCCTTCATAGTGTCTTGTAAGGGTTAGCTCATGCTGCTGAGCTGCTAACTGTAAGACAGCGGTTAAACGACTAAGTATGAAGAGACACGGAGCTGGACTTGCGGCATGGTTCCTAAACTTGGTCATGACTGTATCCATTGTTCCCTCGTATTCCTTGAGTAGCATGCTCAATTGCTTGTTCTCGTGTAAGAGCGTCTGGTTTTCAATTATGATTTGCGCGTTCATCCTCTCCAACTCAGACTCGAATGCCTCTGCAAGGTCATCTGAACGCGACGTCCGCATAATCAAGAATTTTTGACGCACCTTTTGTGATATCTGTATTAAAGCGTCTTAAAACGAAACCAGTACTATTGTGAGTAGCTTGGGTCTAGAAAAAAGCGTTACGGACATGGCGACGAAACATCTAGAGGCCAACGCACCTGAAGAGCTCTAGCCTGGGATTGGAGAGTCGCAGTAAGCTTCTGGTTGTGCGCGAGCTGCTCGCTGAGTTCGTGAACGAGCTGCCATACGCGCATAAGCTCGCCATCCATCCTGTCGTCGCGGAGTGTGCGAAAGCTGGTACAGCTGACCAAAGAGGAAGGCAAGACCCCCGGTCTCAAACTTGAGACAACATCACGAACTGGTGGCATCTGCTACTACTCAGGCTGTCTTTTCGAGCTTTGGTACAAGTCGTCCGTGTAAATGTTCTCAGCGCTTCTTCTGCGATACCCGGAACTATTTATCGAATTAGACAGCTTGCACGGCTAATCTGGAACGCTGAGGGAACCAGGTAAGCAAATTTTCAAGGGATGCTGGTACCCTTCCTTTCTATTTGCTTGCTCTAGATCCTTACTACACATGTCTCTTTTCACCACCCTCCCCACTGAACTCTATTCGGATATTCTCTCCCACATTCCGGAGCCGTCCCTCCAGAAGACTACCTTGTCACTTTCTCGCGCGATCCCTTATTCGCCCGTACCTCTTCAAGGTCTCTTCAACCACATCAAGCTCTCTCACCCTGATCAAGTCTTCCAACTATACCGCCGTTTACGCACAACCACTACCAACGATGATAACTCTACGAGTATACATATTGATCCTGCCGCGTCCACCGTCCGTAGTTTCTCGCTAGAATCCTGGGTTGCTGATGCGAATGTTACCATAAACCTCGTTGGTCTACTGACGGAGATCACCAAACTGACCCTGTGGATCGGCCCCATGAATTTTGCCCCAGAGAACTTGGAAGAGCTGATTACCAAACTGAGAAGGGATATGAAGCAGCTCAGGGTACTCGAGCTCCGATTCAGACCCTAGTAAGTCGCTAACCAGAAGATGTCCTCAGATCTCCGAATCTCCTTACTAGCGTTGAAAAGGCTACATACCTCTCGTTTTTGAAGGTGGGCCAGACACCGTTATCTGGGCTCAGCGTTTCAATATTAGTTTCATTAAGGGTTCATATTTCGACAGCACACTCTTGGCTCTTGCTCAGTGGCCTCACGAAACTCTCCGAACCCTTTCCATCGTCCAAGATCCTCTGGGTCTGACTCAAATACAACTTACCCCACGACCGTCATTTGCTCAGCCGATCGTCTTCTTCCGCCTCGACCATACTTTCTCTTCGCTTCTACTTTGTCCTTACATCAACGCCTTACGTTTTCGTCTTCCTTCACGTACGTTGATGCGCGCGGTCACTAACGCCTCGCCACGCACTTATTCTCATATTCGTATTCTTGACTTGTCTACGACCAGCACCTATGATACAGACATCGATACCATAGTTACGAGATTCTCCAAGCTAGAACATCTTGTATTGGATGGATGCTCTACACTTCATAATTCTCTAGGTGGTGCGACCTTGGAAGGTCCCGGCACGCGTGAGGAATGGTATAGCCTTGGTCAGCGATGCGCTCTTGGGGGTGCACGACGCACCAGAGAACGGGAAAAGTTGATTAAGCAGTGGCTGGAAGCCAATCGGGAGCATGAACAGATAGCAGCAACCGAGTCAACCGCTAAGAAACCAAGAAAGGGAAGAAAAGGGTTGGCCACGGCTACCATATCTCTCCGGTCCGCCTCGCCATCCTCGTCCCAAGTCCCAGGACCTTCGAAATTATCACCGCCAGTTGGTCTTCCTCAGAAAGTCCGCATAATTCCGTCTGCGCCGACACTCAAATCGCTCTCAATTGCCCTCCCCAATACACCGGTAAACCTTCATGGTGATATTATCGCTGCGTTTGAGCGTGGCTGGAAAGACGGACTTGCTCAGCTTGCAACTAGAAGACGGACAATTCTACGTGCATGGGTTCTGAATCAGAGGAAAACAGGCACCAAAGGTGATAAGATCGATACGAAGGTAGCCAAGTTCGATGACGACGAGGATGAATGGGACGGACTAAATGGGCTAGAAGATGTGGAGGTGGATGATTTAGAGGACGAGGATCGATTTGTGGAGGAATGCGGGGTTCCGGTGCTGTGCTTGCTTGGCCCGGACTCGGAGGAGAGTCATCAGACGGGATGCGGACATCAAATGTCGACTTTCGCAGAACTTGCTCGTATGTCTCACTAGGCTCACTCCTTACATATATAGGTTCGCTATAAATGCCTTGTCCTGGCGCCCACGGACTAGGAATAGCTGTGATTCACGGATACTGTTGACCTTTCCGGCCCAAGCTAAGTGCTTCATCTTACCCGGGCTCTCGAAACGGGGCTCTCAGCGTCCCGTCCTTTACCATTTGACATTACTATTACCGAGCCGTCATGATTGAAGCCTGACGCGGACATTTACAGCCGCCCTCCGCTAGAAGTTTCCAGCAGTGTTCTCGAGCCGCCAAGAATGGGTAATATTTCACCAATAGACATTTCAGACGCGCAAACTTCCAAACATTCGGAACTTCGGACCCCATTTTATGCGCTAAGCCATTATCGTAACTTCGTTGTTCCGGCTACGCGCAACCGAGCGGTGCGGCTCCTTCCGTCGCGGCGACTATGAGCGGAACAAAATGATGCGGCGTACAACAAAAATGCCGAACATTCAAATCCTCTGCTTCTCGGACCGACAGCCTGGAACTTCATTTTCGAAAATGTGCTTCCTTCAAAATTTCCCAGAGGGACAATTCAAGGCAAGTGAGTTTTAGATGATCATCATTTGATTCGTCCTCGCACTCGCGAGGGAACGGTGGGTATTGTGATTTTCCGAGGTGGGAGCGACGGGCCGGCCGGCTCGGGGCAGAGTTGGAAGTTTTACGTTCTTGCGACATTGTGATTGTGCAGCATTGTTTCCTGGTTCATGGCGACAATCAGGAACTGTCTGTATGGTCTAGGTTGCACTATAGATCACTACTTTCTCTGCATGTGGCGTCTGTCGACGTGCGCTGGCCAACAATATTCTTGGATGCCATCAGCATTCTCAAATATGGAGCTGTGTTGATACGAAAGGCGGTAGGCGCTGTCTTGGCCTTGCCGAGGCGAAATTATGTACGTGAGCTTCACGGTCCAAAGCCACTCGAAGCCGCAATCTGCTTCATCAGTTCTCAGTTCTCAGCTCGAGGATGCAGCAGTTACGTTGGCAGATTGATATCTAGGGAGTACGCTTATGGTTAGCGCGATTCTCAGCGCTCACTCCTTACTCAATGTGCGAGCTTAAATGCTCTTCCACGCTTATAATCACTGCATGTACTTCGCACAGGCGCTAAAAACCCGTCAAGGCCCAAATATCCTACTTCTAGTCCTTACCGGCTTTGGTTGCCCATCTCATCCTGCCTTTGATGCTATTGTTATACTATCAGATTCCTGGCTTCACGGACCATGAGCCACATAACCATCTAGTGAAACGTTCCCACCACAAACCGTTCTTCCGGGTGGATATGCCTAGTCTCAGAATCGGATTTAATATCACTAAGCCAATAACCGCATTGTCGTCGCATCTTGGGAAATTTCTGTCGTTTTCTATCTTTCATATGGGATTCACATGTCGTGAGGGATTGTATATTGGGCTATCTTTAGGTGCACATCTTTGTTGTGATAATGACGTCGATGATATAGGTCTTTCACAGTATGGTGTTGTAAATATGGTTATCAAGGTACCCCAGTTCTTTGTGCATGAGGGAACGCCAACGGCTTCAGGCCTCATCTCCGAACATGTCTGTGATACCAAGTTCCATCCGTTGACAGAGACGGGACATGGTGATTATAGTAAGTATTTTGTTGCGACCCGGACACTCGTACCAAGGTTTCTCTCGTTGGCAAGGCAGTGAACGTGGTGATAATGAGGAAGCCGCAAGGCACTGGCAGTCAAGCAGAGGTTGCCTTTCTCCTTCGCGTCGTGTTTGAGAATGATTCGTCAGATATTGCAACATGTTCTGCCTCGAGGCTTGCTAGTTTACCTGAAGACACCTCTTTTTGGACGTGGGTTTCGCTTAGGATTGAATGTCCAGGGTGACTCGACAAACAAAAAGCGCGCCGGGGCGATGATCATTATCGATTTTTTTCGACGTCAGAATGGATGTTGCCTGAGGTTGAGGACGCACACGGATCGAATGTTCATCTTTTGAGTGACGAGAAAATGACGATCCGGAAATACATCTATTACCTGAGGTGAACTCGGAGATCAGCGAGAGAGACCATAAGTATAGATAGTGAGATAGGTGGCGTTGCACGGTCGCTCCGCGTAAGAGATTTCGGAGATTTGTACGCCGTACCATGCCGTGAAAGTACGCAGTGTATCATGATGCTGTCCCGTCACTGACTAACAATTGACTTGGATGAGGAGGGCTGTAAGAGATGAACAGCCAGGGCTGTTTACTATGTGCCATCAAGAAGAGGTTCCAGATGTAGGCGCCGTGTAACACGAGAAGGAGTAGTGGGAGTAGGGTGGTGAGAATGAACGACAGTTTCTAACTCGACGTAACAGCAGTATCAATTTAAGCTCTGGTGCTGGGAAAGTGCATTCTATTTCGAAGTACGGACTCGGCTAGCCTTCAAGGTTGGTCGAACGAGATGATAACAGCCAATATAATATCCCTGATGTGGCGGGCCTCGAGTGCTGATAGCACTGATGCGGCCTGTAAGGGAAGCATACGGCGTTCAGAGATAAGGTGGTGGATACAAGCCGTCCGTCGGATACGAAAGTGGGATTCATTAGGGAATGACCGACCGTAAGGAACACTGACGGGTACGTGTGAAAGGTCCAGAAGCAATTGTAGGCGCATCTTGGGACTCGGAAGCTCTATCAGACAAAGTCACAATGATAGCATCAGAACCGAAAGCTTACTCAAAGAGAACAGAGCAGAGCAGACACCAATGGAAAACCTGGGAGGGACCACGGTACAGATAGCAGCACAGGGACATTTTTAAGACACAATGATAGATTTGTATAGCCCTGAACCCATATCAACAGGACCCCATATCCGTGGCGCTTGAGGAATAAGGAGACTGAGACAAAACTAGTCCCCGTATGGAGCGAAACAGTCGGTAAACAATGTCACATTAATATAGACCGAACAGAAACAAGAGAGAAAAAGGAAGTAGACAGAAGCCTGCTGTGGGTCCATGTATTCTGAGCGGCCGCGGTTTGATTGGCAGATAAGCAGACTTCCATTTGTATCAGTAGACAAAGGTAACCCTGGCCAGTTGCACAGGAAATTGGTCGTTGCTGGAGACAACCAGAGGAATGACCGACTCGGGTCTGGCCAAGAACGCCGGCAAGGGGGCGGACCTGCCAGCGGTCGATAGATATGGACGTAAAGAAGAGATAAAGTCGAATAAAGTTTGCTTCCGAGTAATAGGGCACAAGATAGTGGACACTGATTCCGGTGTAAAAATACAAATTAAAATACCTAAATAACCGAGTTTTCATGAGCCGCCGTGTTGTCGGCCTCGAGGCTGATAATCAAAGTGATTGAACGTGACTTCCCTGTTGGTTCCCTGAATTTCCTGCTGGGTTCCCAAGGCTATATCTGTGCCTTTGTATCTTTCGTCATCTTTTTCCACCCATTCCCATCCCGCCGTCACTTTCGTGTCCCTCTTCCCATGAAAGCGCGCGGTCGTTCTCGCGAAGTTTCGCGTGCAGCGCTGGCCAGGAAGTCCTCTGAAGAGAGGCTTTCTCGTGCCCATGAGGTAAACACCCGGCGCCAGCATTCCGGGGGGATCACGGTAGGACATGCGACCTCAAGAAAGTCACCACCCAAGTTGGACATACCACATCAACCTTTCGCTACATCAGCGGCACTCGCACCGCAACCTTTGGAGGAGGTAATAATCCGAAATTCCGAGGTAAAGCAGCCTCTCGCCCCGGCCGAGGTCGCTCCGACATTCACTGGTGAGCACAGCCACATGTTATGCAAGCATATGCTCAATATCATAAGTGGCAGAACCTATGCCCGTTGCAACGTTTCCACCGTCTCGTGTACCGTCACCGTCCACGTCAGCGTCGCAGCCGATGTCTCCCCAGCCGTTGTCCAACGACCACGACTATTACGACTATTTCTACTGCGACTCGCCCCCTTCACCTCCTCACACGATCGAGGACCAGCTACACGTTGCCTACGCACACGACGACATTCATCTTGCCAAGATTCTGCTTCTGAAATTAAGAGGCATCGAAGTCACGTCCAACGATGACCCTCGCATAGCTGCGGTACAAGACGAAGATTTCGACGAGTGCTTTCTTCCGAATGGTATGTTGCTACTGACGGAAGAGGAGGAACAGAGAGTAAAGGAGGCGCAGCGGTTGGAAGCTGAGAGAATACAGACTGAGTTGGAGCGGAGAGCGCTTAGGGAAAGAGAGCGCAAACGCGAGCTCTGGGAGAAGCGGTGCGAGAAGATTTGGGAGAACGAGAAGCTACGGCTACAGGAGGAGAAAGCACGGATGAAGCTGGCTAGGCTGAAGCAGGAGCAACAGCACAGAGCTCAGCAGCAGGAACTCGAGGCGCGTCGACCAGTCACGCTCAGCAGATCGCGAAAGCCAAAGCTGTCCTACAATTCCTTGTCGCAAACTCGCGCATCGTCGGCCTCGTCGACGTCGGAACCATCCCCCTCTGGCTATACGTATAGCTTTGTGGTTACTCCCGCCATGCAGGTACCTCCGTCACGACATACGAAGATGAAGGCCGGTTCATCTCGCGCAAAGGCTCGCCGAGAATACCCCCCTTCTACCTCAGACTACAGTACTGATACTACAAGTGACGGTACTGGATTCGACGCGACAGGGCCTTCAGTGTCATTCAAAGAGGTGATCACGTCCATGAACGGTTCCCTCTTTCCTCTTACCGCGTCTGAGCGCACGCATTCACTGTCGCGGTCATCCAAGTCTGTCTCCACTTTGAAACATCATAAATTAGACCCACTGGACGTGCTTCTGGATTCCGAAGCAACTAGCTGGGCGCCTGAGGAGAGGCTACGGAGAAGGCTCGATAAAGCGCCCCAGAGAGATGATAATCAGCCTTCCGGGTGGAGCAGAGAAGGTCCATGTACCATGTGCCGGACGAATTCGTTGTCGAGCTCAATATCTTCTCCGACATCAGCTACTTCCGATAATAGCGATCTATCAAGTTTCTCATCGTTAGCTTCGTCGATGACTGGTATCACGACTCCACCGGCATCACCGCCTTCTTCTTATATTCCTCTGGTACAGTCACTTGCTGAGGCCATGCACCCGTTCACTTCCCAGATACCAGAGCCTGGCTCCTCGTCATGCCGATGTATTCGACCCGTGTCACGTCTAATCACGATACATCCATCCCAGGGTCCGCTCTTCATACCACCACTCCCTGCCAAGTCTGAGGTCTTATCATCTCCCTTCCCATCTCCGAAGTCTTTATCTTCCCAACTTCCGAAGGCTCGCAAAGCATCGATTTCATCTATCTCATCCATCATCTCCACACGATCCAATTTGAAGTTGGGACAACACGTGAGCAGGTTTATTCAGCTTGCGAAAGGGTTTCAGAACGCGTATATGCACGCGATGGTATACTCGGTTGTTCCTAATTGCGATGATTCCTACCGTGATGACCCGATACAGAAAACCGCGACGATAAGGAAGATGCGGTTAATGCCGGATGGATATCGCGCCAGCAAAGAGCAGGTTACGACGTTTATAAGCAACGTTAACGTTGACTCTTTAGAATCTTCTTCGACACCTCCGACGTATATCGCACTCGGAAACGGAGTAGATGCGTCACAGCACACTGTTCTCAAGCATCCGCTCCCCTATAGGACCCTGCTGAAGCGCGACCTGGAGCCTTTGATATCACCTTTCCTGCGAGCACATCAGCAGGAGCATGCGGCCAAATCCCGGATCCGGAGAAGTGAACCATTACTAGACCCGGGGGACGACAGCGAGTTTCGACGAGTGATATCACGGAGTAGATCCATGTCTCCAGATTTAGAACCGAGGAAACGATTCATCAGGAATCCGGTGTATATGAGGGTGAAAGCGATACAAGGTGCTGTATGGGAGCGGGGTGGGGTGTGGGATGCTCCGAGGGTGAGAGCTGGCAGGTTGAGTTGTGCGAAGGAGAAGATCCTTGTTTTTACGACGGCTTTCGTAGGTGATAGTCCGTTAGGCATTCATCATCGACGCCTGCAAGATTTTATGGACAGGACTAAGGGTTGAATTCGGCATGTTGTTATTTTTTGTACATTTATTGCTGTCGCGTTATCATTTTTTGCTATTTTGTTATCTACGTTCGTATAAATACTTCTAGTGCTACAAAGTAATCAGCCTTACCTCCGGGAAAGTTGGAGCTGTCTTATTGTTTGAGTATCAAGTAACAGTACAGGTCATAGACCGTTTATCACCTTAATGGAAGTCCAAGTAGTCAAACTGATCTATATACAGGATAGCAAAAGACATATTATAGTAGTGCTGTGAAAGAAATAATGGTGGAAGCAGGCAATATTACACGTCATGTATATTGTGGAGGAGGCTCATAGAGACCCCTCGCCCGCATCTCGTCCATCTCTCTCCTTAGGTTCTCCACCTCGCTCCGAAGCTGAAGCGCAGTAGTATTATCCGAGTCGGATCCCCCGCTCCGACTCGCACTTGATGATCCATGCGCTGACGCAGATGCAATAGCTGTTGGTCCAGTAGTTGTACTTGACACAATGATCGGTTGCCCTCCCTTACGCTGAGGATAAGGTTCCACGGAAGCATACTGCTGTCCTGAACGCAAAGGCTGTAGAGGGTGCTGAGACCCATATGAATTGTATGGGTCGAATGGCTGAAGAGCAACTGGCTCTGATAGCACGGGATCGGAGCTGTCATTCTCGTGCTTTGGAGACTTTCGTCTGCCAAAAAGGCCCATAAGAAAGGGAGTATCACTGGTAGAAGAAGACCAGCCAGATGGTGCGTGATACATGCCGCGCTTTCGTCGTTGTCGTCTTCGAATCCTGAAGAAGCCGAAAACGATGAAGGCGAGCACAGCAAGTCCGCCGACTACGCCACCCGCAATGGCACCAGCATTGGACGGGCTTGAGGAGGAGGATTTATCGGTAGAAGTACCAGATGAGGGTACGACGCTCGTAGAGAGATTAGGTGGAAGACTGTTGACGAGGATGCATAAGTGACGAATTAGGAAGATACGACAACCGAACACACCGTAGAGCCATTAATGAAAACATGGCTCCTTGGCCAGGGCTGACCAATACTCCGTTAGTACCTGTACTTTACAAAGATCGATATGGTGTACCTAGCTTGACCACTTATTGAAGTCCCATTATTAAGATTGTACGTCAAAGGGAAGACGCCAGCAGAAACATTCGAGCCTGCCTTCGTGTGAACAAGGGAAATTAGGGTATCGCGTACCGTGGGGGTATCATTCGAAGCTCCAGCAGTAAACATTGTCCAGTCTACCGAGTGGCTATTTTGAGGCCCCAAAGGAGAAGAAATAAGTTAGAACATACGAGATTTGGCTGAGTTGATGTCACTGCTGTCATACTGTATCCCATATACATCGGCTTAACCCAATTGAGATGCGAAAAAACGGGTTAGAAACACTAAACTTACAGTTACCGGCCTCACGGGAGTACCATGTATCTTGGTTACTGTAGATCTGCAAAGGAGATCAGCGATACAGACACGGTAGCATTCGAGCGGGTACCAACGCTGGAGTCGACAAGTTCTGTTCCTAACAGTTTGTCCGCAAACAGATTGTATACAAGAGACCAGGATGATGCTTCCGATCCATAAGTAGAAAGGAGGTGCCCTGTTGAGCCAGCCGCAATCTGCCATTGTTCGACGTACGATGTGGCTGTGGACTACTATGAATCAGCACAGGAATAATGAAGTTATGGCCTGCAAAGTGGCGCACCGAATATGTTTCAGCATCTTGACTCCTTCCTAACGCTTGACTGATCTCTGACATAGCCTTGATGCCAATGATGCCCTTAATCGCTAAGTTGGTCAAGTTGGTGTTCGCCAATCCGTCTGCATCCGTGCTAGAAGAACGATGCCGATAAGAGTGGGGAGCGGTTGGAGTAGCTAAGACGCACTAGCCATTCGGGCTCAATGTGACAGAAACTAGGTAGTCAGCCCATTTCTTATACAGATCATACTTCGCACCACGTTAGTCTTGGTAATCAGACGAAGGTGAATTGCGACGCACGTATCGTGATATCATTGAGCGATCGCCGGAAAACCTTGCATAAGCCCAGCCCATGATGAGCATGTTTCCCGAATCTGTGCGGTCCATCAGGTGAATTCAGTAATCGACAGACGTGGTGTGGCTCACCCTCTATGGCTCCAGATAGGGATGGACTATCATTTCCCGCCGCACTTGGATACGACGAGCCTTGAGACGGAGATCAGAACACATCTTATGGCTCTATAGGAAGTAACATACCGAGATCTGGGGCCGCATAGTTTTTAGTATACTGCGAGGACTGCTGATATCGAAGTAGTGGCTCGAGGAGATATCCGGCCCATGTTGTATTAAAATAAAGATAGGCGGGGAAGGATGCATATAGTATTTCGACGGGATTGACACGACTAAAAAGTATAAGTGAACACGTTCACAAGATACGAGGGAATCCACACTACACACCGGGAATTACCCACATCCCTCATGAACGTCATGATATCCGATGTATTCCATTGTCCTGTGCTATCTTTAGACACCGTAATATCCACGGCTAAGGCTTGACGAGCAGCGAGTGTAACAAGATCTGCATAATTATCAGAGATCTGGCGGGCGTCGGACATGGTCTTATTATCGAGAGCAATAGCTCTTTGTTTAGCGTTGGGAAAATCATCAAGAAAGGAATCGATCTAGTGATACGTGAGTCTACAAATTTTATCTCAGTAGAAAGCACATACCGCGTCGCTGACCGTGTTATATGCAGTCCAAAAGTATGAACTGCGGCTGTTATTCGCACTCGTCGAGGAAAAACTAATCACTGGGTCACGGACAAGTCCTATTGCCCAGACAACTGACGAAGTTGTGCTAGTAATGTTGTTAAGATTGACGGCATGACCAAGCACGACGAAGTTGCTAACCAAAGATATCAGTGAATGTATACGTGTGAAAAACCCAGCAGCTTACTCATTAATTGCACGGAATCTTACATCTTTGGTGTTGAACAAAGCACCGTTTGTCGTAAAATCACCCCGAACAACAGAGTCGTTATTGGTCTCATACGTTGCATCGTTGCTCTAAAAACATCTCTGTCAAAGACTTTACCTATGAGGATACACAAACAGGCATACTATAGGAAATGCGTAGTAAACTGTCGCGTCTTCGGATAAATTGTTGGTCTCTAGCATCGGTTGCGGCGATTGTCGAGCAGCTTGGTGGATTGTCGAAGAACCTGTTTGCGTGGTGTTCCATTCAGCTAGAGATGCAACATTTCCAGATATCCATTCTAGATAGTTCAGGATAAGTGACAGGCATCAGTCGTAGATGCAGTAAATACACACCGGCGCTGATATCTGAATAGAGTTGTATCGAATGTTCTTGTCCATCGTTCGACTCTACATCAATATAAACGTAGGAAAATGGAAGTGACTGAAGAACCAAATCCGATGGCTTGTGATATGAATCAGTCGAAAGAAACACTGGATAGGCTGGAAGGAACTCACCTCTATTGGACTCAAAAATGTCACATTCACATTCGTTGTGTTGGCATGTATAGAAAAAATGGTGCGAGTGGGAGTGACCTCAAAACTAGTCAAGTTCGTATGAGTTCCACTTGGAAAGCTTCCCCACAGTTGGAAGGTCGAGCCGTCGATGCGAATCCATCCACTCCAGCCCAAAATCTAGAAGCTATCAGACAATACGGAAGGAAATTGCAGATGAGAACGAACCCTGTCCTCAGTCCAATACTGAAACCACTGGTTATTAGGATTGTGACCGGATCGGGTGTCGGCGTAACACTGGAAGTACGGGGAGCGAACGGCCAAAGGAAGGGCAGCAGGGAAAAAGGCAGAGCAAACAAGCGAAGGACAGGTGAAGCAAATAACCAGGAAAAGGGCGGATAGCAGCATAACCAGCGGGTTTTGAAAGAATAAACAATGTTGAGCGTTGGTCCCGACGTGAGCGGTCCCTTCACCGCGAAAAGGAAGTTACGGGCGTCTAAGTGTGGGCATAGGCGACAGTACCTGGATTTTCTTGGCATCAACTCGCATCAGTATTATTCGAAATGAAACTGATGTGGGTGGCTGTGGCGCTAACTATTCTAAGTACTATACTGACATGCGCTCTTAACTTGGAGAGATGGTGAAACAAGACGAGAACACCGCCGTGATGAGTGCACTGTACAGGTGGATAACAAGTTAGCGCGAATTGTACGCTAATCACTTAGTGAACCTCAGCTGCGTAGAGGCCGGATAGTAGCCCGTCAGGTTACCCGTCAAAACAGATGATCACTGATCACTGTCAGTGACAGAGTAGCTCAGAGCCTGGGAACGGCTAAGTATCCGTGATGTTCGAGCGGGCCGCTGTCAAGGTGTTCCGGCACAACGAGGAAGCTGGGTCCACAGCTTTAGCATGGTGTACCATGTACCATAGCCCCGAGGGATTGTTTGTGATCATCCTTCTTGAGTACGTCGCGCAGAGTAGATAATCCTCGCAGGGTAGTCCAAAAATTGTAATATCACAGGACATTGGATCCGGGACAAGGTCGCGGCAAGTAACAAAATAAAGATACGTAAGAAGTTAACTTGACAATACAATCGGGTTTCCATTTCAACCGCTCCCAAAAGCATGTGTATAATCTCGTATACACACCCCGCTGAGGACAAAAAGTCCCAGAACTGGTGGTCGGCGAGGACAGAGATGTCGCAAGAAGTCGACCTCACAAGTCTTCAAGGAACATGATCAATACAGCAAGACATGGGCTTCGTCCTCTATGTTAAAGCGACAATCGTAACATAACCGTTGTGACGGAGCAACGGGGGGACGACGGCATTTAGGCCATCTCATAAGGACCTCGACAGTGGGTGTACGGGAGGATGTCAGTAAGCCGATGAGAGCTTTCACAAGCGCGCGAATAGACTCCTTAAGATAAAACCGGTAGGTCACAACTGCTTTTTGAAGGAAGAGCCTGAGGGCTGTGTGACTGTATTCTTGAATGGAATCGGTAGTGTAGGAAAAGAGTCTGGGAAGAATTCAGAAATAAATGACTAAGAGGCTGGACTGTTGGATTCGGCGATAACCTTGTCAACTTCTCCAAGAGGCCACTGTCGAGCCAAATCGATTAATACCATATGGTGGTAGTTCTGTAGTACGCGAGGCGGCAATCCGCGAATCTTTTTTGGCACTTGCCAGAGCGAAGGAGTCTACTATGGCGTAGGATAGAAAGAAGCGATCGTCGGGAAGAGTGAGGGCGCATTGCAAATAGCGCAGTGTCATTGTGAGGCCACCTTCTACCAGTCTCCGAGAACCGTAGTAACTCAAGGCGAAAAATTCGCCACACCAAGCAAGTGACGAGTGAAAAGTTTCTTGATACATGCTAGCTGCACCAGTAACGTTGCGACGAAGATTCTCAGCCCCAAACCTGAACAAAGCGTTTACTGACTTTCGGAATTTCGATGCCATTCTTCATAAGGTACATGGGAGAAAGGAACTATGCAGGAGGTAGACAGCGTGAGACATACGGATACGCATGACCTTGAGGAAGCGAGAGGATCGGATAAACGAAAGCGGTGCAAGCACGACGGGAGCCGTAAAACGCAAGCACCAAACTAGGGCAAGCATCGAGGCTCAACATTTGCAAGCATTGGCGAATGAGCAGCAGCGGAGGTCAGGTGAATGAACACAAGCGACATATGTGTAGGATCGGTTGGCAGATGGTGGTAAGGAAAGATGGGTAGAAGTTGATGTGCGGTCCAAAGTATTGACCTCTACGGTATGAGGTCACGGGCTCATCCTGCTTTTTTAAGGGATGCCAGGATGGTTGTTGAGACTCGTATGTTCCTTCGCTTCCGATTTGGCACATGATGTGGTAGAAAGCAAAAGATGACCCGTCGTGGTACATATTATTTCTACGCTTGAACTTCGTATAATTGCTATCAGGGGCATGGTAAATTTCGCGTTTGCGTGATGCGTTCGTGCGTTTGTGTTAATCTATGTGCGTGTACGTTATTATGCATGCGCGGGAAAAATGCGTTGCGTTCGATGCCTGTGCGTGGGTGACAGACGTGCGTTTTCTTGTCCTTTTTTCTCGTTCTTGTTTTCTGTTTCTAGGCGTCGCAACGGCCGATATGGAACATTTGGTTCATTATACTGGACTCACTACTGATGAATATCCACAAATTGCTTCTGTGCATCGAAAAGCCTGACCCAGATTTCGATGAAGATGAACGGCAGGAGTGGTTCCGAGCAAGAGAATGTGAAGAGAGCACGTGGGCCTGTACCTGAGCCTCGGACGATATCCAGGAAGCGTAAGGCAATATCGGAGCCTAATACTGCGGAGAATGTGACACTTCAGGATGGCAGTAAAAAAAAACTCACTGCAACTTGAACCAAGCGCGTCCGGAAAAAGGACATTTATATTACTGCTGTCAGAATATAGAAGGTGTTCCTGCTTAAATAGACAATTTTTAGGGGCATCCTAGCGGTAACGCAAATGCTCTTCGCTAAGCCAGAAGTACTGGGGGACACGATTGTGGGGTTGAACTTAGGTTGAACGCACTCTAACGCACCGAACGCACCTGTCACAAATGTGTCACAGTCATGTGCGTGGGTGGGTTTTATTTTGAACGCATGCGTCTTCGGAAGACCTCTCGCTTGTTCCAGAACTGCGGGACTGCCAGAACTCGGAGTGTCACGTGATCTCGGAAAGAATCGGGGGAGACGATTCACCCACCGAAAGTAAGCTGACGTCATCTCTCGGAAATGTCCGAAACGGACTTGAACGTGAATCAAAGTCACCAGAACCACTCTCCAGAACTCACAGCAAAGTCACTGACTTTTTTTCACTACTCCCGCCACCTGCCTCCTATCGTTCCATTCCTTTGTATCATATAGTGCTCATAAGATATGAGTTCCACATGTATTTTATGTGATGGGATAAATATGCTGCACACATCCAACATGCATACGCGAAATTCTCCCAGCCCGAAATCCTTGTAGCGGTCTCTCAAAGATCTCCGACGCACCTGACGTGCCGGAATGCAGCAGCATTTCATCTCATTCTTACGGCTGCAGCCTGCTTAGACTCTGCAAGTCGTTTATTGGGCGATGATTGAAGCGGAGTAGTGATACTACCTAGTATAACAGCGCACTAGATTTACAGGAGAAACTACATTTATCACCGGTACAGTAGCATAATGGCGCTGCCCGTGCCAAGAAAAGATTGATAGAAGTAAGGGATCCTACACTTCATGCGTATTCTGGCGGAGGCTCATAGAATCCCCTCGCCCGAATTTCGTCGAACTCTCTCCGTAGGTTCTCCATCTCACTCCGAAGTTGGATCGAAGTATTACTATCCGAGGGGCCAGTGTCTCTCCTGTTCCGGTTTTCACTTGATGGTTCATGGGAAGACACAGTTACTGGTGCCGTTGGTCCAGAACTGGAACTTGCTTGTCCTTTGCCCGGTCGATACCCAGGGCGAGGATGAGACTCTACGGAAGCATATTGGGGTCCTGGATGCAATGATCGTAAAGGGTCCTCTGATCCAGAAGACTCGTATACATTATACGGTTGGGGAATTAGAGGAGGCGTCCGTCTGGTGGAGGAAGACCATGCCCATCGTTGGTCATTCGTGTCGTCTTGTTGTTGCTTTTGGTGTCTCCGACACATAAAGACACCAAAAAAGAGAAGAATGACAACAGTAAGTCCGCCGACTACGCCACCAGCAATTGCACCGACATTGGACGAGTTTGAGGAGTGATCGTTATTAGTATTATTAGGTGAGCCGTTCCCAGAGACGGTCTGATTTTGAAGACTACAGATGGTGGTGCATAAGTGACGAATTAGGTATATACAACAGCCGAACACACCGTAAAGCCAATAATGAAAACGTGGCCCCTTGGCCAGGGCTGATCAATAGTCCCTCAGTGTTTGCGTATTGCAAAGATCGATATTGCGTACCTAGCCTGACCACCAATGGTGGTTCCAGTAGTAGGATTGTACGTCAAAGGGAAGACACCAGCAGAAATATTCAAGCCTGCTTTGGCGTGAACGAGTGAAATAAGGGTATCGCGTACGGTAGTATCATTCGAAGCTCCAGCAGCAAATATGGTCCAGTCTACCGAGGCGTTATTTTGAGGTACCACAGGAGAAGAAATAAGGTAAAACATACGAGATTTGGCTGAGTTGATATCACTACCATCATACGGTATCCCATACACACCGACTTAACCCCAACTGAGACGCGACAAAACGGGTTAGAAAGATCAAACTTACAGTTATCGGCCTCACGGGAGTACCATGTATCTTGGTTACTGTAGATCTGCAAAGGAGATCAGCGATACAGACACGGTAGCATTCGAGCGGGTACCAACGCTGGAGTCGACAAGTTCTGTTCCTAAAAGTTTGTCCGCAAACAGATTGTATACAAGAGACCAGGATGATGAATCGGCTTCCGATCCATAAGTAGAAAGGAGGTGCCCTGTTGAGCCAGCCGCAATCTGCCATTGTTCGACGTACGATGTGGCTGTGGACTACTATGAATCAGCACAGGAATAATGAAGTTATGGCCTGCAAAGTGGCGCACCGAATATGATTCGGCATCTTGACTCCTTCCTAACGCTTGACTGATCTCTGACATAGCCTTGATGCCAATGATGCCCTTAATCGCTAAGTTGGTCAAGTTGGTGTTCGCCAACCCGTCTGCATCCGTGCTAGAAGAATGATACCGATCAGAGTGAGGAGCGGTTGGATTGGCTAAGACGCACAAGCCGTTCGGGCTCAATGTGACAGAAACTAGGTAGTCAGCCCATTTCTTATACAGAGCATACTTTGCACCGCGTTAGTCCTGATAAGCAGACGAAGGCGAAGTGCGACACACATATCGTGATATCATTGAACCGTCACCAGAAAACCTTGCGTGAGCCCAGCCCATGATGAGCATGTTTCCTGAATCTGTGCGGTCCATCAGGTGAATTCAGAAATTGGGAGATGTGGTGTGGCTCACCCTCAATGGCTCCAAATATTGGCGGATTATTATTTTCCGCCACACTTGGATACGATGAGCCTTGAGACGGAGATCAGAACACATATTATGGCTCTATAGGAAGTAACAAACCAAGATCTGGGGCCGCATAGTTTTTAGTATACTGCGAGGACTGCTGATATCGAAGTAGTGGCTCGAGAAGATATCCCGCCCATGTTGTGTTAAAATAAAGATAGGCGGGGAAGGATGCATATAGTATTTCGACGGGATTGACGCGACTAAAAAGTATAAGTCAACCCGTTCACAAGATACGAGGGAATCCACACCACACACCGGGAATTACCCACATCCCTCATGAACGTCATGATATCCGATGTATTCCATTGTCCTGTGCTATCTTTAGACACCGTAATATCCACGGCTAAGGCTTGACGAGCAGCGAGTGTAACAAGATCTGCATAATTATCAGAGATCTGGCGGGCGTCGGACATGGTCTTGTCATCGAGAGCAATAGCTCTTTGTTTAGCGTTGGGAAAATCATCAAGGAAGGAATCGATCTAGTGATACGTGAGTCTACAAATTTTATCTCAGTAGAAAGCACATACCGCGTCGCTGACCGTGTTATATGCAGTCCAAAAGTATGAACTGCGGCTGTTATTCGCACTCGTCGAGGAAAAACTAATCACTGGGTCACGGACAAGTCCTATTGCCCAGACAACTGACGAAGTTGTGCTAGTAATGTTGTTAAGATTGACGGCATGACCAAGCACGACGAAATTGCTAACCAAAGATATCAGTGGATGTATACGTGCGGAAAACCCAGCAGCTTACTCATTAATTGCACGGAATTTTACGTCTGCGGTGTTGAACAATGCACCGTTTGTCGTAAAATCACCCCGAACAACAGAGTCGTTACTGGTCTCATATGTTGCATCATTGCTCTAAAAACATCTCTGTCAAAGACTTTACCTATGAGGATACACAAACAGGCATACTAGAGGAAATGCGTAGTAAACTGTCGCGTCTTCAGATAAATTACCGATCTCTTGCATTGGTGGTGGCGATTGCCGAGAAGCTTTATGGAAAACCGAGGAATCTGTTTTCGTGGTGCTCCACATAGCTAGAGATGCAGAATTTCCAGATATCCATTCTAGATAGGTCGGGATAAGCGAAGGCATCAGTCGTAAATGCAGTAAATACACACCGGCGCTGATATCTGAATAGAGTTGTATCGAATGTTCTTGTCCATCGTTCGACTCTACATCAATATAAACGTAGGAAAATGGAAGTGACTGAAGAACCAAATCCGATGGCTTGTGATATGAATCAGTCAAAGAAACGCTGTATCTGCTGGAAGGAACTCACCTCTATTGGACTCAAAAATGTCACATTCACATTCGTTGTGTTGGCATGTATAGAGAAAATGGTGCGAGTAGGAGTGACCTCAAAACTAGTCAAGTTCGTATGAGTTCCACTCGGAAAGTTTCCCCACAATTGGAAGGTCGAGCCGTCGATGCGAATCCATCCGCTCCAGCCCAAAACCTAGAAGTTATCAGACAATACGGAAGGAAATTGCAGATGAGAGCGAACCCTGTCCTCAGTCTAATACTGAAACCACTGGTTATTAGGATTGTGACCGGATCGGGTGTCGGCGTAGCACTGGAAATACGGGGAGCGAACGGCGAGAGGAAGGGCAGCTGGGAAAAAGGCAGAGCGAACAAGCGAAAGACAAGTGAAGCAAACAATCAGAAAAGGAGCAGATAGCAACATAACCAGTGAAGTTTAGAAGAACAAAGAGTGACTCGGTGTTGGGCGTTGGTCCCAACGTGAGCAGCCTCTTCGCCGGGGAAAAGTAGGCCGTTGCAGTCTGGCACTCACTCTGTTTTCTGCTTACAGGTTTTTCAAGTTCCTGTGGGCTTATGTGAAGCGTATAAGTTCAGCTTGTGGGCTGCGTGTAAGTTTGACTAGTAGAGGGATGCTGTGGTGCCGCATCTTATATTCTTGCGTCCGGCGTGCGGTAGTATACCGTGCCGTCTAATGGTGATGACGACGACGACGATGCCTGTCTGTCTGTCTTGGTGATTTTGTTGATACCTTGAACAGACAGTGCAAAGAAATCTGGAAGATAATACGCTGACTCGTACTGTACAGGTGAATTACTTTGTGAAGCTAAAACCTTAAGTTACCTCGAATTTTAACATTCTCTGCCCGATCTAGTGAACCGTTAAAATTAAAATGATGATCGATGTCACTCACTATAAGCAGTACCGGCAGATGACCAACCACTAGCGCTGGCCAGAATTCAAGGGAAATAGTTTTAGAGATAGGAATTTGACCCGTCCTTTTTACCACAGCAAAATCCACCGGATCTTACCATGGAAGGGAGTCTCGAATTACATCATGGCCGAAACCTTAGGCAAATTTTCGGATGCTATCTGCCCATTTTCGTCGGTTTTGCTTGACACGAAATAGCTGCTTCCCCAGAGTTAGGACTTGACAGCAACTTTTCCGAGTCCTTAGGTGTTCTCAAACCAGGTTCGACCTATATTTATCCTCAAGGCTCTGACTGGTACTAGACGTGACGGTCCTCAGGTTAAAGTAATACCATCATCTGGACAGTATCGTGCACGCTGTCGGCATAGTCTGCGGGATGATACGATCGGGGAGCAGGCTGAGATCAAGCGCCTGTAAGCGGTGGTAGTGCAGGGTCGAAGTTATGTAAGGCCGCACCCGTTACACGCCCCATTCATGTCCTGTATTATCAAACTCAAGGCTGTTAATTGGAATGCACAATACATTTATTGGAAACTTTCTGATCAAGTAGTGAGCCAATGTGAGATCTCTGGAGTGAAAGAACGACGTTTACCATATCGCGCGCGCTAGATTTGAAAGCGAAACTATTAGTATTGATGAGAGACAAATATAACACATCAGTTACTCTTTCCGTCTTTCCCAAATCTACGAGAAAAATGAGGCGTGCGAGATTAGTCGAAATAGTACGGCTCACCTGCAACACTGTCTCCCCCAGAAAGATCATCTCTTTTCTAGTTTCCTCCACAATCAGATCCTGTATCTGGTACCACCTCTCTCCTGCACGGACGTGAACCTTCCATACCGTGTTGATTTTGTCTCGGGTTGTGCCTGCGACGGATTCGTGAGTCACATTGGCGACGAGATCGTATAGCAGTGGTGTCGGTGAAGGTGTGGAAAGGTACTCCCTCAAGTCCAATCCATTCAGCGGGAAATTGACGATGGTTGGGTTCTTCTCTTCCACAAAAGCGTTCTTAGTGAACCTTTTGAAGTGGAGAATGACATATGGCGGCAAGGATTGACACTGATATCTTCGCAAATTTCCTAATGACTCTTGTGCTGTCTTTCCGTCGTACTTTGCCAAGACCGACTGGAGTGAGACTTGCGGAATGATGTTTTTCTCTATGGCATCCTGGAATAGGGGAGGTGGGGGGAGGTCTATGGAAAGGAAGAGGAACGGTGAAATAGTGGATTTTATTTCCCGGTCGATGTCGAAGCGCGGCTTTGCGTCTCCGTCTCCAGAAACCACGACTTGCTGCGTATCGACGCGTAGTTGACCCTGGAACGTGGAGAATATGATACTAGAGTTCTTCTTCTTCGTACCCCCCAGATCTTTATGCAAACGGTTTAACAGCCAGCCCAGAAAATCGACCGGGTCACCCTGCTGCTCCAGTCGGAACTTGCCACCACTCGCACGGTTCACCTCTTGAAGAAATTCATGGGGAGAAACCTGGGCTTTGAAGAGACGAGGGTTCCAAAGCTTTTTCGCCAACGCCGAAAACCGTCTTGTCAGCTCTGTTCCACTCTTCGAGTTGGAAGGAGACAGAAGTAACGCATCACGAAGGGGTGATATGTGCAGAAGGGCATGTATAATTACGTTCATGTGGTCATTGTGTTTGATGTTGTTAAGACCAACGTATCCGGGAACGTATGCATTAGAGGCCAAGTCATAAGCTGGTTTAGTCGGAGGTGGTTGTGAAGGAGTGGGTGGCAGACTGGATTTTGTAAACGTTGGGTGAAGGACGTAGGCAATGTCGTCCAGGGAGGGGTCGGAGACCGGATATCCATCTGGAAGTACATATACCTATACAGCATCAGTGGAGAAACAGAAATAATACGAGGAGTATCGCACTTTTGTGGTCTCTAGGTTGATGAAGACATGGTGATCATCGTGAATGGAATGTGAATAAGCATATGACTTCCGTCCGCGTCCTTGGAAGTATTTTCCACAGACAAGACAGCCATAGATATTGATATTGGAGGTGGATACTGAGCACACTTTTTCGAAGTCAAAATCTAAGGCAGCGCGGTTGATCTACTAGAGGATCAGACGGGGCCATTTTATACAGATGAAAGCGTACTGTGTCCAGATACAGATCCGAGGCGCGTACCGGCTCGTCCATCACTGCATCCTCCTCCTCCTCGTCCTCTTCTTCCTCTCGGTTTTTCTCTTCTATCTTGGCTCTCTTCGCGGGCCGTTCGTCGGTAGGTGTCTCAGCCATGGCAGTCGACAGACGCAAAGTAATGAATGATTTTGCGACTATTCAGATATTTGATCAAGATAAAGTCCAACAGCTTTATGAGACGCGAGTCGGAACAGGCAAAAGCCACTTGACGTGTGAAGCAAAACGGATGGAGGAGATGTGGCTGTGCACTTTCTGTCTGCCCTTCGTCTCTCACTTTGAAACGCTCGAGATCGCAAGGAAACCCATACGCTCTACTGTTTCGACAGAACGAAATATAGGGCGCTTTTATCTTTTGCTTACGAAATATCCCGCGTCTTAACATGTCCTCTCTCGACGATTACGATGAATTTGGCAACTACATTGGTGCCGACCTTGACTCTGACGATGAGGACGACGTACCCCAGATTCCTTCGTATGCCCAGCCCTCTGGAAGTGTCGCACCGCTAGAAGGATATGATGAGGATGTACAGATGCCAGGACCAGACGACAATGCGCTCATGGAGATTGACGGTTCGCGTTTTCACCTTTCCAACATTGTGCTTACTTCGTTGACCAGTCTTACCCTGAACAGAACCTGTGCATAACGCTGTCGTTCTACATGAAGACAAGCAATACTACCCTTCTGCGTCAGATGTCTATGGCCCCGACGTTGAAACTATGGTTCAGGAAGAAGATGCTCAGCCGCTAACAGAACCTATCATTGCCCCTGTAAAAGTGAGAAAATGGACGGTAGAAGAGAAGGATATGCCTGAAACAAGATTTGACAAAGGGTGAGTCTTCATTTCGCAATGGTGATAAAGAGAGTCCAAATCGTTTTGCAGGTTTTTGTTGAATATGACCGCTTTCCCGGATATGATTCGTAACGTGGCCGTCGTTGGGCATTTGCACCATGGGAAGACGGCATTAATGGATATGCTTGTGTTCGAGACGCACAAACTCGTTTGGGACTCAGACCACCCAGTACATATTTTGTTTCGATACCGAGAAGATTTCTCATCAGTTTTTAGACGCGATATACGGATACCCATGTCCTTTCTCGTGCCAGGGAGCTTTCTGTAAAATCATCCCCAATGTCTCTTGTTCTTTCTACGACAAGCGGGAAATCCCACCTTGTTCATATGATCGACACGCCCGGTCACGTCAACTTTGTCGACGAAGTTGCCTCGGCTATCCGTCTCGTTGACGGCATACTGTTAGTTGTCGATGTTGTTGAAGGCGTGAGCAATTCCTTGTGAAAATTTATCTACATCCTGTTCTAACTCTCTGAGGCAGCTTATGGTTGGCGCTGAATCAATCATCCGACACGCTATCCAGGAAAATATCAAAATCACACTTGTCGTGAACAAAGTTGACCGGTTGATACTTGAATTGAGAATAAAGCCTCAAGATGCTTACTACAAGATCAAACATACAATAGAAGAGATAAATACGTTTATCAGGTGCCATTATCTGTATCAGTCAATTTCTTCTCTGACCTTGTCTTTTAGTAACATTGATCCTGATCCTGAACTCCGGCTTACTCCAGAAAACGGCAACGTTGCCTTTGCTAGCACCGACATGAGTTGGTGCTTCACCTTGCGTTCTTTCGCGCAGATGTACGCGGATGCGTTTGGTCCGTTCTTCTTTTTGGAAAATTTCGCATATTCTAACAGGCTTTAAAACAGGCAAACTTGATGTCAACGCATTTGCTGACCGTCTATGGGGTGACATCTACTTCGACTCGGAAACTCGAAAGTTCACTCGAAAGCCCAAAGATCCTGAACACAGCCGGAGCTTTGTACACTTCATTTTGGAACCGTTGTATAAGTTATACTCCCAAGTTCTCAGTGAGGACACCGAGGCCTTGAAGGATACTCTTCAAGGCCTAGGAATTCAACTGAAGCCGGTCATGTATAAGATGGATGTTCGGCCATTATTGAAAGCTGTTCTTGATCAATTTTTTGGTCCTGCGACGGGTCTAGTTGATGTGATCGTGGATCATATTCCTTCTCCTATCGAAGGCGCAGCGAACAAGGTATGCCACTGTTCCAGTCTATTTGATAATGCACAGCTAAGGGTAGAACAGGTTGAAGGCACGTACAGTGGTCCTCAAACTTCAAGTCTTGCTGGTTCAATGAAAGCTTGTGACGTCGGTGGTCCTGTGATGGTTCAAGTCTCCAAGTTGTATCACACAACAGATGCCCAGTCTTTCCGCGCCTTTGGCCGAGTGATGAGCGGTACATTACGCAAGGGCATGAGTATCAAGGTGTTGGGAGAAGGCTATTCTCCTGAGGATGAAGAAGATATGGTGACAGCCACCGTCGATGATATTTGGATCAGTGAAGCCCGGTATGTTCCCCTGCCAAATATCCCATCTGGTACTTATCATCATTTTTAGATACTTCATTTCCGCTGAAGAAATTCCCGCCGGGAATTTGGTCCTAATTGGTGGTGTAGATGTTTCGATATCAAAGACAGCAACGTTGGCAGCTGTCGATATTGAAGAAGACCTGCACATTTTCCGACCAATCAAGCATATGACACAATCCGTCTTGAAAATTGCCATCGAGCCAATAGCGCCATCGGAATTGCCGAAGATGCTGTCAGGTCTACGTTCAATCAATAAATCATACCCGCTGGTATCCACTAAAGTCGAGGAGAGCGGTGAACATGTCGTCATCGGGACCGGAGAGCTGTACTTGGACTGCGTGATGCATGACCTGAGGAAACTGTTCTCAGAAATCGAGATCAAGGTTTCAGATCCGGTGACCAAGTTCTGTGAAACGGTTCTCGAAACAAGCGCTCTCAAGTGCTACGCTGATACACCGAACAAGAAGTAAGAGTTGTCTCATAGACATATCGCAGCATCATATTCAACATTTTCCTTTTTAGGAACAAGATCACTATGATCGCGGAACCTCTTGAGCGGGGCATTGCAGAGGACATTGAACGAGGACGGGTTCATATGCGTATGACCCCGAAAGAACGTGGGACATTCTTCCAGGAGAAGTACCAGTGGGATCTTTTGGCCTCACGGTCAATATGGGCGTTCGGTCCGGACGAAAACGGACCGAATGTTTTACTAGATGACACGTTACCGTCCCAGGCAAATACACCTTTCTTTTCACCGGCCATCTTGTTCACCTGGGAATTTTTTCAGGTTGATAAGAAACTCCTGGGCACAGTTAAGGAGCACATCAAGCAGGGATTCCAATGGGGCGCCCGAGAAGGCCCGCTTTGCGATGAACGTAGGTGCTCAAAATGATTTCTGTATCTTCATGCTTACTATTACTTTCCAGCCATGCGAAATGTGAAATTCCGAGTGCTGGATGCCAGCCTAGCTCAAGAGCCAATTTACCGAGGAGGAGGGCAAATTGTACCCACGGCACGCCGGGTCTGCTATTCGTCGTTTTTGATGGTGAATGTTTTCCTTTCAAGCAGAGAACTTCACGCTTATCATTTGTAAGGCAACACCTCGTCTGATGGAGCCCATATATTATGTGGAAGTTCAGACTCCCGCTGACTGTATATCCGCCGTGTATACAGTTCTTGCTCGCCGTCGTGGGCACGTAACACAAGACACACCAAAAGCTGGATCACCACTGTACACAGTGAAAGCACTCATTCCAGTTATTGATGCCAATGGATTCGAAACAGACTTGAGAACTGCGACCCAAGGGCAGGCATTCTGCCTACAAGTCTTTGACCATTGGTCAATAGTTCCAGGTGAGCTCGGTTGATTGGCATACGGGTATCGGGTTCCAACGAGAATGGTAGGCGATCCCACGGACACAAGCATCAAATTGCGGCCACTCGAACCTGCATCAGGCCAAGCACTGGCCCGTGATCTTGTGCTGAAAACGCGCCGGCGAAAAGGTCTCGGTGATCAAATTGCCGTGTCCAAATACTTGGATGACGAGTTTGTGGTGAGTACAATTCGGTTCGCACCTGTGATCTGGCGTGTTGAATTTAACTGTTCGCGCTGTAGTTGGCTCTTTCGGCGTCGGGACATGCTGATCTTCTGGGTTGACGCTGTAAATGTTGTAGTAATGTAGAACTGTCGTACAGTACTTGAGGAGTATGACCCACGTTCCGAAAGTACGGCAATCCCATTCAAAATGTCGACGTGGAAATTGATCACGTGGAAAGAGAGTAATACGTGGCCACAACCATAAAAGGTTCGTGCCTCCGGAATTCGTATTTAGGACCACGCAGGTACTTGCAACTTTCCAACTGATCCCTCCCTCCTTTCCTTTCCTCGTACACGGTTTTCTTCCTCGACCTTCGTACTACCATGCGAAGCGTAGCATACTCTGTGCTTGCTCTTGCAGCAACCACTGCCTTGGCCCAAACAGAATCAGACGAACCGAAGCCATCCTTTACTGTGAGTTTCCTTACCTTCTGTATATTTCGTGCATGCGCTCAACTATATTTGTATCATTATAGCCTACTGAAATCAAAGCTCCCTTCATCGAACAATTCACGGAAGACTGGTCTGGACGGTGGACACCCTCAGAGGCGACGAAGAAGACGCCTGTTGGCGGAGAGACCTTTAGCTATGTCGGCCAGTGGGAAGTTGAGGAACCTTCCATCTCTGTCATCGACGGAGACCTAGGTCTTGTTGCTAAGACCAAGGCTGCGCACCACGCTATCTCAGCACCTTTCGCCGAACCCGTTGACTTCAAGACTGAGCCTCTTGTCGTTCAGTACGAAGTCAAGTACCAGAAGGGAGGCAACTGTGGCGGCGGTTACCTCAAACTTCTTGAAGACGGTTTCCAAACTAGCGGCAAGGAGTTCTCTGATACCACACCATGGGTGGTTATGTTTGGACCTGATCTTACGTGTCCTGGAACTAAGGTGAGAGGAATATGCGCTTCAGTGTTTATCACCAATTGCTTACCTTCTGCACAGGTTCACTTCATCTTCCGTCACACAAACCCTAAGACCGGCGAGACCGAAGAGAAGCATCTTAAGCTTCCTCCCAAGCCCTCAATCGAGAAGAAGACCAACTTGTATACCCTCGTTATCAAGTAGGTGTCTTGTCGCATTTCGTGCTCCCACTTGCTCAAGCTTCACATCTTAGCCCTGACAATACCTTCGAAGTTTTCTTCAATGGCGAGAGTCAGAAATCTGGTTCCCTGCTTGAAGACTTCGAACCCCCTGTGAACCCACCCAAGGAAATTGACGATCCCGAGGACTCTAAACCGGAGGACTGGGTTGACACCAAAAGGATTGCTGACCCTGACGCCACGAAGGTAGAGTGCTCGCCACGTTCTGGCTACTGCGTTACTCATCATATACTAGCCTGAGGACTGGGATGAAGAGGCCCCCTACGAAATTCCTGACGAAGAGGCGGAGAAGCCCGAAGGCTGGCTCGATAACGAGCCCTTGAGTATCCCTGACCCTGGTATGCATCGATCCGTTTTGTTCGTTGTGCAGTGGGTTAAAGCTATTCTCTATTATAGACGCTGAGAAGCCCGAAGAGTGGGATGATGAGGAAGACGGTGACTGGATCGCACCCACTGTTGCCAACCCAGTTTGCGCTGAGGCTCCCGGTTGCGGCGAATGGAAACGGTAAGTCGTTCGCCCTGTTCAATGGAGATGTCATAATAAATGCCTGCAGTCCCAATAAGGCCAACCCTGCATACAAGGGCAAGTGGTATGCACCCATGATCGACAACCCTGCATACATCGGCGAATGGGCACCTCGCAAGATTCCCAACCCCGACTACTTTGAGGATTCTACTCCAGTCAAGTCTCTTTCAAAGATCGTAAGTCTTGTGCACTTAAGTCTGGTTCAAGCTTATTTAATGATGTCAGGGTGGTGTTGGAATTGAACTGTGGACCATGACCGAAGACATCCTATTCGACAACCTCTACGTTGGACATTCGCTCGAGGATGCAAAAGCTCTGGCCGCTGAGACTTTCGACATCAAGAAGCCTCTCGAGGTTGAAGTTAGCAAGCCTAAGGATGAGGCCGATGAGGATGATCTCACGTTCCGTGAGGATCCTGTTGGCTACCTGCGTGAGAAGGTCTTCGATTTCATCGACCTTGCCAAATTGGATGTCGTTCTCGCCTTGAAGACTCACCCCGAGACCGGTGCTGCTCTTGCTGCCGTTCTACTCACATTCTTCGGCATGGTTGGCACACTCTTGGGTCTTATTGGTGGTCAACAAAAACGTGTCGTCAAGGTGTGTAGCTATCGTAATTGGTTTGTATCTGCATCGCGTTGACGTTACTCTAGTCCTCGAAAAAGACTGATGCTCCTACCCCCGACGACAAGAAGACCGAAACGGCCCCTGTTGCCCCCGCTGGTGATGAAAAGAAGGAGGAAGGTGGTGCCAAGAAGCGCAAGTAAATGTTTGCATGGTCAGATTACTGACACCGTACACTACATGCCCGCTCCGCTTTGTTCATCTCGCATTGTTCTCAATGTCTGCTAATGGTATTACAAAGTATAACGACCGTCATATGGGGAGGCCGTCAGGTTGTAAAAAGGACTGGAAATACATTTTCATTCATCCATCTAATGGCGTTGAACTGGCCATCGAGATGTCCTCTAGTAAGAATGACCATATCAGTCCTCGGGCCCTCTACTATTAATTTATAACCGTGGGTAAAACTAGGCCAAGCTCGTCTTTTGAGTACTTGGTGCGGGACTTTACGACACGATGTCGGACGCTTGTGTGGAGTAGATGCGCCTGTATCCTCCTGCAACACAAACGGTTAGCTTGTATGAATAGATGAGAATTAAAAATTCTGAGTTATACAAGACCACTACACTTACCTACCCTTCAGCCCAACAGGCAATCTGCGACGCAAGATCATCATATTTCATAAAGGCAAAAAAGTCCTCGGCCCTACAACTCTATAATGCTGCTACCAAAGTCAATTACGACGACAGTAACGCATTACTGATTAGCAAACCCCAAGTAGCGTTAATTCGCTATTTTCATCGTACAGTAAAGCAAAAGTGATACAACTACAGTCACTAGGCTGATATGTAGTCATATTAAAACGTTTTAAGAACGTTTGGCCGTTTGCTGCATGTGCCCCCATTCAGGATTTAACACAAAGGACATGGAATGAGAGCGCTCACAAGGTAAGACATAAGCTGTTGATAACTCGCGTTCGCGTTTGCTGCTGCAGATTGAGCTGTAGGCATCATCGCCCCAGGGGGTGGCATACCATACGGAGGAGCACCACCAGCGGGGGGCGGTGTGTGGGTTTGTGCTTGTGCTTGTTGCTGAGCCGACTGCAGTAGAGCTAGAACATTCGGAGGGAGGCTGCTTAAGGGATTGGCAGCTGGAGGCGGTATAGAGCCAATGGGCTGTGAAGGGGGTGGGATATAGGAAGCAGCTGGAGGTGCAGCTGCGACGGCAGACGGAGGAGGGGGGTAGAAATTGGGACCGGGACCAGAACTGTGCTGCTGCTGCATAGGTGGTGGGGGCAACGCTGGCATGTTCGATGGAGGAGGCACAGGCCTGTTCGTCGCTGGGGGTGGAGTACTGCTGGCGGGCTGTTTGAGTGCAGCAAGTAGCTTATAAAAATATAATTTCAGAAACAAAAACAAGAGACATGGTAGGTTCTTCACCTGCTGTACTTTTCGTGCTTGTTCGAGACGATCGTCTGAAACCTGGTATAATCAAAGATGAGCGACAGCAATTAACTCATCAAATAATACGACTAACCGGTGGCGGAGGTGGCGGAGTATCATTATAGGAAGATGAACCATTGGTGTAGCTTTGAGGCGGACCATATCCTCCTCCTCCTCCTCCTCCTCCTCCTCCGCGATGTCCTTCATAGCGATCATTGTACCCACCTCTACCGCCGCCACGTCCTCCGTGATGGTCATCATCGTATCGGGCGCCTCCACCACGGCCACCCCTGTCACGGTCTCGTCCATAGTCATTGCGGCGCTCAAAGTCATCGTCATGACCGCCTCCGCCTCGGCCGCGACCGCGCCCACGACCTCGTCCACGACCACGCGAACGGGACCCAGATCCATCATCCCACTGATCGCGAGCGCCGTCCCTAACAGGTTGTTATTACAAGCGTTGACACACCAAGGTTATAACATTTACCTGCCGCCGCCGTGAGGATCATCGCTGCTAGCATCCCAAGCGAAAACGATATCCATCACTCCGTCTTGGAGGCCTTGGTGGCGTAATCGATCGTAGGCTTCGTCGCATGCCTACACATTAATGAATGAATGGGGTTCCAAAGCTGCACTGAAGGTGGGCTTACTCGAGTGTCATAGAATTCAACATACCGAGAACTTGGTGCTGATTAGCAACCTTGCTGAAACGGATCACGAGCACGCATGTACTTACTCAATTCTTTCGCCTACAGGTCTCACAGACTTCACATCACCAAACTGCTGAAATTTCCGCCGCACTTCGTTGTCGTCAATTGGCTGACCTGACGGCGAACTTCTGAGAGTAACTTGCAGACATCCTTGCATCTCCTGAGATATAGTCAGACATAGCGCAAACGCAGAGTTCAGATAACGTACGTTATTCTTGGCGTCCTTCGCATTGTCGTCACGTGGAAGAGAATAGTGAACATCGATCTAGAATGTGTATTAATCAGACCGAGAGACCCGAGATGTCATCACAGGGACTTACCGGTCGTCCACTGATTTCTGACCCCTGCAGACGTTCTCTGGCTCGCTCCGCAGCACGTAGATCATACTATAACACCCCAAGGCTCAGTTGGGGAGTTCACGATTACGTCAAGAACTCACGTATGACACGAATACCATTCCTCGTGTTGATATCAAGTCGAAAAATTTCTTAATGTCGCCATGTTCCTCAAACGAACGTCGCACATCATTGCTATTTGTTTCGTACTGGAACGACATCAGTTATAGTCTGATAAGACCCATCTCTTGCGAGAGTGGGCTGCGTGCACCGACTTGCCTTAATGTTACGGATGAACAAGGTCCTGCAGGGACGTTCGCGCTGAATTCGCTCTTCAATGATGGAATCGTGTACTTTGTCATCTCTTTCCTTGCGAGGAGGAGGGGGGCGTCGCCCACGACCATAAGCATCATCATCGAAAGTACCTGGAGCGTCTGACAACGGAATGATAGATAAAGTGAGATTTACATCCAAAATTCACGGAGGACAGACAAAGGCAGTATCCAAAAAGGCTCGGGCACGCGGACGCCCACGACGGCAATCTGCGTCTGGCGCTTAGGACCTCAGCATTCCCATGGATAAATTATTGGGTGGATTTAGCGCCCCCGGTTTGCAAGCTATGCTCATCGGCCTGGTCATGCTAGATTCGCCTTAAGAGATAACGAGCTCAAGCGGCAGATTTCCGTGTGCCTTAACTTTACAAGCCCAATCCAGCTGCCACAGCGATAACATTCAGTCTCAGATTTTCAAGCGCACCTTCATATTTCGGGTAACCCTGATTATAGCCTGCTGAAGGGGCAACAGGGTACGGAGCTGACGGGCCGGCGTCATAGTTGCTTTGATAATAAGGATCTTGTGGGGCATTTCCATAGCTGCCATAGCCCATGTCGCCTTGCGGAGGAGGTTGATCATAAGCAGCATAGTTCATGTTGTCGTAGGAGCCATATCCCCCGCCTCCTCCAGGCGCACTGCCACTACCACGACCACGACCATATCCTCTCCCACGCCCAGGGGGCCCACCTCGGTAATCCGAGAATCGGTGCGAGCGCTCAGGTCCTGGACCAGGCGGTGATCCTCCACGGCGCCCTATAGGACTGTCTCCGTACGGATGATGACGGTTCATGGCTCTTCAGAACGTTGCGATGCAGAAATTTGCTCAGTGACGTGGATGATGCTGAGAGACGAGTGGGGCAACGATACAGTGATAATGGATCCCAATGATGAAGGATATAGAGTGCAATGCCAACGCAACTCAACTCAAAGATAGGCGACGAGCAAGTCAGACGGTGCTGGCTGATAGGTAAAAAGACAAGATGTTTCAATCTCCGGCGCGGTGAAAATTCACGCTCGGCCGTTGCCGTGTCACTGCGGTCCCTGAACACCACTTTCGTATCGTACGTACGTATCCTACTATCAAACGGCCACAATGTCCAAGCAATTCCAGTTCAAGCTCGTTCTACTGGGTTGGCTATATCCTGCTAGCACTATTCACAACTGACATGCTTCGCGTTGCCAGGGGAGTCTGCTGTCGGCAAGTCAAGGTAAGCACGACCTACCGCATACATGGCCTCATGTCGACCTTGTGACGGGTCTAGTCTTGTGCTGCGTTTCGTGAAGGATCAGTTCGATGATTACCGGGAGAGCACGATTGGAGGTGCGCCCCTTCACTGCGTACTTTCCGCTGCCGTGGCCTGATATCGTACAGCTGCGTTCTTGACGCAAACGGTGACACTAGAGGACCAAACGACCGTCAAGTTTGAGATATGGCAAGTCGGTAGGACTCTTTCATCAAGAGACACTAACATCGTCTTCGTAGGGATACTGCTGGCCAAGAACGGTACAAGGTAAGCACAACAGCTGTCAAGCAGAAGCTCGATAACTCATCTCTATCAACATGCAGTCTCTTGTGTGTCCCACGGTTCCCCCCAGATCCCTATCAGTCATTGACACCATACTAGGCACCAATGTACTACCGTAACGCCAACTGCGCCGTCGTGGTTTATGACATAACGCAATCAGCATCGCTTGAAAAGGCACGCACATGGATCCGGGAACTACAACGTCAGGCAGACCCTTCGATAGTTATTGCGCTCTGTGGCAACAAGACAGATCTTTCGGCGCGCAGACAGGTCACGGAAGAAGAAGCGAAGAAGTATGCCGACGAGGAGGGTTTGATGTGGGGCGAGACCAGCGCAAAGACGGGCGAGGGTGTTTCGGATATCTTCATGGCTATTGGTTTGTCGCCGTTCCTGTACATCTTTCCTGCTGCTTAACACTTTCACAGCTAAGAAACTTCCGTTGACTGCGCCTCCAAGAGCGGGAGCTAGCCGTACTGCCCCTGGTGCACGAGCAGGAGTCGACCTGAATAAACAATCTGCTTCGACAGGTCAGAATGACAACTGCAATTGTTAATTTCATTACGATGTCGTCACGCTTTATATTCCTCGTGCATGTTATGTTTCGCCTGTAATTTACCTTTAGCTTTTACCTTTCGGACTAAGTATGGCATCTTCCCTTGATCTAATGTCTGATTATTCGGCAGCAAGACGAAGACTTTCAATGACTCGGGGTCGCACTTTCAGCGAGTAAAGGGCGTTAAATTAGCGGGAGACTGAGTGGCGCGACGAAATATATACACTACTTTTATATAATAGCTAAATCCATTAGTACGTACTTACTGCAGGCTCACCATCGAAGTCTTTGGCCACCCCCCTCGCCCGTCGAAAAACCCGCTCCTTCTTCCAGTCTTCCTTCAAGTGCTCTTGCAATTTCTCATATCCAACCGACCCCTTCGAGCTCTTCCCCTTCCGCTCCTTACTACGACCCTTCCCTATGTCCGCTCCTTCCACCACTGGCCCGTCCTTCTTAGCTCGCTTAGGTTGGAACCGCTCCTGGCCCGGTTTCTTAGGCTCATGGGGAAAAACATCACCCCAAGCCGACTTGCGCGCATCGTAGTATACCTGCTTCCCCTGTGACCGTGGGACGGTCATTCGCACGATTTTTCCGTCCTGTGTGCACCCATCGAGAATGATATGACCGCCCTTTTTCAACGGAGGGAAGACAAGTCGCGGCCAGGAGTACGATTCGCGTCGAAGGGTGGCTACAAGATCCTGGTGTGGTACTTCGTCAGGCAATGGCTCTGCTTGTGGCTCAAGCTCTCCAAAGCCCTCACTGAGAACGACTTCTCTGACCTCATTGGCTTCTTCCTCGGCCTCCTGCCGTCCGACGCTGCCCATGCGGCCCACACCATCGCTCAACGCAACCCTCTGAGGCCTTGGCCCACGACGGATAACGAAATAAGCGTACTCTATATCCTCGTGCCCACGACCGGAATGTTTTGTCTTCCTTACGAAAGACGGTCGCTGAAGTCGCTGCTCGAAGATACAGTGAAGCTTCGAGCCGAGTAGAGGACACTCTTTTTCGTGGGCGCACGGTGCAACGACATGCGCACCTTCCCCGACCTTTCCAGCACCTTCACCTCTCAATACTTCATGCTCCCAGTCGAATACAGAGTCACCTCCGACCCTGGACATACGAAGCAAGGCTTCGCGTCCCTCTGCGACAGCAGTAAAGCCATCCTTCGTCCCATGGTCAATCAGTATAATCGTCTCCGCACCAGAGTCCCACATCTCCTTGACCATCTTCTTTCGAAGGAGAGGAGTAGATTGTGCAGAGAGCGTAAAAGCACTGATGGCTAGTGTATTTGGAACCTTGTCGAGGGAGGGAAAGGGTAGACCGCGCCGAAATGTGATATCGGACATGGGAGGTACAGGTATCCCATGCAGTATCCGCTTGCCCATGTCGACCAATCCGTCGCGCTTGTCGATTCCAAGGTATGTATCAAGCGTTGAGTCAGCTGCTTTGAGCTCCTCGACGGGCTTGTCGATATCAGACTTTTGAAAAACATGAAGGGCGGCCCATAAGGCGCTCCCAGTTCCCGCGCCCCAATCGACGACTCGTTCAACGAGCCATTCCGGACCCATTCTGTGTTTCGCGTGAGACAAGACGGCTGTGATGGCACTGTAGTGGGCAGGAAGCGCGACGCTCGCAAAGGCAGTTCCATCTCGTTCGGAGTGACGCATACGGTGCTCCCATGATTTGTATTTTTCGTCGTATTCTGTGTCCCATTTGTGTGTGTCGGGATTGAGGAAGAGACGCTTTGCGTCTTCGTGTAGTCGGTGCTTGTCGGCCTCTAGTAAATTTTAGCGGTTAAACTTGAGCTTGATATGGAGTCGGTACCTTCAATCAAGGCAGATATGGCATTCTGCAGTTCCAAGGAAAGTATCACTGCACCAATTTGCTTGCTGCCAAACGTAGCGGCTGGCGACTTTCGAGTGGCCTTCTCGCTAGGAAGCTCATCTTCTTCGTAGTCCAGCGAAGGGTCAGCCTCTTGAACGACTTCTAGTTCCTTGTGTACAGTTTGGTGCTGTACTTTGTGGTTGAGCAAGGTGATGTCGACGTCGTTGAGAAGGGCTTGAAGACTGGGATCAAGGCTGAGACGGGGATTAGGACCACGGCGAGAAACCAAAGTGCTAGCAAAGGATCTCCGGAGGATGTGACGGAACATCAAGACCTTGAAGGCCAAGAGGCAAGACGCGCTCCACTATTTTTTGAACTCCGTCACACACGGCCATCTTGCTAGCCACTACCACAATGTCATTATCAGACGATACCTTGAGAAAGGCCTGTCTCTTCCACTACTACCGACATCATTGGATTAATAGTCCCCATTCTTCAGATCCTGGTTCAAATCCAGCAAACCGCTGTTCAATCACAGAGAGCATTAAGTCTATCCCAGCAACAAACGCAGGCTAAGGAGCGGGACAGGCGGAAGATACAACTAACGATAAAGGAGCTTGATAACATCGAAGGCGACGTGAATATGTACAAGGGAGTCGGGAAGATGTGCGTATATTTTCACATCGCAAGTGGTGCATAATTCGACTCTATTCGTGTTCAGGTTCATGATGGTCCCTCGCAAGGAAATGGAGGACGATTTGAAGGGGCAAGAGAAAGAGCTGAGTGATGATATCAACAACCTCAATAAAAAGGTTCGTTGCGTTTTGGTCTGTTACTTACCCGCTAATATCATTGTCAGTCAAAATATCTGGAAAAACAATTTAATGACGCGCAGGCTCAGTTGCGCGATATCGTACGTCTATCGAACTGTCAAATACCACCTGTATTGACCATTATACTAGTTATACTAGTTCCATCATTCACCAAAGCAATAAGATCTGCCTACCGTTTCATCTTCTTTCTAGCAATGCATCATGTCCTCTCACTGAGATTCCGCTGAAAACAGATATACCAAAGCGGTTGTATTAGTCGAAACTACAGATCTTATATATCATCTTCTGGACCGTCCTCTATCATCTTGGCATAATCTTCATAACTGGCAAAGGTCGGCAACGACTTGAACTTCTTCCTCTTCTCCTTGGACTCTTGCGTTCGCTTCCGTTTCCCATTTCCAGAATCAATACCTCCCCACTCTTCTTCCTCATCCTCCTCGCCGGGCCCATCGTACTCAATCAGGCCCTCAGGCATATCTCCATCCAGTGAAATTAGATCGTCGTTGTCGGAGCCTTCAGCTAACGAAAGGCCGTCACTGTCATCAGGCTCGTCGTCGTCATCTTCATCGGCGTCAAAGTCTGATGGTAGGTCATCTTCATCGATGTCGCTATCTTCCATGAGATCGTCATCGCCTTCCGCCTTTGGCATGCTAGCTTTCATGGCCTGATTCAATGATATAAGTATACTGTAGCTGCAGTTAAAGCGTGACAGGCATCGTACCTTCCAGACTTCTTCCTCATCATCGCTCTCATCACTATCTTCAGCAATCTGTTCTCCCCCAGCCGCGGCCTCATCACCAGTAAGATCCATTTCCTCACCGCTTCCATCATCGACGTCTTCATCCTCGTCTTCATCCTCACTGCCATCCTTTTCGACTTTTGATTGATTCCTCTCATTCTTTCGTGCGAAGAATTTGTGAAAGAATATCTGAATTATAAAACTGTTGGTACGCATCCAATAAGGAAGTGATAACACAAACCTCATCCACAGGGACATCCTGAATTTTCATTTTCATAAATGCCGCATCGTTTACCAGGACATTCCCGCTCGCGTCACCTTTCATCAACTTGACGCCAGTTCCATCAAGCCCGCTTGCAGCAGGTTGCATAGCACTAGCTCCCTTCGTAGTCGTCGACTTTTTAGGATTCTTATACACAAACCGGTCCAAGAAATGTGACAGGGTGTTCAGCGACAGATCGGCGCTGGCCGTCAATGGCTGCGAGGAAAGAATTTGACGCGCATGCAGAGATATCGTTGGATGATAGTGGTGCACTAAGGGAGTCTGAGCGACGCAAAATTCAGCATTTCAGAGTCAAGGATCATTGATGCCAGCTTACCAGTTCCCAAAGCGGTGAGGAGGACGCGTGAGCATACTGTGGATCCCTTTTGCGAGGGTCGTATGCTTCAGCATCCGTTTTTGGGGGATCGTAGATCATTTCTTTCAAACCGGGGGTGGTGCTGAATAACTGAGCAACCGATATGTTTTCAGTAACTGAATAAAGGGGAAGGGGAAGAAAGGTTTACCTCTCCCAATAAGAAGAGCCCTCCAGCGGTAAACTCCGTGGCACCGTTACCGCCGGAGACCAGGATTTGGACGAAACGTCGTACTAACGCCTTGACGCGCTCCCCTTCGACCTTTCCTACGTCGGCCTTAATTGCCTTGAACAAGAGATTCAAGTACATGGCTTGTTTTGACGATGTTGCCAAGCGTGCATCCTGAAGAGAATCGTACAGGGTGCGGTAGAATCGGTTGATGATCGACTTTGACAAAGAGGATGATGATGATGAGGCCTTGACTGTGGATAAAGAGGCAGCAATCTGCTGAATCAGCACTAAGGCCTGCAGTGAGATATTAAACGTTGACGTATGTGTGATCAAGAACAAGGTGTCGATGTGTTTTGAAAGCCTATGCGACGATTAGTGTTATGTATGATCGTGTCGAGTGCAAGTGCGGTTTCACCTAGCATCGCTAACATCCATTTTCGCAAAAGGTAATGCACGGTTTACTCCAGTCAGAATGGCGGAAATGAGTTTTGAATTGGCATCTTCAACTTCTGTAAAGCCAGCGGCACCTCGTGTCTCTGCCATCTTCCCTTTCCCCTTGAGCTTTACCCTGAGCTTACCCTTTCCGCGCTTGCCGTCAATTAACCGACCCGATTTGTCAGTTTTTGCCTCTTTCTCTTCAGCGTCATCGTGGTCTGCCCCACCATCACGGTCACCTTCCCCGAGTAGCTCCTTGAAGACCTCAAAATAGAGATCAATCAGTTTAAGTGCTACTTCTCGGTCATCAGGAGTAAGCACGATCTGGTTGAAGGTGATCGTCGCATAATACCGGGCATGAGGGTTTCCTACTTTCTTCTCGGCACTGAGTTTTGGTTTTGGTTTCTCAGCCTCGTTGAATCGTATGCGGCGGTTCGCTACTTCAGCTGGTGTGGTTGATGATGGTGTAGGAGGCGGGGCAGTGGGACGGAGAACGAAGGACGTGATCTCTGTAACAATTACCGATTTCATTGACGGATGGGTCTGGAGGAGTTGAAGAATATGGTGAGATGCTCGTGAGCAGATAGCTTTGTCTGTATCGCCCTATCCAAAGCATGAGAACGGTGACAACCAAAAGAAAGGAATACGCCTACGAGCTTGTTGACAAGCAACCGAAGTAGATTCTGCTCCTGCTCAGGTTTATCGCGTAATAGTGTAGAGATGAGATTCAGAGACTGCGTTCGGACATAAGGTAAGGGGTCTAATGATAACATCTAACCGCACATGTTAATCACCCCCTCCGTGATCTGTAGCACAGACATACCTCTAAAATCTGGAGAACAGAGAAAAAGTACTTCTTTAGCCAGTCCTCAAAGTACCACAGTAATAGATGCTGGTCCGTTACAGATGGATGTCGAACTGGTCGATCCCGAAAATATCTGAATTGCAATCAGTTTCGAGCACGGAACGTTCTCACGAATCACGAACTTCAGCTTCCGGTTTGGCGCACCACCGCCCACCCACCAGTCAACAATGCATCGCAAAGCCTTCAAGCTCTCCTCTCTTCCACCTTTGCCTTTTCCACGTTCCGCCATGCTCTTCAGTGTCTCTAAAGCCTTAACATTATGTATTGGCCCGCTCTGAACAAGTAGTGTCAAGGCGCTGAGACGATCAGATAGAGTACCAGATTGTATGATCTTGGATAGGAAGCTCGCTTCTGATGTGTGAGAGGATGATGAGGATTTGAAAGTTTCGATGTCGTGAGAATGCAGAGATGCAGCATGGGACGTTTGAGACCCAATGTCGGCAGAAGAAGCAAATGAAGACGCCGCTGGTATTGCCGGGAGGTCCAGAGAGTACCACTGAGGAGCAGGCTGAATAATGAACGCGCTTTTTGAATTGAAGGTGATCTTTTTCGGCAGTTGAATGGCTTCAGAAACTTCAGCCTGAGGAGGTGCGTGATTCTCCACTGAAGGAACCATCTTCTGGGGAGCAACAGTCTTCTTTTTCTTCGACTTTTGAGTCTGCTTTTCTTCCTTCTTTTGACGTTTCACAGATTTGACTTTTACGCTAGTCTTGCCCCCAGTTTTCAAGTCCTGCAGGAAGGAAGAAACATCCTTCGCCAACTTTGGCTGCAAATGGTGGTTTGAATAAAGAGAAAGCAAAAAGAATAACCACTCACATCTGCTGGGGCTGACCCCGTCACGGATACCGATCCCACATTCTTCACTAAATCATAATCGTCCGCTGTTCCACCCAGGGAAGAAATTTGCTGTTGTAGGACATTGTCTTTGCCCTTTTTAGAGGTAGAGCCTTGCTTGTTATGTGTCTTGCTGTTCGGCTTGGATGAGTCCGCCTTGTCCTTTCGAACGTGAACCATTTTGGAAAAGCGAAATTTGAGCAGTGAGCGGAAAAAGTTCCATGTGGCTGTGAGCCTTGGTTGCTCGTGCTTGGCTGCGCCCTCGTCAACGATGCAACTTCAACTTCAAAGCAGATCACCCTTCTCCAGCTCCTGGTCCGTTTTATGTCGACTTACAAGGCTGAGAACCTAGCTGGGAGCCTGGAACCGCTATATGGACTCAAAGTTCTTCCTGATCAATCGGTGTACGCTTCAAGCGGGCACGGGGTTTGATACTTATCCTGCAAATGATGCAAGAATCTGTTCTTGGCTCTGGGGGCTCTCTGTAACCTGTTCTGTCACCGAGAACCGTATATGTCTCCGATAGCGACCTATTCTTGGTGATATTAATGGTCTGCGACTGGTCCGATTCGCACTTTGTTGGACCAACACGGACTGCTTCTTTGCGAGTTCGGAACTGGACTGCGAGCCGGAATAGTTGAACCTATCTGGCTCGCTTGCTCTGTCTGTACCTTTGCAACCATCAGCATCTCGGATGGCCTCCAAAGGAGTTACAGACTGACGGCGCACCGATATTGGTATCTAAACTCCCTGATTTCGAAACCCAATCTTTATCTTGCCTTCATGTACGTGAGTTCCGCTCTCCCTGCAGAATTTCTAAGGATCCGAAGCTTTCGCGGTTGCTTCTAGCCTCACAGTTGAAGCGTGTATTTGCGTTCATCTTGTCCAGATATCAATATCCTGAAATGCCATCTCCATCACCTGGCGCCTTTCCCAAGACCTAGATATTAGCGTCCTGTATAGCCCCTGAAATTTTGTCTCACAGTCAACCCCTGCGGAGAACAGCTGTCCATTTTACGTCCATCTGTGCATAACCGAGAAAATTCTGATTTCCCATATGTGGCGTCCCGCAAATAATATCAACGCAGCACGAAGTATTTGATTCGCCCTTCTGGGGTTAACGTTCAGTTCTAGCTGCCGTGGCATTGCTGGATAGTTAGTAACGTCCTGTTCCCCGATACGACCTTGCCTTAGCTTGGAATGGGGACGGGGAGAACCCCCATTTGGTGACGGCCCCTTAGCGTACCCGAAATCGGATGAACCGACACTTGCTATTCGAGCTCGAAGCTTCCAGGTCTTCTTATCCTTATATGTTTCCTCAGTTGAAAACATTTAACGGGCCAGCAGTTGGACTTAAAGTGGTTATTCAAAGCTATGGTGCGCCAAACGTAGAAAGCGGCAATTGCTCGGAGGCTGTGTGGATGAATCTCAGGTGAGTAGGTCCTGGTTGTTCGGCAGTTTGGTCATTTTTTGATGAACCAGTATTGGGCTGGGCTCTGTCAAGAGCACGAATACATCTGTACACGTTCACGGCAGGGTGTGGTGATAGGACTCGGTAACATTTTATTTTGCGTGCACTCATCAAGGCATGATGAGTGGCTGCCTCGAATCCCACCCCTACAACGCACTGACATGTCGAGTTCCAGTCTTCCAGTGATTTGAAGGATGTCCCTCGTATGTTTACCTCAGCGCCTGTTACTGGAATGATCATGAAATACTGTGGGACACAGGGCACAGTCCCATGATTATAGCAACGGACCTCATTGCTAGTGTTTGATCTAGCCCGGAAAACACCGCACAGAGGATGCCTTTCTGTCAGGTATACTTAGTGAAAATGATACGTTCGGCCCGTTTCTGTCATAAGTGGACTACTTTCTATTATCCCATTTTTTCAGTCCTGGTAAGTATCTAGGTATGGCGGTAATTCCATATACGAAGTCCTGGACAGAAATTCACGCTAGAGAAACTGGAAAGATGCACGTTTACCAGACCATCTGTGCGTATTAAACGGCTTTGTATCAAGAATAATTGCGCTCACGGTCAGAATCCAAGAATTTCAGCCTTCCAGGACAAATCACATTGTGGTGGCTCATTCCTTGTTTCATCTCACTGGTGCCGTTGACGACCGTACAGCAATTGTAGTTCTCAGGTAATATTTCCCACCCGGCGCAAGCCTGTTCACAGATGCGTGTTCGGTCGTAATTAGCCTTCGTTATTGTCTGATCATTCTTCAAGTTCTAAGCAGCAAGGCGTTGAAATTCAAAGCAAACCATGACCAGGTTATGCATAATCTTCATTATCTATGCATCAACTGCAGGATCCGTCTTCATCGCTAAGATGCTTACCCGCGACGCGCCTTTGCTTGATCCAAAAATTGACTTGCATGAAGTAACATTGTTGTATGTATTTACTTCGTCTTAGACTCGATCAAGCCTCTACGTTTGCCTAGTGCTCTATTAGCAAATGGTTTCTTCATTTAGGAACGTGTTGTCATTGAAAATTGAAACACGCAGAGCTCTGGAGAATGATCATATGTTCACTAGACAAAATCGTGTCAAATTTGAGCTCCAACACCAATTGAAGTCCCTGAAAAGATATCCATAACGAATGAGAGGGGTTCTTGTATCTTCTTGAGTGTTAGTGGGCCAAAAAGATTAATCCCATCAGATTAATGAAAAAAATGGGCGCCGAAGGAGTTGAAGGCCAGATCATGGGTAATTATTTGATGGAATGGGGTTGACTGATAAGAAGAAGGAATATCTAGTCAAAACTCGTCGTCAACGGCTTATATCTAATGAACACCATGCCCACGGAATAGTTATCCAGTGTAATAGGTGCCGAGTCATCCAGATCTCATTACAATGTCTGAACGAACCACGGATTGCCCTTGGAACCCGGCCGGTATAACAGAAGAGATAATCGCGAAGCTCGAGGCATCTAAGCATGTGCGCGGGGTGTTCCATTATAGATTTGCTATCTCCCTACTTCTCGCTATTGCTGCTCGGAGTTGCGGACTTATGATCTGATCCAGCGTCTCCTTGAACGAGCACAGGATCATGGGAGCCCTGGGCTTTCGTGTGCGATTGGCTTGCTCTTGTGCGTAATGAGTTAATGGCAATAGCTCGTAGCTTTCCTGACTTACGCGTCTTTGATCAATGGTTCGAATATATACATCCCAGAAACGACCCCTAGAAACAGTATTGTCAGCAGACAAAAAGTGCATCCTTGTATGGAATCCACAATACCTACGGCTGCCGCTCCAAGAGTTAAATAAAGTTCAAGGATCGAGGCGCCATGTTGGTAGTGGAAAACGTTGATTACGTAAAGTACAGTCACCACGGAAAATCGTTGAAGCGCCGAAGACACTAGAAGCGCAAGTATTATTGTAACGAAGCGTATACACAGAATAGATATACAGTCGGCAAGTCATTATTATTAACCCATGCTGATTAAGCTACACCCAGGCGCTAGAAAGGAGGATAGGAGGAGGAGTCGGCAAAGAGGAGCAATAACCCTCACCTGAAGCGCTTGCCTAGCTGCCGTTTCTTTAGCAGCAGATTTGGAAGAGGCCACGCCTATCCCTTTAATTTCACCAGATACTAGGTGTTCCGTCATGAGTGAAGTGCGAGTTAGAGAAAGAATTCTTACCTTTGCAAACGACGGTCCACTCAGCCCTGTCGGAGGGCCCGACAACCGACTCTTGATAGCTTAATACGCTTGTGTCGCCTCTAGCCTGGAAGTCTAAAGACATACAGTGAGGACCAAGGCGGATGCTTGCAGTCGAGACTCCTTGCAATTGTTAAGAAGAGTGACGAATTCTACCCGGACCAGTAGATTAGCCATTGAATAAAATAGCTTATTCTGACTACTCACTAGGCATTGTATCGCTCTGATAGAAAGGTGAAGGAACAGTAACCTTGCGTTTGAGTCCTAAGCCTGACCCTTTATATGATAAGACTCAGGCTGTCTCCCAAAGCGGGGCAAAGTGACCTCGTCATAAGCAGACAGCATCAGGCGCCGAAGGACAAAATTGAGTTTATCTCCTTCTCCCACGTCCCAACTGTAAGGAACCACCGATTTACCTCAAACACGGACATGTATCAACTCCTGTAGATTGGTGCCGGGGACTAAGGGATTCGTTACCAGAGACCCTTGACCGAGAAACAAGAGATCAAACTGACAGGCAGGCTCACAGCCGTGGCTCGCAGCTGGTCCATAGGAGCCGGTTGGTAACTTTACTACGGATCATCGGGCATAGACACGCCAGTCGAATTGGATTGACAGGCGGACCGTATATCAACAGTCCCGCTGAAAAATCCGCAAAGAAGGCGCGGAGGACATAGATACTGCGGGCCTGCGTTATACGAGGACAGATGGAGCGGACATTCCACGTTACAAACGAAGAAAGCTTTCTTCTCTTCTCTGGACCAGATTGAATCGAGAGATCGGACTTTGACCCTCGGCTACAAGTGGACAGTTCAGTTTATGGTTCTGATTTGTTTATGGACCGTTGCATTCTATTTCAAACCGCTGGCCTAGTTTTCAGCGGTTCGAGCTGGATGTGATCCCTGATAACAACTACGGCATCAAATGCGAACTCGGAGGTACCTAGTCTTTAAGCAGCCAATCAGCACTAGCACGAGAGCACAACAAGACGCACCAAACCAGTCCTCATAATCTACCTGGAATGAACGAATAAATGGTTTGTCGGCCGGGATACGGCCTGGCTTTGATGTTACTAATGAATAGTCCCGAGCTTGCGGGCTATTCTTCCTTCAGGCTAGCGTTTATTTATGCTCCGCACTGTACCCTAATAGCGTCTGAGCCGTCAGAAATATTCGCACAGATAGAAATGTGGCTTACATTCCACCAAAGCGGCACCGCGAAGCTTTGTGTGGGTAATTGAGTGAACTTCTCTACCATCATAGCCAATGTCAAGGCGGATCAGCCAGGCTTACTAACAGGAATGTAAACATGAGGTATTTGTACCTCTTATCTGGCAGTTCATTGAGTCTGACAGAAAAGATTCCGACAAACAAGTGAGAATTCGATGTACGTACTAACCGCAGCCCGGTGAAAGCTAACCATCGCTATTGATGACGTTCAATCAGCGTGTTTAACGCCTGGCTCGCGGCAATGTCCCTGGCGACATGTTTCTGAGCTCCAGTACCAATCCCACGGACCTGTCCATCTACTGCAACGAAATTAAAAAGAATCCGATCTGAACAACAGGAAAGCCCAGACGTACTCTTGCATATGCATGTCCAAGTCGGTCCATAGCGAGGGTCTGATATGGACTCGATCCAGCTCAATGATGCTAACATTCCCTTGCTTTGTAGATCTTAATAAATGACGGGTATTAGCCCGCGGAGGTACCAGCTGGAACCACGGGAATGTGCATACAATTGTTGAGTTCAACGGTACCTTAGGTAAATAGAAAAAGCTCAGAGAGGCGTCAAGGGCGAAGAGACGAGGACATACCGCGGTTACTCGGCATATGTAACGACGTGTGCAATGGTACGTTCCTGAAGTAGCGGAAAGTCTTTTAGACGTGGAAGAATGGCCATCATAAGACAAAGTGTAAGGTAACCGATTGGGTGGCATTGGCCGTCCACTGTTGTGATCATTCGCCTGCGTGGATGCACCAGAAACATGGCTTAGAACCACCGAGTCAAGGAACGGCGTAGCTCCGAGCACTTCTGAAGTACAAGAGAAGTTCGACTAAGAACACGGAGGTGAAAGAACAAGCCAAAAGCATCGAATTCATCAGCATTGAATACACGAGGTCAAGCAGCGGTCAAAGCTCGTCGCGGCTGTTCCGTTGGAACCACGCGGGAGCCAAGTCCTGTACCAAGATTCGCCTGAGAGAAAAGACGAATATTCTCTGCCTTTGGTCAGTCACGCCATGCGGCGACTTGGAAGGAATACGCGAAGCACCTGCATATCACAGGCCAAGAAGGAAGACGGTACAAAGTGAAGCCTGGTACAAGAGCATAAGTATCCAAAATAGGTTTCACTTGGGACCAGAGGATAATACGAACCCAGCGTAAGCGAGGTAATCCAAGTAAGCCGGTTGTCTCGCCAGACTCGTTGCAGACTCGAGCAACAACGAACTTGAACCCTCGATCGGCGCACATCACGTGAATGTCACGAACATATTCGGCCCGGGAGGGCCCGGTGAGGAAAGGAAAGGGGGGGAGGAGGGTTACTGTGGAGGCCCCGCTTTTCTAGATGCCTCGGGAAGCAAGGTGTGTACGCAACCGCAAGATTACTGAATTTGGTCCTCAATTGGAACTAAAGTATGAGATATGCTAGCTCAAATATGGTTACGTTCGGGCCTGTGCACAAAATTTCGGCAGATTCGCTTTAAATAATTCTCATTTTTTTGTTTGTGGAATTTCGTCCTTTTGAAAACCTGTTTCAACACTTTTAACGTGGAATTAACGTCATCACTACTCGCCGAGTCACCGGAATAAATTTGCGGTAGGCACTTATCATCGGCTGTGTAGTTCATACTCAACAGAAAATCTCTACAAGTACTTGGCACCCCGCGACCAGGTAGATATACCCGGACAACTCAAATGATCATGCATAATTCCGGGATGAAAGCGATGATTCCATGACCAATGGACAATATCTGGCTTGATCCCCGTCAGCTGCTTCTGCGTGCCTTTGAGCACGGACCGGCCCGCAAAGAACTAAAGTAGTGTAATTGCAGTGGGGCTTCGTATAATGTGAGCTTCCGACATACGTACACTTTCGAGATCAAGAATAAAGGTATCGGTTCTGACAAAGAAGTTCAGTCCAGCATCGGTACCTTGCCAGGGGCTGCAGAAATCGGGTCATAGATCGCGTGCAGATCATGAAGAATAGTGCACAATTTACAGGGAGGGGACCAAGTTATGATGATACGAATACGCATGCGTGATCCGTCGTGATGAGGCTGAAGCGAAATCAATCAATCCTCATGATGCATCATGCTCAACTTGAACGCTGTGCATTAGACCAAGTTACAAGTATTATTGGAGACTTCAGTTAACTTTATAACATCAGTAAGAGCTTGGGAAGCAAACCTTGCTGTTGGAACAATGTTGGATCGCAGTCGATGATGCTGACGATGTCGGATTTTTTGGGATGCGCCCTGGACCACATGCCGTTATATTCCCGGAGAGTCCAGATCACCACGACATAATCGAGAATAAATACGAGGAAAATGGCATCTTCTCCAACCAGCTGTTTGAATAAAAGGTGGCTGTCAGACGGCTAATTTATTGATATCGAACAATTTAGGGGAATATGTGCGGCGCTGACCAGTAGCGTTCTATTGGAAGAGAGGACAGGAACGGAGTGGATTAGAACTCCGCCCGACGGAGCTTGTAATTTCCTGGTGCTCACTCAGATCATTCCATCAACTGTGTCTCCCGTAAGGACGCTGCCCTCAACCCTTTCTTCATCTTTATCTTTCTGGTCGCCGTCCTCAGCGGCATTGTCGTCGCAGGTGCTCTCTCTCGTTGTCTGCGTCAACGTTCGTCACCTTGACCGACTACACCCCTCTTTCTCGTCTCTTCTCGGCCCCCTCGCCTATCTTTTCGGGCGATTTTTCTCGTATCAAGAGTGAGTGACGGTCCAGCAGTCTCCCTTATATGCTATTTCAGTCTGCAAATATTGAAGTCCCTGCTTTTTCATCTAGCGCCGACTTGACTCAATCGGCCCAAGTCTGACTTCACTTCTGACGTTTCCAAATATCGAACCATGTCTCAAAATCAGGGTGATATCCAAGAGAGGATTGCTGCTGCTCGTAGGGAGGCGGAGAGCTTGAAGGAAAAGATTCGTGCGAAGAAGGAATCGTCAGCAGATACCAGCTGTGAGTTGCTACCCCTTTTCCCCAGCCGCTATCAATGTCCCTAATTCAATCTCAGTGCGTGCTATGGCCGCAGAAGTTGATGCACTTCCCCGAATTGTGATGCGTCCGCGTCGCGCACTGAGAGGTCACCTTGCAAAGATATACGCCATGCATTGGGCGACGGACCGGAGACATCTCGTATCTGCCTCGCAAGACGGAAAGCTCATTGTCTGGGATGCTTACACGACGAACAAAGTGCATGCTATTCCCTTACGATCAAGCTGGGTGATGACCTGCGCATATGCCCCATCTGGAAACTACGTCGCTTGTGGCGGTCTTGACAACATTTGCTCCATTTACAATCTCAACAGCAAAGAGGGCGGCACCAGCGTCAAGGGCGCTCGTGAACTCAGCGCTCATTCAGGATATCTCAGCTGCTGCAGATTTATCAACGACCGCCAGATTGTTACCAGTTCGGGTGACATGACTTGCATGTTGTGGGACATTGAGGCGGGTGTCAGGGTGGTCGAGTTCAGTGACCACACGGGCGATGTCATGAGGTCCGTGTTATCGTTTCTGCGACCTTTAGGAATTGCTGAGAGATTGCTTTATCATAAGCTTGTCCTTGGGCCCGAATCAGAATGTATTCGTTTCCGGCGCCTGTGACGCCACAGCCAAGCTGTGGGATATTCGGAGTGGCCGTGCGACTCAGACATTTACCGGTCATGAATCAGATATTAATGCTGTTCAGTGCGTATTGTTTTAACCCGGGCGCTTTTCGTTCTTACCAATACCGTTTTTATAGATTCTTCCCTAACGGCGATGCTTTCGCCACCGGCTCTGATGACGCTTCTTGCCGTTTGTTTGACATTCGTGCTGACCGGGAACTGAACACTTTCACACATGATAACATTCTCTGTGGTATCACCTCTGTTGCTTTCTCAATCTCTGGACGTATCCTATTTGGAGGTTACGATGATTGGACATGCAACGTTTGGGACACACTGAAGGGAGAACGTGTCGGCGTACTAACAGGGCATGAGAACCGGGTCAGCTGTTTAGGTGTCAGCACCGATGGCATGGCACTCTGCACTGGTAGTTGGGACAGTACGCTCAGGGTGAGTAAATTGCTTTGTTGGTTTCTACTTCGTTTGACAATTGGTTCCAGGTCTGGGCATAATGTACTGTACATATCTCCTTCTCCCGGATACCCCTACTGCTTGTGGGCCTTGTGTCTCTACACGAAAAGTTTCATTGCGCCTCTGATGTGTTTTCCATGGCACGGTATCTGATCCTTTATATGTTCATCCTATACCCTTAACCGCGCTCCATCGTAAATGTCGGAATGGACGCCTCGAGTCATTCGTTAGATGCTTTGCTGCCCAGCAATTTTCACAGCCACAGTCTGGCCTTTCTCACTTGTGGTTTACATATATCTCCCTGCTATCCAGTTTGCCTGTTTCATTTTCTCTCTCTTCCTGTCTCCTACTTTTCGGTCTTATATATTGTCGAATTCATAAATTTCTCTTCTCGTACATGGAATTTGGAATAAATACACATGCTTGTGTTCAAGGATCACGTTTGACAACACAATTGCTTCCGTTCAAATGCCGGTTCATACCAATTTGGCTCACATCCACTTCGTGGTTTTCAGCTTTCTCCCAGTCCTTCCGCGACTGGCACGATAACTGAGTAACGTATTGGGATCTGCTGTCGACACCATGTCGGAAGACGACCGAGCTGCCAAGGCAGCAAGGGCCAAAGCTATGGTATGTATTCGACACCCTGACTATATCGAGCCGGCCTCAACGTTATTTAACCCAACTTCTAGCTCAAGAAGCGACAACAAAAGAAAGCGCACGGCGCAACCACTACTCCAGAGGTCGCCTCTCCTTCCAGCCCACCATCTTCACGGCCGTTTTCTCCTGCTCTTCCAGAACCTGCTCCAGCTGAGGACGAGAAACGGGACGTGGCTGACCTGTAGGCGATTTCAAGTTCATTGCAGTGGATGAATGTCAATTTGGACTTCTCAATGTAGTTTCGCGACAAGGGAATCGAATGACACGTCATGGATATCCTCCTTGCCCCGTGCTGCGCCTCCACCAGCTTCAAGCCCACCATCCAATCTCATTTCCTCGCCGCCGCTCATGCCTACTGGTCATTCGCATGCTACGAGCACCGACGGGGGTGTGCTTAAGGCGCGCATAGATGAGCTTGAATCAGAAAATGGCTCGTTGAGTAGTAGGATGCACGAACTGCAAGCGTCCCAGGACAGTGCGTGGTAGTCTGCTCTTCTCAACGTGTCTTTACTCATGGTTCTACAGGACTTCGGGAAACTGAGGTGATACTGGGTGAAGAGCGAAAGCGTTCCCAACAGCTGTCCCAAGACCTGCAGCAACTACAGGCCGAAAGGGAGACGTTTTTGCGAAATGAGCAACAGACAATATCTTTGCTGGTCTCCGAGAAGGCATCTCTGGCTTCGGAGCTGGAACGCTTAGAGGGTCTCGAGTCTGGTATGGATTCCCTCGGTACATCGTCATTACTTACTGATGTCGCTTAGAGGCGCAGTCAACGAAAAGTCAACTTGAGGAAGAACGGAAACAATCCTCAGTTCTCCAAGGTCGTCTTGCGAGACTCGAGTCGGATATCCGTGAATCCTCTTATGAGAACGAGCAGTTACGGGCCAAGGACAAGGATCTAACCGAAAAAAATCGGGAGCAGGTACGTTGCCCATTGCAATAAATGGGTTGATTAAAGCCGGCTCGCCATGCAGGAGCGGGAGCTGCAGCTATCCAATGCCGCTTCAAGTAATCTCCAGAAGGAAGTCGACGACTATAAGCGCCGATTGCGTGAATTGGAAGAGCAAATACAAAGCGATGACCGCGCCGAAAAGTTAGAGAATACCCTAAAGAATACCCAGGATCGCAGTGATGAACTCGAATTCCAGCTTTCAAAGCTCAAACAGGTACCTGGTGCCTTGTTTCATCATATTTGGTCCTTGGGAAACTGACGAAACTGCCTTAGGCATATGCCACACTAAAGGATGATCGCGACCGGACTGATGCTGAATTAAAACAGCATCGTGGTAGCGCAGAGGCGTGGCAGTCAAAGCACTCCAGCCTGGAGGCCGAACACGAAGCTATTCAAAAACTCCTGGCGTCTAACGAATCGGAAAAGACTGCTCTGAACCACCAGACCGTCGCGCTACGGTCCGAAATAGACTCCACCCAAAAGGACATCGCCCTTCTACAGGAGAAACTGACTCAGGCGGTCGTGGAGCTCGCATCTGGCAACCGTCAATTACAGGCCGCCCAGAATGAGCTCAAAAATGCCAAACGTCGTGCAGAGGAAGCTGAACGAATACAGAGTGATCTACAATCAGAAGGCACGAATCTTATGCAGTCACTCGCCGAAATGCGGCCCAAGATTGTAGAACTCACGGGGGCAAAGCTCGAATTGAGTGAGAGAGTGGACAGTCTGGAAGCCACTTTACGAAGTCGTGACGCTACTATCGCGCAACTCGAGGCTACGCTTGATGAGGATCAGGACCATAAAGAGCAAGCCGAGCTGAAGTTGAACGAAACTCTGGCTCGTCATGAAAAGGACCGCCTCTCAGAACAGGAAGCGTCTAACAAGCTACAGAAGGACTTGACGGAGATGCAAGAGGAGCTAGAGAGCGCATTTGCTAGTATACGATCCCTCGAAGTGGAACGTTCCGGTTATCACCACGATACGGTGCGGCAGCTGCAGGAGATCGAACATTTGAACCAGTCAACTGTCGCGCAAGCGCAAGAACTCGCGGCTTTACGGCAGGAGATTGCGGAGCGCAACGATATCCGGGTTCGTAACCAATTCAATTCTGCGGTAGCTTCATCTCAATTACTTTTTACCGTAGAAAGATGACGAGGAGCTTATGTCACAGGCCCAGAGTGAAATCGAGGACCTTCGCCAAACAATCGAGGCTAAAGACGAGGAGATTGAGCGTCTCCTCGCAGCTGCTTCGTCGTCAGGTCCCGAGGGCCCACGCTCGCTCGACGACGAGATGTTGGGTGCGATTAAGCAGCAACATTCTCTTGAGCTCTCCGCGTCGCAGTCAAAGATCCGGTCATTAGAGACGTCGCTTTTCGAGGCGGATGCTCGCTGTCACGCTTTGCAGAAACAGCTCAGCGCTTTAGAGGACCTTCGTCCGCGATCGTTCTCTCCGATTCCTTCGAGACCATCGAGTCGCGGGTCGGCTATCGACTTGCACCGAGCATCGTTCAAAGGCACCCTTCCGCCATCCCTCTCCAGGACTCGAACAGCTGTTTTGGACCAGGGCTTGTCCCCCGAGACAAGACACAAGCGTAAAGTCAGCTTGAGCATGCTCAAAGCACGTATCGAGAGCGAGAGCGCGGGCGGACTCTTTCATCACCCTGCTTCTCGTAATCTGTCACCAGTCCCATCGGATGGACCAGACTCTCAGCCATCATCACCTCCACCACCACATCATCATCCCACACCGAGACCTCAGTTCCTTGATGATTCCCATGTTTTCTGGTGTCACTCGTGTCGTGGGGATCTGGTAATACTCTGAGTCTAGATCTAGTCCTGTGATACTAGTACGTTCTACAGTCATTACCCGGTGCTTTGTACACTTCAGTATAACTTCTAATTTTGCTCTGTAACAGTTACAATTTTATCTTATTCTACCCAGTACGATATACCGCTAAGAAGCAGACGAGGATTGACGTATCGGCCAGGAAATTTTCTATTGTGAAGAATATAGATTCTGGCGAAACACGAGAGTAAATTGGGTACATATACTGAGTTATAATGATCTTCTCCAGCCGGACCCTGGATCACTTGTCGTGGTGCTAAGCCACGCATGGGATGCGGTATACGAGATCCCGGTAACCCAATAAATTTGGACTTTAAAATCCATCACAACGTTAAACCATCCTTGAATCGCCCCAAAATCATAACGTATACTCTCGAGAAAAGCATACCGGAAATGTGAAGTGATTGCGAGCCGACTATAGCGTTATCTAATTCAAAAAGATGTCGCGAAAAAGTTATCCTTGTGGTGATGATTGAGAAATGTGATGAGGATAGATGCGAAGGAAGCCCCAGGCGCGTAAACACCATCGAACATATGAAACCTGATCGTAATATTTAGGGCCAAAACTGTAGCGCTTGCCAGATTTCAGAATGACGAGAGTCAGCTTGCTAGGATGGCAGCGAGACTGCTGAGTCTGAATTATACAGCATTTGTAATTTAGCGAGAGTAGGCTCTATAGTACAATTGAGATGAAATGAAAGATGGAGTGTCATGAGATACCGTCCGTATGGAGGAGGCTGCATAAAAATCATTCAAAAGATACCATCACGCTTCGTCTTGATTTCGCGGAGTTTTTGTAACAAGACCTAACAATGTGTTTCAACACAATTCATAGAACAACGATGAAAGATTGCGTACCTCTGCTTCTTCAGGGTTGATCGTGCCCCTCTTCCTCTCGTGCTCCAAACCGTTCTCGATACTATCCAACACATCCCTGATCAGATCACGGTAATCCACGCCGAAAAAGTTGGTCAGCTTGGCAGCTCTGCGCCGGCGGAGCTGGAAATCTGTTACTTCTGGCTTGGGCGAAGCGAGAGTGGCGGATATGCTGTATTCTGATGCGAGCGAGGTCATCGAGGTGCGAGTAGGGAGCGAGCGACGTCGCTCCGATTTGATAGAAACGATCGACGTGCGACGGTCTCTTGTGAGAGTAAACTCTTTCAAAGGGGGTGAGGGGGACTCGTTGCCATTGCTGTTGAGGTATTCATGCAGCTCTGCAAGAGATTCTCTGTCATCCTAAATATGGAGTGAGAAATACATCACGAAAAGGATAACAAAAGACACACTCTGTCAATGATATCGACCAACGAGTTGAGAGAGTGCTGATAATGGGTATAGACAAGCGAGCCACTTCTACCACGAAGCCTGGTGCGATTTGAGGTGCCTTCGTCTCCGCCTAAAAGGTGCGTAAGAGATTCGGAGGACCCGGTCCGATCATCCTTCCTCGATTTGAGTTTGTATGGAGATTGATTCATATTCTTCGGGGATGAAGGTGGAGACGCCATTGGAGTCGAGCCTGGGACGGCCGGACGAGACTTTGGTGGGGCGACTAGACCAACAAGGGATCCAGACGGGGAGGCTCCGTGTCGAGTATGATACAGCGTCTGGGGCGGTGCGACACCGAACATCTAGGGAATGTAAGTAATGTAAGGGCTAGTCAAGGAAGCTTAGGCGCACCTTTTCCATCTTCTGTGCCCGTCGTACGTTGATTGCCTTCTCCTTGTCATTGAGGTCCTCCTTGACCCTGTCGTGATCGTCCGACCAATGAGGGAACGCTGCAACTGAGCTGCTCCGCCGTCTCCTCAGCCACGCTTTGCGCTCATCTGGAGAATCCATGGGTACGTCGAGAGGTGGTGGCAGGGAAAGGGAAGGATCCTCGAAACCAAGGACGAGGTCTGCAGGGATGCGAGAGCCTAAAAAGCGATGGAGCTTCGCAAGCTTGTCCCTGTTACGTCTTCTGATCTCTTCAGCCTGCTCCTCCGGTGATAGATGTTCGAACTGAAAGAGGGATGGCGATGGCGACCGGTCCTTCATCGGAGCGCTATTTGAGATGATGGCCGAAATATCATCAGGCAACTCTTCCTCAGATAGGTCGATGAAAGATTTGGTGTCTTCTCCTTTGGGCTGGTCATCAGTTGATGGTTCTCCTTCCTGGGATCCGACGTGGATCATATACGAGTCGCAGCTGGACCTGTCTGGTGTCAACGGTGTTGAATGGCGACGACCAGCGGCAGTGAGGTACTGTGTGCCTTCAGGAGGAGGCCAGACGGGAGGCGTGGTCGAAACTGAGGCCGTTCCTCGATGGTGCCGACCCAGTGGCAAGTCCAAAAAGCTGACCCACGAATCTTGCTGCGGCATAACACCGGCTCCAGGCGTCTGTCCAAACACCTGCGCCAGTTTCCGAGACTTGCGAATCAAATCAGCCCGCTCGTCGGCTTTGAGGTAGTTCGTCGTCGGTGGGCGCTGGAGATTGGGCACAGAACGGTTGCCGAAATCGGGCTTGGGCGTGGTGGGGATAGGAGGCTTTGGCGAGCGAGCGCGTGATCCTTCTGGCGGCGAGCATTCGTTGCTCATCGTCATCGTCGTCGCCGTTGTGGAAAGGTCGATAAAGGAGGTTCGATCATTCCCGCCTTCCAGTGCACCGTAAATGCTCGAGTGCGACATCACAGAGGACCCACTGTATGCTGTGCTGGATATGCTAATCCGTGTGTCTTCACTGGTGGATGCTGGCCAGAGGGATTCCTCAGTCACTGTCGAGCGCGACGACGACGACGACGACGACGACAGCGACGACCCCGTTCGGGCGTGGGAAAGAAAGGGTCGCGGACTGACAACATCAGGGTCCAGTTCTAGTCGCGGGGCTTTGTCTTGCCGTTGAATATCCAACACTGGAAGCTCTGCCGCCATCGTATTGGAATTTCGCCCGATATTCCCTGGTTCTTGGTCTTCTCAGCTCCCGCCTGATCGGCCCCCGCAAATTTCAGCACACGCACCTGGTAGTCTCCCTTTCTGCCTTCCCCGTCCCCGTCCTCGCAAGGTAGCGACCCCAGGCTCGCTGAAAGACCTCCTCGCATATCGCTCCTCTTTTTGAACGTCAACTTGAAACCGGAAGACAGAATCAAAAAAATTGCTTGGGTTTGAGCCCTGCGATGATCTCGACTGATGGTGTCTCCGTTGCTGGGAACTCGAGTTCGCCATCAATACCTCGACTGATGCGTTACCCTTCCCCTCGTTCCCCGGGGTTGTATGGGCCCGCTTTCTCTCCATGGCGGTATCAAGCGCTACGGGGGGAGCTGCGTGTTCTTCTTCTCGTATCTCTGGTAACAAATCGACGCCGCGTGCCGGATGAGATGTGTTTTCTTCCAGGGGGCCGCCACCCGGTCGAATCTGTCCTTGGGGATTTATAGTCTGGGGAGGTCTTTTCCGGACCCGCGGCGGTGGCGACAAGGGTATTATCCTCCCTTCCTCGCTTGGAACGGTCCTTCGTGCACATGATATCGCTTCGAGCGGCGTTTGGGTATTTACAGTCGATGACATATACGTCCTGAAGGGGAGGGAAGGATAGTGAGTGACCTCAACCGAGATGAATTCCAGCCCTTACTTATTACTTTCCGTTCAAGCTGTATTGCACCGACAGCTTTTTTTTCTTTTCTCCCTCGTGTTTTACAGCAGGCTATTTAGTGTGGGATAGATAATATACTACATCATAATTGCGCTTAGAGTCGTCAAGACGACCACTCCCGCTGCCTCAATGCCTGTTTCATCTCGACAGCAAATCGAGGACCAATTTCTCTCTGGTTGTCACACCATCACACAGAGTATTTCTCGTTCAGGTGGACGAAGGACAACCCCGTTCTATACTTGTAGGATCTGCGATGATGATCGGCACCACAACCGAATAGTTAGCCGCCGGAAAACTCCCCACGTAATGATGAGTAGAACAGAAGGAAGTACAAGCGAAACAGCAATGGACAACACAGCTAGAAGTAAGAATGCACCGGATGTATCGAAGAGCTGACATGACCTTCCGAACTGTGCGCGCAAATACCATGTTACAGCAAAAAACAAAAACAACCGACCAAGTATGCGTATGTAATATACAAATGATGTGTGCTGAAATAATTATTTAACAGTAGGTCCTAACGATATAGACGTGTATATTATCAAAGGAATTCATGAAGAGACAATCTCGATTGGTGATAATGATAGTGTTTCAGTGACTGGAGGAGGGGAAGTAGAAGGAGAAGTCTGGTCAGATATCGACGTGCGACCAGTCCGTTTCTCTTCCTTGTCTACGATGGACTTGAGGCTGTCTGATGCAGACTGGGCCGAAGGGTCCGACGCAACTCTAGTATGCTGTACCGGCGGTCGCGTAACCGACGGTCGAGGAGGCAGCGCAGGAGGAGGAGGGCGAGGGACAGGTAGCGGAGGCTCAAGGGACTCGACACTCTTATTTCCTTCCGGTAAAGACGTAGAACCAGCTAGAACCGGACTCTTCCACAGACGAAGAACCGGATTCTTCTTGCTCTCAGGCGGCGGCGACACCAGTGGGGCAACATACCCCATCGACATCACGTTCCCCTTGTGACTAGCATGAATCCCCGGGATGGACATCGTTTTGGCCTGAGGCTGCACGTGTATGGGGTTTTCAGGCGCGTCGTCGTCGGGAGGTAGAACACCATCGGATAGATCGGGTCGGGGAGAAGGCTGGGAGGGGGCTAGCATTGAGGATGAGACCGTCCGGGTGCGAGACAACGCGTCCGATGAGGAGGAGGGCTTGGACTCTTCCGCACTCCTCAGTCGCTCCGCTACCGCCGCCCGGACCTCCGCATAGCTCGTCCGAGCTTTCTGTGACAGGCTGCTGGTACTAGCAACTCTTTCCTGAGTGTCGACTGATCCATGATCTGGCATTTCGTCACCGCTCCCTGTCGTACCCTTACGCAAACTGCCCCAATTGACGCCCCACTTCCTCATAGTTTCCTTTGCTGAATTGCTGAGGGCTTGTTTGTCTCCCGCTTTGGACTTTAATGTAGACAGGAAGGAAGAGGTGGCGCTGGGAGATGCTGGCGGTACTCGAGGGGTTTCGGGAGATGGTGACGGTGGTAGGTCCTTGTGCGACCGCGAAGACGATCGAGAGACAGAGGCAGGTCCTTTTCCTTTTCCTTGATCATCTGAGATAGACGATGCCCGTGAAGAGGGGCGGCCATCATTTACTGAGAGATGACTCTCTGCATTGTTGCTGGTACCATCATCAGAATCATCCCCAATGCGATTGACCTCCGGTTCACCGGGTGCCGAATGCGATCTAGCCAATGTAATCTTTCCAACATCTACCGAACGACCACGAGCTTCATCACCATCTTTCGTAGTCAAGTTTTCGCGATCATCGGACAGCAGCTTCTCATCATTTCGGCTAGTCGAAAACCATGTTCGCCGTCGATTTAGAGGAGAAGATTCTTGGGGAAAACCTGGTTCCGTTGATGGTGTCAGGAAGAGGGGCTCGGTCAACGGTATTGCCTGTTCCTGTAAAGACGTTGCCTTCTGAACCAACGGCGGCTGTTCCATTTCTATGGGCTCAACTGCGTCGATTTCCGTCCCTGTATCTTTCGAGGATTGATCGGGAACTTGCTGAGGTCCGGGATGCCTAGCAGCATCTGGCCAAATGCCCCCTCGATGTTGATGTGATAGACTTTCAAAGAAAGCGATATCATCCATGTTGGGAAGCACTACACTTTCTTGTATCTGTCCAAACATTAATCACTGTCTGCAGTTGATAGATGGATACGAAACTCACAATCTCCTTAAGTCTCGACTCAATTGTACTGAGGATCATACTCCATGTAATCTGACGGTCGCTGACAATCGGCTCGACCTCCAAAACCATCCGAGGCATCTGCGTGAAGGCATACCATATGCGATTGCTTGGTGGACGCTTCACCTTAACTAGTAAATTTCCCTCTATCTCCTTCAAGACAACCGCCAGTACGAGTTTGACATTATAAGACTTGAAAGTACCCAAATTGATGTTCGCAGTGGCTTCAACGGTGAGTCGCACTTCACCCTTGTATAGCAGATGAATCTCCAAGGACGCGTCACCTTCCTTGGTGAGTTCTTTGAGCATGGGTTTACTGAAGGTGGGCGTCGTGTTTCCCACGGATACCTGTGTGACCACGATGTCGGCAAGAAATGTAGGCCTTTTGATCTTGGACAGCTTCTTCATGAGTCGACCAATGATGAATGCTTCAAGGAGGTGTGTCTTGTAAAAGCTGTAGAATACGCGGCCAATAAGGGCATTGAGCCAACGCATGGGGATCACGTCAGGCTGTTCGTCGAGAGTTGTAACGAGAAGGTTCATGTCTGATGGAAGGAATATGGCTTGAAGTGGGGAAAGTTGAGGTGTCTGTGCAGGATGATCCGACGCGTGAACTAGCGACAGATACCAGTCTTCCATTTCGACATTGGATCGGACGAAGATGAACCAAGGGGTACTTGAATCGACGGCTTCCTCCTTCGAAATGATAGTTTTCAGCTTCTCTACCTCCGAGGTTGTCTCCACCGCCTTTGCGTTGGTTTCTGCATCCTCTGGTCCTTTGCCTACATTATCTCCGTCTAGCTTCATGGATTTTGTCACGCTAGGCATGCCATTACCTGCTTCGGGGCCCTTGGGCTGGAGGCAGATGGCATTCCGTTTCGCAAATAATTCACCATCCATAAGACCTTCTGGATAGATGATGACGTCGTGTGCCCCCAGTTGAATCACCGCTTCACATTCTGTCATGCCCTCATCCTCATAGAGATAAAGGATCTTCCCCTTCAAGACAACATACCACATGTCTTTGGGCCGCGAACGTTTCGGGTCCTTGGATCTGGCATCCAAGAATGACCGCACAAGCGTGACGTATCCACCATCAAAGGCAGACTCTTCAAACGTCCTCCGCATCGTCAACCAGCCCTTCCGAGTCTTCGGAAGATCGTTGACGTCGCCTACTGTTGGAGCCGCTGATTCAGGAGCCGCTTCTGCGCCTTCCTCCTGTAGTCTCCCCTCCAGGACGCTCCTGTGCTTCTTGGAAACATCTAGGTCACCTACAGGAACCGAGGTGTAGATGGTGAAAAGAACGAGAGATGCAAGGAGCAACGGAATGAATGTCAATCCTCCAAGAATATAAGCGTAGAGGATAGCCTTGAAGGACATTCCTGGGTGACAGTAGGGATGAGAGGGCGACCGCAGTCAGAAGTACGCGCGTCACGGTGAGCTGGGTGATTTTCCTTTTACGAAACAGCAGCGGATACGTGATGGTGATAGTACAACTTCAAGAAGCAAACAGAGAGTTCGACGTACGTGCCAGTGATGTAAGTGCCTGCCATTCACCCACGTGTCAAATGTGTCTCGTAAAGGGGTCGCTGATTACATAGCCCAGAACCGGCATTTGCAAAAAGTTGGGACAAAATAAATCCCAAGTTCGCAATAGGACGAGTACTCAATACATCGAAAAGTGTCTAGTAATACACTGGATCCCTCAAGAAATGCATATGCATTCTGGAGTTACGAGCGCTGATGTCCACATGAAGGGTGGAAGGCTCGCTGAGGTTTACAGCATCGCGACACCCTCCGCCTACCAGCGGACGACGGACGTGAAAAGATGCCTCTCCTGGCCTGCTCATCCAAGTCAGGAAGGACCGCTTGCCAATGTCCATCTCGCCATATCCAATCTTTTACTGACTTTACAGGAGGTGATCGCGCGCGCATTGGAGGGAAGACACTGTTGACTGTGGTGTGTGTGGGGACTGTGAGGCGTTGGTTGTAGGCGCTATCTTGTATCGGAACACAGCACGAAATGTCACGAGGCTGTGAAGGACATAGGGTAAGGACGATTTCGGGGACTTGAAAGTTGGGCGGCGAAGGCTGGTACATGTCAAATGGAAACCAAAAGAGATGTGTTAGCGGATTGACTCACCGAAAGGGACCGCCGCCGCTGGCTGCGGGATGTGGATGAAGAAGCGTCTGGTGTTAGGTTCATGGGACACGGGGGATCCAAATCAGAAACCTTCAAAAGCCACCGTCAGTTTTGAATAAGCGAGAATCTGCAAGTCGCTCGCACCGAAAGATCGTCGTTGTCGTCGTCGTGCGTCTCCAATTCAAGAAAAAGCTTTTCTATTCGTTCAACATCGCCACTTAGCATGGTCCGAAGGTTGCTGCACGCAGGATGTATGGATTCTCCGTAGATCGTTGCCGCGCGTCGCCATACGTCTGGCACCTGCAAAGCCAGGTCCTGCAGCAGAACCTCAAGGTTGATGACCTGGAAGAACCGTTATTACTTGATTTCCTTCAAGGCGTGGATGCAATAACCCACCAGCGGCTGGTCTTCATCGTCACCGCCCCCTGTTAATCGAGAAGAAAGCTCTAGTACTTGTTTTGCGCCAATCGAGAGTTGCGCTAGCATTTTGGGCGTCGAAACGAAGAGAGAATAGTCTGGGTGGGAGGTTTAGGAAGAGTGCCGTGTTCCTTCGATGAAGTTCTGTAAAAGCACGGGCACCCGTGATCATTATCCGGCTATAGATCATATCCGGGCCGAGCCGAAGGCTATTTCAGCTTACCCCACAATCACATCCCTTACACCCCATAATCATGTGCACCGACATAAGGAGATACTGCGATTTACTTGGAAGCTCCAGCTCTTGCCTTAGCTTCTCATGAAGAAGCAAAAGGCAGCGTTGACTCATCACGACTGCGTCCATCAGAAGGCTTTACGTACAGCGTTATCGCGTCCCTGGCAAGTGAAGATGATGAACATAGCAATCCATCTCATCTTTCCTCTCCCCTTCGCTGCTCAAAGGAATTTCAGCTACGATGAGTACTCCAGGAGGTACGCAGTCGTGGTACTCTGACCATTCCATTTTCTAACTCTAGAGCACAGATGATCATATGAAATCGCCCCGTTATGAAGATCCATCAGCAAAGCTATGGTATTCCTATCTCACAGAAGCGGAAAAGCACGATCGCGCATTAGCACACAGCTGGAAGGGTGACATGGACGCAATCCTAATATTCGTACGCCATTTCATCGGTTTACCGAATCACCGTTAATAATCAAATCACCAGGCTGGTCTCTTTTCTGCAAGCGTGACTGCATTCATCATAGAAAGCTACAAATCCCTGTTACCCAGTACAGATGACAAGGTCATATTTCTACTCAGTCGCATTTCCGATCAGCTGGTGTCCGCGTCCAATGGGTCGCACCCAGCCAGCGTACCAGACCTTCTTGATGCGAAATTCACACCAACGGCAGCCGCACTAGTCTGTAATACATTGTGGTTCCTCAGCCTTGGCTTCAGTCTCATCTGTGCCTTATCGGCGACGCTAGTTCAGCAATGGACCAGAAATTACATCCAGGCGACGGAGACCCGTTCTACACCGCAGAGACGCGCGAGAATATCCGCGTTTCTGTATCGAGGACTAAACAGGTTTAAGATGGCCGCTCTAGTCGAAATAATACCACTATTACTCCACATTTCCCTCTTACTCTTCCTGGCCGGATTATTCGCGTATCTGCTATCCGTGAATGATGCTTTGGCATACCTCATTCTTGCCATCACCATACTCTGTAGTGCGCTATATGCCCTTATAACCTTTCTTCCAGTATTCCATTACGACTGTCCTTACCACACACCTCTTTCCCTTTTATCTTGGCGGATCCTTTGCAGTCTCCGGCTGCTTCGACAACGGGACTCCCTCGGCGTTCTCCAGCCTATAGTTTGCGGAATGTCGGAAGCCCGAGAGAGCGCCGCCGTAGAAATATCATCAGAGCGCGATGCCCGTGATTTCGACGCGATGTGTTGGGCCATCGAACTGTTACGTGTCGACAGCGAGTTGGAGCCTTTCATCGAGGTCATACCCAACGTCGTCACCTGCACCGATCTGAGTGCCAAACTGCTGCTCTACCGGTTGCTTAATCATGATGCGGTTACGGTACGCCTGGGATATCGCATTCAACGCCTTCTCGTGACATGTACTCAGGGCGAGCTTGCACCCGCAACAGCGCAGAAGCGAGCCATAACGTGCCTTAGTGCTATATGGTCCTTAACAATGATGTCCCTCCCGGCGTCACCAGTAACAACAACTTCTACCGCATATCGTTCACGGGAAACACTCCACTTCGACGAGCAAACACTGAAATACATAAACCTTGTGCAAAGCGGCATACCAAGCGTGTCGGATTATTCCGGTCAGTAGAAGCGAAATAACAGGACATACCCCGGAGTTACTCATGATTACTCCCAGTGTCCGCTCTCACTGTCGTGTCCAGGAGTCTTCTCGATATGTATTTAGATCAAATTCTCAAGCTCGAGACAGATATAGGAGGGTTTGTCACCACCAGGAAGTGGTACCATCGTAAACCCGGTCACGACACGCACTTGGTCCACCGCCATCCCGATCTGGTGCTCAAGAGATTGCATCAGCAGCTTGACAAGCTAGAAGCGCACCTTTCGTGCTCCCATCAGGAATTCACTTTACCTTGCACGACGATGGAGAGTGTCCATCGGCACTTGGAGGAGCTCGTCCACATCGCCGCGTCCACATCTAGCGCGGAGAACCTCGTAGAACTAGTCTTCGAATTTATCCACCGATTTCGGCATGCTCTTAATCAAGCAGGATTCTCCCTGACGACCGAGTTCATCGCGTATCTCCTAAAGAGTCCGACACTTCCCTACGAGGCATCCAATACCCTCCGTCGGCTCTTCCTCACCATCGATTATGACATCCCACTTTCGGTGGAGTCGCAGAGTCTTTTCGTGGACCAGCTTGACGAGGCCCTCGAACCCCACCCGCTGCCCGGGGGATCACGACTTCCAGAAAGTGTAATTAACATTTTGCAAGGGATGGTCCCTGCCGTGTCGGACGCTTCGTGTAAATTGAAGGCTGTGAGGAGTATTCACCTTCATAAGAAGCGGTTCCCTTCGAACGATGCAGCGTCAAAGGCGTTGGTGCATCTCCGAGGAGACCATTCGTCATCTCCTCCTCCATTGGATCTATTTGGCTCGCATATGTATACGAACATCAGGTTGGACAAGACGGGTACTTGGACGGCGAGAGTATCAGGTGGAACTAAGGACGGGGGAGGTTTAGATGCTGTCTTGCGGGGACCATCAATAACACGGTATGGTGCATTACGAATTGGCTGTAAACTTGGCTTGACATGAAATGTCCAGCCTGCCGCTTCTCAGATCAAAGCCATTCCCAGATCTGCAGTAGGAATACCGGAAAATCTCGACTTGTGCTTTTCCTACTGTGCTGGTAATGTGGCCGTCCCTCTGCCTACATTCGTCCCCGTCCATACCCTTCATTAAATACCTCTTATAGCCACTCTCATCTTCGTATCTGGTTTCAAGCACACCACCTATTGTGTAATTCAACGCCAATAGTCATGTGATGTATCTCGTCCTAGTATCCTGCAACCCCCCTTTTGAGGCACATTCATCGTAACCTTGCACCTTAGCCGCCTCCCGCTATCCCTAACTCCGTGTGAGGCCTCCCTTCGTGTCCCCACAATGTTCAGACCGGCGTGTAGACGCATTATACGCTGTTATTGTATAACTTCTGCAAGCATCCCAGAAAGTATTCGTAGGATTTGCCTCTTATATACCATGTTTAAAAGAGTTGAGTTCATGCGTGAAAAAACTAATCATGACGTCCGTTCTGCAATGCGTTGTGTAAATAGGTCTAGCGCCAATTTGGAATCACTGTCTGGCAGATATCGAAGAAGGTTGCTGGCCCTTGTAACGTAACCATGGGCTAGCTCCCATGTCCTATCGATGCCGCAAGATCTGCGCACGAGGTCGCTTGCCTTGGAACAAGATAAGTTGGAGGTAGAGTAGCTCAGATCGCGAAGTAGCTTACCATCGCGGCGTCTTCTGGTTCGCTGAACCCGCGTTCGATTAGAGGTCCCAAGGCAGGATGCTCCTCCCATGCAAACAAGATGGGGCTTAATGCGGTCCTAGGTCGCGAACTGGTTGAACCACAAGACTCGTGCCCTCGAGCATCGTCCACTAGCTGAAACATAGTTAGCAATAGAAGATTTGCAGACAATATCCTACCTGGAGCGCAACACCGATATTTCGTCCAAACGCGTACGCGACCTCCTTCCAAATCTCGTTCCTACACCCGCCCAGAATCACGGCAGAACGCGCACCCTTGGCCAATAGGCTCCCTGTCTTCAGGTACGTCGTTTTGAAGTAGGTATGCCACGCATCTTGGGGGGTGAGCGGGAACGATGCATACTCGGTCTTGAGTTCTATCACCCGGCCCTCCACCAAGTTCGAGATAACGCTCGCGACAAGCTCAACGACCTCGCTGTCGCCTAGCCGGGAGAGTGCGGCACTGGCGCGTCCGAGCAGGAAGTCGCCACCAAGAATTGCAAGTTTGTTGCCGAATACGCCCTGTGTCGAGGAGGTCGTTACGGAGACTTCGTCGTGCAGCATCGAGGCGACTTGGATCATCTCGACGATCTGGGCGACACGTATTTGTGTTGGTAGGAGGGACGGGCGAGTGGAAGGAGGGTTCGACGACGGGGCTTGAAGAGAATGTGGAAACGGGGCTGGCGTTTGCAGAGGAAATATCGAGTCGAACGATTCGGCATGATCAGGCATGCTGGGATTCCAGTAATGCAGGACGTCGCCACGCGTCAACGGCTGCTCGAACTCCTCCGTCCTCCCCGACGCAGCCTCCCGTGCTGCATTCCATTCCATCGCCTCCCAGCCCTCCCCCAGTCCATTTGTCGCGCGTGCAAACAGCAGAATAACGACTGAACGTACAAGTTTCGTCGGGTCGAGAAAGTAGCATTGAGCGAGGTCTTTAAGACCTGGATGCGCCGAACCAAGGAGAGTCAAGAGGTTTCCACGTAGCTGGGAAAGCTCAGAGGCGAGAATAACATATGGGTCTGGTCGTCTGGAGAGTATTATCGGGGGAGGATGTATTTGGGATCGTTCTACGGGGGTATGCTCGATTTTTTGGGCCAAGGCGCTGTGTCTCCGGCAAAATGTGGTAAAATTGGGGACTGTGTGCGAAAATTTTCTACGGACTGGCCATCGTCGCATGCTCTCCTCGTATCTTTGGTCCGGAGCCAAAGACTAAGGAAAAGACAAAATGTTTAGTTGACGGAGAAGGGGGAGCGTGGTGAGGGCGCGAGCTTAGTGAGGTACGTTCGTCATCACTGTCAGTAACCGATCCAACCCGGCCTACGTTTGCCGGCTCCTTCTATCGCATTGATGCTTGGAATTCCCACCGGAAATGATAACGGAGGATAAAGATTACAAGTAATGCTTCTACTTTCAATGTTCAGTGGCCCTTCATCGGACGTATTCTGCGAATGGCCGGCAGTCATACCTCATGGCTATCATGAAAGGAGGCTTGGGACGTCACTTTGACCTTGCAACGCGTCGCTTTTTTTACATAGCCAATTTCATTTTTACAACAAAAAGATCGTGGAAGCGAGAACAACGATGATAACACGAAGAGACCACATGTGAAAATATTTTAATCTGAGAGGAACTCGCTCTAAGGAATGGTGACGTCCGCCATGTTGCCCGACACAGCATCCTGTATTCTCAGATGAACAACGAAAATAGAATACTACTCGCCGGTCTGCGAGACCATCCCGGTGTCCTGACGATCACTTGCACTGTTACACCCCGGCTCTCTATTAATGTCGCAAGTTTGGCTTCAATGCAGTCGTTTACGGAGTTACACACGGACGAAGATGGAGTAGGCTGCTCCCACGATACGCCTGCGCTGTATTCAATAGAAACTTTAACCTTGAGTGAACGAAGAGCGAGCATCTGAGGCTTCGACAAGGCACGAGCAACTCTACCCCACACCGTTTCATGCTCGGGTTACGCAGCGCGTAATGCAAATAGTCATCCTGTTCTGCCTGTACACAAAAATGAATGTCTTTGAGAAGACAGTTCCCTTTTGTGTTTTCGAAGGTGGAAATCCGGGCTATGCCTCGTCGGTCAGAGTCTATTTCAAGAGAACTAGGGACATACCACTGACAGAGTGCCCAAACGACAACTCTTCTAGTTTCATCGCTCCTCTGAACAAGACTCGAAATTGGGAGAAATAATCCCAGCCGCGGGGGTGGATCTCTAATGTCTTGAGTTTTTGGATGAATACGGGGCATTGCCGCGAATTAATATCATTCAGGGGTGATACAGAGGGCCATCATAGTCAAAGAGTACTAAGTGATCAACTGGTGGTCCCAGGGATGGATGCTGATGAATACAAGAGGATCGCGGGTAGGCTCAAATTTGCTTATCGTCAACTTGTCTAGACACATGGAGTTGGCAAACAGAAGAGCCAACTCAGAGAAAGAGTTGGTTTTAGTATCAAACAAGCCGATTGACACATACGTCTGGGAGTAGGGTGCTTGAACAACGCACTCCGGTACAGAGTTCCAATCCAACCAGAATATTTCCAGATGAATTGGATCTACGAGGAGTCCAATGATAGCTGCGAGTGACGAACCATATGTGCAAGTAGAGAAGAGAGGAATTCTTCTGACATGAGCAATGAGACCATTCATCCCGGGTGGATGGTGTAGAAGAGATGGACCCTCGTGCGATGTGTGAGGCAGTGCGACATCATTGAACACGCTTTCAAAGCAGTATCGTCGTCTTTCATCAAATCCACGATAGTGTCTAGGATTCCTTGAGGTAGGACACATTACTGTATGAAAGATGGAAAAAGGAAGGTGGTCGGTGAAGACAGGGAGCAATGCTGACTAATACAGCGGATTGCCATTGCCGAAATCGTCCGCCAACCGACCTTCCAACTCGCTCTATAATTCCAGTCAGTCCAGTTGTATTGTTCTCTTTTCTCCCACTAACAGGCGGCAACAGCGCTCACTTGCAGCTATAGGTTTTTAGCCTTCACCTGTTGCGCGGCCGGTCGAGAAAACAAGGCAATACCATGGTTTCACCCACTGTGAATGTGCGCTGTCGATTCTCCTATTTTTCCTTTCACCCTTTGCTGAATTTCTGAATTTACAGGTTGCCCGATACACGGCTCTCTTTTCTGGTGTTGTCTATGGCTGGTACCACCGTCGATCCCTGCAAGCAGCACACAATGTGCACAAAACCCAGCATGCGGAGCACGAGCGAGAGCGGTTGATTGCAGAGGCAAAGGAGGCATGGAAGAAGAAACAAGAGACGGCGAAGGCTCCTGCTGCGGATTCCCGTGAGTGTTTGCTCGTCGTCGTGGCATGGCTGCTGACAGTCGGTGCCCTTGCAGTCATTACAGACCCAGAAGACCCACGGTTCGACCTGGAGAAGCTGATTGCAAAGTGGGAAAAGGCAGCATAACAGTGTTACCCTTGTTCGTCCATGGATTGCTTATAGGCATGTTAAGCCGCCAACAAAAGACGCTTAATCTTGACCCTGGCCCGGTATACCTTGTCTGATCTGCAAACAGTGAATATGTTCGTAGACACAACCACTTTGTTCGATTCCTCTTTGTATACAAAAAATCAAGAAAATTTATGCCTCCGTAGCCGTCTCCTTTGTGGCTGTTTGTGAGCGTGGGAAAGATTTCAAACGCGTCGCGTCTTTTCTTCTTGCCACCACCGCCAACGACGGTGATTTCTTCTACTTTGCAACTTCCAAGTTGAAAATGAGGCCTCAGGTCGAGGAGATAGAAGACGATTTTGCGGCAGAGGAAGAGAACAAGCTCATCAATGAGGTGCATCCTTTGCTATAGTGCTAGCCACTCGTTCTGACACTGCAAGCCCGTGAACAGGAATACAAAACATGGCAAGTTTGCCTCTTCATTTCGTACTGCCTTTCACTGATATATTCTCAGGAAGAAGAATGCGCCATACCTCTACGACCTCGTTATCACTCACGCGCTCGACTGGCCCAGCTTGACTTGTCAATGGTTCCCCGACAAAGAATCGTGCGTTATCGTCCAGCACCCCGCTTAACTCGACCTCACGTAGCCACACAGCCCACCCAACAAGCCCTATTCCATCCACCGCCTCCTCCTCGGAACCCACACCTCCGGCCAAGCCCAAGATTACCTTCAAATCGCCACCGTCTCGATTCCAAAGCGTGACAACTCCCCAGGCTCCGACAAATTGGACCGTGGCGACTACGACGATGAGCGTGGTGAGCTCGGAGGACACACCATCCCGCCTGCGCCTCGCATCCAAGTCATACAGAGGATCAACCATGCCGGAGAGGTCAACAGAGCGCGCTACATGCCTCAGAATCCTGATTTGATCGCGACCAAGGCCGTGACGGGTGAAGTGTTGGTATTTGATCGTACGAAGCACTCGAGCGAGCCTGAAAGAGGTGGGGTATGTAAACCTGATATACGGCTGGTGGGACAGACAAAGGAGGGGTGAGTGTACGCACTCACAGGCCTCGTGTTCGTTTACTGACATCTCTAATAGTTTCGGTTTGGCCTGGAATCCCGTTAAGGCTGGTAACGTGCTCGGCGCCTCTGAGGATATGACCGTTTGCCACTGGTAAGGCCACTATCCGCTCAGAAGACGATAATTAACGCAACGCAGGGATGTAAACTCATATCAAAAGGGACAGTCGACAATTCAGCCAACCGCAGTCTACAAGGGTCATACTTCCGTTGTCGGGGTTAGTGTTTACTGCTTTGGCCGCTTCCTGCTATTGACAACTGTGCAGGACGTAGATTGGCATGCGACAAAAGAAACTGTGTTTGCCAGTGTTGGTGATGATAAAATGCTTATGCTGTGAGTGGGACGCGCATTCAATTCCTTGCATGTTCACGTTTGACATCTCGTCAAGGTGGGATACGAGGACACCCTCAGAACCAACGAATAAGATACAAGCTCATGACCGTGAAATCCTGGCGGTATCATTCAGTCCCGCGAGCGAACACCTACTTGTTACAGGGAGCGCTGATAAAGTCAGTTTCTCGGTACTTTGACACCGCTTTGACGTGCTCATTTGGTGGTAGACCGTAGTCCTTCACGATACGCGAAACCCGACGAAAAAACTGCATACGTTTGAATCTCACACGGACGATGTTCTACATCTCGCTTGGTCGCCCCACAGCCCCACAATTTTTGCTTCTGCTTCCAGTGATCGCCGGATAAATATCTGGGACTTGTCCTTGATAGGATCCGAACAGACACCCGATGACCAGGAAGACGGTCCGCCTGAATTGCTGTTCATCCACGGAGGTAAACTTTCCCTCACCTTGCATATCTGCTTTATGTCCTAAGGCGCGTATAGGACACACATCCCGACCATCCGACTTTTGTTGGGCTCCTGGCAAGATGGAGGATTGGACCGCTGCCAGCACGTCGGAAGACAACGTGGTCATGGTCTGGCAGCCGACCATGCGAGTGTGGGCTGGTGACGAGGTCAAGATTGAAGAGAAGGAACTGGAGAGCGATGCCATGGAGGGCGTTGAGGAAAGTGCTGCGAGTGGGTCCAAGGCGAAGGTTGGCGGAAGTATGAGCAGCAAGAGCATGAGCGTCAGCCCCAACAGCGACTAATATGCTTGTATATCTTTTTGCTTTGGATTATTGATAAACGCGCTCGAGTCAATATAAGATGAAAACCGTGATGATGTACAATGCGCTCCGGGCCAAAAAAACTAAAGATAACGATGTACGTTCAGCTATAGGAATAGAAGCCTTGCCAACTCGAAGAGTACTGTAAGGAAGAGTTATTAGTACGTTGGAAGAGACAGATGGAAGGTAAACGTACCTCCGCCTACGACGACAAACACGATGACGCCCAAAATCCAAATATTGACCGGGCTTTGTTTTGCGAGCTTTTCTCGCCGCGACAAATGTGTCGGCTTTTTGCCCGATCGCGCGTCTTTGGCGAACTTTTCGTTTCGTTGACGCATTTCAAAAGCGGTGGGCTGCAACCTCCAATGAAGGACTCCGTGGAAGAAATAGGATAGTTGAGAAATGTACCATTTTAAAGTAATGAGTGGTTTGGATTACACGTAGGTGTGATTGTCGCGGTCGGTTATAAGTACTGAAATGTACAAACGTGGCACTTTGGATCGATGATGTGGTTTGTTAGAGCTGCATGTTGGCGACAAACTAGACAATTAATTTGATGACGTAGCTCGACTAGCAAGCTACAGCGACTTTTATATAATATTCCTACATACATGTTACTAGCGTCCTTTGTTATTCAAGTTCAAGGTACATGAGTACCATTCTGATCGATGCACCAATTGTCCGACCAAGGTTCAATCGCAGCGCATTTTGGGTGCATTCCTTCAGGCTCGTTACCGGCGTCCTTCAACAACAGCGCTACGACGCCGTGAGGTGGAACCGCACGGGCAGTAAAGTTTCGGATGGCGATTCCGTTTTCCGAATGAGTCCAAAGATCCTGGGTAAAGCGGTGTAAGAATGACAACGGGGCATGGTGTAACAGTGTATGGTACTTACTCGTACAGTGTATTGCCTCCCAGAGCGTATCCACGGGGATTCGGTCAAGTTGAAGAACATATCCGCCGGTTCGTCCAGAGTGTTGATCTGTCAGCAATGTAAGGCGTATACAGTGTATTTCCATCCACCACCTACCAGCATGAAAATTGTCCCGTTTTGACTGTCCCCGCTCCAGTACTGGGCCGGATGAGTTTTGTTGAAGGTCCAATTGGGCTATTTTGTGAAACATAAGATAAGCTAGGAAAATATGACGAATAAGGATTGCTCACGTTGAGACCCCATCTAAAAGGTGTCACACCAGGGCCGACGACTGGGTCTTGATTGATTGCAATGACTTCGGTATTCTTGAAGATGCTCAGCGTTTCTTGTGAGATTGAGGCAAGCTGCGTCAAGCGTTAGACAAGACGAAAAGCAGATGTACTAGACTAACATGGGTCCCCTACATCCGAAGAAACTTAGCAAACGAACTCCAACGATGAACTTAGGACACTTGCGATGAGTAGAGGAGACTTCATAAAACTCCAGACCGTAAAATGAGTCTTGGACTCTTCATATGTGAGGTCGCCGTTTCCAACTTCAAGCTGTAGACCTTTGTCAACGCGTATAACAATAGTGCATATATTACAACTCACGATATCCATATCGTTATGGCCATAGAAGTCTGAAGCCCATGCATAGAAGGAATTTCTAGATAACGTTAGCCCGCGATCAAATTACAATTATTGGACCCACTGGTTGATGATGCTAGCGATGGACGGCCAGTTGGCACCTATGTCATCGGTTGTCTACAAAACGAGTGAATTCAAACCCTGGATCGGAGATAGGTGAAGGCACCAACCCTCCAGGTTGGAGCTAGGTTACGTGCCCACAACCAGGGTTCAAGCTACAGAGGAATATTTTGGATAGATCCGATTTTATTGAACGCAAAACTTACACGACCCCATTGACACAAAGAAAAGAGCATTGGTGGCTTTCCAGTCGACTTGGCTAGGTCCTTGATTGCGTTAGCCATCACAGTGAACTCTGACAAGAAAAAAAGACGATGGTATCACGAATCTACTGAACGTCAGAGAGAGAAGCTTACTGCCAATCATGCCCTCTCGAATAATTTCATCGTAGGGTACTGGCACAATGCTCAGCCACTGAAATAGGGCGACAGGAAATGAAATACCTGCACAGTTGTCATACCTGAAGGAGATATATGAATACGGGCAGTTTGTTGAGGCAAGGAGACTTACTTCAGTAAATCGAAGCCCCAATCTTCATGGAATAACTTTGCATCTCTATTCATGTGAAGTGAATATTCCCAAGTATGTAAATTTTAAAGCACCTTGCTTCATTCTGGAATGAACCTGGGTAATATTGGCACGTATACCAACCGGAATCCCCATACTGGAAGGAAGTTAGTGTGTTTCGAGATTGCACAATATTTCCCGTACAATTCCAGTTTTCCTAGATGGTCGACGTTAGTAGGTAAAGATAGAAGAACATTATTGAAAATACTGACATCCCAAGGCCATGGATATGATCAGTCAAGAACCTCATTCCCGAAGGAAAGCGCTCTTTGTCTAGAAGATGGGTTACTTTGTTTGACCAAGGCGTAGTGAGCATGATACAATCACGCACTAGCAATGATGTCTCCACGTTCATTTCGCTTCTTTTCCGAATAACAGTCGTCGAGGTTTACGTACTCGTAACCTACGTCCTGCATATAGGTAAGTACAAGATCATATCGAAGTAATCAGACTAACCCTCAGACCAAGAGAGACCATGAAGTCGGCTGTTTTGAGGATGAGGGTTTCATTGATATTGCACCAATATGCATTCCAGGCTAGTCGGCAGGTCAGTGAAGTTCCGTTACTCGGTATGACGCACTGTTGTATCCCATGACTGGTAAAGCATATATTTCAGCACGTCCAAGCCGATGGAGACGAAACAAACGCACATGGAAGTTTTCCGACTCTCAGGTCTTCTTCCTTTACGGGTGGGGTCCTTGTAGCGTACAAGACAAGGGCAATGGCGATTGTGATAGTTAGCGCGAATATGCCCCAGATGGCCATGGCCGTGTTCGATTTTCCCGTCTGCATGCGACTATCTTCCGAGTCCGTAGCTGAGTCGCCATTGAGAAAGGCAGTTGTTTCGTTGTCGTCTGAGAGATTAATGAGTTTTGAGATCCATTTGCTTCCGTTGCAACATACCCGCATCTCCAGCTGCTCCGTAAGCAAAGCAACGATAGTAAGCAACCTATTTACCTAGTGGAGGAGCTAGGTGGGAGTCAGTAAAGGAAGGTAACCATCAATACGAAATACCTCACCCATACCGTATCCCATCCGGGTCAGATACACGTATTCCCTGCTTTCAGACAGACTTGAATCGTTTACTAAGAAGATTGAGCCTTCAGACGTCGATATTCCAGTTAAGTGTGCAGGCGCTATTTAAACAGAGTCGGAGACAGAGATGTTGATGGTCGCAATAAGGAAGTGTTACCCTGCTTTGAACTCGGCAGCTTCGCACATTACGTCATGAGACAATTTACAAGCGTGAGAAATTCAAACATTGACGCGTGCCAGTGCATGGCCGTGTCAATCTTGCTTCTATCTGCATTCTTTCCTATTTTTTTTTTCTACGCCATTATTGAACGTTGCACCTCGCCATGGATGAGGATGTGGACATGGATGCGCCCCAGATATCGACACTCAGGGAGGAGGTCACGCCCCCACCGCCTCAGCGTACAGGTATTCGTGTCAAGCTCGTCGTAGGCAAGAAAAACGCGGGTCCGACTGTTACGGTGCCATCGAAACGACCGCACACAGAAGACGAAGCCGACGAAGATGAAGACCAAGAGGACCAGCTCATCGACGATGAGGACGAGGTCAGCGCTAAACCATCCAAGGTGCCCGCGCGCCCCGCAGAAGCGACACCTAAACGCAAGGCCCCAGTGAAGAGAAAGTCGAAGAAGACAGAGAAAAAGGGCTCAGAAGAGAAGCAGGAAAAACCGGTACCGCCGCCTCCGCCGCCTTCGTTGCCAGGTATATTCTTCCTATGTGTCACTACAAACAGTTGGTCTAACAGCTAGTTTACAGAGGAAGGATTTGACCCAAATCATATATCATTGACTGTCGCCCCTCCAGTGGAACCAGTGCCAGCTCCCCCCAAGGCGGCAAAGAAGAAACCTGCAGTGAAGAAGGCGCCTGTGAAACTAAAAGTTACCAAACCACCAAAGTCCATATCCCACATTTCTATTCTACACTCTTCGCTAATGACGTGTTTAGGGTAAAGAATGTCCTGCCTCAACTTGCTGACGATGCCGGTGTGCTAAGCGAAGGTGTGTAATAAGATTACTTGTACCGACTCTTCACTAATTGAGTATAGGGGGGTTTACTGGCACTGCTGCTTCATCACCCGTAACAACCCATTTCGCCAATAGTCCTGAGCCAGAGCTTGGCGATGCACCCGTCGAAGAAATCAACATCGACTCCCTTCTTCTCCCAGTATACCCACTTCCGACAAAACCATTCCCTGTCCAACCTCCTCCTAAAATCAGTACCGGGTTTGCTCCTGTCATGCCGCTGGACCGGAGCGGCAAAAAAGTGCGAGTATGGCGCGTAGCCAATAGAGAAATTCGAGGTATTGCTGGAGGCCGCTGGTTTGCCCACGCATGGGTCGGCGAAAAAGATTCGGAATACGCTGGTTCCAAAGCCAGCGAAGGCGCGTTGACTATTCCGAAATTACCGGCCGTGCTTTCTGCATCAGGAAAGGGTAAAGGGAAAGTGAATAAAGCACTTTCTTTGACAGGGACTTCGCGGTCAGGATCGCTTGTTCCTGAGGGGCCAACTATTCCTGGAATCCGTAATCTCACCAAGATGCGGAATAGCATACAGTTCCCACCGCCGCCGTCGTCCGAAGCAGGAGATTCTGATATGATGGGGCCGGGCTGATGGCCGTGTTACATAGTATCGTATATATTTTACTATTCCTTCGTTCTGGGACTATCGTTACTTTGTTATCTATGCACTATATAATTTATTACAGCCGTATACTACTATTATCTCTGCATGACGTCTCAGCGCAGTTAGTTTGAGGTCACGGTGTGACGGCAATCGACTTTGCTGCATTTGCAAGTTTCTCAAGTCCAACGCTCTTAGCAACGTCGAGCATCCTGTGCCCAACGACGACGGCACACCGCCCCGTCCTGACTCGCTGTCATGGCGTCGACAGAAGCACTGACAGGCACGGCACCGAAGAAAGGTTCCACGTGGATCTCTGAGAGAACAAGTGAACGTGGTGCGTCAGGCTTTCGCCGACTTTTGTTAATCCGGAGGTGCTAAATGACTCCATCAGCTGCTGCCCTACAAACGCACGAATCGGATCCCAAGTACAAGAAATACACCCAGCAGGTCGAGAAATGCCTTAATTCGTTCGATAATGTACACGAATGGGCGGATTGCATCGCATTTTTGAAGCAGCTGCTCAAGGTGCGGTTATGTGTCGCCTTTGTCTGGCGTGTATTCACTGCGAATAGACCTTCCAATCGTACATGCAGTTCAAGGAGATCCCACGCAAGCTGATTGTCGCAAAACGGCTGTCGCAGTGCTTGAACCCTGCTCTACCTACCGGGGTGCACCAGCGGGCATTGGATGTATATGCTCATATCCTCGCAGTATTGGGGGTGAGTGCGACCCTAGTGGCATAACACTCTACTAATGGTGTTTCAAGTCGGAAGGTCTCAGGCGCGACTTGGCACTCTGGTCGTCTGGTCTTTTTCCGTTCTTCGAATACGCCGCGACATCCGTCAAGGTATGCTCTACAACTCTTCACAGCGCGTCCATAAGTGACAATTTAATAAGCCTACTCTCTTGAACCTGTATGACACGCACTATCTGCCCTTGCAAGGGGGCTTGCGTCCTGTAATGAAGTCATTCATTATAGCGCTATTGCCTGGGTTGGAAGAGGAGACTGGGGAGTTCTTTGAAAAGGTGCGTTTCCCTCCAATGATATTTCGATAGCATCTCATTCATGGATAGGTGCTAAGTTTACTGGATCGTCTGTCTGGGGCTGTGTCAATGTCGTTCTTCTTCCAAAACATCTGGCTGGTCATACTAACAACACCAGCTGCCCGCGGGACATCCCTCAATCTTCTTTCACGTCGACTCCCGCGCTTAACTGGTGATGAAGGTGCGCTAACCTTCTGTGGCTCTTTGACCAGGAACTTAACTTGGGTCAGATATATCGTCCATCATTGGCCGGGACATTGGTTTGATGATTCGCGCCTTTGCTGCTGCCTTGGAGGATGAGAACCTTCTCGTACGAAGAGGAGCCTTAGATCTTCTACTACAGTCTATGCGTTTGGATAGTGCGGCTCTACGGAAGGCTCAAGGAGAAGACCGTACTATCTTGATGAGGGCAGCAGTCTCTGTTGTACTCCGACGCGATCTCTCGTTGAATCGGCGGCTGTACACTTGGTTGCTCGGGCCTGATGAAAATACGGAACATCAGACTACTTACCTACAAACCAATGCGTTGACTCTGCTTAGTTCTACTTTGAAAGTAAGTTCCGCCAGGCGAGGTTCATGCTCACGCAACTGATTGTGTGGCAGGAGGAGATGACCTCACCCTCCGGTGAATATTCCGAATCAAGGCCCTTTAAGATTTTCATCTCTCTTCTCGACAAGTGGGAGATAGGCGCCCCGCTAACGGATGTGCTTGTGTTCGACTCTTTTAAAGCCCTTAAAGGTCTGGTCCTGGCGAGCACAGATGGTAGCGAAGATGTTGGAATCCCTCTCTTCCTCTTGACTGCACGCTTATAGGTTCATTTTAGGTGACTATGACAGCTAGCACTCTGTACGAAGCCGTGGAGCCAGGCATACTATGGAGGCAATTACTCCAAGCAGTATTTAATGAAATCATCAAGGACGAAGAGAAATGCGAAGTAGGTTCTCTTTGTGGCAAGTTTTCTGATAAAACGTTAACCGTCTATAGGCGATTTCCATGGTCCAATTCATCCTCAAGACGTTTTCTCAGGATGAGGAGATTCAGACCATTCATCTTCCCGTAATCTTTGCAGCTATCGTCGATCTTTTGCATGCAAGCCGGTCACTTTCTCTTGATATTCACCATGCTGACTGAGATTTATTCCAGTTTCGATTGAGTACGACGAAGTCCCCGCCGTTGTCCACCACCACCAGGGAAACTTTGTTGCTCTTGGAGACTATATTGCGCCAGGTTCCTCATGCGGCTCTTATGCAGCGGCCAGAAGCCAGTGAAGGTGACAGCTCTGCGAGAGATTCGCAACGGCCGTACATCTTTGCTTGCACAGTTTACGGAATTGAACCTCTCACAATCGAGCCTGTTTCACCCTCTGGGTCTTTCAACATCCCTTTCGCATCATCTTTCGAGAGCCTGGTGTCCCTGAGCTCCATCTTCTCTCATCTATTGGTTTCAGCCGCAGACAAGGTTGTCGCATTCCGTGAAGCGCTCTGTCAGACTCTTCTTCTCCTCGATGCGCTGGTCGGAAGACTGGGTACATCTATGATGAAGGTTACGTGGCATCCTTCACACTGGTTATCAGTGGTTCTCGATTGTATCGGTCACGGGGTAAGATTTACTTGTGGGTACGGCAGAAGTAAACTGACCTGCATTCATTTGTTAGTCTGCCAATTTTACAACCGTGGATCGCATCGTGAGCCTTGTCGTCGCGTTACATCATGCCTCAGGGATGGAACCCAAAGTGCACATTGATGAACGGCCTACGATGTACAAGATGGTGACCAAACTACTTTGTTATCTTCGTTCTGATTGCGCGGCATATCATGTACGGGCGGTTAATCTGATCTGGGCATTGGAAGCTGCCACCAAGAGACCCCACGTCGAGTCGATCCTGGCTCAAACTATGAATTCGCCCGAATCTCGGAACGTGCAAGAGTCGTATGAAGCATTTGGTGTTCTGTGGAGATTAACAGGTTTGACCACAAAGAATTTAGGTACGATCAGTGCTGATTTTTTTTTCTCTAGAGGACAATCTCCTTCCTGGGTTCCGGTTCAAGGTTCCTATGATGATAGTTCTGGATACGCTGAAAAACGATGACCCTAGTCTTCGGCGTATTGGTGAAACGTGGATGCGTTGTAGTCTTAAGTCGTATTTGAGGTAAGCATCCAGACTAGTAGAAATTTCTGTGTCGCCAACTTCATCTTCAGAGTGTTGGACCCGATCATCTTCGAACTGTTAGATCCGTCTATTCGCAGAGTGCCTAGCACCACTAAAGTTCGAGGGAAAGAGCTGCAAGGGTTCGCTTATGGGCGACCCTTCGATCAACGTTACACCCAACACTTGCTTGAGATGTTACTGTCTGTGATACGATTTGGCGGACAAGGATTCGCTAAAACTGCACGGAATACATCCGTCAAGCGTTCACAGCATTCAGGGCTTGTTCAAAGGGTACAGTCTGGTACGGTGATTTCAGTGCCATTCTTGTATATCATGGACTGAACCCTTAACAAGGAGGTTTCCCTGAACAAGACGTTACCTACATGGAAGTCCTTGTGGACCTATTACTTCGGTATGGGAATATCTTATACACAAGCGCTTGGATCTAACAGGCCTTCAGTTTCCTTCAATCGGAGCCTAATGCGGCTTGGGCTCCCACGATGCGACCTCAAAATGCAGTGATACATTCGACCACCGTGGAGCTTCTTCAGACAATCGTTGCTCGAGGCGAAACAGAGCTAGTGGTGGTTGAATCTATTGAAGCAGTAGTCGTCGGAAAGCTCTATTATTGCATCCACACGAACAGACTGGATCTGCAGAATAAGCTGCTCCACTTGCTCCATTCAGTGATCTCTGCATCCACTGCTGACGATCTCGTCAGGCCATTCGCTGGGAAGCATCGGCAAGGTGAACGGCCTCCGGAGATCTTAACAACTTTTGATAGCTCTCAGGAAGCACAGCCCAGAGCATACGCCGTCAATCCTTTGCTCATTCAGACCTTAATGGATGGTATATCTGTTCCTGCCAATCGGCCTGTTCTACAGCACTGGCTGGACTTTGTCCTTATGGCCGTCCCTCAGTTCCAGCCGGCTTTACATGCGGTCGTTGCACCGCTAAATGAATGCATATGTCGCCAGCTACAAACGTCTCTTGACAATGTCCTCAAGGCATCAAGTCACGATGACACATTTAGCGATGATACGAGCTCCACTATCACCGACGCAGAGTTCATCATGCTGCTGAATGGCCTTGAACGTCTCGTACTACTTAGTCTTGCGTATACATCAGAACTCTCAAGCCCGGAGGAGGATCAAAGTGGGGTAGAGAAGTCTGCTGAGTCTGGAGGTCTCCTTGGTTACGTTTCCACCGTCTTTAGCTCTGAAAATGCACCGCAAAATGTGGATGAACAGCTGACGGTTCGTTTCCGGCTGATTTTTTTTTTGCAGCGGCTAACAATCTCTGTAGGTTCGGTCACAAGGATATCGCTCACTGCGAGATGCGGTGCAGGTCCTGTATTCAATATGGGGTTTATTATGTTGGACAGATCCTGAGACGCGTGCTCCAAAAGACGAATCGACATCTCTCATCTACAATCGTGTGCGCCTTCGCAGTCGGAGGGTGCTTGAACATCTGTTCCGAGTGCAGTCTCCTGAGGTTTTTGAAGCTGTTATCGATTGCTGGAACAAGGACGCTGGGGTACGCCACAGCGCTGCTATTTATTGATTAAGTCCTCTAAGACTCATCTAGGTTGTCACTGCTACGTCGAGCTCGGCATTCGAGTTGACAGATGTATTAATAGCGAATGCGCAGAGCGCGGTCCAGATGATTTGTGACAGCATCTCAGGTCGCATCTCAGGTCTCTTAGAGAAAACGAGGAAGCAAGCAATGAATCCTGAACTGTTGGCTCCCTTTTCCATGTTGTTTGGAAAGATGTACTGATACTCGCATAGAACCGACGCTGTGCTATTTAGGTTCCTTGAGCAATACCTACAGCGTCTTGAGGGACCTCTGGCTGTACAAGTCTGGAGCCGCTTCCTCCAGCTGACCAAAGAAGTCATCGGCGGTGGAAAGGACTATAGGTTACAGAGCTTTCCGACCCTGAGGTACGTCATCCCGCTTGCGCGCCTGGCCTGCATAAATGGAAGTCGTTTTCTAGATGTCTGACCGTCTTGGCGGATAAGCTGACTCAGACGACGGCCATCGAGGACAGGCGGATACGCAAGGACCTTCAGGTAAAATCGCTCTCCTTCACGAAAGGCTCCATATTGAAGCCCACGATAGGAAAGTTTTGGAAAACTTCTCGACTCGTGTGTGATATATGTCGGCCGATCATTCGATCAAGGCTCCTGGATTAGGCGGACTACCAAAGAGGCTCTAGCCACTAATGGCAGGGAATCTCCAGCTCCGCGTAATGGTGAGACCTCGAAGCTACAGGTTTCCTACCCTTGAGTCCTGAGCATCAACTCTAGAAGCAAAGATTGACGAAAAACTCAATTCAAGTAGTACCTCATTAACACCGGAAACTCCCAAGCCTGCTTCCAATGAAGTATTGATTCAGGTAAGAAGAGACGTGTAGACATATGAAGGGTTTCAACTGAAGGAGTGTGTAGATTAACGACTTTATCGCGAAGACCATACTTCCGAACCTCCGGCGCTTCCTTGTGGACAATGACAAAGTTGCGGGGGCATGCAGCAATATTGTGTATTACATCGTCAATCCAGCTATGAAGGGTAAAACCAAGTAAGTGAGAAGATTTCGGACAGGTTTCGTTATTGACCATTCTCCAGACCAATGGATGTGGATGCTACCACCGTATCCATCCTACAACAGATGTCGAGGCTTCCTGCAGCTCTGAAAGCATGGCGGACACCGATAGCAGAGCTCTTGAACGATAACCGGGTGTTCAATAGCACCGCAGAGGCGGCCGAGCCATGGAAACCTATAGTTAAAGCTCTCTTTGATGCTGACAGAACAGCGTTTCCCGAATTACTTGGTACACATCAGATCTATGTTCGCGATTAGTCCACGCTCACGATGTGCCCGTTTCACAGCCAAGGTGGCCACCGCTCCATCCACAAATATTTTCACGAATAGGGAGTATGAGATGTTGTTACGGTCGCTCAACCTTCGTAGACTGTCTTTCGTATTATTCACCGGGGACAAAAACCATTTCCTAACCCAACTACCGTCAATACAGGAGAAACTAGTGGATATTCTTCGTAACGTGTCAGCCTCAAATGTCCAGAGTGATGTTTACCTCTGCATACGCGTCCTACTGTGCCGTCTATCGCCTCACAACCTCACTAGCTTCTGGCCCGTGATTCTCACAGAATTGGTATAGTTCTTTCCATCCGAAATATGACTAGTCTGCTGACCGTCGCTTGTTCAGTACCGCCTCTTCGAACAGGCCATGTCCACACTACCGTCGGATGGATCAGACGATCTGCAGCTGATATTGTCTGCGTGCAAGTTCCTCGATCTTCTGTTGGTCCTGCAAACCGAGGAATTTCAAATGTAGAATGCCTTTCTGTCCGGTCCGAATCTGTGCTTACTTGGTGCCTTGTTCTAGCCACCAATGGATCTTCATAACCGATACGGTGGATGCAATATATCGACCAAACGATTGGAATCCAGAAGCGATGTTTGACCAATTGGCTGAGATTGTTGGTAATCTTCCCAGTGTATGTTCTTCCCTTCCTTAGCTCAGTGATACAATCTGATTCTTTTGACGGTACTATAGAATCCTGCTTCACAGAACGGATCAACGATCCTAGACACTGGTGCAACGTCGTCATTTAGTTCGCAGAGGGTGATGCGGCGCCCTTTGCTGAATGGGATCCATCAGATAGATAGCATTCGTGATTTAGTCCCCTTCTTTTCTAGTGTGAGTATATCATCTTACGAGAGTGTCTATGCGAGTGGTGGCATTGTGGATTGGGAGGCAATAGAGAAGGGATTGATGGATGATATGTTTGACGGACGGTAATTATTGAACAGGCTACTAGTATATGTATTGATACCTCCCGCTTTGTTTGTGATACCTTAATACTACGTCTCTTCTCGGATATCTTACTCTAGTATGGTTGGATAGTGGAATCCGAAAACAAAAATAATATAATAGTAGTTACATCAGGGTAGATTTAAGTCATCAGAAATAACAGAAGCGGTGTCAAGAACACAGCGTCTCCCTCCACCCCGTGGGTGCAATTATGATGCTATCACCGAGCCACAGAGCAGCGCGTGCTTAATCATCACGAGGGAAAACAGTGCCATGAGATAAACTAGCAGGTAGGCTTTGCTCAATGAGGACCTACAGGCGAGAGTACCTCGAAAGGGAATTCTCCAACGCCCTCCCTCCATAGGTGTGTATCATCCGTCTGGCTATGAGAATCTAATTCTTCAGGTAGGTGCAGGTGCTTCGCCTATATAACAGCCTTGGGTGCGCTGTAGACACGCTAGGAGATGAGAGCTTGTGCAGACAGAGGTCAAAGCGGGATGATTTCTAAGTAGCAAAGAAGGATAAGTACGTGTCTGCAGAGACAAAGTTGTATTACTGAAATGACAGTCAGGTCCTATCTTTTACGGTACATTCGAGTCATTGAAGTAAGAAATAACTGAAAATGAATTAAATTTATGATCGGTGAGCAATGACCGGACCATCGGTCCGACTTCATCAGATTTGCGATAAACTGAGATTTACCAGTTACGCTGATGCACACCTTCTTGCTTGCAATGTCAAGAATCCAGAGGGACAGGTTACGAGTCTACGCAACATGAGCTCTGCTAGATTAATCTACCGGCATTCACCCCTACGGTGAAGCACTGTTGGGCCATGGTTCCTATGTGAGTTCAAGAGTCAAATCTCCCGTTTGTCTCCGAGTCCTTACTCAATCTGAACAATAGAACCATATCTTCAAGGAGACTCAACAGGGATCCCCAAAACGGTGGCTCTAAAGGTGTCGCGTGTCTCGACTAGAGTGAAACGACCCATTCTCCAACACGAGACTCGTATCCTCCAACTTTTGAAAGGGCAAGTCATTCCCTTAGTGTATGCATATGGTCAGCTGGAGCATTTTGAGTACTTAGCTATGGAAATTCTGGGGCCAAGTGTTGTGGAGCGGCAAAAGAAGAACGGTATTGAGACTGGTGTGATGTTGACGACCGTCGTCCGAACTATGGATAAAGAGGTGCGTAAAACGAAAAATTGAACTTGGGGAAAACTGACCCGGAGGCTCAGCTGGAAGGACTAGAACGTATTCACTCACTTGGGATTGTGCATCGCGACATCAACCCCGAATATTCCCTCTACTCACTTGATAATTCAACGATCAAAATCATTGACTTGGTATCTCCGAACCTTTTCCCTGTGGTCCGCCCAGTAAGTACGAGCTTCCAAAAAAGCGCCGGGTTGTCGTCGGTCTCTTTACTCGGTAAGTCTGAACTCTCACAATGCAGTGGGTCTGTGCACCTCACGCTTTCTACTACTCTCATTCATTCTTATCTCTATCACGCTGTAGATCTTGCTCCGCGCGATGACCTCGAACCCTTAGTTTACATCGCCCTATTTCTTCTTCGTGGACAACTACCCTGGAAACCTCGTCCACGCACAGAAATCCTGCTGCGCTCACAGGAGATTATCCGACAAATGAAATTATCCTGGCAAAATTTTGTCTGAAGGACTTCCGGCCGAATTTGGTGACCTACTCGACTACAGTCGCTCCCTCGATTTCGATCAACTTCCTGACTATGGAAGGTTCAGGCGCTTATTTGGGGATATGGCGCCAGGGAGGAGTGACGGACCTTTCGACTGGAGCGTTGCACCTGGCAAACCAACGCGTGCATTTTAGATGAGCCCCAGCTCGAAATCGCTGAAGAGGACGACGATGACGACAGTAGCGACGGCCTTGGCGGGAATACTTACTTCAAAATGGACATCGACATGTGGGACTCGCGTCAAGGAGGGAGAGATAAGGACTTGACGTTGCCCGCAGAGCAGGAGGCAGACGATAGATTTTGATAGTTGTACACCGTAGATCGTAAAAGTGGATAGCTGAACCTGGGAAATGTCCATGACGCTTCACAACACCACTGTTGTCGGTCCAATTTAGTGATTCGTATCATGTGAAGTCATACTACATCTTCAGTCACTTGAGAATGCGGGGCAACATCTTTGTGTAAGGACAACGATATTACCTTCGACTTAGCCATGAAGTGCAATACTAAGTAAGTGAAAGGATTTCACGCAGATCTCGTTATTTATTATTCTCCAGACCAATGGACGTAGATGCTACCGCCGTTCCCATTCTACAACAAATGTCCAGGCCTCCTGGAGTCGAGAAAGCGTGGTGAGCACCAATAGCAAAGGTTTTAAAGGATCACCGCCGTATATTCAGTAGCATTGCAGAGATGGCCGAGCCATGGAAACCTATAGTTAAGCTCTCTTTGGTGCTGGTCGGTAATTCTCACAGACTCGGAATTGGTTCTTTCCATCCGGAAACATTATTCTGCTGATCGTCGCCTGTGTCATACTGTCTGTTTGAACAAGTCATGGCCAAGCGGATGGATCAGACAATCTGCAGCTGATATTGTCTGCGTGCAAGTTCCTCGATGATCTTCTGTTGGTTCTGCAAACCCCGGAATTTCAAATGTAATGTGCCTTTCTCTCCGGTCCGAATGTTAGCTCACTTGGTGCCTTGTCCCAGCTACCAATGGATCTTCATAACCGGTACAGTGGAAGCAATATATAGACCAAAATTGGAATCCAGAAGCAATGTTTGACCAGTTGGCTGAGATTGTCGATAAGCTTCCCAGTGTATATTCTTCTCTTCCTTAGCTCTCCTAATTATTTTGACGGGGCCGTAGAATCCTGCCTCGCAAAACGGATCAAATAATGGGGCAATGTCGACATTTAATTCCCAGAGATGCGGCGCCCGTTGTTGGATGGGATCCATCAGGTAGACAGCGTTTGTGATCTAGTCCCCTTCTTTTCTAGTGTGAGTATATCATCTTACGAGAGTGTCTACGGGAGCTGCGCATTGGGAGGCGATAGAGAAGGGACTGATGGATATGTTTGACGGACATTAATTATTGGACAGGCTATTTACTATGTGTGTTGATACCTCCCGCCTTGCTAGTGATACCTTAATATTACGTCTCTTCTGGGACATCTTACGACTATCAACAGGCTCAATGTTTTGATGCTAGAATCCGAAAACAAAAATAATATAACAGTGGTATATGGGAATGGAAGGGTTACATCGGGGTAGCTAGAAATCATTCCAATTGCGTTTGAACTTGTACTGCATCCGATTCTGGTTAACCTCAGCTTGTTTGTAAGACGAAAAAGAAACTGCTTTACCTTGTAAGGCATGTTTTTACTGCAATCAAGGATGAGTAAACGGAATATAACTATAATAAACTGACATACCGCATTTTGTCACCAGCATTTGACGGAGGCAAGTATCCTTCCTCTCCGGATCCCCACGCCCCCTTCTTATCACCCTCCGACTTGGCTCCACGGAATCTGACACCAGGGTCTTGCTTCTCGGGCGGCGCCACTCTTGTGATTTTAGGGTTGGGGGGTTCTGCTAGTGGGGTGGCATTCTCATGCTGCTCATCATGAGGATGGGCTGCAGCCAGTGGTAGTTGATCCGTGCCTTGCAGCGGGACGTGTTGGTCCTCGGGATGTTCGCCCTCGGGAGGGGGCTCATGCGACCGTAAAACTTCCTCAACTGTGATTCCTTGGTAAGCCGCCTCTTTCTCCGCTTCTTTAAGCTCAATGTCCTCGTGGTGTGCAAAGTGCTCAATATCTTCCGGATGGATATACGCTTCGTCCCCTTGTGTTTCGGGAGTACTGTGAAACTCTTCCTCATGGTGCAGGAAGAACTCTATGGACGTATATTCTTAGAAACGGGATGACGACGAAGAGTTGGGATTTGGGACTTACCGCTTTCGACGTCGTAATGGTGGCCTTCTGCGCCTAGGTCGTCGAAACTTGGCAAACCACTAAGTCCTATGTCTGTAAGCTCCTTTGCGGTGACCCTTCCATCCCCGTCCTTATCAAGCTTTTCGAGTACGACCTTGACTATGTGGTCGGCCTTTTGTTGATGCTCTATGTCGTCCTGGTATGTAGACGTCAGCTAGACTGCCTGCCTATGGTTTGACAGATAATGTACCTTGGACTTCTTTTGAGAATAGACGTGATGAACACCGTATATAGCTTGAATCTCGTCCTTGTTCCAGTATCCATCCCTGAAGGATCCAGTTCAATATTGTACGGAGGTAAGTGGATTAACGTACCGGTCGAGATCGTGAATCTGGAAAAAACTATTCGAATCAAACGACTCACTGTAAAGGAACATGTAAGACCTCAATTTGGCACATAATGAATGAGAGCGACTTACATATGGTGCTCCTTGGCCATCTGTAAGAGAATTAGTGCGATTGCCCGACATTGACAACCCATTGAGGACATACGTGTCTCTGTGCGTATTCTTGCAAAGTTTCGCCATCGATGGGACCGTCGTGACTGTGTCCGTGTCCGAACACGCCAAGGGAGGAGGATATTAGGGAAAGAAAAAATGAAGTCCTCATGTTATTCGAAGAGGTTTGCCTGTAACGATTCGGTTCTCAATGCGGCAAGCTTAGTCAGGATTCTCACGGCCAGATATGGGCCGCTCATCTTGGCATATGCGCTGACACGACGCGAACTCGAAGTTCCCTCCACTACCGTGGATGCCAGCATCCTTCATTCTACGATTGGATCTCCCAGATATAGACTTGTTGGAATTCCTCTTATCCGGAAAATCTAACACGCTGTGGCGCTAACATGCTTCATAAGCATATCCCTACGATCTCGGGGCTTGGAACCAACATGTTTACTACGATGCCTTTACGTGCAAGGGCCGTTTTCCGTTATGACTCATACGTACGAGCGTCGCGATCATGCCGTAGACATGAATTTGTCGGCAGCCGGTTGCGAGTTTTGACTCGTCTGGGACCGCGTCCGTCGTGACTCAATGCTTTTCATTGGAGCCCACTTGTCACCCGGTGCAGATTATTATGGTAGTCTCTTGGTAAACTCCCTTTGAATCGGGAAATCTATTCAATGCAGCACCCATAACTTTGGGCGTCAGGAAAAAAAGGTATAGCCCAGACAACGAGTCAGATCGTGACAGGCCGCAACATGGCCGCAACTGCCGGACCGGACCAATCGCCTTGCTTCTTCTGCGAAGCCCGATTGACCCTTGCCATCTGGGAAAATATTATAAATATGCAGGTTTATCAACCAACAGCCTCCGAGTTTCTTCCTTCCTCCATGTCCTCTTCGTTCCTCCACCCTGGTGGCTCCCCGGCCGATGGGGTCACCTTGAACGACCCGGAAACTCAACCACCTAGTCGCGACGAAATCGACACACATGTCGACGTTGACAGAGCCGAACAGGAATTCAACGCCCTTTCACGACAACTGACTGTTCGTTCTGAAGGCGGCCCCGAGACCAACAAGTGGAAGACCGCATCAGTGAAAGACGTTGAAAAAGGCGTGTGTGAGGAGATCACTGAAGAGTCCAGGTTTGACCTACGTGAATACCTGACCTCTTCCAATGACGCCAACCAAAATGCCGGAATAAAACACAAAGTTTGTCCTTACTTTTTTATCTCCTTTCCAACATCAAATAACTAGGTTGAAATAGCACGTCGGTGTGACATGGGAAGACCTTCAAGTCGACGTGATCGGCGGTGTCGATACCAAGGTGCGTTACCCGAATTTCCATAATTTTCCGACGTTTTCTAACTGTCTTTCGCAGATATACGTGGGAACTTTCGGCGGTGCGTTGCTCCCGTTGCTCTTGCTGATCATGCTGATATCAGCACAGGTGCAATCATCTCATTTTTCCTCACTCCTTTTCTATGGATATGGTCTTTGCTTGCCCCGCTTTTCCCTTCGAAGCAATTTCCAACGCGTACCATTCTCCACAAGTGGGTGTATCTCATTATAGTAATCCGCCAATCTGACAGCTTGTCTTTTTAGGTCCTCGGGTGTCTTGAAGCCCGGCGAGATGTGTCTGGTCCTCGGTTGTCCTGGTTCCGGCTGCTCCACGTTCCTCAAAACTATAGCCAATAGCCGAGAGGAGTATGCAAGTGTCTCCGGGGAGGTTCTTTACGCAGGCATGTCTGCCCAAGAAATGGGTAAATACTACAAAGGCGAGGTTGTATACAACGAAGAAGGTAGGTTGTCACTGATATCTTTGTTCGACTCTGTTTTGAAACTTGCTCAAGATGACCGTCATATTGCAACCTTGACTGTTGCACAGACCCTTTCCTTTGCGCTGTCTACGTGAGTACCCTTACCCTTTGTGCATCGAGCGCTTCCTGAATTCTACTCTAGTAAGACGCCCGGTCCCAATGGCCGTCTTCCTGGCGTGACGCGTAAAGAGTTTGATCAAGAAATTCAAGATACGTTCCTCCGAATGCTGAACATTTCTCATACCAGACAGACATTGGTTGGAGATGAGTTCGTACGCGGTGTGTCTGGAGGCGAACGTAAGCGAGTCAGTATCGCTGAAATGATGGCAACTCGTGCCCGAGTTCAGTCCTGGGACAATTCCACTCGCGGTTTGGATGCTTCGACTGCCCTTGACTTCTCAAAAAGTTTACGGATCATGACTGATGTCTTGGGCCAAACTACGTTTGTGTCCCTCTATCAAGCTGGTGAAGGTTGGTGATTTTTGAATTAACGTTTTCAGCTTCTCATCATTGATCGCTCTATTCTAGGTATCTACGACCTCTTCGACAAGGTTATGGTGCTAGACAAAGGCCGACAAGTGTTCTTCGGTCCCCCAGCTGAAGCTCGCGCTTACTTCGAGGGCCTTGGGTACAAGCCTCTTCCCCGACAAAGCACTCCGGATTACCTTACTGGCTGTACAGATCCTAACGAACGCCAGTTCGCACCTGGACGCTCTGCACGCGACGTTCCATCTTCTCCTGAAGCCTTAGAAGCCGCTTTCCGTTCTTCCAGTTACGGTCAAACCCTTCACGATTCTTTATGGCAATACAAGTTGTACCAAGCTACCGAGAAAGCAGACCAGGAGGCTTTCCGTGATGCTGTGAGGGCGGATAAGAAGAAGGGTGTATCTAAGAAGAGCCCTTACACCCTCGGTATGATCGGGCAGGTACGCGCCTTGACAGTCAGGGCGTTCCAGATGAGGATGCAAGACAAGTTCCAACTGATCACTAGCATGTCTTTATCGACTGTGAGTTGTCACGCGTGTCCTCCTGACGTTCGTTAACCCAACTTATTTAGATCTTGGCTCTTGTCATTGGTGGAGCCTACTGGAATCAAGAGCTAACTGCGGCTGGCGCGTTTACTCGCGGCGGTCTGATCTTTGCGGCGTTGCTAACGACATGTCTTGACGCTTTTGGGGAACTGCCACTGCAAATGCTAGGCAGGCCCATCCTTCGGAAGCAGGTCCGTAAAATGACCGTCCGTCAGTAGATTTATCGCGCTAACTTGAAGTTTAGACAAGTTACAGCATGTACCGACCTTCGGCTACCGCCCTGGCTAATACCATTGCCGACCTCCCTTTCTCCGCTGTTCGGGTGCTGATCTTCAACATAATCGTCTATTTCATGACAAACCTTGACCGTTCTGCGGGTGGATTCTTCACATTTCACCTATTCAATTATGTAGCCTACTTGAGCATGCAGGGGTTCTTTAGAACGTTCGGATTAGTGTGCAAAAATTTCGACGTTGCGTTCCGGCTGGGGACGTTCTTCATTCCCAATTTGTGAGTCCTTGTTGCACTTTTTGAGTATCTAGGGTTTCTCTGACATGTGATGCAGCATCGAATATAGCGGATACATGCTCCCAGTACCGAGTATGCAGCGTTGGTTGTTCTGGATCGTAAGTGATGGGCCTAGTCTTGCACTAAGAAGAGGTTTATTTACTTTTGTTCATAGTACTACATCAACCCGGTTTCATATGGTACGTACCCCGTAGTAGCGTCTTCGTTCCGTCTTCTTACCATCCATAAACAGCGTGGCAAGGCTGTATCGAGAATGAGTTCATGCGTATTAACGTGAGGATCCTCTTCGCCTCCATTTTACGTTTCTAATAAATCTTGACAGCTGCTTTGCGACGGAAGTTATGTCGTTCCTAGGAATGCCCCCGGAATGACGAAGTATCCGTGAGTAGTGCCCATTCTGATTCAGGTTCCTGCGTACACTAACACAAAATCGGCCATTAGCACTGAACTAGGGCCTAACCAAGCTTGCACCATCTTTGGGGCTGTCAGCGGGAGCGATATCGTACGGGGTGAAAATTATATCAGCGCTGGGTATGGTCTCGATTCCAAGGATATATGGAGGCGTTGCCTTCTTGTCCTCATCGGGTTCATGATCGCGTTTCAGATTACTCAGGTTATAGCGCTGGAATACTTCCCCGTGAGTGAAATCCAGCTGACCGTGAAATGAAAGCACTGATGAGTTCGTATTATAGCAATACAACGTCCACCTGTCGGTCAACATCTTTGCCAAGGAGGATGAAGAGACCAAAAAGCTTAATGCTGCTCTTCGTGAGAAGAAAGCTGCTCAGGCGAAGGCGAAGGAGGTCGACAACAAGGAACATGACGTAGAACAAACCAACCGAAAACCGAAGGCCGAGTAAGTATTCCACAACACGACGCTTTTGGTTGCTCACATGTCAATAGCACTAGCCACAAGAAGACATTCACTTGGGAGAAACTCAATTATGTGGTTCCTGTTCCCGGCGGGACGCGCCGTCTTTTGCACGATGTGTATGGTTATGTTAAACCGGGAACTTTGACGGCGCTGATGGGTGCATCGGGTGCCGGAAAGACTACATGTTTAGATGTCCTTGCCCAAAGAAAGAATATCGGTGTCATTACTGGAGATGTTTTGGTTGATGGTCGTCCTCTCACCTCTGATTTTGCCCGGGGTACTGCTTATGGTCCGTTATTTTTACCTTCACTTTTATGCCTTATTCTAACACTGTTGTGTCCAGCCGAACAAATGGATGTCCACGAGGGTAGCGCGACGGTCCGTGAAGCCATGCGCTTCTCTGCATACTTGCGTCAGCCCGCCGAGGTTCCCGAATCCGAAAAAGACGCATACGTAGAGGAGATCATCGAGCTTCTCGAGCTCCAAGATCTGTCCGAAGCTCTGGTGTTCAGTCTGGGCGTCGAAGCACGCAAGCGGCTCACTATTGGTGTCGAACTCGCTAGTAAACCAGAGCTCCTCCTTTTCCTGGACGAGCCCACATCTGGCTTGGACGGCCAAAGCGCTTGGAATTTGGTTCGGTTCCTCCGTAAGCTCGCTGACCAGGGCCAGGCCATTCTTTGTACCATCCATCAACCGTCTGCGCTTCTCTTTGAGAGCTTCGATCGGTTGCTGCTTCTCGAGACAGGTGGCGAGACCGTCTACTTTGGTGATATCGGAGCCGATTCGCATATCATTCGAAATTACTTTGCTCGTCATGGCGCACTTTGCCCTGCTAATGTCAACCCAGCGGAGTTCATGCTGGATGCCATAGGTGCAGGTGTCAGCCCCAGGATTGGCGATCGTGATTGGAACGATATTTGGTTGGATTCGCAGGAGTACCAAACTGTTCGCGCTGAGATTGACAGTATCAAGGCCACGGCGCTCGCTATCCCGGAGACTGACACGAAGATGCTCAGTACTTGTAAGTTTAATGTCTTGATTTCAAAAAAAAAAAAACGAAGTTCACGTGCAACGATTTCAGATGCGACGTCTTTCCTTTACCAGTTGCGCTTGATTGTCAAGAGGAACAACCTTGCACTTTGGCGGTCTCCGGATTACATCTTCACTCGTCTTTTTGTGGTTGCCTTCATTTCGCTCTTTGTTTCTTTGTCCTTCTTGCAACTTGGCAACAGTGTTCGTGACTTGCAGTTCCGCGTTTTCTGCATGTAGGTTCTTTATGTTTCCATCCAAAGTCGCTGTCTGACTCGATGTTCAAAGCTTCTGGGTCCCTATCCTTCCCGCTATTGTCATGGCTCAGATAGAACCCCTGTTCATCGCCAACCGAAGTAAGTTCATCTGTGTCGTCTCCTACACCACTGCTCACCTGTTTGTTAGGAATATTCATCAGAGAGTCTTCTAGCCGCATATACTCTCCCTATGTCTTCGCGATCGGTCAATTGATTGGCGAGCTCCCGTACAATATCTTGTGTGGTATCGTGTACTGGGTGCTCATGGTCTACCCTACGGGTTTCGGAAACGGTAGTGCCGGACTCAACGGCACTGGATTCCAACTATTGGTGATCCTGTTCTTCATGGCCTTCGGTGTGTCGTTGGGACAGCTGGTGGCGGCGATTTCCCCCAGTGTACAGGTTGCGGTGCTGTTCAATCCGTTCATTTCGCTGCTCCTGATCACGTTCTGCGGTGTCACTATCCCGTACCCCACGATGATCAAGTTCTGGAGAAGCTGGATGTATGATATCAGCCCTTACACGTGGGGAATTGCTGCTATGGTGTCTACGGAGCTTCAGTAAGGTTTAGGTCGCCTCGATTGAACTGTTACTGATGTCGTTGGTGTGCAGTGGTCTTCCAATCCGGTGCAAGAGTGATGAATTCTCGGTGTTCGATCCACCTTCGGGCGAGACTTGTTACTCATGGGCCAATGACTTCGTGACAGCGTTCACTGGGTACCTCGATAACCCTAACGCGACGGAATTCTGCCGCTATTGTCAATACTCTGTCGGTGACGAGTTCTATACGCCCCTCAATATGAACTATTCGGACAGATGGAGGAATGCGTTCATTCTGTTTGCCTTCTTCGGTGAGTGTCGTTCAATTACCTCGGCTTTTTTATACTGAAGAAGGATCTTCTAGTGTTCAATGTTTTGGCTACGATAGGTGAGATAAATTTATGCCCCTAATAGACCACGAGTCCTGATACCTTTTTGCAGTTGCATCACGATTCTTACGATACGCAAAACGCTAACGCACATGCCCTGTAGAGACCCATAGAGTTCATAAACCTACCATATAGCTTTATCAGTGACCTTGCGTCATACTGATGTGTATTCTTGGAATTCAATACCAATTGTGATTGTGCGAGATGTATATCTTATCTTCAGCAAGGGTACAGATTGTTGAATTTGTCCAGGAAAGTCCCACGTCTACCTAGAATTTGAAAACCTGGTCCTCAGTGTATCCCAACTCTTTGAGGGCACCGCTCAATTCTCCCTGTTTGAACCCGTCCTTCTTTCCTGCCAACGCAGCAACCTGACCAGGAGGCCCACATATGAACACCTTCACTTTCTCATTCAAACTTGCCGGCGCGACATGCTTCTTGAGTAAATCCTTGCTGATGAACCCAGTCGGGCCCGTCCATCCAGCAGGGGGCTTATCAAGCGCGTAAACAACCTCGAGTTTGTTCGGGTATTTCTTCTGCAGGGCATCTATCTCAGGTCGCAAGAGAATATCGGCTTCCGTGACGTTCGAGTACACAAGGGTGAACTTGGTGCGGTTCGCCGGGTCAGGGAGGGCGTGACTGATGACTTGGTACAGGGGAGTGCTGACAGAGGGGAATTATTGGTTAGTAAGTGATATGACATGAAACTTAGTAAAGGGTGTTTTTTGCTTACATTCCACTGCCTCCGCCAATGAGGGCGACTTCGTCAAACTCGTTGTCTAGGGAGGAGTTAGATGTGGGTAGAGGGAAAGGACGGGACGAGGCGTACGCTTGTAAGGCCACTTGGGAATGGGACCTTTGACAGCAAGAGTATCACCCTCCTACATATAAGATAAGGCTAATAGACGCTTTAATTGATGGTGACGCGTACCTTGAGGGAATGAATGTGTTTCGACGCGTTACCATTCTCGTATTTCTTGATAAGGAGAGAAAGGATACCCTTCTCATCAGGCTGGGAGATGGGGGTGTAGGGGCGGATAATAGGCTTGCCCTTGTCATCCACGAGCGCAGCGGGATCCGAAGACTTTACGACAAGGCAGGAAGTGACAGGAAGAAGAGATGCTTCGTTGTTAGGAAGCTCAAAGACGAAGCTGCATAGGCTCTAGATAAGTAAATTCCAATGGCAAAGCTGCACATACGTAGATGTGTTGTGGTTGTAAGGAATGATTTTCTTGAGCTTGAAGTCCACAAAGTTGTTGGGATCCAGGGGACTCTTCTCCTGAGTCGACATGGTTGCTTGCGATTGGTTCAGATAGAAATATGCACCTAGTCCTACCACACCCGCACCGAGAAAGTAGTAGGGCGAATTGGAAGATTTCTCAGCTGGGGCACCTGTAGAATACGCTCGACGCGTCTTGATACTGATAAGTATCGGACTGAGAGTATAAACAGAGAGGGGGCTCACCAGTAAGCGGACGGAAGTACTAGCGGATCTGAGGAATGACATGATATTCGATGATTAAGTAGTTTTTTTTTCAAAGTATTTCTAAGCGAAGGATGGCGTCATGTGAGGTGAACTAGTGCAAAAAGAGCTGCGTACCCTGGGTACAGATTCGCTGTATATTCTCTAGATATCTAGGCTGCTCGCTGTGGTAAACGACGTCGGGCAAACGATGGTGATGGTTTAACGAAGGCTTTGGAGCTGAGGCGCGATGATGCCGTGTAATGCCGTTTCTAGCCGCGACCCGGAACGAATGGCGCTGAATTGCGCCCCGATTAGCCGCCGACGGCCAGCCTGAGAGGAATACGCGCTGCCCCCATGCAGCTGACTGCGTAATTTGGCACGCTCAAGACTCGTTCTGGATTGCACAGACCATCGTGCAGTGAATGAACGTTGGCTCGGAGCAATAGAAGCTCTATTTCTCGTCTTCTTTGCAGTAAAAGTGGTTTTCATTCGGTACCGATGGCAATGCATGGGGCACCTTATCATACTATCATGGGAATTCGGTTGCCTCGGATACTTTAGTAGAGACAATTGAATGAGGCAAGGCACTTGCAAATCATGTCGAGAAGGAGTGGCAGATTCGGCAGCATCCCAAAGCTCAACAAAAGCAGTCGCTACCGAGTTCGATTCGAACTCGCCTTATTGGACCGTCAATGCAAGAGAACCTACGAAATGCCAGCCGGTGCATTCAGGCTCAAATTGATGTATGAAGTCACCATCCGACACGCGCTCGACTTTGTGGAGTTCCCTGCAGTGTCAGTATCTAAGCGAGCATCAGTTGCGTCATACTTGACTTCTGTGACAATGAAAAAAAAAAGGGAAATGAAAGAAAGCATGGAACTTCGCGTTGAAAGCGTCGACCTAGGCCTCCAATGCGTGTAAAGAACCAGGAATTCAGTACAGGCGGAAGCGAAGGCAGACTTGGTGAGTAGTACTCGATCGAATGCGGTAATCATACCTTTTACGGTCACGGACCCACTGCACCTTTTTACAACAGGCGTCCATCATCCTACTCTTTCTCTCGACCAGCCATGTCCTTTGTCAAGCTTTCAATCTTCGGCACTTCCTTCGAGGTCAGCCGTCATCGTTCACCACGGTGTAGACCTTCTTGACGTTTATCGATGCCACAGGTTACCACTCGTTATGTCGACTTGCAGCCCGTTGGCATGGGTCAGTCTCCTTCGCTTGTGCTATCGCCCTTTTCACCGTCTTACCCTTCCTCTTCAGGTGCATTCGGCCTGGTTTGGTACGTTCGTCCGTAACCAAGGGGCCAGTCCAGCTACCGTAAAGTGCAAGACTATTGTTAACAACAATTCCATAGCTCGGCCAAGGATCAGCTTACAGGATCGTCCGTGGCGATCAAAAAGATAATGAAGCCGTTCAGTACACCCGTGTTGAGCAAAAGGACGTATCGAGAATTAAAACTGTTAAAGCACATCCAACACGAGAACGTACGTTGGCCCCTTCGTTTAACGTTCACGCCGTACTGAATCCAACGTGGTTATACCCTACAGATCATCAGCCTGAGCGATGTCTTCATTTCTCCCCTTGAAGATCTGTGCGTCACGCTTGTGTCTCTCAGACTCTTGTTCTGATAGACCCTATCTCTTTCGCAGATATTTCGTGACGGAGCTCTTGGGCACCGATCTTCACCGACTACTCACCTCGCGGCCTCTGGAGAAGCAGTTTATCCAATATTTTCTGTACCAGATTCTCGTGTGTCTTCTTCTTGTGGCTATCCCCCTCGCCTGACTCAATTCTCCACAGCGCGGCCTCAAGTATGTGCATTCTGCCGGTGTGGTGCATCGAGACCTCGTGCGTCTTTCCCACCGTACTGATTTGTGCTCTATCTGATGACGTCGTGATGGACAGAAACCAAGTAATATCCTCGTGAACGAGAATTGTGACCTCAAGGTATTAATCTTACGTCTTCTACCGCCTCGCTATTCGTTAACGCGAAGAGTAATACAGATCTGCGACTTTGGCCTCGCAAGAATTCAAGACCCTCAAATGACGGGCTATGTGTCCACGCGGTACTACCGGGCTCCTGAGATTATGTTGACTTGGCAAAAGTACGACGTTGCGGTCGACATCTGGAGTACAGGGTGTATTTTTGCAGAGATGCTGGAAGGAAAGCCGCTGTTCCCGGGGAAGGATCGTAAGTTCTAACGTATATGGGCTCCATACACATGCTGACACGTATTATTAGACGTGAACCAGTTCTCGATTATCACAGAGCTTCTTGGAACACCTCCAGATGATGTCATTGAAACTATCGCTAGCGAAAACGTGGGTGGTACCTTACCTTGTCGTGATGCTTACAGTCTAATGGATCGCATGTTCCCTTTGGTTTTACAGACACTGCGATTTGTACAGAGCCTACCCAAGCGAGAACGAGTACCCTTCAGCTCGAAGCTTCGAACGACAGATCCAGATGGTGCGTCCGGATATATATTAATACCGGGATGTCGCGTGTAACGCGAATTGTCATAGCTATCGACCTTCTCGAAAAAATGCTGGTCTTTGACCCACGAAAACGGATAGACGCGACCGAATCGCTGGCTCACGAATATGTCGCGCCTTATCATGACCCTAGCGACGAGCCCGTAGCATCAGACAAGTTCGACTGGAGTTTCAATGACGCCGACCTACCAGTTGATACATGGAAAGTCATGATGTACTCTGAAATCCTGGGTACGGTTTTAGTGGATGTCCAACGCATCTTATGTACTCACTGTTGCGCGATAGATTTCCACCAAGTTCCAGACCCCGGCCCTTCAGGTGTACCGGAAGGCGCGTTAGCAGGACCAGATGTTCCGATACCAACAGGAGAGGCTGTTCCCGCAACGGAATAAATTTCTCTTCCATCGCTGTGTATTGTCCCTTTTCTTTCTAGAAGATGTCTTTATATCCTTACTTCTCCCTATACACGGACCGGATTTACTTGCAATTCCTTCACCTGGCCATACCTTATTGCCTTGATGGAAAATTTATAGTTTTAAGCACGAAGTAGGAAGAAGCAAATAAATGTATCTCGTACTTGCCATGAAGAAGAACACAGTATGATACCTGTACATTGTAGTAGTGAATACGAGCCTTTAAATATACGTGAAGGAACCGAGGAAATCCAACATGCGAATCAACCGTGCTAGCATTGAACGCTAGGGCTGATCTCCCAATTGGTGGAGGGGTGTCAGAGTACTGTTGTGAGGGTATTCAGGAGACTAATATCACGATCAATAGTTTCACAGCGCACCCAAGGTCCCAGCATCGTCGATGGACTAGTCTTCGCCAAGGTATCGGACACCTTCGACAACACTGATGAATTTCCTCAATATAAAGATACAAGATACGACACCTGTATCAGGCCGATTCTTTCTTTTTATCATCACATACTTCTTCCTGTTTCTGCACAGGCTCGTTCTTCTCGAGAACAGCAAGGAGGCTATCCAAATTCCCCAACAAATCATCCAGCTTACTCTCCATGCCCTTGGCTACTCCATCTGCACTTTCCAGACGCTGGATGAGCTCTGCAACACTGGCCTCGTCCGACTCATCGAGGTTATCCTGAGACAGTAGGGAATTCAGCAAAGAGATATCGTCGTCGAGAGACGGCGCCATGGAGGAGCAGAACGAAACGCGCTTCGGCAGATGCCGTAATGGTTTCTCTACAACCGACCCTCACCGCCCTGCTCAGATCTTTACCGCCTCCTCCTGTCGAACCGGATGCCATTAAAGGGAATATACTCAAGACTGTGACGAATGGAAAGGAGGGGAAGATAACAGAGAATAAGCGGGTGCAATGGGAGTACTTGTTGAAGAATGAGATATTCAAGCTCGCTGTGGGTTCACTTGCTCTGTGTTTGCCTAGGATTATCTTTGACGGCTTGGTAGGAAACGGAGGGAAAGGCTTTGAAGGAGGGTCCTGCGGTGTATTATACTCAGTTGCAGCATTGGCTCGACTTGGTCTTGACATTTAGTGAACTTGGTGCGTTGGCTTCGCGACCACAAAGGGACGACTGTCTTATTCGTTTCTCACAGATATATGCGACCCGACATTCACATTCATCGTCCTCCAAGACCTCCTGGAGACGCAGACCATCACCTCGTGCTCGCATATATTCTCATGGATCGAGTCTCGCGCGCCACGGCTCACGGAAGGCATGGTGCCACAGAAGGGCAAGTCGCTTTTTTTGCTGAGGACGCTGAACGACCTGCTGCGGCGCCTGTCGAAGATGGGGTCCACGACGATGTTTTGCGGGCGGATACTGACGTTCTTGAGTGGCGCGTTTCCGTTGAGTGAGCGGAGTGGCGTTAACTTGAGGGGGGAGTATGGGCCGACATGGGAGGGTGTGAAGGATATGATGAAGGGTGAGGAAAACGAAAAAATGAAGGAGGAGGAGGGTGATGGAGAGACAAAGGACGAGAAACAGGACCAAGACGACAAGATGCAGGTTGATGATGACAACAAGCCTGCATCGACGACACAGCCTGATAACGCAGACGGTAAGTATATACAACCCACCTTCACATGAACACCAAATTGAATCTTATATTTAGACTTCTATCAAACATTTTGGTCTTTGCAGCTGCCCTTCTCCAAACCGCCACTATTCTCCGACCCGGCAGCTTTTTCGACATTCAAGGACTCTGTGGACAAGGTACTACCCGTTCTCAAGGAGGCTACTGCGAAGGAACGCGTAATGATGGGCAGCAGAACGGGTTCTGGTGGTGCAGGCTCGCTTAAACGAAAACGCGAGCCCCAGGACACCGGAGAAGAAATAGTTACAGACTACTTTTTCGCCAAGTTCTTGACGAGCCCTGATCTCCTGGATCTTGAAGTGAGTCTCGATTCCATCGATTGTTGATAAGTCACTGAGCGTGTCTAGTTGAAAGATACGCACTTCCGACGCCAATTCCTTTTCCAGCTTCTCATACTCCTCAGTCATCTGCTCACTTTTGTCAAAACTGCCAAAGAAAAGTGGGCGACGGTGCGGAATCGGTCGTTACACATGGATTTCACACTCGAAGCTGCGGACATTCAATGGGTCCAGGAAACCTTCAACAAGACAATGGAAGAACTTCGGCAGACCACTCCCAATGGACGCGCGTTTGCAGATACAGTTGGTGTGATACTTGAGCGCGAGAAGAATTGGATCAAGTGGAAAAATGAACTATGTGCTCCGTTTGACAAGGCGCCGTGGTCTGCGGAAGTTAATGGGACGAAGGTTGGGTTTGAAGAGGCCACGAAGCCATTATGGCAAAAGATGAGAGAACCGCCTGAAGATTGGAAGTGGAAATATGGTAGCGAGTACTTGACGGACGTCTGGGAGATGGGATACAGAGACTTGGATGATCTGGCGTTCCCTTTCAAGTTGAGTGTCCGACTGATCATCTTTCATGTGCTTATGCCATTTCAGACCGGGAGAGGTTAAAGACTTCGTCAAACGCCTGAAACTGGAAGATATACAGATTGAGAGGCACAAGGAACGACTTACCAAACGAGTTGAGCGGGCCGCTGCACTTGCTGCCAGTCAGCCAACACCGGCTACGGTACCGCCCAAAGCCACCGAGGCAGCACCTGTCTCTGGCACCGAATCGACTCTGCGTCCAGCACCATTTGCTACTCCCACGAACCCTTCCCTACATCCGTCTCTCCCCGCGAAGCCTGTGGCTACCCCGGCACCGAAACCTGCTCAAGATCCGCAACCAACACTGGTATCAGTTCCAGAGCCTTCGCCTGCTCCACCCCCAACTGTATACACTAGACCCAGTCCACCAACGGATCCCAAAATTATCAAACACGAAGAAGTGCGATGTTTTTCCGTAGTGCTCGTCTTGGCGTTTACTAACCCATATAAATCATCCCAGAACAAGCAGAGAATCGCATGGCTTGCACTCCGAGCGGCCCGAGAACAGCATTTGAATCTGTTCGGAAGAATCGGAACGGGGGATATTGAGCAGTTGGTTGAAGAGATTGAAGCTGCTAAACAAAAAGAGACAGTGCAATTTCTTAGAGATCCCCTGCCGGAAGAAACCGGGTCGGCAAGTCCACTCGTCGCTGTACCAACTACAGCAGAAGACTCGAAACCGGTCGAGAAGGCTGACGGAGAGGGGGATGTCAAAATGGAAGGCGAACGGTAACATATGGGTGGAAGCAAATGTATACCGTAAGAGGATGTATCTAGGCGTCGTCGAGCCACCTGAAATCTGGATTTTTTTGGAGCGTCAAGTATGAAAGTAGCACACGGTATACGGATCACGGTGGAGGTGCCCCTAAAAATAGACACGGCCCAGCGGTAACTCGCGTGATCCTCTCTATAGTACGATCGATAAAAGGACTCGACTTTTTTCCATCCACTACCTTTGACTTTTGATTTTCTCTTTCTTCGATACGATATTCTTACGACCATGTCCACGCCTCTCAAAGTACGCTGCTATCGTCGTCGTCGTGTCATCTTTCATAATTCGTGTTTCAGAACGTACTCGTTACGGGAGGAGCAGGTTACATTGGTGAGTCTTCCTCCTTTTTCCGATTTTTTTCTATTCCGACCGCCTTTTCTTCTTCTTTCTCAGGATCACACGTTGTCTATTGCCTACAAAAGACTCGACGATACAAAGTTATTTCCATAGATAATGGCCACAATTCACTGCCCGAGGCTCTCCTTCGAGTTGGACAGCTATCTAGAGAAGAGTTACCTCCAGACGCTTCGGAACAGGATATCCAGTCAACCGAAATCGATATGCACAATGTCGATCTGACGAAGGCAGAACAGGTTCGAGCTGTGTTTGAGAAGTATGGCAAAGGTGGAATTTGGGGAGTGATACATATAGCAGTGAGTCCGATACCGCATCGTTCTGCAACAGAGTTTTCATTATTATTTGCAGGCATACAAGGCCGTTGGAGAATCTACCGAAATTCCCCTCACTTATTACCAAAATAATGTTTCCGCGACCATCTCACTTCTTCAAATCATGTCAGAATTCGAGTGCTACCGGCTGGTCTACTCATCATCTGCCACGGTTTACGGCACACCTCCCGTCGTTCCTATCCCAGAGAGCACCCGGTTACAAGCAGACAGTCCTTACGGAAAAACAAAAGTAATGGCAGAGACAATCATTGACGACCTATGTCACGGTGCGTCGCGTTTCTCCCTCTTCAAACTCTCCATCTGATCCCCAATCAACACAGCTGAACCCGAGAAATGGCAGGCCCTTTCCCTTCGCTACTTCAAGTAAGCATCCCCAGTATATCAGCCTTTGGGACTTCTCATCGATGCCCTTTAGCCCCGCTGGCGCACACCCCTCAGGTCGGATCGGCGAAGATCCCAAAGGCCGACCAGGAAACCTTCTACCACTTCTTGCGCATATGGCCGTAGGGCGCGTCAAAGAATCTGTCCTGAAGGTTTTTGGAAATGATTATCCCACTCGGTATGTAGTGTCTTCTTCTACCTCCGCGTCTCGCTAATGCATGCTAAAGCGATGGAACATGCGTCCGGGATTATCTGCACGTCCTAGATCTCGCTTCAGGTCACCTCTTAGCCCTTGACGCGCTCAACGGCAATAGCCAGGTTTTCCACGACCGACCAAACGCACGGTTTAAGGCGTACAATCTCGGCAAAGGCAGGGGAATGAGTGTGCTGGAAATTGTCGAGGCCATGAGAGCAGCCACAGGGTTCAACTACCAAACTGAGATCGTAGGAAGACGGTAAGTCTTAAATATATTTGTTCCGCCTTTGTATATTCTAACTTTCAAAGACGTGGTGACGTTCCGGACCTTACTGCCGATCCAAGCCTTGCCGAAAAGGAGCTAGGCTTCAAAGCTCCTCAGGATCTTGAGACTATGTGCCGGGACCTCTGGAATTGGCAGAGCAAGAACCCGCAGGGGTACGGAGAACAGTAGGACTCGCTGGTTTAAATTCATCTGGACGCGTTAAATGTAATCATCGTCTGCACTGTTTGTATATCCTATGTGATATCACTTTGTAGAGTTTTCCTTTCGCCTTGTGTACTTATTGCTGGATAGATCTTATCCCTTCATTTGGGATCAGGGTCTTCTTCGTTTTGATTTCTATCATTTTACTTTACCCTACTACCATTCAGCATAACATAGAAATTCTCTCCCTTCGAACGTTTATCCCCGTCTTCAGTTAAACAACCTCCTAGCTATGTTTATTTGCTGTACTAACTGCAATAGATTTAAATGATGGATACCCTGCTAGGCAACCCAAGTTGAAATTTCATTTACTTGGTTGTTTTAACCGATGAGAGGCTGTGATTTCGTTTTATCTCTGACCCCATGTAAGATAACATTAATGTACGTACAGACTGAGGAGGCTCCAAACCTACTCTAAAGCGTCAGTCCAGGGACGACTTAGTACTACTACTTACACCAGCCACCCTGTCATGCGCAATACATAGAGGGTACAAACAGTATTGCATCATCTCATCTCATCATTACACACGGTACCTCCAGGCACGCCGGACGCCAAGATACAGTGCACTACGAAACTCAAACCTCACTACCGTCTGCTTATTCCCCAAGCCGAGCTCGCGACCGAGCAACCCAGACAGAGTAACCTACCGTTGTCCTTGAAGACCTATCACCAGAGCGCCATTGCCACGTGGACTCCGAATCTGAAAGTGGGACTGAAGGTGGGATAATTCCAGTTTTTGTGTATTATGGTGATACAGCCATGGATCCGGTGTATAAATCTACGTGAAGCATCTCATAGAGAAATTCAATCCGTCCGTCTAGTAACAATTCCATCAGCAACTCCGTAGCATCAGTTTTGCATCAAAGAATAAGATGTCAGTCCATACGTGCGGTGTAGAATTGCTTAGTCGCTTGACGCAGCGACAGTTTCTTATATGAACTTCCATGGCCTATATTATTCGAGTACTTCTGCGATCAGGGGGATACAACTATCGAGGTCTGCCTCTTGCTCTGCGAGTAGGGTCAGGTTCTTGTCTCGTTCTCCTTGACGATGGTCCCACATATCAATATCCATCCCGAAGTAGCTGTCCTCACCAAGGTCCTCGCTGTCGCCTTTGTCTTCGTCTTCGTCAGGAGTCTCAACTTTGGGCTCATCTAAAACAATTTTCACGGTTTGCGGGTAGCAAGGCGTCCAGTCGAATTGCCCATCGGAGGGTTCACCAGCTAAGCTCGCAAATAAGCGCCTAAGTATCCCGTGATCGGGAAGCTGATTGAAATCGAGGGAACGGCTGTAGTCGAGCAAGTCACCGAATTCGACGGGAAAGCCTTCAGACAAACGTTTGCCTGAACAACTCAATTTCATATGCCGGACAATCTCTTGTGAGTGCAACCAAAATTCCTCGCGTGGACGAGGTTTCCAAGGTAGGTGTCCACGAAGAAGGAAAAGAGCGATATAGGCTGAGGACTCGAGGTCATCACGGTGAGAAAGATCTACGGCACGATAGAGATAAAAATGAATGAGGATACCAGAAAGCATTGTGTGCGCTGACCTATTCCATTGTGAGAATTCAGACTTGCCCAGTAAAGAGAGCCGACTATGACGCGTCGTTCCTTTAATGGCTCGTACTTGCTGGGCGGACCTTGGGAAAGAGGCTTGGAGATGCCAAAGTCGATGATTTTGATCGTCGAATTATCAAGTGAGCAGAGGAGGTTCTCAGGCTTGATGTCGCGATGCACAATCCCAAATGAGTGAATATGCTCTAGTCCTGCCAGCTGAGCCTCCGGGTCAGTTTTTCCCCAAAGTTCGAATTTTCGTTTTACGCGCCACTTGATCCATGATTCGGACGACGGTCGTCAACATCACACCAGTCTCAAGACCGTTCTTCTTCTGCTGCTCCGCAACACTTGGCCCCAGAATTTCCATAGCTATGTACTCGAAATGCTCCAGCTGGCCGTATGCATACACTAAGGGAATGGCGACTTGCCCTTTCAAAAGTTGGATAATACGAGTCTCGTGCCGGAGCATAGGTCGTTTCACCCTCGTCGAGACACGCGACATCTTGAGGGCCACTGTTTTTTCGGATCCTTGTTCAGTTGCCTTGAAGACATGGCTCTAGTGTTCAGGTTGAGTACGGAGACAAATGGTAGATTTAACTCTTGAACTCACATAGGAGCCATGTCCCAATGTTGCTTCACAATAGGGCGCAATCCGGTAGGTTAATCCAGTAAGATTCGTGGTGTGTGTGGCTGAACTTGGCGTGTCCATAAATTTGGTCTGCACGGCGGAGGGTAGTCTATACATACAAACCCGACCAGGCAGAGAGCAAACAACCAATGATTAATGATCGCTTGAGTTTTGGACGCCGGAATGGGGGGTAAAAAATAATCAAGGCTCAGAAAGATCAAAATGTCACGTTTTGGATAAGATAAGATAAATATTACAGAGTGTAGGAATAGTTACCCTCCATTCCGCGAATGGGAAGGAGTCTGTGACCCACCCAAAATTATAGCTGTATGATTATAAATTCCGTATGTCATTTTCACAACCGTCGGTCGGTCGCCTAAGTAGCCGAGGGGCTTAAAAATAAATTCGACCTGATGTACTTTCACAAATTTTCGAGACCCCTTGGGTTATTTTCTCACTTCTTGTTCCTTGACTGACACCCTTGAATATTGAATATCGAGACATGATTGGCGTGGAGTTGATGAATCAATAATCCTAAGGTTAGAAAAGAACCTCTGGTCCATTAAAAACATCAAAAGGTATTGAAAAATAATGGTCGTCATTATTCGAAACGAACTCCCGCCGCTCCTGCATCATCTCCTCCCGGAAACGCGCCATTTCGCTTTCATCCACGAGCCAATCCGCATGGTCCATTATCTTGTCTACGACTTCCTCTGGGAAGCGCACGTCTAAAAAATCATCCAACGCTTCTCGGATCCACGCTTTCCGTTGGGGCGGGACGTTCGAGGTGGACGGGATCGGCGGGACCTCAGGATCGACTAGAAGGAACGAAACCATACGTCTATGTCCCGGTTGGCTTGGGTCGGCTAGTTGAATTGGTGTATGTCGGTACTGGTAGATGTTTGGGAAGACTATGGCTGTTCCTTGGCGGATGGGCACGTCGCCTATGTATTGGTAGCAAGGAGCGGCATCTCGCATACCCCAGGTTCGAAAGGTGGCGCCGTTATCGCCGGCGTTGAAGCCTCTGGGGTAGGTCACAGCCATACGAAACTCGATAGAGCTGTTTACTACGTTCTCCTAGATAAGGAACGTGACTTGAACACGGAACCACTGACAAATGAGCATCACGTACCACGGAGGTGTAGAAGAATCCACAGGAAACAATTCGCTCGTTTTTCATACCCTCGACTCTCCACGGTTCGATGCTGCCGTGATAGCTTTGCCCAGCATTCTGGATGTGGACCAACTTCAGTACACGCCAAGCGAAAAATGTGAATAACCACGCACAAGCCGCGTTTCCGAAGCACTGATGACCACTTGTAGTTTTCTACCTCCGAGCTTTACGATGTGTTTTCTCTCTTCCAGGCCACCCTGATAGCCATCTTTCGGAATGTCAGGTAGATTGATGGGTCTGTGAGACATCCAGTGCCACATGTCGAGCTCGTATAGAGCCCAGCCCTCTTCATCATCAGAGAACTCCGGTGGCTCCGGCTCGGACCATTGGCTATACCACGAGCGACCAGGTATGCGCTGAGGTAAAGGGTTGTTTCGGTGGAGATCACTGAGGGTGTGTTCAAATAATGGGATAAAAGCCGATAGGGTTGTATTGAGGAGACGGTAAAGGGATGTGTGCCTGGGATGAAGGTCGTTGATGTAAGACAGAAGTTCCAGCTGGTTGGAGGCAGTCAGCTGGACGTCTGTGGGTAATAATGCGAATTTGCAAGACACAGAGTACGTGGCATCGGCAGGGGGGGAGATGAGAGCAAGATTACCTTGCAAGTCAGCAGATATCGATCTGTCGTAAATGAGAGGACATGTGTAGGGATTGATCAGCTTCGTGGTCCCTTTGCCGGAATCTGGTTCCAGAGAGTAAATCTCATGGTCGAGCGAGGAGACGACCGAGTGCTCTACAAGATTATCTGATTCCCAAATGCGCTCAAAACAAGAAACCTGGCTGCAATAGTTTCAGAATAGTATTAAGATTGACAGACTAGGGTGATTACCAGTTGTTCGTTTCGTCGCGGAGTGAGGCGTACCCTTCCAGCTCTTGAAGAACATATTCGGCCTTGTTGGTATATGAAATAAGCTGAAAATAGCCGGAGAGAATTTACACGCGCCTGTCTTTGAGATAATTTTACCTTGGTGTCTTCTCCGCAGGGTAGAGGAATTTCCCATACGCGATCACATGCCTCCTGTATCCAGTGATGTTTGAACTTCTTTTCGTGGTAGAATAACCACCAGTCTTTCTGACGGCGAATGGTAGCAGAAAGGCGACTCATTGCCAGGTCCACAAGCTAATAATTATTCTTCCAATAAGTCCAATTCCGCAGTTTGCATGAAACTTACAGTTCGAGGGTTGTCTGAAGCGTGGCAAAGATAAGATTGTAAAGTTTAAACACTCAAGGTACCTTACCGCCGACGCCACCTAGATAGTGGGTGCAATCGTTGAAAGGATGGCGATAACCACGAGAATCCGACATCACTAGTATTGTGGCACCAGTCGTACTGGGGGTCGTAACGAAAGGCTGATTGCCGCCGGCAATTACCGGAGGCGGTTTAATCGTTCACATCAGCAACATCTGCTTCAAGCACTTACCACTAGAATAACACCATGGTACGTGCGGTATCTTCAACTCTATTATGGTCAACTGACTGCGATCTTGTTTAGGCTTGGCAGGTCAGAATGTCCAACTCGCGGGGAAAGCCCTACTTCTACGATGCGGACACCCAACAATCGTCGTGGGATCCGCCTGCTGGCCTTACACAGGAGCAAATACAGCAGCTCCCGGGTGCCAGCTATCTCACCCAAGACAATGTCAGTGACAAAGTCAGAGCTAGCCACTTGCTGGTGAAGCACAGCGGTAGCAGGCGCCCGTCGAGCTGGAAGGAAGTAAGTACCTTTCCTGATTTTCAGGCTTTTCAGTTCAAATATTGATCTGAATTTCGGCGATAGGCGAACATAACGCGCTCGAAAGCAGAGGCAACCGAAATCCTGAAGACGTATCAGGATCTCATTGGTGATTCCCCGGACAAGTTCACACAACTTGCGACGAAACACTCCGACTGCTCCTCTCATGAAAAGGGCGGCGACCTTGGATTCTTTGGACCCGGTCAGATGCAGAAGCCGTTCGAGGATACCGCCTTTAGCCTCAAGGTTGGAGAGATCAGCGATATCATCAGCACGGACAGCGGTGTCCATTTGGTGTTGAGAACTGCATAGAGCGACGCCTGCGATGGAAAACCAAGGAATATTCAAACAAATTGTACAATATTTTATGGAGGCAAAATAACTAGCTTGAATGGGCGATTATGTAACACGTCGCGCTTGTGACTCAGCCTGCTCAAGCTCGGATCCTAAAGTACACCAGCACACACACAGTTCACAAGCTAAGCTTCTTGTGACCAACACTATGTTGGACCTGGTCTTCGACAGACTGCCTTTAGACAGGACCATGGGACCTGACACACGCCTGACCTTCATCGTGGGAGCTGCAGTACTTTTTTTCGTCCTCTATCGCTCTATTCCCCTGCCCCTTCTGATACCAAAGGCCACAATGCAACGGCCTCCAGCATTAACGGTCCCGGTACAAGGTCGAGAAATGACCATAGACCCATCTCGCTTGCGCAAGCCAAACTTTGGCTACGATGTGACTGTTTCGAAATTGTTGATCCACCCAATTAAGGTGAATATCCTCGTTCTCATTGTTCCCTCTTTCTGGCGGCGTAGCGTGCTCACGGCCACTACTAGAGCTGCCGAGGACTCTCCGTTACAAATGCTCGGTATACCCCTGAGGGTCTAGAGGTAAGCCTCTTCTTCGGCCGTGGTGCGCCGTTTTGCAGCGAGAAAAAAGACGAATTGATTTTAGAACGATCGACTATGGTCCATCGTGGACGCGGTAACTAAAAGCGTCATAACGGCGCGTGAGGTGTCAAAAGTAGGTTTAGTGGGCTTGCGGGCGGATATCGAGATCTCACGGATCTCCAGATGGTACTAATTACACCTCAGATTGAAACGGACGATAATTCACCATACGGTGGAGTATTGCGTGTTTCCTTTCCAGAGGACTCGAGTTGTGACTCGTTTGAGGTCCCGTTACATCCATCTGAGGAGATGTTAAAGACTTGGCAATCGTATGAACCGAAGCTTTTCCTCTTGACTTGTAATAATCATATGGTGTTTCGTCCCGAACCTTTACAGATTTGATGTCGCGATGTGGGGCTCCAGCATCGATAGCTATGTCTGTGAAGCCGTTCCATTATCGTCTGGACCCTCAAAGTTGCCATCAGCCATTCTTTCATCATACTTCGAAATGCCTGTACACCTGGTGTTCAAGGGAAGGAGACCGCGGAACTGTGCCCCAACTGCGGCATTCCCAGAACTCAAAGCGACAGCAGTCTACCAGGATGGATATCCTCTTCTTGTGCTGTCTGAAGAAAGCATGAATGTATTGGAAGACGAGCTACGCAATCAGGTGGGTAAACAAGGGGTTGATGAACGCTGGAGAACAGATAGATTGATGATAGAGAGGTCGGTGTCTTTAAACAAATTCAACCCCTACCTTCGTTGCAACATGTGGACGCTGGTTTGTATTGAATGCGTTCGAATCGCTGCGCGGTGTTTCATTGATGGTGGTGACTCGTTCCGTCAGCTGATAAAGTATGCTTTTCAGGTTTAGGCCCAATATCGTTTTCAACGGCGCAGGTCCGTTTGCGGAGGACATGTGGGAGGAGATTGCTATCGAGTCCGGGCCGGTTTTAGATGCGCCCGGCATTCTCATAGTATCGAAATGCACTAGATGCCTGGTAGGTACCACCGCTCTTAGAAATATCGCTACGTCACCTGGGTGCCTTGTCCTTCCGATCGCTGACTATTCTATCTAGTTGCCCAATGTTTCTCCAGACACGGGTGTCAGGGATAAAGCTGTTCCGTACAAGGTTCTCATGAAAGTCAGAACCGGTATTGATCCTGCGAACAAGATGCAGCCCTGTGTTGGATGCAATGGTGTTCCTTTGGGAGAGGGTGTGATAAGGCTTGGTGATAAAGTGGTTATCAGAAGAATGGTGGGGGGCGCTGGGAACGGTGCTGATACTAATAGCTCCTAGACATGCCGATTATAATACTAATCATTCCTTACAGTCGTGCCGGGCTTAATCGATTTGCACATTATTTATAGGGTCTCAAGCGGGTCTGATGGATCTTGAGATACGGTTATACAAGATTAATCATCGTTCACTCAGCTCCGCGTTCTGGAGGGCTGCGGCCAAAGTATCTGGGATAAAATGAAATGACAGCAACCCGATCGGAAGAGGATCCGAGTGGACGGACCGGAATTTATCAGGAAGAGAGGCGTCCGGGGACGTCGACCGCACCTGCTTTCGGGGCTGCCGACAATTAACCAGCACCTGACTTTGAGGTGCGAGCAACAAGAACCAGACTGGACCATGTGGCATGTGCAAGGGGAAATGGGACAGAATGGGACGAGGTGATCGGGATCAATGCATCACGTGCTTCTGCTCCGAATTTAGAAAAAGCTGTGCCTGACCAGACCAAAGTCGTAATTCCAAGTGCCTCTGGATCATTTCTAACATCAACGTCCAGACGACGACCGTCCAACGACGAGCAGCGTCGCGCTCGCGCCTCCCCCCGTCGGGTACATACCATTGCCACTTAGCATGGCAAGAGCAAGGGCGAAATGGATATTTGGTCCTCAGCAAACCCCGTCCCAAAGAGACAGCTCGAAGCCCATACCTATCCCGACGACATGCTCTGCCGATGCCAAGAAATTTGGCCTGGAGAATGTGCGTGGCAGTCCCTCTATTCTTCAATTCGCGCTCATTTCAGCTATCTTATTGCTGCAGTTTGGCAATACTTGGTAAGTACTGTCCAGTATTCTGCGGGATACCACTTACGACATCATTGCAGTTATGCCAACTCGGTGGTGCAGGCTCTGTATTTCTGCACTCCCTTCCGGGATCTTCTCTTACAGGCAGAGGAACCTGCCATCGCCCAAGGTTCGCAGGACGCTCTCTCCGGACCCCCGGCTCTTGTACCTGTACGTCGACCTTCCGTGTCTGGCAGCGCAGACCACCCGATCGCGAACGGAATCCACCCCCACGAGCCTCCTACCATTCCTTCTTCTCCCCCCACCCTTTTCTCCGCACTCCGTTCGCTTTATTTTTACATATCCACCAATCCCGCCGACAGCGGTACCGTCGCCCCGCGCGCTTTCATCGACAAGGTCAAGCAAGGCAACGATATTTTCCGTTCTACTATGCATCAGGATGCACACGAATTTCTTAATTACCTCCTTAATAAGATCGTAGAGGAAATAGAAGAGGAGAAGAAATTGCAGCATGACGCTATGGGTGAAGACTGAGTCGTCTCGCTGTCATTCCCCCGTGTCGCTCATAGTTATTTTTGCAGTGTCCAACTCGGTCGCCACTCTATCATCAAAATCACCTCCTACAATTATAACCGCCACTACAAGCTCTAATTCTGGTACATCACCGCAAGATGCAACTTTAGTTCATAAACTTTTCGAAGGCGTTCTGACCAGCGAAACCCGTTGCCTCACTTGCGAAACGGTCTGTTACATCCGTTTGCATAATTCTGCAGCCCTATTTACCCGGTATATTAGGTTTCGGCCCGCGACGAGTCCTTTCTAGATCTCTCGATTGACATTGAGCAGAACTCCAGTGTCACTGCCTGCTTACGCCAATTTAGCGCTAGTGAAATGCTCTGTCAGAAGAACAAATTTTTCTGCGACTCTTGTTGCGACCTGCAGGAGGCGGAGAAACGGTAATGCGTATCACGTATCCTCGGCCGCCGTTACTCATGCGTTGTTATAGCATGAAGATCAAGAAACTACCTAATGTCTTGGCTTTGCATTTGAAGCGGTTCAAGTATCAAGAGGACGTGCAAAAGTACATTAAGCTAGCCTATCGGGTAGCTTTTCCCATCGAACTTCGGCTGTTCAATACGGTTGACGATACGGAGGACGCGGACCGACTGTACAACCTATTTGGAATTGTTGTACACATTGGAACGTGAGTATCGTCGCATTAATATGGTCTTCACATTGATGGACTCTTTTTCGCAGCGGTCCGCATCATGGTCATTACATTTCCATCATCAAGACGGGCGGGTCATGGCTCGTTTTTGATGACGATAATGTCTACCCGTTACCCGAAGGCGATATATCCAAATACTTTGGCGATTCCCCCGCTGGCTCCGCCTATGTACTCTATTATCAAGCTGCCGACATCAATTTACCGGCCCTTGGGCTACGTAACCCCTCACCAGCGCCGCCTGATATGTCCGAACAAGCGCTGTCTCCAACTGGTTCCATTGAGGCGTCACCTGCCCTACCAATAAACCCCCCTCTGCCTCCAGGGCTCGCGGAAGAAGGCGACTCTTCAGACATCAGTGATCCGCCCTTTCCAGTTACACCGTCGCAATCCTCTTCACCCTTACTCCATCCAACCGATCAGAAATCATCTCGACAAACCCTTGATGTCAAGGTTTCGGTATTGGACGAAGCTTCGTCCCCGCCAAGCCCGTCCAATGTGTCCTCCCCTGCGATTACCCCCACTACCTCCAGTAATACCCGGAGTAAGGGGTTCTTTACCAGACGCAGACCCTCAACGTCAGCGGGGGCCTTGCACGGACCGGAATCCCGCGAATCATCCGAGCAGCTCGCCATGCCTGCCTCGCTGCTTTCTACAGCCAGCTCGGATGAGCCGAAACATAGGACGCCAACACCACCACCCCTACCATCAAGTCCCGATCCCTGTGCGAATGGCCATGAAAAGAGCTATGACCACCCGCACCACCAACCTGAGCGCAAACCTAGTACTTGGTTCAAGCGGAAGTCGTTCAGATTGGGAGATAAGCGGCCAGCCAGTCAAGCCGGACTGCCCCAAATTCCTCAATCTCCGACGGTTCTCTCGAACCCAAAGGAAGAAGGTTCTTCACATTGGTTCAACACGACAACCCCTCCGTCGCCTAGAGAGAGGAGGCGGCGTCCATCAGAACCTGGGATGTTTGATGCGTCCGCATTCCATAATCTAAGTTCAGCGTCACGTCCAAAGACTTCGGGTGGTGGCCTTAGTGTCAACGCTAATCATCATCATAGGCATACCCATGATTATGAGAGTTCTTCGCCCGCGTCTCCGTCATCGTCTTTAGGTTCAACCTCACATCTTCTACCGAGTTTCCCTGCCACTCCATCATCCCACACACCGTCCTCTCCCTCTCCTTCAACTCCTTCGCGGAAGTCTCTGGAAAAACCTTCTTCGCCGAAGGCCCCTGAGCACAAGAAGTCGTTCTCAAATTTAATCCATCATAAAGACAAAGCACGAGATCGCTCCTCGCTGCGCGCTTCGCCTCCTCCACGACCTGCCACTGCTATCGGGAACGGACGCTCGACTTCACCACGGCAATTACCCCCTGTTCCTCCTCTACCGCCGTCCCTTGTTGCTCCAGGTTCCCCTATACGGAGCATGTACGCGAGCAACGGGCATGCCTCTGTCGATCATGTTGTAATGACAAATGACAAGGGCAAGATGAAGTCGGAACATCCTGATACCGACGAGCACCCTAATGGATGGGGTACATTTCCTGGTGCGAATCATAGTTCCGCCAGCACATCCAGTAGCAGCAATACCAGCTCGCATTGGAAGCGAACAAGTAGGAAGTTGAGTCTTACTCTTCCCCTTCTTCATTTCGGCAGGAAGAAAGAGAAGGACAAGGATAAGGATAAAGACAGGGATAAGGAAGGCAAGGGTGCTCCGAGCTCCTTCCCTCATTTCTCTATGCACTCGAAACATTGACCGTGTGTACAAGTTTAAGGCAGGATGGACGGTTCTTCATTTTTCTTTGTAGCATTTCATCCGTGGGCAGGTGGGTATCGATGTATGGCTATCCGTCTATTCGTCCTTTGATGTCGACCATGTATTGCTGTTTCGTTAGTCCTCGCGAGGGTGACTGATACACTAATCCAGTATTCCTACTATTACTACATACCACAAATGCAGTTGTATAATATCAATACCAGTATTCTTTCAGCTCTTTAGGGCTAATCCAAGACTACTTCGCGAGCGACTGCCATCTAACTGTCTTTTAGCTGGGACGTCGTGTTTTTTTCTCTCTTCATTGAAATTCTTGCCATGTGAGACATCATCTCTAATCGAGTGCGTCAATATTTCATTTATCGACTCTCTCAACAATACTTTCTTTTACGGTACTATAGAGTTCTGAGACTTAAGCTTGAGTTAGCTTTGCAGAGTTCATTTCAGCTGTACGCATGACTATGATCGATCACGCTACTTTGAATTTCGATCGAGATCGGCCATTCGGGCAAACGTAGACACGTCAAATCTGGCGACAAAATTTTCCAGGGCGAAAGCGTCAGCGATCACGACTCGAGTGTGAAGAAAACCAAGTCCTCCGCTCATCGTCACGAACATCATCATACGTATCTTACAAGCTTGGTCCCAGATCCACTTTCAATCCACTTTCGAAAACACATACCTTGTCGTCGCCTTCAACTCTAGACTTTCCCGCAGAATAAGCTGGTACGTGGCCCGATGTCAAATTCCTCTGAGTCGTCAAACAGAAGATGCCTTCAATCATCCCTGTAAGCTACACGTCCGGTGAGCAAGGGCACCGTATCATTGAGGACTGCTGGATCATCTAATCTTTGCAGCTGCTTAGACTCCGCGGGTCGTTTATTTGGAGGCGTTTCGGATTAATGAGATGGCTGAAAAGTGGGGTACCCACTATGATTGTGCACTAGATTTATAGCATAAGTTACATTTAATACCGGTACAGCAGCAATGGCGTTGTTACTGCATGAAGAAAAGATTAATAGATGCAAAGGCTCCTACATTACGTCACGTATTGTGGTGGAGGTTCATAGAGACTCCTCGCCTGCATCTCGTCCACCTCTCTCCGTAGGTTCTCTACCTCCCTCCGAAGCTGAAGCGTAGTAGCATTATCCGAGTTGAATCTCTCGTCCCGGTTCACACTCGATGATGATCCATGAGATGACGTAGACGCTCTGGTTGTTGGTTTAGAACTTGAAGTTATACTTGACAAACTGACCGGCTGCCCTCCTTTGCACTGAGGATAAGGCTTTATAGAAGCAGACAGCTGTCCTGGACGTAATGGTACTAGCAGTGAAGGGTTCTGTGACCCAGGAGACCCGTATAGGTTGTAAGGTTGGGGAATCAAGGGAGGCGCGCCACTGGTAGAGGAAGGACACGCAGATTGTTGGTCATTCGTGTCCTTATATTTCCGCCTTTGACGTCTTCGATACATCAAGACGCCGAAAACGAGAAGGGTGAGAACGACAAGCCCGCCAACTACCCCACCCGCGATTGCACTGGCATTGGACGAGCTTGAGGAGGTCTGATCATTATTACTAGATGGATCACCTCCGGTGGACGAGCCGTCCCCACCGGAGTCTGTCTGATTTTGAGGACTACAGACGAGGCTGCCAGTGCGTAAGTGGTGAATTAGGGACATAGATAACCAGACACACCGTAGAGGCATTAATGAAAACATAGCTCCTTGGCCAGGGCTGATCAATAGTCTGTTAGTATCTGTGCTTTGCAAAAATCGGTATTGCGTACCTAGCCTGACCGCTAATTGAAGTTCCTTTATGAGGATCGTACGTCAAAGGGAAGACGCCAGCAGAAACATTCGAGCCTGCTCTCGTGTGAACGAGTGAAATAAGGGTATCGCGTACGGTGGTATCATTCGAAGCGCCAGCAGTAAACATAGTCCAGTCTACCCTATTTTGAGGTCCGAAAGGAGAAGAAATAAGTTGGAACATACGAGATTTGGCTCGGTTGGTAACACTACTGTCATACTGTATCCCATATACACCGGCTTAACCAAGATTGAGACGCGCGAAACGGGTTTGAAGCGCTAACTTACATGAATCAGCTTCATGGGAGTAGAAGATGTCTTGGTTACTATAGATCTGCAAGGGAGATTTGCAAGACAGACACGGTAGCATTCTCGCGGGTACTAACGCTGGAGTCGACAAGTGCTGTTCCTAACAGTTTGTCCGCAAATAGATTGTATACAAGAGACCAGGATGATGAATCGGCTGCCGATCCGTAAGTAGACAGGAGGTGGCCTGTTGAGCCAGCCGCAATCTGCCATTGTTCAACGTACGACTTAGCTGTGGACTACTATAAATCAGCACAGGGATAACGAAATCATAGTCTACGAAGTGTCTCACCGAGTATATTTCGGCATCTTGGCTCCTTCCTAACGCTTGACTGATTTCTGACATAGCCTTGATGCCAATGATACCCTTGAACACTAAGTTTGTCATATTCGTGTTCGCCAACCCATCTGCATCCGTGCTAGAAGAATACCGATAAGAGTGGACAATGGTTGGAGTTACTAAGACCCACTAGCCGTTCGGGCTCCATGTGGAAGAAGCAAGATAGTCTGCCCACTGATTATACAGGTCATACTTTGCACCGCGTTAGCTTGATAATCAGACGAAGGTGAAGTGTGACGCACGTATCGTGATATCATTGAATGATCACCAGAAAATTTGGCATGAGCCCAGCCCATGATGAGCATATTTCCTGAATCTGTGAGGTCCATCAGATGAATCCGGCACTTGAGAGACGTAGTGGCTTACCTTCTAAGGCACCGGATATGGATGGACCATTATTTCCCCCGATAATAGGATACAACAAGCCTTGAGACGGGTATCAGAGTAAAGCTCAGAGCTCTGTAGAACAGAACAAACCGAGATCTGGGGCAGCATAGGTTTCAATATACTGCGAAGACTGCTGATATCGTAATAGTGGCTCGAGAAGATATCCGGCCCACGTTGTATTGAAATAAAGATAGGCAGGAAAGGTTGCATATAGTATTTCGACAGGATTGACGCGACTAAAAGGTATATGTCAACCTGTTGACAGGATACGAGGGACATTTGAATTTACCCACCGCGAATTACCCACATCCTTCATGAACGTCATAACGTCCGATGTATTCCATTGCCCTTTGCTGTCTTTGGACACTGTTATATCTACGGCTAAGGCTTGACGAGCAGCGAGTGTAACAAGATCCACATAATTATCGGAGATCTGGCGGGCATCAGACATGATCCTATTATCGAGGTCAATAGCTCTTTGCTTAGCGTCGGAGAAATCAAAGAGGAAGAAATCGATCTGGTGATACATGAGTCTGTGAAATTTCTCTCGGTAGAGATGCACGTACTGCGTCGCTGATCGTATTGTATGCGGTCCAAAAGTATGAACGGCGGTTGCTGATTACACTTGTCGAATTTAAACTAATCACTGGGTCACGGACAAGTCCTATTGCCCAGACAACTGACGACGCTGTACTAGTGATGTTACTGAGATTGACGGCATGACTGAGCACGACCAAGTGACTGACCAAAGATATCAGTGAATGTATGCGTGCAGAATCCCAGCAGCTTACTCTGAAATTGCACGGAATTCTACGTCTACTGTGTTGAACAAAGCACCGTTTCTTGCAAAATCACCCCGAACAACACTGTAGGCGCCGGTCTCATATGTGGCATTATTGCTCTAAAATATTCCTGTCAAAGTCTATAGTTAGGGATTCACAAACAGGCGTACTAAAGGAAATGCGTAGTACACCGTCGCATCTTCGGGTAAGCTATCAGTCTCTTGCATTGATAATGGTGATTGTCGAGCAGCTTCGTGGATTTGCAAAGAATCTGTTTTTGTGGTGCTCCACTTGGCCAAAGATTTATCATCGCCAGAGATCCACTCTACAGAGTTCACGGTAAACGAAGACATCATTCATGAATGCCACAGTATATACGCACCGGCACTGATATCTGAATAGAGCTGTATTGAATGTTCTTGTCCATCGTTTGACTCTACATCGATATAAACGTAGGAAAAGGGAAGCGACTGAAGAACTAAATTTGACGGCTCGTTGCTTAAATCAGTCAAAGTAAATGCTGGATCTGCTAGAAAGAACTTACTTCTATTGGACTCAAAAATGTCACATTCACATTCATTGTGTTGGCATGTAAGGAGAATACGGTGCGAGTAGGAGTAACCTCGAAACTCAAGTTCGTGGCAGGTCCAAATTGTCCCCATAATGGGAAAGTCGTGCCGTCGATGCGAATCGATCCACTCCAGCCCAAAATCTAGAAATTGAATCGGACAATAACGAAGGAAACCGCAGACGACAAACGTACCCTGCTCTCAGTCCAATACTGAGGCCATTTGTTAGTAGGATTACTGGCACGGGTGTCGGCGTAGCACTGGAAGTACGGGGAGCGAACGGCCAAAGGAACGGCAGCTGGGTAAAAGGCAGAGTGGACAACAGTTGGACAGGCGAAGCAAACAACTAAAAAGAGGGCGCTGGCGGATAGTGGCATAGCCAGTAGGCCCTAGAAGAGAAAAGAGAGACTGGTCGTTGAACTTGGTTCCAATGTGAGCGGGCCCGTCACAGGGCTTAAAGTCGCTGCAGCGTGGGGCTTTCGCCGTGTGGGAATGCCGGATAGGATTACACAACAACCTTGAGCTTTCAGAGCGTTAATATGTAACAAAATTCTTCGAAGCGATGACTTTGGCTGTATCGCCGGTGTGCCTCTGACACCTTGAGGAGAGAGTGCAAAGAGATCGGAACATAGCACGACCAATTGTATAGGTAAATTGCTAGAAACCGTGTTACCGCAAATTCTATGCTTGAATGTGGCCCGTCACAGTAAACCATCAAAGAGATGATCTGACGCTGACAGTAGTATCGCAGTAGCAAGAGTCATTTCCCGATGCACCTCAATCGCGGCGAGGCATGGTCGTAGGAAAACAGATACACCGATTACATACAGGCTTTACCCGGGGACTCGTTTCAGGACCCGAGGATTGGAATCATCTACAAAGGTTGACATGAGGCCGCAACAAATCTGGGAGAAACTGGCGTTTACCTTCAAAGTGTCTATAATTGACGGCGATTCGAATGCAGTTCAGGCCTAGTGGGCGGAAGAACATCGCATCTGAATCCATGAAAAGTACTCCAAATACTAGATGATGTCCCATTAAGTATACTTTCTAAGCAACTGGGTGATTGCACACTTTGTCAAAGAAAAAGTTCGCCTTCCTCTTACCGAGAACATTGTTCGTATTTGGAATTCGCATCCAGGATAACCCGGCTTCAGTGCCGCTACTGGATGATCGGACGCACCATTTAGTATGAGACTAAAAAAGACATACAACTGACCCTTCACGTTGGTTTCATACTATGCAGAAAGGCTTGTATAAAATCCCCGCTGAAGAGCGAAGACCTGGAGTATGCAGGGCTGCTGGTCAATGCGGAGAATTTTTGAGCAAGATTTGTCGACAGGCCTTTGACTGAAAGGAATTGTCAGCGAGTCTACGTTCTCTAAGAGCTGGGTTTTGACGCGCCCACCTCAATATTGCTGAAAGATGATATCGATGCCAAGGATATCCACAAGAGGAGGCAACATGTCGCTAGAGTCAGCAAAACCGTACTGTAGGATGAGGAATAGACATCGCCTAGGACTGGACCGAACATATAGTGCAAGACTTGTGAGATTGTGCAATCGAGGTGGTGACAAAGCTAGGATACTTTACAGATGAATTATAATGATACAGCGCAAAACGAATATCCTGTGATCAAAAGGTCAAGAAAGGTCCATCGCATCACCTTCACCTTCATCGAGGTCCAAGTCGTCCCAAAACGCCTCGGGTATGTCTTCAAAATCTGCCAAAGCAGCTTGTCGCTCGCATTCGTCTGCGTAGGCCTGCAGCTCTGCAATTTCGCGTTCGTCTGGTGTGAGCTCCTCCCGCCTATGCAAAGACTGCGACTCTGAGTCTGCGAACGAGTTCAAGTTATTCCTAGTCCTCATGCGACAAGGATATCATACCGTGCAACTCAGCCTCCCAAGCGCCGAGATCCTCCATGTCCGGATCCAGGGATGAGCCTACTTCATTGGCGTACGAAAGCTTGTAGGCATGTTGGGTCCGGCGGTTGGCATGCTCTACGATCCGCTGGAAGAACTATGGAAGTCATGAGCAATATTCGGGTCTTCAAAGCCAGCCTGGGACGTACCTCGTCTTTCAAAACCTCATCCTCTGTCTCTTCCTTGTCATCATCCATAGTGTCAAACACGTCGTCGCTGTCGGCATGTCTCTTCCTTTTCACAGCGCACTCTCTCGCCTTGGCCGCGCGCTGAAAACAACGCGTTTTGAAGCGCTGTCTCAGAAATTCCTTCTGCGACTGCTCAGGTGTGCTTGCATCACTTTCGAAGAGAGGCGCTGATATGTTGACAGTACGTCGAGGGAACCTTTTGGGTGTGGATGGACTGGGCATTATGGCCTTGTATTGGGATTTTCGCCGAGCTTGAGCGGCGGATAGAGGCGAAGAAAAGGTCGGGCTCAATGGCGACGTCGACTGGCTGTCCAATGGAGAGGATTTTAGTCTGTGCGACGGCGTACGCAATACCGGACTTGAAGCTGGAGAAAGGAGCATTCTGAGCTGAGTTATACGTATTAGTCATCTTCAGCGGCAGCAGGAGGCGAGAAATACCTTGATTCCATTGACGACTGCACTACGATTCGGTGCACTCAAGGGCCAGAGAATATCTTGGAGTGAGTGGGGCAGTTCCAAGTCGCGACAATTGCAAAAGGTCTGTCAACCGGAACTGATGATATGCCACAATCGTGTCGTGTTGAATTAGTTACTTTACCCGGGGACTCGGCTTCTGGACGCACCTTTCAGTTCCTTGCTTTGCGCCGTCATGGGCAAACGTAGACGCGTCCAATCTGACGACGATTTTCTTCAGGACGAAAGCGACAGTGACTACCGCTCGAGCGTGAAAAAACGCAAACCAGCACCGAGAAAGCAGCTTGCTACGGTGGTCGAGCCATCTAGCGCTGAATATTCGAACGACCACTCCAAATCTCAGCATGCCATCAGTAACGCGGATGAGATCTGTGATGCACTACTGCGATGGTATTCTGGTGTTCATGCGACGCGTGGTATGCCGTGGCGAAAGGAGTACGATCCTAACTTAGGTCGAGAGGAACGCGCACAAAGGGCCTACGAAGTAAGTTTTTCAACGTGCTTTCTTCACATTCTTAGCACTTAAGACGTAGGTATTGGTGTCAGAACTGATGCTACAGCAGACCCAAGTTGCCACTGTCATCCCATACTTCAAGTCTTGGATGTCTAGGTAAGTCTGGCGTAATGGTCGCTCAAACCATCACTCATATTTACAGATTCCCGACCATACATGACCTTGTGCGTTTTCTTCTTGTGGATATCACACTATTTACGCGGTTGATACAGGCGGCTGCTACCATCGACGATGTCAATGCTATGTGGAAGGGCCTCGGATATTATAAGCGTGCTAGTCGCCTACTCTCTGGGTCTCAAATAGCTGTTACGAAGTATAAAGGTCTGCTACCGGACAACGCGCGCGATTTGGAAGCGCATATTCCAGGTGTTGGGCGATATACCGCAGGCGCCGTCTGTTCTATCGCGTATGGAGAGCGCGTTCCTGTCGTGAGTCTGAGGATATCAACACGTACCAATCCGCTACGAACTGAAAAGCGGCTTATAGGTGGATGGAAATGTGCATCGGCTGCTTAGTAGGCTCCTTGCGCTTCATGCGTCTCCCAAAGCGGCGACCACTCTTAATATTCTATGGGCGGCAGCGACTGCCCTGGTTCAAACTGAAAACAGTGGTAAAGTCTTTCAGCGTTTATCTATGAAACTTTTGTTCAGACTGCGTAGGCAAGGGCCAAGAATCTGATGATTCCATGGTACGAAATCGGTATCCAGGAGACGTCAATCAAGCTTTAATCGAGTTGGGAAGCACGGTCTGCAAAGTCCGTGCTCCCGACTGTGAGCAGTGCCCGCTACAATCGCAGTGTGCAGCGTATCAGAACGAAGTCAAGGCATGTTAGCGCATTCTTGCATGTACTAGTATCTGACACTGCACACAGTCAGTTCCGCTCCAGCAGGACATCGAGGATCTCTGTACTTTATGTGATCCACGCTCCGAGCGTGGCGTCACTGCTTATCCTATGAAGGCTGAGCGAAAAAAGCCTCGAGTGGAAATTGACCTTGTAAACGTCATGGAATGGCGTTCCAAGTCCGATCCGGAAAACAGGCAGTTCCTTCTTGTCCGTCGGCCGAGTGAAGGTTTGCATTGTTTAAAAAGAGCCGTTATTTCATATCTAACCAATCACCACGACAGGACTGCTCGCCGGCTTGTACGAGTTCCCCACAGAAGCGAATATTTCTGGAACATTATCAGATGTTCGCATTGTAGAAATCCTTCAAGCTCAGCTCTCTACCTTGTTCCAGTCGCCTATACAGGTTCCCCTGTCTACTGAAAAGGAACAGTCCGATGCATCATACACAATAATCAAAACTCAGCTGGCAGGCGATGTTGTACATGTCTTCTCCCACATCAGAAAAACATACAGGCTGCAGTGGGTTGTAATCGAAGGGAGAGATGAACCACCGGAGGCTGCAATGCCCCAGAGGCCCTCCCGTGGTCGTGAAAAGGCTAGAATGTGGAAGACTTTGAACGAGGTATCTATCTCAAAGTAAGTACGAGCTATCACACGGTCACAATATCTCTGACTCCCCATCAGCGTCGGAAAGAGCACGAGTAAGATATGGGACCAGGTGAAGACGTTATGGGAGTGACCATATAAATTTACATATCATACCCTTCCGCCTGACCTGCTACTAAGACTATCTACTGACATGCCTGTAGCAGCTTCATCCAAATATTCAACATTTTTGTTCACCGGAAGGGCCCTCCCCATATCCAAAACCACAATTTTCTCATCCCGTGAACTGATGCACACACGTCCTGTGCCCTCGTCCCAAGCAATCGTACCCATGCCTACCATTCTTATCCGCTGTAGGATTTCGTCCGGTAGGGTGATGGATAGGTAAACGGGGATCGGCCTCCAGGTTTCCATTGCATATCTGCGCAACAAAGGCTCTCTCACTTCTCGAAAGCCGGAGATGTAGGCCGGGTGAGTCCTTTTCTTGTTCAGGTAACGCCGCAGCTCTGCGATACTCTGCGTTTGCGTGGAGTCGTCATAAAGAGTTTTGTAGACTAGAGCGCGGTGTATACCGGGCAGGACGTCATACTGCTCCTTGTCATTACGAGACTGCTGAGTGAATGAGTTTCCTTCTACGGTGTAGTAGACGTCGTCGGCACGGTCGCTCATGGGCATCATCGTGTAATGAACCAAGCCAGGAGGATTGCTTGTCTGTATGAAGATGGAGATGGGCGGAGGGTCGTAATTCAAGCTCTGGAAATAGTTCGGATGGCCGGGAATGTAATCCATAGTCTGGTAATTATCCGATATCTGAAAAGAAGGGATAAAACCATGAACGTCCAGGCACCGTGTCTCGTCAGGCTCTTGGTTGTGTCTGCCGAATTTGGGCATGCGATACATTTGGGCGAAATGTTCGTTTTCAAGAGAGGTTTGAATGACCAAAAACTGGTGCTGTCTGGGGATGACGCGGAGAGCTCGGATGCGAAGGTGCTAGATATAGATTAGTATTGAAGTCATCTGGCAAGGAGAAACACACTGACTCGCATAGTATTGGGAGACCTGCAGACTGCTATGTGTGGCAGCGCTTCGCCTTCTGCTAGCAGGTTTGAAAAAACGACCGTGGCTGGCTTTTGAACAAATGCGACAAGAGGCACGTCGTTGATCGAGAAAAAGCCCACGTCGAAAATGGGCGACTCGCACGCGTACCAATCAGCCCACGTCAATGTCAGTGGTAGGTTCGCAGTGTCCTTCAACTGGTCCATTTTGATGTACGACCATCGCCAGATCCATCGGACAGATACGTTGCCAGGTGTACAATTATAATCGAATTCAGACAAATCGACACTGTCGTCCAAAAAGTATTAACAACAACGGTCTTCGGCATGTCATTTCCAAGTTGGTTCTTACCTGTTCTCATTGTGCCCCAGGCCATACGCTCGATAGACATATCCAATGAATATACATGGCTCCTTATTGTAAGGCATGAACCTAGCTTGGAGCTGGAAAGCCCGATGGTGGAGGTTCGTGGAAGAGATGAGACGGAAAACCATCTGGTCGGGACGATCTCCGCAGAGTTCGAACAACGCAATAATATGCGTCTCACCCTTCCCTGCAGCAACAAGATACTTTCCTCCTGGTAGCAGCTTCATGTCGTATGCTACTCCGCCGAGGAAAACCGTGTTTGCGTGGAACGCTCTCGTGAAATCGGATCTCCAGTTATCGTCGGCCGACGATACCTGGGCTAGTAGGCGCTCCGGCTCAAAGTCTGGAGGACTGAAACTGAATCGCTTGTCGTCAAAATATGGAATGGGTCTTTGGAGACAGTTCAAAAAGCGTTTCCAGATGGTGGACTCATGAGTGAGGACGAAAAACGCTCTGTTAAGCTGCGAGATAGAGACGTGAGTTGACGCGTCGTGATCTATCTACGTCGCAAAAGAAACCCACCCTGCGTAGACGGATGATGTCTGCCACGGACAAGTATATAAAAATTTGGTCCACCAAAAGGTCGAAGGGGAGTCGACACATAAAACATCTGGAGTTCCGTTGAAAACCCATGTTCAAACATGTTGATGAAGTCGACCAAACTCCGGGCACTTTTTCGGCCCTGGAAGGCTTTGAGGTGCTTGCGGCCGGGCCTGCCAGTGACTCTGGTAGGCAGAGCCGTATAGATTGTCCTCTTCCAGGTCGCATGAGACTGAGAGTAGAGAGAAACAGAGGTTCGATGAGAGAGATTTGCTACAGACATGTATCGCCATGCTACTTGAAGGGCCCCTCCGCATAGCAACCTTGTCTACTTAATACAAGGAAAGATCAAGTTCAACGTTTACCGTTTTAGGCGTTTACTTTGCGATCAAAACTCCGATCCATCACCGTTGGATCTGGTCATCCAAATATTGCGGGGCGTATCAGTCTTGTCAGATGAGAAAAGTTTCGATCGAACGCTCTCTATAGTCTTGGGGATGATAAGAAAGGCGAATGTGTCCTTCTCTCTCTAGGCTTCTGGCAACGCTCATGGTAAAGAGCACGAGTAGTCTGTTAGCCTAGTACTCAAGACAAGAAGTCCTCAAGGTCACCGGCGATTAAAAGATGAGGGACAACAACGAATGCCAATGAAAGAAGGACGAGCTTAGAGTCTATTGGTTCCGTTAAGGCACAGTGAAAAGAACTCAACGGTCCATCCCGGAACCGAGAAGGCAAACAACCACATAACCGTAAAATTCGTCGTTCGTAGTGGCGGCGGATTGGGCGGGTCTCTTGTTGATGATTGCGGTTTCACAGCCACTACCAGGCCGACGGCTACACCGTCTTCTGTTTTACTTTATTTTGCCGATCGCTACCGTACCTTGGCTTTGTACCACGACTATCTAGCACCCAGAATCCACGATCGTTCCAGCCACTACCACCACGTTCATTTCCCTAGCTAACGTCTATTCCCAACAATTCTCTTGTCTTCTGTCTTCGTCCATTATGTAGCCAGTCTTATACTATAGATCACCTGGCGCCCTCCTGATCACTTTCGATGCGATTAGCTTAAGACTTGCAGAGCTCAAGTATGCTAATCACCATGAGCCTTGAGTTGACCTACCAGATTGTGCCCTATTGTGAAGCAACATTGGGACATGGCTCTTATGCAAGTTCAAACCAAATCTCCCATTTGTCCCATCACTTAACTTGAACAATGTTCGGAAACATTGGACTGGAGATTACTTACTCCCTAAGTATCTCCGCATCTAAGGGATGCTCTGAAACACCGAGCATCGTTGACCTGAATTTCATCGTCTCCTTGGCATAGGTGAGCATGCACAAAGGAATCCCCATCATCTTGGAAACCTTGCCTTCTGCCCCTCCGCCGTCCTCCGCCGTAAACCAGACAGTGATAGCAGGAAAAGCTCCTTTGTAGGATTGCCGAAAGGCAGTGTCTTATTTCCTGGTTCTCTCTGGCGCGTCTTTCTTGGACATTTTCTCGATTTTACTGTACGCGACCATTTGTTCGGGATTGTCATCTCTGGTCCGCCAGAGGAGAGTCGTAGCAAGTATGAACCGATGCCGTTGGGTTGAAGGGTGCAATGAACGTGTATAAAGTGCGCCCTGCATTTTCTGGCGCTGTGACGAGGTTGAGGTGGAGGATTGCGGCGAATATGAAGAATTCCATGAGAGTGGGGACTGCGGATGGGACAGTGCCCAGGCCCACAGTCGGCTTGGTGCATGCACCAGTGAGACTTTTGGCATTCGGGAGAGCAGTAACGCGCCTATAACGACTTGAGATACTTTCGCGCCTAGAGATGCAATCTGTATGTACCACCGGCTTAACTGTAATTTTGGTCTGTCCTTCCTTTGGGCTGTCGTCGCGTGAGTCCATCGTATTTTGACGCGTTGGTGGTCGTTTTGAGATGTATGGTGGAAGAGTGAAAAGGTTCTATTTTAATCAGAGCGGCACATTGCGCATTCGACTTCTTCACTATATTTCAAGGCTATAGGCAACCTTGGCGAGTAAATAACCCTATGATATCGGCCGCGCTGTCTATTGATTGAGTCAAATTTTATGTCATAGCCTGGCATTTCCGTCGGGACCGGAGCAGGGAGATTGAGGGCGTAGTCAGGGCAAAGCCAGGGTCCTTCCGATGCGCCGTGGCGGCGAGGCGCGCCGAGTCGGCATATCAAAGCGGAGCTCAATTCAACAAAGACATTTTCACTTCCGGCAGGATGCCGCAGGCACGTGCCAATTGTTTGTCTGGCGGTTGCGCGTCGGACTCGAAAGGCGCCCTCCGTTCGCACTTACTCCCACTATGTCAGGGCTCAAGAACTCGCCGTTCGGCAAGCGTTTACGAGCGCAACAGCCCGATGGCGACGACGATGCTCCTAGACGAAATCGTCCTCGCTTTAATCCGATTTTTGGCACTTCCGATTTGTCTTCAACCCCTTCTTTGGATTCGAGGCCGACAACGAGCGAAAGCAGTGGCGCTCCCGAGTCTCCCGTTGAGTTTCCAAGGCATTCGAGAGATTATGGTGATAGATTTGTGCCAACGCGGGATGGTGGTGATATGCGGACGTCGTACCATTTGATGGACCATGGACCGGTCACTCCTTCGAAGAAAAACAGGATAATACCTTCAGAACTGGACGCGTTAAAAGGTGCGTTGGCGTCTTCCTCACTCTTTTTTCTAGTATTGACCCCCTTTCTGCCTGGCAGAACAAGCCAACCACCTTTTTACCGACATTCTCCACAACGAAGTATCACCGCCGTCACCCCAACGACCTGTTTCTCCAACGCGTCAGCCAACAGCCTCTACATCAGCCCTTCCTGCAACACCATCTCGGAAGCGCTTGTTCACATACCATTCTCCATCTGTTTCTAACCCATCCACCCCTACTCGTCGTCTCGACTCACCCAACGATGAAGCCTATTCTATGAGCCCAGTGCGTGCTGAGAGCCGTCATCTTCTAGAAAGCCCACGTAGAAAGCTCCGGAGCGTTTGCAAAACGCCTTACCGTGTTCTGGACGCTCCAGAGCTGGCCGAGGACTTTTATCTCAACCTCGTCGACTGGTCGAGCACCAATGTCCTAGGTGTTGGCTTGGGTTCATGCGTTTATCTGTGGACCGCCCACAATGCCGTCGTATCGAAACTTTGCGATCTTACCAACACGACCGATGTCATTAGCTCTGTCTCTTGGGTACAAAAAGTAAGGTTATCAAGCTATGACGGCGAGCTTCCATGACTCATTGTCTTTTGACAGGGATCGACACTAGCCATCGGTACACTATCCGGCCGCCTACATATCTATGACGCCGTAGCCCTCAAGCTCCTACGCACGTACCAGGAGGCACACACCCAACGGATAGGTGCCCTTGCTTGGAATGCTCATGTCCTCTCGTCCGGCTCTCGAGATCGTTCAGTGCACCATCGAGATGTGCGCGATCCCACGTTGAATCCCTTCAAGCGATGTACAGGTCACCGACAGGAAGTTTGCGGCTTGAAGTGGAGCGCGAACGCTGGACCTATGGAAGCCAACCTTGCTAGCGGTGGTAATGACAATAAGGTCTGCATCTGGGATTTGAGAGGGTCCAAGCGAGCTGCTGCTTCGAGGAATCCGACTAACGCGGATGACTCAATGGCCGGGGATGCGCCGCTATGGAAATTCCATGAACACACTGCTGCAGTCAAGGCCCTGGCGTGGGATCCTCATATTCCTGGGGTTCTCGCCACAGGTGGCGGAACTCAGGATAAGCATATCCGATTCTGGAATACGATCAATGGAACTATGTTGAATGAACTTGACACTGGCAGTCAGGTAATGCCGTTTTCTTGTTCTTGTATTTGTTATACTAAACCAATTCGTTTTGTTTCAGGTCTGCAACCTCATATGGTCTTTGACCTCGCACGAACTTGTGTCCACTCACGGCTTTTCATCGACCACCGCCCAGAACCAGATTTGCATATGGAAATATCCAGCCCTTAGCATGGTTGCATCGCTGACAGGGCACACCAATCGTGTTTTGTACCTGGCCATGAGTCCGGACGGTGAAACGATTGTCACAGGTGCTGGTGACGAGACACTGAGGTTCTGGAATGCGTTCCCCAAGAAAGAATCCAGCAGGCCCGACGTTGACAGTGTCCTTGACTACGGCAAGCTCATTCGATGACCATGATCCGATTTCGTACTGCTCGCATTTTATTATATCCCCTCCTGCAAACTTTGCTTCCATCTACGTATTACACTGCATATTTCACTCTCCACGCTCGCATCCATCATCGCATACCACTCCCAATCTGCACAACTACATATATGCCTCGTTCTAACAGAAAACCGATGTATTACCGATCCCATAGTCCAGTAAATAGGTCCTTTTAAACACTATTCTTAGTTATGCTCCTTTTCTTCTCTTGTTATGTTGTGGTTTTTTTATGGCATGTAGGCTTAGTTTTGCGTATTATAGTTATGTCTCTTTTGTCTTTTTCTTAAGTTATGTTGGTTCTGTACTCAATTTACGTTGCTCCGATTGTGCTAGACCGAGGATGAGCGAGCACGCGAATAATAGACGCTTCACTGCCTGGTTTTAATCCCCGGGCAACTACTGTGTCGCTAGATCATCTCTGCACTCAACAGTAAAATGAAATAATAGGTGCGTCGTAAGTGCCCCTAAAATCTTGGCACGCTTACGCAATGATTAATGAAATGCGACTGAAGCATACAAAATTCAAACTTCATTCTTTTTCCACTCAGAAACATATTGGAAGACGGGCGAATGAACAACTCTGCCTCCTCCCAACACCTGTATTTCCGACATTACTTTCTCCGTCTCAAGAAGAGCTTTTCATTCTGATAAAATGTCCCTAAGGTAATGAACGGCAGCTACAAAACTTCAAAGATTACAGGCACAGCAAATAAATCAAACATAACTAGAAAGACAACTAGACAACTCCAGTTTGTTTGCTGCAACTCGAAAGACCGCCAAATGGAAGTCCTCGTTCGTGAACAGCAAAGAAAAAAGGAGGCCCACCCAGCCAGAGTGGCCAAAGTGGGACAGGAAAATATTTAGACGGTGCATAAGCCTGAGCCTATACAAGCCGCAGACACCCTCTGGGGACAGGGTCGCCGTGCTATGAAGGATCTCCACGGCCCACAAACCACAGTACGTGAAGGAGCTTGTGCTATCAAGGTAAGTATGAGGTGCTCGGATGTCGGATCCTGCCTTTTATACCGGTGGCGCCACGCACGGACCACTGCTATATTAGGCCATGGCAGGGTCGATCGTAAGCAGTTTGAGCTTATACGGTCAGCACCGTAGTTATCTTGACCATAGGCCAATGTCTGCTACCTCAAGAAATCATGGATACTATTACCGACTTGTCAAAAGACGCTTCTCTTACCCTGAAGGCTTGTTCGCTTGCCTCTGCTTCACGCAGCGGACAAGGGTCCATCCATCCATCCTCGAACACTAGATACCTGGAATGAAGCAATGCTGAATCTTAGATCCATCCACATATGCTGACGTTTTTATTTCTGTTCGTTTTGGGAGAACGATTACGGTTTGATTTTGACTCTCGAAGTTTGGCGATTTGTCCGCAGCAACCACGGAAGTTAAGCTATTATTCCATCTGGCGCAAGTACCCCCGTTCGTCGAGATATCTGAAGGAAGCTCATTATCCAAGAACTCGACTGTAAATTCGTAGAGGCCTGGGCCCAGGCAGGCCAATAACATTGTGTACCTTGATTTAATTTTTGGAGTGCGATTATGTCATGATTGGCGTTTGTCAGAGCACCGTGACCTACTTGGTAATGACGCGCCCCCTGCTTCTCTACCTCCAACACAGACCACCCGACGTGGGACCACCTCATGCTTGATAACCGACACTAGGAATTGAACGGTGCTAAGCTAGGTAAGAGCAAATCATTCAGATAGTCACTGTACAAGTCCCATGACACATTCTTAATTTTATTCCAGTTCTGTATGCAACTGAAGTCACTCTTTCACACGATGACTTCAAAAGTTCCACTCTCGTCGTTCTCTATACCACCAGCTGCGCAGCTCTTGAACCACAATTTGACGGCAGACCCAAAGTCTTCTACTCCAGCTGCTTTTCGCAAAGTCCTAGCGGAATTACCCAGTATCCAGCGTCGGGCCAGACTAGTTGATAACAAAACCCACTTTTCCTACGTATCTCCGTTTCCTCTGTCGTTCCCATATGATATTGAACCGGGTGAATCCGATACCGTCACCGACAAGGCTGCTTTCATTGAACAATGGCTCTCCCGTAGAGAAGCTATTCAGGAGTTGCGATCGCAGAACAGTACCGTTCTGAAGAAGTATATCCCCCAGGAACGGGATCAGACTAGAATGCTTATTGGCCTCTCAGAGACGGGTATAAGGGACTGTGTTCCTCAGCTAGACGTCGGAGACGCGTTTACTCTTCTAGGAAAGCCTGCCTTGACGGCCAGCAGCAGTACGGAGGACAATAATTTACAGTCAAGGTCTACTGAACCAGAAATATCTGCAAGAAATGATCTCGTGGACATTTTAGGCGGACACGCGGTTCTCATGTCGGACGATTTTGCTCCTTGGTCACTTCGCTATAGTGGTCATCAATTTGGCACTTGGGCTGGTCAGCTGGGTGATGGACGGGCAGTGACTATTTGTATGCTCCTTCATTGTATTTACTCTCTGTGAAACTAATGATGTTTGCTCGACTTGAACAGTGGTATCCCAACACCCTGATGATCCATCACTCACGTATGAGCTCCAATCAAAGGGTGCCGGACGTACTCCGTACTCACGTAGCGCAGACGGTCTTGCTGTCGTGCGTTCATCCATTCGCGAGTTCCTCTGCTCCGAGGCAATGCAAGCCCTTTCTATCCCCACGTCACGATCTCTTTCCCTTATCTCTCTTCCTGATATGCCGGTCTATCGAGAACGAAAGGAATCCGCATGTATCCTAACACGCATGGCCCCTTCATTCCTTCGCGTTGGATCGTTCGAGGCGCTGAACGGCCCGCACAACATCATGTTTTTCGGCGGAGGACAGCAACCGCCGAACTATGAAGCGTTGAGGATCCTTGGAGAGTGGGTTAGTAAGAACGTCTTGAAGCTTGAGTTGGACAACGGGGAAGCTTGGGGGAAGAAGTTGGTTCTCGATGTTGCTGAACGAAATGCGAAGATGGTAGCAGCATGGCAAGCCTACGGGTTCATGCATGGAGTGATCAATACGGATAAGTATGTTGTTGCTCCTTTTCGAGTTCTAGTGTGATTGACTCCAATATAGTGTTTCAGTCTTGGGACTAAGTATCGACTACGGTACTCTTTTTTCACAGAATTGGAGCTACCAAGTTCTAACACTATGCTATTAGGACCTTACGCTTTCATGGACATTTTCGACTCGTTCCACATCTGCAACCATACAGACAGCGAAGGTCGTTACTCCTACCGAGTAGGTTTCCTCCCTTACGTCCATTGAACAGAATCGCTCATCTTGCCTCGACCAGAGCCAACCCGACATGATGTGAGTATACCCGTTTGTGTCGTTTATACTTCTCTCATAATCCGTAGCATCTACGCCCTCCGTGCCCTCTTGAACGCCCTTGCACCACTTATCGGCGCCGAGCAGTCCTCAAGTCCTCCCAAGGCAGTATCTCCAGGCTGGTCCGAAGTTTCAACTGATCAAATCTCTGCATGGAAAGATCAGGGCATTGAGGCCGTGAAAGACGACCTGGAGCGCATTATGCAGGCTGTGATATCTGAAGAATATGAGCGGCTGATGCGTCGACGCCTAGGGCTCCGCAGGCAGGACGAGTCGGACGAGAGTACGATCATTCGACCGCTACTTAGGATCATGCAAGACCAGGCTCTCGACTTCCACGGAACATTCAGGGCGCTGAGTAAGGGCGCTGTGGTTGAGAAACTGCTGGGTGCGAATAAGGATGATGAATCCAGAAAGGACTGGGAGCGCTGGGTGGGGACGTATGAAGCTCGGGTTGAGAGTGAGAAGGATGAGTGGTTCAGTCCGGCAGAGAGGTTGGAAGAGATGAAGAAGGCAAATCCGAGGTTCATTCTGAGGCAGTGGGTGCTGGAGGAGGTTATTGCGAAGGTAGAGAAGGATCCTGATACGGGCAAGAGAGTGATGGCGAAGGTTTTGCAGGTACTGCGGACAGCAGAACTTAATGTTTTGTTTCATGCTGACTTTGTTCTTAGATGGCTTGCAGCCCCTTCGACCCTTGGGGCGCGGAAGACGACTCACGGCCGGACGAAGAGCTCAGCGCGGAAGAGCGTGAAGAACGAAGATACTGCGGTATGGGAGATAAGAGCATGCTCGGGTTCCAGTGTAGTTGTTCAAGTTAATTAGTAAAGATACATACTGTCTTCGCAGCAGTTATTTAACGTTACCCATCCGACCTTCTCCACAAAACTGATCTAGCCTAAAATCAACAGCAAAAAAAAATTGAAGGAAGGAGACGGATGAAAAGAACTAGATATGAATGGTAAATAAACTCCATAAAAAAGCATCAGTTTCATGTAAATGTTAGTGAAACGTCACAGTAAACCTGCCGCTCTCAGATCTCTCGCCAGCCTGGCTTCTTCTAACGCTTCCGCTGCAGGAATCACGATAACATGACCATTCTCATCCATATGAACCATCCGAGGATTAGTTCGAGGATCAGTGTCATCAAACGATACCCCAAACACGCTCTCCAAATTCCGACGAACTGCTATATCGCGTTCGACTTCCTCGCGAGTAGTCACTTGAGGGCGCTCAGAAGTGGTAGTGGTAGAAGAACGAATGGAAGTTTCCCAGCGCTTAACGCGCCAGAAACCAACGGTGGATGATAATACAAGGAACCAGCCTGTTCGCATGTCTAGGTAACCGTTTTGTGAGAATTAGATGAGGGACACTTACCAGCGGTCATGAGTATAAAGGATACCCAATCCCTCATGGACAGACCAGATATAACTTGGACATTATCAGGATTTGTTACAGCTGTTGAGGCATCCGTACTATCGGCTGTCGCGACAGGAATAGGAGGCCACGTTATCGCATCATCACCTTCCGTTGTGTCGTCCGATTCCATCGAACGATAATAAAAGCCGTACTGAATGAGCGTAAGGCCCAAGCCGGCGCGCGACCCGAATTTTGCAGCATGGGAAGTATGCAGCAGATGTGTGAGAATGAACCCGATAATTTGGAAGAAGAACGAAATAAATATGTTGACGAAGAACATCCAGACGGAGCCCGAGGGAAGGTCGTCTATGATCATATCGGAGCCTGATTCGGGGCCCGCTGGTGCGTGAACGGTGGTTTCCCAGTAAGGTGGGACGGCGTCAGCTTGGGCTTCATTGTATGACTTTCGAAGAGGTCAATGAACGGGTAACCGTGAGCGAGAAAGAAGGAAACACACTGGTGGAGGCTCCTTCTGAATCTCTTCAGGGACCATATGCACGTTTCCATCGTGTGCGCGGACCACCCGCTGCCTCCCAGGCTTGGCCATCACATTCGCGAAAACACCATCATTCTCCGTGCCACCGCCTCTGACTGAGGGCGCTGGTTGCGTAGGGACACTAACGTAGTGTGTAGGTAGCACGGCGCCCACTACCCGTCGAAAAAATGAAGGTCGTGGCGGAGAACGGGTTTCTACTGGGGATGCCGGTATATGACCGTTCGTGTTGCCAAAGTTGTTGGGCAGCGCAAACTCCGACGGACCGGGTGGCGAGCCTGGCGGTGGGTAGTCGTAGTCTCTTTCAAAATCGTAGGCACCGGGGACGACATTGTTAGTATTCAGGGGAGCTCGTTCCGAGTGACTGTGGCCTTCGTCGTCGTTGTCGGATTCGAATGCGTCTTCGAGCTCGCGCTCAGCATCTTCAGAGGGATTGGGAAGGCGGGTATAGTGGGAAGGCATGGAACTATGGCAAGATGATGGTAGTAGATTGTCAAGGTGCCTCCAGCGGACTTTGGATTTTTCCCCTCGTATACGTGGGAAACGATCGTCTCTTTATCTTATACTTCTACATATACTACGGAGTTCAAATGAATCAGTACGTTTCCTTCCCTTAACGCTGGTGCTTGATGCCCATCCTTGATGCTTTTTGCGTAGGCATTCCAATTGCGTTACCGTCGCTACAGTCCAAAGATATCAACGCTCAAGGCACAGCCGTCAACATCAGAACGGCTTGCTTCAAAGGGGAATAAGGGAAAATTGGTTCCGAACATCACGCCCGTATTCCAATTCAAACGGTTTGAATACGCTCCTATTAAACGTCCTTGTTACTGGTTCTCGCGAGACAGACTTACAAGAGTTGGGCGTACTTATGCTTAGTTTGGACATGCGATAACACAAGGGTCAGGGACATCGGCGGCGGCGGCGACGGAAATTTGATGTATCACATCACCGAAAAACTTACGCGATCAAGCAAAGCTTATATTTTTCGTTTATGCCCAGAGTAGATGTTAACTCAATTAATCTCCCATCTGAGGCTGGAGGTTCATTAATTGATGAGCAGAAATGTTCGTTTCTCTGCCACTGGAATGGATCATGGGGTTTCCATCTACTTCTAGTCTTCTCCTAGGATCAGCTCGCACAGTCTGGCACACCTGAAACCCCACTCGGAGCCGCTTCTTCTTCGCTCGAGATCCTTCGGAAGGTATATTATCTATTCTTCTAGGCTTCCAACCATTGATCTCGAATGACCATCTCTGAGTCGAATAGCAGCCTATAGCATCTTCTCCTGATAGGGACGGTGCAAAACAGTTTCATCTGCCAGCGAAGCTCATCATGATCCCGGAGGATCGGGGGCCACGGTGAAGGCGTGTGCTGGAACTCCCCAATCTGCTTGATTGTCGCATCGTGACTCTCACAGCCCCTTGTCGAAGAGAATCAATAACTGATCCTGTTCCGTATTTGATCTGCACTGGCTTTTCCTAAAATAGGCATGGTTTATTGGTGATCACCCAAACGGGCAGTGAAGACGGATAGCAGCGACCGGCATAGCTGGTATTGTAAGTGGAGTTTTATGATCTAAGGTTACACCTTTCACTGATATCCCTTCGGTGTCAGTTAACCACCCTCTGTGGCAAGCTTCACCGGTTCCTACCGATCATTATGCGCAATATTATGTCTCTGCTCAAAACATATCATTTTCAATTAGAGGGACAAGCATAACAAGGCATCATCCACTGTACACATACTTATTTCGGGATTGAATTGGAGAGCCGTGTCTTTGGATCAATATCTATCGTCGGGCGACATAGCAAGAAATTATTCATTTTGACGTGGCGTTGAACAATGAAATGAAACTGACTGGAATAGATAAACACGATACCGTCAAGTGTCGATCTTTTGGAATGGTTTCAACCCTCACCGCTTATTCAACTCCATACTCCTAACAACGTGCGTCCCTATATCCTTCTTCGCCTCCCACTCTGCTTCCATATGCGAATACTGGTTTACCGCTACTCACCTGCAACGAAGCCTGCTAGCCCTTCTGCATAGGATACGTGGCCAGCCACGGTTCCGGCATCTGACGCAAGCTAGATTCTGATGACTTGGTTGATGGATCTCTGGACCGGCATAAACACCGCAACGTGCTCTAGTAAACAGTACACGTTGATCACTTTCCACTGTGACCCATTTGACGAACTCAAGGACTAGTAATGGTGCCTGCATTTTACCTTTATATCTTCGTTGCGTCCTCTGCTGGCGTTGCTCTTGCACAGGTCATCCCGACTCGAACTTTGACTAGCCCCAGAACGCCGGATCTTGCCCGAACGAATACGAATACGCACAGAGTTGTGCCTCCGCCTGTGGAACAAGATGCAGAATTGTTGGATATAGTTTTGCTGGCGTCTGTGGATGGGAAGTTCTATGCATTCAACAGGACGTCGAGCCAGACGTTGTGGTCAATGTCTTTCGCCCCTCTGATTCGAACTATCCACCACGACCTTGACCCTGATCTCGTCGGTGACGACACCAACCAGGAGACCTACATTATCGAGCCCCAGTCAGGAGACATCTATGTTATGGCTACCCCTTCGAGCCCCCTACAACGGTTTCCGTTCTCTATGTCCGAACTCGTGGACATGTCGCCTTTTAGCTTCGCTGATTCTAACGACCGCAGGGTGTTCATAGGCAAGAAGGAAACTTCGTTATTGCTCGTTGATCTGGAGACAGGAAGAATCAAGGCGACACGTTCAGCGCGTCCTTGGGATCCATTCGAAGATTTCCAGGATGATGAAGGACTGGATCTGGATGAACTTGAAGGAAGGAGGTCCGAGCACCCATCACCTCGGGAGGTGTTCATTGAGCGCACCGGTGTGTTCTATCAAAACTGGCCATCACTACATTGGCGCTAACTGTCGTCCAGATTATCACGTATCCATCTATTCTCGACCTCTCAAGAACTCTGGGTCGACCCCGCCACTCGTCCAAAATCTATCATTCTCCACATACGGCCCGAATAACCGGGACATGTTACTGCAAACATCATACAAACGACCCAAGGACGACGCATACATCCAAGGATTCCCCAATGGCGATGCCGTATCTTTTAAGGGTAGAAGAGAAGGCTCTAGCAATCGTCCATCTTCTATTCTATGGACACACCAGTTTACCAGCCCCATGTCAGTTATGACTATCTCGTAATTTGGCGCCTATTGATTGTTTCCTGACAGCGTCGCGGTATTCGACGTACTACGCAAACATCAGTGTTACTCCCGTGGCGCGCATACCTACGTTCTTCTTCAGCCCCATCCAGGTCTTCAAGACATTTTGCTATCCCTCTCCTTGGACTCTGTCAAGGCACATCTCCCGAACTATCTGAATGCCTACGTGGGTATGTTGAAGAGACAGGAAGCTTGTTTGCCTTGAGCTATCCGCTTGTGGCTTTCGGAGGAACTTCAGAACGTCTGGGGAAATACGAAATTACCCGAATGAGGAACCAGGAGGGAGAGCGAGGACATCTGCTCAACGAACATGGCTGCGACTTGGAGAATCCAGACACCGTTTTCAACCGCAGATGTTTGATTGGTGTACGGAAATTAGAAGATGGCGCAGGCGATAGTGCGGAGAATCGCTTGAAGAGACTCCTGCTCTTGGATGGTTCACCCATGCCCCTTATTCCTCAATTGATGGCAGGTGCTGAGAAGAAATAGAAAGGAAGAGAAAGAAAAGAACCTCGGACAGCGTGCCGCATTGCGTAGGTACATGTATGCAAGATTGGTGATGTATATGCCCCCGAGAAAACGATAGACGCGTAGACGTCTTTCCACGTTGGGCTACTCCGTGGGCATGTTCGTCATGAAGGACTGGCGCATCGAGGAGGGCATTCCGGAGTGCCATATATTGTAGACAACTGAGAAAGTTTGCTCATGGTGAACTAACGACAGAAAAGGCGAGACGTTTGAAACGGAGATGTTGCACTCAACAGAGATACCAAAAGCAATCGTAAATAAAACCTGAACTATTTCGCTTGAGTAGCTCTGCATGTGTTGGTGGGTTCCACAAATAGCTGGACTGACGCGTACGTTGTTGCCTCGATGCAAGCAGCCGTATGAATACTATAATTCCCTACTTGAGAACACCAAGATACTCGTGTTGTCTTGTCGTAGCTGGACTTGTTCTGGTGGGCACAGGTGTGAAAAGAGCATCGCTAAGGTGATCTTGTTCTTCTAACCACACATTCCCTGAGACCAGATAAAAAACCTGTTGTAGTGGCCATATGATACAATTGCATGCCGTGAGATTCGTATCAGATATTCAATGAGTTAGTACTACTCTTCAATCAAGCTTGATGGGTCAAATCGCTTGACGGTATCAACCACCTCGCTGCCCTTTCGGGTATAAACCAGCTAATATAAAAGCAAATTAAGTTCATACCGATCCACCCAGAATGCTGTAGACGTACCAGGTAAGGATTAGCGGTGGAGCCTGTTGTATCCGCCAAAACCTCCTCCTTAGGTATAACCGACACGTCCGAATCATTGTATCTGAACCACTCATCCGGATGGTCAGGAAGATGTCGTGAATAGAAGAAGTAATGTCCAAAAGTTGGCGTCGACCCTCGATGGATGAACACCGAGGTAAGCTCGTATGCCACCTCGGTTTCATCTTGCCATATCGCCTCTAGATCCGTTTTAAGTATCTGGATGCGCGCATGGAGGCCATCGATTTCGGCTTTCAGATGAGCCTCTTCTTCATTGAGCATTGTGATCATCTCGTCATCGACATCTGGAAGAGAAACGCTATCCTGCTTGAAAAGGAAATCACGGGTACTGTCTATCGCAGTAGCAAAAGCTCCATTCTGATAGGAATCAAATGTCAATACGACGAGCAGAGGTCATATCATTCAACTGACTTTGCCTTGAAGTAATGTTCGTAGTCGCTCTCGACAGATGTTAAGCTCATCTTCTATTATCCGTGACTGAGCCTTTTTCTGCGGATTCACGTCGTCCATGAATCGATCCATATATATCGTTTCTCCAAACTTCACGTAAGCTTGAGACTTCCAGGACTGACACAGTTCTCGGTCGAATTGAACCCTCTAATTAAACGGTCAAAAACGAGCACCGTATGGTGATCCCTAACCTACCTGAAGCTGAATATGAAGTAGAGGCGGTAGGGATACGAGAGACAACTGCATCGGGACTTTCTGACTCTTGTAATCAACAACGTCGTAAAAGTATCGGCCAAGACCATCGTAGATGTCAAAACCCTCGTCCGCGACGTTGACAGGAAGATGTGAGAACAAATCTTCTTTCTCATGCGTCTGATCAGCTGCAACAACATTCTGACGAATCTTGCCATAAAACAGTCTTGTCGGGAGGTTTGTTTCAATCTAAGATATGGAGGGAGGAGAGACTAATCTACTTACCGTTTAACCACACTAGTCTTGTCTTCATCGTTCTGGGACCCGATCATCGAATCGAACTTCAACAAAGCAGTTTCGATCTGGAACATGCAGTTGTCCATACATTCCGCAACGTCGTGTTGTTTTCCTACAAAGTTGATGAGAACACGCATTAACGGAATAGGATATATATTTACCGAACATCATCTCGGAGCCGGGCGATTCGACCGGTTTCCGGGGAGGAAGTGGAGGAGGATTGTTTGAACTTGAGATAGCTTGCATCTCAACGTCCTCATCTTTGGAACCTGATGTTGAAGCCTCGGGGTAATTCAGCGGTATCAAAGGCGGAGGACTATCATCATCGGACAATCTAGGCGAAGACCCTGAGGAGCGGTCCTCTCTTGGAGAATATGAGGGAGTATCAACTTCCATTTCGCTGGGTCGTCGAGGAATATCACGTGCGCGCTTCCCTAAAATGGAGCCAGGAGAGCGTGAGGGAGACTTGGGCGACGATGGAGGTTCAGTAGGATACCGAACAGGACCATCATCGACCAAGGTGGCATCCGTATCATTGGAAGAATCCGTCCCACCTTTGTCTACTTCATCCTCCTCTTCATCTCTGGACGTCACCAGAGCAAGTTTAGCTAACTCAATGGTGGGAGTCACAGCTGGGTTGTCGGCATATTCCATGTTCCAGAATAAGTCAGCCAGTTGACTGACAACTACAGGTTTCGTCAACAAGAAGACACTGATAGATATTGCACCGAAGACGACTCACATTTCTTAGACCTCACGATTTCACGCCGGGTCACCAAGCGTCCACCGACCCTATGTCTTTTCAGGTCGTCGTCGCTCAGTTTTTCATCATCTTCCAACCCCTTCTTCCCTGCCGAAACCGCTTCTCTAAGACTCTTGATAGTATAGAAATACTGAAGGGCAAGTTCGTGAACACAGACAACCACTGATGGAAGAGGTGAGGTACCTGTAACAATGAGTTCAGATAGCATGTGTTGCCGAGCTGATTGAGCCCTCGTGGCCAGTCAGGGCGAGTTGGTGCAGTGATCTCGCCGGCTAAATGATACTCAATATATGATGCTCAGAAGTAGACAGACGACTTACGATCAGATCCCAATTCCATGAACTTGCGCAGCCGTTCACTATCCCGGGACTCAGCGATTACCAACAATGCTTCACGCATCTTTTCAAGCTGTGAGGGTTGCTCTTCGAGCTAGGAATAATGTTCAAATGTAAACATAGGACTAAGAGGTTGACACATACCCGCAAATTGAAGACAGTAATCAACATCGAGTCATCGACTTCCTGAGGGACTTCCAGAGTCTGGTATGCGCGGTCAGGTGTCATCAAGTTGTCCTTCGAAGCCTCCCAACACTTTCGAAGATACGCGCTTCCTCTCTTTTCGGCTAGAACTTTCAGAGCATCGGTAGCCTCTCTCTGGAGTTCGCTACCACCAGTCGTCATCCGGAACGACTCCTTGATGCGCGTTTTCCAGGCATTCTCGATGAACTGGTCGTCGATGTCATTTTCAGAGTATTCCACCCGTAAAAGGTTGTCGGAGCCGAAACCCAGAATTTCCACACTGACGTCTACGTCCCTTTGTGTGATCCTTCCACGAGACCGTTCCATGGCAAGTAATTCCTCGAGCGGTTGCGGGCAAGTTTGGAAATTCTGCATTTCGCTGACAGCGTCAGACAGATGCGTGAAATACTGCAGGGTATGGATTGGATCACAGCGGCACTGCGCCAAGTACGCAAATTCGATCAGAGCTTCAAGCGGTGTCACTTCTGTACAAAATCCTAAGGTGAAAAAGACTCACCGATGGAAGCCGTTGTTCGTGTCAACCCTAAGTCAGTCCAGAACGTGCCTGGTAAACTGTCTAAGGTCATCTGGACGGTGTCGGGCAACTCGTTACGAGGGACTGTCATCGAGATTGAGGATACAACAACACAGAAAATGGACTTGTTCTTACTTTGATCAGGATGCGAGCCAATGGCATTTTGATACATCTCTCTGGCACTATCAACCTTCACCCATGAGGCATTGACCGGAGTGTAATCTTTGAAAGCACTCGCTATGACGGAGCATGAGGTGAGTCTCGATGCTACAGAGGTAAATATACCCACAATAGACGCGCTTAAAATCAGCTAGCCAAGCCCCAACCTCAATCCAACCTCGCAGCAGCTTTGCACGGGCTAGTCTCCCTCTAGGAGAAGAATCTAGGGAAGGGGATTGGAGATACATGTCATTTTGATGTTCCTCCCACCTGAACCCAAGGGACTCAAATATTTGTTTCCTGAACTAGAATGTCAATCGGTGCTCTTTTTCAAACACTGTACAAAGACCAACACGTTATTGTTACATCCTATTTTCGTTCGGAAACTCGTGCCACTGGCGCGTAAATCGCGATTATCCAATCTCCATAGTTTGTTCTCTAGGGTTCTTCAAGCAAAAAGGTTAACACTGCCAGACAGGCGAAGAGAACGCCTACATGAGCATTGTCTCCACAGCGGTAGCAACACTATGTTCTCCCGATTTGCCTGGAAGAGGATGTGACTTTCTGTCCTCAATGAAATGATACCACAAGTTCCGTGGTATTATTGCGGATATGACCTTGGAAGCAACGCAATAGAAGGAGCATTGGCAACAGACATAAAGATCGAGGGGGAAGCCTGTCTCATCCATATCCTGATCCATATTCTCATCATCCTGCTCCTTCACTGGCTGGAGCTCTCCTTGTATGATCGTCCCAGCTCGCCGCTTTTGCTTTAACCCATCTGTTACTTCCAACCCACGGTAGGCAGGTGTGAGCTGACTAGAATCAACGGCATTCTGATATCGGTGGAAGTGATGGGTCTTATTGGCGACACCAAAGATGTTATCGTCCGGGGAAAGGCAATTGGAATTCTTTTGTCTGAAGCTCTGGTCTGGAAGCGTGTGCTCTTTTCGGCCATTACGCGACAATGGCGGAGGTACAGATGATGACTTCCAGCTAAGCAGCATCCAACCGTAATCCTTTGGACAGAAGTATGCATTGGGATGGGGGATAGCCGTTCGAACTTCCTGTTCCATAGGCGGCAAATGAGAGGACCTCTGAGGGGCTGGCCGCTGAGAAGATGACGAAGATGCTTGAGAAGGATCTCGTTCAGCAGGAGGAGCAGGGACATTAGGAGTGATGTCCGGTGCAGATGCGGAAACGGAAAGCAGAGAATGCTCGGTATTGTGTAAGTGAACCTCCAATATAGGCGGCAAAAATCCTCGACCGGGTCGCTTCTTAGCCTCCCTGTCCCACCAGCACATCTCTTCCCCATCGTCGCGGTTCCCAACGGGCACGGACGAGTTGGTCCTGTCGCTTGAATCCAAAAAATTGTTTTGCCAGGCAGCATCACTACCGGACCAGGTCTGTTCCCACGTCTTGTAGGTCTCGGAGTCTGTCAATGCTGGATCCCATACCGGCGTACTCCATCCAGGAGAGATCCTTTGTGTAATGGTGGGGTGGCCATCGTCAATCATAATATCTTCCGTTACTAGATGTGACTCTGGCTCGCGATATTCCGGTGCACTGGGACCAGAGGTGGACGAACCATACGTTGGAGGCTCATCAATCGTTTGAATTGTAGTGCGATTCGACCCTAAACCGCGGGGTCTATGGGGCAACGGTGGCGGATTGGAACTGTAAAACCTGGCAGGCGGTATTGGCGAATTTGTAACTGGGGTATTGGGTCGCTGGGCAGGAGGTGAACCAGGCATTGGAAGTGGCCGTCGTGGCTTCTGTACATCTTTATCATTCATTATTGCGCCTAGAAAATATCAGAAAAAACATACAGATAGATGTCGTCTGCCACACGAACTGGTGATGCCACAATCTTATTCAAACCGATGTCGGCAGATGTCAACAAACGCCACTGAGCCTACGGTGAAGATTAAAAGTCGGAAGGCAGCAACCAGAGCAAAAAGGAAGTCCCCAAAGGATGATGTCCTTTGAGGAGGAGGTGGAGATGGAAATGGCGGCAGTGGCTTGTCGACGCAGTACTGGAAGGTATTAGGTAAGCATCGAGGGCAGTGCGTCATTCCAGCGCGTACCGACGGTACCCGTAAAGCGCGTAAAAGTGCGCGTTATTAAGCAGAAAGAATGAGCGTTCGCAAATTCTCAACTACTACTGAAGAAACACAGCTGGAGACGGATGGACCCCGGAAAATGGACACATATCTTAAAAGTACCGTGGAAATCACCGCGTCTCCGAAGACAGTACATCAAAACCAGGATTTACATTGCAATAGTAGTGTTACATGTGGCTCATTGTCATTTTACTGCTCTCGTGCATCAATCACCAGCTTTCCGGTAGTCTTTCCTCCCGTTAAATCCTTCTGCGCCTGCTGGACAGCCTCAGCCGTGAATGGGTATACCTTGTAAATATTGATTTTCAAAATGCCCTTTGAAATGAGGTCGAACACTTCAGTAACATAGCGTTGAGACTCCTCTGGGGTGGCAATGTAGTTGGGCATCCTGCCAAGTAAAGTTAGTACGATTTTGAAGGTACCGATAACTACGACATACGAAGGCCGGAGGAATTTGAGATTCTTCTCAATCAACTTAAGAGGAGAGAACGGAGCGATAGGCCCTGACGCATTCCCAACGCTGACAAAAGTACCCTTTCTTCTCAACAGCTTGAAGTTATCCTCGAATCTGACAAGTACGGCATGATCAATAACGATCTCTAATATAGAGAGACAAAAATAGACATACGTGTCCTTTCCAACTCCGTCAAAGACAGCATGGACACCCTCTCCGTTAGTGAGTTCTAGGACCCTTTCCGCAGTGTTTTCCGAGGTGTACAGGATAACATGGTCAGCGCCGTGTGCCTTTGCTATCTCTGCTTTCTCTTTGCTTGACGTCGTTCCGATGACGGTAGCGCCTCGGTACTTTCCAAGTTGCGCCATTAGAAGGCCAAGACCACCCGCCACGGTGTGAATTAGAATAACATCTCCTTGCTTGACATTGTATGCTTCGGTGAAGAAGGTCAGTGCGGTGAGAGCCTGAAGGCCTGCCGCCGCTGCTATCTTGGTATCAACGGATGCGGGAACGGGGTGTGCCTTTGACCAAGGAATAGATATGTAGGTTTGATGGACACCCATATTGTTCTGTTTGCGGGATGAGCTGATGAATTAGGAAGATGAACTTAGTTACTCACGACTATGACCTTGCTTCCGATGGTGTAATTCCGTTTCTTGAAGTCCGGGTCATTCAGCACTTTCTCGTCAGTTGGAAGCGCGGCAATAGTTCCCGCCGCTTCCATTCCCAAGACGGCGGGAAAGTCTTTGAGGGGATACATTCCTTTCCTAAGGACGTTGGGATCGGATCGGGAACAATATCCAGGTGCGAAATACTCACCGGAAGTACGTATCAATGAAGTTAACGCCGAAATAGTCCACCTTGATTGATACTGTTCATCGATGGCATGATCATGGTAATCTGGGTTCATACCTTTACGATGAGGTTACCGGGAACCTCCTTGGGAAATGGCAGCGTCGCCTTTTCGATAACATCGAAGTCACCTGTCTAGAGGTGACAGTCAAAATAACTTCGTGTTAATCAGATAGACTCTCACCTTTTGAATGCTAACAGCCTGGACAGTAGAAGGGAAACTAGCCATATTGTAGCGCGTCGGTGAGAGGTGTTGGTAGATTTGTGTAGCTTGAAGGGCAGTGATGATCTTGGTAAGAGCAGAAGGGAGGGTTGGGAACATCATTGGATCAGTAGACTGCTTTTATGCGCCAGAATAGCGTTTGCATTACTCACGATGGTAGTCGATGTCAGATACTATATCCGGCCGAAGACATGACCCACAAACTGTCCGATGACCATTTCCGAGTACAGCTAGAAGCCGTTTGCCAATAGTTTCCATGCCACAAATCACACCAAAAATACCAAACATTTGGTACATCAAAGGTAAAAATATCCTAGCGTTCACTTACTCTTGGCGGAGTCTTGGTGGGTCAGAGCATTTGTCAGGGTCGTGCTTTGTAAGTATCGATTTGCGCAGCCACTAGACTCCCATCACGTGAGGGCGTCGCGAAAATTTCCGCTCAATCTTGAATTTGTGTCTATCTTCTACCACCGAGCCTGGCATGCCGGCACCGTCAAGGGAGCATTCAACAGTGGAGGTGAAATATTCGGCATTCGTCGCATGGTTTTATGACCTTTTCCCCCCATGTTTTAGGTCGCTGACTCATTTAGCTCCCTCACATTGACTCCCTTGACGAAGTTGAAGAACGCAGCAGGTACCGTCAAAGTCATTGATATTGCCGAGAATGTGAATGAACCTGTCAAAAATACTGGCTACGATAAGCCTGGCGCCGACTCGTATCTGGACGAGCTCCGGCAAATGTATGTCGGCGAGGTGGATCTACCCGAATGTCAGCATGGTTCTCCCGTCCCATCATATCATCGACACTCACCATCATCTAGCCGAAGAGCCCTTATTGAAAGAGTCCAAACGCCGTTTTGTTCTCTTCCCTATTCAATACCCCGAGGTACGCACCTCCTTTCCCGAAATTTCCCATTCTCACTCCCCTCCGAACTTCCAAGATATGGGAAATGTACAAAAAAGCCGAGGCTTCTTTCTGGACCGCCGAAGAAATGGACTTGCAGATGGATATCTACGACTGGAACAACAAGCTTAACGAAAATGAACACCACTTCATCTCTCACGTCCTCGCATTTTTCGCGGCATCTGATGGCATTGTTAACGAAAATCTGGTGGAGCGCTTTTCGAAGGAAGTGCAAGCCGCCGAGGCGCGTTGTTTTTACGGCTTTCAAATCATGATGGAGAATATCCACTCTGAGACATATTCCCTCCTGATTGATACCTACATCAAGGACCCTGCACGGCGAGAGTACCTTTTCGATGCAATCGAAACAATACCGTGCATAAAACTCAAGGCTGACTGGGCTTTACGTTGGATATCCGACCATCGCTCCACCTTTGCGGAGCGGCTAGTCGCCTTTGCTGCTGTAGAGGGCATCTTCTTTTCTGGATCGTTTGCGGCCATCTTTTGGTTAAAGAAGCGGGGACTGATGCCTGGCCTGACTTTTTCCAATGAGCTTATCAGTCGTGATGAGGGCATGCACACTGACTTTGCGTGTCTACTGTTTAGTCACTTGAAACGTAGTCCGCACCCAGAGGTTGTCGAGCGTATCATCGTCGAAGCTGTGAATATAGAGCAAGAGTTCTTAACTGGTTCGCTCTTTGATCTCTCCCATAATCTCCGTTACTCAATTGCAAAATGCACAGATGCCCTCCCTGTCGGTCTCATAGGCATGAACGCGAAACTCATGCGTCAGTACATCGAGTTTGTTGCTGACCGTCTGCTTGTCGCCCTCGGAAACGGAAAGGTGTACAACTCAACCAACCCATTCGACTTTATGGACATGATATCCTTGCAGGGCAAGACCAATTTCTTCGAAAAGCGAGTGTCGGATTACTCTAAGGCCAACATCAATATGACAGGAACTGCGGAGAATATTCCGACGAAAACCTTGTACGTCTGGACTTGTGACGGAGCTTTCGTCATAGCTAACATCATCCCAGTTCTACCGACGAGGACTTTTGATCCGTGATGCTCATTCACTCTTGTATCGATATGCTGTAGGTTATTTTACCCTGCTCCCGACTGCTCCTGTACTTTACTATTCTGACACCCTACTCAACTCTGTAAGTATAATATCCACAACCTATAAACCACTCTGCTCGTCACTTCCTCGGGAACCTGAACGTTGGACGAGCAATATCTCGATGCTCAAACTAACATCAACGACGAGTTCAACAGGAATAGCAGTCTCCCAGAATCTATAACTACCCATCCAATCAGCTTGATGGTGAAATGGAAGAGACAGTGGCGAGTCTGGCGACGTTCAAGTTACAGAATGTCCGAGTTGTTATTGAACGAGCACATGACGGTGAAGTTCATTCCCTATAAACACACCGTGAACATTCGAGGCCACGAAACGAATCAACAACACACAAAGTAGTCCGAGCGGGCGACAGATGACGGACGCTATCGTCAATCGATGCCTGCCCGATAAAGCACATCAGGATACAGCAAAGACTTACGAAAGATGCTGATGGATGGCGATACATAAATGATTTCGTTCATCTCATAAGAGGTCATCTTATTGCTGTAGATGTAGTAGCCCCAATATCTCGGGTGATTACTGCGAGCATATCCAAGATTGATGAGATGTACTCCACATGGCCGCACACATTGGTCTGTATAATGAGAGATCGTAGTACTAAGCAAGATAGCAGAATAAAAAGAAACGATCTGCTAATCACCGTGTAGATTTTGAATTTGTAGGATAGAAAACCAATGTAACATTCCTATTAGCTATTCTTTAGACTGTAGAATCGCTTTCGTATACCTCAACGACGTCAATTGTTACGGTGTCAAGGTATATCTCTCGTTTTCTGTAGATCTAAATCCTGGATTCAGCCCCGCTGTGTGTCCCATGACACCACCACAAGGAGCGGTGGCCACGCCAAAGTGCTAAACTCGTAACCCTCTCATCACTTGACGTCGCAAGCGAGAATGTTCAAAGTGAGAGTCCAAGCTTGCAAATAAATTTAGATCCGAATTTCAATTTGGCTGGGGTGGCTGTGTTAGGTACTTCGGGCCGGGGGTCGGAGTCGGGATTCGTAGTGACTTATTGGTGACTTAGTCGAGTTTGGTCGTTTCAACTCTCAAATAGCTTTAGCTATCAAAGAGCCCACGCATGTAAGCCTTCCCTCGCCCTGTCAAGTAAATTTCTGAGTAGTATTCGCACAGGTATGAACGTTTTGCTTTTTATCTGGTGCCCACCGTCCTGATTGTCTTGGATGGTCCGTTCTGGGTGTATAACTCGCTTCGTCGAACATCTATTCGAGTATGTTACTACTCAGGCAGCCCTTGTATATCAATATCAGTGCATTCAGAGTAGTTCCCAGAATCCGATACCTGGACCGACGGGGAGATAATTCGCGCTGTTGAATCTGCGCCGTATCTCGAGGGCTCAGATGACAAGCTTGTCCAAATCTCAGAAGACACAGTCGTGAAATTGGGCCGCGAATGGGACTCTACCGCCTCTGAAGCGCTCGCCATAGAGCTCGTACGCAAGCAAAGAATAGCCGTCCCATATATGAGACGCGCCATACGTTACTAGCCGTTTCCTTCTGGGCGATGATACTATCATCGCCCAGAAGGAAACGGCCTGATAGTCACGGGCGGCCCTCATTGTCTGTGTTGGGGAAGCTCAAAGTCGTTTTGACAATGCGCCTTTACCTCCGGCAGCTTCGACGCATCTAACATTATTCGTCCAACAACATACCCGGTCCGCTGGGTCCGACACCCTTACCTTGCAACGGCCTTCAATTCGGCTATGATGCGAGATGTCCGTTCCCAACGATCTCCACCCTTGAGTCCTATTTTCGAAAAGAACATAGCGCTGCTGAAGACCGTGCCTTTCGAGGTTGCACCTTCTCCAAATTGCAAATCCCTCGATGCTTCCGCGTTTGCCTCCTTGAATTTTACGCACAACGACCTGAACATGCGCAATTTGCTGCTGGACAATCACCATATACTGTGGGTCGTTGCCTGGGGGGTTTCAGGGTTTTATCCACCGTGGTTTGAGTATCTTGGGATGAGATACGCCACGCAGAAGGATAAGGATCCGGAGAGCTGGCAGAAATGTATCAGATATATGGCAGAACCAGCGTTTGAGGTTGAAGAGTCGATGAAAAGGATAGGCTATGACTTCACCGACCTGCCTCAGTGACAGGGTTGTAGAGTCAGATAATGTTATCTTACACTGGCAGACTATGAAAGAAAATGGCGGAAGTGTTCATAAATACCTCGGGACCCGGGAAGCTCCTGTACTTCAGAAGGTAGAGGGGCGCCTCGAGAAGGGGCAGAAAGCCAAGATGGCGACCCTGAAGAAGTCGGAGATATCGCCCCTCCAAGGCCGGGAAGCATTTTGGTGTACTCCCGAAGGGGCCCTTGCGGTGGAGATATGGAACAAAATTACGATTAGAAGCGTCGAAGAGTAGGATAAGACCCATCTGGCGCTAAAATAACCTATTTTGATTTTCAACGTAAAATTAACGACGAGAGCACAGTGCACAGCACGCGACCTATAAAATAAAACCCAATGGAATAAAAGATGTCCTTAAAGAACCTAAAAGGAATGGAGGTATATACGAGATGTGTGAATGCAACTATGATCATGAGGACGTGGGGTCTAAATATATGGTATGTGGGATATAGATGCAAGTGAGATGAGAGCCAGGTGGGCATAACGGTAAGTATAACGGTTTAATCTATCGTCGACGATATCTCTGAGGAACAAAGGAATGTTAGAATGATCCACATTCAGACAACGGAACAAAGCAAACCTGTACGGCTTTGCGGGTAAGCATCTTCTTCTTCACGTAATGCACCATTCTCATAATGTCCGGCCAGATGGCGAGAGGAATGACGAGGCACATAACAGGAATAGCAATCTCCCAGAATCTAAAATTACATACCCAATCAGCATGATGGTGAGATGGAAGAGACAGTGGCAACGTACAGAAGGTCCGTGTGTTTATCGACCGACCACATGGCGCTAAAGTTCATTCCCTACAAACACACTGTGAGCATTCGAGAGACTACGAAACGAAATAACACAACGCACAAAGTAACCCGTGAGCAATGTCAGCGGGAGACAGATGATGGTCGCTATCGTCAATCGACGCCTGCCCGAAAAATTACATCAGAAACACGGCGAAGACTTACGAAAGGTGGCTGATGGATGGCGATACATACATGATTTCGTTCATCTCATAAGAGGTCATCTGTTGTTACAGATGCGTTAGCTCCAATGCCATCAACACGAGTAGAACATTTGCTGACATTGAACGTATAGTCGATCAGATTTTGGGTGATTCCTGCAAACATGTCCAAGCTTGATAAGATGTACTCCACATGGTCGTACACATCGGCCTTTACAATGGAGGGATCATAAGTAAGAGGGCGGAATAAGAAACAATTTACTAATCACCAGGTAGATTTTGGATTTGTGGGACATGAATCCAACTACCTTGACATTTCCGTTCGCCGCCGAAAGTTTCGATTCGTCAATGAGAGCGGCGCATCGGTCGAGGTCATACCGTCGCAGACCATATACCACGGTCTTGATTGGTTCCATAGTACGCTTGTGAAGAATGAGATCCTCGTTGAGAAGATGCACTGATCCAAGAGTGAGCGAGCAATATAATAGGCCAGAAGCTGAAGACCTACAGTTCCGTACTGTCTTAATTTTAGGTTTATAGAGAATAGAACGTTCAAACTTTTGTATTTTGGCGTGGTAAACGTCGATAACTTCTAATGCCTTGTCGACCGCTAGTGCGAGTAGCTGGGTCAGCATGTATGTGTTTGGAGATGAAATCGCCTACTCAAATCCAACAGACTCTGGACCAGCATAGAAGGATCAGCGGATGCCCTAAGTCCCGTATCGCGCTGATGAAGCCTATTGGCGATGGGCTGAGTGAGTTCAAGCGATGGATTTCCTTGTATTGATATAACCGTGCCTTGTAGGGAAAGGGCGTTACCACAGCTGCGACCATGAATCCACTACAGGAACGCACCATCTCGGAACAGAAAGATGTGCATAGGGTAGACTTTGACATTTACTCGGTCTCCATCCTGCAAAGAAATGCATCAGCTATCAGTGATCGCCGATAATTGAATGTCCAGACCTTCTTCAAAGCTTGAAGTGCAATTTCCTCCTCCGCCTGCTGCTTAATCGCCTCTTCTTCCTGTCAAAAGTCGCAAGTTATACTCTAATGGAAAGCACACGAGAGTAAATGTAGTCCTTACAGCGTCAAGTAAGGCGATTTTGCTAAATCTGCTGAACGTGGAACTTCCCTTTTCTGGATCCGCCGACTTAAAGGTACCGCGACCCTTTCTGTTCCTCATGGTAGACATGGGTGTGAGCTCTCCAAATACTGTTCTATCGTCTTCTACAAAGCCGCTGTCCTTCATCTCAATACTATCACCATCTTCAAATGGCGTAGGGGACGATGTTCGTGGCAGCCCCGTGAGCGTAGAGCCGTATGCTGCAGTTGCATGGACGGGCGTGGGAGTGTCATCAGGGTGGCCTATCTCGTGGACAAGGATACGGAGGAAGAGGTGCTTGCTGTAGTAGTCTACCTTGGAACGTGTTTGACTTCTTGTATGAAATACATCTTCAAGGGCCAAAGGGTGGAGATCTAACCAAAATATTGAAGATATAACAAAATTCGAATTGAATACACGTACCGTACTTGAGCGACACGGCCTTGATGACGTCCCAGCTCATGCCACCAATGTTGATCCATCTGACCTTCACCCATGGCTCTGGCTTGCTTGCGCCGTCATCTCCAAGAAAATTGACGAATTCTTTGTTCGTCATGCGCCCGAAACTGTGACGAACAGACGAATAGTCGAAGAGCTCAATAACACAGTTCTGCCTAATTCCACCATAGTTAACGTCGGCAGATGCACGACGGGGATCCACGCCTGGCTCAGCGCCCACCCTCGCCCGCGTGGTTATCATGCTCGTGCCTCTATGCATGGCAATGATTTTGCGAACAGCCCCTCGAAACCTGTCCTTGGGATCCATTTTCTTTCGGCTTCGCGTGGTCATTCGAGAATGAAGGGAATGCTTCGATGACGATGCCTGCAATCCTTGAGCATGACGAGAATGTTCCTGTGACGGTCGCTCAGCCAAGAATGGTGGTCGAACTGAGTAGGTCGGCGACATGGGTGGGGCGCCTCCATTTGCCTCTTCCTCCTCCGAGAGGTCTGGCGTCAACGAACGGCCCTCAGAGTCGGAAAAGCTGTTTTCGCGAGGCATCGTCGTCGTCGTTAACGAAGATGGTTGTGACAACGACAGGGTTCAGTGATAGGCGCCGGCCAAAAATACATTTCCAGCCTCGAGGCAAACAATTTCCAGTGCGGCTCCGATTAACGGCGATCATCTCCTCCCTCCCTCCTTTCTACTTATTCAATCACCACATGCACCTACTCCATGCTGATACAAAAGTGAGAGAAATGGAATACTGATGACTACTGGTCCCTTCCGCGAATAGTATTCTAAGCAGACGCCTGCCTGAATGCACATGTCGGAGACTTGGGCAGTGCTACGGGCGGCTATGTATGGTCGAGGCTTTGAAGACGGCAAATATTACCCCATAGGCATCGTCATTTATGTTCTTGAATTGTTGGGTGAGTGTCGGTGAGGCATTGTACAGAACTTGGATCTCCCACCCTGATGCTGCCCTTATCATTCATTGATATAGTTTTCATTGCTTCTTTGGCAGCTCTTTGTGCCTAGGCCAGAGACTGAGGTGAACTGCCGGAGCGAAGCGTAAGAAGTGGATGCCATTTCCGACGCACAATCATCGCAGACAATTTCACTTCGAAGCCGTATGCGCGAGAGTCCTAGCAGCTGCTGGCATTCTATCATACGCGCCTAAAGCCTCACTTGGCTTTCGAGATGGCAGGCTAATACCAGATGACTGTTCTCGGGGATGTGCGTCGAGAAAAACGCGTGGTTCACGGCGAATAATATCGTTCGACAAATTGAACTGCGTACCAACTGGGGACGTGCAAAAATGGCTCTCCGTATCCTTGTCATTACTAATCCGAACCGCTCCTATTGTGCCAAGGGGGTCGCCGCGGCACAAAAAAGACACCCAAAGCGACTCGAATATAGTTACTGCAACCGATCACCGCCGATCGTCGTGCAAACGATTACAACGTTTCTTGCTCATGTAGGTGCTAGAGACGCCAAGGCACCATTAATATCGGAGGATTTACAAGCAGTTGGCGAGTACACGAAAGGTTAGTTCGAATTCATCTTGGCACAGAACCCCATATATCTACCCATGATCAACCTGCAGATCATCAGGTTCTGTGTCTCGGGGTATAATGAGAGCCCGCCGCGGCGTGTAATGCTTCAGTTTTGAGCCTTTTCCTGACATTCGCGCATAGATAGCAGGGCTAATATGCCTGTAAACTCGCAAATTCACGTCAACACCCTCGACATAACGCCTGGAACCCAGCCGATAGCTTAGCAATCCACGCGTTTCCGTCAGGTGATCCTCGAGTGATCTTATCTCCTTGCTGTGATTTATGTCATCGACCGCAGGACGAGTATTTAAAGGGCTCAGATACAGGGGGAGCCATATACCAGCATTTACCTTCCCGCATCCTAAATATGGCTTCTGACACTGTAATCCCCAGTACTGCAACCGAGGTCCAGAGTACCCCTCATGCTATTCCGACAAAGTTCAAGCATCCTTTGGATCCGCTGACCCCTGACGAAGTCTGTGATCATCTATGATGCACATTATGCCCCTGCTGACCGTCTCCAGATTGCGGCGGTTACCTTTACTGTTCGCAGCCATGTCGCCAGCAAGACTGAGATCAAGGCAATCAAGTTCATCACTTGTAGTCTCCTTCCAGCGCCTAAGAAAGCGGTTCTTGCTTATCTCGGCATTCCGCTGACCCCGGGAGGGAAACCAGAAGCACCTATCCCTATTGTCAGGAAGGCAGAAGTCGACGTACGTACTTCGGTCCGTTCATTATAGTCAGATGTGCTAATTTGACGCGTATTATAGTTCCTCGACATTGTTAACGGGTGTGTATTCCATTGTTGCCAGCACCAGCCATGGTCTTATTGTCCGAGAGTGCAGACATTCGTACAATGTGCTCCTCGCTCTCGGAGATGGGAAATGGAGTATTCAGGCGTTTGAACGTCTTTCGGAAGGCGTACAACCCCAGATATCTGTTGAAGAGCTCGTCGCCTGCGAGAAGGTCGTGAAGAACGATCCTAGGGTCCAGCAATTGGCCAAGGAAGTCGGTAAGATAATTCTTTTTACTCGTAGACGGTTAACTCAATTGTGTTTGATAGGTGTTCTTCCCGAGCAAATCTTCTGCGATGGTTGGGCCATTGGATATGATGATCGTTTCCCCCACACTCGTCGCGTTCAGCAGGCTTTCGTGTTTGCAAGGTATTCGGAGCATGAAAATCTGTATGCCCATCCCTTGGTATGCACTTAATTTATGGAGGGACACGACGGTTGATCTTGAAATTTCAGGACTTCATTCCCGTCATTGATTCAAATACTGACAAAGTCATCCATATTGGTATGTAGAAATCTCTTTGCACAGCACGTATTAACTCTCCCCCCAGATTTTCCTTATCACTACAAGCCGTCCAACGAGAAAGGCGCTCTTACTGCCCAAAGCACCAAATTCCCAGATCTCTCCGAAGACGCGTTTGCTGCAGCAAACCGTCCTCGTATCCCTCCTCCCAAGAAGTCCTTTGATTTCCTTCCTGACCTTATGGAGAAGAACGAAGGGGGTTACAAACCAAGAGATGATATTAAGCCTTTGCATATTGTACAGCCTGAGGGCGTCAGCTTTAAGATGAATGGTCACGAGTTGGAATGGCAAAATTGGAAGATGCACATCTGTAAGCCCAAGCTTTCAATCTCATGGGCAATGTCACTCTGACTGAGTATTGTAGCATTTACTCATCGCGAAGGTATTGCTCTTTCGACCATCACTTACAATGACAACGGCGAAATAAGACCTATACTGTATCGTTTATCGTTGGCTGAGATGGTTGTACCTTATGGCGCCCCGGAATATCCCCATCCTAGAAAGTTTGCCTTTGATTCGTAAGTCTACTCTCCATACCAATCATCCATATCTTATAAATCCAATAGAGGTGAATATGGCATGGGAACAATGGCGAACGAATTGTCATTAGGTTGTGACTGTATCGGTCAGATTCACTACCTGGTATGTGGAAGCGCACCCAGCTATCAACCTGTTTTCTGACAATACTCATAGCCTGGTTCGTACGTTACACACGACGGAAGTGCTGTCATAGTAAAGAACGTCATTTGCATCCACGAAGAGGACAGCGGTGTCCTATGGAAGCACACCGACTACCGCCCCGGTGGCCGTGGACAGACCGTCCGTCGTCGTCGTTTAGTTGTCAGCATGGTCTGCACACTCGCTAACTACGGTTCGTTTCAAATGACCAACGCCACCGCGAAGCTCACACTCATTGCATCCCCCAGAGTATATTTGGAATTATCAGTTTTACCAGGACGGTACCATCGAACTCGAAGCCCGCCTAACGGGTATTCTCCAAGTCTACGTCGCTCAAGATGGCGAGAAGAGCAAATACGGAACCCTAGTCGCGCCAAATGTCAACGCCCAGTACCACCAACACCTCTTCTCCGTCCGCGTCGATCCCATGATCGATGGTCTCAACAATACCGTCGTTGAATCTGACGTCCTTCCCATCCCAGAGGCAGAGACCGGCTCCGCGGAGAACTTTGCCGGGAATGGGTTCCTCACACAGGAAACCGTGTTGAAGAAAGAGGCTGGGAGGCCGTATGATTGGGAGAAGGAGCGGAGGTGGAAGATCGTGAACCCCGCGAGGCAGCACTATAGCAGTGGCAAAGACGTCGGGTACGTCGTGGCTATGAAGGGTGGGATCACGCCGATGTTCGCCAGGAAGGACGGTTGGGCGCTGAAGAGGGCTGCCTTTTGTAATTACCCCATCTGGGTGTGTAGGGATGTTGAAGATGAGCAGGGTAGTAGGATGTGGCCTGCGGGTAAGTTCGTACCCCAGACCAGGGATAGTCCGGCGGATGCGATCGACTCGTGGGTCAAGGGAGAGCAGAATATCGAAAATGAGGATATTTTGGTGTATCTCACAATTGGTACGTCTTTTTATGCCTTGCTTGCGCCTCAGGTTGATTGACCGTGTTTTCGATAGGGACGACGCATATTCCCCGTCCGGAAGATTGGCCTGTGTACGTCTTTTATTGGCGTTCCATCTCCATCACTAATTTTGAGTAGGATGCCCGTCGAGCACTTGAGTATTACGCTAAAACCGCAGTCGTTCTTCACGATGAATCCAAGTATGGACGTTCCTGGTACTCGGGATCCGAGAAGTGTCGCTGCCTTCTCTCAAGATTCTTCTAATAATGAGGTTCAGTCAAATTGTCATTGTGACTGAGGGTGGCCGCATGCACTGGGTATCATGGATTAATTGTAGATATGTGTAACTTGTAATTAAGTGTAAATTCAGAGATTTGTAGAGTACAGCCAACGCCGCTGGTCTCCGAGGAAGCAAGACGTAATATTTAGCAACGATTGCAAGGAATTACATACAGGGTTCTTCAATAGGATGTCCGAAAGTAGGATTTATAGTTCTATAATATCACGACGCATATAGCCACCTTGATCAACGCTCCAACAGTCATGCGCCACTTCTGACAAGTGCAGAGATGTCAGTTACATTCAGCCGAGGTCATAATAAAGCAACCTACGCGATTACTCTTAATCCTTCGTGCCTCAGAGTACAGCAACAAGAGGAATACAAACGCAGCATGGTCTGAATAGAGGTCCTGGATCCAGACCCGACATATTGCTGGTTCGGACTCGCCAAATAAATGCGAGTTTCGGGGAACCAGAGTCCCTAAGACTCGAAAGTCAGATTGTACTTCAGTCACCTAGATAGCGGGGTTGATAGTGAATTAGACGTCTGATACCTAGATCATTGCACTTACGACCCATCCAACTTTCTTCTTATACGTCACAGCATATTGCCGTCCAGCCCATTGCCATACCCGAGGTCTGCGAGCTCCTCTTCATTTTCAAGCAGGGCAAAGAATGAACGAAGGATACCTCTTACGGAACACCGAATTCCCCTCCTTCTCTACTTTCATCAAGTCCCACGGTACGCTCTGTCCGTTAATTACGAAGGACTTGTCCCGCCAGCGAATTTCTGCCCAAACTGCCTCCCTCTTCTCGTCCTCGTAAATGTTGGTAAGGACCTTGCGCATGTGTTTTCGCTCGGTCGATAGCGTATATACGGTTTGGTACCGTTCATCCACAACGGCTGTACTGAGAAACTTGCTTGCGACGAATGTGAGCGTGTGCTCCATATAAAGCGGGACTCGGTTATGGTCTGCCATAGGCAAGAAGGGGGGGATGATGATGGGGAGGTAAGATACTCCAGGGTGCTGTTTTCTGTGTTCTTAAAAGCATCCAGGACTTGCATTCCCAAAGTACGTGTGTCTGTGTTCACCTGTGGTTTGGTCCGACGGCCCGTCGGAGGATGTACAGCGTTGACCGCATTGACGTCAAGTGGATCCTCGCTTAGAGTAAATCACGGCTGTTTTTAAAATATACATTCCGTTGGAGGTATTATCGGGATAGACGGAGACAGCAGAGCAATAGAAAGTGAAGAAGGATGAGATCATCCGAGTTCTCCATACTCTGTCCAAGTCGTAACACGAGAGATCCGGTATGCCGGGTTTCAGCGAAGAGAATACATACATCATTGAAGCCCTATGTAAGACGCTGTAAAGCCTTCTAGGGAGTCTCAAGTATGACCGCGACCTATCAACTAAGAACCTAGTATCGTAGAATCTGGCCCGTAATAGTACCAATTCCATGTAGTCCAAGCAGAGAGTAAATTATCCAGATTACAGCCTTTTGACGGTTTGATATTGTTTAAGCCTTTGACGATGAATCAGACGGCAGTTGGATGGGATTCAAGTGGGACGACTTAGTAGCGGCGCGCACGGACCAGCACCGTGTCTGGCCTAATCAGGTGATGTCACGTGTGCTTTCGAGTATAAAAACCGAAAAAAAAATTTCTTGTTACCATCCAACTTCCAACTTTCTCCTCCGTCGTTGCCCTGTTACAAGGTGTGTACACTTCTGTACTGCATCTCTATGATGACTTTATTCTCTTCCCCGTCCTACACGACCATGCCGAGGAATAGAGCTTGTTTGTTCGCAACAAACATGCGTCCTACGGGGCGCCAGTGCACTTGCCAGTGCCATTTCGTCTGATCTATTCTCTTCTACTCTTCTCCTGTAACATCTTACTCAACCTTTTACTCCCAGTTCGTCGCTGTCACTCTTTCGGTCGCTGGGATCTCTTATCATATGGTGAGCGTTCCATTCATTTCCCATCTTCCCGACGCCCTGTCTGTCGCACGATGAAAAATTTCCGTACATTCGCAGTTTCCACTCTAGCGCCCATTTGAGTACTCCCCCAATGTGAAACGTTTATATTCCCCCTCCATACCATGTTGAACCCATTGACATGCGTCGAGTGTGGGCCGCCCTTTGGGTGCGCTAGCGCGGATCGGGGGTCGGCGCGATGCGAGTTGCAATGACCTTCCTTTGGATGTCTGATTCTTCTCCCAGTCGTCACTGAGTTTATGCTGATTGTTTCCTGTAGGTTCTTACTAAGTATACTTGTTTATGGTAGGTATTATATGTGGCAAACAATAATATCATTTTCGGAATTGTACAACATCTAAGTATAAGGATCTTGAGTATGACCGTAATGAGTGATTGAGAAATGGAACTGTTGGTCGAGGTCATTGGATTCTGAACAGCCTGCTGTTGTGGGGAAAAGCAAGGGAGGGAGGGGTTGTCATCTAGAAAATTTGTGAGTCATGTCACTTTGGAGCGCCCGACATACGTATAAACGTACCGCTTCAGGTGGTTAACATCCTCATCTTCATCAATCCGTTCAATGTATTCTGCACAACTTCGAACCTCGATACGCCACACTTCTCACTCTCAATGTGCTGCAACAATGCACTCAACGTCGTGAACTTAACCTTGCAAGATGGCAAAGGACAGAAGTACATCTTCGCTTGGTGCCTAGGACTGGCAAGATGCTGGTTCAACCCGCGCAATGACTGGGCTGTCTGGTGGCATAGATAGCACTCGTACGCATACCCATTCCACGCGTTTTCGTTGGCGGAGTAGACGATTTCGTCACGCGGTACACCACCTGGACCAGTCAGCATACGCGAAGGGTCGGTGATGATGTTCTGTTTGTCGTACTGGCGCACGTAGCAGTTAACAGTGGCGCGGTCGGCACCCGAGATGCAACCGCCGGATTCGAGATGAAGGACGACGGCCGAACGAGAGACAAAGGCCTCGCCACACCTGGCAGCGGGGCATTTGAATGCCTTGGGCATGTGGATGGACGAGGCGAGGTGCTGTTACATGATAACTCATCAGTGTACATACGCACGGCGCAAGGTCGATAGCTGCTTACCGAATTCAGATTACTCTCGCTTAGGAAGTCACGTTTGCAAGAAGCGCAGTAATGATGGAACGGCGATTGCCTGCGGTGCTCGTGCAAACCATGCTCGTTCTTGAACACCTTGTTGCATTTACCACAGTAGTCGTGGCAATCTTCATTGTGCTCCGTGAGGTCCCAGTCGTAACTGAAATGGCGGTCGCAGTACTGGCAATATATGTGGTCCGGGCTCTGGACGTAATGCTCTTTGAGACCCAGCCAGGTGGAGAAGTCGACGTCGCAGTCGTCACAAACGTTGTGGTTGGAGGAGTTGAGTTCATGCTGGCGGAGAGCCGTCATGCTGCGGAAGTAACGCTCGCAGCGGTCGCAGTACGCCATTATTCTGAAAGAGAAGGATTAGATGACTTTCAAGGCAAAAGAAATAAAGACGACCGGTCGAGGTGGTGGTGGTCGAGGTGAAAAAAGTGAAAGGAAGAACCCCTGACATCCCCAGGGTGAGCCACTGCAAGGACTGCGACCTGTTCTTGCGAATCTTGGGGTTGACATGCCGGCACCGTACCTTCGGTTCTACTTCACATTGACTCTTCTTTTGCACTGTCATCAGTCAAGTTACAGTACTTCCAGCGAACCTTCCACGGTGCCAACGTCGACAGCGATCCCTGTATATAAGAACTAGCGGTACACAGCAACAGATTCTCACTTCAATACGCGAGGTCTTGTCTTGAGAAAGTGATACCTCAAGCATATCCGTAACTGTAGGTATGTCGTTTGCAGTGATATCACTCGTGGGACGTTGTAACTAACTGGCGAAGGTATATGTTTTGAAGGTCAATTGAATAAATTTCCTGTGCCAATAAAAGTTCATCCATATGTGGCTACATGCACGGAGAATTCTGTCCGTATACAAGGATGCAGACGTCCGAAATAAATAAGAAGTTCGGTCCGATATCTCGGATCCTTCTGTCTTCTCTGAGAAAACTTCCTCGAAATTCCTTGCTATACTTATTCCCTCCTCGGTTAGACCTCACTGGGCTGCATGTCCAGGGGTTGCGAAGTGATGATGATAATTTCCGTTCCACGATGCCAGTAAGGTCGACCAAGATGGGCGTGCTATCAGTCAGCCGAGTAGAGTCACCGACCGAAAGCACTAACTGAATGATAATCGTGTCTTCTAGATGTGGGACTTGTAAAATCTATAAAAAATCTCTCATTTCCTACAGGCCTCACCGTCACTTATCGGGAAAGATTTCTTTGTCCCCGTCTTCATGTGCTGCGACAGCCCACTGAGCATCGAAAAGCGCGAGCGGCAACCAATCGCAGGACAGCATCAGTAACTTGGGCTGATGCACATGACTCGCAATGTGTCGAATCAGCGTGACGACGAATGCATGTCTGCAGGTGACGCAGCAAGTACCTTTACATCGTGGACGCTTCGAAATCTCGACATCACTGGCAGGATGATCGACAGGGTCGTTCTCTTCATCATGAATTTGGGCGAGCTGGATGACCCATCCCACATTACGCTTTTGAAACCGCCCGTGTCGAGCTGTAAGAACACACTATGAGTTGAATTGAATTGCGGTGGACAGCGGCCTACCTCCCATGTTCCCTCAAGCCATAAGCCGAGTGGAACCCCTCCGCCTACATCTGGTATCCTTACACATGTAAGGATATCGTCACGCTTTATGTTTTCTTGAAACTAGATTCGTCTGCGAAGCGCATGGGACAAAGTGAGCACTGCCAGTAATAATGATATCATGTCAGAGTCGAAATGAATCATGTTTGTTGTGAAGGTAGTGGTGGTAATTTGTGTGTAAGTGATGCGTTTCCACGTCCTTATACACTGGCATGCATTGCAGTAGACGATCAGAGATGACGCGTTGTGACTCGTCAGGATCTGTAAGCAATATGCTTTGAAGTTTGAACGGCCTGTTAACGTTTCCTCTTCGCTTCTACATGACAACGTCGAGGGATGGCCGGTGTGAGTAGAAGTCGAGGTTAGTAGGATTACGTGCACAGAGATAAGTTTGCGCGTTTAATGTTTGTTCGATAGGGTAGCTTGAAGTACGTATGTCACGGTTTGGCAAGGCTCCGGGTGGGATTAGTTGTCTAATATGGATGTATGAACTTGAACGTCGAAGCTCAGGGTAGGCAGTTGCGGCCAAGTTGATGAAGTTTAATGGAGCTTGATCTCGAAGCTCCTCGAAGGGCAGTCCTCGAACATGTAGGTGGTGTAATGCCGTGACGATGTGAAATGATACTGACGGCCAGTATTGGAACTGCGATCAATGCACTAGGCGAAGGGCGGCGAGGCGGATACCATAGTAACTGTAAAAAGTGAAGTTAGGTCGGGACGAAGACAGCGAAGAAAGACCTCTATCCAGAGTCACTCGCAGTCACTGCTAGGCTCATCGTACTCATTTACGCGTACTAACAACTCGAATAAAGGTGATGTCAGGCTGAAGCAGGGTTTATGTCAAGAGGCATCAAACAGCATAAATGCATCGTAAACAAACCGATAGAAACACCAGCGAACAATTGGTGTGTCAGTAGGAGTTACGTGTTTCACCTGTCCATTATTTTTAAGCGGACTAGTGTTTATTGACACTGCAGCAGTCCTGTAGATAGCACCCCGCAGCCTAAATCTAGTCAGGCAGTCCTAGCAAGTACCAAAGGCGCATTAGACATTCTGCATGAAAGGCAGTAGCACCTTGAAACCCTTGAAGGCATTCTGTCCACATACTACAAACTGGACAAATCCGAGCTGCATTTCCAGAGAAAGATAACTTCTTCGAAGGCTTCACCGTCCTACATCGAAACACAGTAGCCATAGAACAGACCCACAGCAGCCACGGAGCACCGACGTATATCCAAGAGAGTATGGTGGCAAACATGTCACTTTTAGACAGGACTTCGTAAAGACACAAGCGAAAACAGTCTCAAAAATGGCAGACGAAGCATGTTATCCGCCCTTCTTCTGATCGGGGTCGGAACAGAAAGTCAAGATAAACGTTCTCAAGACGGAGAGTAAGACCACACGTAATATTTGGGCCTCCGGGCCTCACAGATTGCTAATGAAAAGCAGCATAATATCTGCCATGCGGACGCAGATGATGGAGGGAGGAGGGAAGGAACCATCCACCGGCCCGGGTATCAAAACGATGACATCTGTGAATAACGTCATACATACATAACCTAGACCTAACCCGTGTTTCGACCCGCGTTCAATTGCGGCAGGTTCAATGGCCCTGGTCTTCTACTAACGCCCATGTCCGACCGCTTGGCAGCCTATCGTGTCCGTGTATATTCTTCATCGTTTCCTCAGCCTATCTAATATTGTCTCCACAGTCGCAGCATCCCGAGCCAGCCCACGAGCTCAACACTTTGCCTGCGAATGGCTCCGGTTCCGGCACCGCGGTTTCAAGCAGAGCAGATTTCTTGAGTGAGGTGAGGTGTATGAGCGGCTGGTTTGGCGCCCTCTTTGCTGACAGAGCAACTAGATAACCTCACTGCAAGAGGCGATAAACAACCTAACGAATAATATACGCTATATCTCGACGCTTCACACGCGCTCACTGAACACTCCGTCAGGAGATGAGACTGTCACGAGGGAGCTGGGGATTATCAAGGAGGAGACACGCAAACTGCAGAATGATATACGGGACAGGATAACACTTCTGGCTAACCAGCCCGGTGATGACATGAGGGTTAACCAGGTGCGTTTGGCCACCTCCGGGGCCTTAGAGAACTAAGTTTTTGGCACAGACGAAACTCATACGAAAAAGGTTCATGGACGTTCTCCAAGACTACCGGCGCGCCGAGCAAGACTTCACCAACAGGTCAAAGCAGCGCGTCGGGCGTCAGTTCAGAATTGGTGCGTTTATTGCGATATTTCGGTACTCAGCTTACACTTTCTCAGTCAAACCCGACGCAACGGACTTTGAAGTCAAGCAAGTCATCGACGCTAGTGCGAGCGGAACGCAAATCTTCTCGGAAGCTGTTCTCTCATCATCTTATGGCGAGGCACGCTCAGCCTATCGAGAAGTGCAGTCCCGTCAACAGGATCTCGCCCAAATGGAAAGGACTATGGCAGAACTGGCACAGCTTTTTAATGATGTGAGCTTCTCAGGCTGCTATAATTCTCGTGCTGTTCTGATGATCTGATAGATGCAAGCAATTGTCGAACAGCATGATGATCAAATCAAAGAGATTGAACACACGGCGCAGGAAGTGAATGTTAACACTGAGAGAGGGTTGAGTCTTACGGAAGACGCTGTACGGCTCGGTATGCTCTCGCTCCTTGGCGATCATTTCTTCCTTCTGACTGGTGATTACTGCAACAGCGCGCAGCATCCGCAAGAAAAAATGGATGTGTTTCTGGCTCTGTGTTTGCATTATCGCTACCCTCGCTCTCGTTCTCGGTCTAGCCCTTGGTTTGAAGAAGTGACGATTTAAGTGCCTTGTACTTGTTCCCTTGGCTAAGTTTCTATCTGTATCTATATATAATACTTTTTTTGCTAAGGGACCTTTGTTCGTTCCCGCTACACGTAATTAATTTTGATTTCGACGTCGCTATCTCCGCATTATTACTTTACGGTACCGCAAGTCTTCAGCAACGGCCAGCAACGGCCGGCACTGTGCTGCGAGACTCTCGTCTTCATGGCACTTTTACTCGGTTCGGCAGTGCACTACATACTCTCTTTCAGCGCAGAACGGGGTAGATATACTCCCACTGAAATTTATCATTATTCACGCATTCGTCGGCAGCAAGTTCCTCTGTATGACTTTGCACGTGAATTCCTTTCTCGTCAATAGCATCAGACGCACTTGGTCTCACTGCGACTCTCAAGGACATATCCAAATCACACAAGGGAATTTAATGCATGATAGTTTGCCCTCAAGCGAGCACAAGTATGATCTCACCCGAATGTCCTTCAATTAACGTCGATAACTTACCGCACCCGAGCGACCATGACGAGCATGGTTGACCCAGAGGCACGCCGGAGTTTTCTACTAGGACAGAAGATGGTATATCAGTCTCTCGGAAGAATGCCAGTCCAGAATTTTCTGGATAGGTTTTTTTCTGAATGCTCTGGACATCCAGACGAGACTGCCCAGCTGTAATAAATCGTCCGACGCGATTCCTAAGCCAGAAAGAAACAAGGACTTACCGAGAGCCTTCCATGTACGGAAAGGTTGTATGTCTTATCCATCGTCGTTTTCATTTCACTGTACTCATTCATAGATCGAAGCTTCCAACGCGGGAAGAAAGCGTTGTCCTGGTACCTCCTTTTTCAAGGTTGACGGTGGCGAATACGGTATAAAGCACTCCGAGCTCCCGCGTCGTCCAAGCACTAAAAGGGCTGGTTTCACCATCTCCAATGACAATACATACTGCTTTCATGCCCTTCACTTTCTACTAGTACCTTGTTTTCCTATTGACCTTATCTCTTCTAGATCTATTGGACTTGCCGCCACACGAAGCGGCTATCCGTGTGGCGCGAAAGACTAGCATTCCATAACTGAAGGACTTTATACTGACCCGTACTAGTTACACCCAAATCCCTTTTTTTTTACCCATTTTCGGCGCGTTCGGCGCGTGGCTGACTAAGTGATCGAAAGTGAATTTGACGAATTCCGTCTCTTCAGTTCTTGCCGTCACCCAATGTCACCACCACTATTAACATCCTGTGCTTCCTTATTGTGACGACCGATTCCTTCGTTTCTATGATCGTGCTTTGTAAAGCTGTTCGCTTTTTTGCCTAGCTCGTACCATTGCTGGCAGGACAGGACAGCGTGAATTCCATCTGTCCCGTCATCGAACTAAATTAGAATGGTTGAAGGGTAAATCAGACAGAATTAAAAAAGTACTTTAGCAGCCGTGCTAAAAATTGAAGCTTGGATGAATTGAAGGACAAGTCGGAAATGCCAGGTGATGGAGCAGGTGTGTTCGTTTACGTCGTAACAAAGCTCACGGGTGCTAAAGTTGTGTGATTTTCGACTCAGATGATGTATCCGGACTGCGCGAAGATGCGGAAGCAGCATCAATATGTATTCGCGTTGCGGGACGGGAACATGTATTCACTCGTTCATCAAAACGAGACTCCGCTTTTCCTGGGCTGATGGTCTTCGCTGTAATCTCTCTGTTCAGATGACCTTATGGCTAAGGTTGCAATATTGTGCGTTATGTAAGAACTGGAAATGTCCTTCTGAGTTACAGTGATGCACCTTCGTTCGCCTATACTTTTCGGTCTTTTACTGTGGGCTTCTTCCTGCTACGGCGCGATTTATGAGAGCGTAGCTGATCTTCCTGGTACTAAATTTGACTTTGTGGTTGTCGGTGGTACGTTTTACCTCATGAATCATCCCGAATCAAATTAACAGCGGCGACATTTTAAGGTGGCGCAGGAGGCGCAGTTGTAACTAATCGGTTGACTGAGGAAGACTTTTCCGTCCTCGTTCTCGAAGCTGGCCCATCGTGAGTGTCAAGAAAAAGAGTATACATCGTATTCTGACATTTCTTCTCTTAGCGACCGCGACTTGCTGTCGATGGAAATTCCATATCTAGTGGGATTATTGGGAAACGATCCATACAGTTGGAATTACTCGACTACCATACAACCCGGACTCAATAACAGGACTACCACATTTCCGAGAGGTCATGTACTTGGAGGAAGCACATCCATCAGTATGTTATTACTATCGGAGATGCGAGAACTGAATATTCACTGGCTTGTAGATGCCATGATTTACACCCGCTGCTCACCCGAGGATTACGACCGCTATGCAAATTTTACCGGTGATCCAGGCTGGTCCTGGGAGAGTCTCAAGCCTTATGCCTTCAAGGTCAATGCCCTTCCGTGAACGATGCGAGTTGTATATTCATTCGTACTTTTTCGCAGAATGAAAAATGGGTACAACCTGCAGATGGCCACGACACTGCAGGACAATATGACCCAGCTATTCATAGTTTAGACGGCATGAATGCAGTCAGTCTTCCAGGTTACCCTCAACCAACTGATGGACGTGTCTTACGAACAACGTCCGAGCTGCCTGACGAGTTTCCTTTTCTCGTTGATATCAATTCAGGGATACCTGACGGTATAGGTGCGTTAATGTTACCTTCTTCTTTGTAGCTCAGCTCTTCACGTCACTTCACAGGATACATGCAAGCCACGATCGATGACGGCAAGAGAAGTAGCTCTGCTGTATCATACTTGGGTCCGGATTTCATCAATAGGGCGAATCTGCATGTGCTGCTCAGTGCTCAAGTGACCAAGATCATCCAGAGTGATGAGTCTGAGCTCACCTTCAACGTTGTGGAATTTTCCGCCTCCTCGGAGGGTACACGTCCTGCCTTCTACGTATTTCACCTGTACCAAACTGATGAAATTCCGTGTAGGATCGATGCAGTTCTTCAATGCCACAGCCGCCAAGGAAATCATCCTTTCTGCAGGAGCCATAGGAACGCCATATATATTACTGAATTCTGGTATTGGCGACGCAGCAGAGCTTTTGGAGGTTGGAATACAATCTATCATCGACTTGCCGGACGTAGGTAAGAACCTGTCTGACCAGCCGATACTCTGGAACAAATGGTATGTCAATGACACCAACACCTGGGATGACATCTTCCGTAACCTGACGTACCGGAATGAACTGGTGACGCAATGGAACGAGACTAGGACAGGGCCGTTGGTGGACACGCCATTTAGTCATATTTCGTGGTCTCGTCTACCAGACGACTCGCCGATCTTTGAAAGGTTGAATGATCCGGCAGCTGGACGCAACACTCCCCACCTGGAGATCGATGTTCAGGTTTGAAAGCCCCATCTTGCAGTTGCGTGACGATAGCTTATCTCTTTCTAGAATGCATGGAGCATACCAGTATCTGCTATTCCAGCCATCGGAAATTTTATGAGTATAGCGACCTGTGTTGTATCCTCAGCTTCACGTACGTAAAATCCTTGTTACACTCATTAGAATGCTGCTCACCCGACAATTTCACTGTCCAGGCGGGACAGTGAAATTAAACTCTTCCGATCCATTAGATCCTCCACTCATCGACCCGGGCTATCTCGCCAGTGAATTTGACATGTTCGCTATGATGGAAGCGGTGAAGAGTGCTAAACGATTCTTGTCCGCATCAGCGTGAGAGGGTTATGTCCTGGAGGCGTATGGGGGATTGGCTAACGCGACAACAGATGAAGCTCTGGAGGAGTATGTACGCGAAAACGTCGGGACTGCTGCTCATCCCGTTGGCACAGCGAGTATGTCCCCGAGGTTTGCGGAGTATGGTGTTGTGGATCCGGATCTGCTTGTGAAGGGTGTATCTGGGTTGCGTGTGGTTGATGCGTCTATCTTTGTGGGTTTCAATCCCAGCTGGTTCTTTTTAATGCTGATATTTGGTGTAGCCGTTTGTGCCAGCTGGTCATACTCAAGTTCCAACATATATTATAGCGGAACGCGCAGCGGATCTCATCAAGGCGAAGTGGCTGGGAATCACTAGCTGATTTTTTGATTCCAATTAAAAACAGTGAAATTTGAGCTTTCACGTATTTCAAAGAGTGTACATGTAGATAAGTGTGACTGAGATAGGATAAATCCGGAAAGGTGATTATGACCATATAGTCGCCCGCAGCTATATACCTCCAATTTAGTATATCGTGGTAAATGCAGAATCGGTAGCTACTCTTCCCACGCTCGGATCCTGGCTTCATGGTTTGTCAATCTTCACCACCATTGCCCTGACTCGTCCGTTGGGAGACTTCTTTTCTTCCCTAGGCAGTTTCTGATTGTCTGCATGAGAAAATACCCCCGACGATGCATCACGCGCTCTTAATCCCTGAGCTCGTACATGAAATCTTGTGGCACGTCGAAGGACCTCGGCTGCCATGTTTCTAGCATCTGTAAAGGACGGTTCGACGTCAGCGCCAAGATTATTTGGCAAATATTGCACGACCTCACTCCATTATTGAGTCTCATAGGGAGATTAAGATGGAAATACATTTGTTGACATCTGCGTGCGTTTGCTTTCTTTACCAGTCGCGTTTTCTATGCCTTAACACCGTAAATTAGAAATTTCATTCACTGCACGAAGATTGGACTAGATTTGAGATCTATAGCCGTTATATCCGAGTCCTTAACCTCTGACGCCCGGTCACAGACTATCGACCTGCCCTCAGTGCCATTGCCATGTTGTGTTCTGGTGCCATGTTTTCAACATGTTTTTGCCTAATCTCCAACAGCTCGGTTGGGCTGGCTATGAAAACTGGATGGCATCAGTCTTCCTTCATTCTATCTCCCTTTGAAAACATCCCTGCAGATACACATGTGTAAGCAGGGCGATATTTTGATTTCATTACGGCCTGAATGCCACATCTCGAGCATTTCTATTGTTTTGGATAGTCAGGCCGCCGGTACTTTGCAGTCAAGACCTCCAGGAACTCATCAAGACAAACTACATGTGGGTCAGATAGTATGATCAAAGATATATCGCCGGTGATGTACACCGCCTGGTTCGATATAGTTACTTCTTCAGAAAGGCAGATTGACGAGAATCCCATCTAGTGATGTTACCGAAGTAGAAGAGCTCGTCATTCCAGCAGACAGTACTGAACCCGATGTAGGTCTCTGTGCCGGTCAGAGTCAAAGCTTGGCCTCTATCACCTGTGCACCGTATGAAACGAAAATTGAACTCACTCTCTCATTTCTGAAACATTTGTGATCCTCGCTTTCAAAGTCAACTTTCCTCTCCTCCTTTCCTTCATGGCTTTGTTGTTCATGCTCATATTTACGGAGCATTTGTGAGGTATTCCACCCGGAGAAAGAATTTGCTGGTCTCTATTTTGAGCTTGCGGTGGCATAAGTTTGGGAAGCGATGAAAGATGCAGAGCACAACTTGAATTGAAATGAGAAGAAAAACAAGTCAAAGACTTCGCCGTATACGTAACGATTGTGGGTGCAGACGGTGCTGACTGCAAACAAGAGAGAGATGATATCGTCTCTCGCTGGCTTAATCGGCACCTATGTGCCCAGCCTCCGTCTGCTCACAAGCTGGCTTACAACGTTCATTGGTTAAGGTAGCGGCCCGCTCTGCCGCGCGCGGCCCTCTTCGTCATTCAAATTCGCCACATTCCGTCTTGCTGTCAATGTCACCACCACTATTAACATCCTGTGCTTCCTTACTGTGATGACCAAGTCCCTTTTTCTTCTTTCTGATCTACCCTTCAACCATTCTAATGTAATCCGATGACGGGACACAGATGGAATTCACGGTCTCCTATCCTGCAGGCAATGATATTAGTATGAGCTACGCGAGAAAGCGAACAGCTTTACAAAGCACAAGCAGAAAACACAGGGGGATTGTTAGCATCCGGGTTAAAGTTGAAGCTCGGAGGAATTGAAGGACATGTCGGAGGTGCCAGGTGATGGAGCAGGTGTGTTCGTTTACATCGTAAATAAATCTCATGGGTGCCCAACTCGTGTGATTTTCGACTAAGACGATGTATCCGGACTATGCAAAGATGCGGAAGCAGCTTCGAGACTATGGTTCTCGTGGGCTGACGGCTTTCGCTGTAATCTCTGTTCAGTTGACCTTATGGCCAGTGTTGCAATCTTGTGCGTTATATAAAAGAACTGGCGATGTCCTTCTGAGAGCTGCAGCAATGTACCTTCATGTGCCTATACTTTTTGGTCTTTACCTGTGGGCTTCTTCCTGCTACGGCGCGATTTATGAGAGCGTAGCTGATCTTCCTGGTACTAAATTTGACTTTGTGGTCGTCGGTGGTACGTTTTACCTCGTGACTTGTCCCGAATCAAATTAACAGCGGCAATATTTCAAGGTGGCGCAGGAGGTGCAGTCGTAGCCAATCGGTTGACTGAGGAAAACTTTTCCGTCCTTGTTCTTGAAGCTGGCCCATCGTGAGTGTCAAGAGAATAGAGTATACCACTTATTCTGGAATTCCTTATTTTAGCGACCGCGACTTGCTGTCGCTGGAAATTCCTTATCTAGTGAATTTACTGGGAAGCGAATACACTTGGAATTACTCGACTACCGTGCAACCGGGACTCAACAATAAGACTATCCTATTTCCGAGAGGTCATGTGCTTGGAGGAAGCACATCCATCAGTATGTTATTATCATCGGGGATGCGAGAATCGAATATTGACTGGCTTGTAGATGGCATGATTTATACCCGCTGCTCACCTGAGGATTATGACCGCTATGCAAATTTTACCTGGGACCCAGGCTGGTCTTGGGAGAGTCTCAAGCCTTATGCCTTCAAGGTCAATACCCTTTCGTAAAGGATGCAAGTTTATATTCATTGGTACTTTTTTTGCAGAATGAAAAATGGGTACCACCTGCAGATGGCCACGACACTGCAGGACAATATGACCCGGCTATTCATAGTTTAGACGGCATGAACGGAGTCAGCATTTCAGGTTACCCTCACCCGACTGATGAACGCGTCTTACGAACAACGTTCGAACTGCCCGACGAGTTTCCCTTTCTCCTTGATATCAATTCAGGGATACCTCATGGTATAGGTGTGTTAATGCTGCCTTCCTCTTCGATGTAACTCAGCTCCTTACGTTACTCCACAGGATACATGCAAGCCACAATCAATGACGGCAAGAGAAGTAGCTCTGCTGTATCGTATTTGGGCCCGGACTTCATCAACAGGGCGAATCTTCATGTGTTGCTTGGTGCTCAAGTGACCAAGGTCATCCAGAGTGATGAGTCTGAGCTCACCTTCAACATTGTGGAATTTTCCGCCTCCTCGGAGGGTACACGTCCTGCCTTCTACGTATTTCACCTGCACCAAACTGATGAAAACTTGCATAGGATCGATGCAGTTCTTCAATGCCACAGCTGTCAAGGAAATCGTCCTTTCTGCAGGTGTCATAGGAACGCCACATATATTACTGAATTCTGGTATTGGCAACGCAGCAGAGCTTTTGGAGGTTGGAATACAAGCTATCATCGACTTGCCGGACGTGGGCAAGAATCTGTCTGACCAGCCGGGGGTCGGGAACAAATGGTATGTCAACGACACCAATACCTGGGACGACATCGTCCGCAACCTGACGTACCGAAATGAACTGGTGATGCAATGGAACGAGACTAGGACAGGGCCGCTGGTGGACACACCACCTAGCCATATTTCGTGGTCTCGTCTACCAGACGACTCGCCGATCTTTGAAAGGTTGAATGATCCGGCAGCTGGACGAAACACTCCCCACCTTGAGATCATCGTTTCGGTTTGAAATCCCCATCTTGCAGTTGCGTGAAGATAGCTTATCTCTTTATAGAATGCATGGAACATACCAGCATCTCTTATTCCAGACACCGGAAACTTTTTGAGCGTATGGACCACCGTTGTATCACCAGCTTCGCGTGTGTGAAATTCTTTTTACGCTTATTAGAATGCTGCTCACCCGGCGATTGAACTATCCAGGCGGAACAGTCAAATTAAACTCTTCCGATCCATTAGATCCTCCACTCATCGACCCAGGCTATCTCACCAGTGAATTTGACGTGTTCGCTATGGTGGCAGCGGTGAAGAGTGCTAAACGATTCTTATCCGCATCAGCGTGGGAGGGTTATGTCCTGGAGGCGTATGGGGATCTGGTTAACGCGACAACAGATGAAGCTCTGGAGGAGTATGTACGCGATAACGCCGGGACTACTGCTCATCCCGTTGGCACAGCGAGTATGTCCCCGAGGTTTGCAGAGTATGGTGTTGTGGATCCGGATTTGCTTGTGAAGGGTCTATCTGGGCTGCGTGTAGTTGACGCGTCTATCTTTGTAGGTTTCAATCCCGGCTGATTCTTTTTTATGCTGAGCTTTGGTGTAGCCGTTTGTGCCAGCTGGTCATACTCAAGTTCCAACGTATATTATAGCGGAACGTGCGGCGGATCTCATCAAGGCAAAGTGGTTAGGAAGCACTAACTGATGTTTTGATTCCAATCAAATACAGCAAAATTTGAGCTTTCGCGTACTTCAGTGAGTGTAAATCTAGATACTGAGACAGGTTACATCTGGAAAGGTTATTATGACCATATGGTCACTCAGCTATATACCTCCAATTTAGTTTATCGTAGTAAATCCAGAATTGGTAGCTACTCTTCTCACGCTCGGATCCTGGCTTCCTGGTTTGTCAATCTTCGCCACCATTGCCCTGGCTCGTCCGTTGGGTGACTTCTTATCTTCCCTCAACAGCTTCGGATTTTCTGCATGAGAAAATACAGCCGGCGATGCATCACGCGGGCTCATACATGAAGTCTTGCGGCACGTTGGCAAGGAGGACCTCGGCTGCCATGTTTCTAGCGTCTGTAAAGGATGGTTCGAGGTCAGCGCTGAGATTATTTGGCCAACATTGCACGACTTCACTCCATTATTGAGTCTCATAGGCGATACTGAGATGGAAAATGATGGAAATACATTTCTTGACATCTGCGTGCATTTGCTTTCTTTACCAGTCACGTTTCCTATGCCTTGACACCAAAAATTAGAAATTTTGTTCATTGCACAAAGATTGGACTAGATTTGAGATCGATAGCCATTATATCCGAGTCCTTGACCTCAAAAAATTGGTCACAGACAATCATTGCGTACCAATACCGATAACAATGCCCCTCTGTGAGTCATAAGGCATATAGTTCTAGAATGTAGGAGCTGTATAGCCTATAGCACTGGAAAGATTGTGGATAGTCGGAGAGCTCGGATACTAAAGGCAGGTGGCATCTTCAAGGTGTCCCATCTGACGAGGATATGTAATGTGTTTGAAAAGTATTTGCTCGAAATATCTGTCGACTATTCGATATGGTACGGTCTCCAAAAGAGTGGGAGCTGATGGAGCTCATTGACAAAGAAGGCTAGCGTAACAAAGTAATACAGGGTCTGGCCCTTCTCGAGAAGATTATCAAGGTAAACGAAAGGAAGAACAAAGGCCATAGCGCTCGTCAGAGCGATACCGACAAAAAGATCATATCAGTAGTTCAGGCTGAGATTCGTCAAGACCTCCAGGAACTCATCAAGACAAACTACATGTGGGTTAGATAATGTGATTAAAGATATGTCGTCGGTGATGTACACCGCCTGGTTCGATGCAGTTACTTCCTCAGAAAGGCAGATTGACGAGAATCCCATCTAGTGATGTTGCCGAAGTAGAAGAACTCGCCATTCCGGCAGACAGTACCAAACCCGCTGTAGGTCTCTGTGCCGGTCAGAGCCAAAGCTTGGCCTCTATCACCTTTGCACCATATGAAATGAAAATTGAACTCACACTCTCATTTCTGAAACATTTGTGATCCTCGCTTTCTAAGCCAACTTTCCTCTCCTCCTTTCCTTCTTGGCTTTCTTGTTCATGCTCGCAACATTTGCATATTCGTTTCTATCGTGGGGCCTTTGTGAGGTATTCCACCCAGAGAAAGAATTTGCTGGTCTCAATTTTGAGTAGCATGAGTTTGGGAGGGGATGAAAGATGCAGAGCCGCACAACTTGAATTGAAATGAGCAGAAAACAAGTCAAAGACTTCGCCGTAACGATTTTGGGTGCAGACGATGTTAACTGCAAACGAGAGAGATGATATCGTCTCTCGCTGGCTTAGTCGGCACCTTATGTGCCCAGTCTCTGTCAGTCAGTCTGCTCACAACGTTCATTGGTTAAGGTAGCGGCCCGCTCTGCCGCGCGCGGCCCTATTCGTCATTCAAATTCGTTGAATTCTGTCTCTTCAATTCTTGCTGTCAATGTGACCACCACTATTAACATCCTGTGCTTCCTTACTGTGATGACCAAGTTCCTTTTTCTTCTTTCTGATCTACCCTTCAACCATTCTAATGTAATCCGATGACGGGACACAGATGGTGTCTCCTATCCTGCAGGCAATGATATTGGTATGAGCTACGCGAGAAAGCGAACAGCTTTACAAAGCACAAACAGAAAACCCAAGGGGATTGTTAGCATCCGGGTTAAAATTGAAGCTCGGACAAATTGAAGGACATGTCGGAGGTGCCAGGTGATGGAGCAGGTGTGTTCGTTTACATCGTAAATAAATCTCATGGGTGCCCAACTCGTGTGATTTTCGACTAAGATGATGTATCCGGACTATGCAAAGATGCGGAAGCAGCTTCGAGACTATGGTTCTCGTGGGCTGACGGCTTTCGCTGTAATCTCTGTTCAGTTGACCTTATGGCCAGTGTTGCAATCTTGTGCGTTATATAAAAGAACTGGCGATGTCCTTCTGAGAGCTGCAGCAATGTACCTTCATGTGCCTATACTTTTTAGTCTTTACCTGTCGGCTTCTTCCTGCTATGGCGCGATTTATGAGAGCGTAGCCGATCTTCCTGGTACTAAATTTGACTTTGTGGTCGTCGGTGGTACGTCTTACCTCGTGACTCGTCCCAAACTAATTTAACAGGGCAACATTTCAAGGAGGCGCAGGAGGCGCAGTTGTAGCTAATCGGTTGAGTGAGGAAGACTTTTCCGTCCTTGTTCTTGAAGCGGGCCCATCGTGAGTGTCAAGAGAATAGAGTATATAGCCTGTTCTGAAATCCATTATGTTAGCGACCGCGATTTGCTGTCTCTGGAAATTCCTTATCTAGTGGATTTATTGGGCAACGATCCATACAATTGGAATTACTCGACTACCGTGCAACCCGGACTGAACAACAGGACCACCGCATTTCCGAGAGGTCATGTGCTTGGAGGAAGCACATCTATCAGTATGTTATTACCATCGGGGATGCAAGAATCAAATATTCACTGGCTTGTAGATGCCATGATGTATACTCGCTGCTCACCCGAGGATTACGACCGCTATGCAAATTTTACCGGTGATCCAGGCTGGTCTTGGGAGAGTCTCAAGCCTTATGTCTTCAAGGTCAATACCCTCAAACGTTCCGTAAAGGATGCGAGTTTATATTCATTGGTACTTTTTCGCAGAATGAAAAATGGGTACCACCTGCAGATGGCCACAACACTGCAGGACAATATGACCCGGCTATTCATAGTTTAGACGGCATGAATGCCGTCAGCCTTTCAGGTTACCCTCGATCGACTGATGAACGCGTCTTACGAACAACGTTCGAACTGCCCGACGAGTTTCCCTTTCTCGTTGATATCAATTCAGGGATACCTCATGGTATAGGTGTGTTAATGTTATTTCGCTCTTCCATGTAACTCAGCTCCTCACATCTCTCCACAGGATACATGCAAGCCACAATCAATGACGGCAAGAGGAGTAGCTCCGCTGTATCATACTTGGGTCCGGATTTCATCAACAGGGCAAATCTCCATGTGTTGCTTGGTGCTCAAGTGACCAAGGTCATCCAGAGTGATGAGTCTGAGCTCATCTTCAACACTGTGGAATTTGTCGCCTCCTCAGAGGGTACACGTCCTGCCTTCTACGTATTTCACCTGCAATAAACTGATAAAATTCCGCATAGGATCGATGCAGTTCTTCAATGCCACAGCTGCTAAGGAAATCATCCTCTCTGCAGGAGCCATAGGAACACCACATATATTACTGAATTCTGGTATTGGCGACGCAGCAGAGCTTTTGGAGGTTGGAATACAAGCTATCATCGACTTGCCGGACGTGGGCAAGAATCTGTCTGACCAGCCGAGTGTCGGAAACAAATGGTATGTCAACGACACCAATACCTGGGACGACATCGTCCGCAACCTGACGTACCGAAATGAACTGGTGATGCAATGGAACGAGACTAGGACAGGGCCGCTGGTGGACACACCACCTAGCCATATTTCGTGGTCTCGTCTACCAGACGACTCGCCGATCTTTGAAAGGTTCGATGATCCGGCAGCTGGACGAAATACTCCTCACACTGAGATGGGTGTCTCGGTCTGAATGTCCCATCTTGCAGTTGCGTGAAGATAGCTTATCTCTTTGTAGAATGCATGGAACAGGCCAGCATCTCTTATTCCAGACACCGGAAATTTTATAAGCCTAACGACGAACGTTGTATCACCAGCTTCGCGTATGTGAAATTCTTGTTACACTCATTTGAAGGCTGCTCACTCGGCGATTGAACTGTCCAGGCGGGACAGTGAAATTAAACTCTCCCGATCCATTAGATCCTCCACTCATCGACCCAGGCTATCTCACCAGTGAATTTGATGTGTTCGCTATGGTGGAAGCGGTGAAGAGTGTTAAACGATTCTTGTCTGCATTGGCATGGGAGGGTTATGTCCTGGAGGCGTATGGGGATTTGGTTAACGCGACGACGGACGAAGCCCTGAAGGAGTATGTACGTGAAAACGTCGGGACTGCCGCTCATCCTGTTGGCACAGCGAGTATGTCCCCGAGGTTTGCAGAGTATGGTGTTGTGGATCCGGATTTGCTTGTGAAGGGTCTATCTGGGCTGCGTGTAGTTGACGCGTCTATCTTTGTAGGTTTCAATCCCGGCTGGTTCTTTTTTATACTGAGCTTTGGTGTAGCCGTTTGTGCCAGCTGGTCATACTCAAGTTCCAACGTATATTATAGCGGAACGCGCAGCGGATCTCATCAAGGCGAAGTGGTTAGGAAGCACTAGTTGATTTTTTGATTCCAATTAAAAACCGTGAAATTTGAGCTTTGACGTATTTCAACGAGTGTAAATGTAGATAAGTGTGACTGAGACAGGTTAAATCCGGAATGATCGGTAGTTACTCTTCCCATGCTCGGATCTTGGCTTCATCGTTTGTCAATCTTCGCCACCATTGCCCTGACTCGTCCGTTGGGTGACTTCTTTTCTTCCTTCGACAGTCTCGGATTTTCTGCATGAGAAAATACAGCTGACGATGCATCACGCGCCGGTCTTAATCCCTGAGCTCGTACATGCGGCTGCTGTGTTTCCAGCATTTGTAAAGGATGGTTCGACGTCAGCGCTGAGATTATTTGGCCAACATTGCACGACCTCGCTCCATTATTGTATCTCATAAGTCAGATTGAGATGGAACACGATGAAAATGCATTTGTTGACATCTGCGTACGTTTGCTTTCTTTACCAGTCGCGTTCTCACCTTGACACCGAAAATCAGAAATTTCGTTCACTGCACGAAGATTGGAGGACTAGATTTGAGATCTGCGGCCGTTATGTACGGGTCCTTAAGCTCGGACGCCCAGTCACAGATTATAGACCTGCCCTCAATGCCATTCCCATGTTGCGTTGTGATGCCGTGTTTTTGCCTAATCTCCAAGAGCTCGACTGGGCCGGCTATGGGATGGCACCAGTCTTCATCATGCACAACAGCGGTCCTTCATTCCGTCAGATGCACACATGCAGGCAGGACGGTATTTTGATTTCATTGCGGCTCGAATGTCACATCTGGAGCATTTCGATTTTTCCGTGGATAGTCAAGACGATGCTTTGCAGTTCAGTAGAGCGCTGGAATGTCTCATCCCGAAACTGACCAATCTCAAATCCATCCATTTCTCTCCTTTCAGTAACACCTTCCCAATCATCTCAGCCGCTTCTACTCCTTCACATCTCACGGACATTCATGTCAGAGATTTCTTCTGGAACATGTCGCTTCTTCCAGCCGGACCTCCATGTACACTACCCTCCCGACTTGAGATACTTCACGTCGACTTTGCCTTCAGAGATGCAATGAGGCTGTTCCATACAGCCTTGCCCATCTCTCAGGGATCGTAATCGTATCCGAGGAGTATGTCGAGGTATCGTTGACCGTAAGCCACCTCGCCATGGCTCTATCACAATACTGTAGCAACTCCAGAAACTTTATCTATCTTCGCTTGAAACACCGCGCGGGGTGACAGGCGTCACTGACAACTGTATCGCAATTGCTGACATAGCGCCCTTGTTTACCTGCTCTGCGACGAGAGAGTTTACCATCCATCATGCCTATCCGCTATCCATACACGACTCTGATATACAAACCCTTTTAACAAGGTGGCCCGCATTGGAACACCTGACGCTCAACAATTCCCCTACACCATTACGAGGAGCCAGTGTACACTTGCCCGAATGGTCGACTCTTGTGTTGTTTGCCCAGTATGGGAAACGCCTTTCATATCTTGGTCTACATGAACGGCATAGCGAACATAGCCGATATCGGAAATTCTTGTCCGTTCACCCACTTAGAGGTGTTCGATGTCGGGATTATACCCAACCTTGACCACTCCTGCCGAGGCTCGTTGTTTGAGTGGCGTCCTTCCACCAAGTTGCAGGATTGTGGGAAGCAATGCGGTTAAATGGGCGCCAGTCGTGACACTTATGTCAGAATTCCGGAAGGCCCGAGCAAAAGCAGCGTGAGGCTAGGAGTGAGCTGGAGAGGGAAGTGATAGAGCTGAGGGCGCGGTTAGCCACTTAGTCGGAGGAATCAGTAAACTATTGCTTTAGTTATAGTCCATTGCGGGTTAATCACCGCTTGCAAGTACTCGTCCGGGTCCATTCCCTCTATTTGCACGGTCGGTCCGGGTCGATTTTCTCACGCCCCATGGCCAATCAATCTAGCTTTCCAGTTTTCCTTTCATCCCTGCCCTTCATTTCTCCAGTCATTGTCCCGGTACCACCAGAAAGCGCAGTTGTAGAAAATGCATCGTGCACTCACAATTCCCGAGCTCATACATGAAATCTTCTCCCATGTCAACACCAGTGACCTCGCTTCCAGTGTCAGCATCGTTTGTAAACGATGGAGCGACATCAGCACTGAGATCATTTGGCGTAAACTGGATGATCTCCAGCCTCTACTACGTCTTATTGGTGAGACTGAGGTGAATGCGTGTCCAGAACGGGGACGACGCTATCGGTCCTGTGTAAGTGTGCTTCTAATACCAACGTTCAACTCTGAAAGCTAACAATGGGGATCAGAAATTCTCCTCGCTGTATGAGGACTGGAGCAGATTTGATTTTCTCAGCCGTCATGTCCACGCCTTTACTTTTAGCGAACCATCCATTGATTATCAACCAGCTTTGAGTGACATTGCGATGTTGCGGTCTGGCATGGTGTTCTTGCCTAGGCTCACAGAGCTCGAATGCTATGGCTGTGAAGGGGATGGTTGGAAATCTTCTGTATTCATGATGCATGAGGGTATCACCACTTTCGCCCTTAGTGTTCCGTGGGGCCTCTCTAACAAGGGATACACACATACGGCGCAGTGTTTCGGTTTTATTGCCGCTCGAATGCCACGCCTTGAACACCTCCATATCGACACGATGATGTTCAGGGATCCCCAAATTTCGCTGCTTGGTTTGGCGTTGGAACCTGTTGTTTCAAAACTAACCAGTCTCAAATCTATCAGTTTCCCTCCCTTTAGCAACACCTTCTCTCTCATGGCCCAAATGTCCACCCTTCCACACATCACTTCTATCATCGTCGAAAACGATCCATTTGCTCTTCATATGCCCTTCTTTCCTCCAGGACTCTTATGTGGCCTACCTTCTCGTCTGGGAACACTTCACACCTCCACAGCCTTCGGAGATGCTGAGAGACTGTTCAATACAGATTTGCCTCACCTCTCAGACATTCACCTGGAATCACGATAGTCCGAAGTCCCTTCAACGGTGCACCGCCTTGCCAGGCTCATATCTCACTGTTGTCGCAATCTTCGTGAACTGCCGCTGTCTTCATCTGAAGCACCAGAAGCAATCATCGGCAGCTCACTCGATTGTATTTCCATTGCTGTTATCGCACCCTTGTTTTCCTGCTCTGCTATGGAGAGATTGATCATCTCACATGCATTCCCGCTGCTTTTACCCGATTCTGGTATCCGGACCCTTTTGATAAGGTGGCCTGCGTTGAAGTTTCTTGAACTCAACTGCTCCCCTTTATCATTTACACGCGAAGGCAGTAACCTCCCCTTGCCACATTTGCTCAGTATGGGACCAACCTTGTTGAGCTTGGTCTTTACATGGACGGATTGGTGGACGTGCCTGACATCAAGGATGCCTACCCGTTTGCTCAATTGGATTCGCTTATTGTCGGCACATCTGAAATCAGAGGCAGCCACGATGTGGCTCGATTGTTGAGCTACATCCTGCCCTCAGGTTGTGAAATCATTCCGGACCCGAAGGGGGAGACGATTGACGAGTGGGAACTAACCATCTCGCTTGTTTCATCGTTCCAGGAAGTTCGGGAAGAGGAACGCGAGGCCAAGAAGGAACTGGAGAAGCGAGTGGTGGAGCTGGAAGCGCAGTTGGCATCTGCTCGCAAATGAGTATTTACTCTTATTCTTTCAGAGTCATATGGATGCCCTGGATTTGAACCTTCCCTGGCACAAACACAGTTCTACGTTCGCAAGGGCATTGTAGCTTTTCGGGAGATGCATCCAGGCCGCAGAGCTGCATAGCCTTCGGGTTCGCGCGGGGGAACATTTCATACCTCTTCTCCTTTCTGTCACTCATGTGGCGGCATTTTTATCAAGGTGTCACGATTTCTATGTTTGAGAAGAGCGGCTATGATTAATGTTGCCAATAGTGTGACTATCACGCTGGTGCCTGCTGGTGCGCCCATTGGGGGTCGGGCGGTCGACCGCCCGACCCCCCGAAGATTCAAGAAACCTTTAGTAATTGATAGTCATCACGCTCAGGGCGACATTCATTTTTATAGACTTGAATTTAACGCATATTGTATATCAACGCTCGTTTCAATTACCTCGACGGCTTGAACATGACCTATCACCTCCTCCAAGATAGCTGGCAAGAAAGACCTGTGCTGCTCTCAGGAATAGTCGTTCTTGTCTTGTTTGCGCTATACCGCCGGTCGCAATCGTCTCTGTCGTTACAGGTCCCCACGGTCCCGTATATAATACCATGGTTGGGCTCTGCTATCAGCATGGGCAAAAACCCTGATGCTTTCTTTGCGAATTGTACCACGCGCTTTGGGCCTATTTTCCGTGTGGTGTCCGTTGGCAGGAAGATGACTTTTATCACTTCACCTAATGTACGTCTGGGTCCCGGTCTGCGAACGCTCAGCTCACCTTTTCTCGATATAGCTTATCGGTGCGGTCTATCGTGATTCAAAGGTATACAAGTTTGCACCCCTATTTCTATGACATGGCTTACGCGCATTAAAACAGACCTTTGAATACACGCCCATCCGCAAGGAAATGGCCATAACGGTGTTCAATTTATCCCGCGATGCGGTTTATAGTTCATTCATGCAGGAGGAGTACTTCCCCATGCACCACCGACTCCTCTCGCAAACCGCTATCCCTGTTCTTCTCTCCCGTTATACCGCACTTGCAGAAAAATACATTATCGAATCTCTCACGACGAGGACTGCGAAGGGTAAGGCGCGCTTGAGCGAATTCATCCTGTCGACATCGTATCACGCAGCAGCACATGCGTTCTTCGGGACCAAGTTCCCCGTGAAAGAGACTTATCCAATCTTTCGGACGTTCGACAAAAAATTCCATCTCATTGCGGGTGAAATGCCATACTTTTTGGTAAAGGATTCAAGGAAGGCTTGGGACGATCTTGTGGATATTATTATCAACAAGTACTTGTCACAGGGACCGCACGAGGACGCCTACGAAGTGATAGATTGGATATCGACACAAAGTTCTGAAGCACCTGGCTGGGTAAGTGCGTTAGTACCCACTCGTATCCACAGTGCTGACTGTAAGCATAGAGCAAGAAAGACACTGCTATCTCCTTAGGTGTAGAGTTATGGGCGCTAGAAGCTAACGCGATAGTGGTGGCGTTTTGGGTGATTGCGCTCTCCCTGCAACAGCATCCAGAAGGGCTTGGTCTGGCGCCTCTTATTGATGAAATTGATCAAGCTCGTCCGGCAAATCCAGAGAACAATGACTGGATTATATCTGCCTCTATGCCCTTGCTTGTTTCCACGATCAAGGAGGCATTACGGGTGTGCACGTCGGCGTTCTCCGTTCGGAGAGTCGCTAAGGATACAATGTTTGCTGGGTACGAACTCAAGAAGAATTCTCAAGTGGTCTGTGTGACGAGGGCGGTGCATATGGACGAAGAGATCCACGAGGACGCACACAGGTTCATCCCTGATCGGTATCTGAAAATTGACGCTGGTCAGAGGCTGTTCAAAGATGGTAAGGAAATTAGGGACCATACGATGCCTTTCGGCGGCGGTGTTTCGATGTGTGAGGGCAGGTCTGTGTTTTCTGGAATTTATGATTCAGTACAGTAGCTGACGACTGGCTAGGCATTTTGCATTATCAGAGCTCAAGATAATGCTGACTCTGCTACTGACGCATGCAACGATAGAAATAGACAGCGAGATGGGACCGCAGCCTACTGTCGAACTCTCCATGGATCGAATGGGAGTGGGTGCAATGCCCCCCAAAGGCGATTTGAACGTAGTTATCCGACCACGTATAGTGTAGAACAGCTTGTTTTATATTCCAGCATAGGATACGTGGCAACATGGAAGTTTTATCAAATTTTTATGTCGCGATTAGCAGAGCCACGCGCAGTTTCCCCGCTTTACAATGCCATCATTCAGTAATTACATACACTTGGCCCTTTTCTCTTCTTTACCATTCCACGTCCATGGCCTTTCCGCATAGGTACTACGGCCAGCAGAAAACCCGTCTTTCTATCGGGCTGCCTGCGCCTGCCTATACCTCTGCTGTCGAGGAAAAACTTCGTCTTGGAGGGCACCGACCACCAGGCCCGTGGTTCGTCCGAGCTTCGATACCCATACCTGGGGTACCTCGACGTGCAATATCAGTATGGATACCGAATCCTCGACTGGGGCGTAGACGTGGCGCATTTGTTCTTTTTGCGGTGTTAGTGATGGTGATATACGCCATTTTTCGTCCACGGCCCAAAGATGACTACAAGCCTTGGACACCGCCATCGTGGCCGACAGAATCGACCAAGCGCAATAGCGTCGTTTACAAGCCAGAGGATTTGCAGAGAATATGGGAGTGGGAGATACTGAGTGGTCATTATCCTAGTCGGCGGAAACGTACGTGTTGAGTTTTCGTTTTTTCGCAGGTTCTTACAGATTTTCATCTAGTGCCGGACAGTCTGCGATTCGCGGAGCCACCTGCCAATCCCTCCCTGCCACCTTCACGAAAAAGTCCGGGTTCGTTGGTCTCGTATTCTCCAACGACGAACGGCATTGGGCCCCGACGTGTTTACCTTGACATACAAAGCCGTCCGCCAGATATCTCGTACCCGCCCAGACCTGTACCAGGGAGCATAGCTGACCTGGACGTCATCATGGACAACTGTGATTTCGACAAGAAAAAAGTGAGCTATCCTGCTCTTCATTAGATTTGTCTAACGGCCGGATCAGTATGTCCGCGATTGTCTAGAGGTTCTCCGCGTAGGAGCTGGTCTGGACAATGGCAAACGTGTGCGCCGCGGTACCATGGATGAGTGGAAATACATATTTCTAGAAGAAGGCGAGATATCGCCTACTGTTCCCCCACGACATGCCACGACACCTGCATTTGATGACGATACGACTGCCTCCAGGGAATGGGAAACCTTGACCTTACCCCCACCCGCTCAATACCGCCCATACTCGACCCTCGAGACCCCTTGCGATCCCGAAAACCCTCGCATATTCCACATGTTCTGGGCTGGTCCAATCACGGACAAACCCTACATAGTCCTCCTCTCCTTCCTCTTCACTCAGAATACAGGTCTGTACATCAAGAACTACCCCGAAACTTCAGCTTGTCGCGCCCAGTTTTGGCTGTGGGTTAATCCCGGTCCAGCTGCAGCCGTTCCCAACCCGTCTGCCCTCCACGACATGTTCGAGGAACTCAAGTCCAACCCATGGGCCTCTCCATTCCTCCATCCGCGTTTTAAAGATGTCATTCAGTTTAAACTGTGGAATACCACGGAGCAACTGGATGGGGTTCCGGAACTGAAGAATGAATGGCGTTCGATGGAAACACTTTTCAAGTCGGGCGCGCATGTGGTGCACGTTCCGCAGGAAGAGCCACAAGTGTCGGCGAATGCAACTGCGTCGGCCACAAAGAAAGCAGCGGGCGACCCGATGATTAACCGGCTTGGATCGAAATCGTCGTCTGAGTACGACCGCCTGTCTGTTATTCTTTCCGATATGGCGCGATTTATCCTCTGCCATCGTTTCGGCGGGGTGTACCTCGACGCGGACACAATCCTTCTTCGCGACTGGGAAGAGTTGTTTGGGTGGAAGGGCGCGTTTGCCTACCGCTGGTCACGGCTTCCGAACTATAACACTGCGGTGCTTCATATGAGTAAGGGGTCAGCGCTCGGGACTTTTCTTTTCCGCATGGCGCTCAATAACGGGCTGGATTTCCATCCGATGACGATTACGAAGTACATGAACGAAGCTGCGATGAATGGTCTGTTGCTGCGCTTACCGGACGCGCTCTTTGATTCGGCATGGCTGAATACAGAAGAATTCCAGCGGGATAGGCCACCACAGCCCTACTTTACAGAGTGCGTTATTACCCTGACCATTCCACACATACCCACAGCTGAGCTTACTACCTACAGGTTTTCCGACTTTTTCGAGACTCCTACAGTAAGTAGTGCTGCACCTCAAGCGCTAGGTTTCGAAGGTTTCTTTTCGGGCGCGTACTCGTACCACTACCATAATCAATGGTAAGCATTTCTACTTCCGTCTTTGTGTTGAGAATTTCATTTCATTTCGTTGACAAGGTGGCGACCTTTTGATCCTTCGCGCAACTGGCCTGACCTCGGACCACGGTTCAAGGCGGTCGAGGAGCAGGCCCGACGAGCTTTGAATAGTGAATCATCGACTGCGACATCAACAGCAAACGAGGAACCGTGGCACGACAAGGTGGAGGAGGATAGGCGGGATTTAGACTGGGCGACAGTCATTAAAAGAACTTTCGAGTCGTACATTCGGGGCGAGCGGCCGAACATGTACGGAGAGTGGCTTCAGTGGTAGAAGCGGTAAATTATATATGTTGTTGGGACATACCACATGTAAGTATTCGGAACATCTATAGGGCATGCACATACCACCATCACATAGATATACGCCAGTATTTGTTAATATTATTGCTTGCTATTGTAAAATGATCATGGGAACCACCACCATCTACGGTGTCGAACATGATCCTCTTCAGCCACGTTATTCTCCCTAATGACTTTCAGGAAAACACTCTCCAGGGTAGCCCTCTCCACCGTATATTCGGAGAAGTCTCCGTGCCTTGATAAGACGTGGAAGAGCTGTGCAAGTGAGAAACCATCGCTTATAGGAACTTCGAATCGGGTGGCGACATCATCGGCCATACGAGTTCCGGGTATATGCGCCATTAGAACTTGAGCTTTGGTGATCTCTTCACGCGTCCGACAGGTGAAGTGGACTTCGTACGTGGGATAGCGCGCCGATAGGGATTCCGTAGTGCCGACAGCTAAAGTGGCGTTAGTTGGAATAAGGATGTGATGCAAGAAGAGAAACTCGCCGAGAAGACGCTTAGCTAGTATGCCGACCTTGGTTGCCAAAGCAGATGCTTCTTCCATCGAATCTGACACAGAATCAGTTAAGAGGAACGGCACATCGTAAGACCAAGATGCAACTTACGCGTAGTGATCATGACTGCTTTGCCTACTACGACATTCCTGAGAGTCTTCCACATGTCTCGTTTCATCTTTGCGTCTACACCGGTTGAAAACTCGTCAATAAGAACAACGGCCGGGTTACCTAGATAAATGTTATTACAGATAGCTTTCTAGTCGGCAGCTTACGAACCAATCAGAGCAATTGCAAGCGAGAGCTTCCTCTGATTTCCTCCCGAAAGTTTACTAGCTAGTCGATCTGCATATGCAGCAAGAGCAGTCGCCTTGAGCAGCGAATCTACGTTGTCCAGAAGTTCTGATCCCTTTCCCAATCCTTTCAATCTTCCATATATCTCCAGGTGCTCTCTGACGGTGAGCTGAGAATCTATAGCGGTGAACTGAGGGCAAACTCCCAAAGCAAATCGAGCTCTTCTCGGATGATGAACGACTGACTCTCCAGATATATAAACATCACCTCTGTCAGGTGTCACATCCCCACCTGCATGGAATAGTTAGTTTCAATCGACATGTATTAATAGATACACCAACGGATGACATTGAAAGTTGTTGTTTTACCAGCACCGTTCGGTCCGAGAAGCGCAAAAACCGTATCGGGAGAAGCGCTCAGAGTGACATCATCGACAACTTTGCTATCACCAAATGTTTTGGAAATCCCAAGAACACGAAGGACGTCACTAGAAGATGCAGCGTGATCCGCCTCGGCGAGAACATCTTGCTGCCGACCAAGAGGAGCTGAGGATTTTCTTTGAAACACTTTGCGAGACCATATTCGAGGTAGCGATGAGCCAGAATCTACCCATACCAGAATGCCGAGAAGAATAACGATATAAACGATCAGATAGACAATAGGTCCTCCATATCGGTCGATAGTCGCCATATGCGACGTAGAGACGGTCCCGCTACCTGTACAAAGCAGCGAAAAGAGATTGACAGATACCAAGGCAGCTCGAATCTACGTTAAGGTAAATTCTGTACTCACAAGATAAGTAAAAATAGGAAAGCATACCACACTAGCAATCGGCGACAACACAGAAAGGGTAAAGTGGATAATCGTGATGATATCATTGGCCTCAGACGTTTTGGCGTATGTGAGAGTCAGAAGGTAGCCGGCAAGGTACAGCTGATAATAGCAAATCAACGAAGGCCGTGTTATACAAGCGAAGTACGCACCACAAACATGAGAATTTCATAAGCAGTTACAGCAGCGAAAGCTGCGAGCGGTGTAGACACCACCAAAGATACACAGTATGCGAACAAGGTCGACGCTATGCCGTACAGCACCATAACAAGGAACTAAGAAGACATCAGCTTCACTGAACGATTCATGCCAATAGCACTTACGAATAGTCCTAATCCATGGAACTGGTCCGAAGCAGCTGCAAAGATAATAATGATAATTGTAGAAGAAATGATGGCAAAAATAGTATCGAAGAGAAGATGGCCTATCCAAAGGCCCACAGGGTCCGACAGTCCATTGGAAAATTGCATGGCCTGAACGGCAGAACGGCGTTCTCTCGATACATACAATGCATAGAAAGCTGGATACACCGACTCGATCCACAAAGTCAATATTATAGAACGAACAAATGAGAGTATCACGCACCATAGCAGCACCAAAGAATGCGACCCACTTGAGAGCAAAAAGCGTCCCAGCTGCTATCGGCGGGAAAGCCTCATAATTCGCTTGTATGATCGTTGGGAAGCTAGCGCCTTGACCAGTGGAGTTCAGCGCGTTGTTATACAGGATATTGCTCACAAGGTTAAGCATAGCAGCACCTGTGAGGCCTGGCTGTGTCGCCTCCCAAGCAAGTAGTGATGATCCCGTGCTCAGATTCATAGACACGCCACCCAAAGCCAAAGCACGGTAATTTTGGCGAATTGTGTCAACGAACGTGCTATTGTCGGGGATATCCGCCACAGAGAGACTAGAGGTGCTGTTCCCCAGGGTGGAAATAAGACCAGGAGGTGTGTTCAGCACCTGAGCGCCGAAACTGATCGCGGATGCCATAGGGGATATGGGAAGATACAATGGAATGTTGGTCGAAGTGGAGAATGTTTTCACGCATGAAGGCTGTCTACCACGGATGAACACCAAGGGGATGGTCGACGCTGCGATAGCCACGACAACAGACAGAATTGGAGTCAGCCAGCTTCTTCGAGCAATTAGTGTCCTCTTGATAAATATCGTCTTGGCCTGTTGAAGTGGAGACATGCGGCGTCCGTTTGAAAGCTGTAAGGAAGGTAGATCCTCTACACAGACAGAGGAAGACGCGCTATGGCGCGTGTACTTCTCGTCGAATGCCTGAGGGTCGTTTTTCGTCATGAGGTCGAGGAATATGTCTTCAATAGTGGTTCCAGTGACATCGTACGATGCGATGTTCGATGTATGCTTCTCATTTTCAAGGATCTGGAACACCCTTTCGACGTCTCTTGAATCTTTGGACCTAAGGTGATACGATACCTGATTGGGGGCCGGCGTCGACAAATACGTCGAGGGGGCATCATTTCGGATTTGATGTAACAAACGGGTCGACACTTCTCCTTTCGGGGACGAATGGAATGTCACCTGGACGATGTAGCCTTCGCCAAGGTCACGTTTGAGAGACACCGGAGAACCGCTCGCCACAAGTTTTCCTGGTGCCGCGAGGATGGCAATGTTGTCCGCCAATAGATCAGCTTCATCCAAGAACTATCTTATACGACAAGTTAGGTGAATACCAGGCTCTTAGCAAATCGACGTACGTGAGTGGTGAATATAATAGTCCGCTCTTGTCGAAAAGAAGTCAAAGTCCTCCAGAGCGCTCTGCGCGACAAAGGATCGACACCAGAAGTACACTATTGAATTATCAGCACATTTTTAGCGAAACATAAACATGTAGGTAGATACCTCATCGACAAGGACGACTCGCAGGAGAGAATTAGGATCAGTGGCACATAGATAGAACTACTTCTGCCTACTTTTAGAACCTCCGATAAGACCAATAGCCAATTGCAGCTTTCGTTTCTGTCCGCCGGAGAGGGTGCTTGCATTCGCATGGATCTTCTGCTCCAAATCACAGTCTTTCAGCAGCTGTTCGATATCTTCGTCTTCGGAGTTGTCACCCGACCGTTTGACTGCCCGCCAAACACGTAGGGTTTGGTAACAAGTAAGCTCCGGAAAGAGAACATTCTTCTGGGAGACTATGCCCAGTGTCCCAGGACGAGGACGCTCTACTCCACCTTCGAAAAGCACCGAACCCCGGGTACGGCCTGTGAGCCCTCCCAGGATAGAAAGCACCGTGGATTTCCCAGCCCTGAGTGACCATCATGTAGAGCGGGAGCTGTAGACGAACGGATAAACCTACCCGTTAGATCCCAAAAGAACAAAAATACCATGCTTTGGTATGTCAAGAGTCAGATCGTCGACCGCAGTGACGATGTTCTTCTTAGGTCGAAATAGAAATGTCGAAAAGGTCTTGCCAAGATTCTTAATAGAGACGGCTATGTTATCAGGGATAGAATGCTTTTCTTCATCGTCCCTTGACTTTGAAATGTTTCGGGCATCATATAGCCGTCTTTCAAGAAGGGTAGCGAGTACAGGCCACAAGAATATATCAACCTGTCGAGACTCGTTAGAGAAGCTTAGGACAATGTGAATACGCTTACGATAGCTGCAATAAGAAGAGGTAATAGGCGAAGACCATTGTCTGGATCGCCCTGCAGCACATTTGTTGCACGCAAGTTATTCTCAAACCCGCACATGGCTCGTATAGCGAAAATATAGTATCCAGGCGGGAAAAGTATCGTGAAAATGAACGCCGCCACATCACCGGCATGGCTGAGTACCAATGCAATTATAGCAAAGACGATGGCTAAGAAAGTCGACGCGACTGCAGCTAGCTGAGGACTCTTTCCGAATGGAGCAGCAACGAAGAAAGACCAGCTAGCCAACGACAATCCAAGGAGCAGATGAACGGCAACTACCAATCCAGCGTTGGTTTTTGAGAAAATTCGGGCGTGCCAAATCAAAGCTACAATGACCCACGCGGGAAGATACGCTAAGGAGACGCTTATATGCCAGGACCTAGAAGTATTATATGAGGGTAAACGAAAAGAGTCAAATGAGAATAACCCTACAAGATTCTGGCCGAGTCTAGGAGGCCCATAGCTTTCATATGTGCAGTGACGAGATTGGCGCGCTCTGTAGTAACAGCGCCAGGCAGCTGATAGGATATCCCGACAAAACATACAAACCTATGCAATCATATTCACACCGGCAGCATTACTGTGCTTTCAAAGAAACTCACAATAGTAATACAAGCAGCGTTCGAAGCCCACGAATGTAGCCTAGAATGGAAAATATGTCAAGACCGACGGATATAGACCGCCGGGTGTGGCGACGTACTGAGACGTGTCCGTGTATCTCGTTCCTCGTTGGTTTCCTGGGTGAAAGGCCACTGAAACGGGGTAGGAGGTCGTTCGCCGGTGTGGAGTTCAATGATAGCCTAGATCTGATGAGCATGAGGTGTGGCCTTGATAACAATCAGCTTCGCCTGGTCTATGGCCCACTGCAAGGGAAGAATCCGCTTCTCAAAATCACTTGAGTGCTTGACGACATCTATATGAGCGAGCCCAGCATCCGCGCGAATTGTGTAGTTGATGGGATTTGAAGCGCTCCCGTTAGTAGGGATGTTGTAGAATGCGATGGCAGCAAAGCACTCTGAGAATAAATTGAAGTTTTGAGGACATGCGGCGGGGATGTCATCCGGAGAATCTAGTTGTCGAACTGCTGCTAACTGTGATGTCGTAAAATTCTGTGTAATGCGAGCGATGATACTTGCTGGCGAAGTGTCACTCGTTCCGTCGGTACCGTCAGCCCATAGCAATGCAAAGTCCGGTTCGAGCACCTCCGTCAAGGAAAATACGGAAATGGGATTGCCTATGCCAAACTACCGTAGTGTCAGTAGGAAGAGAAGACAATAGAAAAACACACACATTACTGGGCTTTGTTAAGAATAGCTGCGCAACTGCAAGAAATACCCCGAATCCGATAGGCAAGGCAAAGCACCGCAAGAAATTCAGCTATGCGACGAAAAACATAAGCACCAGAGGTTGGCAACGTTTTGAACACGCACGAATGGGTGCTTCAACAAAACGATCCAGTTCTTCCAACAGAGAATCGCGAATTGCCGCCAGAGAAGAGATTTCATTTTTCGGTGCTGAGAGTCGTGTCGGAGGAAAATGCAGGGCCAGTAACCTTCGAGGGCAGCATGAGCAATTTAAATAATGATTGTACAGTAATACGCAGTGACCGTGGGTGATCGTAACTAGTGCGGTAAAGACTGGCAGGCCAATTCGGCTGCCACATGACGTCACTCGCCAAAACAACGCGTAAATAACGCGTGACAGTGGCATACTGCTCAGGCCGTTCAATTGCTCACACTGCTGTCTACCACCATGCACGTAGCTTTTTCCGCAAAGGTTGGTTTCGCCGTCTTCCACCCTTGCTACCTCTTTGATTCGATTGTTCGGCAGAAACAGGAAGCTCGGATAGCCGCTCTGGAAGCCGAAGTGGAGAACTTGCAACGGGAGCTGGGGTAAGTTCTGACATTTCATGGCTATGGAGAAATTCTCCGCTAAAACATCCCTAGAGAAAATGAAGACGCTGACAGCGTTGTGAAAAGGCATATAAAGCTTCTGCATCAGTACAACGAATCAAAGGACGCTGCACAGGTATTGAATCCATCTCTCCGTCCTGAGTACACATTGAAAGACATCTAGATACTCATCGGAAAGGCGCGCTATATAAGTCTTTCTTGGTAACTTGGCCTGACCCGTATCTCAGCTTGCCCTTCTGAAAGAAGTGACCGTCACTCAAATCCACGCAGATTTGGACTTGCCTACTAGTGATTGACATTGAATAATGCCGCGACGTGCATATATGCTGTTGTAGTTATGCTGCTTGTAAATCGGTGCTATGGCATTCTCTTAATCCTTCGTTCTCGATGTTCATGGAACCTATTCCGGGGTCAACACATACTCCGCTAACTTAAAAGCAGGCCGGCGATGGATATATTTCGGACCAAGCTCGTTCCTGTGTTCGTGGGCCAGGCTCACCGTCGTCATAGAAATGTGCAGCCTTGTACAGTGCTACTGGGCGTATTGTTGTACCATGGAGGTCGGTGATCTAGAATAACGACTTCCAGATAGGCAAGCTGACTCGAGGTTAGTATTTTTAGCCCTGTAGTTGACAATGAAAACAATTGACCATTCACTGAATATATATCCAAGACGTGCCAGAGCCTGCCCAGATGTCCGCAGCCTTCCCAAAACCAGATGCCGAGTCTCGAGGCCAGATTTTCACAGGGAGTTGTATATCATCTGTCGTACCAAGACCGAGATTCCCGTGTTCATTCCACCCCCAGCCCCATACCTCCGGGTCGCCATTGACGACGTCGAATAGAGCAAGGACATGCTCTGTACCACAGGCCAGCTTCTTCAGATGATGATTTTTGGGGAATTCGACATATGGCAGATCAGTCGGAATCCTACCAAGCTGTCCTTTTGAATGGCTCCCCGTGGAATATATCCGGTTACCTGCGACCGCATACGTTCCATTCCACGTACAGCCCACCATCCGAACGTCACTGAGCATATCCATCCCCTGTAGCTGCTCCTTCCGGTTGCTTCCTAGCCCTATGACATGACCAGAGGTGAGAAGGAGAGCGGTATGCTGAGCCCCAAGGGCAAGTGACATGATCTGGCCTTCAATGGGTATTATCCGTGGTAACGCAATTTTAGACTTGGGTTCGCCTAGCTGTCCATGCCGGGACAGACCCCAGCCCATCAATTGAGTTCCATCTACTTGGACGACGACGTGGTGCTGGCCCGCATACAGTGCAGTGATAGTCTCTCCGTCGCAGGGCAGCTCAACGATATGGATAGCTGCTGAGCGATACGTCCCTACTCCTAGATCGCCAAAATCATTAGCGCCCATCGAGAGCAGTACATCCTGCTGCCCTGGACGTGACAGGACCACATACGATGTCTCCCAGGACGCCGACACCGATTTGGGGGTATATCCATCGCGATTGAGCGTAACAGGATGAAAAGAGGTGCTCGCTTCAATCCAGTCGAGTCCTAACTGGCCTGCACGCCCGTCTCCGCACCCCCAAAGCTCGTGTAACCCCTCACCAGTCTCGATGAGGAGTAAGGTATGGTTGGCACCGCAGCAGAGGTCGACAATCTGGCAGTCGGGTGGTAGGTCACTGAATATGCACGTAGAAAATACATGAGAGTCCTCTACTGTTCCATTGGCGAGCTGTCCGTGAGCGTTCGAGCCAGCAGACACGAGACACGGCATAACGTAGTGGGCGTACTGAATGACGTCGGAAATTGTATGGCCTGATCTGATCATCGATTACTTATCCTCCTTCTTTCCTCTCACCCATCATGGCCTCGACGACCCCCGCCCTTTTCTGTGTGGGCAATCCCCTGCTTGACATGCAGGTCATGAACGGTGAAGAGTTGTTGGCCAAGTACGACCTCAAGGCCAACGATGCCATCCTCGCCGAGGAGAAGCACGCTCCCATGTACGGCCAATTTCTTTTTTACCTAGCCTCCTATCTGACCTCTGCTCAGATACGAGGACATCGTGAAGAACCACAAGGTGACCTATGTCGCTGGGGGTGCAGCACAGAATGCCGCTCGTGGGGCTGCGGTGAGCATTCTAGCCGCCAAAACAGGGGAGCCGAAACTGAAAATCTACCCGTGTTCAGTACATCCTCCCTCCAAACTCGGTTGTCTACACCGGATGTGTCGGCGACGACGATCTTGCCGACCAGCTCAAAGCCGCTAACAAGCGAGAAGGACTACTCGAGGCCTACCAAGTGAAGAAAGGTGAAAAAACTGGTGCTTGCGCCGTGGTCATCACCGGACACCATCGGTAAGTCACCGTCCCTGCCTCCGAATATCGTTTTTAATTCCATGGTAGATCTTTGGTGACAACCCTGCGTGTCGCTGAGAAATACGACCAGTCTCACCTCTCCTCTCCTGAAGTTGCCCCCCTAGTCGCCGGCGCCAAAGTCTTCTACTTTGAGGGCTACTTCCTCACTCACGGCGCGGGCATCATCAGCGACTTCAGCAAAGACGTCAGCGCTTCAGGCAAAGTCTCCGTCCTCAACTTTTCTGCGCCTTTTATCCCCCAGTTCTTCAACGCCGCCCTGCAGGCCGTCCTCCCGCACACTGATATCATTATCTGTAACGAAGCGGAGGCGGAGGCCTGGGCCAGCGCAAATGGTCACCCCACACCTACCGATCTCCCCGCGGTAGGAAAGGCTATCGCTATGTTGCCCAAGTCGAACGCGTCGCGACCTCGTATTGTTGTTATTACCCACGGTGCCGAGTCGACGGTCCTCGTCAGTTCTGCGGAACCTGACAGCCCAAAGACCTTCGCTGTCCATGTTCTCACGAATGAGGAAATTGTGGACACCAATGGAGCGGGGGATGCCTTTGCCGGTGGCTTCTTGGGCGCTTACGTCGCTGGCAAGTCCTTGGAGGAGTCTGTCGAGGCCGGGCACAAGCTTGCGTCTTTGAGCATCCAAGAGGTATGTCTACCCCGTTTTGCGCTGGATAATGCTGATTCATGCTACATAGATTGGACCACAATTCAAGTGGCCCAAAGTACAAATCCTGTAATGTAAAACTTGCATGGTGTGCATTGCCTTTCGTCCCTCTTTCAACAGGCGGCATCGTTGGGCCTATACCTTTGCGCAGTTTTGGCTCTCCACAGCTTTAATCTGTAGCATATAGTAGATCAACAAATCAATCTGTATTTTTGCGTGCCTTGGTGTTTCATCGGGAACATTACTGTCGCAAGTATTGAATGCACAATGTATATATTAATGAGTCCGTAACGCATTATGAATATTCCTGGACATAACGCATTAGATCCAGCATGGGTCGCAAGCAGTCTAGATACTCACAATAATGTAGAGCAGTGCACTTCATACTGTTGTACATGAGTCTGACCAAAATCACCAAAAGGCTACCATAGACACGGAACCTAACAAAAAATCGACTACGCCGATAGTAAAGTAACGAAAGAAGCTTACATGCTTGACGATAGGGAAGGAAACAGTGTTGTACAGATATCATAAAGCGTCAAGTTCACTACAAGTCCAACCAATCGTGAAGTCATGAAGGAGGGGGAGAAGCCAGTGATTCCTTTTGAAACATCAGGCGCCGAAATCAGTGTGGATATCGTTAAATAGCTCTTACCTGTGTCAGGAGTTCCGCTATATACAGCTGACAGTCAGACAGCACCAAGAACATTGATAACAACATACCTGGATTAAGCATCGGCTCACCATCCTCTGTCAGCATATGCTCCATGGGCTCCGGACGATCAAGAGGCGTCCCATAAGAGAGCAAACCCGATCCCGTACGATCTCCGGGAGACATTGTCGCATCCTCACCAAGGTCCAGATCACTCTCCGGCTGATTTGGACTTGACCACCGCGAATTGATATCCTCCAGATTGACGCCTCCATGCAAACTTTCCCGCCTCGGATACTTTGCGTTGTTGAGCACGACCTCCATTGCTGCGTGTGTGAGCTGCATTGAGAGAACCTTCATCTCTTCTTCTGTAAGAGTGTCGACATCTGAAGGATTCACTGTGGCGGGCTCATGCGAAGCTGACATTTGCTGATCACCATCAGGAGTCTCTGGTCCAGACGGGGAGGAATTTGAATCGTTCTGGGGAGTCCCCAAGCGGGAGTGGGCGGTCTGATGGGGTGATTGGGTTCTCGATGAGGAACCCGTACGGTAATCTGTTTCGGCTGGAGGTTGATGTTGGTGTTGAGGTACAGGGACCCCGCTCTGGCGGTAATAAGGGGAGGGTGTATAGTATATAGGGTATCCGATAGCGGCGGGCGGCGGTACACCCTCGGGCCATGGGTGTGATTGAGCCCAATTCGTCGCGCCGTTAAGCCGGGTAGCAGACGTCGGCAAGCCTACCTGTGTATATTCAGGTACATATGCTAGCACAATTGATTAGACAACATTCATCAGAAGAGGGGAAAGTAGGTTACTGCTTGAGTGCGCGGTATGTTGACGATAATAACTGGAATGGCCAGTAGCTGGACCAGACACCACAGATTTTCCTTGAGCGGAGTGTGACGTCGCTAACATAGGTTCCTTGCCTTTGATGGACGGCGCGATGCTGCTACTCCTTGAAGGACCTTCGTTCAGTAGCTCTTGTTCCATTGTCTCGATCACAATGCCGTTATGTCTACGATAGCCTTCAGCAGCTGCACGTAGAAAGACTCAAATAAATCGACCTTGATTTCTGATGGCGCCGGAGAGCATCAGTCTAGCGCCGTAGTAAATAAACTCGGTACTGGAAATATGACGTGAACGTACTCACCCTTGTGAAGGTAGCATCGCATTGAGGGCAGGAGCTGGGACCTGTTAGTATAGACGCGATTCCCAGAGCACAAGTACGTACAATCCGGGCATCGAATGCAATTTCGTTGTCCTCTGATGTCTCTTCAGGTCTGCCTCCCGCGCGAATTGTTTGTTGCATCCGTTGATCTTGCAGGGCCATACTCCTGTGGCTACGTTCTTCTTCTTTGCTGCAACTTTCTTCTTCGTCGTGTCTTTTCGCTCGGGCGGTGGCTGGAGGCGCAAGGGGCAGGTACCAGTCAGTGGTGGGCTTCGAGAAAACCGAGGTCTCACCTGTTCGTCCATGATTGCTTTTACCATATTTTGGTGCCAGAATATGTCTGCGCTCTATGAGTACATGCCAAAGGGACTTGTTGTATGGAATACGCCGCAGGAAAAAGGCAGACGGGGAGTAGATCTTAAGTGCCGATGTCGGTGCTTGTAGTGGTAATAACGCAAGAGCCTCCTTAAGTAAACAAGCCTCCGATCTGTCTAGCCCCAAGACACGTACATTACATTTTCTACTGGTACAATATCACAGCTAAACGGATACATTATTGCGATAGATTCTACTATACATTATTATGCGTGCAAAACAAAGCAAGAATAATTTTACGAGACGATAGACGTAGATATAGGCCACCAAATGCGGCTCCCGATCAATTGGAAGACGGGTCCGACGTTAAATTGCAGCCCAGAATTCGGACTGTCGATACAGTCTCAGCCTTGTACGACACAGTGAAATAACACAAAGCTTACCGGTACCGTCTGGCTCACCGACACCGTACAACATCTCCGTGGGGTGAAACACCAAAGACGTCAGTCGGTGTGAAAAGGGTGACGCCGGGACGCGAGGCGGTTGAAGGACATGTCCAGTGGGAACCGAAACGCTAGAGGGATTCATCTGTCCTTTGATAGATTGAACGGTTATCTTCTGCTCCTTCCATTGGTGAGGCGTTATAGCGGAGGATCTAATCCAGCGTTCAATGGCAGAATGAGCTCTGAAGCTATCACCACTTACCCAGCGAAAACTTCGGTAGTCCGATGGACATCGAAGGCGGACAGTCCCCTTGAGTTCAGATCCCATGTTTCGGCGGCCTGCCTTTCGTTTCGGAGATCCCAAAGCTTGACGATGCCATCCACGCTACACATTCAGGCGTAAGGTACAGAAATATAGACATCAAAACCTTAAAGACATACCCAGCGGACAAGAATTGGAAGCCCGAGGCCGGATGCGGACAAATATTTTGAACCCACGTCGTATGGCCTGGGAATGTCATGATCACAGGCTCCTCGTCATCGATTCGGGCATCGAATAGCTTGACCGCGCCATTGGCAAAGCTGACAGCAAAGACTTCAGAGTAACCATGGCGATCCGAGGCAATAGCTGTAACCGGACTTTCGGAGTCGGTTAAGATGTCCTATTTGAATTTTCAAGTTGCGGGAGGTGTCACATTGTGAGATATCCACGTACCATTCCCTGAGACTCCGTTTGAGCATCCCAGCTCTTGATAATACGGGAATCTCCGCCAATAAGCAAAGTTCCATTCGCAGCTTTCCAATCCATCACAAGGCCAGACCCGCGTTTGATGGATATTACCTCTTGCAGGCCACGGAATGCGCTGACTAGCTGTATAGGGCCTTGTTCTAGGGTAGGATCATAATTACGAAAGAGTCGCACGATGCCATCATCTGGTCAGCAATTCAATGGGATGTTGGCGCTTAAATCAGGGAGACGTACCAGACCCGGTCATGATAATACCACCAACGTCCTGGTTAATGATATGCATAGAAGTAATCGAGGTTCCTCTGGGATTACCATTGCAGAACTGATTCAATTTCTTCTTCTGCGACCAGTCCCAAACTCTGCAATACGATTAGTTGAGAAATCAAATAACATAGCAAGAATGCCTACGCGACAATGTCGTGCTCGTTGGCGACTACAAGGTGTTGGTCATAAGAATGGAATGCCATAGTCATCGGGTGGCCTATAGATTGTAACGTCGCGACTGGTCTGTCCCATCGATGACACGCTAATAAAAGAATTGGCTATCAACCGAGTCATGCAATAATAGTAGACCTACGAGCAATTTCTGCTTGAGAACGGGTCTCCACGTCAACCTTCTCGTTTCGCCGTTGTCTCCAGACTTGATGATTATATTGTATGCTACCCGGTTCATCCGCTTCCGTTTGCTGTCAGAACAACATCAGCTCACAGTAAAAGATCTGTAAAGAATAGCACCCACCCTCATCTGCGGTTCCGTAAAGTACTCCGTACACCAATCAAAGTATGTGCTCTTCAGCGGAAGCACGTCCCGCAGTCCCATACCTGTTCCCAGCCCCAACATCAAACTACTAGCCGAAGATCCAGTAGAAAAAGTACTATTACTTGGGCTGGGTATAGAACCACCGGCACCACCACGTCGGTGCTTTCTATGTCGCGCTCTCAATCGCTCCATATCCTCCAGCATCAACGCCTCCATGACATCTTTCGGTGCATAGTCGAGTGCAGTAGGTTGAAGTGAGGGGGAGGATGAATTCCCGTTTTGATAGACGGGTAGCGACATGCGATAGTAAGGCGGCGCGTATTGCGCGAGATTCAAGTTAGGGGATGGAGGTCGGGATACGTCAAAGTCTGAACGAGATGATCCAAACAGTGCAGAATGGCCATCTTCCAGGGAAGGAAAAGCGACACCGTTCGCAAAGGTCTTCAGAGCATTGGCAAAGGAGGATGTGCGCCGGAGAGTGTTTGATACAGACGTAGTCACTGAGGTCATCGTGTCGCTGCGAGGGAACGCTGGACGAGGTGGTTTTGGAGATGGCGGAGTAGATGTAAGAGGAGAGTGACTGGAGGGTACTCTTGATCGAGGGGTGGTCTCAATGGCTGATGGACGATAGTCTGGAGATACAATGGGCTGCCGTCTGAGACTGGTCGCCTCATGCTGACTGAACGGCGAATCCAAAAGAAGAGCCATGATATAGTCCACGATCGTCTGGGCATTAGCAGCAACCTCAGAGTAAGGGTCGTCCGAAAGGTCGAGGAGGACCACAAAGATTGTGAAGAAAGACGACAAGATGACCCGGTTTTCTTCTCGACTGGAGCGGCCGAAACTCTCTAGCCATTCATCAATTGCTTCCCCGCTGACGTCGTCGACCGGTGAATGGGGACCAAAGTCCTTTGTGCGCCAGCATTGATCCTGCTCCCAATACAACCACGCACAAACAACAAAATGACCCCTCCATTCCCTTACCAGAGTGCTTATCAACACCAATAGCTCTTTCCGCGCCATCGGACTTGCATCATCCTTGATGATGAAGGTGGCGCCCGTAATCAAACAGACCTCTAGACGCATGTGGAAGCTTTCCTCCACCTCAAACAGCCCTGTCAAATTTCCGCTTCCTCCGCCTCCTCTCTTAGTTGGATCTAACGAACCGCTTGCCCCCATAAATGTCTGCAAGGCGTAGAGCACAGCACAACGTACTTCCACAGACTCATCATTAAGCATGACGTTGAGCCTCTCGGTGGTCCTACGCTGCACAGCGTCCTTTCTACCCTTGTCGTTTGAATCCCAAAGTTGGGCAATACATAGGGCAGCCCATTGACGGAGCAGAAAGTCAGGATCGTCCAGCTTGTCAAGACAAGCATCAAAGACTCGTTCATCCCAGCATGCAGCTTGACCATTAGGAAAGTCGCGGGAAAGAGACGCGAGAATGAAGCAAACCATCGCCTGATGTTCGGATGAGTTCGGAAGAACGCCGTCGTCAGGCATTGCGAGAATTTTAGAGAAATAACGGTATCCTTGAGCGTTGTTATACAGGTCGACTTGTACCGATGGATCAACAGCCAGAATGCGGGTCCATATGAAAATGAGCACTGGACGAAGGTCCTGCCCAGCTGCCTGGAGAAGCTTCGCCATGTAGGGGAATATGCCAATGGAAAGGACCATGTTAACAGCCCATGGTCCTAAATCTACGAATTGAGAAAGGAGAATAAGTGCGCGGAGACGATGTGGCTGGGAAAGCAGGACTTGGAGAACAATGGGCAGCTGATCTGGCGGTTTTCGAGGAACGAGCGGGTCCTCAGTTACACCAGTGGCAACAGGGGATCCATTTTCCTCCAATCCCTTCTCCTTTGAGATTGGCATGGACATAGGACCGCGTCTCGTCAAGGCAGAACCGCCTCGAGATATCCAAACTTCGAACGCGGTGAGCTGGTCAGCAAAGAACCGACTAGGAACATAGGTATAGGGAGGCATCTGCGAAGCATCTTCGTCTTTAGTAACATGGCGAAGACTCCCAATGCGACCAGGTAAGACTTCGTTTTCGTCTGTGATCACTGCTGTAGGCTCCGCCGACTGACCTGTCGCAGGTTTCTTAGCTTTCGCTGGTGCTTTATTACGAAGAAGATCGGGGAGCTGGCGTAGACATGCGTCCACAGCTAGGTCCCAAGTTGCCCACAAAGGATGTGTATTAGTGGCGGGAAGGGGAGGGTATGTATGCGGAGTACATCCATAATTCTTCAGGATGCGCTCTGCAAGCAGGAAGTTGCGGAAAAGCGATGCCACGAGGAGATCACATCGATATAATCGCGAAAATGTCTCTCGCGAGAACGAAGTCCATGCAATGGTATCAGTGATGGCAATGAAAATCCAGTTCAGTTCTCCCAAAGGGGTACGACGATCTTTAAGATCACCTGGAAGCTGCATGATCATATCTTGCTCGACGCCATCTGGTAATTTTTGGTTAAGGACGAAATACCGAAGGGCCATGTCAATGGGAGAGGTGAGGCATGATGTAAAAACATCGGCAGGTAGCTCAGGGCATGAGGGGAGATGTTCATTCGCGGCGCAGGCAGCTAGCTGTATTGACTGCAGGTACGGTGTACGTTCCGGCGCGTAACCACCATGTGACATGGTTGCGTCGTTGTCGCGGCGCTCCGCAAACTGGTTGAAATTCTGCAGAAGATGACCCGCAGCAGAGCAGTCCCATATATACACACCAGGAGATCCCAACCAGTTCTGTATGTCCTGAAGAGACACCGGAATATACTGAGTGTAGTTCCGGTTGAAACACCACAACTCTCCGCTGGCTGTAGGCTTGGGAACTCCGTGTCCATTATAGTGAAATAAGACGGCGTCATCCTTGGCCTGTCGGCGGAGCTGTTGACAACATTTCCGGATGTCCTCTTGCGAAGGGTCGAGAATTGGTTTGTACTGGATCTTGAGACTGAGCCCCTCGTACTGCGACTTCAAATTCGCACCAATGGCTTCGACTGCACGATTCGAGGGAAGCAACCTAGGGTCAACCCAACACTCCAAAACGGCACATGGCTGAGTTTTGACAATGTCGGGGGGGTCGACATCAATGTTGAGGCAAAGGATCAGTGCTGCATTGGCTGTTTTGAGCTTTCCTAGGGCGGAATTGCGCCATGGTGTGAGCTGAGCAGACCATGGAGGCTGAGGGGTAGGGTTGCCACATGTTAAGTGCCGTTTTGCTGACCAGTACGGAATCGGAGGTGCGGCTGCGTCCACGGACGTTTCGAGCGACACCCCGCGGTGAGAGAGATGATTGTCGGTCCTCGTCCGTGAGTGCGACTGCTTCCTGCTCGAATCCGTCTCGCTCTCCGAGTCAGAATTGAGGCCTGGCGATACGCGTTAGCCACCGAAATCAATGTAAAAAGTAGGGCATACCGGTGTGAAATTTCGGAGGTGGCCTCGAAGGCATGTGTTCGGGCATCGTCTTCAAATCTTAGCAGAACGCTTCCAAGTCGCGCTGGGCTTGGAGGTCGGACCGATTGTGGTGGAGGCCCCACTGGGCGCCGGATGGAAGGAGCTAAGGTCACACTTGTGACATCCTTTCTCCTCGCGTCTGTCAATGTCTTTGGATATCGTCCAACACAATGAGCGCTGTTAATCTTCCTGTCGGGACCATTGTTGATGTCCCTGTCGGGCGTGGGGTAATCCGGTGGAATGGATCGTTAAATGGGAAGCCGGGGAAGTTCTTCGGTATCGAATTGTACGATCCCAATGGGAAGAATGACGGTACCTTCGAGGGCCAGACGTACTTCAAATGCAGGATGAATTACGGCCTGTTCGTGAGGCCTGTACAGATAAAGGGAACGTATGGTATGGAACAACAGCCAGCGGCAGGGCCGAGTGTGCGTAATTATTTTCTTGTATGCGTTCTATCTTGACGAACCTTGCAGCGACCGACGCTTGCAACTAGACCTTCGTTTGGCCACCAACGAACCCCCAGTGTAGGAGTGGCACGGTCAAATTCCATACGGACAGCTTCGCCAGCATCGTCGGTGCGGTCAAATAGCCCAGCGAAACCTGCGGCGACGCCTGTCTCACGAGCAAGTCGACTGGGACAGGCATCACCGACAAAGAGGCAACCTACAACTACCCTGCCTTCTCGCAAGTCGTTCCCTGTACGATCCAGTCCTCCAGAGACAGCAACACCCTCAAGACCTCCCACGAAGACATTGCTACGGAATGCCCCATCACCTACACAGAAACAGACATCCCCGCCAAATGGCACAACAATACCACGCGTCTCTTCTCCCCTCTCTCAATCACCATCTCAACCAGCTACGCCTCCATCACCTCAAATTTTCCATCATGTCATGAGGGAGCCTTCTCCTCTGGTTCCACTTGTACGTTCAGTTCTCTGCCGAAAGCTCTCCGGTAACCCTATTTGCAGCCGCCACCTCCAGATGAACAAGAGCTACATGAATTGCGTGCCAAGGTACGCGTCTTGGAGGCTAAGCGTGCTGATGATGCAAGACATGTTCGCGAACTAGAAACGCGACTTTCTGAAGCAGAATCATTTGTCGCCCTGCGTCCCAAGCTCCAAGCAAAACTCAGCTCTCTTCAGACTGATCTCATAGCCTCCAAACGCGAACTTGCCGATGCCCAACAATTGGCACAGTTGACTGAGACGCGTCTTCTCGATGGCCAAGAATTACTAGAGATGGCGATGTTAGATAAAGAGGTTGCTGAGGAAAGAGCAGAGATGGCGGAGTCAGAGCTAGAGGAACTGAAGGATCGGTTGTCCCTTGCCGAGGTAGAACTGGAGGTCTACAAGGAAGAGCACGCAGGTATGCTCCCATCCCTTTATGTTCCTCATACTCTCTCATCAAGCATAGATACATCCATTGATGAAGAAAGCAGTAACACTGGCAAAGATTCTGTAGCATACCTCCACCTCGAGAAGCAGAATGAGCGACTCAAAGAAGCACTAGTCAGGTACTCTTCGTCGTGACCTTCCATCCTCCCTCTAATCTGTTTTAGGCTACGCGATATGACGCAGGAAACAGAAATGGAACAAAGGAGGAAGATATCGGAAATGGAAAAGGACGTTGGGGGAATTGAAGATCTTCAATGTGAGTTGCCAAAAGCGCTTCAATAACCCAGCTGATGGTCCTCCAGCCCAGTACGACTCTGTCGTCATCAAATTGTCTAATGCAGAGATCCAGATCGAAGACCTCAAATTACAACTTGACGACGCTCTGGGTGTAGAAGAGATGCTCGTTCAGCTGACAGAGCGCAATCTCATGCTTGGCGAGGTTCGTTGTTAGTATTGCCAAATCAAAAGACGACCACTTACTTGTTATCATTTATTTTAGAAAATTGAAGAAATGCGGATCACGATCGAAGATCTCGAGGCATTGAAGGAACTCAGTGATGAGCTTGAAGAGAATCATGTTGAGACTGAGAAGGCTCTTCACGAAGATCTTCGTAAGTTTATTTCGGCCTTGTAAAGTCTATCGCGGCTCATGTTCCTGCAGAATCGAAAGATATGCAAATCCAAGAACACCTGAGAAAAGTCGAAGCTTTAGAGGAAGCTACTCTTGACTTGGAAGGTACTATTCTTCAATTCAGAGAACTCGTTCTCCAGCTTCAGACGTGAGTATCATCTATGTGATCCTCAGTCGTATGCCGAGAATGCTTTGACAGGGAGCTTGACGCTCTTCGTTTACAAACGCAGACTGCCCAAAGCGAGTCCGCTACCGCAGCGTCCCAAACGGCCGCCATGATATCCTTGAACCTCAAACTCCAATCCTCAGCTTCTAAGAACCAGGCCAGGAATATTGAGCTGGAGCTCAAACAATTGGAGGCAAGGGAAAGCAGAGAATTGCTGGGTATCGTTCAGGCAAGTGTTCTGTTGAACGTGTATCTTACCCAGTGCTGACTTCATGACAGCCTTACCTGCCTCAATTGTATCTCGAGACAGATAGTGATGCAACCAGTTGTTATCTGTTTTTCCAGCGCCTAGCATACAAGACGGACTTGATAAATACTGTGGTCGCCCAGGCTCATGGTTTACCTGAATCGCTCAATGGATCTGTTTCTGAAACTCTCGTCGGTATCTGTGACGTGAGTAAGCATCACATAGTTCCTCAGCGCACTGCTGACTGGGCTGCCAGCTCCGCGGTCGAATTTCTGCCGTGTCCATTCTCTGCAAGCGTTTCGCCGCTATATTGCGCAAATGCGACGTAGAAACCTTTTTGAACAAAGGCCGGATATATCCCGAGATCGCCCCAATGGAAAAGCGGATTGACATGCAAATTGATCTTTTGCGACGCGACGCGTTCCGGGAGATGGAATGCGCTAGTGACATTGAAAAGTGAATTTCTTTTTGTTTGTACGTGAAGAAGAGATATAGCTAATTTGTTTACTTAGGATTCAAGCTCAATTTGATCATCTCGCCGACAAGTACTTTGATGGCTTTGACCATGATTTGGGAGAGCGGGAGCATGGATATGTTACAGCTTTCGATCTCGATCTTGACATTTTTGCTGCCGCCGTTGGTCTGACGAAGACGTCCGTAGAAGCTATTCTCAAGGATGAAGGTCAATTAGACAGTTCCGACTCAATCGCTGCCAGTTATACTTACGCACGCTTTGAACAGACGTTGTTCTGGATATGGGTGGTTTGAATATCGATGCCGATCTATTCGAGCCATTGCAGAAGCTCTTGGATCAGTGCAAGAGCGCCAAGAACCTGTCGAGGTATCTGAAGCTTTCTCTTGTCCATAGCACCGATTTTGACTTATCTCTTCCAGGAAACTGACCAAGCGGACGGAGGAGTTGGTCAAAGACTCTGCACACCTCAAGCCGCACGTTGTGCCCCATATGCAATCTCTAAGCAATGCTGTACAAGAGCCTGTCAATTTTGCAATCACAGTATGTTTTGATTTCTTTATCACTAACCGCGTCATCTAATCCTTTGACTTTCAGTTGGCGAAGCAGATCATGCCTCACTTGAGTGACGTGAGAACTGCGAAGATACCCTTTCAGCTCAACACAATTCTAGGTTATGTGAAGCAGGCTACTACTACGACTGTGGGTATGGATGCGAAGATAGATACTTCTTTCTGGGAGCCCATTGGGGCTTCTCTTAGTCAGCTCGTACAAGAGGGTGGGAAGCTCTTACCTCTAATCATGGAAGCGGAAAATGTTGCGAAGGGTGAGTATTGCAGCGTTTCTCTTTAGTCACCTATATTGAATCCTTGCATTTTCCAGCATCAAGCATCGCACCATGGGTCACTCGGGTTGATGAGATCAAAGCCACTTTAGCAGTCAACATCGAAGCGGAGAGGAAAGTCGCACAACTGAACGATGAGATTCAAGGGCTCGTCCGAAGCCTTAAGACCAAGGATCAAAACATCCAAGAATCAGGAGTTAAGATTGAGCTCATGCAGCGACGAATGGAGGCAGTGAAGAAACAGGCGGATACGATTGCCGATCTTGAAGGTGAGTTGGCCAAGGCCCATAAGCAAGAGCGCGCCTACGAAGAGGCGATGGAGCAACTTCAAGCCGATTTGGATGCCCTGGAACAAGACAATGCCAAGCTGAAGACGATGACAGCTGGCCATGACCGTCAAGGTACTCTCCATTCCTTACTTTATCAAGAAGACATCATTCACGTTTCACAGTTCTGGGAACCCAACCAGTCGAAACGGAACCCATAGCCGTCGAAGGAAGCCTAGAAACGTCCCATTTGCTCGAGCAGGTAAGGCGGCCGTCTCTCCTTGAAAAAAAAAATAGACCAATATAATATTTCGCTTAGATCGAGGCACTGCGGGGAACGGTCCGATTCCTGAGGACGGAGAATTCTTATCTCAAGGGACAAGATTTGCTTCGTGAGATCAAGACACTCCCGCCACTCCCCGAACCCTTCGCGCGCTCGCCGACGCCACCCCTCGACCCATCCGGATTCTCTGACACGGACGATTCAGACTCGGATCGCTCTCCTTCGCCTCCGACGCTGCGCTCTCTTACGACGGAGACAAAATTGTTGTATCGAGATGTGATCAAGTTCTCGACCTCGCCTCGCGTGGTAGACCTGTCCGCCATCAATGCGCTGCGCGCGGAAACCAAGAGCGGGGGTAAAGTATGGCTTCCCAAGAAGAAAACACCTGCTCACCAGGTGCTAGAGCGTAAGTTAGAGGCGGAGCGCTTGAGTAGACGCATGATGGGTCTTTTGGATAGGGCCAGTGCTGTATCCGGACTATGACGATGTTATGCTTATGATACCCCCCTCGCATGTATATGATACATACCATACTCTTTCCTGGATCTATTGTCACGATATGCATATTGGATAATTCAGACTCTACAGTGTCTTTATGCTCAAACATTACTTTGGAACATACTCGCGTAATACCTTCAGAGAACAGTAGCCATTCTCTACTGTCAAAAAAGTATAAGCGTTTAACTGTCAGTGGTCGTATTTTCATGTACATGATGCGTAAGAGATGAGCAATGTCTATTTATTTGTTACAATCTTCTTTTTGAGCACTCCCTCTTTATTTCTTGAGCAGGGCGGGGGCGGTGTGACCAGCAGACAGACCCTTATCACCCGCATAGGTGGCACCAGACGACAGGATCTCCTCCCTTAGAGGATGTGTCAGTGAAAGTAACGGTAAAAGGTATAAAGTCAAACATACTCAATGCGAAGAAGCGCGTTGTACTTGGCAACACGTTCGCTACGAGCAGGAGCACCGGTCTTGATCTGGCCTACACCCAGGGCAACGACCAGATCCGCGATAACAGTGTTCTCGGTCTCACCACTGCGGTGAGAGATCATAACACCCCAACCATCAGATTGCGAAAGCTGAGCACTAAAACACGTTTCAACCAACGTGCGCATTGAATTGAGAGAAGGGTACACACGCTTGAATTGACTCCGAGATGGTACCAATTTGGTTAACCTGCGAACACAATGAACAACGCGTGTCAATAGAAACAATGAGTAAAATACCTTGAGTAGGAGACCGTTGCAGGCTTTCTTCTCGATGGCGGTCTTGATTCGCAAGGGGTTTGTCACCGTCAAATCGTCACCGACAATCTGAATACCACTGTTCGCAGTGAAGTGCGTCCAAGCTTCCCAGTCATCCTGATCGAAAGGATCTTCGATCGAGACAATGGGATATTTCTTGACGTATCCCAAGTACAAGTCTGCAAGCTCAACACCGGAAATCCATTTACTAGGATCGGAGTTAGCGTTCTTAAAGTCGAGATCGTATTTGCCCTCCTTGTAGAATTCGGAAGACGCGACATCCAGAGCGATCTTGATCTTGCCCTCGTATCCGGCCTTCTTGATGGCCTCTGAAAGCAGTTCCAGAGATTCCTCGGCACCCGAAACGTTGGGGGCGAAACCACCCTCATCACCGACGTTGACGGCTAGAGGCGGATACGTCAGTTTTGAGTGATAGCCTAAAATTGATCGACATACCGTCAATACCGTACTTGGCGCTGATGACCTTCTTCAACGTGTGGTAAGTCTCCGTGCCGATTTTCATGGCCTCGGTGAACGAGGTGGCGCCTGTTGGCATCAACATAAACTCCTGGAAAGCGAGCTTGTTTCCGGCGTGGGAACCACCGTTGATGACATTGAATGCGGGGCAGGGTAGGACGAATGGAGGCTTGACACCGGCAAGGTCAGCGAGGTGCTGGTAGAGAGGAACACCCTTCTCCGAGGCAGCAGCCTCAGCTACGGCAATGGAAACACCGAGGATGGCGTTTGCACCGAGCTTGCCCTTGTTGGGGGTGCCGTCGAGCTTGATGAGGAAGTCATCGATATCCTTCTGAGAGGTGACCGGAAGGCCGGACTTGATGAGTTCAGGAGCGATGATGTCGTTGACATTAGCAACAGCCTTGGAGACACCTGAGAACGTGCATGAGAGGTATGTGTGAGAGGTGAAGAAGAGAACGCGTACCCTTTCCGACATAGTTGGCCTTGTCGCCATCACGAAGCTCTACGGCTTCATGAATACCAGTGGATGCACCAGAGGGCACTGCAGCACGGAAGCGGCCTGCAAAGGAAATAGATGAGCCAGAAACCGCGCATATATGCAGCTAATACACACCCTTGGCGGTATAGAGGTCGACCTCAACGGTGGGGTTGCCTCGGGAGTCGAAGATCTACGCGACGGACGATGTTACTGATAGCACAGAGGGATACACACAGAGCGCCTTACCTGGCGAGCGTGTATTTTGGTGATGGACATTGTGAGAGATGGTGGTGGTTCAGGAGGAAGAGCAGGCCATCGATTTGACCGCCTTAATGAAGTCATCCGGTCTTTCCCACGCGTCACGGCTCGACAACTCGACGGACGCTCTGGATTGCCTCGCGACTAGGCCTGCATGTTCTTATTCCCAAGGGCCATCGAGGTACAGAATAGACTATGTATTATGTTGCTCAGTAACGGGTAACTGTCCCAGTGAAGAATGCAGCGCGACACGGAGCACCGCCAGTTCCCAGCGTTCCGAGGAGGTGTGATAGATCAGATACGGGCATCTACGGAATGTCGTCGCCTTGAAGGAACGCAAGAATTATCTCTTTGGTCCTCCTCCTGGTTTCTTTTCTCCGATGATAACCGGGACCCCTCTGGACCAATGAAGACCAATGATTGGACTGAATGGAAACACAGAGTGCCTGTCCTATCATGAGCTGTATCTAGGCCAGGAGCTGCTTACCAGAAAGTGTGTTGTCGGGCCCCTTACCCGTCCCGCTCCATCAGGCGCTGAAACCAAGCTATTGAAATGAAAAATCTGCGAATATCGATATCAAGAAAGCGCCTCAACATCCCCAGTTTGTCTTGACGATTTCTATACCGATATTTGTGGCATGCAGAAGAGTCCGCTTCGATCCAACACGCAAGATGGAATGAAAATTGAATTAGAAAAGCGGTCGAATTAAACCATCAGTTCACCTTCTACACTCTCTGGCTCCAAGCCCAGCCGTTCCAGTACAATATCATAGCGCACGCGGTCCGTCCGTTTCAGGTACTTCAACGTTCGTGCTCTCTGGTACACCAACATCTTCAGAGCACGTTTCCCAGCTACATCCTTCTTATGCCGCGGACTTGCCAAGTGTTTCCACATATTTCGGATTCGGTACGTCAGAATGGCAGCTACACAGCAAAGGTCAGAGAATAAAAGACACTGCATAAAAAGACGAACCTTGGACTTCGGTACGACCAGGGTCCCAAGGATTTTCAGGCGTCGAGAATTCAATGATGATCCTCCGCCTGTTCTCATAGGCGACACCAGCAGCATTGGCATTACGCAGATCCACCACCTTCGCGAACATATTTGCCTTCCTCAGTTCCTTCTCCACTCCGACGTTCAGACTCGACAGGATCCCCGGTGCATGAGTGATACCCATAGCATCACGCTCGGACGACTTTGCCGGAAGTTCGTCGAACAAAAGTCGTGCCTCCTTGTCTGTCACACCGTACGCGAGCTTCTGAGGCATGTCCACTGTCCCAACAGGACGGGCTGTTTTATCGTAGACCGGAGGTGATGCGAGCTCATCTTCGTCTAGCAAGACTTTAGCCAAGGCGCAGTTGATCCACTTCTCTTCCTGGCCTGCGCGGTAGCCCAAGATGGGGCTCGGACGGTTGGCAATTTCCCGCTCTCGTTTCTCAACCTTCTTTACGTTTCTGGCCTTTTTCGTGAGTTTCTGTCTGGCGAAGAGGACAGAAGAGGTATGGATGAAGGAGTTACTTGAAGAACTGGTCGACGCGCCAGCCCGGGATACTAAAGCTCAAAAATTCAGGATAAGTATGAAAGCAGATAAACCAAAGTGACCTTGTGCCAGACACGCCCTGAACATGACCTCCCTCGTCGACAATGTGTTTTTTGAGCAAGGCCGAAGTCGGAAACGGAAATTCTGAAGTCACGCGACTGTGGGAACGCACTCTCTGGTCCTATATAAGGCTCGTTTTTGCTGTTTTGCTTCTCTTCCAAGGGACACATGCCACGCTGCTCGATGTAGTGTGCTCAACCGTCAAGGCAGTGCCAGTGACTTGTTATCAACTCGTCCTGTAGTCCCAAGATCAACCCAGTCTAGGAAGTGTCGTTTTGACGCATGAAGAAAACGGCATGTCGATTTTTTCCTGGTACACTTTTTTCCCCTTTTTTCTATCGTAGATAGTACTATTGTATGTGTGCCAATATAAATTATATGTGTTCAATGTAAATTGTTAGATGCAACTGTCTGTCAACATTCCTCACTGACAAGAGTGGGGAGCGAGAGGTATTTTCGATCGTGGGAATATATCTACTTTTTTTCATCTTCCATACCGAATTCAATATTCAACCCATACGTCGACGGTCACCGCCATGGCACCTACGAAAAAGACAGGCCCAGCGCCCAAGACAAGATCTTCCTCCTCCTCCTCAAAAGTCACCCTAGCTAGAGTCAAAGGCGAAAACTTCTATCGAAATGCAAAGCAAGCGGCCCGACTAAAGATGCTTAACGGCGGCAAGCCCGTACGAGACAAGGACGGAAAGATCATCCAAGCTGCTGCGTTCCAGAAGGGCGAAGATGAGACAAAGCCAGGAAGGGTGCAACCTGACAGACGGTGGTTTGGTGTGTAAAAGACCGTTTCAATGCGTACTCTACTCATCGTTCTGACAGGCAATACGCGAGTTATATCTCAAACTGCCCTGGATCACTTTCGTACAAGTCTTTCATCGAAGAAAAATGACCCTTACTCTGTCTTGTTGCGCCGTAATAAGCTTCCTATGGCTCTGTTAGACGACGCCGCCAATCCCAATTTGCGGAAGGTATGTGCATTCAAGTTAGCTCCCATGCTGCCGCTTATATACACTTCAAGAGGCCGCATATAGTGGAAACTGAACCATTCAAGGATACCTTTGGACCGAAAGCACAGAGGAAACGACCGAGGATCGATGCAGGGAATTTTGAAGAGCTCAGTAAGATCGGTGCCGCGGCAGTCGATGAAGCTGCTGCTGCAGCGGGCAGTGATACTGTTATAGGTGCGCGGCCTCCGTCGCGCCCATTCGTTTTCCTGACTTTCTTGTTTCAGAACCACTGGCATCCTCTATTACGGAGGCACAAACACATGCCGATTACAACGAGCCCATCTACGCAAAAGGAACCTCACGCCGAATATATGGAGAACTCTACAAAGTCATTGATTCTTCAGATGTCATTCTACATATTCTCGACGCTCGAGACCCAATGGGTACGCTGTGTGAATCTGTATTAGAATTTATCAAGAAGGAGAAGGCCCATAAACAAGTCGTTTTGATTATCAACAAGTGTGATTTGGTGCCCAATTGGGTCACAGTGCGTGCATTTACATATCTTCTCCATAACTGTCTCATTCGTTTGTTAGGCTCGATATATTCAACACCTCACTCCCAGATATCCTACCATCGCCTTCCACGCTTCACCTAACCACTCCTTTGGCAAAGGCTCCCTCATCCAACTTCTACGCCAATTCTCCCAACTGCATTCTGACAAGAAACAAATTTCTGTCGGTTTCGTCGGCTACCCGAACGTAGGCAAAAGTAGCGTCATCAACACCCTCAAAAGCGGCAAGGTATGCAAGGTTGCACCTGTTCCGGGCGAAACCAAGGTTTGGCAATACATCACGCTTACCCGGAGGATATACTTGATCGATTGTCCTGGGATTGTACCAACGTCTGCGCATGATAGCCAGACGTCTACCGTTTTGAAGGGTGTTGTGCGTGTGGAAGCTTTGGCCACTCCGTCGGAGCATATCCCGGCTTTGATGGAGCGAGTGAAGCCTTTGTATCTCTCCAGGACATATGGTGTTCCTCTGCCCAACGAGGAAGACCCGACGCAATGTTGGGAACCAGAAGTTTTCCTAGACAAACTGGCTCGCATGAAGGGGAGGCTTTTGAAGCAGGGAGAACCTGATATGGATTCTGTCGCCAAAATCGTTTTGAGCGACTGGGTGCGAGGGAGGATACCATTCTTTGTTCCTCCTCCTGAACGCTCGGAGGAGCTGAACAAGGCGGAAGCGAAGAAGAGGAAGGGTAAAGGCAAGGCTGTGGAAGCGGAAGATAGCGCTGTTCCGGGGGTGAAGCAGAATCTGGGGTCTATCATGCAGAAGAATACGTTCTTGGCGGAGGACGTCAGGGCTCTTGAGCCAGAGGAGACTGGCGAGGATCAAGTAGAAGTCCAAGATGATGGCAGTGAAAATGCGGAAGAGGAACAGAAGGATGAAGCTGAAGAAGAGGATGATCTTACCTGGGACGACGTCTTTGAAGGTATCAAAGAGTCTGAAGAGGATCAAGTGGAACCGGAAGGTGAGGTTTTCTGTGCGACTTGTTCGTTGGGTGCTAAGGTTATATCAGTTTCAGCTCCCATAGAAAAGAAGGAGCCCCCTACACCCAAGAAGGAGGCCCGCATGAAGACGAACAAAGTACGTCTATCGTTCTATGTGACTTTCAATACCTATATTTTGTTTTTCTACAGCAAAAGGCCACGAATTTCTATTCAAGCGCGAACGTTAAAAACAAAAACCGCAAAAAGGCCGCACTGCTCAGATCGTTGCCTGTTGGCAAAAAGGCATCTGGCAATCGTCGTAGATAGATTTATTAGATCTGGTTTCTAGTATATATCCACTGTAGATCTGTGTAGGATACCAGGTATCGTAATTTTACCTGTCTGCCCCACAACACGTGAGGAGATAAGAATGATCGAACCCCGCATTGACAATCCGGAACTTGAACTACGACAACGACGCGCTATGCTCCAGTCCAACCGTTCCATAGCGTCGCGCTGCGTAAAGACACGCGGTATCGACAGAATCGCCGTTTCCCGGCTCCACAAAGCTACCTCCAGACCGGCGTCGTCAACATTCCCTCGTCGACAGGCTCCGCCCGGCCCCCCACTAGCATCTCCCAGGCGTACTTTCGCTACAGGTCCGCTTAATGTATGCTGTGACGATAGACGTGGCGCTTACCGGATCTCGCAGCATCCATCTCCACTTCCCGGAAGCCCCACTTTGATAAGATTCTAGTCGCGAACAGGTGTGATGGGTCCATTTATGATGGAGGAGCTCGACTCACCTGCATCTGTCGCCCACAAGAGGTGAAATAGCATGTCGCGTAATTCGCACTGCGAAGAAGCTCGGAATCAAGACTGTTGCGGTGTACAGCGATGCGGACAGGGACTCGTTGCATGTCCAGATGGTGTGACCGTTTCCGTCATCTTCCTGGCGCGTGTCTCAAGCCACCTTGCAGGCTGATGAAGCTTACTGTATAGGCCCCGCTCCTTCCGCTGAAAGCTACGTACGTCGTAGAATTGGTTATGGGTTCTTGATGCTCATATGTTCGGTAGCTGCGAATGGACAAGATCATTGACGTCTGCCATCGCAGCGGTGCTCAGGTATTACTATCAATGTCGTATCTGGCTACCGTTTGAATTCTGAACTTTGAATAGGCGGTTCATCCCGGGTGAATAGGATGACCTGGGTATGGATCATGAGCTAACAGGTCGTTGCAGATATGGTTTTCTGAGCGAAAATGCTTTCTTTGCCGAACGCCTGGACCAAGAAGGGATTGTTTTCATCGGTCCTCCTTCCAGTGCCATCATTAGTATGGGTTCGAAAAGGTTCGTCTTTCAAAACGAACCAGTCTGGGTAACGAAAAGCAATCATGAAGTCGCACGTTTTTGCCGTTTCTCAGTACCAGGCATCGTGCCGTTGAACGTCTTCACTAAGGGCTCAAACTAAGCGAAGAAACTTACGGTTTTCATGATTGTCTTTTTCGTCCGAGAACAGTTTTCGGTTCGGATGTAAATCTCAAACGATTGAATTTGCTCATCATGATTCATTTAGTGAATCAAAGCATATCATGACCGGTATGCGGTCCCCTTTCCGTGGTTCTAAACCTAGTCTAAAGTTCTCGTGCAGCTGCGGGAGTGCCTTGTGTGCCTGGATATCATGGGAAGAACCAGGATCCCGAGTTCCTGTACGAACAGGCGAAACATATTGGATTCCCTGTCCTCATCAAGGCTATCCATGGCGGCGGTGGCAAGGGTATGCGCACCGTGACCACCCCCTCTGCTGAAGCGTTCTACGAAGCGTTGTCTTCAGCGAAAAGAGAATCCTTGAAGGCCTTTGGAAATGACGTAGTACTCATCGAAAAGTATATCGAAAGACCACGGCATGTAGAAGTTCAAGTTTTTGCTGATACACATGGAGGGGCTGTCAGTCTTTGGGAACGAGATTGCTCTGTACAACGAAGAAATCAGAAGATCATCGAGGAGGTGATTATCATTATGTTTGATGCATTACACATATCTCGTACTAAACCACATTTGCAGGCACCAGCACCCGGTTTGTCTCCAGAGTTACGTGCGGATCTTGGTGAGAAGGCAGTGGCAGCTGCACGCGCTGTTCACTACGTTGGGGCAGGGACCGTCGAGTTTATCTTTGATAATGACACACTGGATTTTTATTTTATGGAAATGTGGGGTACATGTCTATCGTTTCTGAAAGGCTTCTTACGGTTACTACAGGAATACTCGTCTTCAGGTCGAACATCCTGTAACGGAAATGATAACCGGACTCGATTTGGTTGAATGGCAACTTGAGGTAGGCCACGTTTCCTGCTTTCCGTCATCGTTGACGCATCCGGAATCAGATCGCTGCAGGAAATCCACTTCCCCTAAACCAATCTTCGATTCCACTCGTTGGTCATGCATTTGAGGCCCGGATATATGCAGAGAACCCACGTAACCAGTTTCTTCCTGATTCTGGGCCTCTGCTTTACCTTTCGACTCCAACACCTACACATGTTTTCGCAGATTCATATGCGCCACATTCGGAATTCAGCCCTCCTGTTAACATAACTCCGTCACTTCGACTGGAGCAAGGCTTTACTCAAGGATCACAGATTGGCGTGTTCTACGACCCTATGATTGCTAAGCTTATCAGTCACGGTAGGGACCGTACCGAAGCTTTACGGATTCTACGGAAGGCTTTAGACGAATATCATGTCGTTGGAGTGTCAACAAACGTGGAGTTCTTGAGAAGCCTTGCCGGAAACCAAGCCTTCATAGAGCAGGAACTAGAAACGGGGTTTATTCCGGTATGGGTTTTCGCCATAGTCGCGGGGTTGAAGTTAACTCCATGTTATTTAGAGGCATTTCAACGAACTCTTCCCCCCAATCACAGAACCTTCCGCAGAAACACTAGCGTTGGCAGCCCTTTATGTCGCTCTTCGTGATCATCCGGTTGCAAATGCTCCTTCGGGTCCGACGCCTTGGACCACTCTGTCCTCTCGTCGTTTCGGCGGATATACATACGAGCGGCTCATCACTCTGCAAGACGATTCTGGAAAGAGCGAAGCTGTAAGCGTTTCGGTGAAATCAACGACACCAGGGCGTTTCGACATACTCCTCCGCTCTGGCTCCGCTTCTGGCACCGAATTTTTGTCTGTGCCTGCTCAGCTACTTTCTCCAACGAAGCTCTCTGCGACTCTAAACTCGATTAATTGTAAGGCCACTGTTGTTTCGCAACCGCCGCCGGGGGGCGTGCCGGCTTCGTCTTCTCACAACACCATGGAGCGTTTGCATGTCTTCAGTGGCGGCTCGAAGACGACCCTTGTATTGCCGTCGCCTAAATGGCTTCTTGACCTTGGCGGTGACGTGCTTGCTGCAGCCAAAGGGGCATTGAAAGCCCCAATGCCTAGTTTGGTCGTTGAAATCAAGGTCAAGGTCGGCGATCGCGTTGAGAAGGGACAGGCCGTTGTGATTTTGGAAAGCATGAAAACGGAAACGGTGATGAGGACTGATGTTGCTGGGATCGTCAAGATGGTAAGTTGTAAGAATGGTGAAATGGTCGAAGAGGGCAGGGAATTGGTAGATGTTGAAGAAGAGACGGTCACAACCCAGTAGAATTATCTGTATTTTTGCATTGAGGAAAGGATATTTCCGCTGAGATTCCTAAGAAGAAAAGACACACGTCAACGGATATCGGCCAAATCGGCCAAATCGGACGGAAGCTGGGCGGATGTGTGCCGAGCGAGCCGCGGCTAGCGTCGGCATCCTTCCGGTGCGCGACCGTCGCGTCCTTTCAAATCCCGCCTGCGAGTCACCGTACTACCGACCTATGGCAGGCCGTAGGGTGCTTTTGTCTTCCCTTGAATGTTGTAAACTTAGTTTTACCGACGTTTTACTGTGTTCAGCCGTGCCAGCGTGGCACTCGAGTTCGCCGTTCGCCTTGCTGCGGATGAGGCTGGGTTCCCGATTTTTTTCGACCCATCGAGCGCTCTCACGTTGCGGACTGCGACCTGATGCACACCCGCGGCTGCCTTAGTAATAATGTTGGCGGAACTCGTGCGATGCTAGTCGTAAAGCTATCGACTGATCCAATCACTCTGGAACGATACCGATAACCGTTGCTTACTTTTCTCCATAGCATTCGGCGTACGCGGTATGATCTTCTCCTTCTAGTGTCTTCGGGAAGACGCATCTCAAAGTGAAGGGATCGTTTTTCAAAAGATTCTGAACTGGGACTAAAGAACTGGAAGCCTGATCCGATGAATTCGAGGAGTACATGATACTTGACTTCTTCGCCATCTGGATATCTGTTCGCACCGAGTAGTAGATTGTCGACAGTACTACCGGTGTCTCCTAGCATTGTAGTGAAGCCATACTTATGATGATCTACAACCAACAAAACAGACTGATAAGGGTTACATGGAGATATCGTCGAACATTACTTCGGTCTTGCGGTGTTGTCGCAGTTTCAGTAATCGAAGCCTTTCTTGAAATGACCTTCGGGATGCTGCGTTTCCACGGACTTTCACATCTACCGTCTCTTATAAGCTCATGCTGAATTCTTCGTAGATGCTCACGGCTCCCACAAATGATGCATCAAGAATAAACGGACTTAACGGACCAAGTCAAAGACCCCGACACCAACGGTGCACTTATCCTCCAATGCGAACGTCTAATAACGCTCAAATACCCAAGTTTGAGACATGGAATTGCTCCTCTCGTTCGTGAGCTTGATTGAGCCGTTTTATCTCTATGTTAACTTCGATTATGTGGTAACAATCTTTGTGATTGGATCAAATCTGATCTCACTCAGCAATCGGCGCGCTTATGTCTCCTACACCAGCGGCAGACTTAACGAAGCGATCCCGGTGCTACGCAACTTCATTGATCGCATAATGGTTCGTTCAGCAGTGCTCGTAACTACAGGGGCATACAAATGTCCGGTCGCTGCAGCACCGTCAGTGTGAATCACCCCCCATCCGCAGACTACAAGGTTCGACATCAGCGACATGTCTGACGAATCTAGCACGGCACCATCGCTTGTTGACTCAAGTGACCTTTCCACTCCCGAATTGTCCCCACCCGCCTCCGACTCTGAATCATCGAACGATGGCGCATTCTTTTCCGCCCTCACATCGTCTGATGAGACACCTGATGTCATGACTGGTATTTCGGTGCATATCAGCTCAAAGACAAAGTCTCCTATAGCGTTCGAGTTTCCAACCATGAACGTCCAGTATACCTCTCCGGACAAAATACTTCGCGTTGGGAAACATACCCGACCCAGAGCTCCTCGTAGACCAGCTCCTTTGCCTCTCGGGGACTCTCTGCCTTCCTCTCCCACGTATAGTCGTCCACGGAAGTTACAAAAGCCCAAACGTAACTTTTCGGAATCCGATGCTTCAGCGCCATCTTCACCCTCCTTCTTTTCACGACCAGTTGGCCTTCTTCGTTGGGCAACTGGTTATGTACCCACGAAACCGTCATATAGGACTCGTCGCAGTTCGCTTCCCAGCATTCCCTCGGCTTCCACATTCCCTACCCACAACGTCCAAACTCGTGCACACGAGAGGACTGTCAAGTTCCAATCTCCCCTTCATGAAGAGAACGTGAGACACCATTCGTCCGTTCATGTGTCGTTTGCTAATTGATGATCAGTCCCATTACTCTCATCGTCGGCGTGATCGTTCTCCCTATCCGAATAGGAGCGCCAGCACGGATGCACTTGTGTCTCTTGCATGGACTGGCGAATTCCCATCTTCCGCGTCGCTAAACGCGAAGTCAAGCATGGGGGATACATTTTTCTATTCTTCCATGGGTATCGCTACCACGTCCCTAAAAAATGGATGGAAATCAACGTGGAGTTTCTCCGGAGACCGAGCGGATGATTGGGATAATGTCGCAGAAGACAGAGACACGGCGCTTGTGTCCTCACCGATTGCTGTGCCTTTGTCGTCGCCGCAATATCGAAGAGATCCTATCAAGGATCATCGTAGACGCTGGACCCTAGCGATGGCAATAGCAGATGATGGAATTTCAGATGAGATGCTGATCGACGAGTTAGAAAGAATGAGGACTGTAGAGAAAATGTGGCAGTGGGAGCGTCGAAGGAGCGTCATGACCCCTTCCACAGCATCAACTATCTCTTCCGCTGATTCCAGAACACCCCTGGTCGATTCCTCGCACGATGAGCATGCTTCCCTCAAACCTTCTCTGCCTTGTCTATCTGACCCAGCTCTCAGCGCGGTTTGGCAAAATGCTCGGCGGGCATTGCTCATTTGCAGGGAATTTATTCGCACCGAGCGGCACTATCTCTTGGCTATCCGTAGCCTCTCCGCCAGTGATACTTTGACCGCACCTCCAGCTTTGATGCTCACCTACTTACCGGCTCTCATTGAAGCTAGTGAGGAGCTCCTGAAGAGATTGGAATCTAATCCAAGTGCGCAAGGCGTTGCTACTGCTTTCCTATCCTGTGAGGATAAACTAGACGCGGCGCTGGTTGGATGGTGCGGTGTCGTTGGGGGATTCTTCGTTGGTGCCGACGAAGGAGTAGTGAGACGAGAGCGCGCGAGCAGCGCTACGACGTCAAGAGTGGATGCAGATGCGGCCAACGGTACGATCAAACGTCGAGTGAACTCATGGGGTAAACGGATCAATTCCATCAAAGCCCTTAGAGGCAGCACTCCTCCCGCACCTTCCCAGGAGTCACACAAGTTACCGTCAAAACGGGAACGGAGTCGTCCATCTGTTCGAGACCTGGCCATTTTACCTACTCAGCGTATCATGAGATACACTTTGCTGTTCAAAGGTGTGTGTTGTAATGGGCATTCGCTGAGTGATTATCAAAAAGACTGACGCTCTCTACAAGATCTTCATTCACATACCCCCATCGGCAACTCTTCTCGCGACGGTGTAGAAAAAGCAATGAGCGCAGCTATTTCCCTCGCCCAGAGATGCGATAGAGCTCAAGGAAACGCGGCGTTTCTACACAAACCCACAAAAAACAAATGAGTGCTGGATACCCAGCATGACGACTATCTAATTATTGGTTATTTATGAAAGTTTTTTTCTGTTCGGGAGGCCCCCAGAGGTCAGGTTTCACTCATATCTTTCGCTTTGAGTGTTGTCTAATAGTCATCGATGAAATACTTGTACTAATAATCAGTAGATATACACGATCAATGATTTACAATAGATGCTTCTATCATGTCGGTGGCCGGTTGGAAAGGAAGTTTTGCACCTAGAGCACCGTTGACAAGTCACCAGGTTTCTTGGCTCGTCATCAGACTGCTGCGAAGTGATGGCCTTATACCGTTTCAGTAAAAGCTAAGGTAATATAAGGGAACTAGTGATCGTATATGGAGGAGATAGTAGTCAAGCTCTCCTGTTATGGCCCGACATGTCATACTATTCTCACAATGCTTCGTTGCTTTCTCAGCGTATTTGAAAGTTCAGTCGCATAATAAGTAACGGATGCATAATAAGCCATGCTCCCACCACTTGCTTTCATGATAAATAGTCCGTCGCACCGGTAGTCGTCTGACTGATAACCATGTCTTCACACTCTCAAGAGCACAAGGCAACATATCTCGAACCCCGTACCAATGACCTAACAAATGGAAATGGGAGCAATAGATTCACACTCGGAAAGTTCTGTATCGACGAGGCGCGGCCAATGAAAGTCATTGTCATTGGTGCTGGTTACAGTGGTACGACCTGGAGTTATATTGACCATTTTACGTGCGATAACGGTGTTTCTAGGTATCGTAGCTGGAATCAGGTGAGTGCAATATTCAGGCTTTGCTAACGGAAATCTGATTGGCAAAATCAAATCAGATACCTTCAACGAGTTCCTAATCTGACCTTAAATATATACGAAGCTGAACGAGGTATCGGCGGAACATGGCTCGTAAATAGATACCCGGTAAGACGAAATCCTTTTATCCAATTCATGTGAACTCAACAGACGATATAGGGCTTGAAATGCGATATTCCCTCTCATAGTGTGAGTGCGATTTGGGGAGACCTCGCACATCTAATCTGCTTCACAGTATCAACTGACTTTCGAAGAGAACGTATGCCTTTCTCTTCTTGCTCAACGAGCCTGGAATTAAATCCGCGCTAGCCCAACTGGTCGTCCTTCTATGCCTCCGGTCCTGAAATTCTTGCTTATCTCGAATCCGTTGTCGACAAATACAAGCTGAGGTCATATATCAAACTTCAACACCGTATGACCAAAGCGCGGTACTCTGAACCAGATGGTAAATGGATCATTACCATTCAACGTCCTGTCGAACCAAGCCCCGGGGAAACGGCCACGCAATTTGTGGAATTCGAGGACACATGTGACGTGCTGTTCACCGGACTAGGCGTGCTTAGCAGATGGGACTGGCCGGATATACCAGGCCTGAAAGAATTCCAAGGCAAGGTGATCCATAGCGCGCGGTGGGAGACAAGCGAAGGTGGTCCTGATGCTGCTTGGGAAGACACAATTAAGAATTGGGGAGATAAAAGAGTCGGTGTTATTGGCGTGGTGAGTTACGTTTCTGCTAGGAATTTATACGACCTCGACGCTTTCTTCAGGGATCTTCGGCAATACAGATCGTTCCTGCTATACAGCCGAAGGTGGCCCGATTGGTGAACTATGTTCGTGGAAAGACGTGGATATCGTCCACCTTTGTACGCGAGCCCCTCGTCCAATTGTCCGGGAAGGAGGATGCTGAGAACTGTGGGCACGCTTCCTAATCCGCGACTTCGCTAAGGATGTGTCAACAGATGATTTCACCGAAGAAGATAAAAGGAGATTCCAAGATCCTGTATACTACAAGAAATTTCGGCTAGGAATTGAAGCAGGACTGAACGTACGTACACTTCAATCGCGGCATTCTATACACAAAGCAAGATGAGGTGGACATAGGAAGCTCACGCCGCCACAATTCGCGGTAGTCCCCTCCAAGATATAGCAAAGGCGGCATTCAAAGAAATCATGATCCAACGTTTGGCGAAGAAGTCATGGATTGCAGATCATAGTGGGTCCTGGAATGTGTCTCGCATGAACTCATTCGAACCAATGTTACCCAGTAATTCCTGACTTTGGGGTCGCATGTCGACGACTGACACCAGGACCTGGATATTTGGAAGCGCTCTGTGAAGAAAATGTACGTCATTCTCATCTGTGAAAGGCGTATGATCGGAAACCAATATGCACGAGGTCGACTTCGTTCCTTCACCTATCAAGGCAGTTACACCAACAGGTATCGAAACCGAGGATGGGGATCACAAAGAACTGGATGTGATTATATGTGCCACGGGATTTGATACATCCTGGCGCTTCCCTTTCTCTTTCATTGGACGAAATGGGTTAAATCTTTCTGAGAAGTTCGCTTCTCATCCGAGGACGTACCTCTCCGTGGCCGTCGACGGATTCCCAAACTGGTTCCAAGGTTTGGGCCCAAACAGTGGCGTGGGGGCTGGCTCGCTTTTACTGCTGATGGAACGACAGGTGGATTATGCTGTTGCAGCGACCTTGAAGTTGCAGAGAGAAAGGTTGAAGAGCATTGAGGTCAAATCTGAGGCCGTGAATGATTTTGATGATTATTTGATGGTCAGCGTTTTCCCGAGGTATAATTGGCAGACCTCACCACGATTTTAACTCCTAGAGCTATTTCCCCACAGTAAGTTTGTCATTTTGTCGCCGTGGGATGCTAGTAGATTTCGCAGACCGTATTTGGAGAAAAGTGCAGATCATGGTATAAAGCAGGGAAAGAGGAGGGACGCGTCTCTGCGCTGTGGCCAGGTAAACGCACTGAGTAAACAGCTCAAAATTCTGCTGATGTTCGTAAGGCTCTACTTTACACGCGACAAAGGCCCTGAAGCATCCTCGCTGGGAGGACTTCAATTATGAACGATTAGACCCAAATCGGCTTCATTGGCTCGGAAATGGTAATACCGTCGCAGATAAGACGCCGGGAAGTGACAGTGAGTTACGATATTGTCTATGGGAATGACCGCTTGATAGATCATTTGTTAGAAACCTGGTACCTCAGTGATGAGGAAATAGACTATCCGCCCAGTAAGTGTAGATGCAATTTGGTCATTGGAGCGATGTATTGATGGCCTCTCGTGTTCAGTACCCGTCTAGAATTTGGTTTGCCTTTTCACGCACATTAGTAACACACTTCACACTTCATTACGGAAGGAAATCTCCCAGACCTTAACATTAATGATGACAGCCGGCAATGTAGAACTGAACTGGCGATGATTTTCATAGTGATCTCGTCCTTCAAGCCTGTGTGACATCAGCCTACAACAAGCTGTCATGAGAGACGCTTCACTGACCTCTTCTTCCTCCGCAAGCTCGTATCCAACCCAAATGACCTCGGAGCAGCTGCTGCAAGCGACAGAATGATGTCCAGCTTCCATTTCCTTGTCTGTTATTGTGTAGACGCCACCGCAGCGACACTTGTATTTCCACGCCGAATAGTCTGAATCATTCATCGGCGGCTCTTCATCAAAATCATCCAACGAGATGACCTGCGCCGGTCGCGGCCCTCCGGTGGCTCGTTTTTGAACGATCTCCATATCATACCTGTGTCGTGAAACAGGATCTGACAGGATGAAGTACGCCTCCTTGATCACCGTGACATCGACACGAGCCTGGCCATCCTTGCGAAGAACGTTCTTGTCCGGGTGATGCTGTAGAAGCATTTTATGATATGCAACCTTTATTTCTGGGGGCGACGCCGACCGTGATATGGAGAGAACTTGGTAAAAATCTGCATCTCGCGAGGACTCCAGCTTGACGGTGAAGAGAAGAATGAATCCTGCCTTCCATGCCAAGCAAGGTTCAAATTGAATCTCCGACATCACGGTTCATCGACTCGGATCAATGTTTCAATTCAAATCTAAAAATTCACTGTATAGTTTGGTTCTAAGTACTCACTGCTGGACTTAGAAGAAAATCCTTTGATACTTGCGAACTTTCGCAACCTTTGGCCAGAGAATCAAAGGGAGGTTCCTTGGCTGTATTCAGGCTGTACCGGCCTGTTCAATATCGGAAATTACAAGTTTAGTCCATCATTTATTAATTACTTGCCCCTGGTTGCCATCAGGATACTCAAGCCGCTTCAAGACCTTTCAAGACTCCATGCTTTCTAATGATGCTGTGTTGCCATTTCCAAAAACCCTTCTTCGTCGTTCACTACGACTGCCCAGCTTAGTTTTTACATTATTTTTGCAGCTTCGCAATGCAACTTTGCGATGGTCGGCTATATCAACAACACGTATGACGACAGACTCACCGATGTTCTCAAATATGCGGGACCCTGGTTCAACACCGGAACGTATAATGCTAGTAGCGTTGGTGATTCCGGAACGCTATCATCGTCGAATGACCCAACAGCAAACGTAACGTTCGTTTTTCCTGGTGAGTGCCTCTATATATTCCTTGCGGAATGATATTCATCCATTCCTCAGTGCCAGCTAATGCATTCTATTACTACGGCATACGCCGTTGTTGCGGGGGGCTATATGCAATATGTATCGACTGCGATCCCAATAAACCTGTATTCGAGTCCATCGATGCCGTCAATGCAACTGATGACGGACAAAATCCTCCAGTGAGTGATCAGCCATTCATCTGTTCTATCATTCTCATCACGCGGGAAGGCCATCCTATTCAGTAAATCTTTTGACCAGCCAGGAATACACGAGATAATATTGACCAACCAGAAAGACCCACGGTTCAACGGAAGTTCTCAAATAACGTTGGACCGCTTTGTGCTCCAGGTTGTGGACAACGGTGCTGCCGCAGAATCCTCGACATCGACATCTGGATTATCTGCCTCCTCTACCTCCCCCTCTACCTCCTCATCTGCGACCTCATCAGTTGCCCCAGCGGCATCTCAGTCGACCATAATATCATCTTCCAAACCTCCAATAGGTGCCATCGTCGGAGGAGTTGTAGGAGGCACCGCGGCTATCTTATTGTGCTTCATTATATGGCTTTTCATGCGGCGTCATCATCGCGCCAAGCAAGAACGCAATGTCCCTGGCTCGAGCTCCCATACCAGTCCTTACCATCCCTCCCCGTTCATCCTACCTCAAGATACAAGTACAGATACTACTTCCGACTACACGTCACAGAGAACAAATGGTGCTTCAGTAGCTACTAAAGCACTGACTTCGGATGCTTCGTCGGGACGTGCACCGGCCTCTTCATCACGCATGACCTCCAGTGAACGCCTTCCGCGGCGGGAAACTGATGCGGGTCGAATAGACGTCGATGATGATGACGATGATTTCGCAACGCTCCCGCCTGGCTACGAGGATGTTTTCAGTGGTGAACGCCCTAATGGTGGGCAACCCGTCACTAGAGGGCTGAATCGTAGATTGCCTAGACCTGAGGCTCGAAGGCCTCTCCCCGTGCCAGGCGAGCCTTCAGGACAACCTTCGTCACAACCAATCAAGTTCTGATGCACGTCGTTGAGTCAGACTTCTTCACGAACTTGTCCAGTTTGATGAGGACAATGATTTGTTCGCTATTCTGGATTTTCCCTCCTGCAATAAGTACACATGGATTATTCTCTGTGGCGTTTAAACTTGCATAAAGTGCTTTTTCCATCGATCCTACTATACCCCGAGTTTTATCTTGATGTAGAGCATGTACAATATGATACTTACTGGAATGGCCTTGGTCAGGTTAGGAGAAAAGTATTTGGTCTTCCTCTTACTATCTCACCCAGCCGGTGAGGGTGGTGGTCGCGAAACGCCTCGTAATACAGCCAGCTACAATTTATCAATGTGTACACTACCAAGAAATTTCCATAGATCAGTAACACATCTCGAGCATACGGTAGGAAATGGAATTAAAAAAGATACTTATCGTCGGATAGCCCAGGTTCGAATCTAGTCGGATGATGACATTGTGAATCCAAACTCAATTCCTACTACGCTACTCTGTGGTTCGGTTCAAGTTTGGTTGCTAACTTTGCCCACGTATGCCGAGGTATCTGATTTCTGATCGACAATCGCAATCCAAAGCTACTAACTATATCGCGGAACCGCAACTGACAATTGAACATTTCTGATGACAAGAGTGCAAGTCGCCATGGGAAAGAGATACTTGTATTGAGGGAAATTCGGAGAAGGACGATAGACTCCGACGATTTCCCTTGGAAACTAAGAGACTTGAATAGGGAAGGTCGAGATTTGAGGATATTCAGTGCTAGAAGTCCTGGTCAGTCTTCCTTTCCTCAGATAATCGATACCTGCCGTCGAGCGCCTTATCAGTGATCCGCAGGACCGGTCCGAACGTCCATCACGTAACTTTCTGAACAACGTTACAACTCAACTCTACAACGACGCTCAATAGATGATCTGCAGGCCTTACGATTCCGGCACCTTGTTCTCAGCCTGTTTTTATTGCACACCGTCACTGGCGTAATACATTTGGATTCGCAATGGTAGGCTTTCAAAAGCACTACTTACAATGACAAGGTCATGATGGTCATCGTTGTACTCAAATACAATGGTCACCCATTCGCTACGGGATCGCATGATACCACTGGCAGGAGCATTGGCGAAGCTTGTACTCTGGCTTCATCACATTCCTACTATTTCCTGGCGAGTCTCCCCAAGCATCATTGCAATGCAGGGTCCTGGGTCCCGACCATCTCCAAGCCGGCCAGTGTATTCTATCACTACTGTTCCAGCCGTTGTCGTGATGGAAAAGATGCCTTATCTGTCGACTGCAAGCCCGATAATCCCAAATTCCAGTTCCGAGTCATTGGCCCACCTGTCGGTACCAGTCTTCGCGCACCTGTGTCGTTATCCTTACAGCATTGTTAGGCCGTTCTACACTCTAAGAAGTTTGACAAGTTAAGAATTCGTGACGTTTTCCTGGCTAACCGAAATGACCCTCGCTTCTGGAACTCGCCGATACTTTTGGACGATTTCGGGCTTGAGGGATGTGCACAATTGCAGTCTGCGATGACTACTGTGGTCCAGCGATCCAACCTCAACTTCAGAGCCTTAGCTCCCTCCCTCGATGCTGACATCTGTCAGCATCCAAGCGAGTCTTGGCTTCAGCTCCAGCCTCAGTATCACGACGGTCCCAATGTCATCATATTGGCCAGCCGCACTTGACTTCCACACACCTTAGGCGCCATCGTAGACGAGTTATAGCATGACGGAAGTAAGCCAGAGCATCGATCTGCCTCTATGTCCTTGCTGGTTATGAATGTCTACCGTGACGGTGAATCAATGCTAGTCGGATAAACGCGGAGGATGGTGATGGCGATAATATCGCAACGCTCTGGCCTGAATGCGAGGAGATTTTCAGCAGTAGTAAGCGTATGGCAAGTGTGCAGTCCCTGAGAGGCTGACTCAGACAATGTCTAGATTTCATGCTCGAAGCTCTCCATCGGATGAAGACAAGCCTGCCCGTACCGGTGGTAAACGTTAAACCTTCGATCTATCCAAGGTCCGCGGGTTCTGATGTTTCGATACAGTGTGCGACTCCTTTCTACACGGGCTTGATTTAATGGGCATACTGTTTGTTCTTTATTCTTAATCACAGTTCACATATCTTGGAACGTTATCTATACCCACAGATCTGCAGGTAAGCGAGCGGTAAAATTCCCAAGTGACAGCTCGCCTCCAGCCATTGATCATGAGTGTCGCGGCTCTTTTTGGCTGCAGGAACATGGAGAACAGGAATGCAAAGAAAATGCCACAGACTATCATCCGCTTCAATGGCTCTAGTGCGGTACCGCGCTAAGTCTAGCCGTACTTGCACATTGCACCGAGTCATAGGCCGCCGAAGGGCCGCTCTGAAGACCAGTCCAGGCAGTTTGCTGGACGAATAATATGTATCTATTGTCATGGTGCTTCAAAAGAACGCAGGTATACATCGTACTTATCAGTACAACCACGAAGCTGAACGTTGGTAGGTAACAGATATTGCACAAAGGATTCTCGAAAGTCTAGTGGGGGGAAATGAAGGGGTAGTACAAGATCGAGATCCACGAGGAAAGCGAAGAGCTTTGATCAAAAGGGTCTAGGGATTAGGCCGATTAGGGTTCAAGGAGTGTGGGTGTAAGAAGCGTGGACTTTAAAGAGCGTGGAATCGAGGGGTGTCTTTGGTAGGGGAAACACGGGAACCTCTGATAATGTTATAACGCGCGTGAATGGGGAAATGCGGGCGATTGTCAGGAGATCTGGTGACCATCACTTCATCTTGTGTGGCATTATTAGATAGTTACAATGTATGCACATGCCAAAAAAACTTACGCCTAATGGAACGGATGGAATGAAGGTCGGGGCCGGAACCGGAAGTTATCCTCCTGTCCTAGAGAATACTCAGCACCAGGCTGGAGAGAAATCCAGGAGAAAAGTACCGTATAGAGCACGAGGTTTCATGGGAGGAAGTCCCTCAGCCATGCGGCGCGCATTGGTCTCAGTGGGGGCCGCAGACACCGTCGCGGTGAAGGCAATAGCGCATAATGCGAGTACGGATAAAAACTTCATTATAGTTCCGGGTGGTACGTACCAAAACAAGGGGAGTCGGAGAACCTTGAATTTCGTTTAGTGCAGGACCGCCGCTCTTTTATCCTTGAAGAAAATTTGACATTGGAAGCTGTTCTGCACATCTTTGAAAAGAGTCATATCGAACAACGATCAGGTACTTACTTCCGCGATATGACAACGATCGGTAGCCATGGCATGGATTTGGAATACTTGTGATAAGATTGGACGAGAGGTAGCTCGAGTAGCACTGAGGATTGAAGATAGAGAGAAACCCAGGTCATTTGCACTAGGCGAGAGGAAGCCAGGTTTCCTGCTCGGTTTCAGGCTGAAGTAATGCACGTTAATAATCACCCAGAAGTTTTAGGCGATTCCAGAGCCAGTGGAAAACTGGTTAAAATTTGGTTGAAATCAAATAAAGGAAACCCATAAGATACTATGATCAGTACGATCGGCGGCGCCCAAACTTCCGTCTTCCCCCACACGGTTTCTACACAATTTCACGGATGTGTAGTTCGCGAATCGCAGAGAAGGGCGGGAGGTCTGGGTGACGGAGCGGGCTTAATCGCAATGGCCAAGGATATCCGTCGAACACGAATCAAAGCGCCCGCATAGCCTTTCCTGCTAAAAATGGCTGATCCTAAGCAAACGGTAGCCGATGGAATTATTGGTAAGGATGCTTCTTGGCAGGGATCGGTGAGCACTGAGTACTTGATAGTCGAGCTAGGGTCGTGGCGGTAATCGCCGGCGGGCACATTGCTTGGATAAAATGATGCGCTCGACTCTCACGCCCCCCCTTCCATCGACGCCAGCAGCAAAGTCAGTACTTGAAGCGAGCTAATTGATTGCTCCAGTCAGTCTTCTCACGTTGATTATCTGTCCTGTCGTCATACTAACGTTTTCTTTTATTAAAATAGTCTCGGTATCTTTTGACGTCGAAGTGCCACTCAATTATCATGACACCCGTGCCTCCGGAACTTGTGGACTGCGTCTTCGGCAAATTAGACAAAAAACTTGACCGTATCACTCTATCAACCTGCACTTGTGTCTGCCAGACATGGCACAGACTCGCTCTGCCCCACTTGTTCTCCGCCATCACAATTCAGTACAATGCTTCATCAGAACGGCGCGATAGTCCTTTCGTTCCCAAGTCCATACGTGGGTTGCACCTGCTACTAGAAAAATACCCTTTCCTGGGTCCCTGCGTGCAGAAGGTCGACGTGCGTGTGAAAAGCACCGCGTCGGGTGATGAAGGACTGATCCAGTGGGATGAGCCTGCATCTGTCAGCGTCTTCCATGCCATGACGAACCTAAGGCACATCGATATCAACGGTAGTCATTTCTTCGTCTGGGGCACCATGCCGATTTCTGTTCGCGAAGCAATGTACAATTCATTCCGGCTTCCTAGCGTGACCTGCTTGACATTGGAAGCCATGCATATCGCGGACTCCAATTTCACAGAGTTCTTCTCCGTTATCGGTGACTGTGTCGCGTTGGAGACTCTGGATATCTCCTTCGTTGATTTCCCTTCACGGCCCGATTTGTCCCAGCGGCGTAGAACTACCACACGTTCTCATCGGCCCCAGCTTCGCTCGCTCTCAATGGTCGTGTTCCCTATGGTCATGGAAGTTCTCTTAGAGTCCCTACTCGACTATGCAGATTTGAGAAAGCTGGAGTCATTGCGCCTAAAATCCAGCAAGTTAGATTCGGGCACTCTTCACACAGTATTCGACACGACCATAGACAAATTAGATTATCTAGATATCGGGTTTATTGACTTTTCTGGTGGGTATTCAGTTATCAGTCGTCAAATATCGCTGAACTAATCAGAGAAATAGAAGGTCTAGAAGACATGGATCTATCTCGCAAGCTACGGTCTGTCGCACTAGCGCTGTCGCTTCCAGCAGAGCGGCAATGCGTTTCCCAGTTGGAAGCTTTGGAGACGTTATTCGCTCAGACTTTGAATTCTGGCGACAGGCGCATTGAGGAGATCACCCTCAAGTTTTATTCGTCTCGTCGCGACCTCATGGACTTCAATAACACATTGTGGTGTTCGTTAGCAGAAGCTTTGAGGACAGCGGCGATAGGTTTGGCAGCTACTCTAAAGAAAGTCAATTTGATTTTCGTGATTTGGAGTTCTCAGATACCGGAGGAGTTCATTCAAGCAGCCAATACATGCTTTCAATATCTGCATGAACGACAGCTGCTTCATGTAAACTGTCTTGCTTAATAATCAAAACAAGTTAACTTCCACCACCCATAAGTGTTTCCGTCCAAGAATAAATTAAAAACGAACGACTATACTGCTGTGCTGACCTTTCTGCTCTCCAGCCAGCCTTCCCAATCCCTGACCACCTTATCTAGAGATCCACGTTCCGTTTTTTCTGCATCCATTCCCAGGGCCTCGCAATTCTCGATGGTCAAACCGTATACACCTTCACCCAAAGCACGCTTCATAAATGGCACGAAGGTGTTGAAGTAGACGTCGCCGACTGCCTCGGCTATTTTCCTCTCTTGTTCCTGAAGCGCGGCGGCGTCCTTGACGTATCGGAGGAACGCCTCGCCAGCCTCGGACAACAAGTCCTTCAACTTGGCCAGGAGGAGCAACGCTATAGACGTTGGCGCCAGCAAGCGAAGACTATTGAGAGTGGACAATAGTGCGTTCGTATACTGCGCCAGCGGTGGGTATGACGCTAATATGTGTGGAGGCACATGTGCTGGAGCCTTCAAATAGGACTGAGAAGAGGTCGGTGGCGAGGCAACAACCGCTGGTGACACGAGCCATTCAGAAGGTGGAACCATATTTTTTCTATGCGTTGACGTAGTGGATACCGGCCGGCCCATTTTCTGTTCAAACAGAGCTACCCATTTCGAGGTAGCTGCTTGGAGTTCTCCGGTGACAGAACTCAAGACAGCGCCCGAAAACAAGTCCCCCAGAACACACCGGAAATCAAAGCCGACACGGGCGAATGCCGTGGCGCAATACGTCAGTTGTGTTAGTAGAGAAGATAGGGAGGGTAGGGGTATACGAGGTAAGGTGATTCGGAGGAGGGGGAGCAGATGTTTATGGAGAGAATGGGACGTGTAAGTGACCAATAGGGAATGTAATGACGGAGCTGAAGAAGTCGTGGTGGACGTTGGCCGTTCGAGAAAAATTGTCGAAAATTGCGTGATAATATCATGGACGCCTTCCCTCCATATGTCGATATATTTTTTGAGGTACCGCGTCAAGTCCTCTTTATCCTTCTCCCTGACTTCGGCAGAGGTCAGGCCGACGAGACGTTGAATGTCACGATTGCAACCCTCCAACGAAGCCGTTAAACACACCTCTCTACCGCCGAGGAATGCCAGTGCGATTTGTTCCTCTGACTCAACTCCATCTTCCGGATCAAAAACGTCCATTTTGCGAAGAAAATTAACTGCTTTCCACAGCGCGGGTAGTTTCCGGTTCGGCTCGTGCAATGTAGAGAGCAACGAGAAAAGCATCTGCGTTATGGAATTGCGGACTTCGGATATTATGGAAGTGAGGATCAACGGAGGGGAGCTGGAGGATGAGTATAAGGAGTTTGTGTGGGACGCAAGAGACAGCGCCTCGGCAAAGTACCCATTGCGTACACAGGTGTCGATGAGGACGGGGATGTCGAGTAGGTCACGTATTTTGTCATGCTGCTCTAGCACGACGCGCGCTTTGCTCCGTTCAGCGAGGACTACGTCTGTTCTGTCGCGCCAACTCGACGCGCTCTCCTCCAATGCTGGTAAGCTTTCATTGACCAAAGCGTCGAGAGAGGTAGAGAGGGCATCTAAGGACTCGGAGAGTGAGGAAGTGGTATTGTGCAAAGAGAGAAAGGTCGGGTAAGAAGTATGGGTCAACGAAGTGAGGCTTGAGGTAAGATGATGCGACTGGGTCTGCAGCAACGTTGGCTCTGCGAGTAGATTCGGTAGGGACAGAGTCGTTAGATACGACAGATATGCCTGCGACGATGCAGTGATGAGCTCTGGGGCGCCCAGCAGCTCTGGCAACGTGGTCTGCGTTCCGTCGAGGTCCTGGCTGGTCTGCTGCGCTGGTTCCTCCATTATCGTTACCGTCGCTATCCAGCAGCCATTCTGAGCATATCCAGCAGTGGAAACGGGAAGGTACTCACTGTGGTCTATGCCATGATCGTCGTGGAAGCAAATATAGCGTTGTTGACGACTGTTGAGCGGCGGCAACAGTGCTTGTTCCTCAACGTCCACCATCTCTATCTCCTGTGCTCGACATGGCCTTGATTGAGGTGCGCTTTCGGTGCCATTTCTCCTGTAACGGGTGCTGACGACGCCTGCAGGTTATCGCCAACGACCGTCTTGGACGCAAAGGTCAGCCGTCACCGCAGAACGTATTCTCTATCATTTCATCTGACTGATCCTGCAGTTCGCGTCAAGTGTAGCCCCGATGACACCGTTGGGGACCTCAAGAAACTAATTGCTGCTCAAACCGGAACTGATCACACCAAGATCCAGCTGAAGAAATGGTGCGGCCGTTCTTGCTCTGTATCCCCAACTTGACTCACCACTCGAGCAGGTACACCATCTACAAGGACCACATCACCCTCTCTGACTACGAGATCAACGACGGAATGAGCTTGGAGATGTATTGAAGACTGCTAAACTCTTCATTTCCTAAAGACGAACGTGTATTATGGCGTGTACATGTATTATAAACATTTCTTCGATACTGATTGGAAGCTAGTAAGTTTTAGAAATGCGATCCCCAGATGATCCGCTCTTATCCCATGCCTATAGTCACGCTGTCATCGCTGTATGCCGTTCAATACTTCACTCTCACTTCGCTCGGGCATTCTAAATTTTGAGTCACCGAGCTCTATTCCTATCCTATCGCGATGTTCTGCATTCAGTTCTCGAGGGAAGAGAATGCATGCAGGCATCTACATGCGTTTGTGGCGTTACGAGCAATGGAACGCACCTTTTCAGGCAGCCGTCCGTACCTTTAGCTGTGAGCGTATAGTATCGTCAACGAAAGGCTCTAATCGATCATTATCATTGCAGGACATCGCGTCAAACTTTACTATACTGTGTTCCAGACAGATATATTGTTAATTCTGGTTCTGTTCTTGACTTGATCCTCTTTACCCCAGACAATGTCGACAAGTTTCGTTCTCAGCAACGCTTGTCTATATATCTTGTCGCGATCTCGACTCTACCCACGTCTATGTAATTATGAACGTGTTCTTATCCGTACTGTGGCCGGCCAGGTGGTGTGGGGTAATGATATCGTCTGTCAACCTTTGTTCGACTGATTGAGCTATCATCGGTCCAGCATACACCTTGCCTTTGTTGTCTTGCGGGTCGAACCACCCGTCTGGGAATCTTTTGGAGACGCATACCCGAAGTGTGATAGGCCCTTCACCTTTTGGAAGTAACACTTCCATAACACAATGATGCCTCGGTCCTTGCCTACCTACAAAGTATGTATTGTCTGTCAGTAGGCCAAAGATCATTCGGCATCGCGCACTTCCTTTTCTGCATCTAGGCCTGGTCCCGTGGAACGCTCCGCATTGAGAACGGATCGTCAGCCGCGAAACATATTCAGCGCTCTTCCTTGAACCGTCGGCGCACGTGGATTCGCTAGCTGTTATTTTTTTCCCGGCGGCCCTCTCCCTCTCCAACGCCGCCCATTTGTCGCAAAAAATAATGTCATGTTGCTGGGACGGCGTCTGCGTTGCCTTCTAGTCCGGGTTCTAGTCTCTGAGCACTGCGGGGGGCACCGCGTCCGTCGGGCGCACAAACTACACGAAGCTCTCAGGGATGCCGAGACAAGCGGTTATCAAATCGTGCAAAGCTGTATTCCTCGTCTTCGATCTCCAGCCATCCATCGGTCGACTCGGATGCCGTCAGATCCTCTCCATTAACGAGAGTCGAGGATGTTCGCGAGCTTAACTTCGATAGGACCAACAGCACTTTTAGGCACATTACCAAGACCTCCCTTGTCAAAGATAATGATCGTGTCTTTTTTTTCGGTCGCCCTGCATAAAGGTGAACTGGAATGTGGAATTTGATGCAGGCACTGAGGCACTTGGACTTCCTTGCGCCACGATTATTCGGTTCACGGAGCAAGGCATGATCGCAGTGGAATTCTGCACCATGCTCTCAGGTCTGGGTTTGAGTTTGGAGCCGCATCGCTGGTGCTCAGTTTCTCCCAAAGTGCAGTCTCCTCCGAGTTCTTCGCCCCACACCCCAAAACGTGATAAAAGCCCCTAGGTTTGGGAACAATGGCATTCGTCCCCGGTAAGTTACTGGGAACCAATCGACGGATACGATTCCCCGCGCAGTGGCTCTAGAGGCGGTGGCGGCCTATTCCTCAGCGCATTCACAGAGAATTTCTGGTCGACGTTGGAAGCTACAGTATGGTTCCCGTCGAAATCTGGTCACTGAATAGTCTTTTAGTGAATGTGGCGGACCGCGGTGCGCTTGTCACACAGTGATGATACACGTCGGGTCGGTGTATTCAAATGTCAAAAGGTTTAGATGGGTGCAGACGTCTATCTAAGGAAGAGAAAGGGTAATGAAAGGTACGAGCGACATGATGGCAGACAACTTCCGGGACCGACCTGGAATTTCAGATCTAGGGTGGTTGACTTTGCAAAAGTTTCCATCCGTCAGAACCCGTCTGTGAGAAAGATGTTGACAACGAAGACAGACTGGTTGCGAGGCCCGGGTGCATTGTGCCTCTTCGAGGACAGGTGTGTTGACGGGAAGGACAAATGTTGGTTGGATAAAGGTCGACCCCAAGATTCCAAGTGGAACGCAATAGAATGCGCCACATGCGTACGCACGGTGCAGTCGTTTCTTGGAAAAGAGCATAAAGGAGGGTATTACTACCCTTGGGGCGAGGAATCCTGATATCCTCAAGTTAATGTCCGACACAATCGTTGGATGGAGGCCTCAATTACGTCGGGATTAGAGGCAAATGGTTGGTAGGCAGCCCAAGCACGACCTGCAAAACAGTGGAAGGGAGTTTTAGACTATCCGGCAAAGTATCGCGGGATCCCTGTTATTCCTCATAGTCGTTCCTTGGAATACTACCTATCGATCCATCTAGAGTTCGGTGGCAGAACTCGGTGGCAGACGGGACTAGTCCGGGAAAATGGGTGTACAAATCCATTCGGTCTGTCCGACGGGGTGGGACAGGAAATACAGGGACAAAGCTGTGCATGACGGGAAAATCATGATGGACTCTGAACAGATGGAGATGTCATCTGAGGTTCGACGGAGAATGTAGAAGCCTCGGGGCGCCGTCGTTATGACATTCCAATTCGGGCGGGGTGATATGTTTTGGGCTCGGCAGCCAATCAGGGAAAGGCGGTAATTAGAGAAGCCACCTTTTTCCCTGGCGCGTGTTTTCTGAGTAGAATATGCGGTTCATTATGGTTCGTCCCAAGTGGGAGACGAGCGAGTCAGAGGCTCGGCAAGGTGATGGTACGTGTCTGCTGTGTCGAGGATGTCGTAAACGACGGCAAGGGAAACGTAAGATCCGTGCTCAAAGAGGCTCTGCATTCGGGGGGGAACGCTTGGATGCTGGGACGACGGTGGCAGATGGATTACTCGCTTGAATGGCCTTGTCGAGCACTTGGAGCGAGCGCGTGGCCGGAGATTGGGTTCATAGGATAGATCGCCGTGGCGCGTCCAAAAAGGGAAGCTCGACCCAGAGATCCGGACAATTCACACGATCGAAAACGATCCATATCTATTCATAGGCTGATTTCGGCGGCGTCTTCTTCCTTTTGTTGTTTCACGTTCATAATCTCAATTCGGTACTTGTCTTGCGCTGACAAGGAGTCGTTCACTTTCTATATAAGCGGGCCCTTCCCTGCGTCGCGCTTTCTGCCTCTGCCTACAGCTTTCCAGGCGCACCTTGGGTCGCTCACGAATCTGAACGAACTATCTCCTTGCCTCACGCCTGACTTACCGACATGGGTATGGGTTTTGCCTTCCTCCCCACCTTGAACATCTTCACCGGTGCTCAGCAACGAGTGAGTCCAACGTTTATATTTTATTTTCTGTTGCCAATCTCTTGCTAGGTCCTTGAACACGACATTTCCTTCGACATCGCTCCTTCTAAATCACCTCGTTCCTCGCGTACCGCTCCCGCTCCGTGCATGTCGCGCCCGCCCAAGTCGCGAATGCCACTGGAGATCATCATGACTATTATGGAGATGGCGTTCTATAATGAGACCTTCGACATCGACTATTCCCTGCTCAAGGCCTGCTCTCTCGTCTGTAGGGAATGGTCTGCAGCTGCGCAGAAGCTGCTCTTCCATAATGTTACCCTGCGTACCCAGTCGGCGTGTCTCTCCTTCCAAAGGGCAGTTGACCCCATCACGGAACAAGGTCGCATGCTTGGCGAAGCTGTAGTGCGCATGCGAGTCATACTGGATCACAACCAACCTTTCGGTATCGCCGAGCAGTCATTCGCCCAAGCATTCGTCCTCTGCCCGAACCTGTTCGAGCTAAACTTGGCTCTCTATGGTTCTGTGTCACCTGGCAGGGATATCATTGGTTCTCCGGACTCCCTTCGCATGCGACGCCCTGCTCCTTCTTTTGACGAGAGCACCCTGTCCATTCTCAGATGCGGCCCTGCCATCTCCGCCCTCCAGTTCTCCAACTGGTCCGAAAATAACCACTCCGTTTCCCAGTTGCTCAGCGTATGGCCATCGCTGAAGTCTCTGGTTCTAAGTGGCAACGCTCCAGAGTTACCCTCTGACGAGCTTCCTCCCTTCCCCTGCGTCCTCCACGAGTTTCATATGAATTTCCAAGCCTTCCCTTCACTAGACTTCATGGATTGGCTGCTACATCACTCCGTCGGCAGTCTCCGCGTGCTCGGTATCTCGCAAGAACCGTCCGTGCAGCTCCTCGATTACTTCGTCGACACGCACGGAAACACTCTGGAATCGGTTTCGCTTCCTGTCTGTTGGCAAGACACGGCCCGTTCCTTGCATCGATGCCCGCGTTTACGGCAGATCAGCGTGGAACGACCTCTCGTATCTCCCCTTCTCTTCAAAAAAGTCTCAGAGCGCCTGGAGCACATAGCATTTGGGCTTAACAAAATGACTGCGTTGCAATCAGTCATCGAGGCTGTCAAGACTCAGAAGTCCCTCAAGGCTGTCACGGTTCATCTTTGGGGTGGTGAACAGCACCCGCTTTTTCCATCCCTGCAGATGGCCTGCGCCTACCGGGGCCTTGAGCTTCGAATAACGCCGAATATTAGGGTGTTCCGTACATGGATGGTACGTCGCTTAGTCCAATGGAAAACGCCACATTTTCTAAACATTTTTTCTTTTTTAGCGAGGTGACCCAATCGAACAGCAGACTTATCCCCGCGGGAAAACTCTTTCCAATCTGTATGCTATGCGCGCACAATCTTCTTTCCACGCACCCGGAGCACATGTATCATTACACTAAGGATGGCACACCGTCTTAACCGTGCTTTCATGACCATTACGACACATCATCTGTACATCACCGCATCATCATCATCTTATAATGCAAGTCTCGAGTCAGGCAACACTGTCATCCTTCGATATGTTCGCACTATTATGGGGCCGCCACTACTGCTTCATCATTACTATTCAATAATTCAAAATGCATGTTTGGATATATACACCGGAGGGTTCTATTACATTTCATTCAATCTACAACCAGTTTAGCATATCATGGATTTCGTTATATTTGCTTTGTTACTCTTATAGCCAGTGTTAGGTACTAAGTAGTTACCGTTCAATACATTAAAGTCGTCGACGTTAACTTGAAGGAGGCTGGTATTTGGCGTGAGGTAAATGCGACTTGTGATTGGATCTTGTAAGCGGAATGTCGCGGTAGAGCTTGGTTCCCCTTCATTATGAGCGGAACAGCAATAGCACCGTCGGTGCCTCGGTTGATTTAATATATGGGGGTGGGGAGTCGTAATTGACGGTCTACTAAGTCATAAAGTTAGTTGTCACATTTCGCAAACAGTGCCAAACACCGAGTAATTGGACTTGTGCCGCTTTTGTACTTGCAGTTAACGTTCACGATGGCGTCGTCGTCGTCGCTATCTTCGGTTGTGTCAAACCTTGTGAGGGCCTCTATGGGCACCTCTGTGTCGTCCACAGTGACTGACGAAGACTTGGACCGCCATGTTGCCGAACTATTGATTAAAGATGCCAAGAAGAGGGCTGAGCGGTACGGCCAACAAGGTATCCGCGCCTACCTTTCCAGCCAACTGTGAGTCGTAAGAACTTGTTCGGGGACTTCAATATTGACATAAAATTACAGTTCAGATAGTAATGCCCCAAAGACTAACAAGCGATTCCTGTCCTCTATCATTCGAAGCACGGACGAACACAACAAGACCATTCTAAAAGCGCAGGCCCTTTCCGCTCAGGAGATACAGAGGGAGAAAGAGGAGTTACAGAGGAAGCAGCGCCGCGCGCGTGCGGAGGAGGCGGTCGCTGCCCGGCGAACTAAGATGGACAGTCGAAAGTCTGCTGATAAAGAGAGCTGGGACAGGTGGGATGGGCGGACGGGAGACAGAAAGAGGAAACACAGGGAGTGGGAGACGTGGAATGGGGACGATTCAGATGACAACAGGCGGCATCGTCGGCGACGGCGGTCGTCATCGCGCGACGAGCATCGTGGCAGACGGCACCGTTCTGCCAGTCGGGACGAGCCGAGACGTAAGTCGCGGCGTAGTCGCAGTCGAAGCTCCAGCGATCAGGACGACCTCGACTCCAAGCATACATCCCGTTCCCACCGATCCCGCCGTTCAACAAGACACACGTCACGCCGTTCCCGAAGCAGGTCGCGGTCTTCTGATGGGCACAGACACAGACACACCCGCAGACACCATCATTCCAAGTCGAGACGTCGGCGCAGCTCCCATTCTCGTAGCCCTTCGTCGATAAGGGAAGGTTCCAGGCAGAAGCCGTCCCGTTCTTCATCGCGGTCAGAGCGCGCACGCGACCAATCACCCTCTGATGCCCGTAATCTGTCTGATTCGCGTAACCTGTCCAAGGAAGCTGAACTTCGGCAGAAGCTCAGGGCGTCGAAAGATAAAGCACCTTCGATTATTGCCAAGTTGCAAGAGAGCGAAAGTCGCCGTAGATCCCTAACACCACCTTCCAAGCGACGGAAGACGCGTTCTCCGTCTGTGGAGTCGACGTTGTCTTCGCCTATGTCGATATCTCCTTCTGCGTCCCCTGGGCCGGAGCCCCCGGTTCAGCTGCCCTCAAAGATGGACAAGTATTTCGAGGAGTCATACGATCCTCGCCTAGACGTCGCGCCTCTTAGTGTGCCCAAGGTCCCGGCTACAGGTCTCATTAATAATGCTGAGTTCGAGGGTTGGGACGCTATGTTGGAGCTCATCCGCGTAAGGAGGGAGGACAAGGAGGAGAAAAAGAGACTGGAGAGAATGGGTTTGAGCAAAGAGCAGATCAAGAAGGAGATATCCTCCTCGAAGGCTGTAGGCGACAGGTGGAATTCCGGTGGCGCAACTGCCATGGACATCGAATACAAGAAACGGGGGACGGTGCGGGAGTGGGATTTGGGCAAAGACACAATGTAGAATTACACATCTTCACTTTGATTATCATTTTTTTTTGGATATCTCAGGTCTGTAACATTATTAAGCACGCATACATCGTTTATCATCACGGTCATGAATACATAGAGGCATTATTTAAACAAAATGGCTAGATCTACTTGAGGTCTTGTTTAGAATCTATTGTTGAGAAACAACGACTTGAACTACCGCCATTTCCTCCGCAGTTAATTGTTCTACAAGCACAGAAAAATTGGACGTGTTCCTGGACGCACATTCTCGCAGGAATGAAGTGAGATGTTCCTGAAATATTCCAGCACGTCGCTACCGAGAGGGACAATAATAACGAGACCCACCTGCATATCCATCCGCGATATAGGATCAGTCTTCAGATCTTCATCGTCATTATCCTCGAAAATATCATCATTGTCGAAGGCCAATCCCTTGGGTCCGATGAGATCTGACAGATATTGCAGGTCGGCGTCCCTTTTGCCACCATCCCCTTGATCACTCCAGTCCTCGTCCTATATTTGGGTTAGATCGCTTTCCGGGACTCTGCAAACGGCAACACATACACCATCGTCATCGTCGGCATCTGGTAGGTTGCCGCCAGATGCAGCGAAGGTAGCCGATTCGCCGCTAGACTGGAGGTCGTGAATCAAGATTTTGAGCGCTTTGACGGGAAACGCGATGGACGTAAATTCGGTGGGCGCTGCAGAAGGAGACGAGTTAGCAAGATGTTTACTAGCACTCGTCCTGACGGAGGAAGGTGGAATGCGCGCACTCGTCCTTGTACGTGACCGTGTCATGATGACTTTGTGATCAAAAACAAACTCAGCGCACCGGACCGATAACAAGTCAATGAAGGACACTAACCATTTTTCGTCTCCGGCTTGACGATAAGGTCACCTTTCACCATGAGATTCAGAAGCGACGGCCTTTCACAGACAAAAAGCTGCGAAAGCGCCATGGTGCTGATCCGCGACGGCCAGAATCCCTGGAATGTTTCCGCATTTTCGCACCATGTATGAATCAGGACCTCCAAACCCGAACGGCCTTGGGTATTTGTTGTTTCAAGCAAAGATAACACCGTATCCCGCTGATGCGTTATCAGGAATGCAAACGGGATAACGAGACTCTAATTTGGCTATTCAGTATGGTTCAAAATGACCTTGAAATTGAAGTCGTACCTGGACAAATGATGCTGTTTTAGCTGTGACCATGCGGTTCACCATAGCCTGTAGGAGGTCAGGTAGCACCGGAAGGACAGCATCACCCGCTCTCCGCAGTAAATGGATGATCAGATCTCCAATTGTCAGGCCGGCAGACTCATCCTCGCCCTGCAGCACTTTAGCAACAAGCGTTAATACATAATCCAATCCCGAACGCCCATTATTGTCGGACCATGACAATAACTGTTTACAGTCTTTCCGGACAATAAGCGTCAAACAAATGATTCCATTCTACAAAGATATCATTAGAAAATGAGACATACGCCATATAGACAAGACCCACTTGTAACACATCACGGTCATCAGCCTCGCCAAGGCATTTGAATAGATGAGGAGCGAGAAGAGCAAAGAACCCTTCGCCGAGACCATTTTTCGAACCGTTGATGAGACTGTTGACAAGGTCAATGGCCGAACTGGTGATCCACGACTCGTCAATTGACGCAGAAGATATAGAGTTACATAACGAAGGCAGCGCTTGCTTTACGACTACCTCATAGATAGCCGGCGCAGAAGCTGACGCCAATGACTCCAGAATATCAGGGAAGATCGACAGAAGGATGGGATCTATAACATGGTTCGGATGAGGTCAATTTTAATCAATCAGCTTATTGCCGAACCTTTGTTATTCTTAGCCCATATTTCCAGAATGGCTAGAACAAGGGAGTCTGCCAACTCTGGGGTCATCCATTTACCTTCGTCTACGCCAACGATGACAGATAAAGTTTCAAGAACGAGGGAGAGGGTGTCCTCGGATGTGTGCAGTAGGAACGGTCCCATATCTTTGGCAATACGGGGCATAAAAGGTGTCAAAGCCGCATCGTCCGTGCCATTACAGAAACTAAGCAGCAGAGTATTGATTTAAACACAAACAGGACTGCTTCGAGAAAAAAGACGTACTTGTGGACGGCTCTCACCGCTGATATCTTCACAGGGATACTCCCTTCATTCGACTCAATCACCTGAACAGCCGCATCGATGTATTGACCGGCCAACTGTATAGGCAAGAGCTTGGCATACTGGCTTGCAAAGACGAAACCACGTCCTTGCAAGAAGGGGAAGTCTTTGAGGCGAGATAAGTTATAACTCCATGGGAAATTAGTGCCACGAACCAGAAAGACCTAGAACCAAGGGAATCACATCCCGGAGTAGATTCTCAATGTCAATAGGTTTTGGGCGTTCTGAGTCCTCTTCATCTTCAAGACAATCTTGAATAGACTCGGCCTGTGAACCAATAGCAGCTAGACCAGCCTCTAGTGGCCGCCACCAGTCTTCTTTGCCGCCATTGCGTGCCTGGTCTGACGATTGTATTACTTGCTGTATGACAGTATGGAAAGTTGCGATGGTTTGAACCGTGGCTCTGTCAATGATTGCCTGAACTGCCGCATTAACACTGACGTTTACGTTACGGACGAAGGTTACTCACACCAAGGAGATCAAATCCGGCAACTCGGACGCTGTAGTCTTGGGTTTCGTCATCCTCTTGTGCGACGAATGTATTAGCATTGGATCCCCAAGTGTCTTCCTACGAACAATGAGATAACGTCATAAGCAGGGTCCCCGGCACTTACATCTTCGTCGGTCATTTGCGCATAATTGAAAACAGCGGCTATTAAAGCAATTGAGTGTTCAGGTGTGAACCACTGCTTTGCCTTTCCTCCTCGTATTACGGTTGCCACGAAATCTAGGATAGAGCTGATAAGATGAGACAGATGTACTGGCTCATCTTCAGAGGAGGCAGGGATGGGATCACTGGATGTGAGGTAGTATTGATCGAACGTTGGATATAACAGGTTAAGATGAGTGATAGAGGCGGTAAGAATATCGTCAAAGTAGGGCACAAGAGCTCTAGGGAAACTTGTGTGGATGGTTTCGAGGGACTAAGAAAAGATCAATATTTGAACAGAATAATGCCCGATGCTAAAAATCACCTTGAAAATCTGGATACGAATGGCAAGACCGTCCCAGTTGGGACTGTTTACGTCATGCTGAGGATCCATATTTAAGAGCACTTTGAATGCCTCAAGCCACACAGGAAGAACCGAAGCAATAGCTTCTTTTACTGCCTGAGGATATTGATCCTTCACCATAAACAATGATATCGTGCACTGGCGAAACACTGAAATCGTCCTGGCGCGCGTCAAAGGCAAATGTTGCTTGAATGACGTTAGCGGTCACACCACTTGCTGTCGCCACATAGCACCTACCTCAGTGGCACCCAGGATTGAGAGCAGGGAAGGTAGCAAGTCTCGTAAGACTGGTAGTATTTGATCCTCCGTCAAATCCGCCTTGATGAACTCGGTGAAAACTTGCATGGCTCCATGAACAGAATCTGGAGATCCTGAAGATAGCAGACTGATCAAGTCATTCAAGAGCTCGGGATACTCATCAGGCCAATCAGAGTTGGCAATGGACGTCAGAGTATGTGCCTAATTGGATTGCCTTTCAATCGCATCGCCCATCAGAGCAGGCACGGACGCACACAAAGAGACCGAATCTTTCGATTTGGGTCTGAAAGACCCTGGAATACAGCCTGTCGCACCTGGGTTTTGATCTGGTGGCTCCCTAGTCTCAGCCACTGCAATGCACACAAGAAGCAACGCACCTCTGGGGGAGGCGCCGCTCCCTTAAATCCCTGGAAAAACGGCGACCACCTCTCTCTCACATACTTCCTCAAGACGATGCTCGCAGAGTGCTTGGATCAACAAGAAAGCCATCAAGACGCGTCGAGAAACGAGAGAAACGCGGTCGACTTATCTGGCGTAGTGGCATGTCGACATTCGGGGAGATGATGAGCTCTGATAAAGCTAGAGAGGTTCCTGTCGAACGAAGAAGTGCCCACAGGTCAGACGTCAATTTTCACGTCAAATCGATAAAAACGCGCCTGGCTGCGAGAAGTACTCAATGAGCTTGAGCTCTGCAGATATACGCTCGTTGGCATTGGGGCTCAGTGTCGCAGCAAGGCATTCGGAAATCTGGGTGGTGGAGGCCATGGTACAAGAGCGTCAGGGCGCGACCGGGCACCGGGACAAATAGATGTAAAGAGCGCGTCCACGTGTAGAAACTAATATAATATTCAAATATTCGGCCTGTGCGTCAAATTTGCACAAATCCCATAGTACAGGAATAAGTTATCCATCCAAACGTGAACAAATGAAGGGTTTAGGATAGGGATGCGTATACTATACTAATCTAGTAATGGGGTCCCGAAAGCATAATATTATAACTACATCGTTCGCCAAAATTAAAAATGTCCCAAAGGGATGAGCGCATACACACGGCTCCCTTACATTATCACACACTCCTTATCTTTCCCCTTGCCCGAGCTACCATTATCGCTCGAGTCGAAGCCTCCACGATTTAAGACGGCACCGGGACCTCCTGGCTGGGGCATCGGTGAATTCGTAGAGGCCTTTAACCGTTGCGCCGCTCGCTTATCACCAAGTTCTGCCGCCTTCTTGTACCAGGTCACAGCCCTGTGATAATTATAAGCTAAATAGTAACGGGTAGTCAAGGGAAGGATACGTACTGTGACATATCGGCTTGTGTCCCTATTCCCACCTCAGTAAAGTATCCAACAGCATACATAGCTTTAGCGAGGCCGGCTTCTGCTGCCTTTTGGGCCCATAGAAACGCCTCGGTGTCCGATTGAGGTAACACACCAGGCGATCCGACAAGATACCATGCGGTTAGCGCAAAACAAGCATCCCGATGGTTTTGTTGTGCAGCGATGTTCTAAGAGATGGATCAGAAATAGACGATGATAAACAAAGGAAAAAGACGCACATAATAATGAATAGATAAAGCTGGATCACTCGGGCACCCGTTTTTCCCATACTCGTAGCATTCACCGAGTCGGTAAGCGCTAGGAGCATACCCGAGCTCAGCAGCTTGTGCCAGCAGCTCAGTGGAGTATTCATAATCCACGAAAACCACATTATCAATTCCCCGCTCGTGTAGCAACGCCAACTCGTGCAAAGCATGAGGAAACTCGGCCGTAGCTTGCTCCGCGCTCCTCTTCAGCCATTTGACTCCTTCCTTTGGACTGCGTGACAAGCCGAGCTCCCCATTGAGCTCTGCGATACCCAACCGATACATCGCACCAGGGTGTAATGCCGCTGCAGCTTTCCGGAAAAAAGTCACCGCCTTTGCTGATTCCCGTCTACACCCCCAGCCGTTTTCGCAGCACGTCCCGGCACGGTAAGCCGCATCTGCGTGGCCATGCTTCGCAGCCAGAACAAATAGAGGGTATGCTCGGTCGAAATCCTGCTTTCCCTTCACCGTCCCAATACCATTCGCGAAGCAATCCGCTAAGAAATATTGCGAGGGCGAATGTCCACGATCGGCGAGGCGTTTTAGCAAGGCAGTCGCTTCCTTTACGAGATCTTCACGTTTTTCCATCGCCTTCTCCACCTGCAGAAGATTTCCCGGAATATTTTCTGGTATCGGCAGAGACTTAGAGGCGTCAATCATGAAAACAGCGAATTCGAATTGGAGATCTGGGTCCTGCGTCCTCTTGGCGTTTGCGCGGTAGAGTTCAAGGGTACGTTCATGAGATAGCAAGGCGGCTTGGTTGCCGGGACGAAGATGTGAATGGTCGAGAAGAGGGCCTGGGGGAGGAGAGGGAGCACGAATAGACTGTGTCGCCACGGACCGTGGGGCGTATTGGTCAGGCATATATGTCGAAGGAAGATGGCCGTTATTATTATCGCCATTGTAGAAATCGTCTGGATCCGTGTCCTGGTCCTGGGGTGGAGTGTACTCGCGTTCATCGTCAATGTCATCGAATTCTACATCCTCTCCGTTGGTCTGTGGAGTAGTAGGCTGTTGAGAAGCGGCCCTTGACCGTACTGAGCTGTACGGGGAATCGGGTTGACTGTCGGTCTGTATGTACGGTTGGTCCGGCTGTGTGTACTGTGATGACGGACGCTGCCGCTGCTGGGTCGAGTACATCGTCACCGACCAAGCTGAGGGGTGGTGGTGGATCCCGGTCAAGGGCGTGATCTCGGTCGTTGGCATCACTTCGTTGCCCAAATTAGGTCATGTCACCTCCGCATAAATACTTTTCATAACGAAACAATTATCCGCTTTTTTCTGTGCAAGGCGCAGCGATTCTCCACCGCCCCCAATTCTTTACCTAAAATCCTCGACGCAACTTTTAAATAAATGACGATGTGTTCGAGCCATGTTCCAATCGTAATGAAACCCTTGGCGGCAGACAGCACTGGTACAATGGATTCTAAAGAACTCCGAATCGCTACATACCTTCTTTTCAGCTTCCAGAAACTAGAAGAGTGTATTTGTACCCCACCTGCAAAGTTGATTCTCTACGTCCATCGAAATCCTATCTTATTCAGCGGAATTTTCTGGAATGATTTTGCCAAGACTTTGTTCGGTGTCAATAGCTCATGTGCCCAACGAGGACTCCGACTTGTATTCATTAAACTCCGTAGTGGATACAGAGTAACAAAGATGTGTGGATGAACCTTACATTGCAAGCAAGATGACAGTTTCCTTGACCCTTCGTTATATTATATGATACGGTCGCCTTTCAATAACTAAGATCACGACTCGGATGACCTTCTCGAACTTGGGAGTTGTACCCGGAAGCTCTGGTAACAAGATGGTACCGTTGCCACGTCCACATAACGAAGGCAAGTCTATTAAGTATCACTGACGCTGGGACCTATCGCAAACGTATCATGATCAAACGACAACACCGAACTGGCATGGGAATTAGCGACAGATGTAAAATGGACCCTACAAATTGCCATACCTTCCGAGCCTTCGAATTGGCACCCGAGAGGCTTCCTGCACCGTGCCCTCCTCGTAAGACATAGCAAGAGAGCTGGTCCCGGAATCGCGGCAAGCATGCCTAGACTCTCGAGCATGGTCGTGAAAGGGATCTTCAACGACAGGATCGGGGTCAGCAAAAGGGCCAGAAATGATTGATGTTCGAACATGTGCAGCGTCTTTGGACGTATTAACACCTTCATCTCGAGATGCTCGTGTTGGCCTAAAGACCTCATCACCATCGTCGTGGCATCGGTCGTCCCCCCATCCAGAAGCAGGCTCCCACTTGACGACAGTGGGAGAAACTAGATGGGTCTCTGATATAGAAACACAAGCTTCACCGACAAACTCGGCAGAACGTTTAGCACCAACGAATTTCTCAGTGTCAAAGTTGAACAAACTGCTGGTTATTCTTAAGCGTCGCCGTTTGCGAACGAATTGGAATACCAGAAGGGTGAGAAGGGCGGAGAAGGCGATTACACCCCCAATAATCCCGCCAATCAAACCGCGCGAGTTTGTTGGAGTACTATATAAATCAAACCGGATTCAGAATAATGTCAGAGATGAGCTCAGGATGAGCGCATACCTGATGGTATCTCCAGCCCTAGAGGGACTGGCCATGGCGGTTGAAGCTGTGCTGAGTGAAGCAGTAGAGGTTCTGCCGGTTGAGCTGACATGACTGCTCGCACTGACCGCCGAAGCGAAGGATGACTGCGCAAGTGAGCGGCTAATGGTTTATGTCGGCATAAACTCCATTAGTTTAGAGCTGAACGCACCTTTCAGCGGAAGCAGTACTACTTACATGAATCCTGATATCAGGCTTATCCGTTGTAGACCCAGAACTAGTTTCCGGGATTGAAGTTATAGGTGGGGAAGGTTCGTTTGATATAATAGATATTTCCGTATCCATCGGTCGTGTTGGAGTGTTGGTGGGGTTTGGAGTGGGGTTTGGAATCGTTTGAGATGGATTATTGTTGTCACTTGACCCGTCTCTAGAAGAAGTGCTGTTTCCACTGTCGCCATTATTATTATTATTATGGCCATTCCCTGATGCGTCCTTGGAATGAGATTTCTTGCCTCCTTCTGCTGACTGCGACGGGCTTGCATGATTCCCCTGGCTGTGCGTGTGGTGCCCAGAACTATGATGTCCATGACGTTCAGCAGTAGAAGAACTGCTGTCTTGGCCTTTTCCTTTATCTTCTCTGCCCTTGATAGAATCAGTTAAACCGATAGCAATACCACCTGGGCCTGCCCTGACTCCATTGCCAAGCGAGGTGCCCCCACCGCCGAAGTCTCTGTTCCCTAGAGTGCCGTAGGAGTCGAAAGAGCCTCTGCTAGTAGCACTCAGCAAATTGTCCTCCTCACCATTGGAGGATGAGGATGCCATTTTCGTTTCTCCATTTAAGCTCGAGGCTCCTGTTTGCAAACCTGAATCTCAAAGCTTAATCCCTTGCAACATTTGCACAGCAAAACTGAAGCTGACCCACCTACTTCACCGCGTCCACTGATACTAGGCGAAATGTTCCCAGAATATTTCGATCGCAAGTTGAGCGAGTGTGTCACTGGCGTGAAAGTTAGTGCTTGAGAACACGAGCAAGTTGCCGAATTGACATGAAGGGTCACCGCCAAAAGCTTCGGAGCTTTTGTTTTGCCTCCTGAGCATCTCCGATAATGGTCCTTTAAAAATGAGTGTGAGGGAGAAAAGAAGTAAAAGAATGACAGAAAATGAGTGTGAGGTACGATACCACCGCAGATCTGTCGGGTATTAGTATACTCGTGAAAGACACTGCCATATGATGAACATCTCCCAAAGAGATATAGATCTTCTCATGTCTTAGAGATTTTATCAGAATTAATAACAAAACAGAGATCAAGAGTTGGCAACTTACCTCGAACCCGAACATCAGAAGGGAAATCTTTGCGCATTAGTTTCTGGAATCGTCATGATATCAAGCAACAGTGAAAAAGGAACAAAAAAGAGAAAATCAGGAAGAATTAGGCTTCAAGAGAACCATTTACAGCAAGATCTGTCGGACACGAGCGGATAAGTATCAAGAATCGAAGCCGAAAGATGGTGGCTACGCGGTAGGAAGCCGAGAAGGGCAACTGCAATCATAACTGTCATTGAGAGATGCTCATTAAACAGAGACCATTGTTATCAGGGAGTTCCACAGTCATGAGGTACTGACCGGAGCCAGACGATGATGGCGGCTCAGTAGTACAAGCACACAAAAAAACGACTTCCACGCTCCCGTGTCCGTTGACGCCATTGAAAATCAAAAAATTTCTGGCAGTGCGTTTTTCGAAGTTCATTCCGGTGAATTCTGGAATGTTAAAATCATATGTACTTCGTAATGTGATATATGTTGAGGCATTCATCAGGAAATGTTGAAGATTCCACTAGAGACCGTGCCTGCAAAAAAGATAGTCTCGTAAGATGATGGATGTATTTCCAAGATGACACTAACCGATGGCAGTGCGAGATACGGAGCCGTAACATCAGCTAAAAGATTCTGTTCGAACTATTCTCATACCCGTCCCATTTACCCAAATCGTCGAGGACGTCAAGCATCCTGGTATCATAGAATATGTGGGCAGTAGGCTTCAGAAGCTCCCAGTGCTTGATTTTTCCGGCTTCGTCTCTTTCCATCTGGCCGCCATATACGCTCCATTCTTTACTCTCTGCGTTATGGCATGCTACGACAGTTCCGCAGTTGGCGCAGCGATAACGATCCTGACCAGGTTTACGGTGGTACACATCCATGGCGGCGTTATGGCTCCAGGAGAATGAGGAGCCGGGAAAGTGGATGGTATGGCTGAAAGCAGCGGCTATGGGACAACAAATGAGCTTGTCTTGGATGCTTCCGAGGGAACTTGAAGAACAAGTAAACCTTTGATTGATTGGCATTGTGTGCAATGGCAATACGCGCTGAGAGTGGGCACTCCAGTGACTGCATATGAGATCTGGCCACAGTAGCAGCCGCCTCTGCAGATTTCACTGGTACTAGTTCTGGACATCGATTGGTGCGATACGCAGGCGTTGATATCCTTATATAGGATTGGTCCGTGCGGGGCATTGACGGTATAAAAGGGTGGATCCGACATCCGAACACCTCATACTTACCTTGATGGCACAGGCCCCTTCACGTATCCGGGTTTGTGGGCCGTGGAGATCCTTCATAGCACGGCGACCCTGTCCCCAGAGGGTGTCTGCGGCTTGTATAGGCTTAGGCTTATGCACCGTCTAAATATTTTCCTGTCCCACTTTGGCCACTCTGGCTGGGTGGGCCTCCTTTTCTTTGCTGTTTACGAACGATGACTTCCATTAGGCAGTTTTTCGAGTAGCAGCAAACATTTGGAGTTCGGAAGTGGTTTCTGATATACTGTGAACCAGTATTCTGACTGTAGGGTACAGTTATTTACCGGTCAATGAAACAGTGAAATTGAATATTTACTGTGTCTCGCAATTGGTTGGGAATTATGACTACATTTAAATGTAAAAATGTGTAAATGCTATGCAAGAATGAGATACAGTAAAAAAGGATGCCTGAAGGAGTGGGTACAAGCCCATTTTCACAGCATCACCGTGGTGTGGGTATTCTGGGCCAATTTGAGTCATTGAAACGGTCCGGCCCGCATATCCAGGCATCATTGGTCAGCTACTCGGAGTCGCTCTGATCGCTATCAGATCCCTCTTCTCCATTGTCGTTGTCATCCTCCACTGCTGTAGCTGTTGGCTTGGGTATAGGACCAGCTAGTGGGCCCCTCACGGGTCTCTTCAATGTGAACTTTTCCCCTCTGGACCTTGCCTCTGCCTTTTGCTCCTGCCATCTCTTCAGTGCTGTCTGGTAAAGTGCTGTTTTTGTCTTGTTTGCTTTCTTTCTCTTTTCATCCTGCTTTTTCCAGACCTCCAGAGCTTCAGACCTAGCTTCCCTAGCAGCTTTATGAGCTCTCTTCTCTTGCTCCGCCACCCTCTGCCTCTCTTCATGATCACAAACAAGCTCATAGAACACGTCACTTGACAACAGCCATGGCAGTCCATCCCCTACTAGCGTTCCAGATTTCTTTGCCTTTTGCTTCTTCTTATCGTAATTTGCCAGATGGGTCCTCAGCACTTTGCAGTACATCTCGTTTAGCACATTAGCTGCCTGCATGGACACCAGATGCTGTCGCAATGCCTCTGCTTCAGCCTGGGTCTCTCGTAGTGAAGCCAAGAGTCCTAGCTCTGTTGCAGTTTGTGGGTGAATACCATCAAGATGGTGCGACGTTGCGATAAGAGAACGAGCTCGGAGATCAAGCAGTGAGTTTGGGGGTGGAATGTCATTGGAGATGAGGTACGCAAGTGATGTTTCATTTAGCTCTTTCAATGTCTCATTGAAGGAAGCCGGCAGAGATTCTCGAGTAGCATCATGATCAATGGCACCTGTGGGTTCTTCAGCTTCCTCAACGCTTTCCTTGATGCTTAATTTTTGCAGCAGCTTTGCAACAGTGTGTACTGGTGTGGTGGGTGGAACTGGGAGGTGACTTTTGCAAGACGTGGTTCGGCTCAGAGCAAAGGCCTCTTCAGGAAGAATGTTTGGGTTGAATGGACATACACCAGTCTTTCTGAATGCCGCCTTGATATTCATGGGCATGAGAGCATGGAGGTGAGCTTTCCCATAGACTGTCAGAAAGTTCCTCTTATCAACCTTCTCCCCTCTCTCCCTTTCCCAGGTATCCCTTTCATCGCTCCAGTATAGCTTCAGTGGACTGAAGATGACCACATCAAGTCCTTGGTATACATGTGTTGTGTGAGATGGGTAGCAAAGGACACGGATATTGTGAGTGCGTGCGTATTGCAGAAACCCCCTGGTGTAATGACTATTGTGTCCGTCAACCAGTAAGAGGCGACGACGGCCATTTGCCTTCCTTGACGTTTGGCGATCAAAATCCTTGATCCATTCGACGCCAATTTCTCCATCGGTCCAGCCTTTTTTAGAGTAGCCCAGACTATCAATGCTATTAATAGATGTAGGAGGATCATGTATTCATTTGTTACTCACGATGCATTGGTGGGATTGTCCTGCTGCCATTTGACTTGGTATGCTTGTCCCTTGAAGATCACGGCTGGTGCAGTTGAAGTTCCATCAGCGCAAATAGTTACGAGAACAGTGGTATTCTCCCGACTGCCATCTCGCTGCTGATATTGACATCCACTTTTCTGTCCACCAATCACTCTCTCTCTCTGTCCACCTGATGGCTGAATGCCAACCTCGTCGACTGCAAATATGCAGTCCTCATCAACTCCTCCCAACTCCTCTCCCAGCAATTCGAACCATGCATCATTGTTTGCATGGTTCACAGCACATCCCCGCTTGTTTTCAAGTGGCGTTGACCATGCCATCTTCAAGTGGTCGGAATGCTTTTCGACGAAGCGCTGTGTGAACTGTTTTCCAACACCGGGAAATTCAGGACCAAGCTGTGCTCGTAATACTTCATTGATGTGTTCCTTTAGATGTCAGTGGCTGAGAGGGAAGCCTTCAGAGGCTACAGCCAGAACAAAATCAATGATATTGTCGGCTTCGGCAGGAAAAAGATGGCTCTTCATTGTGTTTGATTGTGCCTTGGTTTTGCCACCATTGGCCAGGTGAATAAGAGTGCTATAAGAAAGCGAGATCTTCTTTCCAGTCTCCCTCTGATATAAAGCCTCGAAATCTTTGCAGATTTTTCTTGCACCTTTCTGAGGAGCACCAGGTAGTTTGGTAAGCTCATTCTTGTAAGCAATGACTGCCTTTTCCATTAGCTGGTCATGGCATTTGTGAGCAATCTGGCACTTTTTCGAGTTCAATTTAGCATGTCCAGGCATAGTGAAAATTTGGGCAAGAGGAAAAATAAAATTCAGAGGCAACGGGGAAATAATGGGTGCATTGGACTGTCAGATTGTCCATCAAAGGCAATGGCTTGACAGAACCGCATGTTTATTTATGCCCTAGACTCCTCAGATAATGGCCGTCTGGTCTCAAACTTGTTATACAGGTTCTTCAGAAGGTCATCAACATTGTTGAGGCTTCTGTGGGTGATTACAATGAGATGGAGGACAGATGTTGCCATGTCAGAATTTGAGTTCGTGAGAAAATAGATATTTTTAGAATGGATGTCCCAATTTCTCGGAATATTATTCATGTCATGTATAAAGAATCACTGCAGAACATGAAGATACAATACACATCAGCAATATAATACAAGTTGACGATGAAGGATGAACAGAGGGAGAGCAAGAGGCTAAATGTTTCACTGAACCATGGTGTTGCAATGACCGGTAAATAACTGTAATAAGCAATCAAAATTCTGGGTGAGTTGGGTGTTGTTGTCAATGTAAACTGACATTTGTGTAGACACGGTGATTACTGAGACTTGGAACGCTGGTGTATATTTATGAGTGTAAGTGTTGAGCGCAATCTTTCTGCACACCCGCTGGTTTTCTCTACGACATCCACTTGAGATGCCGTTGAAAAACGCTCGTCTGGTTTGAATGGCCACAGATGTTGCTTTGATTCCAAAGTCCTTTTCATTTTGAAGCCAGTGCAACTGGTGCAATGAAGCCTTCAGGATGAGATTTTCTGGCTCACCTTCACGTTGCAATTTGGCTTTAGGTTGCATGAAAAATCCGCCGCAATGAAGAAATATACCAGAAGACTGTAATCTAGACCGTGGATGCTTGTCTCTCTCCCAGGTTGTCCGATGATGTACGTTTGGTTTTACAGAGGACTTATTACTGGCCTCAGTTTGCTGAACATACGCTTCCCTTCCAATCGTAACTGCATAAATTTCGGTGTGAGTAGCTCAGCTACGGGCAATCCGAATTCTCTTGTTTAATATCCTTTCGTCGCTCTCAGTCTTCAAGTTGCCGGCGCTCATCATGAAGTGTTCTGGTATATCCACCTGGATCGTTCTACTTATTTCCGATTTTCACCACTGTGCTGCGGTTCAGAGGAATGCTGGTCACGTCAAGGTATGTATGTCTTTAGATGACGCATGGAAATCCTGAAATGGCTGGAACGATCTTGAAATTCAGACAGCTGTCTAAGTTTCAACCTGAGCACTATCCTCGTGTGGATATCAGGACGGGCTCCAGCGATTGATGGTTTGGGCATAGTGCTGATGCCGAAGACGAGAGTGGACCCATAGACGAATATAAGCTGTATTATCCTTTGTCGGTAAGTCTGTACTATCAGCCTGGCACGTTTAGATACTAACTTTACTCTCACATCAAGTTTCGGTGATGCAAGCACATTCAAGGGCGAGGGAGTTATCAGTCAGTATCAAATTTGGTTTGAGCACTATCTTGAAATCGACGATCATTTGAGATTGACTTTGAGCACCATCACTTGAAATCGATCATTTATCGGGTTTGACGGAGCCCCCAATTGCACTGAGACTTCCAAATTGCAAGGGACCTATCCAAACTCTCGATGTTCAAATTTCTTCATATCCTAATACTTAGACTTGGGGCGTAGATGGCGACACAGATGTTCAATATAACTCCTTGCAAATGTTGCCTTCGCACAATGCTGCGAGGATGTCGCCCACACTTCGTGGATATACTGCGGTCCCAGGCGAGAGGTCCATCGTCATCTGATGGTTTCACGCCTATTTTTGTGAGTGTATTGTCGACGTGATCAAGTTCAGGATGAGCATTTTCATTGGCAGTATTCCCGGATCAACCTGATAAATGATACGTCAAGTACGGGGATTAGTCCAGGCGACTACTAAAGTACCCACTCGAGCTTTCTCATAAAAGCCTGGCCATTAGGCACGTTTATCAACAAATATCCTGTATGCATCACCCTGTCGGTATATACATCGAGTACATCAGCGTTGTTATAAACGCCACCCTATGGGGCTTAACCTGTGTCCAAACGCGCGTATTTAATTTCTAAGTGCGCTGTTGACTGCACTGATTCTGAGATTCATGCTTCGGGTCATTTCGTTTCCAGTATTTTGTTTAGTGAACTTCAGTATTTTAGGACGGGCCATCTCCACTGAGCGCCAATGCAGTCATCACCGTCGTGATCATCTTTCACTCAAGCTACTGGCCAGTTGTTGAGTCCTTACGACAGTGATCTATCTATTCATGAGAATTTTCACGATATTCTAGGTTATCTTCCTTTGGTACGCCTACGGTTACCTTCGTACCGTAGAATTCTCATTCACTTCTATTTTCAGGATTTGTGATACGTTACACACGGCATTCCTGAGCCACGGGTGTGAGATACTCGACTTTTCCACGAATCTCTGGGCTTAATAATATTTGTTGGGAATAGACGTCGGCAGGCATGATGAACGCGAGGGGGTATGGCTCGAACGAGCGTATATTGACGGACAGATACGTAGGTGGTGGTGGTACGAAGCCAAGAAGCGGTAATGATCGGTACGAAAATCCAAATAAAGTAAAATAAAAGATGGCGGGCCTTCAGCCTGGTGGCCGTGAAACCATTATCCCCAACAATATTTCCCTACAGTTTGGAGACAACAACGTTTTACCAGTTACTATTGAAATGTACGTGTCATATCAGTCGCATCATCATAGTGTGTTAAAAGCATTTTCCTACAAAGTTGGTATCTGATAAATGCGTCCTCCGCAATCTTTCCTTTCGATTCGACGCGTACATAAATGATTTAAATCCAGTATACATCAATTCCTACCGTAAGTAGAGCTGTTTCGGCCCCTAACTCAGTTGACCCGTTTGGTTATCAGGCAATTGTTAGCTCTACAACGCAACTCTTTTTCACTTGGCGAATTTGGCGATGTGAGTGTCTCGAATGCTCTCTTTGAGCATTTTCTAAAGACACGTCCACCAGTCTGCTCCGGTTCCCGTTGGAGACCAGTCGCATACTACTTGTGAGTCGGATGTTACATCTGTGCTGCTAGTGATGAATTGATGCGGCGCGTACAGGTTCCGGCTTCTCTCTATACGTTTCGTGAGATTATTCATCCTTGTTAGACCGGGACTTCTCTGATGTCGACTTTCTAGCTGGTATTATTGGTGAGACCCTGCAGTATATTCAAACTAAATCCTGAACTAACATGTTGCGTCGTATTAGCCTTTACGATCATCTGGTAAGTTCTCATTTTCTTCCGAAGGGTTAGTAGTCAATATACAGATGTACACAGCCAGAATCCAGGGTCGAGTATATCATCACAAGCAGTAACGGTGCGCTTCAAGTCTTATGCTATCAGCTATATCAACACCCCGCAGAAACTCCTCGAATCTATATGGGCTGTCGGTGCGATAGTAGATATATTGATATCTGCTTCCCTCCTCTCGATACTATGGATAAGAAGAAGGGATACATTTAAGAGGTGGGTATCTGAGTCCTATTATGAAGCGAATCTTGAATGCTAAACGTGTACTACAGTACTACCCAGATACTCCACCGCCTCTCCATTGTAATCGTGAATACTGGGCTGTGGACCTCCGTGGTCACGCTTTTAACCCTCGTCGGTGTATGGCAACGTTTTGTTCTCGTCTCTTTCCGCTAATTGAATGCACACAGCTTGTGGGTTAGGAAGTGCAGGACGTTGCCCTTTCCTTCATCACGTGTCCCCTGTACTGCAATACTCTCCTCGCCAACCTGAATACACGCGACTACGTTAATAAGGGCTTTTCCCGAATAAAAACGGGACCGAGATGACATCCGTCCTTCTGTTCGAAACTCATACTAGGAACCAACCCGATGTACGTTTCTTTGCTCAAAGCACATGGCGGCCAGCTAATCTCAGTTATGTAATTGATTCCTCTAAATGATCAGTTTACCTCTGGCAAAATTGACCAAACTTCGGGACAGTCCAGTACTCTAGTATAAGGAGGGGTGGAAGTTTTTTAACTCGACGACTTGCGACGATGCTCCTAGACTCTCAACTATTATCGACTATCTTCTCTGGGTATCATGTATGATTTTTGTGATATATCTTGCGGGAATAACTATGCTTGCTTTGCACAATCCATCTAGCGCGAATGCAGAATCCCTAAGTCATTCACAATTGGGAAGTTCAATCTTCGGTCATTTCATCCCTGTCTCCTTCTTCGCCGGGTTCCTTCTAAGGTATCAGTGTTAGCTGCGGAGGAACGATCATACTAGACAGCGCTCGTACATCTTTCCAGTACGCTTTCCCATAGTCCAAGAAAAGTTCCTGATTTTTTTTCACTTTCTTTTCTGCGAATTGAGTCTATCATCATAACCTAATCACAGGACCAAAATAAAAATACCGACCAGTGATGAGTAGAAGGCGATACTCTCCGTTAACCAGTTTGACTAGTATTCCAGCAATGTGGTGAGTTTCATGTAGCATTTGGGACGTGAATAACGCACGACGAGTATAACAGTTCGGCTTCTTCGAATGATTGAGATATCGAGTTTCGTTTCCCAGCCGACCTGCATCAATAGTACGGACGTTGTCGCTGATATTTGCCTCAAACACATAGTTGAGATCGGTATGGTTGTGAATGAGCTTGTTCAAATCCTGAGCACCATCGAAATTGAGGTAGAGAATTTCTCCAACATACTCTTATCACAGTGACGTTAGTGCTGTAATAGAAATAAAAGACGGTCCACCCACCGCCAATCTTTGTCTCACGCTTCATCTCCCTTTTCGCAAAGGCACCTAAGCCGTGTGCACCTCGCTTGATTTCAAGATACTGGGCAGCCGAATGAATATGGCAATGCAATTCGGATGAAGAGCTACGAACCGCATATCGCTGCCTTTGAAGAGCCATATTTTCGCACTTGTTTTGATATTTAGCGCCTAGATAATAAGGGTAGGTATTATCGCATGGTCCTGGTTGTAATGATGGAAAACACACCTCTAGTACAATGCTTAGCGGACTATTCATTTAACAACAAAAACCCGTACCGTGCATCGCAATCCAGACAGAGCTCTGGGTCGCATTCCCTTTCACCAGCTAGACAAATACATATCTCCGCACTCATGCAAAGTCCAGTCTTCTTGTCGTGGGTGCAGTTACATCCTTTCCTGCGACGCGGACCTACATAGAAAATTCTGGAAAGAGTTTTGAGATATCAAGGGACTCACATGTTACGCCGCATCTACAGTTTCTTTGGCAGTGGTGGGACTTGAAATAACATTGACAATTACTATTCGCGTCGCACGGCCCAGGGTGGCCACAAGGTGGTATGCTTATCAGTGTTCATATTAATTTCTGTCACCTACGATCAAGGTCAACTTACGGGACGTATGTTGATAATTCATCGGTGAGATCGTCGTCTGTAACCAGTGGTCAGGATCTCGTTAGTATGGACAACGCTTTCATACAAAATACAAGTCGCCGTTGGCGCTGTGGTTCTTCCAGCTCGCCTATGATGACCTTTTCATCGGGGATGATCCGAGTACGATATATGTAGACCTGGATATCTAGGCTGAGTAGAGAAATGCAATCAGACAAACAAGAACGCACTTCAAAACATCTCTTTCTACATATGACAGCCAAGGCACAGGGTGAAATGTCTGGGTCAAGTTTCAGTACGCCCTGAAGAAACTCTTCGTCTTCTGGATCTGTCCACTGGACACCTTCCTGGGAGATATTGGTTTAGGAAAATTTATTCGTCGGAAACTCACTCACCATCATACCGTCTTGGCTTTCGTCGAGGTGACGATAACAGTCTGGACCACAGGGAGCTCCCTGTTGTAGTTTGAGACTTTGATTCGTTTTAGTCGGAGTAACGGAGTTGATTGGTGGATACTCAACTAGTACGCTTTTGTTGGAAAGGTCGAAATATTCAAAGAAAAACTCACATTGATGGACCTTGCAGGCGAGATGTATACAATTCATATTCGGACAGAATTGTGGTCTGAATCTGTTGATCTCATTTAACAAGTCATTTTCAGTAGGTAGCTTTCGGGGCGGGAGAGTCATGATGATTGGTTCGTCCAACCATGGGATATCCGGCATATCTCTGCAAGGAGGTCAACCGCGTCAAATACTAGCCTAGGAAAAAATAATCTCCACTAACCTTTGAAATGTGTCCCAGATCAACCCTGAATCGTGTGAGAGTCTCATGGGTCGGATGATTTTGAGTTCGTCTATTGCATTCAGCGACAAACCAACTTCGCAATGTAATCGCCGCGCAACTTCGATCTCTATGACCTCGACTGCAAGGATAAGATGTTAAATCTGAATGCGATGGAGATGAAGCTTACCATCTGGATCCACGAAATCGACCTGCCATTCGAAAGATTCGTAGCGCTTCGCGTACTCAGCCAGTGGGAAAGTGGGGTTATCAGCGAAAGGAAGAAAGGGGAGACATTCAGCGGACAAGGTCATATCATAGGATTCTTTCTCTATACTCCTCGAGGCGGGCGAGCATGCCAAATATGGAGGATGTGATTCAAAATCCTCTGGTATTGGTATTTCTATGTAAGGGACAGTGCCACTGAGTGTCGGCACTCCCCCCTCGTCGTAAGACCGTACTGAGAAGGTTTCACCAGTCGTCCCTGCATCAGCATCAAATAGCCATGCGCTATTTTCTAAGCTGACATCAAATTCCTCGTCCTCGTCGTCATCACCGTCAACAGCGAGAGACAAGATGCGAGCATGCGCATCTTCTTGCTCCCAAGCATAAAACTGGTGAAATACGTCGTTGCGCGTGGATAAGGCAACGTCGCGGTCTATATGCATTAGGCGCATCCTATGTAAAATAAAGAAGGTACAGAAAGAAGATGAAAGTAGGAAGCAGAGAGATTTTGTCGAACACTGCCTTCCTTTCTGGGAATTTATGTAATTCTTATTATTTTATTTTATTTTCTGCGTCAATATTGCTCCATCTTGGATACTTAAGTACTGTCAATACGCGTCTTATACGTACTATTGACCTCTTCCTCATCTACTAGGCTCGCAAGGTGTATTCGCGGGTGTAGGAACTACGGATGTGGGAGCGCACGCTGCAGGATCTCATTCGAGGGCTTCGAGCGAACAAGAAAGATGAAGCCAAGTTCATCGCCAAGGCCGTCGAGGAGATCAGACGTGAAATCAAGAGCGAGGACATGGAGCTCAAGGCTGGTGCAGTACTGAAGCTCACCTATGTGAGTATCTCTGTCCTTGCCGATGAACTGAATCTAATGCTGTATAGCTCGATATGCTTGGCCATGACATGAGCTGGGCCTCGTTCCATGTCGTAGAAGTCATGTCGTCTCCCAAATTCCATCTCAAAAGCGTTGGCTACCTCGCGGCAGTCCAGTCGTTCGACCAGGATACTGATGTCTTGATGCTAACGACGAATTTGCTGAAGAAGGTATGCCGTATCGGGATGCTTCATTTCGCTCCCTGACACGTCCAAGGACTTGATTTCAACCCCAGCCGATATTGCCGTCACGTTGAATGGAATCTCTCATATTGCTACTCCAGACCTGGCCCGGGATCTTGCACCAGAGCTTATCAAAATGTTGAGCCATTCACGGCCTAACATCCGAAAACGTGCAGTTGTCGCGTTGTACAAGGCAATGCTTAAATATCCGGAAATATCATCACAGGCAATATCGAGGCTCAAAGAACGATTAGAGGATGCAGATCCCGGTAAGCATCCTCCGATAACTGATGCAGGCTTGAATAGGTTTGTGAATGAGATCGTTAGGTGTCGTTGCTGCCACAGTGAATGTGCTTTGTGAGCTTGCGCGAAGGAATCCTCAAGATTACCTTGTTTTGGCGCCTGTCCTGTTTCATCTAATGACTACCTCATCTAACAACTGGATGCTCATCAAGATCATCAAACTAGTAAATACTATTTCATGCAAATCTCCCCGGTCTGATTCCATTTGTTAGTTTGGTTCTCTATCTCCTCACGAACCTCGCTTAGTCCGCAAGCTACAACCTCCCATAACTGAATTGATATCAACGACGTCGGCCATATCTCTACTTTACGAATGCGTCCATACTTGCATAATAGGAGGAATGCTTAGAGGACCTTCCGGGGATTCTCTAGCTCGGATGTGTGTTTCCAAGCTCGCAACCTTCATTCAAGACGCAGATCAGAACCGTACGTTTCCGCAATGCAGACATATTCTCAGCACCTAATGGCGTAATAGTGAAGTACATTGCTCTCCTTGCAATGGTCAAGATCGTCCCTTCGCACCCATACCTAGTGGCTGAGTACCAAGATACTATTCTGGTAAGCGTAAGCGACCAGGATATTAGTATTCGCATGCGTGCTCTTGACTTGGTATCGGCCATGGTAAGAGTCCTCGTCATCAGGCGCGGCTGGATGCTCATGCGCTAACTGTAGGTCAACCGAGATAATCTTCAATCGATCGTGCAGCAAGTGCTCTCACATCTAGTATCCGACACATCAACGACACCAATGCCAACCGCCTCCCAGTCTCTTGCCCAACACCTAACACCATCATCTCCACAGAGCTCTAGACCTCACATCCTGCCATCACAGTCTAAGGCGTACCGGCTTGTCCTGTCGCAACGAATCCTCACCATGTGTTCCCAAGATACATACGATAATGTCACAAACTTCGAATGGTATCTGTCAGTTCTCGTCGATTTGGCACATGTCGCCAATGTCGATGTTGGATCCCAGATTCAGGACCAATTGGTTGATGTGGTAGGACGTGTGCGAGCAGCCCGGCGATATGCTGTAAAGCTTATGTATACGCTGCTTGTTGACGATACAATGCTTCAGAATGCCCAAGAAGAGGGTAGTTGCTCTGAAGTGCTGTGGGCAGCCGCTTGGATATGTGGTGAATACTGCAGGTTCGCGTTCTCTAATCGATGGTGTGTTCTTGTTGACAGTTAATTTTAGTGAACTGGCTGAACCCCAAAAGCTTCTTCCTTATCTGTTGCAGCCCGGTATATCGCATCTATCGCCTGATATCATTGCCGTTTATATTCAAGCAGCAGCCAAGATTTTTGGATTTTGGGCTACTGAAGTTGCGCAACGTTGGACTGAGGACGATCTTCCCGAGATGAAAGACCTTGTTGCGATGATTATCAGTCGAGGGGGCGAGTTCGTCAGTAGTCCTCATATAGAAGTGCAAGAACGGGTATGAATTTACCGCGCTCTCATTCTATTTTCATCCTCATTCTATTTTAGGCCGCAAACACTTTACAACTCTTCCGCTTCATACAGGCCGACCTTGACTCACACCGCCCGATACAGGAGACGACATTCAGCGAAGCCAGCTCCTCTTTCGATCCCATCGCTGAACCTCGCTTCCCTAAGAGTCTTTACCTCATACGGCCACTCTTTAGCTCTTATCAACTCAACCCAGTTGGTGCTGCAGCACAAGAAAGTGTTCCGGTACCAGAAGGTTTGGACTTGGATGCATGGATCGTTCCGCCACCTCAAAAACTCAGTGTCGAGCTGAATGGTAAAGTGAAGAAGAGCAAGAAGGGGAAAGAAAAAGATACCAACGGTGTGAAGAGCAAGAAGAAACGGAAAGAGGACAACGGACTATTGCATGAGGACGTGTTGACTCCTACTATTGTGGAGGAGACTGCTGAGGAACGTGTGGAGCGAGAACGGGTATTTCCCTATCCTTGTGCCATAACAACTTCGCTGATGTGCTTCCTCTCATAGCGCAAGGCGGAGAGACTAAAGCAGCTCAAAGACGACCCGTACTATATCATTGAAGACCAGCCTACTCCCCCCGATGATGTAGATTCGATACCCGTCGTTCGACTTGAAGGGATGCCATCGTTGTCAGGTAAGTGTATTCACTTGCTAACGCAAGAACCCCCCCAGACCGTTTTTCTTCGCGGCAGAACCAAATATTATTGATCCGTTGATACCTGTCATGTCCGAAGCATCCCTGGGACCAGTCGTCATTGACAAGGATGGTGAAATGCCCGAGGGTGCTGTGGTGAAATCAGCTTCATCAACTCCCAGGAATATATCTACGCCAACACGGGGAACGCCGTCGCCGCAGATATCATCCTTTCCTCAATATGACGTGCCTGATAATGATCCCCGGACGAGTACGCCAGAACCTATCTTGGTTACGAGGTCGAAGAAGAAAAAGACGGGAACGGGGAGGAAGAAACGGACGCAAGTATTATCTAAACAATCTTGATACAATGAATTGTAATCTCTTTATAGCATTAGTAATGTTTACTCTTCATCATAAACATGCCGCATCTTGTATACGGTGTTTCCCACTGGTTCCGTGCCGAGTGTTGATGATGGATGATGACCGGAAACCAGAAACCAGGCGTCACTACCAAGTGTGTTGATTCTGCGCGGCAAACTCCGAATCGGGATTGAATGCCGAACAAAGGCAGATATGCGACATGGCATTGTACCATTCGCAGCGATATTTGTTCTCAGCTCTCGGCTGCATCTTATCACTGTTCTCTACCTTACGGAGCCCTCTGCACTTTAATTTGCAGAAATCGGCATCTGTTGCATCCCCCCTTGATATTTTCAACCCCCCCGACTTTGTCATCGACGAAATCCTTCGCTCTTTAGAGGAAATCGTGCGAGAAAATCCCTCCTTGGAATGGGCATCTATCATCTACCTGGATGACACGCGAGTGTTGAAGCGCTTCCGCTGTTCTATGCTTGAAGCCAAAGCCATGCACCATGTGCGCCAGCTCACCACCATTCCTGTTCCTCGTGTCCACTGGGCCTTTGTGCGCGACGGTCGGCGCTACATAGTTATGGACAGAGTGAAGGGTCAAACCCTTCGCGCCGCCAAGATTTCTGACCCATCCACCCTCCACAACATTGCTCATTCCATCATCACTTACCAGCGCGAGCTCGAGGCTCTCGGCGCCTCATGTCAATCCCTGGGGTCTTGGCCAGAGGGTCCTCATCGAAATTCCTATTTCGTGCCTGCGCTCCAAGAAGTGATGGCCGGAATAGAGGAGCCGGGCGTATTTCATTCAGTTGTGGACTTCCACAAATACTGGGGCGCTCGTTTGGGTCCCGGTGCCGTACTGCTACCTCCCGAAGACAGCCTGAGCGGTCCCGCAGCAGATGCAGTGTTGATGCACGCAGATCTGAATGACCACAATATAATGGTCGATAACGGGGTCATTACTGCCATTTTGGATTGGGAGACCTTTGGATGGTACCCGCGCTTCTGGGACAGTCTCTTGTTACGCTCGGGGGCCGTCTGGTCTCGACCTTGGTCTGAGGTCATTTTCTCTGTGTGGGGTGAGATGGTGGAGCCAGAAAGAAGCTATTCCACGGCATTGGGCCGGTTTTGGTCCTTGGGATGAACTAGTTGATTACGGTGGTTTTTGTTTACAACTCTTCGATGTGTCTGACAACCGACATATCAGTTCAAGTCTCCGCTTGTACTTGTACTGCCTAGCCGTCGCCTATTTTGTAGTCGGTGCGTGAATTACCATCCATGGGACTGCCACGGGGTCGAATTATGACGTCTATGCTCATCCATGTGAGCCGCTGATAAGCAGGCTCGTTTTGGCTCCGAGGCTTCCATCCTGTGCTACGACCACCCGATACATACTCCAGAACTATGACGCACAATTCCATTCTACCTAACGAAATGGGTCGCCCTTTTGGTCGTCTGCCTCCGATCGACCTGAACTATTGGAGCCCTGATCCTGACGCCGAAGTCCCGGTTCACATCATGGTCACGCGTATATCCGGCTTCACTGACCTACGAGACTTGCACTGGAAATTGGTGTGGGTGGTGAACGTGACAGAGGATGATGGAGATGTGCAGATCTATCATCGGCGGCTGGAGGTAGTCCAAGAGATCGGATGTAACCATCTCACAAACTGGGGCGCAGTCACCCAGGTAGAGACTGCCAGCAGTAAAAGGTTCAACCCACGGAAGGTGGTCGCTACGATGACTCTCGCCCAACGAAAAGAGTTGGAGAGGCTAGCGGCGGGGGTTAGGGTTGAGGAGCCGAATGGGGTGTGGAATTGCCAAGACTGGATCGTGACCGTGCTTCAGCAGGCAGAACAGGCGGGCCTCGTCACCAGGAATGAGTGCATGGCGGCTGTCGCTTGGGCAAGGAATGGAGGAGGAGAATAATTCGTGCTGAGTTTAAGTGCATAACTTGACCATGATTCGTTTGTGTGCGTCTTTCCATCTGTTTCGACGTTTCAACGAGTTCCATTGACTACCTAGCCCAGTAGCAAGCTGTACATATTAAGTACCTAGTACCCAGGATCACTGCTCTAACATTATAGTCGACATGATGTTTTTCTTTCTTCACTTAGACGTTTTGTATTTCGATGGTATCTTCGATTTTCATTCGGGTGACCTCATGGTTTGCACGATGTTGCGGGATCTCGCTCAGGTATATCACTTGCAGAACGTTTGATTTTCCTGATATAGCATTCTTTCCCAAGGTCAACCTAATTATACGTACATGTCGTCACTTATGTGATTAAACGTCCTAAGCTGGGAAAGATGATCCAGGATCAGTGTTACGGAGGACGATGACGACTACATTGCATGAGTAAGTCTTCAACTTCATTTCGCTTCTTTCATTTCAACGTAGTTATCTATTCTTCTCCTCTTCCTCTCCAAAATTTTTGCATATTCTAGGAAGCTTCATCTAGCATATGCATTCCATGCTAACGGGTCATGTAAGTATTATATTACCCGCTCCATAGGCCTCCTCCACTTCACATCTCCAATTCGGGTACGCCGGCGCTTGCGAGGTTGCGCTTGTACTTGCTTCACTAAGTTACGCCCCAGTATATATTGGGAACATTGTCGATCACTCCCACCATTCCATGCCTAACTATTCTCAACACAACTAGTGGTAATCCTTGGAATTCGGGCTTTCTGATGTCTTGCTACGAAGTTTTCATGAGTAGTTCGAGTTGACTCGGAAAACGCATGCAGGCCTTGGATACTCGGCCCTATTCGGTGGAATTTCCCGTGATCGCAGCTACAAACATCTGTTCGCCGAACTCGGATCAAAGACTACTTGCAGCAAATTTTTAACTTCAATTCCTCATGGCTCCAGGTCTCCAGTTCTCGCCAACATGTCATCTCTTTGCACATCTATGCAATGATAAAATATTTGAGGAACGCTATTTCTTCACGGTACCTGAGGCTGCCCCCTTAATCTCATGGTCTTGCACCCAGTTGTCTTCGAATCTCGACATTTCTCTGCTCCAAGATCCGGAATCTGACAAAAATCTCAGCTTTCCCAAAACGAAAATCTTGCAAGAAACTTGTGCTTTGATCACGAGAACAACATTCATATCGATGATTCGCGACTGTCCCCAAGTTTTTTTTTCCCTTTGTTCTACGCACCTGAAGTGTGTACTTGCGACAGCCTTGTACCACCATATTCATTACGCAGGTTCATAGGGCCTTTCATCACGCATACTATATTAATCATCGAGGGCCGAAGCTCCAATCTAACGCATTAATCGTGCGAGGAATGTCTCGGATACCGATTTCGCACCGATGCCCCGTGCATTGAATCCCTCTGGTTTTGGTCATAAGACCTTACTGTACGATACTGTACGACATACTCCGAGGCCAGTGTTTCCAGAAACCTCGACAGGTACTGAGGAACCAAGCATCTATCTGGCTCTGGACCTTGCATATCTATCAGTTTATTCTGTTAGTCACGATGCAATGCTCGCGTCCTCTAACAGCCAGGTCCAGGGCCTCGCTGTATACTATGCTATCCTGTGTGATGCAATGTAATGGTCGGCAAGTCGCGACGGCTATTTTGCACTGTGAGGTGTTGTTTTGGACTACGAGTGGCTGCGATTCTGGGACAGTATGTTGTTGCCTGAGATCCGACCTTGGTGGGATGGCCAAGCCGTCTTCGGCCAGACTCTGGACTCCCAGAGACTCTATTACATGTCAGTCGCCGGTTCTTGATGTCCCGAATATAAAAAGGTAAGATTTTGATTCGTCTTCGTCTATGTCCGCAGAATGAAGTGACAATTTCCGTGTAGGGTTTCTGGCTGACTTTGAATTCTTGCCTGTATCAGTTTGCCTCGCTGGATATCGATGGTGTTCATGTGATTTGAACAGCACCATCGGCCAGGTCAACTACTCTTTCGAACTCTCGACAGGTAAATTTTCATGTTGATTCCTTGATATGATAACGATGAGCTGACTTATAAGTAGTATGGCTATCCTTCCTAACGAGATGGGCCGTCCCTCTGGTCGCCTGCCGCCTATCGATCTAAGTCGCTGGTATCCTGACCCTGATGCAGACCTTACAGTCCAAATAATGATCACCCGCATTCCCATCGTGACCGATCTACGAGATCTTCACTGGAAGCTCTTTTGGGTGGTAAAGACGGAAGAGATAAGTGGCGTACAGCACGTCTACCGTCGACTCGTCGAGGTTGTCCAGGAGATTGGGTACAACCATCTTACCAACTGGGGCGCTATCACCCAGGTGGAGACGCATAACAGTCATAGGAACAGACCTCGAAAGGCCATCACGACGATGAGTCTTTCCCAACGACAGGAGTTGGAGAGAATTGCGGCGGGGGTTAGGGTGGAGGAGCCCAATGGGGAGTGGAACTGCCAAGACTGGATCATCACCGTCTTGAAGAAGGCGGAGCAGGCGGGCCTTGTCACGAATAATGAATGGACCTCTGCCGTTGCCTGGGCAAGGGCGGGAGATGAGGATTAACGCTGTTAGTTTATAGGTTTCAGTACGCCGTTCTTTCTCGTTTGGTCAACTTGCTAATTCGTTGGACAGATATTTGCAGATGACCTTCTGGAATGTTTTTGTTTGTGAACGCGACTGATCAGAATGTCTTTTTTTTTTTCACTCACAGCACGAGCACCGAGCCTTACCAAAGGTTCGCCCCGTCGAGAAGCCCTAGGGTCAAAACGCCCAGACCTAGTCGCCGCTGTACACCGTTGGTGTGTCAGTAGGTGATGACTCGCGCACGACGTCGCATCAAGACGTATGAAGCTACTGCGACTTAATAATACTAAGTATAAATGACACCTGCCGGATCTGCGTTACTGTCGTGCATCATATCTCCGCTAATTATTTCGAAGAATCGAGGTTGTGCGATGGTCATAGTGCGAAGAAAATGCGTAATGTCATCAGGTGAGTTGAGTTCCGGAACCGTGCTCAAGACCTTCGATGCTCAATACGGGTCTTTCATTTACTATCCAGAAGTGTGATCCACTTGCACACGGTAGCGTGGCAGTCAACAAATGTGTAACGACTTGATGAATATCGGGTATCCAATGCAACTCCGACTGACTTCTGGAAAGGATCGCTTCCACCAGCGTGGCATGGCAGTATCTCGTTATATCCTCAGGTCCACAATGATCGACGCATTTTGTCCCACTAGCAAGGTCACCTAGAAAATAGGTACGTTCCTTCAGATTTTCTCTTTAGCTTCTTACCAGTATGACGGGACCCCCTCTGAGCCCGGCGTACGCGCCTCCTGGAGAATCCACCCACGATCTGTGGGTAGAAAAAACGAATCTGAATGGAATGGCACTTGCCTTGATTGCTTATGGTAGCTGACTTGTTCAAATTTCGTCGGTCGCTCACAATGCACAGGTATCCTCCTTACTATGGTCCTACAATGTTTTCAAAGCCTCTTTGCTCTCCGAAAAGAGGAAAAACAGTGGTGGATCTGGATTTACGTCAGTGCAGTTTCGGTCCTGGCGACTATCGGCATAGCTGGGAACCAAAGATTCGTTCAAATGACTTACATCGATTATCGTAATTATCCCGGTGGTCCCAACGCTTTTACCCTCTCCTTTTACGCGGCGACGTCTAATCTGATGTCTTTCATCGCGTCTGTCATTTTCTCCTCTTCAAAGCCCTTTTTCTAACGATATTCTACAGATATACCATCCTTGGTTGGTTTGCCGACGGTCTCGTTGTAAGCTAGTACCCCTGTCCAGACGTCTACGTTAATTCATCGCTTCTTTCTATGTTCAGTTGTACCGGTTTTTTGTCATATACGACCGTAATCTCTGGGCAATTATAGCTCTTGCTGTCTTCTATCTTGGGGATATCGGTATTTGGTTTTCTTGATTTTCATGGCGTCGATAAACCCCTTCCAGGATCCGGCTTGGGTTTAGCGATCTCAATCACTCGGTCCCAGGATACATTTTGGGCTACGACGTCTGTGCGTCTTGGAATCGCATTCTGGTCTATATCTTCAGGCCTCAACATCGTTTTCACATTCCTAATTGCCACCCGCCTTCTCCTTATACGCCGGCGGGCCAACGCAGTCCTAGGACCCAGCCACGGATCACATTACACTTCAATCGTCGCGATTGTGATTGAATCGGCAGCATTGTATTCGCTATGGGCACTGATGTTCCTCATCACATATGCCCGTAATAATCCTATTCAGAACATACTACTCCCGCCGCTCGGTCAGATACAGGTCTGTGGTATCTCTCTCAAGAACAAATCTCTAACGAGCAGACTCTTAGGGAATAGCACCACTTCTTATCATCCTGAGGGTTATCAGGGGAAGAGGACGGAATTCGACTACGATAGCGCCTTCACGGTATAATGCCAAATCGCTCTACGGGCCCACCGAACGAGATCACTGTGAAATCCCTCTGAAGGAGATCCCTACTTCCCGAGGTTCCACTCCAACAAGTCTTGCAGCCGAGAATTTCCGAGGAGATACCCGTAGATTGATACCACTCCATGAATAATCGGCACTCGAGACTTTGATATACTATCAACAAGTTTTTTTTTTTCATAGTTTGAGGCTAAATATCCTTGTCAAGCTTGTAGACATCACACCAGAAGAGGGATTATGCACTTACCCAGAGTCTATTTTATTATCGCTGTGTGAAGAAGAAAGAAATATCAATGTATCGTAGCACTCGTATCCCTCCTATTGATACGAAAATCGCTAATTATATATCGGATAAAGCACGTCAATAATACCTTATGGGACATGTTAATAAATAACGGTTGTGCAGAACATCCAGCTCTTTTCTCTCCTTTTTTTTTTTTTGCGACGAGCGGGTTGACCAATTCTGTGAAGAGTCGAAGCACTCAAACCCGTGAGAAATTGCCTGCCGCGGCACCTCGGCAATATTCTGGCAGGCTCACGTTAAATCACCTTCATATACCTTCTGGCAGAGCACGCTCTGGGCGCTATAGCACGGCAGGAACGTGCTCCGGGTACTAACTCGAAAGCAGCGTGCTGCGGCTGTTGATTTCCAGGACCCTCCGCTGACATCTAAACCGGATTTGCTCGCCAGAGTTTGATGGTTGGGTGAACGGGGTTCGATTTAACACCAAAACCGTTTGGAGATCCGGGTATATGGATGGTTTTTCTTGGAGAACAGCGATATCTCAGACCACAGCGCAGGCATATTCACTTTACTGACGGTCAGCCGTAGAGGGCAGTTAAGACGAGCCGAGTTAAAGACCACGTTGTTGACAGGATTAAGCCAGTATTATAACAGACTCCCTAGTAAAGCTCTCCCACTTGCTTCCTATCCTGGTTCTATTTGAAAGAGTATGCCACGGCTCCATCAGCCAACTTTGCCATTGCAGCAGGTACATCCACTAAAACAAGTGTGGTCAGAAAACTATTTATTTTTCAATAAGACCTGGACTTTACTATCAAATTCTCGATTTAAAGGCATGGACTCCATGACTAAATTCCTTGACGCAATGGAATCCCCGTCAACGCGTCGCTGCAGCGGCCGAGCGTTCCCGGTCAGCGTTCGTCCATTTAATTCCCTAGGTACTTTAGATACTGCCGGGTCAGTTCCGAGCTACTGTTTTGAATATTTCAGACTTACAGGGTCCTGCCAGAACGGACACAACGGAGAGGAGAAGTACGATGAAAGGCAGTTGCATCTTCGTGAGATAGGCGATTCTAGTGGAAGTGGATGGCTTTTATCATCTCCTGTACGGCTTACTCAGTGACTTTATATCGATGGTAAATTCTTCCGCTCCGCAAAAGAGACGCCCGAATCGTCTAATCGCGTTTTGTACGGCAAGAGCAATCCCGGTCCTAGCTTAGCTGATAGGGACCGGACTTCGGCAGTTTCGTCCATCGCTTTCACGAAGTGCATTTCAAGGTACAATCTAAACACCGAACGTTCCTGTGACCCTCTCCTATTCGGAGAATTATTGCCCGTCGCAGGGACTAGTGACGGAGTAGTACGCCCGTCGGAGCCTGGAGTTCGTGGCACCATGACTGCTATGACTGGACAGCACCCTACAGTGACATTGCTTATATCGCGGACCTCAAAATGCGGAGTCTTGAGCCAACGTCAAATACACAAATTTCAAACAGAGTACTTCTAAAGCTTAAGTGACACATTATCCTGGGGTAATGGCTCTATGTACTTCAACCTGAGTAATAACCTTGGTTCCTTTCAAGCTCTTCGTACACTACTCTCCAATCCTGACATGTCTGTGTACGTCGTCGACCGACGGCACGATGTCCATGTTCTACCGAGATAACGCTCTCGAGGTTCAAATCAGAGCGACATAATAGCATCTGTCGAAGATAGTTCAGACAATGTCTAGCTATCGCTGTTTCTATGATGTCTTGCTTGCCCTCGCCCACCTCTTGAGAGATATACACCAACCGAAGAGTATCTAGACAACGAAGCTGATGGAAAAATGAGGGAAGGTAAGAGGTATGGTCCGGGTCGAGGTAGACGATCCCTCCGCCTGGAGCAAGGGACGACCATTGTGCATTATTGTAGTCAGTCGAGTTGAGCTGATAATTGATTGTATCCTCAACATCCATTAAGACGAGTGGAAGTGGACCGATGTCCCATGCAGCGACTGAGTCCGCTATCAATTTCCCTGATGAGATGTGAATAACCCGCTGAGTACTAGTGAACAAACGAACGACTCACACCGCTCTGCAGGGCTACTACCAGGCCGGGTTGTCATGGTTGAGCCGCTCATCCAAAGATAAAAACCGACAACGAGCGCTAGCAGGATAGTAAAAGTAGATTTCCGATACTGATTGTGCATATTCAGTTATTGAGGGAAGAGCCGTAAAAAGGTACTCTTGACAAGTCAGTGACCGAGCTCCTAACTTCCCGCACCACTGCGATAAAGGGGGTCTTTAAATCTACAAACTCTTGATGTCATGCTCCGAAAAGGTGCTTGGAGCAAAAAAGGCTCGTCGGCGTCGTCGCCAGAACGAAAAGGGACCTAGAAGTTTCAGCGCTAACAGGTACCGATTTCGGAGTTTCAAGGCTCGGACAATCGTCACTGCGGAGGCCTCACGGTATTGGGCTGACCAGCAGGACCGCCCAGCCGTGGATCGGTCGGTTCTATTAATAAATTAGCATGAAGGATTCAGGATGATATCCAAAGCAAAGATTGTCTCAGAGTTCTTCTTCGATTGTCCAACAAATGCTGCAGCGGCATATTTGGCGGAGGATCATAGCCGTATTGGCGTTGGGTATCTTCATACTCACATCGTCGGTTCTGACGTTCATACGCACCATCTCCATCACACGTAGAGAATCGAACGTGCCTAGCGAGAAAGTGTACTGTGAGTAACTAACTACTCGTTTCGCACTATATTTTCTCAATCCAAACATCTTCAAAGCTTTCATAGACAACGACTTTCCAGAACACTGGCCACTCGACCTTCCCAATGTGCTCATGACGATAGAGGAAAGCTCGCATTACGGAATTTCAGGTCTGGATAGTCCTGAAGAGTGGGCGAGTACTGCAACGTACGGGTTTGGATACCTGCGCTTGGGCCAGGAGCAGAGGCGCTTTGCACTATCAATGTGGCATCAGCTCCATTGTCTGCGATTGATGCGGACAGCCCTGGATGGAGATTATGATCAAGGCGTCCGGGAGCATATGCAGCACTGTCTCACATACCTCCGGCCGATGATCCTCTGTAATCCCGACCTAACGCTTGAGTCAGCGGACGTGCTCACTCGGAACTACGAGATCAAACGAGTGGGTGCTACACACGTCTGTAAAGATTGGTCAAAGGTGTACGATGCGATGGGAAGGAATTATAACGATACTAGGCTTTGAGTGTTGCAGGATAAATCACGGTAATTCGTGAAGCGTTGAGGGGCAAAGGGAAGGTAGCAAGATGGCCGTGGTATCCGGGATGTCTGAAGGCTTTGAACACGCACCAGAGAATACTTGCTCAAAGAATTGATGCAAAACAATAAAAAATTCTATACAGATTAGATAACGGATCATCGTTATATCTAGGTGGCGCATAAGCCTCTCAAATCCGGGTATACACTTGAGGATTGAGTAAACAACGGCTACAAGAGCGTCATGATGCTGCGACAGAAAGTGTCATGCAGTGGATTTTGCTCGTACGCTCAATCGCTTGCCTCGATATGTCGGCGTGAGGTGGCACCTGAACGCAAGGTCTTCCGCTCTACCGAAGAAGATAGAATCAAGATGATACGTACCAAAATTGATGGAACTCACCTCATATCATCCAATTGCATGTCGATATGCCTAAAAATATTGCCAAACATTATATACAACTCACACCAGGCGAGGCTATATGTGGACGCGATTATGCTGGAGCACACAAAAATACAAAGGACAGACGTACTTTACACCAAGACAGCTTCTCGGACCTTTACCGAAGGACAGCAAAAAATTGTCCAGTCCGCGTACATCAGGACAGATCCAACGCTGCGGTTGGAACTTAAAGGGCTCGGCGAAGATGTCCGGGTTGTAATGGACGAAGGTGACACCCATCGACACGACAGTCTTCAGTAGTCATAAATCAGGGGCGATAATAAGTTTAGAAGATCAATGGACGAACCCCGGCTGGAACATAGACACCCCCGATCTGGGTATCCACTGGTCCAACAATCCTTGGCAACGGGAGCACAACTCCGTGAGATAAACGCAAGGATTCCTTGATCACCGCAGTCTACGTCAGGACAAAGTGAGTAAAAACTACCTATTCAAAGCAAAGCCGGACGGACCAGGTAAGGTAGCTTCTCCAACTGCGCTAGAGGGAGACGTTCATCCTTATTAGGCCAAGCATCCCTCAACTCCTGAACCAATGTTTTGTGCACGACAGGATCATTAAGGACATGGAATGTCCCTACCATGGCTGCGTTCCCCACAGTAAAGCTTCCAGCAGCAAGAAGATTGATAGCTTCCTCGATAAGGGACTTGCGTGATGGCGTCATATGCTGTCCTTTCACTGGGTGTGGTGCCATTAGATGGTTATAAATCGTTTCATGCTCTTCGTTCTCCATGACAAGGGGATTTGCAAGAAGTTCATCAATTTGGCGGTTCATTGCAGCGAAGACGTCCCTTGCTACAGGTGGATTGAACCAGGAGACTAATCGGTCAACGAACGTCAGAACATCGAAAAGGAACGGGAAATGTTTCAAGGCGAGGCAGAAAGGAAAGGACTGCTCGAAGGCAAGTAGGATGGGGTGCTTGAAGTCCGGAACGTCGAGAGTGTTGTAATGTCGTGAAAAGCAGTATGAAACAATAATCTCTAAGGATGCTGACCGTATCGCTCTTTGCATATCGACCGACTGATGACTATAGGAAAGGATTCGTTTGATAAGAGTGTCGACCTGAATGTAGGCGTAAGCTAGAGTGCCTCAAGAATGCCGTCGATCGCTTACCGTTTCCTGTATGACGTTCTCCAGCTTGAGAATTGACTTGCGAGAGAACATTGGACTGAGAACGTCCTTTCGAATCTTCGCCTCTTTGAGATCACAGAATCCAAAGGAAGACTCATCCTCGTGTAAGGCATTGTAAAATCTGGGATCTTTTCGAAATCTAATGTTCTGAACGTAAATTTCGTTGTAGTCTGAGATACGACTGAAGTGGAGCTAGGAATCGTTAGAACTTCTATTTCCGAGGTAACAGGAGAGCATGACTTACTTCTTCTGGACCGATTCTAACAACAGGACCTACGTCAAAGGTCGCAGAATTAGGACTGTTCAGTGACTATTGCTGAATCATTTTACCGTATATCTGATGCAGTGTTTCAAGCTGTTCTAGAAGTCCGCCGTCTTTGTATACATCGAAGTATGTTATATACCACCAGGTAAGCGCTGCTAGCTTAGGACCGGGAACCTTGGATAAAGGATGACGATAAAGACTCCGCCATGCGGTCCACACCGCCGACAAGATGAAGGAAATACCAAGCGCTAGGATTGCTTGTGCAGCAGTCAACTGGACCGACATCATGAGGTTGCTGTAAGACAGCATTCCTCGAGCTATCACTGGTTATATTTTATGTCTGGAAAAGCCTGATCTGTGATCCCAGAAATGAACATTCACGTCAAGGTGTATATATATCTGAGGCCGTCGAAACTCCACAGCGCCTTGAAAACGAAGGATTGCCTCATTTTCATCTGCTGGTAGAAGTAGCCAAAGTGTGGCCAAGGGCCCACGAAGACTCCATAGTAACGAAATGTTGGGTTCTCGAGAAGCCGCACGCATTACCGGCGATGCCGGCAGCATTGAGAAGGGTGATGGCTATTATTCCGTTGAGTGACTGAAAATCCTGGTCCGAGTTGGATCTTGAAGCTTAAAACGGGAACCTCCAAGTCGGAAGCTAAGGATTGAAAGATGCTCGGCTATTGCCACGTGAATTGCGTGCTCGCTGATGTCAGTGGTGCGTCACAGTTGAGTGTCATCAATCCCATCAAAGGATGGACCGACTATCGACATCGCCGAGCTTCTTTGAAAATTCAAGTCTCTCACTGTCACTCGTCAATGGTACCGGTCATGACGCGTCAACAAAAGTCCGCGCCGCCTCGAACAACGTTATGTCTTGTTCAACAGTCGGAAATTCTGTTCTCCTCTGTTCTATTAACTCCCAACTCTCACGCTGCATTGTTTTAATAGAGTTTGATCAACACTTCATTCTATCCTGGAATCTGTGCATCATAATAGATATGCGAACAAGGTCAAATCTTTCGTAGCACTCTCGTATCATAAAAGACCTTTCGTTGCAGTGTGGACATCGGCGATGTCGGAATCGTACCTCAAGACGGCATTCGCAGGCGAATAATTTCGAGCCAACATGTTGTAGATGTGGCTGTAAAGTCAATGGGAAAGCGCCTTGAACGAGAACGTGCCTCCTGCGGCGCTGTCAGGTCCCTCCTCGAGGTGGGGACTAGTCCGTACCTGCCCTGACTATCTACTAATTAAATCCATGTGTATCCACGAAGATGGCCTGTCTAAGTAGCAAAACTGGGTTTTCTTGACCAATCCCCTAGCCAGGCGGGAAGAAGAAGGAAGATAACGAGAATCGGGTCCAATCTTGACATTTTCTTGAACAACTTGAGATGTCGCCGCCGCCACCACCCTTCGAAAAGCACGGGCCGTGAGATCTTGAGACGCCAAACACGAGGTGAATTCTCGAAAAAATGCAGACCAGCTTGGAGCCGATGCCGCGGTGTCTGTGTATACAGTTTCCATTTTATTTACTGTCGTCATGTACTGATAGACATCACAGCGGTTCAACATCATGCAACGCCATAATTCTGTTAACCTATCATTAGTTTTTCGCTATCCTCTTGGTATGATATCGATAACGGCGTTATTTTAGATGCCGAACTAATCCCAGCGCCTCAAGACGAGAATACAAAACTACATATAGGTCAAATAATCATAATGCACCCTGCGATCATCTCATAAATCAGCCCGAGTATTTAACGTTCTTTACCTTTCCAAGGTCATTTGAAATATCTCGATTCGCTAGGTATCATTCCACGCCACTTTGCGGTCCGCAAATTCTTTGGAATATCTACTCTTCCAAAATCCTCCTCGAAGGGCTTGGATCCCCTTAAAGTCAGGACATGGCGATGGCAAGCTGTCAATGGCATTTGATTGAGGGAATCGGCTGAGTACCGTGATCCCAATCAATCACACTACTTCCGGTGGCAAGATAGGCGGAAGACCAGTATCACTAGTATGTACTCCACCTCTCATAGCTTTCTGTTGCACCGTCGCCTCCCGAACGATTTTTTGTCTATATCTTCCTTGCCGTTTTCGTGAGCATGCCAGAGGGGTATGCTGCTTTGTCCTCTCACGACCCTTCTGTGGGCTCCGACGACCAGGAAAAATGCTCGGATCATTCAGGTGAACCTAGCCTTACCTTGCTGATATTGTGCTCACGCCTCACACTTAGGATTCTCGAGCTTAGAACTTCTGGCGTATAGATTCGTCATCATAGCTTCAGCGGTTACAGTCTTGTCAGGGATATGCAACGTCGCCATCTTGTGGGTCTACAACGACCGAGGGTCAACACCACATCTACTGCATGATCTACCGAGGCCTAACCCTTACATTGGCTTAGAACGGGCGACCCTCAACCCGTTATCTCCAGAGCCACAGCCCATCATGAACTTTCCAATTCTTGCGGCCCAGGTCAATTCGGAGGAAGTAGACAAGGTGTACTTCGATCTTCCAAGTCTGAAAACGCCGTACGGTACGGTTTATCCAAGAGAGAGCAATTTTACGGTGTCTTCTGAGGTAATTTATGTCTGTCCAGCACATATTCCCTGTGATTGACCATCTCACACAGGTATCGATGATACTTCAATTTCGTGTCATGGACTTCGGCATGGAACATTGCACCTTGATGGGCGCCATTCCAAGCGCCGCAGACCTAGAGCGCTCTGCGAAGTCGGTTCCGGTAGTCTCCAGCGAGACAGCGAAAATAGAGGTCTGGTTCCTTGACGATAGCGATGTCCAACTAAATGCCGAAACACTTTCTTATTCGAAACGGCCCCGTCGGAAAGCCCTGGCAGGCGTTTGGGGGGCGAAAACGGACCAGAGGGTGCGGATATCCGATACCTTTGAATGTTCGTCAAGATCTCTGCTTACATTCGAGTTTGCGTGTACGGAACCTGAGTGTTATATACATTTCACGCAAGATGAAGACGAGCCTATCATGGGTCCGCTTTGTATTCTTTCTCTTCCTTGTAGCATACTGAGATCGCTTCATTCAGCCGTTTTTATATCTCAAGCGTCGAGTATCAAGAGGCGGGATCAGGGTATATAGGCCATAGCAAAGCTCTTTGCTCAGAGAACTGGCGAGGTACCAGATTACGTAGCAGTAGACCGTCTGCAATAAACGTTTATTGAACCGTCTTCATTATGCCCCTATCTTGGCACCGTGAGAACTAGAACTCTAGGTTAGGCTTGGACGACGACCGCCATCATTATCTGATAGTCGAGCTCACTTCCCTTCTGTTCTCTTACGCTCCCGCCAGGCCGAAATAGCCTCTATATGAATAACGTAAAATTTCTCCAACCAGAACGTCGTAGGCGTCTAGGCGGCGCCGACAGCCGTGGGCCCCACGACGCATTCTGGAGGCGGTCAAGTGTCCTTCTATTACAGCTGATGTTTGAGTAGACGTGCTGCTATGCTTGACTGATGGATTTTCTGTGGACTCTCGCTTACAAGTGTCCCCTCGCGTTGAGGTTCGGTTGGCACTAGAATTGTAATGACACCGGCAGTGCTTAGTGGTGCGCAGATTTTATATCAACTAACTCTCGACATTATACGTGGAATACATTAAGATTACAAGACTATTATAGGTTCCAGGTGACGTCCCGCTCTTCAGTCAGATAACATCGCCCACATAACGAATCCAGGCTCCTGATGGACGTTGTAACACTCGAAGTGCTGTGCCTCCTCGTCGATCGCTTTGAAACCACACTTGCGATAGAATTTAAGCTGTAAGCAGAGTTATAATCAGGCGCACTAAAGATTTCGGGGGAACACACATTTTCTGGCTTTTCGACTTCGAGACACATCTTCCTGTCCTTCTTCTGCGAAAATGTCAGACTACGCTCCTGAATACGAGAGTGGACAGTACCTTGTCACGGATTACATCAATCAACATTGTTCCCAACCCTCGACAACGATATGGTTTGAGGGTTCCTATCCACTGTAGATGCCAGGCCGCTTTCCTGACGCCCTCCCCAAATTTGGTCTTGGCGAAGTCGTTGTACTCTGGAAGGAACTGAACCGGAGGAAGTCAGCTGAGTGAAACCGACATAGCCTGTGTAACTTCTTACTCTTGTCCCCCACCACTGTCCAAGTTCAGGGAATAGACTGGCCATGAACGGTCCCGCTGCCTTGCCTTGCTCGCTCCTACGGCCTTAGTCAGTAATGCGGCAATACCTGAAAAAACGGACACTGAACTCTTCAAACAATTCGCGATTCGGAGGGAACCAGACGGCGGCAGCTACGACTTTGTTGCCATTTGAAACTTCTTCAATGATATATACTTCCCCAGACAGCAAGCCAGAAAGAAGGACGGAGTAGTTGAGAAGATGATATATGTCAGCCTTCCCCCCCGTCACGCTACGAGCGAAATGATCTGTGGCAATTGGTGTCAGTACGACACCAAGTGGTTTCGCGGGACGTCAGCACCTTCCGAGTATGCTTGCTTAAAGCATTCTACAATCTCGTTGAACTTCGCCGAGCCTACGCGTTATCGACTGTCAGTGACGCTCAAATCGGATAGCTCAACTAGTACCTGGCGCCCCAATGAATCTTCTGACTGCAAAGCTTGGCGACATGGAACCAAAGTAGACATTTAACATGTCCTCTCCGCTATATATGCGATTTTCTCGCCTAGACCTTCCTGCCTTGATTCGGGAGAAGTCCTAAATTTACGGTCTAATCGCTCGGCTCCGTGGCACGCTTCAGGAGGAGGCGTGAAACGAGTCTTGACAAATAACCAGTTCGGGCATTCGACATACAACCCTGTCGAATGTATATTCTAGGAACGTTCGTTCATCTCGGAATCTCGCATTTAACATGGGTCACAAACATTGGTCGACATGGCCGAAGTGGTTTTATTCAGTCGGATCATTTACCCTGGGGTTGCTCCGAACAATGTAATGAAATAGGGTGGCCTTGAAAAACCCACAGGAAACTACTTATAGTCTCCGGGATAAGGTACCTCAAGGCTGGGAATTTTCTGCCCCTGTTCGTATTTTTTTTTTGGAAGTCTGACGTTGAATTAGGCAGCCCTTAACAACAGTGATAACATAACAGCTGTTCCCCCGTCATGACAGGCCCTCCTGTAGATCCGTCGCACGCGACTGCCTGCCTTGGCTTGTTGCCAATGACCTAAGAATAGAGCACGGTTCTCGAATTACCTCACTGTGGGCGGCCAAAGAGTTCTAGATAGCGACGGCTCTTTAATATTGTCAGTGACCTTGGCGGTAATCATGATTAACACTCGTGTCGCCGTACCACCCACCCTTCACCCTAGACCGCAAGGCAGGTGCGTGGTCGGGAAGATAAGCATTGACACGAACAGTTATTTTCACTCCGCTTCTACGTAACGCCGAGCAATCTGTGTCGCTTTCTCGGTACTTGGTTGCCTATTGTCAGGAACTCGAATTCTGTTTAGCTAGGTCACAGTGAAACGCAATATGCTGTGAGACCCCATTCGAGATACAGCGGAGAATCTTCAGTTGGGGATGCACTCATCTCGAAAGGATTCGCAGCCCATTGGTCCCTTTTACGCCACCGATGACATACCCTTTCTATCCGAAGATACTCGATTCTCTGGAGCTTCTTGCACTCGGCGTGCCATTCTATACTGCTGCTCTGGTGCCTCGAGCATACCACTTTATACAGACGGCGGCCGCACAGATTCCACACACTGGAAGATCTTTCGAAAGACCATGTAGCGTTACCAAAGGAGAAGTATTGATACATCATCGATCGCCACGCCATCACCCTCTTTGATATGCCAGGTTCCTGTGTATGTATATATAGCAGGTCTGTGAAGGCTTCTCCAGCAAGCACCTCGCGGCATTTTGATGTTCGCAAAATCTTCGTACTAATCCGGACGTTTGCCAGAATTCCCCGACTGTTCATCGTTGCTTTACTATGCCGTCTGACGAAACCGTCCTCGCCGATCTGGGCTACAGACAAGAGTTCAAGAGAGATTTCTCTCGCTTCGAACTCTTCGGGCTGTCATTTAGTATCATGGGTATTGTCCAATCGATTGCGTAGGTTTGATGGCCTGTAAAGTGCAGTGGGGTACTCAGTTGAGCCTTCGTCACGCAGCTCTATACTTGTCTATTCGATTCCGTATGGAGGTCCTGTCTCCATGGTCTGGGGGGTAAGACTTTCAATTCCGTTTCACAACAAGATCTGCCAGCTCATATCTTCTCCAGTGGTTAGCCGGATCCGTTTTTATAATCTGCATCGCTCTCGCCATTTCAGAACTTGGATCATCTGCCCCCACCTCCGGTGGACTGTACTATTGGACCTTTATGTACTCGTCTCCACGCTATCGTAAATTCCTTTCCTGGCTCATCGGCTGTAAGTAGCTAGCTCCCGTCATGAAACTGTCACTCATGAGTACTTGGATTAGACGTGAACACCATTGGATATATATCAGGCGTAGCCGGTGTTGACTACAGTTGCGCTGTTGCAATATTAACGGCGGCCACTCTAGGCTCGGATGGTACGTACGAACCGACAACCGCTCAAATTTAGTAAGTGTCATTCTTTTCATTTGAGATTGCTTCTAAGGCCACTTCTGCAGCGGGGTATTTTGCGCCTTGCTAGTTTCGCATGCGTTATTGGCCAGTCTTGCGACAAAGGTCATAGCTCGACTACAGATCGTTTATGTCGTGCTCAATATTGCGTTAGTTCCCATCTCTTTGTGGCTGAGAAGCTCTTTCTCATGGAATCTTACTAGTGTGTTCTTTGCCATTGTTATCGCTATTCCAGCGGCTACACCCGTAGAATTCAAGAACGACGCCAAATATGCGTTTGGTCACTTCGAGAATCGTGGGTTTTCCCGTCCTTACTGACGTCATGTCTCCAGCAGGTTAACATCTTCCGCAGTTTCCGGATATCCAGACGGATTTGCTTTCTTCATGAGCTTCTTGGCACCTCTTTGGACAATAGGTACCTTGTGATCTTTCTTTAATGAACGCTTTGGTCTTACAAACACGTCCAGGTGGCTTTGATACTCCTGTACATATATCTGAGGAAGCAAAGAACGCACGTACTGCTGTACCGTTTGCGATCATGAGCGCCACTACCCTTGGATGTATTCTCGGATTCGGTTAGATCGCCTTCTTCCGTGAATTCATACTACTCACCGCGACATTACAGCTGTTAATATCTGTCTCGTCTTAAACATGGGCACAGATTTGGTATCCATCATTGCTAGTCCTATAGGACAGCCGATGGCAACCGTGAGTACATCAGGTTCATCGTGATCCCTAAGATATTCTCAACATACGTCAGATTCTCTTCAATAGTCTAGGGACCAGGGGCACGATTGCCTTCTGGGTGTTCATAATCATGACTTTGTAAGAGCTCATAATGAATTAATTAGGATCATTCTCATATCCGTCCTTTAGGTATATGGCGGCAATGGACCTCGTACGTATCCATGATAACTGACACTGATCCGGTTACTGACACTGATCGTAGCTCATTTCAGCTTCCAGGCAAGCCTTCGCTTTCTCCCGCGATGGCGCTCTTCCGTTGTCGGCATTCTTGTACAAGATGAATTCTTACACAGGCACGCCTGCGAATTGCGTCTGTATTTGTGCGTTTATTGCCGCCATGTTGGGCCTTTTATCGTTTGCGGGTTCGGCAGCAATCGCAGCCATCTTCACCATGGGCATTGCGTGTCAATACATCTGCTACTGTACTCCCGTAATCGCTCGATTCCTTGGCGGACAATCATTCACTCCCGGCCCTTTCAACCTTGGCAGAGCGGTATGACCTTTCCACCCATTGATACGAAGTTCTTACAAAATCCTTTGTACAGAGCGGCCCTGTCGCATCTGTCGCGTCGGCTTTCATGACATTCATGATAGTCGTGTTGTTCTTCCCGACAACACCAGGACCCGTCGCTCAAGATATGAACTACTCAAGCGTAGTTGTCGGAGGAACCATCATACTTGCGTCGATGTATTATTTTGTTAGCGGGCAGTTCTGGTTTACTGGGCCTGTGTCAACTCTTCAGGATGAATGCGTAGAGAAGCGTATCAGTGTGGGAACATCAAGCCAAGGCTCTAAGTAGATGAAATTCGGAGTCTTTTCCCTTCTACTTCCTTAGCCAGCCTCGTATAGGATCCTTCTTTGAAACGTTAGCAGTGGTCAAACCGTGTATCTGTTGTTGATCACATATTATATTGAGGTACTATAGTAACGATTGCAATTTTTCTACTCTAGGTACGTTCGAAAGGGACATCAAAAAATCAGCAGCGGAAAGTCACAATTTGCCGCAACGTATTAAACGGTCGACGTTGAATTATGCATCGAACTGCCCCTAACCCTCTAGAAGGCAGTATCCGGGTTTTCCCCGGTAAGTCCTTCCATTGAAGCAGGAACGTCAACGCCTGCGATGGAAGTTCAGTCTCTCGGAAAACATAATTTCCAAAATTAGGTAGCTGACCTCGTTTGAAGGCAGTCTCCGGAGATGCTCCCGTCAGTTCTTCCATCGAGGCAGGCACGTCGATATCTGCGGTACAGGGTTCATCAGTCACGAGCTCCAGTGTTAATTTGCCCAAAATTCGGGGCGCTTACCTCTCTTGAAAGCCACCTCTGGGGTTTCTCCAGTGAGTTCCTCCATTGACTCGGGGACGTCAACACCTATAATTAAGTACCAGCGGGTTAGTCAAAGAAGGTTTCCACATTTAGACCACTGACCTCGCCTAAAGGCAGTGTCAGGGGATGCTCCGGTGAGGTCTTCCATCGAGGCGGGAACGTCAACACCTACGAGGAATGACAAGTCAGTCATTGAAAATTAGATTTTCCAATTTTAGCCACTGACTTCGTCTAAAGGCAGTATCGGGGGATGCCCCGGTGAGGTCTTCCATTGAGGCGGGAACATCGACGCCTGTAGTATTATGATATGGGTCAGTCATCGGATGAAGACTTGGAATATAGGTGGGGCCTACTAGGTACTAAAGAAAGTATGTCAATATCGCAGTTCATCATTGAACTTTAGAACATACCAGGCGCAGCGTGTACAAAGGCAGCGAACAAGACAAGGGTGATCAAGGACAGCTTCATTTTATTAGGCAGTGAGAAGAATAGCAAGGAAGTAGTTGAGTAGTAGAGAGGAGTGGTGTATGGGTTATTTCGACTAGATATGATGTACGCTTTTTATCCCTTCCGTAGAGATATTTCGATAACATAAGAATGGTATGTCCGAGTAATGAATAAACTTTCCGGGATATCATTATTAGACCGTATTCGCTGGAAGATCCTGTTCAGAAGCGCCTGCCAGTACGTATGTTGCCACCGAGGTTGTAGTATCTATAATCATAGCAAGTCGTCTACTAAGCATCGGCCGCCCGGACCGTCAAATTGTTTAAACAATCACAAAAATTTACCTTGTCGATCACGAAGCAATGAAGGATTCTAAAAAAAGGAGGACCGCGTGTCAATACCGCGAGAAGAATGAGCAGAAACTCACACATATTTCACTCTTCATAATTCTACGACAAGCTGACAATCGTGAAGTCAAATATTATTGCGGCGTGGGTTCAAGAACGAGACGAATTGTGGGCTCTCTTCTCCCGTATTGCCTTTCTAGTACATGCTATACGCTTCCTCTAATTGCCTGATTCCTTTCCAACGCCTCATAGACAACTCTCCAATCCCGACAGGTTTGAGTACGACGGCCGGCAACGGCATGATGATTAGGGTCGCCTGAAATAACGCTTTCGAGATTGAGATCAGCGCGGCAGAAGAGCATTTGACGAAGGTAGTTCAGACAGTGTCTGGCCGCCGGAACTTCCTCGGCGTCCTGGTCTATGTTCTGCTCTTGAGCGACATAGAACAATCGGATGATGTCTAGACAACGAAGCTGGTGGAAGAAGGATGGAAGGTAGGGGGCATGATTGGGGCCGAGATAGACAATTCCCCCGCCTGGTGCTAAAGCTGACCATTGCGCGTTGTTATACGCTGTTGAGTTCAGCTGGTAATTGACTGTGTTCTCGAGGTCCATAGTAACGGATGGAAGAGGACCGATGTCCCACACAGCAACGGTGTCCGTCAAAAATTTCCCTGGTGACCCTGTTCAATGTCCATCGCACTGAACAAATGAATGATGGCTTACAATAATCTGCTGAGAGATCGGGTTTCTGAGATGTCAGAAAGGCACCTCTCATCAAAAGATACCCGCAGATAGATGCTGGCAGGATAGCGATTAACACTTTGTACTGACCCCGCATGGCTACCGGTCGAGAGTCGAAGAATGTAATAAGTACGAAGGCAAGTTTGAAAGATTAGGCAAAACTCCTCACTCAGCGGCTTATATTTGATATGTCGTAAAAAAATCCCTGCCACATCGTTGACTTCCTTTCGGTTCCTGACGCCGTTGTCGACGTGTAGTAGGCTGGGCGTCTCAATATTCGCTACGTGGAAGCATTGTGTCAATATTTTGCAGTCGAGACAACCAAAAGTATCAAATCGATTTCCTCATATAGTGAAACCTGGCGAAGAGGTGAGAACCAGAACATAGACCTTGCTAGAATGACCGGTATGCTAAGGGCCGTAATTAGGCCCTATCATTGGATCTGTTAAGAAGATTCAACACGAATTTTGATCGGCTTAATTAATATTCACCATCGAGCTCCGGGTCTTCGAAAGAGTACCTTCATCCATGACCATGCAGCCGCAAAGTTGGAGATTTATGACTATATTCGCAGCTAGTGTCATCATTCTTCTGTTCTCGACAACCACAGTCTTATACAACGTCTCGACTCGTGTCTTCGGGACAGAAAAGAGGTCCAATGACCAACCCTACAGTAAGTATCCATTTGTATGTTGCAGAGGAATGCTTGACCCAGAACGCGTCAAGCTTTCACAGATAGCGACTTTCCAGAACTTTTGCCGCTCGACCTTCCTAATGTGCTCCTTACGACGGAGGAGAGTCGGCACTACGGAATCTCAGGACTCGACGACCGTGAGGAATGGGCGTCATCCGCGGCTTACGGTTTTGGGTACCTACGCCTGGGTGAGGAGAAAAGGCGATTTGCCCTCTCGATGTGGCATCAGCTTCATTGTTTGCGGACAATACGGTTGGCCATGGAGGGTCATCATGATGCAGGAATGCGAGGGCACATGCAGCACTGTTTTACCTATCTCCGACAGATGATTCTCTGCAACCCCGACCTTACGCTCGAGCCAGCGGATATGTTGACTCGAAACTACGAAACAAAGCGAGTGGGGGCCACACACGTCTGCAAAGACTGGTCGAAGGTGTACGAGGAGATGGAGAGAAACGTGAATGCTACGACGAGTCGAAATTCGGAGCGACCGTCAACGGCCAATGTTGAAGATTAGTCATCAGTGGCTGTGAGGGTGCGGGATCGGGATTTCCCGAATATTGAAAATTGATAGGATCTTTTTGTTGGCGACCTCGTTGTAACCCAACTTCCTACACAACACCAATGACTCTGAGCCTCTGAGCTCCCGGTGAGAAGGACGCAACAACAAGCTGCAGCGTACTGCTCCAATTTTGTGAAATATGTTTTCCATGAAAGCCTCCTTGCCGGGCAGGGAAGGCTCCCGAATATCGCAATGTGTTGCCCATCAAACATCACTCTTCGACTGGAAGGCGGGCTGTCATAGCGGACATCCCTGGACATCCTCACTGTTTTGCCACCCGCATAACGGCATCCTAATTTATCCACAAAATATCCCCGGGTATCTTCAACCGAAGAGGGCGGTATTCGAAGCTACTTCAAATCTTGTACTCCCTGAGCGCCCTGAATTTAATGACAGAGTTCTTCAGGGCTCGCGGGAGCCAAGGAAACCCTTTTATGCGGAACGCTTCACAAGTACATGGAAGGTTCAAATACCTATCATTCGTATGTGGCGTACTCTGGGTCCTACGCTCGCAACCAAGACGTGGATGGAAATTAATCATTCGACAGCAATTATCCGGCTCGGAACCATTCTATTTTCTCCTGAAATGAGGATGCGGCGGGATGCATCAGGTCACGTTTTGATATCTCTTTGGGGACCAATGATTGGGACATCTTCCGGTAATCATACATCTATCGTTTGACAGATTACACTTGCCCATCATCAACTGTATAGGGTGGAACTCAGTACGCCCCGAATAGGACAGCAGACACGATGCAAAGCTTATACCATGCCCTTGGAACACGTTCAGCTGCTGTGGACCCAAACAAGCGTAATAGCCATCGAAAAACCGAAGATAATCATCATAATTACCATGGCAGACCTTGGAAGGGATTCTATATCAGTATGCTTGACGGTGATGACTTTTGGATATGATGTCAACGCCGCTCGGTCAGAAGTTGGCTGGACCGTTACGTTCCGTCTGGGGCTCTTCTTATATCGACAAGGCCAATTCCACATGTTGGAGACACGTCACACGGTTCGATGCCACTCCAGTAAATATCTCTCGTCCTGGTCTTCTCTTCGAAATACTCATCTGATAGCTGGACATCGACCTGGCCATCGTCCGTCCAGTCGCTATCCGCGCACCACTTATATCTCTTTCGGAGCTTGAAGCTTCGACAATTCGGTCCTTTCTTCCATTACCTAGATATTTTCAACGACTATGACGGGACCCCGCCTTGAGCCGTCTTACGCGCCCGCCGGAGAATCGACGGCTGATTTATGGGTGGAGCGGTCCAATCTTAATGGCATGGCGCTTTCCTTAGTTGCTTACGGTAAAGCAGTTTTCCCGCCAATTGGCCAATCATATGTGACGGAGACCTAGGAATTCTTTTCACCATGGCTATCCAATGCTATTCCGGTCTTTTATCTATGCGTGCACGGCGGGGGACGACGCAATGGTGGTTATGGATATACGTCACCACTGTTTTGGCACTAGCGACTGTGGGTGTGGGAGGAAACCAGAAATTCACTCAAATGACATTCATCGATTACCGGAACTACCCTGGCGGTCCCAACGCTTTTACTGTCGACTTTTACGCAACACCAATAAATCTAATGTGCTTCATATGGTTTGTCGCCTTCATTATGATGCTCAGAACTCTGTAGTGACTCTTTGAATAGTTATACCTCTTTAGGCTGGTTTGCCGATGGCCTCGTCGTACGTGCTTACAGCTAATGGATCGAATAGACACTGAACTTGTCGCGGACACAGCTATATCGGTTTTTCGTCATATATAACCGCAGTATGTGGGTTGCCGTCGTCCCTGCTGTCATCTTCCTGGCCGGAATAGGTTCGTCGCGATTCTGAGAGCGATTATTAAAATGCTGAACCTCCAGTACACAGGTACCTCTATCGGCCTTTGCGTTTCCCTCGCCAAAGCAGAGGATAGTTTTTGGGCTCATACAACCATCCGCTTTGGTATCGCGTACTGGGCGATATCCGTGTCCCTCAACGTCATTTTTACCTGCTTGATCATCATTCGACTTCTCATCATACGCAGACAAGTTAAAGCGATTATAGGTTCTAGTCACGGAACACACTACACATCTATTGTTGCCATCCTGGTCGAGTCTGCTTCGCTGTATTCTGCGTGGGCGCTAGTATTCCTGATCACGTACGCTCGTGATAGCTGGGTGCAGAACATATTACTGCCACCTCTGGGTCAAATACAGGTTCGTCACTGGCCCGATTTGCGTTCGATTTCTTTATATTCATGGCCGTACAGGGAATCGCACCTTTGCTTATCATCATGAGGGTTGTCAGCGGAAGGGCTTGGAGTAAAAGCACAGACCTCAATACATCCTCAATGCAATTTAGGCCAGCATCCTACCAGCGGAGTGGGCCTAGTAATGTCGTACCATTAAATCACTTGTCATCCTGCTCCCGGTGGACTGCCGAGTCGAGTGCCGTCCCTACGATTTCCAACGAATCTGACATATATAAACCTATATCCGCTCCAAATCAGGACGTAGAGGCAGGGACCAGATAGCTGGGAACGTTTGGAGCGCATTGTATTTGTATGTTTGGTTGATGGAACAATCGCGATACCACACTTTGATTTATTTGGATGTATAATGGTTTGAACAGGCATGTAACGGCTAGCATGTGTTTATAATATACGCTCAAAGGCCGCGAGGGAATTATCATTACTTACTTGAATTAGTCTAGACGGGGGTAGGCCTTCCTCCGAAAACAACGCATTCGATATGTCCTTATCTTGTCAAGAAAGGTATACCGTCGTCTGTGTAGCTGAGACTACGTACTTGAGGGTCACGGTAACCGCAGCCCAGCACAGGTTTAAGATTGCGTACAAGGCGCTCCCACTGGAGTAATAATTCATGTAGGAGAATTGCTTAATGTCGAGGCACACAGATAGTGTTTTTAATTGTTCGGTCACGGAAGGCCTAAAAACAGTGGTCAAAGCTCTAGCCTCTGAACATGGACGAAGAAGGTCAAGAAATGACCTTGTCCAAGAAACGCTGGCGCGCGTGGGTTGTCAGGACTTGTAATCTGACCTTGAATGTCCAATGATATACGCCGCTAGTTGTGCGAAGGCCGCCAAAGAATCATCTTTCACGCTTGAGCCAAGCCGAGCCGCGGCACAATGCTGCAGCCGCCGGCGCAACTGGTCATGACCAGTACATTACCTTCGAGCCAGATCTAGCGAACCCGCCATTCGCATTTGACGATGTCAGCCCGATTGTTGGCGGGTTCCGCTTAGCAATTCGCTAGAAATTTTAAGCACCTTAACTCCGTGATCAATGTCCGCCGGTGAAATCAAAGCCTCGCGCCCGTGGGAACTCGAAACTTTAACCTTGTTCTCCACCGTTGAACTCGTCTTCACTTGATGGACGACCGCCTCGATGCCGCTCTGAGCGCCTATAAACAAGTTTTTGACGAGTTTTACGCTTGGGAGCAAGACGATACTCGCACCTACATCCAGTACCTCACCGCCGATGCGCAATCGGACGACGGCGAACAGTGGGGTGATGATTTTTTCAAGGTCGACGACCATTCATCTTCCATGTTGGTCGAGGACGACGATAACGAGGATCTCAGTTTCCTGATACGGTCGTTCGATCGTGACGGATCGATTCGAGATCACTATAAAGTTCCGTGTGTTGAAATTCAAGTGCGGATCCCCCTCGAATTTCAACATCCACTGAAGTACGAGATGTGTACTCCGGATTCGAGGAATGGACAATCCACTTCTTTCGATTCAGATGAGGTGCTTTGTTTCATTCCTTATGCAGACGACGAGGCGTTCCCGTTAGAAGAGTTTTTGAATCCAGAAGACTTGAAACCATTCCGAAAATTTGCATGGCAAACGAAGAATTTTGAGGATCCTGATGGTATGTATGACAATTTATCCTAGGAATACCATTGTCAATGATTGATTGGCATTCAGTTGATGTTATTGAGCTTGAAGTGGCGAGGCGACTTCATTACGGCGACCTCAGACTTTCTCTCTCTACCATAGATACCCTTGGAATCCTCCATAGTAAAGTTGGAGTCCCAGGTCCTTCAACCCTTCTCTGGGAAGCGGCCCAAAGGTTTGATGTTGGTCTCGTACCGAACCTACTCAACCACCTGTTCGTTTAGAGACATCCTATTTTGGCCGGGTAGTGCTCTAACCAATCTCCCCACCCTCAGTCTGGGGAGATTGTCCGATAAGGACGACATTCACCATGACATCAATCTTTCTAATTCACGATTCTGCTCACACATCAATTGCCTTGTTATGAACTGCAGGGTGCATAGCTGTGGGTCATTCGTGCATTTCTCCGTTCTCCCATAATCACCTTTGATACATAGACACGGTTCCTCCACGTGAAGTCTCAAAACCTTCACTTACTAAAGCGGGGTTCAAACTAAAGGATGGAGAACCTTGCGGTGAGCTGTGTTTTCGAAGCTTTGACGAAACGCAGGACGGAGTAATGGTATGTAGTGTCTTCCTGCATGTCAGCGCTTCTTATGTAAAGTATGAAACAGGAAGGCGTGCATTGGGATGATCCTGACGATGTTGCATTCCTAGAGAGCGTCCTCAAGATTGACGCTGATATGTCACCTTGTGCTCTTGCTGTTATCTGTCGCAAGCCGTGCCTCGAGGTTGGCCTCTGATTCGTTATTAGATAGTATCTGCTAAAGTGTTAAAGGTATTTATCTACCGGACAAGAATGTTTCCCGACGAGAGAATTCTGAAGGAGCAAATTATCGAGGAAAAGCGCCGACATGGGCCTCTATTGTTCGGCAAGTAATCCTTCTCTCATAATTTGGGTACGCTCTTTAACAGCAATTCTCAGTGGATGACGGGCATGCTGCAAATTTCACACCGTATGTGCCGTCCCCTCCCCTGATAATATATAGATGCAAGTTCTGAATAAGTGCGCAGTCTCCCTCCATGCTCACATCACGGTCCATGCGACCAAACTACTGAATGCCAATGTCACCTGAAATCCCACCATTGCCAGCGAAATTGTCGTTGCAACTTGAAATGTATGATAGATCTCACTTGGTAGAATATAAAAACAGGGCTGATCAACTAGTACAGGTCCCCGTCGAAGAAAGGGTTGTAAATGCTCCCATGAACTAGTCATGGATCACTGCTTAACAGCTGACTGTCCTTGCGTTGAGGCAGGCAGGGAATGTGATCCAGAATTGTGTATCAAATGCGATGCCCGGTCAGTCTTGATTGTCGTCCAGGTGCTGCTTCACGCGTCTTAATTGATTACCTTAGAGGTCAGCCGGTGTGTCAGTGAGAAACCATTTTCTTAATTTCTCCTTTTCTGTAGGTGCGAAGCATAGGAACAAGTGTCAAAATACGAGGATACAGAGAAACCAAAACCAAGTTGAGTACCCACGTATATTCATTCCCTCTATTGACACCTCCTAGAATACCAAGATTCAACCTACCAGGCCCGCTAAATACGGACTCGGTGCTTTTGCGACAAGGGAATTGAGAGCCTGGACCTATATCGGCGGTATGACTTTAGTGGCTCCGTTCCAACTAATTTTTTAACTCTTATCAGAGTACGTGGGGGAGATCCGGAACCTTAGCTCGGAGGAGAGTTCTCACAGGTCCAACATTCTCAACAAGTACACGGGGCTCAATTATAACTTTGAGTTGAACTCGTCGCTGACGTTGGATGCTTCGCGTCGGGGAAATGAAACGAGGTATCTAAACCATTCAGATAAGCCCAACTGTGAGGTCCTTGGTTAGTCTCGCTCCGGATCATACATGTGTTTGATAATGCTTACCCGTATCTACGCGCAGTGAAGAATGTCAACGACGAACATCGCATTGCAATCTTCACCTGTTCGTATTCTGCCCACCTCAAGTTTACTTCGTGATGAATGATTGAATCTAGGCGAGAATGTCAACAAGGGAGAAGAGCTCTTCTTAGATTACGGACCCCGATACTGGCAGCAGGTATGTTCTCAAAGTGCCGACTACCACGATACCGACTGAAAGTTCATACTAGTATGGAAATAACCCGTCGAACCCTGAAGACCCCGGAGAGGAAGACAGGCAAGACGGCGAGGTCGAAGAGATACCGAGGGAAGATGACCTAGAATACATCTAGGACAATCTTCCGCACATTATCTGAAGATTAGAAAGAATATAGATACAAGAATCTCATTATAAAAAAAGAAATAATCTACCAATCTACCACGCAAAACCCTCGGGAAAAATATCAGAGAAATCATATCCGGTGTCCGAAGCGGTCACCTCTTCTACCTGGTACGAAGAAAGCAGGGACTCGAATGACCAATCTACATGAAGAGGTCAGTCCGTTTAAAATATACACTGGAAAGAGAGGCGTAACTAGTCGATTCGGGGGGTGCCAGCAACTGGACCTGCGGAATACTATCAGTGGGAGCGCCGCAGTTTCGAGGACTATTGTCTGCTGTAAAACAATGAGGTGAAGCTCGTAACTATAGAAGGGAGAAATCAGCATACAGCTAGACGACAGCTCCTTGACACGAGTGAGTCTCCGCAGAAGACCAGCATCCGGGAGAGAAATAAAATTATCAGCCTTATCCGAAGTGATCGAAAAATCAACCTTTGACCATCCACGGCCACTGGCCCGTTGCTCCAAAACCTGCAGAACATGAGCGATAGTTTGTTCGAAACAGAGCACCAAAGGACGTACACTAATGACATATCCGAGACCATTCCAATACACCTCCATCCTCTTCAACGCTTTCAACAGCGCAGACAGATTCTGCTTGACCAGCCCATTAAGAAATGTTGAGTGTGCACCAACCGTAAGATCTTCCGACTGCGCATCATGAATGAACGCAACACCAGCAATAAAAATAGGCTGATTAAGGAACGGGTTGGCACAATAGGACGCTGCATCGAATAGATCCGCAAAAACCAGGCAGTCGGCGATCTGTCGGGAAGAAGCCAGAGACAGCTTTATAGACCGTGTAACACCGGCTGAAATTGGGGTCTCTTGACCGCTGAGGCTATGGCCCAGATTGGGGTGATGGATCAAAGCCAGGACAGCATTCGCCCAGAGATGTAAAAAAAGAAAGCTGCCCTGTAAGAGCCATCAGGTGTCAGTGTATACCCGAGCATAGAAAATAATTGAACGAACACCCTGGTGTCGAGCGGATTGTGCTCGAAAATTGTCAACTGACCAGCTGATACGTATGTGATCAGCGGGGGGTCTAAGCTAGAAAAGGTGAAGATACCTCAGACCCGGCGGTAACGTGCCTAAGAATTCGACTAGTTGATTCTGCAGCTCTTGCAGGCTTTCGGGGCTATGCACGATGGGGTTCGACACCAACGTACGGGGACATCGACTCCGGTTCTACAGGATGAGATTAGTAAGACCGCCGCGGAGAAAATGAGTTCGAAACAAGAAAAAGATTCGTACCATCACATCAGCTATCCGACCGGCGAGGGAGAACAATCGGACGATGCCGACAAACGGGGACAGGACTGGAGGCGCCGATGAACTGTGAGGAACGAAATCGTTCTCCGTGGGTAGAGAAATCTCAATTATATCCTCATTAATTGTAACAGAGCGACCAGTTCCGAACGCCAACACTCGGTCCTGGAAAGTAATGATTGGACAGTCAGTAAAGGCACGACGAAGTAGCTGGCCTGATGCCTACCATTACGAAAAGACACCAGAACAATATCTTCCCGTTGCATACATCCTCATCATCCGGTGATTCAATGTCGGTCTAGGGAAAGTTTCAGGTAGGCATACGAGGCAATCAATAGCGTAAACTCAAACCTTATGAAGTCCCAGATCTACGGCCATTCTGATAGCCAAACCTGAAAAGTTCTGTACACTCGAAGTGTCACAAAAATCATGACACCGTTAATCAGTCTTGACTTACCCAAAGGCCACTCTCCGAATTCTGAATTCAAAGGAGATCAGCCAAAGATGTAAACGCAGCATTCATGGCAAATGCGCTCGCCTCGCCAAACTCAGCCCACGACAGCAGTATCAAGCCGCCCACGACATCGGTTGACGGCAATCGCAGAAGCGGTGGGACCAGACTCCAGGCAGCTTCGATATATTGGGACGGTTTACGCGTAGGATGAGGCGCGAATCGGACCGCCAGCGCGTTCATTGCGTGTAGTAAAAATGCGGACATTGTTCCACTGTATTTGGGATCGATATGAGTATGAATAAGTGATCGGAGTATGATCTCCACCTCTTGATGCGCTCCTCTACTTTCTCTCTCCGAAGGAAAGGCCAATGTTGCCAAAAATGGTCGAAAAACGTATCAATCAGTGAGACATCTGGAGGTAACGAGGATATGTCTTCAAGTATAGGTTCCGGAGAAAGGTGGTCTGGCCCTACGGCTCTCCCGGAGGGTGAGTTTGAGTGCGACCCTGCCGCCGAACTCCGGAGCTTAATCACTATCTCGTTGAACCCAGGATGTATTGCCGTACATCCAGACTGCGGCATGGCCGTCGTTAGAATCACGTAAAAGAAAAAATGTCAAGGACCTACGAAGCGAAACTAGATCCGAAGACGTGAGTGACATGACAATAGAGGAAATGAGAGGACACACATAGCGAACTTTGAGCGTCTTGCTTTCTCCGGGATCGCCTTCCAAGTAAGCCATTGGGCGGCTGAGAGCTTCTACCATCTTGCCAGCGTCTGGATTTACAGCGGCAGTGGCGTAGGTTGCTGGCGGCGACACAGAGTCTTGTTCATGCTTCGGGAGTAATGGTTGCGAGAATTCCTGTTGGTGCTGCAACGACGGCGGGGGGCGGGGCTGGGAGAACATTGCAGGCGCCGATGTGAAGGGTATCGGATACTGTATTTGTTGAATCACATTGCCGTGCTGCTGCTGCAGAGATCAGCTATCTAGCAAGCCAGAGTAAAGTAGCTACGCACATATTGCTTGAAGCTATGGTCGTTGTATGCACTTCGCGACCGTTTCAAGGTCGGATCCTCTCGCTCAGCCTCCTCCATCTCCTTCCGAGTGCGTTTTCGCCGTCGCCCGCTCGGCCTGACGCATTCTGCGTTGCCCTTGGCGCATGTGCCGCACACGGGTTGGATATTGTCGCATTTCGCCTTCTTTGCTCGGCACCGAAGACAAGCAAGGAAGCGTGGCTGGGACTGGTGTACCTCTGCTGGGCACGAAGAGCCATTGACTGACTGCGGAGAAGGGCCATCGGTGGGCGCTGCCTGCGTCTCCATTGCCTAAATATGACAATTTTGTTGCCTTAAAGGGCACGGTATGTCGAAGAACTGATGTTGAGATATCGAAGTGATAGATATTAGAGGAAGTATTAAGTAGAAAGAAAGGTGGGGTAAGGTTGGGGTAAGGGGACGTCAAGAAGTAGTGGGGTAGGGTTGTCCCGGTCGCAGATGAGAACGGCTTGCATATAAATTTTTGCCACATGACGTGCATTACGATCGAGACCCCATCAATACAGCGAAACGCTTAAAAAAGTATCGGATTTTTTGCGGCATCTATTTCTAGGAACAGTGATGAATTACAGAGGATGTACGCTAGCCCTATGCTTCCAGACGACCCAAATGAAAAGAAGAAAATAGAGAATGCTACCATGCTAGAAATGATGGGATGAGATGCAGGAACGCACATTGAACGGGACTTGTACTCACCACAGTGACCGCCGCTGAAACGTGTGAGGAACCATGTGAGCGACGGATCATGAGGGCGGCGAAGATATTACTCACTCAACCCGCAAGTCGGACCCAGTACAAAAAGAACTCGCGTCAGATGCAAGGAAGATTACGGAGCCTTTGAATTCCCAGGGAAGGGAGATACGCTGAAGGGGGTTATCATCTGCCCACTGCTTCCCCAGTTCTGGCTTTACCGCCAAGAGCATCTCCGTCATTGCCGTCTTGATGTATCCGGGACTTATCGTGTTGACACGGACCCCATTCCCAGCCCATTCCATGGATAATGAACGGCACATTTGCAAGACGGCCGCCTTCGAGGAGTTGCTATGGTTCGAATATTAGTAACTGCTCTGTGGCGCGTATGAATGGATACACGTACTATGGAGTACAGAACAGCCCCTTGTTGGCCACGGTGCCACTCATAGATGCGATCATAACGATGGATCCACCGAGGCCATGCTTGAACATGGTAATGGCAGCTGCCTGGGCAGTGTTGAACGTGCCGACAACATTGATGTCCATTATTCGTCGCATGTCCTCGGTCTTGAAGTCGATCGCGGGGCACTCCTGTTGAACTGTACAAAAAAGGTTTGAGTATGGGTTTCAGAAGAACTTCCGAGGTAAACTGGAATTCGGACCCAAGCACGAAGTCTTGCTTGGCAACAACGAAGTAGCACCCAAGGAGCTCAGCCCAAGTTCAAACACAGAACACCTTATCCCCGTACATGTAGAATAAAACCACGAGACTTACCTCCAGCAGCGGCGACCAACACACGGACGGGACAAGGAGCCTCTGCGGCTATAGACTCGAAAACTGACTTGACCATGTCAGATTTAGTGACGTCGACTTGGCGATAGTTGACGGTTAGGTTATGTTCCTTGGACTTTACGACGAGAGCCGCCCATTCCTTCGGAGATGGTTCCGGTAGAATGTCGAGACAGTAGACGTGAGCACCTGCTTCCAGCAGGGCTGCAGCAAGGGTTATTCCGAGGCCACGAGCGGCACCAGTAACTATCCAAAACGCAGTCAGCCGTGGAACAAGTCAAGGATTAACTGTTACGCGTACCGACAGCCGTTCGGCCACTCAGTGCAAATAGCTGAGATATTGTAGGGTCTTGTAGTAAGGGCGCGACTGCCGACGTTGGGAGAGCGGCGTGGTGGTCAGAGAAATCAGAGGAAGCCATGGGGGCCATTGTTGTAAGATTTTAGAGATTTGAAGGAGGACGAGAGAGGGAAAGAAATGCTGAAGAATCCTGTGGTTGACCCCGCCATTTAACCCAACCATCCGGCCATAAAAAGACATTGATTTTTGCGGGGTAGAGGAAATGGGGCCGGCGGGGTAATGGCAAAACGAGAACGCGGCGGCATAGTGTGATTATTTGAAATTCGAGTAAGATCCGTGCACGTGCACAGGGTCACAAGATCCGTCCTGCATACCGGGCCGGAGCACATTTTGTCTTTTTCCCGTCATCTTGCCGTCGCCGTCAATGTCTACGGGGTCCGTAATTCCTCACGCCTCGGAGAAATGGAGTTCTGTTTTTCTACCCCGAGCCACTACTTTGCGGCTCTTGTTTTCAACCTGGAACTATTATCATGGCCCACCCAACTGTCAAGCTGAACAGAGTTATCAATGTACGCGTATCAGTCGTTTTTCTCACAGTTCTTAATATAACGCCTGTCAGGACACGGTCGAGAAACTGGTTATCAATACTATACGATGCCTTGGCGCAGACTTGACGCAGGAGGTACGGGATCGCGTTTCAGTATATCGGCTCACTATATGCGCATTATTCAGTACACAGGTGGTCATCCTGGCACGGTCATGGGGGCTGCCGCCATCGGCGTTGCTCTCTGGCGCTTTGTGATGAGGTACAACCCGAAAGATCCTGACTGGTACGTGATCCGGGGAATCTGAGTACCCCGCAGCTCCCTGTCAAACTAATGTTTCCCCAGGTTCAATCGTGATCGGTTCGTTCTTAGCGCCGGACACGCCTGTCTCTTTCAATACATTCATCTTCATCTGGCCGGTTACGATGCATGGACTGCTGATCAGCTCAAATCGTACCATAACCCTAACTTTGGTATGGCGGCGGGACATCCCGAAATCGAGTTCCCCGGAATCGAGGTGGGGATTGTTGTCCGTTCGAGTTGAAGCGATAAATGTAGACGCCGCTTCAGGTGACCACTGGACCTCTTGGCCAGGGAATCGCTAACGCTGTTGGCCTCGCTATCGCCGCAAAGAATTTGGCAGCGACGTACAATAAACCAGGCTTTAATATCGTGGATAACAAAATCTGGTGTTTCACCGGCGACGGTTGTTTACAAGAGGGGGTCGGTCAGGAGGCGCTGTCTCTTGCAGGGCATCTTCGGTTGGACAACTTCATTGTAATATACGATGACAATCAGGTGCGGCTTGGATTCTTCAATCTTTACAGCCACTATAAGTGTTTGATGTCCAGGTCACCGTCGATGGCAGTGTCGCCAACTGTTTTACTGACGACTCCTCCGCCAAGATCGCTGCCAACGGATTCCACATCATTAAAGTGCAAGACGGCACGAACGACGTATGCCTATCTATAATCTGATTTTGCTTCCACCTTGGCTCAATTATATTTAGCTCCCTGCTATCTTAGAAGCCCTTGATGAAGCCAAGACCATCGAAGGCAAGCCTGTCTTCGTCCACATCCGCACCGTAATTGGGTACGGAAGTCATCGTGCTAATTCCGGTGCGGCTCACGGACAGCCTCTTGGCGTCGAAGAAGTTGAATACGTGAAGGGCGTCTTTGGATTTGATCCCAGGGTCAAATGCCATATTCCGGATGAAGTCTATGGTCCGTGTTTTTTTGACGTCCTATATTTAGAACTAACTGGTGCCCAGAATACTTCCGCCCCGTCGTTGCTCGGGGTCATGAGGACGAGCAGCAATGGAAAACTCTCTACATGAAATATGCTGAGGCTTATCCGGCAGAGTATGCTGAAATACAGCAGCGTTTGACCGGAAATCTTCCTGACGGGTGGCGGGGACTTCTTCCTTCCAAGTCGGATCTCCCCACGGTTGCGCAGCCCACGCGAAAATCCTCGGGTATCGCAGTTATTACACTGGTTCCTAAGTTTAAACAATTTGTTGCCGGCTCTGCTGACCTCTTGGAGTCCACATTCGTCAGCTTCCCGAACCAGGTCGAATTCCAGCATGTTAGCTCCTTACCTCCTTCATATTACTCTGAACTGAGTGATTTTGTCCATAGCCCGACACTGGCTTCGGGGATTATTCCGGTCGCCAGATACGGTATGGAATTCGAGAGTTTGCTATGATTGGCCTTGCCAATGGCATAAGTGCATATCAGAATGGCATGTTTATCCCGTACGTATACGTGCGACTCCTACTCTAATGTTCTCATGATGACCTCAGTATCTGCTCGACTTTCTTCCAATTCTGGCTTTATGCTGCGCCAGCGGCGCGTATGTCGGCCCTTCAAGGTCTCCGGATCATTGGAATTGGCACTCATGATTCCATTGGTATCGGCGAAAATGGCCCCACGCACCAGCCCATTGCGTATGTCATATTGCATCGGTATATATTGCATCGCTTTCTGAACAACGTTTCAGACTGGCTTCGTTCTACCGGAGCCTTCCGAACTACAACTTCATCCGACCAGCAGATGCCGAGGAATGCAGTACGTCTCAAGGATATGTTACATGCCATCATACTTATAAAACTCTTCTTCACAGTGGGTGCTTGGGAAATCGCTCTAGATTCACCGCATACCCCTTCGCTCTTCGCTCTTTCCCGCCAACCCGTTCCCTTGCACGAAAACTCTGATCGATCCAAAGTCAAGCTTGGCGCGTATCCCATCTTCTCTACTTCATCCGACGATTCCTGTCCCCAACTCATCATCATATCCTCCGGTTCTGAGGTCGCACATTCTATCGAAGCGGCCAAACGCCTTGGTGATGAGCTAAACCTCCGCGTACGCGCTGTCTCGATGCCCAGTCAAGCGCACTTTGACAAGCAGTCGTATGAATACCGCGATTTTGTGCTTGGGAACGGCAAGGCGCTCGTGGTGGCCATCGAGGCTTGGTCGTCGTGTGGCTGGGCGCGCTACGCGCACGCGTCCCTTAGCATGCATACATTTGGTCAGAGCGCGCCCCAGGCCATGCTTTATGAGATCTTCGGATTTGGTGTCGATAACATCGTGGCGAAAGTGAAGGTGTGGGTGGATAGCAAGACGCTGGACGGGGAGGTTGTGCTGCCAAGGTTGGGGCAGTTTGAAGAGCTGCTCTTGGGCTATGTGAATCCCCACAAGCATTGATTTTGATGAATAAACTCACATAGAACTGTATGCGGTGATTTCCTTGCGGGATGCATCATCATGTCTGCACAACTAAAAATATTTTGGATACGTAATAAGGTGGGTTTTGCTTTGAATTGTTCCCGAATATTTACATTTTTTTCGAGTTGCAGCTTGTACAATGCGCTCATCTCCTGCTACTTTGTCACATCTGTCTAAACTGAGAGCCGCTGAGGGTCCAGTTACCGGCCTGTCTGTTTAGTTGTGCCCGATCTGTCGTGCTGACTTCGAGCTTGATTGCAAGAGATTCCGATTGCTTGTGTACAGCTTGACAGTGGCATACCTTTTTTGCAGGTTGAGGGAGTAGTTCCAACTTGATCATACCCAGGATATGCAGTATTCGACACGAACATACGGCTGTTCAAGACTATTTCTGCAATTCTAGAGTGCCTTTTACTGCCTAGAAGTCCTGGAATCACGGTTTATGATGGAGTCCGACGCTTCTTTTAGCGTCCACAAATCACCAGGGATTGTTAAATTGTATGGAAACGGCTGTACTTTGTGCCGCTCTAACACGTCTTCATCAATTCGCAACCCTTGCGCCCTGAGTTGGTTTGCGATGACGACGGAGATCTTTCTCGTTCACATTCACTCCGCAAAAAGTAAAATTTATGTACAGTAATTGTTGGTGAGAAACGGCGACGAGATTTTCTGGGTTTCCTGATCTGGTTTCTGGTGGAAGGATGTCAAAGGTTTCCGGAGACAAGAAAGTGCATCCAATAATAGAGTTTCGGAACGTGTTTCAGAGGTCCAAAATTTGCCCTGAAATCTACTATTTCTGGCAGTCCAAATTATCAAGAGAATCTTTCAAATTTGTAACTGATTTCCGGATACAGAATACTTACGAAATTAGTATGTAAGAAATTGGGGAGAAATGAAGCATTTCCTTATGAATTTCTGACCATCCTAAAGTAGCATTTTCTGGTACGGTTTCTGAGGTCCAGAAATGTACCAAAAAATTCAAAATTTCTGATGGCAGCAGATCAGCTGGCACAGAGTTTCAGGATGGAACAAATCTTGAATTTTTTGGTACATTTCTGGACCTCAGAAACCGTACCAGAAAATGCTACTTTAGGATGGTCAGAAATTCATAAGGAAATGCTTCATTTCTCCCCAATTTCTTACATACTAATTTCATAAGTATTCTGTATCCGGAAATCAGTTACAAATTTGAAAGATTCTCTCGATAATTTGGACTGCCAGAAATAGTAGATTTCAGGGCAAATTTTGGACCTCTGAAACACGTTCCGAAACTCTATTATTGGATGCACTTTCTTGTCTCCGGAAACCTTTGACATCCTTCCACCAGAAACCAGATCAGGAAACCCAGAAAATCTCGTCGCCGTTTCTCACCAACAAGTACTGTACAGAAATTTTACTTTTTGCGGAGTGATTGAGGGACCTGATGTGTCTATGTGTGATGATATGATGGCCTGCGTCGTTGGCACGAGGATCCGTGTGAATCAAACGGTCAACTGATCGACAGACAGTATGTTCCAAGGTGACCATTCGTCTTTGCGTTCCCTCCACTGGCTGCCTCGCTCAGCGGTTTCTATCTCGGATTCTCCATCGCCTGCGTCCTCCACAAATCGGAGTCCCCCCACCGGCACTGATTCGACCGTTCGCCTGCTGTAAGACCATCTTACAGCCCATGTCCTCCACCAAGGCTCAGTCAACCTAAAATGATAATGTTTCCTGTCTGGAGTCTTACGCCCATGTAACCCGCAGCAGTGCCTCTGGTGATTCCCGCTCCCATGACGATGTTCAACCGCTATAAGAGCGGAACCTTGGATCCACATCCTCCCGCCTCGGCACTACTCAATAATGCAGTTTCTGTCTGCTATCATTCAGACTTTCAGCGACGCGCTTTTCCCATTGGTATCGTCTCAGGCGCGCGCTGATCCCCAGCTAAACACGGAGCGACAGGTCAGCCCCGACGCATTCTCTCCCGTTCGCAAAGCCGTCCTTATTGGCATCAAATATGCTCACGGGCCACGATCAATGCGCGTTCTTGGGGCTCATGAGGACGTCCGCCTAACGAAAGGATTGCTGACCAGTAGGTACAATTCACTGGTTTAGTGCTACTGGCTGACTTGTGCCATTCCAGAGTCATACGGGTTCCGGCAAGAGGACATCACCATTCTTATGGACGATGACGAAGTTGACGACACGTTCCAACCTACAAGGGAGAATATTGCGCGTGTCCTTTTAAAGTCACGCTGTCCCACCGGGTTAACCTACAGCTTTAGACGCGGGAATTGGGGGCGCTCGTCCACGGTGCCCAACCTGGCGGTGCATACTTTGTCCTCTGTCGGTTTGATCCGGAACTTTGATTCGACCCCCGCAATCTCATCACTTCGTGTATAGTTTCGGGGCACTGCGAGCAACTCCAAGAACCTGAGAGCGAGACAGGTGAATATGAGGAGGAGGATCATTTGAATGAATGTAGCGTATCGAGTCAACTGGTATTTGTTGATGCCTTGACTGAACAGGCTTTTTTAGGTCTGGTCCCAATGAATGCCGTACGCCAACAGGAGTCCGAAGTTAATTACCTCGACGAGAAGAATCTCATCGTAGATGATGTAAGGCCTCCACCCCGCTTGTTCACACTACCTTGGTATTCAAAGTCTTCGGCTTCTAGGAAGTCAAGACCCTTCTCGTCGACCCTATCGCCGCAGTTCCAAAAGCCAGATTGACTGTAATTTTTTGGTTGACGATAGATCTGGGTCTCCATTAACTGACCTATTACAGACCCTATTTGACTGCTGCCATAGCTGTACAGTTATGGGTGTGACATCTTCCTGTTGCTTCTCAAGAGTTTGTTCTGATAGAATGATGTCATAGATCTTTGCCATCACCGATGTAACAGAACTTATAACCTTAAGAGCAAATGTATGTTGCTGATCTTTGTTACGCCTGTATTTTTTGACTTATTATTAATTCGTAGACCGTCGCATTCGTAGAAGATGTAGGTTCACCCTTATCATGGGAATGACTCTATGTAGCTTATTGACCACTATATCCGCCAGTCAATGAGGCTTTTCCAGAATTCGGCAAGACAATTCTTGCTCTCATCGTGCCAGGGACGACGTTAGCTTTGAAGCAGCTCTATATTTCTATCCCGGCTACGATGAAGCATACGAAATTTTGTGACGGCTATTGTCCCAGGATCAATTGCCCGGAAAAAGGGAACGTGGTAGGTCTATTTTCGTCCTCTTTTATCATTTTAATCAGTCACTGGCAGCTTTGTATATCGGCATGTAAAGATTCGCAATTCGCGTTCGGAAATAAGAAGGGTGGTTCACTGACACGGGTAAGTCCTATTTATTCCTGACAGAGATATAGATGACAATTGATCGGGATTCCTTCAAGGTATTCGTAAAAGCGCTGGGTGAGGCACCAAACTTACGAGTTCTCTATTGATAGTCACATGGTTCATGTTTTCCAGAGAAAGACTCTCATCCGGCACTCAAGGACTTGTACCGAAGCATCAGGTAGCTGTGTTTCGGCTTCTTGTCTTTGCATTGTCCACTGATCATTCTTTATCCGTGAAGCGCTGGTGTATACACGCTAGTACGTACTAAGTCAGTGAGACGCAGATTCAAGACAGCTTCGTGGCAGGAACCACAGGTCTGTATCTTACCCTCTCATGATATCTCATAGCTCACAATGCTACTGTAGTTTTCGAGTATATCCCCTTTGGTACGTCTGACTTTTTCTGGATCACAGCTACTGGCTTATAGGATTGGGCGTTTAGAACATGAGCGAGGCTTTCGTTCTTCAGGAGTAGATTGCTTTATATTCGTTACCTTTCTGGTTTGATTATTTTCCCGATTCTACTGACAAGTTTATTTTCGGACAGTTGTATCTATCGAAACTGATGTCGTTGTCTGTAGCACCTAGTCCTTTCCGTTTTCTGCGTTTGTCGTTGCAACAGCTGTCTGTACACCTGTATCCACTAGCCACAATGTAATACTAAGCATTCCCCGCCCCTTCTTGCTCACTGAGGCCAGTATCAAGCTATATAACAAATACCATTCATGTTCGAGACTTCTACTATTACTGGAGACACGAAGATCGCGACGACCACGCCTGTCCACGGAATTGTGGGCGACGGTTCATTGGAGAGTCCATCGGGGCTCGTCTTGAAACGTTCCATCCTAATATCAACAGTCGTAACCGAAAATACGTCTGCTGCAGCACACAGTCGCATTCAAAGAGCAAATGCCCCCCTAATAAGAACATTGTTGAAGAGCGGTATTTCCTGAAGCATTTCACGGTGCTACATTTTCTTGCGCATTCGTTATATCCGTTTTGTCTGGGCCAGCAGATGAGGGTGGATCACTTGTACAGACATTTGGCGGTTTGTAAAGTCTTGCGGCCACGCGTTTTAGCAGCAATCTGGGATCTGGAAAGAAAGACGTCGTCGATCAAAGTATTCCAAGTTTGGTGTATCTCCCGTACTTCCGCCGGTTCTACGGTCCGGCAACGTCCACGTTGGAGATACCGAACGTGTGCGGCTCTACCAAGTAATACTTGTTCTTCGTGCGCCTAGACACAGTACTCCCGCTCTTTCACCGTAAGAGGTCTATATCCTTAGCCAGGACCTGCTTTGGTGAGCGAAATATGATTATATCAACGCGTTCTGACGATTTCAGCAGTCGTTCATTACACCAACCGTCGCTCCGGATCCTTTCTGTGGTGTGCATTTTGGGCCCGGCGGCCTTGCCCTTTTGGCTTCTGTGTTGTGCTACGTCCGAGCTCTTCCTTCTCAAGGCGATTTCAAAACCCAACGGTCTAACACCTATAATAACATCATGCTGATGGAAATTCGGGATCGACCGGCACAACACATCGATCTATCTTCAATCATCGCCGTCGTTTCTCTTATCCTGCTCTCTGTGATCATCTTTTCCATTTACTACTATGGTCCATCTCTTTCCAGGAAGATCAAATCGAACATAACTAGAATTCGTGCTCGGAATCGTCGCCAGAAAGCCGTGATGACGGAACCGGCACTAATAGAAGATACCCATCCTGATCCTGGTCCTGGATTTGGATTTGATGGTCTGTCTAGGTCGGAATTGGAGGAGCTCAGGTTGAACGAAGAAGTCGAATCGACGTTCGTGTTGGTCAAAATCCCCAACGATCCGCCGGAGTTATCCCTTCGTCACCTACAGTCTTTGCCGTCGCTCACTCTAAGGTTTGATGAAATGAAAGAGGTTGAAAGAACGTGATTTTTCTGGAATGGTATATAGAAAATTCTCAAAGTTCGGGTCAATATGGTATTATTTAGGGTAAATGCAGTGTCCGTGCACTACATCGATGTTGTGAACCGCCTCAGACGGCATATCCGTACTAGACACGGGCAAATAAGTGTAATTCGCACAATCAAACATAAACCTTACTCTGAAGTCTGAAGAAACACTGTTGCGGCTCATGTCTGTCGGTGATTTGTGGGGTACCGGTTGGAAAGGAACATCTCCTTGGTGTGTCTTTCGAGGGCTATATATATCCGACTCAACGCTATATCCTTCCCCAGAGTAGTCGGCAGTATCAACAGAGTAAGACCTCCAATACATAGTCGACGAGTTATCCGTCGAGTCAATAGTCACTCTGCGCGAAGGTTGCTGGAAGCTGAGAGTGGAAGGGGAGTTGGAAAGTCTCGGGGTATCGTAACCGAGTCCCCCTCGGGGAGGAAGAACTAATGAGTCGCTATCAGAAATGCTGGCCTTGCCAGGCAGTGTCTGACTTGTCGGCCGCCGTAAATCGTGGCCATGACCACTTTCACCCATCTCAGCATCAGACTCAGGGTAGGGAGTATCGTGTGGAGAGACGAGGACAAAGTCCATCCTTTTGCGTTTTCGCCGGATGAGGTAGATCAGGATGGCTACTAATAGAGCGAAAAAGCCTATGCTTCCTGCAACTATGCCGCCAATCTGGACTTTCGAAGGTCTAGTAGTAGTAGTAGACAAAGGTGATATATATGGGTAGCACGCGGTGTTATGAAAGGGCGTACCGAAAAGAGCTTCTTGCAGTGGTTGTTACTGAGATTACAACAGTACTCGTAATGAGCTCCGTTGAGGTCGAGTAAGGCGTGGATGTGGTCATGGTTGTAGGAGGCGGCGAGGTAGTCATGGTCGTTAACTCGAAGAAGGTCTTTAAAGATGTGATAGTAGTCGTATAAGTACTGAATTCGCCGTCCTCCGAATTGAGTGCTAGCCTAGTGTTGTTCAGTGGTAGTTAGTCTTTTCATGAACATGAACGAAGACAAGAACGTACACGACAATTGATGATGAGGATGATGATATATCCGGTTCTGCTGTAGCGGAACTGCTAGTATGGCGATCTGACGCAGTAGTTGGATCAATGGGAGTGTGAGTTAGACTGGTAGGCCCGCCAGTGCCCTTGGGAAATCCTGATTCAGAGTGCGACGGGGCGTTTGGGGAATGTGCGACTCCACTTGATACGGGCCCAGGTTGATCAGTTGGTCCTACGCCCTTGGGAGTCGCATTGGTTCCTCCCATAGACGTAGAAGCGGGAAGGGGGTGGCCTGTTGAGGCAGGAGTCTCGTTCGGGGTTGTACCGTTACCGTCGGGAACCTTGGTAGAGTTCGGAGTCGAGTCAGATGCAGTGCTAGAGCCATGTCCTGGAGCTGGTCCGTCATTAGGCTTACCCTCGCTAGAGGAAGTGGGAGTAGAGGAAGAGCCAGGAACGGCGGGAGTGGGTGAGGATCCTGGGTTACCCGAACCGTGGGTTTGAGTGGGAGTAGAAGAATCAGTGACTCCTGGATCCTGAGGCGAAGGTCCTTCACCAGTGGAGGATCCGTCACCATTGTTTTCCTTACCAGAAGGAGTAGGGGATGGGGGAGGGGTTGCAGAGGAGGTGGCAGTTTGAACTCCCATTGGTCCTTGTGTAATGGTCTGAGGCGGTGGCGTTGGTGCCGGACTTGTTGGAGGCGGCTGATGGTTGTGCGTGTCAGTTGCCGGATTAGGGGAGTCAGTGGAAAGGGTTTGACCAGAAGAAGTAGAAGATGAGGGAGGGATTAGAGCTTGAATTTCTGTTGATATCTTAGTGATAGGGTCTAGTAAGTCGGAGAAATGAATTGGATCCTTCAGCTGTGGCCATCTTGTGGGTTTCTCTTGAGGCGACTTGGGGTTTGTACCGGTTGTCTGCCCTCCCGCATTCGGGGAAGCGGTTGCAGTGGAAGTTGACGTTTGAACTATTGCTGGTACCCGAATGATAGAACCCAAGTTGGGGATATGAAACGATATCGACGGTTGTGTCCCTCGAAGCGGCTGAGAAGACTCGGGATTAGTGTTAGTTGCTCCTCCTGATATCAGAGGCAGCTTCACCGTAATGGAAGAGCCGATCTTGGAGTGACTTGTTTTCTGATCGGACTCCGGAGAAGTGGGGGTTGTATCTTCGCCTGCATCTTCAGTATGACCATAACCGTGATGATAAGAGGCTGAAGAGCTCTCTGAAGGACCTTGTGTTGTTCTAGATTGCGCCGAAGTCCGATCTGTGCTCACGGGGTTAGTAGAAGATGCCTTCAGCGATGTGGTTCCGCTGCTAGGGCCCGGGGAGATGGAAGTAGAAGTCGGCGTTGTCTCTGGGCTAGTTGTGGTGGTGAATGGTGACGTAAAAGTAGTCCCAACTGATGAAGTACTCATGCCTAAAGACACGCCGTCAGAGGGAGTGGATGTAGCTGAACCGGACGGCACTTCCGTCTGGGACGAGTCAACGGTTGATACTTCAGAAACCGAGGTTTGCGATGTAATTTCAGTGGATAAAGAGGTGGCAGCTGAAGTAACACTAGTCTGCGACGACGAGGTAATTTCAGCAACTGAAGAACTTGTCTCTGAATACGGCGAGGTAGTAACGGTGGACACCGTCACACTTGAGAATGGGGGTGGTGATGTAAACCCAATCTCACTAGAAGACGGGTCGGGGGTGAAAGACGTACTGGTAGCAGGCGGTGTGAGGAACGTGTCGGAGGAAGTGAGTGTCGCCTGCAATGAAGTTGAACCCGTAGAATCGAAAGACGGGGATGAGATGGTGGTAGATGTCGCAGCGTCGGTAGCTGAAGTAGAAGGAGGTAACGCAACACCGTTGTCTGTCGAGGCCACAGACGCCGTCGGGGTGGATATAATCGACATCTCTTGAGTGCTCGAATGCTCGGTGGAAGAGATCTTAGTGTCTACGGTGTTGCTAGGCCCGTCTTCCGAGGATGAGGTAGCTGTAGTGGCGATCGCATTGGGAGAAGAGGAAGTCACCGAGGTCGGTGAAGTACTGCTGTCTGTATCTGTTTCACGAGCCGGTGTCAAATCTCTGACAATGCGGTGGAAATCATCACGGCTCCCACAAGGTGATGCAGAGACAGTGGTCGCCCCTCGCCGAACCTCATCAACTGTCTGGAAAAGAATATTAAGCGTGATGTAACTTAAAGATGATCATTAGCGTGATCTTACTTTCTCGGAAACATCCTCTTCAGCATTCGCATTTACTCTCCTATGTTGAAAATTATTGACTCCCTCTGATAACATGAACTAGTTAGCTGTGTAGATACGGTTTGGACATCAAACATCGCACTTTGAGCTGTAAAAGTCGCGTGAGCGTCAGAATCGACTGAAAATAGACAAGCTTACATGTGGAAGAGCCGACCTTAGGGTAAAGAAACATTTGACGGACGGAAGGAGAACGAAACGGGTCAGCATCTTCGTTCTTATAGGCAGTACTCACGAGTTGATCGCGTTGTAACGAGTCTGACATTCAACTTGTTGTTGATCGTCAAAGGACCGTGAGTGTCCTGTACCTTTTTTTTATGACGACTGAGATAGAAAGGCTGAATGTATAGGTAACTAGTGTCCATGCTTATACAGTGATTGACCGCAAAACTGGTGACTGTCCATGATTTGTTGCCATCGTTCCTCACGGTTTAGCCTCAGTCCAGGTCAGCTATTCCATGAGAAGATAGAATGATAATTGCCCAGTATCATTTCCAGTGACATTCAAGGACATTCGAGTCAGTGGCAAAGTCATTGAGGTCGACGAACCTGGAGTAGAGACCGAGCGGCATTTCCCGGCTGGATTACCGTTACCAGGAGGTGCCACAGCTTCGACCTAACCTTACCATCCTTCTCCATTTCTCGCCTTTTCGTTTTGTCAAATCTTTCAATACTTCAGATTTTTGAGCATCATTAGTTTCTTTTAGGATCAAAGCACTTCTGGGCTCTCAAATTGAGGATCCAACCTTTAACGTTATACCTTACGACGCGACACGACCATTCACAGCGATAGACCGTGTTTACCCAGCAACACATTGGCATGGTGATTCCTCTTTTTTTTGTACGATGGCTATGGATCTCAGGCAAGCGCCTTTTATGATGACAGGATGCACACCACCAGGATCCAGAGGAGTTCTATGTGAAGCAGGACAGGATAGGCGCGCAACTGGGTTTTCTTTCTCTCTGCTTTGATAACCTTTTGTTTCTCTAGGAAAGGGATCTTTTGGAGAGGTCTACAAAGGGTACGGTCTTCGGCGGACTCCTATTGACTGTCGTCCAACTAACAGCCCTCCCCAGCTACGACAAGCGGACCCAGAAGACAGTGGCAATTAAGATAATCGATCTCGAAAGTGCAGAGGATGAGATTGAAGATATACAGCAGGAGATCCAGATACTCTCCCAGCTCGACTCGCCGCATGTCACAAAGTGCGCTCCATTTGCTCAACTTGTTGATCCATCGTGTCAACGTTTCCTAGGTACCATGGATCGTATCTGAAAGGATCTAATCTCTGGATTGTCATGGAGTATGTAAAATCCTCTTGCTTTAACCACTTCGTGGAATGCATCCTCAACCCCAGAGCCGTTGGCAACTTTCAAGAAAATCAAAGGGCTGGGGAAGCGATTTTCTGAAATTTATCAACCGTGCTCATGAGGCGTTTATGGATGCATTCCACCCGTGTTGATCACCCACTTGTTATTAATCAATGTTCTCTGTCAGATATTGTTCTGGAGGATCGTGTTCTGACTTGGTACAGGATCTTGTTCATCAGCTTTCTCTGACGATAGCCTAACTTCTTTGTTTCAGATGAAACCGGGCGTATTCCGAGAAGAATACATCGCCATCATTGTGCGTGAACTTCTCCGAGGGTTGGAGTATCTTCATAGCGAAGGTAAACTCCATCGTGATATCAAGGGTACGCTGATATTTTCGTAGTTTCTATGATTGCTTCTGACTGGCGCCGTCTTTCCTTATATGAACTGTCCTCAACTGCTACTTGTCACTGATTATGCAGCTGCCAACATCCTTCTCTCTGCGGGTGGCGAAGTCAAACTCGCCGATTTTGGGGTCTCCGGTCAGCTGTCAGGAACCCTTTCTGCGAAGAAAAACACTTTCGTAGGCACGCCATACTGGATGTCCCCAGAAGTCATCAAGCAGAGTGGATATGACCACAAGGCGGACATCTGGAGTCTTGGTATCACCGCAATTGAATTGGCCAAAGGAGAACCACCTTACGCAGAGTTGCATCCAATGAAGGTATGACCTCAGTGCCCGTCGATTATAGTTCTTTCTCACCTCAGTACAGGTCCTCTTCTTAATTCCAAAAAATTCACCCCCAATGTTGGAGGGCAATTTCTCCAAGCCGTTTCGGGAGTTCGTCTCATTTTGTCTTCAACGCGACCCTCAGCACCGACCTTCTGCTCGTGACCTTTTGAAACACAAGTTCGTTCGAATGGCGAAGAAAACTAGCTATCTGACCGAACTGATTGAGCGCCACGAACGATGGAGAGCCGACGGAGGTGGCCGCATAGATGATGAAGAACAAGATATGATTCCTGATTTGTATGTCTGAACCACCGTACTTAGCCCCTCTTCTGATGTTGCATTAATCAGGCCAGCAAGCGGTGACCCCGAGGATCTGTGGGACTTCGGCACCGTCCGGCATGCAAGTGGACGCCCTGCGACTATAGGGCGAGCAAACCCTATACCTAACTCAGGCCCGCCTTTGACCTGGGAGAACGATGGCTCTGTGCGGTCCGATACTGAATCCTCTTACAGCCGGCGCTCTGGATCTTCCGACTCATCCAATCACACGTCTTCCACGCTCACTGTCACCGCCGCCGCCACAAAGCCACTTCCTAATACTCCTCAAGCACAACGAAAGTACGACCGGCAAGCTACTGTACGTCACGCGCCTCCGCCTCCACCGGAGAATGGCTCTAGGTTGACCCATCGCCCTGTTCAACGCGAGCCTTCGGATGAATACGACGATGATCAAGATAGTCAATATGCATCTTATGCCAATAGTGAACCTGACGTGGTTGAGGAGAAGCTTGCACAAGCGCAACTGGAAGATGAGGTCCCGGATACGACAATGTTGGATTCTGTTATTTTACCGGCCATTGCTTCGGTTAGCCTGACAGATTTTTTAACGCCATTTTTGTTACTGACCGTACCTTCCATCTAGCTGTTCCCCCGCGTAACCTCCCAAGAGGCTCGAGTCGCTCTGAGCGCCCTCCAGCGAGCATTTACCCATGCAGAGAGAGTCATACCTGGGATGACGATGGAGCTTGTGAACGAGATTGTTGATTCCGTCGAGCATGTTGATGATGACCGATAATCTAATTGTAGTGCAGGTCTTTCTTTTCTCTTACTAGCACCCTCTTTTTTTACACCTACCATCAAATTGCAAACTTATAGCTAGCCGAGGATATATAATACAATCTGTAGTTTGTTATCATGAAGGACTATGTTTGTACAAACGAAATACATACGAACAGATGTAGTCCTCTTGCCGCTGGGTTCAAAGGAATCAAGCGGAGCAATAGTTCATGGATACTGTTGTGTTGGCAATTAATGGTGACATCGATTATATGACAGACGGCAATCATGAAAATTTGATTCTAAAAGATGGACCGGGCCTTTTTCTCTATTATGTTCCCTGCTGCTGCTTCATCACAAAAATTCAAGGACTTCTGTTGGCAATGAAAAACCGCCTTTGCATCTTAAACGACATTTTTTTGGCCTTAAATCGATGGCGCGGTCTTCTGGGTGTACTGCATTTCCACCTCAAAACGCTACTACCCGTATCTCGTCGACTCCTAGCGAGCCCAGGCAAAATACAGAATCCCCAGTATCATCGCTTTCGTTGTTTGATCTCCACGGTACTTGAAACAGCGGCAAATGACACTAGATTCAGATGCGGGTTCCCAAGTATATTGTGTGGCCGACGCCTGCACCGCGAACGGTTGGCCTGCCGTTTCTGTGTCGTCTAAACAATACTTTCCGCAAAGAGGGGACATCCAGATCGAAGCATCGCGGCGTCGAATGTGGGCTCAAAGCCGGTGATGATGGGTCGCCCTGAGGAATGGTCATTGCTGGTAATGCTACACCCAGTATGATCATGATCAATGACAAAACATGTCGCGAGTCGCAGATTTGGTTATTTTACCGACCTGTAATTTTGAGCCAATTAGTAGGTTTTTGGAGGGAAGCGCGGGACGAAACTTGCCTTCTGGTTACTTGTGTATACTTTTCTAGTGGAGAAATGTTGCCTATTGAACGTGTTGATGCCCAGGATACAGCTTTGTCGACGCGACAGAAACATTGATCATAAGAAATATTTCGTGCACCAAGTCGAATATTATCTTTCGTATTGACACATCGGCCAGTACATGCACATGCCGGATGGTGTGTAAACGAAAAAATGCGTGTCGATTATTATTACATCCGATACTGTGTTAGTATTGTCTGGCCCAAATCGACCACGAATACAAAACCCAGTCGACCCATTTGTTTTGTAGTACCAGTGTGCGAACAAGAAAGTCGCTGAGTGCCATCTTGTAGTGCATACCTGTCCACGGAAGGTTTAATCTCTTCGACGTATTCATTTTGAGCAAGTAATCCCCCTATTGTGCTTCGCCATCCATACTTTGCAACCTCAGAAAGACCAGTCTACTGATGTATAAGGAGACTGATAACACCACACACACATACGCGGACTCCAATTGTGTTAGGCCCACAATTCTTTGATAGCGGATATGTCGTCTTTTGATGATTCAGATTTCGTCGTGGATCATCTCTGTAAGGGCTGTAACTCGGGTGTACTAAGAGTGTGGTTTCCATCCGAAGGAGCGGCGAGATGTATTCGAAAAGATGAATCTCGACCGGCAACGAAGAGACTGTCTAGCAAGAAGGGGTTCCGTTGAGCAAATTCAGGACGGGCGATTCAAACAGATTCACTGAGAAACACGCAGATCCGCTCAGTTTGTAAATAGGAACGCTGAACGATTAAATGATAGCTAGAACAGATCTTCCAGGCATAGCCAAGATGCGGAGCAGTGGCGATTGTAGAAGCTGTTTCAAAATTAGATCTTCCATTTTAGCAACTGGTGCTACCGAAACGTGGAGTATTTCAGTACTAAGTTACACTCGCCACTCGTTGAGATAACTCTATGTAATGCATCTAATTAATAGTTCTCCCTCCCGCAGTGTCACTGACGACGATTCCCCCAACCGCACCCGCGCAGGGACGATCGTCTTCACAACGTCTTTACAAGAATAACCGTTCCCAGGGATCGGTAGACAGAGGGTCAGACATCTTCGACGATACAGTCGATGATACATAGTGCGACAATAACTGTAATGAGCAAAGGTGCCGCATCAATCACTTGAGATGGTGCGGCATTCAATCTAAGCATATTGTGAGAGTTTGTGGGAAATCATACAATAGACTAATAGCGAGTGACCCTCTGCGTCCCAAAGAACAAGTTTACAAGGTGACACTGGGTGTTGGTGTAAGAGGATCTTTGCCGGATATCAGGGCAGGGAGGGCGGTGCGAGTGAACTCGGTCAAGAATGGAGCATTCAGTGAGGGGGGTTCGGGATTTTGCGTCCCATGGGGTGTAACGTCCCCATCTCTCTCGGCCTCATATTCGATTCGATTCGGTGGGCGGGCCTCGATAGCAGCTGCAATGTCCCGGAACACTTGTTCTCCAGTCCAGGAGCCGACGATGTGCTCAACCTCATCAAAGCTACGACTTTTGACGATGCCTTCCCTCAAGGCATGTTCCTGCTTCTTGGTGTAATTGACATGGCGGCCTTTGAATTGAGACACACAGAATTTCGTCACGCTCCAGTGGCTATTAAGGTATCGCGACTGAAAAAGGATTTCAGATTAGGCCGGGATGTAACAGTTTAAAAAGACCTACAAGACGAAGGTAATCCGGGACTAAGGTCTCTTCCACGTCAGTCAATGGAGTATTTGAGAAACACGAAGGGTTAGCCTCTGCAGCTCGAGCAATCATTACCGAGTGAGCACCTGAAGCCAAAAAAAACCTCGATTAGATCCTCTACACCGTAAAATGCTGACGGACCTGTAACTTCTCTCACTCTTTTTGCATCTTCAGCGCCGAGACAATCGCCATTCTCTATAACGGCGATACCCTTGCCCAACCCCTCAACAAAATCAACGATTTCCTTCAGCCTTTGAATCAGAGCCGCATCTCTGTCTCTCATATTTCTCGTCCGGCAATGAACCGTCAGTGCACTGATACCCGTGTTGACTATTCGTTCCACTAATTTCAATGTCTCTTCTTGTGAGGGCAGTAGGCGGATTTTGGCAGAGACTGTGATTTCCGGGGGCATGGCGGCCCGTAATGCCGTTAATATCGAGCACAGGAGATCAGGGTTCGTGAGGAGAGCGGCGCCCATTCCGGCGTGAGTAGAGAACGGCTTGGGACATCCACAGTTGAGGTCTATACCAGAAACATCGTTCATGACGGTCTGAGCTGCCTTGACAGCATATTCCGGATCGGATGATCCAATCTGGTAGATCAGGTAAGGTTTTTCGATTGGGTGGGTGGAGAAAATGGCCTTTGATTTTCCATCGTATGTTATGACGCCGGTGACAGCTGAGGAACTCTTAGGAAGGAAACATGAAGCAATAAGTAATACACACGGTCAACGTTTCTCGTCGCATGAAGAATAGCTTTGTCGACTGTTTCTGGTCCCCAAACTAAAGTAGCACCATGCTTCAGTGCAAATAAACGAGTGGGAACTGCGGTTAAAGGTAAGTATAATCTCGAAACCATCGTTTTAGGTGCAAACATACGAGCACCAGAGCGCACCATTGGTGCCAGAAAGACACCGTTCTTGAAGTCATTTGGGGTTAGATGCTCTATTTTAGCACGCTTTGCGTTTCTATACGGAGATGTGGAGTGAGCTCGTCGCGACATGTTGATAACGATGCGGCAAGCGCTCGTCGTTTTTATCATCAAGGGGAGAAAGTAAGAGTCAAGTTTGACACAGTCAATCTTCGCCAACATTTAACACAGCCACTGTCGGATGACGGACCGCGTATCCCGACACCTTTCACAGGTCGACCACCATCATGATAAATCGCACTTCGTGGTTAGAAGTACTACGCTTCTCTTGCCATCGCTGAGAGATATATCCTTACTTTAGTAAGTCGTTACTCAGCTGGTGGGCCCAGGATGATGTTCTTGATCCCCACTGTGCTTCTTTTCTTGGCTGGCACAGTGAAGGCGCCCTCTTCAGGTCATCTACGAAGACGAGTTCTCTTTGACATACGGTCCGGAGAAGCTCTAGAGGCTCTCAGTGATCTTCTGAATGGTCAGCTGCTTGGAAATTGAGCGAATTATCCCCAATTTTCGGGGTCATGAGATTGATCTTATTTGATCATGGAGGTCCTATATTACTTCGAGCGGTCCGTGTCTCTTTGTTTATAATGAGAAGATGAACTATTCCGAGGATACTGTCCAAACGCTTGCAACATGCATCTATTCAGCCCAGCGTTTGCCGTGCTTTCTGCTCTCCCGACTCTGTCAACTTTGATTGCTCCTGATGCACTTGATCTGACAATTACAACGAACACCCTTCATGAGATTCCATCCACGTTGTATGGATATATGTGGGAAGTAAGTCAATTCATGGATTGTAGCTCAGTCATTCACAATTTGTCGGTCAGGATATAAACCATAGGTTTGTTCCACCCTTGATATCTCGAGTTCCTACCCGATCTACCTTATCAGTGGAGACGGTGGTCTGTACGGTGAACTGTTGCAGAACAGGGCATTCCAGGGCGTTATCCCGGGCACCCAAAACGCGTCAGCACACTCAGCTGCCCCTCAGTCCATGGCTAACCGGTCCCTAGCTTAAACGCATGGCAGCCATACAACGGCGCACGGTTGTCGGTCACTTCACAAACCAAAGGCGTATCGCCTTCGCTACCGAACAGTTTACAAGTTCAAATACCCAAAGTTGTTTTCGGAGATATCGGCTTCGAAAATACTGGCTATTGGGGTAGGTTGTCTCAGTACCAACTATCTCGTAGCATTATTTACGGTCGTCCGCCAGGTATCAAGGTTCAAGCGGGATGGGTCTGTAAAGGATCCTTCTACGTGAAGTCAAGCGATTTCACCGGGCCTCTCACAATGTCTCTGAAGTCTGCGCAAGGCACAATATATGCGTCAAAAACTTTAGGCGGAGTATCCTCGGAATGGCAGAAGCTCTCCTTTGAATTACAGCCTGTCGTCTCTGCACCGAGTGATGACAATGTTTTCAGTGTCGTCGTCGATGGAAGCGAAGCCAAGGGTCAGACGATATTCTTTGGCCTGTTCTCGCTGTTCCCACCGACTTTCAGGGGGCGTGAAAATGGAATGCGAATTGATTTGGCGGAGGCCATGGCTGCCACCCACCCCTCTGTTTGGAGGTTTCCGGGAGGCAATAATCTAGAGGTGCGCCATATTATTAACATATGAACAACCCAGAGTGTTGTGCTGATTGATTTTCAGGGGGCCAGCTTTGATACGCGCTGGAAATGGAATGACACGCTAGGACCGTCAGTATCGGTCTGACACCTTCTCTTCTTTTAGGACTGATGTCTCTTCTAGTCTGGAAGAACGCCCTGGTCGCATTGGAGATTGGGGTACGTCCAGCTTTTCGTGTCTGATAATTATTCTAACGTGCATCCCACAGGTTACCCCAATACGGATGGACTGGTAGGTAGCGCGGTTCCTGGCTCATTATATCAAGTTAAGGGATCGCATCTAGGGCCTCCTGGAGTACTTGAACTGGGCCGAGGACATTGGTGCAGTAATTGTTTTGTTTAATTTGCAGTATACTGTTGATAACCCTCTTATCTGCTACAGGAGCCCATCCTCGGTACGTGCTGTCAGTGCGACATAAAATTTTTGTTTGTTTGAAGGCTGTTTTCCAGGCATCTGGAGCGGCATATCAATAGCTAATTACTCTGATCTTATAACATGGCCGATCGTACCTGAAGAGGACCTTCAACCATACATAGACGATGCTTTGAACGAGCTGGAATTTATCGTTGGCGATGCGGAAACAAGTGTTTGGGGACAGCTGCGAGCTAGTCTAGGCAGGACGGAACATTACCAGCTCCGACTGATTGAAGTGTACGTAGCTTCTTGGCCCAGTTTCTATAGTGTGATGAACGTTATTTCCAGAGGAAACGAGGACCAGGTAAAGATCTCTATGAAGTTTTTATTACTGGCAATCATTCGGTGTAACCATCCTTAGTTCCAACCAGAATCGTGTGTTTTATCTATTGGCACTTCGATTACCTACTCACGTAACTGTTTCTCCCAGGTATGCTGGATACCGCTGGAATTTGTTTGTCTCCGCTATAGAAAAACGATATCCCGGACAATTCGAATTTATTGCAACGACATATCCTTCTACAGAACTCAATCCAGCATATCTCAAGAGTGAGTTCGTCATTATAAGCCATCCACACTTTGACAAACGTGCTTCCAAGTCGATTTCCATGAATACGCCGACCCGAGTTGGTTCACAACCCACGCTTTCATGTTTGATGACTACCCGCGTAACGGCACTAAATATTTTATCGGAGAGTATGCTGGTGCGTTGAATGTTTACGCCTTGCCTCGGTCTCTAGTAACAAGGAACCAGTTACGTCAACAAATAGTTCCGACTTCCTGGGAACTATCCCCAATGGCCGCCTACCCTACCCCTCACTTCGAGGTGCTGTCGCAGAAGCTGCATTCATGACTGGACTGGAACGAAACTGTGATGTCGTCTTTGCCAGTGCTTGTACGTGCAAGTTTTTATCTTCTCAATACTACGGCCTCACACGAACAATTAGACGCACCATCATTACAGCACATTAGTAACTATCAATGGACGCCAGACATCTTGACATATGATTCAAGTCGCGTCGTCAAGTCTACGTCTTACTATGTGCAACAGGTAGGTTCCTATTCGGACTTCCGTCACTGATGTTACTCTTAATTATCGGTGCATATAGATGTTCAGCGTCAACCGAGGAACGCATGTTTTAGAAACATCCCCCCCGTCAACTAACGAAACAGAACCTTTATTCTGGGTGGCGAGCTACAACAATGAAACTGAAGTTGTCATCTTGAAGGTATGAAGTCTAGATGACTTCTTTGCTAGTGTTATTGATTGTTTTGAAGGTTGCAAATGCGGGTACCACTGACTTGGTAGTTCACATCTACTTGGATTTCTCCTTCACGTTATTCGGAACCGCGATTTCTATCAGCACGCCCCCTCTAAGCCCCATAACTGGGCAGTTCGATACGGCGAACACCCTCGACGAGCCTGAACTTATTATACCTGTCGCTTCCAGCTTCGCCATACCCGAGCTAGGGAGAGTCAACTACACCTTCCCAGCTATGAGCGTGACCGTCGTATTTCTACAGGCGTCCAGTGGACTTTGATCGAGAGTCGTTCCTGATGATCGAACGATCGAAAGAAGTTTCATTTTGTGGAATTGAATGATGTATGTACATACTACATAAATGCGTACACGCGAGACGGTCCGGCTCGAAAAAGGCTCGACCGTCCTCTTTATACGTTTAAAGCTCACTAAGACAACATCAGTTTGCCAACCGTCGAGAGTGAACCGTCGTTATTGTAGAGGCACGATCCGGTGCCGACGTAAGAAACAGCGCTTGCGTCGACGGAGGACATGAGTGAGGGTGATGTCGCCACGAAGGGGAAGTACAAGGTGACGTAGGATTGAGAATCAAGCCAAGAGAATGCCTAGCGTGGGGTAAGCAAACTTCTGGTACTAGTCGCCTCGGTCTGCTTACCTGGGAAAAGAATGATGCCCTTCGGAGAAGAATTGAAAGAAAGTCAATCGCCTATGAGAGATTCAGACAACTGGGCCTTACTGAGCAGAAGCACTGCCGGATGGGTTCGTCAAAGCGAACTCGGTGATAACAATGGTGTAGCTCTGGGGATGTACCATAAGTCGCATATCGCATGAAAATCGTTAAGGACTAACGGGGAACTTCGTGTGGGCCGATTGGACGTGGCTCTGGAAATCAGAAAAGCTTGTCCTGTAGGATTCATACTGCGTAAGAGAGGATACCCGATTAAGCGACGAACAAAATGGACTCACCCATACCAATGCTAAGTTGTAATTCCGATTTAGACCGAAGAAACCAGCAATAAGAGCTCCAAACGCACCAGGTTGATGTAGTCAGCATAGCATTTCCCAGCACAGGCGCTAATCATTTTTGCAAGCCAGTCTAGACCTTGACCAGATGAGGTACTGGAGGTAACTGCGGGAAACGCCTTCTTAATGGACTATGTTGCGCAGTTAGCCTCGGTCTATAACCATGTGAATTTCACACTCACCAGCGGGTTGATGTAGGTAATGTACCAAGCCGCAGCATCGCTAGGACTGATCCCATTAATGTCAGGTTCGTTTAGGCTGAATACGGCTAGTGAAAGATCGGACAGGATTTTAGACGGCAGTACAAACAATTCCGGTAACTAAAAAGACGTACTAGCCCAGCCCTGAGCCGTATGTCGAGAAGCCAGTTGCGCGATGGGGCTTGAATCACAATCCATGCAACGCTGCATTCCGATGAATCCTAATCCCCCATTACCATTAGTAGATGGGGGGGCGTAAGTTTCCCAATCATAGCTAAGCCCGACGTGAGCTTAGTGAACACAGGTAGGAAAGTTTGACGGACATTGCGACAACCTGCATGAAGTACTGTGTTTGAGGAATGCCGAGAAGTATGGTCACAAACTTACCTTCCCGTTCCCGGTGTTGAACTTGCCAGGATCCCTAGGGAAAATAATGAAGTAAGCTTAGGGAAATGTAAAGGGTGTTGTCAGCCTTACAACGGGGCGTTGTCTGTGGACGAGGGAAAACCTGTTAGGTATATTTCGATGAACCAATATTCGAACGCACAATAGGGCCATGCAAGGCCTCGTTTTCCGGCCTGAACAGCGGTAACGAAGAGTGCGATGAACGACAAAGTAGAGAGCATGATGGGTGTTAGCGAAAGGAGTGGTGGTAAAACAGTCTTCGTAGTTGCCGATGAATGAATGAGGGGAAGCTGGAGAGGTAAGGTGTTCGAATGTAAGTATTTAAGCTATGGGACGAGCTGTAACGGCACCATACGTTCCTTATGGTCCAAATAAATACATCACAGCCGGTAATCAATGGATGTTGCGTTGCTACAGGGAGGAAATTGAAAGCGAAGTGGCGTAGGTCTTTGACCGATAGCGGTAACAATAGTTTTATCGGGATGCCCTAATCAGACAGTGCAACGTGCAAGACGCTTGGGTATAGCTAATACTTCCCAAGAGCTCGACCAGTCAGTGCATGCGAGATCAGAGGAATTCCTGTCGGGTAAGCAGCCGACAGAGGAAAACCGATTGAGAACCCTATGGTCATGCATACTCGTGATTGGACTGATAGGTATAGTGGCATGCTCATCCAGGCTGTTGCTACCCAAGAATAGAACACTCCAAGTTGTCCGGAACATTGAAACGGTATAGACTTGAATATCCATATGGATAGCAACTGACTGGATCTTTCCTACTGTTTCATCCCATACAGCTGATAGATACTCTTGCGGGTGGTAGAGCAAAAACATTCTGTCCTGGTCTCTTCTGATGCTAGTCTGAGATGAAATAATGAAAAGGAAGGGTCTCAGGCACTGATGGAATCATTGACAACCGGGGCTTCGGTAAAAAAAAGGTTGTATGGAGCGGTGCATGACACAAATGCCGTGGAAGGATATACTTACTGGAGATACTTACTTTGGTTCAATCTATGCTAGAGCAAAGCCACCGTGACTGTATAGACATTGCAATGTTTATTCGCTCCCGTATTCAGCCGAGTTAGGCGAGCCAAGGACTATCAAGATTGATCCCAAAGTATTTGCTTCAAAGGGGGTGCGGTCATGAACTAGCAACGCAGCCTGGCGGCGGGCGGATGATACACAGACAGTGATTGATCTGTCTGCAACATCGTCCGGCCAACGACAGCCCAACAATGAGGGCTTAGGCTAAATTAGAGCCAAGAACGTCGCCACTGGCATGGGTAAAAGGCGACGTATCTAGCTTCGTGAAGGCAAGACTTCGGAAGCGACGATCAAGAGCATACAAATGTTCAACATGTGAAAAAGATATTTCAGAAAAAGGATAGCCTGGGCTTGAGGAACCACATTGACGAGTTTATATGATCATCTGGTTTTAGAAGATTCATTCAGCCAGAACTCCGGGAGCCATGAGGATGCTACTTTCACCCCCACAATCTCATTCTAGTCCCTCGTGATGTTCCGTAGTTCCATGGTATCATCATCATCGACGTCCCCAGTAACTGTTTCTCTTCTAAATTGTATTTCAGTGGTCACCTCCGAAAGCTGCGATTCCTGCTCAAACAACGACATGTAGTGAGCTCGGCGAACAGCTATTACTAATCTGTTAGCAAAGAGAGAGGAAATGACGAAGGCAAAGGCTGTCCCAAATTCATTAAGAGTGATCTGAGAATAGCTCCGTCAGTAACAGTATTCCTGAGGTGCAGTAGTATGGAAGTAGCCTGCGCACGTGGTTCCTAATCCAAAATATGAGATTTGTCAAGTATATCCCAAAAAGCCTACCATGCGGATAAGAAAAGTATAATGATAAAACACGAACAACGGGCACTACTTACACGAGGAAGTAAATAACAGAGTCGCGTGTCAACCTCCTCATCAAGTCGCTGCCTGACGCGGATGGCCGATGTAGCCACGCTTGCCGGAGGGCAAGACCGAGTAGGATGCTCTCAATTACTAGGACGGCGACCCAATAATACACAATCCAGTGGTGGTCCGGAGGATCCGCGTCAGCGCACATGAACAAACCTGAGACTGGTTCGTTTGTGCCTGTATGATCCTCGTAATTACTCCTTCGGCGAGCAAGACGATATCGATTCATACCTATTGTTCCGGATCCTGGCAGGCCAAATATGAGGCCCATTGTCAGACATTCCAGCGCCGTCAGTAGGATCTAGAAAATGTCAGGAACACGGGCGAGACGGAGGATAAGAATGAATCATACAAATAATCCAAGTATCTTGCATGAGTTTCCATACATTGCGTACAGCCGTAGTTCCAAGATGACTTGAATGCTCCGCTGAGTCCACGGGGATGAATTCGGGGAATGCTCTTACCATGAGAAGTAATGACTTGTAAGCTAGCGCCAGTATTCTGCCAATAAAAGAATGTGGTACCTAGGCGGACCGCATTCGGATCAAAAGAACTGATGGAATATTAAAATGATGGAACGAACATCTGAGGAGATACCGGATCGAGACTTTGCGCATCGTCGTTAGTAAGGAAATACACACAGCTACAAAAATCAGTGAGCCACAGAAAATCCTCTTGAACTTGACTGACTTTCAAAGAAGGATGCGAATTGAGATAAACTGATAACGGAATTTAAATCTTCGGCGAGTTTAAAATTGCAAATGCACGTACTAACAGCATTTGACCTGCACATGGCACGGTACTCAGGTATGGCCTCTAGAACGTCTGGAATACGCACACATTGAAGGCAACGCCGTAATATCGGCTCTGCATTCCTCAAGGGTGAGTCATGCGAAAAAATCGGAGACAGACGTTTTCACCCATAAAAACAATGCCTTGGCCAAAGACCACCGTCGTTGCTGCAGAACAAGTAAGTAAAAGGGGCAGAACGCCCTGGCCGTCTAAGACCGAAATGATTATACCCAGAAAAAGTCAACCTGATTCAATCCGTTCAACAAACGATCCTTCCTGATGGTCAATGAATGACATACCTCTGCTTCGAACTGGAGAACTGCGCGGATAAGAATTTCTTTTGGCAGCATGAATGGGTACGGTCCTTACAGTATTCGTATACGATCAGTGTAGCACATGCCACTGATATGAAGCGCCATTAGTGCAGGCATCCCCGACAGGAAAGCATAGCCTACCATAAGCATTCTGTTCTGCTCTCGCCTGTACCCAATACTCTGCACCACTAAAAGATGGCATTCCAGATGTATAAGGCTGCAGGAAGGGTAAGAAGAGGGTTTAGCAACACATAGAAGCTATAGGTTGGTATCCAACAACAGGATTCGTCGACCCTTGGATACCTTGGAGGGAATATCAGTTTGTTTACCTCCGCTTCTGCGATGATGCGTCTGCCGGTATCAGGGTCATCGACCTCTACCCGACGCTAAATATGCGGCTAACCATCGGCAATGTAGTTGCGAAAGAGCGGCTCCTGTCCTCAGTATTGGCAGAAAGGAGGATCGGCGTTTACTTCACCGTCAATATTCATCAGTACACAAGACTAGTAATGATATTACAATCGGCCACTGGCCGTGGGGTAGATGTGGTAGACTGTTTCAATAGAATTCCACCATACGTGTCAGCTTCTCTGACTCTTCCTTATCTTGTTCTAAACAATTCCCAAGCAACTAAAAAGCAAATAATACCGATCAATTTGTTATGACTATTGGAAGAACTATAGGAACGAACCTTGTTCACGGAGAGGTACTTGACTTTGAGCTCTTTGCCAAAGATTTTTTCTGTAATCTCCGAAGATGTAAATAACTCCCTAGCAGACTCCCAATTCAAGGGCAGGCGATCGGTGATTCCATGTGCCTCGCGCTCTTCCGCACTCATTTGTGCAGCGGTCAGCGGTCCAGGGCAATCTACTAGGGTCAATGTCTCCTGATTCGATATCGCAGTCGATCCAGACGCCAGAATCAGAGCCAGAGCGAGGTATGGGTTGCAGGTGCCATCGAGGAAACGAAGCTCAAAGTTGCGTGACGATGGCGATTTGGAGTTGGTCAACCTGATAGGCGCCTCGCGGTTTTCTGTGCCCCAGCAAACGTAAGTTCCTCCAGACCAGACACCATCAACGACGCGTTTGTACGACGATGGCGTTGGAAGGGTGACAGCGGCTATGGACGGCAATTCCTTGAGAACTCCGGCAACGAAGGAAGATTCGGCGGAGGAAAGCGCGTCTGCGGACTTTCTGGGCCCATTGATAGGGTGGACGGAGACATGAGCGTGGGCAGAACTACCCGCGCTGTTCATGTAGACACGTGGAGCAAATGTAGCTCGCAGTCCGTGCTTTGCAGCGACGTTGATAATAGTTTCACGAGTATAGACGAGTGCATCAGCGGCCTCCAATGGCTGCAAGGGCCCAGTGACAACTTCGTACTGACGCAGCGATTTTAATCAGGTATTACTAAGTCGATAGGCACAGAGGCACAAACCTGACCAGGCGCCGCTTCAGCGTGGTACATTGTAATATCGACTCCAGCTTTGATCAGAGATTCTGAAATTTCACGAAGGACCTTTGTCTCGATACCTCCTGAAGGAAGCCCACCAGAGGCACTCCAATGATGATAGTTGACAGCTTCTACAGGGTTCGTCGACTTCAAGAGGATAAACTCTGTTTCAAATCCGACGAGGTACTCGACAGCGGTTTCTTTCCTGGCTTGTCTGCAAGGAATAAGATTACGGCAAGTGGCAACACAAGAATGATTACTTACTCAACGACGCGGCGTAGGGTACCTCGAGGACAGACACTGACTTCCACGGTAGGCTGACCGTCTGTGCCGGTGACGGGCGCCTTTTCCTGGAACCAGCCCATAACACTGGCGGTTCCGTCCTCATACGGGCATAGCATTAGGGTAGAAAGATCAATCACGTAAAGATATTCGCCTATAGGGAGAAAGTCTTCTGCCATGTTCAGATACACTAGGCCGAAGGCAGCCTTGGCCACGGCGATGCTGGGTCGTTGGGATTTGAGCATTTTGAGGAAATAGGTGATGGGAATAACCCTGTATCTGATAACGCTGGTGAGGTCGATCCACGTTAGACGAACATAGGCTTGATGGGACCCGATTAGTTTTGGGTTGGCTCAGGACTGAGCATAGCTCTTACCTATGCCCAAGCCTTCTAGATCTTCTGCCTTGAGAGCCGGCGCAGCCGACACGGTAGATGGGGCATATTGGACGCCGTGGCTGTAGTCGAGAGACATGATGGTAGTTCAGATGCAAAAAAAGATCAGCTCACTGGTAATGGTGTTGGACAGAACGCCGCTTCGAATCTTATGTAATCTACCGATTGATCGTAAGGTAGATAGTAAATACAAGATAGATAGATAACCGTAATAAACGGAAACGACGAAAAGCGCTCAGTTAGGACCTTGAGGGTTAGGAATCGCGTCAAGAGGAATTTACTGTTCCTATTTTCAAAAATTAATTTACTTATTTAAATACTAAAACATCGATTTGCGGCGATCCGTTTCAAGTCCTTTTAGTTCTCGAGGACTCGGTCTCAGCGACAAGGAAATGAGGGACATACGCTTGGGTTGGGAAGGATCTGAGCAGGCATGCTCCTTCTCGACCGAACGGGCTTCGGTACCGATGCCAAGGGGCTACCATCCAGCCAAGACTCGGACTAGACATCGCCAGCTGCGCTTTCCAGCCCGGCGGGCGAGAATATTCCCAATTTCCTTGGTAGACAAGATAAGCGAGGGTTCACCCATGCAATATAATAACCTTAGCCTGCGGAACGTCATCTGCTCCAAATACAGCTCCAAGCCTTGAGTATTTAGCTCGTTGAGCTTGCAATGTATCAGACCGCAGCACACCGCCGTGACCTTGCTATACGTACATGTACCATATGCAGCGCTCCGGTCACAAACTTATAGGCGAGCACAGTGTCTGTCATCACAAGGAAATGTCTTCCACTAGAATGTTGCCGCGTTTCTACGAACCCTTTGCCTTGTCATTCCAGCGCTTCGGAAGTCGTATACCGAGAAATCAATTAGCTGGGGAATGCTCTTCTGCTGGAGCAGTCATAGAATGTCGCTGGAAATTGGAAAAAGTGAATGGTGCTTCCCCTGCTTTCAGTGTAGAGTAGTATATTGCCCTGACCACGATGATATCAACAGTCGAAGTAGATACCTCGTACTAGCTTGCGTTTGTGGAATTTATATAAGAGGTAAAGACTGCTGCGATTGATGATATTTCTAGTAATAGAAGGCGGTAGTTGGCAAGACACTTAAATCCTTGAGAAACCAGTGTTAGACAATTTAGTTGAATGTGGGCTCTGTTCACGAACCATGGGCTCGCTGGGCAACCACCCACAAGCATCGATTAATAGATTTGGCAAAATCCCCTTTCTTGGACGTACTCTCTTGTGATTTAGACAGGTGATGGCAACGGCGAAGGCGGATGGGAAGTTCGTGCACCTCTGGTTCGTCTGCGAGTAGTACACCACCGGTCCACCGGAGCTCGAGGGAAATGAATTCCGGCATCGGGAAAAGTGCAGTGATGCCAATGCCGTGGGGTAGCTTGGTCAAATAGTTGTAGACCTTCAGCGTCTTGAGCTCGTCGTGTGCAAAAAAACAAGATTTCATGTCGGAAATGGATGAAACTGTTGGGAATGCACGTCGGCAAGCATGATGAACGTGGGGGTATGGCTCAAACAAACGTATATTCGTGGACAGATACGTAGGTGGTGGTGGTACGAAGCCAAGAGACGGTAGTGATCGATACGAAAATCAAAATAATGTAAAACTAAAATGGTGGAGCCGTCGGCGCTGGCAGTGGCTGTGAAACCACAACCCTCAACAGAACAAGTGATGGTACGAGTCAGTCGGGGGACGAAGTCGACATAGATGGGGTCAATATCTATTTCGAAATTCGCAGCGACCGGCAGCGCGATAATCGAACACTGGTAAGCCCCGCAGCGATGTTTCTGTAGGCGAGCACCGTTCCAAGTATTACAGACCTCCTTCAAACTTCCTTCCTCGTTTCTTCATTGTTTCCAGAATCCATTTACTATCGATCGGTCAGAAGCATAAATTGAAATGTCGATCCGTAGCACTTCAAGTTTGTTCCATGAAAATTTGGACAGTATATATTTGTCTAATGATCTCTCGATATCCCTTGTAATTAGATTTATTCGTGAAGTTAGACCAATACTACCGGAGACTGCAAGACTGGAAGACTGCATTGATTGGCCATCTCGGTAGTAACACAGCTCAGGTTAATGGAAATAAAATACTCCTACCGATTTCGATGACTCACTGAAAAGTTATGACGATTGTAGTGATGTCGATGCTACGATATTCAAATTTAAGCTAGTACTTGTACCGTTTATACAATGTTTGCCTCAAACCTAGAAATCGTAGTACTATGGACGATTATACAACAGGTAAAGACTGCTGCAGCTGATAATATTTCCAATAGTAGAAAGGACGAGCAAGATGATGGAATATTCCTAGAGAAATCAACGTTAGACAGTTCACTTGAACAAAAGCTTTCCACGAACCATGGTCTCTCTGGGCAGCCATCCACAAATATTGATTGATACCTTTAAAATCCCCCTTCACCTGATGTAAGTATACGGTTTGATGGAGTTGTAGAGAGCCCCCCTTGACATCAACATCATAGGGAAACTCCCAATAGATCAGTTGCATATCGGGGTAAAAGCAGTTGCCCAATGCAAGGAGTGAAGTAGAAGACCGAATTTTACGATATAAGGTAGATGAAGGCTCTGGGTCTGTGATACAAGCATGTATGTCCATCCGAATCTCGTTCTCTTGCGCAGATTTCAACAGGTAGCGCCTGCGAAGGTGAAAGAGAAGACCATGAACTTCTGTGTCATCTGTGAGTCGTAAACCGCCGACCCACTTGATTTCGAGGGAAATATATCCAGCTAGTGGGAAAAGTGTAGTGAAGCTAATGAAGTTGGGAAGTTGTTTCAGAAGGTTGTAAACCCGTATCGCTGCGCTGTCTGGATGATAGTCTTCTTGGAGGTCGGCGAAACAATTAATGGTACGGGTCAGTCGGGGAACGAAGTCGTCGTAGATGATGGACTTTCGGCAGCATGCTACGTCGCATAGATAGTATAGATATCGACAGCTGGTGATGTATATATCTCGAGAAACGATGCGCGCATAGGCATATTTCCACGTTCGGTTAATCAGGGGGCATGTCGTCAGGAAGGACTGGCGTGTCCAGGATGGCATCTCAGAGTGCCATATATCGTGGATGATTAGTTCTACGAGTTCTTGAGGAAGTGTGCTCATGATAGAACAATGACAGAAAAAGGGAGCGGGTGGGTATTAAAAGGAGAAGAGCCGTGTTTCACTCAACGGAGACAGAAAGTTTAGATAAGGACGAACCACTGAACTGTTTCACTTGACAGCCTTGGAAGGAAGGTTGAAGGTGATTTTATTAGTTACCGGAACTCCTGAACAGAAACGTTCCAAGTCCTGGGTATACAGGTCGCGGTCTTATGCGGTCAACGACATTTCTTGGATGACAGTAGAAAGGACTGTATGATGGTAGTGGGCACGTGACGTACGCGTCGATCTTCACCACCGTTCCTTATTGGGACCTTGCGCCGGTACCACTACCACTACCACCATTACCACACTGCTACCTGGCCCAATTCTACCATGTCAGAGGAGCAGCGTCGACCTATACCGCCACACCCGCCAAGGTGGCAGCCGAATCCGGATCCAGCCTCCATTGAAGTTCCCGGGTTGGATATAACCGCCTCAGTAAATGACCAGATAGACCAGATAGAGCAGCTTATCACAATCAAACTGCAGGTGCGTCGACAATGCATCAAGATGACAATAACCTGACCTAGAGAGCCAGACAATCGACGAAAACTTTTCCAAGATCCACAATGTGCTTGCGAATAAGATTTTGCCTGCGGTGAAGCGTTACGCGGTGGCAACGGAGCCGGTAAGGGAGGCGGCGCAGGTACGTGACTGTTTACTGCCACGGGAGGCGGTACTCACATCTGGCTTCAGTTTTGGACGTCTTTCTACGAGCAAGCAGCGCAAATCCGTATACCCACCGCAGACGACTATTCGACCGTCAACGAGCAGACCTCTGAGCACGAATCTCACTCTCAAACGGACTCTCCTGTGACGGCTGACTCCCAGGCAGAGGCTAGCCAAGCTACAGCACGTCCTTTCGAGAACAGTATCGCGTCGACCGAGAGCTCATTCCATCCTGGCCAAGCAGCGTTCTCATCGACGCCTGCCAGACCAGCGACAACATTTGATACCCTTTCCGGCCAGGAATCCGAAGCGTCTTGGTCTGCTTCAGTTGAATCTCCTCTGGTTCGTCTGGACAGGGAATTTCAAAAGTTCTCGAGAGATGAGCCATCTGTCCTCCCGGAGCGCGACAGACCACCCCCTTCGAACAAAGGAAAGTCTAGGGAAGAACCTCAACCGCTTCTCCGAAATATTCTCAAGAAGAATATGTATTCTATTAGTGAAGACTCTACCATCACACATTCACCAGCACTTTCACCGGTCAAACCCAGAGGGAAGATAAAAACTCCCATTCCTAAAACCCTCAACCCGTACCTACCTTCCAACACTGAACCTTCTCAATGGAATGGCGTTGTCGATCTGCGCGATCCTTCGATAACCACACCCCAGCGCGGAAAGCGATTCGGGTACACGCGCGCTGGTCCTAGTACTCCTGCCGACGATTCCGACGATGATTCCTTTGACGGTCTCCCGCCAGGCATGTCACCACCCGTCCTTATGTCTCCCGCTCGTCTACCTAAATCCGCCCGAAAGGCTGTCCTTGGTCGAGCACCAACCGAACAAGCTGCAGCCAGGATCACAAAAGACTTGGTTCAGGATATCCAGTCTCATCGTCGCGGAGACAGTCAACATCTGTACCACGGGTACAGTACAGAGTCGAGTACCGTTCCCACCCCTCCGTCGCTGTCGCGGTACAGGGTAGGAACAGATACTAGCAGCAGCGTCGCCGGGGAATCCAGTCTAGAGAGTATGATGCAGAGGGCTAATATGGGGATCGCCAATATCGCTACTACGCCAGGTTTGCGACTGCGACCGAAGACTCGTACGCCTGCGATCCCTCAACCGTCCCCACCACCAACATATCCGCAATATGCTGATGATCGCGGTTTCACTACCGACACTTATGGCGACGCTGTCGTAGGACAATTCGTGGCAGCTGACGAAGATGATGATGATTCGTTTGCTGATTCGTTTGCTTCGGATGATGAAGTGAACAACACCGCTCATCCTTCTTCTGCATTCAAACTTCTTATGCAAGGGAGCGGGGCAATGGACGATTCGTTTGCTTCGACAGATTCTTCTGTTGATTCGCTAGACCGTGAGGATATCAGTGTTGAGGGGCCTCCCATCCATCCGTTCGCTGGTATTAATCTCAACCAAGCCTTTGACGATACATTTGATGATTCATTTAACGATGGCGATGGAGAGCCGGAAGAGGAGACGCTATTTGGCGTCCCTCCTGCTCAGCGGATGCGGCAGATAATAGAGGCGGATAATAACGACTTGGTGTTGCATGGGAATCAGCTATTTGTAGACGGAGACACTGGTGGACTGACGGAACAGCTGGGGCAAGTAGCAGAGAGTCCGACACCATGGTCGAGGAGGTAGACGTGTAAGATTTATCATAATCCCTACTAACAGTTTTTTGACTACTAAGCATATGCCGTGTAACTTGTACCATGTATAGTTCGTGACCGGATGACGATTATTTTACTGGGAAGATCTTGTCACTCAGGGTGTTTCGTTCACCTCGTCTCCAGCAACATATCACCTTCTCCTTGGACGGCATTTCCCATATGGCTCCGCCAACCTCGTGCCCAGAGATAGCCGCGTTGGACAGACCCTTTCATATATTCAATAAGGGCCGACCTGGCTCTCCATAACGCCAGCTGTTCCGAGTAGATGCGATCCACCCGAATACGGTGCTCATCGTCCACCACGACGCTTATAGCATACACGGTAGTGAAGATAGAAGCAAGCGCCGTGCTCGCAGAAATCATGAACATTATAATCATCTGCATCTTTGCCGCCTGCTGAACAGATGAACCACCGAGTATCGCACCAGTCATCATGCCTGGTATCGAGATTATTCCGAGGACACTGAGATAAATTAATGAAATATTCAGCGGGTTATAAGCTGAGAGGAACCTCATTTGATTAATGGGAGGTGTAAGTGCCATGATGAGTGCATCTATGGCAATCGGTTTACAAGCTTCCATTCTAGACGCACCAAAGGCGAGATAGATCTCCACCTTCTCGCGATTTTCCCTATGGAGGACAGTCATCATCGAAGTAATGAAGATGAAGGTACGACTCACTGTAACTCTTTTAAGGCGTAGTTCAGCGAGATTACAACTCCGGATATAGTGCTTCCGCACATCATTCCAACGATGGGAACTAATGAAGTTCAAGGTAAATCTGCTTAATGAAAGGGAGATCATACTGTATTGCGATGGTACCCAGAATGGCTCCACGGACATGGCATATCGACCACCGATAATCGACACAGGGATCGTGGAACCTACGAAGCCAAATAATACGGACCGGAACTTGTTTGTCAAGTGATCAACTTAGGAGAAACTAGGAAGGGTGTCATACTACTGTACCATTCGTTCATGGCGACGCTTCGCCTTGTTAACCACTATTCGGAAATGTGAGCCAGGAGCGCACCACAGGGAATGTTGGCTGGATACTCGCCTGTTTCAAAGGTTCCCATCACGTTGAGCAAGACTATAAGGTGCTAAGAAAGGTGCTGCAGGTCGTAACAGTAGCTAGACCAGCTCACAGGCTATTCCCGCAACTGCCCATGGATTGTCCGTCTCGAAAACACTTTGTAGGAGAGTAGCGACGAATGCCAGCTGTACCATACAGCGTACCGCAGCCGTCACCAAAGACACACCAATCCCCAGGTGGAATATTTTAGATATGACTGCATTTAGCGCGATAAATGAAAAGGCCAAGCCGACATTGAACCATGTCAGATTATCTCCGGAATCCATGTTATAGTCCATGATGGCGATTGTGGTTGTCAGATAACATGATTATCTCCGAAATTCGGACTGACTTGGCGAGAGAAACATGAATTTCAAACCGCGGAGGAGGTGTTTCCCACGATCACCGTTCACGCACGTGCGTGCTGATTTCATTTCAACAGCTCCTTTCAGTGCCACTCTCTCCGTCCCTTGACGCGTCAATTTATCAATTGACGACCTTGCACTAAAATTGGGATGGTTATGTTTGATTCTTTGTCGGCGTGGATATCTGTGGACGACGTGCCGCTCGCAGAGTTTGGGGAGGAAGTGTCCCAAGCCGACCGGAAGGTGACTTGTTGGATTCCTTCAGAAGCTGGCAAGGTACGCACTCTTCCTATTCAACGCAGTAGTTTTTGCTGAAATTTGGGAAAGAAATTTCATATTAACTGGAAACACGAAGATCGGTCTGAGATTGGCTGCACGGGCGGATGGGCGTTCGTCGATGGCAAATATGTCTCAGGACGGTTGCTTGATCTCTCTTTGGGATCAAATACTGCATGTATCACCGGTGTAGCCTCATCAGCTATAACGGAACAACCTATAATGTTCACAAGCTTGGAATTGACTGGTGCAGTATTCCCTTGAGTCTATTTTGCTTGACTTTCTGATCATAGCACGGTAGACAACGACGAATTCCTACACAATGCAGCATCGTCCGAGTTGGGAGAAATAAAGGTTAACCTTTGGGTGGTCCAACAGCTGGATCCTTTACCTTTCCAAAGCACAAATTTCAATGAGGCAGGGAAGATCCACGAACGCTCCAAGAAGGCCATATCGCATTGTGCCAAGTGAGGGTTCTGTCTATCTCTCATTTCTGGACTGCCGTCAACCTATATCCGTAGGACTGGCGATGAAGTTGCTTTGCCCCGGCCTATGACATTCAGAAATACGAAGAAGCTGAGCCACCTAGTCACCTTTATATTTCGATACCGACCTCTTGGTGAGTTTGTGGTAACGGAAAGGCGTCCGTTAGTCAACTATCTCCAGGAATATTGCAAGCTAATGAGATCGCGCCCGCACCCGAGCCTACTCCAGCAACTCGCAAACGCTCAGCCCCTCCAGATGATGTAATCGACATATCTGACAATTCCGATCAAGAAGACAATTCTTCAAGGATAGCGGAATTAGAGGTAACCTCGTTCAACATGATGAATAATCCTACTGTTGACCCCTTATAAGAAGGAGCTACTGCAATTGAAGAAGCGAGAGGCTAAGAGAATTAGGCCCGAGAAACGAGTCAAGAGGGAGGTAAAGTTGGAACCCAACATCACGTCAGGGGAAGTCATTGACCTTACTTGTACGCCGAGATTTCAAGTATACTCTTTGTTACTGACCTCTATCGTAGAAACCTATCACGCGCAAAGAAATGTAACCACGTATGAATGCTCGGGCTACCATCGTACCCGACATCATCAACATCTTGTCGCTCTGTATCTGTTTCTGAGTAATTTAATGCATATCATTGATCCATCATTCTTCCCTGCGCACAGCTGTTTATATCTTTAATGCAGCAAAAATCTTGAAGCCAGCATTCTTCGCCGTCACAAAATCTCATCTCTCTCTCTCCGATGAGTACTACATTGAGAAACAGGAGAACCACGGCGAGATACGCGATGTGACTTCAGTGTGTGCAATATTTGTTTTGAGTCGACGTACACCGTCCGTCGCTGATCTAGACATCAATCTTGACCACCAATTTCTCCCCACTGACTTTGTTATGTCTCAAGAGGTCCAATCCCACGGCAACTCTCTCCTTGAAAGTGCCCTGATCAAGTAGATGGACTCGGTTAGGCTGTATGATTCCCTTCTCCAGCAGTTGAGGAAGGATCTTCGGCATTACATTCTCTTTCTGGAATGCATTCTTAACAGACAATTTTCAGTGCAGGCTTTAGCCAAAAGGTGCAAGAAGCTCACCTCTTGATACAAGAATGTGCGCACGCCGCGTACATTGACACTCTTAAGAAACGGGCTGCGGCCTTCCGGTATTTCAAAGTGCATCGGTGCGTCTCCCTCCCCTCGTACGTTGTCCCCCTCCTTTACGGGTAAAAGCAACGCCACTGTACCTGTCTGACTGATGACCTTCGCAACTTTGGCTATCGTTCCCTGCACAGTTATACAGTCCATAGCAAGTACGACTTTGCCATCCCCTCCAGCTGCCTTCGCGACGTCTTCAGCAAGTGAAGGACTGCGGTAGTCGATGGTTGCAGTAGCACCGAGCGAGGCCAGATATACATGGTGCTTCAAGGAGGCCGTGACAATAATATTTTTGTATCCTGCGGCATGCAGAAGCTGAATGGCATATTGGCCCGATGTAGATCCAGCGCCGTAGATCAGAATTGGGGCAGAGGAAAGAGGAGGTTCGAGGCTAGGAAATGCCTTTGGAACAAGAAGATCTAGTTCGTTGAAGAGTGTATGAAATGAGGTGACAAAATTATCTGGTATCGTCGCAGCAGCAGCCAACGGTAAAGAATCGGGCACTTAAAGTCGAAGTTTATCCCTGTCGTACTGACTTGGAAGGACTGAACAGACAATACCTTTGCACATACTGTTCGTGACTGAATAGAGTATTCTTGCATAGCTTTGGACCTAGAGCCTTGGTATGCAAATGCGGTGACCTGTTTGCATTTCAGATAGCCTCTGTAACGAAAAAGCATCGCATTACATACCCTGTCCCCAACCTTGAGGTCATCAACACCTGGGCCAAGTTCGACAACAGTTCCTGCAGCATTGAATCCAAGGAGCGCAGGGAAAGTGTCAGTTGCAAAGCCCAGATCTGTGACATACGTGTCGAAAGCGGTCAACGACGCATATTCCGCCTTCAACAGAATCTCTCCCTGTTGAGGTTTCTCAGTTGGAACACGTATTTCGTCGAGGTGGCCTTTCGCAATTGCAGCGATAGCGACATGAGTAGTCATCTTGTTCTTGAATGAGGTGGGGCGCAAGCGTCCTAAAATATGTGCGAAATTTTACATTCTTTGTCATTCGAATGCGTTAGTAAGTGGGGTACTGATTAAGCAAGGACCTCAGCGTTGCCGGAGTTCAGGGTTAGGATCGATACCGGCTGCCGTCTTTGATCCTAGGGAGTGGAGATTTGGTTCAATTGAGCTCGGGTCGCGTGTTCAAGCTGGTAAGTCGCTACACTCATCTGTGCCGTTTGATTTTCCTATAAGACAGCATCGTCTGCTTCACCGATGATACCGGGTTTTTTTGAGTACTTCAGTGGCCTCAAATGATTGGGTAAGAATTGGTTTCAAAGCAGTGTCCCAGTCAAACCGCCTGAGGGAGAGGGGGAGAGGGCCTGTTCCGAAGCAACAGAAGAGTCCTGACGGTGAGCCATTCGAGGGGCCTTTGGATACTCTGAGGCGTAGTTCTAAGCAGGCTGAGAAGGGCACCAGACCATGCGATGAATGGAAGTCTCTCGAGTCTTTGGGTAAAAATCAAATCAGTACTAGGCAGCCTCGGCGTTCGATAGTGTTTGACCTGTGAGCCTTTGGATCTGTAATTGAATGTTTTAGTTGAACTCAGGGTCCAACACTTCAGTGTCCGGATACAGGTTTCAAATCGAACTTCGGCAACACTAGGGGAAGGTGAGAAACACAACGTCCCAGGCACGGAAGCTATGCTCACTGCCATGCAGCTCAAATTTCACACCGTTCACGTGCGTGCATCTTTGAATCTTTCATTTCAACACTGAGCACCTCCTTTCGGCGGTTCTCGTGTCTCTCCATCCTTTGACGCGCTATTTAGCACTTGAAGACCTCATTCTGAAGTTGGATTGGTCAAATTTGCTTCAGTTTCTGCGTGGGTATCAGTGGACAACGCGCCACTGTCAGAGTTTGGTGAAGTGGTGTCTCATACGAAATGGAAATTGACTTGTTGGATTCCTTCAGAAGGTGGCAAAGGACAACCTCTTCCTATTCTCAAGAGTGCTTTTATCTCAAAATACACATATAAGGTGTTCCATATCCACTGGAAGCTTGAAATATGTATCGGAATGACCAGTGCACAGAGATAGGTATAGTACGTCGACGGCAAATATGCTTCGGGAGAGATCCTAGATCCCGTGTACGACATTGCTTGGTTAACGGGCGTCAACCTCTCGTGGCTCTGTTTTTGAATGATTTACTCTTCTTTCCATCGTCCTTTTGAATATGAATCCAGCGCATAGCCTCCAACTACATTTTCTTGTTCCGAACTGCCCTAGGTATGAAAAATGCACCATAATATATCAACATCTGAAATCTGGACAAAAATCTGCATGCCCATAAAGATTCAAAGATTTCAGAGGTGATACTGGGAGATTCCCCCCGGGTATTGAGCAAGTATATCTGACTCTTGATGGTATATCCCTCATTCATGGAGATACTGATATGCGTCGATTAAAGTCGGCGATCGTCTCTAACACTGGCCTCGCCAGGGATGAAGGTGACTAGGAGTCTGCCCAATGGGTCTATAAGTAACAGGCCCCAACCACGACATTGCTCCTGTTTTTTTTTTTTCATCTCTTTCAGGTCGACGATATCGAAATACGAGAAGGTAGTTGTTTGGAATGTACAGATTTCAAAAATCCAACAGAGCCACTAGTCTAAAGTATATCGAGCACCTGATACATAAACATTACCGTGACCGTGATGTCCATATTCAACATTATTTATCCCTGGCCCTACGCTGGAGCTCCAGAACGCCCCGACTTTTGCTTCTTCTTCGGCTGCTGAGCATCGTCCTGGAGGGTGCGCTTGGTACCCTTGGGTTCGAGTTGATATTTTGCCTCAGCATTTGAGGGCCATCCATCCATATGGAGCGCTCCCTTCCAGAGCAATTTCAGGTCATTATGATCACGGAACACCACAGTTGCGAGATCGATTGCCGGGGCGACGGATCTACCGGGTATGAGGGACGATTTGGGAGACGGTTCTCCCTGAGTTGAATAGTTACGCCATTCGCCGATGGCCAACAGCGCTTCTTGTATCCATTGGTTGATGGGGCCACAATCAAACCGAAAATTGACACCTAGATTCCCTTTATCCTTTAGCGTCATCGATGCCTTCCCGTTACCTCCGCTCCATGTCCCATCGCCATTATCTGTGCCATCATCGAAGATGGAAGCAATTGTGTCCCGAAGACCAGGGCCGACCTTGCTGTGACGCAAGTAGCGGAGACCGTGATAGAGCATAACATATATGAAGGATTCGAAGTCGTCTTGAGGTAGATGCTGCTTTTTCCTGTCTCTAAGGAGCCCGATCGACATAAATTGCCATGTACCCTGTACATTGGTAAGAAAAGACGACAAAAGTAAAAGAAAACGGAGCTACTTACTGTGCGCTCAGCTTGTCGCGCTGCCTTTGCTAACTGGTTCTCATGTAGAGCCATGTCCCAGTCATTTAATAGGCCGCGACCTCCGCCATCACCCTTATCATTCGGCGCTTTCTTGTCGTATACGATCAGGATGTTCCCGCCACTAATATCACGGTGAAGAATTTTGCACTTCGTGACCTAATACCAAAACTGGATTAATGGATAACGATCATCGATAATTAACGTACTCACCCAAGAATGCCTCGTATACAATTCTCGTAAGTTGCTTCGAGGATTTGAATGTCTTCAATGGGTGTCCAACCTCCTCAGTCAGCGTCCGCTGGTGCACACGGATACAGGTGATCTCCAGACGGGCCCCCAAGTTCCAGGGTTTATCTAGATATTCGTGGGTCGTAGTGGTCTGGTTGGAGACGACACCCCCACACACGAAAGTAGGGACATTGCAGACTCCAGCTGTTTTGAGAATCTGCAGTATCTCGGATTCCTGAGGAAGATTGATATCCCGCCAACTGTCCTTCAGGAACATAACAGTCTCCGTTTGTATGTCGTACACAGGGAGACCCAACGTCGCTCGGCCTAGGACGCTCTGAGGCGCAGCGATCGCAGGTCCAGCAATGACTTCCCTTTCGCTCTCACCAAAAGGCACCTGAATCTTCACAAATAAACGCTGGTCAGAGTCGTCTGCGTGAATCCAAGGCTTCAAGAACTCCTTCGCCAGAGCAATTTCCCCTTCCGTAGCCAGCGTCACTGTGTCGTCTTTGCGTCAGTGAGTTTCGAAAACCGGTACAGAAACTCGACGAGGTATTTTCCTTCTGTCGCCAGATCAAATGCTCGCGACACGACGGCATATGTCCTCTCCCATTTAAAGAACCTGACCCCATCAGGCCCAAGGCTAAGCGTGAACAAGTGTCGTCGATATTGCGCATTCATCGTCTCCCCAGCGTATCCAGCAAGCTGACCACGGTAATTGCTTGACGATAGCGTCTGCGGCACCTAGTCTGCCTTTTTGTCGTCTTTGAACCCGTAGAAAGAGGCAATCCTCTTGAACTCAAGCCAGAGTTCTGCCTTGTTCCATTGGGTGGGACTGGAATTCGTGTCCATATCGGAGGCGTAAAGGAATGCATCGGTAACAGTGTTGGTCGCAGAATTAGCGTCCTTGCGCTCTTCTCCTAGAACGAGTTTCAACCCAGGAATGAGCTCCGACGCTACAGCTTCCACCGCATTCACCTGCACATAATCTTCAACATACTGGAGGTAAACCGCATGACATTAACTCACCACTGCCTCTGCATATTTCTTTTCATTACCGTAATTCCCAGGTAGCTTGATCGAGTGGAAGATGTTGTGAAGATGGTCGGGAGAACTAGGTTCAAACTTTCCAGCGGAACCCATCAGATTTTGAAGGTAAAATTCGACGGGCATGGGCCCAATCCAGTGACTGTCCATTTCTTTCGATCTGTCGTGTCGCTTCTGTGCCGCGGTAGCCTTGATCGCAGTGTACTGATTATAGGTTTGGCGTTTGATAGGTGAGCCTGATCATATATCAATAGCTGATCCGCTGCACTGAAAAGAAACGCGTACCGCCAGTAGTAGCTGGAGTAGGTCCACTGACGAGATTGTGAGTTTTTGAGCGTGCCATGGTAGAAAGTAGGGAACTCACAGAGGTCAGGATACTCAGAATTTATGCTGCGGCAGAGCAGCAGACGCCACTGTCAAATCTTGCTCAAGTGTCCTTTGTACGAACAATGTAGACCATGACCAAAAGAAGAACTCGAATCCCTCGAGGGGTATCACCGACACGTGACCACATTAGGGTAGGCCATGTGGCGTCGTCAATGGTCATTCCAAGGTCATTCAACTCATTGGTCTTCATCCGTCGCGTCAACGTAGGGCCCATTATTGTCCCCCATAAGGTTACATCAAAAACTTTACCCTTTTTAAAACTTTGTCCGGATTCAAGGTGTAACCTCGCCCTTACTCGAATTGTCCGCCATTGTCCGCACTTCGATGTAAGTTCGCGAGAATTTGCCAAAAATGATGATGATAAATCATTCAAATTGTACAAACTGGCGCCCTTCTGCGGCCACTTCTAGGCCTGTACTCACTGTGCAATGCTGTATTGTGAAATGTGCAGAACGACGTCAAATAAGTATACAATGTATTTTGTTCTCGGAGACTTCTTTCTTAAACCACTTTGTGGCCGGACTTTCATTCAACCTTGGGTATAAGGTTATGAAAGGGCAGGTTAAGTACGGGGTGAAGGAAGGCTCGGGAGATAGGAGAATATATAGCCGTACCGAGTCCCACACTCAGTGTGTAACGCATTTCCCCGGGGTAAACCTGACAAGTCTCAACAACACCGCGAGCCCTGAGAATACCGACCCAACGAATTTCATACACCTTCACTGAGTTCGATTGACTCGATTTTCCTGACGGAAGTCACAGAACCTCACAGAACTGCATAGGAAACTCAAAGGAAATTGAAATCTACAATTAGAGTAGTGGGTGAGCGGTCATCTTGGGCCCGAAATAGCAACTCCCGGAAGCCAAACACCTAAATTCCAATCTTGACCACCAATTTCTCCCCACTGACTTTGTTATGTCTCAATAGGTCCAAACCAGCGGCAACTCTCTCCTTGAAAGTGCCCTGATCAAGTAGTTGGACTCGGTTAGGCTGTATAATTCCCTTTTCCAACAGTTCCGGCAGAATCTTTGGCATTACGTTCTCTTTCTGGAATGCATTCTTGAAAAACAGCTTTCAGGAAAGGTTCCAGTCAGAAGGTGCAAAACGCTTACTTCTTGATATAGGAATGTACGCACGCCGCGAACAGTGACACTCTTAGGGAAAGGGCTGCGGCCTTCTGGTATTGACATATACATTTGTGCATCTTGCTCTCCTCGCACGTTGTTGCCCTCTTTTATGGGTAAAAGCAAGGCCACTGTACCCGTCTGACTGATCACCTTCGAGACTTCGGCTATCGTTCCCTCCGCGGTAATGCAGTCTACGGCAAGCACGACTTTGCCATCACCTCCGGCTCCTTTCGCGATGTCTTCAGAGAGTGAAGGACTATGGTAGTCGATGGTTGCAGTAGCACCGAGTGAGGCTAGATATTTATGGTGCTTCGAGGAGGCCGTGACAATGATATTTTTGTATCCTGCGGCATGCAGAAGCTGAATGGCATACTGGCCGGCTGTAGATCCAGCGCCGTAGATCAGAATTGGGGCGGAGGAAAGAGGGGGAGATGTGAGGCTAGGAAATGCCTTTGGAACGGGAAGACCTAGTTCGTTGAAGAGTGTATGGAATGCCGTGACAAAATTGTCTGGTATCGTCGCAGCAGAAGCCAACGGTAAAGAATCGGGCACCTAAAGTCAAAGTTTTAGCCTTTTCGTACTGAGCTAGAATGACCGAGTAGGCAATACCTTTGCACAAACTGTTCGTGACTGGATAGAATATTCCTGCATAGCTTTGGACCTAGAGCCCTGATATGCGAATGCAGTGACCTGCAAATTTTCAGATAGGGATAGTAGCAAAAACGCATCGCATCACATACCCTGTCCCCAATTTTGAGATCATCGACACCTGAACCAACCTCGACGACAGTTCCTGCGGCATTGAATCCGAGCACCATAGGAAACGTATCGGTGGCATAGCCCAGATCCGTGACATACGTGTCGAAAGCAATCAGCGACGCATATTCCGCCTTCAACAGAACCTCGCCTTGTTGAGGCTTCTCAGTCGCGACGTGTATTTCGTCAAAGTGACCTTTCGCCACTGCAGCGATAGCGGCATGAGTAGACATCTGATTCTTGATGGGACGAGGTGGGCGTTAGCATCCTAGACCTGTCTCTCAAGTATGGGTGAAATTTCCCATTCTTTGTCATCCGAATGTGTTAGTAAGTAGGGTAATGATTAAGCAAGGAGAAACGAGGCACCGCCACAGGCCTACGCAAAGGTATGACGCATTGCCGCGGAAGCAATTATCTAAGACAAGCTGTACATGAAAGCAGTCAGACGCCTCTGGTCAACTGAAGAGTCGGCCGTACCAGATAATCCTGGCCCGCAAATGGTAATAACGTATGGGATTAGGAATGGGAGCAGCTCAGTGTAACGGTCCAGGAATTCGCGATCAAAAGTATTCAATTGCCGGTACAGACGATGGTTGAAGATGGACATCTACAAAAGCGAAGAACAAAAATCCAAGGGAATAATTTAAGTGTGAAGAGGAATCCAACGTGAAGAAAACGCTAAGATATAGGCGATCTTAAATCATGCCCTCTCGGGGGGGAACAGCAACAGGTGGCGGTCTATGTCCTGCCGAACTGCCAGGTCGGTTCGTTGATCGAGGGGGTGGGGCAGGACTAGCCCTAGCCGATCGAGGTGGTCTATCTCTCATGCTACTCGACGTACCTGACCGCAAGGGTGATGCACTAGGAGGCGGAGACCTTGTTCGCCTAGGAAGCGGGGACGCTAAAGGCATGGGGAGAACTGGAGCAGAGAGCGGGGGCGTGTCGCTACGATATGTAGGTATTGTGGAAGACAAGGGTGGGCGGGTAGGCGGAAGAGCGGGCATGGGAGGCGTTTGGGTCTGGGATGGGGGAAACATACCGGTGGCGGGTGTGGGGGTATAAAATGAAGCTGAGGAGTAACCCGAGGGTGGCGCTGAGGTCAGTGCAGTTGGCGTGGCGGCGGCGGCTGTGGTTGTCGCACTAGAAGAAGTAGATGATGATGACTGTGTCCTCGCTGAACCTGCGGATGGTGTAGGAGAACGCCGGCTGACAGAGGACGTAAGCGGAGGGGATAGTTTGGACGAAGACTTTGATAATTTCGGCGCATGTATGCGTATATCTTGCACGTTCAGCTTAGCAGGTTTGGTGTTGGTCTCTGACCCTTGAACGTTTTCCGCCAGCAGCTCCTCTAGCAGGAACCGAAAATCAAGTCCATAGTCTTCAAGCAACTGAGAGTAATTGTTAGATGGGAACATTCACGTAATCAGCGCCCTCGCCTTCTTGCTCTGAGAATATGTGATTTTCAGGGCTTCTTCGACCACCTTCGGATCGACATCCGAACTGAAGACCTGTCTTCGGAACACATCTGCGTAATTCTCGATCTGACTTTTCGCCCAATCAATGAAAGCTATACTGTCGCATTAATACACTGTTCGCCGAGTGCAACTTTTCTGACATACCACTAGCGACTTCGTTCTCCTTAAAGCTCGCCAAAAACCAATCGGCGGTGTGCTTTATGGCGGTGAAAGTCACGATAGCCAGATCAGCAATATATGCACCAATGTGGCCTTCGAATTTGATTTTTCTGACAAGATTCTTGATGACCTGGGAACGCATTTTGAGGAACGTTGCGCGAGCAGCAGGGCCGGCATTGAGACGCAAAAGAAGCGAGATCAGTGAAATAACAGTAGACTTCTTGTTCGAGACCAAAGACAAGGAGGACAAGAGCGCCGCAGTCAACTGCGAGGTCAAACCGGGAAGCTTTGGAGCCAACGAAGGAACTGTAGCCAACTTGGCTTTACCTAAGGGGGTATCAGTATAGATCGAGGAAAAGAAGAGGCCGAATTAACCTTCTTCGACAAGCTTCGTAGCTTTTTCCCATTCCCGCAAAGCAATTGCAACAGTTAGGTTGTCCGCCCACTCACTGGTCCAACGAGCATCGCGCTCCAGTTTCCCCTTAGTGTCAATATCTGAAGCTTCTCCTGCTTTCATAGCGAGCTCCCTCATCCACTCAGCTTGAGGCATGCGATCCACATTGTATCCAGACGTCCTCTATAACAAATACCATCAGCAAGCACTTCGCGCTCACATAAGTAGAGCTTACATCGCCAGCACCTTGCCACATGCTCTTCCTCCGTTCATGCTCGCCTTCGCGTTCCTTACGCTTCTTAGCAGCTAGTTCGTCGGCAACATGACGTAGTTGTTGAAGAAGCGACTTTTTGTCTGCAGGGGATTCTGTGCGATATACATGTGTTTCTTTGCCATGCCTGATCTTGAAGACATTCGTCATACTGGGTGAGTCCTTGGTGTCCAACACCAGCATTTCACTCAGTGGCCAGCATCGCTCTGCGACTAGCTTTCCTTCGCTGACACTGCCGCCACTACGAGAATCGGGACCACCATTGCGGCGTCGTCTCCTGGCGACCAACACAGCATCGTCCAAGACGACAAACTTCACCTTGCCGACGACCTTGTACGTTGCAGCATTTAAAGATAGAACACCTTCGACTTCGCCGACAACATGTCTACCTGGTGTAGTAGGCGCAAATTTGGCAGATCCCTCGATCTGAGTATGCAACGCTTGCATCTGGTTGAAATACATGATGCGCAGGTCAGCAACGGAGGACCGTCGATACGAAGTCATAGTTGAGGAGGACGTAGATGTGGGGTCGGGAATATGAAGCAAGGACGGCATGGATTTGTACTCCGAGAGGGATTCCTTTAGTTCAATCATTTCATTCTCCAGCGATGAGATTTCCTTGGAGATCAGCACGAATTCTGCATAACTGCAATCCAGTTGGCAAGAAAGAATAGAATAAGCAAGGTGTTCAACTGACTTGTGGAAAACGTTCTTCTGGAGATCAATCGCTGTATCATCTTTGGCTCCGCGTAGAGATGATTGTAAGGACTTGACTTCTGCTTCCGTCGAATTCGCTAACTTGAGCTTCAAGTCTATAACCAAGTCAGATATATTGTCATAGGTTTTAAGTCCCATACTCACAGGCATCCGGGTCAAAATCATCCTTGTCCAACAGTTTTTTGTCTTCCTCTGCGGCTGCGGCTGCCGCTCCATCATTGCGACTGCCTATCTTCTCCCCGACAATTTCGTTCTGAAATCCATCCACGATACCCCCAACAGTAGGCATGCTAGGCATGGGAGGTACGTTAAGCTCCGTAGGTCCTGAAATGTCGGCATAGCGCATCGACATGCGTTTCTTAATTTTGTCATCGACACGAGATTTCCGGGCATCGCGAGGGCGAGAGGTGACACCTTGGGCAATTTTGGAGAGCTTTGTTCCAGAGCGCTGCACCTTACGCGCCGGCGCCTGAGAACGTCGCGTTCGTAGCGACTGCATTGCTTATTGGTGGTGGTAAGGCAAAGGAACGGCTTGAGCCGGCATGCCTGGCGGTGTGTCGGAGATCGAATAATGGACCGCTAAATCCGAATGCTGATCCGCCTGTTTTGTTTCGATCCACATCGCCGCAATTTGAATTCTAATGAACTGCGAGCACCGGCTCTGTCAATCTTTTTCTCTTCTTTGGCCGACATTTGTTGGGAATAAACAGGATATAAGGTCGGCTGTTTTACCCCGATCTTTCTTCTCTCTGATACTTACTGAATCGTGTACGTAGCTGCCGTTTCAAAAGCTTTCGTACAGAGGCACAAGCCTAATACATGAATATATGAATGTGCTCCCATTCTGATGTACTCGGGATAAAGTAACCTCCAGGTGACCTCAAATCCTAATGATCCCTCCGAAAGAACGGTCCATCTTGGGTGTTGCCCGATAAAACTTCAAGGATCCCTGTACTGCCGAACGTGAGAAGCTCGATAAGCTGATTTCCCGTCACAAATTGCGCATGATTTGCATCTCATGTTTTTTGTTTAAACAGAAGCTGAACACCATTAAACCGAGGCCTCGTTATTGATCTACGCCCCGGTTACCAACACGTCATTCACCGTGGTACGGTGACATTTATGGTAGTTTAGGGCATGTTCCCACATATGGCGATAAAGAATCTGCCAAACCAATCATGAGGATGTCATAGATGCCATTTACGCTTAACGCTTCTTCCAAAGTTCTTAGTCTTCTACCACCACGACACTCTTTCTCCCCCTACTCTCCTTTCTAAGTTTTGTGTGGCCCTACGGGTCCCTTTTCAGATGCCCTGGAGGCGCCGAATACCAATCACCTCTGAGGGTAACACTTCAGAGAAAGGTCTCCCTTCTTCGTACTGGTCCGTCAGTTCTATACTGACATATCTGTACAGACTCTTCGACAAAATCATCACGGTCGAAGCTACAGCTTGATGGGCTAAGATTTCAGGCCTCCTTCCCTTCTCATCAGCGCGGTTTGAGCGAATCCCATCAGCGTTTGCGCCGTGGATTTCAAGAACAGAGCAAGTATCTCCGTTTTCTTTTTACGATGATTGTCTGACCCTTTAACTAGATAGCAAGCACAAATCCGACGGGCAAGTGAATTGCGAGAAGGGCGCTGCGGACGACGATAGTCCACAACACCACATTCTGGGGTCTGGTCACCAGAGAAACGATAATGATGACGATGGCGGCGAAGACAGCGACGATGATGGCTCAAACGATGATGACTGCGACAAGAAGCTTAGTCGCGGCGACAGCTCAAAATCTCTTCACCATGGAAGCGGACAGAGCATTAAAAGTGGGAATGGTGGAGAACCCAACAACGATGGTAACGGGAGCGACAAGCCCGACAATCCTAATCCTACCAGTGATTATTCCTCCAACGATGGAGGAAGCGCGACCGGAGGAGGAAGCGTGGCGTCATCTACTAACGGCACCAGTTGTTCCGTCGGCATTGCTGAAACAACCCCTGGTCCCGCCACTGTTGAAAGCACGTCACAATCATTGCAGCCTTCCTCCGTATTATCTCAGTCATCCGTAGTTTCTCAGTCATCCTCCGTAGCATCCCAGTGTTTCTCATCTCAATCATCCATTACATCCGACATTGTCCCGCCCACTATTTCCAGCAGCCTGGTCGCGGCGACCTCTGCTGAACCTATTCCTACTACGTCAAGTTCATCTTCGTCGAGTTCATTATCATCTTCTCAAACCATCCGGGTGGTTATATCATCACCTTCGACATTTGCAGTTCCATCCACATCCTCCACCTCGTCAAACTTACTGTCAACGGTAACGTCACCGTCTATCGCCATTACAAGTTTCGCGCCCGGATCTACCGCAGTCCCCATATCTCCTAGTAATCCAAGTTCCCCGTCGTCTGAGTAATACCGTCTTTTTCATATGCATTCACTCCCATCCTAACCAAGACTCCATTTCTTCCAGCCTATCACGTACATCTTTCGTGCCTATAATTGGCGGAATTGTAGGCGCCGTGGTCGCCATCTCTGCGGTCCTTCTCGTCATACTTTTCTGCCTTCGTCGACGACGAAAGAAATACTGTGCCAATGTGGACTCTGGTTTTGCTCCGTACAAATCATTCAAGGACGAAAAACTACCCACTAGCCAGAATGGCGATCCCCCGCCCCAGATTCCCCCGCCGCCCATGATGCGTGTCTTCCATCAAGTATCTTCCCTTCTCATGCGCACTTATCCTTCTGAACGTCGCACGGAAAGCCGCGCTCAAACTCCTATTCACAATCCTTTTGCCGAGACCACTTCTTTTGCGAGTTCTCGAGTCTCCTGGTTGAGCTATGTCTCTAGCCATACTCCCTTGCCGGGAAGTTCTGGAGCTATAGAAGAAACCATGAGATCAAATCCGTTTAACGATCCGGTGGATCCTTCTGCTTATACCCAAACCCTTTCATCGCCTTTAGAACGAGTATCCTCACTGTTACCAGGTACAACGATCTCAGAAAGACACCGGTCAACTCCGCTCGTTTCACCTCCGCCCGAAAACCGCTTTTCCATGACCGCCTCTGCTGAACTATCACCACAAGAAGATCCAGATCGATTCTCCAGCTGGACCGATAGAAAGACGATGTCTCGTCATTCAGCAATGAAAGACAGCCCTCTTCAGAAACTGAGTATGGAGTTATATCCGGTCGATGTTGGGAGCTCAAACGACGCAGGTACTTATTTGACAGACCTGTCGAGGTAAAGCGCGTGTCGGAGAATAACACGGCTTGAATTCTGCGGGCCTAAGGCGCCAAGCGTGTTGTTTTGATATACTCCATTGCTAGCGGGTCGGGCGTTCTGCAGCGTCTCGCATGCCGCTAGCAGCATACCCCTCTGCTTTTTGAACTCGTAGGACCTTATGTATTTATCTTTTATTTTCTATCTTTTTATTCGTTGTATTATAGTGCTCATACTATTTCCATAATACCGTTGTATCTATCACATACAGGTCCGTAAAAGAGTATCCATGAATGCGTCCCATGTAAAGCCCTCCAATGATCCCCTTTGCCGTAACTTTTCAATGTTCAACTTGAACGTCATGGCTCCTTGACGAAACAATTCAACATCTCTTATACGAAAATGATCGAAAGTGATGTCCGTCCGTGATATGTAGATGTCGACGGTGGAGATTGGGTCGTAAATTTTGGGAAATAAGGAAATGATACGGTAGGGCAAGTATCTAGACAAAGATCATTCAAGATGGATAAGATTTAGAGATGGAAAGGGCTCAACTGCCAACGAGACTCGCTCTGTAGCAATGTGGGAAGCTTGATCCATCTACACTCCCTCGCAATAAATGCCAATGACCCATGATCATCCAGCCAGTTACGACGCAGTTGGGCGTCCAGCCGGCCAAAAGTATACATCCGTTGATTGAAAATATTATGAATATGCCACTGATTAGAATATCCTGATAATCTAGTTTCATCACTTTCGTCGTTTAGAACAATTTCTGTGAGAATATCGTCGAGACGGACAGTGTGGCAATTAAGAACAGTGAAGAGGAGATTTCGACGCAGTTTCTGTAGCCATATTGGTGTCTGGGAGGATGAGAAAACGCGGACTCGAAAATCATGTATCTCCACAGTGGCGAGAGAACCAGACGTGAAGCGTAGCGTTTGCGGGAAGATCCAGAGAATGATGTCTAGCTCGGCGATAGTCACATGGCAGGCATCGTCGCGATATTCGTAGCCAAGGATCTTCAACAATCCTATCCTAGGATTTGAAAATCTTGGAAAATATCCGGTAAAATGTATGTTCGCAATGGTGACATCCAACCAGTTGCCGCTGACCCATTTATACCACAGGCTTACACAGATAATGTGTCAATTGATATTTTCGCCTTGTCAGGATAATTCACACCTGTATATGAAGATAAACGGATAGACGAGGAAGAATGGGAGTAACATTGAAGTGAGGATGTGGAGAAAATCTAAAGACCACACACACCTAGTACCTCGGACAGACGTCATTGTGTGGCTGTGCCTTCTGTCATCCTTCGGCTCGGACTCGGACTCTAAGGTCTTGGTCTTCTAAGTTCCATGGCCGCCGGCTTCGCATGCCTGCTTTGTCTAGACAATACATATAATCTGGACGAAAATATTGCCAACTTGCTCATCTGACTTGACAGAAATCTTCTTTTAGGTTTGGCCATATGATACCATTTTCAATCAGTTTTACTTCTTTCGTTCCGCATGGTGGAGGTGGTGTTACAGGGTAGAAACACAATTTTAACACTCCAGCATTACAAAGAGCGGACCGTCAGGCGGTCCGTGTACGCGCTACACCATCAGATGACTTGGGTTCTTCGGAACAACCGAACTTCTACGAGACTGGTATTGCTTACTGGTCCCGAACCTAGTCTTCGCGAACTTTATAAATCTGGGTTCTCATGATCCTTACTTCTCCTGGCATTTTCTCTAACGAAAGGATCCATGGCTAAAGCAGTACCAACCAACAAACGGGCTATTCTGCTCGCCATTTTCGTTGCATTTGGTATGTGAACTTCTTTTTTTTTGAGACTAGTACCTGCTGACGATCCTGTAGGAGGTAAGCCCATGCTTTTATCGCAAGCCGCAACCATGAACGACCTTTGTGCCAGGGTTTCTATTTGGATATGATATTGGAGTCATCTCGTAAGTGTTCATGAGGTACAGAAATGACCGAGCTCTCACGAAGTTACGTTCTGATAGAGGATGTTTGATCATGCCTGATTTCATACGTCGTTTTGGTTACCCCGATACCGCAAATCCTGGAGAATACATCTTAGACAGCAATCGGCAGTCTATCATCACATCCCTTCTGTCGGCAGGAACATTCGTGTTGAGTTTATTCTATGATCCCGCTCCAGTGTGCTACTGACGCATCAGTAGTGGTGCCTTAGCACAAGCCTTCACATCTGATAGATTCGGCCGTCGCGGTTCTATACTCATTTGGGCTGCCATTGTAAAATTCCATTCCACGATAATACCAATTCTTTTCTCATCTTTTCTAGTTCACTGTCGGAACCGCCGTACAAACTGGGACGACGACGTCTATCACCCAAATTTCAGTTGGACGCTTTATTGCAGGTCTTGGCGTCGGAGCTATGTCAGCTATTGTACCGTACGTCCTTCGCATCTTCTAATGGTACAGTCTTATGTATGGGATATAGCCTGTATAACGGAGAGACAGCCCCAAAGGCATTGCGCGGTATGCTACTGGTATTATATCAACTCCAAATCATTATGGGGTGGGTCACTGTACTGTCTTGCTCGTTTGGTATATTGAACAGCATCTACATCCAGAATATTCATCAGCTACATCATCGATCTGGGTACACATACGATTTCTGGTTCCGCGTCTTGGCGTATCCCAGTCGGTCTGCAAATGCTTTGGGGTTTGATTATTCTATCGGGAATCTTCTTTCTTCCTGAGTCCCCGTACGTCCGCGCCGCCAGTGTCGGTCCAGTAACACTGACCTCCCATAGTCGGCATCTTTTGGGCACAGGTCGAACTGAGGATGCTCGGAAAGTCATTGCCGAGCTAAATGGCGTTCCCATAGACGACCATCTTACTGAAGAGGCAGTCGAAGAACTAATGTTCAGTATCAGAGCCGAGAATGAGAACGGAAAGGCGACATGGTTCGAATGTTTCTCAACGAGAAACGCACTGTGGAAACGTACAATGAATGGCATGATGCTGCAATTTATTCAACAGCTCAATGGGCAGAATTTTTACTGTAAGGCTTCGTTTTTCCTATGTACTAGGCAATTGACAACCTGGTCTAATATCTATAGATTACTACGGAGATACATTTTTCAAGAGTGCTGGAACCGAGTACGTGAAGATTATTTAGCATCAGAGCTGAGCCTTACCATACCCAGGCTTTCACCTTATGTTATTCAAACTATCCTGGGAGCGGTCTCGGTCGTAGGTACTGTTCCTGCTCTGGTGAGTTCTCAACCTTGGCCCTTTACAAAGAAGTAACTCAAATGACGCTATGTACAGTATCTAATTGAGGCGTGGGGTCGCCGTCGTGTGTGTTGTATATGATTTTGTCCGTGAATCGACGTACTGACATTTTCATGACAGTCCCTTCTTGTTGGCTCCGTGTTGGAAGCTATCTGTTCCCTCATCGTTCGCATATGGTATTCATCTACGAGCAATGACTTTCACCTCACATCTCCTTAGGCGGGACTTGTTGGCCACTTCACTCTCGCACCATCAGGGACCCCAACGAACCTTTTGACTCAACAGAATAAGCAAGGAGGTAACGCTCTCTTGGTACATCTTGTCACTGTCCAAGGCCTGAAACCAACCTTTTCACAGGAGATACATTGATCGCATTTGCAGTTTTACATGTTTTCTCCTTCGCCGTCTTCTGGGGACCAGTTCCGTACGTTGATCAATTCCACGACGATCTTGTACAGAGACTTGACCTATCATTTACGTAGGTGGGTATATCTTGGTGAATCTTTCCCGCTTCGAGTTCGCCCCAAAGCCATAGCACTTGGAAGTGCTACGAACTGGCTATGGAACTTCCTGCTCTCATTTTTCGCTCCACGAATTGCAAATGAGTACGTGCCAAGCTATCATCTATCGATGGGAAATCTAATATTGCTATTCGTCAGCATCGGCCCTCTTATTTTGTTGATATTTTTCGGCATGCTGGTCTTCGGTGCGTGTAATGTACACCGTAGTATTATTTATCAAAGACTTATTTCATTCGTTCAGGATATGCCTACGTATACTTGCTTATTCCAGAGACCAAGGGCCTCAGTCTGGAGGAGGTAAAAATTCTAGCACCTCTCTGCGAGGATTGCCCTGATCATGTCTCTATAGGTCGATGAGATGTATCGCTCTGGTGTTAAGCCATGGAACAGTCCATCTTGGAAGCCCCATTTACTTGACCACATGCATGACAAGCAGGCGGCCTCAGAAGCTTGTGAGGTTGAGGCTCATGAAAAGGACTCGGCTTGAGAAACAATTCTACTGCTGTACTAGTTTACATTAAATGAATGTTAACAAAGCGATTATTCGTAGTATCAAGTCAGCACCTTGCCTTCTCCATAAAACACTGGAAAGGTTATGAGAAGAATTAATGTTACCATACAATATCTTACATTGACTATTGAACGGGTTTGAACGGGTCATTTGTTGGTGATCTAAGCATAGAACCCTGGAGAGACAGCCAATTCGTAACAAGAAACAGCCCTGGTGATTGCTGAGGAAGGATATCATATTCGTTGCATCGAGCTATATCCTCCCCCTGGTGATCAAGGTCTTCGCCAGAGATAAGAAGATGGTATCCAAAGTGGGTTTGAGCTGGTACAGTTGTAGAAGGTCATTGTTCATGAATGTCACGCTAACAGAGGAAGTGGAGAGGTAGGCACAGGCGTTTGAGATACCACAGCGTCCATAGTTCGCTTGACTTAGAAAGGAACAGCACCCTTTTTGATGTGAATTCACAGTTGATATTCGCTTCGTCGTATCGTACACATATCCTATAGCAAAATTGCGAACAGTCAGACTTCATGCGGGAACAAGTGCCATCAGACTGAAGTTGGGATTTCCATCCTGCTCCCGTTTGATGAACTCCTTCACCAAGCTGAGACCCCCTTCGCTAAAAAGGTCCTCGTCCCCCTTCAACTTTATGCCCTTATCAACAGGCCCCTTCTTTCGCCCATCCATCTCGTACAATCGATTGTTCTTGTGCGACTTGACGAAAGCCACATAATGATAATCAACTTCGTCATTAGCATTAGGCGCTGCGGTCGAACCCTGTGCCGCTGCACGTGCATGGGCTTCTTCGAGCTCTTTAGAATCTTCAAGAGCGCGAGCGCGATCGACAGGATCCAACGGGATGACTTTATCGAGCAGCGTAGCCAATTTTGAGGATGTCGCTATGAGGACATCAGTGGAAATTCACGTATAGAGACACTTGGAAAACACACGAATTAAATTCATTGCGTCCCCGTTGCAAACAGCATGAAGGATCGCGTACAACCCACAAGCATTGTTGATCGTTTGTCTGAACCAGACGACATCCTCCCCATCGCCCTTCCCAGCGTACGCTGTCCGCGTCGCTTCATCTGCCTTCTTTTGACTTTCGTATGCATCGCTAGTCGGGAATACCAGCACAAGCGCGTAAACGGGCCGGGGCACCAATGCCATTAGATCAGGTTCCTCGACGGAATAGACATCCTGGAACTGGAGGACATCGACGCCGAGATTTTGGATGAGCTCAGTGAAGACCTCTGGGTTTGACTCGAGGGGAACATAATGTTTGCGGTACTCTTCTTTTTCTTCTGTCGCCATTGAAGATGGTAGTGAAGCAAGTCATGATGATGAGTTTCAGTGCTGTTTCAGTGGAGCGTCCGGGCCGACTGATGCTGGTATGGGCTTTGGAACCAAACATTCTGCCGAAATTTGGCCGCGGCCAGAGGCGGCTCCGATAAATGTCTCCCACTTTGCTACGGGCCAGTAGATCACTCATTCGTCCCACCGTTACCCTTCGACCACCCGTTCATCGTCGCCAAATGTCTGCTTTGACCCACCCGTCCTTGACCACGGTCTCCACCGCCAGTGCGTCGGGTCGCGTCGGATGAGTACTGATCTACTCACTGTTCAGTAGATGCCCCTGCTGCTATTGGCCCTTACTCCCAGGCCATCAAGGCGGGTGATCTGCTCTTCTGCTCTGGATGCATTCCGATGGATCCGACATCTATGCAAGTAGTCGAAGGAGGAATTGAGGCCCAGACAAAACAGGCGCTGAAGAACATGACCTCTGTGGTTGAAGCTGGTGGATCAGAGCTAGGAAAGGTCGTCAAGACGACTGTAAGTGTTCAACACTGAATGTATGCGCTCTTATGGAAGATATGCAGGTGTTCTTGAAATCGATGAATGACTTTGTCACCGTCAACGGCATCTACGAGGCCACTTTTGGCACTCACAAGCCTGCACGGTCTGCTGTTGAGGTGGCGAGGCTTCCAAAGGATGTGTTAGTCGAGATTGAATGCATTGCTAGGTGCGTCTGACCTGTGTCGACATTTGTTCAATATCTGATAGCATTTGTCAGTCTGAAATAAATGTATTGATAAGAGAATAATCTAAAAAAATAATGCCGTGCACAAGGACGCAGCGGCCATCTAAACTAATGATGAGCAGATGGCCATTGTAGTAGCCAGTGAGAAAAAGCTGGCACTGACTTCGTCGCCATTTCCCCCATAGAAATGATTGTCCTGTGTGATCTACGTAGGTAGAGTAACCAGAGCACGCGTCTCTTGATCATCGACCACCATCATCTCACCAGTCTACCCATGTATTTTTCCTTGAGCACGCCATGCACGTTTACAGTTACGGCAATAATTGCGTCGGACGAACGTGGATTGCCATCGATGACATCTATTATCGATCGCTAGTACTCTTCTCCTACAGCCATGTCCGACCTCGACCTCCAATCCATCCTCAAATTCACCGTCGCCCTTGCCTACGAGGCCGGCGATGTTATTCGCAAAGGCTCAGAAGCAATCCAGCTGGCTGGGTCGAACGTCGACGAGAAGAAAAATTCGGTAGATCTCGTTACAGAGTACGATGTCAAGGTTGAGGAGCTTGTGAAGAAGAAGATTAGCGAGGCGTATCCTTCTTTCAAATTGTGAGTGTTGCCTTTGTTATTGCGCTGAGGGTTAAACAATTTTCTAGTATCGGCGAAGAATCTTACGCTGCAGGATCACGACCAGAATGGACAGACGAGCCCACATTCTGCGTTGACCCCATCGGTATACAGTAACGATTGTCTTTATCGGCAGGAACTCATACATGGATAGATGGAACGACAAACTTTGTCCATGGTTTCCCCTGGGTCTGCATCTCTATTGGGCTGATTTACAAGCGTCACTCCGTCTTGGGCGTAATTTACAACCCCTTCCTCGACCTGCTAGTCAGTCCAATTTGCTTTGCTGCAATGACACGTAGTTACAATAGGTCTAGTACACCGGCGTCAAGGGGTCCGGCTCGTACGTTACGCACGGCGGCCCTAACGGTATTCCACGCAAGCTCCCATTTGCCAGTTCACCCAAGCCCCTCGCTTCATTAAGCCAGGCCCAAATAGGTCAGTGTTATTCCACCTTTCGTGGAAGCCTGAGTCCGACACATGCATGTATAGCCGTTGAATGGGGCAATGACCGCGCGTCGAAACCATTGACCTCCCGCTCAGAAAGCTTCCATCTTATCGCAGGAGACCCCTCGAACGGCGTCGTTGGGGGCCGAATGGCGCACTCGCTGCGGTCCCTAGGGAGCTCGGCAATGAACTTTGCCATGGTTGCGCAGGGTGGATTGGATATGTACTGGTGCGTACTTCCATCCTCTACCAGGCTCGCTTCATCATGTTTTGTGTGTAGGGAAATTGGATGCTGGCCTTGGGATGTGAGTGCTGGAGTTTTGATAGCCCAGGAAGCCGGCGGACTAGTATCAGGGTCCCATAAAGTGTATGCCGAGACTAAAGACACGCCCGCCTTCGGCGATGTTGGTAAAGCTATTTTAACAGGACGGAAATACATCGTCGTTCGTGCGATTGGGAACACCGCAGTAAGCAGTTTTCACTACTTACTCCGTAAATTGATCTCATCTCGTCCTTAGACGGAGACAGGACGTGAGGCTCAGAAAAGGATCATTGGCGAATTCTACGATACAGTACAAGACTACGATGCATTGTAAAGATAACCCTATAGAGAACCCTAGCAACTAAGAAAGTTAATGCCTCGCCTTGAGACGGCCTTCGCTCCAGACAGCGCAGCCTCCGATAACATCACACGCAAGGAACATCAACTAAGGGCGCCATCCGGGATCCCGAACATGTTTTAGGACCTCAGTTACAAATACCGGTGGATATATAACAGCACAGCTGAGGGCCCGCGGAATATTCTTTCGCTCTTTCTTCTACGACCTCGCTATCATGAGGCTCACCTGTGTTCTCATCTTTGTTGCTACCGCATTTACCACCGTCTGGGCTGCTCCTCTTGAAGGAGAGACAAATGCTGCTAGGATGGCGCGCGGACTACCGCCAAACCCGCCTGCGTTCATGAGTGAGTGTGTTTGGTTTTCTAGTAGCTCGTCAGGTCTAACAGCAACTTTTACTTCTCTAGAGCGTACTGTGCAAGCTCGTGCATCGCCTGTGTACCGCCCGTAAGGGGTATTGTGTTGTTTATGCTGGCGAGTCTATTTTGATTTTGCAGAAAGCGCATGCGTACTGATTTCCAAAGATAGTTTAAGCCATTTAAACCTCCCGTTCTCAATGGATACTATAGATACTTTCCCCCTCCCTTATCTTGTTTAACACCTGCGCATCATTGCTTATACCATGACCGCCCACTTTCCTTTCCCTTTCTTTTCCTCATGTATCTTAGGCCCTTTATTGAGTGGTGCCTTGAAGGCCGCGATCATCTCCGAGTCAGTGGTGTGCATCAAACAGTGATTTCGAAAGTTGATATGCAATTGAAGAGTGAATTGCCGCACTGGTTAAAGGAATTGGTCACTAGGTGGGGCGGCGCATATGCATTTGGGAATTCCAGCGCTCAGCGCTACTCTCAAGCAGTGTCGACGTCATTTCTTTGTTTCATCAGAACGGATGGTTGCGGTGATCACGAAGATTTATTAATTATTTGTTGGTCAACAGCTTGTTACTGTACTTATGTATCGGATAAATTTTTATGAAGGGACGATCAAATAGAATGGCAGTACGTGTAGGTCTATTCACAGTGGGCCTGAAAAATGACTACGCTCTTCATTGGTTGATCAATCGTTCCGGTCAGCGTTCTTGGCCCGGTGGTCCGGGCCGATTCGAGGCATCTCTCTTGACTTCTGACTTGCACCAGGACCCATATGTCACCCCTACAGGTCTGCGCAATTACAGGTTATTAGTTCCATGTTATGAAAACAGGAATATCCCAAGTTCTGTGATCGAACTCCCACGTCGTACGGCACACGGGAAGGAATTAGGTGAATGTGTTTCTATTTTTACTGTTTCCTGCCCGCTCATCAAGCGCTGTACGAAAGAAATTATATGACTTTTAGGAGAGTCATTCAATCGGTAGTCAAGCAGGTTGTGTCACAAAAGCTCTTTAGCAGGCGTTAGACTCAAAAAGGCTGCATCTGTGGTGTATTCCGTCCCAGGATGACTAGAAAATCTGGATTCCATTTCGTGCAACTTGATTCCCTCTCTTACGACCGCCATTTGCGTGGCAGAGCCCGCTCTTGTGCATGACGCACGAAATGCCTTCATTGCACATGCTGAGCAAGGGACATGACCGTGCTCTTGACGTCTATGTCTCTGACATTTACACGGAGAGTTCTATTCTGACGAGCTTCATTTGGGAAAGCAATCAGCGCGGAACTTTGAACGTATATCCGCCTACTGGGACAGTATCATCATCGAGTTCTAGTACATCCTCAGTTCCCACAACCACGTCCAGCGATGGGAGCAGGGACATTCCAGGCAGCACTGCAGATACGGGTGGTAGTTCGACAGGACCATACATGGGGGTGTCGAGCACGGATGGTTCGGGAAAATCAGCGACCTATGCATGGACTAGCACTTCGGGAGGTGTTTTGAGCACCACTCAGAGAAACAGGCATAGCAGTTCCTCCTCATTCGCTAGTAGCGACAGCTTGTCGGCGAATACCATGAGCGCGCCATCATCGAAACCCGGTACCATAATCTGCCCTACCCCCACGGCCACCTCAGAAACCACCTCCGGGCCAGATTCTGCATCCAGTGACAGTAATCCCGTCATAAACACGGCTACCGGCAGCGTTGTCAATGGCATTCCCACGACAATGCTAATATCTGATATCCTGTCAAGTTCGACCTTTAATCGACCTAATGGGCACACAAGAGGCTCTACTAGTACTTCTACTTCAGCGAGCTCGCTAGAAAATCCCACAATTACAGATAACGGTTTCCTTCCGAGCACATCTGTTAGTCAAAATGGGGGAATTTCTTCTGGTGCCGTTGCTGCGATATCGGCAATTGGTGCTGCTATTCTAGCCGTGCTCCTTCTATTTCTCATTCGACGATATCGCCGGGTCAGACGGAAGTGGCGGCTTGCCCAAATACATCATCGCGCGGGCGCAGGATGGAGCACGGCTTTTAGCTCAGGAGGTGGATCTGGCAATATTTCCTCTACCGTCACCTCCTATGTAAACAGGACGCCTGTGTCCTTTGCGGATCCTGTCCCCCCTCCCATGGCAGAAATACGCGATGACCATCTGACGCGCAATCCTAGCAAGCCAAGATACTCTGCGCACCCTCCACGACCTCTTGACATTAATATTTCTACCCATTCAGACTCTCGCAGTGCTCACGCAAATGCTGTCACAAGGAACTTAGACTCATCTTATCTTGTAATACCTGACGGTCTCGCCCAATTACAACCGGAGATCGCAACACCCATGTCTGTCCGTCCTTTCACTCCCTCAGAATCCTTCAAGTTCCCTAAACCACCTTCAAATGGGGATTGGATTCAAGTTCCGGATAGAGATAGCCACGGCACGGCCCTCAGCTCGAGCACCGAGATGTACCCCCCCAGTCCCACAAATCCCTTCTCTGAGCCCGAGTCGCCCATAACTCCTGAACTCTCCCCAATAGAAACGATCCGCAGGACATTCGTGCCCACCCTGGATGATGAACTTTCTGTGGCCATTGGAGACCGTATCAGGGTTTTAGAAGTTTTCGACGATGGCTGGGCTATGGTGGAGAAGATTCCTGAAGGAAATGGTAAAGGAAAGGAGGTTGTCCTGGAGCCTGGGTTGATCCCCATCGACTGCCTAAGGATGACGGGTGATCCTCTCCCACCTTTTTTGGCCTTGAAGAGGATCACCAGTCAGATGTCGCCAGGAGTTGCTGTTTGAAAGTGCGGGTGATTTTCTGTCCCTCTATTCGTGCCTCACTGTTTCCAACAGATCATCGCTTTCGGGTTTCACGGACGTCGGATACACGTTGATATTACGCTCAGACTCTGGAATGATTTCATTTTTCCCTTTTTATACCATAATTATATTTCATCATATTTACAGTTATAAGCAGCGTGTCAGAACAGCTATACCGGGGGTTTTCAGCCCTTTTGACTTCCCTATCGACACGGGCTATTTTTACACGAACACAATACCACTTTCGATCCTTCTAGGCGCCCGACCTTCGAGTCCTCTCCAGCCATGCAGGCCTTAGGCGTGACACCACATACGAGGCCATTCATCGAAATTATTTTTCACAATAATTTCAGTGTATCTAGAACAGCCGCTCTCCAAGCTCAAGTCAAAGGAGACAAAACATACAACTAGGGTTTTACACCCAAAAATAACAGCCCACGCTTCGTCACCTCAACAGCTGACTCCAACTCTCTCACATGCGCTGCGGTCCACCGCTGTTCAGGTTCCAATCCATCACTGGGCTTGCCGCTCCGTATGGCAGTCTCAAAGGCAGCTTTTCGTGCATTTAGCGCGGCCATACGACGTGGATCGGAGTGTCCGGTGAAGATTATTAACGCCGTTCGCGAAGGTAGCGCATTGTGGAGCGCCTTAAGGTGTGCGTTGAGAGCATCTAAGACTGCGCCAAGCTGCTCAGCTGTTGGTGGTGGTGCTGGCTCTTGAGGGATAGAATCAGAAGATTGTTTTGGCGTAGTCCCTTCATCACCATCAGTGTAAGCCCGAAAAAGAAGCTGGGGAGTTACTCACATCCTAGTATATTAGCCAACGTCATAAACCTGGCAAATACGAAATGATGCGATGGGACAACCTCTAGTAGGGCTTTGAGTACTTCATCGTCATCCTTGCACCCTATACTTGTTGTGGCTTTATTGCCATGCATCACACTTGGATTCCCATGATCAATTACAGCGCCTTTGATGCTATCCATCGGTCCCCCCGCCCTCCGTTTTGACCTCGCCATTCGTTCAAAGATCGATTCAAAATCGGTCTTGAATTCACCAAATGAAGGACCATTGTCTAACTTTTTCTTTAGCAGATCTACGCATGCGCGGGCATCTTCTTCCGGGTCGTGTCCACCTTCGCCGTGAGTCTGGATCTCGCGTCCACACCACTTCTTAGTGAGCCAAGCTAAGCCGGGTTTTAGAGGGCGGCCACGAGGATGGTGGAATATAACAGCCGTGTCAATGCAGAAAGGGTGGCAGAGCTTAAGTGCTTGTAGATCCGACTCGAGAGAATGACCAAGGAGGATGGGGGTTAGAAACGGAGTTGGGGAAGAATCGTCGGACGTAGAGAAAGGGTTGCTGGCTGGTGGGCTCAGAATGCGGAGAAGGTGCGCTTGGACTTGCGACAGTGTCGTCGTCACGGGGGCCAACGCCTCGGCTGTGATACCTGACCATCTACTTGAATGTCAGTTAAATTCCTTCAGTGCCGTAAAACCATTTTACCGTGTCAGGTAGTCCGTGATAGGTTTCGAAGGTTTGACTAGTTGGTCATATATCACGGTGCCGGAGCGGAAATCGATGATACAGACTCTCGTTAGTGCTTTGCCGTCTTCTGTCATACACTATATCAACATGGATCAATAACGGACGGACCACTGGAATGCAGACTCTACCATTTCACAATCTAAGGAATATATTTTTCGAGCAGGCTTCTTCTTCTGATCTGGTGCTGTCAAGAGGCATTCCTTGGACTCTTCCGGTGTTTCCACCCAGGTATCGTCCGGTTTCTGGAATATATCTGCCGTATACGATGGAAGAGGGTAGTCATGCTCGATCATCTGCTCTTTGGTTAGTAGATACTGCCCAGGGTCATTACTTTGTACATGTCCTGCTGCAACTATGCGTCAGAAGGATGAAAATAAGGAAAGTGGGAATTACAATTTTCTTTTCGCTCCTCCCGTTTCTTCTTCTCCGTTGCGCTGATCGGCGTATTAAAAAACGTGTTCAAAACGCTATGCATGCGAGTCTGGTCACCAGGCGCACGGGTTGGGCAGGCGTGGCTAAATGTAGAAGCAATGAAAGGGACGTTGGTAGTCGGACCTGCCGACGCGACCTTCGGCGGTAAGGGTATTGGTATGGGGACGTTGGGATTCACTAGGGGAGATGTTGGAAATGCAGGCAACGAGAGAAGTTCTGTGGTCAGTCCTGGAATGAGGAGGACAGTAACGTTTGGAATCAAGGGTGCATTCTGCATCAATATGTGAACACGGATCCAACATTTACAGCGGCAAACTCACATCTATTCGTAACCAATTCGGCGGTGGCGCATCCGCAATAATGTGCAGAGAAAGATCACGAATTTCCTGTTATCTAGATATGAAAAAGTATCAACAACGTGAATAAGTAGAACTCACCTCTATTCCTATGGCACGGTGTCGTTGAGTGATATCTGCATTCGAGTACATGAACCGTGGTACAGTCATCTGTACACGCGTAAGATAGGCCTTGCAACCTAATCATGGAAATACTTGCACGTACATCCATCTTCACCGCTGTTTTCTTAACCTTCTTCTGCTTCCTTCTCTCGACCTTTGTCCATCCTTCATCCTCCGCGGCAGTATCATCGACCACCTGTTCCGCAACTACTGTCGACACTTTGGCCTTCTTTAACTTGGGTTCTGCCCTATTCGGCGAGAGTTGAGCCCTTTTCATGAGAGTTGAGAGTGGAATTCGAAATTATTTTACAGGTTGGTTCTGTTTGCCATCAGCGTGGGATCTCCTGCCGCAAAAGGCATTCACCGCCAAATTAAAATTTCCCTCATGTCGCGGTCAACGCGACGTCTGCTATGTCAGATCTGCTCCTCTAATGAGTCCAAATACACATGTGCCGGGTGCCGCGTTCAGTAGTGAGTATTTTAAAAATATGTTATAATACTTGCTCATTTTTTGAAGCTGCTCGGTCCCTTGTTTTAAGGAACATAAAGGTGTCCATGCTTTACTTTGCTTCCGTTCTCAACGTTGACATTTTCAAGCTTCGTCATGCGGCACTTCTGTCGCGTCTTCCGCTACCGAAAATGTTACCTCACTTGAAACACTGACGCGTAAGGGGTTTTCTGACGGTAATCAACAACGTACGTTGACGCTTTCCAGCCCCGAATCCGAAAACCATGTCTGCAGATGTTGAAGAGCCAAGGCCACTACGCTCGCTGTCATCCCTTAATTGGCCTTACGTTCCAGAGCAGAGTGCATATCCTGACCCACTGCAAAGAGATGATCCTAAACCTCTGCAATTGCGTCAATACGAAGCTATAGGTACGAATTACCTCTCTCATATTAGAACCACAAGCCGAATATATAATAGCGACGTCTCCAACAATACGCAATGTACTGTCGGCTCACCCAAATCTCCCTGCGCTTCTGACGTCGATCGATAATCTCCGCGGCCAAAACCGAGACCTTGCCCTCCAGCGTGCTCTCGGCGTAACGGATCCTCAGTTTGTTGACAGAACACGCCCAGTGCAATTAGAAGAGGATGTGCTCGCTTTAAGAGCTCTCGCAGAAGCCGTGGAGGACGCAGTTAGAGGGGAACAGAAAGATGCACTCGGCCTCAACTGGGGGGACGACTGATCCTCAATGACCATCGTCGTCAGTCTTGTATGGAAGAGCTCGGCTATCACTTCAACGCTGTCGAACATTCTCCCCATTAGCCATAGTAAGGGTCCCGGCTTGTGAACCGTTAAACCCATTTAAACATGGCCCTGGAAGGTCAGTGATCTAAGAGTATCATTCTACGCTGAGTAAGATTTGTTCGGACTAGGACATATATAGATACTTGTGTATCATGAATAACACAGTTATTCTTGCTTGATCCTTGCGTCTAACTCCATTGTCATCAGAAATGGGGTATGCGCGCATCATGAATCCTCAATGTATCAACCTCTTGAAAATGTGGGGACGTCTGTGTACCTATCCATCTATCCAACCCTTGATGAATGGAGATCTGTCCTTCATCTTTGACTTGCCCTTGGAGGAGAGATCTTTCGGATATCATAGATCCGCGTGCTCAAAAGACGTTCCGTCATATCGTGTGTGCCTCTCGCTACATTTTGGGGTCAGTTTTCGTTAATCATTCGAAGGCGGATCCTTTGGCGGGGTTTGTGAATTTGTCTCCATGGTTGGATGTTACACACCCGACGGCCTATGTGGATCCCGAAGTCTTGTGGAAACACTCACTTGAATATGCTGAAAACCATATGTGCGTCATAAGAGACCCTAACCTAGCTTCCATCCTAAGAACATCCAGCTTATTTTCGAAGCTATACCGCAGCGGATGAATCGGTTCATCGGCGGTATGCCTTCTACTTGATGTGGATCAAAGCGCCTACAGCAAATTTTTCTATTGTCCACGGGGAAAGATGTACGGGCGAATTACTACTCTGTGCCGTTGATTATGCATGGGTGAGTGACGTTCTTCATCTCCGCGATTCCTGTCAGAAACACCGTTGTCGGACCGTAGTTTGCTGAGGCCTACTTTCTGGGTGGGTATGTATCCGGAAAGTCATGGCGTGGGACTCGGCAACACGAGGCTAACATGCGCAGGTGGTCTGTGGCGTCATGCATTTGACAACGCACTTACTTTGCTGGGATAACAATCTAGCAATCGGCACGGCTTAGGGTTTGGAATGCTTGGATAGCCTAGGCTTGGTCTCGAGTACTGGGAACGTTGGATTTGAGTATCGTTTGGAATGCTCCATACCTTTCACCACGTCCGAATTCTCGTGGCAATACATTTTTCTTAGGTATCCTTACACTGAAGCCGCACATTCTTCCGCGAAGAACTACAATTTAATGCTTCGATCTTCTACTCATGCAACACTATCATTCCATCCACAAGTACGTCCAATAAGGTTATCATTCATGCTTGAAGTCAATGTACTGCTCGTTAACAACACCGTCTGTGCCCATTGTGGCTTTCATAAACTCAAAACCATCTTTGACGGGCTTCTATACTGATTCTGGTAGACCGCTTGGGAGATATTATGCTATCTGCGCTACGGCTTTGCTCATTTCCCACCTTGTAATATAAAGCTGCCAAAGCACTTGTAGTCACGGCCGCCAGTATACTTATCGATACTTATCTCTCTCCCCTCCCGCTCGCACTTACGGCGCCTGATGTAATGTACCTCACCCCGATGGTCTGTAGGCTTGTTCCATGACATACGTGCGCAAATTAATCGGCAGTGCTCAGGTAGTAACTGTACTTATATAAGTCCACATTTAATATACTGCTGGAGCAGGCGGTTAAATTCTCTGCAAGCGGATCGTAGCTGTACTCTGCACATGACACAGGACTGTGACTTCATTAGGACCACATTAACTTCTAGACCAATTCTGGGCATTTATAGACGTGCTTCGAGCCGACGCATACGTGCTCGGGCGGTCTTTTCTACGACAAGGCTGTTGTATCGTGATCGGATACTTTTGTGGGAGAGTATAATATGGTTATGGCTGAGAAATTGACCATGTTGAGCGGGTATCGCCTACTTACTTAGGTACATATGTACACGCGCAGCTTCGCCTCATGATCATGATTCCGTCATGGTCCCGACGACTTGATAATATTCGGAAATTTGTAAGGTCAGATTGCCGCGGCTTTACGACCTATGGAGGTATACATCTAGACACGTCAAAACATTTGCAGCAGAGAGAAAGGAACTCCCGCTAGAATTCGATGCTATTTCAGATTCTCCGAGCGTACGTTATCTCTACATGGCATAAATCGACAAATTTAGCGGTGTCTGCGCTCATATATTCTGATCTTGGGGAGTAACGTATTCTACAGAGCAAGCTAAGACTCCACAGGGTTCTACCTATCAATACGCACTTTCGATAGTGTAAAGATATGACAGGTGAGGTACGAAGCTGCAGGTTTAGGTTCCCCTGACATTGCCCGAAAACAGACATAAGTCCGGAAACTCAAATTCATGATGAAGTAAAAATTAATTTTCGGAAATGTCCACATATGGATGCCGATCTCGATCCTCCCTTGCGGTACATGCTACGCTAGTGAAGCAGCACTGTGATTACGCTCGAGTCCTCTAATGCGAAAGACAGACAACAGGCTCTTTACTCTGGAGCTGAGCCGTGTCGTCGACGACACTGTAGTCTCTGAAAATCTACTCGGTAGCGTACTTACCTCTCGCGACCCCGCACCCTCTCCACTATACCCATAGACCCCACCCACGTCCACGGGACCAGTAAAAGTTTTGTTGGGGTGTCTGTATTCTGCTACTGATGGACCTATGGGTAAATCACCATTTGGCATCATTGAGACCTGACTCGCGCGACCATCATGCCAAATGGTTCTCGGGTACGGATCGTCACGGCTTCTCACGGAAGCCAAGGATGTCGATGAAGAAGGCCTGGCGTGTGAGCGAGATAGACGGGTTATTGACGAAGGTGGGATTTTCAAGAAGTCAGAAGCCCCGGTTTTTTTGCGTCGCCGATATAAGCATAGGCACAGAAGGACCAGCAGAGCGATAAGGACCAGCATTATTAGCACGATACTCGAGATACCCCCCACAAGGGCCACCATACTGACACTATCTGGTCTGAAAACAGACGTTCAGACCACATGAGCATTAATGCTGACAACTTGATGACTCACTGGGGTTCGTGAGATGAATATGCTGACGTTGTTGCTGTCGGTGTGACTGTCGCGGTTTGGGTGATGGCCGTTGTTTCAGTCTCCGTGGATGTGATCGATCTGAATTCGGTGTAGGTTGTGGGAGGTAGTGTCGTCGTATGGGTAATTTCCGTGAACGTTTCTATTATGGTAGTCTGGAGCTTGGTGGTAGTCGCTGTAAGTACTATGGTATGAGTCACAGGGGGCTCAGTAACGGTTTTAGTAAAAATAACGGTCTTCGTCAGAGGTAGTGGAGAGGGTGCGGGGAAGAATGGCGAAATGAAATTCGGAGGGCGACCATTACTATTTGCACTAGTTGCCAGGTTTGTGGTGGAAAATACTGTGTTTCGTGATGATGAAGTGGAGGTTGCACTAGTATCTTGGTTTGTCGGCAAGGGAAAGGTAAATATGAGATGGGGCGAAGGAGACCTAGTCCTTGCTGGTCTCGAGGGAAATGTCGCAGGAGTGGATGGAGAAAATGAAGGGAAAGACGAATGGTGTTTTAGACCACTGGTCTTTGGATGTCCTTGAACTCTGACTCCAATGATCAGCTACAATCGGAACTCACTGAAGTAATGACTCACAGTATACCCAGAGCACAGGTTAAGTTACCGATCCCTTTGGGCCCGCTTTCTGTAGTACTAGTATGGCACATAACAGAAAGAAAGGGAGGAGAGACAAACGAATGGATCGCAACGTCGTAGTACCAGACTGACCGTCTCACCACTGCAACCCGCCATCGTTGTAACCGATGAAGCAACGAGATCGTGGCAGGATGAACAGATGAAGTCGTCAATAGCGGTGTAAGCCCATCGACCGGAATCATAGAGAGAACAGGATCAATGCGAGGGATACAAAGATCTCTGTTCGGCAAGTTGTTGATCGTTCATTATATGAAGCTGTCACAGGCAGTGATGCAGATTGGCTTAGATCTGTAGGAGATAGATAGACTTAAGAATGGGAAATCAAAGAGGCTGAGCCCTGAGGAATCCCGAAAGTTAGCTCTTCAATCATTGACGATTGGCCCGAAGAGAATTGCTGGAATAAATGCCAGGAAGAGCTTGAACCCGAGTCAAATACACATGTATATATTCCACCATGCGAATAGAAAAGAAACTCGTGTCTAGCACGTCGAGACAAGTCCAAGTGTTAATTTCTGAAGTGAAAGCCATTTGAAGGTGTCTGTCCCAGTCACCGAGAACTGGCGCCACAACTCGTGTGTGAACTGCTAGCCTACATACTATCGCGCAGCATTGTGAACCAGTACTGTGTACCGAACACTTCTTTGCACCATCCTCGTTTAGCTAGCGTCGGCAGATATTGGGGATGATTACGGAAGTGCTGAGGGAAAAAATAAGTGACCCTAGATAGCACCGGTGGTAGGATCATGTTAAAATGTTACCCAGGCGACGAGCAAACCAATAAGAACTTTTGGGAGTATATTTATTTATTTATATAACCTCGTTATAATAAGAAAACCTGGATTAGGCAAATTAACGATCCTTCGAAAGAAGTCAAGATCGCTAGATTCTGTTTAGCTCCTTCTAGGTCGCTTCTCTACCTTAGAAAGCCTCGAAATCCGCCACACCATTCTTGTCCACAAACCACCACCATCCTCTCGCCTTGCCGCTGCCCACCATGGCGAAAAACAGAACAGAAGCCCTGAATCGTCGACGCTCGCTCTCCGATCCCCTGGCAGCAGCCTTGTTGCCTCCAGCAAACGAGACGCCTGTCGAGAAGGAACTCAGACTAAAGCGGGAGACAGAGGCCAAGCAGGTCAGCGACCGCATCGATGAGATGATTAGGCAGGAGCGAATACATCGCAAGAAGACACGGGCGGAGGTGAATGTGCTGCTCTTGGGACAGTCGGAGTCGGGAAAAAGCACGACGCTTAAGCGTAAGTCCCGCCTATTCTGTTTTCTGTGTCCTTATTCCAGTGGCTCTCGACATACCGTTTGGCATGTGATGCTGTGGGGTACGTGCTCTCTTGATGCGATGGCTCCACTCTCGCCGACGGACAACGGGTTAACGGAATCTATCTTCCGCCGGATGAAATCACGCTTTGCAGTCGAGCCCTGGGCAGGATACAACCCGCTCGTATGCCATTACTAACGTCTCCCGCTAGAATTCCAATTACTACACACTCCAGCCGCATTTCATGCCGAACGAATTGCCTGGCGCGCGGTCATATACCTCAATCTTGTCCGCTCAATTAAAAGGTACGAAGCGCAGGCCTTCGCGACTAATGCCTCTCATTTTTCACCATGTGTTAACACAGGATACTAGACGCGCTATCGCCTGAAAGTGACATCGTCGTCGACGACCACGACGATGTCGACTCCCTTGAGACGGCTTCTGTTATCATTTCGTCGAACGGGCGCCCGCCGTCGGCAATATCAGGCACCAAAGTACCCAATTACGAGATTTATCGGAGTCGGCTGGAACCTTTGACCGAGTTGGAAGAACGACTAATTCGCCTTCTTTCCTGTCCAGATGAAGATGAAGCAACCCACCTTGCCTGGCAACCTTTTCCAAACAGCTCTTCTTTGCCCAATTATCCTGCCGCTTCTGGCAATGGCCGGCCCGCGCCTACAATTGCTATACCGCAAATCAAACCGTCTGTGTCGTCGCCGGTGTCTCCGGTAGGGGACATCAGCCCTGGTGGCTCTAGCGGGTCACAGCCATCAAAGGCCAAGGAAGTTTCCGTCCATACGTCCATTAACTGGAAGAAGACCTTCGCCTTAGGTGGTAAGTCCAAGAGCCCGAAAAGTGCGCATTCTGGGGAGATTGAGGGGTGGTGGGAAGATCCCGAAGACCCTGTTCATGCCCTGAACGCTTGTGCGCCTGCGATGCAAGAGCTTTGGAAAGATCCTAAGGTACGACAGAGGCTACAGGAGAAGCGGCTACGACTGGAAGAGAGTAGTGGTTTGTACGTGCTTTGTCCTTGTCTTCGTATCTTCTAGGTTGACTATTCGCCAGCTACCTCGATGAAATTCCCAGAATAACTGCGAAGAAATACATACCTACTGACGGTACGCGTATCCAATATCTAAAGCAAGCAAGATCGCTCACTTGTCCGTAGCCGATGTGCTCAAGGCTCGACTGAAGACGATGGGCGTCGTAGAGCACACATTTCTCATCCAGTCCGGGAGTAACCGCGGCGTTGAATGGCGAATATATGACGTTGGCGGGGCCAGAAACCAACGACAAGCGTGGGCACCTTATTTTGAGGACGGTCAGTCTGTCTTCTCTTTGCCATATGTCTTCTCATCACGTCCGTAACTAACTGACGTCCGATCCATCGGTTTATAGTGAACGCCATAATATTTCTTGCGCCAATCTCGGCCTTCGACCAAGTTTTGACAGAGGTGCGTGGGGTATCATCAGGAAGCTTCCTTGCCGAACTCTTCCATTTCGGTCTAGGACCCACGCGTCAACAGACTTGAAGATTCGCTATTATTGTGGCAGGCCGTGACCTCGAATAAACTACTGGCCAAAGTCAATATAGTGCTCTTTTTGAACAAATGCGATCTTCTCCAGGTATGTGGTGCTTAGACCTTGCTGCGCGCTGACTACTAACAGATACCATTTCTAGGCCAAACTCGACGCCGGGGTGAGATTAAATCATCATATGACATCCTACGGCGACAGACCTAATGACTACGATTCTGTGTCGAAATGTACGTCTTCGTTCTTCGCATGGGATTCACTCTAGGCTCTAACAACTTCTTCATAGATTTCCGTAACAAGTTTGGTGCCATCCATCATTCGGCCACTCCCAACAAAGAACGGGAACTATATAGTAAGTTCCGGCCACTGAGTATTCATTAGCGATTGCTCATGATTGCTTGCCAGTACATTTTACTGCAGTCACGGACACACGTCGTACGGTTACTATAATATCGACCGGTAAGCTGTTCGGATTTTTCGGAAAAATCTACGCTAGTGTGCTCACGAGACGCTTTGCAGTAAGGGACATCATTATCAAGGGCAATCTCAGGAACCTCAAGCTTGTATGAGAATCGTATTCGCAAACCGCATATGTCCGAACGAATCGTCGCAAATCTTTTCATTTTTCGCAAACGCATTAATGTCCATTGCATAAATCTTCCATACGCCAAGGCTCGATGTCTGTCTGTGTATCTACCTTCTCTGTCGCATTTGTCGCTTTTTATTCGCATGTTCTGAAATTCTGAGATTATGCTTTATGTCCATGCATACATATAATACTTTACAATGACACATACTTATATCCATTTTGTAATTACTTCGAGATACCTTGCATTGTTTACCATAATCACAAGTCAGGACAAATGAAAAAGTAAAAATATCAGGTCTATTAGGGTGGTCCTAGACTGCGTCCATAGAATTAATCAATCGCTCTTCCGGTGCGGCCCGGTGTCGTACAAACCACTGTCACTTTCCCAATTCTCCGCTGTATTGTCAGTTGCGGGTCTGCCTGAGCGCTTCTGGTGCATGCCTGATAGGCCAAGCACATGGGCAGCGGTGGCACACATGCTCGACACAGCACTTGCAGCGCCCAAAGCCAATCGCACCAGGGAAGCCAAAGGCGGAACAACGAGCAACATGAGGTCCTGATAGGGTTTCGATAGGAGACGTCAGTCATTTCAGCGAAAGGAAGAATTTTCTTTACATCAGGATGGTAAAAGTCTTCTTCGAACGCGATATAGTAAAGCTTATCAACTTCCTTGAGTGTTAAACGAACAACGAGGCTAAGAGCAATTCCTTTAGCCATGCAGAATGGTTGCACGTTCGAATAGCTTACCGTGAAGGAGCGGGCTTAAATGGCGATAGCCGAAAGTGGAAAGACTGCACCACCTCCAAGATAAGGATCCCTTGTTCCTTGTCGTATACTATCCGGGATGGATCCATCAGAAGGTTTCCACCTAATAGGGCTTGCTTACCGACGCTCTTTACATCCAGTTCAAGTTTGGGAGACATGACCCGGTACCACCTGGCCGGGGGTTAGACATAGGTTAGAAGACCCCGGAGCGAACGAACTGATAAATTCCAAGAACACGCTCCCGCGAGCCCGGCCCCGGGCTCACTGCACATAAAGGATGTCGCAAACCAGCGCCAGGCGTAAAGTACCGCTGAATACCGGCCTGTTGTATTTCCGGTGTCACAGCCGTCGTAATTAACGACACGACAGCAGATATTTCGTGTGCCGGGTGCTGCATCTTCGTGGAACCAGACGACCTTGCACCGTGCGGGTTCTCGATCACAATGATGGAATCATGACGTCGTCGGGGAGGCGGATATTTTTTTTTGCAAATTGAAATTATATATTTCAATCTCGATATTTACTTATTTGCAAAACATCAGTGATCCACCAATGGCTTATTCCGAGATTTTTTGTCGGCGGATCTCACGGAGATGTGCAATCTTTGCTTCAAGGGAAATGGAATCTGGACCTTTTCCTGAATGCCGAGTGGCCAATGTCGACTTCCTTTCTTCTGCCCTAAGTCATCGCTACCGAGAAACTTGCAAGGAAGAGTCTCACCTTCGTCCAGGAGCCTATTTGCAGCGGCGCTTCGAAAAGAGATATCGCTTCCACCAATGATACTGCCATTCACAGATACATTATTTCTTACCAGCTGTCTCTTTCACTTCTATCCATTTTTTAGGGACACCCTTTCCAACAAGGTAGTCCGTCGCCGCCTTGGACTGTTTTCCCTGGACGAGAACTTCCAAACCGGCATTGGCTCCTTTACCCTGGATTGGCGCGACTGAATACGAACATCAGCCCTATATCATGAGAAGATGCACCTCGTAACCTACCAGACGTCGCCCCTGCACAGACTTTCCTCAGTTCATCAGCCATCTCATCAGCATTAACCAAGAAGGGCTCAAATCCTGTGATGAGGGTCGACGCTTTCCGTCCTTGTCTGGCCTTGGTAGCAACATGAATCGGTACCAACTTTCCTTTTCTGATAGGCGAAATGAATCAGCGGTTACAAACGCAACGCTTAACAAACGGTGGAGTTCTTACTTGACGACGGGATCTTTCCCTTCCGCGCGAACCTCGTACCAGCTTTGCATCCGTTCCAACACTTTCTTGTACAGGTCGTCCCGTCTCATAAAATCGTGCGATTGGGGGGGCTCCGGTTCTTTCCTCTTCTCTGACGTGGATGGTTTAGCCACAACACATGAGCGGAGGAGATCATCGAGGTTGATATATGCCGGATCACGCTGGTTTACGATGTCCTTCGACGTGATGTAGTTGTTCAACAATGTACGAATCTCCGGGATTGAATAGAGATCTGATGTGCTACGAAACTTTAGTTCGGTCTGACAACCGTTGGATACATCCAGCTTACCTTGCACTCATTGCCTTGAACAATTCAGCGGTGACCAGATGGGGCTTCCACAATTCGCAGATACTCAGTTCGTGGTGGGCAAGGGCCTCCTTATTTTGGGCCTCCTCTTCTCGCTGGGCCTTCTTCGCCGCTTTGATCTCCAGGTCTCTCAGAGTTACGAAAGGTTTATGTTGCTGTACGGAGGGATGGCTTCCATTGACACCCATCACGACGGCTTCGTTCTGCTGAGCGTGCTTCTGCGGAGCCTTAGTAGTCAGAAGCGAGGCCTTCTCCGCCACTTTGAGGAATGCGGTAAACGACTTGTGTGTCGAGGCCTTGATAGTGACATCTTCGGGGTTAGGCTCTCCATTTGGGCACGTGGATGGAGGGAGCACCAACGCTGGAAAAGCAGGACGATATGGAAGGATGTAGGTTGTATGGAAGGTGCTTAGTGGTATAGGAAATGATGACGTTGGTAGCGATTTCAGAGTCATTTCAATAGCCTGCAAAAGTGACAGGTGCAGAAGCGTAGATACTTCTTCCCGTGTATATGTCGCTTCTTGCAGGGGCGAATCTGAAGGTGGTGACCCGTCGACAAGTGGATCTGGCTCGGGGGATTGTTCGTCTTCCTCTGCCACATCTGCATTCGACATTCCGATAGGAACGGGATCTGCAGGATCTCCTTTGGATCCCATGTCCCATAGGTGGTCCTTCCAGACATGGATGATCAGCGCAGCCTTGCCTTTCTCCTGGCCTCCCTCTTTCAGTTGATCACTAGACACTGCCATTCGGCCAACGGCTAGAGGAGCAGACATCGTGGGGACACCATCCCGCCGCTCGTACTGACATACGGCGACTAGCTGCCCTTCGGCAAGGGATGAACTGTGATATATCACTAAAATGATATAGAAATATCAGGGAGACGACGCGACAACACACCTCCAGGGATCATCAAATCTGCGCCCCCGACCAATATCGGGATGACTGCAGCAGGCGTGCAGATGAATGGCAGCAGTCTGGGCTTCTTCCACAGTGTATATATCGTCGGAATGAGCTCATCAGATCCCTTTCCCAGTGTTATCCACAGAGGATCGCCATCTGACGACAGGTAAACGACCTAGGGATTCGTAAAGACCTGCAGATGTCACCGATAATGAACGTACCCCAGGCAAATTGAGATGAGTGCTAAACTTTGCAGTCAAGATTCCCTCGGGAACGAGTAAATCGCCATCTTCAGGTGATATTGAAAACGCTGTGACGACGCGTTGCTTCAGTTTTCGTCTATCTGAGCTGCGAATTGGCGCAGAATTCTTGAATCCTCCCAGTTGCTTTTTGAACATGGAAGTGAGAGAAGAAGACAAACAGTCGAGATTTGAAATAACAACGATAGGACACCGGGCCGGTAATCAAACTTCTAGTGCTGGAATTTATTTGAAAGAACCAACATTGTTCTCCTGCTTTCAGCGTGTCTTAACATGGTCATGATATTACGACATGCAGGCTAGACCTTGTATCGTTGTCACAATATTTAAACTTTACTATGGGTGAATCGCAGACCTCATGTACATATGTATTCGTGGGGCAATGGTAGAACAAGTAAACATACTACGTGTACAACCGATAACATTTCCAGTATTAGAAGCGTTTATGAATACATTTAAACGTCCCTAGAGACATGAGCAGATAGCTCACTTGAACAAAGGCTTTGCCCACGAACCATGGCCTCGCTGGGCAGCCATCCACAAGTATCGATTAACACCTTCCATTGGATCGAATCCTTCCTCTGACGTACACATACGGTTTGATGGACATAGTGAGCACCCCTTGGCGTCAACGTCGTATGGTAACTCCCAACCAATTGAACGGGATAACAGTTGTGGTTCAATGCAAGGAATGAAGTAGAAGACCAACTTATGCGGTTCAAGGTAAACAAAGAATCTGGTTCTGTGATACAAACATGTGTATCCATCCGAACATCTTCGCTTTCCTGCACAGATTTCGATAGGTACCGCTGGCGGTGGAAGTGAAAGGGAGAACCATTGGTCTCTGTCATCTGTAAACCGTAAACCGCAGATTCACTTCACCTGGAGGGAAATATATTCAGGCGGCGGGAAAAGTGTCTTGAAGTCCATGCAGTTGGGCCACCGAAGACATCCCTCGAACTGGCAAGCAGCTCCTGCTCGTAGGAAGAGCTGGAACATTGTAATTACTCTAGACCTATAACCAAGAGTGTAAGTAGCGACAAATTTAATCAGAGTAGCTAATATACTAACGAGAAACCTGAGTCCTAGAGGTATCGGAACCGATGTTAGGCAAGTCATATGGACGAAGCGCTGTTCACTAACGAGGGGCTTGTTCAGTGGCCATACCGTGACACAAGCGCTGATTGATACCTTTCAGACCCTCTTTCAGCTGACGAACATATGCGTCTTGGTAGTCCCGCCCAAGGTCAGGTTGACGAGAACACGGTGCTGAGGAACATAAAAGTATTTGCACCGAGAGACACCCCTGTCGCGCAATGCGAGGAATGCACAAGGGGAAAAGCCGGTCGTCCACAAGTCCAGCTATATGATAGTACTATGTATGTCCATCCTGGCATCCTCGTCTATACGTGCAGATTGATGCAGATTGATGCAGCAGCGAACGCGAGAAAGATCACCTATCCTCGTGGACAGTGTTTTATTCCTCTTTCATGATAGATCCACCTGAGCCCGAAGGAGATAAAGTTGAGGAGCGGGGAAAAGTCCTGAAGCCAATATCGTCGGGTAACTTGATTATGATGTCATAAACCTTGTTCGCTACTCTGTGTCCAAAGTTTTTGAATCTTGTCCTCCGTCGACATAACAAATAATGGTACGAGTCAAGTCCGGGGATATGCTTGCCGTAGATGACAAACCTTTGGCAACGTGCACCGTCACATAGGTAGTATACGCGTGCAAGGCTGGGGGTGTGTATATCCCTAGAAGTGATAGGCGCATAGGCATTTTTCTACATTAGGGTGATGGGGGGATTGTCATCATGAGGGACTGACGCTCCCATGAAGGCATTTTGGAATGCGATATGTCGTAGATAAGTTTTTGAACGAGTTCTGGAGGAAGTGTGCTTATGGCGGAGAAATTAGAGAATGGTTTACTACTCCTTATGGCTGGGATAGTTCTCGGGTGATTCGATCGGCTGAAAACTGTCACGAATGACTAAAGTAATTAGGGGAGAGCATTCTGAATTGGCCATCCGATAGCCACATAGGATCGTGAAGAAATAGCTTGACTAGCATAGGCCGATACAGTACACTTCAATTTGGCACAATATTTTCCGAGCAAGTTCAAGTCTTAAAATCGAGTGGCAAGCCGCAAAGGAGGCCAGCATTTGTGACATTTATGGAGAAACCTGAGCAGACTGTCCAACGCAAGTCAAAATTGTAACACATACCGATCGTTAGCTAGCTATTTAGTTTAGGGAGTGATAGCAGAGAAAGTTAAGGCAAAAAATGTATGCGGCCGCAAGTGCCAAGGAAACGCCACATGGCCTGCCCTCAAGTCAACACGTGGCCGCGCGGCCTCCCACTAATACTTTGTCCAACAAACGACCACCCCAGATTGGACGTAGCGTCTATCCTGTGCCGCTCTTTAAATTTGTGGTACCCTGACCTCCGTAGGTTGTTCACTTTCTTTCATGCCAGATTCGTATTCTTACCAGTTTTACCGCAGTGGAAGGGCTACTTCGCTCTGAGCAGATAACGCTGGTATACGCGTTTCTCGCGTCGCAGTAGAGCGACCGAACTTATTTTACCAGATATGAGCCCTATCAAATACCAAATCAATAACGAGTTCACTGCTATCAAGGTTCCAGCTCCAGAGCTTCGAAAACACAGGTCGAAAGAAATGGAGGGTCACTGGGTTGGGCCCATGCCTGTTCAAGAGTTTCTCGACGACTTTCTGAGGGTACCTGGCTGGGAAGGCAAGCTTTGCTCTCCCTCTCACCTCCATGGCGTCTTCGATTCTATTACCCCACCGACAGAGTACGCAAGTGAGAAAGTTTACGCGCAAGCCGTAGTAAGTTGACAGGGTTACAGTCTGCATTTGATGTCCTGACGATACTCTACAGAATACAGCGATTCAGGGTGTAGCGTCGGAGCTCATACCGAATTTCCAATTTGTCCTAGGGAAAGAGCATAAGGACCCCAACGCGAGCAACAAGACTGTCACAGATGGATTTATATACGAGTCCACTGTCGATACGAGCTCTAGTCTGACTCAATGGGACAAAGCTGAGCTCTGGGCGGAATTCAAAAGAGATTCTTCACACCATGGCTTCCAAGATGACAAAGGCGATGGATGGGTGCAGCAGACCAAGGCATCGTAAGATGTTCGTGGCCAGCTTACAAGATACGCTAGCGATACGTTAAACGCGCAACATCGCAAGTACTTGTTCTCACTCTTCCTGGGTCCAGATGGTGTCCGGTTCTTCAAATGGGAGAGGACTTACGCTGTTGTCTCGCGTGCATTTGACCTCACAACGGATGGCAAATACCTCGTCGAATTTCTCTATCGGTTTTGTACTCTGACGGATGGCGATCGAGGCAAAGACGACACAGTGATACCTGCCACGGAAGAGGAGATAGCTCTGGCGAACGAATTCTTGAAGCCCTGGATTCATGCTTCAGACCCGCCTCGACCTTTTGTCACGATTCGTGTATTTGGTCCCACCGGCGACAGGGAAGTCATTGCTGGCCCCCACATTGCCACACCACGAAGCGTCACCGGCCGAGCGACGTTGGGTCTCCCTGTGTACGACATAGAAACGAAAACTGTCATGTTCCTGAAGGATAGTTGGCGGGACAATAATCTCCCTCAGGAATCCGTGATACTGCAAATTCTCAATGATGCCAAAGTGCGCAATGTTCCTACCCTTGTTTGTGGCGTTGTCGCCCTTGACCAGGAAACTACCTCCCATACGTATATCGAGAAAGACTGGAATGACGGAGCCCATCCAACCATGATTTGTATCCGCGTGCACCAGCGAACGTTGACGGAAGAGGTTGGACAACCTCTGAGGAGATTCAAGTCATCGAAGCAACTTACACGAGTTGTTTACGAGGCTTTTTTAGGTGTGTGTGATAGTTATTGTCGGTGGTCTTCGATTTATCTCATTTCGATGTCAGGTCACGAAGATGCGTTCACAATATGTGGATACCTTCACCGTGATGTCAGCGGAGGGAATATCTTGATCGTATACGACGCGAAGGCGCCGAAAGATGATGATTATGGCGGAGGACGTGGGCTCTTGAATGATTGGGACATGGCTATTAAAATAGCGGACCTGTCCCTGGCTCGGCAAGCTGAATGCACGGTGAGTTGATAATATTCTACATTACTTTTCTTCCTTTCTGATTATACGCAGGGCACATAGCAATTTATGTCTATTGAGCTACTCCGGGACAGAACGAAAAAACATGAACATCAGGATGACTTTGAATCCTTTATATATGTCATGTTATTCTACGGCCTTACCCACTTGCACCACAGCAAAATGGGTCCCGATCTCCCGGAGGCCATCTCCACCATCTTCGATGACACCACAAACCTTAGAGATGGAAAGCGTGGGGGTAACGGGAAAGTTGCATTGACAGTTGATTTTGGAAATTTAGGCCGCGATTTTCGGTTTGACTGTGATCCCTTTGACAGCTGGATCAAGCCCGCGCTCGGCATGATCAGGAAGTGGCGGTCTCAATTGTTCCCAGCACCAGGAGAAGAGACGAGTGCCGACCCCAAACCAGCAGCCGACACTCTGCAGTTCACAAAGCATGATGGCCTCAGATTGCACTGGAAAAAGCTGCTTGCCATGGAAGGATGACCTGCCAATGACTTTCATCAGCTCGACTCCAAGGGCATTAAACGGCGTTCGGTAGACGAACCTCAGACTGTTTCGAAGAGACAGAAGTCTAGACATTCGTCGACTGCAGCAGCGCTTGCCGATGTGGAGACTGCGGGCGTGGACGAGCAGGCGTAATATATATACTTATATGCTTGTCCTGATCGAACCTCTGTACGTCCTGCAATCTGGATATACTATGTAGAATTGCTATGGAGAACGCTTTAGTGTTGCACGCCATTCTCAATTGGTAAATTCTGCTTCTCCGTATCGCACTGTGGCATGGGGACAGAAGTCGCAAAGAATCAGTACGGCCACATAATATCTCTTTCCCTTATATAATTATCCTTCCCTAGGACTTTTCGCAGCTCCCGCTTCCTCTCGACCAATATTGCCGCCCTTTCGAGCCCCTCGTATCCCCAGTGCGGTATCTACACTGGATGAAGAAGCTTAGACCTGAAGATGTTCGCACAGGCGTCAACGTCTCTGAGTTCGATAGGCGTTGCCAAGGCTTTCCAAGCATCTACACGTAGCCACCCTTCGGCAACCTTGCACAAATTGTAGGTTTCCCACATACAGTATCGTTATTTCAACGCCGTATCGTATCCTAGTACTACTTGCTACAAAATTTCTATAGGTAATGTGAGATGGTATCCAACAAATATGCAGGTAGATTATGTCCAAATGAATGAACATACAAGAGTAGAGTAGATAAATGACCGTCCCAAATGAATGAGAGATGTAAGTATAGGTATAGTCTGTACGATCAATTCCAAAAAGGATTTCGCGAACCCCCAGTATAATTCGGTTTCAGCCTATTACTTGGAGAATCCGCACGAACGGCATGGGCATAAGCCTGTGCATCAGATCTTGAAGGTGGCGGTAACGAGTCGCGATCACGAGAGTTCAGCGAGTTACTAAACGTGCTAGCCGAAAACCTCGTCATTTCGTCCTTCCTCACAGGCTGCCGGACTTCTGGCGTTCGTCTCGGTGCGCCAGTAACTTGTGAGTATATTGACGGTCCAGAGAGCCGACTTGAGTCGTCCGGCGTACGATGCCCAGCTCTCGATGGATTACGACTGCGCACGGCCGCTGAAGACGTCTTCCGAGAGACATCGTGCGTGGGATACGCGTAGGATCCGATGAGCTTGTTAATCTCATCATGATGCCGTGCCTCTTCGGCGTCACGCAGCTGAACAAGCTTGATCTCCTCGTCAGACCGCTGGGCTCGGTGGCTACGTCGATGACCAAATAGCTTCTCCCCAAACCTAACGAGCCGCCATCGCCAGTTCGGGCTACGGTCCAGCTTCTTTGCAGACGCAAATAAAGCAGTCTGTTTTGCTCGTTGCTTGCGGGCCCGTCGGCGCCAGCAATAGACGAAGGCTAGGAATATGAATGCGCATCCCAAAGCCATGAGCAGGATCTGCCACCACGTCAGTTTGTTCGTGGTCTTGCTCACGACAGTAGGATCTGAAAGTCCGGTGATGGAGGGTACCGGACTACCAGAACTACTAGTCGACGAGGCTATGACTACGAGATCTGATAGGCAGACTCCTAATCCAGAAACGATGCTTGTCGAGCTGGTACAGTTTGCATTTACGCAAGTGCCCGATCGTAGATATTGACCGGAGCTAGAGCATGACAAACATTCATTTCCATTAGGACCAGAGCATGTGGAGCAGGTTGAATGGCATGATACACATGACGATGAAGTACTGTCAAAGTACTGGGACTGGCTGCAGGTAGGGAGACATCGACCGTTATTGAGAACGGGACGGTTGGAAGGGCAGGTTGAACACTGGTTGAACGATGATCCTGAGCAAGTAGCGCAGTCGGGATGACAGGTGAGGCACGAGCCAGTGGATGAGAAAGTGCCAGACGGACACGAGCTAACGCAGCTGCCATCGGAGGCGAGTTGATTGTTAGGGCAGGTCAAGCAAAATGTCGACGATCCCGAACAGGTGGAACAGGATGAATCGCAGTCTGTCAAAGCGTTAATGAATGTCACACTGATAAACAGATGACTGACTCACTAGTGCAGGTAACATTATCCTTGGGAGAGACAAACGTGCCACTAGGACAGCTGCCGATGCACTGCCCGTTAGAAAGAAAAGAGCCAGGGATGCAACCGGTGCATTTTAGCTCATTCACTGTAGAAGCGATGCTGAAGCTCTGGATTTCACATGATGTACATTTGGCGCCACAAGCTATTGATTTCATTAGCATCAGAAAACAAATCAGAAGTAGTACGTAAACTGACCGTCACAAAGATGCTTGTTATTATCCGCGATGAGGTTCGTGCCTTCACAAACCCCGGTGGAGGAAGCAGAAACACAACTGCCGTTGAACGCATAAGAACCAGTGGCGCAAAGCGTACAATCGTTAGACGTCGCGCCAGTGCACTTCTGACAAGCGGATGAACATGTAGTACAAGTCGTTCCGCTACTGAAACTGCCGTCAGGGCACACAGTGCCTGAAGACGTTGTCGATTGAGGAGCATCGCACTGTGTTTTATCGTTCGCATCCTGAGTAAACCCAGTTTTGCACGTAAGACAGATACCTGTCGAATCCGCGCACGCAGAACAGCCCAACTGGCAGGCTAGGCCTCGAGTCAGAAGATGAATGAACCACAAAGGCAATTGATACACACCTTTACAGTCACCGGTAGAGGTAAGGAAAAATCCAGTTGCGCACTTGGCACACGCAGTCCCATTACTGGCCATTGTAAAACCTTCGGTGCAGGTGCAGACGCCATTAGACCCACATTCACCGTTGATACAGTTGCACGTCGACGGAGCATTGGACACTTGCGTAACTAAACACCTTCCGGTTCCGGAAATCCCCTCATCACATTTCGTACAATTGGACGGACACGCCTGGCAATTGGAACCAAAAAAGCCCGATGCACAGGATTCGCATGACTCCCCCGTGAACCCCGTTGGACAAGTACAGTTTCCCGCAGTCGAGCATATGCCCGAACTAGAACAACTTGGAGAACACGCAGATGACTGAAGGTCGGCAAGGGCAAGTGAACCAGAAAGCGGCAATTGCCCAAAGTCTGGCACGGAATCCCAAAACACCACACGATGGTCTCCTACATTAATTGCGGCCCATACACTGGATGATAGCGAAAGCGACGCCGCGGACAGAGATGTCGTCGAATTGGACGGCGAACTTGAGGGGAGAGCGATGAAACCCGCAGAGCCAGAATAAAGGGATTCAGAATAAATGGCCATTCCAGACGAAAGTGCCACGTTCAAAGGAAGACTAAGTAATTTGGACGAGTTTTCAAAGCCCGGCGAAGGAGAAAGAGAAGCGGATTTAGAGGTGAGCAGGTTGTGTAGAAGTTGTGGGTTCGTCGTGGCCGAATATTGGCCAGGAAGTAGAAGAAGACTTGTCGACTCTCCGTCCGCAGACAGAGTGACACCAACTAGGCAAGAATCAGTACCAGAAAAAGTGGCAGAAGCGTTGGGACGCACGAGTAATGTTAGACGTGCCCTGCAGACATTGCCCCGCAATACAAACTACAGAAGAGTTGGATGCCGCGACTAACAAATTTTTTTAGATAATGAAAGGCCGCGATGGTCGCCCTACTCACCTACAGACGCAGCAGAAAGAATAAACAGAAAACTGGGAAGAGCCAGCATGGCTTCAGCCAAAAGAAGGTGGTGGTGAACGCAGGAGAAGAAGAAATGGTGACGACGCGACGGATCCTGGAAAAGCGCAGGGACCGGCGTCGGACCTTGTTGCCTTGGTTCTGATGGTCATTGTTCTCCTCCTTGTCGCCGATGATGAGAACAAAAACATTCGAGAGAATAACCAATTTGAAAAGACTTTATTGTGTTGTATTTGGCTACCAAATGAACGGCATCTACGGCATCTCCGTCTCCATTTTTCCAGCCGCTGGATTTTTTGTTGATACGATATACTGTCTGTAAACAGATATTTACACTGCTATTGTCTTTACGTACCATGCCCTTATCAAGCAGATCGTTAGAATGGTACAGTGCTGGCGTACAGGCATTCAGCAAAGTAAGGTCCTGGGAATAAACATCACCACCTCGTCACTAATTGTCGAAGTTGAATGACCCAGAATGACCCTGAGATGTTCATAGTAGCACTTTATGGCGCCCACGTGGGTAACGTACGTGGGCGTCTTTCCTCGAGATCTAGATGGACTAAGCCCAACCGCCAATTCCTTTTTTTTTGGTGGAATAGCTGCCGCTCAAAAGAGCGTCTTGCAGAAACCGGGGACCGACACAGTCAGCTCCAATCTTGCACTATTGTCTTGCAAGGTAACTCGCGACCGCCAATTCCTCCAGTGCGATATGGAGAAGGAGATTATTTAACAGATTAACATCGATAGCACGGTATAAGGGTACATTCTTTGGCTGTAGCATCGCAAGCGTAGGGCATGGTGTGGAAGGCCAGACGTGATAGATATATATTTATATGCTTGTACGGGTCGAACCGCTGTACGTTCTGTACTAAGTCAGGTGTAGTTCATGCGCTGCAGCTCTAGACTTTTGTTTCTTTGAAGCAGTCTGAGGTTCGTCTACCGAACGCTGTTTAATGCCCTTGTAGGGTTGATAAAAGTCATTGGCAGGCCATCCTCCCATGGCAAGCAGCTTCTCCCAGTGTAATCTGAGGCCATCATGATTTGTGAACGCCGGGGGTGTCGGCTGCTGACGGTTACAGAGAAATGAGAAATGCAATATTCATGTGGCTGTGCTGTGACGGCTTGCCTTTCCGCTTCGACTTTCCGACTGCCGTCAAGCAAGAACCTGTCTTGTACGGCTAACTTCAGATGATATTCCTTCCTGTTTCCGGTCAACGGAGCTCTCAATTTGCTGTCATGTCGCCGTTGTGTCGATACCTGTTGATGCGTGTGCGCATAAGCACAACTATTTCGAACTCTTGACATGAAATGGACAGAGGAGTGACCAATGACACGAAGCATGGATCAATAGAGAGCGGAATGATGGGCGAAGAGCAAATGAAAGTAGTGAATATGTACGTTCACTTATTTCTCTATCTCTGCTTCTTAAATTCACATCGGCACTGTCCAGGGTACCTTGACAGCTGTCCCTCCAGCCCTGTCATGGATGATGAGGTACCACTCGACTTGTAATTATTTCTATATCTGTATGCTCAACTTCCTCCGCCTGCAAGCTTCAAGACTCGCAAGGCCCTTTCATGACGCGACGCTTTTCTATCATGTTACGGGGTTTTGGCTTCTACTTTTATGACACGGCGGAACATGTACCTTTCCATCGTGGTACATACCCTTTCCTCTTTCACAATGATGCGCTCACCTCTGTACAGGGACGTCCGGACTCTGGTGGGACATTCGATGCGTTATTTAGGAATTTTCTCAGCGAGATATATTGGCAGACATTCACATATCGACGCGCTGGGACTCGATGACCCGTTAGGGCCAATGGATAACTCACAGGGAACGTTTGACAAGAAGGCTGCTGGTTTGATTCTCAAAATGGTGCGGGAAGGTCGTATAGCAGGGCGAGCAATGTTGTTTGTCGGGCCTTCGTCGACAGGAGAGACCGCTAAGGCATTGAGTGCGTCTCTCGTATCTTCTACTGTTTACTTGCCTTAACTGTGCGACATAGGTATGACGCAGGTGCTGGGTCTGGACGTGCCCCCTACCGTGGTTGCCGCCAACGCCAGCGACGTATTCTCGTTGTCGATGTCAACGATGGAGGCTTCGTGACGGAGCATCGGCATACACAACAAGAGACATTACTCGTCGAAGGAAAGGTCGCCGAGATTTAAATTAGCCAGAGTCGAATTAGAGTGTGCAGGCAACTTTCTGTCAATACAAATTCAGCGCTAACAGATATCACTTTCTAGGTTACAAGCGAATATCAAACTACTGACATCGAGACCTATGGAAAAATGATTGTTGCTCTCTTCGAAGGGAGAAAGCCTTGACAGGAGACGTCATCACCATCGACAAGGTGCCTGGTAGAATCATCAATATTGGCCGTTCGTACGGTCGAGAGATTATGATGCCATGGGTATGTTGTATTTTTTTTTGAAACATTGTTGAACTGACTAACAAATTGTAGATTAAATTCGTTCAATGCCCAGAAGGTGAAATACAAGAATGGCGGGAGGTCGTGCCTACGGTATCTTTGCATGAAATAGAAGTTATCGATAGCAGGACGCAGGGTTTTTTTGGCTTTGTTCGCACGCGACACGGATGGGATCAAGCCAGAGCTGCGGAATCAGACCGACACCAACGTCTCTGAATGGCGCAAGGAGGGCAAGGCTAAGATCATTACTGGTGTGGGTGTACTTCTTGCACCAAAATGTTGCACGCTAACAAGAGAAATACTCAGGTCCTTTTCATCGACGAGGTTCACATGCTCGACGTTAATGCTTCTCGTTTTGAACCATGCTTTGGAAAATGGTCTCGCTCCTCTGGTCATCATGGCTTCTAACCGAGGCATGGTCCGTATTCGAGGAACAACTTTCCGTAGTCCTCATGGGTTACCCATAGACGTTGTCGATCATGTTCTCATCGTTAGTACGAACCTATACAGTGAAGAAGACATTAAGCAATTGATACAAATATGGTACGTACAAAAAATATAGGCTGTCGTCTATGCGCGGGTTTCTAACAAGAGCACAGGCGCCAAGAAGAGGATGTCACACTTACAGTGGACGCTGCAAGTCCTTACATCCATGGCCATTCAAACGACTCTGTGGTACTTGGTCAGTCTGATTTCACCTGCGCAGACGCTGGCCAGGAAGCAAAAGGCGGATCAAGTGGGCATGGAGGATGTGAGACTGACATATACGTATTTTATGGACGAGAATTGAATCGTTCACGAGTTGCAGAAGCGGCAAGGATCACTCGATAATTTACCTAGTTACTCCCCCGGAACAATAGCAAAGAAGACAACTATATAGTAATGGCGCCCTACCCAATGAAGATAGCAAGCTCGTGGTGGATTATCGGCAAACCTTCAACGCAACAGATATTGGTTATCAAACGCAAACCAAGCGTGTCACGGTGATGTGGAACGCGGCTGTTGAGCCAGAGTTTACATTGGCAGAGTACGAGTATTCTTTAAAACATTTGGCTCTGGAAGAACTGCTACGCAATGGGTATTCACTCAAATAAGAATATATCGACATTTTTCAGTAATACGCCTAAGATTCCAGTCGTACGTTTCGAGCACCGACACTTTCTCAAACCTTCCCCCTGGCAGGCTTCGTCCAACAACGCACACATCCGGAACCTCGTCGGTGGAGTAGGAGGAGTATCCATAGTGAATCAGTGTCTTCAGGTATCGGGTACGTGTGGACAACGGTGACCTTGAATCACTTTATCCCATCATCACGTTCAACAATAAACTCTCCATGTCGTTCGCCCCCTTCCACAACGGCCAACCCCCACACTAACCCGTCAATGCACCGCATGTTACACCAGTCTTCATCCCGAGTCTCATCCCGATCAACACGTACATATGTGTGATATGGAAGCAGAGGCTTCGTCATAGCCTGCTCCCACGACGGCCTCCATTTTGGGCCTGTATCTCCCGGCTCAGGACACAAGAAGAACAACCTCCCCCCCCGAAATTCTACATCCATCGAATTCACGAGTGCTCTCCATGCGTCTTCAAGAGACTCGCTCTCGTAGTATGCCGGTATCGACCGGGAGCCTGTCAGAAATGCCAGTCCCGCGATCTTGTCCACTGGGTTCGTCGACACCCGTTTCTGCATCTCCAGTGCATTGTGCATCTGAAAGCTACGTTTAGTACACTGTAGCCGCTTGTGAAACCTGGTCAGCAGCTCAGTCTCATATTCCCCGTCCTTACAGTCAGCGTGCAGTGGTCCATCCGGTGTGTCCCCAGCAATCACCTTCTCGTCCCCAACCTCCTGTAGTGTCCAAGCACGTCTAAACCAAGACCGATCACTTTCCAGGTCGCCCTCCTTCAACGTCAAAGGCGGACCCAGCCCACTCAAGTAACACACTACATTCTGGGTTTGATACACATTTCCGATAGTTGGCACATCGAGCTTCCACTCCTCTGTGCGCAAGTCCTCCCTCCATCCACCCACCTGTCTCAAACAGAGAACGTCCAACCATATGTACTCCAGTCCGAGATTGAGCATCTCGATGCGGATCAGGTCGAGATTAGCATCCTTTGGGATAGGAACAGGCCATTCGTATCCGTTGATGGGCGTCCGCACTACAGTGCGATCCTTCTCGTCCACCCACGCGTGTGATATCGGTTTAGGCCGCTTGTGGTTTATGAAATAACCGTCGGTAAAACTGACGTTCATGATCCAATATGGCACCACCCGATTACTATACAGATCCCAGACACGTCGAGGTGGCAATCGTGAATTGACGATCCGGTTACCACCGAGTGCTTCTCGTCGTTCCTCCCAGTCCTCCTCTTGCTGTCTCCAAAATACATTACGTACGGTGCTCCAGTTGTCGGTGTACCATATTCGACGAAGGCAGCTATATGTCCTGCCAAAATCGTAGCCGTTTTTGATACAGTCTTCAAAAAGGGAGGAGAGGAATGGGTTGTCCAGGCTGTATGATGTTCCGAGTGTGGTGTTGAGTTGATCCAAGAGGCACTGAATACCAAGGGTAGCGCAGGGCGTGTCAGCAAGGCGGGATGTTATCACTGGCTTTCTACTGGTGTATGCTCGTTGATATGGAACGACGATCGACGATTCCTCCTGGCCCGTATCAGTGAAGGCAGAGATGCTGTACATGGGATCCTGATAATATGTTATCAATTGCCCTCCTGCTTGCTTGCCCAGCTGGCTTACCTCTACAGGTTTACGAGTCTTCCACTTGCTCATTGCCCCGCTGCAGAGTGATTTGTATACGACCTTATATGATATTCATGTTATCGTAATGAGTACTTGGAATGAAAGGAATGCATCATACCTGGTATTTCCTGGCTCAGAAAGTTAAGGAAGTACTGCACGAAAAGCTGTTATCACAACTCGAATCCTACGGCGCCTGCCTCAGTCAGGTGCCTTGAGCGCCTATCTGTTCTCTTAATTTAAACGATCCTTAGAATTCGTCTCGAGCCTCGCAAAAGTCAGCTCGGGCTACCCCACCGTATCCAACAAAAAATTTAGACGTGATTGACGACGTTCCATTGAAATAACTCGAGTCCTTCTATACGGAACATACTTAGAATATGAGACTAATAGCCCTCCATTCCAGCTTTGAGATCCTCCATCCAAGTCAAACCAAAGACGGTGATCCCATTGTAAGCTGTCTCGTATTGCATAGAATACCATTCTGCAAACTGCTCGACGAAGCGTGCAGATAGTCTGCAACAGCGGTAGGAGATGAAGAATCGAGGGTTGCATCAAAGGTACGTTCAAGTACCCTCTATCAGTCACTCGTAGAATTCCGCTCTGAAAACGGGTGCGCGATGAAACGGCGGATTGGAAAAAAGTATAGCACACGGAAATGTCAAAGTCGGAATTCGCGTCGACATGGACAGAAAGCAGCTACCATCCAGAGTGACACAGCGATTACTGGTTCGAGGAGCAGGGTTCAGTCGGAATAGATGTGGGAAGGGTCAACCATGAGTCTACTGTGAGTGGTTTGTATGCTGATCGATGCGAGCTGACTGAAAACAGCTTGGACTACAGCCTCGAGGTGCCACGACAGTATTTGAGACGATTTTGCGATCTTTCGGCCCAACATGGATCGACGTAGTATATTATCCTCACTACAGAGCACAGTTTTGGTGAAAAGAGTCGCCTGTGAGTTCGAAGATGGAGGGGAGCAATGTGACCAATAGATGATTCTCGACGCATGGTACTGGATCTACCAGTGAATGCATCGTTTCTGAACGAGATCAAGTGCAATAGCTGATTAAAGCCGGCGCAAGGGGAACGAAATAGCAATCTATGGAGAGGTAGCCTGAGATGCTCCGTCCTTCAAAGAAGCTAGAGTGGCCGGTTACGTTTGTTAGCGCTAGATACAGCGTACATTGTTGATGAACTCACCGAATTGTTCCCAATGATACGTACGCTGTCGCAGGCGCCCATGAAGTGGCGAGGAGATAGCTTTTAGGCGCCCGTCAGATTATACAGCATTCGCAAACGCAACGACCTTTAAATACCTTGGGTGTCAGTATCAAACAAGCGTTCTATAAAGCCCTCCTCATTTATGCAATTGGTCCACTCTCTCAAGTCTGGGATCATCAAGTCGGTTTGCCCGCCTCAAGTCTCTTTGGAAGGTATATCCTGCATGATTCCCCTCGGGCTCTCGTCTGCCTCTGGCCTGTACCCCCGAATTCCTTGCAGGCAGGCTGGCTGTGGTGTTCCACTTCCTCTCGGCATCCTCCGCCTGCTCGTTTATATCCAACGCCAAGGCACCCTGTCTTCGCAAAAACGACGTAGTCCCTCGTGCGAAGCCTGTTCACAGCGGTGCCGACTATATCGTTTGTGCTGTCTCATATGGACGTCAGACTGTACGCCAATGGAGATGAGAATTGGAGGAATATACCGTTAGCTATCAGTATCATGGGAAGTCAAGCTCTCTTCAATTCCTTCGAGAGGCCATGGATGTCCAAGCGTGGCAAGCAGGGGCGCTATTCAGTGCCACGAGTTTTAATTCTTTTCAACCCAAGTTTGGGAATTCCGTCCGTGAACTTCGAATTTACGCCCGGGGATCTTATGCCGAGGTTCATCGACGCGGACTTTACGTATCTGAAAAAGTTTCTCCCGGTCCTTCATCGGCCGACGTTTGATAAATCCTTGGGAGAGAAGCTACACGACAGAAATTTCCAGTTCGGGGGAGTCGTTCTAGCCGTCTGTGCGCTCGGGTCCAAATACGTAGATTATCTCCGGGTCCTCATCGACGACGAGCAGTCGAAGGCGTCAAGCGGATAGACATCTCAGGTTACTAGTCGGTGCCGCTTGTTTCCGTCCTTGGACCCTCCAAATCCGTAGGACGCGCAGCTCTGCTGTGTAAGCCCGATGTTCCTTCTTCTTTATACGAGCTGTTGATGGAAGTGACAGACGGAGGGATGGAAACGCAGACGTAGAAGAAGGACGCCGGTCCGAGGGTGGAATATCTTGGTCACAGTGGTGGGGAAAGGATCTGCCTGACGAGAAATTCAATGACAACGGAGAAAAGAAAGAAAAGAAGACTCGCAGACAGGAACCAGACGTTTAGATTATCCCTTCATCGAATGTACGCTTGGAATATATCCGAGGTTGTATCGCCAAATATCTTCCCTTCCACACCGTCGTCTACGTCTACACCGTACAGTCAGACAATGCAGAATGATAAACAATGTGACGCTCACCGTAGGCAAGCATTTTGTCGGCCAAATCAGAAGTCCAAATGGACAGTCGGCCAAAATGGGAGATTACTGATGAGGGTGACGCGCGCCATTCGCAAAGAATGGATTTTGTGCATGGTTAATGAATCCAGCAGGATGTCGACGTGATCGTCGAGGCCAGATGGGCGTAACGAGTAAAGGTGAGGATTATTCCCACGACATCGGACCTTCGTCCTGACTGACCTCGCTTCTCTGCTTTGTCACTCACCTTTTCGGTGATGCCACCTAGGGTCTATTGCAAGCGTACACGAGAAGAAATTCTGGAATAATGTGAGTCCTCTGTTCTTTCGCTTCTCTTTGCATTAACTTTCTCAGAAGACAGTGCCGGTTCAGTTCTCCATTGCGATCAATGTCTGCCATGACACCGGTCCTTCGTCCCGACTACCAAGTTCTACCCTTGCCTTTGAACCCGAGCTTGCTTGGGCTATGGCGCATCTCTCACCCTAGCGTCGCTTCAACCAACTGACCCCAGCTCTAACATTACTGCCCCCCCACTCTCGTCACGCAAGTCTTCGATCCCGTTCACCTCCATTGACCCTTTCCATCTCACTATATCCGTGCCACAAGCCTACCGTCACCTGCAAGGCACCATCGTACCACCGAAGGCAAGGAAAGAGGGTCGTCAAAAAGCTGGAGAAAGAGAATATCCTGCGCTGGAGGCGATAGCTATGGAGACTGCACTGTGAGTACCTGCGCTGTCCATCTCCAGGCTATACTGACTCCCTACGATCAGTGTACATTTACACCCCATGCAATTTGATTCCTCCTTTGCGTCATCAAAAGGCAGATATGGTCGTCTCCGTCCCGCGCCATTAACAGCTTAGTGTCAGACCAACGCCGATTTGCCCACGACAGATGTACCCTGAGAAAACAGACGTCGATTAGGTTGCGAGCTCGTGTCTGCCGCGACATTCTCTCCCTCGCGATGGGGGTAGAGTTTGATGGCAAAGACTGTCCTTTGTTAGGATAACGACGACTTATACGAAGCAAGAGAGCCGTCATCGATATCGGTGACTGCTGGTGAGAAGGGAAGGAAAAGTTGACAAGAGCGCACTTGGGATGGTAGGCCTCTCTTCTTTCTCCCACGGCCTGCCGTTCTTACTCTTACTGTAGCACGATCTTACTCGTCCGCTACGTCAGCACGGCTTCGAAGGGTACAATACCCTGTGAGATATCAATGCTTGCCGAGACAGCTCAAGAGGGTATTTGTCCGTGTAGGAAGATAGCAATCAGGGGTCCTTCTTCACCACTTTCCGCTCAGCGGTTTTCGATGAAGAGGACAATGTTGACGTCGGGCGATGAAAACCTAACCTCGCTCCCCGGTCAAAGCGACGGGCCTCCAACTCCAACATCGTCGCTTGCCCACCCTCGTCGATCCCATTTACTTGACTATTAGAATACGTCACGGAGATGCTCCGCTGGAGAATCCATCTTCTCAAGGTCGGTGTCTGCTTTTCTCAGTAATACTTTTGACATCAACGGTACAACTTACAGTCTGAAATGCCTTGTCTCTTTACATATACTCCGAACAGGGATTCAATCCTCTGAAAATGCACGAATATCCGCCATTGAAGGCAAGCACAACCCTACCGCAATGAGACAAATCACTGTATCACTCTAGAGATCAGTTCATGACGGTGGCGATAGCGAAATGTGGGTAGAGAAGAGTGAGGATCGATAGTAGTGTAGGCTGTCAAAGATATGCAGCGAGCGCCCTGCAGTAATCCAGCCGACACCACCAAAACATCCGTGATCAAACAAACCACCTCGAACCTTTCCATAGAGGGGCATTCGTTTAAGATGGGTACCGTTTATCGGTAGGGCGTAGAGCCATTGTGGAGAATCGGCGTCTGAAGTATCTGCGGATTGGGAGGTCCGGCAAACTGTTTTCTTCTGGAACCAGGAAGCGAAAGAACGCTAGCTCATGTAAATAATATCCCTGCAGAACGGAGAGACATTCATCAACAGACCAGCAGGGATTCAGACCGACATACGATAATACACCGACATATTGATAGATGACATCCTGTCATCAGCCACGTAACAAAGCATAACTGACGGGTACGCATCTCATCTCAAGGTTCGCGTCAATCCCCATGCACTTGAACTTGACGGTTTCTGACCTGCCTCCTCTGACGAGGTCGCTCGCTCCTTGCAGATCTCCGAGCACGGTCCCAGACGACGTTCTGCCACAAGACGACCATTTTTTCAACCTTGAATGGCAGAGATCGATGGGGCCGTTGTGCCATTGTGCCACTGCGCTCGGAAAAGGTTCGAGCTTCGTATGAAAAGCTGTACCAATTGGTAGTGGTACATACCCAAGAAAGAGCACCGATGGGGCGAACGGAAGATCTGGCTGCCTTGTGCACTTCTGTGACCCTCAGATTCGAGGGTCTGTCCCCGATGATGGTCAGCATGGCTCACTAGTCCCATACTCTACACGAGACTTCAGATATCCTGGATGTTCTGCAATAAGATTTTTTTCGGTGCAGCAGTGGAATCATTCCCGAGGACGAAAAGTCTGCGGGCACGTTCGGTGAAGTATTCTGGATGAGTATACAGCTTGTAGATTCCCCATTCTTCGTATTAGTAGAGATCTTGCGAGCCTGGCGACTAGTTGGAGCGCAAAATCGATCGACTTGCTAAGATTAACAGCTGCCTCATCCAGTGTAGATACCGCACCGGAGATACGAAGTGCTCGAAAAGGCGGCAATATAGGTTGAAGCGAAGAGAGAGCCGCGAGAAGTCCTAGGAAAGATAAGGGAAAGTGATAATATGTGGCTGTGTTGATTCTTGCGACTTCTGTCCCTAATGCTACAGTATGAAACGAAGAAGCAGAATTTACTGATAGAATGGCGTGCAACACTAAAGCGTTCTTCATAGCAATTCTACATAGTATATCCACATTGTAGGACGTACAGAGGTTCGATCAGGACAAGCATATAAGTATATATATTACCCCTGCTCGTCCACGCCCTGCTCCACGCCTGCAGTCTCCACATCGGCGGGCGCTGCTGCGATCGAAGAATGTCTAGACTTTTGCCTCTTTGAAACAGGCCAAGGTTCGTCTACCGAAGGCCGTTTAGTGCCCTTGGATCCGAGCTGATACAAGTCCTTGGCAGGCCATCCCCCCAATGCAAGCATCTGTTCCCAGTGTAATCTGAGGCCATCGTGGTTTGTGAACTGTAGAGTATCGGCTGCTGGTTTGAGGTCGGCACTCGTCTCTTCTCCTGGTGCTGGGAATTGAGACCGCCACTTCCTGATCATGCCGAGCGCGGGCTTGATCCAACCGTCAAAGGGATCACAGTCAAACCGAAAATGGGGGCCCAAATCTCCAAAATCCGATATCAATCCAACTTTCCCGTTACCCCCACGCATTCCATCTCCGACGTCTACAGCGTGATCAAAGATAGTGGAGATGATATTCAGAAGATGTGGCCCGACTTTATTGTGCCGCAAGTAACGAAGGCCATGGAATAGCATGACATATACAAAGGATTCAAAGTCATCTTGAGGTTCGTGCTTTTTCGTTCTGTCTCGAAGAAGTCTAATAGACATAAATTGCCATGTGCCCTGAGTATGATAAGAAAGGAAGGAAAGCAATGTGGAATATCATCAACTCACCGTGCGTTCAGCTTGTCGAGCCAGGGACAGGTCCGCTATTTTAATAGCCATGTCCCAATCATTCAACAACCCGCGTCCTCCGCCATAATCATCATCTTTCGGCGCCTTCGCGTCGTATACGATCAAGATATTCCCTCCGCTGACATCACGGTGAAGGTATCCACATATTGTGAACGCATCTTCGTGACCTGACATCGAAATGAGATAAATCGAAGACCACCGACAATAACTATCACACACACCTAAAAAAGCCTCGTAAACAACTCGTGTAAGTTGCTTCGATGACTTGAATCTCCTCAGAGGTTGTCCAACCTCTTCCGTCAACGTTCGCTGGTGCACACGGATACAAATCATGGTTGGATGGGCTCCGTCATTCCAGTCTTTCTCGATATACGTATGGGAGGTAGTTTCCTGGTCAAGGACGACACCGCCACAAACAAGGGTAGGAACATTGCGCACTTTGGCATCATTGAGAATTTGCAGTATCACGGATTCCTGAGGGAGATTATTGTCCCGCCAACTATCCTTCAGGAACATGACAGTTTTCGTTTCTATGTCGTACACAGGGAGACCCAACGTCGCTCGGCCGGTGACGCTTCGTGGTGTGGCAATGTGGGGGCCAGCAATGACTTCCCTGTCGCCGGTGGGACCAAATACACGAATCTTGACAAAAGGTCGAGGCGGGTCTGAAGCATGAATCCAGGGCTTCAAGAATTCGTTCGCCAGAGCTATCTCCTCTTCTGTGGCAGGTATCACCGTGTCGTCTTTGCCTCGATCGCCGTCCGTCAGAGTACAAAACCGACAGAGAAACTCGACGAGGTATTTGCCATCCGTGGCGAGGTCAAATACACGCGAGACGACAGCGTAAGTCCTCTCCCATTTGAAGAACCGGACGCCATCTGGACCCAGGAAAAGCGAAAACAAGTATTTGCGATGTTGTGCGTTTAGGGTGCTGCCAGCATATCCGGCAAGCTGGCCACGAGCATCTTGCGACGCCTTGGTCTGCTGCACCCATCCATCGCCTTCGTCGTCTTGGAAGCCATGGTATGAAGGATCTCTCTTGAATTCCGCCCAGAGCTCAGCTTTGTCCCATTGAGTTGGACTAGAACTCGTGTCGACAGTGGACTCGTACATAAATCCATCTGTGACAGTCTTGTTGCTCGTGTTGGGGTCCTTATGCTCTTTTCCAAGGACAAATTGGAAATTTGGTATGAGCTCCGACGCTACACCCTGAATGGCTGTATTCTGTAGAGCATCGTCAGGACGTCAAATACAGACTGTAGCCCAGTCAACTTACTACGGCTTGCGCGTAAACTTTCTCACTGGCGTACTCTGCCGGTGGGGTAATAGAGTCGAAGACGCCATGGAGGTGGGAGGGAGAGAAAAGCTTGCCTTCCCAGCCAGGTACCCTCAGAAAGTCGTCGAGAAACTCTTGAACAGGCATGGGCCCAACCCAGTGACCCTCCATTTCTTTCCACGACCCCTTTCGAAGCTCTGTGGCAGGAACCTTGACGGCAGTGAACTGGTTGTTGATTTGAGATTTGATAGGACTCGAATCTGAAACAAAAATCGGTCAGTAGTCTACCGCGACGCGAGAAACGCGTACCTGCGGTTATGTGCTCAGACTGCTGTTCGCTCTGAGGCGGAGTAGTCCTTTGACTGCTGTACAATTGGTAAGAATGCGAACCCGACATGGAAGAAAGTGAACGACCCACAGAGGTTAGGACACCGCGAATTTATGGAGCGGCAAAGGATAGACGCCACGTCCAATCTGGGGTGGTCGTTTGTTGGACAAAGTATTAGTCAGGAGTGAAATTGGTTGTGAAGGGAGGTTGCGCGGCCACGTGGTTACTTGAGGGCAGGACATGTGGTGTTTCCTTGGCGCTGAACTCTGCACGTTGATTACAAGGGCATTCCGCGTATTGCGGCCGCATACATTTTTGCCTTATATTTTTCCGCGATCACTCTCTTAACTAAACAGCTAGCTAATGATGTGTTACGTGTTACACACCCTGCTCAGGGTTTTTTCCATGACTGTTAGAAATGTCGGCCTCGCTTGCCACTCGGTTTTTAAGACAGCTTTTTTCCGAAAATACTGGACTGTATTGGGCCTATGCCGGACGATCTATCTCACGACCTTATCGGATGGCTAATTCGCAATGCTCTCCATTAATCATTTTTGTGACCGTTTTCTCTCCTGTTTTGCAATTGTTCTCAGCCTGGAAAGCCAAAGCCTTGATCATGTACCTGCGCCACAACAAGGGTCCCAACTTCCCGAGCGTCATTGCCACCATCTTCGACTTTGTGGCGTAAAGATCGACAATAGATTGTTAGGTGGGGGCGATGCAATGACTTCTTTAGTGCATCAGAAGTCAACATGTTGAATGTGGATTGATTTCTAAGCTTGTTGCATCAATGCCTCAAGACCGGCCTTGTCGCTATCTGCAGATCGCGCGAATACTCAATTCCAGACCCAGTGGGCGAAGATGTCGACGGCTTCGACTCTCAGCAAGCCCCCATTGACCGATCACGACTGGTTTTCGCCCACCACAAGAACATCGACCTAACAGGAAGTAGTACCAAGCCGCTTGCTGTCAGGATGATATTTGACCGGTAGAAAGACCCAGAAATCTGGGCGTTCCACACTTACGGCTGCACTAAGGGAAGTTTCTATGCTTTGTCACAAGGATTCTTAAAGAATCTTCCAGCTCTTTCTGTGAGCGAGAACTGCTTGTCAAGAGTCGATTGAGATATGCCCCATTATCTGATACAACAATGCTTCACCATTCTCCCATTATTCCATGAGCACACCTCCTCCGGGAAATAAAACTCGTTCAACAAATTATCTACCACGTATAGCATTCTGAAATGCCTTCTTGGATGCGCTAGTCCTTCATGGTGACATCTTTCCCTAATGTGGAAAAATATCCTTACTCGCATTGCTTCTAGGGATATACAGATCACAGCCTTGTACACTATACTACCTATGCAACTCTAGTAGCACGCTGCCAAACGTCTGTCATCTACAGCGAGCTTATCCCCGGACTTAACTTGTACCATTCCTTGTTTTCCGACTGAGAATAAGATTCAAAGGTTTCAGAAACAAAGTAGCGAACAAGGTCTGATCAAGTTACCCAACGAAGTTGACTCCATAACACTTTTCCTGCTTGATGAGTTTTTATCTCCTTCGAGGGCAGGTGGATCACGAAAGAGGAACAATATTCTGTCCACAAAGATACATGGTCTAATAACGCTCTACAAAATTTAAAAAAATTTAAAAAAAGATACATGGTCTTGCTCGCGTTCACTGCTACTGGTATCTGTATCAATCTGCACGTATGGACGATAAAACCAGGATGAAAACATGTAATATGTATACCGTGATAACTTTATGGAGCGCGAGTATAAGGAGCAAAATGCTTTCAAATATAAGACAACTCAAGAGACTAATATAGTAGACGTCCCAAATGTTTGCTGCTACTCGAAAGACCGCCAAGTAGAAGTCCTCGTTCGTAAACAGCAAAGAAAAAGGAGGCCCACCCAGCCAGAGTGGCTAAAGTGGGACAGGAAAATATTTAGACGGTGCATAAGCCTAAGCCTATACAAGCCGCAGACACCCTCTGGGGACAGGGTCGCCGTGCTATGAAGGATCTCTACGGCCCACAAACCCGGATACATGAAGGGGCCTGTGCCATCAAGGTAAGTATGAGAGGTTCGGATGTCGGATCCACCCTTTTATACCAGTGGAAGCGCGCACGGGCCACATCTTGATATGGACATGAACCGCGACGGTCACGCATTCGCGGCTCGTTCTAAACTTGAGATGTAGACCTTGGTATCTGCCACACTGTTGCATAATACTGTTGTCTTTGCCAAGTTAACAGTAGAGTACTGACAAATCCGTGGTCAGAATAAGCGTACGTCGGCTCTTATCTTAAATGGTTAGCTAATGGGGATTCATCCTTACAGCATCGACTCGATTTTTTTCTTTAGCAACATCAGTCTCCAGAGCGTCTCAGAGCTTCCGGGTCTATCGCAACATCCAGGGCGAGATTACACCCTGCTCGCTCTTACAACGGCCACCAATACATTCTCTTCCAGGTTGCAACGGATATCGGGAGATTTACGGCGCCAGTAGACGTCTATTCCTCGTCTCCTTCTGACTTCAAGAACTCGTTACATGTTACGATTCTGCCCTTCCGTTAAAGCTCATGCCTATACATATGCATAAAATGCAGGGTGTCTGTACTCCCTGTCTAAGCGTGTCGATGGCCCTCTTTGGAATTCTCAATGCGGCTAAACTTGGCCCTGCCCTCTTTCGGGTGTGAATCTACTAATAGCCGGCTAGTTCTCAAGGTCTGGTGACTAATTTGTGGGTCTGTTTGTATCACCACGTGGTCTTCTGCAATCCGGTAAGTCTGTCCCCTGGGATACGTACGCCGGATTTTAAACGTACTTTTCAATACGGTCACGCGCACTCTTGGATGGGAATTTAATTCCCAGCCAGTGATCAAGGTAGCGAGAAATTTGCGGGTTTATTCATGTCACGGCCGTAATACGAAAGACTGATAGCAATCGCAAGTGTCCGTACATTTAAATACGATCCCCTAGATCCTACCTCTTCGCCACCTCCCCACTCACCTCCATGGAAGCCGACGAATCTGTCCTTGCACACCTGGGATACAAACAGGAATTCAAGCGGGCCTTTTCTCGTTATGAGCTCTTTGGCTTGGCTTTCAGCGTTAACGGCATTGTCCAGGGCATTGCGTGAGCTTCTACACAGCCTGCTTCCGTGTTATCCAACAGGTCGTTCAAGGACTATTCTCGTTTACTCGATTCCCTACGGCGGCCCTGTATCGATGGTCTGGGGTGTAAGTACCTTATTCCCCTCCCTTCTTCCCCGGTTCGATGACCACAAGCAGTTCCTAACAGGTTGCGTCTTTATCATGTGCATCGCCCTCTCTATCGCGGAAATGGGCTCCGCTGCACCTACCTCGGGCGCTTTGTACTACTGGACATTCAAATACTCTCCTCCTTCATGCCGTAAATATCTTGCATGGCTTATTGGATGTAGGTTTCCCCACCTTTCCCTAGGCCCTACTGATGTGTCATTCCTAGATGTCAACACCATCGGATATATAGCAGCAATCGCAGCAATGGACTACACCTGCGCCCTCACGATACTGACAACCGTCACCCTTGGCACGGATGGTTCTTACGTAGCAAGCTCTGGTCACATCTAGTATGTCTTGTTGCTCACAGGTCCTGCACAGCTCTGAAACCGCTTTGTATAGTGGCACCTTCTGTGCTGTACTGGTTTCTCATGCAATAATAGCAAGCCTTGCGACGAAAGTCATTGCCCGAATACAACTTCTATACGTTCTCCTTAATGTCATGTGCGTTACCTCATCCATCCTACCGCTTTCGTTCCTGATAATTCTTCTGCAGCGTTTTCGTCGCGTTCATTATCGCCCTCCCGATAGCTACCCCTTCCAAGTACAAGAACACCGCAAAATACGCTTTGGGTCACTTTGAGAATGGTGCGTGGGGTCTTCACAGTGGTTACCTACTTGCAGTCTCTGATTATAGTGACGGATTTGCTTTTATCCTGAGCTTACTCGCTCCATGTTGGACGATATGTGAGTCTGCATATACCTTGTTTTGGCTCGGACGTTGACGAGTCATGTCCCTCTTTTTAGGCGGTTTTGATTCCAGCATACACACGTCTGAAGAAGCTTTGGACGCGCCTTCCGCTGTCCCATTCGCCATTTTGAGCTCCATCGGTCTTGGATGCGTTCTCGGTTTAGGTGAGGGCGATTGCACGTTCAACGTTCCCCGTATTTCTCACGGAGACATACCAGCCGTCGTCATATGTCTGGCGTTCAACATGGGTACTGACCTCATCGCTCTCCTTTCTAGTCCAATAGAACAACCTATGGCAGTCGTGAGTAACCGATAGGAAAGCTTTTCAGAAAGACTGCGGATTGAAATTTGACAGATACTTGCGAACAGCCTAGGAACGGGTGGAACCATAACATTCTGGGTATTAGTAGCGATTCTTCTGTAGGCTCGCCATACAATATGCCACATCGTATACTCACTAAATCTTCCTTCCAGTTATGCCGCTGGAATGGACATCGTATGTACATGATTCCCCTCGTCGTCTCCTGTCCTGACGAGCAGCTCCCCAGGTCATAGCCTCTTCAAGACAAGTCTTCGCCTTCTCCAGAGACGGCGCCCTACCTCTCTCCACCATCTTCTACAACATCAACCCTTACACCGGCACACCAGTAAACTCCGTATGCATGTGCGTCTTTATTGCCGGTCTTCTTGGTCTCCTCTCCTTTGCAGGGAGCGCGGCCATTGGCGCAATTTTCTCTATGGGCGTGTTCTGTCCATACCTCTGCTACAGTACACCTATAATTGCACGCTTCTTCGGAGGGCAGCCATTCACACCTGGCCCATTCAGCCTTGGGAAAGCTGTAAGTCATTCTCTCACTTGAAAAACTGGAACTAATTGTTTCGCCAGAGCGGCCCAGTGGCGTTTGTTGCTACTGGGTTCATGATCCTCATGATGGTTGTATTTCTTTTCCCGGCCGCACCTGGGCCTGTCGCCGAAAGCATGAACTACACTGTCGTTGTCGTTGGGGGAATAATTACCCTTGCCACGGTGTACTACTTGATCAGTGGCCGTTTTTGGTTCACAGGCCCAGTGGTTACTGTTGCTGAAGGTTCCGGGGGAAAAGGGAGTGATGAAAAACTGAGCATCAGGTCAGCATAACCACTCTTGTAGAAATTTTCTTGGAAGGAGCATACGGTGACTGTCTGCACTGATGTACGACACAAAGAACGATATTAAATTCTGTTGGGGTATGTAATATAATGAATGTCTATCTAGCTAATTTACTACAGATACAGTACTAACGTCGTACAAAAAATCCCAGGTAAACATACCCCCACGCTCTACAGGCATCTTCACCGCGAGCTTGGCTCTTTTTGGAACTGGTGCTCGACGATCTTGTCATACACTTTATCTCAGCTGAGTAATGCCAAATTGAATCGGCTCATCCTGTTTGAAGGCTTATTTCTTCGAATATTACCGACGTTAGCAAAGAATTTTACAAGTCGAGTGTTCTGAAGTCAGTCCGACGGACACCAGGATACTGTCCCTCACAATTTTCGAACTATCACAGTCAAATGGTCTCTTATAAGTCGTATTGATAGCTTGCTTCATATACAGGATGGTAACGAGATGATGTGTCAATGTAAGGTCATCAACAGGTTATCGACAAGTACTAGTAGGCAAGATCAGCTGTACGTCTGTTCTTGTCATATTTATCTCAAAAGTTTAGCTAATTGGGATTCATCCTTAGAGCATCAACGTCACATAGCAGAGCTTCCGAGTTCATCTCAGCGTTAATGGCGAGACAACACCCCCACGTTCTAGCCGCGGTCACTAATACACTCCCTTGCAATGGATATCGGGGGTTTTTGGCAACAATATACGTCTATTCCTCTTCTCCTTCTGACTTCAAGAACGTGCTATCTGCTGTCGATATTTCCTGTCTAAGCGCCTCGATGGCTCTCTTTGGAATCTCGACACGGGTGAACTTGACCCCGCGCTTTCGGATATGGATCTGATACCCGGCAAGTTCTCAAGGTGGCGAGTAAATTGCGAGTCCATTCACGCATGGTCTTCTCGCTATACATATATAAGATGGGGCTGGACCAAAAGACTGATAGTAGTCACAGATATCCGACCTACCTCTTCGCTCCCTACTCGTCTCCATGGATTCCGACTAATCTCTCCTTGCACACCTGGGATACAAGCAAGAATTCACACGGGCCTTCTCTGTAACCTCCTTCATGTTCTTCCAGATGAACCCTTTGTTCGAGATCTATTCTTGTTTACTCGATCCCTTACGGGGGCCCTGTATCGATGGTCTGGGGTGTAAGAAGTTCATCGACCTCTCCCATCTCCAACCGATTCGATAACCCAAAGCAGTTCCTAACAGGCTGCATCTTCATCATGTGTATCGCCCTCTCTATCGCAGAAATGGGCTCATCCGCACCTACCTCTGGCGCTCTGTACTACTGGACCTTCAAATACTCTCCTCCTCCATTCCGTAAAGAATGGTATGTGGAGTCTTCAAGTTTCCAAGTATTTACCTACTTGCACAGTATCCGATTATAGTGATGGATTTGCTTTTATCCTGAGCTTACTCGCTCCATGCTGGACGGTTTGTGAGCATGCGTATATCTTATTGTTGACCTCATACTCACGACTCTTTTCGTAGGTGGCCTTGATTCCAGCATATACACGTCAGAAGAAGCTTGGAACGCCCCTACCGCCGTCCCGTTCGCCATTCTGAGCTCTGTCATTGTTGAATGCATCATCGGATTAGGTGAGAGCCTCCCTTGCGTGTCCTTCGCTTCCCGTTGGATTTCTCACAGAGAGGTAACCAGCCGTCGTCATATACCTAGCGTTCAATATGGGCACTGACCTTGTCGCTCTCCTTTCTAGTCCGATAGAATAACCTATGGCAGCAGTGAGTGATCGGTCGGAATGTTTTTCAGGACCGTCGTTGATCGGAGTCCGACAGATACTCGCAAACAGCTTGGGAACCGGTGGAGCGGTAGCCTTCTGGGTACTTGTAGCGATCCTTCTGTAGGCCCGCCATACAACGCACTCTATCATGTATTCATTTGCTCTTCCTTCCAGCCATACCTCCGTAATGGATATCGTACGTACCCAACCGCCTCCATCGCTTCCCATCCTGAAAGGCAGCTTCTAGCTCATAGCGTTTCCGAGACAAGTCTTCGTCTTCTCTAGAGACGGCGCCCTACCTCTCTCCTCCCTCTTCTACAAAATCAACCCTTACACCGGCACACCAGTAAACGCCGTATACATGTGGTGCGTCTTTATTGCCGGACTTCTTGGTCTCCTCAATTGCAGGGAGCGCAGCCATTGACGCAATTTTCACTATGAGCGTGTTCTGTCCGTATCTCTGCTACAGGTCACCTATAATTGCACGCTTCTTCGGCGGGCAGTCATTCACACCTGGGCCGTTCAGCCTTGGGAAAGCTGTAAGTCATTCTCTCACTTGAAAAACTGGAACTGATTGTTTCCCTAGAGCGACCCAGTGGCGTTTGTCGCTACTGCGTTCATGATTCTCATGATGGTTGTATTTTTTTCCCGGCCGCACCTGGGCCTGTCGCCGAAAGCATGAACTACACTGTTGTTGTCGTTGGGGGGATAATCACTCTCGCCAGTGTATTACTTGAGCTTGATCAGCGGCCGTTTTTGGTTCACAGGCCCAGTTGTGACTGTTCCAGACGGTTCCGAGAGGAAATCATGTACAGCATGAATCACGATATTAAATTTAGCTAGGGTATGTAATATAAATGAGTGTCTGCTAGCTAATACAATGCAGATACAGTAACAGTGTCGTACGAAAAATCCCACTAAACATCTTACCACTCAGGCGCAGCACTGTCCCGCTTCGGCGGTGCACTTGGGAGCTTGCCTTCTACGGTTCCTGGGGCTTGGGCAGGTTGGACTGGTGCCTGGCCAGGGTCGACTGGAGGTTCAACTGGAGGTTCGACTGGAGGTTGGGCTGGTACTTGTTTAGGATCGATTGGAGGCTTGACTGGAGGTTCGACCGGTGCCTGGTCAGTGTCGACTGCAGAGTCGGCACTACCTGGAGGGCTACCCGCAGAGCTCTGCACCGGTGCTTCTTCCTTAGCAGCGGGCACGGCACGGTCCTTAGCAGAACCGGCTACTGCCTTGGGTGTATCTGTCGCAGTAGAAGGTGATGTTGGTGCACGAATACTGCCAGGAACATCTCGACGATGGGAGGGCGGAGAGGGCGATGGCGATGGCGGAGACACATGCGCCGCGTCGGTTGCACCAGTCAATGGCGTGTTAGGCGGAGGCGGAGGCGGCGACTGTGAAGGCGGGTTCGAGTCTGGATTGGAGCCGTCTCCCGAATATCCGGCGGCTGAAGCAGATGAATTGCTCTCCACCGACGCTGCTGATGCCGCACTCGGTCCACACTGAGTTCCGAGAAGACCATTGATAATGGGAGCTAGAATCGGACCAACGATAGGAAGGAGCCCCTCGACGGTACAGACGACTGGGGAAATATATCAGAAAACGCGCATATAGTCAGGTATGCGAAGACTACGCACTACTGTCCCTTCGAGCCATGTTGAAGGAGCCACGGCGCGACGCCATGTGATGATTGCTGGAGGAAGTTGACATGCCAGTAGCCTGGGAAGATTCACCAGCAGGTGCAGCAAGACTGGTCGACGACGAGGAGATGGCGAGAGTAGCAAAGAGGAGCGATGAACTGGCTGGGATTTTCATGACTGTAACTGCAAAGAAATAGCAAAGGCGAGATGATAGCAATGAAGAAACAATAGGATAGATGTCGTGGTTCGTGTCAAAGACGCGTAAGGGCGGGCAACCCAGCGCGTATCCGTATTTATACCCCAGCGACCAAACAGAACCAATCGGAAATAGGCGCAGATCCTGCTCAAATATTCAACGTGATATTGTCCAGAATCATCCACCCCGTCCTCTGTACTCCATCTCCCAGACCTCTTCTTCGCCGAACGCGCGATTCCGCCGCCTCATGTTCTGCGGCCCTCTCGCTGCAGAATTCGAGCTCAATACGCAGTATTCCCAGAGATTGGCACCAAATTGACGGAGAGACAGGCCCATACAGGACGACAGGAAGCACCAGAAGATGGATGCGGTACTAGAAGGACCGGTCAGTCGACGGAACGTATCGCAAGAGAGAAGGACATCACATTAAGAAAACAAAGACGTAGAGTAGAGGCATCAAAGCTGCCAGGCTTTCATCCGTTTCCATCGTTCGAAGACGCTCGTTGTCGGTGCTACTTAGCGTGAGTCGTCGGTGTCCGGAGTCCTTGTTAGTCCAGCAGAATCGATCCGAATGATCCGACCTCCGAGGCTTGCCGAAAACCCAAACGGGTCTAGCTAGCTCACTTGGATTAACTATCGGCGCCTCAAGTATCCTCATAAAATATGGACCATTAAGTAAAAAGTAGGGTCTATTTTTTTTCACTTAGACATCAGCGCCCACATATGGAATCCAGACTTCTCGTAACAACCTTCAAAGTAATGTGCTTCTTCATTCAACGTCTCAAACCCACATCTCTGATAAAATCCAAGCTGTACAGGAATTTATGCGTAATGGTCAGCTATTTCGACTTTCTTTATTGTTGAACGTACATTTTTTGGGTTTTCAACCTCGAGACACATTTTCGCGTCACCCTTCTGTGGTTCGGTCAGACAACGATAATGAACACAAACGCACATAGTACCTTGTCCCGAATTACGTCGGTTAGCATAGCTGCGAAACCTCGACCACGATGTGACTTGCGAGTTCCTATCCACTGAAGATGCCAGGCCTCTTTCTTGACCCCCTTTCCGAACTCAGTCTCGGAAAACGCAACATATTCTGGGAGGAACTAGTACCAGAGGGCGTCACAATGGCAAGAATCCGACGTAGTCTGTGTCACTCACTCTAGTGCACCACCATTCACCAAGTTCGGGGCTCAGACTAGCCATCAACGGTTTGACTGCCTTGCCTTTCTCAGTGCTAACATCGTGGGTGAAGTACCGGCATATCAACGACGGTAAACTCACTCATCGTACAGCTCGCGATTTGGAGGGAACCAAACTGCGCTGGCTACGACATTGCCTTTCGTAACCTCTTCAACGACGTAGACCTCGCCTGAGAGAAAACCCGACACAACGACAGAGCGGTTTAGATGATGATAAGCATCCGTCCTCCCCCCCGTCAGAGTACGGGCAAAGTCATCTGTCACAAACTCATCATCTATCATAGTGGAATGTTACAGCAACACGAGTACCTTCCGCGAATGCTTCTTTGAAACATTCAACGACTTCATTGAATTCCACGGACTCTGGAAAATGTACAATTAGCGGCGACTTCAATGCAGGACGGTCTAATTGGTACTACCTGGCCCCTCGGTTAGTCTTCTGACTGTAAAGCTCGACGACATGGAATCAACGCAGGCTTCGAACTCGACCACGCCTCTATATATGCTGTAAAGCCTCGTGGGATGTATTTGATTGGGGAGGACATGAGTCTCGCCGATCCCCTCCAGTGCCCGTCTTCCTGTGGCGCCCACACCCAAAAACGGAGCGTACGGCTATTGAATTCGTCTCATCATCAACGCCCCATCCCGTTTTCAATTGCTCAAAACATAACGCCTAATCCCTCACCCAGGCTATAAATTTCGAAACCGACACTTGCAAAGTGATATGTTTGGACTCCCCGTATGAGGAAATCAACGCTACATCCACCGCTCCTCCGTGATAGAAGGTCAGCATTCGTAAATAATTCACTCCACTGCTGATTTTCACGTAACGCTTCTGTGTCTCGTGGTTGATCGTCAGGATCTCAAATAGGATATCATCCTTCGCGATGCGCCACTGTGGTTTACTTATCATACTAGCGAGCCTCTCCGCTTCCGAGTCGCGATAGCTTCGCTGTGCGCTCCGCCATCTCGCCCCGCGGCTTTCGGAACTTGGAATTCGAACGCCAGTTTCTTGCCTGTGCGTTCTTCACCGCATTGCCTACGTATTGTGATACCTTCGGCAGTCTCTTGATACGGAATGTGTGCACCGAAAATTTGCTTGGAATCTGCGAGTAAACGCCACTCCGTTTTTTTAATCCCTTCGAACAAAGCGTCACGGTCCAGTAGTATATATCATACCTCGCCTGCATTCCGTTAACTATCGGCGGTCTTGCATGACCTTGACCAATCCTCCTTCCTGATCCCTCCATAAAATGATTGAGACGTATTTTTTTCCCTGACAGATTCTGCTCCCAAGTGACGATATGTCAGGCGTAGCTCGATAGAGTAACTTTCTCATTATTCAATAAATAGGATATCCAACCTTTAGATCATAAAGCCCTCTCCTAGATACCAGCACTAGAAATGGGAAAACGTATTTACGATATTAATCTCATCATGGATTATGAATATTTTCGATGTTCCTAAAACGCGCGTGAGACTAATCCTCTGCCCAGCCCGGTCTTGACAGACTTACCGGTGTATGTGTGGTTTCGTAGTCAACGTGTACAAAGGCCCGTTCAACGTTAGGCAGCTCCTCGATCTTGTCTTGCAATTGTTGACTAACATCATGGGCTTTGTACAACGGAGTCGTAGCGTCCATGACAATGTCAATCTCGACAAAGTAATCCGGGCCACTCTGTCGCTTCCGGGTCAGTCGAAAACCCGAAGTCGGGTTTCAAGGGAAACTCACATGGTACGCCCGGACGGTGTCTATTTTCTGAATATCATCGTTGAACGTCATAGAATTGTATATCAGCAGCTGTAGGAATTCGTGTGGTGCTGATTTTCCAGCTAGCAGTTCGAATTGGCCGTATATTGTTCTCGACCACGATATAATGATGCCAAGTCCGATCTAATTCAGAGGATCAATAGCCGGGAGAGTCAATCATGTAACCCCGCTTACGATGATGGCTCCCATGGGATCAAGGTCTGCTCAATAAATCAAAATCTACCCAGCGACATGAGAAAAAGAACACGGACACCATCTTAATTTGCTACCGCCGGTAGACATGAGAATACCTTTATGAACAACATGGTCTTGTATCGCAGCCGAATGAAGCAGGAAAACGTACCGAAGGTATTGATCCACAAATCGTTGCGGTGGTCTTCCCAGAGCACTCGCACCTGGCTTGAGTTCTCGCGGAACGGGTAGCAGAGCAGGAATAATAGAAATTTCACGCCTGATCTTCTCAGTGAGCTCGCGGTTATATAGGTGAGCGAATACGCGGCGCACCTAGGGCGGCGGCGACTGCAATAATGGAAGGCAGGTGGAAGGCTTTCAAATCATCGTTTGACTTGGATATAAATGATCGGACGGCTTCCACGACAACGATGAGATTTACGCAAGCCATTCTGTATCACATTAGAGACTTCATGGAGATGGTTGAAGAGACAGACGTCGTACAAAGAACCTGCTCGGCCTAATCAGAACTCGGATGACCGTGAATAAATACAGGGAACTGACCATAAACAACGTTCCCAACGTTCTCTAACCGGGCACCGCCTACAGGCCATTTGTTATTATCGAGCTTTTCGGCTTTCCGATGTAACCAGAACAGAACAACATTGCTAGCGATGTCGAACACGGAATCTATTCCGGTAGCCAGGAGCGACAGGGAGAGCGATGACACAGCCGCGTACACTGTCATGATAAATTTGAGCCGTTAGAAAGACGTTGTTATGTTTTTAGACCCACTCTGAAGGACGCACAACGCGAGATTCGAGATTAAACTCGCCCATACCGCTATCTTGACCTGCCAAAAATAAGCATAAGCTTCAAGTTCCGATGTCATGCAAGGGGACAGACGAAAAGTCGCGCTGAATCTTCCTCGTCTTTTGCCTCAGCCGTATGTTCTTCCATAGGTTTCAGCAAATAAGATATGAGCTAAAAACACCAGAAGATCAGACGACGACAAGGAAGCGCGTGGACTTCGAACTGACATCATTCTGCTTATTCTGATACTTCACGATCGCCTTGCCCTTTTTCCTACGTCGGATTTCCTCCAATTGCGAATCTGTCCTGAGGCCTTCTCGTAGGTTATACGGGTCAGTGACCAGCCCTGTCGATGATGCCCGCTCGACGTCGGCCTGAAATCCGTCCTCGCTGCTCAAATTCGACTTTTGATCGGCGCCCAGCGTATTGGGATCCTAAGCAGTGGGCGGACCCGTAAGTTCGGGTTGGCGCGATGGATGAGGATGCGCTCACACTCGATGCCGACACGCTCCTTGTTGGCGTCGGGGGCTCTGGGACCTTTGAATCAATAAGCATAAGTGCATGAGAGAAAAGATAACAGGCGAAACAGCTTGCTGAAAAGTAACAGTGGGAAACCGGGAGAAAACCGAAACAGTGGAACACAGGCTGACAGCAAGCGAATCTGATCAATGAAATCTGAGTTACCGTACCATTGGATCCTATCTCAAATTCAACAGTGCGGGGTTGGTTCAAGACACAAGCGACGAGAGCGATAGTCTATGTCTGCCAGATCACTCGCCGGGGTAGAGAACAGCGAGAATAATTCTCGGCTTGATGGCAAATTTTCGTTCTCCGTCCAAATTGTGCCTTGAAGCAACCTCTCTCACACGTCTGTTGCCAAGATAACTTATAAGATCATCGGTTGACCATTATCCAGGTGGAAACTGAATACAGATGATCGACGTATACAGTGGCTCACCTCGATCAGAATACAAATAACACCTCTTTTGAATAGGAGATGCCAGTGCATTTCTTGGCTCTTTACCACCATGCCTGAGCCGCTTCCACCGAACTGTTTTCCCCCACTATTTGATGAATATGCAGTGTATGCATCTTGTTTGCAACTCGAAACTTCTGGTAGAACTGGAGCGACCTGGCCCCCGAAGTCGTCATGTTCAAATTCAGCCCACAAGTTGCGGCGCGAGTCCTTGGCTACGCTTTTCCCTTCCATCAAAGGCAAGGCTTGTCTGGTAAAAGAAACCATCAGTTGCGAGGATAATCGCGAGTTTACTGCGGACCTGGCATATTTGTATGTTATAGCCATGGCTAGGATCTGTACGTTTCTCGTCCATTCCTACTCCGTGCAAGAATGACCTTCATTGCAACTAGTTAAAAATCCCAAGGATGCACTGCCGAGGGATCTGTTGAGAGCTAGTTCCCAACCACCATTCCAAGAAACTTCACACATGATCGGGGCCCTGTTGTCACAGCCCACGGTTAGTTAAAGTTATGATAAAAAGCCGAGCAAGTTCATTCAGAGCGCCGCTTCCGACTGAAACACTTCAGGCTTTGGTCTGAGGTAATCATCGGCGCATACTGTCCGGGAAAGTGGATACCAACAGTCGTGTCCATGATCTGATAACTAGAGCAGCCGGCGAGCGTGTGGACGATACACAACTGGGTCACGTATTCAGCCAAGCGGTGACGGAGCAGGAAGGCACATTTCGATCGTCAATGAAGATGAATTAGAAGAAGATTTGAGTATTCAAATATTTACCGTGTACTACCTTTATGCAATCCACTTGTCCTGAATAAAATATCCACAAAATTCGCCTGCTTTGAGTGAAAGAGATGTGCAAGCCTGGACCTCATTCCGCGAGGAAGATGCATCTCAGGCAACGAAACAATTCGTATTTTCCAGCCATGATTCAAAGTTTAATTCGATATCGCGTCATGACCATCTGTTTCGAGAGTCAAAAAGCAGTAAGCAATTGGCGAAACTGGATAGATGTGCGGCGTCTCATTTTTAGGTAATCGGTATGCTTGCCAACTTCGAATTGCGCGATGTGAGAGTGTTCGAGGTGAATGGACAGCCCTAGATGCGCTGGGTCCCGCGCCTTCCTTCACTTACGAATAGAATAAGAGGCACATTGGGCGACGGTAGATACGGGGAAAAGCTGAGGGAAATAATCAGGTTATCCTCGAGAAAGATGTCAGAGTGATGAATGAATGCGTTTGTAAGGTCCGGCTCAAGACCTAGAAATACGGCGTAATGCGGACGCTTAGTCCTTGTGCTCGTAATGCGACGGACATTGCACTTGCGCAACTGAGTAAGTCGGCAATATACGCGTTGTCTAAATAACGACAGCAGCGAGAACGGATCTGTCGTCTTGACTCTTCCGGCATGCCACATCACCAGCGTAGTTGAGCGTAACACGAAGCTCACCATTAAGAAGGGTCGTAAAAGAAGCTTCCTTCCTCACGTTCAGGATCCTCAAGGTTGAGGTACGAACGACAGCGGGACGATGGTAAGGAATTGAGGTACAAGTTCGGACGAACCCGGGTTGGCAACTTTCCTTTCTCGGCGACGTGCCAAATGCCTGAGGGGTCCTGGATGATGGAACATCTAATGCGTTCAAACGGTCATTGGCAATCCATTCGACAATAGACTTGCTGATGCTGGCGGAAATGACGGCGGCAGAGACGACTCCCAAGGATGACGTTGGGGTGTCGCCTGTACCGATGGCGACGACGCGGATCAGCGCGCGTCGAGGTGTCAAATATTTCATGACGCGACGCGCTTGCCATTTAGCGGATGTTTGCCACATTAATTTCACCCATTTCTTTGCTTGACTCGGCATATCGTATCCAGCTTCTTAACGCAATCCGCCGGCGACGTCGCAGCTATATCAGGTGGACTAAATCATGCTTGTACGTGCAGGGAATCCGGATTCAGACTGCAAACGCTTGGGACTCTGCTGCCACGATACCTCCCAACGTCGCCAACAGCGCTGTGGCAAAAAAAAAGTTCAAAGAAAGCCGTCTCAGCAGGCCTGTAAAGGTAAGTTTCCTGGAAATACCTTCGTCAGAAAATAATCGCTGATAGAATATTTTGTAGCTAAAAAGGCTGAAGTTGCGTCGTGAAGATATCTGTTCATAAGATTCTCCTACAGTGTCGTGGAAGATAAAGGTTTGCTACTCTAATTTATCCTTGACCGAATGCATCATATCCGCTCCGCTGAAAAACATCCTCGCTACTCCAGACTATCCTCTTTATATCAAACAACCAGGCGCATCGGCGCACCGCGCCTTCAAATTTCTAGGGAAAGGCCTAGGAATCTTACATTTGGTCCTCATCCATTCGGCGTTGGGGAACAGAGAGGAGATAAGCCAGCATACAATTAGGTGGACGACGATACAAGTCGCTAGGAGGTACCCTTTCATAGAAGTATTTGAGGAGATTATGGCATTGAAACGAACATATATTACCGTTTCCAATTGCCGTGGGCGTCGAGGGGAAAACAGCGGGGACGTAGACAATGTGACAGAGAAATTGAGACAGATAAGGGTTTAAGTTTTCGACGCTGACGTTCCTTCTTTCTTTCGCGTCTTTCTGATCAAGAATACCAGTGCTTGTATTTCTCGTGTACTTACTCGGCCGTGTATTATCACGGTGTTGGTCTTTTTATAGTGCGCTGATTAAGTGCAACCCAAGTCCCAAGATCTCCTCAAAGAACGCGCCGATAAAGAGTACACACACATTCATACTACGGACATCACGGGCAAGGATTGAAGTCAACAAAGCAGACGATGAGACGCTTTGTTTAGAGTCAATCGGCGCACGGTCTCATTCATCTTCGTCACTCCAAGCAACCGATTCAGACTCATCCTGCAGAGCCAGCTCTTCCTTCGCATTCTCTTCAGTGTCTTCCTCGACAGCCTGAGTTTCAGCGCTCTTTGACTGGCCATCGGATCGTTCTCCAGTGGGAAAGAGCACAGTATGATACCGACTTCTATGGTCGGGCCACTCCCAATCATCTGTCGACATTTTGCTTATCTGGTGTCTGAACAAGGTCGTGTCAATGGAAAATACGCAAGCACATCGAACGAGTACTCACGCTTCACGCAGATGCTCCTCCAGGTCATGACCTCTGGTCCTCAAAACGTTACAGTGATTGCAAATGTATTTATCCAACGTGTATGAGTAGTCGTCGTACTTGCGCTCCTTATCAGATTTTTCGACAAGTTTGAATATCTTAAGTTCTTCAGGGTCCTCGAGGAGCGTCCAGGTATTTTCACTGGCAACCGTATAGCTAGAATGGCACTTTGAGATAGAAATCAGATTGTGCTGTGCGGTGCCTGATTATGAAGAACTCACCGCTGCAGCTCGCCAACGCATCACTGGCTTAAGCCCCTTTGTTCGACGGTTAGAGCAATGGTTGCATATTACGCGACAGTCCAGCATGTCCATATCCTCATACGTCGCAGTTTCTGGGTCTAAACCACAAGTTTTGATAAGACACGCCATCTTATCGACTGTTTCTTGATCGATCGTGAATTGGCTTTCGGACCAAGCCATATGATGGGAAATACGCCTCAGAGCATATGGTTTCCAGTCTTCATCATTGAATGGTTTGGGAACTTCCCGGAATGGACAACGATGAGCCAAAACATAGGGATATTGGTAGGATTGGCAGCATTCGGTGCAGCGGAAGACGGTTGTGGCAAGGTGGACGTCTGCTTTTAAACCAGCCTGCTCCATCACTTCCGTGAATTTGGAAGTTTGGGCCTTTCGTAACTTCGATGCAATATCGGGAAGATGAATCCACATGGCCTGTAATGAATCGGCAATGGACACATCTAGCGGCGTGTCGAAGAAAAGGGTAGAGAACGGCTCCTGGATCACCACATCGTCCGGTTTAGGGATGATAGGAAGGAAGGGTTCATCCTGCGTAACAGCACAATAGGCTTCTTCAAATAATATAGTCCTTTCTTCGACAGCGCGAATCTTCCGCTTCCTGAGTCTGATGAACTTGTGCTGTTGTGCTAGGGCGATGACGGCATCTGATATGTTAGACCAGACTTCCGCATCGAGCGTCAGCATTTAATTACATGTGAGTGGGGGATACGAGGCTTACCTCGTTCGGTTAAAGCCTTCGATTGCCTCATATATTTTTGCGAACGCAATTCAGTAAGAAAGTTCGGATTTGTCACCTCATCATCCCATCCTAAGGAGGTCAAGCGCTGGAGGACTCTTAAACAGACCGCAGAATGAGCAACGACCGAAGGAAACAAATATATAAAGATACCCTTCAAGCCTCTGAACGCGGGTCGCGTCAAGTTCATTAGAGCGAACTTGTGCGCGCCTCTCGGACCAGATTTCGCATTGCCGTGCATGCTGCATTTGTGTGTGACATGAGAAGAGTGAGTAGAATACAGCAGAAGAACGTACAGAACGGAGTTGTTGGAACGCAACCTCCCTCTCCAGTCTCCAAGCCTCCAACTTGTCACGGTCCCCACCAAAGGAATCAGATGCCTTGCGCACAGATTCGATGGAGGGCACATAGACATAACAATAGTGTTGACCCCGTCCTGTAATAAAATAAGTTCAAGCGGGGTACCAGTATAGGCAACACTTACGTGTGCCGCTGCACCCGAAAATAGGTACTATTAGAGAGAGGCTATATGGATTGAGGCGATCGACCGTGAAGCTAAAAAGTTCAATAAGAGAGATAAAATGACACAAACAACACATACAGGTCAGAAGTATCGAGACAATTTCGACAATATTTTGTCCTCGCTTCCCACTGCACAAATTTCGTCAGGCGTAAGCAATTCTGCTAATAATGTAAGATTATAGAGTGCAAGAGACCATTTTTCTCACACTGCAGTGTTTATCAAAGGCCAGATGAGCAAACTTAGGTTCACTTAGGTCCTCTGGCAACGAGGGCAGCCCATCAACATTTTCACGCGCTCTCTTCCAAACAAAAGAGGAAGAGCGCCGAAGCAGCAGGGCGCGAAGGTCCTTGGTGGTGCGAGTTAGTCGGAGGAGATCGAGAGGCTCGAGATTGGAGAAAATCTACGGAAAATGTATTCGTGGCTTAGCCGCTGAGTGGCGCAACAGCAAATATGCGGAACATGCCTCGAAAAGTACATCCAAAGGTGTTTCTGCCACCTTTTGGAGAAGTCCACGTAGTATACGACGTTTCGGAGCAACTTGGGTAAGATTTTCCGCTTCTTCGTTAACCTTCTTCATGCGAGGCTTCTTCTTGATAGGTGCCACGTCTGCGTTATCGTTGCTGCGACCATCTTCAGGTTCGGTTTCAATGTAAGCTTGGGTCTTCTTGGTTTCTACACGCTGAGATCGACGTAAAGGAGCCATAATGAACGATTGGGTAGAAGATTTTATTTGCCAGCATTGGAAAGAAGCGGACGCGGAGCACGCGTGACCTCACACGTGTTATTGTTAAAGTGATGGCGAAGTTCGGAGAAACGCTCCGAAGACGACAAAAGGAACGTGTACAAGCACTAAATATAAGGCAAAAAAATGTTTGGGATGTCAAATCGTTATGAACCTTGCACACTCATTACATCCTGATTCCTGAATAAGTAGGGATTGACTCGAGCTGCATTTTGGAGTCTGAACTCTCTGAAATACAAGCTACTAGTCTGGATATAAGTACTCAGATACTAAAGTAAGTAAGTGTGGGACCTCTCCTCTTCGAAATCTGGAGTATCATTTTCGGCGCATGCATTGAGAAATACACCTCTTCCTTTCATCCTGGAGTTGGATGATGGGTTTACAGACCAATTCCAATCTTGCGATGAGACTCTATCCACGCCGTGTCTGTCATAGGACATATTGCATCAACACAACGTGTAGAGAGTATTGCGTGACTTACACTTCAAGTAAATGCTTCTCCAACTGATGACCGTTGCACCTCGAAATTTTGCAATGGCTGCAGATATATATTTCCTTGTAATAACTGAGTCTGTACCCCCATATCTTGTCCTCTTTCTCGAGGATTTTGACACATTCCAGCTCTGGCATCATCGAGTGACTCCCATGCTTGTGGATTGGCATGCTGGTGGTCATCGTGACACTTTTGAAGGAAGATTAGTACTTCATATGTTATGCACCAATAGCAGAATAACCGACCGCAGCAATATGCCACTGCATGACAAACGACCGAACCGAAGTACTACAACATTTGCATATTACGCGTCAGTTCAATGAGTCTATATCCTCATGCGTCGCAGTCCCTGGGTCCAGGCCACACGCTTGAATGATAGACTGCACCCTTTTGAGTGCCTCTCCGTCGACCATGTACTGGCTTGCGGACCAGATTGATGTGTGCCTGTGGCGCGACAAATAAGACAGGGCGTAGTTCTTCCAGTTATCAGAATCGAAGGATTCCCGGCGAGGATACGATGATGGGCAGCGATGAGCTAAGATATAAGGATATTGGCAGACTCGGAGGCGGTGGCAGAAGCTGCATTTGAAAAAAGACGTAGCCAGGTTCAGATTCGGTTCGAAACCCGCCTTCAGCATCAGGGCTTTGAGTGCAGAATTCTGGGTCTTCCGCCACTCGTCTGCGACTCTGGGAAGTTGTGCCCATGCCGCCGTCAAGGACTCAGTGATATCCTGATCCAAGGGTGTGGCGAACAATAATCTTGAGAAAGACTTTAACAAAGCAGCGTCCAACACGTTTGGATATATAGGAAAGAGGGGAACGTCGCGTGTAGTAGCGCAATAGGCCTCATTGAACTTGTCCAGCCTCTTCTCGGCGGCCCACGAAAGCCTACCATCTCTATGCTGTTTGACTATGGGGATCAGAGTATCTGACATGGTGGACCAGGCTGGAATGTTAAGCATCAGTGAGGAAGCGCACAGCGGCACAAACTAGCACAGATGAGTAACACACCCCGCTTGGTCAAAAGTCTTGACTGTCTCACTAAGTAATGGTATCCTAGTTTATCATTGACAAATTTCTGATCCTGCAGCTCCTCGCCCCATCCTAAAATAGTAAGACGCTCAATAACTCTGAAATGCCTGTAGTGAGATTCAATTACAGTGGAAGAAAAGAATGAGTTACTGTTCCAGTCTCCGAGAGCAGAGGTTAGCGATCTTCTACTCGGCTATCGACCAATCGTCGCATAGTCTCGCATGCTGCAGATTTCCGTCACATAAAGGCCAACATAACCATGTGCGTGGACATACAATTTGCAGTGTCATGAAAGCATCTCGTTTCTACACCCAAGCATCCCGCATTTCGTCTGACAATGATTTGGATTCCTCTTGCAGAGCCGTAATAGCTGGAACATAATAGTAACTAAACCCTGCAACAGATAAGTCAAAGCGTAAGGTGAATATAGTGGAAGCGCGTACTATGGCCTGACGAAGACGAGAAATCATAGGAGGGAACAAAAGAAGCAAAATGTTCGGGTGTTGCAATGGTATAACTCCGAGAATCATACTTAGAATGAACAATACAGAAATAGGAATGAAATGACATACAGCACAGACTTCGTAAGACATTTTCGGCAATATTTAGTCCTTGCCTCCCACTGGACATATGGTGTGCAACGCAAACAGATCTGCCGGTGATGTGAAACCGTAGGATAAGTACAGAAGATGACTTAGCTTACGTCGCAATGTTTAACAAAAGCCAAATGAGCAAATTTGGGTTCACTCAGATCCTCTGGCAAGGGCGGCAGCCCTTCAACATTTTATCGCGCTCTCTTCCAAACGAAAGTGGAAGAGTGCTGAAGTAAAAGTGCGCGAAGGTCCTTAGTGGTGCGAGAGAGTCGGAGGAGGTCCAACGGGTCGAGTTTGGAGAAAATCTAGAGAACAAGAATTTGTGGTTTAGCACTGGTGGCACAACACGACATCGACGTCAGACGCGCCTCAAAAAGTATGTCTAAAGGCGTTTCTGCCACCTTTTGAAGAAGCCCGCGTAGTCGACGACGTTTTGGAGCAGCTTTGGTAGCATTTCCCGCATCTTCGTTGACTTTCTTGACGCGAGGCTTCTTCTTGCCAGGCGCCTTGCCTGCATAATCTTCGCTGTGGCCATCTTCAGGTTCGGCCCGGGATTCAACATCATTGTAGGTTCTCTTGGTTGCTGCACGTTGAGACCGACGCGAAGGAGCCATGGTTTGCGCTGATGGTTGACTGCAAGATGCAAATTTAGATTAGAACTGGCCCTGACGCCTCATCCACGTGATCGCACCTGTACTATTGTTGTACCAAAAAGGTAAAACTCACTTCTTTGAAGTCAGATCGCTTCGACGATCCTCAGCTTTGTCAAAGGTACCTCAGTTACAGGCATACCAGTGTCTGTGTGCGAACAAGAATGTTGTAAAAGTCTGAAGAACGAGCTTCTCGCGAACCCCTTCGAAGTTCGAAATTCTGTCGTCGAAATTGCATCATTGGTGTAAGTAATATTCACTACTTACATGCTACGCGCTTTGTTCGTTTTCTCAGAAAATGTTCACCGTGGTTCTCGGGCGTTTACAAAATATCTTTCTTCATAAGAGAACTCTGAATTCCCAAGTGATACATCTCGGATACAAATACAGCTATTTTCCATATTGTCTTGAGCATCGACATACGCTTCTATACGAACAAGGCCTGCAGAATAGTGCGAACACCCCATGCTCCAGGATCGGGAACTTGTTCCTTCGTCAACAAACTACTGTCCACGTAGGCACTCCTCCCGGCCTTCGCCTTGACGTTTTTCGTATACTCTGCAGCATCCGAAGCATCTTTCACCGCAGCCGGAAAGCCTTGACCGACATTGGTAATGAATGCTGCAAGTGGGTCGATGAGGGTACGCGAAGGAGGACGAGCACGAGTATAGGTGTAGAGCTTCGCCAAAGCATCCGACAATGCTGACTTCCATATGTCGTCTGTCACAGTGGTAGAGGAGCCAGCATTTGCTTGAAGTCCTTGTGCCAAGGCAGAGAAGAATATCCTTCATTGCAGGAAACGAGTTATCAAAGTGCAGGACATCAAGCGAATACGACATACGAATAGAGTGCACCACTGGTTCCGCCCATCTTCTTTTCGGCGACTTTGGCAATGTCAACGATGTCGTTTACGAGGTCGATTCCTTTGATGTTGCCTGCAGCAATCTCTTCGCTGACGCCTTCAGAGCCGGCTTTCAGTGTAAGCCCTACGGTAATCATGAGTTTCATCCAGTGAACGTAGTGCCTTCATCAGAAAGGGCATACCACAGTCTCCGTCTCCGGCAATGGTATCCATTCGGGTGATTTCAGGCTCCTCTTTTACTACGGCTTGGCAAGCGCGTTTAATGGCCTTAATGAACGCCTTAGGATCTGCCGCTGAGAGGCTGCCCGCTTCTGTTGATTTGGTAGTAGTAGTCGACTTGAGATCCTTCTCCAACGTAAAAGACACGTTAGGCTTTGAAGATGACGTCCATTTCCATCCCGGAGTCTCAGCCTTTGCGTCGAGGAGGGAGAGGACCTTCGAAGCCTTTGGCGCGTTCACGTCTTCTTCGCGTGGGAGGAGGACAAGGGAGATCGAGAATCCGGGCATGTTCAGACTGGTCATGAATGTGCCTGATATGATTCGTGATACGACAACGTTGCGATTCTTTAACTCTTCGTTGGCAGCGTGCGCGATACCACCCAGTTCGAGTTCACTTAGACCTCCAAGATTGTTGACAAGGAGTACGACCTCATCTTTGCTGTCGTTCTTGAATGGGAGGAAGGAGCGCTCTTTATCGGTTGTGGACGTGATAAGGTCAAGCAACTGTGGGATAAGATCTTTCAAAGGCGGGACAGGCTTGATACGCTTGTTGCCCGACTCGTTGTGGATTCCGAGTCCTATCTCAATCTCATCCGCGGACAGATGGGTTTCACCCGTGGCCGTACCTGGGACATGACAATGCTCGAGGCCGACCCCAATGGTTCCAATACGGGAAGAAACGTACTGGGCGATGTTGTAAACTTCATCAAGACTGCCGCCCTGAGCTGCTAGTGCCCCGGCAATCTTGTAGACGAGGACAACACCAGCAAGACCTCTGGAAGTTGCGTTAGTACTTTGGAAACCCTCTGAGACCGACAAGGGAGAATCGGCGACGATATATTCGTGCATGATCCCAAATGGAGAGATTTTGAAAGGTCGATGACAGAATGGGTGCAATTCACCTTCGACCGACTATATCTCCTTGGGTTTTCCCGACTGCGACGTCGTCACCAACAACTAAGAACTTGACTTGATTCGATTTCTTGCCATGCTCAGCTGCATATTGTTCCTTAGCTAAGCCGAAATTCAGCACGTCACCCGTGTAATTCCTGCGTCGTTGAGATTCGGGAGACCGTTAAGCGGAAGTAGAACACGTACTTGACGACAATGAGGGTTCTGGATCGACGTTAGCACAAGATCATCGTGACACAGTCCACCTCGACTCACCCGGCGTCGTTCTCAACGAGATTAATTCCACGACGGACCTGGCTTGCGTTTGGGGAGGCAAAGACACTTCCACAGACAGCCGCTGCACGTGAGGCTGTCAGCCCCGGTTCACAATCGGGTTATCATCTATCAGTGCATACCGCTCAGAATACCCTCTCCAACGAAGCCAGCATGGGACGGCTCATGTCCTGAACCTCCACCACATATAACAGCGACCGTGGATGGATCGATAGCTCGCTTGTAGACAACTAGGCATAATTCTGCGTTGTGACACGGAATCAGATAGTAACTTAAATTACTTGCCTTGATTCTCCGGGTCGTATGCGAGCTGGGGATTGACCGCGCAGAGGCCTTGTAGAGACTCTGATACCAGGGTTGCGGGGGCGTTCAGGAGGTGCTTCTGCAAGGACATGGTGCAGGTACAAGTTCAAACAGGTCCCGAGTCCGAATATTTCACCTGACAGGCATGATGGCGCTCCGGCCCGAAGAGCGCAACCTCGGTCCGGGGTATTTCCTGAAGCCCGTGCATCCACATGGCCATCCGAGTCGTCCGCCACCGTCCAACCACTTCCAGCCTAGCGAGTCGCGTAACAAATACTCACGGAACTCGTATCTGTATTGCAGTAGGCCTAATTGAGGTATTAACTTTACATGATCACGGACTTAGGCCGAGCTGGGGAAGAACCGAAGGCAATTGCTTCTCTTGACACTGGCTTCAAGCAAGCTTCAAGAGTCTAACAATTCCATACTCTGCGCTCTACTCTACCCTCATCTGCCTATGCTCTGTTCTCCGGAGAGATCTCTTTTCATGGTTGTCCAGGCAGGTCCTATTTTCTGTCTGTCAAGATTGACCTTACTACGAAGTCTCTTAGGTCATTGAAGTCCCGCATCCATCAATAAATCCTTGTTCATCTCTCTCCCTACGCTACGTTATCCTTTGTCATGAAAGACACACTTCACATATACTGAGAAGATTTGCTGTGCTAGTGTTTGCAGTCATCCAAATCCAGAAGACTTTGGTCTCCTTAACTATTGACATAACGGAGAAGCGTATAAGTTCGTCAAGCTTTGGTACGGCCAGGATGGGATATCATTCCACAGGCGCATAATGCTCAATTTAATGAAGGATGTGCACTCTAATGGCATTGAACCATTGTTTTCTGGATCGCAGAATCATACTTAGTGCGGCGGCTATTTCAAGGCGTCAGAAGACTCACAAGCCATGACGGTATTGCATGACTTAATGATGCTTGCCATGATTATGGTTTGATCTGATCTCTTATCGATTCATCTCTTGCAGTCACCTTCATGCCATCCTGAATTCCTTTGTTAGTCCTGGCAACTTCCTCATCTTACGCAGACCTAGTATCTATCATTCTCCAAATTCTTTACTCGCTTGCGTCATATATCTGAGAAAAAGCAATCACCACCTACTCTGCGGAACAAGAGCGAATCCGGTCCACGGTGAGCCTCGACGTCCTGGTAGTCCGATACTTGTCCTATATAGCTTCACAGAGATGTCACTATCACAGCCAAAGTCTCCCATTACACCCGCTGTGGCCCGTGCGCGCACTCTCTCAAGCAGCTTATTAGGATGCCCTGAATGTGGACATGTTCCGCCAGAGAAAGACACTCCCCCCACTCTCCCTTCATGGCGACTCAAGGAGCTGGCGTCTTGCAACGATGCTCCCCTAGACTCAGAACGTACGGCGCTCGAAACCGTTGTCCGCGAGGGCGAAGCCAGCTTGTCTTCTCTCCCCCAGCGCATCGCTGCCCTCAGAGAAAAGCTGAGAATTCTCCTCCAAGAAGAGACCCGTACTGTTAAGCATATCACGGATGCCAAAATTCTTCTCAATCCCGTTCGCAGACTACCAGCGGATGTGCTGATCGACATATTCACCGCGTGTCTTCCCAAGCGTACGGAATTTACGGATTCACTTGATGCTAAGGGTGCACCATGGGTACTCTCCCGAGTCTGTGCATTTTGGAGACGGACAGCATTGGCATCGACGGAATTATGGTCACGTATTCATTTGAAAGTGGACCTCTATGCAAATCACACACTGTGTGTATTCCGCCTAGGGACTGTATTGCACAGAGCGGGGACGCACCCCCTCGAGGTCAACATCCAAGGTCGTCAAGATTTCTCACATCACCCTGTTTTGGCGATGATATTACCCACATCAGTGCGATGGACATCTTTGGGGGTCATCGCACCGCTTCATTCTTTCCCGTTATTCAACAGCATATCACACCAGCTACCTCTCTTGGAGACCTTGACAATCAAGGTATTGAGCGCTAACCGATCAGATATGAAGCTCGGATCAAAATTTGTCGTTTATGGCTTCTCCAAAGCTCCCCGCCTCCGGGAGTTGAACCTCACACAAAGATTGACATCGGACATGTCTTTCTTTCCACGCTTGTTTGCTGTACCATTGGAAACGATATCATCTTTAGATCTTGTCTCGACGCCCTTCGATGTGGTATCTCTCCTCCAATCTAAAAGGGCGAAACATATAACAACTGCTTTTATCGCTTTGGTTGAGTCTGAACGTCATGTACTACCCCAGCAAATCGAAATTCCTGTGATCAGACATACTTGTCTTCGGATTCTTTTCCTCGTCGATTCCGCCTCTAGGCTTTTGTCCCAACTGCGCCTACCGGCTCTTCAGAGATTGATACTTTTTATCCCTAACAAACCTATCCTTCCCACTATATCTGAACATACAGTGCCCAATTTGACACAGCTGACGATAAAGTGTAGTCGCTCTATTGGACGGGCATTGGCCAACATGCTGCAGTGGACTCCAAATTTGAGGGAGATGACACTTGAAACCGCGTTAAAGTCAGACGCATTCTTCATTGCCCTTGGAAGATCCAAAGACGGTGTTCCCGAGCTGGTTCCAAACCTGGAAACGATTTCCCTCGAAGACACTACATTGGAATTTCCAGGCGCTGATCATGTTATTGAAGAGATGGTTGAAGCACGACGCGTTATTGCACCTAATGCAAGACCGGCGGCACTGAAGGAAGTGCGTTGGATGTCGAACAAGGTCTAATTGTTGAACATAGGGAACACATCCGAACCTACATATTATGTTCCCACATTGTTTTCTACGTATATAAATCCTCGTGCTGTTTTCTATCTAGTGCTGAAGAAGACATTCTGGCACCCTCCCTATGTTATATGCCAGGTGTAATAGAAATAGTTCACATTGACAGTGTTTCTGTGATTTCTGTATGAAGGAATGCCAAGCGGGGGATCAGGATTTTTGAAAAATCATGAAAATGAATGAATACTTTGAGGATAGAATGCGAGAGCCCTTTGTACGGACAAGAATGTGACCTATGGATGATCTTTACGTGTATATGGTCACCAGAGTGCAGTAGTCCATGGAATACGAGGATTGCGACTGTTTAGCGTTGTGCGGGGCTGCAGGCCTCTGCAGTCGCAGTGCTAGCAGGCTCTCGTTTTTGTTGAATCATCTCGATTCTCAGCATTATTCAAATTGAAATAAGATATTCGCACATCACGTGTTCGAATGTTTCTCTCAACTCAGATCCCATTGCATGACGCCCATTTGAATTTCTAGCTCAACTGCCCGTCATGGCCAGCGGATTTCGCGTCCCACAAATCGATCTCGACACCGTTCTGCAAGCTGATCACCCTGTAATTAACCTCAGACTAGAATCCTATGAAAACGAGACGCGCAATTTTCTTCAAAACCTCACTAAATTCAAGGACCTGGTCATAACGCAGGAGACAGAGGAGAGGGCTGCGTTTGCAGCTAAAATGAAGAAGCTTGCGGAGAAGACCAAGGAGATGGATACAGGGACGAATCAGTGCAAGGTTCGCGAGATTGAGCTGCTTCTGTGCTAGTGCCTGCCGTCCAAATACAACAGACTCTGATCACCTTAATTGCTGGCATGATAGGAAGCAAATAGGAATATTATTGGAGGATGTCGAGGAATTGCTGCGCAATTTTAGGAAGTCACTTTCCAGTTGCGATAAGGATGTGAGTGTTGTACTTATAAACAAGGCTCCAAGCCATGCGTAGGATGTGACTTGTGCGTCTGGGATCGACGGTGAAGCAGGATATCTATCCACATTCGTCAAGATTTTGTGACGGCATTTAAATCTCTAATCGCATTATATGATTACTTTCTAGGTCCCAGACTCCACTCAATGCGGCTATTTTAAGGCGTCAGAACACTCCCAAGTCATCAACAGGTATTGCATGAATCAATGATTCTTACCATGGTTATGGTTTGATCTGATCCCTTATCGACTCATCTCTTGCAGTTTCTTCCATGCCATTCTGAACGCCTCGATTAGCCCCGGCAACTTCCTCATCATACACAAACATAGTATCTAATATCCTCCAAGCTCTTTGCTTGCCAGTGCCGTATACCTGAGAGCAAGCAAGTACTATCCACTCTACAGAGCAGGTGTGAATTAGGTCCACGGTAAGCCTCGATGTCTGGTATTCCGGTGTCTGTCTTATATAGCTTCACAGAGATGCCGCTAAGTCAACCAAAGCCTTCCATTACTCCCGTTATGGCCCGCCCGTGCACGCTCTCAGGCAGCCTTTTAAGGTGCCCTGAATGCGGATATATGTTGCTAGAGAAAAGCATCGCCCCCACTCTCCCTTCGTCGAGATTCGAGGAGCTCTCGTTGTGCAACGATGCTCCCCTAGACTCAGAACGTAGAACACTGGAAAATGTTGTCCGCGAGGGCAAAGCCAGCTTGTCTTCTCTACCCCGGCGCATTGCTGTCGTCAGAGGAACGCTGAACTTTCTCCTCCAAGAACTGACCCGTGTTGTTAAGCACATCACGGATGCGAAAGTTCTTCTTAATCCCGTTCGCAGACTATCATCGAATGTGTTGATCGCTATATTCACCGCGTGTCTCCCCGATCATATGGATTATCTGGATTCACTTGACGCTAAAAGTGTGCCGTGGGTACTCTCCCAGGTCTGTGCGTTTTGGAGACAGACCGCATTAGCATCGACGGAATTATGGTCACATATTCATTTGAAAGTAGACCTCTACGCGAATCACACACTGTGTGTATTCCGCTTAGGGACAGTATTGCACAGAGCGGGAATGTACCCCCTCGTGGTCAACATCAAAGGCCGTCAAGATTTCTCACACCACCCCGTTTTGGCGATGATGCTACCCACATCAGTGCGGTGGACGTGTTTGCGTGTCACCGCGCCGCTCCATTCTTTACGGTTGTTCGACGGCATATCACACCAGCTGCCTCTCTTGGAAACCTTGTATATCAAGGTATTGAGCGCTCGTCGATCAGCTCTCTGCCTCGAGTCGAAATCTGTCGTTCATGGCTTCTGTAAAGCCCCCCACCTCCGAGAGTTATCACTCGTACAAAGATTGAAATCGGAGGCGTCTTTCTTTCCGCGCTTGTTCTCCCTACCATTGGAAACAATCTCATGGTTATATCTCGTCTCGACGACCTCCGATGTGATATCTTTCCTCCAATCTGACAGGGCAAAACATATAATAACTATTGTTGTCACGTTGGTCGAATCTGAACGCCATGTCGTACCCAAGCAAATCGAAATTCCAGTGATCAGACGTGCTTGTCTTCGGAATCTTAGCCTCATCGATTCCGCTGCTGGACTTTTGTCCCGACTGCAGCTACCGGCTCTTCAGAGATTGCTAGTACTTTCTACATCTCAAACTCCTATCCTTCCGAATATATCTGAACATACAGTACCCACTTTGACGGAGCTGACGATAAGAACCAGTTGCCCCGTTGATGGACATGCATTGGCCAATATGCTGCAGTGGACTCCAAATCTAAGGGAAATGATTCTTGAAACCGTGTTGAAGAGTGATGTACTCTTCATTGCCCTCGGAAGATCCAGAGACGGTGTTCTCGAGTTGGTTCCACGCTTGGAAACTATTTCCCTCAAAGGGACTACATTAGAATTCTCAGACGCTGATGGTGTTATTGAAGATATGGTTGAAGCCCGGTGCGCTATTGCACCCGGCGAAAGGCGGGCAGCACTGAAGGAAGTGCGTTGGTATTAGATGGCGGGGAACGTTCAACTGTTGACTATACGGATCGGATTTGAATCACATTTATTTTGAGATTGATACAAGATCGGCAAGTTTACTTCTCCATTTTGTTGTCAATGTGCTTTGATTGCCCCTGCTACCAGTCCGCACTCATCCCGTGACGTCCCCTCCTTTCAGAACCAAAATTGCGGTCTGCGCCATCAATCTCGAAATCACGGCCTGCACGATGTCTTCGCTTCCACCACCAATATGCAAGACTAGATAGCACAGACAATGTGACATCAGAGGCATACCCACAAAGCCCGCGATGCAGAAGCAGGATTCAATGCTATATATTTCTCAGGCCGTTTGGAATTACACTCAGCTTACAAAATATGTCAATCATCCGGGAGGAGTAATGTCTGTTGGATCCTGAGGGCTCAGAATCAGGATGGTCATGCAGCACAGCTCACGACTAGCCAGATGAATGTGTCGTCTTCAAGTTGTATCGCTAGTGAGATGACCTATGAATCTTTATGTGTATATTGTAACTTTGTAAGCAGAGTGCAGTAGTCCATGGAATATGGGAATTGAGACTGTTTATCATTGTACGGGGCTGCAAGACTCTGTAGGCACAGTGCTAGCAGCCTCTCGTTTATGTTGAATCATCTCAGCGTGGATAAATATTCAAATTGAAATAACATATTCACACATCACGTGTTCGCGTTTCTCTCAACTGGGTTGCACGACGCCTATTTGAATTTCTTTCAACCGCCCGTCATGGCCAGCGGATTTCGCGTCCCACAAATCGATCTCGGCGCCGTTCTGCAAGCTGATCACCCTGTAATCGACCTCAGACTAGAATCCTATGAAAACGAGACGCGCGATTTTCTCCAAAACCTCACTAAATTCAAGGACCTGGTCATAACGCAGGAGACAGAAGAGAGGGCTGCGTTTGTAGCTGAAACGAAGAGGCTTGCGGAGAAGACCAAGGAGATGGAGGCAGAGACGAATCAGTGCAAGGTTCGCGAGATTGAGCTGCTTGCAGGTGCGTTCTTTGTCTGCTGGCCTGCCTACGCATGAACTTTTCTTTATCTCTTAGATCTTGCCAGGGAAGGGCAGGAGCGGAAAGACGCAGAGTATTCTGTGGCTACTTTCAGACGGCAGCTCGCGACTCTCAAGGAGAAGTGCGCTGCCATTGACGGCGAACTTGAAGAGTATCGCGCTATCACGGCGAACCTTGAGCGAGGTAGGCTGTTCGTGTTTACATGTGCGCTACTGATATGCAATGCTTTTCAGAGCGAGAAAAGGAAAGGTCCACGCTGCAAGCTCATGCCTCAAGCGTGCAGCCCGACTACCAGGCAGTCGAACGAATATTGGGCTTCACGATAGAGGGCATCGACAAGGAGCAACAGCTTCTTGTACGATTTAAGCAGATTGACCTCGATGATTTGGAGAAAGAATTCGGCTTCGTGTTGGACGTCTCCGGTCCTGGATATAAAGGTGCTTGGCGTTTGGCTTGTTCCGAGAGGAATGCTGACTGGAGCTCAGTTCTTACTTCATCGCCACCCTTGCCTCAACTTCCTTTCCTGGTGGAGGAACTTAACCTTACCAAGGATATCTATGCCTTTATACATGCTATGAGACAAGGTTACGTCAAACTAGCAAGAGGTTGAGGTATGCGCGTGAGTGGCAAGATTCTCGATATTCTATCTTTATTAAATCTGTACCACGGCTTATATGTATACTATCCTACAATCCATCCCATTCGTTCTGCAACCCTTCCCGCATTCTCCAGCTGTCCTGACCCAACCATCTAACAATCCGACTCTCATCCAAGTCTGCACTTTCCTCCAGAACTTCAACGTCTCCCTTCTCCCAGAGCGCCGGGACAGCCCACCCAATGACGAGCATGCCTGGTGGTCTCTGTTCACCAACACTATCTAGTGCTCTGACTATGTCCTTGAGCGTAGAGTCGACGACCCGCTGGTCCGGCATCGACGCCCGCTCAATAAGGGCAATCGGGGTGTGGGAGGGATAGGCGGGACCGTCGCGTCGTGCACACCCGGCATCAATGAGGGTACTGATGACTTCTGGCAATCGAGCCACACCCATGAGTATGATCAGCGTCCTTCCCCGCTCGTACCCAGGCAGCCGGACCTGTTTCCCCTTTCTTCCAACCCCTGTGCATACGATGAAAGATTCAGCTGCACCGCGCTGTGTTACCGGAATTCCCGCAAATGTGGGCCCTGCCAGTGCCGAACTGACTCCTGGAACGACGACAGGTTCGAATCCGTGTGAGCGGAAGTAGAGAACCTCCTCCCCAGCACGTCCATATACCACGGGGTCACCTTGCTTAAGCTGCTCGCAGTTAGTCGCTGCTACGTCTTGCAATAACGGAACACGTACCCGTACGACAGTCAACCCCTTCCGAGCTGCTTCCACTGCCGCCTCCATCATCTCATTTTGAGCGCCGTCTGCATTTCCAGGAAATTTCTTAGCAATTCGCACTTCCACTCCCGAAGGAATGAGAGCCAGGACTGCGTCGGGAACAAGTTTGTCAGATAGCACAAGGTCAGCGAGCTTCGTAAGCGCATTGTGCGTCGCTTGTGTGAGCAATGATGGATGACCAGGCCCTGAACCAATGAGGAGAATTCGACCTGGCCGCCGGATGTCCAAAGAATGTAACGATGGGGTGGTCACTGCCGCGGAGCCTTCCTGGTTCTCCCCCGACAGCACCTGCTCCATGTCCTTTTCTGTCAAGTTCGCAAGCTTCGACAACGGCCAATACTCGCTAACCTGCGCTACCCACTTCATCCTTCTCCTCGCGCTCTCCACCGCAGTCTCCGACAGGCTCCGTTGTGGAACCGGTCGATTTGGCGTCGACACGCCACTATCGTCGAAACAATCCTCGTATACAGGGGTATCGTTTGACTTCGCTAGAGCTCTGAGCTTGCCAACATTTTCGACGGCCAATCCTGCTTCCTTTGGCAGCTTCGCTACGATCTCTCTCCTCAACCTCCCTGCCAGGCGGCACCCCTGCCCATTCGTGGTCACCCCGATCTGGAGAGGCGTACGTCCCCCGGATGGATCCTCAAATCGATACGAGGACGTAAACGAAAAGTCGCACAGTTGCGGCATGTCGGTGGTGTTGACGGGGATGTTCCGCGATGCGCAGGCTTGGTAGATGCGTTCGGCTGAGGAATGGGGTCGTCGTTGCACGTCATCTTTGATGATGGTGTCGGTGACGGCGACGAAGGAAATTCCAGGAGTCGAATCTAGGAAGCCCTCGAAGGCTTCAACGGCATCCGTTTTGGAGGGGCCCGGGAGGAGATCCCAGTCTACGAAGGTTACCTGGCTGTGCTCGACCCTCCATTGGATTTCGTCGCAAGCCGTTTTCAGGCCTCCCTTTGCTAATACAACGACTTTTGAGTCCGCTTCGAGTGCTGAGAAAGCGCGAGAGGCTGCTAATGACCCGGAACCTATTATCAGAGTCGTTTTGTGTTCCAAGCGAAAGGAGAGGACTAGGGAAGCGCCGCCTTTGGGGCTTGGGTATGATGTCTGCATGACAAAGAAAGAAAGAGTATGAGAGTCATCGAAATTTTTGGCGAAGTGAAAGCAAGTCGCAATGATGAGCAATTTTGGTCGTCCCGGAGCTCCGAGCCAATGATCACGATTTGCCGCAGGGTTAGGGTTACGACAATTTACTACTATCTTGATTAGCCCTGATTGCCCGACTTTCGATGTTGTAGGAGACGTACACTGCACGGAGAATTCAATATTCCAGTCTAGAATATTGAAATTTATAACTGTATATTAATTTCATATATTACACCAATATATTGAGATAATGTCGAGAGTACCAGTCGACACCCATAGACACATTCAGTACTGTGATCACCACAGTATAACAAGTTTTTTTTCTCCCCGACATACTTCAGTCTTTTATACCTACTCGAGTGGAGACTGAGGTACGTTCTCTTACTTTGCTTATTGACTTAGTACTTATGGATACGTAGATCATTGTCTATGAACACGTACTATAATAAAGTCTTTTACATTTATTCAAGTGAAGACTGAGATCGTTGTCTATTAACTCAATATCCATTCAATAATTGGGAAATGTTCAATATTTCTTTGAGAAACAAGTTTATTGAAAGAAGTGTTAGACAAAACAAACTCAAAGTACGCAGTAAAGACACTTACATCATCCCACCGGAAGCTCGAAGACGATGAGTACATCAACGTGAAGAACAGCGACCTAATAAAGGCAACAGTTGCAGCGCTAAGAGAACGCGAAACAGATACAACCTTTCAGTGGGTCAAAAAGCACGACGACCATCAAACGACAGCAGAAGCCGCACGGCTGGCAAGGGAAGGAGCGCTGAAACCAAGTGAGGAGGCGTTCACCCCAAAAATAAACCCAAAGCTCCGAATAACAGGCGCACTTCTCTCAAACATGACCCAAAAACTGGCATATAAAGCCATACGCATTGGGAAAATGCGAAAATGCTCACCACGGCGACGCACAAAGGCAAATCTTGAGTTTGCAAAAGCAGATCCAAGAAAGAGCAATGCGCAAACACTGCCTCGGCGAGATCGAATCAATGGAACATGTAATGACGTCTTGTCAGAGCCCAGGTCAGACGCAAATATGGGAGCTCACGGAAGAGATCCTCCCGAAGAAAGGGATTGAGTGGCGAGCCCCAACGCTAGGACTAATCCTAACACTGGGCATGCCAGTATTCAAGAATGAAGCCGGGAAAAGAACGACTCTACAGAATGATAATGGCGAACTCGGTGCAGCTGATATGGAGTTTGAGATGTGAACGTGTCATTGATAAGCAAAACAAACCATTTCATCCAAATAAAATACGGAATAGATGGATAAAAATGGTGAATGACTGCCTATAAACAAGGCAGAATTTCGGTAAGGGAGTCCTAAAAACCCAGATTGTTGAAAGAACATGGGAAGGGACCTTGCAAAACGAAGAATAGTTCCCAAGAAAATGGTCTGGAGTTTCTGGGATTTTAGTGGGTATCGGACTGGAGCGCAAAGGTAAGTTAGGGGGACGGCGCAGTGGAAGGAAGAAAACAGTTTCGGAGTCCCACACTCTGTGCGAAAAGCATGTCCCCAGGGTGATGATATTGAAAACAAACAAACAAACGCAGACTCAAAGCCTGCATCGAAATGGGGTAGACCGAGGAACGACCATGTCGGGCTTCGAGTCTACAATCCTCAATGGAGGAACCATGCCACAAAAAAAATATTATTGAAAGAATATTAAGAATAATGTTTTGATCATTTAGGCAAGACTTCTGAAAAAATATACAGTTATAGGCTGAAATATTGAATTCTCCATGCAGTGGTCCTCAGCACCGTTTTGGTACAGAGCTTTGTACACTCCTCCCTCCACATAATGCCATGATTTTTTGGTTTCGATGAGTACTTGGTAGTCAAAGCGCACTCTGAACGCCGAGCTGACCGCTTATGTCTAGATCCAATAATTCATGCTTTAAGAACATCCACCCGTTGAAACGCTTAACTACCCCGAGAAGGCCAGAAGACGGCAACCGGTTGATCATTATTTTACAGGAATAGCCGCATAACTATAGAAAGTGAATAGATGTCGTAAATTGTATCGTACAAATGGTCTCCAGCGGAGGAAAATGCATCATCTTTTTCCCGGAATACGTAGACTGAGACCGGAATCGCATTATGCGCTAACAAGACCTCCTCGGTATCCATCGCCGCGTCGGGCAGCCTGGACGCCTCGGAATATCACGAAGAAGATGGCCAAAGTGACCAATATCCTATAGCGATGTCAGAGCCGAGTACACCTTGATGTGTAAAGACGCACCATTCTATCCAACAGAATGCCTCAAGTGCATTGAGTTGGCCACAGTAAACGAACACATTCTGGGTCCTGAGAGACATGTGAGACCTTGGAGAGTATGAGAGATGACTAACTCACGAGCAATTCAAACCTCCTCCGAGGTTTTGTGTTATGGCTGCTGCGGCTGCGGTCCAGATAACCCATGTAAGGAAAAGGCTGGAGATATAATTAAGAGCAGATATACGGTGATGGCGGACAAGGCACATACAAGATGAGGTGAGACGCGATGCTAGTAAGTACCGATCCTGTGGCGGAGTGCAAGAATAGAACCAAGTAGAATGTGCAGAATACGACTGTCCACGTTGATGCGAACAGGACATATCGGACACGGTCTCTCTGGGATGTTCCGTTCTGATGACCATGCTTATTGAATTGCGAAGTTAACCACGCGGATATTGAGAGCTGCGAGAGTATAAGAGCGATTTCTGCAGCGTCGAAGAGATTTGCTCACTGTGATGATTCCGAACAGAATGAGGAGACCGAATACGACTGCAGAAACGGCGTTAGTGGGCGCACAGAAGAGAGAAGCTGTCAACGCACTCGGATGACCCCGTCGTACGTGCTTATCGAGTGCCATTTCAAAGCGTTACTGTGAATAATTTGTTTGTCGTGAAAAAAGAGGAGGAGATGCGGCGGGGTGTAATGGAAAACGTCAGACTTTTATGAAGTCAAGTGGTGAGATCGCAATTTCAACATGACGTCACTCGGATATCCGGGCCCGACACGTGACTATAGATCATTTCCGTCATAAGTTTCAGAGAATCCGAGTCATCTAGTTCTTCCCTTCCTCCATCGAGGGAATCACGGCGATCCGCCAGTATTTGTCTCTTGAGAAAACGATGGCTCTAGTCCGGTCTCTGACGGGAAGTCGGGCATGGAACCAGAGTAAGACAATTCAAATGTCTCCTCGGGCCGCGGCAAATCATGAACAGGCACGCTAATACTGCCGACCATCGTGTGCTCATCGACATCCACCATGACCTCCTTCAAGACACAGTACAATGTCTCTCTTCTTGGAACAAGGGCACTGCTTGTCTCACTGGGCGAATGTCGTATATTTCTTACGGGCAATTTCTGGCTCCGGATACACTACTACGCAAAAAGTGTTTGATGAACCAGAACCAGGGGCTTCGCTTGCGTTGTTATCGAGGCATCTAAGCGAACCTATATTCTGCACACCGCGTGTTCCAGACCTGCATAATAACGGGCTTGTCACGTCGTCTCGATACGTTGGAATAGCGACAATTTGGTCCTGCTTAGTCTTCAATATCGCCCTCATAACCAACACCACCCAGCGTTCTTCGCCAATGAATGCGATTGTCACTTCAGTCTCGTTGAAGACAAACTGAATACTGGTCCCTTCCGTTAACTGCTCCGAGATGAAAACGGCAGCAGTTTACGCTTTGAGGGTATTCATACTCCTTAAACTTTGTTGACGGTGACTACGGTTTCTATGTACGCAGAATTCTTCAACTGAAAAAATGTTACTGAACCAGGGCTCTGTTCACAGTTGTCCTTACTATCCTAAGATACAAAGAAGTAATACAGAGTCAAATACCACTGTTAAAGAACGACCGTCCTCGACACTTTGGTGAGACCTAGATTCTTCAACCTCTCTATTTCAGCGACGTCGCCGATTGAGACCACCGATATCTTCTCAAATCCCTCCGCTGTCACCCACCGCCCGACGGCCCAATATTGTGGATCCCGTATTATGCCGTCCGGTGACCAAAGCTTGGTACCAAGAAGCATGTAAGTTTCTTCTGGTATCGGGAATAAGTGGCTGGCAACGATTTTGAATCGATGAACAGTCCCATCCACATCTACCACAGCTAACTCGCCATGCCGATCAACTAGGTTTGCGGATCCCACAGCTAATCCGCATATAAATCCCTTCTCGATGCAAGGTCCTTCATGCCAGTCTTCATCCATCTTGTCATCACGATGAACATTTTCGTGACAATCGGAAGCCGCTGGCAGAGAATTTGTCATGACCTGCTCCCACGTTGGTCTCCATTTTTTGAATCCTCGCCCAACTTCAGGATATTTGAAGAGAAAGGTACCACGCATCCATGAAAACATCGAATCCACCAGCGCCGTCCATGCATCCTCGAGAGACATGCTTTCATGGTATGCCGGTAGCGTATTGGACCCCAGACGGAATGCCAGTCCAGCAACTCTGTCTACTGGATTAGTCGAGACTCGATGTCGCATGTCCGCTAGAGCAAGAAATACGTTTCCCCAATTCCTCAATGACCTCCACTGCTTCCGAAACCGTGTTAGTACCCCAGTCTCGTAGTTCTCGTCCTCGTCTATTGGCCGGGCATGCATTGGTCCATCCGGCGTATCCCCAGCAATCACCTTATCCGCCAACCCAACTTCCTGCAGTGTCCATGCGCGTCGGAACCAACACCGATCACTATCCAAGTCGCCGTCCTCCAAACTGAAAGCCCGTCCTAATCCACTCAAGTAAATCACTACCGTGGGCGCAAAATAGACCCCTCCAATGGTAGGCACATCCAACATCCACTCTTCTGCACGCAAGTCATCCCTCGGCCCACCCGCCTGTCTTAAACAGAGCACATCCAACCATACATACTGAAGTCCCAGATTTAGCATCTCGATACGAATAAGGTCGAGGTTTGCATCCTTTGGCGTGGGTACGGGCCATTCGAAACCGTTTATGGGCGTCCACAGATCTACACGATTTCTCTCGTCCACCCAAGCATGCGATATCGGCTCTGGCCATTTGTCGAGGATACACTGCGGCAACACACGATTGCTGTAAAGGTCCCAGACACGTCGAGGCGGTAGCATCGGATTCACGATATGGTTTCCTACTAGTGCTTTTTTTCGCTTCTCGCGGTCTTTATCTTCACGAGTTTGCAGTTCGTCTTTGATGGTGCTACGGTTATTTGTGTTCCATACAGGGCGGAGACGGCTGTAAGCAGTGCCAAAGTCATAGTTCTTCTCGATGTAGTCTTCAAGAAGGGATCTCAATGATGGGGTATCGACCGTGTGTGATGTTCTAAGGATAGTGTTCAGACGATCCAAAACTCCCTGAACACCGAGGGTTGCGCAGGGAGTGTCGGCAAGGGAGGACGGTATAACAGGCTTTGCCCCGGCATAAATCCGCTGGTTCGGAACTGCGATAGACGACTCTACACAGCCAATCTCAGTAAAGGCAGATATGACTTCATAGCACTTTGAGATACGCCAGAAACAGGTCATTTTCGTCTCTTCAATTGATTTCAGACTGACTCACCCTCAGTAATTTCGCCAGTATACGAAATTCAAAGTCCCCAGGACTGAAAAATCCGTCGCTGCTTCCTCCGATGATACTGTTGGGCAGTCTTAGACAGCAACATCGCCGATTCTGAGAGTAACCCTCGCCTCGAGCTCGACGCTTCTGGTACCAACTCGGAGACAGGACTGGCGCCCTCCGAAGTAGAACTGATACTCAGGTGCAATATCGTGTCATGCGAATCCGTACGCTCCATCGTGTCGATCTTTTGAACGTTATACTGCGAGAATGAATCTTCTGTCATCGGTGCCGTTGAGGATAGACCAACCTAATGTGGCGTGAAAGAGATTGTCCTATAATCTTGATGGTAGTACTGAGTACTTGAAGCGCAAGAGACGAAATATACTTACTATTTCCTATCGTCCTGGATGAGATGAATATGCATTGGAGGTGTGCAGAGTGAAGAGGTATTCACATCCAGGTAGGGAGCCACAGTTCGAATGCCATGGCATCAGCCAGGTATTTGCGTACACACTAATGACACCCTGCACCTGGGAAAACCGAACCCACACTACGCGGGGATCATAATTGATTCTTCATCGTCACGTCTTCACAACAACGCACGTACAAGGCATTGACTCGAAAATACAGTTATACTTCTGTAAATCCGTCGGACATCAACTTACCTTCGATTCCAAGATGCTATTTTCACACTGACGCAATCTTTATCGTCTCTCCATCTGGACATCGCCAGTTTCGAAACGTATCAGAGACAAGCGTCGATGACGGCGACATGGAACCGCCGACATAGGTCACTCAGGGTCAAGTAGTCATTAAACGATCATTGCCGTGAAAAACAGCACGGAATTCTCGTAGCGCGTAGTCGTCATCAAGCTACATATATCCATCTATGGCCGTTTAGATGAGTCGTTTCGAACAGGTTTATTAAGGACGCACCATCATCGGCAACGACTCCCTGGCCTATCGGAGAAACCTTCCCATCATACCCGCCAAAGCCCGTTTCAGTAGCTTCCATCTCTCAGAAGATACCCTTGAGTGCAGAATACACTCGACCATAATCGGGAGTTATAAGAATGCCGTCATCGATTCGACGCCCACCGGTGCATCAGCGAGTAATCGCCCTGTCCGCCGACTCTGAACAGAGCATGCGGAAGGATATGGTGGGAGCGGAGGTGGCAGACGGTCTGTTGAAAAGAAGTCAGCTGCTGTTGCCGAACAGGGATCGAAGAGGAGTGCGCGGGTATAGATTGGGCGAAAGAGCGCAAAGCAAGTTGAAGACGATTTTAGGGGGCTTGGTGTACGACAACGACGGCGCCTAGTCTAATACAATCAGGGGGACTTCTGCGCGTTGTCGGGCCGGCCCTGATTAGTGTCGCGTCGCGTGGTTTTTGCAAATTCGAATTGCTTCTTTTAACTCTTTGACTTCAACCATGGCGAGCATGGAACAGATGCTTAGCATGATGGGGAACATGGATTTCTTTGGAGATCTGACGAAAGGAGCGAAAAAGCTCATGGCTGCTGAAAAGAAGGGCCGTGTTCCTGATGACCTTGATTTTGGTGTTATGCCCGTCTGCGCGTCGTGCAAGCAGAACATTCTTCCGCCAAAGAAACCGATGCGATGTGCGGCGTGCAAGGCTGTCATATATTGCAGCAAGGAGGTCTGTTCTACCTAAATCTGTCCTGGTGCACGATTCTTATATAAATCACCTGCAGTGCAGCAAAGATGACTGGAACAAGGGAACAGGCCTGAAGTATCTTACGCACAAGCAGCTATGTCCTGACAATAAGGTGAAAGAAAACCTCCTCTAAAGATTATTCATTCATGACCGTTCATATGACAGAGGCACATGCTCCGTCTCCCAGAAACCCAAGCCATCTTAAACTCCTTTCCCTGGGGCCGTCTCGAAACGGACGGTACATTCAACGACAGCATCGCCCGGGGCCGCTTCGACATACTCGGCGGCTCCAACTTTGGTTTTTGGAGCCACAGAGGCGGGCCGGTTCCACACCAGAACATGGGGGAGCTCGCGAAGATGGGCGAAGTATCGCCTTACACCTCTATGCTTAAATCCGTGCTCGGGAAGTTCGATCACCTCGATGGGAAGGACTTGTTGGGCACCAAGCACCTTACTGATGTTGAAGGTTGGAAGTTACCTGATAGGTTGATCCCGTATAGACATTTCGCGTCTGCGGATAAGAGGCCTCAGTTGGTGACGAAGGAGGTCGATAGTTGGGACGCTTGGCACGAGTGGAGGAAGCTTCCTAAGGACTCTCCTGCAGCGCTGTTGATGAGCTTTCCCCTGAGCGCATATTGGTTGATTGTGCATTGTCCGAAGGTAGCTCGTCCTAGTGCGGGGAGTGCAGGAAAGCGAGTACCGCTCCGCATCCACATGATTGGTGCCGAAGTGGAATTGAACTATCTTCCTTTGTGAGTACAGACTTCGTTCACCATCACCAAGCGATCAATGAACAAATCTTCTTGTCAGGTTTTCTGAAATAGCACTCTTATTGCCGTACCATGACATCAAGCTTGTACTCTTCGGTCAGAGCGTCCAGAAACTCGTCGAGGAAGGGAAGAAGGCCGACCCACAAAGCCTCGTCGCCAAATCGTCCAACTCTTCCCCAGTTTTCGCGTACAAAGCCCCGAAGGAATGCGGGAACGGCTCCATCGAGATATACCTACACGGCGATTCCCCCACCTGGTCCCCAGGCGCGAACCACAGCTCCGGACTCGGACGTCTTGACGCGATCATCGCGCTCAACGCCGGCCTCGGGTCTTACGGAGAATGGGTCCCCGTCATCCAGGCCGCGCATGTGATGTCACTCCCTTTTGCTGTTACTGAATATGCGGAGCAGTCCTGTGAGCAGCAGCGTTCGATGTTTCCGCGGATGTTGGGGCCTCGCGTGCCTGCGAGGAAGGAATATGCGATTGAGCTGAAACCGTTCCAGAGGCCGGGGCAGCGTGGTTTGCCGATGTACCGCTTGCCTAATGTTGTAAATGGGTTTACGCTGGTGGTATGGAAGGCGGATGTTGATATCGAATCTGGTAGCGAAATTGGAGCCATGGAACCAGAGGGTCTGGAGGAGTTGGATTGATTTCTGTAATATATAAGAGAAGATGATAGTAACTGATTCAAATATACAGCTGGCTTGTAGAAGGTAGAAGGATGTGATTGTGCTCAGAGAGTATGACGATGGAGTCATGTGATCGTGTAGGAGTCACTCATTCTGACGATATGCAACACTTCCGCAGGCCGAAAACGGCGCGAAACGTTCCACCGTACGCCATTTATCAATGAGCTCGAGGAATTACTCTTTCATGGCAGTGGAAATTGGTTTGATCGTTGACATGCTTCCCTTCGGAGACTCGTTGTGGTACGCTAAGATCTTTGCCTTGCTGACACTTGAATATGACACTAAAACATGAAGAATCTGCAGTTTTCGGATGCCTGTGAAAGGTGGGCGTCCGACTGGGCTGCTGACCATGCAGGCAAGCTCTAGGCACTTCGTATCGCAAGGGCTGTTAAGTAGGTTCCTGTCGCTTGTGCAGATCACATCGCTCATCTCGCTGTTAATAGCGCGGTCGAACGCTTAACAGCCCTCGACTAGGGCAAGGAGATTGAGGTAATGGTCGATGAGAGTGTGCTGCGCTGGTCTGACAAAGCAAGCCACTTACTGGTCTTGTTTTTCACCACATTTCGAAGCCAATGCTCGGTCCGTATCTGTTTCCTAGTTTGGGCCACGATAGAACCAGCTACGGTTGAGCCAACGGAATCATTATGTAAAAGCGGCGAGAGCTTTGAACAAGTATAACAGTGTTTCTCTGTGCGTCTTCCCGGCTCGCATGACAATACTTCTGGCTTCGAGGACATCCTTCCAGAAGCAGTCCTCTCATAGTTATTATATTCCTGGTTCCTAAGTCTCGACCGAAAGTGAACGCCGACCTGAAAGTTCATCTCCCCAGAAAATATTTTCCGTTTGGATCGTGTTGTAACTTACACAATGACAAAAACATGTGCATAGAATCGAAGGTATGGGGTATAGGTTAGTCTAGGGTACGCCAGATGTAACTGTATCGGATTGTTATCAATATATCTATTATGCGAACAACCATAGAATACATACAACACGACATATACACAACGCAATTGAGGACTACGAAGTCTTAGCCTTCGCCTCCTCCCGCTCCTGGAGTTTCTGAATCGCAGTCTGCTGCTTAACGGCAGCCTTCATCATCCTCTGCCGTTTCCGTCGGCCATTCCCTCGCTTTTTGCCCTCCACAACGATGGGCTCAGAAAGCTTCTTTTTCCGACGAGCAATCTCCTCCGCACGCTGTTTTTCCCGCTTTTTGTCTCTCTTCCGTAGAGTCGTCATTGACGCCTTCAGTAGGGAACCGTACGCGCTGTGAAATTTATGGAGATCTGCAGAAGACACCTGAATATGTTGTTAGTTTTTCTTACGCTGTGAAGCTGGAGACCACGCACCCTGGTTGAAAATTTGAATTCGCCGCCATCAGACAGGCGAACGAGACATGGGTATTCCCGCACGTCTTCCTCGCCCTCCTCGTGCTTCATTGCAGTATCTTCACCATCATGCGTCACTGAAAAGTAAAGGACGCGTTCCTCAGGTTGACCAGGCAGCGAACAGACAGATCCAACACGTACGTCGTTTATGCGTAAGCCATATCGATCCGTTGTCCTTTGACGACGATTCGAACAGTTCAGACAGTTTTTGGAGAAACTGGAAAGAATATTAGAAGTATTCGTAATGAAAGAGTAAAATACTTGCTTTGTCGTTGTCCACCAGCTGCATGCTGCATCGAACACAGTGGTAGTAGGACAACAAGCGGAAAGTTCCACGTGTTCGGCGGCTCAGAGATTCCCACGTATCCTTACCGTGCACCACCACCCGGCTTGCCTATTTCCTGTGCTTGAACACCTCCTCCAGTCGATAATTGCCTTGTTGCATACAATGCCTTGAAACAACGCTATATTTTCATGTTCGCCGTGTCACACTAAGCCTTCCAAAATCCAACGACATCCCGTACGCTGGACAAGAGACTTTCAAGTCACCCATTCAAGACGAAATTCGTTCTCTTTTGGAGAAGAAGCTTCGAGATGGTTTCTTTTGAGCTCAGGCTTTCTTTGTCTTCAAGAAATCCCTTTAGGGAACAATGGAATCAAGGTACGTATCTTTTGCAGCACTTAAAACAAAGAGCGTAACGACTGATACAAAAAACAAATTATTTCAAGGACTCATCGTTGGCTCCCAAACGCGTCAGGCATTGCAATGTTTGCTGTATTTATCAGGGCCCTTTGTTATCATGCGCGGAACCTTTTAGCTTGACTATTCACCACCAATCGACAATCCTTCCGATTGAAAATGAGTGCTACTGTTCGGTTTCTCTTCGAGAGCGAGGCCTCCTACCAACTCGAAGCAAATACGAAACATTCCGTCTACACCTGGCCACCCTTGACGTGTTTCGAACAACTTGCCAGTGGCTACTTGTCTCTCAGAGAGCGGAGGGACCGCCCGTGGAGTGACGATCACGATCTGCGCTATGTGCGTTTGGAATCCTTCTTTCAAGAAATGCAGGGATTTCCTCTCGGTTAGTGTTGCATTTGGTCGCATTTGCGAGTAATGTTCTGACACTACTGCCAGGGAGAACTGGACCTCACAGGGCGACATCGTCCTGTACGTATCTGACTGATCTTTTTTATGCGCGATAATGGCGACCTGGTGGTTTAGCGATACCTTTCCCTTCAACCCATCTGGAAACAGTTTTACACCGAGTTTGAGAAAATTGAGCCACACGTCGAGGCGCAATTACAGCATCATATTGACGATGCAGGCCAGCCTAGATCTCGGACAACACACGCAATTCACCGGCGTTTTTGGAAAGATTTCGAGTCCAAGGTGGCTTGTCCCCGAGAATGGCTACGTCTTTGTGAAAGCCCGCGTCGGTAAGCAAGGCCCAATGCTATCCGTGATTTACGAGGCGTCTCATTCTTCGTACAATTGCTTTTAGATGCAATCTTGGAACTTATCTCCAGACCTAACTCTATGGTGAAGTTTCAGAGACATTGTCTTGTGGATCTTCCAGTGGAGTTGTTGGAGAATATCGTGAGGAATGCAAGTCTTGAAGATGCGCAAATCATCTCTTCTACCTGCAAGCGTCTGCGCTCCAGCTCCCAGCGGCACATCTTCATCGTACGTCTCATTGCCAGCTAGGTCTCTCAGATCTTGCTAATCACCCAAGTAGTCCCGACGATTGAGTCTCAATACAGTCGATCGTAAGGACCTGCGACTTCTTCCTACAGAGCAGAGAAAAGGAGTAGTATTGGAGCGTTATCTAAAGGAGCATGTTCGCGGCTTGTCTGAAGTATCTTTCTTACTCGGCCGCCGTGACATTACCCAGAAAGTCAAAATCGCTCAACTCCGGGTTCGCAGCGTCTTTGGCGTTGAATTTTGGGCGGATCGCCAGTACTATGGTACCGATGTCCAATTGAATATGCATTTTGCTCAGTCCTCGAAACCATGCAGAATCTCACGTCCCTTTCCGTATCTCGCTTCGCACCCAACCACCCTTTGGTCCAAGTGATAGCCTCGCTCCCCCATCTTCGAATCCTGAAAATCGCCACAGAACATTTTCTGATACCCGTTTTTTCCCCATCTCGACATATCTCGAGCAAAATTGAAAACCTTGTGTTATCAATTACTCCGCACGGGCTCCCAGTTCTGCAGTTCCTTCATTTGTAGAGAACGTCCGTCAAGAATTTGTTCATATCCTATCCATTTCGATTTGCGCAAGATTCATTCTCAAATATGTGGGCAAAAGAGCGAGTGGCACTCTTCCGTTTCCTTGCACATTCCTCAACATCGTGGTGAACATGCTGTCTACCTCGCCTTCGTTGCACCCTCGTTGCTTGACCCATCTTAAACTGAATTTTCGCGAGCCCATCTTAGATGAGGAGGTGGACACGCTCGCGCATGCGCTGCGGGATTATCTTATGGAGGTGCTCGTGTTGGATGGGATATTCGGAGACTATCCTTCCATCATCGAGGGCATTGCAACACATATCCCAGATTTGTTGGTACTGACTCTCTTCCTCCGTTCTGATTCACGCCAAGACGCCAGTACTCATTGCATGTGGTCTAAACCGATACGGACGTATGCGCCTTACTTTGCTCGGTTTGCACGGCTCAGACACTTCGAATGGAACTACCAGTACTTTTGTGATGAGGTTATAACGCCATGGTCGATGCTCCTACTGGAAGACCACAGTGATCAGGACGGCTTCGTCCAACCCTACCTGGGCTCCGAGTCAGACGACTACGAGCAGACGACACATGCTCTATACGGAGCTTCGGTGTTCATGGCGTATTGCCATGCGCCAGAGCTGATGGTGGTCTATCACCATGAATCAGCTGCACATTGTCGTCTCGATCGAGTCATTCCGACTCATGAGTGGAACCCTCAGATGCTCGAGGATTGCTTGGAAGACTCTTCTGGGTGGTGGAACTAATGCATTTTCTTTCTGTCTCCAGGTCCTAATAGGCCTGTGTCGACTTGCGCATTGCAAATTGGCACCATATCTCAAGTACGTTCTGTGTAGAGGGTTTCGGTTTATATCAATAGAACTACGTCTTCAATCAGAGCTAATTTTTTTTATGGCGGAATACCCCGGGCAGAACTTTGCGACGGCGCTAAAGACACCGTCGATTTAAATAAGAGGTCAGGTAAGCGCCCAAAGCACCTGACAACTGCCGTGAAGCGGGGGGCGGCGTGACTGTCAAAGGGTTCGAGCTGTGAGTTGGAGTGCTTCAAGGCTAATACGTTTTCACTCTCTTCACCTGTTGAGCCGGGGAACTGTACGTATCATTTATTCCTTGTATTTCAAGTACTCATTACAATAACAAGAACACGATTCGTATACCAAAGTTACACTTTTGCGACGACGTCATGGGTAATTATTGGTCAAGGGCCAGGCGTCCAATGGTAGGTCAGTCAGAAAGTAAACAGGAAGGAAATGGCTGACATAGTTTTAGCATGTCTCTCTTCCAAAGGTCACCATCTCTGCCTTCACTGAGACGGGCCGAGAGGAATCGTCGATCATCGTTCCATTGCAAAGGGCGTACACCAGTAGAGAGCCCGTGATATCATCCTGGCTTGCTGACACTCCCTGCGCTATCCTCGGTGTTCAAGGCCTCTTGGATCAACTTAATACCACACTTGGAACATCATACAGCCTAGACAACCTATTCCTTTCCTCCCTTCTTGAAGACTTTATCAAAAACAACTACAATTTTGGCATGGCATATAGCTGCCTTCGTCGAATATGGTACACAGACGACTGGAGCACCGTACAAGATGTACTACGGAGATGGAGAGATGAGGACCAGGAGGGGCGACGAAGAGCACTCGTTCGTAACCGGATCGTCAATCCACATTTGCCACCTCGACGTGTTTGGGATCTGTATAGTAATCGGGTGGTGCCGTGGTGGCTCATGCCAATGGAACCTGTTTACAAATTCCGCCCACCACCTAAGCCAATATCGCACGCATGGATGGATGAGAAGGATCGCACCGCAGTGTGGACGCCCATCAACGGAAATGAATGGCCTGTCCCTATCCCAAAGGATACCAACCTCAACCTGATCCGCATCGAGATGCTCAATCTCGGACTGGAGTACGCATGGTTGGATGTTCTCTGTTTGAGACAGGTGGGCGGACGGAGGGAGGACTTGCGCACAGAGGAGTGGAAGCTGGATGTGCCCACCATCGGAAGAGTGTATCACAGCCAGAATGTGGTGATATACCTGAGTGGCCTGGGTCGACCTTTGACGTTGAAGGAGGGCGACTTGGACAGTGATCGGTCTTGGTTTAGACGTGCTTGGACGCTGCAGGAAGTTGGGAAGACGAGGGTAATTGCCGGGGACACACCGGACGGACCACTGCATGCCAAGTGTAAGAACGGAAAGTATGAGACTGAGCTGCTCACAAGGTTTCACAAACAGCTGCAGTCTATGCATGAAATGTGGGAGGTGCGTGACGTACTGGAGGAGATGCGGAAACGAGTGTCGACAAACCCAGTGGACAGGATTGCAGGACTGGCATTTCTGATGAGGGCCAAGTGGATACCAGCATACTACGAGAGCGCGTCTCTTGAGGAGGCATGGTCAGCACTCGTGAATTCGATGGATGCAGATGGTTGGCCAGAGTTCAAATTGTTCTTCTTGTGTCCTGAGCCAGGAAATGCAGGGACAAAATGGAGACCATCGTGGGACCAGGTTATGACGAGGCCTCTGCCCATGCATTGTGTTCCCCAACCCGGCCTCTATCTTGGTCGGGAGTATGCAGGGGGCCGAGCTGAAGAAGTTTGTGGTGCACATTGCATTGAAGGGTTGGTGCGGGGGATGGCTTTTGCAGACACTCTGGAGGGTGATCGACATGGAGAGCTGATTGTTGAAGACCGGTTTGGGATAGAACATGAATTCAGGATCACCGCTGCCCACACATACCCGATACCTGAAGACTTTTACACACTGGTTTGCACCTGCTACATCATTGTAAATGAGAATTCATCAGGATGTGGTTGGGTTGTTGGGCGAAGACTACCAGGGGAAAGGTTTGAGAAAGTGACGACAGTAGTAATAGCTCTTGAAGAATACAACAGGATATGTAATCAGGATATTATGGAGCTGCATCGATATATTCTTATTTGAGCAATCACACATCCCACAGTAGCTCTTCTTCACTGGAGTCAAACTGGAGCACCTACGGATGTTTGAACGAACATTTGCACTTCGGCACTGAAAACTCCAGTCTCCAGCTCAATAGCTATGTTCCCTATCACCATCGCACCCCTTGATAACCAATATCTGTTGCATTGGAGGTTCGTCAAAAATTAAACACCAGCTTGCTATCTTCTCTGGGCATCAGAGGCACCATTACTGTCTGGTCGCCTTCTCGTCGACTCCTAGTACAAACACGAATGAACGCCTGGAACAAATCGTGATAATAAATTTCTCAAACGATGAAGCAGATTGAGACCTCCATCAACCGGAAACAAGAAGGACTATCACCTGCAGTTGAATGTACGAGACGAAGGTAGGTCTCTTGCTTGGCATCGAAGCGGAAAGTGAAAGGAAAGGCACAGCCACACGAGTATTATTGCTCTGACCATTGTACCAAAACCAAAACCAAACTATTGCCTATTCTTGTTGCTCCCTTCGCTTCGACCTACATTGCTAGCACAAGTAACCATTCCTTCGAGTATATGCGAGTCGATTGATCATACTCCTCCACTGCTCGCAAGGTTTCTTAATACCCCAGACAATTACAAAACCACCTCCTCTTCAAGAATACTTTACCGCATCGTTTTTGGGAAGACAGGGTACCTTGGCGTTGGGTATAAACGAGTAGGTGAAGGCCATGACATGGGAGATGGGCTTTGTCTGCTGCGTAGGACTCAGTGATGGACGGCATCAAGTCGAGAGCGACGTTCAACCGCAGGTGATACTCGCACAGCGTCAAGATGGTGTCCCACATCTCCCACGGTGCACGAAAGGACGGCTGGTCTCATGCCAGCATACCTGCAAGGAATTCGGGGGCCCACGCCGAAGGCCTGAGAGAAGTCTTGGAAGATTCAGTTCCTGAAGAGATTGAAGCGGGCACCCCATATGCGTGTATTCATCAACCGACTCGAAAGAGCTGACTACTTGTATGAGTGGGGAGGGCTTTATGAAACGGTTGATCGAGGTAAAAGTCCTTGCGTCCACGAATGCTATGTGGTCTGACGGACGCCTCACAGATTTTCTGTCTCCTCGCCACTTCATCAGTGACTACGACAACGTACTTATCAGTAGGAACAATCCGGTGAGCTGATCAACAATGACCGTTGTATTTAATACTAACAAACGTACCCAGCTACTCTAGTTGCTCTGAAGAACGGAGCTTCATGGATTGCCATTTCGTTCCCCTTGTGCCGACTTACCTGCTGGGCTCGATATCATTCAGAAATGATACCTTCACCGGTAGCTCCAGTACCATGCGTCGTGAACGATCTATTGGACCATCTTCGAACCTGCAGACGACTCCTTTTATGTTGACTTGCACATTGCAAGTGACACTGAGACGCCGCCCATTTCAGGATAATGTAAACCCAGTTAAGTTTATTCAAATAACTCGAATTTTGACTTGGATGGAGGAGCTCAAAACTGGAATGCAGGATTATTAGTCTCATATTCCAAGTACGTTCTGTATAGATGGACTCGAGTTATTTCAATGGTACAACGTCTTCAATCACGTCTAATCTTTTTTGTTCAATGTGGCGGGATAACCCGAGCTGACTTTTGCGACGCTCGAGACGAATTTTAAGGATGGTTTAAATTAAGAGAACAGATAAGCACTCAAAGCACCTGACTGACGGCAAATGGTAGGGACCGTGGGTGTTCATAGGCTTCGAGCTGTGATAGCATCTCTTCGTGCAGTATAACTTTCTGAGCCAGGACATATCAGGTATGATGCATTCCTTTTATTCCGATTACTCAATACGACAACATGAATATCGTATAAGGTCATATCCGACCGAGTCACTCTGCAGCGGGGCAATGAACGACTGGGATGACGACTCGGAAGAGAACGAGTGGGAAATTCGGATTCATAAATCTGTAGAGGTAAGTAAGTCAGTTGGCAAGCAAGCAGGAGGGCAATTGATAGCATATTATCAGTATCCCGAGGTCACCATCTCTGCCTTCATTAAGACGGGTCGAGAAGAATCGTCGATCTTCGTTCTATTGCAACGAGCGTACACCGGTATAAAGCCCGTGATTCCATCCGGCCTTGCTGACACTCCCTGCTCTACCTTCGATATTCAGAGCCTCTTGGATCAACTCAACACCACACTCGGAACGTCATACAGCCTGGACAACCTATTCCTCGCCTCCCTTCTTGTAGAGTGTATGACAAACGAGTACGATTTTGGCATGGCATATGGCTACCTTCGTCGAGTATGGTACACCAACGACTAGAACACCATACGAGATATACTTTGGAGACGGCAAAAGGAGGACCGGAAGGAGCGACGAAAAGCACTCACTGGTAACCGGATCGTCAATCCAGAATTGCCACCTCGACGTGTCTGGGATCTGTATGGTAATCGGGTGGTGCCATGGTGGCTCAGGACAATGTGCCCTGTTTACAATTACCGCCAATGGCCTAAACCGATATCGCACGCATGGATGGACGAGAAGGATCGCACCGCTGTGTGGATGCCTATCAGTGGAAATGAATGGCCTGTTCCTATCCCAATGGATGCCGACCTCAACCTGATCCGCATCGAGATGCTCAATCTTGGACTGGAGTACGCATGGTTGGACGTTCTCTGTTTGAGACAGATGGGCGGACGGAGGGAGGACTTGCGCGCAGAGGAGTGGAAGCTGGATGTGCCCACCATCGGAAGAGTGTATGGATTCCATGACGCGGTGTGTTACTTGAGTGGGCTGGGTCGGCCTTTGATGTTGAAGGAGGGCGACCTGGAGAGTGATCAGTGCTGGTTTAGACGTACTTGGACACTCCAGAAGGTTGGGGACGACTCGATGGTGATTGCCGGGGACACACCGGATGGACCACTGCATGCCGAGTGTAAGGACGGGGAGTATGAGACTGAGCTGCTCACCAGGTTTCACAAGCAGCTGCAGTCTACACACGACTTTTACGGGATGTACGAAGCTGGCGGAGATGCGGAATCGGGTGTCGACGAACCCAGTGGACAAGATTGCAGGACTGGCATCTCTGACGTGGTCTGGGTCGATACCGGCATACTACGAGAGCGCGTCTCTCGAGGACGCATGGACCGCATTCGTGGATTCGATGCATGAGTCTTGTCAGGCGGAGCTGTTCTTAATGTGTCCTGAGCCGGGAGATGGAGGCCCAAAATGGAGGCCATCGTGGGACCAGGTTATGACGAAGCCTCTGCTTCCATATGAGATCTCTGAACGTGTTGATCGGGATGAGGCGGGGGATGAAGACCGGTGTTACGTGAGGTGCATTGAAGAGTTCGTCAGGGGTTGGCTGCTGTGGAAGGGGACGATCGACATGGGGAGTTTATTGTTGAATGCGATGATGGAATAAAGCGATTCAAGATCACCGCTGCCCACACATACCCGATATCTGAAGACATTTACACACTGATTTACTATATCTGCGACGAGCTTTCGAATGCGTGCGTTGTTGGACGAAGCCTGCCAGGGGGAAGGTTTGAGAAAGTGTCGGTGGTGGAAACGTTCGACGAGGATCTCTTTGATATTACTGAAGAAGGTCGATATATTCTTATTTGAATGACTACACACTGCATAGTAGTCCTTGTTACTTCCAATGGCGTGACTCGGACACACTTGGTTTGCGTTTCATAACCACTATCTGTGAAGGTTTGCTGATAATCAACCACGAACTTGCTATCTTCCCTGGGTATGCGCGCCATTACTATGTAGTTGTCTCTTTTTTGTTATTGTCCCGAGAGAGCAACTAGACGAATTATCGATTGATCCTTGTTGCTTCTTCAACCCGTGAACGATTCACTTCTCATCCATAAAATACGTATACGTCCGCCTCAAATCCTCCACGCCCACTTGATCTTCCTTTCGCTTCCAAGCCGGTGTCTGCGCACATGAAATCAGGGTGACCGAATGCCGCAGTGTCGTTTGCATGGCTATGGATGTAAGGACACTCGTATCGTCCGCTGTAGGGGCGACATTCTCTACTTGTCACCTGTGGTCTCATCAGGCGCTTGTATGCAAAAGGTATCTTGGAGTTCCGTACCGCATTGTATGATTTGCTCGATCTTATCTTCGCTGTGCAGTGTTGACGAAGGTTGAAAAGTAAGCCATGAGGACTGTGGAACGATGCCGATCGAAGTTGACCCATTAGGGGCATAACGACCAAAGGAGTCAGCTCATTTTCCAAGGCACGGTTCAAGGATGAGAAGTGATCAATGTCGAGCATGCGAACCTCGTCAATGAAAAGGACCTGTATAGTTCTCTTGTTAGTGTATACATTTTGACCCAAGGTGCAATGTACACCTGAAATAATCTCGGTCTTGTTCTCCTCGCGCCGTTCCGCGATCTGTTTCCATAGCCCGGGCTTGATTTCATCCGTGTCACCCGTGAACAAAGCTAGGAAACCCTACAATTGATACCATCTATCTCGTACAAAGACATCGTATGCACGACCGACCTCGGTTTTTGTGTTTCGCCTTCTGCATTGAACGAGTTTATTCTATGCATTGTTGGTCAGTCCAACGATCTTGCTGGAGAAATATAACATATATTACACCGGCAGCCAAGGCCCATTGCGTCCTAATCTCTCTACCGTGTGAACGAGCGACCGAGTTTGATGATTTTATCAGACATTTCTCGACGATAATGCCGTCTCCTACTAGCACTTCCTCCTTCGAGGGAGCGTCAATCGTTTTGCTATAGATAGTCTCCATGTACGTAGCGTTGGTAGTCAGTTCTTTGGGATTGGTAGCCTGAACAGCGCTAGCCGTCAGCGGTGAAAGTATTAAAACAAAGTTCGTGTATACTCCAGTCAACTCCATTCAGTTTGGATCTCGACGACCTCTCCTTCGACAAGTTCTGTCTTTTCCTTGATGCAGATCCCAATACTCCGTCGGAACGCCCTCGTTAATGCCTACGTCTTTGAGTTCGATAGTGAGAATACCTCGTTGGCGGGAATCATGGTGAAGGGTATATCTGGACCGAACGTCTGCGCCACACCTGTATTGCATGTTCAAGGAAAAGTAAGTATAGAAGACGATAGACACGCATCTACTGCAACAGCGGTATTTCTCGTCGACAGAGGCCCAGCAAAGAACATCGCTCTTCCTGCTGCCCTCCCTTCCTGCACTATTTGGGAACCATAGCGGTAGCATTCCTGGCCTTGGCCTGTCTAATCATTCCTTGAGAGTTAGCCTTTGATTTCAACCGGCTGTTGACTCCTAGCCCGTGGATATGCTAATGGACGCCTGCGAATTTTGGTCAGAAAATTTCCAAACGATGCTTCGAATATACCTACCTAAGCGCTCCATCCCTTGGTGATATGCCGGAGTTCGGACGTCCTGTGCCCGTACAGGGATTCGCAGTTCATTTGTGGGAGAGGAAAGGCTGCGTAACATGATAGAAAAGTGTTGCGTCATGAAAGGGCCTCGCGAGCTTTGAAGGCAGAGAAGGTTGAGTATACAGATACAGAAATGATTACAGGTCGAGTTGTACCTCCTCATCCATGACATGGCGGAGGGACAGCTTTCGAGGTACCCCGGACGGTGCTGGTGTGAATCTACGAAGCAAAGATAGAGAAATAAATGACCGTACATATTCACTATTTTCATTCACTCTTTGCCTATCATTCCGCTCTCTATTGATCCATGCTCCGTGTCATTGGTCCGTCCTCCATCCATTTTATGCCAAGACCTCGAAGTGGTCGTGCCTATGTGCACGTCAACAGGTATATCGATACAGCGTCGACCATGACGGCCGATTGCGAGCTCCATTAGCCGGAAACAGGAAGGAATAGCATTTGGGGTTGGATGTTTGAGACGAGGACGGACAGTCTTTCCAGCAGTCGCAAAGTCGAAGCACATGTACAGGAGAAAAGGAAAGCACAGCCACACAAATATTATTTCTCATCGTATCCGACAACGCCAACGCTGACACCGTATTACCTAGGCTCCAGACCTTTCGTAGCTCCCATCTCAAGATTGACGAAGTTGGCTAATGGGGTTTCTGACTCGTACCATTTACAAGAACTTGCTCCATAATAAAGTTTACTGGAACCGTTGTTCGTGCGGTGGAGAGTATACGAATATTAGTTATATCACAGAAGACAAGGAAGACCAGATATAGTTTATACACAGCTATCTTTTCATGAGGTACTCGCTGGTCGTTGGTATTTCCTCGAAAACGAGTGAACCCTGCTGCTCCTTCAACCACTGAACACTTTGCTTCTCGATTGATTATACCGCTCTATCGCTCACATGGTCTCTATGCGGAAGCCGTGGCAGAGATGGTCGTCTTGCAAGAAGGAGTTCGCCCTGTGAGGGAGGCCGTCCTGTGGCTCGGGAGTGGAACATCATCAAGCGTTGTGCTTGCAGCTCTGGAGGGCGCGGGTCAACTGGCCGGGTTTATAGATACTAGAAACAAGCATTCGCAGAAGACGTTCCAGGAGCCGGATGCCGCGAAGTCCCTGAGTCTCTTCTTTCGACTAAGTATTACAGATATAGCGTGCACGACCCTGCAGTGTAGATTAGAGGCCAGAAATTCAGGTAAGAGCACACCATTTCGGAGTTTGTGGAATTATTCAATCACATTGCCTAAAGATTAATTGAGTATTAACAACAACAACAAAAAAGCAAGATCCCACAGCTATTCCCCGTTGGAGTTGTTGTATATTCTGTATCAATTTCAGGCTTATCGAATCGAAATCTGATTTCAATCTGGCGCATCGATCGAAACTTCAGCCTTCAAATCCGCTTGGGCTTGAGGACCTTCGGCTGGGGTTGGGCATGGAGCACTTCGTCCTTTTGCCATGCCCGTTGCATATCAACCTGAACCTTGGCCTCGACGCATTCATGATAATCCGCTTCCATCCTACGAAACTTGAAGATTCAAGGGGGAGCAAGTGCAGAGCAAACGAACGGCTCACCTTTTCAGCGCGTACACTTCACGATAAAAGTCAAATGCGCCATGGCAGAGTCTTCTTGAGGCTGTAAACCATGCCTCACCGACTTGATCAGCTTCAGATGACGAACGACCTTCTAGGCTTTTTGCGTCACGGTAGGATCTGGTGAAGAGAGGGAGGGACACTGCGGACCCGCGATGTGAACGCCACACAACTGACAATTAGCGTGGTGGATGAAGAGGTCCGAATATCTGAACATCCTTCGCGAGCAAGTTGCAGCCAGGAAAGACGAAAAACATACCCCAAACAGAATATCCAGATGCAGGGTAGGAAGCATCAACAGTTCTGCTTGCCGTTTAAGACTGATGGCGCAATATGTCGAGGTTTGTTTGCACTAAGTCTGCACACCATTCGAAGAATGATTTTTTTGCGCACTGGATGTGCGGCGAGTCGACCTTGGGATTGTTTTATCGAAATTTTTAATAACACCACGAGGGTAACAGGCTGAGATGGAGAGTCTTGAGAGAAGAAGAGAAGAAGACGAAGGGGCAGAGGAAGAACGCGAAGTGTCACAGATGTGACCTGTTGCGTTGTTAGGGGCTGGTGCGCCGGCCTCGATGTTGCCGGGTTGTCCACCTACCCTTGGATGCGCCGCCAGCATCTCATTCTGTGGGCCAGTATCTGCTGAAACCACAAGCATAGATGATCGTCCAAAAAGTCTTGTTGGGAAGTCGCGGATACCAATATTGAAGGCACAAATGGTACGGGGAAACCGTACACGCCGTGAAATTTAAGAAGATCTCCATAGGACGCTTGAATATGTCGTTAGCTTTTGCGCTGTGAAGCTGGAGACCACGCACTCCGGTCAAAAATTTGTATTTGCCGCCATCAGACAGGCGAACAAGACATGAGTATTCCCGCACGTCTTCGTCGCCTTCCTCATGCTTCATTGCGGTGTCTTCACCATCATGTGTCACTGAAAAGTAAAGGACGCGTTCCTCAGGTTGACCAGGCAGCGAACAGACAGATCCAACACGTACGTCGTTTATGCGTAAGCCATATCGATCCGTTGTCCTTTGACGACGATTCGAACAGTTCAGACAGTTTTTGGAGAAACTGGAAAGAGTATCAGAAGTATTCGTAATGAAAGAGTAAAATACTTGCTTTGTCGTTGTCCACCAGCTGCATGCTGCATCGAACACAGTGGTAGCAGGACAACAGGCGGAAAGTTCCACGTGGTCGGCGGCTCAGAGATTCCCACGTATCCTTACCGTGCACCACCACCCGGCTGCCTATTTCCTGTGCTTGAACACCTCCTACAGTCGATAACGGCCTTGCTGCATACACTTGCCTGAGATGACAATGCATTTCATCCTCGCCGTGTCAACCTAAGCCTTCTCAGGTGAGGGAAAATCCAACGACATCCCGTACGCCGGACAAGAGACTTTCAAGTCACCCATTCAAGACGAAATTCGTTCTCTTTTGGAGAAGAAGCTTCTAAACGCTTTCATTTGAGCTTAGGCTTTCTTGGTCCTCAAGAAATCACCTTAGGGAACAATGGAATCAAGGTACGCATCTTTTGTAATGCTTAAAACAAAGGGCGTAACGACTGATACCAAAAACAAATTATTTCAAGGACTCGTCGTTGGCTCCCAAACGCGCTAGGCACTGCAATGCTTGATATCTTTTATCAATTCCCTTTGTTAGCATGCACGGAACCTTCTAGCTTGATTACTGACCACCAACCGACAATCCTTCCGATTGAAAATGAGTTCTACAATCGAAACCCAACGCTCTCGGGGTCGCAAGACCCCAACTTATTACGAGCGTAGCATAACGTTATTGGCGTGTCCCCTCCCCTGCAGTGCAGGGTGTGCGAAGCTATCCCAAACGTACCACAAAAAAAATGAGTTCTACCGTTCGATTTCTCTTCGAGAGCGAGGCCTCTTACCGACTGGAAACAAATACGAAACATTCCATCTACACCTGGCCACCCTTGACGTGCTTCGAACAACTTGCCAGTGGCTACTTGTCTCTCGGAGAGCGGAGGGACTGCCCGTGGAGTGAAGATCATGACCTGCGCTATGTGCGCCTGGAATCCTTCTTTCAAGAGATACAGGGTTTCCTCTTGGTTAATGTTGCGCTTGGCCGTGTTTGCGAGTAATGTTCTGACATCACTTCCAGGGAGAACTGGACCTCACAGGGCGACATCGTCCTGTACGTATCTGATTGATCTTTCTTATGCGCGATACAATATAATGGTGACCTGGTTGTTTAGCGGTACCTTTTCCTCCAACCCATCTGGAAACAATTTTACGCCGAGTTTGAGAAAATTGGGTCACACGTCGAGGCACAATTGCAGCATCATATTAATGATGCAGGCCAGCCTAGATCTCGGACAACACATGCAATTCACCGGCGTCTCTGGAAAGATTTCGAGTCCAAGCGGCTTGTCCCCGAGAATGACTACGTTTTTGTCAAAGCCCGCGTCGGTAAGCAAGGCCCAATGCTATCCGTGATTTACGTGATGGGGTTATAACGCCCTGGTCGATACTCCTACTGGAAGAGCCCGATGATCAGGACGGCTTCGTCCAACCCTACCTGGGCTCCGGGTCTGGCGACTACGAGCCGACAACACATAGTCTGTACGGAGCTTCGGTGTTCATGGCGTATTGCTGTGCACCAGAGCTGATGGCGGTCTATCGCCATGAATCAGCTGCACATTGTCGGCTACTCGGGGATGATGCTCCCATACCAGATCAGACACCAAACGCTCTCGATCGAGTCATTGCGACTCGTGAGTGGAACCCTCAGATGATCGAGGATTGTGTAGATGACAGAGTGGTGGTAAGTTGCTTTCCAGGGCATTCTTTTCTGTCTCCAGGTCGTAATAGGCCTCTGTTGACTCCCATGTTGCCAATTGGCACCATATCTCAAGCAGGTTCTGTATAGACGGTCTCAATTTATTTTGATAGAACGACGTATTCAATCATGGATAATTTTTTGTTGGCTATGGCGGGATAATACGAGCTGGCTTTTGCGACGCGTTGATTTAAATAAGAGGTCAGTTAAGCGCCCAAAGTGCCTGGCAACTGCTGTGAAGTGGCAGGCACCGTTCCAACTGTCAAAGGCTTCGAGCTGCGAATTGGAGTCCCTCAAGGCTAACACGTATTCGCTTCGTACTCCTTGCACCGTCCAGAAGACAGTACATCCATTCCTTTCATTTCGAACTCATTACGGTAACATAAACGCCATCTAAGATCGTATACCAGTCACTTTACGGCGGGATGGAGGTGAGTCAATCAACAAGCAGGTGGAAAATTGATAACTTATTATCAGTATCCCGAGGTCACCATCTCTGCGTTCACTGAGACGGGCCGAGAGGAATCGTCGATCATCGTTCCATTACAACGAGCATACACCAGTAGAAAGCCAGTGATAACATCCTGCCTTGCCGACACTCCCTGCGCCACCCTCGGTATTCAGTGCCTCTTGGATGAACTCAACACCACACTCGGAACATCATATAGCCTGCGCAACTCATTCCTCTTATCTATTCTTGAAGACTGTATCACAAACGGCTACGATTTTGGCAGGACATATAGCTGCCTTCGTCAAACATGGTACACCGACAACTGGAGCACCATACGAGATGTAGTTTGGAGACGGCAAGAGGAGGACTGGGAGGAACGACGAGAAGCACTCGTTCGTAACCAGATCGTCAATCCAGAATTGCCGCCTCGACGTGTCTGGGATCTGTATAGTAATCGGGTGGTGCCACAGTGGCTCGTGTCAATGACCCCTGTGTACAAAGCCCGCCCACTGCTCAAGCCGATATCGCACGCATGGGCGGATGAGAAGGATCGCACCACAGTGTGGACACCCATCAACGGATACGAATGGCCTGTTCCCATCCCAAAGGATGTTGATCTCAGCCTGATACGCATCGAGATGCTCAATCTTGGACTGGAGTACGCATGGTTGGACGTTCTCTGTTTGAGACAGATGGGTGGATCGAGGGAGGACCTGCGCACAGAGGAGTGGAAGGTGGATGTGCCCACCATCGGAGGGGTGTATCGATACCAGAATGTGGTGTGTTACTTGAGTGGGCTGGGTCGCCCTTTGACGTTGAAGGAGGGCGACTTGGAGAGTGATCAGTGCTGGTTTAGACGTGCTTGGACACTCCAGGAGATTGGGAAAGAGAGGGTGATTGCCGGAGACACGCCGGATGGACCACTGCATGCCGAGTGTAAGGACGGGAAGTACGGCACTCAGCTGCTAACCAGGTTTCACAAGCAGCTGCAGTATACGTGTAGCTTGTTCTGGATGCATGATGTACTGGGGGAGATGCGGAAACGGGTGTCGACGAACTCAGTGGACAAGATTGCAGGATTGGCATCTCTGACGGAGTCCAAGTCAATACCAGCATACTACGAGAGCACGTCTCTCGAGGACGCATGGACAGCACTCGTCAATTCGATGCGTAAGTCGTATCGCGCGCAGTTGTTCTTACTGTGTCCTGAGCCGGGAGATAGAAGCCCAAAATGGAGGCCGTCGTGGGAGCAAGCTATGACGAAGCCTCTGCTTCCATATCGGATTGTCTATTCCGAATCTGTTGATCGGGATGAGACAGGGGATGAAGACTGGTGTAACGCGATGTGCATTGAAGGGTTCGTGGGGGGGTTGGCTGTTGTGGAAGGGGGCGATCGGCATGGAGAGTTCGCTGTTGAATACCATCATGAGATAAGGCGAGTCAAGGTCACCGCTGCCCACACATACCCGATACCTGAAGACACTTACACACTGCTTTACTATATCTGCTTGACGCCTCCGAATGTGTGTGTTGTTGGACGAAGCCTGCCAGGGAGAAGGTTTGAGAAAGTGTCGGTGGCGGAAACGTTCGGCGAGGGTCTCTATGAGATTGGTCATGAACATCGATGTATTCTTATTTGAGTGACTACACACTGCGTAGTAGTTCTGTAGCTATATGTTTCAACCAATACTTGCACTCTGCCAATGTAAACTCTAGCTCGACAGCCGCGTTCCACATCACCATGACACACTTGGTTGGCGTTTGATAACCAATGTCTGTTGTGTTGAAGGTTTGCCAACCAAGAGCTGGCTATCTTTCATGGGTAGGCGCGTCATTACTATGTAATTGCCTTCTTTGTTACTGTCCCGGAAGGGAGTAACTAGGCGAATGATCGATTGCTTCTTCAACCCGTGAACGATCCGCTTCTCATATGCAAAGTACGTATCCGTCCGCCTCAAATCCTCCACGCCCACTTGATCCGCCTTTCACTTCTGGGCCAGCGTCTGCGCACGAAATCAGATTGACCGAGTACCGCAGTTCGTTTGAATGGTCATGGATGTAAGGACTTGCAGCGTCCACTATCAAGGCGATATCCTCTTCTTGGCACCTGTGCTTTTGTCAGAAATCCGCGCATAGAAGACAGCTTGTATTTTTGTGAGTACCGTATTTGTATCATTTGCTCAATGTCGTCTTCGCTCTATGGTTTCGTGCTGATGATGAGAACACGACGGAGAAGGTCCACAGGTAACCCGTGAGGACTACGGAAAGTTGTTCTTCGAATACGAGCCATGCCTTAGTTAGAAGCTATGATGATCAAAGGAGCGAGACCATTTTCCAAAGCACGGTTCAAAAATGAGAAGCATTCGAGCATGTGAACTTCGTCAATGAAAAGGACCTGAATGTTTCTCTTGTTAGCGTACAAAATTTTGGTGCAAGAAATACACATACACTATAGCCTTGCCCTCCTCACATCATTCCGAGACCTTGGTGTTGGTAGCTCTAGTTTGATCTTACCCGTGTCGCCCGTGAACAAAGCCAAGAAACCCTGCGTCCTACTATTGATAATATCTATCTCATGCAAAGATACCGTACGCCCGACCTCCCGCCATCCTTGCATTTCACCTTCCGGGAATTGATCGAATTTAGTCTACTGTGGGTCAGTTTAATAATGTTTCAAAAAAAAATACAACATACCCATGTCATCATAATCTCTTGACCGTGCTGGTGATTTTACCAGACGTCTTGTCAACGGTACTGATGTCTCCAGCTAGGACTTTCTCCTTCGAGAGAACGTCGGAAATCATTTTTGAACCCAAGTCGTAGATGGTCTCCATGTCAGTAGTTTTAAGAGCCAGTATTCCGGGTTTTGTAGCCTGCAAAGTAAAATATGTCAGCTAAGCCATATTGACTGAAAGTTTCGTGCATACGCCAGTCAGACTTTGGTCAATTTGAATCTCGACGACTTCTCTTTCAACGAGGTCTGTCTCTTCCTTGATGCGCATACCGATACTCCGTCGGAATGCCTGTGTCAATGCCTCCATCTTTGAAAGTGAAAGCGAGAATACCTCGCTGGTGGCAATCATGGTGAAAGGTATGCCTGGATCGAGTGTCTGCACCATACCTGTGTCGCACATTCAATGAAGAGTCGATAGCAAGAGATTTTGGAGACAAACCCAATGCAATAGCAGTCTTTCCTGTCGATGAAGGCCCAGCAAATATCATCGCCCGTCCAGCTATCCGTCCTTCCTGTACCATCTTGAGAATCATCCCAGCCTTCCTAGCCTTGGCTTGTCCGACCATTCCCTGCGAATTGGCCCTTGGCTCTAACCGGTCGTCGAGTCCCAAACCATGGATATGCGAATGGACGCCTGTAAATCTTGGTGAGAAATGTCCCAAACAGCTCGTCGATCATTCTGACCTTTGCGCGCCTTTTGGGTGGTATCCCGGAGCTCGGATGTCCCTGCCGTGCTTTGGGTTGCCTGTACAGAGGTGAGCGATCCCATTCAAGGGTAGAAATGGGTGCGTACCATGATGGAAAAGTACAAGGGCGTTGCGAGCCTTTTAAGAACGAGGAAAGTCGAGGGTAGCCTGAGAGACACAGAAATGATTACAAGACCCGTCATATCAAGAAGAGGAGTAGAGGCACCCTGGACAGTGCTGGTGTGAATTTATGATACCGAGATAAAGAGATAAATGAACATACATCTTCGCTGCTCTCATCCAACCTTCTCTTCGCTCACTATCCCGTCCATCTATTGATCCCAGTTTCGCGACATTGGTCGCTCTCCATCTATTTCTTGCCAAAACTTAAGGTGGTCGCGTTTATACGCGTGAGGGTTTGCCATGTAGGTGCCGAGATTTCACTTGTGAATGAATGCCTGCGATGCTCCGGCTTGGCTTGTCAACAAGTGATACAGCATCAATCATTGAAGCCTATTGAGACCTTCATCGACCGGAAACAAGAAGGGCGGTCGCCTGGAGTTGAATGTACGACACGAAGATGGGCAGTCTCTTGCTTAATGGCATCGAAGCAGAAAGGGAAAGCACAGCCACATAATATTATTTCTCTCTGTAACCGTCAACTCGGCTCTCTACTTTCATTGTTCTCATCGCTTCGACCCCTAGACATGCTGTCTACCTTGCCTTCGTGGAAGGCTCGTTGTTTAACCCATCTCAAACTGGATTTTCGCGATCCCATCTTGGATGAGGAGGTAGACACGCTCGCGCATGCGCTGCAGGATTATCCGATGGAAGTGCTCGTGTTGGATGGGATACTCGGGGGATATCCTTCTATCATCGAGGGCATCGCAACACATATCCCGGATTTGTTGGTGCTGACTCTTCCTCCGTTCTGATCCACGTCAAGACGCCAGTACTCATTGCATGTGGCCTAAACCGATACGGACGTATACGCCTCACTTTGCTCGGTTTGCAAGGCTCAGACACTTTGAATGGAACTACCAATACTTTTGTGATGAGGTTATAACGCCATGGTCGATGCTCCTACTGGACGACCACGATGGTCAGGACGGGTTCGTCCAACCCTACCTGGGCTCCGGGTCAGACGACCACGAGAAGACGACACATGCTCTGTATGGAGCTTCGGTGTTCAAGGCGTATTGCCGTGCGCCAGAGCTGAAGGTGGTCTATCGCCATGAATCAGCTGCACGTTGTTGGCTACTCGGGGATGATGCTCCCATCCCAGATCAGACACCAAACGCTCTCGAATGAGTCATTCCGACTCGTGAGTGGAACCCTCAGACGGTCGAGGATTGTGTAGATGACACCTATGGGTGGTGGTAAGTTACTTTCTAGTACTTTTTTTCTGTCTCCAGATCGTAATAGGCCCGTGTTGACTCGCACATTGCGAATTGGCACCATATCTAATGTACGTTCTGTGTAGAGGGTCTCAACTTATTTCAATAGAACGACGTCTTCAATCATCTAATTTTCTTATGATGGGACACCTCAAGCTGACTTTTGCGACGCTGCTAAAGATGGCGTTGATTTAAATAAGAGATCAGTTAAGCGCCCAAAGCACCTGACAACTGCTGTGAAGTGGCAGGCGCCGTGACTGTCAAAGGTTCCGAGCTGTGAATTGGAGTCCTTCACGGCTAACACGTTTTGCTTCGTACTCCTTTCACCGTCCAGAAGACAGTATATCCATTCATTTCATTTCGAATTCATTACGATAACATAAACGCCATCTAAGATCGTATACTAATCACTTTACGGCGGCATGGAGGTAAGTCAATCAACAAACAGGTGGGAAATTGCTAACATGTTTTCAGAGGTTCATTTTTCCGGAAGTCACCATCTCTGCCTTCACTGAGACGGGCCGAGAGGAATCGTCGATCATCGTTCCATTGCAACGAGCATACAGCGGTAGAAATCCCGTGATACCATCCCGCCTTGCTGACACTGCGTGCGCTACCCTCGGTATTCAGGGCCTCTTGGATCAACTCAACACCACACTCGGAACATCATACAGTCTGGACAACCCATTCCTCCCCTCCCTTCTTGAAGACTGTATCAAAGACGGCTACGATTTTGGCATGGCATATAGCCACCTTCGTCGAATATGGTACACCGACGACTGGAGCATCGTAGAATATGTACTTTCGAATTGGAGAAATGAGGACGACGAGAAGCGACGAGAAGCACTCGTTGGTAACCGGATCGCCAATCCACGTTTACGACCTCGACGTGTCTGGGATCTGTATAGTAATCGGGTGGTGCCATGGTGGATGATGGATGCTCATGTCGGATGGCCTCGGGCGATATCGCATGCATGGGTGGACGAGGAGGATCGCACCGCAGTGTGGACGCCCATCAACGGATACGAATGGCCTGTTCCTGTCCCAAAGGATGCCGACCTCAACCTGATCCGCATCGAGATGCTCAATCTTGGACTACAGTACGCATGGTTGGACGTTCTGTGTTTGAGACAGGTGGGTGGACGGGGGGAGGACTTGCGCACAGAGGAGTGGAAGGTGGATGTGCCCACCATCGGAGGAGTGTATCGTGGCCGGAGTGTGGTGTGTTACTTGAGTGGGCTGGGTCGCCCTTTGACATTGAAGGAGGGCGACTTGGAGAGTGATCGATCCTGGTTTAGACGCGCTTGGACGCTACAGGAAGCTGATGACGGGATGGTGATTGCCGGGGAAACACCGGATGGACCACTGCATGCCCAGTGTAAGGACGGAAGGTATGAGACTGAGCTGCTGACCAGGTTTCACAAGCAGCTGCAGTCTACGCGTGACTTGTTCTGGACGCGTGATCTACTGGTGGAGATGCGGAAACGGGTGTCGACAAACCCAGTGGACAAGATTGCGGGATTGGCATTTCTGATGGTGTCCCGGTGGATACCAGCATACTACGAGAGCACGTCTCTCGAGGACGCATGGACAGCACTCGTGGATTCGATAACGGAGCTTCGTCGGGCAGAGTTGTTCTACGTGTGTCCTGAGCCGGGAGATGGAGGCCCAAAATGGCGGCCGTCGTGGGAGCAGGTTATGATGAAGCCTCTGCTTCCATATCAGATCTACGGCGAACATGTTGAACAGGATCAGATGGGGGATGAAGAGCGGTGTTACGTGCGGTGCATTGAAGGATTCGTGCAGGGGTTGGCTGTTGTGGAAGGCGGGGATCAAGACGGAGAGTTCATCGTTGAATGCGATGATGGGATAGAGAGATTCAAGATCATCGCTGCCCACACATACCCGATCCCTGAAGACATTTACACATTGATTTCCTATACCTGCTACGAGACCCCGCATCTGTGCGTTGTCGGACGAAGCCTGCCAGACAGAAGGTTTGAGAAAGTGTCCGTGGTGGAAACATACGACGAGAATCTCAATGATATTACTGAAAAACGTGGATATATTCTTATTTAACTGACTACACATTGCGTAGTAGCTCTGTAGCGATATGTTTTAACCAATACTTGCACCCTGCCAACGTAAATTCTGGCTTGACAGCCGCGTTCCACATCACTGTGACACACTTGGTTGGCATTTGATAACCAATATCTGTTGCGTTGTAGGTTTGCCGATAATCAACTACGAGCTTGCTGTCTTCCCTGGCTGAGGGCGCCATCACTACGTAGTTGACTTCCTCGTTATTGTCCCGGGAGAGAATAACTAGGCGAATTATCGAGCGATCCCTTCAATGACTCGCTTGTCATCCATAAAATATGTATATGCACTCCACAAATTCTCCACGCCCACTTGATCCGCCTTTCGCTTCTGGGCCAGCGTCTGCGCACGAAATCAGATTGACCGAGTACCGCAGTGTCCTTTGAATGGCCATGGATGTAAGAACTTGCAGCGTCCACTATCAAGGCGATATCCTCTTCTTGGCACCTGTGCTCTTGTTAGAAATCCACGCATAGAAGACAGCTTGTATCTTTGTACGTACTGTATTTGTATCATTTGCCCAATGTCTTCTTCACTCTATGGTTCCGTGCTGACCATGACAGCATCATCGAGAAGGTCCACGGGTAACCTGTGAGGACTACGGAAAGTTGTTCGTCGAATATGTGCCATATCTAGGTTAGAAGCCATAATGACCAAAAGAGCGAGTTCATTTTCCAAAGCACGGTTCAAAAATGAGAAGCATTTGAGCATGTGAACCTCGTCGATGAAAAGGATCTGCATATTTTCTAGTCAGTGTGTGACATTTTGATGCAAGAAGTACACGTACTAATGATTTCGGCCTTGCCGTCCTCTCGCAATTCCGCGACCTTGATATTGATCTGAGTACGTAGCTCTGGCTTGATTTCACCTGTATCACCCGCAAATAAAACTAGAAAACCCTGTATCCTGCTATTGCTCACATCTATCTCGTGCAATGATACCGTATGCATGACCTCCCGCCGTCTTTGTATTTCACCTTTCGGGCATTGAATAAATTTAGGCTACGAATTGTGCGTCAGTTCAACAACGTTTCGAGAAAAAAGAACATACCCAAGACATCATAATCTCTCGGCCGTACGAACGAATGGCCGATTTTAGTGTTTCTACTAAATACCTTGTCGATGGTAATGACGTCTCCTGTCAGGGCCTTCTCCCTTCGAGAGATCATCAATCATTTGTCCATAGATCCCGACGCCGGTAGTTTGATATTCAGTTTTCTGGTATTTGTAGCCTAGAAAGCGATATCTGTCAGCGCAGAATTTCTATTAACAGAAAGTTGCTTGCGTACTCCAATGAGATTCCGGTGAATTTACATCTCAGCGACTTTTTCCTTGCATGAGTGATGTCTCTTGTTGCTGTTGCAGGTATGCTAGTGCTCCATCACAAAGTCTCCATCTTTGATATCGACAAAGAGAATATGTCGCTGGTGCTAGCAGCAATGACGGTAGGGGGAACGTCCAGACCCAGCATCTGCAACATACCTATGTCACAGTCAAGGCAAAGTAAACAGTAGAAGATACGAGAGACGTACCCAATTCAATACCGGTCTTTCCTGTCGACGAAGGTCCAGAAAATAACATCGCTCGCCTTGCTATACGACCTTCCTGCGCCGTCTTTATAATCATACCAGCAGCCTTCCTGTCAAACATTTCTTGTGAATTCGCCCTTGGCCCTAACTGGCCATCGAGTCCCTGCCCGTGGATATGAGAATATCTTGCCAGTATATCTTGGTGAGAAATTTCCCAAATAACGCGTCGAATATCCCGCCCGAGTTTGGATGTACCTGCCGTGCCTGTACAGAGGTGAGCGGTTCATCCCGGGAGAGGAAAGGATACGTACCATGATGGAAATGTACATGTTTCGCCGTGTCATAAAAGTAGAAGCCAAGGCCCTGCGTAACATGATAGAAAAGTGTCGCGTCATGAAAGGGCTCGCGAGCCTCGAAGGCGGAGGAAGTTGAGCATATAGAAATACTTGCAGGTCAAGTGGTACCTCCTCATCCATGACATGGTGGAAGGACACCTCTCGAGGTACCCTGGACAGTATTAGTGTGAATTTAAGAAGCAGAGATAGAATAGTAGAGGAACGTACATATTCCCTGCTCTCATCCATCCTTCCACTCTCTATCAATCCATGCTTCACGTCATTGGTCGCTCCTGTGTCCATTTCATGTCGAGAGCTCGAAATGGTTGTGCTTATGTGCACACACGTCAACAGGTATCGACAGCGACCATGACAGCCTATTGCGGATTCCATCTGCCGGAAACAGGAAGAAATATCGTCTGAGGTTAACTGCACAAGACAGGCTCTTGCTTGACGGCAATCGGAAAGTCGAAGCGGAAAGGCAAGAAATCAACAGCACAGCCACATGAATATTGTATTTCTCTGTAATCGTCACCTAGGCTCTGGACTTTGATTGCCCTTTTCGCTTCGACCCCTACTGCCAGCGCAAGCAGTGCCTTCGACTACATGTGAGTCGATTGATTATACCGCTCTATTGCTCACAAGGTCTCTACCAGTACCAAGAATGGAGGAACTTATGAATTACAGCCTCTTCAAGAATACTTACCGAATGCAACAGAAGACCTTCTGTCCTCCGTGACGACTGCCAATACCACTTCCCTCAACAATCTCGTCCCTGGACAATCCTTACGGATTTTCGAGAATTTATATTTGAAGTCTTGTATCGCAATCCTAGCCATTCACTATTGAGTGCAGGCCGTCGGGTCTGAAGCTCGGTGTCAGGAAAGCCCCCCAGTCCGCTGCCGTCTGTTGGTGCTTTATCTCGGATGTTGTTTTTTTTGGAACAATGGCGCGACGGGTACTCGAATCAAAAGAAGGATTCATCCTTGGCACTGTGACCAACGTATACGGACAGAGAGGCCTGTGGGATGGCATGCATGGAGGGACGAATGTGTGGACGGTCGCAGTCCGGAAGCCGTGGCAGAGATGGTCGTCTTGCAGGATGGAGGTCGTCTTATGGCTTTGGGGGTGGAACGTCATCGAGCGCTGTGCTCGCAGCTCTGGAGGGCACGCGTCGACTGGCTGGGAACCACCGGGTTTATAGCGACAAGCATTTTTGTAGAAGACACTTGAGGAGCCGGATGCTGCAAAGCCCCTATGTCTCTCCTCTGTACACGACTCCCATCAGCGAATACTCCGATCCAGAACACGACGCCGGAAGTGAACACTCACCCCACCAGCGAGGTCTACACTCTCATTCTGCAGGCAATCACGCATTCACATCCGATCAGCGAACCCAGCGAAAGGCATACCCGAGGCGAAGCCTTCCGCGATCTCTTCCATTAGGTCGCTACCTGCAAAACTGCTTCCATGCCTACCTTGTCTTCGGACAGACACCCATGATGATGGTGACGCGGCCTTGCATTCCGCTTCTGGCGTGCAGTCCGACGTCAGTATAGGACAACAATATAATCGGCACTCAGGTTGTCATCAACAGACTCCGTACCAGGGAATGCGTCGTCTTCGGGAGGATGGGGTACCTTGGCATTGGATATAGACAAGTAGGCGGAGGTCATGACATGGAATATGGGATCTGCTGCACAGGCCTCAGTGATAGGCGGGAGGAGCAGCATCAAGTCGAGCGCAAGGTTCAACCGCGGGTTATCCACACACGGCGTCCAGATGGCGTCCCACCTCTCTCACAATGCACGGATGGACGGCTGGTCTCGTGCCTACATACTTGCAAGGAAATCGGGGGCGCGCACCAAAGGCAGAGAAGAGCCTGAGAATCGTGGAGGATTTAGTTTCTGAGGAGATTGAAGTGGCACTCTATATACCTGTTTTCATCACCCAACTCCGTGATCTCAGACTCGAGAGAGCTAACCGATGGTGTCCATGCAAAATCCTGATGAAACGGCTGATGGTGGTAAATATTCTTGCGCCTATGACGGCTATGTGGTCTGACGGGCGCTTAAAAGATTTTCTGTCTCCCCACCACTTTATCAGCGACTACGACAACATTCTTATCAGTGGGCACAATCTGGTGAGCTGATCACCAATCACTGTTGTATCTAACACTAACGAGCGTACGCAGCTGCTCTTGAAAGACGGTGGAGCGGTCCAGGATATGTATCCATATATTGCGTTCGACTTTCGCCGACCCAGCTGCTGCACTTGATATGATTCATAAACGATACCTTCTGGTAGATCCAGCACCATTCGTCGTGAATGATCTATTGGACCCATTGCTCCCCACCACCTTCGAACCCACAGGCGACGCTTGTTACCAAAATTATACCTCCATAGCGAGGATATAGTCGATCAATGCTGGCCTGGAAGATTGCAAAATCGTCTCAAAAACTGTGGCGGCACCTCAAGGCTGTAGTCAATGGGATTACCGTCCTTGGTACGACTTGGATGGAGGAGCTCAAAGCTGGAATTGAGGGCTATTAGTCTCATGTTCTAAGTATGCTTATGCTCCGTATAGACAGGCTAGTTATTTCAATGAAACGTCTTCGATCACGTCTAATCTTTTTTGTTGGACATGGGATAGCCTGAGCTGAGTTTTGCTATGCTCAAGACGAATTCTAAGGATGGTCTGCATTACGAGAACAGAGAGGCGCTCAAAGCACCTGACTGATGCCGAGTGGCGGGGTCGTGGCTGTCCATACGATTCGAGCTGTGATAATACCTTTTCGTGTGGTACTCCCTTAACTCTCTGAGCAGGACATATCAGGTCTGATGTATTCCATTCATTGCGAGTACTCATTATGATAACGTGAGTATGATATAAGGTCGTATGCGAATCACTCTGTAGCGGAGCAATGAAGACTGGGATGAAGACTGGGATGACGAGTAGGATAAAAAGAGCTCGGATGAAGAGGGCGAGGGCGAAGAGAGTGAGGGCGAAGAGAACGAGGGCGATAAGAGCTTGGACAAGAGCTTGGATGCAAGAGCCAGACTGGGAGACTGGTAAACCTGAAGAGGCAAGCAACAAACGGTATGACGAAGAGATGGCGGATAAAGAGAACGAGTGGGATACTCGTAAACCTGAACAGGTAAGTCAGTTGGCAGGCAAGCAGGAGGGAATTGATAACATCTTATCAGTATCCCGAGGTCACCATCTCTGCCTACACTGAGAGTGGCCGAGAGGAATCGTCGATCGTCGTTCCATTACAACGAGTATACACCGGTAGAAAGCCCGTGATAACGTCCAGCCTTGCTGACACTCCCTGCGCTACCCTCGGTGTTCAGGGCCTCTTGGATCAACTCAACAACACACTCGGAACATCATACAGCCTGGACAACGTATTCCTCGCCTCCCTTCTTGTAGAGTGTATGACAAACGAGTATGATTTTGGCATGGCATATGGCTGCCTTCGTCGAATATGGTACATCGACGACTGGAGCACCGTACGCGATGTACTACGGAGGTGGAGAGATGAGGACCAGGGACAGCGGCGAGAAGCACTCGTTGGCAACCGAATCGTCGATGCAGATTTGCCACCTCGACGTGTCTGGGATCTGTACAGTAATCGGGTGGTGCCATGGTGGCTCAAGTCCCGGGTCGGAAACACTTATTACCCACACCGCCAATGGCCTAAACCCATATCGCACGCATGGATGGACGAGAAGGATCGCACCGCAGTGTGGACGCCCATCAATGGAAATGAATGGCCTGTTCCTATCCCAAAAGATGCCGACCTTGACCTGATCCGCATCGAGCTGCTCAATCTCGGCAGACGGGGGTACGCATGGTTGGATGTTCTCTGTTTGAGACAGGAGGGCGGACCGAGGGAGGACTTGCGCACCGAGGAGTGGAAGCTCGACGTACCCACCATCGGAAATGTGTATGGATTCCGTAATGCGGTGTGTTACTTGAGTGGGTTGGGTCGACCTTTGACGTTGAAGGAGGGCGACCTGGAGAGCGATCGATCCTGGTTTAGACGCGCTTGGCCACTCCGGGAGATTGGGGACAACTGGATGGTAATTGCCGGGGACACGCCGGATGGACCACTGCATGCCGAGTGTAAGGACGGAGAGTATGAGACTGAGCTGCTCACCAGGTTTCACAGGCAGCTGCAGTCTGCACGTAATCTGTTCAGGCCGTGCGATGCACTGGTGGAGATGCGGGATCGGGTGTCGACGAACCCAGTGGACAAGATTGCAGGACTGGCATTTCTGATGCACCCTTGGTGGATACCAGCATACTACGAGAGCGCGTCTCTCGAGGACGCATGGACAGCACTCGTGCATTCGATGGATGAGCCGTGTCGGACAGACTTGTTCTTGTGTCCTGAGCCAGGAGATAGAGGCCCAAAATGGCGGCCGTCGTGGGAGCAGGTTATGACGAGGCCTCTTCCTTATCAGGCTTTCGCTTCTCAAGTTGTTCGGGATGAGACACGGGACGAAGACTGGTATGAAGACTGGTGCATTGAAGGGTTAGCGCGGGGTTTGGCTGTTGTGGAAGGGGGCGATCGACATGGAGAGTTTATTGTTGAATGCGATGATGGGATACGGCGATTCAAGATCACCGCTGCCCACACATACCCGATACCTGAAGACACTTACACACTGATTTACTATTGCTGCTCCGGCCTTGCGGGTGTGTATGTTGTTGGACGAAGCCTGCCAGGGGGAAGGTTTGAGAAAGTGTCCGTGGTAGAAACGCACAATGAAAATCTCTGGTGTATTACTGAAGAACGTCGATATATTCTTGTTTGAGTGACTACACATTGCGTAGTAGTTCTGTACCTATATGTTTTAACCAATACTTGCACTCTGGCTCGACAGCCATGTTCCATGTCACCGTGATACATTTGGTTTGCGTTTGATAACCAATATCTATTGTGTTGAAGGTTTGCCGATAAACAACCACGAGCCTGTCTTCCCTGGGTAGGGGCGCCATTACTATGTAGTTGACTTCTTCGTTATTGTCCCGGGAGAGAGTAGGCGAATTATCGAATGATCCTGGCTTCTCGGGATCAGAGGTTTGTCATTTTGGGACTTTGACGGTGGCTGTCTCCAGCGCTGTCATGCAGAGTTGGTGAAAGGGGTGGGTAGGGGACTCGAAGACCGAAAAGATGTCGCCTAGGGAGGTGGACCAGGATTCTTTGGGGGAGCGTCGGCTCGGGGAATGACGGTAACGGAAAACGGCATTAACAGAGGGCAGAAAATAAGAATGAACTAGCATTGTCGAAGCAACTGAGACCATAGGTTATATATATTTTCAAGGCAACGATACTGTAGCTGCGCGTCATCAGCTTTCCAACATGTTGAAACCACATGATGTGTGATGGTTTCGATGATAAAAAACCATGAAGGTGGTATTTGTACTTTTTCCATGTCACTATTCAAAAAGAATTCCTGGATTACCTCTTCACGGCCCAAATTGCGAAACTGCCCCAGCGCGATGCGTGATTGTGGAGGAGATAAGAAACGAAACCGGCATATCATGATGCGTGACAGTTTCTTCCCGACGTGCAGCTACAGTAGATGCAGAAAACGGCCTTGAAAAAGTATGAGCGTGGTGGTCGTTGCTTCGATGGGACCAATCTCGGCAACCCCCGGCCGCTCTTTGTTTCGACCGTTCGGCGTTTACCTTGTCTTATTCCTTTCTTGTTCCTTTCTTCAATGAAAGAAAGCATGGCAGGATCATACACTTCATTTAAAATGGATCCTATCATCTCTCTACTCTCATCGCTCGATATTCCTCTGCATTGCTCGACATTATGCTTCCTCACTTTGGAGAATATATCGCGTTCAAGCTCGACCCGGTCGCTTCCCTCAAGGCCCTCAACGATCCTGAGGTTACAAAATCTTGCGAAGGGTTGGAGACGATAACCTATGTTTCATGTGTCACCTATGTGCGTTGAACTGTTCCTTTTGAGTGCTTGCATTGGCTGACACTTGTTTCTTAGCTCCTCTCCTTTCCGTTGTCTGGCGTTCAATACATCTCCGTGTCGATGGCTCTTCTTTCAAACTGTCTCCCCAAAGATGACCCGGATCGGTTTATCACTTCAGACATGTCGGTGCCTGTATTACCGAATACCTCCAGCCCACTTTCGCGACCACCACTGAAACCGAGTACACCTCTTCCATGGCCTGACTGCTACCATCCAACACAGTCCAGGACGCAATGTCGTGTTCTTAACGACGTCGTCATTGGCGGAGGGTGGCCCAAGTCCAAGTATGGACTCAGCAGCCACGATCAGGACCTCTTTGATGGACAATATTTTGACGAGGATTCCTACCGCGGGGAACTCTTGAAGACGGATAAAAATTCGTCAAATGATTCTAGCATAGATGACAATGTTGCGGCCGAACGCGAAACACTGGAGCGAGACACAGACAGCCAACACTGCGAGTCGGTAAGCGCAGGCGCGAGTCAGTTGTCTCTCTCGGTCGGCACTCGAGACTCTTGTTCGGTGCTCGACGCTGAGAGCCAACATTCGAACAAAGCGAGCCAAAGTCACATCACTCAGCCACCCCCTGTTACCGTATCTACTTCCATTCTCTCTTTTCTTTCAAAGCTCCTCTCATGCATGTCGTGTCTACGAGCAGACATTGATGTCCATGAAGAGGTCGCCTCGATATCGCCTTCAGATCCAATCTGGTCGCATCCCATATTCGGCACACGCCCTCCAGATACTATACTCGTCATCGCCGTGCTGGACAATCTTGAGGCGATAAAACCCTAACAGATCAACGATCCTTGGGATTTCTTTCGAGAACTTGAGGCTTTGAAAAGGTATAATCGTCGTGCTGTGTTTCGAATGTCTTCACTGACTCTCTGAATTCATAGAATCGAGGAAGATTACTTCGAGCGAATGAAGGCTAAAGCTCAAGCTGCGATCGACCGTACACGTCAAAAGGATGAAGAGCTCGATGCTAGGCTTCAATCAAAGATGCCCAAGTGTATCCCTCCGCCGGCGATGACGGCGAAGCTACCCCCTTTCAATTCGCCAGGTATGCAAATATTACTCTGACTTTGATATCGCTGAATATAGTTGACGATATTGTCATAGACACATAGTGAAGAGCTAACATTTGACTGGCTTCGACGGGTGAAGTAGTAGGCTCAACTTGAATATATGTTTGTGGTTTAGTGAGAGTCATGTTTTTCTAGTAACGTGTTCTGATGAACACAGACCTTTAAGTGCTCTGAATATTATTAAACGCCATCTGTGTATTCTTGTTTGAGCAATTACACATCGCGCAGTAGCCCTTATTTACCCAGAGTTAAACTGGAGTACCTATATACGTTATAATGAATATTTGCACTTTGACGCTGAGAAGTCCGACTCAACAGCTATGTTCCTTATCACCGTCGCGCCTTCGACAACCAATATCTGTTGCATTGAAGATTCACAGCTTGCTATTTTCTCTGGGTGTCAGAGGCACCATTACTGTCTGGTCGCCCTCTTTGTCATCATTCTAGGCAAGAGTGACTAGGTGAATTATCGAGTAATCTTTGCTTCACTCCAGAAAGTAGTTGTGCTGCCGGTGAGTCGGGAGATGGCTCTCAACGGGAAAACCCTTGAAGACCCTTGAACGACAATTTAACTTCCTGGTATGCTGTCAACACTTGAACGGCTCCACTCTTTGGACGATGTACTTTTCAGAAAAGAACCAATGCCCCTTTACAATGCCCCCTTCAATGCTTCGTCCCGTACTACATTTATGTAGTTACCGAAGACAATAAATCTTACTCATCTTATTCAACCTACTGGGCCCTATGTTTCGCTAGAGCTGTCATTTGCGCAGTGAGGAGCAAATAATGACCAGTCATACCGTAGAAGAAAATAAGAAAGACCAGAGAATATACGCAGCTATGAGCTGTCCATGAGGTACTCGCTAGTCGTTGGTATTTCCTCGAAAACAAGGGATCCCTGCTGCTCCTTCAACCACTGAACACTTCGCTTCTCGTCCATGAAATACGTATACGCCCTCCGCAAATCTTCCACGCCCACTTGCTCCGCCTTTCGTTTCCGAGCCAGCATTTGAGCACACGAAATCAGGTTGAGCGAGTACCGCAGTGTCGTTTGCATAGCCATGGATGTCAGGACATTCGTAGCGTCCGCTGTAAGAGTGACATCCTCTTCTTGGCATCTGCACTCTCATCAGACACCTGCACGTAAAGGATGGCTTGTATTTTTGTACGTACCGTATCTGTATGATTTGCTCAATGTCTTCTTCGCTGTACGGTTTGGTGCTGACGATGAGAACACGATCGAGAAGGTCCACTGGTAACCCATGAGGACTACGGAAAGTTGTTCCTCGAATACGAGCCATGCCTCGGTTAGAAGCCATGATGACCAAAGGAGCGAGATCATTTTCCAAAGCACGGTTCAAAAACGAGAAGCATTCAATGTCGAGCATGTGAACCTCGTCGATGAACAGGACCTGAATGTTTCTCTCGTTAGCATACAACATTTTGGTGCAAGAAGTACACGTACACCAGGAATAATCTCAGCCTTGCCCTCCTCGCGCCATTCCGAGACCTTGGTATTGATCTGATTCCGTAGCTCTGGCTTGATCTCACCGGTGTCGCCCGCGAACAAAGCCAGGAAACCTTGCGTCCTACTATTGATAACATCTATCTCATGCAAAGATACTGTATGCACGACCTCCCGCCGTTTTTGTATTTCACCTTCCGGGCATTGAACAAATTTGGTCTGCGCATTGCCAGTTAGTCCAATGACCTTGCAGAAAAAATGGAACATACATCAGCACCCATAGCATCATAATCTCTCGACCGTGCGAATGAACGACCGAGTTTAGAGATTTTACCAGACGTCTTGTCGATGGTAATGATGTCTCCTGCTAGGACTTTCTCTTTCGAGAGAGCGTCAATCATTTTTGAACCCAAGTCATAGATGGTCTCCATGTCGGTGGTTTTAAGAGTCAGTTTTCCAGTTTTTGTAGCCTGCAAAGCGAAAGCTGTCAGCGCTAAGCCTTATTGACTGAAAGTTTCGTACATACTCCAGTCAGACTTCGGTCAATTTGAATCTCGACGACTTCTCCTTCAACGAGTTCTGTCTCTTCCTTGATGCGTATACCAATGCTCCGTCGGAATGCCTGTGTCAATGCCTCGGTCTTTGACATTGAAAGCGAGAATACCTCGCTGGCCGCAATCATGGTGAAAGGTACGTCTGGACCGAGCGTCTGCGCCATACCTGAGTCGCACGTTCAATAAAAGTCAATAGCATAAGATATTAGAGACGCACCCAATGCAATAGCAGTCTTTCCTGTCGACGGAGGTCCAGCAAATAGCATCGCTCGTCCAGCTATCCGTCCTTCTTGTACCATCTTGAGAATCATCCCAGCAGCCTTTCTGGCCTTGGCTTGTCCGACCATTCCCTGCGAATTGGCCCTTGGCTCTAACCGGTCGTCGAGTCCCAAACCGTGGATATGCGAATGAACGCCTGTAAATCTTGGTGAGAAATGTCCTAAACAACGCGTCGAGCATTCCGACCTATGCGCTCCATTTTAGTGATATCCCGGAGCTCGGATGTCCCTGTAGTTATTTGGGTTGCCTATACAGAGGTGAACGACTCATTTCAAGGGTAGAAATGGGTGCGTACCATGATGGAAAAGGACAAGTGCCGTCGCGTCTTTGTTTGCAGAAAACTTATTTGCCAAACAGTGCTCGATTTCTCCCGTAAACTTTACCTCCTTCAAGGACGACCTCGCGTACTTGGACGACTATCCATGTTTGCTTCAACAAGGGCGAGCAATGGGCTCCTACGAACGCTACTGATGACGCCTGCTCCTACCCTCTGTCGCACTACTCTATGGACTCAACGTAACGCGTACGCTACCGTTGTCGACAAAGTCACCGCCGCAGCGAAAAAGAAAGAGCGAGATGCCTTTGTCCAGACCTCTTCGTCGCTTTTCAAGACATACAAACCCATTACGCCCGGTACCCGTCACCTTCGACGACCCTTAACACCAGACCTGTACGAAGGCCGCCCCGTCCGGGCCCTTACAGTCGCAAAGCGCAAAAACGGTGGTCGCAATAGGACCGGTCGGATCACCTGCCGACACCGTGGGGGAGGGCACAAGCAGCGGATACGCCTGCTCGACTTTCGGCGCGAGCAGCCGGGTGTGCACGACGTGGTCCGTGTCGAATACGACCCGGGCCGTTCATCCCACATTGCGCTGCTAAAGAATCGCGATCCCACTGCAGAGGGAAAGGCGAAGTGGAGCTATATCCTGGCGACGGACGGGATGCGTGCTGGGGACACGGTGCAGAGCTTCCGGTCGGGGATTCCGGATGGACTTGTCCCAGGGTTCGACCTCAAGGCGCTCAACAAGAAAAAGCCAGAGGGTGCCTCGGAGGAGGACGCTGCAGCCTACGAGTCTTCTCAGTCGCTCGCACTTGGTGTCTTCCGTTCCATGACCCTCAAGTCGGGCAATGTTCTTCCCTTGCGGCTTATTCCCCCCGGCACCATTATCCATAATATCACACTTTCACCTCAAGGACCCGCCATCCTTGTGCGCTCTGCGGGTACATCTGGGCAGGTCATGGCTCACGAAGACTCAGGCCGGTACACCCAAGTTCGCTTACAGAGCGGTGAAGTGCGCAAGGTTCTGCAGGACTGCTGCGCGACGATTGGAAAGGTGTCGAACCCCCTTTGGAAGCACAGGAGCCTCGGGAAGGCCGGCAGGCGCCGCTGGCTAGGCTGGAGGCCAGAGGTTCGCGGCGTTGCCATGAACAAGTACGCGTTTTTAATTTTTACAAGTATACATTGTATTGACTTGATCTCTAGATCTGACCATCCTCACGGTGGTGGACGTGGAAAGTCAAAATCGAACAAGCATCCCGTCTCAATATGGGGCTGGGGTACAAAGGGTACGAGGACGAGGAAGCCGGGTCCCAAGGGTCCCAAGAACAGTAACAAAATGGTTATACGCGAGCGCCCGAGAGGTGTCGAGAAACGGGGAGCTGTATAATAGAATCCCGGTATTTTATTACCCTAATTCATCCATCAGAATCAGACCTAGAACGCTCATTGAGGTCCAGAATAATTTACCTGGTTATTCTTCTTCTTCCTCTTCTCCTTCCTCTTCCTCTTTCAATGTTTTCGTCGTCTCCTTGTTCAACTCTGCCTTTCCTACTGCATCTCTCCAGGCGGTGAGTTCGTCGCCAACCTGGTTCCTTGCCAACTGTATGGCATCCTTCAGGGCGGCGTAGTAAGCCTTCTGGCCATCTGCGGGTGTCTTTTTGAGGTTGAATGTCGCGTGCTTGGATTCTACCAATGTAGGTGCATCCACCTCTTCAGGCGGGTTGAGATCGTAACTAACGGTGATGGACGTTGACATGAAAGCGTTATTTACGTTTGCTGTGCACCGTCGTCCAAAACAAGAAAAAATTCAAGTCGTAATTAGGAAAAAGACAGACATGATTATCGCCATGTAAGCTAGTCTACGTGTCTAAATCTATGTGACCCACCCTATCTTGAAGAGCTTATAGCCTCCTTCATCAGCTCTCCCGACGCCTCCCTGCCTGTCGATGGTGTTCTTCTCCAAAACCACCAGCCCAGATGCCATCTCGAACTCAAGAAAAACAGCCTCAACTGTATGATCCATGCCCTCATGTCTTCCCGTCGAGCGAAGAGGGATCATGAGCCAGAACATCCCATTCGGCGCCAGAAGCTGCTCAACGCATCCTTTTATCCATTCCGCATGCTTGGCATGATAAATCACGTCGGCGGCCAAGATGATATCAAACGGTTTATCTATAGGATGGCTAAAGTCGGGGGACTCCCAGTCGAAGCGGCGGACATCGATTACAGACGACGAACAGGGAAAATTAGTGTGTACGTTGGCGCTGAGATTGGCGAGGACGTCCGGGTGGTAGTCTGTGGCGACGATGGTTGGTGCCGGCACCTCCAAGAGCTTGGCGACGATGATGCTCAACAAGCCTGTTCCGGCACCGAGCTCCAAGACGCGCAAAGGCCGTGACTTGTCCAACCCGAAGGTTCCCGGCGATGCACACATCTTCTCCGCCAATAAAATTGAACTAGCCCAACTCTGAAGGCCGACGGACGTGTGGTCTTCGCTGGACAGCGGTGCGTCGTTCAGCTCTACTTTGACGGAGCCGTTGAACTCGAAGGATCGAGTGACAGCGCATTCGGTCTCCTCGTCGTCGCCTGCAAACGCAGAGACAATCTGTGCAGCCTCTTCCACCAATTCCCGTCTCGTCTCCGCCTCCGCCTCGTCCAGAGTATCCTCGATCCAGACATCGGACCGCGAGATGAAGCCGGTGATCCACTTGATAGCGTACGCACGTTCGAGAGGATCTGCTCGTAGGATATCCTCGTCTTCATCTGTTAGACCGTCGCTCTCCTCTCCTCCTCCTTCATCATCATCATCATCATCGTCTTCCTCGTCTTCCTCAGCCGATGCGTATCCTGAATCCGGTACGGACTGATCGTGTATCCAGGTGCTGGCTTTGCGTACAGGTACCGTCAGCCTCGACGGAACCGAAGGCCAATAAAAGTCTCTTAGCGAGCGAAGAGAGGCCGATACGTGCGCTCCAGAAAAGGTCCTCAGTCGGGCGAGAGGCGGCAAGAAAGTGGTGGGCAAAATTATGTGGGACATATTTGACGTTTCTAATGGGTATCGTCTAGGTCGAGAAATTTTAAGCAGTAATAGATTTCTAAGGGTTGGCAGCGTGGGTCGTTGGGCCCACGCTGCTAGCGTGCAAGGACAGGCATCGTGAAAGTGGTGGTAAGAGTCAAAGAGGCAGCCACCGGAAAGTGCTCAAATTATCAACTCAAAAGTTCCCACGGTCCCGCCAATCCTTCGAATTAACTAGCAGCTTTTGCATGTTTCTGCAGTGACTGCAGCTCGTACATGAGTACATATATCTTTCCGTCAAACTAGTTGTGCTCGCGTGCACACTGTCGGAAGTATTTTGAGCAGTATATGCCAAAAGTAGTGTTCAAAATAAATTTTTTTTACTCGAGTGAATCAAATCTTTGACGTCACACTTAAAAGACCCGCAAGTACAGCTACAACTTATAGCAGCTAGGAATATTAGTCTCCGTATACTAAGGACATGCTTCGACATAGTCTGACGAGGACGTAAGATAATAATATCCTCGTAGAAGCTCGGTAGTGACGTCCACCCGCTACCCCGATCTGAAGTATTATAGAGTGCTGTATGTCGGCGTTTGAGAAGACCAGCAAAGCACGCCAAGTATCTACGTAGCAAGAGACCTGTCAACACCCACCGCCACTGTGCACGTTCGTAAGTAATAGAACAACTCGCTGCCTTATCCTCGCATTTCCTTTCACGCGAATGCCCCTCCCCGAGTCATATTTTTAGTCCATCGCCAGACACCAAGTTCCTGGCCATGAGGACTACGGACCCATCTCCGCGAAGGTTTTTAACTTTCATCGGGTATTGACCGCACAGAAGGAGCGGTATTATTACAACCTATAGATTTACAGAGATGGATCCGTCCGGACAATGGGAAGAAATATCTTTTTCAAATCCGCACCACCTAAATGAATGAGCGACGATCTTCAAAATGGTGTTTGAACATCATGGGGTCGAACCCCGACAAAGATTCCGCACTCGAACGCCCGCAGTATTATTTCGGCGTGCCAGGCGTTCTTCAACATATAGATGCTGCTCGTATTCTGTCGCCAAGTTCCTGGCCGCGAGACTACAGCACGTATCCGCGAAACTTTTTAAACTTTTATCGCACAGGGAAGGACTCCGAAGGAGTGGTCGCCGATCAGCATCTAGGCGGCAAGCCGGTCCGGAGGGGAAGAACGAATGGCCCGCTTTGTATGGACATTTGAATGCACAGTATTCTTCAATATAGTAGCTCTCCGATATGGGATAAGACTGATTTAATTTCAACTAAGGGTCCCCGATAGGTTAGGACCATTGTAATGATCTCTTCTTACAAGCATTCATTAACATATAGAAGCTAGGCTCCAGAAGCTGGATGGATGCTATAATCGTCACTTTATCACAGGAGTCTGTAGTAGAAAGACGGTCGTCTTTGGAAATTTTCAACAAAGATCACTCACATTCAAATTCAGTACCCTCTGAGCTGACATACTAGTCAGCATCCGTAACAACCTCGGCAGATAGCCAAGCTGACGAACCACAAACAAGCACTCGGAGCGGTCGAATTTACTTCGTGGAATCTTTAAAAATTAAATTGGATCCATATACACACGGCCGCTCTATCCTCCGTCACAGGGACGGCACTGATGGTCTGGAGACTCATACCACCGAGTGAAGGAAGCGTCGACATAGCCTATGAACGCCCTCGTTCAACAGAAGACGCCAACTTCTTGGCAATGGGAGTACGACCCCCTCCCGCGAAGCTTTTAACCTTTCCTCGGCGAGTATTGCATGCACCGAAGGGCGGTACCATTATAGCGGGTCACCTATAGATTCAGAGAAAGATCGGAAGGCGCAACGCATGGGAAGAGATGTCTCTTTACAAGGCCTACGCTTCATGGAATGATACATGTCTTCCGTGCGGTCAATACCCGACGAAACGTTAAAACTTTAGTCCGTAGTTCCATAGCCTGGAACTCGGCCTCTGTGCTGGAACCAAAAATACGAGAGGGGCATCCTCGTGAAAGAAAAAAAAAAGATCGAAAACGAAGATAAGGCAGTGGATTGCTCGATTACTAGTGAGCGGTGAGCAGTGGCTGACAGGTCTCTTGCTACTCAGATGCGTGCGGTAGCTACCCGCTGACATATACTTTCAGCTCAGAGCAAACGGCTGGACGGTAAAGCGTGAATTTAGGTCACCAATGGGGTTTCTACAATATTTTTTCAGTTTCAGTAAAAACACGATAGTTGCCTGGGTTGAACCCTAAGGTCATGGTATCAAACCTTCTGTCTTCTGCTGAGTCTGTCCAGTGTCTATGCCCGCATAGCATCCTTCTGACCCCATCGCGGGACGTCTGTCGAGGCCTTATCCTATATTGGCAAAACCATTATGCCTGTGGTGGGAAGGAACGGTATCAGTATGACGGTGAGCCATCTTCTATGACACGCAGAATGGTATTTTGCGACTTGCCAATACGGGATAAGAGGACTTGAGCCTCCACAGGGACTCCGCGGCGGGTGCGTGGAATGGTCACAGTATCTTGTCTTCAAAATAGTCGGACGCTCAGAATCCAGATGCCTTGAGCCATAGTAGGAAGGCGGTGGCCGTGCCGCACACGATCATTGACATTCAAATTCAGGTGCACATTGGAACAGAGAAACGTTATATAGCGCTGAGCGCTAACCCTGCCCTGCCCCGTACCGGTCAAAAAACGGCCCCGTAACAACCCCGGCAGATAGTCAGGTTGACGAACCGCAAGCAAGCATCTGCGGTCGAGTTTGTAATTTGAAGTGTAGTCACACGCTGGTGTCGAACCTGTAATCTTCAGACCTCATGGATCGACATGCAGCTCTTCCCTCGTTACCACTGTCTATCCTCCGTTCACAAAGGAGAAAGAAGTTAGGACGGCTATTGCTGGTTTGAAGAGTCGCAATCTTGAAGAGGAAGAGTCAACATGACGCGATTGAGCTTCACGACACTCTCGGTTGCAATTCTACAAGACAGCTTCCTCGGAGAAATCGCTGTCGCAGCAGAGGGCTCAGAGCGCCCCAGATCCTGGTAAGCATCGACTGTCCATAACGCCTCAAGTCGTATGGATCTCAGGGACCAGGTTGCTAGGTCGAGCCGAAGAACTGCCCAAATCCTCGTCGTATTCAATTTGACTACGCAACATTATAGCCAGCAAGAATGTACTCCATCTAAGGGCCCTTTTGGAGATTCCACGGGCAAAACAAGCCCTTTTTTAGATTCAGAGGCGTTAAAGGAAGCGAGGGAGTGTAATTTCTTCCGGCAGGAGCGTACGACTTGCTTGAAGCGAAGAGAGTTGTCTGAATCGAGGTCTTAGAAGAGAATCTACAGAAAAGTAAGATACACGGACCTTTCTCGAGCGACGAGGTACGGTGCTTCAGTATTATCCGCTCCGCAAGCTCGCTGTCGAGTTTTATAGCTTTCTCTATAGCTAGTCTGTGTCGCTTCTTGTGTTCATACACGAGCCTGTAAGGGATCGTCAGCTGCGAGAACTTGCTCCTCAGAATATGCTCACCTCTCTAGAGCTTGCACCTCCTCAAAAAACTCCCAGGGATCGTTGACTACGTCCACTGATTCCAGATCGATCGACATCTCTACCACAGGCACAATCTCGGCTAAGGAACCATGCCCTGCGACTGAGTCCGTGCACACCGTTTCATCCACGCTCCACCCGGCATCGCTGGTCGCGAGGGCCGTGCACGACGACGACGTCGCGCTCTCACAATCAGCAACCTTTTGACGCGCCTGCATCAGATCCTCTCTCCTGCACCCGTCCACTTCCTGACCTAATAAAAGCTCATAACGCTCACTAATGCTCAAAGCGTGCGGTGACTGCGTTCCATCTTCAGGCATACCTCGGAAGCGAATTTTCGATACTGTCTGTGTTTGCTGGTACAGATCTGGCCATGGCAGTGGTTCCTTGGGATCGAGCGGCTCGCGAGCCTCGGGATGGTACGTGTTCGGGAGGATGGGCAGGCTCATCGCCGGGGTGACATCCTCATCGGGATTTCCGGCGGTGAAGCCTTGAGAAATGAAGCAGACGGTCCCGGATAGGTATTTGCTCGTTGATGGAAGCGCCTTGCGACGGCTGTCTGTCAGGACGTCGTGAATACGATCACAATGACACGCACCCATGTTAGACAGGCTACATATTTCTTGTTCCCCATCGCCTGGCATGCTCGAATTACCTCTGGATCATACAGCGCCGCCGACTCGAGCGAGGCAAAGGGATCGATTTGGATGACCACGTATTCGCCCATGCAAGGATTCATGGTGACGGACGGTGTTGACAAGGTTCTCGCCCGACCGATATATAGCGAAAACAAAGAGCCACAGATGTCATTGTTGTCGTAAATGACCAAAAACAATGGGCACGAAGAAGGTAGCGACGTCAAATAAACGTGGTGGGAGTACGGAAAACAGAAGTTTCGGCCACCGCCACCGACACGGGACCTTTACTTTTCGAAATGGAGAACAATTTCAAGTGTACGTTTGCTTCTAATCTACCTCAGCATGTTTATCTCTAGGGTCCCTAGCTTGAATGTTGAAATACTTCGAACATTGTTATCTTCGAAGGACTTCGAACAAGGAGGTTCTTTCAAAAGACAAAGGCCCTACTTCTACAAGTGCATTTATCTTCGGACTTCCAGTTGCACAGCTTGATAATCCTGAACACACAACATCAATACACAGAGCCGTACAATAGACATACGTACCATGCAGCGGCCAGCCGGCTCTGACAATATCGTGATTAGTAGTTAGCTCATCACCTTCACTTTCACACCAGGAAATAAACGCGCGTGTTCAACGAGACAATGACATACAGACGGCATATGCATATAATGGTGCGAAAGCATATTCCCAACGACCCTCTGCATGCTCTGATCTCCACTACAAAGCAAATGGACTACTTCAGCTTCTTCTTGCTGAAGATGCGACACAAATCAGCTTCACATCAAGGAAAATACACCAGAGCACACTCACGGGCGGAGCTGCGACGAGTGACCACAAGAGCGCTTCCTGCAGTTAGTCGCACGAGGGGGCAGCCGTGCGTAGCACTTTCGGCAAATCTGCTTGTCGCAGTTGTATTTTGAGGCCAGGACCTTGAGCGAAGGCTCGATGATTCCGCCACGGAGACTGTAAAGCACCACTCATCAGTACGACCGACCCACGTATAGCGGGAAGATAAACAGACCGGAGAACCAAGTGGAGAGTCGACTCTTTCTGGATGTTGTAGTCGCTCAGGGTACGGCCGTCCTCAAGCTGCTTGCCGGCGAAGATAAGACGCTGCTGGTCAGGGGGAATACTAGGAGCACCAAGGATCAGTATCAGCATCCTTCTCTAGCACACAACCTTACCCTTCCTTGTCCTGAATCTTGGCCTTGACATTGTCGATGGTGTCCGAGGATTCAACCTCAAGGGTAATCGTCTTACCCGTGAGGGTCTTGACGAAGATTTGCATCTGGAAGAAAGACCCAAGTCAGGCAGACGAACGAGATTGAAAATTACGGCCCCCAACTCACGGTGCTGGTTAAAGGTTATCCTGGGAAAAACCTGACCAACTGTACAGTTTGACGTCGCTGTGACTGTCACGGTGGCTTGACTTGAGGGCCGGAAGCCACGTGAACTATGATGTCAATACCCAGCGTTACTGTTTAAAACCTTACTTTTAAGTTCTGTCTTCGTTTGCTTTCACGATGCCGCGTCACCCTGCAGGCCCAATGTGGCGCTCACTGCATACAGTCTTACGTCCACTACCGGATCACTGTACTCTTTACGAGCTATTCAATCCTTTGCGAAAACTCTTTTATACATTGAGGGACGTATACCAACCGAAAAGAAATTCGTGCTCAGCGACGCCTAGTAAGTCGGGATCTGGGCGGGGCAGTTTCGGCATCCATATATATGATGGTGAGTTTAGTGGGAACGTGCGTGGTTGGGCTCATGTCCTCTGTTTCACGTCTTGAATACGTTTACACCTCGCCGCTCTCCTCCCGTACTTTTATGAAGCTATACATAACTCTCTTCCGTCTTCCATTTTGCCTGAGGTTGATTCCGGATCCCATTCTGCGCCACCGCCACAGCATCATATCTCCGGAAAGGAAAGGATAGAGATCTTACAATACATTCAGCTTGTGTTCGCCGTCAACCGAGGTCGCCGCGTTCATGCCAAGAATGAGCGATGAGGGGGATTAGCGATCTCTACGGCATCTGCATCTGTGCCCCTAGATCTCCATTAAATATGCGCATGAAATATACGTATGGCACGTATGGTACAGAATGTGACTATTAAATAGATAGTTAGATGCAATGCGATACAGCCTCCGATCCGGTCCAAAATACACGCGTATAGTTTCCAAGATATCGCCAAAACGAATGCATAGCCAGTTAGTGTCATAATCAAGCGTTACCCTCCGTCACCTTCGAGAGTATGAACGGACCCGCCAAAGCCGGCATCCCCGGGTCTTCGTGCGTTATCCTCCAGTTCCCAACGAAATTCTTCCCATCGACAATATATCCAAAGAAGAACAGGCAACCCAAGCGGCGATCGCGCTACGAAAGAAACACGCGCATGAGAAATCAAAAAAATGGAAACAGAACAGAGCTCACTGCAATCCTAAGAATGCCAATCATCCCATCCCACCGCCTAACCCGACCATAATACATGTAATGCTTCCACGCTTGCCCATGCCTATCATCAGTCTTTCCAGTAATAATCACATCCTGCACACCGGTACAGGGCGGAAGAGGGACACTGTCCAAAGGCGCGTCCCCATCGTTTGGTACCGCATCAGCACCCGTGTCCCGTCGTTTCCTCCCCTGCTTCTCCCGCATCGCACAACCGACGCAAGTGTCGCGGTCATGGAACCTCCCTTTTATCTTTGTCGTCGACTCGCTTCCATTCCAATTCTCGTACACGTATTCCTGCCCCCGAGCTGTCACCTTTATACCGTGTCCGTCAATAGTTTCTTGGAAGGCAACATCTGGGGGGAAATAGGCGTTGCACATGCCTTGATCGAACTCGTCAAGGAGATGTTGCCGGTCGATCTCGGGTCTACCTTCGTCCTCGGTTAAGGGCATGTCATCGTCCTCCAATTCGCCCTCGCTAGCCATTTCCACATCATGCAGGCTATCCACGCCGTCCTCGTCCATGTCTTCCTCTTCCGCCTCCTCTTCCTCGTCAGCATCCCCATAATGTGAGGGTACAGGTCCCTTGGCACCAGTAGGAATAATATCACCACCCGCATAAGATACGTGTTCCCGTAGACGCATATACACAGGCACGTTTATGGGCACAAGGTAATCCTCGCTAAACCCCTGGGGTAACGGTACCGGGTTGTCATTTTGAGTGGGACCGTCATTTTGATTTGGGATCAAGAGCTGCAGGAGCTGATGTTCACCAGGAATCTGGAGCGGCGAACTCAGTGAGAATGGTCTAGGACAACTGGGGAAATAACCTACAAACATACGACCGGCCCACAAACCGGTGAGTAATCCCAAGGCATACATTTCGGCGTGACGAAATCTGAGCTCGCGTACCTCATGGTCTACAGTCTTGACTCTCATCCCTTTACCCAAATTCGCCCGCCGCCAGATCTCATCATCGTCCCTCAGACCATCAGCCCATGCATTACTGCAGAGCCGTAATCTGTACCACTCTGAATCGTAGGCTTTGCTTCTGTCTGACACCTCATCCGAGGAATCTGGACCCACTGTCGGAAGCTTGGTGCCCCCATACTTGCCGTCAGGGCCGCCGAGACGATGCAAGTTCATCTCCTCGACGTCCTCCTGCGTCGGGCCGCCTAGGCCTCTGGCTATAGCCTCTGACCTGTTTCTAGGAAGGTTGGAGTTCATGCCGTATGGATTCATCTCCCTGCGTGAGAAGAAGAGGAGCTTCGCAGCGGTGGTGACAAGGGGACACGTTAGGGAGATACGCCGTGAGAAATGGACCTGTGACCAGACACGGGAAGGGGATAGGTACACTGGATAAGGGCCGTGTGGTGTAGGCACCGAGAGAAAATGGGCGGAGCGAGTACGAAAGGGTATTCGGGAGGATAGATTAGAGAAATTATAGGCATGGGATCGGAGGGGCAGGACAAAGTGGTTCGGCGGTGCAAAGACAGACGCATACCGAAAAGGAACCATAACGAAAGGTAGAATCAATTTAATGATACGTTCGGACGTTTCTTCTGTTTCGGAAAGCAAGCGCACTACGGATAAGCTCAAACATGAGGTCAACGAAAACAGAACAACCGCGTACCCTTCGTAGAAAGTCTCCAGAAGATCCACAAGGCCAACGCATTCACATAATTGTCGAGCGGCCAGCCGCCGGTCTCGCTCGCTCCGTCATATAAGCGCAGGGTCACAAAGTCGTGGATCCACTCGTACGCGCCAACAGCGGTCAGCTGCCGCATATTGTAGCCGTCGTCGTCGAGGCACATGAAGTACACTGTCCAGAGCACGTCGGAGACATCGACGTCGTACGTGTTCCTCAGCTCGCGCTCCCCGTCGAGCCCCCGACGCTCGAGGACGAACTGGAGCGTCTTGTGATACCAGCACAGCTGGTGCTTCAGGTCCTGCGACGTTAGCTCGAATGCACGGCGGCCGACAGCACCGTAGCTGAACTTGAAGGTGAAGATCTGGCGGAATACGACATTCGATTCACGTAGGTAATGGCCAATGTAGCGGCAGGTGAGAATGAATGGCAAGAGCGAGCTGGGAAGGCCGTCCCTTGTCGGACAGGCAACGTAGAATGCGATAAGGTCGATGGTCTCTAGGGGCAGGGAGAGGAGCGAGGGCATGGTAGGGAATGGACAAGGTCGAACAGCACGTCGAATTCATTGCGAGTGTAGTCTATATAAACTAGGTGGGAAACTAATCTCCGATGTTCAGGAAAAGTGAGTCCGGATGTAGCCGTGTTTTATCCCCGATCGTTCACCCATATCTGTCATTTTTCCTTCTTTTCCCGTCCTTATCCAGCCCTTTTCTTTTCAACTTTCTGATAAAATCGTGTCACTCCCGGTTTCTCCCTCACGTTATCTGGCAAATTAGTTATCTATACACACTGCTTTTCGTACTTTCGCATACATCTATGCGCCGAGGCACCCCGAAGAAGGGTAGTTTTACTTGTTCTTGATCGCCGCCTTGCAATCTGTCACCCTACGTAAGTAAGTATCACCGCGACTCTGCGTCTGCCCAGAACTTGCAAACTCGCACGACCTTCAATCCATCAGCTCTCAGGCCTTTCCCCTTTGTGATGTGACATCCCAATCTCTCCCACCTGATTTAACTCAGCGGCGCTCGTCTTCTATCCTTCGGCCATGTCCGACTCTTTTCAGGACTTCGACATATCGACCCTGCGCAAGAATGAGATTGTCAGCTATTATTGCTGTCGACAACAAGCGCTTAGCATGAGGGCGATGACGTCCACCGTAACGTTATAACTAGGAACATAACTATTTATCTGAATAAATGGATGAAATGCAATGCAACAACGAACTGATTGCTCGTTGCTCGATTGTAGTGTGAAAACTTGAAAGCTAGAATCGCAAGGTTAAAATCAAAAAGATATCCTTCATTCTCTCTGACTGGGAGTCGAACCCAGCTTTCGCGCGTACCAGTGACAGGCGCGTGTACTAACCGATATACTATCAGAGACCTATGCGGAGTACGAGGACTGCCCTTTACATTCGCATTGGTCGTTCAGGATTACCATTCCCTCGGTACCACCCCGCTGACTTGCCCCAAACCACCATCATCAATTCGAATCCGTAAAACCATAACCTCTTCGTTTCTCGTGTCTGACGAAAATCATTTCCCACACCAATATATCCTCCCTGGATAGTCAGCGGTAACCTAGGCCTGGAACTTCCCGCCGGTAGGCTATAGCGCCCCCGCGGCTCACAGATCTTTCGGCATACTTATGTTTTTTCAAACTACAAATTTCAGTCTCTGAGTGCTATACGTCACTCAGGACCAGCAACGCATCCCTGGATCATTAACCCGGGCCATGGCCCATGGGGTCATTAACATTTCGACTCCGCGAATATGCTTTCGAGTGGTCTCCGTCTCTTCTTTCCGCGCCCGTATCTCCTTGGATGATTTCTGTTCCACAAGCCTGGCACAGACCCCACAATGGTATCTCAGACTTTCTGATGGATGCCCACTATGACGATCGGGTCGCAAATACCCGTCGCGACTCTAGTTAAATGAAACGGGACCGCCATGGCGGCGATGAGGCCTTCGTCTTCCATTTCTCACTCACACCGTCCAACGGGTAATACCCGCGGGGCGGCTATCTCCTCGAACTGTCTCTGATTTAAGTGCTATCAAAAAGAAATTCTCGTAAGGGCTTTCTCATCGTCAAGCCACAATCATTCCTCACGCTCATGCGTCGTTCTCAAGAGCAACGGTTCATCATTTCCGTCAAGTAACCCGTTCATATAACTCTAACGAATGTATCCGAGACACCATCCTGGTGCCCCGTAGCGATAAGAGAGTTTAGTATTTCTCCCGCTCCCATTTTCTGCATGCGGAGCCTCTCGAAGCAGCGAACTATGTGTGCTCTACCGATATTCATCCAATCACACATCATGACCCTTGGTGTTCTGTCGCTCCGGATGGATGCTTTCTCTGTCACAAGGCCAATTATTTCCCTGCTCCTCTCCCGCCGCTCCCGGATAGCCGTCTGTCTTTAATTCCGCACGTTTTCTCTTATGATGATGACCGTCGCCATTCTATAGGCTCATACTTCCTGTTAATAAGCGTACATCTACCGCAGATTTGTGTTCTGAAACCGGGTCTCGTCTTCGCATGTACTTCCCTAAGCAAACTCCCACTTGGGAGTTTGTGGGAAGGTCGGATCATTCTGGGGTACCACTCCAGTTTCCTAATTCTTCGCCCTAAGCCCTTGATGGGTGTACCATTGCTACTTGTTTCATCAAATCTATTCGTTCGCTATGAGTGGAAGCTGATGTTTGGTTCGCGCCTCGGAGATGGAGCGTTTCCGGTATCTGGTTCCAAACCCTAACTCTTCACGGAACATACGTGGAACACAATACATGGATCATATTCAGTCTTCTATGATTTAAAAGCACCGCGACCTGCGAGCTTTGTTGAATGTGAAACACTAAAGAGTCGCCCAACGTGTGTTCGTATAAGATCCCTCCGTCAAGAGAACGCGATTGCGGGGGATCGCCCCTGTCAACATAACAACTGTTCCTTGAGAGCTGCAACTTGATATTAATGGCCGTTGGGTGTCTCGCTCGCTCTAAAGGGTCCTTCCAATTCTAGGCCTGCGAGAATCTTAGAACTGGAAGCGCGGCCCGCGAGAACATCTATGTTTGATTAGGCCACCATTTGTATGCATCTCTGGTGGCGCAATTCATCGGGGATGAACTTGAACTAAACACGCTCTAGCAGTAGTCGGTTTGTGAAATAGAAAACTGGCACGTCAAGGGGGTAACGTACAGAAGAGTAAGAGTCGTTTCACGGCGGCATCGGAACTCATATGAAAGCGCATCAAAGTTCTATACCCGACCTTTGACAACTTGCCTTTCGAGGATGAAAATGAGCACCTTCTTCTAGAATGGGTGATCATGCCGGGCAGGGCAAATCGAGACCTGATTCGAGAGGTCTGTGAGAATTAAAGCACTACTCGAAGGATCTAACTTTTGGAATGCAAAATATGAGAATGTCTAATATTAGAGGCCTTGAAGGAAGATATTGAAGACGGAAGCTGTTAGTTTGCGTCCTTTAGAGGAAAGAAGTTGACCATAAGGACTACGAACATGTCGCCTGACATAGTGGGAAGTCTTCATTTATGCTACTGCTCAGCATTTTGTTCAAGATAAGACTCTAGAAGTGCCAGCGGTTAGCCTACAGCTCTTCGGAATGAAAAGCTAGACCATCGTTCTTCTTTCGTGTCTCTCAGACCTTGCGTGTCCAAAATTCATGTCTGAGGAAACATCACCGGACGTCAGGAAGATAATATTTTTAAGGTTGATCACAAAAGATGTGAGATTATAGCTCAGGCCCGGCGAGTCAACCCATCTTTCGATCACAGCATGCCCTCGGGCACGTTGCCCCCCCTCTTCGATTCTACAAGACATCGTGAGATATAATTCTTCCAGAGAACAAGCGAAGTCCTACCATTTTCCAGCTGTTCCTTGCCGTAACACACTGCAACCCTGAGCATGAAAGACAAACGCATGCGACTTATCACTTGCGTGGCGAATGAATATAAAAGAACGACCTCATTCCCGTCGCCATCACCACCGTAGAACTATCCACCTGAGAAAGGACGCTGGAACTTGCGACCCTTGATAAGAAGCTACAAAGGTTCAGATAACAAGCCTTGCGGCGCGTGTTAAGAGTAAGATCTACGAACCGCAGTCGGAAGACGTTTCATTTTTCGCGGAGCCATCTGGACCAGTGACAGAATCTTTCTGGGGTCAACCACGATAGTCTAAAGGTAGAAACAATGGTGGAATTACACCGCCCCCACTGATACCGCGTTGTGGAGGCTGACGGCATAAGATTGAGTGAATTCGACGTGTCCACTGATCCCAAACCTCAGGTAGAGCCTTTTCCCTGGTCCTTTCGACGGTTCCATCGGTATGCCCGTTCAGCGAGAAGCAAGTGACCTGGAGTGTGGGTCAGCTTGAGCCCATTTATCCCCCCGCATAAAGGTTTGGAGACTATGAACTTCGATTCATGCGAGTGGCCTATCAAATGGTAACACTGCCAGTCTGATAAAGCTTCAAAATCTCCGCCGGAACCTTGAGCCAGGTCGTGACAAATCGACCAGAGTGGAGAAGATGACTGGTGTGGAAGTTGCATAAATCTTGGCGTTCTTTCTAAAATAAAATTAGGAACTATCGCTGTTCAATACAGAAGGGGAGCAGAGGGGAGCATACACCCGGTCTAGGGACAAATGCCAAGGTAATTGAGCGTTTAAGACCGTCAGTAAACTAGCGCCCATCAATTTTGCTTAGGACATCAAGAGAAATTGAGACTGCGGAAGCTCACCAGGCGATTTGACAGCGGCAGCAACGTTCACGTTCGAAATACAATGTTTAGTATTTAATATTCCGAAGACCAAAGCTGACGCACCTACAGTGAACCTCGATAGCTGAAGACCATTGAAATTGGTAGAAAGATCGTGGTTTCATTATAATGAAAGGTCCTCTATACCGACACTTCGCCTATATCTACTTATCAAATTGTTCACCTGGCGAAAATCGGAATTCACATTAAACCGTGGTGTCCTACAGGTCGATAGAAGCGACGAGTCTCAAGCAACACCAAGATGTTGTGGACCAGACGTACATATAGCAGCAAACGAGTCCGTTTCCGCCTCGGGCGGAGTCATGGTTAGGCCGGAGGACAGAGCGGAGTTCCTTGTCCTTTTGCCGTGACCGTTCAATGTCAGCTCGATTTTTCGCTTTGACATGTTCAGCATGCCCTGCTTCGATTCTACGGAAGTCGAGCGGTCGGAGTAGACAACTTATGTCTGACATACCATTTCATTGCATTAACTTCTACGAAAGAAGTTCCGTGGATCGTTAATGTATGTGCCTGACTCCATGCGTTGAGAGTCCAGAGTGGGTCGGAAACATCCTTGTCTCCTCGTGTGGGTCCGCTTAGAAAAGAGAATATATGAAGAGGCAGAATGATGCCTTCGGAAGCAGTCGTCAGAGAAAAGTAACTCTCCCGAAGGCCACTTTCATGCTGTTAACCTTCTCATAGCTAGTTTCATCGGTCTTCACTTGCCATTCGACCATCTTGGAATTTCGCGTCGATCTCAGAAGCGTAGGTAAGGTACCTGCAGATATTCGGTATCCGTTCACCTGATCGTCATCGCCGCCAGCAGCGTCAGGTACAGATGGAAGGTCTCGTCGATTACCCTGCGATCATCGTCCTCCCTACCATATCCCTGACTCAAGAAAAAATATTCTCGGCCATTCACCTGATATTTAGGGGTCTCGCCGATAGTGACGTCCTATTGAATGCGGCACATCGCAGCCTGGGTGGGTGGTAGCAGTTCGGCTATGGAAGGGGTGTAGTATGCGCGGGCCGACATGTCGGGCATGGCAATGTATTCGTGGTTTCACAGGACAAGCCTTATGAATCATATTCACGGAGATGCATTTGACGCGATGTAAGATGGCGGAGGGAAGCTAAAAACACCGGTGGTCAGTGATTTAAATGCACCGAGAGTTATGCCACCTACGTAGCTAAGACAGAGAACATACTTGCTCCTTGAAACTAAAGCGCTACAGGCTCCGGCCACCTCAGGACTGTCTAGAACCTTCCTTCAGGGGACTGAGGTCAATATATTCTCCAAAGCGAGGCAGCATGGTGGCAAGGGGTAATGTAGCGTCCTCAAGGTTCGTCCAAAGATATCCCGCAGTTTACCGCGTCCAAGAGGACAACAAGCAGAAGCAGTGAAAAGAAAACCGACCGCGGTATGTGCCGAAACAGGGTAATGACGACCCCAGAATGAGCACTGGCTCATGTCCGACATACGCAACTTGCAATAAATTCCGGTCTAGTAGTGCTTCGCTGCCCCAATACCACAAGAATGAATGTCGTCGTTTGAGGGATATTCATTTGCGACACTACAAAGTCACCAAGAGGCTTTATTGGAGCGCAGAGCCACCGCTACCTGTTTCGAACCTAGTAGAGGAGCCTAAGTCAGTCCGGGAGAGTACGAGAATTATGATAATATGTAGGGAAGGGAGTGTCATGGTGGAGGGAGAGCAGCCGAAATTGTCTGTCGGGCCGAGTTCCGGAAGCAGAACCAGACGAGAAATTTTTGGCATGATCATCGCAGTGCTTGCACTCAACCAAAAGGGGTATGTTTTATGATATATATCGCAATTACTCTACAGCAGCGCTTAGCTCCTGAAGGTCATCTTGGTCAAGAATTGGTCAAGAACCTGCTTTTAGGAACACCTTCACGAGGGTTTCTCTACAAGACTTCGCACTGTTGGATCCGAGGCGATTGGTCCTGCTATCTCCTCTTGTAGAGAAACGCATTTTGGCATTTTCGAATGAATTCGAGCATGAAGCGCTTCATCCTTTTGCCGGGCATGCTGAATCGCAGCTTGGGTTTTGGCCTTCATCCTGTCCTTAAAATCTTCCTCGATTCTACGAAACCAAAGCGATTCAACGAATATTCACTGGTAAGGCGTAAAAAGTGCAGACCTTTTCAAGGCTTCAAGTTCCCGAAAGAATGCTCAAGGATCGTTGATATCTTCAGGCTTTATCAACTCGAGATCATCTAACAGAACGATCACTGGCATGGTATCGGGTGGACGCTTGCCGAAAATGGGGTGGGACCAAATCGGATCGGAAGGAGATATCGAGGCTACCTCATCGTCGTCGTAGAGGTCTGCCCGTAAACACGGTATACAGGGAAGACATTTGCTAAGTACGGAGCGAAAGATGGACGCGATAGTAGGTGTCAGTGGTCGGGCTTCGCCTTTTGAGCTAGCTGAATCAAAGACTTGACTTCCAGCATCTGAACATGCGCTCTCAGCTGCACTGATGGATGAAGCATATCCGCTTCCGGCTTCACTGACTGAGGGACAGTACCGACTCTCAACGTCCGGCTCAGAGGGACCAGGACCTGGCATTGGGGATGCTTTACACTCTTCTGGATGATCAGTAGTAATCCCCTTACCCGAAGTATCGGTAGATACTTTAGGAGGTTCTTGTTCTCACTTTTTTGACCCCCTACGTTCGCCATCCTCAGAGTAATAGGTTTGTGCCAAGAGAATTTGCTCCCAGCCGGTCAATCGGTATTTAGGATCCGGTCAATCACCATCAATGACAGCGTCGTTGCGCATGCGACATCTCGTCATTGCTTGAGTGGGGTGGTAGCAGCCGGGCCAAGGGAGCGGTGTAGTTGGTTGTAGCGGTGGTCTCAATAACGGGTTAGAGGTATTTGGTAGGACAGGCACCGACATATCCGACGTTACGAAGGCATCTGGGACATCATTGGGAAGACCCCTTGCGACAGAGTCATGTTCCCGGATATGTATTCGACGCCTGGCAACGGAAACGATAGAAGCTAGTGAACGACGTTATTCAGTAATGGCGGGAATGTGAACAATCAAGCAGCACACATAGGTTACACAGGAAACATATGTTTTGTCGCTCCGCAAAGCTTCGCAAGCTTTAGTTACTTCGGGATCGTCGAGTGCTCTGAGGGAAGCAACGGGGTCGAGTTTGAAGGCTACGTATTCTCCGAATTGAGGAAGCATGATGCGGAGCGTGGGGGGGACGTCGGGGTAAAAGCCAAGTTTATATTCTGAAGGCAAGGTCCTGCCACATCTCTTTGCATTGTTTTTGAACAAAGGCACAACAGACAAGGACAAAGGGTACCGGTGTGGATCATAAGACTACCCCCGGAACTTGCCGCGATCGGCGAATCACCCAAAAATGAAGGTGCTACTCAGCTTTTCAGCTTTACAAGGTAGATTAGATGCTCGCGTCCATTTAGTTATGTTCCTTTTCCCGGCCTATTGCTCCCCTGGGCGACAGATAAATGATGGTCTCAAAAGTTTCTTCGATCTTAACCTCCCATTCCGCTTCGCAGCCTCATGCTATTTTCTGTGACCGTCATTCCCAGGAATGACCCTACCCCCAAGGAGTCACCCGCACATACCTACGGCCAGATCTTTGCTGTCCATGAATCTCTAACCCACCCCTTTCATCAAATGTGCACGACAGCACTACAATTCATTTCTGCCAAAACGACTTCTGGATGTCGGAAGATTGTCGAGAGTATCTACTCTTCTCACTACTCTCAAAAAACTGCTGTGCGGGGTAAAGTAAGACCGGGTATTCTCTGCCCTCCGCCCGATGGCGAAAGTGATAACAGGCCATGGCTATATCTAATGGGGACCTTTGACGGCGAAGACGAAAACTCACTCCCTCAAGTGTACAAAGAGTTTTCTGTCATTGTTGCCACCGGCCCTTCCACTGAGGAAGGGAAATTTACCATTCAAACGGTTCCAGAATGGCAGATGTCTTCGCCAGACAAGACTCAGTTTCTCGTCACAATCCCCTCGACTCCACCGAGTGGAAGGTTTCCTAATGGGTTGTGGATAGCTTCCGGCGCTGATCACGGACAAGCGATTCTTATCGAACCGCCGGAAATGCAGAGACTCAACGGGTACAGCAGAGAGAGGTTATTTGCGTTTCGACTGAAATTGCTTAAAGACCGCAATTATCAATCAAGGGTCGCTATCGAGCTCAGAGACGAGGAGATCAAGGTACGTTGTCACATCATACACTCATTTACAGCTTACAGAGTAAGAATTAAGTGACTTTGGTGTTTTGTGCCAGTATCGTCGCCAGAAGCAGAGGGCCTATGCAGCCAGCCGGAGGAGTGTCCAGTCTAATATCCAGCAACTCCAGCAGGGAATGACTGTGAGACCTCGAATTTTATTTTTTGTTGCCGACACTCATTGGATCTTCAGGCGATGCGATTAACTGATTCCACAAACTCGGAAATGGTGTGTTCTTACCTTTGTCTTCTGAATCCCACGTCTTTAATTTACACTGCAGGGTCGTACCCACTATATCCGTAATACGTGGTCGAAAAAGAAGGTGGCGCCCTTTTTTCGAGAGCAACTTGAAGCGTTCCACACCTGTACTGCTCTGATTATGTCCGGAACGTAGGAGCTTCAGATTCCTTGAACACAGTAATACACTGTAGCAAACAAATATCCTCTGTACGTGGAGAATTTAAGTTTGAACGAATATTTTCGCCTTGAGTCTAAAGAGACGGTTAGCTTATGCATAGCAAGTTTACATGAGCTGGCAATAGGTAGTAGTCACCAATGTAACTGATCGGCTTGCCAAGATCAAAGGCTTGCTCGTCCACTGGGGATACCGGACCAGAGATATGACATACTCGAAAGGGCGATTGCTTAAGCTGGAAATAGCGGAGCGAAGGGAGCAACAAAAAGTCCAGAGCCTAGGTAGTGATTATAGGGGAAAATGATACTCGTGTGGCTGCGCTTTTCCGACTTTAACCTTCTGCTTCGACTTTGCGACTGCTGTCCGAGTGGTTAGGCGCTATACTACGTGCCGACAAGCCAAGCATAAGCTCAAGCATAGCCCTTAAAGTGAAATATCAGTACCGACATGGTGAATTGCGCTCAGACTCGGATAAGCATGGATATCCGTCTACAATCCCGCACCTGCCTAAGTCTCTCATGATCACCATCATTGAATACACACCCACAAAACCTGACAAAGTTGAGTTTGTTCCGTCACGGAAATAATGTCGTCCCTCTACCAGTGCGCTGCAGATGACAAACCTGACAGGTTCGAGGTCACAAATATGCAGATTCATCCTGACCATTCACGGGATGAAGGGTTTTAGAAAGGCATTGGCTACTGCCAGACAAGCGGATCCTTCAGCGTCTATTTTTGAGAGTGGAACTATTCAAGTGTCGCCGACAGCTTACCAGAAAGCCGGACCTTTACAAGAAATTCCCAACTTACGGGCTGCACGAATACTTTCAACTGGCAGAGATTGCGATCAAAAATGAAAATAAGCAAGATCCACCATGCTATGGTAGGACATTTGACGCTGTTAGCCCTTTCACCAACTTGATGTTTTCATGCCATTCCCTACACTTTTCACCGTTCTTCCGTTCTGACTTTAACAACTATACATGTCGGAAAGTTGCGAAATGCCTTATAAGGGACAATTACTAATAATGGTCTAATAAGGCACTGATATGGCCCACAGAAACGGACTTGGCCCAATAATCGGCAAATCAGAGCTGACCAAGCAAATTACGTTCGGCAAGCTAATAAGGCACATTATGAGGCTCGGACTTAGCAATTTCCAGTGAGCCGAGCCCTAACTGAGTTGGAAATATGCCGGAAATTCCTGTTTGGGGGTATAATGCCGTTTTGTAATTATTGCACTCGCCACCTGTTGTCTCTACCAGTAGCCAGAATAGCTGTGTTTAAGTCATTTTACCCTCAGCATTTGAATAGTGATATCAGGAAGCTATTAGGTATAAAATGACATTCATTTAACAGTGATGATTCACAGCAATATTGTATCATGAATTGTTGACAGTTGTCTGAGCTGAGACCATAGAGTCCAATTGACCAAGGCCCAAAGGGTGTAGAATATGGCTGAAGTATCTCAGGTTATATATTGACACAAATAGTGAGAAATTGGGAGATCTGATGGTGCAGTGAGGGTGTAGGGACCTAAGGATGGACTTATTCATCATGTATTAATCCAATGGTAACATATAAGTAAAGGCCATATGGCAGAACTGTAATAATCATTATAACTACTTTGTAATACTATGCTCCTGACATTGCTGGTTCGATTTCTCCTGCTGTAAATTTCCATTTAAGGTGTATCTTGATTACGTAATCATATTCGGTGATCCTTTCTGATTAAGTCCCCGATTCTTTCCAAGATAAGGAGGAAATGACAGAGGGTATTGTGGAAACGATAATGACCATCCTCCTGCCAACTTGTGTGGCTAGGGGCTACTTTGTACTTGTTTAAAGTCATCTGCATGCCTAAAATAAGTAATTGTTTCCCTTTTATGGTAAAAGATAAGATAGGCCAGAGCTACCATGTTGCAGCTGACACTGTCGCCCTCCGAAGTGTCATATCTATATATTTGGATATAGCATGCCTTTCTTTTGACTACCTTCTTGAATGGCTTGCATGGGCGAATACTTTGGTGCTTTGGACTGTTAACACCAGCCTTTAAAATCATTGCCCTTGGTATGCACAGCCTTGACCTCTTTGATTATCCAGCATATATGTTATTCTGATGTGTCATTTTGTTGTGATATTCTGACCATGATTATAGTTTAGCGCTGGTCCCTTTTTTCTGCTTTATGCCTATTGTCTAGGTCCGAAAGACTTCTCCAGCAATCTACAGATAACTTGCTGTCACTTGGTGACAACACTTGGAGTTCTACATTTTGCTCCCTGGCAGTTTTGTTGTATATTCATCGCTTGGTGTTCTCATTAAATGAAATTTCCTTTGTTAAGGCAGGCCTGTCATCGTGCTCATGTTTTGGATGAAGAGCTGGTGCCTTTGAGTAGTGAAGATAATTCCATGGCATGCTATTCTGTCTGTTACAACCCTCTGTATTGTCCACAGTTCCATCATGATGTCTTTGAGATGCCTGAGTGAGTTTTTAAGTTGCTTCGTGACATTTTCGATGCAGAAAGTGGATGGTCCGATGTAAAGGTTGCTTGCTCTGAAGGAAATGTCCTCGTTGAAGATGTATCTTATGACATTAGAGTAATTATAAGTTGCAATGACATCCAGTGCTCATGGTTGTATCTGTTATGATTTACTGACTTTTTTCACCTTTCTAGTCTTATCTCATCTTATCAGCATAATCATGCTTATGCATTATCACCGCCATATCACCACTATCAACTTCGACAAATCTTTCATGATGGACAATGCATGATCTTGCATGCTCGTCACCCAACTAGCATGCCTCCAGCTTCGATAAAACTTTTGTAGCTATTAATAGTACTTACTCTTTCATATTTAAGTAGCTACAATTTCACTGTACAACCTCAGCTTTGAGCTAAGGTTTACCTACACATAAACTTTACTTGTCTGCTCACTTGCCGAGAGCTTCTCCAGTAAGCGCCTCTTTCATCACCTCGAGATCATCCGAGGCATTGCCAAAGTGATTGTCTGAATGCGAGACAGCTTAGCAATCACCCGACCTCAAGTCACGTGAGAGTCAGCCCTAACAATTAGCTCAAAGCTTCCCTCACCCTTCCACAACGCTAGATGCAGGAAGGATTCCATATGACATTACAACAAACCCCCAACATATCTGCAGGAACAATGAGCACCCTTGCAGTAATCCTTTTTACAATTGCAGGAGTGATCAGAACGACGACCGGAGTCGCTGTCATCTACTACCGAAACAGAGAGTGGTTCGAACACCACGGAATTACATTTCAAAGAGGACAACTAATCTACCCACCCCTGACTCTCCCTCAATTCTACATTCCCCCTTACAATGTTCCAACGCACTACCCCATCTACGAGAGGGACATCTTCAGAACACCTGCAGAGTCGGCAAATGATGAGTTCGAGTTGGCGAACGACAGGGACATTTTGTCCTCTGAGTCTGACATCTGAAGAAGAAGAAGGAGCCCAAGCCCCGTCGCTGGCCCCTCTGGAACCAGGCACTCCTCTGACGATGCAAGGAGTTCTCCCTCTGTCGAGGGAGATATCACAGAGCTCATTAGAGCCTATCACAGAATTGGAACAGAACCCCTGGAGAATGCCAGGAGAGAGCTGGAGCGAAGCCTCCACCAGATACCTACAACTGAGACCCCTCAGCCCTGGCCTGATAGTGAGACCCTCCCCCAGACGACCTTACAGGTCACCAACCCTACTGAACCCATTGAACTATCTGACCTTGATGCCTATTCGGAGGAGAGGAGAGGGAGAGCCTCTTACAATTCAGAGGCAAGTAGAAGAAGGGCTCACCTACCGGGAAACCCTAGCATCCATCGCCTGTTCCGAACCACCACCACCTTCGACACACCTGCACCGTCAGTTGTATACTCCTCCCCCACTGCCACCGACTCCTCCGAATCTGATCGGCTTCCAAGAAGAACTGGAAGTGGGAACGCTCCTCAAACCATCCCTGACATCATCATTCATACCGACTTGTCCTCCGACCCGAGCTCACTCAACCTCCAGGACCTGGGGTTCTATGCAGAGCTCCGACGACGACTACTTTTTATCCGCTACGTCGGGCGACCCAGTTACCAGCGAACACGAAGAATGGGAGAATCCCTGCTCGCATTTGAGGCACGCCAGAGAGACGAGGACCCGAGTGAGCCCCCTCAGGATGCAGTCACTGAGCGGCGACTGGCCTGTCGAGAACTCGAGAGTAACCCATTCTACCTGGGAACTCCAGACCGAGCCTGGCCCTCGTTATCCCTCTCCCAGAGGATGGGACTCAGGGTCTACTGAGCCCAGGCTTGGGCCCTACGAAGGGCAGACTACATCGCCAGAGGAGGTGATGATGACACCCTGGAAGAGCATCGCAACAGACATAACCTCTTCATCAACGAGGAGTTATGGTGGCATGAGCTCAATTATGGGCCAGTACCCGGAATATATGCCCCAGAACTACAACCAAGAACAGAGGAGGAGGACCGAATCCTCAATCGATGCCTGGCAGCTGTACTCACCACCTGGAGAAGAGATGAGGCCCAGAGAATTGAGGCAACAAGAGCCCGAGTGGCCCAGGCCAATGCCTGACTCACTGCCGATCGATTGGAGGTGCCAGAACTGCCCCAGGAAGGGGACGAGTAGGCTGTTTGCTGGGTCCGGAGAGGCCGGGCCCAGCGAACCAATGGAGACGGAGGCAGAGCAGTGGCAACGAGAGGCACTGGAAGCAGAAGCCCAAAGACAGCAACATCAAGTAGAGAAAGATGCCTTTCCCGATCCCACCGCCACCCTCATAGCCCAATTAGAAAGGACCCGGGCATTTGCTCTAGCAAACAACTTGCCCATTCCCAAAGAGTTGCAAGACATCCCAGACAACCAACCGCCCCGAGGACGCCCCATCCAGCTGCCCCCACGAAGATATGGCACCCCCACTCACCGAATGGATCGATGGTCAGTGCCATGACCCCCACCCCGTTACAACCCCCCAGACCCTCCCTACTGGCCATCAGGAGACGCCAATGAGCAGGACCTGTGGCTCCAAGTAAAGCCCACGCTAATCCGACTCCCAGGCGAGTTTGAAGGAAAAAGCAGCGATATTCATCACTTTACAGGAGCCTGCGAAGACTACTTCGCAGTCTTCAAAGCTTATTACCCGACCCATGCCAACAAAATTCTATTTGCCGTCTCCCTATTCAGCAGAAAGCCACAAGACTGGTGGTCCCAATATCGCTACCAATTCTGGAGCGATACAGAGGAACGATATTGTTACTTCTCCTGGGATGACTTCAAGGCCGCCCTCAAGGTGGAATACGGGGATCCCGCCCTCCAAGAAGTCATGGAGCGATGGATGAATGAACTCAAGATGACTGGAACGGCATCCGAATACTTCTGATGGCTTGAAGAGCTGGCCTGCCAAGCTGACCAGCTCACTGACCTAGGACCAAGATCTGCGATAGTCCGGGCAGTACAACGAGGAGTCCCTGAGTCATACACCGACTCCATCGCCAACCTGGGCGTTATGATCCCTTCCACCTATGCTGAATGGAAGTGACGAATTTGCAGCATATACAATGAAAAAGCTCGCAAAACTGCCTTCGACAAAATAGGGTATGTCAACTGACCCAAGAACCAACATGCCGGTAGCTCCAACAAAGGAACTACCGGCACGACAAGTTCCTCAGCCGATAAACCCACCAGCAAGGGATCATCGGGTTCAGGATGGACCACTTACAGAGGGGCCAGGGAGCCGATGGACATAGACCGCCTCAAGAAGGAGGGAAGATGCTTCAACTGCAGAGGAAAGGGGCATCTAGGGAAGGATTGCAAGAAGCCAAAGTGGCCCAGAGACCCAAAGAGCAGGCGATACACGACGGCCCAACTTCGCGCAATGCTCACAGAGGCAGAAGAGCACAACAAGGAGGAGCACAGGCACAGTCACGAGGAGGTCGAGGAGAAGACGCCCTCGACATCAAAGGTGGAGGAGGTAAAAGGCAAGGCCAAGAAGTGAGTGATTCCACTTCCTCGGCCCAATCCTCCTCTCTGGGTGGTCGGTCATCGGATCCTGCTGTGTGGACCTTATCCGATTGTAATACATCTTTACATATGTCTACAATTGTCTTGATGCATTCGAATATACCAAGCTTGATTACTTCCCACGAGACCACCCAAAAAGAATCACAACCCATTCAGGCTCCACCTGAAAAAACATATATAATCCCCCAGAAGCGAGAGGAACCTCATCCCCCTCCCTCGCTAATACTCTCTGTCCCAGAACTCCTCACCCTCCAGGACCTTCAGACTCGATGGGGGCCAGAGTTCATTCGAACAATGTCGGGGATCTCTCAGTCCCTAGGGACGAAGGAGGTGCTCCCCGAACTGGCTGAGCCTATCGTCGCTGAATGGAAACAGCAAGACGAAGGCAGAGACACGAGGCCGATGTCTGCCGACTATGTCCGCAACGATTTGCCTTGCGCTTGAGGACCGTCATGGAATCACAACCCCCTCTCTCCCTGCCTGGAAGAAGAAGCAAGAGATTGTGCCCCTCGCCTGTCTCCTGAAGATGTTACACCAGTCGAGACGGCGCCTCTCTTGCCCCCGGTCCAGGAAGAAGATAGTCATTCAAGAAAGGATAGGGACATGGGACAGGTGCTGAAGGACCCAGAAGTAATGTGGAGACATGGTTCATGCGACAAGAACGCGATGTCCATGACCTCTTCTGTCCCTAGTGGGCCTTCCAGTCACTCCCGGAGCAACCTGCTCCCCAAACCCCCAATTCCTGACGAAGTAGCTGGCAGCGGGCGATCCTCGGGGAAGGAGCATGCCCCAACCAAGGAGATCCCTCGAAGGCCCCTGACCACCGAAGGATCAAGTGGGATTCCAGCATCGGATGCACAATGCTCACGGGTCTGGAATACCACCTTCATCAAGGTCCCTGATGAGGAAGACGATACGTCATTCAAGATGTCGCAAGCCAAGGCACAAGAGAAGAAGGAAGAAGAACCGTTGGAGGCGAGGTGTTCCGAATCAAGTCCAGTGAGTGTTTCCACCCCAAAGTCCACCTGGTTCAAGCCGTTTGGCACGGACTGGACCCTTCAGGCCATCAGGGAAGCATGCATGGATTCGGAAGCATTTGCCTCGCTCCATCTCTGGGCCCATAAAGAGAAGGTCAATGAAATCGACCACAGACTCCTCAACTCCTTAAGGAAAGGAGGGGAACAAGCACGGGAGGAACTCTATGAATTAAGTCAACCAATTCGATACCAATGCCGAGTGTCCACCCAAGGCATCTGAGAACTCTTCCTCGACGTGCAGCTCGAGATGTTGGAAAATCGCCAGATCCTCAAGGCTCAAGCGTTAGTCGACAGTGGGTGCACCGGGAGTACCATAAGCGAGGCCTACGTCAAGAAGTATGGGCTTGTCACCTGGCCCGCTCCTGCTCTGATCTCTGTATACAATGTGGACAGAACCCACAATAAAGCAGGAGAGATCACTGAATTTGTAGAAGTACGAATGACTGTAGGGGGCCATTCCAAGAGGATCGACTTTGTCGTCACCAATATTGGCAAGGGCGATATCTTTCTGGGACATGACTGGCTTCTTTGACACAATCTGGTTATCAACTGGGCGACGGGCAAGATCATCTTTGCCAGGTGTCAGTGCCAGAAGAACCCATTCCCATTGCCAGACGCGGACCCAGATGATCCCTGGGACGAGGAGTTAGAAGAAGGCAAGACCATTCTCATGGTTGACCTTCGAGAAGAACTGGAAATCCATGCCGTGCACCATGCAAATGACTTAGCTGCCAAGGCAAATGAAGGAAGGGCCAAGAAGACCTTTGAAGAGATGGTCCCACCCCCGTATCATGAGTTCGAGGATCTCTTCTCCAAGGAGAACTTCAATGAGCTACCCGAATGAAAACCTTGGGACCATGCAATCGAGCTAATCCCCAATGCCAAGTTCACCCTCGACTGTAAAGTATATCTGCTCAATTGACACGAACAGGAAGAGCTGGATAAGTTCCTTGATGAGAATTTGGAATCAGGACGGATTCGTCCTTCCAAATCCCCCTTTGCCTCCCCCTTCTTCTTTGTCAAAAAGAAGGACGGATCCCTCCGTCCAGTTCAAGACTATCGGAAACTCAACGAGATGACTATCAAAAACAGATATCCATTACCCCTCATCTCTGAACTGATGGACAAGCTCTGTGGCGCCAAGTACTTCACCAAACTCGACGTCCGATGGGGATACAACAATGTCTGGATCAAACAAGGAGACGAGGCCAAAGCGGCCTTCCGAACTAACCAAGGACTTTTTGAGCTGACCGTCATGTTTTTTGGCCTAACCAATTCACCCGCGACCTTCCAGTGGATGATGAACGACATCTTCCATGATCTCATCCACGAGGGGAAGGTGACCATCTACCTGGACGATATCCTAATCTTCTCGAAAGACCTCCAGGAGCACCGCTGTATCATAAAAAGAGTACTCCAATGCCTCCGGGAGCACAAGCTATTCCTGAAGGCTGAAAAATGTGAGTTTGAGGTTCTTGAAACCAAATACCTTGGCATAATCATCAGCGAAGGATCAGTATGGATGGACCCTATAAAAGTCAAGGGAATAACCAAGTGGCCCATGCCCACCAAGAAAAAGGAATTACAATCCTTTTTGGGCTTTACCAACTTCTATTGGAAGTTTATCAAGGACTACTCCAAGATCGTACGACCAATGACTCAACTCACTGGCAACACCCCCTGGACCTGGGGAGTGGCCCAGAATGAGGCCTTCCAACGACTCAAGAAACAAATGGCGGAAGATGTAGTACTAGCACTCCCAAAGGAAAATGGGAAATTCAGGGTAGAAGCGGACTCCAGTGAGGGAGCAGTTGGTGCAGTCCTTAGTCAAGAACAGGACGGGAAATGGCGGCCAGTTGCCTTCTTATCCAAGGTGCTGACCGTCACTGAGCAGAACTACAAAATATATGACAAGGAACTCCTTGCAATCATGCTCGCCCTAGAGGAATGGAGACATTACTTGATGGGCGCAGTTGAGGACTTCGAGATCTGGACAGATCACCAAAATCTCCAATATTTCCAACAACCCCAGAAACTCAACCGACGCCAAGCGTGGTGGGTCACTGAATTGGCCGAATACCATTTCACCCTCCACTATAAGCCGGGCGCCTCCAATAGAAAAGCAGACCTGCTCAGTCGACAGGACGATCATGATCAAGGCAAGAAGGACAACAACGATATCGTAGTTCTTCAACCCGAACACTTCAGGGCCATGATCATGCCCACCACCAGCGAGACACACCAACGGGTCAAGGATGCCATCTGGAACCATGACAAATGGGATCAGGGAATTGCCAACTCCCTTGACCATGAATGAGGTATCTCCGAGAGGGAAGGGCTCTTATACTATGATGGATGGATCTACGTTCCCTGCGACGACAAACTACGAGGAGAGATCATAGCCGCTCACCATGATCACATCATGGCTGGACACCCAGGAATAGAAAAGACGAAAGAACTTGTACAAAGGGAATATTGGTGGCCTAAGCTCAAGCAGACGGTAGAGAAATATGTCAAGGCATGCGAAGCATGCCAATGAACAAAGACAGACACTCATCCGAAGGCTGCCCCCCTTCACCCCAATGAAGTTCCATCCGAACCATGGACACACATATCCATGGACATGATTACCAGATTACCAGAATCCAACAGATACAATGCCATCCTAGTGGTCGTAGATCAATTCTCCAAAGAGATTATCCCAATTGCCTGTAATGTCGAGCTAACATCCGAAGGATGGGCAAGACTGCTGCGCGATCATGTCTATGCCCGTCACGGAATGCCGAGGACCTCAATTTGTCTCAAAATTCATGACTGAACTCCTCCGACTTCTCGACATCACCCCAAATGCATCAACCGCCTTCCACCCCCAGACCTATGGACAGACGGAACGGGCTAACCAAGAAATTAACAAGTATCTCCATCTCTTCATCAACCACCAACAAACTGACTGGAGTGAATGGCTCGCACTAGCAGTGTTCGCCCACAACAATCGAATCCACTCGGCAACCGGACAGACCCCCTTCTTTATGAACTATGGAATTAACCCCCGTGTCCTACCCGATTCTATTAAAACAACTGCATTCACCAACCCCTCCGCAAAATTGTTTGCCGAAAACATGCAGGAAGTACACCGACAAGCCAAGGAAGCACTAGAAGAAGCTGCAGGCAAGATGAAGACCCAATATGATAAAAAGAAGAGAACCGCCATGAACTACGCCATAGGAGATCGAGTATGGCTGGACTCCACTAACCTTCACCTACCCCATCCCAAAAAGAAACTTGATGACAAACAGGTAGGCCCGTTCCTCATCCTTGAAAAAGCTGGTGCATCTGCATACAAATTAAAACTCCCCCCTCATTGGAAAATCCACCCCTGCTTCAACAAAAAGTTGCTGATGCCATACACGCCGCCAGCATTCCCCAACCAAGAACAACCCCCTCCACCACCACCAGACCTCATTGAAGATAAGGAAGAATACGAAATCAAGGAGGTCTTAGACTCGAGAACTCGTCGAGTCCATGGCAAGAAAGGACAAAAATCATGCCTCGTCACAGACTACTTTGTAAAGTGGAAAGGCTGGACCTGGGAACACAACTCCTGGGTACGAGAAGATGACATGGCCAATGCACAAGAGGCCATTCAAGACTACAAGGATAGCATTTCTGAAACCAGAGCTGTTGTGACAGCCTATAAAGTCATCGACAGATCAGAAAAAACTTTAAAAGAAATACTTGACCATCGTTACGTCGATGATATCATCTCCTACCGAATACTCAGGAAGGATGGAAGAACCTTTTGGGTTGAAAATCCCTCTCCAAATGACAAGCACTGGAGGGATTATATTGACGACTATTGGAGAAAAGAGTACGCCAAAGTGCAGGAACAGCCAGTAGAGGAACCCTAGGGCAGTCAGGACGTCTGCCTTAACAAGAGGGTAATGTTACGATTTATTGACTTTTTTCACCTTTCTAGTCTTATCTCATCTTATCGGCGTAATCATGCTTATGCATTATCACCGCCATATCACCACTATCAACTTTGACAAATCTTTCATGATGGACAATGCATGATCTTGCATGCTCGTCACCTGACTAGCACGCCTCCAGCTTCAATAAAACTTTTGTAGCTATTAATAGTACTTACTCTTTCATATTTAAGTAGCTACAATTTCACTGTACAACCTCAGCTTTGAGCTAAGGTTTACCTACACATAAACTTTACTTGTCTGCTCGCTTGCCAAGAGCTTCTCCAGTAAGCACCTCTTTCATCACCTCAAGATCATCCAAGGCATTGCCAAAGTGATTGTCCGAACATGAGACAGCTTAGCAATCACCCGACCTCAAGTCACGTGAGAGTCGGCCCTAACAGTATCACACAGAAGATGAATTGGCTGACTTGTTTGAAGGTATCATCAAGGGGATTGCATCGGAGCAAACCGGAACATAGGGTAGGGGGGTAGGGGGGTAGACCTTAAACATGTAAGTGACATACCAAAATTTAGTAGTATATATTGATAGAAATGAAACATTTTGACCACAATGGGTGATATATTGAGTGGAATCATTACATTCCATGCCATTTTCTAGCCAGAATTGGGTCAAGCAATTGAGGAACTACCAAATTGAGCAATTCCCCTGATGATGTAAGGCTTGTATTTGCTCAGCAGGTGGGAAAATAACCGGTAAGCATGTTGTATGCCTTCTTGGCATGTCACTTAATAAATTGATGTTACCATTAATCTGTCTCACAATGTGTCCAGTGTGCAATTCTGTCTCAAGTGTTGATGTGACATACAAATTGCAAGTTTGTTGGTGGTCCAATCACCTAAATATTCATGAACATTCCAAAAACACAATTCTCAGAAACCTTGTTCAAATTACATGCTTTTTCAAGGCTTAAACTTAACTGTCATGCTCAAATCTCTCACTATCGGAGCATGGCATCAAAAATCCGTTCCAGGGTTGCTCTTTTGTCCGACTCCATGGGAATATATATCTTAAAATGAATGACAGGGACAGTAAATCGTGGGAATCCATTGCTTTAAAAGGAAGGTGAGGGAGGTAGGGGGGGGTCTAGCTGGCCTTAAACAAATTAATGTAGGTCATGTGTGTAGTTGATTTTCCGGAGCCCCCTTGGGTATCATGGTCACCATGGAGATTATGACAGTACTGCGGTGTTACTGTAAGGTGAAGAAACAGGACAAAGTTATCCAAGCTTTGGTACTTTCCTTTCTTGAATTAGCTCATAAGCTTGTGTGGGCTACAGATTGTGAGCTTGAGCACTTGTTTCTTTAATAAATATTCAGGGTATCATGGAGAAAGAATCAGGGACCTGGTGCTTGCACTGCTACCGATAAGTAGCTAGTGTCAGTAATATGACAGTGTGTAATAAATAAGATCATCAATATTTAATTTTTGTGCCCTTAATTCGGTGATCAAATAAGACAACCAGGCTCCTTATATGGCTTCTTGCAAGGAAACACTTGTTACTTATAAGGTCTTATAATCCCACGAGTGTGCTTACAGCTGAATATTACCTTATAAGGCCTTATAATCCATTTTCAACTTTTCCGACACAAACAACTACTACTTTATAGCATAGCTTGAACCATGCAATGCATACTCTATCAAGTAAGAATATATCAATAGTTTTTCATAATACTCAAATCCTCCAACCTATGCTGTTCTCTACAAGAATGTAGTGTCGACTGTCCCTATTTGGTAGTAGAGAAGAATCTAAGTAGATTATGTCAGCAATTTACTCTTGATTCCTACCACTACCTCACTCTAGCAGCTATAGTCTCATTCTCATCAAATAGAGTCCACCTAAGGGGAGAGCAGTGCCTGCAAAGGCTTTCATGGTGTGTATGGTCATTTCTCCCACTAATGGCTTCTCCTTGTCCCCTCTTAGCTTCCCCGATCCCAATATCCATCCCTCCACCTGTTCACCTGTGACTATCTTGATGCATTGGGGCATTCCAAGTCCTCTCAGATGTTTCTAGTCTATTCTTTCAACAGATCTCCTCCTCATCTCTCAGATCACTGGCTTGCACTGATGATTTCTCCACCAGTTTTGTAGGGTTTCTTGCCTGTCTGGATTTGATTTAAAGCCATGAACTAGGGGTTTCAAATAAATCCAGATGAGAGGGAATCACTGCAAACCTGGTGGAGAAATTGTCAGTGCAAGGCGGTGATCTGACTGATGAGTAGGAGATTTGCTGAATGAATGGACTGGAGACATTTGTCAAGGGTCACTATTGACTTGGAGATGAGGAGATTGAGGTACACCACTTCATGCACTCCTTACAACTTGCAGAGTAAGAATTGACTTTCATGTTTTGTGCCAGAAGCAGAGGGTCTATGTGACCTGCCTGGCTGGGGGACTGTCCAGTCTATATCCAGAACCTCCAACAGGGAATGGCTGTTACGATTTATTAACTTTTTTCCTTTTTCTAGTCTTATCTCATCTTATCAGCATAATCATGCTTATGCGCTATCACCACCGTATCACCACACCAACTTTGATAAATCTTTCATGATGGACAATGCATGATGTTGCGTGCTAGTCGCCCGACCAGCATGCCTTTCGACTTCGATAAAACTTTTGTATCTATTAATAGTACTTACACTTTCATATTTAAGTAGCTACAATTTCACTGTACAACCTCAGCTTCGAGCTAAGGTTTACCTACACATAAAGCTTACTTGTCTGCTCGCTTGCCGAGAGCCTCTCTGTAAGCGCCTCTTTCATCACCTCAGAAGTCATCCGAGGTGTTGCCAAAGTGATTGTCCGAACGCGAGACAGCTTAGCAATCACCCGACTTTGAGTCATGTGAGAGTCAGCCCTAACAATTAGCTCGAAGCTTCCCTCACTCTTCCACGACGCTAGATGCAGGAAGAATTCCATATGCCCCCACAACAAACCCCCGACATTTTGACAGGAACAACGAGTACCCTTGCCGTGATCTTCTTCACGATAGCAGGAGTAATTGGAACGACAACTGCAGTCGTGACTATCTACTACAGAAACAGAGAGTGGTTTGAACACCACGGAATCACCTTTCAAAGAGGACGACTAATCTACCCACCACCAACACTCCCCCGCTTCTACAACCCCCCTACAATGTTCCGGCGTACCCCACGAGCTACGCCATCTATGGACAGGAGTCCTATGAGACACCTCCCAAGTCGCCGACCCAGGACTTACAGGGCACCATCACCGACTATTTCGTCGAACGAAGAGGAAGAACGCCAAGCCCAGTGGCTGGCCCTTCCAGAACCCATCACTCCTCTGAGGATGATGGAAGTGCTTCCTCTGACGAAAGAAGCATCGAGGAGCTCATTAGAGCCTATCATGGAATTGGAACAGAACCCCTGGAGGATGCCAGGAGAGAGCTGGAGTGAAGCCTCTGGCAGATACCTACGACCGAGGTCGCCCAGCCCCGACCAGATAGCGAGACCCTCCCCCAGATGACCCTACGGGTTGTCAATCCTGATGAACCCTTCACCGACACCCCCTCATGTGCTTCGTCAGAGGGACGAAGATCGACTCCAGAGTATGATTCAGAGGCGAGCAGAAGGAGAGCTCACCTACCAGGGGGCCTGCGACTTCACCGCCCCATCCGAGTCAGCCAGGCAACCCTCAATACGCCTGCATCGACAATTATACTCTCCTCCTCTGATCCTGATTCCCCCACCCCCGAGTCCCCTGAACCTTATGTCCTTCGAAGGAGGGGAGGAGAGACTCCCTTTGCCAGTCCTACCCCCACCAGCTCGTCCTCCACCCTGGCCTCGCTCGACCGCAATGACCCAGGGTTCTATAATGAGCTCCAGCGATGATGCTTACAAATCTGCTACATCGGGCAGCCTTCGTACCAGCGAAGAAGAAGAGCTGGAGAATCCCCGCTCGCATACAGCATTCGACAATGCGAGGAGGACCCAGATGCCCCCCCTAGAGACCCTAGAAGCGAGCGATGCCTCGCCCTACGAGAGATTGAGAGCAATCCCTTCTACTTGGGAACTCCAGACAGAGCCTGGCCATCCCTCTCCCTATCCCAGCGAATGGCCCACAGAACCTACCGGTCCCAGGCCTGGGCCCTTCGAAGGGCAGACTATCTACGACGAGGAGGAGTCGACGAGACTCAGGAGGAGCACTGCCACTGCTTCGACCTTCGACCCAACAAGGAGCTATGGCTATATGAGCTCAACTATGGCCCCATCCCAGGGGTACACATCCCCTATCTATGAGCAAGGACCAAGCAGGAGGAGCGAGTCCTCAACCGCCAACTGGCAACTATACTCGCTACCTGGAGAAGAGATGAGGCTGACCACGCCAAGTTATCCCGGGTACGACTGGCCCAGGCCAATGCCCGACTCACCGCCGACCGACTGGAGGCGCCAGAGCCACCCATGGAAGGGGACGAGTAGATTATTCGCCGGCTCAGGACAAGCAGGGCTGAGCGATATTCCTGTCAACCCCCCTGATGTCGACCCCGAAACAACACGGCGACAGCAGGAAGAAGCAGAAGCCGAGGCCAGGAGGCAGGAGCACCGGGACAAGCAAGCAGCCTTCCCAGGGCTCACGAATGAATTAGCCAGGGCCCTATTGGAAGCAAGAAGTTTCGCACTCGCCAATGGACTACCCCTCCCGCCAGAACTAGAGGACCCTAACCGGTGTCGAGGACACCCTGCTGCTCCTGCTCCGAAAAGGTGGGGCAGCCCCACCCACAGAACTGACAGGTGGTCAGTCCCAAGGCCACCACCCAAGAACAACCCCCCCGACCCGCCAGACTGGCCATCTGGGGACGCAGATGAACAGGCTCCCTGGTTACAGGTGAAGCCCACCTTGATCCGACTCCCCACAGACTTCGAGGGAAAAGGTGATGACATTCACCAATTCACCGGAGCATGCGAGGAGTACTTCTCGATCTTCCGACCCTATTACCTGACGCACGCCAACAAGATCCTATTTGCAACCTCCTTGTTTGGCAAGAGACCTCAGGGCTGGTGGTCCCAATACCGCCTTCAGTTCTGAAGCGACACTGACGGACGATACCAGTATTGTTCATGGGACAAGTTCAAAGCTGCCCTACAAGTCGAATATGGTGACCCCGCCCTCCAAGAAGTCATAGAGAAGTGGATGAATGATCTCCGCATGACCGGTACAGCAGCAGAATACTTCCGCAAGTTGGAAGAACTGGCCCGCCAAGCCGACCAACTCCGTGACTTGGGGCCCAGAGGTGCCCTAGTCCGAGCCGTCCGACGAGGCGTACCTGCCTCCTACACTGACTCCATCGCCAATTTAGGAGTCATGATCCCCTCAACATATGCGGAATGGAAACAACGCATATGCGGCATCTATGACGAAAAGGCCCGAAAGCAGGCCTTCAACCGCATAGGCCACTACGACAAGTCGGCCAGCAACAAATCCACCAGTAATACCCCGAAAGGTACTACCGGCGTGACAAGTTCCTTGGCCGATAAACCCGCCAACAAAGGGTCATCGGGAGGAGGATGGACCACATACAGAGGAGCCGGGGAGCCAATGGATATAGATCACCTCAAGAAGGAGGGCAGGTGCTTCAACTGCGGAGGAAAGGGGCACCTAGGAAAAGATTGCAAGAAGCCAAAGCGGCCTAGAGACCCGAAAAGCGGGCGATATATGACGGCCCAACTTTGCACAATGCTCACGGAGTCAGAACTGCATGATAAGGAGGAGCATGGACACAGTCACGAGGAGAAGGTCGAGGAGAAAACACCCTCGACAACGAAGATTGAGGAGGTAAAAGGCAAGGCTGAGAAGTGAGTGATTCCACTTCCTCGGCCCAATCCTCCTCTCTGGGTGGTCAGTCATCGGGTCCCACTGTGCGGACTTTATCTGATTGTATTACATCATTATGTACATCTACAGTTTTAGCGCATTCAAATATACCTGCTTTGCTTTCACAGTCACCTGAACCCACCCGAAAAGAATCACAACCAATTCAGACTCCGTCTGAAAAGATATATATAATCCCCCAGAAGCGAAGCAAGACTCATCCCCCTCCTTCGCTTACACTTTCTGTCCCAGAACTCCTCACCCTCCAGGACCTTCAGACTCGATGGGGACTGGAGTTCATCCGAACAATGTTGGGGATCTCTCAGTCCTTAGGGACGAAAGGGGTTCTCCCCAAACCGGCCGAGCCCGTTGTCGCTGAAAGAAAAACTCAAGACGGAGGCAGGGGCATGAAGTCGATGCCTGTTGACCTTACCCGCAACAATTCGCCTCACGCTCGAGGGTCGTCACAGATACACGACTCCCTCTCCCCCTGCCTGGAAGAAGAAATGAAAGGTAGCAGCTCTTGTCGTTCTCTCGGAGACATCACACCGATCAAGACAGTGCCCCTTTCATCCATGACCCGAATGGAAGAAGATGTCACAAGAAAGGATAGGGACACGGGACAGGCATCAAAGGACCCGGAAGTAATGTGGGAGTACGGTTCATGCGACAAGAATGCGACGTCCATGGCTTCCTCTGTCTGTCTTGACGGGCCTTCCGGCCACTCCAGGAGCGACCCACTCCCTAAACCCCTGAGTCCTGACGAAGTAGCTGGCAGCGGGCGATCCCCAGGGAAGGAGCATGCCCCAACTGGGGAGACCCCTCAAAGGCCCCCGACTGTCAAAGGATCAAGCGAGGTTCCGGCATCAGATGCACGATGCTCAAGGACCCGGAAGACCACCTTCGTCGAGGTCCCCGATGAAGAAGACGATACGTCATTCAAGATGGCTCAAGTCAAGGTGCAAAAGAAGCAGGAAGAAGAACCGTTGAGGGCGAGGCATTCCGAATCAAGTCCAGTGAGTGTTTCCCCCCCAAAGTCCACCTGGTTCAAGCCGTTTGGCATGGACTGGACCCTTCGGGCCATCAAGGAAGCACACACAGATTCGGAGGCCTTTGCTTCGCTCCACCTCTGGGCTCACAAAGACAAAATCAACGAGATCGACAATTGCCTATTGGAGGCGCTGAGACTGGAAGGAGAGGAGGCCCGGGAAAGGCTATACAAATTGAGTCAACCAATTTGATACCAACGCCGAGTGAGCACAAAGGGCATCCGAGAGTTATTCCTCGACGTCCAACTCGAGACGCTGGAGAACCATCAGACCCTCAAGGCCCAGGCATTAGTCAACAGTGGCTGCACCGGGAGTACCATAAGTGAAAACTATGTCAAGAAGTATGGACTCGTCACCCAGCCGGTGCCTGCCCCAATCTCTGTGTACAATGCTGATGGCACCAGAAATAAGGCAGGAGAGATCACCGAATTTGTGGAAGTATGAATGACCGTAGGAGGACACAGCGAGAGGATCGACTTCGCCATCACCAACATCGGCAAAGGAGATATCTTCCTAGGGCACGACTGGCTTCTCCATCACAACCTGGTCATCAATTGGACCACTGGCAAAGTCATCTTTGCCCGATGCCAATGCCAGAAGAATCCATTCCCACTTCCGGATGCTGATCCAGAGGACCCCTGGGACGAAGAGTTAGAAGAGGGCGAGACCATCTTAATGGTCGACCTTAGGGAGGAGCTAGAAATTCATGCGGTACATCATGCAAATGACCTAGCTGCCAAGGCCATGGAAGGAAAGACAAAGAAGACCTTTGAAGAAATGGTCCCGCCCCAATATCGTGAGTTCCACGATCTGTTCTCCAAAGAAAACTTTGATGAGCTACCAGAACGAAAGCCATGGGACCACGCAATCGAGTTGATCCCGAATGCCAAATCAACTCTCGATTGCAAGGTCTATCCCCTCAATCAACATGAGTAGGAGGAACTCGATAAGTTCCTGGACGAGAACCTTGAGTCCAGCTGGATCCAACCATCCAAGTCGCCCTTCGCTTCCCCCTTCTTCTTCGTCAAGAAGAAGGATGGATCCCTACGACCCGTACAGGACTACCGAAAACTCAATGAGATGACGATCAAGAACTGACACCCATTACCCCTCATCTCCGAACTGATGGACAGACTCCATGGAGCAAAGTACTTCACCAAACTGGACGTCCATTGGGGTTACAATAATGTGTGGATCAAGCAAGGAGACGAAGCCAAGGCGGCTTTCCAAACCAACCGCGGCCTATTCGAACCAACCGTCATGTTTTTTGGACTAACCAACTTGCCAGCTACCTTCCAGTGGATGATGAACAACATCTTCCACAACCTCATCATGGAAGGAAAGGTGACCATCTACTTGGACGACATCCTGATCTTTTTGAAAGACCTCCAAGAACACCAATGAGTCATCAAGCGGGTACTCCAACGACTTAGGGAGCACAAATTATTCCTCAAGGCGGAGAAGTGTGAATTCAAGGTACTCGAGACCGAATACCTTGGCATCATCATCAGCAAAGGATCAGTACGAATGGACCCGATCAAGGTCAAAGGGATCACTGAATGGCCTACACCCACCAAGAAAAAGGAGTTACAATCCTTCTTGGGCTTTACGAACTTCTACCGGAAGTTCATCAAAGACTATTCAAAGATCGTATGACCAATGACGCAGCTCACCGGTAACGCCCCTTGGACCTGGGGAGTGGCCCAGAACAAGGCCTTTCAATGGCTAAAGAGGCAGATGGCCGAGGACGTGGTGTTGGCATTACCGAAGGAGAAAGGGAAATTCCGAGTAGAGGCAGACTCCAGTGAAGGGGCTATTGGTGCCATCCTCAGTCAAGAACAGGACGGGAAATGGAGGCCAGTTGCCTTCCTTTCCAAAGCACTAACCACAACCGAACGCAACTACAAGATATACAACAAGGAACTCCTAGCCATTATGCTGGCACTAGAGGAGTGGAGACACTATCTCATGGGCGCAGCGGAAGACTTTGAGATCTGGACTGATCATCAAAACCTACAGTACTTCCGTCAACCCCAGAAGTTGAACCGATGACAAGCCCGATGGGTTACAGAACTGGCCAAATACCACTTCTCTCTCCACCACAAGCCTGGAGCCTCCAATCGAAAAGCCGATCTCCTAAGCTGCCGAGATGATCATGACCAGGGCAAAGGAGACAATGACGATGTGGTGGTTCTACAACCTGAGCATTTCCGAGCAATGATCATGCCCACCACCTCAGAGACTCACCAACACGTAAAAGATATTACCTGCAATCATGACAAGTGGGATCAAGGGATCCAAAACTCCCTTGATCATGAACGCGGTATTTCTGAGAAGGAAGGACTCCTCTATTATGATGGGCGGATCTACATCCCACAAGACGACAAACTCAGGGGAGAAATTATTGCCTCCCACCACGACCACATCATGGCAGGACATCCAGGGATCGAGAAAACCAAAGAACTCGTTCAAAGAGAGTTCTGGTGGCCCAAACTCAAGCAAATGGTAGAAAAGTACGTTAAGGCATGTGAAGCATGCCAACGGACAAAGACAGATACTCACCCAAGGGCTGCCCCCCTCCATCCCAACGAAATTCCCTCTGAGCCATGGACTCACATTTCCGTCGACATGATTACTGGACTCCCAGAATCCAACGGCTATGATGCCATCCTGGTAGTTGTCGACAGATTCTCAAAAGAAATGATCCCAATCGCTTGTAACATTGAGCTGACATCCAAAGGATGGGCCAAACTCCTACGCAACCACATATATGCCCACCACAGCATGCCAAAAATGGTAATCTCTGACAGAGGACCTCAATTCATCTCCAAGTTCATGATGGAGCTCCTTAAACTCCTCAACATCATGCCAAATGCATCCACCACTTTCCATCCCCAAACCGACGGCCAAACCAAATGGGCCAATCAGGAGATCAATAAATATCTCCACATCTTCATCAACCACTGACAGATGGACTGGAGCGAGTGGCTCGCACTAGCAGCGTTCACTCACAATAACCGAATCCATTCAGCGATGGGCCAAATGCCCTTCTTCACCAATTACGGAACAAACCCCCATGTATTACCCGACTCCATCAAAACGACGGCCTTCACCAACCCGGCCGCCAAGTCATTTGCGGAAAACATGCAAGAAGTCCACCGCCAGGCTAAAGAGGCACTAGAGGAAGCTGCAGGCAAGATGAAGACCCAATATGACAAAAAGAAGAGGGATGCCGTCGACTACGCCATCGGAGATCGTGTATGGCTCGACGCAACCAACCTTCATCTACCTCGCCCCAAGAAAAAACTCGATGACAAGCGTGTCGGTCCATTCCTTATTTTAGAAAAGACTGGCGCTTCCACTTATAAGCTCAAGCTTCCACCTCACTGGAAGATCCACCCACAATTCAATGAAAAACTCCTAACGCCGTATGTGCCACCGGTGTTCCCCAACCAAGAACAACCTCCCACACCACCACCAGATCTCATTGAAGACGAGGAGGAGTACGAAATTGAAGAAGTCCTAGACTCACGTACACGCCGAGTCCATGGAAAGAAAGGACAGAAATCACGATTAGTCACAGACTATTTCGTCAAATGGAAGGGTTGGACCTGGGAACACAATTCATGGGTCCAGGAAGACGATATGGCTAACACCCAAGAAGCCATCAAAGACTATGAGGACAGCATCTCTGAGATGCAAGCTGTCGTTACCACATGCAAAGTCATTGACAGGTCTCAGCAAGCGGTCAAGCGGATAGTCGACCGCAGCTATCGTGAGAACAAAACCACAGGGGGATGGAGCATGTTCTACCAAGTAGAACGAACCGATGGGAAGAAGTTTTGGATTGAAGAGCCCGATCGACAAATCTGGAAGTCATTCATTGACGATTACTGGGAACGAGAAAGCGAGAAGGAAGTCACAGACTGCATACTCTGCGACCAAGAGGAGGAAGACGACGAAACCTGGGAAGAGGACATGGGGCAGTCGGGATGACTGCCTTAACGAGAGGGTAATGTTACGATTTATTAACTTTTTTCCTTTTTCTAGTCTTATCTCATCTTATCGGCATAATCACACTTACGCGCTATCACCACCGTATCACCACACCAACTTTGATAAATCTTTCATGATGGACAACGCATGATGTTGCATGCTAGTCGCCCGACCAGCATGCCTTTCGACTTCGATAAAACTTTTGTATCTATTAATAGTACTTATACTTTCATATTTAAGTAGCTACAATTTCACTGTACAACCTCAGCTTCGAGCTAAGGTTTACCTACACATAAAGCTTACTTGTCTGCTCGCTTGCCGAGAGCCTCTCTGTAAGCGCCTCTTTCATCACCTCAGAAGTCATCCGAGGTGTTGCCAAAGTGATTGTCCGAATGCGAGACAGCTTAGCAATCGCCCGACTTCGAGTCACATGAGAGTCGGCCCTAACAATGGCTGTGAGACCTCAAGCTTAATTTTTTTGTTGTTGGTACTCATCAAATCTTCAGGCAATGTGATTAATGATTCCACAAACTCCAAAAATGGTGTGTTTTTACCTTTGTCTTCCGAATCCCACATCTTTAATTTACACTGCAGGATCATACCCACTCTATCCATAATACGTGGTCGAAAAAGAAGGCGGTGCCCTTTTTTCATAGAAATTTGAAGTGTTCTATGCCTGTACTGCTCTGATTATGTCTGTAGGACATTGACACTGTTAACTATGCTCAAGATATTTCATGCCATTCCCTACAATTTCCACAGTTCCTCCTTCTATAATTTTGATGGCTATACAAAGAATTAGTACCTTCTAACTGGGGAAGTGCCGCCTGCCGGCAGCGCACACCTTGCTTGACATTATTTAAGGGACACAAGAAATATCTAGTCGCATGATAAGCCCTGGTTCATTAAACTTTTGCATCTTTGAACATTAATTAAATGTAGGCAGACATGTGTTTTAAGCCTGTCGCTTCTTAGTTGGTGACTCGGGATGCATAGCTAATACCTTCCGCTTCTGAGGTGAGACCATTGTCGGTGGAGGAGGAATGAGTACCAAAAGGTCTTTCAAGGGAACCGTCGTCGATGTGATTTTAGATCCACAAGAACCGCTGCAGAACTTATCGGAGGAGAAAGTGGAGCTGGAGTATTTGCCTATTTTCGTTCTTGTTAGGATGAACCGAACCTAGGCGGAAGGACTAGCAGGGTTGGAAGAGAACGTCATTCCAATTCAGCCTGTGAGGCAAAGTATGAGGATACAGGTGCAAACAAGGGGAAGGAACTGGATGAACCATACCGTTACAAGGCGACAATACCCAATGACGAGTGCATATGCATTCACACACTACCGATCCCAAGGACAAACCATCCCAGCAGTGATTGTGGATGTAGCGAGGCCTCCAACAGGGAAACTAAGCCTATTCAACCTCTATGTGGCATTATCACAAAGTTCTGGGCAAGAAAGCATACAACTTCTGCAGGAGTTTGAGGAGGAAGACTTCTTGCAGGGCCATGACGCAGAGCTCCTCATGGAAGATGACAGGCTGGATGCATTGGACAAGGGGACGCAGCTTTGGTGAGGAAAAATGAAGTCAAGTAGCACAGAAGCATGACGAAAAGCATATATATTGAAGTAGGAGACTATCGCAGGCCGTTCAACTGCAGACGCAAGTAGAAGCAGAAAGCAAGACGACACGGCGATGCCACGTCAGCAAGAGTACGGAAATGGCAGTTGTGGCAGTGCACTATATTTATGCCTATGTACGATATGAGTCGAAATGCGCTTCAATTAAGGGGGGGGAGAGACCTTGACAAGCAAGGTGACATAGCTCAGACCATGCTATGCACACTCCGGATCAAATAAGAATATATTGATGGTTTTTCGTGATACCCAGATCCTCTAACCTACGCTGTTCCCTACGAGAAATTTCCAGTGTTGCTACTTTCTCAAACTTCCCCTCCGGTAGGCTTCGCCCAACAACCCAACCATGCCCCCGTGAACTCTCAAATTCGCAGGCGTAAATCATGGTGTAAGTAGCTTCAGGTATCGGGTACGCATGGGCGGCGGTGATCCGGAATTGTTCTATCCTACCACTTTCGGCTTCAACGATCAACTCTCCACGTCGACGACCCCCTTGCACGACAGCCAACCCTCGCACCAACCCTTCAATGCACCGCGCATCATCACACGAGTCTACATCTTCTGCCTCATCCCGATCTATGTAGACCTCGGGGTAGGGTTTATGTGCGGGCAGAGGCATCATAACCTGCTCCCATGACGGCCGCCATTTTTTGCCTGCATTTCCCGGTTCAGGACACAAGAAGAATAGCTCCCCCCGGGGCGGCGTAGCCATGGAATTAACGAGCGCGGTCCATGCCTCTCCGAGAGACGCACTCTCGTAGTACGCCGGTATCGACTCGGACCCTAGAATAAATGCCAGTCCTGCGATCTTGTCTACGGGATTCGTCGACACCCGATGGCGCATCTTCTCTAGTGCCTCTGATACTTCAAACCACATTTCGTGCGTAGACTGGAGCTGCTTGTGAAACATGGTGAGCAACTTAGTGTCATACTTCCCGTCCTTACACTTGGCGTGCAGTGGTCCGTCCGGCGTGTCCCCAGCAATCACCCTGTCCTCACCAACCTCCTGTAGCGTCCAAGCGCGTCTAAACCAGCACTGTTGACTCTCCAGGTCACCCTCCTTCAACGTCAAAGGCCGACCCAGCCCACTCAAGTAGCACACCACGTTTTCGTTGTAATACACGGCTCCGATGGTGGGAACGTCAAGCTTCCACTCCTCTGCGCGCAAGTCTTCTCTCCGTCCGCCCACCTGCCTCAAACAGAGAACGTCCAACCACGCGTACTCCAGTCCGAGATTGAGCATCTCGATGCGAATCAGGTTGAGGTCAGTGTCCTTCGGGATGGGAACGGGCCATTCGTAGCCATTGATGGGAGTTAGCACAACGGTGCGATCCCGCTCGTCCATCCACGCGTGCGATATCGGCTGAGGCCACCAGCCATCAAAAGCAAAGTCCATGTTCCAATATGGCACCACCCGGTTGCTATACAGATCCCAGACACGTCGAGGCGGCAAATCTGTATCAACGATCCGGTTACCAGTGATTGCTTTTTGGCGCCTCTCCCGGTCCTTCTCTTCCCGTCTCCAGAGTGCGTCTCGTACGGTGCTCCAGTTGTCGGTGTACCATATCCCGCGAAGGTGGCCATATGCCATGCCAACGTCGTACTCGTTTGTGATACAGTCTTCGAGAAGGGAGGAGAGGAATAGGTTGTCCAGGCTGTATGACGTTCCGAGTGTAATGTTGAGCTGGTCCAAGAGGCCCTGAGAGCCGAGGGTAGTGCAAGGAGTGTCAGCAAGGTGGGATGGTATCACGGGTATTCTGCCGGTGTATGCTCGTTGCAATGGAACGACGATCGACGATTCCTCCTTGCCCGTCTCAGTGAAGGCAGAGATGGTGACCTCGGGATACTGAAAATACGTTGTCAATTCCTTCCTGCTTGCCCGTCGATTGACTTACCCTCATCATTCACCGATGCATCATGCCGCCACAAACTGGTTATCGTAATGAGGACTCGAAGTGAAAGCAATAAATACCGATACGCACTATTTCCCAGCAGAGATGCCAAGTGAAAAGGTGTAGGGTGCAGTTCAGTTGAATTCACATGTCGATAACGTAGTTGGAGGAAACAAATCAGCGATCAAAGGCGCGTGGTCCGGGTGATGTCATGCTTCTTTTTCGTCCTCCGCCCTCTTTGAATAACCATTGGCCTACCGGATGCCCGCGGATCGTATCATCGTCCCTACTTTCCCTCGTCGTCGTGCGGAAGACGTTGACCGGCCTGCCAGGCCTCAGAATTCCCCTTCCTTGCAGGATGTCGCCAACATCAAACACTCCGCAGGTAAGATCTTGAGACTCAAATACATTTCACTTGTATTTGACGTTGGCTGTCTGCTTAGAGCGTGGAGGTGTGAATAGGGCGACGGCAGAAGACATAGCCAAAGTGACGGCGTACAGACACGCCGTACTCAACGCGTATGTTGATCCCGGTGCGCTTTCTGTCAAGTTTACAATATGTGGGACATTCTGAGGCATCCAGCAGACCAGAACGATGACATACCCGTGTGGGCCCGCGCATTAGAAGAACGGTTGAACGAGCAGTTCACTGCACTGGAAGGACGGTTCACTGCACTAGAAAGACGATTCATCGCACTAGAAGTCATGTCCACCAAGGTTGGTCTCAAATTCTCTGTTAATTCTCATCTTCAACTTTCATGTAGACGTATAACAGGTCCTGTTCGAGAGGGCGCCGAGTCCCATACATGATGGTTCCTAGTAGAGATGGCATAGACCCCACTGGGCAAGAAAACGTATGTCATCATTTGTATCTTCTTGCTCCTCCAGGCGCTCATCTGCTTTGGAAATATAGGATCCTTTACCGCCACTACGTACAGTTGAAGATATACAAAATCTTACTCCGGCCCAATTGAACGGTTATATGGATTTTTATCACTTACATCATGTACGACGGACTACCCGAGAAGTCAAGCTCGGCTTGCTCCGCAACCATATAGGTTGCATAGCGGAGGGTTGATTCTTTCCAGATGCACGAAGATTTTGTTCCAAGCTTCGTTACTATTATTATTATCATTAAGTATTCATAGATACTCCCTCGCAATGTATATGATGTAGATTTGGAATGCCCAAGGAAAATCCTGTCGGTGCTTTGTTGGATTGGCAATGAGACAAATTCGTTGAATAGCTTGAATTATACATTCCCGAGTTGGACTGACTAATACAATTTGTACACTGGCGTCCTTCATCTTGAGGCAATAAGATGAGTGTCGTAGGCATGAAAAGTGACAATAGGCACTGAAAACGTCGTCGTTGGCGGCAGATAGATAATAATATAATTATCCCTTGTTCTAATTCTAGACTGTGCTGTGAAATAATCACGATGTCGGTTCTTTGCGCGGACGCTGTCAGGGAATGTCCCTCAAAATCCGATGAAGTATTACGTTCCGGACGTGATATACAAGAGTATAAAAAATTGAACGTCGTCTATGTTCTATGAAGACCCTACATTATTCCTGTTCCTGTACCGCTGTCTACATGTCGTGCCCTCGGTACAAGCGTCCAGACGCCCGCCAGGGTGTACATCATCGACACAGTTTAAAGACAACAACAACTGATACCCGAGACCTACAATCAGTTTCTGATTCAAATCTCGGACCAAGGCAGTTCACCTTCTTGCGTCTTGAAGCGGAACACCAATGCAAGGACGACCGATTTGTGACCGCAATGCCGGTGGAGATGATGAAGTGATACGACCAGCGATGTTCATATGAAAAGTGGGTGGCAACTAATGACGAAGGGAACACGCGAACCCTTAGGAAGTCTGAGTGTAGGTCCCTATAACTAGAGATAACTCGTCGCATGCAGCATGAAGAATATTGAGTTTCGTGTTGTGCTCTTTTAAACTGTCAACGAAACCGTTGCCTTGAGTGTTCTAATTACACGGGGTAAGCGTACAGAGGAGCGGCATAATCTCTTAGATTTACCTGCAATGCGTTGCCAGAACTATAACCGAGAAAGGCGCGGGCTCGCATAACGTACAGCATGGCATGAAACAGAGTGAATACAACTTATTCAAGGTCTTCTTGCATGGTTGACGAACGAGAAGTGGGTATACGATAACACCTTCCCTACGCCATGTCTTTCGTTGAGGTATACCGTATACACCGATGGATCGTTCAGGAGACATGGTCAAGGTGGAGGCTTCGTTGCTGAATGACAACGAATGCTGCAGTTAGGTTGGTGCAACGCGAGCGAAAGGATAATTCTTAGAGGCAAATGCTAGGGTGCCCCGAATGTAACTTGGGTAGGCTCGTTAGTTTTGGATTGGATACAACAGACATTATTTAACAGCCCACAAGATGGTCTGCAATTATGTGTACTCTGTCGCAGTTGACAATGAAGTGGTGAGGAAACAGGAAATGTTTTAAGCACCCGTCAGATCACATTGCGTTCCCAAACCTGAAGACTTTTACATACCTTGAACTTCAGTATCATACAACCTGGTCGTAAAACCGCCCCCATACAATTTATGCTTGCAGACCGGCTCTTGAGTCTGGGATCATGAAGTCGTTTAATAGAAATGTGCATAGTGACAGGAGAGATACCTCGTCATATTTCTGGATGGTCAAGGACCTCGCCGGCCAAGTCATCAACAAGATCAACCCCCGGTACCTCTCTTAACAGTGTCCAGCTTCTTGTACTGCTTCCTAATGGTTACACTGCTGCGATTCAGAGTCTTCAGAGACTTCCCTTAAGGTCGGCGTCTGCGTTTTTCGGTGTACATTCACCACGTGGAAATTAGCCTTGGTCTCGAAACCTAAAGCGCTGACTGCAACGAGAAGGTCGGGGTCGAGCCTGAGCTGTGTGATGGTCATACAAATGGAGAGCTAATGCGTTGGTGCTGGCACTGGCAGAAGGCGTCCTTCTGACCAAGCTCGGCACGGGAAGAGAACGTAGGTAGCAAAATCACGAGCTCAAGAAAAAGGATATGTCCTGGAATTTGTGCGCAATAAGAAATAAATACGTGCATGTTTCAATCGCTCTACAGCAATGCTTCATTCTCTAAGGATGTCTCGACAACCAAGGTTCAAAGGTTCCAAGAGCATCAAACTTGAGATTTTTGGGCTACAATACGACACAGTCAGCTTTGGAAACGCTTTTCTGTGATTTTGACGTACTGCCTGGATCGGAAGAGGTGTAATGTATTCCGGTATCCTCTGGCGTGGAGACACGTTTTGGCATTTTCGACTTCGTCCTTCTGCCGCGCACGTTCTATTGCAGCTTGAGTTTTGGCCTTCATTCGCTCTTTATAATCATCCTCGATTCTATGCACAAGTCTGAGGTCAGAGGGCGCATTTGAATGGCGTTAGCTAAGGAACGTACCTTTTCAAAGCGTCGATTTCCTTGAAGAAATCCCAAGTATCGTTAATCTGCTCTACTTTTATTGACTCAAGATCGTCCAATACAACCATGACGGGTAAGGTATCTGGAGGGCGCGCGCCGAATATGGGGTGGGACCAAATCGGGTCGGAAGGGGAAATCGAGGCTACGTCGTCGTCGTCATGGAAGTCCGCCCGAAGACAGGGTAAGCATGGAAGCAGCTTTGAACATAGTGACCTAAAAAAAGAAGCCGCAGAAGATGTCGTTTTGGGAGCATGACTCTGACTGGCTTGGCTGATTGAATGTAAATATTCCGTTCCAGCGTCGTCTGCAGAACGAGAATGTTGACTCTCAACCTCGCTGGCGTTGTCAAAGCGTTCTCTTTCGGCCTCGCATGGATGAGAACATTCGCTGATAGAACGGTAGTGCTGGCTTGTTTCGTGCTCAGCAGAGGGAGGTAAGGTAACCGGTGTCTTGCACTCGTCTGACTGATGATTCACGACGTCAGCATCCGTAGAAACCTGAGGAGGCTCTTGTCCTCTCTTTAAGACCTCCCTGAGATTGGAATCTGCTTTGTAATACTTTCGGTCAAGGAGAATCTGATCGTGGCTGTTCAATCGATACTTGGGCTCAGGCCACTCTCCGCCAATGGTGACGTCATTCCGTACACGACACCGTGTCCTTGCCTGCGTTGGGTGGTAGCAGTCTGGCCAAGGGAGAGGTATGAGTGGCTCCAGCGGTGGCCGCGACTGCGAACAAGAGCTTGAAGAATTTGGTAAGACCGGTACAGACATGGCGGACGTGATGAAGCGCTCAGGGTCGGCATTGGGAAGCCCTTTACAAAGAAGGGTCATCGAAACTGAGATGTATTCGACACCAGGCAAAGGAAATGAGAGAAGCTGGAAGACGTTAAGAGTTAGCTAAAATGGATGTGGCCTACAACAAGTTTACGCACGTATGTTACACAAGAAACATAAGTCTTGCTCTCCAATGCTTCACAAGCTTTGGTAACTTCAGGATCGTTGAGTGCCTTGAGGGACGCGACTGGGTCGAGCTTGAAGGCAACATATTCTCCAAAGTGAGGAAGCATGATGTTTGTCGAATTGGAGGAATAACTGACGCTGAGCATTGGCGATGTCCAGTTGAAATAAATACTCCTGAGAACAGCATGCTGCTGCCACTTTGCGTTTCATTGTTCGAGGAAACAAAGAAACCAGACAAGAACAAGACAAGTTGGATTACCAGCTGACACCGCCACCGGAACATACCGAGATTGGCGCTGCCCTTCTGACCGTGACTTCGCTGCTCGCATGCTCAGACCTGATCAGTGATGCCACCCAGAATTCTCTCTGAATTTTCCGTTGCGAAGACCATACTCTCAGATACATGTACCCTTTGTTCTCCCAAGGGTATATAAAACATGGTCTTAGTACTAACCGCTGCAATATTGTTCACTCTTTGCCCACTGTCCCCCATTCATGCCGTTTTCCGTGACCGTCATTCCTCGGGACGACTCTGCCACCGACAATCTCGTTGAGCCACCTTATGGCGACATCTTTTCCGTTTTTGAATCTTTGACCATCCCCTTCCATCAGCTATGCATGACGGCACTCGACTCTGTCTCCGTCAGAACAACTCCAGCATGCCGAAGAATTGTTGAAAGCATCTGTTCTTCTCGCTTATCGAGAAAAGGTACTCCACGAGGGAAAGAACGTCCTGGGATACTTTGCCCTCCTCCCCCTGAAGGAGAGAACCAGCTTGGGCCTTGGTTTTATCTCATGGGGACTTTTGATGGTCACGATGAGTCGTCCCTTCCTGAAGTATACCGGGAGTTCGCCGTCATCGTCGCGACAGGACCGCCCAAGGATTCCGATAAAGATAAATTCTGCATTCGAACGGTTCCAGAATGGCACACTTCTAGAGCCCGGAGAAGACCCAGTGAGTCATTCCGCTACCCTTGACCACAGGAACAGGGATCATTCCTCCAAGTCGGTGGATGCACTTTGGGAATCCGAGCGTTCCTTATTCAATGGACTTTGAAGAATTTGAGAAGCTTGACGATTTTAGCAGAGAGTGTCACAGCATTCTTCCGGAAGCTGTTTTATGATCGTAACTATCTTAAAAATGTTGCTCAAGCGCTTAGAGACGACGAAGTCAAGGTAGCGTCCTGCATTTAATTTTCATACCTTTCTATAATTGAAGGCCTCAATGTCGATGACAGTATCGCCGCCAGAAGCAAAAAGATTATGCAGCTAGTCGGAGGACAGCCAATACCAATATTCAACGACTTGAAGAAAGAATGAAGGTAGGTTGTCGCATTTTGTAGTTTGCCACCGTAAAGTTGCACTAGTTTGCTAGTCGATTAGATTGGATGACTCCACAAACTCGGTCAAAGTATGTCATTCAAGCTGTCTCCTCAGTATTCCACATCTGCGAGTCTGACTCCTCTGCACTAGGGTCATACTTCAAAGAACCATACGAGTGGACGTTCGTCATGGCAAAAGAAGCGCGTTCCTTCTACTTGTAGCAAACGGTCAGCTCGCGTGTTACTCTAGTTATGTCAGGAAACACACCAGCCATAACTTCCTGTTCTATTTAGTACCGTATAATATATAAAAGTCTAAAAAGAGTCTACCAACTTGTCTATGTTCTATGAGCATTCTACACCTTTGCTGCTCCTGTATCGCTATCTAAGCGTCGCGCCCTCGGTACAAGCGCCCAGACGCCCGCCAGGGTGAGGGTGAACATCATCGACACGACTCTAAAACGGATTTTAATTTCAAATTTGATACGCGAGACTTTCGAGCTTACAACGGCTGCAATGACCAAATTCCATAGCGAGATGCCAATAGACCTGTCATCAAAGGCAAGACCGCCGATCCCGACACACCAATCCCAGTGATCCATCCGACACTTTCAGTTAGCAACCACGCAGGTAGAATACGCGCCGCGTGGCCGACAAGTATTGGGAACATGGGGCCTAGTAGTAACCCGGCAAAAGAGATCTAGAGATACGGTTGGGTGAGCAGTATCATAACACGAATACAAACGTGCTCACTGCAACTCCGTTCTCGATGATGGAAGGAACGAACCACATGGTTAATTCCAGTCTGTTTTATGATTAGCATAAAGTATCAATTCGCAACACTTGGCCTGACTTACGCTATGGCGAGTAGAGTGTATATAAAGACGACACGGTGTTCTCCAACCTGGTCAAGAATGTGAGTCTGCTTCGGCGACTGGGGCTACTAGGTACGAACCTTCTTGCTGAACCATATAAGCGACAGTCGGCCCAGAGTCAGACCTTGAGGAAACCCAATTGACAAAATACCAACCAAAACAGTACGAACGATGCTCACCACCGAAGAACCCAGATGAGACGTATCCCGCGCCCTTCCCACCTTCTCTTTCGTTGATTATAAACGTAACAATCCAACCTGGTAAAGCCATGTGAGCACCAGACGAAGACCTTGGGCGCGAATGTACCAACCACCAAGAGTAACCTCAGTTCCGATATAGATGAGAGCAAAAACGGCAAGGAAATGCACAGCTTTGATGTTGAGGATCGAGCTGTACAAGTTTGCACCCCGCGATCCTGCAGCATCGGATTCTCCAGGCACCTGACCTGCTTCCGCGAGGAGGACTGGAGATGTGATCAATTTCTGACTCAAACCATGGACCATGGCAGCTCACCTTCCTGCGTCTTGAAGCGGAACACCAATGCGAGGACAAGCGAATTCGAGACCGCAATGCCGGTGGAGATGATGAAGTGATACGACCAGTGACGTTCAGACGAAAAGTGGGTGGAAACTAATGGAGAAATGAATGCGCCAACCCCTAGGAAGTTATGAGTATAGGACCGTCACCGACGACTATATATTGTTCACCGTATGCAGCATGAAGCATATTAAGTTTCGTCGTTTTATGCTCTTTTAAGCTGCCAACGAGGCCGTTGCCTTGAGCGTTCTAATCAAACGAGGGTAAGGCATGGAAAAAAGACATGCGCCCCTTGATATCTACCTGTAATGACATGCCAAAACCAGCCATAGCATATCCCATGACCATAACTGGGAAAGGTGGCTGCGGGCTCTCCATCGCATATGCTACGACTTGAAACAACGAACCGATGAACATAATCTGATCGAGGCCTGCTTTTAGGCCTGACGAGCGAAAGGAGAGCAGACAATACCTTCCCGAAGCCATATCTTTCATTAAGATATACATTGGTTCCAGCACCAAGGACAAATCCCTAATTTAAATCATGAGGTCCTATAGCGGTCGTAGTAGGACATAGCACCCACGCTGCAACTAAAAACGAAGAGTAAAGAAACGGTGGCAAAGTTGATCTATACTCGGTTAACGCATCGTTGAGTGGCATTTGAAGTACAGACCTACGTGGTATGATTCTTGAATGACAGGGATCAATGGACCTGTTGTGCCATCGTTCCACCCCCCTTAAAAGGCTCAGCCTTCAAATGAAGACAAGTATCCGTTGGTAATAACATACCCAAGAAAAAGGACCAGCAGACGGCAGCGAACTGAAGGTTTGCCTGCCTTCTGTAGCTCTGTGACCGTGACCCTTCAGATTCAACAGTCTGCGCTCGATGGTGGATAGGCGGGATCACTACTTCTGTACTCGTCTCAGTCACGATATGGGACTTCAGATGGACATCTTCGAGAACCGTCAAGGATTGTTCTGGAACGAGATCGTTGAAGGTGATGGTATCCGCAGTGGAGTCGTTACGGACGACGGAAGGTCTCCTGGCACGTTCAGTGAAGCATTCTGGAAGGGGATGCAGTTCGTAGGTTCCCCCATTCTCTGTGCTATAACCGAACGACTCGCTGAGATCAACAACATCCTCATCCACTGGAACTAATGAAAAAGGGTCAATCCTCTGTGTATAAGTGATGAGGAAACGAGAACTCACGATGGTCGAGTCGCTCGACGACAGACTTAACGGCCACAGAGAAAGACGACATAAGGCGGGGAAGAAGAAATGGCTCAAAAGCTGAAATGGCAGGTATTTCTGCAGACTGATAGAGCCGCTACCGGACACCGGGCAGATCATGAGAAATCAGCTGGTCCTTATTCCTGTACGTGATTTATTTGCGGTTTTCGTATCTTCTGCTGGTCTAGTTAACAAAAAGTGATGCCTCGATGCAAACTATGAAGGTCAAGCAAGCGACGATGATGGGAGAGCTCAATGGATTGATTGATCAGCGCAAGCAATTGAATTCTTCGAAATGAAGAACACGAGCGTGGCCCGCGCTCGCCTTGCAAGGACGTGGGCTCGACTTGGATAATCTACTGGTCTTTTTCATCGTATAGAATGCGACACCATGCAAGGATTGAATAACCTACAGACTGATCCATATCGCGAGATGAGACTACGTGTGACCCGAGGCACACTGCACGCGTTGAAAACTTGAAGCGACAAAGAATAAGTCATGCCACAGTCCAATCATCAGAGACCGTCGGGGTTAAATACCAACAGTTACCGGTCACTGTTTAGGCGACGAGCGACACTGTTACACCGTGACAAAAAAAAAAGACCTGTCCATGAAAAATGTCGTTAGAGAACGGGTTTCCGATGAGCAAACAATTTACCATGAATCACCTGGATATCCAGGATTAAAGATAGCGACCTAATGGCGAGGTAAAAGGACGGCCGATAACCTTTAACGTCAACAAGGATGAGTCTGGCCGCAGTGGCATCATCCAAGAAACCCAAGGGGATGTGTCAGAACGCTTTTTAACATTTATGCTTCTCTCTTCAAGTACTTGTAAACGGCCAAAAGCCAGAGGGATAGGTCTATCTTGGCGTGCTCGCTGCGCTCCTTCATGATGATAGGTATACGTATTGCGGGCTTACTGTTGTCTTGAATCAAGAATGAGAATACCTTTGTTCGATATCGGACTGGGGATACGATGTACTGGAAGGAGCAATTAGCACTTCAGCTGGCATTATGGATCGATAAGAAGGAAGCAAAAAAAAAAGTTCAAAGCCTAGGTAATAGTTACAAAGTGAGAGATGAGATCCACGTGGCTGTGCTCTCCCTTTCTTCTTCTCCTATTGTCGACTTTGCGACTGCGTCAAACGAGAGGCTGTCTATCCTCGTCTTTAGCATCCAACCCCAGATGATATTATTTCTTGTTTCCGTTCGACGGTGCTTGCAATGGACTTGGATACCCAAGCTGAAAGGTCAAATCTTAGTACCGGTATGGGGAACCCTCACAGGGTGCGCACAATCATGATGGCTTTAGCTTCTGCCCCGGCGTTGCGCTGTATGGATGGATCGACGAGCTGAACGGTGGACGAAGAGAAGGCTGGATCAGAACAGCGGGGATGTATGGGTCATGCGAACGTTCGTTTATCTCGATGTCGTAAGTCCCCGCCAGAACTATCCAAGGTGCCTCAAAAATTATTATGAATGAGGAGATCCGATGGATCCTAGAAGACACGGAAGAAACGCCCATGTAATCGGCTAGACTTCTGTATTCGTTCGCTTGACTTCCTCCACCTCAAGGCGCACGAAGCCTCGACTTCTGCTTCTATGATTCTGTCTTTCTGACAATCTTCCTGTGCTCCTTTCACTGCCTGTCGGATCCACCATGCATGCTGCATCTAAGGCAAGACTCGCCAAACGCTTCATGAGAAACGCGATTCTCGGATGCAACGTATCATCTCCAACCAAGTGCCATGGCTTAGGATCGTGGCCTAGAAGCATATTCCTAGCAATTCAAGGTCACTCGATGTGTGAAATCATCGTCTTTGGAGTTCAGCCGTGTAATACTACTACTTATTCTCGTCTCGTACATCTAACTCTAGACGACATTTCCTCCCTGAGCCGGTTGCTGTAACTTGAAACGGTCTGTCATGGTACGGCGCTATATCTATACGTGTCGACGAGCACAGCTGAAGCATAGCTGACATTCGTTCCCAGGTAAAATCTTCGTCCCGACACGGCGAATCTTCACGGTGCCTGGCGCAAGCACAAACACGGCGACTTCCAGTTCTGCCTTAGCATAAAATGGATGGAGAGCGACTAACGATAAGATGTATAGATCAATAGACCGGCGGGATGCTAGGTGAAGAGAGGGCTTGACAAGCAGTGAGGATGTAGTAAGGGTCATGCGAGTGTCTGTTTATTTCTCTATCTCTGTATCGTGAACTTATGCCCGCGCTATCCAGGGAGCCTCGAAAGTTCTTCCCCCGTCATTTTACGAATGAGATACAAGCCCTAAAAAAACACAAAAGAAACATTCATTTAACCGGCTGGATTTCTGCCTTTGTCCGCTCGAGTTCCGTTAACCACTCGGCGCGCGAAAGCTTGACCCTGTTTCTGTCTTTCTGATTTCCTCGCTCGCACTAAGGAGCAGACCCTTCAAGCGCTTTATGATAAACGTGGCTCCCGGACTTAGTCGTGGAAGATTGTTTTGTTGAAGTACGTATCAACATCTCCTTCTATACATACCCTCTGAGAAAAGTATAGGATAACGACTGTGTGTTACGGTCAGAATGGGTGGTAAGCGTAAAAGTACAATCAGACTTGACGAAAAACCATGTCCTAAGAATGATAGCGACACACTCATGCTTGGTACCAAATAGGTTCGTCCTGATAGTCTCCAACAACATACGGCGTTTGGCCAGGTAACTCGGGCGACCAATAAATAAGCTCACTAAGAGAGGCATGTCGACCTGACCTCAAAGAATCCAACACTGCCTCTGTGAAGACTCCACACGCTGCTCCTATATCATTCTCCACCTCCCGCGCAAGCTCATCGTTCTGACACGCACCCAAAGCGACGTGAGAGCTTGTCTCGGGCTCCCAGTCATACGCAGTCACCGGGCCTACAGGGACAAAAGGACTCGGGGGGTAGGCTGCCAGACGTTCGTGGGCACCTTGGCGCATCGTTTCAATCGAATATCCTGGAAGTGGGAGCATGCTGCGAACTGATCCATCTTGAGGACATCCCGCAGGCGCATGTCCACAATCTAAAATGAGCGTATTCATCATCGTCGCGCCCCTTTCCCAAGAGATTTGGCTGAAAACTCCGTAGATTTCTCCAACGCTGATGTCATATGTCGAGTCGGCCCCGCGGTTTATGGGACATATCGCGTCGATAGGCTTGACGTCCTCGCGAAAATATTACTTGGCATCATACCACGTCCCAGTCCCCCGCGAAGTATACCAGGATGTTGTCCCCGTTTGCGATAGCGGGATTATCGACTTGACCGTAGAGTGCACTGATTATATCGACGTGAGTAGGACTACTGGTACTAGGGGATGTCTCCCGGTCCCCTAAAAGGCACTGGATGTGGTCGGTGGGAACCACAAGGTCCTCACTGAGGTATTTTTGTATCGATCTTGAATCCGACACGCAGCCGTGTAGGAGCTTGTGTGGGTATTCGTGGATGCCAATGAGGACGGCCCAGAATCGGGAACCATCTTGTAGTCTCTGGACAACTAGGTGAGTAGAGTCTAACCGGGGGTTTATTGCTGCTTGATACCTTTTGCTTCGGCTCATTAGAGTCTGGGGTTGAGTCGTAACTCTCGACCGAGGTTTTATCTTCCGGGAACTTCATAAGATTGTTTCTTGTCGCCTTTAGTATAGTAAGTATCAAAGCAAGAAATCTCAGCCCAATCTCAATTCGAGCGGGGCCAAGCGTACCAAGCGGCTTTCGCGTGATGCGGTCCCGTTTTTCCCAGACGCTTTTCTGCTCCGACATCCACTTGACTGTGTGACCCAAACATCTCTGATCGGTTACGCCTAGCGCTTGTTAGCACCCTTACGGATCCCTGGTGGTTAGAACTCGGCTATCCTCATTCATAACTTGGGTTTTACTCGAGTAATCATTTTCTCGTATATTACTCAATAAGTCCGATTCTTAACGGAATCCAACTTGTCCGGCATCACCGACGACCAATGCAGATCGACCTAGACCAAGCTGGTAAATCAGTGCAGGTGAGAGGATAATCCTGTGGCAGGAATGCACACGCCCGGGAGGATATATCAAACCGACCAAGGCTCCTCAAGGGAACGCTCACGAACTCGATATTCATTCCAGGACTTCAAGACAAATACTGCACCGAACTTACAGGATAAGGTAGCAGATCAAGCGAGGAGCTTGTCAAGTGGTAAGCCGGCAAGGAACCCGTCGTCCACAATACCCGAGTTTGTGCAGACTGCAGCAGGGAATATGTTCCAGCACTCCAAGGAAGGTATGTTTTTAGTACGTCTTTCTTCTTGTCTTTCAACTCCCCACTAGACCCGCTTCATGCATCGTCCAGCATCCCATCAATCACCGGCCCGCGCAGAAATGGCGCATAATTGCTAGTGAATAATGGTCCGTAGGCGTAGCCGCCCCAGAATATGACGGCAGACTTACGAGTCGATGCTATGAACCTGGTTCTTTTTACTTGTATGGTCTATTTCTTTGAGTTTGTCAGAAACTAACGGTATTTTCTGTTATGGGCGCAATTCCCACCCGGGGGAGACAGGAAGCTGTTAGCAACAGACTAAGAGGAAGATATTCGCAATTGAGGTTTTGCTATATCTGAAACAGCCCTAGTCGAGGCGAGCTAATGTGTTCTTTCTATTGTCTATGTGAAATCCATTGACAGAGGTGTCCTAGGACAATTGAGATGCTTGAAGTGTTGTCTCATCAGTACTTCATCAATACGAATCACTCGTACTCGTCTCAGGCAAAGATTCCTGCTCTTACCACGAGGTCGTTTCCGATGTCGTGACCCAGTCACGGAGCGCTGATAGAAACATAACAATGGCAATGCACTAAAAATCTTCTTACTTCCTTCGTTATGGAACTGAAAGTGATCTACCATCATTTTAACGCTCAATGAGTCTTTATCGCCGCATCTTATATCATATAAGTGTGGTACGGATTATCGCCAAAGCCTACTCAGAGCGATCTTCGCTCATATGATCTTATTGTCTGTCAAATCTTCGACTTGGATGTCCACTCAGACTAGCCTCTACTGACGCCGATAGAGCCACTGTATTCCGAATCCTCGATGCTGCATTAAATTCAATGATGCTTTATTCTCTATTGAGCGGTGTGTATGTCCATTCATCCAGATTCAAGAGTCTAACTATACACGTAGGCTTATATACCGGTATGGTCGCTGTTATCTTAGGGAATATCTGTGAGGGAACTGTGTCTTCTATGCGATACTATGAGCTGATATGAATAGTACAGTTATGAACAAAACCCAGCCCATCCGACGAGCCATAGTCCTTATCGTACTAGTCCTCCTTCATACCATGACTCTCTTCAACTTTGGCCTCAATTGGGCATACACCAACTCTATGTTCATGGCCACAGATCAAACTTTTGGGCAGAATATCTGTTATTTAACAGTTCCAACATGGTATTAGAAGTGGGGATGGGTGCCACAAGTGCCGTGTGTACTATCCTTACGGATTCCACCATGGCGCGCGTACTCGTCATCCCCATCAACATATTATTAACTGATCTGTAGATTCTGCGTTGTTGGATGGTCTGGGGACGCCGGTGGCCACCCGTTTTGCTTCCTACCCTCACTCTTATTGCTACAATCGGTAAGAGCACTTGGATCGATCGGCGTGAAAGCTTACTCATATCTTCCGACTGTAGTGTTTAAAATCATTGGAACATATAAACTATACATCGATCCTATCAATTATACTCTGGGTTTCACTCTTTATTCATCATTTGTGCTTGCTACTACTACTTTGTGGTGTACAATCCTTATTATATACCGCACCGTCAGCATCATACGAGCAGGAAGAGACGCAGGGGGTGGACTCAGAGTATATCGTCATATCATTAGAGTCCTGGTTGAATCGTCGGCCCTTTATTCCGTATTCTTGATCTTATACGTGGTTTTTGATGCACGGGACCCTCCTGTATTGGCTTACTTTGATGTCCTGGCGGGAGTCGCGAAGGTACGCTCATGCTCTTTCCTAGACGCCGTAACTGATTCTCATCATATAGGGAGTCGCTCCGACGCTTCTCGTTGGACGTGTCGCAGCAGGCTACTCTCGTCCAGACGACTCATGGCAAGGAAGCATAACATCAGGATCGATTCACTTTGGCACAAATTCTGTAGGTCAGGACTCTCAGCCGGGTTCTATGACAAGTGAAGACCTCGAAGCACAAGTTGCAGGATTGGAGAGAGATGAGGAATACGGACATCGTGTCAGGGCAGACTCTGAGAGAGATACTAGCCTTCAGAGTGTGGTGTGTAGGGAGGGCGCAGCGGCCAGACGGAGACACTAGATGGGAAGGACCCCCAATAAGTTAGCGTAAATTGGGTCGTCCAAAGCTCCGAAAGAATAGTCAGAAGAGGTCAGTACTTAAGTTTGGATCTCGACTCGATCACGTTCATTGTAGATAGCAAAACTTATACTTGTATCCTCATCAAATAATACAGATGTCTATAGTAATACAAGGTTCGGTCACTGTAATGATACAATTATCCAAGACCAATAATATGTCGTACTCTGAGTAATTCCATTCATGCCACCAAAACATCCATGATCAAACAAGCACCCCTAAAACTCCCTTCCCCTAGATTGACTCTGCGCAAACTCCACATAGCCTCTCCATTCATCTGGTCTATCATACCCAAGGTCAGGTCACCCTATCCCATGTCACACCAAAACAGGAACTTACTCTAATCCACTCGGTGCCCTATCCCAAATCGCCGTCATGACACTATCAAGTTCGTTGGCAGTAGCGGGAGTACAGTCGTACGGATTGGCGTTGTACCAATCAGAAAAGTGAGCAACCTCTCCGTGGAGAGGCATTCGTCCAAGGTCGATACTGTTTATCGGTAAGGTGTATAGCTGTTGTTGAAGATCAGCGTACGGCATCCAGTCTGAATTTTTTGCAAATTCGGAGGATTCGGTGGGTTCGTTTTCTCTAGAACCGGGAAGCGGAAGGTCACTAGCGGACGCTAGCTCGTATAGGATATCCCTGGAGGACGGAAAGCCCTTCGTCAGCAGCCCGGTAGTACTAGTTCGGAGAAAGATATACCATAGTACACCGGCATATTGATACCTTCCATCCTGGGATCAGCCACGGAGTAAAGCATAACCAATGAGTACGCACCGCAGTTCCAATTCTGCAAGTACTCTCATGCACTTGTGCACGTCATCCATCTCTGTATCGACGTCAATTGCCAACTCAGAATTTCGCGCACTCCAGACGTTTACGAGAAGGACGACTCCTGCGTTGAAGGACAGCAACTACATATCCGAATAAGTATATTTCATAAGACTAATGAGAAGGCTTACACCAGATACAGGAGGGAAATAACCACCACTCCTCCCAATTTGCAGCTCGGCAATGTGAGAACACGAGCGTGCAGCATTCGTGCATATAGCAAGGGAGGGGAAACCAACGTCGCTACGTGGGGTCGTGATGAAGGGCCGGTGGATAAGCATTTGGAGATGGTAATATAGCAACAGCAGGGTTGCAGATTGATGGAAATGCACCAAGTCAGCACGGTCGGGATCCCATCGCACTAGATGAGATGAGATCAGCTTGAAAAAAAGACAGGGACATGTGCCTACGATGCTCAGGAATAGAGTCTACCCATTTGTTCAATGCTGAGTCAAGCTCGACGACCACTTGATGTTCCCAGTTTTTCTTGAGGACAAAAAGAACTTTTGATTTATGAATTGAGTACTGCACCCGGTAAGCCAAGAATTATTCGAGGGAGCAAAGCCGATGGACGTACGATAGTGCGCATGCATACCATAATCAGCCGTGTCAACCTGACATAACAATTTAAGAATGACACGATTGACGGTTTGCCAGGAGGTTGCTTAAAGGCTTGCTGGGGGTCAGAATGTTCCCAATACTCATCGTCACATTCGGTAGGTAGGTCGATGTCAATGCTGTAAGACAAATCAGCTCAAGTATCTCGGTAAAGAGGGAGATGACACGCACTCTTCATCGTAAATGGCACACGCTCGACCCAGTGCCGAGCCAAGGGCCCTATCGATACCCACAAGACACCTGACACGAGGTAAGCAAAGATCAAGAGGCGAATGTATGAAGTACCAAAATACGCGTTTCCACAGTTCGGTCTCCACAGTATTCTTTACGGAACTGTTACGTGAGGTCTTCTTTCGGTGAGCCCCTGCATCTTGGGCGATTCGCAGACCAACGCCCGCCAATGTCCAGGACTGTTGTGGTGCTGAGGAACCCAAGTAGAATTCGGAGAGGAGCTGTTATTCCGTCAGAGGCTTGCATAAAGAGGAAGGAATATCGGGCTTACACAGCAGAGTTGCGCGTCATACAGATTTGGAGGGTCCAAAGAAGGAAACGAGCGACGCCGGCTAGTAACCTGATATATCCATTTCCACCCACTCGACGCCTTTGACTGCTCGCCTTCGATTAGGACCCGGGGGTCATCTACGTACTTGGACCCGAGTGCACAGACAGCCAGAACGACTCCCCCAAACTGGAAATTTCTGTAGTGTAGTCCCTCCCTCAATGATTTGTCAAACATCGGCCGGTGAAGGACGGGAAGAAAGTTATTCAGGTACATAAAGTATGCATCGATAAGGGTCGGCATAAGATCCCCAGGCGGAAATTTGAAGTTCATCCCTTGCGAGATATAGCGGCGGGGATTGTTCCACGGACGGAATTCCCAAAACTCGGGTCGGAAAGAATTGAAACTCGTGACGCTGAATAGCGTCCCTGGTTGCCACGCTTTGACATCCATGGCCTCTTGAAGGAATTGAATAGAGCTTGACTTCCCATAATACCGGTAGCCAACCACATATTCCTCGAATTCCTCGAGGTTTTTCTCCAGGGCAGGGTCACGGTCCTCCACTTCCGGTTCTTCGAAGCCCAGGGAGTGTACCAAGGCGGGTAACATGCTCGTAGCGTCCTCTGGAAGCATCTGAACAGCCTCGAGTTCCTCCTTCAAATCTGCTTCCGGGGGAAGGATCTGCGAGAGTCGGTTGATATCTCTTCCACCACATGAAATAATCTCGGTACGTACCTTGCGAAGAAGGCTCTCCATCTTTTCTACCCTGTCCTCCAGGCTCCTGACGTAGCTGAACGGGACGTTAAGTGATATGTTAGAGAGTATGTGAAGTAAAACCGACCGCTTAGACGGTGCACCCTGTGTTCCAACATTAGTGGTAAAATGGCATCGCCAGGTCGCCGCACTCACCTTGATGGACTCGATGTACGTACAGTCCAACTTGCCCGCAACACACGTTGAACATCGCTTACCCGATGTCCGAGTCCCGTCACCTGGCCACATGATACGATCTCAGCCCTGTAGTCTCGGTGAAAGTAAACGCGCCCTACATCGAACTGAAAAGAAATTATAAGGATTTTCGCAGCAAAGAACAGGGAATGGGTGACACGTACTCTTCCTGCGTCTGCAGACATCGCAGGCCCTCTGTACGACAAGCTTTTTCTTGCCATTTGTTTTGGCATCTTTTCCAGTTTCCATGAACTCGAGATGGTAGTTCGAGTCAAAGTGGGAAAGTCATAGAAGTTCGCAGCCAATACTAAGCAACCAATAAGTACTGAACGGGATCTATTCGGTAAGTATTTCAAATCATCGACGATGAATAAGGGTCCATTCTCGTCCCTTGATACATATTACCGTGGGGCAGGGCGCGCCCAAATGATACTCGTGTGACGATGATGGTAAAAGATGGAAAAGTTCGATATAAACGTTTAGTCCTTGGACAAGATTTGCAGGAACTGATCGAGGCTTGACAATATGATAATTTACATGTGCAATTTCAAGGTCCGAATATATAATCATCGCAAGTGGAAATCGCCCGCAATTTCTCTTCTATCATCTGAGATCAGTTCTTTTCTGTCGGCGTACAGGGCTTCCACGATTTCACGTTCCTCCCACTGCTGTTTCTCAGGATCACCTGCCGTTCCGATCGGTTCAAGTGTGTAATGAATAGACAACGCCGAAAGAGCTCCGCCGTAGGCGCGCGAAATCCCTTGGGGAAAGGTTGTTAGCAGAAATGAATGCATTCTGACATTCAGGCATACCTGTGTCGATGATTATAATTTTTCCACCACAACGGGACTTGATATTCTACAAGAGAAGGTATGTTAATACTCTCAAGGGTAGAATGGAACACATACTTCAAAGTCTGGTGTATGTCCCATAATCATTCTACGAGTTCCAGTCTTCTCAAGGACATCTTCGACATCATTGCACACCTGTTCCTCGGTCCCGGTTGCCCAGCCTCGATACCACAGGGGTCCATTGGAACTATAGAGCTCTGCTTCCTCGGGCGTGGTGCCTAATAATAAGATTAGTCACCGGTAACATGATTATTTTCATTGCAGATACCAACCAGCAGGAAGTCCGACATAAGGACCAGGCGGGTGCGGTTTAGGTTGTACCCGAAACTGAAGCTTTCTCAAGAGAGAATCGGAGAGGGAGTTGATGTATGAGGGGAATGGCGATAGGCCGTGGTATGTCGGAGATAGACCGCCATGGACAAACGATATCGCAGAATGGGAGAGCGAACCGAAGGTTCCAGGGGAACTTGGAGGGTAGGGCGCGTTCGGTGGGCCCAAGGAGGGATGAAGAGGAAGTCGAGATGCTGTCGTGTAATTCGCTGCCCAAGAATGTCCTAGCCAGCCAGTGGAGAGAATTTCTTGACGGTTCTCGACAGTGCCAAAGGTCTTGATCTCGCTGGGATATACGTATCTGGAAAGCGAGTTGAACGAAGACGCAACCCAAACTTGGAGTAAGTATACCTCCAGTCGCCTATCACATTCATCCATTCATGGTTTCCAAGATGCGAAAGTACAGTACCGCCTTTCTTGGGGGCTTGCGCTCGGAGTTTGTCCATGAGTTTGAAAAGTAGAGTAGTATCATCGCCTCTAGAACATGTTCGGCAATTGGAATTTGAAGATAAAAGCGAGAACCACGAACCGATCGATGATGTCCCCAGTCTGAACAAAGAAGTCTACTCCCCCAGCCCAGTCATCATTTTCGTCTGTAACACCAGAGAACTGCAGGACTTTGCTGGCGCTTGGGTAGTCGCCGTGGAGGTCTCCAACCGCTACTATATGACGAGAGTACATTTTCGGTGCATTGTCATCCAGGTGATGAAATATTTCCCCTTCTACAGAGAATGGAATCATATCTCGAGCATCGTCATTTTGGGAGAACGCCTTGACGAGCTGTATGTGAAGGTCGAGGTGGACGATGAAATAGACGAAAATGGCGACAGGTATCATAGCTAGGGGTCTCCAGGAAGGCATTTCAAGCTAGACCAGCGGAGTGAGAGTATATGTAGGCCAGCGGCGACGGTGAGGCCGTCCTCGTCGCGACGGTCGCGTTGGCGGTAGATCGTGGTGGTCAGCCCAAAGGAGCGCTGGTTACCTAGGTCGCACCGGCAAATAGAGTTCGGCATTTGCCGATCTCACCTGCGCGAGTCGCGAGTCGCTGTTTCTTACTCACTCTTAGTCACAATGACCTCTCACCGTTCGCGGTCGCGGTCACGTTCCCCTGGCCGCTCGAGAAGAAGAGAACGGTCCCGCTCGTACTCAGAAGATGAGGAGCGTCGTCTACCACTCAATGCTTCGCCAATATCACAGTCGGATTACTTTCAAAAGAGCGACGAATTCAGGATTTGGCTAAAGGACGAGAAGGGAAAGGTACCCCAATCCTTAGTTTACCCTGGACGTATACTAATATACATCTAGTACTTTGATGAGCTATCAGGAGAGAGAGCCCGAAGGTTAGTCATCTCCACGTTCGTTCGATGCAATCTTATATGTAACACAGCTATTTTCGCAAGTTTGTAAAGGTACAATATGCCCTTTCCTTACGTTCTGTAAGGCGTTAACTCAAATATAACCTAGGCTTGGAATCGAGGGAAACTATCGAGTATATACATTCCTACCATTCCCACTGACAATACTGACACCCGTCTCAGAAAAACTCTATGCTGGCGTAGACAGCTCTTCCATACCCGCTACCTCACAAACGTCATACAAATGGTCTTTCGCTTCCAAGTCTGACGGAGAGGCACTCCGTGCGGCGCGCGAGTCCGTCGGGGCTGCCACTCAGAGCCGCGCTCTCGGGGAGTCCTCAACAGGGCGTGTGCAAGGACCGACGCTACCTTCTCCGGCTGACTTGGTCCTAGCGAGAGAAATGGATGCAGAGTACCGTGATGAGGAACGGAAGTATAAGCGTAAGAGGGAGCGTACAGAGAATAAGGAGCGCATCGAGGATATGGTTGGGCCAAGGGAGGTCGGGAGGGAAGGAATGTTGGAGAAGAAACGTGCCAAGAGAGAAGCCGACAAGTCCTTCAGGGAGAAAGGTGACGACGCAGTAGAGCTCGATGATTCGGCGCTTTTCGCTGGTGATAGCTTTCAAGCTCGGTACGTTCGCCGCTATCTCATATGTGAAGGGTAAAACTAATCATAATATCATACAGGATTGCTAGACGTGATGCTGGCAAGAAGAGGTATCAACAAGCACAAGAAGAGAAAGCAGCAGCTATGCGCGAACGAGCTACAGCTATTAAGGAGAAAGAGAGCGCTACGATGTCTATGTTCCAACAGCTGGCTAAACAGCGATTTGGATGATGTACGTTAATGGGATTTTGTGCTTTCACCAGGCGCGGTCGTCGGGATCCAGAAGTTCCGGCTGTGGATTAAGAATCCTTGTCATCGCCCGTCTCCTCCCCAAGGTCCATAACGACTTACTTTTACGCCTCTACTACGAGGTGCAGTCCTGGGCCTCGAATGTGAGATGTGTCTCTTCGAGGAACAACTGAGCCTCCATCGCTGGAACATGCCACACCAGGGGCAGTCGGGAGCATCCCAGGTTTGGTCTTCTCTATCTAGGACCTGCGCCTGCACTGGTCTTGTGTCCTCCTATGAAGACCTTGTCAACTCTCCACACAGAATAAAACAATCTTGTGCGCAACTCGAAGTGTCTCAACCTCGCTCTGGTTGTCTTCATAATGGCCCTCTTGCTGTTACAATTCCATAATCGGTTATTGGCAGTGACAGACGGTCAAAGGCCGCTCCTACCACTGTGGTCGCGACTGAGGCGCGGTCTATATCTTGGGCCATCCTGCGGCGGGGTCCTGTCTGAGAACAGAGCAAAGGTTCAGCTATGACTGCGACATAGAAACGTGCAGACGTACTGGGATAAGGACTTTGGAGACAAGGGTCAACAATTTTCGTCCGCGAAGTGAAGAAGGGACTCTGACTGCCGTTGACATGATGTGAACACTCCAGGTCGGCCTAGCCGCATTCTTAAGTAGCTTTGTCGCCGTTGCGCGTCATGGGTTTATTCTTATGTTCTGCGGAAGCGACGATTGGAGTTTGCCAGTCGCCACAACTCGAAAGTCCACTCTAATTCCCCCACGAAAATAGGCGGGGAACTCGCTGACGTTACTGTAGGGTGGTTACTACGTGCATAAGTTCGATGAACGATTTTCTATAGCTCTTACCTACCGTCCGTTTCCTCGAAAATGTTAGGATTGTCTTCCTGAATGTTTTCTGATGTTAAGGTAAATATTTTGGGAGAATTGATTAGGTAGAGCAGCTGTCGGGCGGCGACCGAGGTGCAGGCGTCAAGAATTGCCACACGCAAAATATTTAGTCTCGTTGACAGACCAAGAATATACGACTACGGTGGGGGGTGAGGTTGTAGTGAGTCGACCTTCCAACTCAGTCACTGCAGACGTGGTGGGATTCCGGCAACGAAAATGGGACGCATATCAGACACAGACCAAGAGGATGTCTAATTTTTCAAGTCTATATGCAATGATCATGAAGGGGAAAGCGAAGCCAGCCGTATTTTCTATCACAACGCACTGCTCGGCATGCCAGGTTTGTCTTCGGTAAAATCAAAATCGAATGGATTTGATAGTGCGGCTCCTCTCATGCTACATATAAAATCACTCATACTATTAGTTGTATACTTTCATCGAGCTATCATAAAAAGATCCCAAAGCTTATGTATTGCTAAAATGTGTTGCAAACGGACATTTTCACACCGTGATCATTAACAGATGTTTTCAAGGGTTTCATGTTTTCAGACGGCATGTGGGCATGGGCGGCAATAAAGGCATGCAAAAACAACGCGGTACAATCCATTAAATGAAGGTCTCGTAGCGCACAGGCGTGATAGTCTGGGGGACATTGCCAGAGGTCGACACGGTGCGGGATTCCCGAGGAAGGGCGGGAATTCTCTTCAATTCAACACGTTCTGAAAATAAGCAATAAGCAACATAAACGAAAACCCGTATAAGCAAAATGATACATACCACCCTTCTCCTTGGCCTCCTTGTGAGCCTCGCCATTGCGCTTCACTCTGTCCAAGAACTCCTGGCGACAGCCCGAGTGCCGGATGTGCTCAACACGGAGGTTCACACGCTTTTCGATGTAACGGTTGCCGACGACCTTGTACACGATGACACCGACAGCGCTGGGAGTGACGTTGTACACGATGCCTGTTCGTCTGCGCCAATAAATCTCAATACCACCTTCACCGTCCAAGAACACGCTACACTACGCACCCATGGTAGTATTTGTGGGGCATACCCTTTTGCTGGGCCGCATTGGCCTTGATGTCGACGATGTCACCGACACGATAGTTAATCAAGTACGTCGACAATTTGATAGCACCATGTTCTACGAAAAATATTGGTTGCATCCTGGCCGCAGATTCATGCAAGACGTACCCTTGAATCCCCGCTTGAACGTGTGCCGCGTACGGGCTCGGTAACCGAAAGAATGAGGCATCTTGAGGACTGTCGGTAGGTGAGATGGGTGCCTTTGGGGTTATTGCAAGTATACGCACAGTGCTGTCGGTGGTCAGTAAGGACTTTTTCTCGGGTGTTGCCGCGCGGTCACTTAGTGGCTGAGTAACAACTTTACAGTTGTGACACGTCACGCTGTCCACTTAACCGTCGTCAGTAGTATCAATTTTTGTCGTTCCCTTCCACCGCTAACCGCCTCAAGAAACAAAATGCCGAGGTAATGCTCTTCTAGGTGGTTGTAATTTGTGCTGACTTTCTGTGCGTAGGGCCCCTCGGAACCACAGCAAGACGTGAGCATCCAGTTTCCTCAAGGTCCACCTTGTGTGGAGGGTTGCAGTGTGCTGATTACAAGCCCTGCCCCATGTTGCTTTTTACAGCTACAAGGTCCCTCGTCGACCATTCGAGTCAGCTCGTCTCGATGCCGAGCTGAAGGTCGGATTATCTCTCGTATATCTCTATTATTCTCTGACATTTTTTTCATCTAGCTCGCCGGTGAATACGGTCTCCGCAACAAGCGTGAGATCTGGCGTATCGCTCTAACCCTCTCCAAGATTCGTCGTGCTGCCCGTGAACTGCTCAAGCTCGACGACAAGGACCCCAAGCGTCTCTTCGAGGGTAACGCCCTCATTCGTCGTCTCGTCCGTATCGGTGTGCTCGACGAGGCACGCATGCGTCTCGATTACGTGTTGGCCCTGAAGATTGAGGATTTCTTGGAGAGGCGTCTCCAGACCCAGGTTTTCAAGCTTGGTTTGGCTAAAAGCATTCATCATGCACGGGTTTTGATTAGGCAACGGCACATTCGGTATGTCTTCTCAAAGTGCTATATGTTATATCCCGCTCACAGGTTCTATAGGGTTGGCAAGCAAATTGTCAACGTTCCCTCCTTCGTTGTGCGTCTCGACTCCCAGAAGCACATCGACTTTGCTCTCACCTCTCCATATGGTGGAGGCCGACCTGGACGTGTTAAGCGAAAGCGTGCTGCTGCCGCTGCCAAGAAGGAGGAGGGTGGTGACGATGAGGAAGACGAGTAGATGTACACGCCTTCTACCTTATGCCGTATATTTTGTCACTATGTTATCGTGCGCCCAAAACATCTCGAGCTACTTATATCGTCGTGTCACATGTTTGACAGCAATTGAGAAGATATCATTAAGAAATAGAGTATTGATACAGTTAGTGCATGCAACCCATACAAAGTAAGATAAGCTGTGCGCATGCGGGGAAGCCTACTTCCGAGCAAAGGTGATCTGCAGGAAATTTATTAGATGCGTCTCAAAAGCAGACGATGAGCAAACCTTGATTTTGTTCTCCCCATCGAGCTTGTAGTTGTGCAATGCATCTTTCGCAGCGCCTGAGCTTCCCTCGTCCAGGTATTCCACGAACGCAATATCCTTCTTTGACGGAATAAGACGGACTTCGTGGAGATTGGGGTATCTGCAGCATAGGATCAGTAACATGTCATAGATCCATCAAAACAGCAACGCACTGTGAGAACAAGGTGACGAGCTGTTCTTTTGTGACACTTTCGGGAAGATTTTGCAAGAAGAGAATTTTGTTCGGCGGTAGGTATTCGTCCGGCATTTGGACATTGGGTCGTTTGGATATAGGTAGGGCGGCACCACCGTCGACTGGGAATCATTAGAACATCGTAACTAAAGTAAAAACCTAAAACATACTTTCAGCTGCCATCCGTTTTGCTTTGAACTTCTGTTTGAGCGGATTATTGTACCGCGTCGCTTCTATTAACTACAAGTCAGCCAACACCACCACCACCAGATGAGGACGCACTTTTATGTTCCGCCCTTTGCGCCTTGTGTTCCTCGAAATGTTCCTCATCAAGCTTTTTCACCACTGCATCGGCCCGTGTCCGTGCGAACGAGATTTGCTGGCAAACGTTAGGTGAAACGCATTTGAGACGAGAATAACGTACCATGGACTTGGAATACAGAGGGAACCCACGAACGTCGTTCATTGCCTTTTCGGCTTGTTCTGGCGTCTCAAACGATACGAAGGCCTGTCCCCGCATTCGGAGATTGCTATGCGCCACCACGTCTAGTACCCCGTATGGCTTGAACAGACCCCGCAATGAGGCTTTAAGTACTGAATATCTCTACGTGTAAGTGAAATCCTTAGCAAGAATGAAATTGAATAGTACCGTCAATCTTTATCTTTTCGTTGAGGTTCTGGACGTAGAGCGTTTCGCATTTGGGCTTGGGGGGTTCCGCGGGTTCAGAGGCGGCGTCGATGCCTTCCATGGTGTCGGTGGGTGGTGGTTGGGTCGCTACGTCTGCCATGTCGAATCGAAAATAGAGGATGTAGGCAGTAAAGTAGGAAGGAGGAAAGTTTGTGTCTGTTTGTTTCGGGCCTTGATCTAAATCCCTGACATCATTATGGTTTGAGTCACTTCCAGCAATGTTTATTGTCAAGCGGCCAGGTAGGTAGATATATTCTGGAGGATTCATTTACGCATAGGATGACATGTGTAATACATACAGGTCCAATACTGACTTGTTACCGTTCAGGAGCGTTCAGCGGCCATTTCACTCCGGAGTCACAGCTTTAGGAACCATCCTCGCAACTAAAGGTTGCTCTGGTGGCCAGTCAAGCGCACGAAAGTAGTCGATACCTTCGACCGGAGTATCTTTGTCATGTCTAGACGAAATTGAAATCAGCTTTCGAAAGTCTTTGGTTCACTAAGACGCTCACTCGTTGGCTAGATGTGTCTTGATATCCACCAAAGTCAACAGTCCATTGTCCAATGACGTTCCCGTACACGTTGAACAGCGCCAATCTTTCCTGGCTTTTGGCTGTACACCTCGCTTCTGCGGCTCTTTTTTCTCCAGCTCTCTCACCACCGCTGCCTCTTCGTCAGAAATTTGTTGCCATGCGACCGCCGAGTCCCCCCAGTGTTTCCTCATGCAATGGTGGACCTAAAATAAAAAATCAGGGTACTTCCAATGGCCCGTGTTGGCAACCCACTGCAGTCCTCCAAGTAAGGATAGGGAAAATCCTCTCCCCATCACATTTGGCGCCAAAGCTGCACTTGAGACAGACCACACGTGGATCGGCCTTGTCCAGCTCCTCCACTGTAATATTGAGGTTAAAGTTGCAGGTATTGAGGATCTTCCGCACGACACGCGAGGCCTTGTAATCGAACACCAGCGAGTCTGTCGACCATTCCCTTCTCCGTGTTATCCGAGTCTCCGAATCGTGTGTCAGCGCAAGCTCTTTATGGTCACATACGCCCTTCCCAATCTTATCCTCGTCGCTCTCATCGAAGACGGTGCACCTCGCATTGCAAGGGTGGTGCAGATACTCGGGGAACCACATACTGCACGCAGTCGCGTCGTACCCCGCCTTCGCCATATCGTGGTGCAGCCCGTGTCGATCCATGCACACAAACACGCATGTCGCCAGCTGCAGATCCTTCATAAGATCCAAGTGCGCCCCGCGAATTTCGTAATCCAGCAAAGACAACAGCCGGATGTACTTGATATTACACCACGACTTGATGAAGGCTGGAAGCCGCACCGTCATAACATCTCTGACCATCTCTGGTATCACGACGATGCACGACGGCAGATCGATGAAGTATTTCATTTCTTCCCACAACCACACGTCCAGCAGACCGGGTTGGAATTGGTCCAGTGGGGAGCGACATGAGCGCCATTCGGCTGCAATGAGAGATCGGCGAGCGCTGAGCAGTTCCGTTCGTTCTTTTTTGAGGCGGTGCGTCTTAACATCCCGCATGTAGCCAAGCATGGTTCCTTCGATGGAGTTCCAGTCTGGAAAAAGTCAAGGATTGTTGGTGAAATTTTGGGGACCGGGATGAGGCAGGCTTACTTCTGTCGGTGAGAGGTTTGGGCTGCTTCACCTCGAATTGGTCAGAGAAGAGAGTCAGCTCTCTCCTTGCAGACCAAGAACCAGTTTTTTCGAGGTCCTTCAGGTATGCAATCTCTTTGCCGTGTCCCAGAGACGTCAGTTTAGTCTCGATGCTAGCAAAATGTCAATGAACCATTCAGACTCGATATTTACCCCACTCACGCTTTGCTCCTCTGTTTTCGTATGTCATCGAGCTCTTTGCTACGGCTTTCGCTCACCGAACCAGCCCACTCTGTGCATTTTTTCGCGTGCTTGATTATGTCTTTTGTTAACAGCGGGAGGGTTTTCGGGAATTGTGTACTTACGTCTTTACGGGCCTTTACTCCCGCTTTTCTCTTCCCCAGAAATTCCTTCCTCGCGTCCTTCCCTTGACAAGCATTGAAGGCCTTCACGAAAGCATCCTTTTCTTTGACAAAGCAGAATTTCTCTTTCGCTAGTAACGCTTATCAGCATCATAACCTTCGCACAGAAATAATACCGCCTACGATGACGACCAGGCCAGCTATGGAATGGGACAGAACGAAGGATGATCTTGTCGCTCTTGTTACTCTCATCGAATCCAGATTCGGACAATAGGCTGAGAAACAAGGAAACAATGGAACAATGAGGATACCATAAATGGAATAAGAGCGGTGACGTTACCATATTTTAGCACATTTTGAACATAGTCGGACATGTAGGCACCAGTCGACGTTGCGAATATTTGGCGCCAAGCATTTCTGTGTTATACATTCAGTGAAATGCACAGACCGATATGAGGAAGTCGTACATGACAAAAGTGGTCAAAGACCAGGCTGGTCCAGGCAGGGTGGGACATATCCTCGGGGCACAATGGCAATCCAGGAACATTGGCCAATGAAGATTTCCAGACAGTCATTGATGACCTGTGAGTGACTGTGAAAACATTCGTCAAGAGGATTTGGGGGATATACAAAAAAATCACGCACGGACACGCCGAAATCCCTTCGTCGTCCGGGTCAGATGAAGCAGATCTAATGGATGAAGATGTCCAAATATCTTAACAGCCTTCGTGAAAATGTGTCAGTAAAGAACGAAGCAGAACACACCTCGAACAAGATATCCAGAGGCAGAGTAGGAAGCATCGACAGTTTTGCTCGCCGTTTAAGATTGACGACGCGACGCGTCGAGGTTTGTCTGCAGACCACTTCATGGCCATTTGAAGAAGCCACTTTAATTCTTTTGTGTACTGGACGTGAGGAGGAATCGGCATCGGAATTTTTTCCTGTTGGGAACGTCGACATTTTTGGCAGGACCAAGAGGACAAGAGGCGGAGAAAAAGAACGCGAGGTGTCACAGATGTGACTTGTCGCGTCGGCCTCTTCACTTGGCCGGGTTGTTCCGACTAAGCTGAATGTCACGGCGGCCTGGATCTGCAACACCCATATGATTCTACGTTGCCAGGCCGTCAGTATTCAAATATTCGGTCTCGAATAATGCACAGCGGTATCACCGATCGATCGGCAGCTGCGGTAGTAGTTAGACAGAAACTAAGACCATGCGGCTGGTTGTTGGATTTAGTCTTTTTCTACAAGTCGCTATTCCATAGGACCTGAACAAATCTCACTGAAATCGCATGTGTATTTTCATGTTGTGGTATACATTTGATTACCAGTTCTCTAGGGCTCGAAACATTCACAGAATGAACAGGGAAGACCATGTCAATATGCCAGAAGGTGTACCAGATAGGTCCTTTACATTCTCCTTGGAGTAATATGTTCCAACCACTTGGCAACGGCCGCACAAGAAGACACATATCTTAGGGGTGAACAGATAGATCGCCTGGACAGTATCATTTTAAACAACTTACCAATAGCCTACTAGGAACCCGGCATACGCACAAGCCTAGTGTCTGCTATAAAGAGAATTTCCTCTTCGAGCCAAGGCATCACCTTGCGGAAGAACCAGAAGAAGTCTTCAACCTCATCCAACAAGGACGGATGGATGGGAATTATGAGAAGCTATCGAGATACCATTGAGTTTCATCTCTGGACCTCGCATACTTATGCGGTCAATATTTCTCTTGCAGTGTGGTTTATCAGTAGAGATTGTAGGTTGTTAGCTCTGATCTTTTTTCTCTTTCTCGCAGTCTGTTTCTATAGACACAATAATGATTTAAAAATAGCGAAAAGTACTTGCCGCCGAAGTCACCGATATCGACCTGTAATCTATTTGATTTTCTTCTCCTTGCTGACTTCGGTGACCCCAACGAAACCCTCACTAGCTGGAAAGACGTATTACATTGCCCGAGGGAGGAAGATATGCGACAATCTTCTTCAACGTAGTTCTCTTTCATCTTCAAAACTCCGTCATTCTTATGACATCTGTGACTAGGACGGTCATCGATTTACCTGGACATATCGATAACCAAAGCTTGGGCCTCTGACACCGGGTATCAACTCCAGAAATCTCTCTCGGAAACCTGTTTCTTCCCTCTGGGACCTGTCGCATCTCCTCATCCATCACAAGTCGGGAGAATGCTTTTCGAGGCTCCCGGGATACTGGCATATATGTATGATGCAGAGATGGAGACATAAACGAAAATTTCCATGCTCCATACCTCTTTAGCGACTGCCCTCAATACTTCACCCATTGAGAACACAACAATGTACTTGTTCACCAAAACATAGAAGTAAAACTAGACGAAAAAAATAAAAAAGGACCGGAGACGGACATGACCGAGAAGGCGATATAGGAACCTCAGCGAATTGAAACTATTCTTACTACCATTCCTGCCACTCTTCCACCTCAGACTTGCCCTTTAGTTCTTCTTTCCAATGATAGAAACTGTCTTCTAAATATGTCTCGCTGTATTTTATACTCACAATGCCTTGAAACACGCTTAACGACATATCCGCTGAAAACGCCAGAAATTGTGTCAGGTTTCTATAATCAGTTTTTGTTTCCGCACGTGTCTAAAGTGACGGTTTGCTATCAATCTTATTACGAAAAGGAGAGAGACCCACAGCATTTAGTGCACTGATGTACCTACTCCTGGTGCCCATTGTAACGCAAATAGATGGGAAACCAGGTCGCACAAGGGGAATGGATGCGAGCATTCTCGAGAGTCGGCCATTACCGTCCTGCTTTGTCAAAGATGGGGTAGAGATGGTAAAAGCTTAAAAGCTTACTTCGAACGGATGAACGTCAATAAAATTCTGGCTGATCCAGGCTGCACAGGCATACACATCAAGTTGGTCTTCATCGAGACTCTTCATTAGCATCTGCACGTGAGCTTGCTAGGTAAGAATTTCACGTATTTAGACAGAATGAGGGAAAGCTCACGTTGAACCGATGGCAAAAGTACGCCATGTATGAGTCTACCTCGGTATATGGGCAGAACCGAATCATTTTCCCATCTGGGAGCCGCGCCGTCACGTTGATTTGCGTCGCTTGACGCGTCACCCCGACGGCGCAATATTTGAGCGTATCCCGATCTTTGAGGCATACTGTTTGCGTACCCTGCAGCATCACATGGTGAAGTTCGCATATGTCAGATGCTCAGAAAGGGCCATTTCCATGACCTGCGTGAGAGCCTGTTGAGAGTATAGTGGTTATCCCTATGCGCGGTGTGTAGGTAATAATTTGTACGACCGACATCATTCGTTCCCCGGAGGACGCGCAGAAAGAGTTCAGGTTGGTCCTTCAGCTCGCCAGTATACACCACAGTCTCTCTTCTAGGGTTGGCAGAAAAAAGACCACGAGTCAACAGTAACAGATATGACTGTTATTAGCCTCCTTAAATGTTTGTTTGCCAGAGTTCTGGCAAGATCTATGGAGTCCTCTAATGTACCCACGCCCTCGATGTCATTGGTTTGTATGGAATGAAATGTCTTGAGGACCCAGTTCGCATTTTCCAACTCGCTTACTTCGCTCCACATTTCTTCAATCTCAGAATGCGTTTCCTTACTCAATTTGAACTGTGGAAACGGTTCGCTCAAGCGTTCAGGCTGCCATTTCTGGCTCGGTGCATATTTTATCGAGATTCGCACTATGGACATGGATTAGTGCCACGATAATAAAAGTTAGAAGTGAGGGTGCGTACAACTATTCGTTACGCGTCGCGTAAAGCTGATTGTTTTGTCGCTTTCAGCGATCCAAGAAGCGAAGTTAATATCTCGAATCGTTGCTTGTAACTGACGAGATATCAATTGACATTGATAAAACTCTTATCCAACAAACCTCGCGATAAAGAAGTAGAGTCACTGGAGCATGGTCAAGCACCATATGCACGTCCGCAACCAGCAGTACCAAAAACGGGATTCGATACCTTTCGAGAAGACTTTTCCCACAGGCGTGCAGAGGCAGCACATGCAAAAAGGTTTGCGTCATCAACGAGTAACGACGCCTCTAGTTTCGAGCTATCTTCTGCATCCATCATGTTGGTAGGTAGTGTCTGGATCCGATACATCAGATTGATCGAGGGAAGATATAACAAAACTAACAGTAACGGCAGAATGCTTTAGGTCCGGGCGGGATGTTTGAAAACGTTTCAGGCAAGCCATGATGATGGGTGGCGGAACCAATTCTATCAGATTCTATCGATGGGGGAAGCCGGCTCGTGATTTATCGTATTTCTCACGGTCCAATTAGACCAAAAGTACTTAGGCACCTCACCTTCTTGTCGGTAGTCACCATAGTTCAGACTACGCATTACAATGCATTCTCCTGCGACTCGAAACGGAGAGAAAAGAATATCACCCCACCGGATTTTGACTAGTTCATTCAAAGTATTAATGGTATCATCCCGGGGGCCGGGGATACTATGGACTCAGAAGTGACACAAAAGGAAGAGACACCGAGATAGCAGAATCAATGGAGGAGGCAATAGCAATGGAGAGGATGGACAACAGTGATGTGAAGGCATATGGGGATGGATCTGGCATTGATGGGGGCATAGGTGCAGCGGCAGTGGTATTTCGGGGGGGAAGAAGAGTGAAGACACTACGATTGAGGGTAGGATCAGCAAGGAAGCATGAAGTATACGACGGCAAAGGTCTGGCGCTAACCTTATGCACGGAATCACTCCGAGGCATGAGAAATGTCCAAACAGCAACGTTCAGCATCGACAACACAGCTGCTATCCAAGCAACAATTCTCTCACAACCCATGGCATCACACCACATCTTTGATCTATTCCACAAATGCATCGACATGGTACTGAGACAGCATCCAGACATCTCCATTAAAATTCGATGGGTACCTGGACACCAAGGCATCACAGGGAACGAAGCAGCAGATGAAGAAGTGAAAACGGCAGCCCGAGGCGATGGCAGTGAGCTGCAGAAACCTCCTGCGCCACTACAAAAACCAATACCCTATAACAAATCATCGTTACTCTGAGAGTTCTACGCAAAGCAGAAAAGTCATGCTGACCGAGCCTGGAGGAAGTCACCCCGCTACTCCAGGTTTCAACACATCGATTCAGCGACTGCTCAGCGAGCTGCACACCGGTATAGGAAACTGGCCACTTCCATGCCACACAAAATCACCAGCATAATGGTGCAGCTACGAACCGGACACATTGGGCTCAACTGTCATCTCTTCAACATCCAACACGCCGAATCCCCTGCATGCCCGAAATGTTCATACCCAAACGAATCAGTCCACCACTATCTCATTCGCTGCCCAGCATACCAGAACGAGCGAGAGATATTACAGAGATCAATAGGCACCCAAGGAACAGCAATGACCGTCAAACACATTTTAGCATGTCGAGAGAACATCCCCCACCTAATTCAATACCTCAACAGCACTCGCCGCTTCGAGCCAACATTCAGAACCTTCCCTGATGTTGATATTGCCGAAGAAGACGCTGGAGAATAATGCATTCAAGAAGACAGAACCATTGGGTGCACAGCGAGGGAGAGCAGGCGAAAGAACCACCACCTTATCACCCCATAGCCGAGGCAAACGGGAAGGCGGTCGCGACGCAGGTTGCAGTGAGCTCAGAGAAGCTCGTTTGTTAACATGCAAAGGCACGAAGAACGAGAAGACGAGACAGACCCAAGTAGCATAATCCCACCATACGCTTGCGTGTAGGATAATGGTAAATAGCATACCAACCGGATTCAAAAAAAAAAAAAAGGAAGAGACACACTACTCCATCCTGGGTTAATCTGTTGTGGTGTTTTCAAGAATAAACACCCTAATGAAAAATGCACTTGACCGTGTTTCAATTCCAATTTTCGCTGACCATCGTATAGGCCCTTAACTACGGGCTCGGGGCAGGTGATGATAGGCTTTGTACTTATTCGCCAAAACAAAAGGTCCGGGCGCTCTACGAGAGGGGTGAACTTTTTCTGTTCGCGACGACGGATGGGAACAGCTTAGGTCTAAGGATGACGCTGAAAAGACGCAAAGTGCAACAAACACACCGACTTGTCGCTTTGAATTGAAGTTGAGAAGATAGCTAGCCATGAATCAACGTAGAATGAATTGCACTTTCACCCGTTCTGTCGTCTTGTCTCATTCCCCAGATAGCCCCCAATAAAAATTGATTAGGAGTGCGAAAACTCAGTAAGAATGACGCTTGGCCGTTTAGGATCATTAGGTTCATTACAATCTTCAACTACCGATATCCTATAGTGTTTTTCAGAGGACATAACGGCCTACAAGGGGTTAATACGCACTTAAACAGTAGCATCTTCAAGGGCTAGGTCTTTGTTTCCTGCGTCCGAGTATCACGTTCATCATCAAGCGCTTGAAGAGCCCTTCTCCTCGGCGAAAGCGTAAGTCATTCAGAAAGACAGAATTATAGAAGCAGGAGTCAAGCCTTCGCACGTCTCAAGGCGAGAGGAAGCCGAGTGAACAAATACAGAAACCTGGGCAATTACATGAGAGTTTCTTCCGTGTTTTCTAGGACCTGCCGTATCTCTTCATCTGTAACAGGCCGGGGGAATGCCTTCCTAGGCTCTCTGGATAGTACTGTTGTGAATTTACAATGAGCAGATAGAGAAATAAACGAACGTTCGTATGGCCCATACATCCTCACTGCTCTTATCCAGCCTTCTCTTCGCCCACCATTCCGCCCGTCTATTTATCCATGCATCGTACCGCTGGTCGCTCTCCATCCATTTCATGCTAAGGCAGAACTTGAAGTCATCGTGCTTATGCGCACACCGTGAGGATTCGCCGTGCCGATACCAAGATTTCACCTGGGAACGAATGCCTACTACGCTTTAGTTTGGCTCGTCAACAGGCATAAAGACAGCGCCGTTACCATGACAGCCCATGGCGAGCTCCATCAACCGAAAACAGGAAGGAATATCATCTGGAGTTGGATGTACGAGACGAAGATAGTTAGCCTCTTGCTTGACAGCAGTCGCAAAATCGACACCGCTGGACATAGCGGAAGGAGAAGGGAAAAGCACAGCCACACAGATATTACTTCTCTCTGTAACCATCATCTCGTAGCCCCCTTCTCATCCATCCATACTGCCAGCTTGAGTGCTTCAGAAATTGCCCATTCCAATACATCATATTCCCAGTTCGGTATCGAAGAAAGGCATTCTACCATGATAATTGTTTGCTCACCGGGACTCCGTGCTCTAACGACACTTTCCCATGGACACCGGGTTAGATGAATCATGTCATATTTCTCTACGCCCGTTCCATTGTGTAATAGTGTCGCTCGTTGCGTCAACAGTGACCGGTGAACGTTACCTCCGACAGTCTCATTGCTGCGAAAGTTTGGTTGATGGGGCTGGAACATCTCGCATTTTTTCTCCGTCGCTTTTCAGCGCGAAAAGCTTTCGCTCTCTGGCCATGGGTATTCTGATCTCGCGATATGGATCGTTCTGTATGTTATTCAATCCTTCTATGGTGCCCCATTCTCCGAATTGCTTATCAGTTCAGCCTCCATGTTCAGTTCCGGTTCCGAAAACGGGGCGCGTGAGCTGAGCAGCGCACCCTTGCCCTGTTTCCGTTTACGTATCATCCATGCTAGCGCCTTTTTCTTGACCCTTTGACCTAAATTATACGACATGAAAAGGACCAGCAAATTATCCGAGGTTTACCCATGACCTGGTTCAGGCCTTGGCCGAACTTATATTTTTCCATTTCGAACAACTATTGCTCGCGCTGATCCATTGAGTTGATTGAAACGGCCAATCAGCCTATCTCTTCCCACCGTACTAAAAAATGACCAATCATCGTCGATTCCCCGGCGTCGATATTCTACATCGAGGCATCATCAAACCAGTTTTTTATCATTGACTAGCCTAGAGAGGGGCTGTCAACAAGCCCCGTACAGGGGTAAGGACCAGCTGATTTTCTATGGTCTGCCGGTCCGATAGCGGCTCTATAAGTTTGCAGAAATATCTGCCGTCTCAGCTTCTGGGTCCTTTCCCTCCCTTACCCTATGTCGTCGTTCTCTGTAGCCGTCAAGCCTGTTGTTGAGCGACCCAGCCACCGTGAGTTCTCGGTTCTCTATCACTTATCTAAGAATGACTGATTTTTCTCTGACTAGTCCCAGCGGATGAAGAAGCAGTTGATCTTAGCGAGTCGATCGATTATACCACACCCCCTAGTCGCCAAGCTCGCAAGATCTCTGCTAGCGCAGATAATGGAGGGACCTACGAACTACATCCCAGGCTTCTGGAACACCTTACCGAACGCGCCAGGAGACCTTCTGTCCTCCGCAATGGCTCCACCGCCGATACCATCACTCTCAAGGATCTTGTCCCAGAACAGTCCTTGCCAGTTCTCGAGGATGTCCATCTGAAGTCTCGTATAGCGACCGCGACGAGCACAGGAGTGGCCATCCCGGCCATCCGTCATCGGGCTCAGATCATCGAATCTGAAAGGTCAAAGAAGTACCGATGGCAGGCGAATCTTCAGTTCGCTGCCGTCTGCTGGTGCTTTTTCTTGGGTACGTTATGACAAATGGTAACCGTTTTTCACCCGAAAGCTGAGCTTCTTCAGAGGGGTGGAATGATGGTACGACAGGCCCATTGATCCCTGTCATTCAAGAGTCTTATCACGTTGGTCTGGTCCTCAATGTCACTCGCATGATATGTTAACTGAAGAGTATAGATCAATTTTGCCATCGTTTCGTTACTCTTCGTTTTCAATTGCGCTGTGAGTGTGTCCTAGTACCACGGCTATAGCGACTCAACCTTTACCAGGGATTTATCCTTGGTGCTGGAACCAATATATATCTTAATGAAAGATATGGCTTGGGGAAGGTATTGTCTGCTCTCCTTTCGCCCGTCAAGCCTGAAAACAGACCTCAATCAGATTATGTTCATCGGCTCCTTGTTTCAAGTCGTAGCATATGCGATGGAGAGCCCGCAGCCACCTTTCCCAGTCATGGTCATGGGATATGCTATGGCTGGTTTTGGCATGTCATTACAGGTAGATATCAAGGGGCGCATGTCGTTTTTCCATGCCTTACCCTCGTTTGATTAGAACGCTCAAGGCAACGGCCTCGTTGGCAGCTTAAAAGAGCATAAAACGACGAAACTTAATATGCTTCATGCTGCATACGGTGAACAATATATAGTCGTCGGTGACGGTCCTATACTCATAACTTCCTAGGGGTTGGCGCATTCATTTCTCCATTAGTTTCCACCCACTTTTCGTCTGAACGTCACTGGTCGTATCACTTCATCATCTCCACCGGCATTGCGGTCTCGAATTCGCTTGTCCTCGCATTGGTGTTCCGCTTCAAGACGCAGGAAGGTGAGCTGCCATGGTCCATGGTTTGAGTCAGAAATTGATCGTATCTCCAGTTCTCCTCGCGGAAGTAGGTCAGGCGCCTGGAGAATCCGATGCTGCAGGATCGCGGGGTGCAAACTTGTACAGCTCGATCCTCAACATCAAAGCTGTGCATTTCCTTGCATTTTTTGCTCTCATCTATATCGGAACTGAGGTTACTCTTGGTGGTTGGTACATTCGCGCCCAAGGTCTTCGTCTGGTGCTCACATGGCTTTACCAGGTTGGATTGTTACGTTTATAATAAACGAAAGAGAAGGTGGAAAGAGCGCGGGATACGTCTCGTCTGGGTTCTTCGGTGGTGAGTACCGTTCGTACTATATTGGTTGGCATTTTGTCAATTGGGTTCATCTTTAAGGTTTGACTCTGGGCCGACTATCGCTTATATGGTTCAGCAAGAAGGTTCGTACCTGGGAGCCCCAGTTGCCGAAGCAGACTCACATTTCTTGACCAGGTTGGAGAACACCGTGTCGTCTTTCTATACACTCTACTCGCCATAGCGTAAGTCAGGCCAAGTGTTGCGACCCATTGATACTTTATGCTAATCATAAAACAGACTGGAATTAACCGTGTGGTTTGTTCCTTCCATCATCGAGAACGGAGTTGCAGTGAGCACGTTTGTATTCGTGTTATGATACTGCTCACCCAGCCGTGTTTCTAGATCTCTTTTGTCGGTTTACTGCTGGGACCCATGTTCCCGATACTTGTTGTCCACGCGACACGGATCCTACCTGCGTGGTTGCTAACTGAAAGTGTCGGGTGGATCACCGGGATTGGTATGTCGGGATCGGCGGCCCTGCCCTTCATAACGGGTCTATTGGCATCTCGCTATGGAATTCGGTCACTGCAGCCGTTGTAAGTGCCAAGTAGTCTCACGCAAAAGCCTTGAAATTGAAAATTATGTTTAGAGTTGTCTCGATGATGTGTACGCTCGTGGGTGTCTGGGCTTTGGTACCGAGGACACGACGAGTCGACTGAGCGGAGCAAGGATGTAGGAACAACATAGAGCATAGACGAGTCAGTATATTTTTTTTAGACTTTTAGAATCTGTATTTGGAGCGTGACGGTAAAATGACAAGTGAGTAGCTAGTTTGGGTGTACAGCTGGGGGACTGTAGTACGGACGTCGGCGCCCTTCTATTGAGGAGCACTGTCGGGTAATAAAACTTCCCTCCTTCCTACCTCGTTTCATTTTGAGCGTATTGAAGCATATAACGTCCCAGATACTATAGGAGTCAAAAATCCCACTACAAGTCATTGAAAGATAAATTTTTTCATCGTCTAGAATTACTCCGATTTCTACAGCACACTCGTTGGGCCCGGTTGGAGAAAAATGGAACAAGAAGACCAAAGATACGAAGCGCGGGAACTCCATAGTTCCCCTTTCTACTTCCGTATTGAGCTTGAGCATCTTCAACTGGAGTCTGGCTCGCTATTCTCCGTCTTTCGCAGCGTCCATTCAATATTAACGCTTGCATGAAGTGAGGATGGGGTATATCGTCAAAATCAGGGTGTATCAGGGATGCGACCCTTCTTTTTAACAGCCATTAGCTTTTGCGCTCTCTCTGCAAAATACCCCCACAAAACTTCACGTTCCCATGCTCGCTATGGTTGGAGTTAAAGAAACAATCCGAATTTACAAAACGACACGACACGACGATAATTAGTACGACGAAAACGAGCAATTCCTCTAACTCTACACTATATGCCAACTTCCTCATATCTAAGCTTCTCCATCCTTGTCATACACATACTCCGCATACACAGGCTCCCACAACTTTGCCTTCGCCTTGGCTCGCACTTCCTCCTTCGACCAATCTACACCTGCGCTCCCCTCTTCAATCCCCTGCTCAGCAACAGCAACGGCTACCTCAAAGTTCACCTGAGGCGCGTCCCCAAAGTCTGGCAAAAGCGCATCGTCTGGATCTTTCAACGCCGGGGACAAAGACGCCAGTCTACGCGCTCCTGCGATGATCATCGTGTCTGTCATCTTGCGAGACTGGCAGAGCATAGCACCAAATCCAAGCCCGGGATAGATCAGCGCATCTAGGAGGTCGATCAATACAACGGTGGAATAAATTAAAAAAACCGGCATACTGTTACACTCAGCAATGATATAATCCTTCCCATTCGGCATCTTAGCTGGAGGGAATGGACTACCGGTAGCTAACAACGCCTTCCCCCCCGTCCACTCATTAGCATCGCTCGGATTGACCTCAACCAATCGGCTCGGGTTTGACAGAGGCAAGATGATCGGTCTCTCGCAGTGCGCTGCCATCGTTTTCACGACTTCTTCCGTGAAAGCACCCGCATGAGTCGAGCACCCAATCAGCACCGTCGGCTTTACTTGCTTTACTACATCCAGGAGTCCGACCTCACCGGTGAATGATGACCACTCCACGTCCGATCGAATGAACGCGCAAAGGTCTTCCCGAACGTCAGGTGTGCACTGTCTGATCAGTCCGTGTTTGTCAATGAGCCAGAACATGGCGTTGGCCTCTTCTTCTGGAATGCCGTCTGTAGCAACCATGGCATCGCGCAGCTGTTTTGTGATGCCCAGTCCGGCGGAGCCTGCTCCATAGATGATGAATCGTTGATCACAAAGCTTTGTCTTCGTTATGCCAACGGCAGACATGACGCAAGAAAGTGTGACTGCGCCTGTTCCTTGGCTAGATTAGATAGAAGGTCAAAAATAACACTAACACCAACGACTCAAGCACCTTACATATCATCATTGAAGACTGAATGGGTGTCCCGATAGCGTTCAAGGATACGTTGAGCATTTGTCACGCCGAAGTCCTCAAAGTGGAGTAGACAATGAGGGAAGTACTTTCGAACCAGCTGAACAAACTTGTCGATAAATTGGTCGTACTTTTCTCCGCTGATACGTTTGTTGGGCCAGCCCTAAAAGCAGAGTTAGTTTTCGCAGGTGTTTGGCAACGGTATGCTTACGACGTAAAGGTCGTCATTGAGAAGCTCCTCATTGTTGGTCCCGACATCAAGCGTAACAGCAAGAGCTCTGGAAGGGTCAATGCCTCCGATGAGTCTAATATCATAATCAATCGATGCTATCCACTGTTTAATTTGAGTAATCGACACACGTGTATATCACCGCCTTGGCGGCAGAGATCTGCAAAACAGATAAATTCAATGGTTCGAACGGTGATTCAAACACCTACTCCAATTCCCTGCAACAAAATCAGCACGATGGTATAGCAAACGGGTGTTACATACCCCGACGCCTTGATCGCCAATACCAAGAATCGCCTCAGCGTCGGAGCACACAATCAGATCGATGCTTCGGCCTTTGATCTGCTCGAGAAAGTCTTCTTCCATAGTGTCTTGATCAGGAAATGTCAGATACAATCCTTCGCTCCTCCGGAAGAGATGGGAATAGCTGGCGATTGCATCGGCCTGTTGAGAGAGATCAGTTGTCTGCGGATGGGCTTGCCACCGTCGCTGATAGCCAGGTCGAAGTCTGAATGGTGCGTAGAACTGATCTGCGAAATGGAAGGGAATTCAACGGCGGATGTTACTGTTGTAGTCCGAAGAGAAGATAGGGCTGCAGAGTTTCCAGCGGTGATGGATAACTGAACGGGACCGCATCATTCCATGTTCCCTTCCTTGTTACCCTGAGTTTACTGAAAGCAGAAAGGGTGCGTCTTTGACGCTCCCTGACGGAAGAAGCTGCCGGTTGCGTGGGTGATATTGATGACCGAACAAAGACCAGATCGTGGCTGTTCCCGCGTATCGATACGACGTGGCAAGCCCGGTAGTGTACAGGTCTGGAGCACTCACCTCGGTCGGTGTATAGATGATAGGCACAAGTTCGCTGAGATGCCTCGATAACAACGCAAAGTAAAGCACCCAGTTCTGGTTCTTCAAGCTCTGCAAGAAGGAATTCTTGCGTAGAGGTGAATCCCGGGCTTGCAATTGGTCGTAAGCGCGTTGGCATTGCTCGTCGAGGGTATTTACACGATACGGCAATCGTCCAGTGAGACCGAAGGCCTTGCGCTCAGCCATGGTAAAGGCAGTGCCCTTATTCCATCTGGAACTGGTGAGTATCGCATCGCCGCGAAGAGCGACATTGTACTGTGTCTTGGAGGAGGTCATGGTGGATGGATGTGAACACCAAGAGGCGATGCATCGATCGTATTTCAACTACATCAGCGGAAGTATTTTTAGCGTTCCTGCCATTCATCGTCAACGCGGTCCGAGGAGATATTTTGAATTGACTTACTCTGGTTCCATACCGGACTCCCCGTAAAAGACCGGACTGGAGTCAACGTTTCCTCAAGGGACAATGACTGGGAGATTACTGAGATGGAAGATAGACACAAGGTCACTACCAGGACAGAACACCGTTGGTCTGTTCCAACACAAAACGTGCGTCGGGCTATCGTGGCTGTTGATGTTGTTGAGGCCTCCACGCCGGGACGTTTTGTTATTGGCGCAATAAGGACAGTGTTTCGAGTAGATTATGATATACTTATAGTAAGATATTCTTCTGATTGTCGGAGCACCCCATTCCATCAGATATCTCCATCAACGCGGGACTGCGATGAAAAAGTCAGTCTCGAAGGACAACAGAGAAATTGCTACTATGCCTACCTTCCGAAGCGGAAAACGTGTCTTCTCTTTGGGGAGAAGAGCCTCGGTTTGGCAGTTTCGACTGAAGTCGTGCATGGAGGTCTTCATCTTGTTGTCGTGCGCACCTAATATCAGTCTGTATTCTCGCTTTGGCTCTTTCGTGATATTCATCTTCAATTCTGCGTCAAAGATGTGAATCAGTACACTATTGCAGCATTTAACGTTTTGCGGACCTTTTCAGCGCCTTGACTTCATGAATAAAGTCCCAAGGGTCATTCATAGGTAGCACGACCGATGCCAGGTCATCCGAAGTGTAAACTACGAGCGTAGTATACGGGGGAGTGTTGCCAAAGATATTGAGAGAGAAAATGGGATCCGAAGACCAGACGGAAGCGTCATCATCATCGACAAAGTCTGCACGTAAACAAGGGATATATGAAAGACTCTTTGCAAACAGGCCATGAAGAAAAGATGACAGAGATAAGAAGTGTTTAGAACGATGAACCGGAACATCTCCGATGGGCAATATCGGCTTTCAGCATCTTGTGTTGACGGCGCAATGGATGGCTCACGCAGTTCAACTCCGGCATAGTCTGGCAGAGACGGAGGGACTTTCGAAGGCCCTTCGCCCGGCCCCTGCGCTTGAGCATAGACTTCTCTGCGCCCGGAATCCTGTCGAAAATATTTCTCGGGAACGATTTGATCATGGCTATCCAATTGATACGGCGAGTCTGGCCAAGGATCACCAATAGTAAAATCGTTTTTGACGCGGCATCTTGCAGCGGCCAATGATGGGTGATAGCATAGCAGTCTGGCCATGGGAGAGGAGCGCCGGGTTTGACTGAGGGTCGCGAAAGCGGGTGGGCTGTTGCGGGATAGATGGGGACGGACATGTCTGATGCTGTAAAACCGTAAGGGCCCGGATCTGGGAGACCTTGGGAAACAAGGTGCAGCCCTACAGATATCCAATCGACCCCGGGAAAATGAAGAGAGTAAAGCTATAAAATGGCTATCAGAAAGGTACGGGTCGCTTGTTTCTGTAGACGTACATAGGTAGCGCAAGCAACATAGGTTTTGGTCTCCAACGCTGAGCATGCCTTGGTAACTTCCTCGTCATTCAAAGACTGGAGAGATGCGATTGGGTCGAGCTTGATTGTGATGTATTCTCCAAAGTTCCCCGAGTCCTATGAATATAGGGTATCGGTCATTATGCAAATCCTGAAACATCGTGGGAAATATTCTATGTATTCGTTGCGTCAATTGATGGCGGCAAATCCCGAGGCCAGTCCCATCTCCAGTACTGGATCTATTGTGGGAAAGTTTCTATTCGTTGTCGTTTGCCGGGTCAACGCCACCCTTTGTCCTCGTCTAGTGTCTTTCTATCATATCGCACTTAGCTCTTTTTTGTCGCTTTCTCTCCAAAATTTGTTGTCAAAGCTCGTGTTCTTCCATCACAAATTTCTACGTGCAGTGCCGTCTCTCCTTGACATTGTGGCCTCCTTCCGATTTCTGCTCCAAATTCAGGGTGATGAGTCAGCTCTACTCCCTGATTCATGCGAGTGTTGGCCCTCCTCAGTCACGTCGGGCAATTCCTGTGCCACGGCCTTGGATGCTCTGTTGACACTTGAGCACTAGTACTCATCCATGACCGGCCTTCCATCCACGTCTACTGTGACATGCTCGACTATGACAAACGATACGACAATGTATGCCTTGTACTGGTGTCACTCGTACGAGACGACCCATCAGAGTCTGGCTTTCGTGCTATCTGTCGAGAGCGCGCATACGAAATTGACCCCTTGGAGTGTCTCCCTTGTTATTTTATGTTGTTCTGAAGAATCCCAAGTGGTATCGATGTAGTACCCTCCCCCTTCTGTGAGTGCCCCTGCTGTTCGAGTCTAGCTTTTCCAGTTAATCTCCAGCAAGAGTTTTTTATCTGTCTGGACCGCACTCAGGCTGGTCTTTGCTAGGAGAAGCGATCGGTATGCGCAATGTATAGGTACGCGCGCGCTGCTTTATTTTTTGAGGCAAAAATTGACGGCTCGCAGCAGCGCTTCCCTGCCACAAAAGCTTCCGGCCCTTGCATCCAATGTGGGCAGCTTAACCAAGTTGGTTCATGATAGTAACCAAGAGAATAGCACCCTGGCTCTGTGGTCGTGCAGGAATGTGCCACATTTGGGACTCTTGTCCATGAGAGACTGACCATGGGATTTTTGCAGGTATGTCTGTCTCGTCTCACGTTGTATGCATCGTATTCACATCCGCTTCTAGGTTAGGAACATGTCTGTCCTATTAGCTCAAGCGGAAATATATATTCTTCCTCCTTCAATGTTTTCTTTCGTGATGTTTCCGGGGTCCTGTTCCGAACATTAGCAGCCATGTTCCGTGCCTGCTGAATTCTCAACATGTCCCAGCTTCCTGCGGCTGTTTTGTTACTCTTGCGCTCAGCTTAGCGTGATAACTAACCTGGTCGGTTGCGTGACTTCCAGCACAGAAAGCCAGAATCCCGGGGCCAAGGCCATCATCAACAAATGATAGATGTAGATAAATCCTGGTAAACCACTAATGATGTCTTCGTTTGGGGCACAGACTGATTTGGCACGTACGATATCTCAACTAACAACAATATGATGCGGTCTTCATTGCTTGAATATATAGACAAATCCATATAAGCCTTTCCTTCTTATCTCGTCGACGTCTTTCATCTCATGCCGTTATCCTCCAGCCATTGGGCGCATGCACCATGCATCTCAGAGCATCGTCGGCTCGACTACTGGTTCTCAACTGGCGGGCCTACGTAAATGGCGGAGGTGTTTCCCAGAGTAGACGGAGCTCATGCTGGCAGAGGCTGAAGGGATTGAAAAGCCATGTTTCAAGTTCGCCACTGATACCCGAGAGTCGTGTCTCCTACGTGAATGCGATACACGTACGGGATTGCAAAATTGTTGACATAGATGCCACGGTTGCAAAACATACCTCATCGCTCACATGGCCTCTCAGGGGATGTCATCGATTCATCCAGCGAAGGGTACGCCGCAGCAATGACGGAGATACTGTCATTGCTATCTTCTTGTCTAGTCCAGGCTCGGTCACCCGGAGGGATGGATAGTATCTTAGCACACTGCTTCCAAGTTCTAGCTACGTCCATCTCGCGTCCGTTTGTTTAATAAACAACCATGGATTTTTTATTAAAAAAACATAGGACTCGGATTTGCCACTCGTATGAGATGGCCCGCACCAACTAGTGCCAGTGAACCACGTAAACCTTTAAACGTCTTAGCCGAAATCGGGATTCTCGACTCTCGAGATCCACTGGGCCTGAGAAATGGTGGAGAGATGTCTATTGGCTTGCTATTGGCCGTGACTTAAAATTAAAGCATTCGGATTCAAACAGGCATTAGAATGCCACATTTTCCAAAGGACATTTCCGGGTCTCAAGCTCAAGGCCGGAATGAGAACGCAAGGGTCATGTGCATGAGCACCGAGGTACTCAAGATGGAGTATTGTCGGCATCATGTCGTGAAGAGGCACCTAAGGCCTTTCGCTCGCACCAAGCTCTTCATGTACTATGCTTGGCACAGCAAACGTCCGCATCCCACTCCTCTGAGCGGTTTATAATATTTCAGGTGAAGGAAAGTATTCCTGATTTCTGTATAGAGCTTACTACGATGTTAATACATCCCGTTATCCAGAAGTAAGAGCCTCCGTATGTAACCAATCCAAAAGCGAGTCAGGTGTATCTCATGTATGGAGCAGCCTGTGGGTTTCTTCTAAAGTAGGAGATCCTTCCATGCCATACGTCCATTGACATTCATTGTATCTGAACCCTCAGAGAAGTCGAAGTCCTCTACAATAGGTTTCTGCGACAGTTGAGACCTGTGACCTTGTTCAAGTTTCCACCCATCAAACTTTCCTTAGTGTGCGTTGCTTCTCTCGACAGTAAATTTCCCCAAGTTTACGTTCGCACGCAACATGTGAGTATCAGTTACGCTCATTGTTTATGGAGATGAATACGTTCGAATACAAGTGGATGGTGACTTAGTAAGTGCGGTCGTCTGTTTGGCTATGCACTCCACTTTTCGCCGGTCATGGCATCAAACTAGACTTCAGCCATCAATTCAATAGTCATGACGGAAAATACCACATGAACATTCCCTCTGTCTCGAGAGCTATGTCACGAACCCGGAACTCAAGTATACGTCCACGTATTTAAACAAGCCAGTGTTTGGCTTTGGGGCATCAGCACCAGCTTCGTTCAGTCCTCCGTAATTCAACATGTCTGCCATCGGTATGCTGCCATCGTGACCCCAGAAACGAGCTCATACCATCCTTAATACAGACACCAAGACCGATAACTCGTCCTCCGTCCCTGCTGTTAAAAGCGTCGACGACAAGTTAGATGACGAGACTCCACCGGCTGTACCCATTCCACGAAGTAAGTGGTTTGCAAGTTCGCGTTGCCTCATGCATATTAATGTTTTCGAAGGTGACCCTGATACTGTCTACCTACTCCCCAAGTGGATGTACATCCGTGACAGAGATGGTCGTTATCTCTCTGTCCGGAGCGGCCCGACTTATGGAACTGTGACCTTCCGCTCGGGTGATGCGGATAACAGTAGCGCCTTCCAGGCCATCCCTAATGGATCCCGATACCGCTTCCAAGGAAGCAATTCCAATCACCTTTTACGTTACTACAGTGGGTGGTTGAGCTGTGACGGAATCTCGGGGTCTTCTTCCGCACCCCCTGGTTATTACCAGATTATCACATCGTCTGGGAACTACATTTACTTGAAGGACAACTTTGGTGGCACAGCTCCATTCCCGTCCAGCGATCTGGATCAAACCGGGCGTCCCATCTGCTACGACTACATCAAAGACTCTTCTCGATTCGAAGTCGTCCAGGCAGCTATCAAGAACGAGATTGTCAACGTCCAATATGACATCAACGGTGCCACGGTTCGCGAAGTGGCTCCAATCATTGCCCTCAGTACCTCGGTTCGCAACGATTCCGATGGTGACGCCAGCCAGGCCCTCCAGTACTCCTACGAGAAGTCGAAAGTCGGTACTTGGAACAATACTGCTGGCGTTACACTCGGGGTGTCTTCGACGTTTTCAGCAGGTGTACCATTTATTGCCAGCGCTGAATTCGAAATATCGGTCTCCGCGTCCTACTCTCACGAATGGGGTGGCGAAGAAGGTACCACCGAAACTATAACATCGACCACTACCGTCACTATCCCTCCAAAGAAGAAAGCGCGAGCTACCATTATCATCAGAAATGCTCAGATGGACGTTGGGTTTACCTACACGGAGAGGATTCTGTGGGCGAATGGGACGAACGAAGAGACAAAGAAGACTGGCGTCTACAACAACGTGGACTCCTGGCATGTTGATGTTCAGCTTGATAACTGGGAGGACGCGTAATGATGACTCTGGTGAGCATCTAATATCTTTCATGGCTAATCTATGCTTACTACGGGAAGTAACGCCTCGAATTCCTATTATGCAGAAATGATTTCGTTGAGCAAAGTGTCAAAAGAAGTATGAGGGAATGTACGATATATACTGAACGAGTTTGAGATTGTCTCAGAAAAAATGTTTTCTAACCGTCGAAAATTGTACTTGCATTTTCTATATCTGTGACTTCAAGCCTATGGATTGTAATTACTCGTTCGTCAGCAGCTGTGAAGTTATTGTCGGAACTCAGATTTTTTTTTTAGGGTATTGCGTCCGTACCTAGTGCTTAGCTTGCAAATTCCGACGGTGCAAAATCTCCTGGAGGCATTAGATCAGTAACATATAGTATTCTAATCAAGACTCTCGAACATGTCGTATTCGTTGTACAACTCTGACAGGTCTGAAATTTCCTTGACACTCGAAATACCTGAAACCGATACGTAGAATCATCATGAAAGTCATCGTATTCGTCAGGCTCGTCAGAACTGGGAACATTTTCAATGAAGAACTTGTGAAGTAAACTCAGGACGTCGGTCCCTTCGTCCTTGTCTTCTTCCATACCGGGTTGTTCTTCGTCAAGGATTCGGTAAGCCTAGCTGTGTTTATAGCAGCCCTAATGATTTTAAAGAATTCTCTCGAAGACACTTGAAAATAGCAAGACGGTAGGCCTTCTGGACGGTGGGCACCATGTCCGACATTCTGCAATGCTAACAAGGGCCGCCCTGATAAAGATAGTACATATTGCGGTGCCTGGCGCGTTTAAGAGCTAACGACGAATTCTTGAAAGTATTTGTTTTTGATATCAGTCATTACGCCCTTTGTTTTAAGCGCTGCAACAAATGCGTACCTTGATTCCATTGTTCCGTAAGGGGACTGCTTGAAGGGCCGAAGCGAAGAGGGAGCTGCGAAAAGTCCTAGCGACAGATAAGTGAAAGAGATCATATGTGGCTGTGCCGATTCTTTTGCGACTTCGTCTCGTGCATCCAACTCCAGATAATATTTCTTCCTGTTCTCGGTTCATGGGACTCGCAAGGGGCTGTCATGGTGCGGCATTGTATTAATGCTTATTGACTAGCCGAGCTGAGGGTAGTCCCTGGGTTTACTAAAGACAAAGCGAATCCTCACGATACGCGTGCGGCGCAACGCTACGACTGCAGATTCTGTCTTGGCATGAAATGACTGGAGGGCGACCAGTGACACTAAGCATGGAATAGATGGGTGGGAATGGCAGGGAAGAGACGGTTGGGTGAGAGCAGTGACACTGAATTTGTATGTTCATTCGTTTCTCTTTTTCTGTATTCTAAATTCGCACCAGCCTTGTCAGGGTGCCTCGAAGGCTGACCCTCTGGCCTGTCATGGATGAGAAGATACGACAGGACCTATCATCCTTTCCGTATCTGTACGTTCGACTTCCTCCACTTAGAAGCCTGAAGCTCGAAGGCTCGCGGGGCCTTCGCTTCCGATACTTCTAGGATGCGGCGGAATATGTACCTTTCCAACCTTTCTATCATGGTATGTACCCTTTCCTCTCACAAATTGAATCGCTCACCTCTGTACAGGCATGGCAGGGACGTCCGAACTCTGGTGGGATATCACAAAAATGGAGCACGTAGTTTGGCATATTCGGCGCGTTAGTTGGGAAATATCTCACCGAGATTTGCTGGCAGGCATTCACATATCCACGGGCTGGGACTCGACGGCCGGTTAGGGCCAAGCGCTACTTCACGGGGAATATTCGACAGGAAGGTTACTGGTATGATTCTCAAGATGGCGCAGGAAGGTCGTATAGTAGGGCGAGCGATGTTGTTTGCTGAGCCTTCGTCGACAGGAAAGACCACTATTGCATTGGGTATGTCTCTAATATATTTTGCTGTTTACTTTGTCTTGACTGTGTGACATAGATATGGCGCAGACATTAGGTCAGGACGTTTCCCCTACCGTGATTGCCGCCAGCGCCAGCAATGTATTTTCGTCGACGGTGTCAAAGACGGAGCCTTTGTGACGGAGCATTGGTATACGCAACAAGAGCCATCACTCGCCGAAGGAAAAGTTGCTGAGATTTAAATTGACTTGAGTCTCGCTGGAGTACGCAGGCAACTCTCTGTTAATGAAAATTTAGCGCTGACAGATTTCGCTTTGCAGGCTACAGAAACCAGAAAACTGACTATCAAAACTACCGACATGCAGACCATCTACGACTTGGGTTCAAAAATAATTGACACTCTCTCGAAGGAGAAAGTCCTAGCAGGAGACATTACAATCGACAAGACGTCTGGTAAAACCACTTAACTCGGTCGCTCATTCGCATGGTCGAGAGACTATGATGCCATGGGTAAGTCCTATTTTTTTTTTTCTAAAATGTCGTTGAACTGACCAACAGTTCATAGACTAAATTTGTTCAATGCCCGAACGGCGAAAATCAAAAACGGAGGGAGGTCATACATACGGTATCTTTGCACGGGTGAGATGTGATCAACAGTGGGATACGGATTGCCTAGCTTTGGTCGCGGGCGACACGGATGAGATCAAACGAACTCAGATCAACACCAACGTCTCAAAATAGCGTGAGGAAGGCAAGGCTGAGATCATTCCTGGTGTACGTGTATTTCCTGCACCAAAATGTTGTACGCTAACCAGAGAGATATTCAGGTCCTGTTCATCGACGAGGTTCACATGCTCGACATTGAATGCTTCTCGGTTTTGAACCGTGCTTTGGGAAATGATCTCCTTCCTTTGGTCATTATGACTTTCAACCGAGGGGTGGCTCGTACTTGAGGAACAACTTTCCGTCGTCCTCACGGATTACGCATGGATCTTCTCAATCGTGTTCTCATCGTCAGCACGAAACCATACAGCGAAGAAGATATTGAGCAAATGATACAAATACGGTACGCACGAAAATACAAGCTGTCTTCTATGCGCGGATTTCTAACAAAAGTACAGGTGCCAAGAAGAGGATATCGCCTTGATAGTGGACGCTGCAAGTTCTTACATCCATGGCCATTCAAACGACTCTGCGGTACTCGGTCGGTCTGATTTTGTGCAGAGACGCTGGCCCGGAAGCGAAGGGCGGATCAAGTGGGCGTGAGGGATTTGAGGCCGACGGATACGTACTTTACGGATGAAAAGCAAGTCGTTCAAGGGATCGCTCGTTACTCTCTCCCGGGACAGTAACGAAGAAGGCAACTACATAGTAATGACACGCCTACCCAGGGAAGATAGCAAGCTCGTGGTTGATTATCGGCAAACATTGAACACAACAGATATTGGTTATCAAACAGAAACCAAGTGTGTCACGGTGGTGCGGAATGTGGCTGTTGAGCCAGAGTTTACATTGGCAGAGTGCAAGTATTTGTTGAAAGGTATAGCTACTGGAAGTAACAATTACTACTGCGTAAGGTGTAGTCACTCAAATAAGAATATATCGACGTTTTTCAGTAATACCCCGGAGATGCTTGTCGTACGTTTCCACCACGGACACTTTCTCAAACCTTCCCCCTGACAGGCTTCGTCCAATAACACATGCATGCGGAACGTTGTTCCTGAAGTCGCGGTCACAGCAGATATAGTAAATCAGTGTGTAAGTGTCTTCAGGTATCGGGTATGTGTGGGCAGCGGTGATCTTGGATCGCTTTATGCCATCATCACATTCAACAATAAACTCTCCATGTCGATCACCCCCTTCCACAAGAGCCAACCCCCGCACGAACCCTTCAATGCACATCACGTTACACCACTGGTCTTCATCCCCTGTCTCATCCTGATCAACATCTTCGTAGATCTTATATGGAAGGAGAGGCTTCGTCATAACCTGCTCCCACGACGGCCTCCATTTTGGGCCTCTATCTCCCGGCTCAGGACACACTAAGAACAAGTTCACCCGAGTGCTATCACCCATCGAATGCACGAGTGCTGTCCATGCGTCCTCGAGAGACGCGCTCTCGTAGTATGCCGGTATCCACTTGGCCTTCATCAGAAATGCCAGTCCAGCAATCTTGTCCACTGGGTTCGTGGACACCCGATTCCGCATCTCCCCTAGTGCATCGTGCGTCTCTTCAAAGCCACGCATCGTATCACACTCCCGCTGCTTGTGAAACCTGGTGAGCAGCTCAGTCTCATACTTTCCGTCCTTCCACTCGGCATGCAGTGGTCCATCTGGTGTGTCCCCGGCAATCACCCTCACACAAGTGTGTTGAGCCTCCTGTAGTGTCCAAGCACGTCTGAACCAGCACCGATCACTCTCCAAGTAGCCCTCCTTCAACGTTAAAGGCCGACCCAGCCCACTCATGTAACACACCACCCTGTCGTATTGATACACTCTTCCGATGGTGGGCACATCTAGCTTCCATTCCTCTGTGCGCAAGTCTTCTCTCGGTCCGCCCACCTGTCTCAAACACAGAACGTCCAACCATGCGTACTCATGTCCAAGATTGAGCATCTCGATGCGGATCAAGTTGAGGTCGACATCTTTTGGGATGGGAACGGGCCATTCGTATACGTTGATGGGCGTCCAAACAGCAGTGCGATCCTTCTCGTCCACCCATGCGTGCGATATTGGCTCAGGCGGGTCGCGGTCTTCACCATATTGAAGGTGGTCATCTTCGTCAGGGTCAAGAGGGTCTTTTGGCATGAACCACCATGGCACCACCCGATTGCTATATAGATCCCAGACACGTCGAGGTGGCAAATCTGGATTGACGATCCGGTTACCATCGAGTGCTTTTCGCCGTTCCTCCCAGTCCTCCTCTTGCTGTCTCCAAAATTCATCTCGTATGGTGCTCCAGTTGTTGGTGTGCCAAATTCCACGAAGGTAGCTATATGCCATGCCAAAATCGGAGCCGTCTTTGATACAGTCTTCAAGATTGGATGAGAGGAATAGGTTGTCCAGGCTGTATGATGTTCCGAGTGTGGTATTGAGTTGATCCAAGAGGCCCTGAACACCGAGGGTAGCGCATGGAGTGTCGGCAAGGCGGGATGTTATCACGGGCTTTCTACCAGTGTATGCGCGTTGTAATGGAACGACGATCGACGATTCCTCTCGGTCCGTCTCAGTGAAGGCAGAGATGGTGACCTCGAGACGCTGATAAAATGTTGTCAATTACCGTCTTGCTTGCTTGCCAGCTGGCTTACCTCTACAGGTTCACGAGTCTTACACTCGTTCATTGCCCCGCTGCAGAATGATTCGTATACGACCTTGTATGATATTCATGTTATCGTAATGAGTACTTGGAATGAAAGGAATGCATCATACCTGATATTTCCTGGCTCAGAAAGTTAAGGAAGGAAGGAAGTACTGCACGAAAAGCTGTTTTCACAGCTCGAATCCTGTTAACAGCTACGGCGCCTGCCCCAGTCAGGTGCTTTAAGCGTTTGTCTGTTCTCTCAATTTAAACCATCCTTAGAATTGGTCTTGAGCGTGGCAAAAATCAGCTCGGGGTATCCTGTCATATCCAACAAAAAATACTAGATGTGATTGAAAATGTTGTTCCATTGAAATAACTCGAGTCCGTCTATACAGAACATACTTAGAATACGAGACTAATAGCCCTCTATTCCAGCTTTGAGCTCCTCCATCCAAGTCAAACCAAGGACGGCGATCCCATTGTAAGCTGTCTCGTACTCCATCGAACATCATTCTCTAGACGAAGTGTGCAGATAGCCTGCAACGGCGGTAGGAGATGATGAATCGAGGCGTAGCGCAGAAGTGCGCTCAAGAGCCCTCTATGAGGCACCCGCAGACTTCCGCTCTGAAAGACGGGTACACGATGAAACGGCGGATTGGGAAAAATATAGCGTACGGAAATGTCCAAGTCGGAATCTGTTGACATGGACAGAAAGCAGCCACCAGTGGGAGTAACACAGTGATTACGGGTTCGAGGAGCAGGCTTCAGTCGGAATGAATGTTTGGAAGGGCCAACGATAAGTCTAATGTGAGTGGTTACGCTGTATGTTGATCGATGCGAGGCTGACTGTAAACAAGTGGGACTACAGCCTCGAGGTGCCGCGGCAGTTTTTGAGACGATTTCGCGAACCTTCGGCCCAACATCGATCGACGTACTATATCCTCCTCCGTAGTGAGGAGGTACTGTTTTGGTGGAAAGAGTCGCCTGTGGGTTCGAAGTGGTGGGGAGCATTGGGTCAAATAGATCGTTCATGACAGATGGTACTGGATCTATCAGTGAAGGTATCATTCCTGGAAGTATCAAGTGCAGGAGCTAAGTTGGCACGAGGCGAACGAAACGGCAATCAACGAAGACATGTCCTGAACCGCTCCATCCTTCAAAACAACTAGAGTAGCTGGGTATGTTCGTTAGTATTGGATACAACGTACATTGTTGATCAGCTCACCGGATTGTTCCCGATGATACGGACGCTGTCGTATTCGCTGATGAAGAGACGAGAGATAGCAAATCTTTTAGGCGCCCGTCAGGCCACATAGCATTCGTAAACGCAAGGACTTTTACCTCGGTCAACCGTTTCATAAGCCCTTCAGCTCTCTAGAGTCTGGGATGATGAGGTCGGTCGATGAAAACACGCATATGAGGTGCCCGCTTCAATCTCCTCAGAAACTAGATCCTCTATGCTTTCTCTCAGGCTGTTCTCTGCCTTTGGCGTGCGCCCCCAAATTCCTCGCAGGTATGCAGGAGCGAGACCAGCCGTCCGAGTCCTTCCGTGCACCGTTGGAGACGTAGAACACCATCGGGACGCTGTGCGAGTATCACCCGTGGTTGAGCCTTGCCTGTTGACGGTGGTACCGACTATCTCGTTCATGCCGTCCCATACTGATGTCGGACTGTACGCCAAGAGAGGGGGAGAGAGGTTTCGCAGTATGCGAAGTTCGAACCACCTGATACGGACGACACTGGTGAGGGAAGAGACCAGTTCTTGTCGGGGTCGTTCTCGTTCCAAGTAATGATGCGAGGCAACGCCAATTGATGCATAGGGAGAGAAGAAAGAGACTCGAGATCAGGAAGAAATGAAAAAGATGCAGTTAGAAGGAAATGGCAGGTGATCAGTGTGTTGTCTAGGTGACGTCATGCGTCCTAGGTTCTCTCCTGACGACGTATTTCAATCCAACGAAGAAACCGCAAGATTCCTTGGCAACGCACTCACTCTTCCTCTTTCCCTCGCCCCTCATTCTGATCTTATCGAGGACGATCATCTCACCTGGATACGGCAAGACCACACAGCTGTTTGAAGCAGTTGCACGATACTTCCTGATATATTCTAGTCCACTACTTTCAACGTTGTAGGTTTCTGAATATCAGGTTGTTGCAATCGTATACCGGGAGGAGGTAGCCATAAAATTCTAGTAGCAAAAAAGGCGTATCTTGAGTACTATGTACGGGTGTCAGTGAGTCAGCCTTTTGCCTATACCAGAGAACCGAGCTTCGATTATGAGATAGAATGAATCGTTCTGTCCTCCTTGACGGAGATTATTGTGACGATGATTCCGACCGCAGGGAGCTTTTGAAGACAGAGCAAGAGCCACCACAGAATTATAATATGGAAGATAACGTCACTGCCGATGTATCCAATGAGCGGTTATCTTGGCTCTACCGTTCGAGCAGGATGCAGAAAGCCAATGTTGTCAATCATTAGTGAGGCTTCTATATAGCTGCGTGTCTCAGTCGGCGAAGCTATGTTTCAGGATTATTCTTCGGTGCGCAGTGCTAAAAGCCAGGGTTACGAATTTGTCAACGGAGCAAGTCAAGGTGGTGTTTCTCACGCAGCGCCTCCCACTGCATTTATTTTCCTCCTCCCATGCATACCGTGTCCACGAGCAGACAACAACTCAATGTTGCCTTCCAATCCAATCTAGTCCTACTCCGTATCCGGTGCGGGTCCTCCGGACACTATGCCTGCCATCATTGCGATCGTCTCGTTGGACAATCATGGGATCGTAAAATGGTAACAGATCAACAATCCTTGGTTTTTCTCGAACAGAAGCTTTGAAAAGGTATGATTGCCGCGCATGCTTCGAAAACTTTTCAGAGACTGAGGCTCTTAATCCATAGGATCGAGGAAGATTACAGCAAGCGAGTGAAGGCAAAAGCTCGAGTTGCAATCGACTGTGCAAGTCAAAGGGATCTAGGCTTCACGCAAAGATGCCAAAGCGTATCACTCTGAATCTGCCAATAGAGATGACGGAACTTCCTGTTCTTTCCGATTTGGCTCGTATAACATGACGGGCTTCATCGTAGCTGACAACGATGTCCTAGACTAAGGGCCTGGGGTTGAAGCGTTGAGGCTTGATTAGTTTGGACAAGGCCAGAAGAAGTGTTTACATTTAATTGTCGGATGCAGCCGGTGAAGCTAAAATATGGTTGGCAGCTACTTAAAAGACCTCGGCCTGCGCTTTGGCTTAGCAGACGCGAATCGGTGAAAGTACGGCTTCTCTGGCTCAAGCTAGCGGAGATTTCAGGGCTGAAGATAAGATCTCCAATCAGAATGCGACACTCCATTTGCCGGTGACAATGTTGGAAAGCTTCGAATGCGATAGCTTTACGCTCGATAACGACGGATCGAACAGCGCGTACATCAACGACATGTCGGAGCATTGTAATATCTGCCCTTGTTCAATGCGGGCTTGCTGAAGCTCAATAACACCAAAAGCCGCAGGGTAAGGGTTGCAGATTTAGAAGTAGACGATCGAGTCGCTGAGGGAAGGGAACGAAATCATCATGTAGTCACGTAAACGAACATGTTCGTGTATTTTGACGCTTGTCTCGAGTACTGACGAAGCAACACTTAGGTTCCCATCTGTACACGCATCACACTCACAGGATTGACATGGACTTTCATATTCGCAACGCGCTGGGATGCAGTACAAACATTGAATTGGACAAGCCCCGTATTCACCGTCTGGTACACCTTGCTGAACAAGAGATGACGCGCAGATTATGGAATGGACCGTTAAAGAGGGTCTTGTGAAGCTTCGTGGTAACAGCGCACGTTGCTGGACATTTCGGAAAGATTTTGGACACGGCCAGCAAGTGACAGGTGATCCACGTAGGGCCCATGGGCGACCTCAGGTACCTGTAAGGCTTTGAATACCGTACCAAATAGCCTGCGGTTCCAAGATCCTTCGCACGGAAAGGTCACTGTTTGCGAAATAATGACCTTCTACCTCTTTACACCAAACATCTACCTTCTTGGCGGTTGGAAAGTGGTGCTTTGGATCCACCAGTTTCCTCAATTCGATTCGTATGTCTGTCGTGACTTTGCCGAGAAATCAGTTAAACAGTACTGACCACAAAGGCAAGCACAACCTTCTTTAGCGAGCTTTCACACCTGTTTGCCCTTATCGCCATTATCTTCCAATGGAACCGGCTACAAGAATCGCATCTCTTCCCTATCGAGAGCAGAGAAAGTATCCAAGGAGCCGCACAGCATACTAATTGATTGAAACTCAGCGAATATGCTTCGGGCTTTGATACTGTAATCAGTGTTGATCGACTCCTCGCTCAATGTATCTCCATCATAACAATTCCAATGTGGAAAAAACTGGATCCCAGGAGAAGTAATAATAGCCGGTTCAGTTATCCTCGGATCATCTCATGTTGACTCTCGTCCATTCTACTGAATTAATAGTAACCACCGGCGAATCAAAATCGCAAGTAATACGTACATTCGTATACATTGAGCTGTCTTCTTGATGTCGATTCTGGGAGGCTGCCGATTGGACGCTCATTCTCCACTTATGGGCACATGAACGATATATATATGCTACGGCGAATGCTTGCTCTTCTATCCCTTCTTATCTCTTTCCCCGATGGCGTCGACGAACGATGAAAAGATTTCGACGGAGGAAAAAAATAGTCCCCACCTCATTGAAGCCTCTGCCAATCAAGTGGATACTGGGGCAGTACTCGTGATAGGTAAAACTGGGCAGTTGAGCCGTTATGAAGCGATAAGAATCAGGCAAGCCATGTTCGCATTCTCTGATAGTATCCTACATTAAAGAAAAATAGGAGGAAAATAGACCGTCATGTCATTCCGCTAATGTGCTGTGAGTTTCATCTATGCTACCAGGCCTTTGAATGGATGACGATATTCTGATTAGTGTTGTATGCGTGGGTGGCAATGGCTATTACGTTGTTGCCGTCGCGTTTACAAGCGGCTGTCGTTGTCTAGAATCCAATACATGGATAAAGCCACGCTGGGAAATGCTGCCGTCCTAGGTCTCCTGTAAGCCCGCGGCTCGTATCGAACTCTGTTATATATTAGACCTCGCGTTCCAACAGTGAAGATGCACATCTAAGTGCTGATCAGTGAGTTTTACATGATGCCTCCGATATTATCTCACTCAGCTCTTCGGTGTCATTGCTTAAAGATATAATTGGTTTGACGTCCGGTTGCGTAATTCGTTGCGTTCACTTAGTTAAGGCCTCAGGCTTGGTACTATTTTTTATCTCGGCTATCTCGTCTTCGAGTTCCCTCAGAATTTGTGTCTACAACGTCTGCCCGTTGGGAAATGGCTGAGGTATGTCGTTTTCCAAATTAGTTATCCTTGAGTGATACTATCCCTTGTAGCTTCAATATTTTGGTTTGGGCCATCGCGCTATGTATGCACGCAGCGTGCAAGAATTTCGCCGGCCTCTTCGTTGTCCGAATGATCCTGGGAATGTCTGAAGGTTGTATCACAACGGGATTCATGATTGTCACCTCTATGTTCTACACACGATCGGAGCAGACTTTGAGAGTCGGGTACTGGTGTAAGGGTACAAATTTTCAGTCATTTATATTTGCTGACTCCTTATGTAGTCTTGATGGATGGTAGTGGTAAGTATCTGTTCTTTCTTACGACTTAGGTTGACCAGTCGGTATCAGCACAAGTAATCTCCGGATTCATAAGTTTCGGAACCTTGCATATGAAAACCAATTCATTGAAAGCCTGGCAATGGTGCGAAACCTTGTCGCGTCTATAGTTTTATGATCCGACGCTTAATCCATAGGCTCATGATAATTTTGGGCGCTCTGACCATGGTGACTGCAGTCCTCTTCTGGTACTCCGCTTTCTCTGCGTACTCTATAGGGCTGCTGATTTTCGATTCAGGTTCTTCTTTCCAGATTCCCCTACAAATGCGTGGTTCCTTACCCCAGAAGAACGTTCCTCTGCAGTTCAGCGACTAAAGGTCATCCAATATTCCTACACTCTCGAAGTTATAATAACTCTATTGATGAAACAGGAAAATCAAACAGGCGTCGAGAACAAGCATTTTAAGAAAGAACAGTACGAAGACCTTGGCTTTCACCGTTGTCGTACTTCTACTCAAGCGCCAAACTCTAGGATGATAGAAGCCCTAACGGATATCAAGACATGGCTATTCGCTCTCTTCTCTGTGTTGGCCAACATTCCGAATTCGCTTGCCAATCAGCGACAGCTAATCATTCTATCGTTCGGTTTCTCTAACCTTAACACCACTCTCCTGGGCTGTGTTCCCGGTGCTGTAGCGGTCTTAGCAGTTTGGACTGGCACGTCCATTGCAGCGCGGATACCAAACAGCCGGGCGTGGGTCAGCGTGGTGTACCTGATTCCCAATCTCGCTGCCGTGTTCTTGATGCTCTTTCTAAGCTGGGATAATAAAGTTGGTTTACTGGTGACCTTGTTCTTTGCTGGTGAGGAAGTTCCACTTCAATTCTATAATACCACTCACCGATAATGTAGGCCTCGGGGTCACTGCTTTTGGTATGTCTGAATTCTCTCCTCACCACTGGTACTAATGTCGTTGCAGTGCTTTCCCTTTCTTGGCTATCGAGTACTACGGCGGGACACACAAAGAGAATAACCGTCAATACGATCATGCTAACCGCTTATTGCATCGGCAATGCGGTTGGTCCTTTGATGTGGAGAGCGAAGTACAAGCCTCGGTGCGTCTCCCAATATGCTAGTAGTACCCATCTTTCTATGCTAATGGCTATGCGAAACTAGTAATGTCGTACCCTGGATAATAATCGGAGTTTGCGTCGTTCTCCGGATTCTAACTTTGCTCACGATTCGGTATCTGCTATCGGCCGAAAATCGACGCAGGGATGTGGAACCTGCTGATACTGTCTATGACAACGTGTATATTGAGCGATTGAATGAGGATGGTGTTATGGAAAAGGCTCGTGTTGACAAGGTTTGTCCGGTCGTGTGAGATAATCTCGTACACGCTCTGACGGCTCTGCAGGAGTTTTTGGATCTGACGGACAAACAGAATCGAGATTTCAGATATGTTCTCTGATAATTTGTATTGCGAGCTCTGAGGGGGTCCATGCGAAAGTACACAGGCCAAACAGACCAAGAAGAATTTTTGAAACAACAGTTGAAATGGATGAGCCAGTTCGCGTTTGGGTTTTATGGGTATTGGAATACCGAATGTCTTTCATTTCTTGGAAGACGGGTGAATAAGACAAGGGAAAAGTAAAACGAGCGGTAAGAATGAGAGGCCAGAGCCCTTCTATAAGTGGTGGGAGATCAACTTGTTCTCTTCTCCGCAGGAACACTGGCCGAATGGGAGGGAGGCGTTCTAGTTTTGAATAATTTAAGTTTTGTCCTGGCCAGACTGAAAAGATTTCGGGAAAGTTTTGTCCTTTTATTCGCACCTGGGGTTTTGTGAGCTTGACGAAGACTAAAACTATGTGTACATGCCCGAAAAGATAGATTCAGCTACAGGGCTCGATGCTCGTGCCTTTGACATGAGTTTATCGTAAAGAGCATCATCCAATTCTCGCGTCTTTTCTACAGTTCTTTTGATTTGTTCATGAAGGTCCTCCTCAATTCTGCTCCAAAAATTATCAACATAATGCCGGCGGTGAGGAGAGCATATGTACCTTTTTAGCGCTTTAAGTTCATCATAAAACATGAATGGATCGCCAATCTCTTCAGCCGGCAGAAATGTCAAATCGTTCGAGAATATGTCGGAGGGAGGTGGACCAAAGAGATACATACCTCCCTCATCCTCGGAGCAGATGGAAGAACCGTCATTGCTGAAAACAGAGACAGAATTCGTAACACACTCAAAGAGTCTGATGGCCCGTCCGACTAATGCTTGCCATAGCCGGGAGATGACCGATATTTTCGTACAAGGGACGTGGACACCGGTTCCGTTGTCAGAACTTTGCGGGGCATCGGTAGAATCATCTTTATCTTTATCTTTGTTCTCAGAGATATGTTTAGCTGCCTGAGCGTCGGAGAACAACCGTCTCCTCCAGTTGCCATCCTCAGAAGAGAGCATCTGCAGTCGTACAGACTCCTGAGCGGGTAATTCATATTTTGCAGGCGGCCAAGGCATCCCTAGTATGTGGGAGTTCTTACAACGTACTTCGCTGCCTAACTGCGTAGATTGATAGCACCTTTTCCAGGGAAGATTTTTTGAGGGCATCAGGGACGGACGCGAGAGAGGATGCGACGTGTTCGGGTGAATTGGAATGGACATTTCAGGCAGAAGGAATTTCGCAGGAACTCCATCTCCAATACCAATAGAAACCAGAGTGAACGATACTGAAATGTATTCCGCACCGTGAAATGGAGGTACAATCTGTGGCGTCATGAGATCAGCTATTTCTGCTAGTATAATCCAGCCTTACCCAAGTAACGCAAGCTACATATTTCCTGAACATCAGGGCCTTGCAAGCTTCTGTAGCTTTTGGATCGTCAAGTCCTGCGAGACTAGCAACTGGATCGATTTGAAGGATAACATATTCGCCTAGGTGGGGAATCATGACTGGTTCTGAGAATCTGCTAAGTGGTGTATTAATATATAGGGCCAGGGGAAAGGGTGACATTTGTTCTCGAATTGGAGTTCAGAGTTGAGACAACTGGTAGGTGGAAAAACAATAGAAGCAGCGTATTGTATTGTAGGATGAAACGATGACCATCGTGAGAACTTTCGATCGCGTCCCTTATATCCTTTCATTTGTGTTGCTGTCCTTGGGACCATGCTGGAAAGAAGCTTTCTTGAATTCCGCCCAGAGAGCCGCTTTGTCCCATAGAGTAAGGCTGGAGCCTGCGGCGGCGTCAGACTCATACATACACACATCAGTGACAATGTTAATGCTCGAACTAGCGTCCTTATGTTCATTCCCAAGAACAAATTAGAACGTAGGTCTGAGCCCTGACGCCACACTTCGAATTGTAGTATTCTGTAGACTGTCGTCAGAACGTCGCACAGTCAATACGGCACAGTCAAGTTGGGAGAGCAAAGCGTAGGATCGCCACCAGAACGTCGGCATGAGAAGGGCTCACAGGCATGGGCCTAATCCGGGGACCCTCCATTTCCTGCCAGTGTTTTCAAAGTGCTGTCGCCAGAGCGAAGTAAACTCGTTGATTGCCTAGTCTTCGATAGGTCAATAATGTCAATTACTAATCTTTTGAGACGCGAGAAGGACGTGCAAGCGCTTGGCTGCTGTTTGTGCAAAGTAGTCGTTCCACCGTGAAATATTAGATCTCGACATGACAAAAATTGAGCGACCCACAGAAGTAGCGTACGGAATTTATGGAGCGGCATTGAAAGAACGGCTGAAGGACCAGTGACGCGGCCACGTGCTGACTTAAGGGCAGATGTGGCGTTCTAAATGCAGTTCCGTGTGCTGCGCAAACAAAGTCAATTGAACTGCAAAAGTTCTGAGTACTCAGATCTCAATGGTTACATACGGCGCGCAAGGCCATCGTATCAGGACGACACCGATTGTCAAGGGAGGTGTGTACGACCAAATGAAGTGAAGCATATTTGTTGACAATTCAATCGAGTAGCACATCGAAGATCGTCACGTTTCTACCTTGAGCTTTTCATTCATGATGCTCTTCCTCAGCTCTGCACGTAAATCAAACTGTCGATTTCCACTGATCCAGTCTTTCGAAACGGTCATATAAAAAGAGACCATAATCCAACCAAAAAACATGACTCTCACTAAACTATGAGTCGACATATGTTCAGGTTGGGCCTATTACTTCCCCCATCGAAGTCAGTCAAATGTTAGCTCTTCACTTTGTGTCTATGACAATATCGTCAACTATATTCAGGGGTATCAAAGTCATAGTGATATTTGCATACCTGCCGAATTGAAAGGGGGTAGCCCTGCCGTCATCATCGGGGGAGGGATAGGCTTGGGCATCTTTGATTGAAGCCTAGCATTGAGCTCTTCATCCTTTTGACGTGCCCGGTCGATCGCAGCTTGAGCTTTAGCCTTCATTCGCTCGAAGTAATCTTCCTCGATTCTATAAATTAAGAGAGTCAATGAGGACATTCGAAACACAGCATGACAATTATACCTTTTCAAAGCCTCAAGTTCTCGGAAGAAATCCCAAGGATCGTTGATCTGTTCGGGTTTTATTGCCTCAAGATTGTCCAGCACGGCGATGACGGGCATAGTGTCTGGAGGACGTGTGCCGAAGATGGGATGCGACCAGATTGGATCTGAAGGCGATATCGAGGCGCCCTCTTCGAGGACATCAATGTCTGCTCGTAGACACGACATGCATGGGAGGAGCTTCGAAAGAAAAGAGAGAACGGAAGTAGATACGGTAGCAGGGGGTGGTTGAGTGACGTGACTTTGGCTCGCTTCGTTCGAATGTTGGCTTTCAGCGTCGAGCACCGAACAAGAGTCTTGACTGCCGAACGGGGCAGACAACTGACTTGCGCCTTCGCTTACCGACTGGCGGTATTGGCTTTCTGTGTCCCGCTCCAATGTTTCGCTTACAGCTGCAGCATTGTCATCTACGCTAGAATCATTTGATGGCTTGTTATCCGTCTTCAAGAATTCCCTGCGATAGGAATCCTCGTCAAAATAGTCTCCATCAAGGAGGACCTGGTCGTGGCTGCTCAGTCCGTACTTGGGCTCGGGCCACCCTCCACCAATGACGACGTCGTTAAAAACACGGCATTGCGTCCTGGACTGTGTTGGGTGGTAGCAGTCAGGCCATGGAAGAGGCATGCTCGGTTCTAGTGGTGGTCGCGAAAGTGGATTGGAGGTATTTGGTAATACAGGCACTGACATGTCTGACGTGATAAAACGATCCGGATCATCTTTAGGGAGACCTTTTGAAAGAAGAGTCATCGACACGGAGATGTATTCGACGCCAGGCAACGGAAAGGAGAGGAGCTAAGAAACAAGTGTCAGCCAATGCACGCGTTCAAAGTAACAGTTCAACGCACATAGGTGACACATGAAACGTAGGTTTTCGTCTCCAAGGCTTCACAAAATTTTGTAACTTCAGGATCGTTGAGGGCCTTGAGGGAAGCGACTGGGTCGAGCTTGAACGCGATATATTCTCCAAAGTTAGGAAGCATGATGTCGAGCAATGCAGAAGAATATCGGGTGATGAGAGTGGGGAGATGATAGGACCCATTTTAAATGAAATGTATGATCCTGCCACACTTTCTTTCATTGTCCACTGAAGAAAGGAACAAGAAAGGAATAAGACAAGGTAAACGCCGAACGGTCGAAACAAGGAGCGGCCGGGACTTGCCGAGATCGATCCCATCGTTGCTCCGACTACGACCACGCTCAAACATATTGCATCTACTGTAGCTGCATGTAGGAAAGAAACCGTCGCGCATTACGATATGCCGATTTCTTTTCTTACTTCCTCCCCAATCACGCATCACGGTGGGACGGTTTCGCAATTTGGGCCGTGAAGAGGTAATCCAGTAATTTTTTTGAATAATGACATGGAAAAGTACAAATGCCACCTTCATGGGTTCTTATTATAGAAACCATCACACATCATGTGGTTTCACAATGTTGGAAAGCTGATGACGTGCGGCTACAGTATTGTTGCCTTGAAAATATATATATATAACTTATGGTCTCAGCTGCTTCGACAATGCTAGTTAATCCTTATTTTCTGCCCTCTGTTCATGCCATTCTCCGTTACCGTTGTTCCCCGAACCGACGCTCCCTCAACGAAACCTGGCCCGCCTCCCTATGGCGACATCTTTTCGGTCTTCGAGTCCCTCACCCACCCCTTTCACCAACTCTGCATGACAGCGTTGGAGACAGCCACCGTCAGAACAACCCCCGCTTGTAGAAGAATCGTTACAAGCATATGCTCTTCTCGCTTGTCAAAGAAAGGTGCTCCAAGAGGAAAAGCCCGGCCAGGAATACTTTGTCGTCCTCCTCCCCAAACCAATGGTCAGCCCGGACCTTGGCTATTTCTCATGGGGACCTTTGATGGTCACGACGAGTCTACGCTCCCGGAGGTATACAAAGAGTTTACTGTCATCGTCGCGACTGGACCTATCCAGGAAGGAGACGAAGACCAATTCTACGTTCGTACGGTCCCAGAATGGCAAACCTCTGATCCCGAGAAGACTCAGTGGTGTATAGCCCTACCTTTGACCTCGAGAACCGGGGTAATTCCAACAGATCGTTGGATATGTTTTGGGCCACCGGACGTTCCCTTCACAGTGGAACCCGTGCAGCTAAAGAAGCTCACCGACTACAGCCGGGCGAGGTTGCGAGATTTTTTCAAGAAACTTAGCAATGAACGTGACTACCTCCAGAAAGTCGCACTTGAACTCCAGAACGAGGAAATCAAGGTGACTACCCCCACGCTTACTATGTCCTACTATTTCCGGAGATCTAAACGTAAATTACCAGTATCGCCGTAAGAAGCAGGCTTCCTATGCCGCTAGCAAGCGGACAGTCCATTCCAACGTTCAGCAACTTGAGCAAGCGATGAAGGTCAGTTTTCGCACCTCATGTCCGTTACTTATCATGCAATTACATCATATTCTAGTCGGTGCGATTGAATGATTCAACAAATACAAAGACTGTATGTCAAATCCACTTTTTTCCGGAAGTTACATCTCTCATTTCTAGTGCTATATAGGGCTCTACTTCCAAGTCCCGTGCCATAAACGATCCATCGTCCCGGAACAACTCGGCGCCTTCTGTTTCTAGCAAACTCTCGGCTCGTGTATTGTTATAACTGTCTGGCCGTGGAGTCGTAACTTTGGAATTGCTTAATTATATCATTATTGGATAGTATAATATACCAGCGACTGTGAAGTCCAGAAACAAGTGTATTTCCGTAGTAATTCGAGGAGATCTCATTGTCTCCGACTTTGGTAGTGAGTGTCCCCATCTATGTGAATATTCATCCTTCAAGGATAAGATTCAATGTATAATCAGCAGCTAAGAATCGCGCGAGTCCGAAGATGCAAGTTAGCCAGGGACGGAGCGCGTTCCTTAACCGCGAATCTCCTCGCTAGTACGCTCTTCATCGTGGGTGTAATGGATGGCGCAACCTGAAAACTGGAAGTTAGACATTGCACACTGCGAAATCCAGGCATTGTATACTCACGGATGGCCTGGTGCTTCTGATAGTCTTCCTTGTATGTTTCGTACCATGTTGGCTCGATGAGCTGCCCTAAGTGACTGATTTTAGCAGCCTCCTGGCACAGAGATGATTCAAACTACCTTTGCGCAAGCATTTAATTGCTCCGCCAGGGTCTTTAGATAAGCCGTATCGTATGACACACCGGTCGTGAATTCCTTGAGTTTATGACGACTATACTCGACCGGCTTCAATAACTCGTCAGGCGGCACAGAATACTCCGTTTCTTCTGAGCTTTCACTGTTGCGGTGCATCCAACAACTAGCAGGTACTTTCCCGCTTGCAGGAGAAAAGGGAATGATGACCAGCCACTGGTGGGACGCGCCAGAAATCCGCCATTCAGGACTAGTGTGAATATGGAATACGTCCGGATTTTCGGGTACGGAAACCTTGTCTGTGGAAACAAGAACGGCATAATCCTTAAGAACAGAAGGGAGCACGTTCTCATCACTGCCGTCGAAAGTATCCATCAAAAAGAACCAGGGACGGTGAGTTGATTTGCCAGGAGGGCAAAATCCATGGATGTTGGGAGCGGAACATGCGACGCCAGGTCGACGTTTTCCGCGATACTTGACTTTTGCCTGAGAAGAGCGAATAGATTCTTCGAGGAGGTTTTGACAACTAGGTGAAGACGGTATAGTGCCGTTGTTCAATTGAAGCGCAGGTGTACAGAGCTGCTGATACGGATGGATGAGAGATTCCTCTACGACGTAGATGTCTCCATGGGCTGGAAGGTTTCTGACCCGACCGGCCGGATGTCCATTTGCAGACAATGGCTGATTCAGAAGGGGAGCGCGCAGCTTTGAAGAGCGAAGACTAGGTGTCACTTGGGTATTGAGAGACAGAGATAAGAGGATAGACAGGTAGCACCGAGGTGATGGTATAATCGCGCTTGCTTCGTCCTGCAAGGATTATTTATAAAGACAGAGCTGGAGAAACAGGAGAAAATGCAGGTTTGGAAAAAAAACAAGAGCACAACAATTGGGTGGTTGTTATGTTACATAGAGTACAAGGCCCAGTTGACTCCATCGATAGCACTATCTTGTTAAAGGAAGAAGGAAGTTGATGTGCACAGCCACATTTCATCAACTTTCTGATACTGAACGTCGATAACAATAACTTCATTCTCTTCCGTGATGCACCAGGCACTTTTTCTTTATTTCTCCAGGTTTCCAGGCACTTCCTGCAGCTATAACAGCAACGGCCCCTTCCAAAAATCTTGCATAAATCAAAATGGTCCCCCATATCGACGAATACGTGATCGTTCAACTTGATCCAGTCATCTCACTCAAAGGGCTCGAGGATCCAGAGGCTACGAAGGCTTGTGAAGCTCTAGTATCGAAGAAGTATGTTGGGTGTATAACATGGGTGAGTTACATAATCGACGTTCGTGTCTAACGGTATTGGCATGGCTCGGCCAGCGGAGCACCTGCTTCCAGAAATGACCATCCCAATTTACCCGAACACGCAGCACCCGCTCTCGTGACCGCCACTTAGACCATCGAAAGAAATACCTTGGCCACACTGCTATCAGACTACGCAGCTGGGGAGTCAAGTGAGATGGCGGAATACGCGAGAGGCTGGTATTCCTGTACCACCTGCGAAACACGAGCTCACGGCGAAAGATGCTACGAGGCTACAGATGCTATCGTCTGAGGATAGTGAATGACGGTCATGGCTTGCCCAAGAGGATAACGCAGGAGGGGGTATCCCATCCCACGATGCCGGTCATGAACTGCAGGCCCATGTCGCCGAAGATATTGGGGTACCACCAAAGAGGTCGTTGACCAGCACCTTACTCGGGCTCTTTCCTTGTATTCCAAACTCTACCTCCCTCTACAGTAACGACAACTGCTCAGTATGCTCAGACGATACAACCGGCATATATATATTTGGCGAACCTCCCTCGGATACCATGCCTATTGCCATCCTATCAAATGATCTCGCTTCCCTCTCAGCGGAAGAGATTGGCGATCCTTGGGAATTCAACAGTGAAATGGAAGTATTGAAGTGGTGGGTCTTCCAAGTCCTATTTCAATGAGCCACTCATACAGAATCAAACAGAATCGAAGGGCAACATTACGCGCGAACAAGAGCGGCTATAGAGAAAACACGAGTGCTGGACGCCGCTTTCGACGAAAAACTCGTCGCTGCAAGACCAGATACCAAGCCAAGTTCGTCTATCAGCCAGTGAAACTGAATTTTCACTCACTTTTCTGTAGCTTCTACAAAGTCAAAATTCTCAACAATGTGTCGGCGTTGGCTACAATTTCGATTGCGCCTTTCTTCCGTTCACTGATGGTTAGCTCTGTCCTCTGTAACACAGTTGTTGTGTCTTTGACGACGACTTATTTTCGAATCGTTGGGCCGGGAGAGACTATGACATCTGAAGTAATCAAAGGTGTTGTGAAGCCCTATGATATGTATCAAGATCTGATATCTTGTACTTTCCTCATTATCCAGCTGTAGTCACTACAGCGCAATGAACCTGTATATGGTAGGTCCTCCGCTACATTTTTTTCCCAAGAGCGTTGTAGCCTAACCGTCGACGATAACGATGGGATAGAGATACCGGCTTGCGCCTACAAGATTCATTCATTTTTTGCTCAGAATCAGAAGAATAGCACTACAAAACTCACCTGTCAGAGCCCGCGAGTGTGTGAATACGCCAAGACTAACGGAAAGGGTATTTGTGCCACTCCGACCGATACTCTGATCTTTGATTGTTCTTCATTGCGGGCCTCGGCCTTCATTCAGTCGAGATCTTGGCAAGTGTTGCAGGCGGTGACGACTCTGACGAGGCAGAGGGCATTATTGCCGGCAACGAGTTGAGCACCGTGGTGGGACCTAGAAGGAGTGCCTGCCGCCTGCCTGCCTGCCCTGCCCAGAAAGAAAGGACCAGTCAAAGAACTGCCAAAGACGGTGCATCGCGTCACGACCTCTGTCTCTGATATGGCCGGTGCCTTCGACTTTGAGCCCACAACTAGTACTCGATCCTTCCTTTCACCTAACACATCTCTCTGTTGCGTCTATAAAATACTGCGGGCTACTACTTAAGATTCGTGATTTCAAGGAACAAACTTGATGGAGAGTTCGAAGTCACCGAAGATGGGCCCATTTCTCGTCCTTCACTACCGTTTCTTCTACCGAGAAAATCTGTAACTTGGACTCTACGGCTAACCTGACACTGCTCACAATATTCTGCCCTGCCAGAGAGGGCTATGCCGGATACACTCTCATGGTCATCCTTGTATCGACGTTGCCAGCATATGATGCAGGTACAACTTCAAGCCAAGTACGATACTCCTGTGTGATGGTTCCCGTTTCAACCACCTCTACAACTCAACCGTTTCCAGGCATTAATGAGTCACCTGAGTAATGATTCGCAATGTAGTTCATGGTACAACAACATGAAGGAAGATATGCAAAGATATCGTAGGCGAAGAACTTTTGGTATGTTCTCTCCACACTTTTGTCTCACCTGTACCAACGGTAGTACCTAGTCTCGAATGTCGAGTCAGCCCACAGGTAAAAGCACCATAGCTGATGTCTCTCTTATGTCACGGTCCGGTATTCAATGACCATCATATTCAAGGTCCGAGGTTCCTCGGATATCATATCCTAGTGTTGCCAAGTAAGTTCGTAGTGTCATATCCATTTTTTGTATTATCAATCTCTTCAGGAGAATGCTACTATCTGCGGAGTTGCCTTCACTAACCTGACGAGGAACTAGTGATTGATACCTATGTGTCGTACCAGATTCATTCACTGTTTACTTTCTCGGCTTTCTCAGACAGCACAGCGTGCTCTACCTTTCGTCAGCCACAGAGGGATTTTAACACTCAAATTCCTTATTTTCTTCCTTTGACATTCCAGGGAAGCCGCGCGCTTTCTCGAACTGCAGGTACCAGACTGTATTGGCATAGCCTTCAGTGTCACAGTAATGCGGTGCTTTTGCCTTCAATGTTCATCTTTTTTGTTGTGGAACGTCATCAGTTCTCATGTTCACTCGGTATAAAATGCTAAAAACTCGAGAAAACAAGTATCGTCTCTTCTTCATATTTCCTTGACGCCTCAATGTCTACAGGGATTCATACCACATCTGCTATCCCAGAGCTAACCAGCACCCAACTCGGGAATGTATACCAGGCTCTGGATACGGAACTAAACAGCACAATCCTTTTATTGTTATGGCACGGTAAGGAAGGTTATTTACTCCAGGATGGACTGTCTGCGACTGAACACGTTTTCCAGGATTCTACACAGGAGTAATGGTAACAACCTTGTGGACTATCGGTATATGTCTTCCGCCTCCGTCAGTCTTATCCCGTCTGATTTCAAATCGTACAAAGCCCAAAGTGAAAATCGTCTACGTGGTCGAGGGTCGCGTTTCCTCCTAATCATTATCCTGCTTCTATACATGTTCACGACTTTCGGCACACTCAGTACCTGGGTATTGTTGACCCGGTCATTCATCGTTAATGGACAAAACTTTTGGACCAGATACGAGACCCAGTTCAGCCCATCTCTTGCGATTTACTTCATCCAATCGTTGGCCGCTTGCTTCTGCACTTTCCTTGCCGATACCTCTCTGGCAAGGCCCATATCCTTCTGTGTGTATAACCGACTAACTTGTTAGAATGCCAATCTAGATCTGGCGCTGCTGGACTGTGTGGGGGCAGTCTTGGCGTGTTGTGCTTGTTCCAACTGTTTGCACTACTCTGGGAGTCGGTAAGTCTCTAGTAGCAATTCTCCACTATTCCCTAAGATGATTCCATCTTGAACTCATTACAAACTTAGTCAGCAGGGTAGTTATACTCTATTATAATTTTTCCCAGCCTTGGGACAGTGATCCTCACGGATCGGCATCAATCCTTTATGCCCTCGAGTCCGTTAACTGGGCTGTTCTTTATTCTTCGCTCATTATGGCTACCATGCTTTGGTGCACAATCCTCATAGTGTACCGCATCCTCAAAGTCAGTGGTATTGCTACAGGGATCCGTTTATATCGCAGAATGATAGAGATCATGGTAGATTCTGCCGCTCTTTATTCTGCTGTGATCATCGTTCTGTTGGTGTTCGAAGTTCACAATGAGAATGCTGGAAATTATCTGACGTCCATATCTGTCGGGATGAGGGTAATTATCCCATTTTCAATGCGAACCTTACTCACATCCACTTTTTCAGGGAATTGTACCTACAATTTTGGTCGGCCGTGTTGCTGCAGGGCATACACGCCCAAACGATGGCTGGAGCGATTCGAGAAGCACGGTGTCAACACTCGAGTTCGGAAATCATTTAATCAGCCAAGATAGTAGCACCGGAATGGAAGCTGAGGACTTGCCGCGTGCAATGCCCGACTTGGAAGAAGGCATGGATGAAGGCTCGCAAAGCAAGAACTGTGGGAAGGTAGACATTGTGTAGCATACGTGTATTGTCCCTGCCAGTGATTTTTGATTACATATTTTTGTTTCCTAATAGTAGTATGTGTGGTTGACTTTGATACCTGGATTGCCACTTTCACTGCGCGAAGAGACAATGTGGATGACCCATGGTCATTGGCGACAGCGATGACCGGTCTCTCTATCAGCATGGACTGTCATGGTAGACCATACGCTCTGAGCTTCTTCACCTGTTCTACATCCCGAAGACCCTTGAGGCCATTACAGCCACAAGTAGACTAGTCGGCAGTTCTGTTCGTGTCCTGCATGCGTATGTTTCGGTTCGGTAGTAATGTCGAACAGTATATACATGCATCAATCAGTTTCAATTAAGAACGGAAAAATGATCCCAGAAATACTGAGGTATATCTGCGTCAGTGAGTTTGACAACCGGAGGAGGAAATAGAGAGAGAATGGTGGGAGGACGACGAACACGAGTAGACGGCTCGTCAATGCATCATGAAAGCACAGCAAGAGATATCAAATCTAGTCCAACTCAGGGCACAAAAGTACCATAATCGTTCGCTACTGTACTTCATATCAGATGCCAAGTTACCAGGAGAAGTCAAATGGAGAGCGGAGGGACCGGATCAAGAGGGAAGGAGGGAGCTTGAGGACCGATACCTCCACCGCGTCTTAGTAGAGAGTTTACTTGTAGCGGTTAATCAAGTGCAGAATCCAAAAAAAAAAAAGTGAGTTTGACAATGAGACGAGAATCGGAGATGTACTGATATGTAATGATTGATCCTCTCTTCGTCGGCTGCTGTTCATCTAGGAGAAATTATCAAAGAACATCATAAAGTGAAGAGATAGGGCGGAGGACTTCGTTTACCGGGGCTCAGATGCGCTTCTGGTGGTGCTGAGGAACTTTGACCGGCATGACGCAGTTCTGGTTCTGGAGGGCATGACTGGCTCGGGCCCGGAGAAACCGGAGGCTGCAACCGGCGAGCGGACAGGACCCGGGACCCATTACGTCAGAACTGCGGGACTGTCAGCGTCACAATATTTCTCGTTCAAGTTGCCTTGCATGCCTGTGACTGTCGACAAGTTGATACATGCACTAGAATCCCCCGCCTCCTGCACTTGTATTACCCCCCAACCCAAACACGTTGCGCATCGGAAGGTTATCCATCCTAATATCAGGGTAGGATTCCTCTTCCAATACCTGTTTGCTTACAAGTGAGATGTCCATCCTCGAAAGGCTGACCCCGTCCATGTATTGTTCCGCGTCTCCCTACAGCCCTCGGTCGATATAGACTAGACTCAAATCCATCTTTCCGGTCATTCCCTGGCGATTATGGCTCTGCTTTCCTATATTAATCAGATCAGCCGTATACCGTCGTATCGCAGATTGGTATGCTGTCACCGAAGATTGAAATATCCAGCATTTGCCTTCTGGCTTAATATTGAAGTATACGCACGGCCGGTCACCGTTCCTCGAGGCCTCGAATATCGCTTTCGTTCGTAAGAACACCTCTGTCCCAGTTCCACAGATATTGGATGTCATTCCCTCTCTCCCTCCTGAACATAGCGGATTGATTATCATGAAGAAGATCGAAGGAATAACGCTGCACGAGTGGCTTAGAACCAGGATCACATTTCTCCCAGACTTCTATCATCACCTCGACATCCTTGAAGATGGGGAAGACGGTACATCGATGAACTGCGCGCTATTCTTGACGGATTCGAGCCAACTGTTGATCTCTCGGATTCTATGGCACTCCTAGCCGACCTTAGACGCGCTCTACTTGAGCTTCGCGCTATTCCTCCGCCTCCTTCTGGTCAAGTTTCTGGCGCTTACGGCGCTCCTTTTATATACATACGCTGCACCAGTCGCGTTGTCCTACAGCCTTTTGAAAGCATCCGTGCCTTTCATGACATGCTCTTTCAATCATGTGGTGTCCGCAGTCGTATGCCTCACTTGCTGAAGCCAGCGGAACCTGTGTACGCCAAAGAACACAGGCTCTGTTTTACTCATTCAGATCTCCACATTCGTAACATACTTGTAAAGGATGGCCGCCTTGCAGGGATCATTAATTGGGAGACAGCTGGGCGGTTTCCCGAGTATTGGGAGTATACTATGTTGGAAATCCGGACGATACTGAACGTTCAAGGCCGGCAATTTTTTTTTGGGATGCGATCGGTGTCTTTGGTGCACCATACCAGGAGGAACTGGAACTCGAGCGTGCGCTGTGTTGTTCTACTGGGGATATGGCTGTAATGCCTGGTGTAATTCCAGATGATCCACTGGATCAGCCTCTAATGGATGCGTGACAAATTTTAGTAGGTTCTATGCTTGATTCCTTTGTTCGGCATTGACCTGTTGTCTTTTCAAGACGTCTGAATGATCTCTAGTACCGCTTATCATGTCTGTTACACTCTATACCTTTGATTCCTACATAGATTTGTGCGGAGGTTTTTCGGAGGTGTCGACGAGTTTGGTCGACGAATTATTGGCAAATTATTGGGGACGTCTGGGCGATATTTTCGATTTTACTGCGATCTTTTTGGCACTTGGATGAAGGACGCTCTCTTTACCATCCGTGAGTAATCTACCAGATACCGACGTGGAGTCGGGGTTATTCCTACTTTCCCCCAGACCTCACAGATCGCGAATTGACCCTGAAAAGGTTGTGCTCCGTTATCACAAAGCTACGGGAGCCTTCTTGGCGAGCGGCCCTCGGCATGGACGGATGACCTCCAGATGATAGCGCGGAAGATCAACTCGCAGCAAAAGGTAATACCAAGCGGCGGACCCTACACGACTCGTATGATGCTCAGTCTGTGCAGAAGAGGCAGAGGTCTGGACATTCCATGCTTGTAGCTGCCGCTTATGTTATAGGTTTCTGTGTTCTTATCTTTGTATTCATAATAAGATATTTGAAGAATAGTACTTCAACATTTTCAACCTCTTTCTCCGAACGAGATCTCTGGCATCCACCATCATCCCCTATTTCTTAGAAATAAACATCGCGAGACAAGGTTTGGACACGATTCAAGTAATATTTTCAGTCCGGCCTGCTAGCACATCACCTTGTGCCCCGTAGCCCAAGTTATGGTGGCGTCGAACCCCCTACTAGGCACCAAGAACTCAACGCAAAAGATCCTACAAACTATACCATTGAAGGACTGACATATCTACGTACAATTATTTTACCTACTGGGGCTGGCCACGAGCTAGCGCCGCCGCGTCTCTGTACATGATTTACGGGTAGCGGTATAGAAATATAGAGTCAAAAAAAATCCAGCGTGCTAGCAGACGCGTCACGCGCAGTGCCTCACAGTCGGCAAATGCCGTCGCCTCTTTCAAACTGTTGACCAGCATGCCCTTGTCGCTAGCCTTTGTTCTCTCGAAGAGTACTCGAGGACAAAGGCTGAGTGCTCATATAAGTCAATGAGCATGGATTCCAATGCTTGACATTTCCTCTTTACCATCCTCATGCTTCCTCACTTTGGAGAATACGTCGTTCTCAAACTCGACCCTGTTGCTTCGCTCAGGTCGTTGAACGATCCTGCTGTGTTGAAAGCTTGCAAAGCATTGAAGACCAAGACTTATATTGCGTGTGCTATCAATGTACGCTCACCGTTTGCTTAAGAGCGTTAACCTCACTAATATCAATTTAAATTAGCTCTGCTCCTTCCCCTTGCCTGGTGCTAAATACGCATCCCTTACTGCGGCTCTAGTTTCACAAGGTCTTCCTAACAGCGATCTGGGACGCTTTATTCTGCCCGACATGTCTGTGTCAATATCACCGGAAACTTGCCATCCACTTTCGCGACTGCCACTGAAACCTTCCAATCCTCTTCCTTGGCCAAAATGCTACCACCCAACGCAGGCAACGATAAGATGTCGCGTCCAAAATGATACCAACATCGGAGATCCATGGCCAGAACCCAAATATAAAATGGAGCTCGCCACTGATCGCCTTCGCCTCGACCAGTATTTTCGTGAGGACGCCAACCGTAGGGATGCCCTACGACTTGGGCAAAATATCTCGTTTAGTGGTGGCATTGATGCTGTTGGCAGAGCATCTCCTGGTGATGAATCGGACGAGTGTCAAAGATCAAACGACACGTTTCCAGTTTGGTTTGAGGAGGATATCGAAAGTGAGTGCTGCCAATCAGCCCATCAAGGCCAGAGTAAGACCTCTTATCCAGCCGGCCTGGGTGAGAATGCTGGTAGTTCTCAACTATCGACCGCTTTTCGAAGACATTTTCCCGTCTCGTCGTTCTTCCGACGTCTTTTTGCGAAGGCTCCCCCTCTTTCCCACTCTGCGGCCTATTCCTATGACGAAGACGATGGTATACCTGCGTCATGCTTTGACCCGGTCGTCACCGTTGACAGTATTCCAGTGGTGATTGTATCGAATGATCTGGAGTCGGTCCGAAAGGTCAACAATCCTTGGGATTTCTTTCGTGAACTCGATGCTTTGAAGAGGTATGTCAGCCATTCAGTGTTACCGGGATATAGAATCTAACTGTTTTACCATCTCAGAATTGAGACAGAGTACTACGAGCGAGTGAAAGCAAAGACGCGCTGATGGTGAACTCGTGCGATAAAAGGCTGAAGAACCAGCCAGTCCAGCCAATTCCATGCCGGGGATGGTTATTTATGATTAATGTTATATCGTGCATTCTCTCCCTTCCCCAATTCGGGGAATTGTAGTCGCATGATCACAAGAGAAAAATTCAAGGCTCATTTGCGTGCATCCGCGCCATGTACATGCGGCAAATCAGAGGATGGAGGTCACGGAATTGATTGTTCTTTCCTTCCCCGTCGATGCCGACCCATGCCAGGCTAATTATTCTGGATCATAGAGCTTAAGTAAGGGGATAATATGCTTTCGATGTGTGGCCGTGCCGATTGGCGATCAATATTCTCGTTGCGCTATCTAGAAGGCACTCGTGCAGCCACTCTGTCCGGTGTTTCTTTGTCCTAGCTTTCAAACTATCTCCCTGCTATGTACTTACTAGAGACAGGAATTAGACGACCTATATGCTGTCCCAATTAGGAACACTGGTACCGGGATTTTGTGCTGCCATGAAACGTGTCACAGACCGTATACAGCAGCACTATGTTTCGTGATTGATTGGGGAGCGTGGAAAATTCTCGATCAATTATGTGTATCGCTGATAGCTGGGCTTTCAGCAATCATAGATGCCTTTCCATCTTCCTGGCTGTCATGATCCCTACTCTGTCGGTGCAACAACCTTTGTAACCCCCGTGAGACCATCTCGCATATACGGCTCTGCAAGATTGCCCAATGAGCAGCCTGCTCTTGTCCTAGATGAAGTCGCATTCACCGCGTACTATCCCGCCAACTTGGCTGATAAGTCATGGACACCGAGGCTTGGAATTGACTGGTTAAACAGACCTCTGAACGAAGCTTGGCATGGTTTTGTGGATTTTGCTTCAGGTAGGCCGCTGTGCAGATGATTTCACGTCCTACACTCATCTTTATACAGAACGTTTCCCGTCATGGCTTCTGTGGGCATTTGTGTACTTGTTTGCAGCATTTGTCCAGGTACTTGAATGGTAGCAGGATAATTCGTTACTATGCGGGACTCAGGTGAATACAGGTTTCTGTGTATCGCAATGCCCCACTCCTTCGAACGAAACTATGGTCCTTGGTCATCTTTTCCCATGGACTCTCGGGCAGCAGTACCGCTTACAGGTAACTACCAGTTCTTATCACTGTTTCCCTGGCAATCAAACGTTGATAATTCCGTTTTTAGTCAGATATGCTCGCGAATAGCCGCTTCTGGGCATGTTGTCCTCGCCATTGAACATCGGGATGGCACTGCGCCCATTTGTGTCACCAGAAAATGGATTACCGACAATATTCGTACGCCAAGAGTAGTAAGATATTTGCGAGAGAAAGACGTACGGTAAGTCGTACCGCAAAATGTTGAAGTCTTGACATTCGAACTTGATATAGATGGGAACGGGACCACCTACCGTCTGATTGCCTATACCCACTCAGGAAAGACCAGCTGACATTTCGGAAGCATGAAGTATACCTTGCACATTCCGCCTTCTCTTCACTTGTTCGGAAAGATGAGAATTTATTACTGGAAACTATCGACGGCTCTGCTATTGACTGGGCCAGTTGGTGGACCCACGAAAACGGGTCAGAACCCGTACATTGTGTTGAAAATGTCACCTTTGCCGGGCATTCATTTGGAGGCTGCACTACAGTAAGCAGATTGTGATCTCTTTTCAAGCAGATGTAGATTGATTTTACTTAACAGTTTCATATCATAACCACAGAACATCCTGAATGGGCTACTCCGATATCATCTATCAATGCGCTGATTTTTGACCCATGGATAGATCCCTTGGCCTTTACATCTTCTGAACATCTTAGTGAAGATCAGAAATCATCGGAAATCATATCTTTTGGGAATCCAATGAAGTGTAAAAGCTCACTCCCCAGACTTTGAGTCATCAATTCAGAGAAGTTTACTCTTTGGAAGGAACATTTCGAACGTCTGGAGAACATCGTGAGGTGCTGGGGTGCCAATGGACGCTTGTTGACGTTAGGTATGTCCAGCCTCCCATGAGTTCTTTAGTCCCATCTACACATCTTGTATAGCGCGCGCCAGGCATGAATCGCTTTCTGATTACCCTCTCTTTCCATGTATTCGGAGTAAGACTAGCCTCGCATTCATGAATATCATCGCACGGCTTTCCAATGCATTTTTGGACGACCAATTGAACGACACTCTGAATACTGAGCTAATGGCAGAAATGGAGATTGAGTACGTTGGGAACCGGAAAGATAGACGAGCGAAGAGACATATATATGAAAGTTCCGGTAGCATCGTTGTACATTAAGCGTGCGGCCATTTGAGAATTGAGTATTATAAAAATCCTCCCTGAAGATTGATTTGGTTCGTGTGAACCACTGGCCCTAACAGTCATTGGGTACCCACCAAGTGACCGTTGAGGCAGCTCGACTCTCGGGTGGTAGTTTAGAAGCGGAATTGCAAAGAAAGATATGGTAGGCCGACGTTCAACGCAAGAAGGTAGTACATGCACATGTACTGAATAGATAATAATAAGTTATGAAAATCATAGACATCTTATGAGACTCGAATCTCACTCAAAGGATCACACGCGCAGAGGCCTTGCTATAAACAGAGGGAACAGGCTTCTTGCCAGATGACGAACGAGTCATCGAGGTATGGTCCTACGGGAGAAGTTAAAATGTAACTTTCATGGGCAGAAAGTGCACACTAACAAAACCGGTGTTGGTCGAGTCGACGAATTGCATCGACTGAAATAGAACTTATCAGTGCAGAAGGCATGGATGGACTGTCAAACGTACCTGCATGCCGCGCTCCAGCTGCTGCAAGGACTGGCGGCTGGCGGCGTAGGCATGTTTCTTTTGGGCACGATACTAATGAAAAGATCATCGTGCGTTCCGCTGGGGAAGGAAATCATAAACAAATGTCTCACTTGCCGCTCGTGCTTGTTGAGTTCCTTGGCAACTTTGATCGGGTTTGAACTCAGCTTCGGGTAGAATTTGCCCAGCTTTATCTTGTTATGGCCCACCAGTCGAGCGAAGTCTGCAGAAGCGACTCGGTAGGTGTCACTCCGGGTTCCAGGCTCTATCCAAGGCTCTTCGGGAAGTAGCCCACTTTCCGGAGTCACAGGTATCACTACAACATGTTGAGTTTTTCCCGGGGAAGATGTTTGCCATTCTGGAATGGTTCCAATGCAGAATTTGCCATCCTTGTCGGGGGGACCGGTGCGGACGGTAATAGAGAAGACCTTATAAATCTGGGGGAGTGTCGTCACGTCTTGACCGTCGAAGGTTCCCATGAGAAATAACCAAGGCTCGTTTGCGCGATGTGGCAAGCCAGCGGGTGGAGGACAGATAATTGCAGGTCTTTCCTTTCCTCATTGACCCATATTGGGTTTCGGGGATATATTGGAGGAAGAGCATATGCTTTCTATGATCCTTCGGCAAGCGGGGCTAGTTTTTATCGAGGTATTATCTAGTGCCGACATGAATAATTGATGAAATGGACGGAGCAGAGATTCGTAGACACGGTAGATTTCGCCATGCGATACACCGGGAGATTTAGGAGTGGCAGGTTCTCGGCGAGGGATAATAATGATAGATGATGGCATAAGTGACAGATTGGAACGTTTTTTTTTTTGTAGAACGTAGTACTGAGTACTTTAGCAGACTTTGGAACAAATCTTGGACGGTTCACAAGGCTCAAGCTTTAAAGGATTGAGGATACTTTACCGAGAACAAGCAGTAGCTCCAGAGAACAATAACGACAGAGAGAGGCCACGTATACGTTGAATGTTGAACACTTCTGTCGGTGCATACAGCCTCCATAACACTGAGAAAAGGTGACGGAGCATCGCAAGTGATACTTATTGAACGAGGGGCCACCTGGCAGGATGATCGGCGATCACCATTCATTCGGATCTCGGCAACTTGAAGCTCCGCCACTTGAATGTTTCCTTTGTTTTATTCGTGTCTGGTTTCCTTGTTTCCTTGTTCGCCGAAAATGAACCACAACACCCCCAGCGCTTCGTCACTTCGGCATTTAAAAACGAACCTGAACTCGAAAGGAACGCTTAGACCATCCCTACTACCTCTGAATCTTCAATATACTACCCCTCTAGTAGGTCTAAATTATGATGCTTCCTCAGTTTGGAGAGTACTTTACCTTCACACTGGACTCGGTCGCTTCGCTCAAATCGTTGAATGACGCCGAGGTAACGGCAGCCTGTAAAGCTTTGGGCAGTGGCAAACCATACGTTGCGTCGGTCATTAGCGTACGTCTACGCATCCCGATGATGTTTTCAAGCTCACTAAAAAGGTTTCTTCGCTCCTTAGCTCCTCTCGTTCCCCGTTCCCGGCGCTGAATACGTGTCCGTGGCTCTGACTCTGGTATCAAAAGGTCTCCCGGAAAGTTTACCAGAGTCCTTCATAACGCCTGATATGTCGGTGGCCATCATACCAAACACGTCCAACCCGCTGTCGCGACCACCGCTAGAGCCCTCCGTCCCCCTACCTTGGTCTGATTGCTTCCATCCCACATAATCTATGACTACTTGCAGAATCAAAAACGACATCATCCTTGGGAAGCCGTGGTCCCCTCCCAAGTGCCACATTGACGGTCACGCACAGAATCTCCTTGGCGGGACATACTTCTACGAGGATGCCGATCGCAGGGAGGCGTTGAGACAAGCTCAAGAACCTCTATCTACCACCACACAGTTAGAGGAACGCAAAGCATCTTCAGTCATCCCACCTCTCCCCGAGCCCCAATCGGACGCCCGCAGCGACTACGATGCTTCAATCAAAGAACCGGAGGGCGAAGACAGTATAGCAGCCTTTGATGCTCAAAGCAAGTACTCCGAGTCACCAAGCGCAGACGGCGAGGGTCGCGAATCACGACAGTCTAGTCATAAACGACCTTTTTTTCTCAAGACTCTCCTACGTGGACTATTTCGCAAACTTTTGCCCTGTGTGCCATGCCGACGGGGAAATTCCTGCGGTGACGACGGCTCTTCAGTCTTTTCTGAGTCCTTCGACCCATACGCGGTCATTGGTAACCTATTCGGGCCTCCGCCTGAAGACACTATGCCAGTAATAGTCGTATCGAAAAATCTACAAGCAGTACAGGAGATCAACAACCCTTGGGACTTTTTCGCGAACTAGATGCTCTCAAAAGGTTTGTGATATGATTCCCGTCTCACCGTCATGTGTATTCTTATCACCGCGTAGAATTGAAGAGCAATATCACGAGCGCATGAAGGCTAAGACTGAAGCTGCTATCGAATCCACTCGTCAAAAGGATGAACAGCTACATGCACGACTGCAAGCAAAAATGCCCCAACGCGATCCAGACACTTCAAGTGCCTCTATTTCTCCTGTTTCAAAGGATGAGTACTGTAAATATTGACCCTCCTTTCCATACTGAAGTTGTCGTCGATGTATTGTAGATGTAACATCAGGTATCAATGCTTGATTTCTAGCGAACCGTACCATTTACCATTCCACATCTACATCATAGTCATTCGATCCACCGCGCACTAAATTGCTGACTTTCCTTCATCTAGTATATCCACCGCATTTGGCATATAATTTTTGAATCTTTATAATCTATTGCTGTCGTGCACGCTCGCATCTTGGATCGATCTTCCCTGATTACTATCATGATCAAGGTCTTCAATGCATGTATTACGGCGAGAGAGTGTTTGAAACGATAAGACTCAGGCTATCAGATAGCATATCGAAGGAAGCAAAGTTAATGCTTTGTCTTTGATCTCGTTGTCCCCATTTTGATATACTTAACCGACCCACAGCTGTCTTGTGATATGTTGATTTCGAAGAATAACTTTCCATGCTGCTCGTTGGTCAACGTTCGTAAACCTTTTGTTAAGCTTTTGGCAGCGTGGCCATGGGCTGGTGGTCAAGGCGTGGCAGCCTTTTGTCCTCAATGACCTTTTTTTAGAATCCGATTCAACTTGACGGTGGGTGCTGTCTTTTGGAATATCGATTCAGTTGTGTGCGACATCGGTTGCGCTTGAGGCTCAAGCCTGAGATCTGAGAGCTCAAAGCTTTGAGATCCGTTCAAGCTTTTAGTTCGGCAGTTGCCGAACTACTTTCCTGTCCTACTTCGTCCTCGTCTTCGTGCTTGTTCTTTTGTTTTGAGAACAATGCAGAAACTCCGCGAAATTCATATCTTGGGACTTGTACTCAAAGCTTGCACGAATATCCGGCCATTTCACCTTACTCTTCTGCGGTCATGATCCCTCATTTTGGAGAATACATCGCCTTCAAGCTCAACCCCGTCGCTTCTCTCGAATCTTTGAAGGATGTTGAAGTAGCAAAGGCCTGCGAAGCTCTGGAAACCAAAACCTATGTCGCCTGTGTTACCTACGTGCGTTCACTACCTTATTGACGGTATCCATTTTGCTGAATTTTTTTCTAGCTTCTATGCCTCCCCGTTCCTGGTGTCGAGCACATACAGGTTGCCATGACATTACCCTCTCAAGGTCTTTCTACTGGCCAGCCGGATCGTTCCATCCTATCAGATATGGCTGTAGCGGTCTTACCAAACACGTCCAACCCACTGTCGCGCCCGCCACTCAATCCCACCGTGCCTCTCCCTTGGCCGGACTGCTTTCACCCAACACAAGCTATGACAAGGTGCCGGATACGAAATGACTTCACTATTGGCAACCCGTGGCCAAATCCCAAGTATCAGCTGGAAACGGAAAACGGCCTTCCTGAAGACTACTGCCGGGAGGATAATGAACGCAAGGAGGCTCTGCGGGAAGAACACCAGCCGCTAACTGGGGATGTGTGTGCTGCTGCCGACCATCAGGACGAGCGTGAAGCATCTGTGGTAACCTTACCGCTTCCTTCTGAGCACGACCGTGAAAGCCTTCACTCTTGTCCAGACAGCATAGTCAACGATACTCTACCGACTACGTCGAACTGGTTTTCGAAGGTATCTGAAGTCTTTGATGGGCTCATCAAGAAAGTTTCGCACTGCGTGCCGTGTATACACACGCGTTTGGATGACGACGACGTCAAAGATTTTTCGGACGATCCGACCTGAGGCATCAGCTTATTCGGCACGCTTCCTCCAGACACCATGCCAGTCATAGACGTCTTGGATGATCTCGAAACAGTCAAGGAGATCAACGATCCGTGGGAATCTTTTCGCGAACTTGACGCCTTGAAGAAGTGTGCGAGCCGTTACCGAAACAAATAAGGCTGATCCTTTACTTTCTGTAGGATTCAAGCGGAGTACCACGAACGAATGAAGGCAAAACTCCGAACTGACATTGACCGCACACGCCAAAAGGACGAGGAGCTCCACGCCCGACTTGAGTCTAAAATGCTAAAGCGTGAGCCTTCATCTGATGATGCCATTGACAAAGAGCGTAAGTGCTGAAATATCCTTGCACCTTTCCTGAAGTTGACCACGCTATCGTAGTCACAAATTCTGATTCCTGATGCTTAATCCATTGGTCACCGGTTTTAATCTTACTGGATTGTATCCTCCCGATCCGTTCATTTCGCGTCACCATCCGTGTTCTTTGATTCCATCACTTAGCATAATGTATTCTCTTAATCACGTCCTGCCTATTTTGCTTATACTGACCTACAAACTTATCGCGTACATTAAACACTTGCATATGCTTTGAATTGATAATCCTCTTCGGAGGGACTGATGACTAGGGCCCATCGCGAGCGCCGACAGTGACCTTGCTTGATGAGCGACATATTGGTCTGAAGCTGTAGCTGGAGTTGACTCATTTCAAAATGCAAAAAGCTCGCTTGGCGGCTGCGCCAGCTCACGTTTTGCATGATTGGTACTGAACGTACTTCGATCACGCCGAGCCCGTTTATCTGGACCTCTCAAATGGAAGATCGAGTGGCGAACGCGATAGCGTTGCGAATGTGGCATTGACGTGATGTATCTTCCGATTTCGCGTGTAATCATTGTCTACGTTTCTCCTTGCCATCATTTAAATGATGGAATTTCTGTGTCCTCTTGTACAACTTCCCATGCGCCTGGCACGTTTCAATTTCAGGCCGACATCACATGCAAGAAGCTGATAGACATACAAACCGTTGCATAGCTCCAAAAACTCCCGAGGACACTGGAATTGACCCCACAGCCTGAACAGCAGCGTCCTGATGTCTTGGCTCGTTTGGCTACAATAACGAGGTGCCCCCGACAACAATTTTTAATGAAGCGAAGGATCTTGCATACATTTGGGACTTGTTCAAAACGTTGGTTCGGCTCAAGCAGACTCGACGATTTCCTTGAGGAATTTGAGGTCTAACAATGGGTTAGACAAAACCAATCCCTGTCTGCTCGAGGCCGGCGTACGAACCTGCACATTTACAGGGAGTGGTACAGCGGACAAAGCATGTCAAGAAAAATCAGTGAATATTGCAGCGGAGATGGTGGTGGTTCGTGATCGAGTCGATTTCACCTTCGTCGTAAAACTCAACTTCTATGAGGAGGTTTTCAGGGATTGCAATGATATTTCACTACCACTGTTCGGAACTGTACAAGAGGTGGCCACACTGCCAGTTGCGTCGTACGATCTACGTTATATATATATTTGATTTACTGGATGCCACAAACATCTCTGGGTATGCGCGCAGGTGCGCTATGGCTGATTACCAACCCATTGTCCAAGTCGGCTATAATCAAAGGACCACACAAGCTGATGTTTTGCTATACACAGAGGCAGCAGGCTTCGTCTTCTGAGGTGACGAACGCTGCACCGAGGCATGGTCCTACGACAGTCATCTGTGTGCCTTCCTAGCCACAGAGGGAGTTCTACTCACAAAGGCAGTATTGGTCGTGTTGTTCAATTGCATTAACTGTAATAAGAAGTCGGTGATGCACCGACAGTTCACAAAGCATACACATACCTTCATTCCTTGAGTAAGTCGCTGCATAGTGAAAGATTTACGACTGGCTGCGTATTCACGCTTCTTCTGTGCGCGATACTAGAAAATGCATGGGGATTATAGCCTGGTCTGTGATTGAGAGCGTAAATAATTCAGCCCTACCTGCATCTCATGCTTATTCAGCTCACGAGCTACTTTTTCGACATAGCGTCTGTCACTGTATAGCTTCTGGAAAAAATCTTCTACCTTGTCCTGACTGTATTCAATGAGCCTTTGCATTTCTGCCGGGTCCATATAGTAGGCAAGGTTGTGTCTTCCCCGACGAAACCAACGCTTGGTAGGGTAGGTCCCGCTTTCTGTTGTCACCGGTATTACAACGACCCATTGGATTCTGCCTGGCGTAGAAGTCTCCCATTCTGGAATCGTCCGAATGCAGAAATCCCCGTTGTCTTTGTGCTGGCCACTAGTACAGACGGTCACCGAAAAGTCTTTGTATACCTTAGGCAGAGTTGTTTCGTCCTGTCCATCAAAGGTCCCCATGAGAAATAACCACGGCTCGTTCGCGCGGTCTTCATGGCCAGCAGGTGCAGGACATATGATTGCGGGTCGCTCTTTACCTGGCCGGCCAGTCTGGGTTGAGAAACGAGAAGAAGAGCATATGCTTTCCACGATTTTTTGGCTGGCGACAGTCGTCCTCACGGAGGCGTTATCCAAGGCTGACATGCAGAGAGAGTGGAAGGGCTGAAGCAAGGATTCGGTGACACAAAAGATTTCGCCGTCGGACGGCTTACTCGTCTTACGAGTAGGGATACTCTCAGAACGAGGGATATCGACCACGGAGGATGGCATAGTTGCACAAGGAGGGAAGATCTTAACTCGGGGTGGGCATGTTAAAGAGTGAGACCATAAGCTTTACCGGAAGGCGCTGCCACCGCAGAGAACAATGTATCGATGTAAGAAGGCCAATAACTGAAAATAGTGATACTTCTGACAATGGCAAAAGTTCTGTGGCAGGTTAACATTTGGACAAGTCGGTGGCAAGTTGAATGGTGAAATCGGCAAGTGCCGGGGTAACTGCCACTGCTTTGTCTTGCTTTATTCGAACTTTCATTCGTCTTTCCTTTGTTCCTCCGAACAACAATGGAGCAAAATCTCGAGCCTTTCTATATTTCAGGCCTTCGTTTACGACGTGTACCATACTCCTCTTCACCATGCTTCCTCACTTTGGAGAATACATCGTTCTCAAACTCGACCCGGTCGCTTCCCTCAAACATCTGGATGATCCCGTGGTGACGAAGGCTTGTGGAGCTTTGGGGAGCAAGAACTACGTTACATGTGTCATTAACGTACGCCGACTTGTCCTACGTCGCGTACATTTTGCTAACTTCCAGCATCTATCAGCTCCTCTCATTCCCTTTGCCTGGTGTTGAATACATCAATGTTGCCGTGACTCTGGTTTCGCAAGGCCTACCTAACAGTGACCCGGATCGTTTCATTTTACCAGACATGTCAGCCCCCATCTTGCCCAACACTTCTCACCCGCTCTCGCGTTCGCCGATGAAGCCTAGCAACCCTCTTCCTTGGTTGGACTGTTACCACCCCACACAGGCCATGACGCGATGCCGCATCAGAAACGATACCAACATTGGAGACTCTTGGCCTGAGCCCAAGTACAAATTGAATGTCTCTGATCGTCTTCGTTTAAGCCAGCAGTATTTCAACGAGGATGCCGACCGCAGGGATATTCTGCAAAAGGAGCAAATACCTGAATCGGGCCCTGACACTATCGAGGATGATGTTGCCCTTAATCGGCCTGACGAGTGCCAAGTTGACACCGGAAGTCACTCACTTTGTGATACCCAGTCCCTTCGACCGACCACTGAAGCTGAAAACCAACACTCTGGGGAGACCTGCGAAGCCCAACCAAAACCACCTTTCACCCTTTCGTCCTTCTTTCGCTCGATCTTAAGGAAGGTCCTTCCTTGCATACCGTGTCTACGCGCAGATTTCGACGACGACGACGACAACGCCTCAACACTATCCTTCGACCCCGTTGTTGCTCTCAGCATGTTCAGCAGGCCCTCGACAGACTTAAAACCCGTGATCCTTATATCGAATAATCTGGAATCCATAGAACGGATCAACGACCCATGGGAATTCTTCCGTGAACTGGAAGCTTTGAAAAGGTATGTCAATGTACCTTATTCCCAGCCGCACATTATCATCTCGACTTCCGTAGAATTGAAGAAGATTACCACGAACGCGTCAACGCTAAAATTCAAAATGATATAGAACGTACACGCCAAAGGGACGAGGAGCTTCATGTCCGACTTCAATCTAAAATGCCAAAAGCACTTCCCAAGGAGACGGTGTAGGCTTTCGCTTCTTCCGCAGCAAAAGGTGTGGACTGCCAATGTTATCACTCGTTGCTTGCTGACTCTTGTTTGCCAGATATCAAGCCTATTTAATCTAAGCCTGTTGAGCAAAGGTATCGCGTTTACCGCGCTATTTTTCAAGGACCGGTGGAGGGACGTTGTTCCTTTCTATCTCACTCTTTTATATCTGAATTTTCTACTATACATTCATTTAACTCATTCAACTGCATCCCGCGTGTCCGTGACTGGAGCAAAAGAGTGTGGTGACATTTTGAATCTCTTGTCCCCGGTGCAAACATTACACAGCCAGCATATGCCAGCATCTCCTCTCTAGTGCTTTATTTCGAGCTTCTCGCTATGCTCCTTTCTTTTCTTTCATACCTCGAACAGGCGCCCTGACTTGATGTCCCTGGATACTCTTAAACCGGACCGTGACGATCTTCAGGCGTAGTAGTCACGCCGGAGTGCTATGGGTGGCGAAGTACGTTGATATTGTTATCTATCTCCGGTATGAAGCCATACCAATGGGGAAACTCAGAACACGGATTCGATGCTTCAACTGAACAATCACCGCATCATAGCAACCTTCGACGCCCGAAGTAAGTATTACGAGGCACTAAGCGCAGCGAGGGAGGGTTGCGAATCGTACAAACGACCCTTTTCTTGCAAGCCTTCCTTCCGTGGACAATCCCACAAAATTTTGTTGTATGCCATATACATTTCTGCGGCTCTTCAGTCTTGTCCTTCGACCCATACGCAATCATTGATGACCTAGTCGGCCCTCTACCTGAGGACACTATGCCAGTGATAGTTGTATCGAAGGATCTAAAGTCGGTACAGGACACCACCCGTGGGACTTTTCTCCCGAATTGGACACTTACAAAGGTTTGTGAAAACATCTCACCATCATGCATACGCTTATCGTCGCATAGAATGGAAGAATAATATCACGAGCGCGTTAAGGCTGAAACTGAATATCCTATCGCCTTACCCTACGTTATGCGGTCATGACTCCTCACTTCGAGGAATGCATTGCCTTCAAACGCAACTCAACCCTCGAACCTTTTTGAACGATGCTGAGGTAGCAAAAATTCCATCTGGTCAGACATGGCCGTAGCGGTTGTACTCAACATGTCCAAATCGTTGTTGCACACGCCATTCAATCCCACCACGCCGCTCCCTGACCAAACTGCTTTAATCCAATCAAGGCTACGAGCTCTATTGAGTACCGACTGATAGCATATCTTGTTCAATATGACCCGCATGAGGCGCGCGTCTCCGTCTATCCGTCACGACGACCACATTCGTTCGTCCTGTAACACTGCTTCAAGTCACAATCCTGACACGAAGTTCTCATATAATTATTGTCACACCCATCGTTGTTGCTACTCAGCATCGCTCCTCATCAATCATCCCTCTCCGCATCTAGATCCTTTCCCACGATACGCGTGTGGGTGCTTGATCTTCAAGACCTTACCGTGATCTCTCCTGTTGATAACATGGTCTTATCGGGACAAAATGCATAGTTCTACACATCATTTCTCCTGATGATGTGAAATCACGATACACTGCCCAAGTTCCTCTGTGCCATTGTACGGAAAGAGGGCGGTTCATTGGCCGGTAGCTGCAACGTTCGTGTCAGCCTTTTCATCCAGACATCTTGCTTCAGTTCGATACACGCACTCTCCTTGATATCAGTATCAGGATGCCATAGTGGCTGTGAATAAGCAAGACTGTATAGACATCCGAGAAATTGTAGCTCTCACTTAAAAATTTGAGGTGAGATTGGCTGTCTCTCTGAAGTTGTCGTTCTACGAGGCTGACGACTGCCATAGAAGTTTTCAGAGGGATTATCTTTAAGCTGGGGCGCGTTCGCACAATCAGGTCATTCATCACGTTAGGAGAATTAGGTTCGTCTCTCTGATACACCTGCCTCATTCGTATATTAATTCACATAGCTCCATCAAACAATCTACTACGTGGGCTAACCTCCCTGGTGCTCAAGTTTGTGTCATGAGAATTCCTTGTAGGGGTCACCGGCTTTCTTAAATCAACGTCGATCAACGTCGTATCAGATTTTCTATGGATCGTTCAATATCATATCAAAGGATGTGCCCTTGATCTAGATATTGGCTGACCTATGAATGGGAACTCCAACAGACTCCTGGACTGCATCTAGAGGATACTCCATATAATCGAGGCGCACTATAGAGGACTAACCCCAGAATTCCCTCCTTCTCGTCCTGCTTTGACTTCTCATCTATTGCCATGCAGGCAGATCTTCCGTCTGATGTCATCAGTGCCGATGTGGCATACATCCTTTCTACTCTCAACTCTGAACTGAACAGAGTGATCCTCGCTGCTCACTTGCAGGGTACGTGTTCATTATACACGATTTTCATGTCTAAGCATTGACGTAACGCCTAGGCCTGTACTCTGGCGTTCTTGCGGTCGCACTGTGGACCATCTGTAAGAAGAAGCTACATACATATGCTAATTATAACTTAACGGAACTCACAGTTGTGGCAAAAGTCTCGACCGGTTGCACCTGTTATGGTCGCCATCATCATCATTGTCTATATCATGGCATTTGCCAGTTTTTCCCTCAACTGGTCAGCTGTGCGCTCGGCGCTGGTTGTAAATGGAGAGAACATTTTAACCCAAATTACGAAGATCGAGAATCCTACAACGGCTGTAACGTTGGCGAGCGGCATCATGGGCGCGCTATCTACTGTCCTTGTTGACTCTATCATGGTGTGTCCAATATCTGTCCGTTAGCATCGTCACTTTAGCTTACTGTTATTCGAGATGTGGCGTTGTTGGCTGGTTTGGGGACAGCGCTGGCAAATCGTTCTTCTTCCTGCTCTCTGTCTGGTTACCGGTATCGGTGCAGTCATTCACTCCGCATATCTTGTTCTTTCACTTAACGCATGATGCAGTATGTAAAATCTTCGTAACAAAAGAAAAATACGTCGCAGACGGTTCCGTTTTCCTTTTAGTCTATATTGCTTTGACTCTAGCAACGACATTATTATGCACCTTGCTCGTGATCTATCGTGTTTTAGCTGTCATACGGGCGACAGATGGTGGAGGCAGTGGGTCTAGAACCTACCGTCGCGTCATCGAAGTTTTCATCGAATCCGCAGCTCTATATGCTGTATCCTTGACTGTATATGTGGCGTGCATTGCACATAGTAATGAAGGTGTCTACTACCTTGATCCCTTAGCTGGATTCACAAGGGTGCGTCAATTTGCCATCTTTCCTTGTTCGAGATTCTCAAAACATTGTACGTAGGGCATTGCTCCTACAATGCTTTTAGGACGTGTTGCAGCAGGCCATGCTCGGCCAGACGATTCCTGGAAAGGAAGTGTGATGACTTCACCTTTACGCTTTGGGCAGGATAAGACTGAGGATGAATCTGTGGTTCCGGGGATGAGTAGATTTGAGGATGATTTCGAAGCTCAGCCAGGAAATCCGAGGGAAATCGAGCACAGTCCTACGGACTTGCGGGAAGGTACCACGCAGGATGACAGTGCGGCCACAGATGATCGTTTGGGATTAGCAGGGGATGATCCTGAAATGAGGATAGTTAAAGAGATTCGTTGAGTCTCTTGAAGTACGACCAGTATTTATTGATATTGCCTTTTCTAATCCAGCTTCGTACACCCGTCTCGTTGTTCTGCGGGGGAATTGCTCAGTTCGAACCAACGCATCATGCACTTGGCAAGGCTATCTACTGATCCGGTGCTGTATAAAAGTTGCATGGCCATGCTGTGATTCCTATATCCGTAGTCTTGGAGCACTAAATTCCAGACAACTGCCATTAAAGAGACACGTTATTTTTCAAGAGAATTTTTCACTCCTTTCACAAAATTTGAATGACATCCATTGAGGAGTTGGACTCAAAACAAGGTAATCATTTCGAAGGATTAATAGGTTTCGACATAGAAGGGAGGTGGGTGGGTCGACAGTCCTGACAATGACATGTGCGAAGGCTCATACGGCAGGAAGATAAAATGTCATAAGAAAGGTGCGAATGTAGCAATGTGACATGCTAATATCTCTGTCTTAAGCATATATAGGAAAAGACTAGAAGCAGTACCGAGACTAAATGTATAGCAGAAAACATACTTGGAAAAACAAGGAGGAACACATGTTATGCATATATGGCAAAAGACTAGAAGCAGTACCGTACGAGACACTGAACGTGTAGCAGAAAACATACTTGGAAAAACAAGGAGGAACACGAGTATTCTCAAAGTAAGAAGGGTTCAAATGTAACAATGTGGAATACTGATATTCCAAAGTTGAACACTTGGGGAAAACGGAACTAGGAGCAGTACCGAGGTACTGAAAAAAGTATACCAGAAAACGTGGTTGGCAAAACGAGTAGGAACACTAATGTCCCTTGAGTGAAGGAGGATGAGAATCAAGGTGGAAATGTAACGGTGCGAAATACTAATATTCCGAAGTTGGGGACCTGAGAAAATCAGTAGGTGACCGAGGTCCTGAACGGCTAGGGATGTAGACTTGAAGAACACGAATGTCCTCAGCCAGGAAGATGAAATGAGGTAGAAAAATGTAACGGTCCAGGGGAAGCGAAAGAGAGACACGATAGAAACACGGAAGCGGCATCGAGATACCGACAGCAGTTGAGCGCGTACAGGATGGAAGGAAGCTGCGCGGAAGCCGGCCAGCATCGAAATACTGAAAATTGACTCAGCACATAGGTTAAAACATTGAATACATGTTTCCTAACTCACCCTCATCAGCCGAACCACGACATAGCCCACCCTACAACCCCTCCAACGAGCCCCGAAATCACATACGGACCAGCCGAGATGATGCCTCCCATCGCCATAGACTGCAGGTACGCGAAGGGGCTCCCGGCGGCAACGTTCCCGATACCGCTTTGGATTCCCGCCGCAATACCGCCTGCCAAAACCAATAATCATCACTTGGGGGATATGATTCGGATGACTTTTTAACTCACTAACGACGGGACCCGCTGCACCAAAGCCGAACAAGCCCAAGATGGGAGGCACAATGACGGGGGTCAAGGCGGCACCCACGATTGCGCCGATCCCGATGAAGATCCAAGTGCGGCGTCTTGGCATGATGATGGTGGATGTATACAAGACAAGTTAGGTGAGTTCAATGCGATTACTCGTCTGCAAACTATGTATGTATTCGAGTTGGAAAGATGGGGCTTGAAGTGTGTGGGAGGTGGGAGTTCAAGGCAGACTCGAGGTCGCCTCGTGAAGGAGGTTCTTCAAGCTAAGCGCCTCCAGGGTCATGGATTCACAGGTGGTCAAGGAAGCTTCCATCGTCAATCAGACAGCGCCTAATGAATCAGGCTAGAACTTGAAGGCGCAAGCTAAAAGGCTCAAGTAGCGAGGTAAACTTGAATTGTATTGGAGAATCTGTGCCTGATTCTCGTGAATGAAGATGTAGAGAAGTGAAGAGTAGTGCGTAGCTACGTAAGGTGATCTGAGAATCAAGAATCAAGATGAAAGTAAAAGATAGCAGAAAGTGATGGGTTTGAGATGGTAGACGGAATGAAAGCCTTGTAAATAAATGGACCAGTCGTCGATCGATAGTGCTATACTGCCTATTATGAGGACCACGCTCAGAGAGGCTGACATTCGATCTCCCGACAAGGGAGACGGAGATTCGGCTTTAACGAGCAGAGTACTGGACAGTTTCTGGCGCTTGGGGTTAAGAGGTTCACCGATGGTGCTTTTCTGATTTCTTGCACACTGCGGCGGGAGATGAAGACTCGGAATCAGATGCAGGGATGGAAATAGGGGCCAACGACGATTTAACGGTGCTATCTTGAGTACCCGGAGGCTCGCTGCTGGAATGGAAGACCGGTGTTTCATTTCGACTGGGTATTGCAGCGTATCACCGTAGTAGTTTTCTTGATGTGCTCCACTTCGACTGCAGAGACAAGCGATAACGAGTGGGATGCGACTAGTTCACGGAAATTTGCTGGAAATCAAATGGAAGGGTGTGCGATGACGGCATGCTTGAGGAAGCCTCAGCCTCAGGGTAGGCCCAGAATGCACCACAAGTTCCGATGGGGAGTTGACCAGGAAGACGCTATATAGCAATTCAGGCATTGTAGGGTATTAGAAAGCTGATTTCGCTATACCTCGAGCTTGAACAGAATGATCCTGTATCCATTTGCGTCCCGTATCTCGTAGCATCCTATCACACTGTACAAGCCGTCGTAACGGAACCTGGCCGCGAGTCAATCGTTGCTACGAGAAGAGAACAGTGCACGTACCCATTCCTTGGTGCATACTTGGAATTAAGTTTGTATCCGCGAATAACACGGATGGGCTCGCCAGAATGCATTGCGTTCTTAGAGATATTAGCTAAGGCAAAGGAGATGAAAAAGCACATACCTGCAAAGCCTTGTTTCCGTAAGTGTACTCCTGGTCCTTGACTTGCATCTTCCCGTCCTTGCTTCGTCCACCTAACGTCAGTCAGCACCTATCAAATGCAGAAAGGCAACATAGCGAACCTTCACCGCATAAGCGGCTACAGAGAAGATGTCAGATCGGGCTAGAGGACGGGGAAAAAAACTGCGTACATTTTATTACCCTTGTCCTTGTTAAATTCTTCGTACCCATCCGACCTGCGACGGTGTTAGTAACAAAAAGCCAACATCTGCAGTCACTCACAATACAACAGACCGCGCAGTTCCCCCGGATGAATAGATTCCCCGTCGGATACTCCCATGCATCCCTGCTTTCAAGAGCAACGCCCTATGCACGTATCGCATACCAACAGGTTGTCCTTCGATCTCTCCAGACGTGCCTCTAAGTAAACCATCGTCACCATACCCAAAAAGCGGAAAAGCGTGAAGACATACGGATTGACAACAGGCGTCTTGTACCCTTCTCGCTCCTTGACATTGACCTGACTCGGAGTCCTGTGGTCTTTGACGATCCTTCGCTCGATTTTCCCGTATTTGCGCGTTGTTTTGATTCTGAAAGACTCGTCGGTGTACATGTCCGTGTGTCGGAAGGGAAAAGAAGAGAAAGGGAGGGATAGAGGGTCCTTTTATAAATAGGTAATTGGTATTGTCTTCCATGACTGGTAATTGTGCCCCAAATCGGGTGCCCGTTGCCTGACGATCCGATCTTCTAGAATTGAGGCAAAGCACCTCTGGAAGGGCGTGTGGGAAAGAAAATATATGGTTCAGGGGCTGTTTATGGATGTGGGGTGTTGTGTCTATTACGAGCGGTGATCGGCGCTCGCAGGGCCGACTGGTCACTATTTCCGTGGTCTGTGACTGTGCCAGGGGGCAGCTTCGACATCGTCATCAACCGCCATAGAATACTCCTGGGAGCTTTTCCCATAACACCGCAGTCATCACGCTTCCTTTCCGAGAATGGTCCGCACGAGCGCGCCCCTTGGCCATCGAGCATTCTTCGTTGAACCCAGGCAATGATAATTACTGCCTCAGTGAAATCACGATCTGCTTTCACCCATTCGTCCCCGAGTACCCTTTCTTCACCCCCACCCATAGAACTTGCCAAATTTATAGTCCTAATATTGGATAACCTGATTGAGCTCGCCCGACGCTAACAGGTAGCTTTCAAAATATCGCGTTAAATGGGACTAAAAGTACAATATTATGGCACTGATTGCATCCAGGCAATAGTCGTACACTTCATGCTTAACTTCACATCCCACGCCGCTCAAAGATCAATGCTCTTCCCTCCGGGCTGAGCGATCCTCCCACCGGCTCCAAAGCCCTTGTGCTCAGGCTGGATGTCCCTCGTGGGGCGATTAGCTTCAGCCTTGTGGTGCGCAAACTCCCTCATCTTCTTCTCGTTCTCGAGATAGCCATGCTGCTTCTTGTCTTTCTTTGGCGGCAGCTCCTCCTGGTGATGCGGATCATGTCGTTCTTCGCCCGTGGCAGGAGGTCCGGTTGGCCTTGGGTAGTCCAAGACGGTGTCGTCGACGGCTCTTGCTGGTGCTGGTTCAGTCGTCCTTCAGGCAGAGAGTGAACCGGCAAGAGAGGAAGAGAAATGGATATACTAACGATGTGTCGACGTGTGGTTTGTGCCTTGCGGAGAGCGAGAGACGACGGCCTCCGACTTTCACTACACAGACAGAGAAAGTATGACATCATCGTATACTGGGACCCACAAGTTAATGAACGACAGACTTGCCTGCGGGCGGGTGCGGTATCGGGACCTCTGGCATAGTTGCTGAAGTGGCTGGAGATAACAAGGGAAGGCGTCCATTATAGTCTGTTATATAGCCAACAGTTCACGTGTCGAGATCAAGCCTGGAACTGAATGGATCATGGGTCGTAATGATGAAACGGCGAGCGTCACTATCGATTCCAGGCCAGCGGTAGTCGTACGATAGTTTCGATGGTAGAAGAAAGTTTGAACGTTTGATTGATGGAGAACCTATTTGTACACGACTCGCGAGAAAGCTGGGACCGTTCTATAGTGTATTAGCTCCGGAAAAAAGAAGAAAAGGATGTTTCCATAAAAGTGAGCATGTTGCGAAGCGAAGGGACTGTCAGATATGGAGCGAGTTAACGCGACGGGCCAGGTATGTGTGTGTAACACGATACATCGAGGCCAAGGTCCAAATATGACCCATTCTCACAGCTCTCCCCAAATTCCCACGACAATCAACTTTTCGCGGCGATCACAGGCTTGGTCACAAACCACGACCATCCCCACTGCATACCCTGCTTTTTCGTGTTGCTCTGCGATCTGCTCAAGGCTGGACACTTCGGGTCCTATATGCCAACGAGCGAGCCGTGTACAAGTGAGTTACATACAAGTCGGCCAAAGAAATCTGAGGAACGACGTTGCAGAGCAACCTCCCATGTAATCGCGCAGGTTCGTACGATGACCTCGTCGGCCTCAGATATGCCAGAATCGGTCTGCACGCCATGGATGCCTCTTGCTCAACCCATACCCTTCCGTGATTTACATCACAGGTATGGTTATGTCTCTAGTTTTTTTTTTTTTCGACACTTACGCCCAACAGGCTCCATGAAGAAATCGTCGCCTACTCCACCTATGCCCAACCAACCCCTGAAGAAGTCCATATGCGCGAAAAAGTCTTTCGCTTCATCGAAAACGCGGTCAGGGGCACTATTCCCGGGAGTCGCGTCGGGGTATTTGGAAGCGTCGTGACTGGGTTGACTATTCCCATTCCGTATGTTATCAGATACTTGCCTTCCCCCCTCGAGTTCATTTTAATACTAGGGACTTGGACTTGGCTATCGTAGCAGAACGTATGATAACGCAGCGTGCCATCAAGAAACAGCTGTTCAGACTGCGGGATAACTTTCAGCGCGGACGACTCATCGATGGCGCCCAGGTGCGGTTTCACGCCAAGGTCCCGATTGTGAGGTTCACTACGCGTCCGGAGTACGGTGTGTCTGCCTTCTTCCTCGCATTCACGCGCCCCTCAATAACTCATAGGCTCAATAAGCGTGGACATTGGCGTGAACAACACTGATGGCATACACGTCGCGGAGATGATCAAAGAATACCTGGCGCAAATGCCTGAACTGAGACCTTTGGCGCTTGTCATGAAGGGACTCCTCACCCGGGCCGGCTTCAATGATCCCGCGTATGGAGGTCTGGGAAGTTATGCGGCTGTCTGCATGTGTATCAGCTTCTTGCAGGTGAGGGTCTCCAGAGGGCGTATACAGTATTCTAATAATGCCAGATTCACCCACCATCAGAGTCCCTGGGGAAAGTCCTCACTGACATGCTTTACTACTACGGTGTTTCATTCCCGTACGAGACATCGTATATCTCTGTGCGAGAAGGTCAGGTCCTGCTCAAGTCGAGTGCGACGTGGTGTGGGACTGGCGATAAGCTCGTCATTCAGTGTTTGAAGAACCCGGGTAGGACGATGTGTCTCTTACTTGTATCATGTCGGTTATTGACGGTGTCCACTAGACAAGAACATAGCCTCGTCAGTGGGTCGTACAACGCGGTTGCGTGAGATCTTCAAAGAGGCCTATGCGAAGCTTTTACAGGCAACTATCGAGGACCCCGTAGTGCTCGGTACGATTGTAGGCTACCCACAGAGTGTAGGTTCATCTTGCATCCAATTCACTCCGGTTTTGACGTCCTGCGTAGGTGCTTGACCATCGCGCGGCCATCAAGTCTCTGGTCGAGGCGCACCCACCGCCCATCCGGACACTGAGACCGAGACGCAGTCCTCGTGACGTCCGGGACGATTCGAATTACCGAGGGGGGCCCAGTCGGACGAGTCGTGACGAAAAGTATACCAGTCGGAATTATGATCCTCGCGGTAATGGAGAGCGGATGCGTGGCAGTCGGGGTGGGGAGGATCGTAGGGTTAATGCGAACCCCCGAGGAAGATCTCCGAAGACATGAAGGAGTGGGACGGTCTTTTTTTTGTGTACATATGGACCGCGGAGTGGTTCCTGGATGAGACGAATTGCTGTACACACGCGTTACCCTAGTACGTAGGTCATGCTATAGGATGGATGCGACGCTACTTGGAATGCACTCCAGAGCTGAGAGCATACTTTAATGTGATGCCATCTTGACATTTACCAAAAGAAGCCAGATCAAAGTTCGAGCAGGCGAAGTATAATTTTATTCAATACTGTAAGCAGAGTCAAGGAAAAGACAAAGTCGACCTATTTGTGAGCTTTCTCACGGCATCATTTACCTCCCCAGTCTAGACCACAAGTACTCTAATTACTCTGGGTTGCTTAGCTAGAGTCTTCAATCGGTACCCCAACCGATGGCTATGGATGGACCCAGCGAGACGTGTCTACAATACCACCCACACGGATACGAGGGGGGTAGCAGAGGAGAGACTACGAGAGGAGTTTGATAGTAATAAGATGGGATTTCTTCAAGAAGATCCCGACGCATTCGCTTCTCTCACCTCAAGCCTCGATGCCTACGACTCTACTTGGAATGTCGCGTATTACGGTCAACTTTCCACGCTGAAAAGGAGCTCACTTGGGTATATGCCGACACTTGGAGCCCTCGTATTCTGGAACTCATTGAAAATTTTCTATCCGGCGCACGACAAATGTCAACTGAGGCCCGGGGAAGTGAGTACGTTGTCGCCCTTGTGACGGGTTAACCCCAAATGACACAAAATAGGACAAGGAGTGTACGCAAGTTCCATTCCGAAGGCCACTGTTATTCGCGGCGGTATTCGTTGCAGTATAAAGAGAACATGTTTTCGGGTAGTCAGCTACGTAGTGTCGAAACCCATTGAGTGTGGAATAGTGCCGCGGCCTTGCTGTTCAGGTAGAACTGACACCAGGCCGCCCATAGAAACGATTAATACGGCACTTTGCTCTGTCAGTAGGCATTGTGACATCACTGTACATTCTAAGATGTCTCTTGGACAATAAGCCGAGAATATGTTGATCAATTGAATGACTGGGCTAGACCATTGAAGGGCCGACTGTGGTGCCGTGCCCACCGTGAAAGTAAGAACATAGGCCAAGCTAAGCTGGAAAAGGCATACGAGAGACAATAGCAGAGCCTCAGACTTGATACCTAAACCAAACGGTGAGCGATTCTTAGCAGTAAGGAACATACCGGAACGGGACCCTGTCGAGAGTCGACCAATTGCACACCGACCATGGCAACGTTCTTAGGCACAGGCAAGCCATGGTAATAAAACAGCTCTTATTCGTCGACCCGTCATGCGTGTAAAGAAAGTATTTTCAAAGTAAAACTATCCATATCAGTTACTTTGTCTGCGAGCTGCAAGGTTCATGAGCATGCCTCCAGAGAGGAGCGAAGGACCGCAGCCTCACCAGTATAATGATTACCAGTAAGGCTGCTGTTGCTTATGACGACTTTGGGTACAACTCATCCTTGGTCAAAATGCCTTGTACCCCGGGTGATGAGTCGCGCTGCACAAGTGAAAAAAAAGCTTCAACATACCAAGTTCCTCCCTAAGCGGCTTCAGCTCTTCCAGATACGCCTCATACTGCGCCTTGTTCTCAACCTTCTCACTGACACCCTCGAAAATCCTGACGGCAGTCGAGTAATCGTTCACCCTCCTAGCAGCCTTGACAGCCGCCTCGATGACAGCCGGGCTGGGCACGAGGTCGTGGGCGAAACAGTTGTTGAGACCGCGCTGGAGCTCGAAGAGGTCCTCAGCGTTCTGGAAGAAGGTCACGTAGCGTTCCGAGAATGCCTCGAAGGACTCTTGGTGCGCATGAGCGTAGCGGACGGGGGTGGTGCGAGGGACGGCGGCGACCTTGAGGGCCGGCCGGGATGCGAGGCGGAGGACGGGAAGGATTTGAGAGCGCATTTTACGGCACTGCAGTCGACGACAGAGTTTGGTGATAAGAAGCGGGAGGGAGGGTTGGCGCTCTGTTGATCGTTGTTTGCCACAGGGTAAGATCGGGAAAAACCGGCCAGTCTGGGTCCATTCTCGACCGCCATCATCCTCTGATTCCGCCTATATGCCTCTAAATTGAATCATCCCTTCGCTGTCGTCGTCTGAATCCGTTCCTGCGAAATCTAAGGAGCATGCTATTTCGGCTTTGCTTTCCCATCAATTTTCTTCGGCAACTCTAACAAAGTTACCGCTTGATAACAGTAAGTATTGCACCAAATTGTATAGCATCGTGCTTGATGAATATATTATCCGTAGTATCCGACGTCTGATGCTCGTATTGATTTCAAGGAATGATGACCTTCCGCCCGAACGTCCCGAAAACGACTTGCTCATTTCCTCCTGATCTCTAGTGTCTTCCCTGTTTCCCTATGCATCGGTTCCCCGCCTCATATCAACGCTACTTGGAACGAGAACGATTCCGAAAAGAACTGGTCCTCGTCCGTATACTGCTAAACGCCTCTCCTCCTCCCTTGGCGTGCAGTCCGACGTCAGTATAGGACAGCACAAACGAGATAGTCGGCACCACCGTCAACAGGCAAGGCTCAACCACGGGTGATACTCGCACAGCGTCCATATGTATCCCACCTCGCCCACGGTGTTCGGAAGGACGGCTCGTCACGCGCCTGCATTCCTGCCAGGAATTCGGGGGCGCATGCCAAAGGCAAAGAAGAGCCTGAATATGGGACAGCTTACAATGGGATCGCCGACCTCGGTTTGTCTTGGGTGGAGAATTATCAGTCTCATGTACGTTCTGTATAGACGAACTCGAGTCATTTAAATGGAACGACCACGCCTGGCCTTTTTTGTTGGAGATGGTGGGATAGCCCGAGCCGATTTTTGCGACGCTCGAGGCGAATTTTAAGGATGGTTTCAATTAAGAGAACAGACAAGCGCTCAAAGCACCTGACAGATGCCAAATGAGGGGGTCATGGCTGTTCATAGTATTCGAGCCGTGATGACACCTTTTGTGCGTTACTCCCTTAACTTTCTGAGCCAGGACATATCAGGTATGGCATTCCTTTCATTCTGAGTCCTCATTACGATAACATGAGTATCATATAAGGTCATATACGAATCACCCTGCTGCGGGGCAATGAAGACTAGGATGAAGACTGGGATGACGACTAGGATAAAGAGAGCGAGGAGGAAGAGAGCGAGGAAGAGAACGAGGGCGAAGAGGGCGAGGGCGATAAGAGCTTGGAGGAGAGCTTGGGTGCAAGAGCCAGACTGGGAGACTGGTAAACCTGAAGATGTAAGCAACAACTGGGATGACGAAGAGATGGCGGATAAAGAGCACGAGTGGGCAACTCGTAAACCTGAAGAGGTAAGTCAGTTGGCAGGCAAGCGGGAGGGCAATTGATAACATCTTATCAGTATCCTGAGGTCACCATCTCTGCCTTCACTGAGACGGGCCAGGAGGAATCATCGATCACTGTTCCAAAACAACGAGGATACATCGGTAGAAAGCCCGTGATTCCATCCAGCCTTGCTGACACTCCCTGCGCTACCCTCGGTGTTCAGGGCCTCTTGGATCAACTCAACACCACGCTCGGAACGTCATACAACTTGGACAACCTATTCCTCTCCTCCCTTCTTGAAGAATGGGTGACTCACGAGTGTGATTTTGGCATGGCATATGGCTGCCTTCGTCGAATATGGTACATTGATGACTGGAGCACCATAGACGATGTACTTTGGAGATGGAGTGATGAGGACCAGGACGCTCGACGAAAAGCACTCGTTGGTAACCGGATCGTCCATCCAGAATTGCCACCTCGACGTGTCTGGGATCTGTATAGTAATCGGGTGGTGCCATGGTGGCTCATGCCAAAGAACCCGCTTTTTTATTTCCGGCACTGGCCTAGACCAGTATCACACGCTTGGATGGACGAGAAGGATCGCACCGTAGTGTGGACGCCCATCAACGATTACATGTGGCCCGTTCCTATCCCAAAGGATGCTGATCTCAACCTGATCCGCATCGAGATGCTCAATCTTGGAGCTGAGTACGCATGGTTGGACGTTCTCTGTTTGAGACAGGAGGGCGGACCGAGGGAGGACTTGCGTGCAGAGGAGTGGAAGCTGGATGTGCCCACCATTGGAAGAGTGTATCTGCACTCGGCTGCAGTATGTTACTTGAGTGGGCTAGGTCAGCCTTTGACATTAAAGGAGGGCGACCTGGAGAGTGACCGATCCTGGTTCAGACGTGCCTGGACACTCCAGGAGACTAGCAAAGGCATGACGTTTGCCGGGGACACACCAGATGGACCACTGCATGCCGAGTGTAAGGACGGAAAGTATGAGACTGAGCTGCTCACCAGGTTTCACAAGCAGCTGCAGCATACAAGGACCCACACCTTTGGGTATCATGCACTGGAGGAGATGCAGAAACGGGTGTCGACGAATCCAGTGGACAAGATTGCAGGACTCGCATTAATGACGGGCTCCCTGTGGATACCAGCATACTACGAGAGCGCGTCTCTCGAGGACGCATGGACAGCATTCGTGAATTCGATGATGGCGTTTGTTCGGGCGGTGTTGTTCGTAGTGTGTCCTGAGCCGGGAGATAGAGGCCCAAAATGGAGGCCGTCATGGGAGCAGGTTATGACGAAGCCTCTGCTTCCTATCAGATTGACCTTCGTGTCACCCAAGATATTGATCGGGATGAGACAGGGGATGAAGACTGGTGTCACGTGTGGTGCATTGATGGGTTAGTGCAGGGGTTGGCTGTCGTGGAAGGGGGCGATCGACATGGAGAGTTTACTGTTGAATGTAATGATGGGATAGAGCGATTCAAGGTCACTGCTGCCCACACATACCCGATACCTGAAGACACTTACACACTCATTTACTATGTCTGCTACGACTGCAACGGCAACAACGACATTCCGCATGCATGCGTTATTGGACGAAGCCTGGCAGGGGGGAGGTTTGAGAAAGTGTCGGTGCTCGAGACATCCGAAATGCATCTCAGGGGTATTACTGAAAAACGTCAATATATTCTTATTTGAATGACTACACATTGCATAGTAGTTTTGTTACTTCCAGTAGCCATATGATTTAACCAACACTTGCACTCTATCAATGTAAACTTTGGCTCGACAGCCACCTTCCACATCACCGTGACAATTGATTTGTGTTTGATAACCAATTTCTCTTGCATTGAGGGTTTGCCAATAGTCAACCACGAGCTTGCTATCCTTCCTCCCTGGGTAGGATCGCCATTACTATGTAGTTGTCTTCTTCGTTATTGTCCCGGGAGAGAACTAGCCGACTTATGGACTGATCCTTGCTGCTTCTTCAACCCGTGAAAGGTTCACGTCTCGTCAATGAAATACGCACATGCCCTCTGCAAATCCTGGACGCCACTTGGTCGGCCTTTCGTTTGCGAACATGAATATGGGCGCATGAAATAGTTTGACCGAGTACGACACCGTCGTTTGCATGGCCATGGATCTAAGGACTCGCATTATCCACTATAATGGTGACATCCTGTCCTTGGCACCTGTGCTCTCGTTGGACACCTGCCCGCAAAAGGTACCTTGGAGTTCCGTACCCTATTGTATCCCTTGCTCAATGTCAACTTCGCTGTATAGTGTTTGGCACGGATATAGTGAGAGGGAAAGGGTCGAAGGAGGTAAAGGGGGTCGAAGACCTTCGTAATGAGAGTAGGCGAGTGACGATGTTAGAGCTGGAGCCAGTTGGAAGTTGAAGCAGCGCCAGAGCGGGCGATGGGCCATATTCTAAGCAAGCTCGAGTTCTCGGGCAAGGTTAGAACTCGGTGGTTGGAACAGAAATCCGATCTCGTGGCAGACATCAATTACAACGGAGAATCGAATTGGCACTGTCTTCTGAGAAAGTCAATGAAAGGAGAAGCAAAAGAACAGAGGACTCAGAAGACTCACATTATTCCCGAATATCTTCCCGTGTACACCTGCAATAGACCCTAGGTCGCAAGACCGAAAAAGTTCCTCCTTCCTCGTCGCCTACGACTACAGTGAGAAAACGCAAAATGACAAACAATGTGACACACTCACCCAGGGGGCGCCCTTTGATGACCCAACCAGACCGAAAAGAGAGCTCACTGAATATGTGACGCGCCTCATTCATAATTAGGGAATCCAGAATTATCTCAAGATGATGTTGGATTTCTGCGGGTGATGTCGTGCAGCCGCAAGCGTGGAAGAATGTTGCATATGCCGAATAACGACTCGCAGGAGTGACGTTGAGTCACCGGTTGGCCAAGTATGTGGCGACTTGGTCTTGAATGTAAACGTGCTCTCTTGAACAAGAGTCTCCCTGTGCAAGCTTAGCAGCTTATCCTTCGCTCTGTATAGTTCAAACCAGTTTACAATTGCAACCAATCAGCATGATTATTGCGGCTAAGGATGTGCGCGATAAAGGACGGGACGGTAACGAAATGGACCTCTTCTGACATATACCACGTTTCCTGGCGTTGGTCATGGAAACGGTCAAACACAGTGGAGCCGCCCAATACGTAGACCAGATCCTTCGGTGAATGCGACAGAGAGCGGGCTACCGCGGTATTGGGGATACGGAAGTCTTGGTAACGGAAGCCCAAGAGATCAATAAAGCGGAGTGTGAGCCCTGATGGTAGATCGTCAGGATACCGCGAAGATGAACGAAGAGGTACTTGCCGCCAATTTTCCCAACCAATGTTCGAGGTATGTCTGTCACTGCTTATTGACAGCCCTTACTCAGCACGCCCAAGGATCCGGTATTCCGACCTTCTCTCAAACCAGCCATACCAACTTGAACCGCACCGGGCTCTCGCAAGATACCTCGCAGCATCGAGGCCTTTGCAGATGCTGCGCGAATGCAGTCCAAATTCACTTCTAGGACCATGTTGGTGATGCCCAGTTTGTGCGTGTTGCATTACAGGAAGGATGGGCGTAAATCTTAGCCGTCGATGAGCAAACCGCACGAATATTAGTTGGTGCAGAGTGAACACGATGAATTGGTATCCAGTGATGACGAGCTCTCGTCGCGCTGAAATTTCTGGTGCTCTATTGATCGTTGTTTGCCACAGGGTAAGATCGGGAAAAACCGGCCGGTCTGGGTCCATTCCCGACTGCCATCATCCCTCTAAATTGAATCATCCCTTCTCTATCGTCGTCTGAATCCGCTCCCACGAAAACTAAGGAGCATTCTATTTCGGCTTTGCTTTTCTATCAAATTTCTTCGGCAACTCTAATAAAGTTACCGTTGTCAACGGTGAGCATTGCACTAAATTGCATAGCTTCATGCTTGATGAATATATTATCCATAGTATCCGACGTCTGATGCTCGTATTGATTTCAAGGAATGATGACCTTGCGCCCGAGAGTCCCGAAAACGACCTGGTAGCCGACCTACGGTGTATGTATGATTCACCATCTCTACGACAACTCAGCCTTTTCCCATCCTTACCGCACTGCTAACGTCGCTATTCTCCAACCGCACTCAGCATTGCGCAGTCTGGTATGTTTATGTATTCCAGTATCGGAAAACATTCAACTGACGTAGCTCATCACATAGCTTCAATTTTAACGTTGCTGATCTGCGAAAGCCTGTACTATGCATCGTCTCCAAGAGCATCGCCATCGACGTCATCCGGCGTTTATTCGAGCGGTACAATTAATAATTCCGCACATGGCTATTCTAATCTCGGAGAACAAAAGTACCCGTTTCCGGTTCCGTTGCATGATGTCATTTACATCACCCACCGAGCCTCGCTGCTCACTCAAGGCGATGCAGACCAAATATGCGCCTGCAAGTGTCTGCACATGCAAATGTCTCTACGTGGATGCACTGCCCGTCTTCCGACGATCCGTTAGACTTTTGACAGGATTTTCGTCAGGGCAAATCCAACGGAACGATCGAACTACTCTAAGATGTTTATTGAATGCCGGCAGCTCACCTTTTGCTGACCGTGCTTTTCTCATTAATTCATTTCCTTGTCGTTGAACAAGGAATTGTGGCGAGCGACCTTTGGGCTCAATCCGCGTGCTGCGCCTCGCCTGTTCACCTTCACCGAGTCCGAATCGCGCATTCGTGTCGACCACTGAAGGGAAATTAATTCTTATCATGACAGCGTACGCTCTATTCGACAGGTGACTCTGACTATCCGCTCTGCCACCACCCACGGCGGTCAACGAGGGTACATACATGGTCGGCGACGTGCGCAATACAAGGTAGTATCAAGGGGTAATATCCGTTGATATGCTTCGGTACGCATTTTTCTCAGAGTTCCACGTTTTACCTGCAATCACACTTTCTAGAGCGTTCGGTGGACCATTTCACGTTCTCTCTTTACCCGTGTGTTCGCGTCCCAATGCAAATTCACCACCGCACAAAGCAACGGCTGATTCCTTTGGTTTGCGCCGCAATATTAACGTGGAAAGTCACGACTCTCTAAACAATAGGCTTGTTGTGCCATTTTCCCATCATCAGATTTTATCCACACACGTCTCATCGATTGCGTCAGACACAATGCCATTACGATAGGCTGCAGTGCTCAACTGAGCCAGTACTACCGTCCAGACGTCCATCATCCATACTAACTACACTTCATCATCACCAAACCACCTATAGATAGTTACGGGTCAGCGGTCCGTTGCTCTCGAGGCAGAAACTGTCCCGAAGGCACAGTACACATATAGATTCCGTATGTGTTTGACCCTGGCGCCTCATGGTGCCAATCACCTTCCTTCCCTCTCTTCGCGGCATCACCTTCTCACCGTCCGCTTACTATTGCTTACTCCGCACCATCGCCTTCGTTCGCGCCGACGGTTCGGTCCTTGGATCGGCACTGCGAGAGCCTATGACGTCAGGGGGTGGCAGTACATCACCGCCTTTGATGGCCGTGGCTGTGCGTCGGCGTCGGTATTCACTGCAAAAGCTCCTGGTATATAAGTAAAGTGACTCAGATCCGAGTCATCCACATTCAATCTACAGCTTCCCCTCGATCAAGTCGATCAGTCCCATGTCTTCTTTTGGCAACAACTCCTCCGACTACGACATGACCAATTCCGTATACTCATACGATCCCACGCCTTATTCTGTGGATTATCAGCAGGTTCAACAAATGAACAATAGCAACACTTCTGCCCCTCCCATGCAGGTTAACACTTCCTCGTATCCTCCCTCCTCTCCCACATCGATGAACAACGGGTACGGTGCCGTTCGCAAGCGCCGCTCTCCCATTGCTTCGAGCTCCCTCGGACTTGACGCGCCCACTCAGCCCCGCCGTTACGTCACTCCTTCCGTTACCTCCAGGAAAGAGATCCCTGCTTTCTTCATGAGGAGGAGGCCTCAATCGATCCCATCCGATGAAGAGGATGAATTGACGGAGGAGCCGCCTGCGGCTGGTGCCACAGACCAGGAAAAGGTCGAATACAAGAGGCGCCAGAACACGCTCGCGGCTAGGAGGAGTCGCAAGCGCAAGATGGTCTACCAGCATGAGCTGGAAGAGACGGTTAGAAGGTTGACGACCGAGAAGGAGATCTGGAAGACTCGTGCTTTGACATTGAGGCAGCTTTTGCAAAGTCATGGAGTTCGCTGCCCCGACTTTGAAGACGCATAAATCTTTACCTCGAAACCTTTCCGTCGTTTGGCTTGATACCTTTGGTATCGGCAGACCCCTTCGCTCAACTGCGCAATATTAGGTGAGGATGATTCTCTTAGTGATTCTTTCTGGTTTCTCACGTTCTTTGTTCTTTTTAGCTGGCATACTGTTTTCGCATCATTCGAACGCTCCCATTATAAGGGCCGTATATCTGTGAATAATACTCCGCCACATCGAGCATGCCGCATCCATACACATGGACGCTCCAGAGCCATGAAATCGTCGATGCATCATCCCCCCGCAACCACTCCATCTGTACTTAAAGTACATCCACATTTGGACTTCCACGCCCGCGCATTTGTTATCTATACATATAGACCGCGTATTTGTACCGGTCGAACAGGGACTTTTAGTTACTATTTTTTCTTTTTCTTTGGACTTTGGAGCACACATTGTAATATAGCACAAGGGTTAATTGTTGAATCATATAGATTTTTCTCCTTCAAGTACTAGATAAGATTTGTACCAGTCAATTGAGGAGACTTTTGAAATATTTCTTCTACCATTGGCTATACAAAGATTGATTTGCATCCAACTTGATCAGAATCCGATATCCAAAAGGCAATCTCTTCACATGTGAATCAAGCGCGTGACCATCGACGCAAGTCTGCAGCCACCTCTTCCGGGATGCTTTTACCCAGAACCCTCATCTCTCGCACACGAATATCACACACCAGAGGCTCACTACACATTCTCAAAGCAATGTCGACAGCCCGAATCGTCCCTCACGACCCCAAGTCCACATCGGAGCTCTGGGCCAGCGCTCCCACAGGGGAGAAGCCAGCCAAAGTCGGCACGACCAGGATATTCTACAACACGCCTCCGCAGCAACTGACTGCGCTCTCGTCGCTGGGAGATGGCTTTGAGAAGAAGACGGGCACTGCGAAGCGGGAGGTGGTGAGGAAGGCGGTGGGGAGCGCTGTCAAGGCCGTCAAGGCCATCGATGGTGTGAAAGATGTGAAAATTGATGCTTCGCTGGACCCCCATGCAGCTGGTGCGTAACCTAAATCTACACCCTCTCCTGGTTGCTGATGACCTGACGCAGCTGTCGCGGCCCATTTGGCGCAGTACTCGTTCACGCTGAAGACTTCTCCCACCCCTTCGAGATTCGACCCGAATTTGAAGGAGCCTATCCCTGAAAAACTCACCCTTTCTCCGGAGCAGAGCTCGGAGGAATGGGATCGCGGTGTGGTGTATGCGGAGGCCCAGAATTGTGCTAGGACTGTAAGTTGCTACCTCTGCGATATTCGGGCTGTGAAGCTAAACTTTGGGTTATGTCTGTAGCTAATGGAATTGCCAGCTAATATTGTGACTCCGACGGTAAGTCTATCTTTTTGTCTTGTTCACGAGTTGTTTTTCTTTCCTGGTGGAAACTGGCGTATTCAGGCTGGACAGCATGGCATTATATGATCCTTTCGCGCAAACAAGATTTGCCATCAGATAACGAGAATAGCTGCCTCACTTCTCTGGGCCAACAATACCCACTTTCATGTGCAGAGGTCGCCACCTTTTGTTTGGGAATCATTTACTGCAACTAAACATAGCCATTTTCCCTTTTTGGCGGCGATCTCACGTCGCAGACGGGTGAAAAGTCACGACAGTTCCTATTGTTTCTTTCCGGGACCGCGCGTTAGACCGTCTCACTCACTATGAACAACTGATTTCAGGCTTTCACGGAACGTGTCAAATCGGTGTTCACTGGCATCGACAACGTCGAAATTTTCGTGCGCGATGAAGGTATGGAAGAAACTCACAAGTCATTGATCATTGCACTCAATACGTCATACAGCTTGGGCCGAGGCGAAAGGAATGCGAACTTTCCTTTCCGTAACCCATGGCACCGCGGAGCCCGCCAAGTTGCTCGAAATGTTGGTTCTGTTCTCATTATCTTCCAACGGGTGTACTCATGATGTACAGTCACTACAAAGGTGCCCCCTCCAAGAACGATACCCCAGTCGCTTTCGTTGGCAAAGGTATCACTTTTGATTCCGGAGGAATCAGCTTGAAGCCATCAGCGGTCAGTGATACCGTGACGAGCCATGGGTTTAGCGAGGCGTTGACGATCACGTTCTACAGGCTATGAAACTGATGCGCGGTGATATGGGTGAGGATCTCGGATCTTTGATGATAAGAGCCGCACCTTTAATGAGATCTCCGATATAGGTGGTGCCGCCTCTGTGGTCGCCGCTACACTGGCCATCGCGAAACTGAAGCTTCCGGTCAACCTCATCACTATCACGCCACTGACGGAGAACCTTCCTGGGGTGAGTATTCCGACTGTCATTATCAGTCCACAAGCTAGGGTGTTGATGATGTGATATTAGCCAAGCGCGACCAAGCCTGGTGACATGTGAGTTTCCTCTCCTTGTCATGCGACTCCATAGACTGATACCAATGAGAATAGAATCTACGCTATGAACGGTAAAACGGTTGAAGTCGACAATACTGATGCTGAGGGCCGATTGGTCCTTGCTGGTAACGCTCTTAGGCTTTATGTTTTTCCATTGCTCACCTGCTGGTCAGATGCCATTTACTACGCGTCTTCCGAATACAAGCCTCACACGCTTATCGATGTGGCCACCCTGACGGGGTATGTACCATTATCGGGCTTACATCTTCCTCTTTTCGGGCTGATCACCTCTCTAGTGCCATGGACATCGCGCTTGGTGATTTGTACTCTGGTGTATTCACCACGTCAGATCAGCTCTGGGACCAACTCCGCGTCGCAGGCGAGACTGAATTCGATCGATTCTGGCGTATGCCATTGGACGAGGACTATGGTCCCCAGATCTATTCGTCAAATGCTGACCTGTGCAACGTGAGTAAAGTGGTCATGCTCGCAGTCTTCTTTCTTTGTTAATACAATGCACTTAGACCGGTGGTAGACCTGCTGGAAGTTGTACGGCAGCGCTTTTCTTGAAGGCATTTGTTGAGGGAATTGATGGTGATGAGCCTTCCCTGAAATGGGCGCATATTGATATCGCCGGTACTATGGAGGTAAGCGCTCACCGGGATACTTGTGTGACTTCAGTAATGCTAACCCGTTCATCCTAGGTAACCCGTCCCACACCTTACCTTGAAAAGGGCATGACTGGTCGGTCTGTGCGGTACGTACTTTGACTTGTCAAGAAAAAAGTATTATTCATTGTGTTTTAGAGGCCTGATTGAGTATGTACGAAACTTGCAGTAACATGTCGAGGTATCATAGTAGCATAATAAGGAAGGATGAAAAACGCTCGTTCGCATACGTATGTGTGGAAGCCCTTTAGTCGACCCAAATGGGCTCCACTTTCCAGTCGGCCTTGGGCTCGTATTTTCCTCCTTTGAGACCCTCAGACTCCATCCTTAATTTTACTGTACGATGGACTTTGACGCCCTGCATCTTTTGGCGCGGAATATGTCTTGGGGCACCGGCGTTCACACTGTTGGGCGGTGGTCAGAGCTATCCTCTTCATCGAGAGATACGTTGAACATACGTCAAAGTCTTGGCCCAGGTGTCATCGTGCTTCTGATACCTCACTCTGGCTGGCAGCAACTCCAGAATCCACCAAGCAGGTACAATGGAGAGCTGATCATATAAGGGGCAGAGCGCGTCTTTGAGATCTTCCGTCTCTTCGCAGAGGGTGTCGCTGATGGACTCGTACGCGGGTGGAAGGCTCGTAATCGGTGGCGGACGAGGCTTCACGACTGGATATAGCGAATCGGGGTCTATTCCAAACGGCTTGAGCATCTCGCGATGGAATAGCATACCCGTGTTGAGGAGGAAACATTGCCTGATCATCCAACGTAAGGGGATACGTGCCAAGCTGTTAGTAACGTCGTTGGCCACGGATCCTCCGCCGACGTCTGAGAAAGGGTCAGTTAACATGTTTGACAGACGTAGAAGTGAAGGTACAAACCGCAATGACAACCTGCGAACCAAACTTCTTCCACGTCGGTTGGTGTGTTATCCTTGTGGCAAGTCGAAGATGCCTCGAACTCACTCTCATGCTGGACGAGAGACTTCCCGTGGTGTGGCTTTGGGTATAAAGATTGTTGGTGACGCTTGGGCGGCGCCGCCTTGGGCATTTCGCCAGGCTGTACACCCAGTTGGGCCGTGGCGGGGTGGATACGGTGCCATAAGGCGGGTTTGAAGCGGACGCGGCGTTCATCCAAGGACAATGCATGACGGAAATGCCGCACGTGCGTATTCGAAGCGGTGAAGGGGAGACGGCGAGGAATAATTCCTACCGAATCTACAGTGTCCCTGTCGGGGTGTCAATTGGTTGTAAATGAAAGGTGGAAGGAAGGTTTCTCCTACCAAACGCCTAGGAATTCGATGTCGACGTCGATGGAGAAGGCTTTTTTGAAAGCGGCGCTTTGGGCCCAGCCTAGGTCGTCTTCGCGCGAGTACATACGGTAGGCGAATGGAACTTGTTGGTGGTTGCATCGAGGTAGAAGTCCGACCTAAGGGCGATATTGGTATCGCGAAGATCTGCACCGGGTATAATTATCGTACCTTGTGAATCCTGTGGACGTCCGGATTAGAAATGTATCTCAAAGAGAAGTATGAACGCCGACTTACATCCCTGCAAGCGCTCGAGCCGTCTAAACATATATGGTCAGAAACGGTGGAGATGTGTATCAAACTCTACTAACATAGGCACCACGGGAGAACCTATGGTCATTTCAGCTGACATTGCCCAATGACAGTGTATTCAATAGAAAACGCACCCGAAAATACAAATCTTGTCATTGGCTTCGTCTACGGAGGCGTCATGCGATTAGCGAGGTCAACGTAAATGGACAAAATCGTGCATACAATTTTGCATGATGAATTCGTATCCACCTAGGGAATTCGGTTAATAAATACAATTGACCAGAAGCGGACAGAATTACTTACCCATAACATGTGCATCAAGATGAACACCAATCATGCTATCTACGATTCTGCTGAGCTTTGCAGCTATGGGTGAAGCTATCTCAGGGGCATTATACGTCCCAATACCGGCCTTCAAGGAACTGTGAGGTGATAGATAGAAAGAAGAGGCTAACACAATTACCTGGTAATACACGAGCTGTTCTTTAGGGTCATCCTTCCTCAGCAGGGAGAAGAAGTTGACGACGTTTGAGTTCTACATTGACGCGTGAGTTCCTGAGCTGCGCAAGGGTTGGATGGACATACATCACTGTCGAATTGATCCCCTAAACATCACGAACGAGTCAGTTGCGTTATTTCATAGATCCGACAGGACTTACCAGTTCCGTCAAAGCAGAGGACGAGCGTCCTGTTCAAATGGTTCGGGGGGATCGTTGCCTCGAGCGAGAAATCCTGTAACGAATCGGTCTCTCCGTTGGGAGAGGCAACCTTTTGGAATTCAGGATATTCGTCGACAACCTGTGTCTGTGCGGAAGTCGTGCGAGAGTGTGAGGCTGGTGCGGTAGCCATTATGGGAAGAAGCTAGTGATAGTGCTGCTAAGGACAAGAGACCAGGTGACGCTGCTTTTATACATTGAACTCCAGGCCAAATCCTCGATTGCCGGACGAATGTACCGGATATCTTCGATAGCCTATGTCCTTCTTTCAATTTAGTACGTAACCATTCCGAGTGTCAACGGAAGTCCAGTGGGTGACAGGCAAAATATTCACGGAACACTAAGCATGGGTGTAGATCGGGTATTGAGATACCATCGTCGCCCTATCATTGAGACGCCCATCGAAGAGAAGCCAGGAGCACATGGAGCCATTCGTCCTCTGCTGGTACGTATTGTGGCTTTGTCAGTATCCACCAGAAGCTGGTGGCGGAAGGGTCTGAATAGCCAAGATGACAGAGGGCTTGATAGGATTATTCATTGTAATTCAATAAGGTCGGTAGAAAGATTCGACGAGCACAAACATTCATAAGCAGCGGGCGACAAGTTCGGAAATTCGAGTGATCGGCGGAGGGTCGATGTAGTGCCTTGCTTGGCAAAGACTTCCCCCTTGCTTGTCTTTGTTGTCCTGCAGCCAGCTGTACAGTTGCTCTCAGCCACCGATCACTTGCCTTTTTCGAGAGCGTCCATCGTTGCTAGCCATACCTTCAAAATGTCTTCAGACCTCCAATGGCTCCTTATCCGCGTTCGTAGGCTGCTTTCAGTGCACTCGTGGGGCACAAGTACTGATTTACTTCAACAGAACAGCAACTCCTTCATTGTGAAGCGAGTTCCTGAAGGGCCCATATTCTCCAGGGAGCCTGTACGTTCGTCTTGATCACACTTGCCAACTTATGAGTCCTAAGATTTCGTTTAGGGTAACCTACGGAACCTCCACTCATACAAGTACTCTGGCCTGGCCAATGCCAAGGTGTGTAGCATGTTTCGTATTTGGTTGGAAGGATAATGAACGACCTTGTATTTTGCAGACCATTGACGTCTCTGATTCGCCCGCTGGCGTGAAAATCACCACCCGCAAGTCCAAGGCTTCCTCCCACGCCGTTGCATCTGCCAAAGCAGTCTCCTACATCCGCCCACGATCGGGAACACGCCGTGCCCTCGGTATCGCCTCGCAACCCTTGAAGAAGGGATACAGGCCAGACCTCCGTACTGTGAGATCTTCTCTTTGATCATTTTCCTCTCTTTCCTTTCTTTCACTCTCCTGGACGCACTCTCGTTAGAACCCACTGGAAGTCACTGAAAAGTGCATGAAAGCTGGGCGTGGACACGTTTGCAAGAACAATTACTCTTTCAGAGCCGATCAAACTCTGTTGGATACCTCGCCATGTCGCTATCGGTGGCCCGCTCGCACTACTCCACGCGACTCACCGACTCTTTGGCGATAACATTTCTTCTTTCTTTTCCTTTATCATCAATAGACATGACGCTAACACTCGTTTCTCCATCTAGGCTGCTCTCGCCCGTGTTTCCGCTCTTATTGCTGCCCAAAAGGAGCCCAAGCCCTCACCACCAAAGAAGTTGCGTGGGAAGAAGGCTAGGGGTGGTCTGGAGTAGATTCGCGTTTTTCTTTGACATGTCTGTTTTTGAGTATGCTTCGTATGGAAAAAAATGCATGTCTGTTCCAAAATGTGTAATCCTTACGTTGAAGTCGAAACCAAGGTCGCCTAGCCATCAACATACCGATCAAGAACGTCAATGCTGGTTTGGTACCAGTTCTCGCAAAATGCTTCGCCTGATGATTACGATGGAAGACACTAGGCGCTGTCACATTTCACATTCGCACTCAGCTTGGCACATCGTGAATGGCGGATGACCTTGCGATTCGGACGAGGATGTCACCACAAACTGCAATCTCTTGCGCCGCTCTCCATTGTTACTGCGTAAACCGGGTTGCATCCTATCGCTAACGGCTAGCCTAGTAGATGTGTTTCGGCTACAAATATGTTTTCTAAGTCCTGCCAAGATATTCCGACTATCACAAGCAAAGGACGAATTCGGTACAAAGAGATTGTATGTTGACAGGTGGCATTCCAAGCTAGGACTTCTGAGATGCACCAATCCAGCACATACTAATGCTCCCTTCCGTTTCATCGTTTCAGACCCAGTGACGGGTTTCATGAGATATACTCCGACTCAACAGCGGTTCCAAGATTTGCAAGGCTTCTTTTGATTGATATTCCCGACTCCCTGCCCGACCTTCCGTGTGTCTGTGTACTGGGCACACTGGCCACTTAACTTCCGGGGCTGTTATCCCCCCGCGTATGTCGGGTTGGGCTGCTCCACCTTGTGATTTATGTACCGGGCTTTCTGAAGACCGGGAGGAAAGCCGCTGGACTGACGCTAGGGTCAACAAGCTGCACATCAAAAACATCGATCGTGTCAAAAAATGCGGGCAATGTTACTCCACCTGTCCACCATTTTGGGCACTCTTTCTTTGAAGAAGCCCCGACGACTGACCAGATCATCTTCCTTTGTTCCTCGATTCATAAAGCGTCGGCGATGTTTCAAAGTTGGAGCCGCTTTTCCTTCGTGTTCACCGGATACCGACTCTACCTTGAGGTCGATGGTCGAGTTAAACAGTTACGGCTGGACCAAAGTCGCTATTAGCGTGACTAGACCCTTGCAGGTGAGGATTGAATAAGGTGGTTGGGGTGGTCCAGGTATCCGATGCGGTCATGAAGATTCCCGAAGCGGTGGCTGTAAAGTGAGAAGAGTCCATAAGCACCGAGGGGATATGAAACGGATTCTCTCGATCGACGGAGGTCCAAAATCCGTCGTCTTCCTCGGAAATTAGGTAGAAGGATACTTCGAAAGTATTATTTTTTCAGCAGAACCTGAGCTGCTAAGGAACGGTACTGGCACGTAAACCCGGAGAAGTGCCTAATTCTCAGCACGTCTTTGCGAAGTCTTGCTCAGTTTCTGGGAGCGAAATGTACATACTGGATGAGTAGATGGAATAATGAATAGTTTCTTAGAACGAAAATGGGGAAAAACGAAAAGAATTGTGGCCCCTATAAGAAAAAATCCCCCGAAATTGACACTTTTCTCGTCAATCAATATAATATTACAATGTGTTAGATCCCCTCAAATTTATCCTTCCCACGTTGAAATCTACTTCGTGTCCAACCCACTTGCATATGCGCTCGAAATATGTTCGTGACAGATTTACCGGCGCCTCCGAGTCCGTGGGCGTGTCCAGTGTCATTGAACGCGCATCCTCGTCCCCCTCCTTCCCTGAAACCATATCCATCGATTCATTGGCCGATTTGATGGGTGCACGCGGTGTAAATTCCAACTCTGGGCCAGTGTAGAGCCGCCCAAAGTACGACGTCGGCTGGCGTGACGCAAGCGTCGTTGCATGTGCGCGCGTGTCGCGTGGTGGTGTGTTATTCAATACTAGAAAACATAGCGTCAGGATGATACAAAAGTCCATCTGAGTAGGCACGTACCAAGAGTACCTAGCTCTGGTCGCTTCCCTGCTTTCATGTTGAAAGGCGACTTTGCATTCGTGCTACACGACCGAACGGCGGTGGGACACTTGACTTGTTCATCATCAGAGGATATCTCGATAATTTCGGAGACAGCAGGAACAGTCTTGGCTGTTGAAAAGCAACTGTCAGCGATCATGATGTACCTGACATTAGGAACAGAACGTGCACCTTTCCCCGTATTCGTTCGTCGCTTCTTGGGAGACTTTGAAGGAACTTTCGTCTTTATATTGGACGTGGGTGAGCTCGAAGCTTTGCGTTTCCCCACTTTGACTGTTTTGTTCCTGATACTGTCGGTACCACTGCTGCTGGTCTTGCCTAGTGGACGCGTTAGTTAATGGAGTATTGCAACGGCATCTACGAAAGAGCTCACGTCCTATGAGAGCACTCCAATGGGGCAGCTCATCGTCGGAATCCATGGTGACCCTCGAGGCATTGCGAAGAAGAAAGAGATAAGAGACGACATCAAACGAGCGGAGTCAGGGGGCGGAGTATTAGGGGTCTCGAAAGCAATGCCGCGGCGTGGTTGATTTCGGCCGTGACCATGCCGTCGCTCCTGTCTCCTCTCGCATCGCACTGTCACTCACAACTTTGTATTTCTTTGGAGTGTAATGTGCCAGGGGACTCTAACGATGGTTTTCTTATGGCATAATTTATCTATTCTTTAAATCCCTCCTTAAATATGCTACATTGGTGGTCACGGCATCTATCCAACGGACATCAGCCGTGCCGCGGCGACGGGTCTTAGTGAATTGCCGACCAGTTTGGGACCAGGAGTCAACTCCGCTTTGAACCTTGCACCCACAAGGATCCACTCGTACTTTACGTGACTCTCTATTTTTGCCGTACGTCAGAACGCGACTTTATAATTGCGAGGATGCGTTATCTCTTGATTCTAAGTATCTTGTATATATCATCTTAGAGGCACTCTTCGATTCTCTCTGACGCCGAGTCCGGGATAGCCTCTTCGGAAGGACCACAAATGCAGGAGACAATGAGCTACGGCCATCCTGGCCATTCATCGATATTCACCGTGGTTGTCCCATTGTCTTGGTTCTGCCACCTGATTTTTGTTTCCTGCCTTTAAAAGCCCCGCTTAGCAAGGGACAAACATCAGGTTGGTTGCTGTCACATTGTGTCTTCTGGAGGACTTGAAAGCATCGTGAGTCTTATTCTCGTGCACGTATGTTCTTGACCTATTGCTCACTGTACAGTCACAGAAATGCTAATTGAACGCCTCTCATTTGACGTCTTAGGAGACATCTTGACGAGAGTCTGTGATGCTATTGACTCCCAAGGAGAGCATCGCACTATTATACGTCTTTCGTCCGTCTGCTCGACATGGCGCCACACCGCGTTAGCACACCCCAAGCTATGGTCCTATATCCACCTTCCAATGCTGAGCACAGTGGAATCATCTCGTTCGGCGGAGGTTCAGCAAAGCCTGCTTTCTCTATACATCGAACGCTCCAGGGATCGTCCATTGTCCATCACCATCCGCGACAAGTTCGTGAACCACCCGAAGGACAGCTTTCAGTGTCCCTTCACCCCGGGCATATACGCCTTGCTACGCGCTAATGTACACCGGTGGCGTCGACTCGATGTCGTGGGATGTCATGCCCAGCCACAACACATGCTCCGCCTCCTCTCCTCCCTTCCTTGCAGCGAAATTAGCTCACTGAAGAGCCTCACACTCATGCCCCCCGTGCCCGGCTTGACTCCGCGTCTCAACTTGCTTGAATGGAAAAAGGCGACCGCCTTGCATACCCTCCGCATCTATATGTTCACGGCGCTTCCCATTCAGTGTTCTCTCTTCGTCAAAGACCTCATTCTGGAAGGCTACAGCGGTTCCAATGAACTGGTACCGCTCACTGGTGACGGATTGTCGTACATCTTACAATTCTTCAACCTCGAGAGGCTGGTGCTTGTTCCCCATGAAGCAATCAAGACTAGCGGTACTATCGAAGTAGCCAACCTCACTTCCCTCACGCTATGCATTTCCATCCGTACTCTGACGTCGTTCGGATCATACATACATGAGCTATCCCTCCCTCGCCTCCATTCATTCGCTCTAATGTACACGGGAGCGTACATTGGCAATGCCATTGACCACAAGCCTATCGTCCTCTTCATTCACAGATGCGCTTCGTCGCTCCAGGAGCTTATATTCGACAAACTCCCTCTTCGACCCCTGGGGTTAGCTGAAATTCTCGCACCGCTGCGAGAGCTTCGGCACTTGACCGTTCTCGAGCCAACGATTTCATTGTTGAGCGCGTACTACCCCATCTCGGAGGCGTTCTTGCTGAATTTCCATGATGCCTATTTCCTTCCAAATCTTGTCACGGTTGATTTGCAGCTACATAGCACATCGACTGTGGAACGGTCGATGATCGATGAGATAGTCAAGGAACGCACTCTTCGCAGCCTTGATGCGAACGAATCAATCTCTTTGAGGAGGAGGGTAATTCCTGATTTTTAACGGGAGGCGGTCTGCCTGTAAGTTGTGATGGAACTACACATTTCTTTTCTTTTTACACACCGACGAATATTTACATCTATCATACTCACGATAAGCTTAATGGTGACTTGTTTTGGTCAATCTGAGTGCGGAAACCATACATTTGAGACCTTGGGTTTCAGGCTATCGTGTGGTGGTCTCTTGCAGAAGATGGCAGCCCGAAGATCGTTCACATCGTCGAATGATAGTTGATAGGCGGCTAAGCCTATTAGTGACCGCGCAAGTTGAGGAACGTTTATTTCTCAGACAAAGTACATAAAATAAGAGCCATTCGAGCGTCCAGAAAACTTGAACAGCATTCTTAGGTACCAAGGGAAAGCTCGTAGCTGTATATAAACATTAGACGTCGCAAACAGAGAAAAATCGCCGGAACACATACGTCGTTGTGACATTCTTCTGTTTGAGCCCTGTAACATCCAGCGGGATACCCAATTGACCAAAAATAGTGGCGGCCCTGAAAATCATCAGCAATTTGATTATCGACCTACCACCAATTAAGACCCACCGCAAATTGACGTCGGTATCGAGCAAATCCAAAAATCCCAGCGGGATGATGGCGAGCGATGCCGTCGCGCCCTGGGTGAGCAACACGTTCTTTATCGTGCCTGAATCCGCGGTACCGAAGATGGGCACGACGAGGGGGTCGGAGAAGGTGTGATCGAAGGAGGCGTATTCGGTGGAGTTGATTCCGGCGGAACTTGTGACGCGCTCGAGGGTGAGCTCGATGGGGAGGGGGTTCTTTACTGTTGAGCGCGTTTTAGGGAGAAGGATACGGCTGAGAAGAGATCGAACCGGTAAATGCGATGCTGAGTTGATAGAAGGTCAGTTTGGATATGGCGAAAGGGAAGGGACGACGAACTCGACGAGATTATTGACGAGTGTGTCCAGCTACAAAAACGTCAGCTATCGATATCGATGGGGCTGACAACGCAAACGTACAGTGATAGTCACGCTAATGTTGGACACTAAACCGATCCCAAGGCCATTGATAATATCCCCAATCGAAAGATCCGTCGAAGTGGGGGCGGAACGGACCAAGGCAGCCAGGGAGACGAAAAGCAGACCGAACAGCATTACGCGTAAGGACGAGGGGGGATGATACTGAATGTATCAAGCTTATAGGCAACAGAATGGACCGTATGACGCGACGAAGCCATGTGAATTCATCAGATGATACCAGACCGTGTGGATCGTGTATTTTTTCATGAGAATCTGAATGGCGAGGATCATTGGGAACCAGAACGAGAAGCGAGAGACGCATGTGCAGGGACTCGGAAGAAATATGAAGAAAAAGTTTGCTTGCTGGAAGAGTTGAACTTTGAAAACTCGACGCAGGGTTGTTGCATGGTGGTACGAGATCATAGAATGAGAACGCGAACCTCGTGACTGGCACGTTTCTGATTATCTCAGCAGGCCACCCACTCTGACCGCGGGTGGCAGTGCACCACGACGACCTTCTTTGATCTCACGATGGGCCGCTGGACGCAATACGATGAAGTGAGTAACCTTTTTCATATCTTTATCCCATGCTGAACTCTACCAGGACTCCTACCGCCTCCCAGAAGGCATGGAACGCATTGGCTACGACTCGGACACCCAAACATATTTCTACCGCGATGCAAATGGAGACACCTGGAAAGGCGCAGAAGGCGCAGAATATAGTGAAATGACCCGTGGTGTGTACTGTTTTGCGATGCGTATATGCTGCCAATTGAGAAACTACAGTATCCGGCGCTTTATCAAGCACCGAAGATATCGAAGCCGCCCCTCGTCGCGCAGACGGTTATCACCAACTTGCTACTGACCTCGTACGTTGTTCTCGTCGCTCAGCCTCCCTTCCTCATTATCCTAGGATCGCCCTATGGTCTCCACGACCTACACCCCCAACCCCAGCGCCTACCGCACCCTCTTCCCCTTCTTCCTCATCATCGCCGTCGTTCTCCTGCTCGTATGGCGCCTCATCCTCTCCCCAGGCTTGTCTGTCCCGAAAAGCCCGTGCGCACAGGGTATGCAGGCGTATTGGGTCCAGGCAGGCGATTCGTGCTGGGAGATCGCGACTAGGCATGGGTACACTCTTGAGCAGCTGCAGGGCTGGAACCCGAAGGTGGAGTGTGAGGTGTTGATGCCTGGGACGACGGTTTGCTTACCGGGAGAGAGCAAGTAGGACAAGGGAGAGTAGGTATCTATTGTGGATCATTTGGTGGATGGATGGACGGACGCGTATCTCAATATTCATGTAGCTTATTCGCACGATCATTCTTTGTGATATTTAAACAATAGACTGTCATAACCTATTACATCTGCCAAAGGCTCGCTGTAGTTCTCTAAGATGTTACTAGTATCAAGTGGCGCCGGTTCCTCAAGGGTATTGAGTGTGACGCGGTGAACTTTCCAAGCGGGAAGTACCTCGAGGTCGGACTATGAGTCCGTGAAGCCGATTGCGAGACGATGGAAGGTAGAAATCGTAGTAATGCAAAGGGGAAAAACAACAAGCACGGGAGAAATATCTTCCAAGTTCTCAAGCAATAGGAACTGAAAGCGAACTCCCCCAAGATTTCTCTGAGAGTATTGTAATAGGTCTGTTGAGTGCGATCACCCTCCTGGACTAAATACCAATTAACCGGCCTTCTCTCATAACGCGGCGACAAGTTCAAGATGAGGCATAGAAGTCTATATATTTACTACTTTGATATGGGGGCATAGCTCAGCTGGGAGAGCAACAGACTGAAGTTCTGGAGGTCCCCGGTTCAATCCCGGGTGCTCCCACTGGGATTAAGTGAAGAAATCCTTTTTCAAAAACTACTGATCCTCAGCAGGGTTGCGCACGAAACCTCTAGTGGCGGGGGTGAGTGATTGTTTGTTACCAACCTCTCCTCAAGGGATGGTTCTGTTACGATAAGTTACCGTACTTTATTTTACGATGTATATTTTCACATAACTGACGCGCTGCATCCAATGCTGAATTTTCCCAAAGCCTTCGTCTTCGTGTTTTTATACATTTTCTTGCCGAATTGTCTTGACTTGTTCTGCCTAACTACCTGTCACATGACAGGTAAGTTACCTCAACGCAAAACCTCCTGGCAGCGAAGGGGTGTAAGTTGCCAGTAACTTACCGGGAATAAACCTGGGGTTTCGTGCGCAACCCTAGTCCTCATAGACTAGGAATTAGAAACGAGTAGCAGTAAAAACAAGATGAAACTTGCAAAGTCCTTTGTAATGTTATGATATTTCTTACCGTTGTCACTCTGACACTCTAAGGTAGTACTCGATTAATTGGCGGACGTCGATTCATACGCTTCAAAGAACTTCGCTTATCACCAGCCCGCTAAAGTCGTTGAATACGGTAAGTCCCCTCCTAAATGTGATGGAGAGCTGCGAAATCAACAGTATATTTGCTGCGCCACCCCGTCGGTTACGAGCTCCAGGCTTCAGGTTTCAAGCTGCGAAATATATTGTAATATTACGCGACAATTTCTCGACATTTTTGATGGAAGGTGTTTTCTATGGTGACTCTCGAACGTACTCCGTGTAAAAACAGGGCAAGAAGTTGAATGATATTTTTTTGAGAACATTTTGTACAAAGTAACCGAATCTGAGGAATGGGGAGAAAGGAGAGATATTCGAGTTGTACAGAGGAGTAGAGGGTCTATAGGGAACTACAACAGTGGGTTGGTGGTCGTAAGAATCGTGACGCGAGGAGTTAGAGATGAGGCGGCATGGAGGAATTTCTATACAAGGTACTACGAGATATGTCGTTAGTTTAGGAAGACCCCGACGCCTCGCCGGAGGACCCCTCATCAGAGGGAGACTGAGTGCTCCTGGTGCCGCGTTTGCGAGGACGTCTACCTTCCGGATTGGTGATATCAATGGCCCAAAGACCGCCTCTTCCAGGTTCGGTCACAGTACGCCCGATGTTCTTGAAAAGATCGTGAGAAGACAAAGCGTGCTTGAGTGTTTCCTGTCGATGAAAACCGTCGTTAGAACCGCGTTGACAAAAGCAACGGTGACATTCGCACTAACCTTCAAGGTACCCTCATTCTCTTGGAAATACTCAAAGCGCGCGAGGAGAGCAGCTCTGATCTCAGCCGTGGAAGCCTTTTGGTGGGGGTGACTGTAGATTGCGGCTGCAGCCAATTGAATGATGGTGTAAGGAGGCCTTCCAGCTCTGTCGCGCGGATTAGTGAGGTTTTCAAGACGGACTGGGGTCCCGCGTGGAAGATTGAGGAACTCCCGTAGGTAATCGCCGGGTTCGGGTAAGTCGTACTGGGTGTCGGCCCTTGCAAGGAAGGGTGTGGAGTCGGGGGATTCGTGTTTGGGGATCGCTTGGGGGGACTGCTCAAGAGTGTGTCGGCGATAGTAGCGTGGCCCGGGATCCAAGGACGCGAAAGGGGATGTGAGGCCGGTTACTGCGGTGGCGTATCCGGGGGGATAAGGGCCAGAGGGCAGGGAGTATTCACTGGGAGGTGAGTGCGATCCGCGCTGCGAAGGAGTATCTTCGTTGCCCTGAAGTCATTGCTTAAATGAGTTCGGTGTTCGTCCATTGTCGTGATGTACTCACCCTGCCGCGAGGGTATCCCGACGCGTCGTAAGTACGCGCTGGTCCCGACTGTCCTTCATGTTCATAGTTCTAGAATAGTATTATCGCGTAAACCCGACAAATACTACCCGTCTTTTGTAAGGATACACGTACAGGCTCGGGTGAACGCATAAACATCTCATCATGAGCGGGACTACCTGATCCAGACGTGTCTGGGGAACCCGCTTGACTAGGGGAGGGCGCCAACGGAGGCGAGTCAGGATCCTGGATTTTGATGCCTCCGCCAGAGCCTGACATAAACGGCTGGTCCTCGTCTTCTCCAGCCATCGCATAGGAACGGGGAATGGGAGGGAGACGGGACCTGGGGCCGCCATAGGAGGACCTAAATTGGATATGGGAAGCAGGATACCCGGAATACATGGTTCCTGGTATCAAAGCTTCAGTAAGTCGCGTGAATGGATGCCGCAGACACGTACAATGATGTCCGTGCAAGGCTGAATGTAAGAGAGGAGATTTAGAGAAGGAGTAGCAGATGCTGGAGCGGTGTTGTGGGACCACTGTTGGGGACATACCGTGCCCCCACAGCTGGTTTTTATACTGATATGACCCACATTTTTTGGGCCCTCCATACATGGTTATGTCCACGAATTGGTTTCGACCCGGTATCCGACGATTGGCTCCGAGCAGTTTTTCTTGATCAGCAGCTGGAAAAAATACTCTATTAAGAAATTGATGAGAAGGGCACGAGGCAAGACTTTCCGGAGATGGACGGCGTTGTTGGGGTCCGTTGGTGTATATGTACGTGGCCGAGGTGCCGAAAGTGAGATAGCCATATCTGTACTTTCCTGTCGAGGTAATTTCGTTTGGAGACATTGGGGTTTGTGGTCCGTGGTGGAAGAGCTTGCTGAGCCAGAGAGCGACTTGACGCTGAATATAAACACTATGGGAACGAGGCTATCCCGACAAAGTCCTTTGCATACTATATCAAAACCCGCACCATCCTGCTTGACGAAGTGGGTCCTATTAAATGGTGGCGGTGATTGCAAGGACACCTTGCCGAAGTGGGGCCTCGTTCGCAAGGAATCCAAAGCGAAACCCGTGGTATCAGACCTTCAACGCTCGCCTATCTCTGTTATCTGTTTTACGATTTCGTTGGAAGAATATCCAGGACTCTTTTTGTGAATTCGGCGTATAAATAATAACAGATGTTGCGAATCGCGCTGAACCGTGAAGAGACATGATGACCTGATAGATGTTGAAGGTTTTGACGGATTACGCCCCTAATGAACTTGAAAAGGACCCTCATCCGCGTCAAATCTACCTCTGCATTTCTGTGCCGGATGTTGGGCCATTGCCTCTGTGTTGGATATTCTGCGTACGTGGACGTTGTAGTTGTTGATCAAGGTTGGATCGGCCCGAGGGTATCCGAAGGCAAGCACGCGTACATAACGCGCCTATGGCGCAACCATCGCATATAACAATGGCAAATGACCTATCTACTCTCCCTCGAACTAAAAGGTATCACAGCATAGTCATGACTGGACGCACTTGAATTTCAGCTATGGGCAATCAAGGGATCCTTTGTTACGATAGATCTCAGCTCTTCCCTTAAGATAAAAGTGCAAAGTCTATGTACTGCAATAATTGTGACCAATACTCGATTTCATAAAGTACCAAGTTGAAGGAGACAGCGAGGGCGAAACCAAGGGGGATTACCGATACCAATCATTCTACAACTAGCTCGGCAACTATGTTGGCTACCTCCTTTTTGCTCATGTCCTCTGATACAGGACTCATGGGATCCAACGTAGGAATGGGGCCCGTGAACCAGTAGATGCCGCCATACTTGGGAAAGTAGTACCATATCAACGAGAAAATCGTCACACCTCCCAACACCACTACGGAGTAGTTCATATCTTGAACAGACGTTTGAGGAGTCGTGGGGAACATGAAAACTACGCTCGTGAAAGCCATGAACAGTACAGCTATCAGTGCGATCGGAAAGCTCTAAATAAAAAACGATTGTCAGAGATGAGTAGAAGTAAACACGATTTACGAAGACTAACGAAAATTCCGAGGTGAAAAGGTCCAGGCTTGAAGTCGTTCTGTCCGATAAAGCGGGCGGCGATTGGGATGCTGTATGCGACATACAATGAGATGACGGATATGGAGAAGACCGCGTTGATAGCATTCTCCCCTGCGAAAGAGAGTAGGCCCAGCGATATGGCGAAACCGGCGTCGAAAATAACAGTGTTAACGGGCGTTTCTGTGTATCCGTTCATTCGATATAGCCAATTGGAGAATGGAAGAGCTAGAATATGATATGTGAGTCTAACCTAAGGCGTCCATGACGAGAATATCATACCTCGATCTCTGCTAAACGCATATGTCTGTCTGCTGGCTGCTAGAAGCTAATGGACGGATGTGAGAAGATATTCTCCAATATTAAAGATAAGCATACGATGCTGGACCCCATCATGTATCTGCCAAAGTAAGTCAATATCTCAGTGAGAGAGATGAAAGGGCCGACGTACTGTACCAACACAATAATCGCCCAGATACCTAACGTTCCTTTCTGTCCAAAACCGTTGAACAGAATCTGCGCCATAGGCTGGGCACTATCATATATCGCTTGAAGATCAGAGCCCATACAGAAAGCCAGAGTCATATTGATTGCTGTGGATCCAACGTTAGTATAGATTACTGATATTTTCAAAAGCACATACCCCATCCCAACACTCCAGCAATGCCCACCGCCAATACGATTGCCCAAGGAACGACGGTGGTAGCATTTGACGCTTCCTCACTTATGTGGACACTGGAATCGAATGAACCTACAACACGATTGTTGATACGTTATTACATTTTTGCCATTGTAATGTGAGCGCACCAATAGTCCAAAGCGGCGCCAAAAAGCTCAATATGAACGCAAATCCATCTGTCCATCCGTTGACTGTGCAAGGAATGATAAGCAAAGTATAAATTGAGTCCCCGAGACTACGTACGATTGACAAATTCGCCCAAGGCAAAGTGTGCGGTGTTCTTAAATTCCGAAGGAGTAACGATAGGCAGGGCGATAATAATCCCGAAACAGAGCCTGACAACGTTATCGTATTGGAACATCAGAAATGATGGACAGCGCTATCAGGAGATAAGAGAACAGGATAGGATACGCACAGGACGTTGAGGGCGACATACACCGACTGTAACCTTGCTAAAACCGTTGTTCCTAGACAACAGCCCACGACATGAGTGAGACTTATAGCTACATATACACCACTGACAGACTTGAATTGAGAGTGCTGAAAAGGGGAAATTTTGAATATGACGCACAAAAGCTGGGCGTTCGTTGGCTCAAAGCTTTGGTTACGGGATCCAATCTTGACCGCAGCCATGACTTGAACGGCGCATCCCCAGTTAATTGAAGCTACACCTGCTATAGATCCGATCGTGTTCATATCTAGGTTGGCTGTGTAAGGATATACGGTGTGTGACGATATGTGGAGAAACTGACAACCGACTATCCAGCAGAGAAGATTGCGCCAACGGGGTGACGAGAATGAGTAGGTCCAATAGTACAATCCTCCAGAAGTAGGAGCGGAACTGGCTAATTCGGCCATTGCCAGCGCAACACACAGTATGAAAATGCCCGCAACGGCCCACTTGAGTTCTGTATCAGTACATCATTATGAGAGTGAAGGAAAGGGAAGCGTACCCCCCAAACCATGGCGGGCCCTCCTCCGTTGGGAATCGCGTAAAAAAGAACCGACGATATTGAGGGCACCAGACCGATGATCGAGAATGCAATTCCAAAAACCTACAATGAATTTGGTCAATGCAAGGTTTTAAGAGAAAAGAGATAGATAAGACGCGCCTCAAGAGGGGTAAATGCACGCTTGAACTCTTGCTTATAGCCCAGAGCCGCCAACCGCGCCTCGTCAGCTGCATTCACGGCGTCTTTTGAAGGCATACCGAAAGGTGAAAATAGAGTTGTATCGCTGCGCTGGGTAGACTATATGTAAAATCATACAGAGGCCGATTACGCATCATTTTTCCAAGCGAACCACATGAGAGATAGAAGCCTAGAGACAAGGGTCACGTTCGAGTATGAGTATAGATAAGCCTGCTACCCCAGATGAGCGCCGAAGAAATCATAATCCAAGGACTTCATTCTCTCCGTAAGTATGGGAAAACCGAAGGAAGGCAGGTCCGTGTCTTTTTGAGGAACGTTCAAGCTGGATAGATGTACAGCCACCGGCAACTTTCCAAAAACCGGGCATCAAATTTATTTGCCGCAACTTGGAAATATCCACTAACTTACACCCTTTCGTTGCCTACTCAAGTTCTTCGTCTGTAATCAACACACGAAAAACTCTTTTATGACTGGCCGTAGATGTCCGACTCGCTGCTCCGCTACCGGTTGAGATCTCAGCCGTGCCGTGGCAAGGGCGGTTATAACATGCGGATACATGGCGGACCTCCTCATATCCTCACTTCCCATCCAATGGCAACAAACTGATGATCAATACCGGTGAGTGTCCGGTGCATTTAACCCTTTACTTTCCGTTAACCGTCTTCGAAATTTCAGTCAACTGTCAATGAAAGCTGCCGCGGCGAACCGTGATAAGAAGTCATGAGCACAAAAGACTCAATTGGTGCCGCATTGGCTCCTATCTCATGATCAAATTCCCGTAACCGCCTGGATAAGACCGAAAGGCAAGGAGAGGCTGAGAAGCACTAATGTTACGGTTTTGACCACCGGAATTTGGACGGAATCCATTTACGATCTTGCATCTCGCGTTCCAGTCAGGTGATCTTGCCATGACTGCTCAGTCATTCAATGGGAGCAGGAGTACTTTAGGAGCCGTGCGCGGACGTTCCCACCATCATCAATGGCTTCTACTGCAATTCCTAGCACAGCTACGGAGGTTCTGAGGTCCCCCCATGTTGTCCCGACTGCTTTTAAGCATCCTTTGGACCCATTGACTCCTGACGAGGTGAGTTCAATTCCAATGTGTCTATCTGCACCGAGATAAACTTTCGCTTCAGATAGCAGCTGTATCATTATCAGTACGCCACTACATCGCGAGCAAGACAGAAATCAAGGCTGTCAAATTCATCACTACATACCTCTTACCGCCTCCCAAGAAAGCGGTTCTTGCCTACCTTGGGATTCCTTTGGCTCCTGGCGGACAACCCGAGGCGCCTACCTCAATTATTCGAAAAGCCGAAGTCGATGTGCGTGCTATGACCTTTGCTCATGAATAAAGCTGATAGTTTGATAGTTCCTCGATGTCGTGAATGGGTGCGTAAACTCAATTTCGGAATGTACGAAGACTTGATTCAACGATCACAGTGACGCCTACAATGTCATTCTTACTCTTGACGACGGGAAATGGGGCGTTGACAGCCTCGAGAAGCTTCCGGAGGGCACTCAGCCCCAGATTTCTGTTCAAGAACTCGTTGCGTGCGAAAAGATTGTGAAGAGCGACGCTCGGGTTCAGCGATTGGCGAAAGAAGTTGGTAAGTAGGCTTGGACCTCACATCCGGATAGTCACACATCTCATTTGTTCGCAGGTGTTCTTCCCGAGCAAATTGTCTGTGATGGCTGGTCTATTGGCTACGACGACCGCTTCCCGCAGAAGCGCCGCATTCAGCAAGCGTTGATATTTGCACGACTTTCAGAGCATGAAAACCTATACGCACATCCACTAGTGAGTGCAGTTGCAGCTCTCACACATCACGCTAAGGCTTTCTCGTAGGATTTCATTGCCGTGGTAGATGCGAATGCCGAAGAGGTCCTCCATATAGGTATTGTCGCGTCTTCTTTGAGTTTCACTTGTTCCTAACATTTCAGCACAGATTTCCCACCCAATTACAAGAACACGGCTAACGGCGCAGTCCTCAGTGCACCCAGCACCAAGTTTCCAGAACTCTCTGAAGATGCGTTCGCCGCGACAAGTAGACCACGGATCCCTCCTCCTCTCAAACCGTTTGACTTCCTTCCCGATCTTATGCAGAAAAACGAGGAGAATTTCAAACCTAGAGATGACATCAAGCCCTTGCATATCGTCCAGCCCGAGGGTGTCAGCTTCAAGCTCGATGGGAATGAGTTGGAGTGGCAGAATTGGAAGATGCATATATGTAAGTCGTCATGGCGCTTTCGCTCTTACACTAATGATCATGCGACGCCGATAGCCTTCACTCATCGCGAGGGTATAGCCCTTTCCACGATCACCTACAATGATAATGGAGAAATACGTCCAATTATATACCGCCTCTCGTTGGCCGAGATGGTGGTTCCTTACGGAGCTCCAGAATACCCTCATCCTAGGAAATTCGCCTTTGATTCGTGAGCTGTCTCTTATCCACCTCAATAACCAGAGTGTCTGATTGAGACAGAGGTGAATACGGTATGGGAACAATGGCTAATGAGCTCTCGTTGGGATGCGACTGCGTCGGTCAAATCCACTACCTGGTACGTTTGGTTTCATGCCATGGAAACGTCATCTGACGAAGTGTAGCCCGGCGCCTACGTCGGACACGATGGAAGTGCAGTTGTTATCAAGAACGCCATCTGCATTCATGAGGAAGATAATGGTGTTCTTTGGAAGCACACCGATTACCGTCCTGGAGGCCGTACGCAGACCGTTCGAAGGAGACGGCTAGTTGTCAGCATGGTCTGCACCCTGGCTAACTATGGTTCGTTCTACATCCGCACTATTGCTACTAAGGCTAAGACTGAAATCATTGCTTACAGAATACATCTGGAACTATCATTTCTATCAAGACGGCAGTATTGAACTTGAAGTCCGCCTGACTGGTATTCTCCAAGTTTACGTAGCAGATACCGACGAATCTATCAGGTTTGGCACCAAAGTCGCACCTAACGTCAACGCCCAGTACCACCAACATCTCTTCTCCATCCGCATCGACCCTATGATTGACGGCATCAACAATTCCGTCATCGAATCCGACGTCGTTCCTCTCCCCAACGCCTCAACCGGCTCTGACCTCAACTTTGCCGGGAATGCGTTCATCCAGGAGGACACGGTGTTGAAGAAGGAGGCCGGGAGGGATTGGGATTGGGAGAAGGAGCGGAAATGGAAGATCGTCAACCCGGCTAGGCAGCATTACAGTAGTGGGAAAGATGTGGGTTACGTTGTCGGGGTCAAGGGTGGTGTTACGCCGATGATGGCGAGGAAGGATGGTTGGGCACTGAAGAGGGCGCAGTTTGTGAACTACCCTGTTTGGGTGTGCAGGGATGTTGAGGGTACAAAGGGGAGCAGGATGTGGCCAGCCGGAAAGTATGTCCCACAGACCAGGGAGAGCCCTGCGGATTCGATCGGTGCGTGGGTGAAGGGCGAGCAGAATATCGAGAATGAAGATATTCTCGTGTATCTGACAGTCGGTGCGTTTTTTCAATATTCCATCGAGGTTCAGTCGTGTTGAAAGGATGAATAGGGACAACGCATATCCCTCGTCCGGAAGATTGGCCAGTGTACGTCTTTCTGTTAGGTGTTGTCGAAACTGTGTCTGACGTATCTTACAGGATGCCTGTTGAGCATCTAAGCATCACTCTCAAGCCCCAGTCATTCTTTGCAATGAATCCAAGCATGGACGTCCCGGGAACTAGAGATCCGAAGAGTGTCGCTGCGTTCTCTCAAGGAGCTGCCCCCAGTCATGGACACGCGGGATGTCATTGAATTTTTTGAACGAATGTACTCGAGTTGTCTTCTAGGGTCTATATAGTAGAAATTATAATGTAAAACAGTGCAACGACCTTCGCGCAGGTCTTTACTTCTTAGCTTTTCACGCGATAACTGAATAAAGTCTGAAAGTATGTCAGTTTGAGCACAAGCACTTTTCAGGCTTGAAGGAGAGTTCGATCCTAGTGTCAAATGAATGGTAGGTGACGCTCTTCCCATCCTGACATCCACTGGGCTCTGCGGAGGAACGAAGGGGATTGACTTAAGTTGTATGAATAGGATGAATACACGAAGCTAACATGGTGTGTGGACCGCACAAACACGGAATGTTAAAAATATAAGATACATGTTTGACGCATAAACAGAAAAATCCCAAGATGAATTAGATATTAGTGCCCGACTTAGCGTCTGCGATAGCATGGTTGAATCAAGAAGGATGAGAGGATGTTTCTAGTATATACCTTCCGTGACAGACATTGCTGTTATCTCCACGGGCGAGTGCTGATGCTTACGCTTCGGCATTTTTGACTGCAGTTGAGTATAGAGTGCTTCATCCTTTTCGCGAGCGCGGTCAATGTCAGCTCGGACTTTGACTTTCATTCGCTCGTGATAATCTGCTTCAATTCTACAAAATTCAATACATCATGAGGACAATTTCGGCAATGGATAATGGATGCATACCCTTTCAAAGCGTCGAGCTCGCGAAAGAAGTTCCATGGGTCATTGATCTGCTTTACCGATTCTATATCCTCTATCACTTCTATGATAGGCATAGTATCTGGAGGAGTGGCGCCGAATAGGTCGAAACCCTGGAGAGGATCGTCGCAGAGGTCTCTATCGTAGTTTTCAAAGTCTTGGCGAAGACCATCGCAAGACTTTTCCAACAATCAAGCAAAGGAAATCCGACAACTTGGAAGGACGTTTCGATACGATAGACGGAGCTCTACTAGTTTCAATAGTTTTATGAACTGAACCATCGTACTGGCTTTCGGCATCGTGTTCTGATGGAAGAGGCAAAGTGACCGTAGATGCTTGACGCTCGTCCGGCTGGGCATCTTCGGCATCTCCAGCAGTATCTACGGCGAGTAAAGCTCCTTGTTCCTTCCAGAGTGTATCCCTACGCGCCACATCTTGAAAGTGGTAGTTCTCCAGACGCCGTTCTTGGTGTCTCAATTGATATTTAGGATCGGGCCACGGATCCCCAACGGTAAAATCATTTCGAATACGACAGTGCGTCGCGGTAAGGGTGGAGTGGTAACAGTCTGGCCAGGGGAGAGGCTGCGTAGGATTCAGTGGCGGTCGCGAAAGCGGATTGGAATTGTTCGGTAAAATCGGAACAGCCATGTCTGGAAGTATAAAACGATCTGGCTGGCCATCAGAAAGGCCTTGTAAGACCAAGGTCACGGATATCGATATATACTCCACCCCAGGCAATGGAAAACAGAAGAGCTGGTATACGGGAAAGATTAGTTGAAAGGTGGACCTTTGCAAGCTGGCAACAAACGTACGTGTGTGACGCATGCAACATAAACTGTAGTATTTAATGCCTCGCAGGCTTTGGTAACCTCCAGATCCTTGAGATATTTGAGGGAAGCAACTGGATCGAGGTTGAAAGCTATGTAGTCACCGAAATGTGGGACGACCATGACAGTGCGGCCTAAGAAAGGGAGGAAACTGTTTGAGTGAGAACGTCAAGTTCGCCTTTTGAGTCCTGAAGGATAAGGATGAGGTGGACGCCAGATTCGTGCATTGTTGTTAGAAAGACAAAAGTACGACAACCGATCAGACAAGGCGAACAAAAGGACGGCAATTGCCGGTTGCCATTGGGCCTGACCACCTACTTAGTCAGGAGCCTGAGAATTGATCGCTTAGGATGATATTAGCGTAGAAAGTTTGGATCCTGGGCTATCATTGCATATCCGTGTCTTATCATATAAGTTAGGCCTCTCGAATATGACATTTTGAAAGCGATCCTACATAGCGAACGCAACGCGGATATCCAGCACTAGTCACTACGAAGGCTAGTACCATAAATTTGGTGCATACTGAATACGAGAGTCTGTGAGGTACTTCAAAATTTAACCTACGGAGAAGAAATGAAACGAAGCAGATATAAAGGGACCTTCAAGATGGAATAAGAAATGAGAACGGTAATGATATATATGGTTACGAAGTTTTGACCAGCAACAAACGAATGTTGTATTTAAAGTTATGTACGTGCATAGAGACATTGGGGCCCAAGCGTAAACAAAAAGGATCCAGGGAGATGTGTAAATGAAACACACCAGAACTTCCAGCCAGGCGATCATTACACTGCTACAACAGTTAATGCATTATGGCCGAACTCGACTTCTTCCTGCTGAGCCTCTACATCATTGCTGGATTCCCTGACCTTCTCGGAGCTGGTCTGATGAATATACCCAGAGTTGAGCTCATCTGCTTGCTCCACCTGAGCTTCAGGATCAAGGTTGATACTGAACATGGAATCCTGGGTGCTTGTCTGACTTCGATCTTGCCCAAAGTGGAGCGATGATGTAATGCTCCCATGCCATGAGTCGTCAGGCCGAGCATGTCCTGCAGCAACACGTCCAATGAGGAGGGTCGGTGCAATGCCCTATCATAGAGAGTTATTCACGTATGAAAACCAGTATAGAATCTGCATACCCTGGCAATTGCTGCCATAGCATCAATATAGTTTTCTCCCCGGCTTTTGCGAGCATAGCAGACGGTATAGATGATCAAACATGCACAATAGAAGGCGGAGGACTCCACCAAAACTTCGATGACATGCCGATAGGTTTTAAGTCCACCCCACGGTCCACCGTTTACCCGTCCTACATTCAGAATACGGTAGATGATGGCCGTAGTGCACCATAACGTTGTAGCAAGTGCTAGCGACGCATAAGCTGGAAGATTGTGTATATCAGAGGCAGTTGCAGACATGAACACGAGGCGAATGTCCATAATTTTGAATACTAAAACTGAATTATAGGTCAAACGAAACAACAAAATTTATGGATGGCTTTACCAACACTGACGACTAGGCAAAGAGCGGGAAGTACGATGATTAAGTACTGTTGGCCCCAGACCATCCAGCAACGCCAAATCTGGAGTTTCAATGGAAGTAAATTATAACCCTGGTTTCCATTATAATGGCACAGACCATGGCGAAGTCAGTAAGGATATTACAGACGAGGCCTGTAACGCCCAGCCCTACTGATCCTAGACTATTATTGTCCCTGACGGTAATCAGATATCTGATCCATATGTTTCGCCCATGGAAAGTATAAGCGGACATAAGTAACAAGTTCATAGCAGCATCAGCGATAGTCGTAATGTAGAGGAGGACGATGACCACAACCATAACTTGTCCACTGCGCCGAGACTTGTTAATAGCTAGACGACTCATTTCAGTCTTAATAACGTAACAGATATAACATATACTCACTGATGTTCCACATCGTAACAGAAATAATGCCCGTGTATAGACCTAAGCGTGTCCAGCAAGAATGGATACTGACTTCGTTGAAATTCAAATCTTGACGGATAATACTCACCGAGCAATAGAGAAAAGAGTATCCTTGAATTCAAGAAGTCATCGAAGATAACTGTCAAGTACGCTATATCGCGGTCGGTAAGCCGCGCTGGAATATCAGTCTGAGTAGCCATCGGAGACTTGCAAAGGAAAGGTGTTTCTGAATGGGGAGATGTACCAAGCACATATCATACTCTTCATAATATAGGGCAGGGACATCCGAAATGTTCCTATACCATCGAAACGGCTGCGAGCATGGACGGAAGATCACCTTCATTATGACGGCGAAGATCTGACAACTAGAGCTCCGTTGTTACATTATGCAGGAATTCGCCAAGTCTCGCAACTTGATTGTAGCCAAGAATAATCCTAAGCACCCAATTGTTGTAAGTACTGATGAGCAGGAAATCCCGGTATGAACCAATCGCGTCTGTCGTCTACAGATGTAACAACCGTCATCGAAGTCAGTGTCGGGGAGTTCCTACCCTAATAAACCCTGTATTATGATAGCGAGTGCTTCTGGTAGAGTTGATGTTAAAGACTCAAAACTTAGCACCGGTGTCCATCGTCGTGCTCGTTGTCGCCGACTGCACATTGAAGGATTATGCTAGTATGTGATGAGACATGCAAACGAAATATCGGGACATTTGGGATGCATCAACTTGATATTCTGCACTCAGAATCTGGAGGCGTTTCAGGTCGTACGGAGAAAAACAGCATCCCAGTCGCTTCCAATGGCAGCAGCTTTGAGGGGCGGCATTGGCATGTTAGATCAACGAACCAACGTTACGATTCCATCCAAGAAGTTTGCAGAGAGAGGGAATCAACGAGGTAGTCACAACGACATTGTGCTGACGAGGCTGATGACGATTGAACTGCACTATGTTTCAAGTTATCAAATACCGTCATCAATACGCACAAAATTCGCAGCCTGGTGCAAGTGAGACGAGTAACGTATTACGTGGAAGTCAGAGCGCCCAGAGCGCGTTGACATTGCGATTGTTGTCTAGATTCTGGATGTGTGGCTTAACTGTACTTCGAGGTTTGTCAAATCAGAACTAAGCCCGTGTAAGCCTAATTTACTGAAACGCGATCTCAGGAGCAACAGAAGGGAACACAGACGGATTGGCCATCCAGGGAATCACCTGTGAGAGTACGACTTGCTACAGGGAACTGAGAGCTTATGTAGGCACCGGTGTTGGTCGTAGTGCGCTCTGAGTCGTTCGGAGGTTCGATGTCATGGTAAGTCACGTTTTTCCTGATCTCCGGTAGTGGCGGTGCATCCGAACGGCCTCCCCTCTTTTCTTCAAGTTCAGTTAATGATCTTGACCAGGAATTTTACTGGGATCGCGCCACCTTGACTGCGCCTTGGGCGCCATCTAACTGACGATGACGCAGAGGGCCCCGACAACGGGCGGCAAGACTTCAGTAAAACCATTATTCAGGATCCTTACACATAGCCGCTCTCAGTCTCCACATCCTTGTGCTCGCACCTCGTCACAGGGTCTTACAGACTTCAATATCGAACGTACTAGAACTCGACAAAAAATTTCGGTCACGGCCGCCTACTCCGACCTGTTCTTTCACTCGGGTTATCTTGCCTTCCGAACCACCACTAGGATGGATGGGGATTTTTGGATGTGTAGCTGCATAGGTACGCGTAACCTGACTTCTTCAACTGATCCTCACTGATATGTCGCTGTTAGTATTCTCGAAACAATAAATGCCATTCTGCACACGTTGCATTTCTTTCTCTCCATGACGCGATCGCCCTCGCTGCCTATAAATTCGATGCGTTAGATACTAACATTTCTCATCCGCACCGATGTTGTTCGGTTTCTTCTTCCTCTTTGTCCTCGCCTTCGCCCGCGGTGCTCCTACCTCGTTGACTGGGGACCTCATTGACGCTCTGGGCGGCCTCGTCTCCAACATCAGCGTCACTATAGCTGTATGTCTTTTCACCATCAGCTTTGTCGATTACTAACGTCAGCCCAGCTGGAATCCCTCGTTACCAACCTTGCAGAGTACGTCTCGCTGACCTCTTTTTCATCCTGTACTTATCTCTACTCGATCTAGTCTCTCATTCAATGGTACGCTCTTCCTTTCCCTTTTACATCCAGTGGTCATAACAGGCATTAGTCACTAACCCCCTCCTCGTCGAGCTTACCCTCGAGCGCGTTGTCCTCTCCGCCGGCATTAACACCACCGAGTACATTTCTTTTGACCACACTTTTGAGGACCCCGTCGTTGTCCCAATCCTAGGAACGACCGATTCAGGTATTATTGAGGACGTAGCCCTCACTCAGGGCGGGCTGGAGACATTGAATATTGTTTCGTTGGAGTATCTTGACCTCATCAATCTGGATATCTATTTACGGTAAGTATCCCGAGCCTTTGCGGATGCATGACGTGTTGACTATCCAATTGTGTAGGGAGGCAACAATTAATGGGAAACTGGGTATCCCGGTGAATGCTACGGGGCTTACGCAGAAGCACGTTCCCACTATGTGCGTGAAGGGAACCTTTTCTTTCGCCTGGCTGCAGTTTATTTCTCCCTGATAGCTATGATACACCATTCAAGGGTTCTTCCTGATGCGGCGTCTTGTGTCCACTGAGTTTCGTGCATTACGAGTACCGTAAACATTGACTTGCGCATCAGTTTTGCATCTTCCGAAGTTGTCAATCACAATTCACTCTTTGTGTACGACCTTGATGTACCTCAGTTTCATCGCCGCAAGTGCTTTCTCTGCACCGTATTCATTGTCCTGGAGGTCACATCTACGGCCCCACAACATTGCCCTGCCAAAGATTCGACTTGTAAATCACGTTGGACCTCGATCCGAATTGATCAATTGCCACCGTGGTCCGTGATGTTTGTGACAGATCTTCTCTCGTGCCAAGTTTTCAAGCTTGATTACCACCAGTCTCCATCGCTGCGCCTTCAGCGTGTCGGTCAGGCTACAAGTAGGTGGTTCTACTATTCACCTTCAACAGGAACTGCCAAAGTCGTCATTTGTATGGCCATGGCGTGTGTGAGTGCGGAACCCTGAGCATACATCGGAAAGCAATTGGAGCGGTAAGCATCTGCATTCACACACGATCTATTTCCGCCCTGATCGCCATGTAGCGTACCATGTGGCGATATGTCGAGCCAAGATCATGATGCGTGTTTCCAACATCCACATAGCGTAAATCTCACGGGAATCAGGACCATGCTTGACGCTGAGGCGATGTCCCTTCGTTCAACCGCGCCCTCATTCTGAATGAGAGGGATACTGGTTTGCATTTCCGAATGCAAGCTGATGTCAAAGGGCTCCAGCAAGGAATGTCTATGTATACTGGTTCTCTTGGTCGGACGGGAAAGATTCACACGCATCACGTCAAAGACCAGATTGACATTCCATGATCTTCATATTCGCCACGATTCTTGTCGTCGAGGGCTTTTCGCTGCTGGTCATATATATACCTTCCATCAAGAAGGACGAGCGGTAATCATCGCCTCATGCGCGGACCGCTATATACACTTGAGACCATGCAGAACAAGCCTCACGAGCCACCCCTCTCTTCATCATGCAGGCGAGTCTTCTGCCAAGTCTTAGCGATGCCGATAAAGCAAAGATCCTCAATGATCTTGGCTCTGAGATGGACAGAGTGATCCTCGCCTCGCTCTTGCAGGGTATGTCGTACTCGTCCACCAATATCTTAAATCTAAACTCAACTTGCCCAGGCTTGTACACTGGTATCATCGCCATCGCTTTGTGGAATATCTGTGAGGAGATCCCGTCCCCGTATATGTAACCCTAAATTTCAGTCTCCCTCAGATCTGCACAAATCCCGACCGATCGGACCACCTATGATCATCGTCATCGTGGTCCTCTATCTCACGACCTGTGCAAATCTCTCCCTCGACTGGTTAATCGTGCGCACGGCCCTCGTCACCAATGGACAGAATCTTCTGACGATATTCGCAAACTTCTCGAATCCTCTGAGATGGATAACGGTGGTGACGGGTGTCTTTGGTGTGGTCTGCACTATACTCGTTGACGCCACTATGGTGAGCATTGTCTGTCAGCTCGTATCATTTTTTTAGTTAATGGTTCTAATAGATCTGGCGATGTTGGCTAGTCTGCGGAGAGCGCTGGCAAATCGTCCTCCTGCCTTCGCTCTGTATGGTTGCTGCTGCAGGTACTGTGACTTTTCTCTCCATTATCATCTCCCTTTCACTAATATCACATACAGCCCTAAAAATCTACGTAACATGCCAACCGTACTCCGCGTTACAAAGCTACTTTCAGTGTCTAGTGATCTACGCCTCCATGACACTGGCTACGACGCTGTGGTGCACCTTGCTTATGATCTACCGGGTTTTGACTGTGGCGCAAGGAGCCCCAGCAGAAGGCGCGGGGGCATATCGGCATGTTCTTGAAGTCTTGGTGGAGTCTTCGGCCTTGTATGCTGTGCCGTTGATATTCTATGTGGCGTTCTTTGCGCGTCGGAGTACTGTGTTCTACTACCTCGATCCTATAGCGGGCATCATGCGGGTATGTTTTATCTAGGCTCGATTGACAAAAAATATATTGATGCGTGGTTGTAGGGTATTGCCCCGACGCTGCTTGTGGGGCGTGTCGCAGCGGGCCATGCTCGTGCGGGCGATTCTTGGAAAGGAAGTGTGATGACTGCGTCGTTACGGTTTGGACAGGATAAGACTGAGAAAAGCTCCCAGGAGTATTCAATGACGGTTGATGACGATGTCGAAGCTCAATTGGGAAAGGAGAGTGATAGCCGTGGGGACGAAGAGGAAGGCAGTGATAAAACGGAGAATCTGTCTGAAGATCCTATCATTGAGCTGAGGCGTTGAGAGGTTTGGTGAATAATGTTATATGTATTCGATTTTAGTATCTGATTTGCTCTACGCTTCATGGTTGATGGATATATATTTAGGTGTTCTTATGTGGCTGGCGAAGCAGGAAACTGGGAACTACTACGTTCGATCATATTATCGTCTCTAATATTGCATACAAATATCTCAAGATATAGACGACGAAGAGAGACTGAGAGATGAAACAAAGTCGAGCCTTTTATGTATGAGTAAACGTGCAACGTTAAGAGTTACAGAAGTTGTCAGGCTGCCGTCGAAGTCAATTTTTGTTGACCTCCGCCATAACATTCCTTCAAGCTTTCCCGTGCCAGTGTGCTTGCAGCGATACTTGCTGCTGCCAATCATATGCGCGACATCCATTAAAACGAGTGTGTGGCGTCGATATCCTCGGGAAAATCCATGTCCAGATCTTGCTCCTCTTCCTCTTCTTCTTCGTTCGAATCGTCATCCAGATCCTCCATACTAGCATCCAAATCCGCTTCTTCCTCTTCTTCCTCCTCTTCGCCTTCCATCACAGAAGGTGGCCCACCAGAGATAGCCGAATCTCCTTCGTCATCTTCTGGAGTAGCCTCGTCTGCCTTTACATTCCTTCACTACGGCGACCAACGAGAAAGTAGCACCACCCTTACCTCTTGCTTCTCTTCTTGCTGTGTCTTGACGCGTCCGATGGGCACAATGGTCTTGAAACCACGGATACGAATGTTATTATCCTGGAAGGAGTGCATTGAGCGACAAGGACTGGTAGCAAAGCTAAGGGTGCGTACCAGTTCCTCTAGCTCGCGTTCTTCTTCGCTCAGTTCATCCATCTCGCGTTGCAGATCACGGTATTCATTCATCCGGCCGTACATGGGCTCGTAGCCGGCATTTCGCAGCGGTATAGGATGTGTACGAGGCACTGGGGGTAGCAGATGGGGGAACCTGGGTTCTCGCGGCAGCACGGTCGCCGTTGCTACCGACATTATAGAGTGTGCCTGCTATCGTCGTCGCGTTGTCGTCGTGGTTCTAGGAATAGTCGTGGCAGATGACATCAAGGCACTTGGCAAGAAGGCGCCGATTCCCGACGGGTTCTTATTTGAATTGTTCACCTGATCATGCAAGCTTAAGTACGCTGGTTCTGCTTCTTTTCCTTTGATCTTTACTCACTGCCATGCCAGAGGAGACTGCAACTCGGCTCAAAGAAGAAGGAAATGCGCTCTTCATTCAGAGCAAATTTGATGAGGCTCTGGTCAAGTACACTGCGGCAATCGAGCTTGACGAATCCAACGCGATACTATGGGCAAACAGAAGCGCTTGCCATTTGTCGATGAAGCAATAGTGAGATTTTTTCTGATCCGCGGTTTGCGTCCTAACGATATCGATATCAGCCTGGACGCGGTTGGAGACAGTCGTAAAGTGAGTACAACTTGTGGGCTGTGGTTTCAATTTCTTTCCCATGTCTCCGTACCTTCAACGTCTCGTTTCACGGAATGGCGCAGTTACACTGAGTGACCACTATGTCACTGGCAGTAAATTCCACGGAAATTTCCACCATGTTTTGGGTCTCATCTTATTCCGAGGGTTCCATCGCAACAGATTGAAGGGGGGCTTTTTTGTGTGGCGAAAACTTCCCGTTCGCAGGTTAAACATGAAGTTTTTTCCGCTTCTTTGTGCATATGTGGATATCTTTCTTTACTCATCTAATCCTTTTTTCGCAGGCTACGGAACTCGATCCAATGTACTACAAGGCCTGGGCTAGGCTTGCCACTGCGAGCGATGTGAGCACCATATTTCTCCCGGGCCTTTTCCGTGCAGGCGTCAATCATGACCGGCGTATTTGTGCTTGCTATGAATGCAACTGACATGACGCCGAAAGATTTAGGACATTTTCATTTGTAACGACGTGTCTCGTTTCTATACTATCTTTCGTACTGTCGTCGTCCGTGATGATAGTTCAACAATACTCATGACCTTCACAGGCATTGAAGGAGTATTTCCCCAGTTCGTTGGCGTGGCAGCGCGCACTGGACACTCTTCCGATCGAGAACCTTACTCCAACGCAAGAGCAGCAGCGCCTCGAATATCAGAAACGACTCCATGAATCTACCGACCGCCTGCACCACAAAGCTAGCGGTGGCAATCGTTCAGCGGACACTCGTTATTATAGAGATGGAGATGGCCAACAGCCATGGGAGGTAGCAAGGGAGATGATCCCAGCTTTGGAAGCATCCGGGAATACCAGCAGCAGTGTAAGGATTTCTTCCTGTTTCATTGACGTCTTGAGGTTGACTAACGATTCCTAGGCTTGGGTACTGCACGGCGCGTATAGAGTAAATTTTCTCATTATATCGCGTCGGTCTCCCTCAATATTGTGTTGCTAGGAATTCGCTGAGGGTGTGCGGATCATGAGAGGAGTGACGGTAGATGAAGAAAGAAATCTCAGAGGAGAAGAAAATGTACGGGATACCTCTTTGTGTATCCGCATCTTTATTCACCGATGGCTGTAGGGATTCCAACATCTAGTAAATGGGATAATCAGGGAAGATCGCGTCTTTCATCTGGAAAAAGAAGCGCTGTGGATCAGCGCTTACAACAGACTTGGTAGGTTTCCGCGGACTTTCCTTTCCGCCATCTAACTAGCCTGGTTTGCTAGGAACGCTTGAACGCGAAAGACATGATCCTTGGCTCGCTGCTGGGCCTGATTACCTGAAACGCGAGGCACCCTCGCGACTGGCCGAGAAGGGATGGGATGTCGTCCGTCCAGACATTGACCTGACTATCCGGTCGGTTCTTCCGAATTGCATCGAAGCTCCACTAACTGTCTTCTCAAAGATTTTGGGTGCTTCGGGGAAAGATAGAGGGAGCGCTTGATGGTAATGTCGTTTCGGAAAACGAATACTACGGTCGATGCCTTGAAGTCGTGGAGTGGGGACGGGAGCTGTGGAAAGATGTCCCCGCACCTGTGCGAGGCGAGGTTTTTGATGAGTCCTTCATTCGTGGATTGCGAAATTTGTATTTGCAGTCGATATTGCAGGTGGATGCGACTTGTTGCTGTGTGTTGTCTGTACTCATACCTTTTCAGTGCTATGGCTTCAACCGACAGGACACAGAGCTCGTGGAAAAGCTGGCGGCAGAGGCAGATGTCCTGCTGAAGAGCCTAGAGACGGATCCTGCTCCTGGTGATAATGCAGACCCAGGGTTTAAGTTGTCATTCTACGATTATTGTCGGGGGAGCGCTTACGCGTACGTGTTTGTTTCCAAGTCACCGATGAGTCCTACCTAACTTAATTCTAGTTGCAAAGCATTCTTCCACTCTGATCTCGCCAGACGCGGCTCGTCCGTAGAGCAGAACTTCCGACTCGCAGGAGAGTACTACCTACAGGCTGCAGAGGCATATCCGGTGGACGACGAGCACCACTGTCGTGAGTCATCGCTTATGTACCCTGTTACGTTCTTGTCGCTGATTCATAACAGAATACCTCAATAGTGCATTACAGCATCTCTTCTGTCGCCCGGGAGTCACTGTTCGCAGGGCATTGGATATCATGGCCCGATTCCGGGTGTCGGTGAAAGAGTCGAAGAAGATATGGAATCAACATCCGTCGAGGATGAGGCCAGAGAGGGACCAGTCGAATGGGATCGTGATGCAGAGGGAGAATGACCTGAGGAGGGAGGTTTCGTTGGGAAGGTGTTCGTTGGATACGAAAGTGACTAAAGAGATCCAGAGGTGATATGGTGTCGTGTGTATTGATCGTAATATCAAGATCTTCAGATCATCGCAATGGAGTAAGTGTGAGGTGAGTTAGGGTTACAGCAGGGATTACGAAAATTCAAAAGATCAAGGTGCTGCTTCACAGTGGGGATACAACCCCATGGTATGACTTGAGATGACACTCGAGGGCACTGTATCAGGAAGAACCATGTAGTAAGGGCGGTCCGTGTACAGGATTGGGTAGTGCTCTAAGCATTTAGGTGAAGGCAAGTGCTAGCCATTGATGTTGGATGAAGTATATACGTACATACATATGCGACATATGCGGAGTCTGAGATGAAAGACAGAAGAAACATCACAACAAGAGCTTGAAGGAATTAGTAATACGGTCAAACTTTCGACGCTTGCAACTTTCAGCCTGAGACGTCATGAACGAAGATAAGAACCGTCCTATGGTAGTTTAAAATCACATTAGGTTAGAAGAAAAGTAAAATAAAATAAAATACGCACAGTAGTTTAGCTCGGCATCATACGGAATAATGAACAGCGTCAAGTCACGGTTATCTCATCAAAAGAAGGAAGGACACATACATTGCCCATATAGCCCTCATACTCTTTTTCATCTGGCTTCATGCCTTGAACTGGATTCATGCCCTGAGCTGGATTAGATGGAACCAAATCTCCTGCCCTCATATCAAAATGCTCCGAGACCGATTCACCTTCCAGGTCCACAACGTTGTCGACCTCCATCGACGTCTGGATAATTTCATCCATCTCTGGAATCTCGTCGCCAAGCCTATCATCCCTGCGTGATGCGTACTCAAAATCCTCGCCGCGCCTCCGCTTGTATCTGTGCACTTCATCCGCCAACGCTCCAATATCTGGTGCACCCAGCTCGTGGTACTTGATACTCGCAAGACGCAGCACGTACCCCAGCTGTTCGGCAATACCCCGGGCATATCCGACTTTATGTTTATCGCCTCCCTTGAGTGCGTCGATTCCGCTGCTCTCAAGGTCATCGATGCTGTACTGGTGGGATAGCATGTTGTTGCGAGACGACACCGTACTTCACTGAAAGGACGAGATTACATGATACCCGATAGACATTATCCCTGGGTCGACGGTCAATTTCTCTTTAAGCAATTGACCGTCGTCTCAGTATTCCGCCTCCACTGCGCTCCATACCTGCAACACATGTATGCGAAGAACGTGCGTCGCCGATTAGGCAACGCTGCCCACCGATGGAGGATTGTTCGGAGATTGTCGACTACGACTGTCAGGACATCAGAAAGGGTAGGCAGAGGTTCGGCTCCTCGAGAGGGGGGTCGGATGACATTGTACGTGAGGGCTAGGCGGTAACCGGACGTAACCCGTTTGATTTCGTGGTGGACATCAGTGTACCAGGCGAGTACGGTCGTCGATGATTGGGATTGCGAGGCAAAGTCGAACATTAGAGGTAGAGAGGCGCCGGCATGGGAGACTTCAACCTCTACGCCTTCGTAACGAGATGGGAGGATAATAACGATTGTAGCGAACATTCCTGGGGTCCGTGCGGTGCTATATAAATGAGGTTCACATCACGTCACATCCACATAGCCATAAAGACGCACTCTTGGTGTCTAGCAAAGCTAACGATACCATCCATTAGTGATTTTCGCCACTGACAGGCACTCAAGTACGCACTGCGAGCCCTCCTGGTAAAGAAGCAGCTCATAGAGCTCACATCTAGGCGCTGTCACATGCATTCCGAGTTTTTGCAAAATGGATGGCAGTACCGTGCCTTCGACGAACGCCTGCCAGCCGGGATTCCGTAGGGTGATCCTAGCAGCATTGATTTCCCACGTATCGCGGACGTTTGTGTTCACGATTGTCTCCTGGTTGTGGCCGTAAGGCGCTCTGGACGCGTTACTGATAATGAGACGCGCGTCGCGCGTGCTGAGGGGTAAACTGATGGGACCAATCCCATCAACAAGGTTGGGGGGGGGATGTCTATTGGAAGGTTTTGCTGCATGCGTAGTTGCCACGGAGCATGAAATAGGACATAGCTTTGCTGAATACTTCCTACGGTTGAGACAATTATATAAGTCAGAAGGGAAGGGAAAAGCTACTCTGGCATACGTGAAAAGTAGTACGGCGAGAGCGACCGGCCGCTGAGACTGGCGCGTGGTTCAATGTGGCGCGCGTGTTTTGATACGACATGACAGTGAGCTTGAGTGCGTTGACGAGTAGCAGTGGTTGAAGTTCAAATTTTATATATGCGCGTCGCGATCACGTGCTATTGTCTCACGCCACAGATGTTCACGTAGCGGCATTGTGGCTTGTTTCAAAAACTTCTCTGTACTAGTGCACGTTATGTAACTAGTGATACGAGTCCCTCCTTACCAGTGTATATGCGGCCTCCTTCCCGTAAACATGTGCTGGAATCCGACCCCAATTCAACTTTTGAATAATACTACATTCGACCAGGTGTGCAGGCTCCTCACACTCTCCTTGATATCGCCAACCAGTCATCACTATCAGCCTAGGCTTCAAGACTACAAATACTGTCACAAAATTGTCGGTGCAACTCTCGTATGGCACTAATAGATCGTCTCGCAAGATGCCACTTTCTGACTCGTCAGCCTCATATGCATATCTTCAAGACAAGCAAAGGTGGCGGTGACGAAGAATGTATGCACTAAAGGCAGAGCTTGGTGAACGGCAGGAACTTGGCAAGGTGAGGTGTCTTTTGGGCTGACGGCAAACAAGGCATTGCCGACTCGTTTCGACGTACCGTACTCCTGGTGCACAATGAACCACACAATCGGTACCTTGACGTGGCATTGAACCTGGACGTCATTACCCAAGCTAAACTTCTCGCAGTGTATATACCTACTGCTTGATGTCATGGTTTGTTATCATACGGCCAAGTTCAATCCCTGGTAGGAACAACACAAAATTTCCAACAGAAAAGGCCAAAAGTGATGCATGGAACTAGCATACTATAGCGATATCATCAGCAATATTGCAGAACAATGACGGCCACTGAAAAACATATATTTCCTATGTATGCCTCATTGAGCTCTTGACCACCACAAAATCAAGTCCCTCACCATCAAAACTACTCAAGGCCTGGATCTCCTCCAGGTGTACAAGAATGCCCCCCGCTTTTTGTTGATCCTCCTTTCAACGCAGACAATCCACGGTGCTTGATCCTGAGGTATTGTCTAGCGGCCAGGTGGATACAGTGCAGTGTCTTCGATTTTAGTTTCGCATTGCTGGCCTCGAGTTTTACCTCAAAACAACGGCGCACGAAACAAACATAGAAAACTCAAGGTTCTCCCGTATCCATGAGCAACCGAATGAGACAAACCTGATGACGATACTCCAGCTTACGAAGAACGAAGAGCGATTTGCAAGAGTACAACGGAAGATACAAAATTTTATCTTCCCTCAGAAATAGAAACCATTTCCAATCATAGACACGTTATCCGAACAACTTTGTGCATATACCAAGGGTACCGCATTATGCGAACTATTAGTTCAAAGGACTAACCCAGCTGTCGAAGAAGAATGTAATTTGATGGTAAGGAAAACGAAAGATTCGGTCTACGCACGTAGTGGGAATATCGGTTGCTGTGAGTCCTGTATCATTCACGGGGATACCCAAAATACCACCAATTGTCCCCTCCCTATACAATTTACAATTTTGCGTTAGGAACCGACCGCCGTCGAAGGCACAACACCCACCTCAGAAACAAGTCCAGATTGAGAAGATCAAGAAATCCATCCGGAATGATGTTTAACGTGGCCACTGCACCCTGAGTGAGCGCTACATTCTCGATCACACCAGAGTCTGCGGTTCCAAGGATTGGAACAACGACAGGATCCTCGAAGGTATGGTCGAAGGAGATGTATTCGACGCCACTGACACCGGCGGAGACAGTGACACGGTCAAGGGTGATCTCGACGATGAGAGGGTTCGATGCTGCTGGCGTCAAGACCAGCGCATCCGATCAAGCCAGAAAGACGTACCAGTGAAAGACAAGCTATAACGAATGGAAATAAATATTCAGTTGAGAAACAAATATTAGTGAATTTTACTTGGCGAGATTGGCCGCGAGACCTTCCAACTGCGCGAACGTTAGTTTTGGCAATAGAGGCCTACATGAGCAAAGAGCTTACGGTCAAGTTCACGTTGATATGGGACACAACACCGGCGAGAGGGTCAGCGGCATCCGCATCTGACGAGGTGGGAGCACCATAGACAAAGGCGAGAAGGTAGAGGATGAAGAGACTGAACAACATTTGTGCAGATGAGGGATGTTCTCCTAGGACAGGTCGAATTTATAGGCAGCAAATGAACTTGCAACAAACGGAGAAAGGGGACGAGACGGTGCATAATACGAACGTGCCGTGTAGTGTTTCCCGAGAACGTCATGGATGATGCACATTAGTGAGAATCAGTCGGAGAAGCAGGACTACCGGAGAGGCACACATCCAGTCATAGGAAATCGACAAGTCCCAGGCCTAATGGTGTAGTACTACGGAGAATTCGAGGGAGTAAAAAGTATAGACCCTCAGAAATATTTCAAATGAGTTCCAGTACACTTGCCATGTCATCCTGTGATCAAGTGAAGCATGAGGTTGCTCAAGACAAATAAAATTGTATTAAGCGCTGAGGTTATTACCGGCGTCCTCAAGTCTACTGTCGGTCCGGTTTCAAATAATATCATGTAAATCGTGTTCATTGCCTTAGCTTGTATGTCGTCGAGACAGAGGAGACCAGGTACAGCATTCATTCAATGAATGCTCGAGGGGACCGGTGGCGTGCGGTAGTAGTAGAGGCACGGTGCACAGCCACCCTCTGGATCAGAAAAACCCGGGTATTCGGCGGCTCGGCCTTTAGCTCACGACCAATACCGACACCTCAGGTATTGCTTTGAACGCGACGCTAGTTTTCTGTGGTATTGATTTTCACATACTGATTCTCAACAATGTCTCCCTATGTTGTGTTTTCAGGTATACCCCGAGCCTGCCCGTGTGAACTGTTTCGCATCCTGTCATGTGCTTGCCAGTTGTTTTCATCGGTGATTTCTCTGGAGACTGGGGATGGACTCGACGATGCTTTTACCTAATTTCTATCGATCCCTTTGATGCTCTCGGGTATTCTAGGTACCAAACATTCCTCAAGTAAACTTCGGTATTGCACCATTTTCCGACAGGGTTGCTTTCGGAGAGCTCGAATTCTATGGGAACTCCCCGTGTATTTTTCCAACGCTCCGGCTCTATACTGATAGCGAGAGAGAGCTTCCACGATCAGACAAAGAGGGGGAGACGAAGATGAAGCCAGGATGAAGTGCCGTGGGCACTCAATCGTTCGGGTTCGTTTCTTGCTGGTTTCTGAAGCTCCGTTTGTTAAACGGTCTGTGCTACAGAATGGAATGATTACGGAAACTCACCAAGTCTTTTGGCGTACGTTGGGTTTGACACATGCTGTCTTTCCAGCTTCCGCATCGTTATTTGAGGTGCGCCTGTACATCGCTCAGTAGATTCGAAGTTCCCAATTCTACCTTCAACTAACTATCGACATACCCCTCTGATCATGCGGCGCACGTTGGTATTAGCAAGCATTGCACACTGCGTAATGATGATACTGCCACTCATTGCCCAACGCCTGCTTATACCAACGTGGGCTTTGTTACTAATTTTTAACCCCGGAGTTCCTTACACACTCTCCCAGGTTATAATCTAAAGTTCTTCATCCTGAGTTTCTCAAATGAGCCAGCTCCTGGGTATACTCAAAGGCTCGACTGTTTTCTGATCTCACGGCCAGGCATATCCGCCGAAACACACAGCCACTCCCAAGATCAGACCCAAAATGAGGTCTTCTGCATCGCGGCATCTTGCGCAACCACGCCGCACATTCCCTTACAATGTAACCAGCAGTTTCTTCCGGTACGCGTCTCCTTGTACCAATTCTCAGCGGTATCTCCATTTCGTGTTTTCAGGAATAATAGTCTCTCGTAGACAGAAAACGATACAGAGCTATTGATGGAGGACGGCCTCCACCTGAATCGGCGCGCCAGTAGGCTTGCCGCCGGTACCCTCAAATCCAGTTCCGTTTGGCTCAGTGAACGGCAATCAAATTTTGTCATGCTCGGTAATAACACGGTAGCAAGTAACCCCCCCCCCGCATTGATCAGGAATAATACGAGCCTGTCTGTGAGAACTGCCGGGCCTTGTCATGTGCTTAGTTGAAATCTCAGGTCGCCGCTTTCTCTGGAGGCTGGAGATATGCCATAGACGCGTTTACCTCATTCCTATGGACTTTTTACTACTCTGGGGCGTTTCAGGTACTAAACGTTCTAAGTCGACTTCGGTAATACCGTATTGTCGGACAGGTATACTTTCAGACTCGAGACTCGAATCCTATGACTCATTTTCAATTCTATATGAACTCTCCATATGTTATTCCGGTGCTTTGGCTCTGTGAGTATAACAAGAATGGGTTGTCAAGATCAGACAACTTCGAGGGGAAGATCGAGATGAAGTGCCTTGGGTACCTGGTCGTTCAGGGTGGTTCTTGCTGATTTCTAAAGCACTATTTGTCAAAGCCTAAGGTTTGCGCTACTACAAAACGGAAACGGAATGATTATGGAGGCTCACTAAAGTTTTTTTGACATACGGCGGTGATTATGATACGCGACTAAAATGTGTCATTTAAGATGTGTCAGTGCATCACTCGATGGAATCGTGTTCCTAATTCTTTTAATGGTAGTATGCACGACTAGGTCCTTGTCTAATCTATCATTCCCGATATTGTCATATGATAGGGAATTTCGTGGCATCGTACAAAAAGTATAGCGCTGGGGATATGCTGGTAGCCATCTGTAATGGTGGGAGTATCGGTGACGGCCCGCCTGAGCTGTTCGCCTTATTGTGATGATCTACCCTTAAAAGTAACATTTATTCGACTCTGATGGACATGTCCTTCTGATCATGCGGGGCACGTTGGTAGCACGCATGCTGTCCCTCTGTCATTAGGTATGGATCGTCCATCTGCTCATGAGAGACTAAGCACGCATTAGCGATGATACGGCGATAGCGCAAATTCCGGAAGGCTGGGACAACGGACGCAAGCTTCAAGTTCGTTCTTCTTAGAGGGACGAGACTGAGAGAGAGGTATAAGGAACTCCGGTCAATAGGCCCAAATGTATCTTGATTCAAGGTGAAAGAATGTAGCCAAGAATAAACACCACCAAGTGTTCAGAATTTGACATTCAGATCCGTGAAGATGACGAGCTAGGGGGAGCTAGTAAGACGTTTTCCGTGAAACCAGGAAACAATCGATCTTTTGAGGAGTATATATCAACGATGAGGTGCGTGCCCGAGTGATCAGTGGTAGATCCAATTTCGTCGACAATGGGATTTGGTGAGGGTATCTGTGAGAAGGATTGGCTGCAGGGATGACTGCCGTTAAGATTGGACTTTTAATAGTCGCGTCGAGGTAGCTCTAAAATCGTTCATCAATTTTAGAAAAGGTAAGGCAGCTTCACACACACATAGTCCAGCTGGACGACGTGAGGTTGAGCTTCCGGATGGTCTCAGAGAATTCCCATATGTTGTGGGACACGAGCTGTGAGTTCCTGGTGCATTGGACTCTGAGTCGCCGCGACAAAGTCTAGATGATGTAGGTTGGCATTTAATATTTTCGGATTGTTAAGTATCCCGTCCAAGAGCTGCTGGGCACCAATTTGGCAGAGATTTTAATGATGAGCTTGGGTGAAAGGTCAACATGTACCGTGTCCGACTTGACGCGCACCGGACCGATCGCACAGCCACTGGAGCCGGCAAGCTTATGTAAACAGCGACACGAGGTGCTAGGTTGGTCAACTAGGGTCAACCTCCTCCTTTCTCTCCTTACGAATTTCTGTGCAGCTTCCTTCCCGTAAATGTGTGTTGTGAGTCGACCCTAATTCAATATTTGAATGGTTCTGGATTCGCTAGGTGTACATGCTACTCACTTTCTCCTTGACATCGCTAACTAATCATCGCTATACTCTTGAAGACTACGACTGCTGTGATTACATTATCAGCGCGCCACTCTCCTATGACACTGGTAGATCATCTCACAAAATGATTCTGCTTTCTCACTTGTCAGCTGCGTGCGCATATACCGAAGGGAAGCAGAGACGACGGCGACGGCGTTTCACCTACCACAAACTCGGTATGAAAGGCAGAGCCTGGTGAACAGCAAGAAGGCAAGGTAAAACATCTTTTGCGCTGACGGCAAAGATATTATCAACTCGTTTCATGGGCTAGCGAATTTTCAGTATGGGCGAAGCGCAGGTATGACATCCCGAGATCCGAGCGGACACTGAGTAGTAGAGGATGCGGTGGTAAGCGCAAACTTGGTTTAAGCCAATAGTTTACTGACTGACACCAGCCGCAACGAGCTCGAGTTGATTAGGCAAAGCTAAGCTTTTTAGTCAAGTTTGTCCTTTCTTCTAATCCACTTTTAATGAAATTGCGTCAATACCCATTCGTGATACCAACTCATGCCAGCTACGTCTCTGCTGCAGATATCCACTTAGGCTCAGTGATATTTCCAGAAAGCAGTCTTGCCCGTCCACGTCAGGCACCCCTTTGGAACGATGCAGATGGTTAACTAAGACCGACGAAAATTACCTCCTACACCATCCCTCACTTCCACTGTCATCGACCGATATCGTTTACGCCAACTCTGTGACCAGGATACATTGAAATCTAGGTGGGGATGGGAACTGCCAAGAGGGAGACATAATCACTGTGAACGCCCCAACATCGTTCAATGGATGTCTCCCAGTCCAGATTCTTTGTTGGCACTGATCGAGATCTCCCAAGTATCATGCACATCCACGTCGACAATCATCCCATGTTGAGACGCGCGTCCTTGGTGGTGGACCAATATATCCATATCCGTCAATGTGTATTACTGCCACTGAAATTGAACTTTCAATAGCTGCGTCGAGGTAGTAGTCTTAAAATCATTCGTTATAATGATCCTCTTCCGTCGGCTGATCCACAGCACCGTCTCTTGGTATTCTCCGGGTGCGTGGCTTCTCGGGACAATCGCCAATTCAGTTTCGGCGATTTTGAATACGACGACCCACATACCAAAGAGAACATCATTTGACGCCAATTGGTACCAGCGGCCGTCACTCTCCACTGTCTTAGCTTTGAGTGTTATAAAGGTGCGTTCCCATTCTGGTCGATATCATTTTGATGATCCAACAGGACACTTAGACAGCATAAACCGCAACGGCGATCTGCAATTCATGCCTATGGATAGAGAGTTTCCGCTCACTAAGTGTTATTTGATTGTTCCGATTTGTGGCCTTCATCTAGTTATCGCCGCATCGCCTGACGCTCCACAATTTTGACTTTCTGATTATCACCTCAGCGGTAGAATGTTTAGAAATTCCGGGATGGGGACCGCGTACGTTAGATTTATATCAGGAATATTGTTACTGACCGTGTCTTTCTCAGATTACTCTCAATGCTTTGAGTGATTCCTGCCAGGCCAGACCACAGAGATATGAGTCCAGAAAGGCTATTTTTCGCTAGGGATGACGATGATTATGATGAGGAGACCTCGTGAGACTTTCGAAAGGATTGTACTAGGCGCATAAGTACGAGCTTCTTGGATGCCATAATTCCTGGCTGGCCGGATCCTTGGGGATGCAGATAATCGAGTTGACCCAAAAACGCGGGACAGATCGTCCTTTTCTGAAACATCTTTTACACGTGTTAAAGATTCATACGCTACTGCTCGTCGCTTCCGAAGTCCTGTCTTCACGAAACTACTGTCTAAGCGTCAAGGTTATTAGCTCCAAACTCGATCAAGTCTTCTAGGTTGTCACTAGCCTGATGATATTGCAGCACGATCAGTTTGGGGTGCCCCGCTGTGTCGTCGGCTCATGACCTTAGCATCTTTGAATAATACTTTCATGATGGCGTCTTGATTCTCGTCCTCTTCTAGCTGCGCTAAATACGGGAGCAAAGAAATAAAATAGAACTAATATAGTTTAGGTAATTTTTCAGCGAAGATCGACACAAATATCTCCAGTGAGTGTATATTTCTATAGCCGTCAGTTTCACTTAATATAAGCATTATTTCTCCGAAGCCCCTGTAGACAATGATTCCATCAATGTTCCGTGATGGCCTCCCCTTCGTATTTCTTCTAGTCTCCGGCCAGAGTCAAGCGTCCGAGAAATAACATTAATCCGGCACCACGGCTTGACCACGGCAGTATTGATCGACTCGACGATGAAACGGTAAGAAAAGATCTAGTCATTTTCTGTTCATGTGGATATTCGAGTTTCAACGTTCCAGGCAACTTGAAATGCTTTATTCTTGCGTAGCAACAACGTGAAAAGCGTGCTGCTTCATCCATCAGTTGAATCACGGGTGTGTATGATCATAAGGTTCTGAAATTGATTTTTGAATTGATTTTTCGTCTGTCGGCTGAGTACCCGTCGGTTGTCCCTCTAATCTTGGGTTTAGTGTCTGGTCAAGGTCTCAGGAATACTGGTCATACTCAAGCTTCCTATTGTGTTTTCGGCTCTGGTCCAGGCATATTAGGATATCCCGGTCGCATTACTATTCCCATCATTGGCCAAGGACTCGGAGCTCTCCGCCACTTCGTATTCACCTTATTCTATATAGCACAATTTTTTGAAACCCGGCCCTGTTATTTTTATTTGGGACCATACGGTGCATATGGTGCCGTTACCGTTTCTCTCAGAGCTTAAATACCCGCAATCCAATGCCTGGTCTCTCCAGCTTTCCCTCAATCGACATCGAAAGCCCCGCCTTGTCAATCACCTACCATGCTCTCTACTTTGTCGCTCATCGCACTCTTCGTTACAGCGGTTAATGCTGGAAAGCGTGGCCTTGCATGGCCTTACTGTGCGTTACAATATTGGACCACCGTCATTATGCTGACAGCCGTTCACCATGTTGACAGACAACAGCCCTTTGTATGATTTATGATACTATCTTACAGACATGCCTAAACTTATATCATCATTTTCCTCAGGGATCCTGGCAGGTTTAACACCGGGAACGGGAAAGTGAGTTTGTGACCGTGATCTTCTGCCGTCGTCCAAACCAATCTAATTACTTCATACAGGTTGTCGCAATGTCCGTCATACTTTACTATATGTTTCTATCAGCCCTCACCCCGACCATAGTTATGACTGGGAAACTTACGCGCCCCCTTCCACCAATGGTAACGGAGGGTTAGGGTTCATCGGAATGCAGCGTTGCTTGGATTGCGATTCGAGCCCCATCTCGCAGCTGGCTTCCCGACATGCCGCTCAAGGCTGGGCTAGTACGTCCTTTAATTTTCGGATTTGTCTGTTTAAGGCCTCATCCCTGTAACACTAGCCGTATTCAGCCTGAACGAACCTGACGTTTCGGGGATCAGTCCTAGTACTGCTGCATCTTGGTACATCACGTACATCAACCCACTCGTGAGTATGAAGAACTCGCAACGTCTTAGCATTCGAGGCTAACTTTTGAAATTCAGGCCATTAAGAAAGCCTTCCCAGCGGTTACTTCCAGCTCTTCTTCCGGTCAAGGTCTGGACTGGCTTGCGCAAATGATCAGCGCGTGTGCTGGTAGATGTTATGCCGACTACATTAATTTGGTACGTTCTGATATCTCATCATGCTTGCTCGATAGGAACTGAATCCTATGAATTAGCATTGGTATGGGTGAGTAATTTTCGTTCGTTGCGCAATCAAGCAGCCGCTTATGCAGACCAAAACCTACAGTACGAGCTTCTCTGATTTCCAGAGTTATGTCCAGAAGGCGCGCGCTCAGTTCCCCGTTAGTCTCCATTAATTATCACGCGAAGTACCCGGCTTAAGAGATTTATTCCCAGAACTACACGATTGTTATCTCCGAGTTCGCTCTGACGAACCCGTCCGGTGGTGCCTCTGCTCAGTAAGACCAATTATCCAGATTTTCATAATATACTGATTTCTTTCGTCTCTCAAGGGCATCGTTCTTTTCCCAGGTACGCAAACGGAGTTAATTGTAGAGGTCAAGCTCAACCTCATTATCATTACGACAGGCATTCTCTTGGTTAGACTCTCAAGACTACGTCACTTTGTACTTCCCATTCGTCGCGACGTCGCCCTCGCTCCTGTCCTCCAATGACCCGAGTGCTGTTTCTTACGTTGGGACCGGATCGTGCCTCTACAACAACGATGGCACCATCTCGTCGCTCGGCAATCTTATGTTAAACGCTTAAGTTACTAGTATCTTTTTATTTCCTCAGAGAGTCCATTGGCCAGGTTTTCTTTCGGGCTAAATTGGTTTCAATTTTGCGTGGTTAGAATGCTTCGCGTGTACGTACTCTATAGTTATTACACATAAATCATTCCTTCCATGAATTTAAATGCGCCTTCTTCCAATTGTTCGATCATCAGAACTCCTCCCGGAGTAGCCTAGGAACATTGGCAGCCGAAATGCCAACTATGCCGGCGGCTTCATAATATGCACTTGGGCTTTAGCCAAGTAGAACAGAGGCGACTGCAAGCAAAAGGCTAATACCGAGGATGAAAAGGACTCCCACGGACGCCCATAATGACCAGTCCTGCGTTATGAAAAGCAACAGTAGCAACACGAGAGCTACTCATACCGAGAAATAGCTCTGGCCAGTCGCTGGGTAAATGAGAAGATGTTGATATAACTTAGGCTGATATGTGTGCGTGTGACGAGGCAGCTTGGTTGCGTCAGTCTGTAAGTCTTAGAAGTTAGAGCTGTATAAGAAAAACGAAGGACGCAGGCTTGGAGATTGAAACTGAGAATTACGAGACAATGCAAAACCTCGTGGTAAAGTCTGATTCGCATCGAGATCTCTCGGCCCTATACAACAATTCGTACATTTCGACGAGGCTCCAAATGGCCCTCGATGCTCATGAATGGGATAGGTGGCCGAGAAGTAACATTGCGAGAATAGGAAAGCATCGGAAGAACAGGAGAGCTGCTCTGGTGTACAATACTCCAGGACTTCACGCACAAGTAGACGGCTGGGAGAGTTACATGCACATCAGGAGGGACGAAGACTCGTAGTGTTGCCGCGACTCGGCTAGACTCGGCTCGGCTAAGCCTATGCCGACTCTGGTAATTGCCTCGAGCAGAGTCGGCTTGAGTCTGTTGTCTTTATATCGGCCAAATCAGGCACTGTCATTTGGGCAAAAGCAACTCCAAACTACACAGCCAGACCTCTGATATGCTAAACGCGCGACTTTGGCAAATTGTCAATATTTACAATAACGATTTTAATAAAAGCGCAACCCACCGTTAACCGTTTGACAATTAGGGGTGAGCAATGTAAGCGTAGCCCCTAGTGATATCCGTCTGTTAACACGTCCTTGATGTTGCGAGATTAGCAACACTGAGAGGCATCAGAGTACTAACCCCATTGGTATGACATCACACAACCTCAATGCGGCCGGTTCGTGCTTCCGAGGGGCAGGTTTGTTTGTGCGTGCTTGGCCACGTTGGCTTTTGACCACGACGACCGTCTTCCATCTGCGCTCTGTGGTTGCTCGCTCACAAGCTCGCTTGGTTCTGAGGGTCTACTGTGAAAGAAACTAGTGTGCTGGTATCTGTCTCTTGTCTCCAGTCCTGGTCTTGTGCTCGTGCTGGTCGGTACACGGTGGTCTTGGTTTCTGGTCCAGCTTCGAAGATCGTCGTCAATGCTCAGAAATGGCCCAAGGTTTGTATTTCCCCCCCCCCCCCCCCCCCCCATCACCAAAGTTTTCTGAATCTGAGATAACAGAATGTATGCATAGTATGCTGAATTGTTATGCCCAAGAAGCCGGTGGTCCCAGGTTGATATTGTCGGTGTGTGATATAGCTTCAGTATTGGGTGCCATGCTCACGTTTTCCTTAGAGATTTATGCAAAGAGTGGATTCGACCCCATCCTGGTAACGGAGCGTGCGAGGAGCAAGAGAGGGCCGAGAGCCAACAAAGCGTGGTGGCCCTGTTAGATTGGGAGGGTGTATGTAGCAACTGGCGGCCGTCCGTGCCTCAGGACTCGGCTGTATATGTGTACGTCGGTAGTATGATTCAATACAATTGTTTCTACATTTTCTGTGTGTGATGCAAGGAAAATAACAAGCTCAGGAATACTAATATTAAAGGGGGTATATCTAGGGTACAGCGATGCACGTGCAAAATACTTGGCTAAAAAATGGCTACAACTGACATGCTGGGGGGTTAACCAAACTTTGCGTTAGTGATCCGGTGCGCTCTCTGAAATTAACAAGGGGGCGGTTTCCGGGTAACGCCCCAGTGACTTCAAATTCGTTATCGATCCGTTAGCGAAAGCTTCCGGCTGTGTAGTGTTGCCGCGACTCGGCTTATCTCGGCTTAATGCACAAGTTGACTTTTGAGCCGTCAAGGATAGCAGGATAGAGGGAACAGCTACGCTGTCGCTGACACTACTAATAATTCTTGTGAGTAAATGCTTACTTCAGATTATCTTCTATTTTGGACAATTGTGAAGTCACAGCACACCAAGCGCAAATTGCTCAAAACCGACTTCGGCATTAAGCCGAGATAAGCCGAGTCGCGGCAACACTACTCCAAACCGGCTTTAGCCGGCTCCTTTTTGGGCTTGAGCCTAGAATGAGCCTGTGCCAATCAAGACTTAGACTGGGTACCGGCAACGCCCTGTTCTGGAATGTGAGCTGAGTCAGCGCCTTTTTGGGCCTTCCGGCGGCAAATTCCTTCCACATTTGTCCATGACCGTCCATACTCATTATTGGGGACCTGAACAGTGTATGTGTTGCATGCCTCAATTAATAAATGTTACAGAGAGTCATAATTATGCTAGGAATATTCTCTCTTTGTTAATATGCATGGTGTTCTTGTAGTCACTTTGTCTCCCTTTCATAGCTTGGAGAACAAGGCTGCTATACATATTGTCATATTTCTTTAACCCCATTGTCCTAAAGTGTTGGTAAAATAACTCCCACTTATTTACACCTTAAATAATGTGTTTAGCAACAAATGAACACCTTCAACCATGATGAAACTGCTACCATTCAATTGTTTGTACATATTTGTACCCTAAAGTTATGCACCTTGCATGAGCTTCCACAGCATCGAAGCTGCTCCAAAAAACACAGTAGATGTCTTTCCTAACTAGAATACATGTATTCTCTGAGACAAAAGTAATAAATTCATTGTGCAATCATGATAAATTTCACAGAAATTGAGGAAAATGAAGTAAATTAAACAATGTGCCATGAAGAATACATGTAGAATTTTATTCTGAGTAAATTGTTCCAGCAAAACTAGGCCTGAATCTTGCTTGTTCGACCCACAGTAGGTGCATCCACGAAACTGGCATATTTTGGGCCCAAATCGGGATCGCTCGGAGCCCGAATTTTGGCGGGGGTTGCCGATACCCACTCAGACTCGGCTCACCGGCTCAAGCGACTTTAAGCCGAATCGCGGCAAAGAGACGCAGCGCCATCATGCAAGAACAAAAACATGTCACGACAATTCCAGGCCGGTCGCAGACAGTCATACCTTCTTCCTAGGCCTCACCATAGGCACCGAGCACATCAAGCAAATGCTGCAACATTTCAGCTTCAATTTCTTATCTTGGCCGCTGAAAGCGTTTGTTCCTCCAAGATGATAGGTTCGCTTAATGATGTCAATATATCTGTTATATGCTTATCACTAGTAGAAAGTCAGGTAGTAGGCTAGGAGAGAAGTCAAGAGTCATAGCTACGATTTGTCACGTCATTTGCGGCAATTATAATGGTGCTAAACCCACTTTTGATTTCGCTAGGTCCATACAGGATATCTTTAACTCAGCGATGAATATCGGGTTCTCGCTTCAAGAGCAGTCGGCCTGGCCTCCGGTGACTTCTTACGGTCACAGTCACGCCCTTCCTTTTTCCTGTTTCTGACCCGTCTTTCTCATAATTACAGCATTTTTCTACGAGCTGCCTTCTAAGTTCCATCGACGCTAAGAGCAAGGAGCAGTGTCTTTCCGGCTTTCATACTGCTGTTGCTTCCTCTGTAGATCCCTCTCAGGCTCTTTCCCCTTCTCTTTGCTCCGAGTGTCTGACGAGAATTCAGTCTATATGTGCGCTGGGCGACAAAGATATCTTATTAAACCACTTACTCAGAGGCACGCGGCTCGGGCGCTCCTTATTTTTTAATCCCTTTTTACGTTTTGTTCAGGTATTGATGCTATACTTTTGGTTGAAATGGGACTAATTCATTATAGGCGGACCACAGTACAGAGTCGGCAACCACGGACTGCGACAAGAAACGAACTCTGTACTTGTCAATTACCCTAATATACAATGGACATGTTTTCGTTATCGGTGCGAAGTGATGCGCTGGACCTCGAGTAGGAAAGTCAAGCAATGAAGGAAAAACTATCATCGAGAAAATTTCCTGTCAGTCTCAGTCTTGAGTCTCTACATTTCAGTGATCATCAAGTGGTCATCACTCTCCACTGTCTTAAGCTTCTCTGAGTGTTATAAAGGTGCGTTCCCATTCCGGTCGATCTTATCTTGATGATCCAACAAGACATAGACACAACATAAGCCGTAACGGCGATCTGCAATTCATGCCTATGGATAGAAAGTTGCCGCTCTCTGTTATTTGTTCCGACTTGTGGTCAGTCATTCCATCATTTCCGCATCGCCTGACGCTTCAAAATCTTTGACTTTTTTGATTATCACCTCAACAGTAGAAGCTTAGAAATTTTGCAGTGGGGACCGTGTACGCTGACTTGTATTTCGATTAGACCCCATCTCAGGAATACTGTCACTGACTATGCCATTCTCAGCTCACTCTCAATGCTTTGTTCAAATCCTGTTGGAGACTGTTGGAGGCGACCACCGACATATGATATAAAATGGATATTGTTTGTTATAACGCCACGTCGCGAGACTCTTCAAAGGACTGTAAGCGTGTGAGTACGAGGTTTACGGATTCTATAATTCCTGACTGAGCGGACCCTTGAAGATGCAGATAAAGGATTTGCCATGAATGCGGGTCAGGTCATCCTTTTCTGAAACGTCTTTTACCCGTGTTGGACATTCATGCGCTACTCTCATTGCTTTCGAGGTCCCGCCTTCACGAAACTGCTGTTTGGGTGATTATTAGCTCCAAACTCGACCAAGTCTTCTAGGTTGTCGCTAGGCTGATGATATTGCAGCCAGATCAGTGTGGAGCGCCCCGCTGTCGTCGGCTCATGATCTCAGCTTCTTTGAAGTAATACTCTCATGATGGCGTATTGATTCCCGTCCTCTTCTAGCTGCGCTAAATATGGGAGCAAAGAAATAAAATAGAACTAATATAGTTTAGGTAAATGTTCAGCGAAGATCGACACAAATATCTCCAGTGAGTGTATATTTCTATAGCCGTCAGTTTCATTTGATATAAGCATTATTTCTCCGAAGCTCCTGTAGACAATAATTCCATCAATGTTCCGTGATGCCCTCCCCTTCGCATATCTTCTAGTCTCACTGGCAGGCCAGAGTCAGCGGCCGAGAAATAACATTTATCCGGCACCACGGCTTGATCACGGCAGTATTGATCAACTCGACGATGAAACGGTAGGAAAGGATCTAGTCATTTCTGTCCGTTCCAAGTAACCTGAAATGTTTTATTCTGGCGTACGGCAACGCGAAAGGCGTGCTATACTCCACCCATCAATCAAATCACGGGTGTGTATGATCATACAGTTCTGAGATTGTTTTTCGTCTGTCGGCTGGGTACCCTTTCATCGTCCCCCTAATCTCGGGTTGAGTGACCGGTCGAGGTCTCAGGAATACTGATTATACTCAAGTGTCCCACAAATTTCGGCTCTCATTCAGGCTCATTGGGGCATTCCGGTCACATTACTATTCCCATCATTGGACAAGGAGCTCCACCACTTCGCATTCACCTTAATCTATACAGCACAATTTTTTGAAACCCGGCGCTGTTATTTTTATCTGGGACCATACGGGGTATATGATGCCGTTACTGTTTCTCTCAGAGATTAAATACCTGCAATCCAATACCTGGTCTCTCCAGCTTTCCCTCAATCGACGTCGAAAGCCCCACCTTGGAAATCACTTGCTGCTATGCTCTCTACTTTGTCGCTCATCGCGCTCTTCATTTCGGCAGTTAATGCTGCTGGAAAACGTGGTCTCGCGTGGCCTTATTGTGCGTTAAAATATTGGAACATCAACATTCTGCCTGACGGTTTTTTACGCGTTGACAGATAACAATCCTTTGTACGCCTAACTTTGATACTGTCTTCTAGACATGCCTAAACTTATATCATCATTTCCCTCAGGAATCCCGCAAAGTTCAACACTGGGAACGGGAAGGTGAGTTTGTGGACCATGATTTTCTGCCGTCGTCCAAACCAATCTCATGCAGGTTGTCGCAATGTCTGCCATATTTTACTATATATATCTATAAACCCTCACCCATCGCATAGTTATGACTGGGAAACTTACGCTCCCCCTTCTACCAGTGGTAGCGGAGGACTAACATTCATCGGAATGCAAGGTTGCTCAGATTGCGATTCAAGCCCCATCTCGCAGCTGGCTTCCCGACAAGCCGCTCAAAACTGGGCTAGTACGTCCTTTAATTTCCGGGATTGTCTGTCTAAGGCCTCATCCCTTCAACACTAGCCGTATTCACCCTGAATGAACCTGACATTTCTGAGCCCAGTATCAGTCCCAGTGATGCCGCATCTTGGTACATCACCCACATCAACCCACTGGTGATGAAGAACTCGCGACGTCTCAGAATTCGGGGCTAACTTTTGATGAAATTCAGGCCATTAAAAAAGCCTTTCCAGCGGTTACTTCAAGCTCCTCTTCCGGTCAAGGTCTGGACTGGCTTGCGCAAATGATCAGCGCGTGTGCTGGTAAATGTCACGCCGACTACATTAACTTGGTGTGTTTTGACATCTCATTCTGCCTTCTCGATCGAAACTGAATCCTATGAATTAGCATTGGTATGGGTGAGTGATTTTCGTTCATCGCGTAACCAAGCATGCTCTTATGTAGACCAAACCTTACAGTACGAGCTTCTCTGATTTCCAGAGTTATGTCCAGAAGGCGCACGCTCAGTTCCCCGTTGGTCCTCCTTGATTATCATGCGAAATACGCGGCTTAAGTGAACCGCTGTCCCCAGAACTACACTATCGTTATCTCCGAGTTCGCTCTGACGAACCCGCCCGGTGGTGCCTCTGCTCAGTAAGGACCAATGGTCAATAGCGTCATCATATACTGACTTCTTTCGTCTCTTAAGAGAATCGTTCTTTAGACAAGTAAGCAGACCGTGTCAATTATAGAGGTCAAGCTAAACCTCAATATTATTATGACAGGCATTCTCATGGCTAGACTCCCAAAACTATGTCACTTTGTACTTCCCCTTCGTTACGACGTCGCCCTCGCTCCTGTCCTCCCACGACAAGGGTGCCATTTCTTAGGTTGGCACCGGATCGTGCCTCTACAACAACGATGGCACCCTCTCGTCGCTTGGCAATCTTTTGTTAAATGCCTAACTGTTTTTATTTACCTACAGAGGCCGTCGGCCAAGTTTTCTTCGAACTAAATCGATTTCGCATTGTTAGACTGCTTCGTGTGCCGTACTATAGTTATTGCACATAGATCACTCCTTCCATGAGATTACAAAACACGATTTCTTCCGATTGTTCCATCAAAATGACTCTAAATCAAAGTGCAAGCTGCCCAAGACCTTGCCGTGGAGCATGTTTCAAGATCAATTTTTCACACTCCTCGACAACGTCGCGTAGTTCCTCTCAAACCAGCACGAGAACATTGGCAGCAGAAAATCCAACTGTGTAGGCAGCTCCATGACCTGCACTTGAGCATAGAAATTAGTACCGAGAACGGCAAGGATTCCCATGAGCGCCCATAATGCCCAGTCCTGCGCGATGAGCAGCGATGGCGTCGCAGCAGTAACTAAGGCCTCCAAAAATTGTCTACCGGCGGGAGAAAGGATCAGACGTCTACTCCTGAAAAGAGGAACCGTGACAACGCGAGAGCCATAGATAGCTTTGGACGATCGCTGGGTGAACGAGATGTTTACATGACTTGGGGTTCCCTAATATCTGTGCGAACGAAAAAGACAGCTTGGTTGCGCCCGAGTCTGCGAGTCTCGGAAGTTATAGCGGTATCGGAAGAGCGAAGCGCTGAGGCCTACTTACCGCCCTGGAGATCGAAGACCAATGATGAGGCAGAATCAGAAAGCTTCGCATGTACACCTCACAGTCCTGAGCGACAATCCCTAAATTTCCAGCGAAGCTCCAAACAATTGCACCCACCCTCCTTGGAAAGCAACGTTACGGATAGGAAAATGCCGGAAAAATGGGAGCTACTCTGGTGCATGGTGCATTAAGGCTGCCACGCAGAATCCGATGGTTGGGAAAGTTTCAAGCACAGAAGGGGACGAAGAGACCCAACACCATCGCACCAGATACGTTACCAGGTCAGTCCTCGGCATTGACAACGACAATGGCAGGCGGGTCGTACCCTCTTCCTTCTGGGCACTGAGCATAATAAGCAGACCCTGCGACATTTCAGCCTCAGTTTCTCCAGTTAACTGCTGGATCCCGGGACCGGTTCGCTCTTCCAGTAGTGCCTATATATCCGCTCGCTGCCAGCAGATGAAGGTCGGGCAAGCTAGAGGGGAAGTCGAGAGTTGTAGCTACGATTTTTGTCAAGTCACGCGCATCAATTATAATGGTGCTGGACCTACCTTTAATATCACTAGGTCCACCAAGGTATATTGGTATCAGGTACCCACTTCAGGAGCAGTATATCAATAGGTGACGCGTCTTGATGTTGTTCTTGAATAAATTGCTCACAGTGAGTTCTGCATTCCTGATGGATGGATGGAAAGCCATGAGACAACCCCCAAAGACGGCGTGAATCGGCTTGATACCACACATCTGTAGGAATGGCAGCGCAACCCATAACGCTCCTCTAATGCGCACCTGGGTGCATGGAATGGTGCTTGGCCTGTTGGCACGATGGTCATTTTCCGCAATGTCACAAGTTCCAAGTGTCGCATTTGAACCCTAGTCGGGTCCACATGAAGTTATTCAGCATATAAATTGGTCCTCAAAGTTGGTGATACACAGCGAAAAGTCCGTAAGACACCCTGATGTATTCCTCACCACTGATTGGCCAAACTTGAATGCTGGTAACTGGAGCGAAACCCATCAGAGAGGCAGTGCATCGAGACGTAGCGGAGACAGTCTATTGCGCCGTGGTATTTTGAGCAGTCGTTCGTCGGTCTTGGTGGCGTCTTTAACAGGATTGGTGACAGAAAACCATCAGCTGATGATATCTCCGGAAAGCTCTGGGAGCGCCTCGTAAGGTCGTTTTCTCTGACACAACGAAACAGTTTGACCATCACGTCTAATCGGCAACCTATATGGCTCTATTGCAGGGCGGTGAATTGTGGTAAGAGAGGTAGAAAAGCAACGTCGTCGGTTGATCATGGCAAACCCCATCACGTTTCGGGCTACAATTGAATGTATACCGCGGAATATCGTCAGAAAAAATAGTCCACTCTAGTATATACAGTGTTTCATCCAGCAACAGCAGTAGTAGGGTCTAACCTGGACAGCATTGGATCAGGATCCTAGATCCTGTATGAATACAACTGGGGTACGCACTATATAACCTACACAGCTATCAACACATCCGTGAACCCCAGAATACAAAAAGCTGTGAAGGTAGACCCTTAGCCCTGAATTTTCCGTGTTCGTCTGGATGTTCGCACGTCATGAGCGGCGCTATCTTCGACACAGGTGAAGATTTATTTGGTCGTGGTCCACTCGGCGAACTCGGAGTCGCAAGATGGGGTGCGGTGTTGGCGATTGAGGTTGTTAAGCACATTCAACATACCTCGAGTATCCTTCTGCTCCATATCGTATCCGTTCCTAGTTCGTACGGACCTCTCTCGTAGCCTTCCTGTTTTCCGGCATTGGGTAGTTGCGTGGCAACAAAAATCGGCCCGCATGAGGGACATGCAGAAGGGATGATGTGTGTGAAAGTCACGTTTGAAACTGTAAAATAAACGAGATCAAACTCTACAGAAGAAGCCAAGATTCAAGCTAACTTACATGTTTTCCTCCTGCACCTCTCCTAATGTGCACCGCGCATCGTATCCCGGTGCTAACGTTAAGACGCGAGATCGGTCACCCACCACAGATCCTTCCATCGAAAAACTTTGACAAATCGAGAGCCTAGTCGCTGAGCTAGAATTACACCGGCATGCTACAAAGCCTTCATCGGCCAGCCTCTTTCCCCTTGCCAAAATTCCCGCCGTCGACCTTCGGTTTCCAGCCAGGCAGATCAGCAGAATTGTAGACTTTTTGGTGGTGCTGATTGGCTGTCTGCAGTGCATGTACCCAAATCATAGTCAAAGCGAGGAGGAGTCGAAGTGGTAGAATGAGAAGGAACCGTGTGAGGTAATCAGGCACGCCTCCCCTTTCTGAGTCGGGCGCACCCAAGCTCAGAACTGCACCGCGTTGACCACGACTTGGAGACTATTGACTATATTATATATGACCAGTCGATAGAACATATTCAACCAGAATTCTGACATACGAGCGGTTCTCTCACTCACCACGAATTCTTGGACAGTCTACTTGCTCTAGCTTCCAACTAGCTTCTACTGCGACTCAGAGTTAAAGTGACTGCGAGCTCCTACAACACTAGACGACAACAATTACTTTTCTCTTCCAAAACAGCCGCTACATCCATCTCTGCCTGCAGTCGCCCAACATACACTGGCGCGTGGCTCTAATCCAAGCGGCTATCCTATAAGACAGGTAGCTAGGAGAGCAGAATGTGACAGGTGTGTACTTCCATCGAATATAGTTCTTATTCATGTGACAAGTCGGCAACTTATCTTCAAGGAAAATTTAGACACTAAAACTTCGAATCTTCATCCGCCGGTGTCCACGCCATCATGTAAAGGAAAATAGTTGGGTGTCAAGACTCAGCGCGTCTCTCTGATCAACCCACAGCACATCCACTTCTATCACGAACATTCAAACTCCTGAACATATTCAGATGGTCTCCTTTGCTTTGGTGAGCACACTTCTGCCAATATTAGCGCCCGTCTAATGTCTATATTCAGTGATGCCCATCTGGGGTTATTTCGAATCCTGCACGACAAACTCCAAAGACGAGGTACTTCCTCTTTTGAGATCTCTCTCGGCGCTGTTAGGATGCCTCCATCGTGATCGCCCGTCTTCCTCACTAATTACCGCCTCTGTCCTTGTGCAACGATGGAGGATGAGTTGCCTAGTTACACGTCATCATGGTTAGCAGTGGCAGCGAATGTCCGGTTTTCGATGCAATATCCTTCATCCGTCATTTGTCTCGAGCAGATTCATGAGGGAGGATGGATAGGCCTGGGTCTGATCAATACAACCGTCGTGCGCACTCTTTTATCAGCATCACGTTAACAGATGAATGGCACGTATGCACGTTCCGCCAACTCTTAAATGTGTGGAAAGCAAGATGGAGTGAGTTGAGCTGGGATCTAGTTGAGGTGCGCTTGGCCCCATATTCATCATCTTCGCTGTTCTTGAAACGTTTACATAGGGGACGATTTCTATTCATATCCGAGTTGTCTATTACAACAGTACGTCAATTGAGATATCGGGCGGTGCCCACTTACACAAGACTTATCTATCCATCCATCTAAAGTGATATTTGCTTATGAACAAATGTTGTACCCCTCAAGTTACACGTTATTTCCTGAAACGACGCGTGGATGACTAGCCATCAAGGAACTGAGGACCGGGTTTGTCGAGTTTAGTCTGGCGGATCAGGCGGATCTCGCTACTTCGCCGTGGTAACAACAGGAGTTTATTTCGGGCGTGCATTTTATATAACGAAGAGGATGTGTACCATCTTCTTGGATAAATCTCAGCTCACTCCTCAATGGCGGATAACCTGGGAGATCTCACCGTCGCCGATATAGCGTTCATAGTCCAAGAGCTCGATACTGGACTCAATGCAAATATCCTCGACTCCCTATTGCACGGTGAGCGCATCCATTCAAAATCTGCCCATTACCTTCTAATGGTGGATGTACCCAAGGCTTATACACTGGCATTCTCGCCATTACCTTGTGGAACATATGTGAGAATGGATTTCCTACCGCCCTACTCCAGCTAAAGGTCTTCGAAATTGAAGTCATTGCCAACTCTCGACCCAATGGAAAGGCCATGGTCGCCGTTATCGTGCTGCTCCATATCCTAACCACCATCAACTTCGCCTTCCAATGGTCGTATACGCGCTCCATACTGGTCGACAACGCACAAGACCTTTTGACCAAATCTATGAGGATCTTCGAAGCTGGTGACACATCCTTCTTGGAGACGGGTATCACGAGTGCTGTTTGTACTATCCTGGCAGACTCCACCATGGTACGTTCAACTTGTTTACCTTTTGAGACATCCTGTGTCCTCACTCGCATCCAAACTCCAGATTTGGCGCTGTTGGATGGTCTGGGGACGGCGCTGGTCGATAACTCTACTTCCTGCTCTCTCTCTAGTGTCTTCTATTGGCAAGTAGCGTCTTTCACATCTTCCTTTGTCCGCCCTAATCCAAAGTTCGTTACAGCATTCAAGATCATCTCCATACGTAGACAGCTCACAGACGGAAATAACGACGATCTGCTCACTCCGGTGCTTTACGCATCTTTCTCACTGGCAACGACACTCTGGTGCACGCTGTTAATCATCTACCGTGTCTGGACTGTGGGACGGACGAATGAGCGAGGCCTCGGGGCCTACCGACATGTCGTTGAAGTGTTAATCGAGTCATCCGCTCTCTATTCCGCATCTTTGATCCTATTCGTCGCCTTCTTTGCCCACAATGACTGGGCTGCAAATTACCTTGATCCCATAACCGGAATCGCAAGGGTATGCAGATATCCTTTCTGCGTGTTCGTGTAGTTAACTCAGGCTTGTGTAGGGTGTCGCTCCGACTCTCCTGGTTGGACGTGTTGCGGCAGGCCATGCTCGTCCTGACGACTCGTGGGAGGGGAGCATAATAACATCGCTCCGCTTTGGGCAAAGAAGGCCGCAGGAGAGTGCCCAGGAAGGCACTTTGATAAGTATTAGTCTTTATGACGACGTGGAAGCTCAGTCAGTCTACGATGAACGCGGCTCCCCAGAGGGGGATAGCACGCAGAGGGTCGATCTGGATGATAACATGGAGGCTGGCCGAGAGAAAGCAGAATATGGTTTGAGCACGACCCTTGTCGCACAGAAGAGGGGCAATGATGACCTCGATATATAAATTTTCGTATTCATATCGACTCGGGCTTCTTTATACCATGGCTCGTTAGCTATAGTTATCACAGGGGCTTGTCTTCCTTGTTCGTTTGTCTATCCTTCACTGTTGTATGCATTTTTCTGCGTTTCTCGTGGCTGTCCCCTAGACGTCTAGTAATTACCACCTCGAAACAATTAAAAAAAGGCCCGGGTCCTGCCTTGAATTTGCGGATACCAAAAATTTCAAGTTCTGGTAGATGTTTCATTAATGGCAAGGATTGTTTTCTGCCGATCTGAAGACAGATATAAACGAGGCAGACAGACTTTCCAGCAGAAACGACAAACAATAACTCATAGAACCGGGCGTACTGTCTCAATAAGTATCATCAGCAGAGCCGTATTACAGCAACGACTTAAGAATATTCATTTCTAGTGTATGCCTCGTGTTCTGTCTTGCCGAACTCTTGATCGGTACAGGGATCAAGTCCTTCACCTTCAAACCTACCCACGGCCAGGAGCTAAACAAACATAGAATAACTCAAGGCTCTTCCTCAGCCATGAGTGAGATCTGGGCCAAATGAGACCGGGCTCATGACGATACTCCAGCTATGAAGAACGAAGAGCAATTTGCAAGAGTACAACAAAAGATACAAGAACTAATATTCCCTTTGAAATAGAAACCATTTCCAATCGTAAACATGTTATCCAAACCACTTTGTGCATATTCTGAGGGTACGACACTATGTGGACTGTTAGTTAAAAGGAGTAACCCAGCTGTCAAAGAAAAGTGTAAGCTGATGGTAGAGAAAACGGAAGATTCAGTCTACGCACGTAGTGGGAATATCGGTCGCCGTGAGTCCTGTATCATTCACGGGGATACCCCCAATACCACCAATTGTTGCCTCCCTGCACAAGTTCGCATCAAAAACCTAGTCACCGTCGAGGGAACAACACCCACCTCAGAAACAAGTTCAGATTGAGCAGATCAAGAAATCCATCCGGAACGATTTCCAACGTGAGCACACCCTGAGGGAGCGCTACATTCTCGATCACACCAGAGTCTGCTGTTCCAAGGATTGGGACAACAATGGGGTCCTCAAAAGTGTGATCAAAGGAGATGTATTCCTCGCCATTGACCCCGGCAGAGAAGGCGACACGGTCAAGGGTGATCTCGACGACGAGAGGGTTCGACGCTGTTGCCATCAAGACCAGTGCGTGTCAAGTCAGAAAGACATACCAGTAAAAGACAAGCTAGAATGAATGGAAATAAATATTCAGCGGAGAAACAAAGATTAGTGAAACTTACTTGGCGAAGTTCTCAGCGATAGAAACCACCTGCATGAACGTTGGTTTTCAAAAGAGGCCTACAAGCAAAGAACTTACAGTCAAGTTCACGTTGATATGGGACACAACGCCAGCGAGGGGATCAGCGGCATCCGCATCTGACGAGGTGGGAGCACCACAGACAAAGGCGAGAAGGTAGAAGAGGAAGAAACTGAACAGCATTTGTGCAGATGAAGGATGTTCACCTAAAACCGGTCGAATTTATAGGCAGTAAATGAGCTTGCCACAAACGGAGAAAAGGAACGAGACAGTGTATAGTACGAACGTGCCGTATATTTTCCCGAGAACGTCATGGATGATGCACCTTTGAGAATCAGTCGGAGAAGCAGGACTACCAGAGAGGCACACATCCAGTCATAGGAAATTGACGAGTCCCACTCCCAATAGTGTGAAAGGACGGAGAATTCAAGAGAAAGAAGAGTATAGACCCTTAAAAAAATTCAAATGAGTCCCAGTATATTTGCCATGTCATCCTGTGACCAGTGAAGCATGAGGAGGTGGAGACGTATTAAGCGCTGAGGGCATTGCTGGCGTCCTCCAGTTTACCGTCGGTCTGGTTTCAAAGCATGTCGTATAAATCGTGTTCATTGCCTTAGCTTGGACTTCGTCGAGAAAGAGGAGTCCAAGTTCTGCCTTCATTCAATGAATGTTCGAGGGAAGATGCGGGATGCACAGCCACTCCCTGAATCAGAAAAACCCGGGTATTCGGCGGCGCGGCCTCTTGCCGCTCAGACCAATACCGGCACCTGAAAGGTATTCCTTCCAACGTGAAACCAGTTTTCTGTACGGATTTTCTCCTGCTAATTCTCAACAGTGTCTCCCCGTATTGTATTTTCAGGTACGCGCCGAACCTGCGCGTGTGAACTGTTTCGCATCCTGTCATATGCTTAGTTATTTTCATCGGTGCTTTCTCTGGATACTGGGATTGGACCCAACGATGCTTTTACCTAATTTGTATCGATCCCTTTGGTACTCTGTGGTATTCTAGGTACCAAACATTCCTCAAGTTAACTTCGGTATTACACCATTATCCGGACAAGTTTGCTTTCGGAGAGTTCGAATTCTATAGGAACTCTCTGTGTATTGTTCCACCCCTCGGCTATACACTGGTGGCCAGAGAGATCTTCCGAGATCAGACAAGGAGGGGCTCAAAGACGAAGATGTAGTCAGGATGAAGTGCCGTAGGCACTCACTCGTTCGGGGTCGTTCTTGGTTTCTGAAGCCCCGTTTGTTAAAAGGTCTGAGCTATCAAATGGGATGATCACAGGGGCTCACTAGGGGCTTTTTGGCATACGGTAGTCATGATACATGTTATCTGTCGAGTTCCGCAAGAAACTAAAACATGTTATTTGAGGTGTGCCTGTGCATCGCTCGTTCCCTATTCTACCTTCAAAAGCAATCTTTGCCTGATTCTAATTAATATGTCCTTCTGATCATGCGGCGCACGTTGGTAGTAGCAGATATAGGACCATGATGATAGTGCGATATTATTGCCCAATGCCTGCTGATGCCAACGTGCGCTGGGTTGTTACTAATTCTCAACCGGAGTTCCTTACTCTCTCTCCCAGGCTATACACTGAATAACTATTAGTCTAAATTCTTGACCCTGAGTTTCTCAAATGAGCCAGCTCTAGCGTATACACCTCAAAGAATTGATTTTTTTTTGGTCTGAGATGGTCTGCCGAAGATTGAAATACATCCTATTAAGTCCTACCCTAGCGCGCCAACTTCACCGCTCCGAATGTCAAATCCTGATCACTTGGTGTGTTTATTCTTGTCCGACTACATTTCCTGTAAGATACATCTGTGCCGTCACTAATCATTAACCGGAGCTCCTTACACCACTCTCCCAGTCTTGTCTCTCCAGAACGAACGAACCTTGCGTCCATTTTCATGGCCTTCTGTGATCAGAATTTGCCATCATTCGGAGTGGTGAAAATGGCAGGACCTAGAAGGATGTAATTCATGTTCGGCGGACTGCCGTGAGACCAGAAAACAGCCAATCTTTTGAGGAAGGATACACTGGAGCTGGCTCATTTGGGAAACTCAGGCCCGGGATCAAGAACTTAGACGAATAGTCATTCTGTGTAAGTGAGGGTCTTGTCAATTTTAAAATCAACAGCTCGTATGCTTGAAATTAAATGTCTCAAAGAACGATAAACTGGCATGGGTATAACGTAGGTTAATGAAAGTGGTGTAGGTGGTTCGCCAGAATGTGCGAGGAGCCAAGCAGAAATACAAAACGATGAAACAGCCGCCGAAAATTCAAGCCTTCATGGAGTGGCAAACTTGAAATGAATGTGTTGTGGACATGGAATTGGAGCATGGTCCGGAGTAAATCTGCAACAAATTTCCGTCACAAGGAGTAATTCGCCCTACGGACGAGATACCACTCACGATCACGAAATGAAAGTCACGATTTCCTACGGCGTACAACCTGGAGAGGACACGGGTCGTTTGACTAAGCCATATTTTGCTATTGAAACCGATGTAAACGGGGAAATATCTGCGACTGGGCGAGACTCACAATACAGTGCGCAGGGCTTCATCAGGGGAAGACCTTCCACCATACGGCGTGCATTGGAATTGACCGGCATAGGAACGGCGGATACTGCAATGGCGCAGAATGCCAAGAGAATGGTCGCAACCCTCATTCTTTGCTGAGAAGGCAAGAGGAATGAGTCTCGAAGTAGGGGAAAGGACCCTTCAATAATAGAAAAGGGACAGGATCACCAGATCGCGGCAAGACGTATTTGATTTCCTGTAGAGCCTAGGCTTGGTGAGTTCTGTCGATCTAAAGGCAATAACCACTGCCAAAGACCGTGGATGAATGGCCTGAATTCATGATACCTTACACAGCATATGATAGCCGACTCGGAGGGAAGTAGGTGCAATGACTCGGGAGCCTATACAAAGAAGCTTAAGGAATGCTTTACCGAGAGAGGCGAAGGGGGCCGCGGTCTGAGGTCATATACCAGCGTCGGGTGTTGACCGACACAGCGGCAAGAAGTATGTTCATTTTAACAGAAAAGGTTAAAAATCAGAAACTGGTGTTTCGGCACGAATCGATAAAGGGGTAGCGCCAGGAGGACGAGATAACAGAATAGCCATCGATCGACATGTTGACAGAACCGGCGTTTGAAGAACCGTAGTCGAACTTTCCAACAGTCTGGGTTATGCATGTTTGAAATGATAACGGTCGCGAGTTCGTGCTTCACTGATGCGGATGCTAATGAATGAAAACTGTCATTTATGATCATTGGCAAGGACCAAGATCTTACCCTAGAGTCCCAAGAAGTATCGCACAAGGTGGGAGCGGAGCACTCCCCTGACAATATTGGATAACAGAAGCACTAAGGTATAACATAATTTGTCTTGACGTGGACCATAGGAGACCATAGGTTGACAATATCACATTTGAAACCCCTGTACAACATCAAAAAATCCTCGAGGTATTCGAAAGAAAGGAAATTGATTGAACCAAAAGTCTAGGGTTAAACGAGTGTGGTATAAAGGAGCGTGTGGGTTTAGGGTACAGGACACAACGAAAGTGATAAGGAATAGCTGGCTGAGTTGATGGGTTGCGATATAGTGTGGGTTGTCTTATAAGCTCATAAGATTATCAAGAAACAATACGAATGAGAATGAGAACATACTGGCATTCCTCTTTCTCCGGTATTTAGTTTGGCATAGCACGCCTGGAAGGCCTAGAGAAGGGCACGAAAAAGGGATCCCTTGCTGATAAAACCAAGGTATTAGTCTCCACTGGCTGAGAAAAAATGAGGTGTCTGTCTCACCATACATGTTGCGGGGCTTCAAGGGGGGAAGACCCGCTGCCATGCGGCGAGCGTTGGTATCAATTGGCGAAGCCGACACTGCGGTGAACGTAATAACGCAAAAAGCGAGAATGGACGTGAACTTCATCCTTTGCGTTGGTGGGGGGATGGCGGTTGGAAGGAAAGGGAATAAGAGAGAAAGGTATCGTGCGGCAGTCTGGTTTTCTTTCAGGGTCTTTGGCATGACATAGGAGGTATCGATCAAGTAGCGATAGCCGATACATGATCGATTCTTCCTATACACGGAACAGGGTTCATAAAATCTTGTGCTGATAGGGCTCTCCAAAGCCAATCCTCCATTGCTCGTCAAAACGTCCAAATAGAAAACGTTCCTATATACTCGCGCACTTCCAGTTGTCATGAATACAAACCGAGGACACTGGAGGAGCCCGAAGATGCATTGAGTTCTATGCGGACATCATAGGCGATCCGCAGTCATGATGATGGTCGGAAAATGAGGCGCTCGTTTTTCCCACGATCCCGCAATTTTTTGATATCCTGCTCCTCATTAATCTTTATTAAGAACCTCTCAAAATAATGCACCTCGACTAAAGCAGTTTGATATCGAGGGCCTCTGAGCGTTCGGCGCCGTCGTGGTTTTACCAAAGTTAGGAACGGCGCTCATATGCACAGGGCTGGCTGAAGGGACCAGTAGCTTCGGCCATCTCAGAGTTCGATATGCAACTTTCGGTACAGGACTTGTCATAAGGATCATCATCGCGCCAAGAACCAGATTCAAGTCGCGCGCCAGTTGATACTGGCATTTTTACCTGGAAATTACGGAATGCTACGCCTACGATTGCCTGTAGCTGGTCGCTCTTCCATCAAGCATAAGTTCTATATGATCGAATGCACTCAATATAAGGGACGCGCAATTTGATATCAAGGGTTGCCCTATAAAATTCGGGGTACAAACCTTGCAAACTGGATAAAACGTCAGTTTGCGTCCCGTGGGCCGTGTTACTGAATTGCAGGCAAGCCCCGGGAGAGAGAGGTACAGTTACTCGTCCGACCATGAATTCCAGGTGCTGATAACCCTAGCGGGCAAAATCCTTCTTAAGGTCGTAATCCCGATCAAACGTCTACGGACATTGCGGAAGTCTCTGGAAACATAACGTTATTGGAGTCAAGATGATGGGAACACAACCTAGGATGTTTATGGAGGTCGCACCAAAGATTTTTTTATCACCGGAAATATCAAGTGAATAAATAGTCGGCACCATCTTGATGGGAAACAGTATATGGAAAGGCCGGGTAGTGAAGCAGGTAAATCGCTGTCATAAGCTACTTGTTTTGTGGGAGAGCCAATGATGTACGAACCACGTCCAGGACTTGAGCCCTGAACCCCGGCCGAAGGAACTTATGGAACTGTCAGAGTAACAATTGCTAAATACTAGTCATCAATATCATGCCCCCTTGATCCTCTGGACCATAGCTGGAAGTACATTTCTTCTCACCCTCAGCCGCCCCTGTATAATATATCAAGAGCGATGTCGAGCGGGAGATCTGCCGCGCACAAGACGGAACACGCTCTAAGTGAAAAGGAGCAAGAGGATCTTTAAGGTTTGAGAGAAACCCAGAGACCGCTACTACGGCCGTGCCCCCAAATCTTTGTAGGTCAACTTGTAAGTATGGTTGACGAAATGTTGAAGCAATACGTCGAGAGAGTTGCATAAGTGGTATAATCCGGCTTTATCGGGCCGGCATCCGACGCATTTGTGTTTTCAAGTCTGGTTACACATCAGCTCCGATGGCCATTCAATACCACAATCGATCTTTACCAGTCCACGAACGCCAGACACATGACTACTTAGTGCTTTTCAAGGGATCGAATATGGAATAACCAACATATTGTTGGATAACAGGATTTTGATGAAATCCTGGCGCAATTCAGTGTACCAGCAGTATCATGTATGTCGATTTCATTGTATTAGAGATAATTGCACAATATCACAATCATTAGTCTATAGTTATTACATTCAACAGCAAGGAAAACATCCCCTAGCCTAATCTTCATCAGACGGGGCGACGCGAACCTTCATATGCAGTTGAGACCCCTTCTCCTGTTCGCCTTCAATTGTGGGCATCATGATGAAGCAAGATTCGCGTCGTACGCGCGACGCGTCCATGCCGTCGGTAAGAGAAAACTCAAAAGAGTTGACAAGCTCCACAATAAACGAGTGCAGCTCCATGACGCTGAGTAAAACTGTCAGGGTTGATGTAGGCAACAGGTAGTCTTTGACACTTACGCAAAACGCCAACCGAGGCACGATCGCTGTCCGCCAACAAAGGTGAACCTAATTTTGGGTATATAGAATTCAAGTCGAGCAATGGCAAAGGAGATTGACATACATGTTTCCATAAACACCAAGAGACACCGCGGGCTTTCCTTCTTTATGGAGCCACCTTTCAGGATTGAAGACGTCTGCATCTTCTCCGAAAACTTCTTTGCTCCTAAATAATCGCTGTGAGTACTGAGCCGTACAAAAATGCAAAGATATCGAACCTATTGTAGCCAGCAATCGAGCTGATGACCTGCAGACCCGCCGGAATTGGGAGTTCGGTCAACACTTCTCCGGTCTTCGTAGTAATGGGCTTGTGGAGGGGAAGAACATCGTCCTTCGTTGCGATTCTGAACACGTTGTACACGACCGGGTGCATACGGAGAGTTTCCTAGTCCGAGCATTCAACATAAATTAGGGAGACCGAAAACTGAAAAGATCACCTTAACCACAGCAGATAAGTAAGGCATCGCGTCGAAATCAGCAGCGGTGAACTCGTCCCTGCCAACAGCGTGAATCTTGCGCTGTGTCTCTCGAATTTCCTGGCGAAGGATGGTCTGGCATTCAGGGTGCGCGACGAGCTCGAGCAAAGCGAAGGAGAGCGTGTTCGATGTCGTTTCGTGCCCAGCAAACACGATAATGCTGAAACAATGGTTAACTCAAATCTCTAAAGGATGAGCTGTATACATACTTCATTTGAGCAAGAAGCTCGTCTTCCTCTAAACGCATGTCGGGATTTCCTGATGCGTTGGCTTTGACTATAGCAGGACAATGAGCGTTCGTGTCTTGTTGAGCAAGAGAAAGCGTTACCCATGAGACTCATAATGTCTTTGCTCGCTTTTCCCTCCTTGAGAGCGGCATACTTCTCCGCTACCAATTGCTTGGCAACCCGAGTTGTCAGCTTGTTTGTCCTCCTTCCAACCTCGAACCGAGGCGAAGGAGCGTTCCTAACAATAAACCTAGCAAACGAATCCGGAAGCATGTCCATGATGCTCAAAGCCAGAATATCTTTGGGCTTAGGAATACCGAACACGTGAAAGCTGAAACAGACACCATTGGTATGAGCATCTGCCGATATAGTCTGAGAGTGTGCTTACACAAGATTGGTGTATGTGTTCGCGAGCTCGTTCTCCGCATTGTCGAGAGCTCCAAATTGATAGTCGAAAGCGGCTTCATGAGAGAATTTTGTGAGAACTTGGATGACACCAGTACTATTGAGAGTACGTACCTTCACCAATCGCGTCGAGGGTCGCGCGTGATGTCCATTCAGGGATATCCACTGTGATCGTCTCTGTTGCGTCCATAGAAATCATGTCTCTCCATTTGTTTGACATCTGCAGGATAGAGACCCATGAAAACGTGATCATGGCATAAACACCGAAAGCATACCTTGCTGGCGTATGACAAAAATATAGGAACAAAAGCCTTTGCTTCAGAACTTCCGAATCCGGGTGTCATGATCTTTCGTTGGCGCCGATGTTGCTCGCCTATGAAACAAGTATTGATGATCATGAATAGTGAATAAGTTATCGTTTGGCTCTACCTTCAACATTGAGAAGTCCGGGTCCAAGAGTAATGCGGGATAAAGCACTTCGGCTCGGCGACTTGATGAAGTTATAACCAGATTGATAGATGTATGAGAGAGCTTTAGGATCAGTGATGAAGAGTCGTTCTCCCTGGAGAAAACCGAGTAAACAACTGGATTGCATAGGAAGGTTGAAAATAACGGACTCCAAGTGGTGCATGGATGCGGATAACATCGCCGTAGGTCTTTTGCCATTCAAAATCTCTCTGGACACAAAGACAGTCAATGATAGTAAGGTGACGTAGTATCACAGGGCTTTACCTCTCCAGCTTGTGATTGTAAGAGCTCGGGGAAGTTTCCTATAGATATGTGAGCTATGAATAGCGGTTCCGCTGTGGAAGTCTCACCGTATAAGAATGAGCTGGACTCAGGTCCTTTCACATGAGAAAGAGATATGCGAGTAAATCGTTTGTATACGACGTAGGCAAGAGCTAAAGCACAGGCGGAGACGACAAGAGAGAGGGAAGGCATGCTTGTCAAGCTATAGATTGAATGGCTGGACGGATTCCATTTTATATCCTGGTGATCCCCTTGGCGCAAACCACTATACAAATGACAACCGACTTGCGCTACAAACCCGGAGTGGTAACAAGTGCCTCGCCATGACCGCGTGAAAAAGAGTATAGGGTCTTTCTGAGAAGTATCCGTCGCGGATATTCAGCATGAATCAGCGACGACCTAAGCAGCTCAAATCACGTCAGCCAGGCCTCATGCCTTCAGCTTCAGAATCCGAGTCGGTGCAGAGGGCAGTCGTTGTCCTGGTGGTATAATGGCTGATTCTGTCGCGGAAGATCGAGATTTCAATGCTGTGACTTGCGTCCGACACCGAGCGGTGCAAGGTGCGATTGCCAGTTAGATAAGAATAGTACACCTAGAGTCGCGTCCCGTGTGGCGAGCAACCTGAGCTGTTTTTCCCAAAAGATCTTGTTCCTTAGGTAAAACTAGCCGTGCTGAAGCATTGATTGGGCGATAATTCCGCCACCTATTCGTCGCATGATGAAAAACAGCGGCTTGTGTGAATAGAAGGAAGGTCGACAGCCTTAGTGAGATGTTTTTTTCCTACGATTTATCGCCTGGCTCATCATTTCGCGGAGGGGTAGAGTCAAGGAAAAGATACGATATCGCAAGAGAGCTGGAGTCAATGCTCGAACGAGCTGTTGCGAAGAAAATCGATATCCGAAGAGCGGCTGGAGGCTGAAGGAAGCCAAAAATAGGTCATTCGGGCCCCGGCCATCTCCGTGACAGAGCTGGCTGAAAATGTCACAAGATAAAAATAGACCTATTTCACCATGTGATCGTCGCGGTCGAATCAGCTGGTTTTCAAAATTTAATTGAAATTGACCTCAAGCTCAGACCCTGCAAGTCTTATAGAACACAGATCCCCGTCAACGATGTGGATTCTACCTCGCTCTGGCAAAAGTCCTGAGTACGAAATCATTACCCTGTTTGGAAGAAGTTGCGTTCATTCTATTCCATGGACCTTTCACTGTTTTAGCTTTTGCACCCAGCTCGTTACATGGTGATATTATACATAGGAACCACTCGACGCATGGGGATTCATGCACTGGAAGCATTTGGCCAGAAGCATCTAGTTCTTTATCCGATCAGAATCATCAAGTTCGACATCACCTTCATCATCACTAGGTCCTTCACTTTCTGTTAAGAAGTTCGCCCCAGGTACTCTTTATCGTTGACTCATTTTGAAATGTCTCGTGCCAGGATTCCGTCCATTCGCCTGAAGGACTATAAGGAATCTTCTATCTAGGCTTTAAGTCTGTCCCAGCGGTTCCGAGTCTCAGCGGCCAGTTACCGGAAAATACGCTTCACCTTTTCGACAAGCAGGCCAAAACTTTGATGTTTCACGTGTCGGTTTCTATATGCCCAAGCGTCGATCTTTGATTCTATTCACCGTACACTAAGGGTGCCGACGACGCCCGTGAGCCTGGTACATCAAAACAGGGTCCTGTCGGGTTCTCACTGCCCTCGGAATTATGGGGGACGGGCGGTTTCTGCATCTTTAGGTTCTACAAGGCTCAGTCTGTTCTTTTACTTGCATGAGCTACTTCCCCGTTCATTGCTAGCACGGTACCTATCGTTGCGGGGGGCGCTCCCTGGTTCGCATTGTCCTAGCGGCATTCTGATACCGCACCGTCGTTGGTCGCCCACCTCGAGTTTCCGTTCTGGTGGGATATTATTATTAGACTGGCTAGTGACTCAATAATTCTGTCAGCCATCATGTAAAGGCCCGAAAGCTGTTACCGCCTTTAAGTCAGTATAGTGAACTCACCGCAAGTCAACCTTTTCAACACTACTAAAATCGGTGATTCATCTTTTCCACCTGGTGTCGCCGCTTCATGCAGTGACCACAAGTGTCAGGCCCACCTCTTGAAGGAAACCCATCAAAGATGGCGGCAAGGGCCTGGGAGAACCATATTTTGACGGAGATCGGCCATGGACGTAAACGCATAGAAAACGGGAGACGTTTTCCGCAGTGTTCCAAAAATACACATGTAACCGTTAGGGCTTGATTTTCTTCTCCCGGGTCCTCGGTTTCAGTAATTTTTGGTTCGCAATCATTGTCAGCGCGCACCCCAATGCTTCTACTACGTTTCTTCTTAAATGCATTGCCCCGCCGGTGGTCCCAAGTAAGTTGAGAAGGGCATAGTCTAGACAGTGAATAAGTACGTCAACGGCTAAATGCCTGGCGCGGAATTCATATCTTCGGTGCGGATGGTAAAAAGATGACTCGAAGTTGTTACTTTGAGGCGGGCACTGGGAGCTTCATATGCTGGATCCAGGTTAAGGAAGACAGTAAACTCACCCAGGTACTTACTGTCGTGCTTCTCTTCTCCTATTCAAGCAAGATCATAATAGTATCATCAAGATTCGGCGTTGGGATTCCGAGTTCGTAATATAAGGGACAACACTCATGCTTATTGAAGCTTGAGATTCGACTCTTCTCCATCTTCGCGCGGAGAACTTGCAAACTTTATACCTATTGTAACTCGATCGGGCTTGGGTGACTTCAGTTCCCTGCGATTGCGATTTATGCCGTCAAGGAACAAAGACAGCCTCACGCTCCTGTCCACTCTGCCATTTGAACTGCGCATGTACGCCGGGTGAACACGGAATTCCGAACATTCCCTTATCACGCCTCCAGGTTACAATCAATGACATTGTGATTCGTCTGCGTTCGAACTGAACATCTCACGACTTGAACAATCCTTTAGCGTTCGGCACCATATGGTCTTCTTTCATGCGGTGTCCTCGGATGTCCGTTCATGATACATTGAGTAATCAGTGTCGGATTAACTTTTGCTAAACCCTTCCCATCGCAGCGGCCAACGAGAACCGCCAGATTATAAGGTTGCCGTGGGAATATTTTGGGTCGCCCTCCGACGAATCGGACATGGATGACAGAAAACGACAATGACGACATCGGCTGGCATGTACTGTGCTGTTCGCGATTAAAGCTCATCAGCTACCTTGGGACCTGTATAACAAGATCTCGCGCGGACATTGGACACTACACACCCATCACCGCACTGCGTCACTCGGAATAGGACATGAGAGAAGATTCATGCACAAAGTACATAACTGACAAAGGGAGTGAGTGATATGCCCCCTTCAGTTGTAGCAAGCTGAACGCACGAATTAAGCATTTCTACGTGGGCGCCTAAACTGCTGATCATTCGGGCTTAAGACGCAGACCTGTCAGTCACGATGCCAACGGCACAAGCGCCTGTCCCACGAGGCACCAAGAAGCAAGCCGCCGTCTCTTGATCGCCTACTACTACGAGCAGATGGAGATCGAGGCAAAGCCAACGCTCATAACCCCGCCGATGCACCCTTCAATGATCCCGCCGATAGCGTCGATCTAGTCATACATACAGCGGACAACGTCGACTTCTTCGTCCTCAGTTGCCTGCTATCGCTGCGATCTCCGTCCTCGTTCTTCCGCCACGTTTTACAAGGCAACCGATACACTGAGGAAAGGGATGGTTTTCCCGTCCTCGAAGTGAAGGAGGACAGTGATACATTCCAAACTATACTCCTTCTCTGCTACCCACACGCAGATCCTCATATCGAGAGCATCAAAAAGCTCGTTGCTGTCCGTGTTGCCCTTGAGAAGTATTGCATGGACTATGCAATGGGGCGCTTCGAGCAGGTGGTAATCGCGTCGACTCTCATAAGGGAACAAGTTCTGCAGTTGTTTGTCCTGGCAATTCGGAAAGGATGGAGAAATCTGGGCGAGATAGCTGCGAAGAACACCCTTTTCATCCCGTTGAACAAAGAGGTGGCAATTGAAGAGCTGAACGACATATCTGCGTTGCAGTACGTCATGCTACGAAACTATCACAGGAAGTGCAATGACGCCGCACAAACGACTCTCAAAAACGGCCAGATTCTGTTTCAGTGGATCGGCCCGAAGGACGCTCATTCATTCAATTTTTTGAGTCCTCACCGCTGTAGTAATGATGGCCCACAGTGCAGAAACATGGATGAGGTGCGAATGAGGGGCAACAGTGGTTTTAGGGAAGTGAAGATCCATAGTTGGACGTCCGGTTACATTCGGGAGGTGTCGCAGAAGCTATGCGAAACGCCTCGCCCGGAAATCGCTTTGGATGAAAAGATCATCAGTCAGGCAGTTTTGAGCAGCGGGGTGCAATGCCAAATCGATAATTGGAAGGATATATCTGTGAGCGAAATCCAAGCCTTCGCAAAGCTTTTGTCTGAAGAAATTGATCGGCGAATCTCTGGGGTGAGTCCGGCAGTACTAAATCTTCTATCGCTCACACCCGTCCAATAGGTCACTTTGGATATCGAGTGGACGAAATGAGGTGCAGAAATACCCGAATGGGTGACACATCGGAATGATAGCGTGGCTGGGACAGCGAAATTGCCATAGGTCGTCTCTTTGCTCGTTGCTGTAGAAAACGTTCCCAAATTTTACGAGTGTCCAGTTTCCAGAGGAGGTGAAAATATCAGGCCCATGGAAAAAGCGCTCTATCAGAGAGGAAGAGAGGTACCGCCTGTTGAGCCATTGATGCTGTTGAGACCATTTTAAGTGGATAACTTGCAGGAGCTCCCGGATTCATCAAGAAAACAACAGAACTTCCAATGTTGAAAAACGACATCAATGTTGCCACGACGACAGAATCTAGAGAGAAATCTGGAGGGTACTTGAAGATTAAATCAGGGGAAGGTTTCTACAGGATTAAAGAGGATGACGTACGACGCCTTGAGTTTCTTTGTGCATATGAAAAATCCTGGCGACATAGGTGCGCAACCCATGAGGCACCAATGAAGATCCCGTCTCGTCTCTGTGCAGGCATCTACCATCAACCATGGACTCCACCGAACCGCCACCCACAACCACTGCCGACCCGCCCTTCAACGATGCCTCTGATTTCGCAGATCTGGTGATCCGGACATCAGACAATGTCGACTTCTTTGTCCATAGATCATTCCTGCTGCTCAAATCCCCTTCATCATTCTTCCGAAATGCGTTGTACGGGAACCACCATACAGAAGAAAAAGACGGCCTTCCTGTACTCGAAGTGGTCGAAGACAGTGCCATATTCAAGTCCATCCTGCTCTTCTGCTATCCGTACGACACCCCCGAACTTGCGAGCGTCGAACATTTTTCGGCGGTAGGCATGGCGCTTGACAAATATTGTATGGACCATGCTTTCGAGCGCTTCGTCCAGACCGTGATCGGGTCTCTTCTGATCAAGGGGCAACCGCTGCGGGTCTTCGCTGTGGCTATCGCTAACAGGTGGAAGGCGTTGGGAGAGACGGCAGCCAGGAATACTCTTGGAGTACCTCTTGATGGGGTGGAATCGGACGTCAAGGAGCTGGATGGTATCAGTGCCCGTCATCTTCAGCGTCTCCTCAATTACCACAAGCGGTGTGGGAAAATCACCCAATTTTCGTGGGTTCCTTGGCTTGGGAAGGAACAACCTGGGTGCAAACCTCTGCAACTTTCCTCCAAGTGCCTTCGATGTCAGGAAAAGTTGAGCGCTGACGCTTACATGTTCGAAGGGAAGATGCTTTTCGTTTACTCGCACCCCTGGTTGCGCGATTCATATCTCGACCCAGTGAAAAAGAAGATGCTGGTAGACCCCCGACCACAAGTGGCCTTTGATGATGCTATTATTCGTGGAGCCATCCTAGCGAGCATCAAGGAATGCAGCAACGACTCATGGATCAGGGATGCCTCCAGTCAGATCCATAAGCTCGCACAATTGGTAGCGGCGGAAATCGAGAAGCGTATTTCAGAGGCAAGGGATGAAGAAATCTACGAGATTTCTACTGGCTGATATCGTCCTTTAGGTTCACTTGGAAATTGAATGGCCAGAATGACGTGGGGTGGGATCTGGTCGAGCTTTATATATCGTTGGGCTTTCTATGTCAAACTTATGAAGAGACCAGTATTGGTGAAAAATGGATGTCCTTACCGTTGTTTTTCTATTCGGTTGTCGCCCGCCGTTGTAAAAAGTCTGGTGTCCATGGCGGTAATTGTCGCATGGTGCATCGGTGATGAAATTGCTCCCCTCAGCGAGAAGACTCGTGCTACTACCTATAAGGCGTGTATGGTGGTGTTTTAGAGACAAAATTAATTATGTATTTTTTTCCTGGCTACTCCGAGTATGTGCAGGTAATTGTAAGTATTTGCAGGTAATTGTCAGTATTTTAAGGTATTCTAAGGTATTATCAGGTATGTCAAAGTAATGCAAATTCCAGCAATCAATACTTTGACCAATTTCGGTAGCATACTTCTAAATACTTCTACCTGCTTTTACTTGGCTTTACTGAATTCTTGACGATCCGTGAAGCCTGTCACTCTGTGGTTTCCGGGGTCCAAATCCATATTTCTGATGTGACCGGTTGTGTTTGTGCTATGGTTGTAGGATTTGAGTTTATGGCCCTCACCGATGGGAGATGTACGATATATGGGGATGTGAACCCTGAGAACCCCGGAACAGTCCTTCCATTTTGGGCCTATGCCGATGTGCCCACGGGAATGTGAAGTATTTCCCGGTATTCTTAAGTAGTGCACTATCTCAAACTGTCGCCTATGGCATTCTAAGTCCATACCTATCATTACTTATGTTTACCTTGCTTTACTTCTGATTACTTACAAATGCTTCATAATACCTGCATTTACCTGTGAATACTCATTCCAAGGTGGAAAACTCGAAAAATATGTGATTTTGTCTATAACCCACCACGATAGTGCTGTTATGTAGCTGAGTTCCCTACAAACTGCCTTCTTGAAAAATTTCCTTCGTTTGTCGCAAGGAAAGGCTGTGAATTGCAAATATATGTTTGTCCCTGCTTCCCGTAGCTTACTAGCTTGACTCCGGCCCGCAAGACAAACTTGCTTCTTCCCAGCGACTTAGAACTGGTTTGGTTCACATATGTCGTCAGTGTTTGATACCTACGGTACTACCTGCATAATACCCGCCATTACCTTTAATTCCCTACCCGATGTAGGCTCTATTAGTCTCACCTTCGGGAAAGTTATCAACGATCCTTTTACGAAGTTCATCTTGGCTAGGAATGTAGTGGCTCGCCGGCTCTTTATTGTTGTACGTCGCGCAATCTTTTTCATCCTATCTTACCATTAACCGCTTCTTTTTCATGAACAGCGTTGAGCAGTAATTTCGAGACGCCTGCGTCTGCCCTCTCGGAAGCATAGCTCGCACGAACCCACCATTCGCGTGTCTATACTTGCTTATCACAGAGTCAAAGACACTCTCGGCAGTCTAACAATCTACTCTGTTCCTCAAAGCTTCTCAAAACCCAGAGGTCGATTTAATCGCGGATGCTTGGCTTCGCAGTTCCCGACCATTATTATAACAGCCTAACGTAGTAGGACCGAGATGATTAGTCGAACTTCAATAAACCTAAAGACCGGGAAACCAGTAGGTAAATTTACCAACCCTTCTCGTATCAAGAGTCTTATGCCGAGCTTAGCTTCAGATTTCATGTGTTCACTAATGGGCCTGTTCTCATCAAACGCGTTCTTCCTTCTCTTTCATAAGGGAGGGAATGACATTGCACCACACTTACCCAAGCCGGCTCCTTCCAGCACGCTCTGTCGTCGGTGCCTCAGCGGCCCTTGTAGCATTCACAGTACTTCAACAAATGCGATATTTACTTTCTGCGTCATATGTATCATCCTGCAATATAACACACATGATTTCTAGGCTGTCCCCGCAAATGATATGGAGCTTGGAGTTGTGACGAACTGCACATACAGGCTCAATCAGATATACGGGCGTTTCTTAGGTGAGTCACGGTCCGAGCGCCTATTTCACAAGGCACGAAGAAGCGAGCCGCCGTCTCCTGCTTACCTACCATCACTAGCAAATGAACATTTACGCAAAACTATTTTCCAAAACTACCGCCAATGCCCCCTTCAACGATCCTACCGATAACGTTGATCTGGTGATCCGTACAGCCGACAATGTCGACTTCTTCGTCCTCAGCGCCCTGCTATCCCTGCGATCTCCATCATCATTTTTCCGTCAGGTTTTGCTGGGCAACACGAACACAGAGGAAAGAGATGGCTTCCCCGTCCTCGAAGTGAAGGAGAACAGCGACATCTTTCGAACTATCCTCTTATTCTGCTATCCATACGATACCCCCGAGATTACAAGCGTTCAGCAAATCATGGAGCTGGGAGCGGCACTGGACAAGTACTGTATGGATCAAGCCATGGAGAGGTTCATCGCAGCTGTCCTTGCTTCATCTGTGATAAGCAAGCAGCCTTTGCGAGTGTTCGCACTGGCTGTCGCCAACAGATGGAAGCAGGTAGGGGAAGCCGCTGCTAGAAATACTCTTGATCGGGTAATATCAGATGTCGAGGAGCTGAAGGAAATCAGCGCGCGCCATCTCTATCGTCTAAAAGATTATCATGCGCGTTGCAGGGAGGCTGCTCATACGCCACTTCCCTGGCTTGGTGGTCAGACGTCTGGTCTTCAATTCCTACACCATGATTTTGCTAAATGTCAATGGTGCAACGGAAGGATTACTTTCGTGGCATATGGAGAAGACGTGGATTTATATAGCCATACGTGGTTGACCGATATCTACTTTCGACTGGTGAATGCAAAGGTGCTCTCGTCACCCTTGCCTCAGGCTGCTCTAGATGATTATATCATCGATCAAGCCGTTCTCGCTAGTACCAAGCAATGCCGTCGAGATCAGTGGTCCGAAATAGCTGACAGCCAGATTCGACGTCTCGGAAAGATAGTGGCGGAGGAAATCAACAGGCGGATTTCAGAGGTGAGCAACGCCTAGCATGTACGCAACTACTGTTTGACACCTTTAGGTTCCCTTGGACATTGAGTGGTAAAAAGACTACAAGGAACGTCAGAACGGAGGTGATGCGGGGTGTGGAATGTGTGCAAGTCTGAGGATGACGAGTTTAGATGATCCTTGAAGTCCGTCGTTCGAGGACTCTCATAAAGGGCCCTTTCGTACAATGTTCGTACGGTCAATGATCTTTTATGTGGCAGAGGGACGCTTGTATGATCTCTGTAAAAAATGCACCATTATTCATCATTGAGTTTGCGTTCCAAACACGATACGTCTCACGGTGCTGATTGGAGGCTCCTAATGGCTTCCTGCCGATTACTGAAGTTGGCAAGGTAATCAGTCACGACAAACGTGTTCCGCAAGATTTGTCGAGGTTTTCCGTCCATTTCACTGGGTGTCGCACGCCCCAAAAGGAGAAAAAGAATAAAAAAAGAAAGATTTTGGACCAAGTTTGCGCCCCAAAATTGGTGACCCCGACTCGCATTTGTACATGTTAGACCTTGAAGACAGGTTTGTTCAAACAGCCACGCCGCCTCCACCAGATGTTAGGAACACCCAAATTTTGATGTATGCAAGTCCATAGTAGGGTACTGCAGCCATAGCTATGTCATTGCGTGAATCATTTTTGCATGGTCTGCATCACTGAGAAAATGCATCTGGAGCGCACTTTTTGATCCAGAGTGCTCACATATGGTGCAGGTGGTGTCACAATTCATCTATCGATAAATGAAAGCCCATGGGGTCCTTGGGAGGCGATATTATGAAGTGCTAGAAGCATGTTTGACTGAAGGATTGATGTTTATAAGTAAATTTCGAGCACCAGCCCTAATATTCCACTGTTTGGGGGTCAAATCTTACTTTCGTACATATAACATATACTTAATGTCTTGCTTTCCTCCAAAGTGCGATGCTAGTTCAAAGCTGGTTTCAGCGAACAATGGGTTAGTCAAGGCATTTTGTGTGACAAAGTTGGAAAATTGCACACCAAAAGAAGATATGAGTAGAGATTGAATTTTGGGACTTGAGCTCTGCATGTAGAAACAAATTACGGGCAGGGAACAACGAGAAACGTCGCAGCAGGTAACTCCGGGTTCATTCCGGGCCGATGGCAGATAACTATAGGGGCTAATGGCAGATAACTTTGGCAGAGATTTACTATTTACATGATTATCCACTTATATAGTTCATTTTCCTCTCCAATACTTGGCTATACAACAAACCACATTATATTCGTCCTATGTACAAGATAACCTGGGTGAAGGTGAGGAAACAGACCCACGAAAAATCTGTGGATGCGTGGGATAACCCTCCTAAATATGGGCATGGCAGATAACTGCCGTGGAAACCCAGTGAAACCGGCGGTAAATCATTGTCGAGGCACGAACAAGCAAGACGTCATACTCTTTGTTGCCTACTATCACCAGCAGATGGACACCGACGCGAAACATGCACCCATAACCACGGCCGACGCTCCCTTCGATGATCCCACCGACAGCGTCGATCTAGTGATCCGCACAACCGACAGAGTCGACTTCTTTGTCCTCAGCGCACTTCTATCCCTGCGATCCCCATCGTCGTTTTTTCGTCAGGTTTTGCCAGGCAATATAGACGCAGAAGAGAAGGAGGGCTTTCCTGTCCTTGAAGTGGAGGAGGATAGCGACACATTGCGAACGATTCTCCTATTGTGCTATCCATACGTAGCCCCCGAGATTCAAAGTGTCCAGGAATTCCGAGCTGTGGGAGTGGCGCTCGACAAGTACCATATGGTTCGTGCAATGGAGAGGTTCGTTCAGGCTGTGCTCGTGTCAGCCATGATTAGCGAACAGCCCTTACGAGTTTTCGCTGTGGCTGTCGCTAATGGATGGAAGAAGCTGGGAGAAGCTGCTGCTAAGAATATTCTGGCCACACCTTTCAGTCAAGCAATATCAGATGTCGAGGAGTTGAATGAAATCAGCGCGCGTAATCTCCTCCGTCTTGAAGAGTATCATGTGCGATGTGCAAAGGCTGCCCAGATTCGAATAGGTCGAGGATCGCCATCTTGGCTTCGCGGAAAGACTTCTGGTCTTTTTTTTCTACACAAGACTCCACATTGTCAATGGTGCAGAGAATGTGACAACTCTTTTGATTTGGGATATGTAGACGGTGCACTTTTACGTGGTCATGCATGGTTAATCGACACCTACTTTGCGCTGGTAAATACGAAGCTGCTATCCGTACCCTGGCCACAGGTCGCTCTAGATGATTACATCGTTGATCAAACCATTTTTGCTAGTACGAAGGAATGCGGAGGACAGTGGAACGAAATGGCTGGCAGCCAGATTCGCTGTTTTGGAAAGATAGTGGTGGAAGAAATAGACAAGCGAGTTTCAAAGGTGGGTGAAGATCGATAACCTCCTAGTGGCATTTGCTCAACTCTCAATTGACTTCGTCGTATAGGTTCCCTTGAACATCGAGTGGCCAAATAAGCATCAGAATGAGAAGGAAGGGAATTGGGATTTGATTTGGAAAGTATTTTGGACAATGGAGAGCGTGTTGGAAAGACAAGTACGCCCGTTTATTTCCATGGACTTAGTAGTTACACTTCGTCTTATTTTAATTCTTCTATTCTTTCTGTTATCTGGGATGGAGAGCGTGTTGGAGATACAAGTACGCCCGTTTATTTCCATGGACTTAGTAATTAGACTTTCGTCTTATTTTAATTCTTCTATTCTTTCTGTCTAGTTAGATTCATACTGTCTCTGCATAGTATATATATCTCGTAGTTGTACCCGTACACCTCAGATGTGTTCTCTCGCATTCCGACGAGTGACAGTCTGAGCCATATCTTATTATAGATAACTACTACTCGCACTCTAGTAGTCTAACAGAGCGAAGTCTGCTAAGTAAGTTTATACACTTCTGAACCAAGTAGAGTTTGACGACCTCTGAGTCGATAGGATCACTGCCCTATAATAAAGCTGTGGAAGTTCCAATGACGGGAGACGCGGCCCAATATCAGTTGATGGAGGAGAGACAGATTATCTGATAATATGGTCTCGGATGGATGCTATTATATGTGCATTCTTAGCAATACAAACGCGCGGTCGTGAAATTTCATTTTTTTCTATTTGGGCCGAGTACCCCAGTTGGAGGAGCGTGCAATCCCCGACACACCTCCTTCTCGTTCTCGCAGGGACGGGACTCTGTTCCCTTATTGTCTTATTGTTTTATCACCAACGTACTGCAGAGGCCGTGAGGGAGTACTCATAACGGGGCTTTACCAGAGCGGCAGGGCGTAGGTGTGGTTCGGTACCGTAGCAGTCGTACTTTTCACTAGGTACAGTAGACACGCAGTAGCTAGTTTGAATGTACAGCCGGGGGACTGTAGCACGGACGCCGGCACGCTTTTGTTGAGGAGCACCGTCGGGTAATAAAACTTCCTTCCTTCCGTCCATGACAAAGCGTGTCAGACAGTCTGTGTATAAAACTTCCTGCTCTACTATTTGTCCCATCCGAGTCCTTACGTGCTCGTAACGTGCATCTGCTACATATCAGCAATGAAAACCGATAAGCCAACTGTTATGACTACCGCTGACGCCCCCTTTCATGATCCCACCAACAGCGTCGATCTAGTCATACGCACAGCCGACGACGTCAACTTCTTCGTCCTTGGTGGTCTGCTATCGCTGCAATCTCCATCGTCGTTCTTCCGACACGTTTTACAAGGCAATCGGTACACTGAGGAAAGGGATGGTTTTCCCGTGTTACTAGTCGAAGAGCTCAGCACCACGTTCCGATTCATCCTTCTCCTCGGTTACTCCCACACGATCATCCTAGCAGCATCAAGATCATCGAGGATGTCTCAGCGATCGGTGATGGTCTTGAGAAGTACTGCATGGACTACGCCATTGAGCCTTTTAAGAGGATCGTGACCACGTCGGTGCTTATAAGGGACCAGGCTCTACAGCTTTTCATCCGGGCAATTCAGAAAGGGTGGAGGAGTTTGGGCGAAGCAGCTGCGAAGAACACCCTTTGCGTTCCATTGAACAAAGAGGTGGCAATTGGAGAGCTAAACCGTTGCAGATATGTCATCTTACGAAACTATCACAGGAAGTGCAATGACGCTACACAAACGAATTTCAAAAACGAAAAGATCCTGTTTAAGTGGGTCGAGCCGAAAAATGCTGATTCATTCAGATTTTGAGCCGTCACCTCTCTGATTTTCTTGTACAGTGCAAAATATGGTTGAGGTGAAAATGAGGGGCGACAATGGTGGTAGAAAAGTGAAGATCCATGGTTGGACGTCCGGCTACATTCGAGAGGTGTCGCAGAAGCTACGCGCAACGCCTCGCCCGGAGATCGCTATGGATAGAAAGCTCATCAGCTGGGCATTTTTGAGCAGCGGGGTGCAATGCTTAATCGATAATTGGAAGGATATAGCTGTGAGTGAAATCCAAGCCTTCGCAAAGCTTGTGTCTGAAGAGATTGATCGGGGTGAGTCCGGCAGTATCATCTCTTCTATCACTCATACCCGTCCAACAGGTCACTTTGGATATCAAGTGGACGAAATGAGGTGCAGCGAATCAGAATAATAGTGTCACTGGGACAGCGAAACTGGTCGATCCTTCGATTTTCGTCGGTATAAAAATTTTTCTTCATACTGCGAATGTCTGGATTCCAGCGAGGGAGGGGTGAAGGCAAAGACATCGGGGTTATGTACGAGTTTCCCTGCCTCAGAGGAAGGGAGGTACCGCTTGTCGAGTCATTGGCGCTGTCGAGACCTTCCTAAGCGGATAATATGCTACTGCTGTTCTCGGATGTTTCAAAGAAGCAACGGATATTCTTCGATATGAAGAAAACAATATCAACGTTGGCGCGACGACAAAATCCGGAGAGGAATCTACGAGGCACCCTCTAAGATAAGGGGAAAGCTTCAACAGGATTAAAGAGCATGACGTACGATGTTCTGAGTTCCTTGTGTACATCGAAAACCGTGGCAACATAGATAAGCGCCTCGTCTCGTCTCGTCTCTTTGCAGGTACGACCATCGACCATAGACTTCACGGAACGGCCCCCCCAACCACTGCCAACCCGCCTTCAGCGATGCCTCCAATCTCATTGATCTGGTGATCCGAACATCAGACGACGTCGACTTGTATGACCATCGAGCGCTTCTGTTGCTCAAATTCCCTTCATCGTTCTTCCGACATGCGTTGTAAGGGAATTACCATACAGAAGACAAAGGCAGTCTTCCCGTGCTTCCACAGGCTCATATAGTTACTGGTGTCCGACATCGATAGGCAGATTTTGAGATGTAATGCAGAAAAGGTCCGTTAGTTAATGTAGCCCCTCAATTTTCCCTTGGAAATCGAGTGGTGAAAAGGACGTAGAGTCCAAGCTATCCATGTGAAGTGATTGACTTCGGGGCTGTCTATGCTGTACTTGTAAAGAACTCAGCAATGTCGCAGTAATGAAGTATAAATTCAATGGGCATACCGATGTTCATTCACTCGTCGTCACGTCGGAAACTTGTAACACCCCAGCTGCTTTGCCCCAACTTTGACACATAAGTAGACGTTCATCATCCTATGAGATCTGCTATCCTAGTAATACACAATGTGGTTCATCGCATGAGAAAGATAGACCCTTCCCCCAGTCATCCGGTGCTGTTGTCGACAAGGCGTGATTTTGAGATTTACGCCGCAGTGGGTTTTTCACATACTTCCTCGGAGAAGATGTGATTATGTGACGGCGAGGCAACGGGTCGAGGAATGTGTTGTTATCGGGTGTTAGCTTCCGATATCGTGTGGCTGTGCTTTGCCCGAGGTGACCGATTTCGCTCAGAGCCTGGCCGTTCCTTATTGGGACCTTGTGCTGATAACAACTCAATACCAACACCGACACCACCAAAACACCATACAAGAACACAAGCGATTATCCCTTTTTCTATCATCTGCCGGCAATATGTAAGTCAGCCTTGCATCTACTTTAAAAATCTGACGTTGTAAAGCTTGGTTACCCGGCGGTTCGACTATGTATAATTGACTATGGGCGCCTATTGGAGTCGGGACTCGGCAAGTCAACCAATCACGATGGCACAAACACCCATTCCATGAGGCACGAAGAAGCAAACTGCCACATCTTCATTGCCTATGTACTATCAACAGCAGAACATGTACACACAACCATCCCCCATAACCACTGCCGATGCCCCCTTCAACGATCCCACCGATGATGTCGATCTGGTGATCCGCACAGTCGACAACGTCGAATTCTTCGTCCTCAACGTTCTTCTAACACTGCGATCCCCATCGTCTTTCTTTCGTCATGCTTTACAAGACAGCAAGCACACGGAAGAGAGAGATGGCCTTCCCGTTCTCGAGGTGACGGAAGACAGTGACACCTTCCGAGCAATCCTCCTATTCTGCTATCCGGACATTACTCCCGAGCTTAAAAGCGTCGAGCAATTCCAGGCAGTGGGAGCAGCGCTGGACAAATACTGTATGGATCGTCCGAGCCGTGCTCGCGTCACTCATGATCAGGGAACAGCCGTTACGGGTATTCGCTCTCGCAGTCGCCAATGGATGGAAGGAGGTAGGAGAGGCCGCTGCCCGCAATACTCTTGCCATGCCTCTCAATCAGGTGATATCAGATGTCGAGGAGTCGAATATCATCACTGCCCGCCATCTGTATCGTCTTGTGACTTATCACGCGCGGTGCGGAAAGGCCGCTCAGATAAAAGGGCCATATCCTTGGCTTAGGGGAAACTCTGGTGTTACGTTCCTTCAACACAGTATGCCATCTACAAGTACTCCTTGTAGACGGTGTGGCAAGTCGATTGGGCACATAGCCGGAGGGGGCTTGAATTTCTATGGTCATTCGTGGCTCGACAGAACCTACTTTCCGCTGGTGAACAGCAAGTTGTTACTGGAGCCCCGGCCACAGGTTGCCCTGGACAATGACATTATTGGTCTAGCTATTTACGCTAGCATCCAAGAATGCAGTATGGGTTCATGGGCATTAGCCGCTTGCAGTCAGATTCACCGTCTCGGAGAAATAGTGGCGAAGGAAATCGACAGGCGAATTTCAGAGGTGAGCAACACCTAACATACGTAACTCTTGTTTGATATCATCATTTAGGTTCCCTTGGACATCGAGTGGAAAAAAATGACATGACGGAGTCAGAGGAGTGCGATTTTCGCTTGCTATACCAGATGTATCATCCTTCAACGTTACCCAAACGAATATCACTTTTTCTATGCTGCCGGTGCAATGGAATATCAAAGTCAGGCATGCATCGACTTTGAAGTTTGACGTCGTAAGGCTTTGAGAATCGATATGTGGGCGCCTATTGGAGTCCGAACTCGGAAAGTCAATCAGTCACAATGGTACAAGCACCATTCCATGAGGCACGAGGAAACGGGTTGCCATCTCTTGATTGGTTACCATCACCAGCAGATGGATATCGACGCACAACCATCCGAGTCCCCCATAACCACCGCCGATGCCCCCTTCAACGATCCTACGGATAATGTCGATCTGGTGATCCGTACCGTCGACAACGTCGAATTCTTTGTCCTCAGCGTTCTTCTAACGCTGCGATCCCCGTCGTCTTTCTTTCGTCATGCTTTACAAGATAGCAACCACACAGAGGAGAGAGATGGCCTTCCCGTTCTCGAAGTGACGGAAGACCATGACACATTCCGAACTATACTCCTCTTCGGCTATCCAGACGTTGCTCCCGAGCTTAAAAGCGTCGAGCAATTGCAGGCAGTGGGAGCAGCGCTGGACAAATATTGTATGGATCGTGCGATGAGGAGGTTCGTCCAAGCCGTGCTCGCGTCACCCATGATCAGCGAACAACCCTTACGGGTGTACGCTGTAGCAGTCGCCAATGGATGGAAGATGATAGGAGAGACCGCTGCTCGTAATACTCTTGTCATGCCTCTCAGCCAGGCGATATCAGATGTCGACGAGCTGAAAACCATTACCGCGCATCATCTGTACCTTCTTCTGGATTATCATGCGCGCTGCGGAAAGGCCGCTCAGATCCAAACAGGGAACTCGCCGAATCCCTGGCTTGCCAGAAGGCATTCTAGTTTTAAGTACGTGCTGCGTGACTCTCGCTACTGTCGCACGTGCAAGGGTGAACTGAGTCAAGTATGTCGTGTGGATTACACGAATATGTATAGCCACCCGTGGTTGACAGATACCTACCTTCGGCTGGTGAATGCGAAGGTGTTATTGGAGCCTCGACCACAGGTCGCTCTAGATGAGCATATTATCGATGAATCCGTGATCGCTAGCAACGGCCACCAGTGTTACAACGGGCAGTGGTCCAACGTCTCCGCTAGTCAGATTCGCCTTCTCGGAAAGATAGTGGCGGCCGAAATTGAAAGGCGAATTTCAGAGGTGAGCAATGAACGCTGAGCGTTAGCATCTACTGCTTCATGACACCATCATTTAGGTTCCTTTGAATATTAGCTGGGAAAATGAGAGGAAGTAGCATTGGTATTAGAGGTATCGAGGTGTGGCGTATATTTTGGACATATAACCGATAAAGAACTTGGCATTTCACGACATCCGTCGATTTGGAAAATATTTGCGAAGGGTCCTTTTTCTTAGAGACCTTCTTTAGCATCCCCGAAATCTCCTGGGATCTGAACCGTTAATCCTTCGAAAGGCTGCCAATAAGGTACATCAATACGCGGGCTGCTGTTTGAAGAAATCGATGGACTAATGTCGTAGGTGAAGGAGACGACGCCTGCGCAACGTCTCTCCTGAATGACTGCAAGCCCTTCTGAATATTGACCAGATAAAGTAATCCCAGAATAATGGGTTGGAATGCCCGACGTCGCATATCTGTTGCGGCACGCCCAAGTTAGATCTCAGCATCCAATGCAGATGACGGCAACACTCACTATATCGCCAGATCTCGTCCGAGCCTCTTCTCCTTACCACGAAAGTGTCTCCCCATAAACAGTCTCGGAATTCGCTACCAGATGGACGGCCCGGGTCCAGCCGGACGTGGGCACCGAGCGTTGAAGGTCGCAGGAAGCACTTGAGAAAGATGTACGGGGACTGGGATCAATTCTGATTTCAAGATATCGCCGTCTGAGAAGGCTTCACAGACGGGGATGCCAGCCATAACCTCAACATTATACAGGTTCCTCTAGATGATCATACTATTCATCAAGCCGTAGTCGCTGTGCTATACGAAGCAGTCGAGGTAAGTTGATCGAAATCGCTGCCAGTCAGATTAGCTTCTAGGAAAGATACTGACAGAGGAAATCGACAAGCGGATTTCAGAGGTGAATGGTGCCTAACATCTATGCATCTCCCGTCTGACACTGTTGTCCAGGTCCCCTTGGGCCCGGAACTGAATTTGGAAGGGTGCTGTATCGCATGTTCAAGATTTATGTTGCTTGATGAAGCCACAATCCAAGGCATGCCTTGGAAATCGTCAATGCAAGGCTTCCTGGTACATAAGGGGAAAGAGCCACGAATTGGTACCATCACATCATTCGACGCGCGTCTTCGTGATGGTTTCGGCGGCTTAGGCTCCCCAGTCACGAGACATCGATAAGAAACTCCTTTCTTTCCTTCGACGCATCTGCGGCTAGCGATGGATGGCACCGGTCTGCCCAAGATAATCAGAGCTGAGGCTCCCTTCAACGACGCCTCTGACTTGGCAGATCTAGTAATCCGAACAACAGATAATGTCGATTTCTTTGTCCACAGGGTACTCCTATCGCTCAAATCCCCTTCTTCCTTCTTCCGTCATGCGCTGGAAGGCAGTCGCCATACCGAAGAAAGAGATGGTCTTCCCGTGCTCGAGGTGAAGGAGGACAGTAGCACGTTCAGGAAGGTCCTTCTATTCTGCTATCCATATGACGTCCCCGAGATGGAAGAATGTTTTGCGGTGGGAGGGGTGTTGGACAAGTACTGTCTGGATAACGGTTTCGAACGGTTTGTTCGAGCTATGCTAGCTTTGCCTCTGATGAAACAAAACGCCCTACGGATTTTTGGTTTCGCAACAGCTCGTGGATGGAAGGATTTGGGCGAGGCAGCGGCCAGAAATACGCTTCGTATGGCTCTAGACCAGGAAGTAGAGTTTGATGGCCTCGACAGTATCACTGCCCTGCAATATCTTCGGCTTCGAGATTATCGCAAGAGGTGTGGGAAAGCCGCGCAGTTCGAATCCGACCCAACGCTAGGAGAAAAAATGACATGGATTGCAGACAAAACCTCAGAATTGCTATTCCTGCGGTCAGACCTGGAAGAGCAGACGTGCCGATGGTGTACAAAACCGTTGTCTTGCTGGATGACGACAGGAGATCGGATTTTCCGAACTCATTACTGGCTAGCGGATTATGTCAATACAGTGAAGGAAGAGGTGCTACGACAACCCTGTCTTGAAGTCGCCCTGGATGAGGATATCATCGCCCGAGCGGTGGTGGAAAGAATTTCCCAGTGTGGTCACGAAGAATGGACAAAAATTGCTGCTAGCCAGATTCACCTATATGCAAAGTTATTGGCGAAAGAAATCGAGAGGCTAATTTCACAGGTGAGTGATGTAGCTGCTGCAGGATGGTCTCGTTTGAACAACCTGACAAGGTACCGCTGAACATTGATTGGACGAAGTGAAAGGGGAAGTAGTGGACTACAGCCGGTATGAACGACCGCTGGGAAAGCATACGCAGTCGTACAACAGACTGGAGCTAGTTGCTTCTTAGTTCCAGTCAGATTGAGGCGTCGAGCGTAGTCAGTATGGTACGACTCACTGTATCGCCAATTCTCATCCAGCCTGTTTTCAAGACACACATTCCCGTTAACCACACTCCTCCACTAGAGATCCCGGACTCCCACACAGGCCCATATGTGCGTTAATCCAAACATAGAAGTCTGCACAAAGCTCTTGAAGCGATGTACAGGAAGAATTAAACTTCCGTCAATTGACGCGCCGGAAATTGAAGGAAAGCCAGAGAAAAGGAGCCTCGTCCGTAAAGACAGTTTGCCATATTCTGAGATAGATGACAAGGTAAACATAAGTATGAGTAGCACGAATAGTGGGACATACGAATATCTCGCTTGCGTATATCCACCAACGAAGACAGTATTCATATCGACCATAAAAGATGGACTAGGTATAATCTCTTGGTGTGCGCATATCGTGACCTCTGATTGTCTATCGTAAGAAGGGCTTCCTCTCCACGCGCACGGGGCGAAGCTAATGTAACATCGTATGAGAGGCTAGTAAAGATGGCTTATGAAGAACGCAACCACAATAAGTTAACAGTAAGTTCGAACACACGATGTTGACTCGTTTCAAAGGAACTTGAAGACGGAAAGAGGAAGGAAGGAAAGCGTCACGAGCGTTCGAAGGAAGGTACAGATGTGGCTGTGTCACTGATCCTTCTCAACTTCCGCCAACAATGCTGAACTTCCTGAATCAACGTAACGGAAAAGGCACCGTTTTATAAGCACGAGGCCTTGTCCATAGAGATTAGATAACGTCGCCCGAGATTGTTCTCCATTAAGGGAAGACTCAAGGAGGTCGGAGGTTTTTTTTTTACTACACCATTGGCGTTGAATCTTCCTGCAGCTCGAGCCAGAAACACGAGAAAAAAATACTCTTTGAATGAGAGCCTAGAGGTGACTCTCCAGTCGCGGTCAGCAAGCGGCACACATCAGAGGCCTGCAGTTTCGAAAGACAAGTCACGTATGAGGTTTTAGATCGACTACAAATGTTTCACTAGCAGATGTAAGTACAACTTGGTCTTATATCACTATCATTTCAAGACCTCCGAGTCTTTCCATAGGCGTCGGCACAAAGGGAGAAAGAAACCAGCTCAACCAGCTCAGCAATGGGTAGCACCGCCAGTGCCTCCCTCATAACGATTGCCGATGTCCCCTTCAACGACCCCACTGATTGCGTTGACATAGTCATCCGCACAGCCGACAACGTCGACTTCTTCTTTCTCAGCGGACTTCTATCCCTGAAATCCTCCTCATCCTTCTTTCGTCAGGTGTTGCAAGGCAATCACCCCACGGACGAAAGAGACGATTCTCCCGTCCTCGAAGTCAAGGAGGACGGTGAGACATTACGGATTATCCTCCTACTCTGCTACCCATATACTCCTTCCAAAATCGACAACGTCGAGCAGCTCATGACGGTAGGGAAAGCCTTGGACAAATACTGTATGGATCATGCATGGAAGCGGTTCGTTCAAATCGTGATTACATCGACTCTGATAAAAGAGCAGGCGTTGCGGATTTTCGCTCACGCAGTTGCTAATGGATGGAAGGAACTGGGCGAGGCTGCAGCTAAGAGCACACTTAACGTGCCTCTTGACTCAGAAGTCGAGCTGGAAGACCTGAGATGCATTGATGCACACCAATACATTCGCCTCCGAGACTATCATAGGAGATGTGGAAAAGCCGTTCTGACTACTATGTCGGGGAATCAGATGCACATGCCATGGCTGAAAGGTTATGCTTCAGAACTGCTGTTTTTACGCTCAGACTCCGCGCATTGTCGGCTATGTGGGAGGAAAATGCGAGATATAAAAGTGGATCAAACACTATACTACGCTCATCCTTGGTTCTTCCGTTATCTCGTCACAGTGAAGACCGACGTGCTGCTATGACCATGCTCCGAGATTGCTTTGGATGATAATATCATTTTCGAAGCAGCCATGAGTAGCATTTCCGAGTGCAATCCCCACGGATGGTCCGACATTGCTTCCGGACAGATTCGCCAATTTGCGAAGCTTTTAGTGGGGGAAATTGATAGGTTGATTTCGCAGGTGAGTTAGGCAGCACTTTTTTGAGTGCCTCTTGTTTAACAGTCACTGTAGGTCCCTCTGAACATCGAATGGACAAAGTGATCTGGCGAAAGGGCGGAGAAACGAAGATATCCATTGTAGAAGTTCTCTTTACAGGCTACTTGCCTTCTTATCTATGAAAGGTGGAAATGTCATTCATCGGCTCAGTTGACCACGCAATCCGTGGCTTATCTGACATTGAGAGTACGTACAGTCGTCTTTCTCATCATCCCTTGGGTGGTGTGACGAAGAACGCAGGTCTTTGAGCTGCGTCCACAAGCAAGACCATCTGAAGTCTATGACATTGCTCACCCTGAGAAGGCGTGTTGCGAAACCAGATAAAAAGTAATATCATCGAACACATAATGCATTGTGCTCAAAATGAGTCAGAAAGGAAAAAAAGAAAGTATGCGCTCACTTCATGAATAATTTCAATGCATTTAGCTAAATCGCTTTTTTCGTTGCTGACTGACTCGGATGACACCAAACAATGAATATTAGCGGAATAATCTTGGAAAGAGACTGATAAAAGGCTTTACGCTGTCGGCTATGCTTGTAGACGATGATAGTGGCTGTGATTCGCGATTGATTCGTGAAGCAAAAATAAAAGAGAGAAGAACCTGAATTATATACCCACAGAATAAGCTTTGAGAAGCACATCACTATAACAACAAGGATTCAGAAATTCAAGTGCGTCTCGGAATTGCCAGGATCCATTGCTATCAGCCAAGGTCGGAGAAAGGACGTATGCAGTCCTACTAGACGTTTGATGAAACCGCGGCTCCAAGGTAGTGTCGCTACACCCACGCATAACTTCACGCCTAGGAATTCCATCCAAGCACTGATCGACGCGGCGATCTCACCATGAATGTAGTACATGACCAACGCAAGATCAAAGCGCTCCATGCATATCAGCTATGAAATGCTAGCCCTTGGGTGCCGAGTTGGGTGCATGCTCAGCCCAAAGTCATCGGAGAAGACGCATCGCATCAATATACCCACGGTAACAGACATTGGTAGCACACGAAGTTGAAAAGGTCAAGATGTGAAAGTGGGAGAAAGATCCTACTACTAGGTTCATCCTTGATTGTTATGTATGTTGCAAAGTGAAGGCTGAGGCGCTACGATGACCATTCGTCGCGATCGTTGTGGGTTAACATATCGCCCAGGTGGTCACGAAAAGCATCCCTCAGTGTGAGCAGACCAGGATTTCCGGTAGTAAGATCCATCAATTCGCCTTGATTTTACACGAGAGTGAACTGGCACTTTCATAGCGCCTACTCCTCCATAGTCAGTAGTAGTTCCTCTGAACGTTAAGTAGAAAACAAGACACCGTCCAGAAACCACGACAGCCAGTAGAGTCGACCGGGTCGAGGAACGATTCTAGAAAATAAAGACTCATCATGTTGCCTATCCTTGCCGCCCTCCTGATAGCAAACGTGTCTCTCGACGAGAGGTATAAATGATATCTCGAGATTGGATAAAGCGGAACCTGAAGACCGCCCGAGGGACGCGCACGGCATGAGCACCTTGAAAGCACAAAGTTTGCTGCCAGCACGACTTCTGTAGTAGTCTCGGTTTTTTAGAGGTAGTCTGGCAAATAAATCACTAATTTCACTAATTTTCAGCCCGTGGAATCGAGAATCAACTTCCGGTATCATCGACTAAAACTGCAGTGTGCGCATCAGTAAGTTGTAAAACAGTAGCAGAACGCACGAGATACATGAGCACACGTACTGCGAATATTAAACTGATGATTAACATACTAGATTAGCAACGGAAGATGCGCCAGCGAGGTATAGATAGTCGGTGGATTGACCTGCTAGCATGATCGTTCAAAAAGAGGAAGAAATGTGGCTGTGTCGCCAGCGTTCATCCATTCCGTGCAGACGCTCTTGTTTGTAGAATCAGTGCGATTAATGTGAATAGCCTGTGAATAGCTAGCGAATACTGATTCATAAAGGTCATCAAGCTAAGACCTCAAGTTTCAAAGTCGCTAATCACTAATTGCGTAGACTAATGCATATTCTCAATATACACAACAAAACTATGTATAGGACAACTCGTAAGGTATCAAGTGAGTCAAGGCACATAGATACCGCGTAAACCTACATGACAATAGAAATAAAAATACCAAACACGATCCAAATTGGCATATGATAGCGAAAAGTCATCCAAATCCGAGGCACAAAGGGAAGGTTTTTCGCGTCGTAGAGAGGTTCATCACTTTAGTCCATGTAAGCATCCTACGTCCCGTTCCGTTCGAACGTCCATTGTCACCGCTCGTCGAACCTCCACTAGTAGATCCTCGTATGTCCCCAAGAAAACCTGCAACGACGTGCACATCGAGCGCGAAGCAATCTTTCTCGGGAGCCTCCAAACGATCCACACCCAACCGGCCATTACAAGTTCGGGCCATCCCAGGATGGCGGCCTAGGGTGCGCGTGGTGAGCCGTGTCGTAATAATATCTAGCGGGAGCTTCAGCAGAGACCAGCATGTTGATTGTGTTCATCGCCGCCATCGCTTCTTCCATCAATACAAGGGGATCAGTGTGGATGACCGGGACCTCGCCTGTATCGGCCCCGTCCAATGCTCCTCCTCCTAGGGACGAGATATCATCAAGACCTCCGTCGAGAGGCCCTGCACTGCTGGCAGCGGGGAATAGCTGTTTCGCCTCCAGGGAATAACATGGGTCGCCGAGTTTGAAGCCCGTCCCGGAGGAAGTCCAAAATTTTTCAACGTCATCGTCCCTGGTTACGACCTGTGCCTGTCCATCGAATGGTGCCTCCGGGGAAACGATAGGTTCGGCCGTGGGTGTTTTCGTGTCATTGACTGGAGGGTTGAAATCGCGCGACGACGACGCCAATGAGGGTGGGAGATTGTCCGTGGGTTCACTTTCGTAGGGAGTCTTGGAGACGCCGTCTCCATTAGGTGCAGCCTTGCCGTGATATTTTCTTCGATGGTGGGCAAGCCCGTCCTCGGTGCTCCCACCCCAAAGGCAGTCCGGATCCTCTGTGCATTTGAACTTTTCGTTACCAGTGCTGAAAAACCGTGTCATTTTCGTTACAAGATAATATAACATAGTGGACGCACTGGTGTCCGAGCCTGTGACTGTCAAGATTGCATGTCTGGAGAAGAACTGGACAATCGGGGCAAACACGACAGCTGCCACAACGATAAGCACGCCTCAAAAAGAATACAGGATGCTGACTTCTCTGCAGTCGGCGCGTGCATCTTCATGTGCTCCGTGAGGTCTTGATGGCAGGACACGCTTGTGTGGCACTCTGGGCATTCCCATCGCTGGCTCCTTCGAGTGATGGTGGAAGAGAACTGGGTGCAAAGGTGCAGAAGGTGCGCAGGGAGCGTTTTCCAGGAAAGGCGGGGAAGAAGCATTGGAGGAACAAGGGCGCACCATGCCGGGCTTTTAAACCTCGCGAAAAGTTGAATTGGTTGGAGGACGCCTCAGGTTTTCTACCTTATAAGCCAAGTGTCAAACCAATCCATGCGAATTGGTAGCCAATTCAGAGAATAACCATTATAGGATAATGCCGGATTGGTTACGAGATACGTGAGGGTTGACGGCGTCCAGAAAGGAACAAGGCCGTACGGGATGTCAGCTAGGGACACAGGCAACACAGGTAATCCAGAGTCTTCAAGTGTTTTAGCCTTGTAAGGCATGTCCTGACGTGATCCAGGTAGCGGCAGAGAGCCTGAGAGAAGCAGTAGTGCTGTGCCTCGCTAGAAAGACCTTTTTGGACTTCAGGACTCGGATGGGCAACGATAGAACTCGAGTACATCTCGTATCGAATAGTTTCACAGTAGTGGACGTTGGAACAAGACGGCAGATATCAGGAAAAAGTACGAATCGGGCGGAGAATGACGAGTAAGCTTACTATGATTTGGGAAGAGACAAACGAACGGACGATCGGGGCAAGTCATTTTCGTATGCATTACATAAGACACGCCTGACGCGTCCAAACTTTTTCCGACGCGGTCTACTTCCCAAGGTCATAAGAAAAGCATGGCATATCTCCAACGGTTGTCAGCGCACGGACGGATTCAAGGATCAAATGGTCAGCTCGAACCCTCAGGGCCTCACTGTGTGAAAACATTCTCTGAGTCTCTGACAGTCACATCTTTTTCGCCATGTTATATCTCAAGCTGGGACTGCTAAATGCTAGGATTACCAGACGGTGCAAGAGAGTCAAGAAAGTATCAGCAGCTGTATACATACTCTAAGCGCCTATTCCCTTGCGTATACACGATCCGAAGACATAAGCGCCCGAGCCACGAGGCGCCACCAGACGCATAAAACCTGATCTTCACACACATCTGCAACCAACGATGTAAACCGTCCAGCCGCATAACATAATAACTGTCGACGCTCCCTTCAACGATCTTGCTGATATGCGCGTGGATTGTTCTTGACCATCGACATAGGTGCCTCTGAACATTGATTGGGCAAAGTGACAAGGAGTGGTTGGTGCTGAAGAAACCTTGTGTGATATGTATGGCCGAGGACAGCGGGAACATTATCAATGATACTTGTGTCGCGTCAGACAACTGACATCCATACGAATATGAATGACTCACGGAAAGCAAAGCATCGAGTGACCATATGGGACTTCCCACAAAGCCTAACCCTCCGATGTCGATATGGCCAACACGGTCCACGGTACGAACGATCAGATACAGGTCTATCCGGAACATCGAATGGAATTCTAAGCGCCAGAAAAGCAATTTAGTCGAAGTATCCTCGACATTCACTAAGCAAACATGAGCACGAGCAAATTTGGAGGCAAATAATATATAACGGACGAAAAAAACAGCACGCTCATATATATCCACCAATAACGACATCGTCCATATCGGCCACGAAAGACTCGCCACGTAGGGATTCCTCATGTCATGATCCCGTACCTAAACACGCTCCAAGAGATAGAGCGTATCATTATGAGGTCTTATCAATGTCTTCTAAGCTGGGATAATCTGATTGCGAAGCCGGGAAAGAGAGTATCATGACCGTTCGAAGGAAGGAGCAGTTGTGGCTGTGTCATTACTCAATCGACGACTCCACCACCTTCTCGAAATCAACTACGTACAAGAATACGAACTCCGTTGCTTCCCCTCACGTATTCCCTAACCGATCTTCGTCTTGCTTCATATCTTGCTTACGTCTGTCTGATTGTTCCGTTTGATGCACACAGAGCCGGGCGGTATTACTCGGAGAAATCGGTACCACGCGCCTCTCTCTGCGAGCTACTCCGATGTTACCTTATTGTAAAAAAATGAAAAGCGTATCAAACTTGTCTGAATCATCGTTTCGGCTGACAACTCGTTGACCATCGGACCGGCGGATTTTTTCAAACAGCTTCGTACATTGAAGTGGTGTTCTGGCCTGGGAGTAAAGGGAGATTCGATTCTGTTGCAGTTGGTGTGCTGTGTTGCGAATATTCCTAGGTCTACTAGCTGGAGATGCATCAGTTATACTACAGTCAGCCCATGCGGTTTGGTTTCCCCGATTTTGGGACGTCTCCTGTTCACCATGGCACGGTGTTTTTCTTATCTCTCCGCTGGATCCATGCTGTGCATTCCATCATTAAAGTCCAATATGACCTGGTGTAATTTCCAAAGCAACTAGCGAAATATAGGCGGGAACGATCGCACGTGCACGGGACGCTCCGCCTACAATCTCCTGAGCGAAAGGTGGCCATTATGTATCTGAAATTCCACTTCGTCAAGTTCCTTTCATTGTATCAAAACTCAAAGTGACGTGGGATCACCACAGAGCCCTGCGGATGTGTTATTAAGTTACCCCTCCCCCACGCTTCGCTACTGTATCCCTGATTTCTTGGCCATAGACTGCTGCACCAGGATGCACCTGTGACGTCTCCCAGATAAAATAAACGCTGGACGTCATTCTTCAATCCCGGAGTATCATGACAGACTTGGAGCGTTGAACGTTCGGATCCTACTAAAATCATGTGCTCCCAATAGTCTTTCACTGTATTGACGTTAGTACGACAGGGTAGACTTCCTGCAGGGCGACCAGAGATAGCTATCTTTACACTCTCCGAAGAAATTCCAACTGACGTTGGCGGCTATTAGGTGATTTAGGAGCATTAGCCAGGTGACCAAGACGTACGTGGAGAAGTTCCCAGAAGTTCACGGAGCAGAATAATCCACACAAATCATAGTTCGGGATGTCAGTAATGAGCGCTCTTCTATTTCTCCATCTTGCGCCTCAAGCAACGACACCTCAAGGCTCAAGGCCTCACTTTTGATCCGGACTTCGAGGATCGAGCGGCGTCGGCCATGCCTTTGATACGCCTGCGTGGCGGTAAGGAAGAGAACACGCGATGCGTCAAAGAATGACTCGGACGATGCTTTCCTGACGTAGCTTCTTGATTTAATCATTACTTTGTCGATAGTCGGAAGTTTCATCTTGGTTCTGAGGTGCAGGGTCTGTACTATTTGACACTAGTGGAGATTGTTTGGTGGAATATAGAATTTTGCGAGGCGCTTTGTCTACTGTGAGCATCAGAAAAGCGAGTTACACGGAGCCTTTGTGGGGATATGGTTGAGTTGGGAGCAACTGACGAAGTATGTTAGGTATGCCTTCGAATTTTTGGATGTCCCTGCTCTGCGACAGATAAGGAGCGGAGGTCGAATAATTCAGCTGACGTGTTCGGCAGGACTGCGACTGAGAAGAAATTATCGAGCTCTGTAACATAATTGAGTGTCATAATGGGACGTGTGAGCCTTATACATCCGGATTGGAATCCTTCGACAAAGCGTGTATAAGTCTGGAATAGTAATAAACAGAGGATGGATCTAAGGAAAGGCGATTGAGCATAGCTAAGCCGAAGACCTTACACAGATTCTAGGGAAGGGGAAATCATGAAACACGGTACAAACGAGTACATCCAAGGAATTATCCAAAACGGAATGAAGAAACATAACGAAGGTATTCACACTAGCCCGAAAAGCGTACCACGAAGTTCCACTTCGCGTCGAGATCAACTGCATCGGAGATATCCCTAGTCATCGACGTAGTTACGTCCGGCTGCTTGAAGGTCCTATAGTGTACTCTGGCCTGGAATCACTCGACAACGCCCGCCCTGAGGCATACTGATCGGCGGTCCTTACCCATAGAAGTTCTCAATTGATCCATATTCTAGCAAAATTCCGACGTTTGACTCGTTCCAGGATGCTTGATAGGTCCCAGGGTACATCACGACCGAGCCAGAAGGAGCCGGGTTGATAGACTCAGAGGTGTACTGGTATCCGAAAGGTGCATTGGCAGGAGTAGGCATGTTCAACGCGGTCATCCTTTCACCGGGTCCGTCATCGATCCTTAGGAATATATGGTACCATTGTCAGAGTAGGGGAATGAATCAACAAGATCGTCGCCTGAAGCTCAGTATTCTTCCAGAAATGGATCAGGGCCAACAAGACCATCATCGAGAGAATTCGTGATCGCAACAGGGTACAGCTGTTTAGCCTCCGATAGACAGCGAAAATTACTCTGTTGGAAACCCGTACTTAGCGGGGGCCATCCAAGGACAATCATCTTCGTTGGTTGCCGGTGCCAGCCGGACATCGCCTGATTAAATACAGCGCCTTTGTTGCAATAAGAGGAAGTGATGAGCCCATCCTCAGAGTTGGGGTTATCGATGGCCGATGCCTCGAAATTGTGTGACCAGGAAGAAGCTGAAGGCTCGACTGTGGATTCCCTTTCGTAGGTACTGTTTTCGGAGATGGTCTGCACGGCACCTCTGGAAGGTGGCAAATGAGTAGCTATCAATTCATATGAGGGTTACCAGGCACAGAAATTACTAACCAATGTGTCGAATAGCCCCATGGGATATGCGGTATCATTGACGCAAGGAGGAAGGACCAAGGATGCATCGGATGTAGGCTAAGGATCTCGGCGATTCAAGCAGTGCGATATATCCAGGTTTTTTCCGAGTTAGGCAAGTACTGACATGATCCACTCTCCACAAGTACAGGACAAGTACAGGAGAACCTGCGAGCTATACACTGCTGCAATTGCTGAAAGGTTACCAGCCTTGAGCATTAGTCGTGTCATAGATATCTGCCATTCGAAGCTATCGCCAGCAGCCAGTACGGAAGAGAGTAAGAGCAGAGCACCCGACACTGAGTACGATTTGGGAAAAACAAAGCAACGATGATCGGAGAAAGCCGTCATACCGTCCTTACATAAGACACGCGACGCGTAAAAAGACGTGATCTTGCCCATTTCTCAACCATTTCTCCAAAATTCCGGCCCGCTCGTGTGCTATCTCGTAGATCTCCCCTTTTTTACGTTTCTAGTCTGACATATTGGAGCTTCTATTTTTTTCGATAGACTGATGCTAGCTTGTACCATTAAATTTCGAACACAGACCAACTTGAAATGGCAAAATTACGCAAAGAATGGGGGCAAGTACTACTGGCAGACTTGCTCTAATATGGCTCCAATGAAGAATATCACGTCTGAGCTTGTTCTGATACGAATGGCAAGGAGAACGATCTGAAGTGCAGTTTAGTCTTGCGCCAGTGTAGCCAGATTCTGACAATAGAGGGAGCGACTTTTGCTCGAGCGAAGTTTAAGTAATAAGGAGAAAAACGCACGAGTTTAATAATGTCATAGCCAAATATTATTGATCTTTGTACTTATACTTAAGCGCTCTGGCCACGAGGCATCGAAAAGGGCATGCGTCTTCCATGCCTTTCTCTCTACACTTCCCACTCGTCTACCGATGGCCGCTAACACTACGATGACCATCGCCGACGCCCCCTTCGACGACCCCACCGACAGCGTCGATCTAGTAGTCCGCACATCCGATAATGTCGACTTCTACGTCCTCAGCGGACTACTATCGCTAAAATCCCCATCGTCATTCTTTCGCCACGTTCTAAAGAACAGACAACACACGGAGGAAAAGGATGGTTTTCCTGTCCTCGAGGTTGAGGAGGACAGTGACACCTTCCGCATTATCTTCCTCCTCTGCTACCCAGATGTCACTCCCCAGATCAAGAGCGTGGGTCAGATTGGGGCCGTGAAGGCGGCACTGGACAAATACTGTATGGATCACGCACAGGAAAAGTTCATGCAGATGGTGACAGCATCCTCTCTAATGAAAGAGCAGGCACTGCAGATAGCCTAGAGTCTGAACTTGCCATAGGTACCTCTGAACATTGACTGGACGAAGTGAGGAGTCGGGTGGGCGATAGGGTCACAAGTTTGAATGACTGCTACTAGGCAAAGAACCAGGTTATGATTGCCAAATACCACACTTGACATTTATCGATGATCTGCCGAGCTATGGTATTCAAGTATTCCTCACGCAAAATGAACTTTACCTGTCAACCTGCCACGAAGAAGTCGAACCCGCCAATTTTGATCCTGCACTAACCGAGGGATTGGACAGGCTACGGAACTATTGGATGCAGTCATTCGGAATCTTCCACAGTTTCCAGGGTGAACTCTATTCCTTTCGTAGTCGAGGTAAGCATCAAGTAAACATCTTCAGAACCAAGACGCGCGTCACATAGGAATGGAGTCGTTCCGAAACTCCACCAGGTAGAGTAAGAGCGCCTAAACTATGCCCCACTGAGCTTCGGACGTTTTAGCAAGCGCTCTTCCTCGCAAGGCCGGTCGGTGTCCGCTTCATGGTCGTTCAAAGGGAAGCAGGCGGAATTGTGGCTGTGTCATTACGAGTGTTCCGGCAATGTCGAGCCAACTTCAAGATTTTATTCCTTTAAGACTTTTTGCTTTGCCAATTTCTTCTCCCTTATCTCGCGGTGCTAAAAGAAGAGCCACGAACAACACGTGTATGAAAACTCGTTATCGATCTTTTCCCATTCCCATATGTGCCTGTCTGATTGTCGAGTCCTTCCCACTGCTCGACGTAAGTGCTGTCAATCTCTTCGGGGGTCGGTACGCACATCTCCTCTCGCAACTGTAACGGCACCGCTATCTAATCACCGGTAATTCGTGAAATAAAAGTGTATCGAACGTTCGTGATTTCATCATTTTTTTGGATCGCCAAACTTTTATGGCCTTACTGTCCGAAGTTGCCGAGCCTAAAACATTTCTCGTTCCCCCAAGGAAAAACGGCGATTCGGTGATGAATAACTTCCTAGCGCTGACTCAACCGCTATTCATAATCTGACGCTATTATTACTACCTATCTCGGTGGGCTGGGCATTCAGCCGAGATGTAGCAACGGTCCGATACCCGGTCGAGGTGGGTTTTGTGAGATCCTCCCTAGGGCACGAACATACCCGAGTCCAACGACACTCGCGGATCCAGAAACGAAATGACAGGAGAAGTGTGGTGACCAACTCGTACTATCGGATCGTCAGGTGTCCGACGTCATAGTAACTACTACACCTGTCGAGACGACACCAGGCACTGGTATCATGGACTAAACTCACTGCAGTGTGCGTAGTAGTAAGTTGTGAAATGGTAACAGAACGCACGAGATACAAGAGCACACGTAGCATCTATGAATATCAAACTGATGATGAACATACTAGATTATCAACGAAAGATGCGCTAGCGAGTCATAGATAGTCGGTGGACTGGCCTGCTAGCATGATCACTCGAAAAGAGTAAGGAATGTGGCTGTGCCGTGGACCTTTATCCATTCCATGCATATGTTGGAACAAGACGACAGATATCAGAGAAAAGTACGATTCAGACGCAGAATTGCGAGGAGGTTTCTTACGATTTGGGAAGGGACAAACGAACTAACGATCGGGGAAAGTCGTTTTCGTATGCATTACATAAGACACGCCTGACGCGTCCAAACTTTTTCCGACGCGGTCTACTTACCCAAGGTCATATGAAAAGCATGATGTATCTCCAACAGTTGTCAGCGCACGGACGGCTTCGTAGATCAAATGGTGAGCTTGAACACTCAGAGCCTTACTCTGTGAAAACGTTGTCTGAGTCTCTGACAGCCTCGTATCTTTTTCGCTATGTCGAAGTATGCTTTATCTCAAGCTGGGACTATTGCTAAACGGTAGAATTATCAGACGGCGAAAGAGAATCAGGAAAGTGTCGGCAGCGATCAGAAGACATAAGCACCCGAGCCACGAGGCGCCACCAGAAGCATGAAACCTGATCCCCTTCTCTTATCTTCACATACATCTGCGACCGACAATGGAAACCGCCCAGCCACATAACACAATAACTGCCGATGCCCCCTTCAACGACCCCACTGACAGTGTTGATCTCGTGATCCGCACCGCCGACAACACCGACTTCTTCGTCCTCAGCGGGCTGCTATCCCTGAAATCCCCATCTTCGTTTTTTCGTCACGTACTACGAACGAACCAGTACACAGAGGAGAGAGACGGCCTTCCTGTTCTCGAGGTCAAGGAGGATGGTGGTACATTTCGGATTATCCTCCTGCTCTGCTACCCATACGCCTCTCCCGAGATCAAGAGCATCAAGCAACTCGCGGAGGTGGGGACGGCGCTTGAAAAGTACTGCATGGATAATGCCATGGAGCGCTTCGTCCAGACCGTGCTTGCGTCGTCTCTGATAAGAGAACAGGCAGTGCAAGTCTTTGTTCATGCGGTCGCCAATGGATGGAAGATATTAGGCGAAGCGGCGGCAAAACACAAGCTTGCCATCCCACTTGACACCGAGACCCCGTTCGAGGACTTGAAGCGAATTGATGCCTTCCAATACGCCTCTCTCCGAGATTACCACAGATTATGTAATATCGCCGTTAAGGTCATCAGGCCCACCGCGTCGAGCATGCCATGGTTGGAAGGGAAAGAGTCTGAGGTCCCTATTTTACTCTTCGGAACACAATGTCGACTGTGCCGGCAGCAACTAGCTCAGTCCTGGCGTATAGGGGAGCGAAATTTTGCGGCGCATAGTTGGTTAGGTGAATATCTTTCCGCAGTGATGGAGGACCTGTCAGGACGACCCCTCCCAGAGGTTGCTCTAGGTGAAAATATCATTGCCTGAGCGGCCGCGAAGAGCATCTCACAGTGTAACAGTGCACAGTGGGCCAAAAATGCTGGTAGCCATATCCTTCAATTCGCGACGCTAGTAGCGGAGGAGATCGATAGGTCGATTGCGCAGGTGCGTCAGTGAACATCTTCACATGGATTTTTCTCGACCATCGTCATAGGTGCCTCTGAGCATTGATTGGACAAAGTGACAGGGGAGTAATCGGCGATGAAGGAACTTTTCGCGACGAGATTGAGAATGTAACATGATACTATCGTCGTATCGGACGACCGGTTTTGTTTAGGAAGTGGGATAACTCACTGGAAACAAAGCGTCTGGTGCATCCACGACCTTAACTGAAGTCTAACCTTCTAACGTCGATAAGGCAAACGCAGTATATGACGCGAACGGCCAGATACAAGCCTATCCGGAACATCGAATAGAACTCCAAGCCTGTACAGTCGAGAACAAAGCCAGAAGAAAATTTTCATCGACGTAGTCGAAGCATCGTCGACATCCACTAAGCCAGCGGTAAGCATGACAAACTCAGAAGGAATGGCTATAGAACGCACGAAATCAGCAGCACCACTTATTACGCTTATGAATATCCACCAATAACGACATCGTCCATATCGGCCCACAAAAGACTCGCCACGTAGAGATTCCTCTGATGTCATGTTCAGATTCTTGCGCACGTTCCGCTCTACCGGAGCCTAAACACGTTACTAACTCCAGGAGATAACGCCAGCGGCACGTACTGAGATGACGTCTTATTAACCTCTCGAGGCTAAACTGCGATAATCTGATTGCGAAGCCGCCGAGATCATGACTGTTCGAAGGAAGGAGCAATCGTGGCTGTGCTGTTGGCTCGATCTCTGCCACGAGTGACATGCACCACTACCTTCTGGAAATGCCAAAGTGTCTGCTCGATATCGAACTGTAGCTTTGCAACTCCACAGTACACTCTCTAATCGATCTTGCGTCCTGTTTACGCTTGCGAACGCCGAACGGAGCCGGGCGGTATTTCTCGCGCGATCGGTAAGCATATTCTTCTCACTGCGAGATCCTTGGAAGTTATCTAATCACCAGCGCCAGGAGAAATGAAAGTGTTATCATACCTTCGTGATTTCATCTCGATTTGCCTTCTTGTTGTGGATGTCCAGCAAGGCAATAGAAATGGATGATCGCGTCGTGTTTCACAAAAAAAAATGCTGATCGGGTTTATATACGGTCTTTTCGGCCGACAATTCATTGATGATCGGACCGGTATCCATTGGGTTTTACTCACTTTTGAGCCTCACCTTACCGCTACCGCTACCGCTACCACGACCACCACCGCCACCACGACCAAAACCACTACCATAAAACAGCTCGTGGCGCACCTACTGAAGCCTTGTTCTGGTTGCCTGTAGGATGGTTTGTTGGACAGTACCCACATCTTATTGGTTCACCAGTCATTTTCGATACGAGCAAAGGTTCCATGAGCAACCACCACCACGAAGACCTCATAGCTCATCATTTCTTCATTGTTGACGCTCCCTTTTCGCTCAAGCTCGTAGTTGACTTTGGACAATGTTCTTGTTGCAATGTTTCAGCTATGTCTCACATGGCTGCCCTCTCTCTTTCCACAATACTGCACCATTTTCGCCTGTAGCGCGAGTCCTTCACCTTGCCAGGGTAGTCGTCTTAGCTTGCGAGTCGTTGGTGAGGTGACAGGTCATTCAAGGTGCCGCGGCAGTTCATTTCCTCGTGTTCCATGCATCCTTGCAACCTCCATCGGCATTTATCACTCTGTAACGCCATTGCAGACTGACAGCCATATTTCTTGACCTCGTTATCCCGGGTCGACATCATCTGCAGCTGATGTCAACGAGGCGCAGCTGGTCTGTGACGATCAGGATCACGTTGAAAGGATTCAGAGGGAATGTGCATATTCGCTATCACTTCGGTCTCATGCACTAGTAGGTAATGTTGCTACCACTGTCGCTTCTTCTTACAATGAGCCATCGAGGTCGGTAGGAGTAGTTTACTTCTATTTACCTGAGCTGTATCAGCGGAGATGGCCAATTAATCCAGTTTTCCAGTTTTGAGTAGGCCTGCTTCATCCGTTGTGGATCGAGACACTGATTGAATATTCGACCCACCGAGCAGGATAGGAGTTGGATCCTATAATAATCTAACCCCTACCACATACGGGCTTTGCCGAGGGGCATCAGGCTCGATTATGCGATCGTAAGCCAGGACAACTCGGCAACTTGGAAGCCGATCCTTACTAAGGTACGCGTTCGCGTTATTTGGCAAAACCGTCCATCCTAAATCCAACCTCTCCTCCCTGGACCGGAGATCACCCCTAGTACATTTCCAATCTCTCTCGGCTTTGGCCTTTTATACATTTCGACTCAATGAAATCTCAATGGACTATAACGTACCACTCGCTCCACCTTCAAATTGGAAGGGGTTCGCAGTCAGCACAGGAAGTTGTCACTAGGGATAGTATCGCTCCACCCATATCGTAAGTGTCTGCGGAAAGTCCTCGTATTATTATCGTATCAAAGTTAAAAGTGACGTGGGAGCAGGAAAGGGTTGGTACCACGGAGCCCTGTATGTGTTATTGAGCGACCCTGCGTCTCCATGCTTCGCTGGCCCTGGTTCCTTGCCCACGGAGCCCGCCGCTACGCCCATGCTTTCAGTTTCGACTGCGCCGCCTCACTTCAGGTTGCTATCCCTCTCCTAAGCGCACGGGCTCTCCATTCTTCGATCCCGCCCCGGGGACACCAAACGTCCGAAAGCCGAGCATGTGCTCCCAAGTTCCAATAGATATTCGTATCCAAGTAATTGATCATGACATTAGTACGACAGGAATCCCACGAGAGATGATGACTGTCTTTACGCTTACGCTTTGCCGAAGATATTTCTGACGTTGGTGGCTATTAGGCGATGTAGCCAATGGATGGATTGTACGTGGAGAAGGTCGCAGAAGTTTGGCGTTTGGCTTCACGCATGGAGCAGAATGATCGATAATCCACACACAATAGATTTACGGCTTCCTCTCCACTTGCACCGTGCGTGACTCCAAACACCGACGCTTCACGACGCCGACACAGTTGTGTGGCGTAAGGAAAAGAACACGAACACGCGGCGCGGTGACGAAGAACGACTCGGGTGATGTTTTTCTGACGTAGGTTCTTTATTTAATCAGTATTCGGTTACTTGAATGTTTTACGAGGAGCTAACTTGGAATTAGTGCCAATGGAGATTATTTGACGCCTGGCGAGAACGTGGTAGAAACCGACGTAGTTGAGCGAAGAAATTTGGTGAAACCATTGGGTCAGACATTTCGTGGGGGCATAGCTCAGTTGGGAGAGCAACGGGCTGAAGTTCGGTTATCAATAGAAATGCATCTTCTGGAGGTCCCAGTTCAATCCTGGGTGCCCCCATTAATCTTGCATCCTTGTGCGTTTTTTAGTATATATTATACATTCCCAGGATGATCCTGTATTCAAGTTGCCGGTAATTGTGGTTGGAAGCTGAACCAATAGGCTACTACACTGTTAGGCTGGACCTCGCGTCAAGTCGGGATGCAAATGACGACAAATTATTCGAGCCAGTTGCGAGTATAGCCTTCAAATGCCTAGAAGTACCGATTTCACGAATGACGCAAATACACAGGAGTCACTTGGCGGAAGATATCGATATGGCTCATTTTGACAAATCTAGACAAACGATCCAGAGCTATGTGTAACTACGGACTCGGAAGGTACATGTATGTGCCGAGAATGTTGAGTGCTATTAGTGAACGTGGGTCAAGACTACATCATTGGTCGAATAGGAGACGAACGTTATGGCTCGTCCTAAAGTCAGGGCCGAGAGACAGATGACGATGCGCGACTGACCCATGACTTGTACGAAGATAACGTTCAAACTCAGTAACTCAGATTCATGTATCAACCATTCGGAATACCGGAATATGTCAAGTGAACCATGTGCTATTCTGGTCGAAAGCCTATGCATCGGGGGCGCTACAATGGTTGGATAGAAAGATAAAATTGTTCTTGGAAGAGTTCGTTTGTTCCTAAGCTATTCCCAAGATGCAGTGATAACAATAGATGTTTCAACCGATTGTTTGGCTATGGGAAGTTGAGCGTAGTGCTGATATGCGGGAAGTGAACGTGTCGCTAGGAGAGCTGAGGACGCAGTGTTCATCAATAGATGTGAACAGTGGCGGTCCTGCTTTAGATGGAAAGCGTCGTTAATACGAATCCGACTGGGAGTGCAAAAAATACGTGGGTCAGAGGGAGTCTCACGCGAAGCCGAAAGTTGGACGGCCAATCAATGGGGCGTGATATCAGCGCAGTGAAATACACACTGCATGCGGGAAGAAGATATAAGACAGTAACATGGTTCCACGTAATGAGATAAAGGGTCGTCAAGAGGGGCTAAGCCTGAATTCGTGACTTCGATGCATGCGAAAATGCTGGTTGTTCGTATGTTATAGGTACTTACAGGTACGTGCTCTCACCGGTAATCAGAGGAAAGGTTTATGACCACTTAGAATACAAGCAATATCGGAGAAACCAACGATGTCGATTGACATAGGGACAAACAGTTGCTAGGGGAGGATGGCGAGAGAGGATCCCACAAAGTGGGAGCGTGAACCCGAGGTGGAGCAGAAGGATCAGCCGAGAATACCAAGGTTCGGAAGGGGTTGATTGCGGTTCGCAGGAAGATGTGATGAACAGAATTAACCACCTTGGACGAACGAACGTGTCGCAGTGGTAGAATGGAGGCGGGGGCTGGCGGGTGTTTGACATATTTATATTTAAATAAAAAGCTAGCAGTGGGTGAAGGACGTGTCCGACAGGCGCAGATGGGGACCGTTACAGTTCTGCGCCGAAGAGTCGGAGTAGTGGCTACTTATAGCCATCCACTGAGACAATTGAGTAGACGAAGCTAGTTACTGAGGATGTATTACGACACCTGATTGTGGCGATGGTAAATTCTGCGGTTGCGCAACTCATGAGCAGTATTTTAACGTGAATGTTGTGTGAATTGAAAAGGCGTACGCAAAACTGATGGGGTAACACGATCAGATAAGAAGGTATAAAAAGTCCCAAATGGGGATGTATGTCTAGAGCGTGGCTGAAATTTTTGATGCTGTGCCGAAAGCCGACCAATGAGATCGACGAAGCGCCAGGAGATAAGACACGAGATGGAATCGGGCGACCTCGCAGGATCGGAGATTGCAGAGTGGAACCTTGAAAAGAAAAGAAACTGAATCAAAAATGGCCGTATCTGCTGGTTGACGATAACCACCACCTCCCCCCCGTATGCCCTACTCGCTGCCTACCCCCAGTGCAGGCCGTCCCACTCACCGCCGTTCGTATACCCATTCTCCAGGTGCCTTTGCGTCGCTCGGCTCGCTCCCACGGGTCCACCGCCCCGTCTTCCACATCCAGAACGACTGTTCTTCAGACGACGACGACCATGGTTTGCTAAGCTCACCTCGAAAGCCATTGCGGCTCGATACCCACTTGGCTGTGCCTTTCCCACGAAGCTCGCCCTCACCCAGGAGCCCTAGCCCGGAGGTTCCCAGCCGGCCTTCTCCCCCACAGCGGACCAACTCAAACCCAGTCTTGCTCTCCAATGGCCGCCCTCTCAAATCTTCACTCAAGGGCTCACCACGTTCGTCCTCGGTCCCAGATATGCCATCATTATCTATCCAACATACCCGTGCTCGCTCGGCCCCATCTACGCCTGCACTTTCTTCTCACGAATCGCATTGCCATAAAAATGTCCATTTTCCTACCCACCAGCTCGAGACAGTCCGTGTATTCAACAGGTCTGCGAAACCTGCTTCGTTGCTTCGAACTATACCCGCTTCGGACGCAGAGACCGAAACTGAAACCGAGGTCGAAGGCTCTTCTCGCTATGCAGAGGGCCCACGATTTCCATTCCCTTTGGTTCTCCCTGCGTACTCCCTCTCGCCATTTACCGACATTGTTCCAAGCCCTGCAACGCCAAGGGAGGGCAGTAACGTGATACTCGAGTCCTTAACTCTTCCCCAGTCGACCCTGGCGCTCAAGGGCACGCTGCTCGTGCGCAACATTTCGTATGAGAAGCAGGTCTACGTCAGGTTCACCCTCGACGATTGGCAGACGACGTCTGAAGTCGCTGCTCGATATCAAACATCGTTGCCTTCGTTACCTGTGTTGTCCAACAAGAACCTCACTGTAGGTGATCTTGCAGCAGGCGTCGCTGCAGGAGGACCCGCCGTCTGGGACCGCTTTGAATACACAATCAAACTGGAGGACTACGCTTCGACCCTCATTGATCGTACCATCTTTCTCGTTGCGCGCTATTCCGCAAATGGAGGTGAATGGTGGGACAACAATGCCGGGAAAAACTATCGTGTGGCCTTCGTTCGGAGTCCTAACCGTGAGTTTATACTATTCATCCTGTTCCTGCTTCGTCATCGATTTCGTCGACAGAAGCACCTCCTTCAATGGTCGAGAAAGCTCACGCACCGGTAAAAGCTCCCTTCATACGGAGTCCCAACCGTGAGTTCATACTATTCATCCCGTTCCTACTTCTTCATTGATTTCATCGACAGAAGCACCTCCTTCAACGGAGAAAGCCCACGCACCAGTAACAACTCCTCTCGAGAGTTCTGTTCCGTTCCCAACACTTGCCCCTTCCTCGCCCTTGAGTCCACCATCTTCTACTACCTCGACACCCACCTTGTCACCTTCTTTGTCGCCCGTGTCGCCCCCTCCCCCTCAACATAACCGCGCACAATCAGAGGCAACGCTTCAGCATCGTCTGAAGGGCTTCAAGCTCGCCAACTATGCAAAGCCCAATGCTGTTCCTACGCAACTAAGTCCGACTTCAGAGAAAGCAGAGGGTGCTGGTGTGTTCTGGTTTTGGGGCTCTCGCAAGCCGCAAACTGGTACGAGTTCCCCAGTGCATTCTGACGGCGATGGAGAAGTGACGCCTGCTCTATCGAGAGGCAGCAGCTCTCCGTTGGACTCTCCTATTGAGGAGCGGGTCAATACATTGGAGGAAGTACCCGTGTACGTCGAGCCGGCAAGTCTTTCGGTCCCTTTCTCGATGCTCAATTCAGACGCCATCGAGCCTGAGCACAAGCCAAGGTCGCGATCACCGTCACCGCCGCTGACCCCGAAACCACTGGCACTACCAGTCCATTCTCCATCCCCCCCTCATTCCACTCCATCCCCACCTATGCCCACGCCGCGAGTGGGAAAAAAGCCGCCTAGCCCGCCGTCTTCGTCGGAGGATCTGTACAAGGCGTTCTTGAAGCAGTGGTGCTTCGTTGGCGCTGCTGGAGGCACGGGAGAGACGATGATAGGCGCATAGAACCGTGGCCACCCAACAACATCACAAGACCGATTGACATACATGATACATGACGGCCTGCATATATCAATATCTTTATTCATCTTTCCACTCAACGCTGGTTTGTATTATCTGTTTTTAGACATTGTACCACCAACAGCAGCACAGCGTGGATGGACGGTTCTTGCGTTTTTCCTCTTGTGTACCAATTCTTTTGTACTACCAGTTTGTTACTCACTCACTCATACTTACACACCATACCCCCCCACGAAAAGCATGTATCGTACGGACGCTACCATACGTGCACCCCATCGCATATTATCATTACTTACTTACTTTGGGCCTGATCATGAATAGAATGCCGGTTTTGAATGGATTAAGGGATTTTCACAGGTGGAATGGTGCCTGATGCCGTCTCGACAGGTCTAGTACATGACGTCGGTCCCGATGATCCGTAGTACGACTCGCAGTCGGTCGCCATTCTTGTCCTGTCATTTCGTTTGGATCCGCGTCCAAGTTGGACTCGGGTGTGTTCGTGTACCAAGGATCTCACGAAACGCACCTCGACCGGGTATCGGCCGAAAGCCCAGCCCACCGAGATAGATAGTAATAATAGCGTCAGATTCTGACGTTGAGTCAGCGCAAGCACTAAGCAAGTTATTCATCCCCGAATCACCGTTGTTCCTTGGGGGACGAGCAACGGCAACTTCGGCTCACAGTAAGGCCACGAAAGTTTGGCGATCCACGAAAAAATGATGGAATCATGAACGTTCGATATGCTTTCATTTCACGCATCACCGGTGATTAGATAGCGGTGCCGTTACAGTTGCGCGTACCGACCCCTGAAGAGATTGACAGCACTTACGTCCGAGTCGAGCAGTGTGAAGGGACTCGGAGTCGACAATCAGACAGGCGCATATGGCGTATGGGAATGTGGAAAAGATCGATAACGAGTTTCTCATACACGTGTTGTTTGTGGCTCTTTCTTTTGGCGCCGCGAGATAAGGGAGAAGAGCAAAAAGTCCCAAAGGAATAAACTCTTGAAGTTGGCTTGACATTACCGGAACGGAACACTCGTAAGGACACAGCCACGGGTCCGACTCCTTCCCTTTGAACAACCATGACGCGAAACCGCCCGGCTATGTGAGGGAGAGCGCTTGCTAAGACGTCCGAAGCCCAGTCATGGTGGAGCATAGTTTAGGCGCTCTTACTCTACCTAGTGGAGTTTCAGAACGACTCCATTCCTACGTGGCGCGCGTCTTGGTTCCGAAGATGTTTATACATACTCACCTCGACCACGGAAGGAATAGGGTTCGCCCTGGAAACAGTGTAAGACTCGGAATGGTTGCATTCAATGGTTCCGTGGCTAGTTCCACTGATCCCTCGGTTAGTGCAGGATCAAAATTAGCGGGTTCGCCTTCTTCGTGGCAGGTTGACAGGTACGCATAGTTCATTCGCATGCGGAATACTACTTATACACTATATCTCGGCGGATCATATCGATAAACGTCAACTGTGGTCTTTGACGATCATAACCTGGTTCTTTTCCTAGTAGCAATCATTCAAACTTGTGACCCTATCGCCCACCCGACTCCTCATTTCGTCCAGTCAATGTTCAAAGGTACCTATGGCAAGTTCAGACTCTAGGCTACTGTGCGAGGATCGCTCTGCTCACCTGCGAGATCTGTTTGTCGATTTCCTCCATTAAATATTTCCCGCATAGGCGAATCTGGCTGGTAGCAATCTTCTTCCACTCTTCATTGGAGCAATTGGAGACACTCCTGGTGACTGCATCAGCGATGATAACGTCATCCAAGGCGATTGCTGGGCAAGGTCTTCGTAGCATCTCGGCCTTCATCTGGGCCAGATATCTGGAAAACCAATAATGTATATAGAATCCTGGCAGTGAGAACCATTCCAACGAACCCCCACACCATCGGCACTTCGGGTTGGACTCCTCATGGAGGAACGGCAGCTTGGATTCTTTACCCCCCAGCCAGGGAGCTGCACTCGAATGTGAAAACACGACCTGTACGGCTGTCCTACACTTTCTGTGATAATTTTGAAGACGAACATATTGCAGGGTATTGATGTAGTTCAGGTCCTCAAGCTCTACTTCTGGATCTTCTAGGGGAAAGGTAAGCGTGTTCTTAGCTGCTGCTTCGCCCAACACCCTCCATCCATTGGCAATTGCATGAGCAAAAATCCGCAGTGCCTGCTCTTTCATAAGAGAGGATGCTATCACCAGCTGCACGAACTTCTCCTGTGCGCGATCCATACAGTATTTGTCCAGTGCCGCCTTCACGGCCTTGATTTGGTCAATGCTCTTGATCTCTGGGGGAGCGACGTCTGGGTAGCAGAGGAGTAGAATTGTACGGAAGGTGTCACTGTCCTCCTCGACCCCGAGAACGGGAAAACCATCCTTTTCCTCCGTGTGTTGGCCGTTCTTTAGTACGTGACGAAAGAATGACGACGGGGATTTCAGTGATAGAAGGACGCTGTGGACGTAGAAGTCGACGCTATCGGCTGTGCGGACTACTAGATCGACGCTATCGGTGGGATCGTCGAAGAGGGCGTCGGCGATGGTCATTGTAGAGTTGTCGGCCATCGATAGATGAGTGCGAAGATAAGAGAGAAAGACATGCCGTTTTTGATGCCTCGTGACTAGGGCGCTTAAGTATAAGTACAAAGATGAATCAGCTTTGGCTATGGCATTATTACACCCGTGCGTTTTTCTCTTTGTTACTTGACCTTCGCTCGAGAGAACGCTTTGATATATAGTACTTTCTTGAAGTCAAGGAAGTATCACTCCCTCTATTGTCAGACTCTGGCTACACCGGCGCAAGACTAAAGTGCACTTGGGATTGTTCTCCTTTCCGTCCGTATCCGGTGAAGGATTGTCAGACTTTGTACCTTTTATTGGGGCCACATCATAGTAACTCTGCCAGTCCTTGCCCCCATTCTTTGACCAATTTTGCCATCATATGTTCTGTGTTCGAAATCAATGATGCAAGCTGGCATTAGTCCACCGGAAAAATAGAAACTTGAACGCGTCCATAGAAATGCACGGGCCGGAGAAACAGGCTAGATCGCGTTTTTTACGCGACGCGTGTCTTATGTAAGGACAGTATGACGGCTTTTCCCGATCATTGTTGCTTTGTTTTCGTACTCAATGTTCTCAGCTCTTACTCTCTCTCTCTCTCATACTCTGGCCATGGCATCAACATGTAGATATTGCCCAACTCAGGAAAAAAGTGGATATACCACATTGCTTGAATCACCAGGATCCTGGCTAGTAACCCACATCCGGGGGGTCCTTGTTCCTTCCTCACATCAATAATACCGTATATCCCATGGAGGGTATTTTTGTGTATTGGTTAGCAATTTCTGTGCATTTAATACCCCCCATATGAGTTGACCACCACTCATTACACATTCAGCTTACAAGAAAGCAAACCCGATTTGGACCTCTTAGGGACCTCTAAAAGCCTAGCACATCCAGCCCTGCCGCCTCTCTGTTGTTCTTGCACCTTCTCCAGAAAACCCTTGTTCTCATCCCCCTTGTCATCACCTGAGGAATGAAGCAAATCAAAAGGTACATGATGCTATATTTCCAATGGAAGCTACAGTAAGGGATAGTACTACACTCTAACCACCACCCTATACTCATCATGTTGGTGATGTGCTTGGTAACAGTGCAGGGAAAAACCTAGATCGAATATACAGCAAGTGAAACTCATATATACTCAACCCTAAGCAATCCTTGCACTTCACAATCACCAAATATATAAGTTTGGGTGTTTCGAGATCGATAGAAGACCTCTGCAAACTGACTAGTTTGGTAGGAAGTTCAAATATTCTGATAAGTGCACAAATATTCCAGCAAGAAGCTTGAATATACAACTTGTTCTTTCAATTCTAAAGGTATCCAAGCTATTCAATTCGACTTAGTGAATATATAATAGGTTTGGGAGCAAATAAAGTATATTAACGACAACTGCTTGTCTTGGTACTTAAATATTCTGGATTCTGATATTAATGGCACTCTGGCCAAATTCTATAGCACACTGGCTTTATAATGGCACACTGGCTGACTCAAACTTGAAAATATATAAATATTCTTTATATTCTTTATCTTTTTCTATTGGACTTAAGAAATATTCGTCTCACCCAAGGAATATCCACAAAGGCCTTTGAATCGCCCTGCTCACTGGCTAAGGTGTGACTCTAAGGGATGGCAAGCTTCCTGGACTTAACAAACTAATCTATAACTCCGAGGTTCCACTCCAAGGCCCTTGAATTGCCCAAGATTCTGCACTTATAAGGTCAAATTGTGGGGAGGGTGTTGCCTCCCATATATTACATCTAGGAGGCCTTTATATACTGTACATAGTCCGATCTACCATGGATATCTAGTCATACTGTATAAGCTAATATCCAACTGGGTCTAGGGTATGTACTACTGGGTTGAGGGTTTCGTCGGTCCAGACAATCTAGATACTGTCTCCATGGCTGCTGGAGCCAGAATATTCTATTATTCTTCACTGGACTAGGGAATATTCTGGTGCTACCAAGCTAGCTAGCCTGGTTACCAGTTAATTCACTTGCTGCCTAGACTACCACACCATGCAATGGGTGATCCATCATTATCTTCTGTATCTAGGCAACTAGCTGAAGCTGCAATCAGGGGAATATTCCTGACCGATCAATTAATAATTGGTATATTCCGATCACTGATGTGAGCCTCATGGCTATTCTTCTGGAATGCGGTTCATCTGCAGAATATCTACAGGTCCAAAGTCACTATCAAGTGATAGTAATGGTGAGTCACTTTGTATCTTCAATATGAGGGGAAATATTCCCCCATGTTAGGGAGAATATTTGCTTCTGAGTGCGAACTTTGCATGCTTTTCTGTCTATTCTTTCTAGAGCTTGAACTGCCTCAGAATATTCTGCAAACCATAGACAACTAGTCACAGCTATTCAATCACATTAGGGGAATATTCCCTTCTGTCAAGACTGGTCAACCACATTGGGGACTTAATCATCGCATTAGGGGACTATTCACATCTTCTGGGGGCTAGTCCACCACTACCCCACAGACTGATATATCAACATGTATAAGATACTGTTAACCATGATATAATAAAGCACTGTTCCTGCCATGACTGGTTGATATATCAGCTGCTGTCGCATCCAAAAAGGGTCCAACAAAGGTCCCCAATGCAATTTGCTGCTGCTCACTGTCCGTGATGACAAGCCCCCCTCTTCCGCACCTCAATGGGACCAACAGTTGCTGATGTTGCCCAAAAGTGAGTATTGGATCATGCCAGGCCTTCTTGGATTGTGCCTGGGATGATTTGGGATCGATGATCCTTACCACTGATGTCTAACTATCTAAATCGGATACAGCTGCTTCCTAGTTTTTTTTTCGGTGACTCACTATATTTACAATATGACAATGACAATAATATTCTACTCAAACATACAGAATTTATTCAGTTGTTAAAATATCTTCATTGCTTGCCAAAGCCTTGCCCATCTCGCCTAGCTCCAACCACTGTCCTACAAACCACCATTTATCCTCAAAAGATAGTCAAATCAATGTCCATATTGCAGCCTGGCATTTCATGTATGCACCAGCACCCTCACCAGCATTGATGAGAGCCACCCCCTCTGCGGCACTCTTAGCACACGACAGCCACCGATTGGCTTCATGCTTGAGAGTGCATTTCACATGATCCATTTCGACCTTGAGTAACTTACATTCTTCATGCTATCGATGCGCTCAGGCACAAGCTTTGCACCACTCAATTTGCAAGCCTATCAACACAGATGAGGATTATGAAAATATGCAATATAAACCTTGACATACATTCTTCAACACCTCCAGGTACATCTCCCAAATGTGAGGAATACCAGATCCATGACATGCTTCGATTACCTTCAGAAATACCTACCTCATCATTGGCAATTCTGTGCACATCTGAATCCTCCAAAACATGTAATTGCGCTTGCCAGCCCCACTCTCCCAGCTCCATTGACAGGATTGTCAATTGTTTTCTGACATCATGGTAGTATTGTTTGGCCTGGGTAATTCGTGCATTGAGGTCCCATGTCGTTTTGTGAGATTTGAGCCTTTCCTTTTGTGTCAGAACATTGGTATCACCATCTTTGTAAGCTTTGGATAATGACAGCAGCTGGCTATGAATAGTGTGGAGAAGATCGTATCCCTGAGCAATCTGTAATCTTGATTCGGCATGTACAATAGTCTTGTTGCAAGGATGAGCTGGCAATATCAAAGATGGAAGGTAAAGAGGAAGTGAATATGCAGGACAAGATGGGTGGTTGGCTTGATTGTCTCAGATTTGGAGTGTTCGAACTGTTGGCATGTGTACTTGTACGACAAACCATGATTCTATGCTGCAATGAAGCCTATTGGACTTTTCAAGGACCTGTGCTCTCTGAAGATTGGTAGAGTGAACTCCAAGCTCCTTATTTAGACGAGAGATTCTTCATCTATGTAACTCATTAGGAGGTTTTTAAATCATATTATATTGTCAAACACATACTGAGAGGATTCAAGCTGGATGCCTTGAGAAATTATACCCTTTAGCAATGTCATATGTAATGTGTCCCCATCTAGACCAGCCAATTCATCCTGGGCATCTTCCCGGGCTAATTGGAGATGCATCATGGCTTCTGTCTTGCCTGATGGCTGTCAGCTTCTAAAATTATCCCAGGTTGAATCCATCAACACTTACTGGCAATGGTCTGAGCAAAAGGGTTGGGCTTGTTCCTATCCACCTCCCAATCCTCCACCATCTTGGTCTATTTTATGACATCACTTTGAGGAAGTGACACTGTGAAGCATTCAAATCGGTCTTCATAGTCAGAAGTTTTGGGCATGGAATCCTTAATCTTATGAAGTAGTGTGTCACCTGTACATAGCACTATTAGTCACTGCCAAAAATAAATGAGAGACACAGTGTACTTACCTTGCGAAACATTTTTGTGCCAGTTAAAATCCCCAAAATGCTGATCTAGTTTCTTGTGTTGGTGGCCAGGACCCATCTCTCTCATTGATGCAGCCACACCATTAGATATGGCCCAACTGCGTTCTGGTGCTTCTCTGTCATTCTCACCAACATGTATATGGAAACTCATGCAGTACTTCTCCTGACAATCCTTGATATGGCCAGGAATGTTACGATTTATTAACTTTTTCATTTTTTCAAGTCTTATCTTGTCTTATCGCTTTATCGGTGTAATAACGCTTATGCATTATTCCCACCGAATCACTGCTATCAACTTTGCCAAAACTTTCATGATGGACAGCGCATGATATTGCATGCTCGTCGCCCGACCAGCATGCCTTTTGACTTTGACAAATCTTTTGTAGCTATTATTAGGACTGACTTTCTAGTATTTAAGTTGATACATTTTATTGTACAACCTCAGCTTCGAGCTAAGGTTTACCTACCACATAAATCTTACTTGTCTGCTCGCTTGCCGAGAGCCTACTCTGTAAGCACCCCTTTCACCACCTCGAGTCATCTGAGACGTTGGCCAAGTGATTGTCCGAATGTGAGACAGCTTACCAATCGCCCAACTACGAGTCATGTGGGAGTTGGCCCTAACAATTAGCTTGAAGCTTCCCTCACCCTTCCACGATGCCAGACGCAGGAAGGATCCCATATGCCCCTACAACAAACCCCCGACATCTCTAAAGGAACAACAAGTACTCTTGCCGTGATCCTTTTCACGATAGCAGGAGTAATCGGAACAACGACAGCAGTTGTGACTATCTACTACAGAAACAGAGAGTGGTTTGAACGCCACGGAATTACCCTTCAAAGGGGACGATTAATCTACCCACCCCCAACACTCCCCTTTTTCTACAACCCCCCTTACAGTGTTCCAACATACACCATGAACTACCCTGTCTACAGACTGGAGTACTATGGGATGCCCCCAGAGTTGCCGACCCGGGACCTACAGGGCCCCTTCACCGACCACTTCATTGAACAATGAGGAAGAACGCCAAGCCCAGTGGCTGGCCCTTCCGGAACCTGGCACTCCTCTGAGGATGCCCAAAGTGCTTCCTCCGACGAGAGAAGCATCGATGAGCTCATTAGAGCCTATCACGGAGTTGGAACAGAACCCCTGGAGGATGCCAGGAGAGAGCTGGAGCGAAGCCTCCAGCAGATATCTACGACCAAGGTCGGCCAGTCCCGACCAGATAGCCAGACCCTCCCCCAGGAGACCCTACGGGTCGTCAATCCTGATGAACCCACCGAGACCACCGACGCCGCCTCACTTGATTCGTCAGAGAGACGAAGAGCAGCTCCAGAATATGATTCGGAGGCGAGCCAAAGGAGGGCCCACCTACCAGGGAACCCAAGACTTCACCGCCCCTTTCAAGTCAGCCAGGCAACCCTCGATACACCTGCATCGACAATTATACTCTCCTCCTCCGATCCCGATTCCCCCGCCCCTGAGTCCCCCAAACCTTATATCCTTCGAAGAAGAGGAGGAGAGATGCCTTTCGCCAGCCCAACACCCTCCAGTTCAGCATCCACCCCAGCCTCGCTTGACCGCAATGACCCAGGGTTCTATGTTGAGCTCAGGAGATGACACCTACGAATCCTCTACCTCGGGCAGCCTTCGTACCAGCGAAGAAGAAGAGCTGGAGAATCCCCACTTGCATACAGCATTTGACAACACGAGGAGGACCCAGATGCCCCCCCCTGAGACCCTAGAAGCGAGCGACGCCTCACTTTACGAGAGATTGAGAGTAATCCCTTCTACTTGGGAACTCCAGACAGAGCCTGGCCGTCCCTCTCCCTATCCCAGCGAATGGCCCACGGAACCTACCGGTCCCAGGCCTGGGCCCTTCGAAGGGCAGATTATCTATGAAGAGGAGGAGTTGACGAGACCCAGGAGGAACACCGACACCATTTTGACCTCGTCCCAAACGAGGAACTATGGTTATACGAGCTCAACTACGGCCCCATCCCAGGCATACACGTCCCCGATCTATGAGCAAGGACCGAGCAGGAGGAGTGAGTCCTCAATAGGCAACTGGCAGCTATACTCGCTACCTGGAGAAGGGACGAGGCCGACCGCGCCGAGCTATCCAGGGTACGATTGGCCCAAGCCAATGCCTGACTTGCTGCCAATCGACTGGAGATGCCAGAACCAGGCCTGGAGGGGAACGAGTAGGCTCTTCGCCGGGTCAGGACAAGCAGGGACCAGTGACATCCCTGTCGATCTCCCAGACCCTGATCCCGCTGAAACGGAATGACAATGACTAGAGGCTGAAGCAGAGGCCAGAAGGCAAGAGCACCAGGACAAGCAAGCAGCTTTCCCAGGGCTCGTCGATGATTTAACCAAAAAACTGTTGGAAGCAAGAAGCTTCGCACTCACCAATGGTATGCCCCTTCCCCCTGAACTAGAAGACCCAAACAGGTGTCGAGGACGACCTGCAGCCCCAGCCCCCAAGAGATGGGGCAGCCCAACCCATCGAATGGACAGGTGGTCGATCCCTCGACCCCCCCCCCAAGTACCTGCCCCCTGACCCACCAGACTGGCCATCAGGGGACGCAGAGGAACAGGCTCCCTGGCTACAGGTGAAGCCAACCCTGGTCCGACTTCCCACAGACTTCGAAGGGAGAAGCGACGATATCCACCGCTTCACTGGGGCCTGCGAGGAGTACTTCTCGATCTTCTGCCCCTACTACCCGACCCATGCCAACAAGATACTATTCGCAACATCCTTGTTCGGCAAGAAACCCCAAGGCTGGTGGTCGCAATACCACCTCCAATTCCGAAGTACCGCTGAAGACCAGTATCGATACTGCTTGTGGGACGACTTCAAGGCTGCCTTACAGGTCGAATACAGCGATCCCGCCCTTCAGGAAGTAATGGAGCAGCACATGAATGAATTGAAGATGACCAGCACGGTGGCCGAATACTTCCACAAATTGGAAGAACTGGCTCGCCAAGCCAACCAACTTCAGGACCTGGGACCCAGGGGTGCCCTCATACGAGCTGTATGATGAGGGGTACCTGCCTCCTACACCGATTCTATCACAGACTTAGGCGTCATGATCCCCTCCACATACGCAGAATGGAAGCAACGCATCTGCAGTATCTTCGATGAGAAAGCCCAAAAAACTGCCTTCGATAAAATCGGGTATGTCGACCGACCTAAGAACCAAAGCGCTGGAAGCTCCAACAAAGGAACTTCCAGCACGACAAGTTCTTCGACCGACAAACCTGCCAGCAAAGGATCGTCGGGATCGGGATGGACTACCTATGGAGGAGCCGGAGAACCAATGGATATAGACCGCCTCCGAAAGGAGGGCAGGTGCTTCAACTGCGGAGGCAAGGGGCATTTAGGAAAAGACTGCAAGAAGCTGAAGTGACCTAGAGACCCGAAGAGCGGCCGATACACAATGGCCCAACTTCGCACAATGCTCATGGAGGCCGAGGAACACAATAAGGAGATGCATGGGCATAGTCATGAGGAAAAGGTCGAAGAGAAGATGCCTTCGACGATGAAAATCGAGGAAGTAAAAGACAAGGCCGAGAAGTGAGTGATTCCACTTCCTCGGCCCAATCTTCCTCTCTGGGTGGTCGGCCATCGGGTCCTGCTGTGTGGACTTTGCCCGATTGTAATAATATCTTATGTATGTCTACAACTGTTTTTACGCATTCGAATATACCAGCCACCACGTTTACAAATTCACCTGAGACCACCCTAAAAGAATCACACCAAATTCAGACTCCACCTGAAAAGGCCTATATTATCCCCCAGAAGCGAAGCGAGACTCATCCCCCTCCTTCGCTTACACTTTCTGTCCCAGAACTCCTCACCCTCCAGGACCTTCAGACTCGATGGGGACCAGAGTTCATCCGAACTATGTCAGGGATCTCCCAGTCCTTAGGGATGAAGGAGGTGCTCCCTGAACTGGCCGAGCCTGTCGTCGCTGAACGAAAACATCAAGACAGAGACCGGGGCATGGGGTCGATGCCCGTCGACCTTGCCCTCAATGATTTGCCTCATGCTCAAGGGCTGTTGCGGATACATGACCCCCTCTCCCCTGATCCAGAAGAAGAAACGAAGGGTTGCAGCTCTCGTCGTCCTCTCGGAGGTGTCACACCGATCGAGGAAGCACCTCCTCCATCCCCGACCCCAAAGGAAGAAGTCGTCACAAGAAGGGATAGGGATCTGGGACAGGTGTCGAAGGACCCAAGAGTAACGTGGGAGCACGGTTCATGTGACAAGAACACAACGTGCATGACTCCCTCCATTCATCTTGACGAGCCTCTCGACCACTCCAGGAGCGACCTGCTCCCCAAACCCCCGAGTCCTGATGAAGATGCCGGCAGTGGGCAATCCCTGGGGAAGGAGCATGCCCCAACCAGGGAGACCCCTCGAAGGCCCCCGACCATCGACGGATCAAGCAGGATTCCAGCATTGGATGCGCGATGCTCATGGGTCCAGAATACCACTCTGGTCGAGATCCCTGACAAAGAGGATGATACTTCATTCAAGATGATGCAAGCTAGGGTGCAAGAGAAGAAGGAAGAAGAATCATTGAGGGCAAGGTGTTCTGAATCAATCCCCGTGAGTGTTTCCTCCCTGAAGTCCACCTGGTTCAAGCTGTTTGGTGTGGACTGGACCCTTCGGGCTGTCAGGGAAGCACACACGGATTCGGAAGCATTTGCTTCGCTCCACCTCTGGGCCCACAAAGAGAAGGCCAACGAGATTGACGATGAACTCCTCACTTCGCTAAGGAGGGGAGGAGAGCGAGCATGGGAAGAACTCTACGAGTTGAGCCAACCAATCTGGTATCAATGACAAGTGAGCACCAAGGGCGTCTGAGAGTTATTCCTCGACATCCAACTCGAAACGTTGGAAAACTGTCAAACCCTCAAAGCACAAGCCTTAGTTGACAGTGGATGTACAGGGAGTACCATAAGCAAAAACTATGTCAAGAAGTACGGGCTCATCACTCGACCCGCACCAGCCCCAATCTCCATGTACAATGCTGATGGAATGCGTAATGAGGTGGGGGTAATCACCGAATTCATGGAAATGAGAATGACAATAGGAGGCCACAGCAAGAGAATCGACTTTGCCATCACCAATATAGGCAAGGGCGATATCTTCCTCAGGCACGACTGGCTCCTTCATCATAATCCCGTTATCAACTGGGCTACTGGCAAGATCATCTTCGCTCGATGTCAGTGCCAAAAGAACCCATTCCCCTTGCCGGACGCAGATCCCGATGACCCCTGGGATGAAGAATTGGAAGAAGGCGAGACCATCCTCATGGTTGACCTACGAGAGGAGTTGGAAATCCATGCCATACACCATGCAAATGACCTAGCTGCCAAAGCCACCGAAGAAAAGACCAAGAAGACCTTCGAAGAAATGGTACCACCCCAGTATCGTGAATTCGAGGATCTCTTCTCCAAAGAGAATTTCGACGAGTTACTGGAACGTAAACCCTGTGATCACGCGATCGAGCTGATCCCCAATGCTAAATCCACGCTCGACTGCAAGGTCTATCCGCTCAACCGACACGAACAAGAAGAGCTGGATAAATTCCTCGATGAAAACCTAGAGTCAGGACAGATCTGTCTGTCCAAGTCCCCCTTCGCATCCCCATTCTTCTTCATCAAAAAGAAGGATGGCTCCCTCCGACTGGTGCAAGACTACCAAAAGCTCAATGAGATGACGATCAAGAATCGATACCCATTACCTCTCATCTCCGAGCTCATGGACAAAATCCGCAGCGCTAAATATTTCACCAAACTGGACGTCCAATGGGGCTACAACAATGTCAGGATTAAGCAAGGAGACGAAGTGAAGGCCACCTTCCGGACCAATCAAGGGTTGTTCGAACCCACGGTCATGTTCTTTGGATTGACTAACTCCCCTGCCACCTTCCAGTGGATGATGAACGACATCTTCCACGATCTCATCATGGAAGGCAAAGTAACAATCTACCTGGACGACATCCTAATCTTCTCCAAGGACCTACCGGAACATCGACGGATCGTTAAGTGAGTTCTACAATGCTTAAGGGAGCACAAATTATTCCTGAAGGTGGAGAAATGCGAATTTGAAGTCCTGGAGACAGAGTACCTCAGCGTCATAATCAGCGAGGGATCAGTACGAATGGACCCCGTAAAGGTCAAGGGGATCACAGAATGACCCATGCCTACCAAGAAAAAGGAACTACAGTCCTTTTTAGGCTTTACAAACTTCTATCAGAAGTTCATTAAGGACTACTCTAAAATTGTACGCCCAATGACCCAACTCACCGGCAACATGCCATGGGTGTGGGGTGCGGCCCAGAACGAGGCATTCCAATGCCTGAAGAAGCAAATGGCCAAGGATGTGGTATTGGCCCTGCCAAAGGAAAAGGGCAAATTCTGAGTAGAGGCTGACTCCAGCGAGGGAGCCATTGGCACCGTCCTAAGTCAAGAACAGGATGGGAAATGGAGACCAGTGGCCTTCCTATCGAAAGCCCTCACGGTAACCAAACGGAACTATGAAATCTATGACAAGGAACTCCTAGCAATCATGCTCGCACTGGAGGAGTGGAAACACTACCTCATGGGAGCAGCCAAGGATTTTGAGATCTGGACGGATCATCAAAACCTGCAATACTTCCGTCAGCCACAAAAGCTTAACCGTCGACAAGCCCGATGGGTAACTGAACTAGCCGAATACCACTTCACCCTGCATCATAAACCAGGTGCCTCCAACCGAAAGGCCGACCTTCTCTCTCGTTGAGATGATCATGACCAAGGCAAGAAGGATAACGATGACATTGTAGTCCTTCAACCCGAACACTTCCAGGCAATGATCATGCCCACCACATCAGAAACTCATCAGCACATCAAGGATATAACTCGAGACCATGACAAATGGGACCAAGGAATCCAAAATTCCCTCGATCATGAACGTGGAGTCTCTGAAAAGGAAGGACTCCTGTACTATGATGGGCGAGTCTACGTCCCATGAGACAACAAACTCCGAGGGGAGATCATCGCTTCTCACCATGACCATATCACCATGGGCCATCCAGGAATTGAGAAGACCAAGGAGCTTGTCCAAAGAGAGTTCTGGTGGCCTAAACTCAAACAGACGGTGGAGAAGTATGTTAAAGCATGCAAAGCCTGTCAGCGAACGAAGACAGACACTCACCTGAAAGCCACCCCCCTTCACCCGAATGAAGTCCCCTCCGAACCATGGACCCATATATCTGTCAACATGATCACGGGATTACCGGAATCTAACGGCTATGATGCCATTCTAGTAGTCGTCGACAGATTCTCCAAAGAGATAATCCCGATAGCCTGCAACGTAGAACTCACGTCCAAGGGATGGGCCAAATTACTATGCGACCACGTATATGCTCGACACGGAATGCCTAAAACCGTAATCTCAGATAGAGGACCCCAGTTCGTCTCCAAGTTCATGACGGAACTCCTCAAACTCCTCAACATCACTCCGAATGCATCTACTGCCTTTCACCCTCAGACCGATGGTCAAACCGAAAGAGCCAATCAAGAGATTAACAAATATCTTCGACTCTTCATTAATCATCACCAGACCGATTGGAGCGAATGGCTAGCATTAGCAGCATTTGCCCACAACAACCGAGTACATTCTGCCATGGGCCAAACGCCGTTCTTCACAAATTATGAAACCAATCCCTGAGTCCTACCTGACTCCATCAAAACGACTGCCTTTACCAACCCATCAGTGAAGTCGTTCGCAGAAAACATGCAGGAAGTGCACCGACAAGCAAAGGAGGCACTAGAAGAAGCTGCAGGCAGGATGAAGGCCCAATACAACAAAAAGAAGAGAACCGCAGAGGACTACGCCATAGGAGACCGAGTATGGCTAGACTCCACCAACCTTCATCTACCTCGCCCCAAGAAAAAGCTCAATGACAAGCACGTCGGACCCTTCCTCATTCTTGAAAAGGCCAGCACCTCCGCTTACAAACTCAAACTCCCACCACATTGGAAGATCCACCTGCACTTCAATGAAAAACTCCTAACGCCATACATACCACCAGTGTTCCCTAACCAAGAACAGCCCCCTGCACCACTGCCAGACCTCATTGAAGATGAAGAAGAATATGAAATTGAGGAAGTCCTAGACTCGTGTACACGACGAGTCCGAGGAAAGAAAGGACAAAAATCCCAACTCGTAACCGATTACTTCGTCAAGTGGAAGGGTTGGACCTGAGAACATAACTCATGGGTCTGGGAAGATGACATGACCAATGCGTGAGAAGCTATTCAAGACTACAAGGACAGTCTCTCCGAGACACAAGCTGTCGTGACCGCACATAAGGTCATCGACAGGTCAGAAAAAACCATCAAACGGATAGTCGACCGCAGCTATCAGGAGAACCAAGCCACAGGAGGATGGAGCATGTTCTACCAAGTAGAACGCATCGATGGAAAGAAATTCTGGATCGAAGAACCCAACCGCAAGGTCTGGAAAGCCTTCATCAACGACTACTGGGCAAGGGAGAGCGAAAAAGAAGTCACTGACTGTATACTTTGCGATCAGGAAGAGGACGACGATGCACCCTGGGAGGAAGACATAGGGCAGTCAGGACAACTGCCTTAATGAGAGGGTAATGTTACGATTTATTAACTTTTTCATTTTTTCAAGTCTTATCTCGTCTTATCGCTTTATCAGTGTAATAATGCTTATGCATTATTCCCACCGAATCACCGCTATCAACTTCGCCAAAACTTTCATGATGGACAGCACATGATATTGCATGCTCGTCGCCCAACCAGCATGCCTTTTGACTTTGACAAATCTTTTGTAGCTATTATTAGGACCGACTCTCTAGTATTTAAGTCGATACATTTTACTGTACAACCTCAGCTTCGAGCTAAGGTTTATCTACCACATAAATCTTAATTGTCTGCTTGCTTGCTGAGAGCCTACTCTGTAAGCGCCCCTTTCACCACCTCGAGTCATCCGAGACATTGGCCAAGTGATTGTCCAAATGTGAGACAGCTTACCAATTGCCCAACTACAAGTCACGTGGGAGTCAGCCCTAACAGGTAGGTTCAATCCTTTGAGGTACTGTTCCTAAGTCCTGTATTTTGACTCTGTATATTCTCTCATTGCACAGGATCTTAGCTATCTGCTTGAAGTCTCAGCAATAGCTCTCAAGGCTCAGGTAGATATAGATTCTGGTATGTATATATCTCATACAAAATTGCAAAATCTAAGGGTAGACATGCAACATGTGTATCATCGGACAGCGAGCCTAGCTGCCCTGACCATCTTGTGAAATGTCTGAACAAGTGCAAGCTTGAACTCCACAGAAACAAGCATCAGTACGTGCATTGCTCAAATTGTCTTCTCTCAAATCTACATGCCTCTCTAGCTCTGACAATGAAAAGCACATGTTTACAGCTCCCAAGCATAGTTAGGGTTGCAACACTGCAAATGGTCTCCTTATTCCTACATGGCATGCACCTTGGTTCCAGAGATGTTTATACTTACCTCGTCTATGGAAGGAATAGAGTTCGCACTGGAAACTGTGAAAGACTCGGATGGTCACATCCAATAGTTCTGTAGCTTGTCCAATCCCTCGGTTAGTACAGGATCAAAATTGGTGGGTTCAACTTTGTGGCAGGTTGACAGGTAATAGTTCATTTGTGTGAGGAATACTTGTACACTATAGCTCAGCAGATCATCGATAAATGTCAGCTATAGTATTTGGCAATGACTTGGTTCTTTTCCTAGTAGCCATTCAAAGTGACCCTATCGTCCACCCAACTCCTCACTTTGTCCAGTGTTACGATTTATTCACTTTTTTCCTAATCTTATCTTATCTCATCGTACTTTCCCATCACGAGACCTGGACACTTGCGCAATCCTCTCGCTATCCGCTATACCATCTTCTGATCCCATCTTCTCCATCTTTTTGTACTATTATTAGGACCGACGTTTAGTATATAAGGACGATAAAGTCCAGTATGTAACCTCAGCTTCAAGCTATAGTTTATATAACTCTACTTGCCGACTCACTCGCTGAAAGGCTATCTAATCGTACCTCCACCATATTCTGGACTCCTCAGGAATCTCTAAGGTGACTGCCCGAACGCGAGACAGCCTTAGACCTATCCTTGTCCCTTGAATATTGGTCCGGGTCTAACAGTTAGCTTGAAGCTTCCCTACCTTTACCTCCCCATCGCGAGCCGAAGGAGGATAAATGATCATTGTTACCGACACCTCTCCCAGAGCCACCATCATAGTATCCGTAGTGCTAGGGACCATAATCCTTGCACTAGTAACCGTAGCCCTTGTCCATGCCCGCCGCCCAAGACAAAGGCAACCCATCCGAACCTACCACCCAAACCTCCCCCGGTACTATGTCGGACCCTCCCGACCAACAACCCCCGAAGAAAGGATTCATGCAAGCCTTGAAGGACAAGGTCTTGCCGAAATCCACCGACGACGCAGCATCCGTGAAGACAGCGAAGACCCGGTCATCCCAACGATCCTATCGGGATCCCAAACCACCAGAACTGAGTCCTCTGACACTGCCATTAGAACCCCTCCAACCATATCCCTCCACGAGCCCGAAAACATCTCCTACGAAGATGTCATCGAGGCCTACGCAATGGGAAGTGACCTCGCAGGAGATGGAGGAGATAGCCCGGAGCTTAGCACCGACCGGACAGACCCCCACCCTGCAGAGCCACCCACTCCGAGAATCCTATCGCCCAGACCCGTTCTCCCGATACGACCCCCCGCGGCCCTTCTCGCAGAGACAAGAAGGGACCGAGGACGAGCAAGAAGAATATACCCCAGCCTCCCCACCGAGGAGGTCATCACCATACGAACGGAAGAGTCCGCATCCGAGGCACCAGATACCAACGATGAAGAGGGGGAAGAGCGAAGGAGACGTCGACTCGAGCTCGTTGACGCATACTACAGCTCAGCGAATCGTGTTAGACTGGCAGGCGAAACACGAACCAGATACTGGGACCGACTTCGCTGAGCCAATTGGGCCCAGCAGGACGCCGTCGCGACACAGCTCAGGATCGACTACCAGCAGCAAGAGCGAGACCGCTTCCAGCGAAGATTCGCTGAGAGCCCCCTCAACCTTGAAGGGCCCGAAATGGAGTGGACGGTCCTCTCCGACCAGGACCGATTCGCCCTGGGACCGTGGATCACCCTCGCATGGGAGGTCCGATTACGAGACTTCGTCGCAAGAGGAGGATCGGCAATCAGTGAAGACGATTACGTCCTTGGAACCAGCCCCAACTACCGATTGGTGGGAGGAACAAGGCGACCACTCACTCCGAGATCCGTGGGAAGAAGAATCCACGAAGCCCTACGAAGAGAGCTTCAGGGCCCCATCCCCCGCCCCTACGAGGGCCCGCCGCTCCGTTCCAGGACCGACGCCGAGCAGAGGGAGATCGAGCGGACCTTGGATCGGGCATTCCAGAACCTCGCAGCCAACCGAGAGGTGGCCGAGAGAGTACGACAGTTGGCCAAGGAGACTAGCAGAGACCGCGCCCTGGCCGACCAGACCCAGGAGTACCATGAGCACTTCAGACAAGTGGCCGAGAGGAGGGCCAGAAGAGTACCCACATCCCCTCCCAGACGCTCCCCCTCCCCGGAGGTGGGACCAAGCACCCCGACCCCGCGCAGCAGAACCACCACTCCGCAGGCAGGACCGAGCGCCCAGACCCGGCGCAAGTAGGTTATTCGCTGGGTCTGGAGGAGCCGGAGAAGCTGGACCCTCTGGAAAGAAACCGGAGGTAGTAAAGCTAAGCTCTGCCGAGCTGCGAGCAAAGCAGGAAAAAGAAAGAAGCAAGGCCAAGGAACTCCAAGAACAGAAGGAAGGTATGGACCAAGAACTCGAAGAACACTATAAAAAATATCCATACACTCGCCCCCCACGACCACCAGGTGGTCCTGGAGGAGATCCGGATGACGACCCTTACGACAACCCGGATAGATGGTCAATCCCTAGACCCCCACCAGATCGGATGCCTCCAGGGCCCCCACCCCCATGGCCAACCGGCAACGCCGCCGACGACGCCCCCTTCTTGGGAGTAAAGCCCACCCTGATCAAGGAACCCGTCCCCTTTGACGGAACCCACTCCGAGCTTAAACGGTTCGTGTACCAGTGCACCAGTTACTTCGAAACCTACCAGACCTACTATCATTACGAGTCGCAACGAGTGGCTTACGCCACCTCTGCGCTAATAGGACCCGCTCTGGAATGGTGGGTCAACCTTGTCGACGAGTATTTTAGCGGCAACCTCGGAAGGTTCCGATATCCCTCCTGGGATAGATTCACCGAGCTGCTCGCCCAACGCTTCACCGACCCGGCCATCGAAGACGTACATGAGAAAAAGATGATGGACCTTCGCATGGAAGGCATGACGGCTTATCAATACTTCCAGAAGTTGGAAACAGAAGCTCAGATGGCGAACCGAAGGCGCGACGAAAGCGCCCGAGGTCCCCTTGTCACAGCAGTACGGCGAGGTATCCCCTATAGTTACGCCCGGGCCATTGCCGATACCGGCTTCAACATCCCCGAAACCTACCCGCAGTGGAAGCAGCGGGTTACCACCATGTACGAAGAGCGACAACGACGAACGCTCTTTGACCAGGCACATGGTGGAGACCGAAGGGATGGGAAGAAGACCGATAATCGGCCGAAGCCGCAGGGAACAGGAAGCAACACCGCGACCCCCGAAAAGAAGACAGGGATGGGAACGACCTACGGAGGGAGTGGACAGCCGATGGACATCGATCGACTCAAACGGGAAGGTCGATGTTTCAACTGTGGAGAAAAGGGACACATGTCAAAGGACTGTAAAAAGGAGAAGAAGAAGCGACCCCGCGAAGCCCGTACTGGGAGATTTACCAGAGAGGAGCTGAGGGCCATGATCGAAATAGCAGAGGAAGGAGACAAAAAGGAAGAGGTCGCCAAGACCACCAAAGTCGAGGAGGTAAAAGACGAGGCCGACAAGTAAGCGATTCTGCTTGCTCGGCCCAGGACTTTCAGATAAGGAAAACGGGTTCGAAGCCTGCGGCGCAGTCTTCCTCCCCCTATGTCACAGTACCATGTATTCATCACGTGCATTCGAATATACCCGATTTGACGACTTCCTTATCTGAACCTGAATCGCCTCCGAAAAACAATAAAAGCCCCCTCCACCAACGCACGACCTCATCCTCCCCCACCTCGCTAACACCTTCTGTTCCAGCCCCAACCTCTCCCACCGCCTCGGAAGAAACTCCTGGACCCTCCGCCTTCCGGACGGGTAAGTGCTACGGGCCGTGGGTGCCACCGACCCTTGGGAGTTGTGGGGAAGACGGCGCGGTTGATCAAACGCGTACGATCCCCCAGGAAGCATGCCCCCCGAGACAAGTCACGCGAGACCCAACCCCGGACCCACCGAGCCCCGCCAAGGCAAGCGGCGATGCTCGCCCTCCAGCCAAGGCGTACACCTCGCCTGGAGAAGCGACATCCCGACGACTCTCGGGATCAGCGGAACGAGGAACCGAATGTGTTGGAAGAGCAACACCCTCTAGTACGCCCTTAATGGAATCAAGCGGCATCGGATGCGCGGTGCCACCACAGGTCACGATGGAAGAAATACCTGACGAAGAAGACGACGCCTCTTATCAACGCTACGTAAAGGCGCAAGAGAAGCAAGACGAAGAAGCGCGAGCGGAGAGGAGCCCCGTACCCCCTTCAGTAAGTGTTTCCCACTCCCCGAATTTCACCTGGCTCCCGCCGTTTGGCGCGAGTTGGACCCTTCGGGCGGTTAGGGAGGCACGAACCGATGCGGAGGCATTATCTTCACTATATCTATGGGCACATAAGGACAAAAGACCCGAAATAGACACCGACCTTCTCCGCCACCTTCGAGAAGAAACCCCCCCGTCCGCAATCGACCGAATACATGAGTTGAGAACCCCTATCCGGTATCAACGACGTGTAAGAACTTCGGGATCCCGAGAACTGTTCCTCGAAGCCCAAGTCGAGACCCTGACCAACCGGGAAATTCTCAAGGTACAAGCGCTCGTGGACAGTGGGTGCACTGGCAGCACAATAAGCGAAGACTACGTCAGGAAGCACAACATGACCACCCGAAAAGCTGCCAGCCCCATCTCTGTCTACAATGCCGATGGAAGCCGCAACAAGGCAGGAAGCATTACGGACTTCGTGGAACTCCGACTCAATATCGGAGGACACAGCGAACGAATCGACCTGGGAGTAACTAACTTGGGAAAGGGAGACATTTTCCTAGGGCATGATTGGCTGAAACGGCACAACCCGGTTATTAACTGGACCACCGGCCGAGTATTATTCGCACGATGCCAATGTCAACGAAACCCCTTTCCGCTCCCCGACGCCGACCTAGAAGACCCTTGGGATGAAGAGCTAGAAGAAGGAGAAACGATCCTCATGATCGATCTAGAGGAAGAAATCAGGATCCGAGCGATCCATCACGCCAATGACCTCGCAGCAAAAGCGAACGAGGGGAAGGCGAAACGAAGCTTGGAAGAAATGATCCCACCCCAATACCGGGACTACCTCGACCTATTCGCCAAAGAAAACTTCGACGACCTCCCGGAACGCAAGCCATGGGACCACGCTATAGAGCTAATCCCTAACGCCCAGGCGACTCTCGATTGCAAGATATATCCCCTAAATCGAAACGAACAGGAGGAACTGGACAAGTTTCTCGACGAAAATCTCGATAGCGGAAGGATCCGCCCCTCCAAATCCCCTTTCGCGTCTCCATTCTTCTTCGTAAAAAAGAAGGATGGCTCCCTTCGTCCCGTTCAGGACTACCGGAAACTTAACGAGATGACCATTAAGAACCGGTATCCACTCCCCTTAATTGCGGACCTAATGGACAAGTTGCGCGGTGCCAAGTACTTCACCAAGCTAGACGTACGTTGGGGATACAATAATGTTCGGATAAAGGAAGGAGACGAATACAAGGCCGCCTTTAGGACGAACCGCGGACTATTCGAGCCCACGGTGATGTTTTTTGGACTAACAAACTCCCCCGCTACCTTCCAATGGATGATGAACGACATTTTCTCTGATCTCATCCATGAAGGGAAGGTCACCATCTATCTGGACGATATCCTCATTTTCTCCAAAAACCTATCCGAACACCGACAGATAGTACGCCGGGTGCTAGCCCGACTTCGAAAGCACAAGCTTTTCCTAAAAGCCGAAAAATGCGAGTTTGAAGTCCTCGAGACTGAGTACCTGGGAGTGATCATCAGCGAGGGATCGGTCCGAATGGACCCCGTCAAGGTGAAAGGGATCACCGAATGGCCTACCCCCACCAAAAAGAAGGAGCTACAATCCTTCTTGGGTTTTACCAACTTCTATCGCAAGTTCATTAAAGACTATTCGAAGATCGTTCGCCCAATGACCCAACTGACGGGAAAGGCCTCATGGGTATGGGGAGCCGCCCAGAACGAGGCATTTCAAAAGCTCAAAAAGCAAATGGCGGAAGACGTTGTACTCGCTCTACCACGAGAAGAGGGGAGATTCCGAGTGGAGGCCGACTCGAGCGAAGGAGCCATTGGAGCAGTCCTCAGTCAGGAGCACGAAGGAAAGTGGAGACCGGTGGCATTCCTATCCAAGGCCCTTACCACTACGGAGCGTAACTACGAAATCTACGACAAAGAGTTACTCGCGATCATGCTCGCCCTTGAAGAATGGAGACACTATCTCATGGGAGCCGCCGAAGACTTCGAGATCTGGACGGATCACCAAAACCTCCAGTACTTTCGACAACCTCAAAAACTCAACCGTCGACAAGCGAGATGGGTCACCGAGCTGGCGCAATACCACTTCACACTCCACCACAAGCCGGGCACCGCCAACCGAAAAGCAGACCTCCTCAGTCGAAGGGACGACCATGACCAAGGGAAGAAGGATAACGATAATGTCGTTGTCCTCCAACCTGAGCACTTCCGGGCAATGATTATGCCCACCCTGGACGAAGTCCACCAACGGATCAAAGACGTCACTCGGAGTCATGAAAAATGGGACCAAGGAATAGCCACCTCCCTGAACCACGAACGAGGGATCACCGAGGAGGGAGGTCTATTACGATACGACGGGCGCATTTACGTACCACGAGATGATAAGTTAAGAGGGGAAATCATTGCCAGCCGACACGACCATATAACGGCGGGACACCCCGGAGTGGCGAAGACCCAAGAACTCATTCAACGAGAGTTCTGGTGGCCTAAACTCAGACAGACCGTCGAAAGGTATGTCAAGGCCTGCGAGGTGTGTCAACGAACAAAGACAAACACCCAGCCCGGGGCAAATCCACTTCACCCCAACGAAATCCCATCCGCGCCATGGACCCACATATCGGTCGACATGATAACCGGACTACCCGACTCCAACGGCTACGATGCCATTCTGGTAGTCGTAGACCGATTTTCGAAAGAAATCGTCCCCATAGCATGCAACGTAGAACTCACCGCCGAAGGATGGGCAAAAATACTCCGTGACCATATCTATTCTCATCACGGAATGCCCAAAACTGTCATCTCCGACCGAGGACCCCAATTTGTTTCCAAATTTATGACAGCCCTGCTCCAGCTCCTCGACATCACCCCGAACGCTTCCACCGCCTTCCACCCGCAAACCGACGGCCAAACCGAACGCGCAAATCAGGAAATTAATAAATATTTGCGCATCTTCGTAAATTACAGACAAACGGATTGGGACGAGTGGCTTGCCCTCGCCGCCTTCGCCCACAACAACCGGATCCACTCATCGACGGGACAAACCCCGTTCTTCACGAACTACGGAGTCAACCCCCGACTTCTCCCCGACACCATCCAAACTACCCCCTTCACAAATCCAGCAGCCAAAACTTTTGCAGAACAAATGCAAAAAATCCACCAACAAGCCAAAGAATCACTCGAGGAGGCCGCCGGAAAAATGAAAACGCAATACGACAAACGAAAAAGAACCTCCGTCGACTACGCCATCGGAGACAGAGTCTGGCTCGATGCCACCCACCTTCACCTCCCCCGTCCCAAGAAGAAGCTGGACGATAAACGAGTGGGACCATTCCTCATACTGGAGAAAGCCAGCGCCGCCGCCTATAAACTGAAACTTCCCCCACACTGGAAAATACATCCCCGCTTCAATGAAAAGCTCCTGACCCCCTATACACCACCCGCATTCCCAAACCAAGAGCGACCACCCCCACCTCCACCAGATCTCATCGAAGACGAGGAGGAGTACGAAGTCGAAGAGGTTTTGGACTCGCGCACTAGGCGTGTCCGAGGAAAGAAAGGACAAAGATCACACCTAGTAACCGACTACCTCGTCAAATGGAAGGGATGGACACGGGAACACAACTCATGGACACGAGAAAGCGACATGGAAAACGCAAAGGAGGCGATTGAAGATTACCAGAAGGAACTTGCGAAACGCACACCTTCAGCCACAATGCGACGAGTAACTGATAGAACCCAAAAAGCGGTCAAACGGATCATTGACCGCAACTATCGAGAAAATCCAACCACTGGCGGATGGAGTATGTTCTACCAAGTAGAACGCGTGGACGGAAGAAAGTTTTGGGTAGAAGAACCGGACCGAGAGCGATGGAAAACGCTCCTAGATGACTACTGGCATCGGGAAAGCGAGAAGGAATTTATCAACAGCAATAACGAACAAGATGAGCCCTATAACGGACCATGGGAAGAAGACCTAGGGCAGTCGGGACGACTGCCTTAACGAGAGGGTAATGTTACGATTTATTCACTTTTTTCCTAATCTTATCTTATCTCATCGTACTTTCCCATCACGAGACCTGGACACTTGCGCAATCCTCTCGCTATCCGCTATACCATCTTCTGATCCCATCTTCTCCATCTTTTTGTACTATTATTAGGACCGACGTTTAGTATATAAGGACGATAAAGTCCAGTATGTAACCTCAGCTTCAAGCTATAGTTTATATAACTCTACTTGCCGACTCACTCGCTGAAAGGCTATCTAATCGTACCTCCACCATATTCTGGACTCCTCAGGAATCTCTAAGGTGACTGCCCGAACGCGAGACAGCCTTAGACCTATCCTTGTCCCTTGAATATTGGTCCGGGTCTAACATCCAGTCAATGTCCAAAGGTACCTATAGCAGGTTCAGATGAGATGTGGTGCAGCATCACCTTACTCACCTGCAAAATCTGTCTGTTGAGTTCCTCCATTAATAATTTCCCACATAAGTGAATTTGGCTGACAGCAATCTTCTTCCATTCTTCCTTGGGGCATTGGGAGACACTCTTGGTGACTGCATCGGCAGTGATAATGGCATCCAAGGCAATTTCTGGGCAAGGTCTTCGTAGCATCTCAGTCTTCACCACAATGAGATATTCGGTGACCCAAGGATGTGTGCAGAATGGTGGTGACGAGAACCAAAAGTCCAAAAAACATCCACACCATCGACACCTGTTGGTGTTGTCATGGAGGAATAGCAGCTCAGATGCTTTACCTTCTAACCAGGGTGCTGCATTCAGATGTAATAGCATGTCCTGTGCGACTCATCTACACTCCCTGCGATAATCTCGGAGACTAAGATATTGCAGGGTATCGATGTAGTTCATGTTCTCAAGCTCTACTCCTGGATCATCTAGGGGAATGGCAAGTGCATCCTTAGCGGCTGCTTCACCCCATGCCCTCCATCCCTTATAAAGTGCATAAGCAAAAATCCGCAGTGCCTGTTCTTTCATTAGAGGCGATGCGATCACCATTTGGATGAACAGCCCCAGTATATGATCCATGCAGTATTTGTCCAGTGCCTTCTTCATGCTCACAATCTGTTCAACACTCTTAATCTGGGGAGCAACATTTGGATAGCAGAGGAGCAGGATGGTATGGAAGGTGTTGCTGTCTTCCTTGACCTTGAGAACAGAAAAGCCATCTCTTTCCTCCACGTTCTGGTTGTTCTTCAGAAAGTGACAAAAGAATGAGGAAGGGGATCTCAGCGATAATAGTCCACTGAGGACGAAGAAGTCGACATTATCGGCTGTGCAGATCACAAGATCGACACAATCAGTGGGATCATTGAAGGGGGGCTGGCTGTGCGGATTACTAAAATGACACTGTTGATGAGTTTGTTGAAAGGGGCGTCGGCAAGGGCTGGTGTAGGTATAGTGGCCATTGATAACAGATGTGTGTGAAGATTAGAGAGAAAGGTATACAAGGCTCATGCCGTTTTTGATGCCTCATGACTAGAGCGCTTATAAGTCTACAGACGAATCAGCACTTCTGCTATGGCATTATTAAACTTGCATGTTTTCCTCTTTACTTATTGCCAACCTTAGCTCAAGGGAACACTTTGGAATATACTTTCTTGGAGCGAACCAAATATGGCTCCCATCACTGTCGGACTCTGGCTACACCGGCACAAAGCTAAAGTGCACTTCAGTTTGTTCTCCTTTTCTGTATCCGGAGAAGCATTGTCAAACATTATATCTTTTATTGGGGCCACATTACTTATAGTAAGTCTCCCAGTACCTGTCTCTATTTTTTGCCCAATTTTGCCTGTTCTTCTGTGTTCAAGATTTAATGGTGCAAGCTGGCATCACAGTCTATCGGAAAAATAGAAAATTTAATGCGTCTATAGAAATGCAAAAGGGGAGAATCCACGAAATAACACGCGCGGGCCGAGTTTTTGGAGAAACGGGCCAGATCGCGTTTTCTACGCGACGCGTGTCTTATGTAAGGACGGTATGACAGCTTTCTCCGATCCGAATCGTTGCTTTGTTTTTCCCAAATCGTACTCAGTGTCGGGTGCTCTGCTCTTACTCTCCTCCGTACTGGCTGCTGGCGATAGCTTCGATTTGCAGATATCTATGACACGACTAACGCTCAAGGCCGGTAGCTACGCAATTAAATCTTCGCTTTCAACAATTGCAGCAGAATGTAGCTCACAGGTTCTCCTGTACTTGTAGCTAGCGGATCATGTCAGTGTTTGCCTACCTTGAAAAAAAAAATATGGATATACCGCACTGCTTGAATCGCCGGGCTCCTTAGCCTACGCCCGATGCACCCTTCTTCCTTGTGTCAATGATACTGTATATCCCATGGGGCTATTTCGATGCATTGGTTAGTAATTTCTGTGCATTTGATAACCCTCATATGAATTGACAGCCACTCATTCGCCACCTTCCAGAGGTACCGCGCAGACCATCTCTGAAAACAATACCTACGAAAGGGAAACCACCGTCGAGCCTTCAGCTTCTTCTTAGTCGCACAATTTCGAGGCATCGCCGGCCAGCGATAACCCCAATTCTGATGGGCTCATCACTTCCTCTTTTTCCGACTAAGGCGCCGTATTTAATCGGGCAATGTCCGGTTGGCACCCTCACATTACGAAGATTGTATCTGGATGTCCCTGCTACGGGTTTCCAACAGGAAAATTTTCGCTGTGCATCGGAGGCCGTTTGAAACAGCTGCACCATGCCGCAATCATGAATTCTCTCCGCAATGGTCTTGTCGACCCTGATCTGTTCCTGGAAGGATATCTAGCTTCAGGCGACGATGATATTACTCTGGTAATGGTACTATATATTCCTATGGATCGATGACGGACACAGTGGAAAGGACGATCACGTTCAACACATCTACTCCTACCAATGCGCCTTTCGGATATCAGTACACTCCTCTGCCCATCAACCCGGCTCCTTCTGGTTCCGCCGTGATGCACCCTGGGCCCTATCAAGCATCTTGGAACGAGTCGAAGGTCGGAACTTTGTTAGAATATGGATCGATTGAGAACATATGGACAAGACCGCCGATCAGTATGCCTCAGGGCAGACGTCGTCGAATAATTCCGGGCCAGAGCATGCGATACGACCCTCAAGCAGCCGGACGCACAACCTCAATAACTAGGGATGGCTCCGATGCAGTTGGCCTCAATGCGAAGTGGAACGTGGGACACTTTTCGGGCTAGTGTGGATGCCTTCGTCATGTTTCTTTATTCAGCTATGGATAATTTCTTGCGTGGACTGGTTTGCATCGTGTTTCATGATTTCTCTTTCCCTAGAAACTGTGTAGGCTCTTTGGCGTAACTGCGCTGTATCGATTTTCCTTAGACCCATCCTCTGCTTATTATTCCAGACTTACACACGCTTTGTCAAAGGATTCCAGTCCGGATGTAGAAGGCTCACACGTCCCATTATGATGCTTAATTATGTTAGAGAGCTCGATGATTTCTTCTCGGACGCTGTCCTGCCGAACACGTCAGATGAATTATTCGACTTCTGTTCCTTATCTGTGGCAGAGCAGGGACATCCAGAAGTTCGAAGGCATACCTAGCATGCTCCATCAGTTGCTATCTCAACTCAACCATATCCCCACAAACCCTCCGTGTAGCTCGCTTTTCTGATGCTCTCAGCAGACAAAGCGCCCCGCAAAATACTATCCTCCACCAAACAATTACCAAACAATCTCCACTAGTGTCAAATGGTGCAGACCCTGCACCTCAGAACCAAGATGAAACTTCCGACTATCGACAGAGTAATGATTAAATCAAGAAGCTACGTCAGGAAAGCATCATCCGAGTCATTCTTTGACGCACCGCGTGTTCTCTTCCTTACCGCCACGCAGGCGTATCAAAGGCGTGGCCGACGTCGCTCGATCCTCGAAGTCCGGATCAAAAGTGAGGCCTTGAGCCTTGAGGTGTCGTTGCTTGGGGCGCAGGATGGAGAAATAGAAGAGCGCGAATTACTGACATCCCAAATTATAATTTGTGTGGATTATTCTGCTCCATGAACTGCTGGGATCTTCTCCACGTACGTCTTGGTCATCTGGCTAATGCTCCTAAATCACCTAATAGCCGCCAACATCAGTTGAAATTTCGGAGAGTGTAAAGATAGTTATCTCTGGTAGCCCTGCAGGAAGTCTACCCCATCGTACTAACGTCAATACGTGGTCATCAGTGAAAGATTGTTGGGAGCACATGATTTTAGTAGGATCCGAACGTTCCACGCTCCGGGTCTGCCTTCATACTCTGGGATTGAAGAATGACGTCTAGCGTTTGTTTTATCTGGGAGACGTCACAGGTGCAGCCTGGTGCAGCAATCTGTGGCCAAGAAATCAGGGATGGCGAAGCGTGGGGGAGCACTGGGGTAACTTAATAACACATCCGCAGGGCTCTGTGGTGATCCCACGTCACTTGGAGTTTTGACACGATGAAAGGAACTTGACGAACTGGAATTTCAGATACATATTGGCCACTTTTCGCTCACGAGATTGTAGGTGGAGCGTCCCGTGCACGTGTGACCGTTCCCGCCTATATTTCGCTAATTGCTTTGGAAATTACACCAGGTCATATTGGACTTTAAAGATGGAATGCACAGTATAGATCCAGCGGAGAGATAAGAAAAACACAGCGCCATGGTAAATAGGAGATGTTAATACGTCCCAAAATCGGCGAAACTAGATCGCATGGGCTGATTGTAGTAATTGCTGATACATCTCCAGCTATACCTAGGAATACGTTCAACACAGAACACGAACTGCAACAAAATCTAGTCTCCCTTTGCTCCCAGGCCAGAACACCACTTGAATGTACGAAGCTGTTTGCAAAAATCCGCCGGTCCGATGGTCAACGAGTTGTCAGCCGAAACGGTGATCCTGGAAAGTTTGATACGCTCTTCATTTTTCTTGCAATAAGGTAACATCGAAGTAGCTCGCAGAGAGAGGAGCCTCGTGGTATCCGTTTCTCTGAGTGATACTGCCCGCCTCCGTTTACATCGAACGACACAGTAAGACAGACGTAAGCAAGATATGAAGCAAAACGAAGACCGGTTAGGGGATACGTGAGGGGAAGCAACAGAGTTCGTCTTCTGACGTTGTTGATTGTTGGAGTAGCTGATCGAGCAATGACACAGCCACAACTGAGCCTTCCTTCGAACGGTCATGACACTCTCTTTCCCCGCTTCGCAATCAGATTATCCCGGCTTAGAAGACATTGACAAGACCTCATCACGATATGCTCCATCTCTTGGAGCGTTTTTAGGCTCGAGATCATGTCATCGAGGAATGCCTACGTGGTGAATTTTTCGTGGCCGATATGGACGATGTCGTTATTAGTGGATATGTATGAGCATGCTGCTTTTTTTGTGCGTTCTATGTTTTTTGCCTCAAAGTTTAATCGTGCTTACGCTTGCTTAGTGAATGTCGAGGATGCTTCGACTAAATTCCTTTGCTGGCTTTGTTCTTGACATCACTCGCTTGGAATTCCATTCGATGTTCCCGATAGACCTGTATCTGATCGTTCGTACCGCGGACCGTGCTGACCGTATCGCCATCGGAGGGTTATACTTTATGGGAAGTCCCGTACGGACCCTCGATGCTTTGCTTTCCGTGAGTCATTCATATTCGTATGGATGTCAGTTGTCTGACGCGACACAAGTATTATTGACAATGTTCCCGCTTTATCCTCGGTCATACATATCACACAAGGTTTCTACAGCACCAACCACTCCTTGTCACTTTCCCCAATCAATGTTCAGAGGCACCTATGTTGATGGTCAAGAACAATCCGCGCGCATATGTCCACTGACACACCTGCGAAATCGACATATCGATCACTTCCGCTACTAGTGTCGCGAATCGATGGATCTGGCTACCGGCAATTTTCGTCCACTCTACATGGCCACATTGGGAGATGCTCTTTGCGACCGCTTGACCTATGATATTTTCATCCAGAGCGATCTCTGGGCAAGGTCGTCCCGCCAAGCCTGCCGCCACTGCGGCAAAATAATCACGTAACCAACTATGTGCCCCAAAACGTTCATTCCCTATAATCAATTGTTGGTCTAGTTGCCCCCAACACCAACAGCTTGTTCCGGGGCGTAAAAAGAGGAGCTCAGACGTTTTCCCTTCCAGCCAAGGTATGCGCATAACGCCTGATCGCGATGTCGCCGACGTAAAGACCTGAGCCGCTACATCACACCTCCTGTGATAATCTCGGAGACGAACGTATTGGAGGGCATCAACGCATCTCAGGTCCTCCAATTCCAGTTCTGAGTCCAGAGGCGTGTAGAGCTTGGCTGCGGCCTCACCTAATTCCTTCCATCCATTAGCCACTGCGTGGGCAAAAACTCGCAGCGGTTGCTCTCTTATCAGCGACGGTACGATCGAGATCTGAACGAATCGCTGCTCTGCATGATCCATACAGTATTTATCCAATGTCTTCCCTACTGCTACAAGCTGCTCGATGCTCTTGATCTGGGGAGGAGTGTATGGGTAGCAGAGCAGGAGGACGATCCGAAATGTCTCGCTGTCTTCCTGGACATCGAGAACAGGAAGACCATCTCTCTCCTCTGTGTGCCGGTTGGCTAGTACATTACGAAAGAACGACGATGGGGATTTAAGCGACAAAAGTACGCTGAGGACGAAGAAGTCGACGTTGTCGGCTGTGCGGATCACCAGATCAACGCTATCAGTGGGATCGTCGAAGGGGGCGTCGGCGGTGGTTATGTTACGCGGCTGGGTGGTCCCCATCGTTGGTTGTAGATGTGTGTGAAGAGAAGAGAAGGGGATCAGGTTTATACTTCTGGTGGTGCCTCGTGGCTTGGGCGCTTGGGTCTTCGGACCGCGTACACGCAAGGAAATAGGCGCTGGGAGCATGTAGCGGCCAACACGCTCCTGGCTCTCTTTTGCCATCTGGCAGTCCTACCATTTGGTAATAGTCCCAGCACATGCCTGAGAAATGGTATACTTTGGCGACATGATGGCAAAACAGATATGATGCTTTCAAAGACTCAGAGAATGCTTTCACAGAGTGAACACGTAATCTGACCGTTTATTCCAAGTCCTTCTATTCCTCAATGCGTTAATAATTGTCGCAGAAATAATAGTATGCTTTGCTTGACTTTTGAAATACTTCAGTCGAGACGAGTGGGAGAAAAATATTGGCGACACATGTCTTATGTAATGTATATGAAAACGGCTATTCCCGATCGTCCGTTCGTTTCAATTCGTTCGTTTGTTCCTCCCAATCCGTAGTCGCTGCAGCTGCCAGTCCCGAATCTTACTCTTCCTTGAAATTTGTCGGCTTGCTTCTGCTTACACTCTTGGGGAAACTTCTTGATCTGAAACTGACTCAAGTTCTATCACTGCCCGTTCGAGTCCTGGAGTCCAAAAAGTACTTGATAGCGATGCATAGCACTACTACTTCTGCCAGGCTCTCTTCCGCTCCTTGGATCACGTCAGGACCTACCTTACAAGGCTAAAACACTGGAAGATTCCGGATTACCTGTGTTGCCGTGACCCTAGCTGACATCCCGTACGGCCTTATTCCTTTCTGGACGCCATCAGCCCTCACGTATCTCGTAACCAATCCCGCGATATCCTATAACGGCTATTCCATGAATTGGCTACCAATCGCTCTGGATTGGTTTGTTAGTCGCCAAACACTTGGCTTATAAGGTAGAAAACCTGAGGCGTCGTCCAAACAATCAGCCTCGCGTCGTTTAAAAGCCCTGCATGACGCGCTCTTGCTACCTTAATGTTTCTCTCTCACCTTTCCTGGAAAACGCTCCCTGCGGACCTTCTGCATCTTTGCACCCAATTCTCTTCCACCATCGCTCGAAGGGGTCAGCGATGGGAATGCCCAGAATGCCACACGGGCGCGTCCTGCCATCAAGACCTCACGGAGCACATGAAGATACACGCGAAGACTGTAGAGAAGTCAGCAGCCTGTATTCTTCCTCTTCAGACGTGCTTATCGTTGTGGCAGCCATCGTGTTTGCCCGGATTGTCCAGTTCTTCTTCCCCAGACGTGTACTCTTGACGGCCACCGACTCAGACACCAGTGCGTACACTATTTTATAGTATCATGGGACGAAAGTGACACGGTTCTCAGCTCTGGTGACGAGAAGTTCGAATGCACAGAGGATCCGGAATGCCTTTGGGGTGGGAGCACCGAGGACGGGCTTGCCCACCATCGAAGAAAATATCATGGCAAGGCGGCACCTAATGGAGGCGGCATTTCCAACGCGACTCCCTACGAAAGTGAACCCACGGTCAATCCCCCACTCTCATTGGCGTCGTCGTCCCCTTCAGTCGATGGCACGAAAACACTCACGGCCGAACCGATCGTTTCCCCAGAGGCACCCGATGGACAGGCACAGGTCGTAACCGTGGACGAGGATGTTGGATTTCTTTTGGCTTCCCCCGGGACAGGCGAGGTTGCACTCATCAGGATCGGTCCCCTTGGATTGATGGACGACGCGATGGCGGCGATGAATACGATCAACCTGCTGGTCTCTGCTCAAGCTCCCGCTGAATCCTATCACGGCATGCCTCGCCGCGCGCACCCTAGGAACTGATCCCTGGACGGCCCGAACTTTGGAATGGTGTAATGGACCAGGCGGACGTGGATCATGTCGTTTGGAGGCTCTGGATAAGGATTTCTGCTTGCTCGATGTGGACGTCGAAAGGATGCCCGGAGGTCGCACCAGTGGAGGATCATTATATATGGACGAACGTGGATAATGGACCTTCAAATAAAAGAGAGGTAGGATAGACTCTCATCATGGACCCTCATGGACCTCTGTATGTCGCAAATCGCTTTCCTTTGTGCCGATTTGGACGACTTCTCATTATCGTACGCCGATTTGGATTATGTTTGGTATTTTATTTCTATTGTTATTTCGGTTTACGCGGTATCTATGTGCCTTGGCTCGGTTGATACCTCGATTAGTTTTTACTGTATGTTCGCTGTGTACAACGGGAACATGCATTAATAACGAATATCGTTGGATCTACACTGCTATCGAGTTTGAAGTCTCCGACTTTAGTATTGACGAACTGCTTGTTGTGGCAACTGCTGCTACTACGAAACAAATTTCGTGGCTCCTTGTTGTCGGACTCCGGTCAGCATTTTCGCAGAGGCAAAACGTACTCCAGATTGCTCCGCTTTCCTCAGTATCCAGAGTCATTCACAGGAATCATATTTTGTCTGAGCCACTCATAGTAGTAAGGCTGCCCGCTTGCTCTTAATTTCGCCCGCTGTTTTGTGTTCAAATTTTCAAGAGCTGAGCTGCGTTATCCCCTAAGAAAACGCAACCTTCAATGGGAGTCCACAAAATAGCACTGGCGCGGAACGAAATTTTGGATGTTATCGACGCGACGTGTGTCTTATGTAAGACGCCATACGGCGACTTTTCCCGATCAAAGTTGCTCCTTTGTTTTTCCCAAATCGTACTTTTTGACTACTCGTGTTTTATTCTGCCGTACTTGTTGCTAGCGTTAGCTGCAACTTGTAGGTGACTATGAAACGACAACTACTCAAGGGTGATCACTACACGATCAAACTTTTGTTTTGACAAGAGCCTTGCGACTGCAAAGGGTCCAGGATACAGCTAGTACCGGTTCTCCTGAAGCTAGCAGGATCACGTCAGGGTTTACCTAGCTCAGGAAAAGCCGCTGGATATAACGTACTGCTTGGATCGCCTGGGCCCCCCGCCTACAACCTATGTGCCCTTGTCAAACTCGCGTCAATCATGATACCGTATAAGCCATAGTAGCTGTTTCTATGTACTGGTCAGTATTTCCTGTTGTGAATTTCATAACCCGCATGTGAATTGACCGCCACCCATTACACATTTGGCTTACAAGAAAGCAAATCCGATTCGATCCTCTTGGGAACCTTTAAAAGCCCGGCACGTCCAGTCTGCCACCTCTCTACTGTTCTTCCACATTCTCCTCCAAAAAACTCTCTTTATCATCGTCTAACCCTTTGCTTTCAACTGACCGTTGTCGTCGCTCGAGGAACGAAACAGATCACAAAGCAGACGATGCTAGACGCTGAACTGAAGAAACAGTAAGGAGGATAATATCGTCTAACCGCCACTTATACTCATCGTGTCGGACAGAGGGCATGTTTGTCCTGACTGCCCTGAGATTCATGTCTGGAAAAGCCAGCTTGACGCCCACAGAAGCAGACATCAGTACGTGTACTGATCTATGTCTTCCATAAAATTACCATGCTTCTCTAGCACTGGCAATGAAAAATTCAAGTGTATGGCTTCTAACTGCTTTTGGGGCACCAACATTGCAAGTCTCCTCAGCACACATCTTCGAAAGTTCCACTGCGATGTGCCACCTTCCATTGGCGCTATTATGCAGCCCATCCCACAAAACAGCGCCTACAAAAGGGAAACCACCGTCGATTCTTCAGATTCTTCTTGGTCGAACGATTTCGAGGCTACAACTAACGATGACCCCAATCCTGGCGAAACTTTCATAGACAAACTCGTCGCTTCCTCTTTTTCCAACAAAGGCGCTCGGCCTAAGTCCTCGCTAAACAAGGGATTTTTTATTTGGAACCCCCCCTTGACGGGTTTCCAACATGGGAATGGTCGCAGTCCACCCGAGGCCCAACCGCTGAACCCTGCCGCAAACACGAATTCTCTCGATGGTGGTCGAGGCCTCGGCCCGTTCCTGGACGGTCATGGAGTGTTGAGCGACGATGAACTCTCTACTATGATGACGGTACTATAGATTCTTCTGGGTCGACGACGGACGCGACGGGAAGGATGATCATGTTCGACACGCCTATTCTTGCTGATGCACCTTGGGGGTACCAGTACGTTCCTTCCCCCATCTACCGGGCTTCTCCCCAGGCACTTGTCCCTGCCGCGGTGTACCCTGGGTCCTTTCTAGCGGCTTTGAACGGGTCGAATGTCGGACCCTCACGACAGACTATGGGATATGGATCGATTGAAACTTTTGATCAAAAATCATCAACAGCATGGACGTCGTCGAATGGTTCATCGGAGTGTGACCTGCCAGGACGCTGGGGCAACGAAACGTATAACGTCGATGACCGAGAACAGTATCGATACGGTTTATCTCAACGCCAAGTTGGACGTGGGACGGCTTTGTTATAGTGGATACACTTCATTGTTCTGTTTTGGGATATTCTGCGTATGCCCGTTTGTATCGTTGTTTCATGTTCTCCCTTCCGTAGGACTTATTGGAGCTCTTCGGCTTGCTGTATGTTGTATCGTCTTCTTTAGACACCTCTGTTTGTTACGCCAGGCATATACACGCGTTGTCAAAGGATTCTTGCTCGAAGTAAAGTTCATACACCGGCAATATGATGGACTACGGTGAATACTGTACCATGGTAGATATCATAGGTTTATATCCCTGCGAAAGCTCTCCTATACTCACCTTTCTGAATCACAGGGTAGACCAAGCACCTCGCACAAGATTCTCCAACTTGTATAGCATCATCCTTCGTGCCAGACGATCTCATGTGGTAGAAACCCTGGGGCCTGCATCCTCCGAAGAAGGACGAAGCTTCAAGTAAGTAACCGAGTAATAATTAAAACGTCAGGAAAGCGCTATCCGAGTGGTTCTTTGACATGGTCCGTGTTCTTTCGCTTACCCTTGGAGTTACCGCGTGCCCGAGGTCCGTGCCTTATTAAATTTCAATTTTATGCTAGAGCGTGGGAACAAATATTTTCTTTATCCTGCATCGTTCACTCACGCCATTTCACCTCTTGATAGTCTTCTCGTTGTGGTCTTATAGCACACGTATTCCAGCTACGGGTAGAGAAACTTAGTCAACGTCACACGATCCCCAAGTGCTGCTTGAATCATTATTTCAAGAACAACCTCTGGTATTTTGAAAGTTCCAAACTTTTTCGTATAACTAGCCCAGACCTGTCAACGGTCTTAGAGATTTCCGCGATTATCTTCCCATCCAGGATTATTCAGTGCCCGAGGATTGCCTCGTCCTATTGCTAAGATTGCTAGTGGCTTTTGCTACAGCCCGGACTGACGTCTGCTCTCTTGTAGATGCCGCATCGTATTACTTAACACAAGTCCATGGCCCTAGCCTTCGGAAAGAACGATATCATCACCGATACGCTTACTGTTTGCTATTGCGTACACACCCCAGTCTTTCACATCAATATTATCCGTCTTGCAAGAATACGAATATTGTGTTCTATCTCTGAACCGTACCTTGGAATTTTTCGACATCCTTCTTCCATGGACATCCGCATCGCATATTGAAAGGGTTCGATTGCTTCTCCGAGGGAGGAGTAAGCAACGAGAATCGCACCGGCATTCCTCTGCGGTTCTCGCCGATCGGAACGGCTTATCCTTTCCGACCTCTGAGAATTCTGAGACGTTCTTCCGAGCTGGAGGTGCTCTTTACCAAATCACATACCCACCACTTATGTTAAAGTCTAAATATAGGCTCGGAGGCGAGCCTCCATCTCCTGTTGCATGTGGATGTTTACTGGAGCTATAGGCGTCCTGGCATCCGGCCCTCCCCATACTTCGGCGAAGCGACCCACCTCGAATTCTAGCGACGATTCTCCTACACGGCTTCAACTGAATCAGAGCCGATATCTTCCGCTATCTCATGGACATCAACTGCCTAAATTCCATTCAGGCCCCGTCCTCCTGATACGCCGCCAAATGGATCAATCGCTTCTAAAGGTATCTTGGTTATGAAGATTGCTACGATACAAGTCACCGGATTGCTTCGTAGCTCCTTTAAGGCTCCACCTAAGCAGCGCGAGTTTGAGTATAATATAACAGTTTGAAATGCATCCGGCTTTGTCAGTTCTCGCAATTTTCTTTCTTCCACAACTATAGTCACTGATATGACACTCTTTGCGCTGCCCTTGGAACTTATCGAGTCTGTCATGAAACAGGTACGTGGTTACATCTCATCCTTGAAAATGTGTCTGAAATGTACTCTCAGCTCGATAGTCGCATCGATCTCGTGCATTTTGCAGCGACATGCAAACAGGCATGTTCGGTCTGCAGGCCGCGTATCTTTGCCTGTTTGAGGATTCAGGTTGGGAGGGAATGTTGGAATGACAGCAGCGCATCTCTTTTCAAGAGTCTTACTCGAGGAGAGACAGACGTAGCGAGACTCGTTCGCAACCTTTCTATCCTAACAGTATTTCCACTTCGCACCCGCTGTTCAGGATCAGCAGATATGATGTATCACAAGACAACTCAAGCGCGTGCCTTGGGAAAATTTGTCAAAGCCATTCGTAACGTAATCCCACAATTCGTGGGTCTGCAACATCTCCAGTCAGTATCTCGTCCGTGCGCAGCCTAACAATCAGATATTTTTATACTCAGTTTTCTTCAGCTGCGACTTGGATCCCTCCCGTGGTTTCAAAGCTGCTGACATTGACACCATAATTCGAGCGCTGGCAGCCCTTCCCCGCCTTGTCAGCCTGAGCCTTAATTTTGGCTACGGGCCATTTCTTTTGGTCCCCCCTTATCTCATCAGGTCATCGCTGTCGCGTTTTAAGAACCTTCACTCCGTAGAAATACGTGGTGAAGCCAATTCCTACGGAAATGTCATCGGACCATTAGTCGCCAACAACCCGAAGCTCACTCGCCTGGCTATCGTTGGTAGGGGTCCTGCTCTCATCACGACATTTTACGAGATTCGGAACTACTATAATCTCCGGTACCTCCCTATTACGGATCTCTCTATTGGATGTTCCCTCGACGCTACCGTCCCAAGTTTGGTTCCCAACCTCCGCCATCTTCGCATCAGGACCACCATTGATTTTTTCATTCCCTCCGAATTTTGGGCTGCTCTCACGCAGAGGGGTATTCCTCTGGTTACTTTACTTGTCCGCGACACGACAGATGCTCTCATGGAGTACATCGAGTCGTACTCAGGATTGGAGGTTCTCGCGTTATCTCCAACAGATGACCGGCATGCGGAGGCATTCTATGCACGCGTTCTTCAACGACATATCTGTACTTTGAGAAAGCTCTCGATCGAGATAACATCTAGAGGGAAATGGTGTGCCGGTCCATGTGCTCTCGACGCGCTGTCCCGATGCACGAAGTTGGTCGAACTAAATATGCCCATTTACATGCACCACGAAGTTGGTGTTGTGTACAACCCACGACGCTTTGCGGTAAGCAGTTTAACCGAAACTTCTATCTCCATTGATTTCTCATGCCAAGCACAGATGGACCTCCAGCAGTTCCTCGTTCTCCTACCCAACTTACAACAGCTATATATGCGAGGCCCGACGCCTATACACAAGTTTACAGGCCTGTGCATCCAGAGTGCAATAAACTACTTTCATTCAGACAGCCCGTTGGACCTGGTGGTCTCCACCGATACGTGGGTCTATAGGTTCAAAACGGAATGTGGTGTTTACGTGCTGCGGTGCGTAGGACCATGGAAAGCAGTGCAGTTGCCTTGGGACTCGTGGTAGCCGAGTCCTGAATCTATGATTTTTCCTTGTGCGTCTCGATACCAGTTGAGGATGGTCTGCGCCCTATTACCAGTCCCCGTCTTCCCTATCATCATGGGATATCTCTTTCGCGAGCAGCGGTATCCATTTGTTGTCGGGAGCCTTGCATATACTTGCTATGGACTTTTGCTGAAAGTCTCTACCGGCCTTCGCATACTAACGTCCGCCTTGCTATCATGTACATTCCATGCAGGGAGATGGACCTTACTTTATACGTCTGTGCGACGGCATCTTTCCAGTATATATTTACGTCGCGAAGAGGTGATTTTCATATGTTATATGCTAATCATGACGACAATACATCATTGCACAAGGACCTAGACGATAGTCTCGCATTTTGTCACTCAGCATCACTAGGAAGACACGAAGTACTTGATCTGATCGCCATCGTCTTCGACCAGAGAAGGTAGAATTTTTTCTATCAAGGCTTGTTGGCTCGCGTCATGGATAATGTCGTGAAGAGTCTCTAAGGCAAAAGTACTATCGGGGACCAGGTGTGCTACACTTTGTTTGTTAGCCAAGCTTGTGCGGATCACCCATAGGTGGATGAGTTGGATGATATCGCCATAGGGGCCTTCCATGATGTTGTGGAGGGCACCCAAGGTCACTTCAGAGGTTGGTGCGATGCGCTTCATGGAATCAACGTACTTCAGGTGAAGACGCGGAGGAAACTGATAGAAGAACTCGGGTAGCGCACTACGTTCATGGTATAGATAGTACGTTACAAATACAAATGCAACGGGAGCTGTGGATATCTGTCAAGCCTAATAGCATCCAATGAACAATTTGTCGAAATGCCAAGCAGGAAATGTGGTCTTACCTCCAAAAAGGCGGTTAAAGACCTCGAATTTCAATTGCTCCATCAACTTCTGTTCAGCGTCCTCGTTATACTTTTTTAACGAGCCCAACTCCTCTTTCTGTTTGTCAAACTCCTTTTTGATGGCATTAATCGCCTTGCTCTGCGCATCCATCTCCTTTTTTTAACTCGTCAAGACTCATACTCAGTGAGGGCACAACAGTAACAGTCGTAGACTCGCTTCTAGTCTTTGAGAGTCGTGGGACAGTGTAATCTTCCATAATAGGAGTAAGCAAAAATGACAGTGGCGAGCTGAAGAGTTGGAGGACCGGCCGGCCGGAGCTGGCAGGAGTCCGCCCGTCCGACCAGTCCGGGTCTGACCATGGGGTCCGGACATCGCTAAGCGTTAAGGCACTAGTAATAAGTAAAGTTTTATCAGTACTTATTAGGCTCGTTTACCAGCCGGCGTTCCGCCCACGTGGCTCGTGGCTTCGCTTTCACGATTTGGGCGGAAGCGGCTGGTATATTCCGAAACGTTTTAGAGGGTCACGCTTGATGTGACATTGGACTTAGAATTATTTTGTCCATCGCCCATGTCATTTCTCTTTCAACAGCGCTCCCTTCGTCTTTTTGCCTATCTGTGAATGTAACACTGCGTTATATGTATATACTGATGAATATCAGTGTTTAATCAATATCCGAGGCCTTCGAATCCGAGTCTAGACAGTTATCATCGAGCCAAAGTACGGCACGTGATTATTACCGTTACGTGACATTTGCGCTCTAGTTCGCCCATGACGAGTCGTCATCCCACTGTCACTGTTCTTCCTCCCTTCGAGTCACCATTTGTCCCAGATGCATCATCTCAGTCTCAGATAAATATATCAGCTATTGACTACACTACAAGTTAAAATGGAGAAGAGTTTGAGAGCAGGGCGAAAGCAGCTCATTAATATTTGAGACCGCCGCTCAAATTTACGACGTTCAATCAGCGAAATTTTTCTAAGTCCAATGTCACAGCCAGCGTGACCCTCTAAAACGTCTCGGAATCGACCAGTCCGTTCACAAGCTCACCGCAACTGAAAACCATGTCAAACTCAACCAAACAACCAAACAACCACATTAGGAATTAGCCACGTGAGGTGTAAGCTTGTGAACGTCGACTGGCTAGCGAGTCTAAGTACTTATGCCTCCCCTCGTATTATATGGTTGACTTTAGTGCTGTAAAGTTTTCGCTTGGAATCCAGATCGGTTTACCGGTGAGACGGCGATGTACCGTTGTTATGGGACGAAGACAGTATAGGTTTTTTCTGAAGCAACGGCAACCAGAACAAAATTTGGGAAGCAAAAGACGGAATGATAATATTTCAAGTCAATGACGAAGACTTTTTCTACCATTTTTTCTCAAGTCATCAGAACAATTCTGAGCATTTCTCATCTCCTTAGATTCTATGACACAGCAATGTTCCATATTACAGATCCAGATTACTAGAATACAATATCTCTAAGATGCGATCACTCCCCGAGGCCCACAAGACCCATCCCTAGTACGCCAGCAAGCAGACTGACCACAGCAAGCACTTTTCTCCCAGGTGTCGGGCCCTCTTCCTCATCATGCTCATGCTCGATCTCCCCGCTGTGACCGTGCCCGTGTTCATGCCCGTTGAGGTTTCCGAACACGAAATCACCCGCGATCATCTCCACCGTTGCAGCGTATATCAGCATTCCAGCGGAGATCGCTGACATGAGGCCTCGTGTGAGCAACATCTGCGATTTGCTGGTGTTACCGGAGAATGCCAGCATGCCGCCCACTAATCCGAGGGGTGTGGTGATCGCGAAGAGCAATGAAAGTACAGGTGCGAGCCAGTGCCATTCTCCTCGAGTCTCTGCGCCGAAGACGGACAGATGTGGCTTTGAACGTGATGTGGTGTTAGGAACTGGCAATCGAGGCACGGGTGATGGTGGTGGCAACGCGGCAATTCGGATGCCCAAGCTCAGGCCCTCGAAGAGTTGATGGAATATGATCGCTGTTACAAGTGAAGCTGCGGGCATGCAGTCAACATGACAATGATATCTGGAAGCAGGGATAAACTCACTGAATTCAGCGCCGTGTGTGATCGAAAGCGTGAGACCAATCACAAGTGAATGAATCATGATACCGAGCTGTAGAACGAGGATCCCGACGACCTGCCGTCTCCTTCCAATATGTAGGTTTTCTACATCTGCAATGTGAATGGGGGTTGCAGTTCCACTACGAGGAATGCTTTTTGCTCGAGGTCTATCACCTTCAGCATTCGCCGGACAGACACATACGCACACGCAAGATCCTCTGCCCCCTATTAGCTGGTATTCGCCATGGTTTACGTGGTAGTTGAGATCGTTGATAATGTAGTAAGACTCAGTGCTGCGAAGATGTCTAGGAGTATTTGTTATTATGGAGGAAAGGTAATGCTGGGGTTGATGGGATGAAGTTGTATGTGAGGAATGAGAAGAGGATGACATCAGCGGCGTGTCTTCATCAGGTGGCGCTTCTGAGGGAGCATCACAGATCAAGGGCAGCGGTTCAGACGTTGGAGGTAATGTGGTTATTGGAGAAGAGGGCTCAGAAGGTTCAGCATGTAGATGGTCAACATATGATGTAGATGAATCTATGACAGCGTCAGAAATCGAGATCAAGAATATAGCCCTGGATCGTACATTCAATGAGGAATATTGAAAGAAGGGAGCCCAATCTATTCTTCAAGTCAGACTTAACAACCAAGGACCAGGATCCATTACTCACATTATCAACCCACACTGATCTCCAACCTTTCCGTAGCTCTCTGCAACTAACGGATTCCGTAGCGCCTCAAACGAGTCTTGCAAAAGATGACAGAACGCCGTTGATAATATCACACCTGCGCATACAGTCAGGTCGGTTTATTGCGTCAGACGTTACTAGGCATACCAGTGCCGAAATGCTTCCCAATGAAGAAAACAACCTTCGGTATCGGTAGATATGCCGACCTCTTTGATATCCCAGGGAACGATACGGCTACAAAAGGCAAAGAGTTCAATTTTATTGCCGCCAGCGCCGCAACATAGATGTCGTACCGAAGAGAGATATAACGAATATGACGACCATCACGATGAGGCGTCGGTGGAGGTGCTTCTGGTCGTCGTGAATCATGGCCTCCAGGGCGTCAAGGTCGTCTAGTAGAAATGCCATGGAGGAATGGAGGAAGAAACACCGCTTGATGTGCTCGAGTTAACGTGCCCCGCCACAGGTGAGAACGAGGACCGCACCAGTCCCGGGAAACAGCGCCGAGCCAATCAGGTTCGTCGTGTTGAAAGGGGCCTTCTACGTAAGCATAGCATGACCGCGCCCATTGGCGGATTCAAGGCGGATTCGTGCCAATCTGGTCAGTCCTTGGGCCGGAAAGGCGTTCAATAATAAGCGCTTGATTCGAACTAAAGGTCTGGAAAAAGATGTGACTGCGACGGTCTTCATCTACTGTATTACCGAACCGCTCGCAGCAAACTCCGCACAGCTCGCTGACTCGGACAGGATCAAAAGATTTCTCGGTGATGAAACGAGCACGCAGTAAGTTACGCTATGAGTAACGAGTTAGGATACCACACAAGTCAAGTCCTTCCATCGCTCCAATCTTGATTCGGTCCAGAGCAGCATTGATACTGGACCGAATCGAGGGTGCTCACTAGGCTGTCTGACGCACCACAGCAACTGATTTTGGATGATACAGCACCCTACCAACAGACCGATGTCCGAGTTAACGACCAGTGAAGAAACAGTACTTCCGTACATGCTTGCTGCCCATTACCGGGCAAGTGAGCGCCGTATACAGGGAGCCGTCGAACGCCAAGGTGGATCTTACTGCTTTGGCACCCAATTCGCCTTGTCGAGGTTGCTCCGGACTTGGTTTCAGCACCATACCGAGCGCGGAATTAGTTGTCATAGACTGTATTAAATGTAAGGTATAATTAGTGTAGAAGGCCTATACAATTATCAAGAAGAGTCAGAATCGGGGGACGAGTCAGATCCGGCATCCTTGTATTCTCTATCGCATTCAAGAATGGTCCAGTCGAACATAGCCTTGGCAGACATTGAAGGGCAGATTTCAACGACACCAGATTCATCCCAGCCCCCTTCATCCTGGAACCAGTAGTCATTGCTTGGATTCGTTACCTGAACGCGCAATGGTGGTCCCGACCGAGGACGCTGTCGACAAATATCTGCCAGCCAGTCATAGCAGTTTCTTGCCGGGCTGTCAGAAGTATACGCTAATGACGACAATGATGGGGGAAGACACTTGCCAGACCATGACCTCGGGTCCGTATCCACGAGTTCCAGCCGTCTCAGCGACCGGAGGGATCGGACAAACGGCTCGTCATGGACAGAACACACGAGGTGCTGCAATCTGAGCTTCCGCAGCTTTGGAAGGTCTCCAAAGTGCGCTCCTAACCCCACAACGGCACATCTGCGTAAACCGTACACCTCTAAACTCTCAAGGTTCGGTAAGCAAAGGCAGGATATGACACATCGGCCTGGTGTACATGAATCACGATGTGAGCTGTCCATGCTGAGGGTAAAGGATCGCAGGGAGGAAGCGTCGATGGGAGGAAGGTCTGAGCTGGTATTGGGCCCATTGAATGTGTGTAACGCTGCAAGGATGAGTGTTTCAAGCGATGGAGACGCGAGAAATAGATCTCGCATTCGTGCATGATCGAGAAAGATGCGATATAAGGACAGCGTAGTGAGGCTGACATAGTGGGACACTACGTTCACCGGTAAACGGTGAATGTCAAGCGAAACGATGTTATTCGGAGAGGAAAGTAGATGAACGTTGGGAACCATCGCGAAACTCCACGTAGATCCAGTATAATGGAGACGAAGGCTGCTTAAGCAGGGAGGAGCCGTAACCTCCGTCCGATAAAAACTGGAAAACGCATGGTAGGTATCCGGATTATCGAACTCGACATTGAGAGTTCGAAAACGATGAAGATGCGGGAACATAGCTTCCGCGATCTTGGCACTGATGGCCCAATTGACGTAGAAATCAAATTTTAATATGACATCAAGTAAACGGGGAGTCGAGCGCTCAAAGAATAGTTGAGCAGTCGGAAGGTCGGTCAAATGGGATATGTACACGGTGGTCCAGAGCTCGGAGGAGTTGGCAACGACTGCTCGCCAGTCGCGACAGATAAGAGAAATGCAACGGAGAACTCGAGGCTGCTCTGAGGCTGGAGTAGAATTGACTGCAGCCGAGAAGATCGCCGTCAATATCTCATTTGGGAGGTCGGAAATTTGGTTGGGTTGGGAGGAATAGGCCTTGTCATTGTCTATACTCTGAGCTCCTGCAAAAAATGGAACGTTAACTAGCATTCACATCGTAAAGGAATACGTACCAGGAGAAGCAAAGGTAATCTCTGTCTTTACAGTCGGACTCTGAGTCATGCGACCGTGCAGGTACATATGAGAGTATAAGTTCTCCTCTCCTGCGTAGTGTGGCGTGGGTGTCTATCGTCAGCAGGACAGGGCGCCGAATGTGGAATCTGGGATGTCGCATCATTGGACTAGATATACTTATAAAGGCACTAGAGCCGCAACGGTACTATGTTCGGAAGCAAGGAGCAGTGGCTTATGTAACGGAAGTTTCCATTTCGGATCATCCATGCTCTGCCGGGTGCCCAGCCACAGGCCAGATTCAACTCTGCCGACAGCGTCCACGACCCATCGGAATCAAACTTCCGACATCCAAAAGGCCGTATGTAATGGTGTTGATCAAACCAAGCTGCTGAAGGATGAAGCTTGGAGGAGTCCGCTTGACAAAACTTGAAACTGACACGGGATTAGTGACAGGACCTAAATGCACCTTAGGGATCCTTCCGTTTTTCGGAGACGCTCAAGTAGTAAGCCTGGATGCAGCCCAGCCAGAAGCAAGTCCATTCCCGGATCGGGCCGTCACTGCTTCAACGTATAAACTTCACCGGCGCGCGCAATAGACCTAAAAGACAGCGCAAGCGCAAGAAATTCCTGATAGAATGTTCCAGGGCCCGAGTTTTTATCTTTCTTCAAGGACATTCTTCGGTAACGTATCTCCTTGTACATGGTTTTGGGTGCGGTCTCTGTACTAGCAGAGCATGACTCGGTGTCCTCGTTCTCTACCACTTTCACATCTATAACCGCCGACCTAGATTACCCGATCTCCTGGTCCGAACGTACTTCGCATTCGCTAAGCACGAATCCTTCGTCGCACCACATCCATCCCAGTCAGGGTTCGGCTGACTAGCAGCGATGCAGCTATTATAGTCTATGGTCATCGTTAAGCATGCAAAAAATGAGGCAAGAGAACGGAAACATACTGTTCATGCAGACATTAGCGTCAGTGATTGTCGACGAGTCAGCAGTCGTGGTCGTCGTAACTCCCGAACTCGTACTAGCCGCTTTGGTCGTCGTTACGGCGGCAGACGATGAGGCCGCAGACGCGGTACTGCTGGTCGCTTCAGGTGTAGTCGAAGCACTCTTGGTGGAGGATGCTACAGCAGTAGAAGTCACAGCGGCCGTCGTAGATGAGATCTGGACCGTGGACGATGAAGCGGCAGAATCCGCAGACGAGCTGCTTCCAGAATCATCCCCACCAGCAAGCGCGGCCCAACTCTCATACTCAGAGGTCTGAGCATTGGAGATCCCGAGCCCAAACTCTCCGTATCCAGCACTGTGGTATACTAGATCGGTGGTTTCGTCTGCAACATCTGAAGGGCTCGAGGTTGAGTAGGCCCAGCCCAACACGGCGCTAGAGTCGGTGCTGGAGAAGGTAAGGCTGTCTCCAACGATGCAGCCTCCACACAGGAAGGTCAATGAGAGGTGAGTATCGTTGACATATGTTCCATCGGCGATGGTAGACAGTGTGACATCGCTGCCATTGTAAACAGGTGGCGTGGAGTACGCGCTGTAAGAAAAGATTGTCAATTGAACAGACTATTGATAGAACAGTAGATCACGAACGTCGCTTCACGGAAGGATGTCATAACTTCATCCCCGTTCGGCCAAGCGACAAGAAGTAGACTCTCGGTCATGGCACCATTGAAGCTGGCGCCTCCCCATCCTGCTCCGTCAGTCAGAGAAAACACCTGTTCAGGGAAATAATTCAGATACGGATTAGAGTTGGAAACCCCAGCTCACCATCTGACCAATAAAATCAGTGCCGATGGTTTCTGGGAGTGCAATACCGAAGACAAATCCGGTCGACGAATCTTGTAACGCCTGGAAGGTCATTCCAGTGGTTGTATCGGTGTAAGCAGAGGCGGACTGGCCAGCAGCTCCTCTGGTGCCCAACAGCACTGCGACGGAAGTCGCTAATGTACGCCGAGAGAGCATGGCCAACGAAACCGGAATTGACGTAGCAGGTGAGTAAAGGAGAGTAGTAAGGCCTGTGCACGGGAGGCGAGAGGCAGCGAATGAGAGAAAGGATATTAGCGTTTCAATTTGGCTGGACAGCTTTTATACGCAAACAAACGGCGCCCTCGTGGTAGTGGTTACCAGACGGAAGAATTTTGGAGAAGAGCAGGCATATCCAATCGGCATGAGCGTATGACAACGCAAAAGCTGGAACGGAAAGGATACCACCACTTGCTCCAGTAGGTATGGTTCAGTATCCCTCTTGTGGACTACCAGAGGTGCGCAAATTCGAATCGAAGCTAAAATGTGGCTGCAATCTTTGTGGCAAGATGGCGACGTTGTGTGTAAACCTTGGAGTTCCAAGGCATGAACATGGCTTCATGACGCAGACGTCCGAAGTCAACCCGCCGCAGCGTAGGGAAAGATACTCAAGATATTAAAAGATCAGGGTTGCATAGTTGCGTTGACAACCTTTCTGCTCATGCGAAATAGCTTTGACATGATTGGTGGTTGATAGGTATCATCGGGAGCCGAATGCATTCCCTGGGTCCTGGCACTGATGAAGAACGAGCTGAGAGGTCTAATCTGCGTGTATTGTGAGGGTGCATGAACTCGCTCCATGGAATCAAAGGAATCGGCAGCGATGTAGAGGTGAAAGACCTATACGAGTCTGAGCACAGTGATTCAGAGATTAGTATAACGAAGGAGAAATGGTGGCGCTCAAACGCACATGCAACAGACACCTGGGACGTAATTACGAGCACCATAGCAGTATTCGACAAACGGCGATCTTGTAAAGAGACGAGGTGCGATGAATATGGACTTTCTCCAGATGGCCTAAGGTCGTGAGCGAGTTCCAGGTCATTTGCCTCAGAAAGAATCGGACTTGTCATGAAATACATCTGCTTTGTGCTTAGCCCCTGTATGCTGCATCAGTAGACATAACACGCTCAAGATCCAAGCGCAGCAGCAGAAAGCTTTCCAGGGCATTTTAACAGCTTCCGCACCCTGGTGATAGAAAAATTCTGAGATTCGAAGGAAGAGGACAAATCACGTCTACCACAAGCGATAAAAACATGCCGTCAGGAGAAAACCACGCTATCACATAGGCATTGGTCAAGTTGCCCTCCGGAGGCCATCCTCCCGCGATGATGATGCTATCCGAAATGTTTTTCTTGTAAGAATTATATGAACCGGAAGGCCTCGATGAGCCAACTATGTCATATGTTCATCTACGAATCGATGTTGGCTAGGAAACCGACGACAAAGGACGTCACTCACCTTGAAATATCCGCACCTACCGAGCGTTCTTCGCCATCATACCCGGGCCTCCGACATAAACTCAGAAAGTGATAAGACGGAAGTACGCCATTCATGGGAATGGTCGAGGAGGCTAACACTGCCTTTATATCACACTTTGGACGCCAGTTACGAAGACGTAGGGCTCGGATTGTATAAATCTAATGTATGATAAAAGACGAAGATGGTGGCGAGTGGTTGAGCGGTCTCGGCATATGCCGGATCAACTTGCTCTTGAACAATATGGCCGCGCGACGACTTGGGTTCATTTTGCCTGCTTGTCCTGGCATTCCACCTATGATCCTTCCATCAATGCAACTGCCTTGGATTGGCGCACGAGCCGCTCTGTCGTAGAACGAAAAGATCACGTCTTGGAGACAGACAAGCGATTGATGAATATTCGTAGAGCTGCGCTGCTTATACCGGTGTGTTTTGTTTAACCTATGCTAACTTAGACTCATTTCACTCTAGCTTGCCATGATAAAATGCATGCTAGCATTGACGCCGGCTCTTTGAAGAGATTTTAATATGTCCATACTTGTACGAAAGCTTGGCTGACGCGCCTTCGTACCAGTAGCTGCCTGACTATGTCAAGTCACTATACCTCTGGATAGGCCGGAGTCTGCAAGTGCTTTCGTGGGGAAGTACTCATCTGAAGGACGGGATGGCCAGGGAAAGGAGGTCGAAGCTTGAACGTAACGCTGACCTTGAGTAAGTAAACACCCTTTATTTCAGAACTATCTCTGACATGAGGTAAAGATACCGTGTCCAAGCGTTTGTCAAACAGTATGAGCCCATCACATTCACGTCAATCTGATCACAGCCATCTTCCATCACTTTGTCCATTCCATGTTCAAAGGTACCTGCGCCAACGATTTAGACAAAAAAACACTTCAACGATGAACTGTATCGGATACCTCTGAGATATATTTTTCTATCTCTTCTGCCAGTAGCTTCCCAAACAAGTGAACCTGACTGGCAGCGATTTTGGCCCACCCATCATGTCCGCACTCCGACATGCTTGCCGTGATGGCCCGCAGAATAATATCCTCATCCAGAGCGATACTTGGGCAAGGCCGTTGCAACCCCTGCGTGGCCACTGAATCCAAATAGTCACCCAGGGGCACTGTAGCCACGCCATTCCCTCCCTAAATCGACTGTGATGAGAAATTCCAATGGCTTTTTACGTCGTTGACATTGTTGACGGCCATGCACCCGACTATGATCATAATCAGGCTGCAAGAACTCCAGTCTTGCCAAGCCTGAGCGGTTAAAATGGCGTCCTAACCACCTCGCGGAATATTCCCCCTGCACAACCTTTCCACATTTTCTGTGGTACTCCCGGAGACGAAGATGCTGCAGGGCATTGATATGTCTGAATTCCTCGAACTCGACCTCTAGCTCCAAAGGAATAGCAAGTGTGTTCCTCGCCGCCGTTTCAGCCAACTCCCTCCATCCGTTGGAAACGGCCACTGAAAATACCCGTACGGGCAGATCTTTGATCACAGACGATGTCAGCACGGCCTCAATGAATCGCTTGAGCGCATTATCGATGCAATACTTGTCCAGCGCCATTCCCACCTTCATGAACTGCGCAAAATCCTTTATCTCGGGGATCTTGTATGGATAGCAGAAGAAGAGAATGGTTCTGAACGTGCTGCTGTCCTCTTTGACCTCTAGCACGGGAAGGCCATCCCTTTCCTCTGTGTGGTGGCTTGCCTGCAGCGCGTGGCGGAAGAAAGAGGAAGGCGAATTGAGTGATAAGAGTGCCTTGAGGACGAAGAAATCGACGTTGTCTGCTGTACGGATTACTATGTCCGCCCAATCCGAGGGATCATTGAAGGGAGCCTCGGAGATGGTAATTGTGGGCGGCTTGGTGATGTCCATCGATGGGGCAGATAGACGCGTGTCGAAGGAAGGGGAGTCATATCCTGATCTGCCTCATGGCATGGGCGCTTATACCAGGCGAAGAAGCCGAATTATCAGATTACCAGCCTCGTAACCATATGACTTTCAATCTTGAACAAATGCTACTAAACGATTTACTTGCATTTACACTAGTGACGGTATATGCCGAATCAGCGAATTGCGATCACAACAGACTTGATCTTTCTTTAAATCTTTCCTATACTGTGTGCGACCGAATCCAACCCTTCATCTAAGTACAGCCATTGTATGAAGCTGCGACGATTTGTTGCCATACAATGTTTCTGTACCTCTTCTATCCACCTTTCTTCCAGACTGTTCATCTCCAAGCATCTCCTCTTCTAGGTTATAATAAACATTGAAAAAAATAGAATTAGCGTTCTGTGAAATTCTGGTGATTAGACCTTAGCACATACTGTTGTTTTTAATGGTATGTATTTCTCGAGTTGAACCGACCCGGAATATGGTATCGCTAGGCTGGTGTATGTCAACTTCTTCAGTAGAATCGAACGAGCTATTGACCTTCGTCGCCGCCTTGCACTTCAGCCGAAGCGTCAGGGATCCGGTGCCGGGCAGCTTCATCCCGTATAGTCCTGTTTCACAGGCGTTGACGACTGATATGGAGGCTAATCCCATGTTCCTTGTGGATCTCGAGGCGGTGGTGTTGATTTGGCGAAGAGAGGATACAGAGGGCAAGCTAGAAAAGGTGTCGATGGAAATGATCGAGACGCGCAGTGTGTACGGAAAGCTGAATGAGATAACAATCGGTCAGCTCAATCCATTCGAAGAATTAAGTGTCGATACCAAACATCGACTGGCGGCTTTGAAGCGAAGTTAACCGACGGACGGTGCGGAAACGGGACCTGCCAATAATTGGCCTCCCTTGTGAACTCCTCTATGATGTGTTTGGTATTCGAGCAGGGGCAGGATGTCCAAAAGACAGTTCAGGCTATCTAGAAGACTCCAATGAATCGGTATCGGGCCACTAAACTACAGAGGTCGGGCATGCCAAAGTAAACCAAAACGACAACCGTCTGAACGTCAATGTGGCATTGCCATGAGAGAGGTACTAAACAGCGTCCCCCAGAGCTGAACCCTTGGCGCATATGAACCTTGCCCTTCCGAGATATTGAATGGATCTATTCCGACCCTCGTTTTCCGTATACTTCCCCTTGATAATCCGCACTAATTCAGTGCATCCAGAAAGATGAAAATCGGACACAAACCGGGCTCCTGCTGGTTCTAACTCAAGGTTGCACTATCTAGCGACTTCACTCAGTTGGATTCCACGCGACCATCTTGATGTACACACCCCAAGACAATTTTACACCTTGACTAACACATGCCGCTCACAGGTATACTGCACGAGGACGGAGCTTCCCAATCAGAGTCCTTTTTCTTTTGCTTACTGGGCGGGCTTGATAGCTTCAGCCTTGGGCCATGTTCTCATTGGTGCAAAAGCATCAATCATGCCGGATGATCCTGTACCATCTCCCTGTGCGACGGTATCAGAATACCAGCCTACTCGAGGAATAAGTACTCACAATTAACCAATTCGGGAACCCAGGATCAAAGGGAAGAGCACTTTCGAGATACTCGATTTGTTCATTCGACAGAGTAATCGTGAGTGCTTCGATATTCTTCTTCAGATTTTCAACCTTGCGACTGCCCAGGATTGGGAAGACATAAGGAGTCTTTTGCAGGTGGTATGCAACGGCAACTATCATGGTAGAGGATGCTTCAGAAACATTCATGAAAGGATAGATGAGGTCTAAACGGACCTGCTTGGATGCTCTTCGCACCTACTTCGGCTGCAACCTTCTCAAGAGCAGCGGCTACTGTGATTTCACGTTCATTACGCTCCGGTTTACCGTCCTGTGTGAATCCTGTTCGCTGTTTGGCTATATTTTCTTTATATGCCTGGTCTTCTGCGTTTGTACGAAGTCTACCTGCTTCAAGGACGCCCCAAGGGGCGAGAGCTAGACCTGAAAACTATGAATCAGTACATAGAGCGGAAGTAGAAGGCTAACGTGCAAACCTAAGTCGCGAGCCATGGGGATGATTTCACGCTCAAAAGACCGATCCGTCAGACTCCAGTGACCTTGGTAGATGCAGAACGGAGTCATTCCGTGGTCGATTGCATATTGATTGGCTTTGGCAACAAACCATGCCGGAGTGTCCTGTAAGAGTTGATTTCAACCTTCCGTCTAGACCTACGATATCAAACACTCACCGAGATACCCTGTAGGTACTTCAAATTGCGTTTCTGAAGAACGGAAATTAAGACTCACGAGATGTAATACTTTGCCAGATACTACGAGATTGTGCAGGTTGGTCATCAACTCTTCGACACTGGTCTCCCAGTCGTAGAAGTGAACGTAAAAGATATCAATGTAGTCAGTACGTAGGCGCTTTAAGGAGGCGTTGATAGCCAGGTGCCGGGCTTTGCTCCCGTTTCCGAGATAGTGGACTTTTTGGGATACAGAATTATCGTGCTGTTTCCAAGGTCCGCTATACTGCAATTGTTCAATTCAATTTGTAATTCGCCAAGTGATGATGGGAGGCACACCTTGGTAGCAATCACCATTTGGTCCCTGTTGCCTCGGAGTTCCATCCACTCGCCAATCAGCTCCTCAGAGGTGCCATCTTGACTGTAAGGCATAGGATAGATGAGTATCGCATATGGGATCCGCATTAATACGCACTAATTGACCGCCGTATCTATAAAGTTACCACCCAATTCGTAGAAGGCGTCCAAAAGCTCGAAACTTGATTCTCTGGTCATTTCTCCCATGCCCTGACCCCATGCAGTACCAATAGACATTCCGCCCAGCTGAAATGGCGAAACGCGAATGCTTGCTCGCGGCGAGAGGAGCCTGTATTGACCCAGAGGGCTAGGAGCATTGGGGGGTGGAGGGAGGAAGGGATGACGCTTTGCGGAAGACATGGGTTGCCGTGTGATAGTAAATAAAGCTACCGCCCTAAACGAGCTTATATATGCTTCGATTCATTGAAATGACCAACAACAAAGACGTCACCAAGCCGGTGGACCGGAGGAACTGACAGCAGCACGCGGTACTAGGACGAGATAACTGCAAATGCGCGTCGTGAAACGGCTACCACGAACAAGGACGACAACGATGACCTTGATGAAGACTTAAGACCGAAATCTCAACGTAGAATCACAAACGCTCACGCTGTAGCTGGCTGGAAATTTCCCAGTGATTTATTGGGTGACTGTGGGCCTCCGCACTAGCCGCGTCTTGAAAGTTGAGACAGTCCTCATTTCAATTATCTTGCCTTGACCCCACGTTTTTACTCAAATTCCTGGTCGTGATCCAACCCGGGTCCAGATCAATAACGGAATCGCTGTGATGATGGGAAACATCGCCAGGTGCATGCAAATCCGTGCGAGAGTCTATTCAGTCTTTATCCTAGCACCCTTTGGGCTTAGTATCCTCACAGAAAATGAAGAAACACACAAGGATCTTTGATTGATGACGCATGGCGTCAATGGCGGTCGATTGCGATCCGAAGAATAAAGGATCGGTGGATGTACTTGATACAAATGTAGACTTTGGATCTGTATGCAACTGTGGTTGATATGGGGTTTGGATAATCAGGACCGGATCTTCAGAGCTGATGCGAGTTGCTATCAATTCAAATGGGGTCTGTCTTGGAGTTAATGAGGTAGGTGCTCGGACGTGGTAACGGAAAGGGAGGCTCGAGAGAAAAAAGAGAGCGACGCTGAATAGAACAACATATTGTTAATCTCAGCGGTTGGTAAAAGGCTGTATTAGGTACCTGAATAGAACAACGTATTGTTACTATAGTATGGTAAGTATAATGCTAGGATGAATATACGTAGAGGTACTCACATCTCAGCGGTTGGTAAAAGGCTGAGATGCGAGGCTGTGCATTGTATACGAAAAAGGAAAGAAAAATCAAATACGTAGTCCGTGTACGTCTTGTACTGATACTACATCCAACAGTCTGTGTGAGATCCGCACAGGTCGCTAAGGTCCTCGTGTCTTGTTATGCTATTCATGAGACACGGGGCTCGATTGCCAATACGTCTGCCACATCTAGCTGTAAATTATATACGGCGAGTCTGACGCACATTAATCGGTGAAAGGTAGAAGCCTTGTATTGATCCAGACGCAACCTGGAATCGCATCTCATTATCGAACGTGGTCTTCACAATGAGGCGTATCTTGAATTTTACATGGTCTTGAGCATTCCAGCATGATTCTAGCGACAAGTTTCATGTGCGTGGAATGAAATAATGACAGAAGAACCAGCTCAACGTCAAAGCAGAATCGACTAAAATCGATTGAATCACTTGGGATGTTCGTCGTTTCTTTAGAAACGGCGTAAATTGCGGAAGTAACATTTCCACAGCCTTAGTAAGTCCAACCGAATGAGGATAAGCCAGTAAGAGGCGCAGACAGATTAAAGCTTTAGTGGTTGCTGGACATGGTCTTGATGTGGTAGTTTGTGTTCCTGTGTACTTTAGCTTCCTTTCGACCCGAAAATCTGGACGCGGATGTCCGGAACCGAAGAAATATTTTTAATTGATTTGTTATTTATTTAAAAGAAAAAACCCGATGCAAAAGATGCAGAATGAAATCTATGCTACATAAATGCCACGCTCGGAAAGTGAGAGACTGCAGTACATTCATCATCTTTCTCAATTAACAGTCGACTGCATCATGGGGATTGAGTCAAAATTCTTATTCGTTTCTGCCGATTGTATCCATGTGGTTCTAGTATCTATCAGGCGCCATTTTATTGTATAACGATGTGTAAGAATCTAATGAGGGATGATTAATGTTATGGCAAAGTTTTTGGGCAATTTTCACTTACAGTTGCTGTCAATCCATCAGACCAGCTGAAAAGAAATAGAGGAAACAAATGAAGGTGAAGACAGCAGTAGACGGTCTGACAAGACTGTTAATAAGATGCTACTGATGAAGAGACGTTTAAACTGACCTGTAGAAATAAAAACCGAAGCAGCTAGACGAGTATGAACGTCTTATCTAAATTCTGAAAGTGAGCGTCAAGATAGTGGAAATGAGGGGAAAAGCTGACATTTATGAGCTGCTGAAGGTGGATCCTAGATCACCGTACTTGATATTCGAGAAGACGACATAGGCGCTAGAAGCCGATGACTCGACGTCAGATGGTGCGCCAGAGCTTGCCGAGCAAGGTCCACGGGAAACACCGGGGTCGGAGGCGTCAGCATCGGCGGGGTAGTCACTGTCAAGCCACAACATGTTCGCAGTGTGGTCATCCCAGACACTCATAACCAAAGCCATGCCAGACTCGAAGGCGTCACCCATGACCGCCATTCCACCACGGCTAGCGAAAGAGTTGGTGTCACCAAAGGCGGTCTTCTGGGCGTCACAGAAGTCGTCTGAGACGGAGTTGTACGAGTCCATGCCGTCGATGTTCGTAGCGGAGTTCTGAATGATTTCGCCGTCCTGAACGTAGATACGACGGATTTCGACGAGTTCTCCGGACGTGGTGTTGTCGGAGGTGATGAATTGGGTGACGACGGTGAACTTGGAGCTGGTATCGACGGTCAGGCCGGTGCCGAGGAAGGTCTTGTCTCCCATGCGGTACGAGTTGAAATCGCAGCCATCCTTGTCACACACTCCGTCGTACCTCTCGTCATCATCACCGCAGTCGGTGCCGGAGCAGCGTTGCTGTCCGGTGATATTGCAAACGTGAGGGGTGTAGGCGGCCGCCTGGGAGTTGGCTTCCCAGACGTCCATCTCATTGCAGCACGAGCCGTAGTAGCCGGTTCCGGAGTTGGAGTCGCTGTCGGAAGGAGTCCAGTCAAGAACGTTGGCCTTTTTGAGAGTGTGAGAAGGAGTAAAGGAGCAAACTTAAGAAATACATACCTCTCCGTTGATGAACTTGAGGTCATGGGGGCATTGGGTGTCACAGTAACCAGTTCCGTACTTGGCACCAGCCTCGTTCGTGGAGTACGCCGACTTTCCACCGTCTGAATCCATCTCCACAAAGTACAAAGCTCCGTTGAGGCCGCAAGGGAGAGTCGACATGTCGACGTCGAAGGTGAACTCTTTGTTCTTCAAGTTGAACATCTGGTAGGTGTTCTCGTCGTCGAGAAGATATACACGGCTGCCAATGTTGGAGCCAGTGATGAACTTCAACGTAAGAGCATCATCGTCGGTGGTAATACCGTAGGTGCCAGAGTAGTCTGCACCGTCCAGGGCGCAGTTCGACGTGCAAGTGTCGACATCAGGGCAAAGGGTGGTGTCCCACTCGTTGCCGGTGTAGCAATTCGTGTAGCCGCTGGTGCTGTGGAGCCAGCGCCAGTTCGCGTCGAGCACGACTGACTTGGACTGCGAGGTACAGCTACCACCGGATGTACACTCTTGGACGGTGAGGGTGGGATGGGTTTCCGTGGTGTAGGTGCCAACCTGCTGGCCCCGAGAAGAACGAAGGAGGGTGAAAACGACGAGAGCAGCTATGCTGTACATTTTGGTTGGCTGAATGGATTGAATTGATGTTGATCCTGAGGCGAGAGACTCAGTATATATACGAGCCTGACCGGAGAATATCTGGGAATTCAGACTCGCTAAGCATAGCCTGCGAGGGCGTCGCCGAGCACACAGGTCGCAGAGAAAAGGTCAGAAATGCCAATATGCAGTAGCAACCGGATTCTTCTCGGTGGTGTGGCCAAGGCCGTTGTTTTGATGCTGCCAGTGAACTAGAGCTGGATCTCGTTCGACTCCGAGAAGACACCGATGGACAAAACTCCGCAAATCTGAGAAGGGTCCCGAAAAACGTTGGTCGCATTTTTGAGCCTGAAGAACATCGTGATCGCGCAGAAAAAGTAACAGAACCGTAAAAAAGACGTCAAAACCCGGGATCAGAATGCCTCTCCGGGCCGCCATGCCCGGGATCAACATAAGGTGTTCTTCATTGGCTCTTCACCCGTAGCTACTATAGATCAAGACTCCTTCCATCATCGTGGCGGCCGTATACATCAATTTCATTCGGAAAAACCTGTGGTATTTTGGTTTCCCGTTACAAACTCGCTACGTAAATTCTCCAGCCGACTCGAAAGCATTGCTATCCATTTCCTAAAGAGTGGATACACGACGTAGATGCAGATAGTGCGATCCCAGTGCCCATCCAAGACCGTCATTAGGTCCACCGAGCTACGGAATCAAATGACAAAATTAAACTTGTATTTCTTCAACAATTATTGTACTTCAAATAATAGATTATAGTTCGTCCATAGCAGCCTTTACTCCTTCCGCGAAACTATCAATTACTTCCCGGAGCTCTTCCTCGTTCAGAATGACTTCATGACAGCGAGCAGCAACTCCAATCGTGTTCGTTTCCGCATTCAAAGCGACATCAATATATAAACCATGCTAGCACTATTAATCAGAACTAATTCACAGCAGTACAAGCTATGCACATACCTTGGGAAGATGTGAGAGATCTAACGCGTCGACTGACGAGCGAAGCTCGAAAGCCTGTTCAGCAGCATAGTCAGTCGGTACTCCAACCTTGGAAGGAACGATCAGCGAATCATCTAAGTCCAAAAAATTAAAACACGCGTACAGGGAAAATCCGCAGAAGCGAGTCCTGAGAGATCGTCCGGATCTTGTTGCCATGCCAAAGCAGATTGATGAAGATATTAAACAGCGGTCCGTCATGTTGAACCCAATTCAGAATCTCCGGCAAGGCGCTTTGTTCAAATGCAGTACGCCTTCCGAGATCCACTTGAACTTGACGCGCTACGTCGCCGACTTGACCGGGACCAGCTGCTGGGATACACATAGGAAGAATATTGACGCAAGGCCCTGCGAGCCTCTCGAGATTGTCGAATGAGGCCGCGCGACTGGTGTGATACACGCCCAACACCGGAGAGTCCTGTCCTGTCAGGCTCTGGCCTACACGACCCCAAACCGCCAACACTAATGCTTGTAGGCCAAGGCCAGCGGCTTGACAGCGTGATTGCAACGAGTCCGTCGAACTGATGATAGCAGGAGCCCGCACGAAGACCTGCTTCAGATCTGAGCAGGTGTGTTTAGGTCTCAGAAGGGAAGATCCGTTGATCTTTAATGAGTCCCGCCAAAATGCAGCTTCGGCAGCCTTATCCGACGTAGTAGAGACGTGTTTGACGAACCCGGTAAACTCTGGAGCACTCTTGCAGTCAAAGCCTTGGTACAATGCGCACAAGTCTGCAACTAGAAGAGGGACAGACCAGGCATCTAGTAGCAATGGTGTATGAGCAGACGTATCGCTCAGGACGATCGTTTCTTACCGTACGTAGCATGATGAAGTACGAGTAACAGCGCATCTTGGTTTCTCACTCGCACAAGCTTGATACGGCCTGATGGAATGAACAAGGTCGATGGTCGGCGGTATTCTGTTCGTACTTGCTCTTTGACGCATCGCTCGAAATCCCCGTCAAATTCTGCAAAGCTCCAACTTTCGCTCCTCGGGAGGTCCCTTTCAACAACTTGTAGAACATTGGAAGAGGATGTTGCAGCAAACGCGGTGCGGAGGATGCTGTGACGGTTCCGAAGAGCATCCCATGCCTGACGTAGTCTATCAACGTCAAGCTGTTCGGAGGGTTTGTAGACGAAGACTGGCTCGTAAAACGTGCCGCTGCAGCTGAGCCACGCGCAAAGGTGATAGTGCTGACCCTAACATAATATTAGTTTCGGCTTTTGGAGAATTGGGTTCGGTCAAAACATACAGGTAGGACAGGAAGTACTTCCTCAACGTCCTCATCTGTGAGACCCAACAGCTCCAACGCCTGCGCACGCTCGTGTTCTTGTACAACTTCTCTCGCGGATATCACCTCGTGAGCAGAGTTCTGGGATGCCTCATAATTCCTACAGATGCCGGCAATTGTCTCACCTGCAAATACGTCCGATACTGCGATGTCGAGTCCCTGACTTCGGCATCTAGATGCGATCTGAATCGCAGCAATAGAATCCAGTCCCAGGGCATAAAGCGGTGTATGAGGTCCTATACGTTCGAGAGATATTCTAGAGATATTCGAAAAGACAACACGTAAAAGCGTCTCGTTCGGCGAAAGTTCTCGAGTGGGTTCAAATTCATCGGCACGACTTTTAGAGGGTGCAGGGGGGGTGTTTTCCTGAGCGATGGTGGCTACCTCTCTAAGATTGGGGGGATAGCTCAGGACATTATCCGAAGGATCAAGGATGATGTTTTGAAGGGTCTCTCGTAAGATCTCAAGGGTACCTCGGAGTTCGTCCTCAGAAAAGACTTGAGACTGGCACCCTGCTCTGATCTCCAAGACGTCGTTTGCGTGGATAATTTCGAGATTCAAAGGGTACTAAGAAAAACAAGTTAGTGAGGCAGTTATGTCGCCCAGAACAAAAGACCAACTTCGGCTGGTGACGCATCGCTTGATAGGCTATATGGAGTCCACAAGTCTGATCGTGATCGACTTTGCTCTCCAGTATGCTGCTGGAATACAAATAAGGTGTCAAAGAGCGATTCTCCGGTGGAAGTGTCCGTGCGCCAATTTCGTTGTATAAGACGAAGGGGTACATGATGGTGGGGCTCGCTTTGTACGTTCGACGCATGCTGCGCCTGAGCGGCCTCAGCATTTGTCCAAGCCAATTCGGATAATGTGAAACGGAACGGTATAGTGCTATATGTACATCATCATAAAGGGTTTTCAGGATCAAAAGAAATGGCCCTCACTTGAAAAGCGGACCACTGGCATGTAATGCGTTGTCAAGGTCGATTGTACGACCAGAGACGACTTGTCCAAAGACGACATCCGATGAGCCTGTGATACTAGCCAAAGTTTTGCCCCTAATAAAATATAAGGCATCTGAACGACAAGTTAGTTGATCACCCACCATGCTAGAAGAGCAACAGCTTGAACAGTCACGCCTAGCATTTTGATTGATTGGAGAGCGCCTTCAGGAAGGCTCAATAGAGTTTGAGCAAGGTATCCGCATGCCGTAGTTCCCTGCCTCCTTGGTAATAGTGCAGCAGAGAACTTCGACAAACGCTTTCGCCAAAACTCTGACTCGTCTTTAGAACTATGCAGGATAAACGGTACCGCTTCGGAGAATTGTGGGCGCTTTAATGGGGTAAGTCCTCGGTATGCATCAGCGACATCGTCGAAAATGGAAGGCAAAGAAAGCCCATCGTAAAGACTTCGCCATGTAAGTGGAAAAATATGACGCAAAGAACAAACTCTTACCAATGATGAATCAACGCAATCAGAATTCGAGTATCTGGAGCGCATATAAGGTGGAAGGACAGCGGCGGTACTTCGAATGCATGTTCATCTTGAATAGCGGCTGCATTCTTGATTCTCTGACCCACTGAACCAATTTCTGCTTCGGAAGAAACAGAGTACTCCGTCCAACGTATGGGTGCGCTACTATGCACCGCGGTAACCCAAGTGTGGTCACCTTCCGGACATGCAAGGAAGGAAGAACGAAGGATGTCGGTCGACGCAATTATTTGCTCCCAAGCAGATTTCAAGCGCTGAGTGGAGACGGTCGGATGTAGCACAATCGCATGATCTCCCATGTACAGCCGACCGCTCGAAGCGACTGTTTGAGTGAGCATCCCTGTTTGCAAAGGCGTTGCGGGAAATAAAGCTGTGATTACGTCATCTTCGGCAAGCAGCCGAACAGAAGGCTCGTATTCGCTACGAAGGCGCGTTTGTAGTTCTTTGAAGGCGTTCACAACGTCGGCGGACAAAGACATGTCCGCAGAAGATTCGTTGGCGTAGTTCACAAGTTCCCCTATACAAGGATGACGCATGATGGCAAATGTAGGAACGACGAAGCCTTCAACTCTTAACTGCTGGGCAAGGCGAATGCTGGTGATGGAATCGACTCCAAGATGGAGGAAGGAAAGATCCTTGGTGATAAGAGTTGGATCTACGCTGCAAAGTTTGGCGACTACGTCCCGAACCAGAATTTCTTGAGACGACCAGATCGAAGGGTCATACAAGGCACGTTTCGCTGATGCATTAGTAGACGGTGATGGCATGGTTGGCGTCAAAGTTTGGTTAGGATCGGTAACGAGATTGGCAATACGGCTTAACAGAGAAGCGACGGAGGTGCTGAAGCCAAAGCTAGACGTATAACCAGCGAGGAGAGTTGCAGTGTTATCGCTTGGGCTAGCTTCAAACGCTACAGCCAATGGATACTATGATTGCGATGAGTTTGCAGATCGTAGACAACGAACAGAGGGTAGCTTACATCAATGGCTGCCTTGCTCTCGAGTACTGACCAAAGTTTATGGGACGGGGACAGGGGTGTTGCCACCCGATTGAAATTGAATAGCGTATCGAAAAGTTGTTCACCAGATCCAAGCCATCGTTGTATCAAACGAAGAGGGGTATGCTGATACTCCATCACAGATGACATGTCCACTTGGACCTGACGCGCGATATCGGCGAAGACTTGTCCGTCTACAGCACGAACACGGACAGGTACAGTAGTGATACAGGGAGCTGAGGGACATAGAGATTACCGAAGATGCATCACATAGAAACAAGGACATACCTAACATGTTATCCACTCCGTCGACAAGTAAGGTGCGTCCCGAGAGAACGACACCAAAAACCTTGGATGTCTATGAGGAAAGAATAGATTGAGATTGTCTTGAGAACGTACAGAATCATTTCTCTTCTGATACTCTCCTAGCGCAATTCCGAATGCTGACAGTGCCAGAACATGGAGACTGATATTCAAAGCGCGCGCCGTCCGTTCGAGTACAGACAGCGGCACATCGAGAACATATCGTTGATGATTGGATTCAAGGCCGCCGTATGTATGAATCAAGGCAGGCTTGGGAGCACTGTCGAGATAATCAGAATAGAATGAACGAGACAATTCTTGTGATTGGTGCGCGAGATGACTGATCAAATGACTAATTGGAGTGCGTTGGAGGGTGAAACGCCCTAGGTACCGCTCATAGATCTCTGACAGGAGCATTGGCAGAGATTCACCTGTGGAAGACGCATTAGGTAGGCACATCTTATCTTTTGATATGAAAAGACAGACCATCATAGATGGCATGGTGCATAGTGAGACGGAGAAGTGTGGTCCCTTCCTTTGACGAATATAGTGCAAGCCGAATAGGCGGTCGAGTTCCAAGACTCTGCACTACATCGAGCTCGACGCTACGCATATCTCTGCGAAGAACGACCAGGGGATCCTCGACATCGGATACTTCGACAACCGTCCAGTTGTTTGGCACGCGGGAAAGAACAACCTGGACTACGTTGCTGTCGTCAACAAAGAAACACGTTCGCAGAATGTCATTCGCAGCAATAGTCTCATCAATTGCATCGCAAAGTTGAGACCTGTCCGCCTCGTCAATACGTAGAATGAAATGGTTGACGTAAACGGGCTCTGCCGAATTGAGTGTGTGAGCAACCAGCCCTTCTTGCAATGGTAGACAAGGCTGGACAAGTTGAATATCATGATCCGAAAGACAGACTCGAACCCGCTCCTCCAGACCAGTCTCCATCTGCCAGCAGAAAATAGGATTCCTGTCCTCGATGAGTGATCGCGACGATTTAGCGAGCTTGGATACAGATGGTCCAGCGAGAATGACATGCGGAGGAACAAAAAAGCCCGCCGCTTTCAACTGGAAACTCAAAGAGATAGCGCTGAGAGAATCGATTCCTAGTTCCAGTGTTGTCGTGTCGGCATTCATGGCATCAACGGGAATCTGTGTGATGCCACTGATGACGTTACATATCTCTTTCTCGAGAGCAGTAAGAGGACTGTGGACGGGGAGCTGTTCACCCGGACCACTGAGAGTCGCTAAAGGAGAGCGAATGAACAAACGCTTGAGGCGTTTATGATCTACCTGCGAAGAGAAGACGTTGGCGAAAGGGATGAAGTCCAAGGGTATTATCATATCTGGAACCAAGTGAGGGGGGAGTCGGTTTCGACAAGTAGAGTGAAGAGCTCGAGCTAGCGGGGCGTCTGTTATGCATACATTCGGCAGCGATCCCAGAAGTGGATCTGCGTTCATTGAACGTGATATGAAGGTGACAACGTATGTCTGTAATCCTTCGGGGTGATCGAGTGCCAACGTATGCACATTCAAACCCTGCAGAGCAAGAGAAGAAACTATGTCAGAAATACCGGCAAGATCAAGCTTTCGTTCTTGCAGGAACACTTCACTACGACGAAGCAAGTCGACGGACTGTCACAGAAAAGTTATGTACATGGCCGCGAGAGGAAAACTGCAACGCACTTCATCAGCTCTGACACGGGCTGTGGAACCTGTTTTGAGGATGGGTCCGTAAGGGGTGTTGAGGACGAACCGTCCCGCCAAACCCGGCAGGTAGCCAGGACTTATCGACTTTCCGGACAAACATAGTTCCTAACTCTGGTTAGCAGAGGTATTTAGTAGCTTGAGAGAGCACGCACTCCTTCTTCACCCCGAAGTACAGGCTGCATCGATTCGGCGCGGAGGATGACAGCCGTAAAGTTTCCGACAATGTTCCCAACATTCCAGTTTGTCGTCGTGGAGCAGTACCTTCCCATAAAGCAGATACCCACGGTTTCTGGAGGTTCGAGACCCGGTTAGGGCAAGGGTGTGTACGATTGAATCAGACGGCTTACCACTCAATCCGAATGCCTGATTGACCTGTTAGCATGTAAAAAGTGCATCAATGTCCAAGCTTACAGATAGAACAGTCAGGTCAGATGATTCAGTCCATTCATCCAAGAGAGGAGAATGAGAGAGATAGCCTTGTAGGGCAGAAAATGAGAATAAACACGCATAGAAGGTCCAGGGTACTGACCAGTCAAGATCGCGCACTGTAGTTTTGGTACGTCGTAGGGTCGTACACCTTTCCGTTCCAGCCAAGCGGGAAGCAAACTATGAGAGTGCATGAGTTTAGGCACCTCCAACAATACTGTCTCCCTACATCGCATGGGTGACACCGGTGTTATTAAGGACTGTTGGACAGTCGTCCTGCAACAGACCGCGCGAAACACTCGCTATGGCCATTCCGGTACGCAGTGGTAATAAGAGTTCGAGAAGGTGACCGTCGGACGCTGACCAGATGTTAGTGAGTATGAAATTAATAAATATATCACCTCCTTACATAGCGGTAGCCAGCTGAGGAACTCGCCTGCGTCGTTGAGCGAGTGGTGCCGATGGAGTTTGTACGCAAACGCCTCAACGGAAGCAACCAAGCTACTCGAGGAAACAAAACAAGGGCGAGTGCTGAGGTGTCCGTCTCCGAACATTACTATAGAAGAAGTTAAAAATAGAGGTTATGGTCGACAACCATCGTATATGGACTCACTGCACGCAACTTCGGGGGCCGAATATGCTGGTGCAGATGCAGGGTAGTGGGAGATTTGCTGCACATGTCGCGCGTCATCGATATCAACAACTTTCGCAGGATCGACAGAAACGAAGTCATCTGTACAACTTGCCGTAGCAAAAACTAAGGAAGCACCTCCAGCGCGGAATAGTAATCTCTTGCGAAAGGCGGGAATCTCATATCCAATCGGAAGATAAATCTGTCGCACAGTTCTAGGGTCAACACGTTTTAAGTGACAGATTGATAACGTACACAACCGGACTTCAGTATCCTGGCCACTTGGTCATCAATGGCATGTTGTTGAAGAAAAGAATGAGAACACACCCGAACTGATAAGCAAACATTGCATGACACTGCGGCATACACAAAGCAATAACCCCAGAACATGTAGTTCCCCGGCGAATCCAATGAGCGACACGATTGGAAGCCTAGAACGCAATTAACACAAATGATGATCTGTATTTTTCGGCTTACCTCATCGAGTTCCCTGAAAGTCCAAGTGGAGTGAGCACCTTTCTTTGCTTTATAAACAGATACAGCGATTTCGTCTGGAGACGTGAGCGCGCGCTTCGAAAGCCATTGGATAGGCTCAAAGCCAGACGAGCTTGAGAAAATCGGAATAGGGATCGACCTCAGGACAGAAAGATAATTCTCCTTAAGGCCAAGGAACAAGTTCGAAAGTGGCCTGTCTAAAGCTTCTAACATAACTGTCAACACCGCACTGTACTGATCCGCGAGTAGTTTCACTTGTTTGGAGGCCCTGTTGTTTCATCAGATGGTAAACACCGGGGATATGCGTAGTACATACATAAAGTCGCTACGTCCTAGAACGTTGACAACCACTTTATTGGCCGTGACGGCGACATTGACTGCCAGAGGGTGCTCCACGCCGAGGTTTGCGATATCAGTGCAGTCAGCCCAGAGACTTTGAGCAGTTTGTGGGGGGGCCTCTTCATCCACCGAATATATGACAAAGATTGATGGAAAGACTGGCTGACGAACAGGCTTCTGGAGTATTCGACGAACTCGCTGCAGTGAAACGAACCTGTGGTCTACGCACTGTCTAGATAAAGTGGCGATAGCACTGATAAGAGTACGAGGTGAAGAATTTCCAATGATTCTTGCGACGACTGGAGTGGTAGTTATCAAAGGGGCTATCGCACTCGCTAGCTTGGCATTTCCTACCCGGACAGAGAGCGTTTCTCCGAAGACAATCTTATCTGTTCGAAGGTACGAGGATAGTATGTAGGACCAGGCAGCTTGTAAAACATGACTGATGGAGGACTCGGCTTCACTTGCGGCACGAGCAAGGACGTTTCTGTCGGGTTCGAAGGAAGAGGAATAAAAACGAGTCTCGCGACCGAAATCCTCGTCAGAAGCCAGGTTTGGCCAGAAATTGGCATGCTCGTCTGCGAAAGGACTGAGAACATCCTGCCAGAAAGCGTCAGATAATCTGGGATCAGTATTGCCAGACACCAGCGACAGAGCACTTGACAATTGTAGGCGAGAGCTGAGACTACCTCCCTGATAGGAAGTCTGTACATCAGCCAAAAGGTATCCAATGGCATCGGCGTCGTACAACGCATGGTGGATGCTCAACATCAACCAAGATTGTGTGTCGTTGTCCGTTTCAAAGATAGTCAGCGACCAAGGTGGTAACTGCGACCCTATTCGTGACACGACAATGCTCCGGGCAGTCTGCTCGGCATCACTGTTCACATTTCGTCTATTACATCGCTGGCGAGTAGCGTGAATGAGCGGCTGCGATAGAAGTGCTTGGATAAACACCCTATCGTCCAAGATAAGCGATGCAATCACAAAGAAAGAGACGGCACTAACGGTGAAGATGCTGAATTGGCGCCGTCTACAGAATAGGCAGCTGCGGGAAGAAAAACCGTCCTCAGGGCTTCTGTGCGGGTCGCAACGTCCGCCCATGCCTCTAACAACTTGTCTAAATTGACAGCCCTGCCAAACGAGAACAGGCGATGGGACCAGTATGCGGCTTCATGTTTGACCGTTTCACCTAGCATGCCTTCTTGCACTGCGAAGAGCGACTCGTGAGTTCACCGTACTCAGCGGATTCGCATATGGAACTTACAGGGCGTGCACGGGAGGACGCGCACGACATCTTGAAGAGTACGCTGCACACATGGTCGCCATAGTGAGTCGAACTCTTCAAACCATGCACACATAGGCTCCGGGCTGGACGATTCGTCGGACTCATTAGACAGGATTATTCTAGCCAGCTGCTTGGTAGTTGGATGGCGTAGAATATCACTGACAGCGACCGGAAGTCCTGCTCCACGAAGACGCGAAGCCAGTTGAACGGCGCGGATCTACCAGTGTTAGCTAAAAACAACAGAGCAACAATGTGAACTTACCGAATCAATACCTAGTGCAGCAAAACGAGTGGTTTTACTGATGGAAACGGCCGGCGTATTTGTGAGATCCGAAAGCACAGTCCTTATCTTCTCCTCGCTTTCAGACCAAGCTTTGTCGTCGTCGTCGCCCATTGCAATGGCAATGGCTGACTCCCATGCCGAAATATTCATCGAAGCATAATATTCTCCGAGTGCTTTTCTATCCACCTTATTAGATGCAGTATGTGGAATGTGTTGAATCACCACGATAACGCTGGTTATGTGACATTAGTCAAATACACTATAAGGGTCACAGGCTACGTACTTCGGATGCATGAAGACGGGTAAGGATAAATCTGCATGCCGCCTAGCAGCGCAGGCAATCGCGACGGCCTCTTGGTTGGTACATACGTTTCCATCGTCGTTAAGGGTGGGCGCGGAGATAAAGGTACAGACCACCTTTTGAGGACGACTATGTTTGACCCGGTTAGCATGCGAAGAATTGATGGGATATTAAAACTTGCTCGGGTCTAGAAAGCAGCATCGTGGAGGCCTCTCGTGCAAGAGAGTGACAAGAACCTAACGCAGCGCTTATTTCGGACAGTTCGACCCGGATACCTATTGGATGTTTAAATACACATTCACGACAGTATAAGGAGGACGGACCACCAAGCTTTACTAAGTCGTCGTTTCGACCAACAAATTCGCATGTTCCATCGTGCAGGAACTAGAACAGATGTTAAAACCGTACGTTCTTTGGTTGCACAGAACGTACGCGAACGATATCCCCAGTCAAATAGATTTTCCCGGCGACAGGGTGATCAATGAACTTCTTTGAAGTCATATCAGGCTGATTGTGATATCCGCGAGCATTTTGATAGCCACCCAAAGCTATGGCAAAGAAAGATCATGATGAGCAGGCTGAAATATCTGAGGAGAGGTGCTGTATGTACCCAGTTCGCCCACAGCACCACGAAGCAGGACACGTTCATTCTGAACGGCAAAGCAACTGATAGTTGGGATAGGAAGGCCAACATTCTGAGCCTTGGTGGCCTCATTCGGCTGGAAACGGCGATCTGTTTCAGTAGTCAAAATCTTGTAGACAGCACCTTCAGAACGTCTTACATGTAGCGATTATAGTAGCTTCCGCCGGGCCTGAGATACAAATGAAGATGCAGAGAAGATATAACCGTGCAGACTGCATACCGTATGTGTTGAGCGATACTGTTCCCGGTCGAGACCAAGCATCTGCTACAGTGTCGGGCAACTTCTCTCCGATACTAATTAGACTTTCGAGTGAGTCACAGGCACTTAGTGTGGTTTGCGCCATAAATGCCGGAGTCAGCTTGATTGCGTTGCTTTTTAGTTACTTGATATATGCATAAGAAAAACGACTTACAAATGCGTGTGTAGCTTGGAAACTAGCGATGACGTCTGCAAACTGCCCAACGAGGAGGTCTTTGCTTGAAGAGCAAAGAGTCCCGCATGACTTCCCCAGGGCATAGAAAACGTCAAGTATCTTTGGTCCTTTAGTCAAGTTTTCCGTGATAGTGAATGAGCCTTAACTTACAGAGACGTCAAACCTAGCAGACAACCGTCAGAACAATTGGAATTATCGCTGAGATATTTACGCCTACGTGTAAGCAGAGAAATTTAAACAACGGACACCAGTTGAGTTGAACGGGATTGCTTCCTGTAACACCGTTAGAGCCTGCACCGCTGCTCTGTGTTCGATCGGTACCCCCTGTAAAACATACGCTGAGCTACGAAATTGAACATCAAAAAAGGCGGCGAACCTTTGGCACCCCAGTAGTACCACTTGTCCAAATCAGATATGCTAAATGGGCAGAGCTAGTGTCGACGACTGGCGCGTCTTTAGGCTCGTCAAGCAATCGCGCGTCGTCAAGGGCTAAAACATCGAGCCCTTCGGGAATAGCCGTTCGCAGCTCGTGGCCCGCTTCCTGATTCGGAACTAGCACGACTGGTCCACCAGCCCTAAGAAATAGGTCTTTCTTCCGTAGTTCAGGTGCGGCATGGTCCACCGGGCACCAACAGCCTCCGGCCTAGATATATCGTCAATTAAATGATATAAACCCGACTGCGAACGAACAAACCTTAACTACGCCCAATATAGCGACATAGAGTTCAGGACACTTTTCCATGCACAGAAGAATTGGTGTGTCGTAAAGTTCACCGTAAGTCTTGACCAGGTAGTGCGCCAGCTGGTTCGCTCGGCGATCAAGCTCTCCATAGGTCCAGCGTATGTCCCTTTCTGGGTGTTCCAATTCAGGTTTGAACCAAACGGCCAGGGCGTCGGGTTGCAACCGCGCATTCTGTTCAAATTCATGGTGTATGAGAGTTGAAGGCAACACTGGCTGTAGCGTTGGCACTGGATTGATGGAAGCCTGCAACTCATGTCGAACACCTGATGTGGCATGCAAAAAAGGCAGGTCTGTTGATCTGTCTAGGATATTCCTGAGGATATCATTAAACTGCTGTAACATCGCCTCGCTAGCGGTAGGGATGAGAACATGGTTCGAGCACGTTGCTCGGAGACGAATTACGTCGCCTTCTTCAGGCCAAATTTCAAGAACGACAGCGAACTAGAATGTCTTCGTCAGCTCACATAAAAGAAGTTGAATTCGACTCTACCTCCGTGCCCATGGCTGGATACGTTGCTGACATCCATAGCTCTGTTTGAGATGCACCTCGTCCAAACTGCTGCAGAGCAACCGTAGTATCATATATGATACCATTAGCACCGCTCAGGACTGCCACAGGAGGGTGACGCTTGATAAGACTGTCGACATTACTTCGTACCAAGCGGGACAAGAGGTCGCCTGTAGTAGCTCTAGTAACATTACGAACGCGCACTGGTACTGCGGTAAACATGGGACCGACAGTGTGCTCGAGAGATTCGGAAGTACGACCGCCGACAATGCTACCGAAGACGATGTCCTCAGCGTCGGACTCAGAGTAAGCAAGCTACCCAAATATCAATAAGATAAATTACGAGCAACAGAAAAAGATATGCGGACCAAAATGCTAGCCCACGCAGCTTGTACCACAGCTAATGGCGTCACGTTGAGTTTTCTAGCCTTGTGAACCAGGTCGGACATCGATGTCGACGACATCACCGTTGACACATGGAATCCCGGCTGCTTAGCGAACTGTCGAAGGCCCGTGAGATCAGGGAAAGAGTCAGGAGTGAAATCTAGTTCAACAGTCAGACTATGAACTGTACTACGTCTCAAATGTGTCACCTTTGAGCTCTTCAACCCAATAATCATTACACGCGTCCATATCAGCATTGAGGACGTCGATGATGGCATTCTTGAAATCCTCCCGAGGAAGGATCATGTTGGGATCATGATATAAAGCAGCAAGTTCCTCAAGCATGAGCGCAAGTGAAGCACCATCTATGATCCTTGCTAAGTATAAGACTGATCTATGACATGGAAAAAAACTCACCGAAAAGCGCATGGTGAAGCGTCAGCACAAACCTAACATCAGATGAGTCCTTATTACGCATCAATGCTACTGCCCATGGGTGCCGAAGTGACAGTTTTCGGGGTGTGCGCTCAACGTAATCTTTTATCAATACATCTACATCATCCCCCGAGTCCTCGATCCAACGAACATCGTACTCTTCACTGGAAACCAACGCAAATGGGCTGATGGCACTATTATCGACCAAAACAAACGAAGTGCGCAATATTGCATTGTGGCGAACTACTGCTTCCCATGCCTGTTTGAAGCGATTTAAATCGATCTCCTCTCTGAGAGAATAAACAGAATGATTGATATAGCCAGACTGTCCTTCAGAACGTAGATATAGTGCAAGTAAGCTGGCTTGCATTGGTGTGGCCGGCGTGATCCGGTCCACGTGGTCGTGTTCTTGTCGTACGGCAGGACCTGCCTCTACTGCGAACCGCTCCAAAATTTCGACGTGCTTGGTAGGAGTGTCAGTGTCGTCGTCCTGGTCTCGACTCTCCACAATCCTTCGAGCAAGATACAGAGGCGTCGGGTTTTGTAGCTGACATAAAATTCCATATAAGCTAACACATCAGGAAAAGACATTACACGAACCACATCAAGGATGGCTAAACTTTTGAATCCGGCCTCGCGAGCAAGAGTCAAGAAACGGACACCCCGTAGGGAGTCGATACCGAGAGATATAAAACTGGCGTTGAGCGAAACGGCAGCCTCTTCGAGTTCTGCGGTCTCCGCGACAAGCTTCACAACAGTCTTCAGGATCTCATGATCTATATCATTTCCAGCATCCTCCTTGGTCTCAGCGATGGACTGAGCTTCTGAGAACAGTGTTGCTACAAGTTTTGCTATAGCTCGACGGTCTGCTTTTCCAGCGGTCGACCTGGGCGTTATTTGTGCGAGAAAATAGCCAACAGGTCGCATATGGGCCGGAAGGCGAGCTTCAGCTGCATGGCTCGCTTCATCGGCAAGACTCTGTTCTTCCGGTGTGATTAGGGCAAGAAGTTGTTCGGCGCCAGAGTCGGACTTGTGAACGACCGCGTGTGCCGATTGAACACCGGGGACAGATAATAAGATAGCCTCGATCTACGCACAAAAAATTTATCGTTAGCCTTGGTTAGATAAGATTGATAAAATACAGACCTCTCCCAAATCCACGCGCCTACCACTAAGCTTTACCTGGTCCATTCCCATGCGACCGAGGTATTCGATTCCTGACCACTGACCTACTTCGTCGATTACCACGCGCGCACGATCACCAGTGCGATAAACGCGTCCAATCCCATCAATTTCAACAAAAGCACCCGCCGTTTGCTCTGGCATATTCAGGTATCTAAAACTCGGATGAATACGAGCAAACGGATGAACAACATGGACATACCCCTTCGCCAACTGAGGACCTCCTAAACCTAACTCTCCTGGAAACCCGAGCGACACAAGTCTGGCCTCGGTGGGATGCAAAACCATCATAGAGGCAGTTGATATAGGCGGACCAAGGCGCGCGCCAGATTCATTACGGGGATGAAGACGCAACGTCACGTTAATGGCAGCCTCCGTCGGACCCTGAGCAACGCTGGTTAGCCAATACGACTCTCCGCGAAGAAAGAGAGCTCACATAAGCGTTACAGAGGACATATCCCTGGTCTAGTCTGTTGAATGCATCGATGACACGTTCGGAAAGGCGTTCACCCATGGTCCAAAGCTCAAACGACGGCCCTATGCGTTCAGGACGCAGCATGGCTGCAAAACTTGGGGTAGCCATCATATGAGAGCAGTTGAGTTCTGAGAGAACAGCTTCCGGATTGGTGAGTAGACGTTGACGATTAGCAGCGCATATCGTCGTGCCGGAAGAGAAGTTCATAAACGTCTCCATAAGAGACTAGAGGGAATGAGAATGGGGTGAGAATGGAAAATAGAAAAACTATCTACCGGGTCAAAAGTTGAAGCCGCAAACTGGAACCATCGAGTTCCTGGAGGAAGGGCACGAACAGCTAAATGCGACGAGATGGAACATGCTGCCGCCAAATGGGTAATCTGGACACCTTTAGGTTTCCCTGTCGACCCAGAAGTAAAAAGAACTGGCGAAAAATGAATAAATCATGCTAGATATTGTGGATTAATCACACACCATATGCTAAATCCGACTCGCAAGGCGCTTCCCATTCCAGAGGTGCTTCTGCTGGTACTACAGCAGATGCTACATCCACCCAATGCACGTTATCTGCAGCATCCATCCACTGAGGGCGAGGACCTATCCCAAGAACGACTGGTGCCCGAACGTCCTGCACCAACTCCACGATACGCTCAACGGGTGCAGCATCCAGACCCGGAAGGGGTGAAAACGCGTAACCTGCGCGTAAAACTGATGTATACCCGACATAAAGTTCTGTAGAAGGGGGTAGTGCCAATGAGATGATAATTTTCGTGTCGCGAACCAGATGGCGCAGAATTCGGGCGATTGTATAGGACTGCTGGTCCAGCTGCCGGTAAGATATAGCACGACGCGGTGAATTTTGAGCGTCCAAGAAGTCAACGGCCGTTGCATCCGGGTTAGCAGCGGCTTGCTCGAGGAATGCGCCGTGAAGAAGAGCTGGCCGTTCATTTAAGAACGCTGGGTAGGCCTGCGGCGGGTGATTTACGATAGAAAGTTCGCCGTCGGCGGCACACGGAACAGTAGTACCGCTTTCTTGGGCATACAGGTACAACAAGCGCCACGCCAGTGATTTCGGAATATGTTTTTCTGAAAATTGGAGGACGAGAGACGAGGGGCTGATGTGGAGATGGAATAAAATGGGCGCTGTCGCGAAGGTCTGACAAGGCACGTGAGCGTATGAATGATCGTCGGCAGCTGCGCTCTACGTACCTTGAATTCTGTCGACGACGACGACGATAGCTGAACTTCTACAGCCTCTAAGCCTGTTACCCGGGAATTTTGGCACGTTGTCAAATGCTCTGTTGTGTCTTGCTCGTCTCTTCCTTCGGCGACAACACAGTCATCGGCCCGGAACCTAAAGGCAAACTCGCCGGTCGTGCCTATCAGTGTGCGTACCACAGAAGCGAAGGCAACAGCATCCGCTGCTGGTGCAGAAGCAGAAACAGCAACGTCAAGTACGATGATAGTGAACGGGTCTTCGGTACCACCAGTGATGGAAGGGAAGAAACACGGAACACGAGTTGGGGGTAATGCACGCATTGGATCTTCTGGCGACGAAGAGTCCATCTTGCTGTGTATGTTATCTCAAGTACGTTCAAGACTGAATGCACTCGTCTCGGGGGCTTTTTTTGCTGCGGTAATTCAAGCATTCGCATCTTATCAGATAATTTCTGCCTAATCTTGGCTTGCGTCATCGAACCTGGACCAATACGATCTTATCAGATAGTTTCTGATCCCGGGATTCTCTCCAATATCATTTTTCCGAAAGGTTATGTTCCAGAATACATTCTATTCTCCATCCGTATGAAAACCATGTGGTCATTTGCTTTCGGAGAGCAGCGAACATGCGCTGGAGTCATCTACTGGCCAATGATGCTTGCAAGAATCACGGCTTTTGGAAGCGTGAACCCTACGGCTCCACTCTAGTTCATTTCAGGTAAGAACCCTTGACAAGTACCACACGACTCCTAGACCGATGGTCATGCCCTGATATCCATATGCGGATCAAGCCAGGTTCAATGAACAGCCAATTCCATCGGGTTTACCGCATTTGAGAATTCTGACGACTAATTCCCGTACGCAATTAACGACCCGGCGCGGTTGCTGACCACACGCATGCACCAACGCCACTGAACCTGACTACCACGCGACTCTGCCCAGCTCTACCCTCAAACTCTTGTCCGACAACAAGTATCGAACGCTGTATGTTTTTTCTTCTTTACATTTTGCGGTCCATAATTTCGAAAGTCTTCCTAGGGTGACGTCACAGAAAGCACCCCGATACAAATCAGGCAGGGCAGAGCAAATCATCTCAAATCATACAGTCGCAACGGTCCGTCACCATCATGAGTGATCATGCCGCTCATAATTAGGGCCTCATAGTTGTGGAGGATGTCACAATCGGCCCCGAGTGCGCAACCTAAGCCTACCTAGGCGCACAACAGACGCGGAGTGACGGTAACCTTCGGATCGTTTTTCAGAAAAACGTCAGCCCTGAGGATATGCCGCCGTAAGGACTCCATGGTTCAACCATTTCCCAACCAAATTGGCAGAAAGAATCATAAAGCCGACCAAACCGATTCTTTGGGTCCGTTTTCCATGAATCTGGTGTTAATCATACAGTTCTGGAAGTACGAGACTCCTCCGAAAGGTGCTAGTGTGCCTCAGTCATTCCGGCTTCCGAGCAGTTTCAACAAATCTATCGATCGTAGGCACTCTCCGTGACCTAGATGGATGCTTAAAAATTCATACGGCACAAGAATACCGCTTAGGTACAACTCGCGAGTTCGGCTTCGGAGTTTTCGGATCTACAAAGGGCGGGTCAGAACGACAAACAAGGCGTAGAAAGACTTGGAAAGGTCAACAAACATTAGTGAAATTTTCGTCCGCAGTTCCGTATAGTCGATGTGCTAACCTTTCGGCCGAACCTCTCCGTCGGGCTCCATGCACAGCTCCGAGCTCGGAGATTTGGCTGTATCAACAAAACAGACAGATGACAACCCCTCTGTTTTACCATCGTGTGGCGAGAACTACTCTGTCATTCTAGGAGCTGTCATGAACATTGCCAATCTGAGAGTAGTGCCATACGTGTAGCTACGCTCAAGATGGATCGAGATCCGCGCTCAGTTTAGAGTGGGGAGCATGCATCATTGAATGCTCGAATTTGATGTTATGATTTTCAAGATCTATCGAGCATGGGAAATAGTCGGAATGTATTGCATGCAGAATGAAGGTGGTGAAGGGATTACTAATGGTCACACATTTACTCGGCCGTTGGTGGGAGAGTGCGATGTTCTTGACTTCAAGAGAAGATGCCCTGCAATGGTGCAAAAGACCACCGTATAAAACTTGTAAATCCACCCAGCGATTCCCGACGATGTCGCTCAAAAAGGCATTGATTATAGCTAACTTCTCTTTCATATTCATGACCTTCGCGGACTCGCCGAAGTCATTGAATTGACATTGCGTAGTATTCTGGAGCTATTCGATGCAGTCAAGTTACAGCGATTTTCCTCATCCTATAACTGTCTCGTCCTTGATCCTAACATAATGAAAACATTCTCTGTTTCAATTTGGAAACACACTCCGCATATATCGTACACGCGCTAATACTTCTTCGCTATTCTCGCTTCGCTTAGGATAACTTGTTGCTTCATATTTGATACTAGAGGCGCCGCGAGGGTCATGAATACGGCGAGCTCTGTTCTCTGTAGTAAGCATTGTCACAGTATTGTCCACGAAAGGAATGTTACTCACCACTACGCATCCTCCCAGTTGTCAAGCTGGACGTCAACGTGCCAGGAGTCAACGTTCTTGTAAATTCCCGACTTCACATTCTCTTCGCTCTGCCCATTCGTCCACAAAATCCTCTCCTTGTAGGTGAACCCAACATCAATCTGAGCATTCCTGATGATAATTTGTGCCCGCGCTTTCTTCTTGGGAGGCACGGTGACCGTAGTGGACGATGAGATGGTTTCGGTTTCCCCTACCTCACCTCCCCATTCGTGGGAGTAGGAAGCGGAAACTGACACTTCGAATTCGGCGCTGGCAACAAACGGTACGCCTGCCGAAAAAGTCGTCGACACCCCAAGTGTAACGCCTGCAGTATTATTCCAAGTACCGACTTTCGACCTCTCGTATGAATACGTGAGGGTCTGGTTGGCGTCGCCATCAGAGTCATTGCGAACGGATGTACTGAGCGCAATGACAGGAGTCGCTTCACGTATCTGGGCACCAGAAATGTCGTAATTGACGTCAAAAATCTCGTTCTTGACAGCGGCCTGGACGATTTCGAATCGAGAGGACTCTTTGATGTAGTCGTAGGCGATTGGACGTCCATGTGCATCTAGATCGCTGGATGGGAAGCGGGCAGGACCATAATTATCCTTCAAGTAGACGTAATTCCCAGTGGCAGTAATGATCTGGAACGACGCAATGCTATTGGTGCCGCCACCATCGCAGGAGTACCACTCGCTGTAGTAACGGTTGATATAGTTGCTGTTACTACCCTGGAACCTATACCGAGATCCATTTGGAACGGCCTGAAAGGCGCTGCTGAAGTCCGCATCACCTTCTCGGAAAGTGACAGTGCCATAGGTTGGGCCCGAGCGGACAGAAAGATAGCGGCCATTTCTGTCGCGGATGTACACCCACTTTGGAAGTAGGTAGACAGTATCTGGGTCCCCTTTACAAACATCAATATACACAGTGTATCCGGAGTTAGCTGAATACCTACTACGCGGAATGGGAGTATTCGGTGGGTTATCCTCGGTGGGAGCAGGGACAGAGGGCGAGGTATTGACTTGAATTCAAGGATGGTCTGAGCTCGAGTTTGGATTCGGAATGATGACATACCTTCGTTAATAGACATGTTGGATTGGAGGTGAACTTAAACGTCGGACGTCTGCTTGCTTGCTTAAATACACGCCGATTGTGTGAAATCGAATTAGGGTAAGCGGAGAACTGGGACACAGTGCGGGGTTGTGTGGGACAGAGAGAATGGTCAATGCATGTCTTCTATGACGAATATTGAATGGATGACTGACTCGGAAGCATTACGACCGGAGAGAAATGAGGTGCCGGTCCAAACAAACCTATGCAACTGCTGAGAAATCATCTGTGGATTGCGTTGAACGTACTTTTAATTTTGAGCAATGCACAAACACTCACATGTCACTAAGCTTACCATGAACGTAAGTTCAACCAATTCACCGTCAGGATAAGTTATAAATGCGCAAGATTTCAATGAAATGGAAGCAAGATCATGTGTCATAAAAAGTTTGAAAGGCCCCCCAGAAAACTCGAATCTCATGAAGAAATTCAATGTTGACTGAACACCTGGCATCGAGGATCTCTTGGCCGCGAAAAAGGATCTAGCCGTTGCGTCACTTACACCAGGTTCCTTCTGAACCCTGATGCAGTATTGTATAGAGAACTCAAAGTCTCTCCACAGTAAGACCGCTGAATTATTTCTCGCGGCAGGTGTTCAGTCGACATTAAATTTCTTCACGAGATTCGAGTTTTCTGGGGGGCCTTTCAAACTTTTTATGACACATGATCTTGCTTCCATTTCATTGAAATCCTGCGCATTTGTAACTTATCCTGACGGTGAATTGGTTGAACTTACGTTCATGGTAAGCTTAGTGACATGTGAGTGTTTGTGCATTGCTCAAAATTAAAAGTACGTTCAACGCAATCCACAGATGATTTCTCAGCAGTTGCATAGGTTTGTTTGGACCGGCACCTCATTTCTCTCCGGTCGTAATGCTTCCGAGTCAGTCATCCATTCAATATTCGTCATAGAAGACATGCATTGACCATTCTCTCTGTCCCACACAACCCCGCACTGTGTCCCAGTTCTCCGCTTACCCTAATTCGATTTCACAGAATTCGGTGTGTATTTAAGCAAGTAAATGTTTGAGGTATGTATATATACTCAGTCTAGCATAACACCGGTAAAACAATTGTAGCACCTAAGTAACTATTAACGAATTCATAGGGATCGGAAAAGAGAAGTGACTGGTAAATGGGATAAAGGATGATACGAACTTAGCGGCGTAAGACACGCGAACCTCCTTCACTTCTCCAGATTCACACGTCCAATCCCTACCTCGGTAAGGCAATGTCAATGGGCATCGCAGGGCAAAGGCTTCGTGTTGGTGACTCCGCATGGATGTGACCATCAGCGACGAGCTTCCCAACATAATGATGACGAATGTTGGTATGTTTTGGCTTCCTGGCGATATCGGGTAGTAGACGTGAGGCTGAACACTCTCAGATTGTCATCGTACAAGGTATCAAGGTGTAGCCGTGGCGTGAGGGAAATAAGCATGGCTTTGACAGTGGATAGGGAAACCGTTGCTTGCCTCTTCGACAGGTCCACCAGCCATGATAAACACTTAGTCCGAAGTCCAGGGTTTGGTATCTCGACAGCCGCCGTGGTCAGGGCAAATGTATCGAACAGGTTCGAAGGGAGAGAACCAAACCATAGTCCATTGTTCTTTAAACTGTTGGTGTATCCTGAAATACGCAGAAAGGCGCGTCAATGAGCCATCCCGGGATTGGTCTGGAAGCACGAAAGCACACTCATAGCGTAAGACAGATCTAGGTGAGTTCTCCCAGTGCGGACGCTGGGAGATCGTTACGTTACCAGCGGCGAGATCCTTCTCAATAGGCATTCCCAGGAAGTTGTTGTTACCTCCAACGTCTCTCCCAGTTCAGACTTCCTACGTCACAGTTTAGTTTCGTCTGCGCTAGAGGACGGACTCGTACAGGATGAAAATTTCGCCAGGTTTTCCCAGAGTCCTAACGTATGGATTCGCCTTGATTGGATGATGGTCTAAGTCGTCATAAGCCTTGGGTCTTGTACCAGTCATTGTGTCGTAGATAATATGCAATAAATACCCTCCTTCGTCTCGCTATCAGATCTGTCAGATATGGACGATACCAAATCAATTTGCCAGAGCTTGAATAACAAGTTGAGCAGAAACGGTAGCAGACACCGTGCGGATTCCAGCCTTGTTACAGTTGCCCAAGTATCGGTGTAATCGATGCCGTACTGCTGGGTATACCTCTTAAGGTACATGCTATACTCATCATCCACATACCAACGGGAGACGTGTAATAACGTCTGAGTGTCCGAGTCGACCTCGGTAGTTGCGGTCGTAGCCATTGAAGCGCAAGGACATTAACGTTTGTTCCCCTCCTCCGTGCCTCGGCTTCTCTGTCAGTGGACCTCTGTATGTAATTCTGGTGCGGCTTCGCTAGATTGGTGGGGGCGAGGAGAACATCGGAGATTGCGTTCTGCCGAAGCCAAAACTGGCTCAGAGGGAGGGTCTACCTGTTGGGAGTAGGCCCAGGGAGGTCCGGGGATGACTCCAACAGTAAAGCCTAGGGTCGATGATTTGTCAGCCAACGCGTCTTGTTATCAAACTGCCAACTTTTTTTTTTTTTGGATTCTGCAATTCCTTAACCGCAACAAGTACACTTTCTACCAAGACGCGGTGGAGGTACTGGTCCTCAGTTCCTCTCCTTCCCTCTTGTTCCAATCCCTCCGCTCCTTCATGTGGTTTCCCCTGGAGAATCGGCATGTGATGTGCAGTAAAGCAACGAACTTTTGCACCCCAAACTGCCAACTGACCCTGACTTGATTAAAAGCTGCTCATTCACAGATATGTCAAGTCCTCGTATCTTTGCGAGTTACAAGGCGAGTCTAGTAGTTCGTATTTCTCTCCGTGTGTAGTTGTTGGCTTCGATGTTCCGAACTCGAGTCCATCTACAAAAAGGACGGTCTACTTTGAACACATCTCTCGTAGAAAAGATGTGGATTTTTCCAGTACGTATGCTGTTTATCATTGTTGCCTATCTGTCATGAATATTCAGCGAAGAAGGCGACTGTGGTCAAGAAGTACATATGAGGGATCTTCAAATTACAGTAGATCCGAATGTCCTATTGGAATCATCTCTTCCTATTGGATTCGCACCTCTAATTGTGGGAGGTGCGAGTAAGCACCTAGAACGTTCGTAACTGTAAAAAATTATCCACTCGCATGATAGGACATTGCTTGTTGACCTAATTCGCAGCACGTCTTATGGCTGCCTCGTAAGGACTTCATGGTTCAACCATTTCCCTGCCAACAGTGGCAGAAGGAATCAAAAACCCGATCAACCCGACCACTGAGGTCCATTTTCCATGACTCTGGTTTGACCATACAACTCTGGAAGCACGAGACTCCTCCGGAAGGTGTTAAGTGCCTCAGTTGTTCCGGCTTCCGAGCAATTTCAACGAATTCCGAATGGGATCGATAAGGGCCAAATGGTCCATACGATAGTGTGAGCACTGTCCTCTTTGATCCATTATTTTTTCATCATGAGAGCGCGTGGACACTGAAGGACAATCTTACGCCGAATCTTCGTAGAACCTGTTCTGTTATCTTGTTCTACCTTTTCCGCCGAGTCGCGTAACAAAGTCCGGCATTTCTTTCTTATCATTGCGTGGGTGATGAATTGGCAGCAAGTTAGATTCGAATGGAAGCACTAATTTCGTTGGCATCTGTTGCAAGGCATTTTAGGGTATCAAGCTAAGATGGTTAACGTGCAGCAGACAATATCTACGTCGCGCCCCAGACCTGTGCAGCCCAACCATGAAATTTAACAGTCATTTATGCAGAGTAGTGCAGGGGGTGAGAGGTGCACAGCCAGAAAGATCCTGGGACCACATACCGCGCTCAATTTTCTCTCGGACGATGGTTGTACGATCTATCATCTGTGTCATTGTAAGTTAATCTCCGGCAACTTGCCTCATGCTAGTCTTTCCACCACTCGCACGGCTTCCGGAAGTCTGGAGAAAAATTGTGCAAATATGGACATCTGGCGACCTGCGTAATGCCGTGCTTCGACTTGGTATCTCGAGTCTTAGGATGGCTTTCACTATGAACGGTGGAGGGATGCGCTCGCCGCAGCCGCTTTGTTCGCAAATCAGATTCGCTTCTTTGATATGAGCATATCTCATACTTATACATATTGCCCCAGCAATGAGGAGACATGGATGAGGGATAAGTGGACCTGTTAAAGGGAACAGGGAATTGGAAAGCGAATTTTTTTTGCTTTCGTTTAAGCGTCTTCTGACTTTGAGCGAACAGATCACGATGGATATTCATGCATTGAGTACCTGCCAGCGGAATAAGGCTTTCGCCGATGATTAAGTCCAAATATCGGCATACCGAAACGAGCGCGAAGCTATGCAGCATGCCATGGATATCTGGGGGAAAGCTATGACAGTCAAACATATATTAGCAAACCGCAGAAACATATCACACCTCATCAGATATCTCAATGACACAAGAAGATTCGAAGATACGTTTGGATAATTCCCAGAGGTAGAAATTGATGAGGAAAAGGATACATAGAAGAGAGGAAAGCAGTCGGCCCACTGTCTTATTACCCCACTGGCACCAGCATGATAGCTTGGAGGAAAACAGTCGCGAAAATTTCGCAATGAGCACAGGATGCTCGCCAGTTACGGATTAACAGGCGATGAATACAGAAAATTACCTTAGGACAGTAGTATAATCCAAACATACGCTAGCGTGTAGGATATCAGTGCATAGTACAAAACGAATCAAAAAAAAAAAAAAGTCCAAGTATACCAAGGGTGGTAACATCCGAGCGAAGGGCCATTTCAAGGAAAATTTGGTCTCAATGTATGATTCAGCACGAACGACTTCTTGCTGTTGACGATATTCTTTTCTGCCGGCGGTGTTATAGATCCTTCTAACTTCGTGCTATCGCAGTTATCGAGACAACGCAAAGCACAGCAAAAGTCCAGAAAGGCGTTGGTTGTATAAAGCATAGAGTTGCGCAGTGTATGCTCTGTTATCGTCAAATCATCGTTCTATTATTATGAACGTGCCAGATGGCATATACAAATACTAGTATACTGAAGCTCTGGTATTAATTTTTACAGATATCCGCAGAAAGTCTGACAATGGTTATGATGGAGGCGCCCGTTACACAGTGTAGCCGATGTCTCCGTCCCGTGGTTTGTTCTAGGGGGGGAAATTAGCTCGAATGAAGTACTGGATCACAACCACATTACAACTGACATTCGTTGGACTCATTTCATAACCATCGCTCAATACCTCTTTAGTTATCGTGACCACTGGTCCCGGCGGTTGTTGTACCACTCGCTCTGTGTCTGATGTGAATTGGAAGTTTCTATCGTTTAGATGGTGTATGACACTGGTTGTGACGTTCATATCGGTGGCCGACCGATAGGTATCTCGTCCACCGATAATTTGTATCCGCGAATTCAACACCATGTAAACGGTATTAGCATATAGCTTGGGGATGATAAGGGCTGCTGTCACGTAGAAAGTCTGATGAGGGAATGCGAAGAAGAGAATAAGGTTGAGCAGAGCAACAGCAGCTAAAAATAGGGATAGTTAGTCCTGTGGAACGGGGAAATTGTGAGGAGTAAATACCTGTCACAGATCCTGTTTCAATGGTTAAACGAATCAGCTTTGTGACCAACATTCGGGTGCGACGGAAACCAGTATCGTAGCGCGTAAGCTGGAAAATAATATGAATCAAGAAAGACAATTGCCAAAAGAGAGACGGAGCTCACGTAGAAGGCCATACAGACTGCGATGATGATATCGCACAAGGCAGAGCCCCCGCACCAAAACTATATAGGACTCAGGATATCAACTTTTAGGACGCCTAGTCAGTTACATACCCCGATGGCGATGGATGTCTCCCAGTCAGTACTGAGTTTAGTGACATCGCCTGCTTGGTAACAATAGACACCTGTGACTACAGCTGCCACAGAGCTGCTCAAGGCCACCTGGAAATGTATAAGTTAGCCTGCCACAGAAAGATCGTGGTAACAAACGCAGGTGATGAATACAGGGACGGCTCGCGACGCTGATAATACGTAGATTCGGTACGCATAAAAGACCTGTCCGACAAATGCAACTGCGGTCGTTATAAGTATCAGAAAACGAAAAGAAGATGCTGCACGCACCCACAGCGCTCATGACAGGAACAGTGAGCCAATTATAATACATGCCAGTCAGGGTTTCCATATCACCGAAGCCATAGCCGAACTCTGTGAACGCCTCGTGTGTAATGAGCATCGTTTGCACAAATTCAATAGCGTAGATGCCATAGACGAGATATTTTGTGAATCGCCTGTCGTTCGGAAATGCTAGATAGTACAGATCTAACAAGGATGGATCAGAAATAACAACCTACTTGAAGGTGAGGAACTCACATAACTGCACAGTAAGAGTCCCGAAGAGTCCCCAGTGCAAGAGATAGGCAACGATCTAAATATTGTGTTAGGTACTGGATAGATTAAACGCATAATTTGACATACTAGAGGACCAGACCTTGGACGAAACGACGAAACGATTTAGTATATACAACTCCTCGATCCCACAGTAATGACTTACAGCTTTTCTATGGGATAACCTGCGGGGACGGGCTGCATGTCGTGTCTGGGGCTATCCTGCCTGTCTTGAAGAGCCAGAGCTTGTACATATGTACGAAGCGGCGTGAGAGAAGGAAGGTACCCCGGTCAGCTTTGCAACCGCGGCAGCTGAGCTAAAGGATAGAATCAGCGGTCAATACGGCATTGGCCTATAAAATGAAGTTGCATGCTTCGATTCGTGATGACCGGGATTCGCTGCTACCTACTGACCTACCACCTGGTCGGCTGTTCGGAAGAGATAACGATGTTTTAACATTGATTTGACACCGCCTCTGCAAAATTTATTGGCACCAGAAGAAAATTTGACTCACCATGTCATATGACTTTATATTCAACGGCCTTGGGGCCGGTAAATGCGCAACATTCCCCACACCACAGCACCACCTACTTATTTCTCCCTAGTTCAACACGTGCATCGAAAGCTTCTTATGCCTGCCCTAAATTCCCCCGTTATCAGGATTCCTCCTTATCTGTCGTAGGTCTGGCAAATTTGTTGTTGCGAAAAAGTCTCGCTGTCATTGTATATGCACGAGGCATAGAATCCGAGGTGTCCTTTGGTTCTCCTAAGTTCTTTGTTTTCCAATGGCTGGGTCCTGGGAAAGGATAAAAAGAAAGAGGATAGGAGTGTTGGAAGCGCCCAGTCAAGTGAAGTAGGAAAGGAGACGACTCAGAATAGCACCGACGTCAGGCGCCTTAGTTCCGGGGTCCTGGTGTTCATGTCCATAATGAGATCTTGAATGATGCCCATGCGATATCCGCCAACATTCAGGCTGCCAGCAAGAGAATCTTCGCCATTTTTTGTCGTTCGAATCATCTCTCGCCTTTTCCCGTTACTTCTTCCCCAAATTACGTCGCAGAACATGCTGGTCTCTCAAAATATATATCGGCGTTCGGGCGGGCTACTGGACACTGCGCAATGCGGCGTCTTCCTACTCAGTTGACGGCTTCTTTCATTCAAGTTGGGCTTGAACCCGTGGACGACGGTTTGATCCAAGGCATGTCGGAACAACAATGGGATCACTGTAAGGCTGGTACATTCTGATAACCTAAACCAGACCTTGAGAAGTTTTCATTGTTTTGCGCATTGGGAAACGAGAAGATACCATTCAGATGACAAACCATCTCCACAGTTTTCCTCGGCCCTCTGTCTCAAGCAGAGAACATCTAGCCATGCATATTCCACTGCCAGGTTCAGCATCTCAATGCGGATGAGGTCGAGATTGGCACCTTTTGGAATGCGCACGGGCCATTCATATACTTGTCCCAGAGTCCACATCGTTTCATAGTATCCGCTTGACAGATCTCCAATACGGAGTTCTCCTCTCCGGACTACTGGATGTGACTGATGATTGCTCACAAATCTATGCTTGCAAGCTGCCGGTGTGGGGAACGACGTGGGCGTGTTCTCGCATTTTCGGGAAATAGAGTGAAGAACGAAAAAAGGGACGTCGCAAGGCTATCGCGCTACGACATGGGCGTTTCGACTGTGCTTCCACACGGCGACTCCGCCACACCGTTTCGTGTTGTCCTATTCTGTCGCAAGGCTTCCGCGCTACGACCACCTTATCTCTGCCACTGTCTTTCTGGCTTGGCCATTAGCCAACGGCTGCGCATGCACGTCTGAGAGTTCCGCTTTGGTGAAATGGCTCTCTCTGAGTTCGACGTTGATACATATAGTCATTATTTGGTCTGCAGGCCGCCGGGGGGTGCTCATCAGATGGTCTATGTGTATCCTGCCACGTGCCGCGTAACCCCACAACGCTCTCTGTTTGCGGGGTTGGGTATAAGTGGACCGGACAAACGGATTTGTTCTTCTTACCTTCAAACTTTCCCCGAAGATGGACAGACAGCCTGAAGAATCTCGACTTCTGTGATAGTACCTTGAAACTGAGGCTCTTGCGGCTACTGCGGCTACGGCACCTCCACATTCTGCTTCGACCAAGAGTAAAACAAACTTACGACCATGGCTGCCATCTGTCCCAACATTCGAAGAGTTTTGACATTCCGGCTAACCCTTTTCGGGATCTATCGACAGGGACGACCAACACCTATTCGGACAGGGAAATCATCGGGCAACCATAACCACAGTTTCTCCAGCACCTATAACAGGATGCGATGTAATGACTTTTCGGAGAACAGGGGGGTGGGTAACAGCTCCGCCAGCGCAGATGATATCAGAGACTGCCTTGGATAATCCGGGAGTTTCAGCAAACGAACTGGCAGAATAGCGACCCCTTTAGCGTGCCCACGGCATACGGGCTTCGAGCAATGGCCGAGCAAATCTTGTATCAGGACCATCTGAAAACGCGAGTGCCCTTCTGGATCATCAACTTCTACATGCCGGAATGTTCGACTACCGTGTCGATCCACTTTGACAACTCGCCATCAGCAAACGCCGTATGCTTTATTTTTTGCTGCTCCATAATCCAAGTCCGGATTGGTTATGTTTACTGTACCTTTGTATGGAGTCCTATTCGGACGTATGATCACAGCACAGCAGGAAGAGAGCTAGTGTTCGTACGTACCGTTTTGAAGTGGTCCATAGCTGAGAACGGTAATTTGTAAAGAAGACCTAAGATTTGCTGATTTGTCAGCCGATGCGTCTTCTTTTTCAACAGTGAACTTGCTGACTTTGACTCGTGAAGTAGTCCAGCTGCCCGTTTACGGACACGTCGATTCCCATACTTGTGGAAAGCACAAAATAATTTCTTTGTATTTCTCCCAGGCATTAGGTTTCGATATCCGCAATTCAACTTCATTTGTCTCGAGGCGTCCCGAGGGGAACAAAATAACCACCAATCAATTGGAGTACGAACAAGAAGGGGTCAGCATGGCGGCTGTTCACTTTCAGTTCCTTTCCATTGGCAGATTTGGTCTCGCGGCTTTTCGATTGTTCCACGGTCCGGTTTGGAGTTCTTGTGGATCGCCTCCGGCTGTCGCGAGAGCCTTCTTCCCTGTAAAGCATCCCGCGGGGTCTGCTGAGGTGTCTGCGCTCTTTTTCATCAACCTCAATACCTCTCAACCGGTCTTGTGATGTTTTGTGTGCCTAGAACTGGTTATAAATGAACTAGACGTAGACGTTATCTCTCGTACGCGATGGCTGAAGCTACGACCCTCCAACGCTCGACATCTGTGGTCACAGATTCGTCTTACTTTACCGATGTCGATAAAGAGAAGGGTGAAGTCCGGCATGTTGATATTCCAGCTGCTATCGAAGAAGCTGACGAGACAAACAACGTCGGATATACTGTCTACAAGGAAGGACTCAATCACAGCGAGATCACGCCTTCGCAGAACAGGAGCATCCGGTGGAAAATAGACCTTATTATTCTCCCGATATTCTTGATCACACAGACCCTGCAGTTTTTGGACGTACGGTGTTTGTGACCTTGTGTATCCAGATGGCTGATGCTGCGATATCTGGCTTCTCAGAAAACTGCGCTCAATTACGCCAATCTCTTTGGCTTTCAGGAGGATTTAAACCTTCATGGGGATCAATTCAAGTCCGTACAACGATGTCCTGAGGTGTAGAGTTTCACTGACATTCGGATGCAGTTGGCTCGGAGGCATGTATGTCATACATTCTGCCCTTTTAAATCTCCTACGAATGCTTTCCAGGGTATACTTTGGTTACGCGATGGCTCAGTAAGTCCTCTCTTCTAGGGCCAGTATTTACGAGCTCATCATCTATAAGGTATCCTGCGCAAGTCCTCATTGGAAAATATCCCGCCCAACGAGTTCTGTCATGCGCAGTCTTTATCTGGGGTCTCTGCGTCCTTACTAGTACGACTGGACTTTCTTTTCCATGAAAACTGAAATCTCTAACCTCTGGCGTAGTGGTATGGTGCACGAACTTCAGAACTGCCATGATAAATCGATTTTTCTTGGGCATCTTTGAGGCATTTGTGTCGCCTTGCTTGACTCTAATGACGTATGTGACTTTCCCAATTTACTTCCGGCTCTTATTCACGTCTTCGCAAGCGGATGGTGGTATACGAGAGTAAGGTTTCGCTTCGAGGTAATCCATGTGCTGATAATCACCAGCACGAGCTTCCTCTTCGTCAATTCATCTGTATGTCTCCTTTTCGTTGACTTCCGCGTTCCCTGTTAATCGAGCCTCAGGGTATTCTGGTCTCGGTGAGTCGAATGTAGCATTCTCACCAATGTCTTTATTTGAATTTTCAGGTTGGGGTGGCTTAATTGGAAGCTAGTGCGTTTCAACACGTCCGATCTCTGCTAATGTAAAATCTAAGAGTTGTGTGTAGTGTATCAAGTCCGTACCATTTGTTCCATTCCGTGTATCTTTGCTCAACACCGTGCAATTCCAGCCGGAATATCTGCGATAAGTGACAATCATACCGGTCCAGAGAAGTGGCAGTATATGTAGGTCTCTTTGATTTTGAAGCTTATTTAAACTTGCTTCACATCTCCGTAGTTTCTATATCCTCGGTTCGGTGACTATGGCATGGGCTATCGCTGTTTTCTTTTTGCTTCCAGACTCGCCGGTATGTCATCTTCTGACTATGAGCACATTTATCATTCGAGGTTTAGGCATCTGCGCATTTCTTCAGTCCCGAATATCGCGTCTTGGCCGTACAACGTGTAGCTGGCAATCAACTTGGTATCAAGAACCGTAAGTTCAAGAAAGAACAGATATTAGTCTCTGCGATGGATCCGAAGATTATCATTCTCTTTATCTCTGTGTTCGCGGCTGCGATACCAAATGGTGTTGTCAGGTAAGGATTGTTTTCGCGCGCGTTACATAGCCTGAACGCCTTCACATTCAGCAATTTTTCATCAATAATCATGTGAGTTTGGACGTGTCTCTGAATCAAGGACAATCTGCTTAATATGTCTCGTAGTAAAGATATGGGATTTTCCAGTACGTGTGTTTTTTATCATCGTGGTATGCTCGTCGTTAATATTATCCAGCAACGAAGACAACTGTGCTCAAAAGGTAAGGAGCTTTCAAGTTATGGCAGCCCACGAAGTAACCTCCTCCTAGTGTTGGTGATATGGTGCAAATCGCGGCTCTAATTATTGGAGGTGTGATTACCTTGAACGTTCGTAACTGTAAGAAGTCATCCAATCGCATGATAGGATAGTGCTTGTTGACCTAATGAGCAGCACGACTTATGGCCGCCACGGCCGCCAACATTATCTGTGTAGTATCAGCTGCCTGCATGGCTTATTTGCCCCGTGAACATGTGTGGCAGCGACTGGTATCGTTTTGGCTAGTCAACTGTCAGTCGGTTGGATTCGTGAGTGTCATATTTGCTAACGAACATATTAATGCTGACGGCTTCTGTAGTCTGTTGGCCTGGTTATGGTGTCGTCTAACATGGGCGGATACACGCATCGGGCAAGTAATGTCAAGTTAAACGATGCCGCATGCTCATGATATGACTTCCATTTAGACTTTAGCCTCCGCCACTATCTTGTAAGGAATTCTCTGGTGTCTCTGGTGTCTCTGTCTTTACTTAAAGGTAAAAAGCACCGCATATTGTTTCGGAAACGTTGCAGGACCGTTTGTCGTGTGAGACTTGTATTTTATTCTTCGAGGCTTTTATTCTCACTCTGGTATTTGTTCAGAAAACAATCCCAGGCGCCATTCTATGTGAGCCATTCACGTATTTTGACGCCATGCGCTGCTTACGCCACATTGCATCAGCAATCTGCTACCGCTGGGCTGTTGGCTGGTTATTCCGTAGATACCGTTTCTTTATTTCGGGGGCCTGAAGATTTAAGCGTCCTAGATCAAACTTGCATGCCAAATCATGCTGTTTATCTAGTGAGTCTGCTCGCTTTCTCTGCGTGTCCTTTCTTCTGATCACAATTAAATTAGTATGTTTGGATTCAACAAGCGTCGTGGTCGTGTCTATGGACCTCCGGATATCGCAAAGTCGAAGGAAGCGGGGATGCAGGACAAGACGGAATGGGAGAACACGGTATGCCTAAGCGTCTCACATCTTACCATGCTCATTTTCATATCTACACATCAAGGATTTCCGATACGTTCTCTGATTATCGCGATATTTGTTGTATGTCGAATACTCGACGACCTGGTCTTAACGCTAGCTATACAGAATCTTGAGGACCTTTCACTTGGGCTTCAGAACTAACGTCACACTAGGATGCAGCCGGCGCCGGTGTCTGTACAGCTTTCCCACGATAGCGATTGGCTCGGCAGTCGGACCGATTGATTACTAAGCGTCAAACGAGGAAAGTTTGGTGGCTCGATGAACTTAAAAATTGTCGCATCTTACTCCGATCTTGCTCTTTCGCATCCCCTTCCTGCCTGCTGCTCTTCCTGTCCGAATTATTTTATTGCGGTCAGTCAAGCGCTGGAACCATTCCTTGAATGCGTGAGCAATATTCATTACAACGATTTCTCTACTTTCTGAACGGATGCCCTACCCTTGCGCGTCCAACATTGGAGAGTCGGGCTGTCTTTCGGTCACTCAACATGGCTATTGTTAGAGGAGTAAGATAAATGAACGTGACAAGAAACTGGCCTTTTAGTAAGCGCTTACGGAAGTATGGTGGCGTCCCGAGTTGGGGTCCATCAATATTATACACGCTGCGGCTAGTAGTCACTTTCAGCTTGTGGTATCCACGGCCATGTTGCAGTAGATGCATGCTGATGATGTTGAAGCCAAGAAAGTAGAATTGTTCCAGCGAGGACATCGATACGAGAGCCAAATGTCAATGGTCAAACGTTCAGACCCAGGATACGATTGTTGATTCACAAATGGCTCATTTCTGCTCGTTTAGGTGTATTGTAGGCTTGAGTAATATTGACCCATTAACTTTGTTCCAGCCAGAAGGGTCCACAATGTCCCTCTTTCAAGTTAGACGTTCTTGAGCCTATCACCAGTCAATATATGCGGCGGTTACCCGTTCTCCTACACATGTACGACGACTAATTCAGCAGCCACTCTAGCCTGTATTTCCACCTCTTCTCCTGCGCTCGTTCGATCTCGGTTCTCGGTAGGGCGGCTACTTTCTAAATAGCCACGGTTGTGAACCTCATACCCTCCTTCTCAATCCCAGAGCATCTCCATATCCCTTCCCGTACTCTGCAGAACAAGAATACCTAGCTCAAGTAATGCAGTGTCTGGCTTTACATTGACGTCTTCCCGATATCTGATTGCGTACTTTCCAAAGATTGTCTGGTAACGCTATGGTCTATAGGTCTCCACGACTGTTCCATATTCATCCCATATCCCGGCATATGTCTTCATTCCCAGTGTGGCGGTTTCTGACCTCGTTCGTGATGACCATCAGTGGACGTCCAGCAACCCAACTGATTCAGCCCTTTTCATGCTGTGCGATAGCAGTTCTTGAGGCTCGGCTGCTGTTCTTCGATTCTATGCATTCACCACGAAATCTTCATCTGAAATTGGGCTTTCGTCCGGTACATTCTTCGCCTTCGGATCACTGCGCCAAAATATCTTAGTGATCAATCACCTACCTTTCAACATGATTCTGTCTTCACATTGACTTCGGACGAGCGAGGTGCGTACCGACGGGAAATGAAGCATTGTGCAGCGTTCCTGCGCCGGCACTAGGTCTTCAGAGTAACTCACACAGGTGCCTGGTCTCCTCATAACCTTGTGTTTGCTATCTGATAAATCCGTCGTAGTGACGAGCCAATCCCCTCTGCCAATGTCTTGTTTGTTAGAACTTGGATAAAGTCACGGCATCCCTCTTTAATATCTTAGTACGTCCGAGAGTTGTACCGTGTTACGTATGGTACAAGGTTCGACAATATCAGCAGCTATCACACCGCCCCACGAATCGTCATGTGTCTGGGAGAAAGAAGCTCAGAAGATAACGCGTTATATATCCTTTCAGTTCATGCTAAATACTAACGGTATAACAGATACCCGTACTATCATCACAGCCAAGTCTCCCACCCTATCTCTCTCTACTTATGTCTTCAGAGAAAGATTCGTCCTCGTCGCCTACCAAGCCCCCTCTGGAAAAGGGTAGAGAGACATGCGAGCATGTCGATAACGCCAAGGACGTCGAAGTTCAGGTGATCGATAATTTCGGTGGCGAGGCTACACTGCCACCACCTCTGGCATTGACAGAAGAGCAAGAGAAGAAGCTTTGGCGCAAGATTGACTTGAGGCTCATGCCAATTTTGAGTCTGATGTATCTCTTCTCGTTCTTGGATAGAGGTTCGTTGACGGTCCATGTGCTAAAATGTCGGCTGATATGAGCTTAATAGGAAACATTGGCGCGTAGTGACATGTTGATAGTATGACGAGCGTTGACGTTCTCGTCTGTTCTGATAGGAAACGCTAACCTCCAGGGTCTGACTACACAGTTGCATTTGGACGGTAACAAGTATAACATAGCGCTGGTGGGTGCAACTATTTTTGACTCAAATACACTCTGATTGCAGTCCACAGACTATGTACTTGATCGCACGTACAATTTTTCCCCTTAGAAACAGCTTCTTATCTTCTTTCATAGCCATACTGCATTTTTGAGTGCCCTGCCAAGTATGTTCGTCCATGTTCTATTTATTTGAACTTTTTTAGACCCATTCATCACGTAGTCTTGTTTTGGCGAAGGTTCGCCCATCTCGGTGTGTCATCTAGCTGGTAGTTGCATCAGCGGTGTTCTAATACAACGTATTAAGATGGCTCCCGGGCATTACCGTTCGTCCATCTATGTTTTCTCTCGTCGTCTGAATTAACATGATTGATACCAGGTCGTCTGGGGTATTGTCATGTCAGCACCCTGCATGCATACCCATCTTTCATATACTTATTCGGCTTCAGGACATTGATGGGTCTCGTGAAAAAGTAAAAAATAACTGTGAACATCTGACCCTTATTCGTTCGCTAATACGTTGGAAGTTATCACCAGCTTGTTGGCGCTCGCGTGTGTCTTGGTATTGCGGAAGCTGGGCTGTTTCCTGGCGTTATATACTAGTGCGTCCGATATTGGAGCTCTGCGCCATCATGCTTACCCGCAGAACAAGTTTAACCCTCTGGTACCCACGCTACCAACTCCAACTCCGCATTGGGTACTTCTTTGGTGCTGCATCGTTAGCCGGGGCCTTTTCGGGATTATTGGCTTTTGCTATTAGCTTCATGAGTGGCACTTGTGGATTACTTGGGTGGTCTTGGATCTTCGTAAATTGCTCATACCATATTATTCTCCCCCAAAGACTAATTCATTTTATAGATCATTGAAGGCAGCGCAACTGTCGCTGTTGGATTACTTTCTTTCTTCAGTGCGTGTTGCACCCTTCTCTATCTCGGTGGACTTCATTGTGACATACCCCTTCTAGTTTTGGTGGATTTCCCTGCCACAGCCAAGTTCCTCACGCCAGAAGAACGCGCATTTGTTGTCTGGAAGAAGAGTAGACATCGGTTTCTTTTTATTGTCAGTACTGATCGCTTTCTCAGACTATGAAAATTCGTCCGTCGGGGAAGAGGAGGATTTTTCTGTCCAGCATATCATTCAGGCGCTCACAGATTGGCAGGTATGCCCTAAGTCTGGGAACGATAGACTTTCCGATGTACTTATATTAGGTCTTTCTTCACATCCCGATTTATATGTCCATCATCGGCCCTTGTGAGTGCTCCATATCAATGCCTCACTGGCATAAAGTCTATAAGCTCATATCACTTTCTAGTATATGGCATAACGTTTTTCCTTCCGTGGGTCCTATCTCTCTCTTCAGGTATATCGGGTGCTTATCTCCTAGCGTAGAACAATCATCAACACGTACGTATGCAATTATACATCCCCCGATGGTAAGCTCATGCAATATTAGATTTGGCCACACGCCAGCTATCAGTCAGCTTCTTACCGTACCGCCCTACATCTTCGCTGGTAGGTTGTCACAGCGTCATTGCTCACTATTGTCAAACTCTCATTTATTTTATCACACCAGCCATCGTCCTGTATCTCTTCGCTAGATACTCCGACAGACTGAAAATGCGTTCTCCGTTTATCTATCTGGGGCTGGGAATGCTCCTCGTGGGATTTACTATCAATGTATCAAATGCGGCTCCGGGGGTGAAGTATTTTGGGATGTTTTTTTGTGTTGCTGGAAGCTATGCTTCGTTCCCAGGAGTTGTAGCTTGGTAAGTGATATATATGTCCTCTTTAAAACCCTCTTTGCTCACGCTGAACTTAGGCTTGGGAATAATCTCGCAGGCCGGTATAAACGCGGAGTGGGTATGGCTACCCAAATTGGTATCGGTGGCTTTTCCGGTGCCATCGCGTCGAATATATATAGGGCCCAAGATTCGCCGAGATTTATTTTGGGACGTGAGCATTGAAGTTTCATTGACTCAACTTTACTGCAAACTGAAGAAATTCCTATGAAGATGCTCTGGAGTTAATGTTTGTGGGCATAGGGCTCGTCTGTGTGCCGGTAGTAGTGATCTGTTATAAGTGGATAAACGCGAACCGGGAGAAGGAGATGCAGCAGGGAATGAGCTACTCCCGTGAAGATTTGAAGAGAATGGGAGATAGGGCTCCTGATTTTCGGTATATGATATAAATGTAGGCGCTCTCATTGTTTTCTGATGAAAGGCATCGAGTTTCTTAGGAAGCATGTGATGGCCATGACATTCGTAAAAAAAAATCGTCTTTTTTATGTATAACCTAAGGGAATTCAAGTATGTGTCTAGTTGATACCGTCGAAGATATCTGGTTAATTAACCCGAACGACATAGGATAATTTCTGATGGTCTTCAGGCTGGTGGGTTTTATACAGGACTGTACGGAGAGCCGACATCGATTACGAACATCCGACTGTGTATATCTTTACTCCTCGCTCCTTCTATCCACTTCCAATATGTAATTGTCAACAAGTCTCCTCTTTGGCTTTGTTTCTATCCTTCAATGAGACTTGTGTCCAAGTTCGAAAGGTTCTCAAATCCTAAGTTTGTCTTACAAATGATTCTCGTTGCATAGCGTACTTAATGAGATTTTACACCTTTTGACTAGCTTTCGCACAGGAGGCTTTACAAAATGCTTTACACTCGACATCTTGTCTAAGCTACTCGATCGCTCTTGGCGAGACCTAACTACGCTCGTGAGGCATAGCAAGTTTTTCCCTCTGAACTTCTGGCCCGAAGTTAAGAAACAGAGGAATGTACAAGACCATTCGTCGATTGGTGGTGAAGTTGGTCCCCAAGCTTCCTGGCAAGATGCCGATTCCCCGGGATATCTGCATGAACTCGCTGTGAGCCTAGCTATACGGAACCTTGAAGCAAAGCATGTTATAGATAGAGAACAGTCCGGGCTGAAGGAGTGCCGTGCTCCTGTGATTTCTCCAGCTGTTCTGGTAGTGGCAGAAGTTGAATAAACTGGGCGCATGACCAGTCTTTCATTCCCCGTATCTGATCCTATGACTTGGATAACCTCTCACATAACTATCCTTGGGAATTCAGTCTGTGGACTTTCCCTTCCCTTCCCACTCTCATGGTCGACGAGCAAACCTCCAAGCCTCCACTTGCTTTCCAGCTTCATGGCGATGTATGAACTCGTTAAACCTGGTTTTTATCCAAATTTCACCACAGTGTGCTCTAGGTTGCAATCGTTACTGGGGCTGGTTCCCGAATGCCAGGGAAACAAAATCACTCGCATTTTGAAATAAATGGTACTTACACCAAGTTTAGGTGAAATAGGGAATGGACGCGCTACGGCCATTCTCCTTGCGCGACAAGGCGCCAAGGTCGCTCTACTTGACGTTCATCCCGAATGGGTGAAGGAAACGAAACGGATGATTACAGCAGAAGGCGGTATATCGGAGGTGATCGAGTGCGACGTTACGAATGAAGAATCCTGTAAAGCTGCTGTGGCTCGCACGGTGGCTCTTTTCGGAGCCGTGCATATATTGGTGAATGTCGGTGAGTACACTCTACACTTTCAATGCAGGCTTCAGTTGAAGCGATCTTGAAGTCGGCCTTGGGGGCCCGCGTGGAACCGTTGTGGATGTCGATTTGGAGGCTTGGGACAGGGACTTCCGAGCCAACGTGGGTTACCACTAATTCACGGGATATCTGCATGAGCTCACTTGTGATATCTTAGGTCACCAGCATGGTGCTCATGTCCCGTTATGTTATTCCTGAGATGCGAAAGGTCGGACGCGGCTCGATTGTGAATATATCTTCCGTATCGGGCTGTAAAGCAATTCTTCTACATGTCACGGAACGTAGTCTGATGCATCCAAATTAGTAAAGGGTGGACATCCTGGAGTTCTTTATCCCACATCCAAGGGTGCCATCATCCAGCTGACGCGTGCTATGGCTGCACATCATGGGCCCGAACTGATTCGGTGAGCGAATTCAACCTGAACAATGTCGTCAGGCTAAATAGAATGCCAGCGTAAATTGTGTCGCTCCGGTAAGCTTCCCAGGTTCAGTATATGTACTGTCGTTGCTTACTACCTCAGGGCATGGTATTCACGCCTATGGTATGTGCTCCGAATTTCGCGATGTGCGTGTATTCAGATTCTGTGAAAGGTTCGTGTACGTGGAATGACCGAAGAGCTGCGCCAAGCACGCATCGACCAAAACCTCATGAAAATTGAAGGAAGCGCCTGGGATGTTGGTTATGCTATTCTTTATTTGGCCAGCAGAGAAGCGAGGTGGATTACAGGAGTAGTTTTGCCAGTGGACGCTGGTACCACAGCAGGGACAGCCAATCGTCCAGCACTGGAGGAAGATAAGCCACTGGCAGTGAAAGATGCAGAAGGAAACCTGTCGTAGCTGGACGACTCGAAGTGATGTTGAACTCGGTTCCCACTGGCCGTCGGAACAACGTGTGTCGGATATCCGGACCGTAGATAGGTACCGATGGCCACCGAAATAAACAAGCCGATTGGCGTGATTTTTTTTTCTGTTCTCCACCGGTTTCCGTCCAGTCACTGTCGTTCGTTTTCTTCGCCTCGGACCTCTGCGCCTCTGAAATACCCAGTGCATGCTAGAAGAGGCGCATTGACATGGGTTACCTTCCGCAACAGTCGCTTGAAAACCTGAAAAAATATTCGTATAAAGGTGTAGACAAGTTGGTGTACTCGTCATCATCCTTCCGAATACACGTTGACTGCTGGAATAGATCTTTGGTCTCTAGATATGTCTTGAACCCGTTCTGGAATTGGTTCGTCACGCTGTGGCCTATGACCGTTGCGCCGAACACGGTCAGTGCTAGTAAATTCGGTTCCCTGATTATCTAAATACAACCATTATTCTAGATTACGCTTTCTGGACTATGCATAGTCTTCATGAACTTTTTAACGATGATATATTATGATCCTGCTTATCTGATGGAAAAGGGTGGTGCTACTCCCCTGCCATCCTGGATATATTTTACGCATGTGTTATTTTCTCCCAGCGCTTCCTACAAGGTCTCTGACTGTTATTCCAGCTGGGGGATAGGTCTCTTTCTTTATCAGAGCTTCGATGCTATTGATGGGTACGTCACGCCCTTAGGATCATACTTGAAGTTAATGTTAGACCAGAAAACAAGCACGGAGGACTGGAATGGCGGGTCCATTGGGGGAAATGTTCGATCATGGTGCGTTAAATTGTATCTATCCCGAATAATTCTCATTTCCCCCCGTAGGATGTGATGCTCTTAATACCACGGTAAGATCGTAGGTTGTCGTTGCCTTTGCTTTTTCTGAATTTGTTGCCAGTTGGAAGTCATCATTTGCGCGCAGGCCATGAATTTGGGACGCTCACGGTGGACTGTTGCGTCTCAAGTCGCAACCCTGGCTAACTTCTACTTGACTACGTGGGAAGAGTATCATACTGGTGAGTGCTTATCGCTTGTTACTCAAATTCTGTCTGATTCGTGTCAGGTCTACTTTACCTTGGCGTCTTCTCTGGTCCGGTTGAAGGCATCTTGATGATAGTTACCATTTACTTCATAACTGGCTTCTTTGGTAAGTCCATATCTACTGGATGATAGCAAGCTCTCATTTCACGCAGGGCCGTCGTTCTGGGACCAGGGCATTCTGACCTTTTTACACCTTGAGCACCTTCCGCTGTTTTCCAAGATACCCAATGTAGGACTCAACGAATCGTTCATGGTGTTCGCTGCCTTTGGTCTGGCTTTCAACATTGTTTCTAGGTAAGCTGGCTGTTTCGCTTCTGCATTCACCGGTTCTCACGCTGTCTAGCTATCTCAATGTTCGGCGAGCGATGAAGGCAGCTGGGAAGTCCACTCTTCGGCCACTACTGTTTCTATTGCCATACCCCATTGCCGCGGCTATACAAATAGCCTGGTTATCATACCCTGCATATTACAGTTCTGCTATTATCAACTCGAGCCTGTTTGTACCGTTTTTGTGTGCCTGGGGTCTCCAGTTCGCCCATCAAGTAGGACGGATGATCCTGGCTCATGTTACGAGCACACCCTTCCCTGTCTGGGATTGGATGTGGATATTGAGTATTATCGGGGCTATAGATGCCAACCTGCCCCGACTCTTCGGAAGGTAACGCCACTCACTGCTAATCTTACACTTCGTTCTGTCTTTGACCCTCTCTTCGATAGACCGCCTATCATCCAGTATTCTCATGGAAGTACGGCTTGGTTTGTGTACGGAACATTGGCTATATCTCTGTTCGCCTACGCACGTTTCTGCACGCTGGTCATCAACGACATCACGAACTACATGGGTATTGCTTGTTTCACCGTACGCAAGAAGGATGTTGCTGGGATCTGGAGGGATGCTACCAAGGAAAAGAAGGTGTGAGATTCATATATTGCTCTGATGGTGGGTCCCTTTCGACCCATCACCTTTCTGCAATACTGATGGCTCTCTGGCAGTATCTTTTAGGTCTCTTGTATTAACAAACACGATGAATCACGTACAACGTCTGCCTAGATAGATTAGATCATAGATGTGTTGGCATTTGAGTGTCTGACCTGTTGCCGTAGTTGTTTGGATACCCTTTAGCATGTATCCAGTACGATATCAAGAAATCTGATATTCACGAGTTTACCAGAGTTCTACTGCTGTCCAGTGCTGAGTACGAGTGGTAGACCTACGACCCCCTGTGACTGTGACATGTCGCGTGCTGCGTGACATCGACGCGTCGCAGACGATCCCAAATCAACCAACTAGACGGCCACCACCATCGAAGGCACATGCCTCCCCGACGCTCCTCTCGCACCCGGGCACCTGTAGAACCCGTCGTTAAGGCAGAGCCTGCACCATTGAAACGCAAGAGACCCACTGAAGTCAACAGCGTAGACACCGAGGAAAAGGAGAACCAATCATCTAGGTCTCGCAGGAGCACATCGGCACGCCCATCCACCAAATCTCGTGCTTCCGTTCGCTCCAAAAGCTCTCTTCAAGATGTTCCAGAAACAGACGATGAAAGAAACGAATCCGATTCACCACCGGTAAAGAAGGTTAGGCCTTCTTTGGAGCATTCATCAGGAGAGGAGAGTGAGGAGGAACAGCCAAAACGTAAAGGCAGGAACGGTGCTGGACTGGCGAAGAAGAGCAACAATGCGAGTATGGAGGTCGGTGGACAGGTTCAGCCGACTCGCAGGACAGCGCGAGGCTCCAGTGCCAAGCCACCGTCTCGTGCGCCAACGAGAGTTTCACGTTTCCGAGCATCACAGTCGGCCACTGCCCATAGCGAGGAAGAAGATGTAAAGCCTGTTCTCAAATCAGCTGCGAAATCCGCTAAGCCAGTGGCGCGCCGATCCCGTCGTCCCACCCACGAAGACCACGATGACGAACGCGCAATGGATTCGCCCGTGGAAGACATTCCTGAAGACCATAGTCGGAAGTCTACGGGTAATCTGCCGTCCTCTCGACGTTCTTCGAAGCCTGTCGTCGAAAACATAGCTGAGGAGGAAGAGGCTGTGAAGCACGCCCGAGTCCGCTCTCCCACCCCGCCTCAGCAGCCCAACATTGAAGAAGACATGTCCGAGAAGCCATCATCGTCCCGTGCTCCTAGTATGCGTACGGGGACGAAGACGGCTGAGGCAGAGGAATCTCTTTTGGACCAGATTTCCAGAGCACCTCCTGCTTCCCACGCTCCGGTAACACAACTAGAAGAACCGCAGGGTCCTCAAAAGCGTCTTGTCATTCACAAAATGGCCTTGGTGAATTTCAAGAGTTACGCCGGCCGGCAGGAAATCGGGCCCTTTCATAAGGTTTATTTCAGTTTCGCGCACTCTTTTTATTCAAGTCTAATGCGTTCTGCAGTCTTTCTCTTCGATTGTCGGCCCTAATGGTTCTGGAAAGTCTAATACTATTGATGCCTTGCTTTTCGTCTTTGGGTATCGTGCAACGAAAATGAGGCAAGGGAAACTTTCTGAGCTTATTCATAACTCGGATCGGTACCCAGATTTAGATGAATGCAGCGTTGAAGTTCATTTCCGCGACATCTTAGATCTAGTATGTGTCGCTTCTTGAGGAGAAACATTCACCTAATGATTCGCGTAGCCCGGCCCCGACGACTACGAAGTTATACCTGGTACCGATCTTATCGTTAGTCGGCAGGCATTCAAGACGAACAACAGTGTTTACAGGATCAACGGACGGACGAGTAACTTCAAAGAGGTTCAGTCTTTACTCAAAGGCCGTGGCATAGACCTGGACCACAATCGATTCCTGATTCTTCAGGTCTGTTCTCCATGGTTATAAGTGACTGCATAACTCATGTTTCTTATTGATAGGGTGAGGTTGAGTCGATTGCTCAGATGAAGCCCAAAGGCACAGAGCACGAAGAAGGACTTCTCGAGTATCTCGAGGATATCATAGGCACTTCTAAATATAAGGAAGACATCGACGAGGCACTTCAAAAGGTAGACGAGCTGCAAGAGAAGAGGTCAGACAAGATGAATCGCCTTCGGATTGTCGAGAAAGAGAAGAACTCCTTGGACGAGAAGCGGAAAGAAGCCATAGCTTGGAAGAAACTCGTGAACGAGCATATTAGGGCCCAATCAAGATTGTGGCAATGGTATCTGGCCCAGGCTTTCGGCAAGGAAGGGGCTCTTCGCGCCGAGATGGTGAGCGCCTTGACCGACGTTTTATGATATCTAAACCTGGTGAATGCGCTCTAGGACAAATGCGACGCAGCCGTACTCGCGGAAACTGAGCGCAATGCCAACGATCGTAAACATCTAGAGCAACTTCAAACACACTACAGGGAACGTGAAGCGGCGTATGCAGTACGTTCCTTCACCTGGCTTGTCTTGACATGGTTCTCACTTCATTGAAGGAGGTCCAAAAAGCAGCTGCCGCTGCAAACAAGGATCTGCAGGAGCACGAGAAACGCGAGATTGGCCTTAAGGAACGTAGGAAGCATGCGAATACCAAGCTGAAGAAGGTGACAAAGACCATCACAGAGGTACGTGGTAGTGCTTTTTGTTACTCTTAATTCCTAATATGTTGCACTAGGAAACAGCCGCGAAGGCCAGCGCGAGTCGTGCTATTGAGGAGAGTGGTCAGAAGATGAAGAAAGAGAAGAGCAATGTGGAGAAGTATGAGGCGTCATTGCTCGAGGAAGAGAAAGTTCTTGAAAGCATTACCGAAGGACTCAAAGGTGTGCCCTTCTTCCTTACTCTTTTCTCCCCTCATTTCTGATATCTGTAATTACTAGATAAGACCCAAGTTTTCCACGATCAGATTGAGGCGAAGCAGAAGGAACTCCAACCTTGGACGACTAAACTCAATGTCAAACAAGCCGAAATCGACGTTGCCACGAGCGAGCGGGACGCCCTTGTCCAGAAGGCTGAACGTATCAAGGATCTAAGCAAGGATGCAGAAGACTCTTTAGCAGAATTGCGCTCCGATCAAACCGTGAAGGTATAATCTCACTCTGTTCTATTCTAGACCTTCGGTGATCTTATTTCCTTTCAAACCAGGTTCAAGAGCAAGGACAATTGCGTCAACGTAAGACTCAGGCTCAGAATGAGCTTCGAGCTGCAGAGAAACGCTATCAGGTATGTTGAACTTGTGTGAGGAATAATGTCGCCTGACCATCTACTTAGGATGCGCAAGCTAATATACAGTCTTGTCGAGCCAAGGCAACCGATACTCGTCGAAAGGTTGACGAAGCCAGGTCATCTCAAGCTGAAAGTCGGACTCAGAATCGAGTGCTTGAGTGTCTGACCCGATTCTCAGAGCAAGGACGCGTTCAGGGTTTCCATGTAAGATATAATGTCCCATTTCCCTTCTACAACTTTGCTCACCGTGGTATCGTAGGGCCGACTAGGAAATCTTGGCAAGATCGCAGACGATAAATATGACGTTGCCGTCACTACCGCCTGTGGCAACCTAAACTTCATGGTCGTCGACAAGGTTGAACAAGGTCAAGCCTGTATTGAGCATCTGCGATCACAAAATGCAGGTCGTACTTCGATCCTGGTACTAGAGAAACTTGGCAAACCCGACATGAGTCAAAAGCCAACGCCCGAGAATGTGCCGAGGCTATTTGACCTCATCACTCCCAAGGATCCGAAATTCGCACCCGCATTTTACAAGGGTGTAGGCGAAACACTCGTAGCGAAGGATATGGAACAGGCCAACCGCATTGCCTTCGGTAGCAGACGATACCGTGTGGTTACCTTGTCTGGTCAACTCATAGATGTGAGTGGTGCTATGGGAGGAGGAGGCCAGCCGGCCCGAGGTGGGATGAGCTCCAAATTCGCTGCCGAAGCCGTCCGCCCAGAGGTTCTCAAAAATTACGAACGCGAAAGCGAGGAAGCAAGGAAGCAGTTAGAGCTCGCTACTCAAGAAAGTCGTGAAGCAGAGGCTGATCGTGATCGTCTGCTAAAGGTGGGACCAGAGATTGATTTGTCCTTTGAGAAGTTGGGCATGGATATCGAGAATGGGAAGAAGCGTATAGCTGATGCTGAGAAACGCGTTCGTGAGCTAAGGTGCGTATGGCTTCTGACCCAAGTGGATACCATGTTGACAGCTTTCTTTCCAAAGGGCCCAGAGCAAACCTGATGACGGTGATATGACTCGCATCGCCAAACTCGAGAAGGACATCGCTACTTACACCGCGGACCTTAAAAAGTTGCAAGAGCGGTCAAGCACGATCGAAGCGGCTATTAAAGACCTCGAAAAGAAGATTCTCGAGATAGGAGGGGCGAAACTCCTCGCGCAACGCTCCAAGGTTGACGGCATTAAACTTCACCTCGGCCTCGCCAATGATGAGATCACCAAAGCCGAGGTTGCCAAGAAGAGAGCGCAGAACGATGTTGCTAGGCTGACGGCATCGCTCGATGCGAATCTTGTTTCGCAGAAAGAGGTCGAGGAGGAGTTGGAGAAATTGGACGGCGAGCTCAAGGAAGTGAGGGAGTATGTAGCTAACCTGAGCGCCAACGTTGCAAAAGCCAAGGAGGCTGAAGAGACCATGGCAGAGGATCTTCAGAAACTCAAAGAAGAGCTGGATGAGACACTTGAGTTGGTACAGGGCTTTATTCAGCGAGAGGTATGGTTCTGTCTCATTAGGTTTCTATTGGCGCTGAGAAATAATTTTTCCTTTACAGGCTGAACTGAAGCACAAGGCCCAAGTTGCGAAAGAAGCCTTCCAGGAGAATGAAGGCGTGATCATTCACTGGCAAGAGAAGCATGACGAACTCCAGCTGGAAGACATTGAGTCCGTTGCTCATCGTTTCTTACTGTGGTGTGATTCTTACGTTTGCTCTAGTGATTACGATGACGACGACGACGACAACGATGACGAGAACGAGGAAGACGATGGCAAAGCTGACGAGAGTCGCGAAGGTTCTCGGCAGCCGACCTCAAGTCGCCGCAGCCGCGGTCACAGTGTCAAGCCTGATCCTGAAGGCGGTGATGATGGTGACGAGGATCTCAGGACCCAGCTTCACATCTACAGCAACGAGGAGCTGGTCCAATTCCGTAAGCGGGATATGGTCGCCGATATACAGTTGCTTGAAGGTCAGTACAATGAAACCTATTTAGGTATCTGCTGACGAAGGGTCGCTGTAGAGAAACTCTCGAAGCCCCAGCCCAATCTGGGTGTCCTAGATGAGTACAAGGAGAAGGAAGAGGAGTTCTTCTCTCGTGCTAGCGATGTCGAACTTGTTACCCAAGAACGTGACCAGCAGAAGGCTGAGTATGATCGTCTACGAAAGCAGCGACTTGACGAGTTTATGTCAGGGTTCAATTTGATCTCTTTGAAGTTAAAAGAGATGTATCAGGTGAATACTTTCATTTTCCTTTCTGGGCCTCTATTTACCTTAAACCGTCCATAGATCATCACTATTGGAGGCAATGCCGAGCTGGAGCTAGTGGACAGCATGGATCCTTTCTCCGAGGGCATCATTTTTAGCGTCATGCCTCCTAAAAAGAGTTGGAAGAATATATCCAACTTGTCTGGCGGTGAGAAGACGCTTAGTTCGCTCGCCTTGGTGTTCGCCCTCCATGTATTCAAGGTATGTTGCTCTTCATGACTTTTCACATTAGCTGACAGCATATCTAGCCTACGCCACTATATTTCATGGACGAAATTGATGCCGCGCTTGACTTCCGTAATGTATCTATCGTTGCCAATTATATCAAAGACCGGACGAAGAATGCGCAGTTCATCATTATCTCTCTGCGGTGAGTTGACTGGTTTACTGCTTTTGGTGATAATTCATGAGTTGCCCAGGAACGACATGTTCGAGCTCAGTCAGCGCCTCATTGGGATTTACAAGACGAACAATGCGACGCAAAGTGAGTGTTCCTCTTGGACATCTGCTGATCTTTTGCTGATCTTTCGTTCACAGGTATATCCATTGATAACAAGGCCCTCGTACACCAATCGACGGCGCAATAGATGGCGATCTGTTTTACGATATCTTCTCTGTGTAATTTTTGACAATCTATTTAAGTTGTAATATTGTATGATGTCAGTGTCTAGTATTCACCTTGCAACTCTGCATTCCAAGGGAGATTCCAAGAGACTGCAATGATTCTGAAGGAGGATTTGAACGTTTTATCTGAGTGTACCACGCTGGGGTCCCGTTACTCGAATGCTAATTGCGCCCAAGACTTCACCAGGTGGGCAAACTGTATCACCTGTGTAAGTACGAAACCATTTCATCGTTACTCAAAAGTAATTCCATAATAAAACAAGAAAGTAGTGTTGGCCTCAATTGCACGTGATCGTGACGCTCAGAGACAAGCAGATGCAAATATACCCTTTCCTTCTGTCAACCGACTCCCAAGTCTAGATATCTTAACCATTACTTCGACGCGACTGCCGCTATTCTCACTGTTTTGACGCAGACTCTAATGCTGGAATCCGACTCGCTGTTCCACAAAACGGCGCAATTCTCCGGAACGTGAATCGAAAATAACCATAGATGGATTCAGAATGACTGCCTCTTGCGACAACTTTCAAGGCATGCTGCCGGTCTTCTTCCATGGCGACTGAGCGCTATCTTTTCGACGTCTCGCACGTTGCGACGAACACGCATGTCATAAAACAGCAGTCAGGCCAGTTATCACCATTTAGAGTGCTCTGTAGCGCATCTCTCGTTTTACTGGTTTCTTACTCAAAGTACAGTGACTACCGACAACACCGACCGAAATATGTTAGGTGAAGGAGCGAAAGGTAAGTTTCCCATATTTGGTATCCCGCACTTACTCAGACCTCCCGTGGTTAAGACAGGTCACTGAACCGCCCGCCGGCTCGGCTCAGACCAAACATTTCGTTTCCGTGGCTATAGTACCGCATCGGCAGCGGCGTAGAGGGCCCGCCTATGAGACCACCAAGCTGGATCTGAGGTAAGCATGGCCTTCCATGGCTCCCTTCATGATGTTCCAGTAAAAGGGTCGAGCCTCTTACTTGTGAAAAGAACCCGCGTTTGCGACCGCCCGAGCCCGAAAGTGTCTAAATTCCCAATACATCATCATGAATTTCCCGAGATGTTTATTGTAAGGCTGGACCAACATTTTCACGACTCTTTGTTAGTTGGCTGGCGGTCCTCGAGATTCATGGCCCACCAGCAAAGGCAGAGTCTTATATCGCGTTGCGATTGCGCGATTTCTGCTTCCGGATCGAATGATGGTTCAGGCGGCATCGCGACGTGTGGGGCTTCGCCACAGTAGGGGTAGTATGAGATCACACATGCTTACTTCGCAATCCTGATTTTATGATTATTTCCTGGTATTTCCTGAGTGCTAATCGAGCTTCCCTCTAGGTTACGAGACTTTCCTGGAAGCCGGATCTACAGAAGGACTCGCTTAGAAACAGTGTTTCCGCCGTGGAATGAAACCTAATACAGTTCTACTGTAATGCGGAGCCTAATGGAGAGACTTGTGCTTTCGGCTTTGGGGTACAGCTTCCGCCGGAATCAACACTGAGAATTACACGAACTAGAATCCGATTCCCTCAACTTTACATGACTAGTCAACGTGATTCCATACCAGAAAAAACCGGTCGTAACACCGAGTAATGTCAGGGTGTTGGAAAGCTCGCCTATGGTACGTCTCCTCCCGTTCATGCATAGTATATTGCGAAAGACGAGACACGTTATTCAGGAGACCAAGGGAGATACTGTCATTAATATATGTCATTCAACGTCCCGAGAGTTAAACCGTGTCGCGGAAATATCGATCATAGGGCATACGGACGTATAGAGGGAGCCTGCGGCGGCGGCTACGAGGTAAAACTTGGGTGGGACACCCCACTTGCCGCGGCGATGCCGCGGCTTGTGGCCTCGGTGACTCAACGAATGCCCGCACGCCGCCCGGACCGAGCCTCCCTGTCTCAGAAAACAACACTTGAACAAGAACTCGTGTCTTGGATCCGCGAGTTTTTTTTACTTAGCCTCTCCGTCAAGTGACTACCAAGTCTCAAATGTATTTTCAGTCGATCTTTGCCTATACTTAATATGGCATCGTTGCAAAGTCCTTTAATAGTCGCGAGGACGTGCTATTGTCTGATGTCAACTCCCCTCCACTGTCGAGTATGAGCAGCCCAATTTCTGATCCCTTTGGCGGCGTTCTCATCTGTGCGTGTCCTAGTTCATATTTCAAGCTATAAAATTAACTATTGTCCGTAGCGGTATTTTTGAGCATCCTCCTCTTGGGAGCGATGTTTGTGCAATTGTTCATTTACTTCGACCACTATCCAAAGTTAGTTGTTCGTTAACTCTTACTTGCATACGCTGACTTGTTCCTGAAGAGATCATACGTGGATCAAGGTTTTCGTCTTGGTTCTGTTTGCGTTGGACATCCTCAATTCCGTCTTCGTGCTTGCGTGGTACGCAGAGTCCCTCACTTCTCGCAGATGAGAAATCTGATTCCTCCGTAGGGTGTACAAAATGCTCATCGACAACTTTGGGAATATCGAAGCCTTCATGAAAGGTAACCATCCCTCCAATGGTGGTACCCTCATCTCTGACTTTCTTTCTTCCACAGCTGACTGGACGGCGGCAACCGACCCTCTCCTTTCCTGTATCATGTCCGGAATGGTCCAGTTCTTCTTCGCTTGGAAAATATGGGTCCTTACAAAGTGAGTTCTAGTCACGTCGAGATTGCTTGGACGCTCAGCGGAATATCAGAAACTACTTCTTCATCCTCATCATAGGCATCTGTGCCCTAGCATCCACTGCTGGCGGCCTCGCTACCAGTATCATAGCGTTTAGGGTCTGGCAGACTGTAGACTGGCCCGAACTGCGCGTCAAACTAGATACCCCAGCTTTGATATGGCTCATCCCGGCGGCGGTGTGCGACCTTATCATCGCTATCATCATAACTGTCTACTTGCAACGCGCCAAGGGTCCATTCAAACGGACCAACCGGATTTTGAACAGGGTTATTCGACGTGAGTCCTTTTCTTTCCGCGACGGGGAATAGGGCTGATGTTTCGGTAGTGACTATGCAAAACGGCAAGTCCGATAATGATTAAGTGGTGTATGGCTATCCTTATTCGAGCCCTAGGTCTCCTCACGGCAACTATCGCTGTAGTTGATATGGTCTTGATCCTTGCTATTAAGGTATGCATAAATTAATCATCTGCCAGGATGCGCTGACATTTAGATTGTAGGACACACCTTACTATCTCTGTACGCCCTCGTCTAACCTGACGGTCACATCTTAGCATTGATTCGATCCTTTATTCTTAGTCGTCGCCTTCATTCTACCGAAACTGTACACAAACTCTGGTGAGCATTGCCGTTTCTCCACTTGAGCGTCGCTTCCACGGCTAACACTCCGAAGCTATGTCCAGTCTCAATTCTGTGAGTGAATCCGTAATGCGACGTCTTTCATTATGTTTATGTATGTTCAGCGCCACGTTAAACACAACGATATAGAGGATGATATAACGTCTCTGAGTATGGTATCCGGCTTCTGGGGCAGTAGCCCGGTACGTTTGTCAAAATCGCATCCAATTACCTTCATCTCACTCTCGGGACGACAGGGTCGCGCCTCTCCACTCACTGCACGACCACAAGAAGTGAGTATTCGGATTGGATTAACCGAACTCAAAGCTAATCACCTAGTCTGCGTAGATGTATGTCAACGTGAAACATGGAAGGCATCAGGACCCGGACCGTCGCGATGCAGAAACTACTGTCTCCTCAGAGGATATCTCCAAACATGAGGGCGTCGGACCATGTGAGTCGCCCAGAGTCACGTCTTGGACCCTATCTGACCCTCCTTCAGAGCCGTGAATGACTTCTTGTCCTATTTTCTTTACCTTGGTTGTACCTTTCTTTCTATACGCTATCATATGTGGGGTGTACGATGATGTATGACATAATAGTACTAGCTGTCTCAGATACATTGCATTATAGACGCTGAGATGATTTTGGTTGTAGTATTTATAGACAAATGTAGACTAATGCGAAACAAAAGACGAGAATGATCAATAGCAAAAACAGGAGAGCGGCATTACACCGCCCGAGGTATCTCAGGCCAAGCGCCGGCGGCTAGCGACCGCGGCAATGTCGGGATTTGCAGTCAATTGCAAATTCGGGACTTGACATTGAACAAGACCTTCATCATGCTTTTTTTAACGTTCAGCATGCGGCCTCACCTTGTACTAGATCCCGTGCTGCGTCGGGTTTCAGACGTATTATTCTTCCCTGATCAGTATGCTGTAAAAGGTCTAGCAGACGAGTTATAATATTACATCTCAACCAGTAGCCCGTCCCTTTCCTCCTCTTCGTTTCCCCTTCACCTCAGATATGAGCAGTGTAATTTCAGACCCGTTCGGTGGTGTTGTTGTATGTAAGTAAAATTTCCAAGTCTTCCTCCAAATAGTTGGATTAAATCTGGCGCTTTCTTCTAGCGGTCTTCCTGAGCATCCTTCTCTTGGGTGCCATGTTTGTACAGTTGTACATTTACTTTGACCGCTATCCCAAGTCAGCGGAATTCTCTCTCTCTCTCTCTCTCTCTCTACGAGTCATCCCCTAATATATATTTTTAAGGGACAATATCTGGCTGAAGGTCTTCGTCATAGTTCTCTTTACCTTGGACGTTCTCAACTCGGTTTTCGTGCTTATGTGGTACGGAGATGGCAGTGGAAACCAGCATCCTCTAATCCACGACTTCTTCGCAGGGTTTATAAGCTCCTAATCGACAATTTTGGGAACCTCGTTGCATTTACCAAAGGTAAGTGACTTCCCAGAGCCTGTAATCGAACGCCTAGCCTACAACCTTTTCCATAGCTGACTGGACTGCCACAACCGACCCGCTTCTGGCTGGTATCATGGCAGGAATGGTTCAAGGGTTTTTCGCATGGAAGATCTGGGTTTTGACCAAGTACGTGCTACATCCGCCGAACGGTCAAGTGCCAGTTCTGATCAAACTCCCCGCTTCCAGGAATTATTTCTACGTCGGTGTAATCGTTCTCTGCGCATTGACATCTTCGGCTGGCGGTATAGCGACAAGTATAATCGGCTTCTTAGTCAACAACTCGGTTGACTGGGACGGACTCCGTGATAAACTGGACGTGCCCTCTCTCGTGTGGCTCATTCCAGCAGCACTCGGAGACCTCATCATCGCCGTCGTTATCACCATGTGCTTGCAGCGAGCAAAAGGTTCCATCAGACGGACCAATCGCATCTTGAATAGAATTATCCGACGTGTGTTTCTCGTTTGACCTAAATGCCTTTATATATACTAAAGCGTCCGGGTCGATAGTGACTATGCAGAATGGCAAGTCCCATAATTTTCTTGTGGCTTGCGCAGCGGGGCTTGACATAATCAACAGGCCTTCTCACTGCCACCGTGGCCATAATAGATCTAGGTTTGATTGTCGGCGTGAAGGCGAGTGTTCAACCCGAAACTCTTTTTCGAAAACTCTTGCTCATGCTTTAAGCAGAGGCAGCCTTACTATCTTTGTGCGGGTGCTCCTATTTCCGTTGTGTTCGAACACTCTAACCGCCCCCCCGCAGGTGTCGCATTCGTCTTACCTAAACTATATACGAACTCAGGTATGCATCTCCATGCCTATTCCTTGGGTGACGCTGACGGTTATCCAGCGCTTTCGAGTCTTAATGCCGTACGTAGTACAGCGTCGGGTCACAATTATCGTCTCTCACTGTAGATAATACATTATTAGCGCAGACCCCACACTCAGGACACTGACGATGAAGCTCCCGCCCTGACCATGCCTTGGAATAGCACCGAGGTACGAATTTTCTCAAATTTTATTTCTGTGATCTCACAACGGCCGCCTTCTTGTTCACTATAGGGCCATGCCCAGCCTCGCTCACAGGGAGTAAGTACTTCCTTACGACCCTTGAGATCAACCCTTATGCAGGTCAACAGGTGTTCATAAGCGTCGAGTATGAGAGCCATGAGATGAGAGATGCTCGCAATCAGAAGAATATCAGCATGGCCCTCTCAGACGACTCGGATGCTCCGGAAGACAAGACTTGTAGGTCAGTGTAAGAAGCTGTAAATTTCTGGTGATAATGGTGAATATCTGGAACTTATTTATATTACTTGCGGCGATCTTATTTTTTTGGGGGGAGTAATTAACCTTGTATTCCACACTACTCCGTGGATATTTTTCAATATTCAGCGCCATTACAAGATTCGCCGTTTCAACGCCGCAAAATAAATCGGAAAAGGTTGATCAGCAATAATTACAGGTATATTTAATCATGGTAGCGGCAAATTTGAATCGGTCTTATCCAAGAACACCGCATATCTCAAGGGAAAGATCTGAGCGGCCTTTCTTTGCAAGAATTGGTCCTCGTAAGGACCGATTGTGGTCTTGTACTCCTCCGACTGAAATATCTTCGCAGTCAATGTCAGACACCAGTTCATTCCCTCGACCAGAATAGAAACTTACAGCGAATATCTTCTCGAAGCTCTCCGCTTCTAGCAAAGCCATCCCATCCCACTGCTGCTCGGGCGGCTCGAAACCTACAGCCTTTAGCGCCGCCGCAGCCTCGATGTCAATGCGCAACTTACCACACATGTGAGACGGGAACTATAAACGAAACGAAGCGAATAACTCACCTGTTCGTACTTAAGCACGTTATCCACGAAGATGGGAGAAGAGAGGAGCATCTTTGAGAGACCCTCGAACCAGTGGTAGTAGAATTCTTCCAGCGTTAGCCCTTCCTTTCGTTTGAAGAGAAGGGCGACGCGGACACGGTCTGTCTGGATTGTACCAGTGGCCATCGTTGACTCGTTGGATGAACAAGACGTCACTGAAAGAACGTACGTTATAAACCGAAGTAGGTGCCAAAAATTTGAACACCGCTCATCATTTTGCGCTAGCGCTCATCAGAGCGTTCCTTTCATTCCACTTGGGGCACACGTACTAGAAGGTAACAACATCACGTCCCACAGGAACACAAAAACCAGGTGGTCGATAAGGTGGGTATTAAGACCCACAAACAAAGGCGTAACAACATCAGAGTAATTCCCGATTTTCAAATTACCGACCAAGGGTCAGTACAACATCTCTTGTCTGTCCAAGTAGCAGCTCCCGAGTCCCGAGGTGCCTGAGGTCAGACAGGTATTGCAATCCCCCCCCGGGAAATAACGAACCTCTAATATACCACACTTTTGAAGAACCCCGAAACGCTATCTCCGAGAACGAGGCAGGCCTAGCCAAAAAGGATCAATCTACTGATTCGGGGTGAGCGCCATGAGAATGCAGGCGATGGCCAGACGTGGAGCACTTGACAAGCTTTTAATTTGGAGGGTGTACATACCCGTAGCAGCTTGACAGAATAATATATCAATTATCTCGGGCTAGAGCGCCACAAGGACAAGGACGAATACGCAAGTTCGAAACGCACTCGATACGTTGAATTCGAAGGTCTCAGTCTGATGGCAAGCGAACGGGAAAGATCCAAGCTCCGGCATGCGACCGAGACCACCGACTTGTCTGCCATGTCCAACACCGAAGGTCCGCCTAGACTCTTATCGGCCCGGAACCAAAGCTGGGTTAGTATGCAGCCAGCTTGTTATTGCAGCCAACGACGGAGTGACAAGCACCAGCTTCAATGGCACCATGCTCGCGCTTTCTTCGAATTGGAAGATCTCCTGCACTGTGATCTGGGAGTGGACTTCTGAGAAATTTGTTGATCAGGGTTCAATCGCATCTCCATACTGGACGTTCCCCGATCAGGAGAGGAAATAGAAGAGGACCTTTCTCTCTCCGAATCTTCCATTGCTTGCGAATGCACATGGCCATCCTGACGACCGATGCCACGATTATTCACCGGACAACTTCGGGAATGGTGGAGAGCTTCATGTCATCCGGGTCGCGTCTTGTTGGCGATCCTTTTCTGTTCAAGTGGATCGTCGTGCCCGCCTTGAGCATCAGCTTGAACGGGTACCTGCTCAAAGTGATTGGTGCTGGTTTGGCTAAGAATGGTCCCGCACCAAAAAGTGACGGTGTTCGGTTTACCAGTGAGGGCAAGGTTGCAGAAACACACGAGGTCGCGATCGAGCCTGCTGCGCCAACACCTCGTCCCCGTTTAACAGTAACTTTCACACTTGATGACGTTGACAAGATCCTGAATGCTCGTAACTCGACGGTGCCTTCCCGACCGACTTCTCATCTCATAGATTCGTCCACATCTGACAGTGATAAATTTCAGCCAACGACCTTGTCAGACCCCTTGAGGAGTCCCAGTCGTGCGCGCGTCGTCTTTTTCTGGTGTTAATTCCTCTGCTGTCCCAAGTAGCGCCGCGTACACACACCACAATCGCTCCAACTCAATAACCGCTGCTACTTCAGCCGCGCTCTCGCATGTCATTTCTGGGGCTTCCAAGTACACTCCTCATACACTTCCAGGAAGGGGAGCTGCAAAGGATAAGGCACCAAATAAGGATGAGAAGCCTGAGTATGAGGGCAAGATGGATATTGAGAGTGCGAGCCATTATGGCTCCGGTGTGGCAAGATTGGTGTAGGCTCTATGAAGTATCTGGATCTAGGCAACCGGAAGGCCCTGATTCTTTGGTCAGAGGCCGAGCACGCCCACCAAGACCTCCCCTCGTGGTTCTGGCAATGACTGGCATCAAAAGATATGAAGGGATAAGGCGAGACATCCGAGCCATACTGAAGCAGCACTGAAGAGGACCCAGAATCCTTCAGAGACCGGGAAGCGCAATATCTAGTTGAAGAACCGTTACGCGGGAACCGAGACGCAAGACGTTGCGTCTCTTGAAGTAGAACAAGAACTACAAGGGTGGAGCGGAAGTCCACCTAGTTGCATACGTATGTCCCTGACTTGAGGCTGAAGTAGCCTCATTCCGACGATTTTAGTGAGACGCGGTACCATGCAAACTACGAACGTGCATGGTTAGCCTCATTACAAGAACATCTTCCATCAGAAAGAAAACTCTGATAATGCATGTTGGTTGCGATGCCATCGGTGAAAAACAGATGGTTTTCAAATGATTAAACTCACCAGAGAAAGTCGCAAGTAAAGCTCAGGGCAACTCGGCAGGTGATCCTCTACCCCGTACCAGGGCATTAATCAAAATGTGGGGGAAAACAAATCTGCCCGCGCCACGAGGACTCAAAGAGATCTTGAAAGTCTAAAAGGTTAGTTATAGGGCATATAGGAGGCGTTGGGCAGCAGTAGTTGTGGGCCTAGGAACTGACTCACGTGCGGTGCCAGCGACAAAAAGCGCCAGATCGCGGTCACTGAGGAAAAAGAACGCAAAAGCGGACCGGTGGCAAATAAACGCCGTATAGATACCTCGTGCCCAGGGTATGCTGGCTTCTAAAGTGCTTGTTAACCTCCAAACCAGACACAACTGGAGCAACTCGATGTGCGTCACAGATGCTGGAATTAAGATCATCACAAAAAGATACGAGAACTTATCCTAATTGAAAATGTGAAGTGCGGCATTGGAAAGGGGATATCAGAGTGACGACGTTGAGTATTATGAGGCAATTAGAAAAGAAACAACCATGGAATAGTGTCCAACATCGGACGCACTTGCGAAGGTTTATCCAAGAATTGATCAAATGCCCGCGACACGACGGTGTATGTCCTCTCCCATTTGAAGAACCTGACCCCGTGAGGCCCGAAGCTAAACGTGAAGAAGTGTCGTATTGACTTGACCACCCAATCTCGAATGACGAGACGCACACGGCCTCAGTAACAGAGATTTTCCTCCCAAGACATGCTCACGAACCTAAGTGATATGAATATAAATTGGAATCGAAAACGACGGATCGTGCTGGTGAATGCTTCATATTCCTGTCCTACCCAAGAGAAACTTGTATCTCGCGAAACAGCACGAAATGCATTTCTGAATGTTTGATAGGAACGTGTGATTGTTTGGTGGCCGTAACCATGTCTCGGATATCTATTTCGTTACGACGAATCCCTTCCCGCTGTACCCCTCCGATGATATACCTACAGCCAAGTCAGACATACACCCGGCGTCCGTAACAGCGACATACCAGTAATAGGGTTCATCTTTTGCTCCAAGGCGCGTTCAGTCATCGCCGCCTCCCACTCCTTGTTGATAGTCTTGGGGGGTGCGGGTGCTGCGAAGAAAGAGCTTTATTTCAAGATGGGGTATATGCGGTGAAGGAAAAAAGACATACCGATAGCTCGAATGCCCACGAACAAGAGACCGGTAACGCCAAGGAGGGCAGCCGTACCCAAGAACACTTTAAAGTTCTCTCCCGGCTTGCTCGAAGGCGTACGGGGTCCATGAGGGCCGAACGAAACGTAGTAAGCTATTCTCAGCAAAAAATAAGACGACCCGCCCCTCAAGCTCTAGACCTCAACGGGAACGCACCAGCCTTCTTCTCATCAATCGACAGCTCTTTCCAGTCTTTCTTCATCAGCACCTCGAGCTGGTCATGCACCGACGACCTCTCGTCCGAGGAGAGCTTCTCCCACTGAGCCTCGACGTTGGACAGCGGAATGACTGGTCGCTTGGGCACGGCGGCGCTCGTCGCGCCCGACAGGACGTGCGCAGGGTTCGCCGTCGTCGCGAGGCATCGACGTTGTTGGCGTGCTAGACGGAGAGCAGCTTGCATGACGAAAGGGTGAATGCGGGCTTTTTGGTTGCGAGAAAATGCCTCTCTGGCGTTCGGGAACTCTAGGATCGTGGGAATTCGCGGAACGCGAATTGCCGCTGAGGCCAATCAGCGGTGAGGCATTTTTGAGGCTTCTTATTGGATAATCGGGACCTTGGTGCTTCTTTTCTGCTGATTGTTAGAGCAGAAAGGTCGGAATGTGCTGCAAGGTGAAAGTGTACAAAGCTCGGTCTGGAATATTCAGATATGGTGGCAATCTAATCTTGATGATACACTTACCGTCGGATTTTACGGGTATATGTGTATTCCGTATGCGGAAGCCCATAGGGTCGCCCAAGTTGGCCAGGTGAAGTCATACCTACACGCATCCCCCCCCACTACCGTTCTGCACTACCAAATACCTAATGCTCTGAACGACCCTTGGGACGCCAGTCTTATCGATGCCATGCCAATCCGTTCAGTCGTGTCGATGTCATCATCATTCAAGGCCATCTTCGCTCGGCGAGTCCAGCCTGTCTTTAAATAACTGGTAACGAAAGCCGAACGTCAGTCTCTCGCCTGAAGCAGTGAAGCTGCCAACAAACCGACTCGAGGCAGTCTCAGTCAGCTTTTTTTAATTTTCATTTTCACCACCGACTGTCAGACTAAATTATGTCGGACTGGCCAATGCAAGGCGAGACCAGCGCCCATATTTTTTTTATTTTGGCTCCTCAGGGCCAGCACCAGGGCTATATCACGGATGTGCTAAACTCTTTTAGAACAAGATGTCACGTCTTCTGTAACATCAGAGGGCTGGACCTGGAGCGTGCATGATATCCGCGCGTGTAGCCCAGGATACCTTGGCCTATTTTACCGACTAATTGTCTACTTTGGGGCTAAAAGGAAATAATAACATTCGTCCTACTCTTTACCTTCGCAGGGACGTGCGCCTCCCTTAAGGATCTTCATCAGACTCGAATGTTTCTTCCGACAGCTCTACCAATAACACCCGTCCCTTCAACTTGCCTACTTGGTCTTCCCAACTCTATTCCGGACGTAGGTCTTTTTGTATTTGCATAATTAATTGTCCAAGCAGGGTTACTACTAATGCAAAAAAACGCCACAATGTACCCTAAATCTTGGGTAGATCATTCGCGGTTCCGCAGTGTCAAATATGGACAGTATTGGCTTGGGAAATGGTCCTGGAGGGTCGCGAAGGGGAACGGTCACGATATCAATAGCCTTGTTCATGGCGGGAGGACCCGGAATTCTGTCGCTATAGTCATTCCGCTTTATACGTGTTATTCACCATTCAAGAAAGACGGCTGCAAGTGTGCATGCATGCACAGTACAGTGGCGCTTAGGTAAATACGGCCATGTAACTGTTCTAGGAAGTCCTTGAAACACGAGCGAACCAATACGCATTAGCTCAAACAGTTCGATGCGAAGAAACATTCAAGACACGGACGGTGGCGTTCGCGGCGTTCTTTTACTTTCGCCCTTGCCTCGTATTTCGTCAGAATGGAGTAATAAAACTCCCTAGAGAAACTCTAACAGCCGGTTCTCATGTTGTTCTCATGAACAAAGGATTTGAGCGGGCCGTGATCAGATGGACAATGCGGAGCCTAAACCGGCATCCCGGCTCTCCCTCTAGAACAATGGCTGCCGAGCCCCAATTCAATCTCCGAATTAGGCGAACAATGTCGATCAGAAAATCTCTCCACGTCCCAACGCGCCTATTAAGCAGCCTCCAAACGCGTTCTCCCTCCCCAGAACCATGTACGGAGCCTCCAACGCCGCCCAGAAAGCCAAAAGGCGCACCCACTCCCGCCCCGAGCTCTCCGACGAGCAGCGCCAGGAGATCAAAGAGGCCTTTGAGCTGTTCGACACGGACAAGGACGGTTGTGTGGATTACCACGAGCTCAAAGTCGCGATGCGGGCGCTGGGGTTCGATATGAAGAAGGCGGAGGTGCTGAAGCTCCTACGGGATAGCGACAAGACGGGGCATGGCCTCATGGAGTACGAGGATTTTGTGAAAATCAGTGAGTGGGATTCGGTGTCGTGGGTTGTGTCAGGGAGCTCACGGCGGGCTCGTAGTGGCTGAGAGGATTCTCGCACGGGACCCAATGGACGAGATCCGGCGCGCCTTCCAGCTGTTCGACGACGATAACACGGGCAAGATCAGTCTGAGGAATCTGAGGCGTGTGGCGAAGGAGATTGGCGACCGGCTGGAGGACGATGAATTGTTCGTGCTCTATCCTGGATTTGGTTACGGGCTGACCCTTTGCTCGTTGTAGGCAAGCGATGATTGACGAGTTCGACCTTGACCAGGACGGCGAGATCAGCGAGCAAGAGTTCTTCGCTATCATGACGGATGACGCATAGCCTGCTTGCCTTGCTTCTACTATCTACTTTTTGGGTCTTTGTAAGGGTTCTTTACTTTTAAGTCTTGCTGCTATTATTGACTATGGCCTTTCATTCATCGCAGACCATGTAATACCATTCTGTAACACTATACCACCGTCATTAATGCACTTTCTTTGTACTGCCCATATTTAATCTGATCCAACCGCACACGACGGGTTACAAGGGATACAAGGGCACTGCTCCAAGTCTCAGTCCGGAGTCCCGCCTCAAGTCCGCTGACACAATCGCAGACGCTAAGCCCGCCGATAATATAACCACAATACGGTGTACACTAATAAGAAACAAACACTGAGGGCGTACAATTATAGTACTAAGTAGTAAGTCGGTGAGTATGATACGCTATAACCTATTTTATCTATGTTAAAAAATGCGTGGTGGATTGCGGAGAGAATGTACAATGACAACAACAATGAAAGACGAATAAAGAATAAAGAATAAGCACATAAAGTCACGAGCGAAAACACTATTTCCCGAGACAGAGAATTAAGCCAAAATCCGAATTATGGGGTATGTGGTAATGATGAAATGTAGATGCAGTCGTAGCAGAAGAAGAGGGGGTTATCCCCGGTAATCCTTATGAACCCGCATATGTTGACCGAGATTATCGTGGCGACTGAAGTCTTTCCCACAGCCAGGGTACGGACATTTATGTGCTGCAAAGACAACAAGAGGTCAGTCAAAGTCACCGGGAGATACAGAAGGAGACTCACGTTTTTCATATGTGTGGATGCTACGAACATGCCTCTTCAAGTGTTCGCCGCGGGCAAAACACTTGCCGCAACCAGGAACCTGGCACAAGTGAACTCTGGCACCCTTGCCAGTGGCCGTGTGGAAGTCCCCGTCATCACTGCGTCGTGGACTGATGTCCAGGGAAGCAACCGTGGGCACCCGTCGTCCACGAGACTTTTTGGTGAGATTGGGCACTGGAACGGGTACAGGGAGGTTCGTCGAGGGACGAGGCCTGCGACGATGCGAGGAAAGGGGATAGTCCAGCGAGGATGCTGTGGAAGTAAGCGACGAGTCATTTGAGGTGGTGCGCCGGGAACGCGTGCTGATACCGATCTGGTTTTGGGTGTCTGGATACGCCGAAGGAGACGGGGAGGCATACTGGTACGGATTGTACCGCTCTGCGACCGGACGCGTACGTAGGCTACGTTTCGAAGAACCGCCGGACGAGCGTCTTCCTCGACGTAATATGTACTCCCCGTCCCTGTCGTCGTCGTAGTCAGCATCATCGTAATCGTCGTCATCCTCATACGCGTCGTCGTCCTTGCCGGCGGCGACGTCCTTCTCCTCGTACTCATCCTCCCCCTCTGCATCGATGTCGTCGTCGCCCTCAGCGTCGGCTTCGTTCGCGTCGTCTCTCCCTGTGTTCGCCGCGCCGAGGTCTCCGGAGACATAGCGCGGGTCGCACCCAACAGCCATCTGTGGATGCAACGTCTGTCCCTGTGCAGGGTCTGCGGCGTCGTCGGGCCGCTGGGGAAACTCAAGCGGCGAGACAGGTGAGTCGGCAGGAGAGAGCTCCGAGGGATGCACGAAACGCTCGTGCATGCCGAGAGCAGGATGCTGGCTCTGCGACTGGTAGTATGTGTTGAGCAGGTTGTACGACGACGACGAAGGCTGAGCCTGCAGCTGGTGGTGCGTCGAGAGATCGAATATATGCCCTTGCGAATGGGATGAAGTCTGCTGCTGCGCCTGGCCATGCCCATACGTACCATTTCCGTTCAAAGGATACATTGCAGAGAGGTCTTCCTGCTTGACCCGTGGATATGGGTGGTTTGGATGCACCTGGGCCATGGCTAGTGAATGCGACTGAGCATGCGAGTACTGGTGCTGCTGTGAATGCCACTCGTCCAGGTCAATGTTGTCGAGAAGATGACTCTGCTGCTGCGAGTGGTGGCCCTGTTGGCTGTGGTGATGGGGCACAGGCGAGTGAATGACTGGCGAATGCTGTTGCTGCTGCCCATTGGGAATGAATACCGACAGCTGCTGCGCCGGTATCTGTTGCTGCTGGTGCTGAGAGTGATACTGGCCTTGCATACCCTGCTGTTTTTTCGCGACGGGCGATGTCCAGGGCATCATCGACTGGTAGTACTGGTCCTGGTCAGGGTAGACAAGGTCGTTCTGATTCTGGTAGAGAGGCGGCTGGGCATTGGACGAGAACGGAGAATAGGAAGACATGGTCTGCACAACGGCAGAATCGCGGTCGCGGTCGTTGGGCACGGTGTCGAAGGGGGCGTCGTCGACGGACGAGGCAGAGGAGTACGGCGAGGGAGCAGAGAAGTTGGTGAATGTAGGACTGGTAGGGCTGACCGGGGAGGACATTTGAGAGGGCAGCGGGGGAGCTTGCAGTGGACGGAAAAGTCGCATGGCAAGGCAATATAACAAGAATATAAAGAGAAATAAACTCAAAAGTCGGCAATCTCGATAATCCCAGAAATAAACGCAATTATCGGAATAAGCCCAGAATAGCCCAAATTCTTGGGAAATTGGGGGAAAATCCGAATAAATTGAGGGTAACGCGCGCGCTTTCCACGTTTATGCAGTTTGCGTCAATTCTGTCGAGTTTTCGAGGCACTCGTATGACGGGCCCGCCAGAAAACAGGACCAAAATCGAAGGGAACAGGAACGAATCGAGCGAATCTGGGATTAAGAAGGGTAAATGAATGCTAATCTGTATTTGAGTCCCATTTCATGGTTATTTCCAATCACAGTCACTCACCTTGGGGGCTGACCTTGGCACGGAAGTGATCGAAAACAGACGAGCTCACCAGCAGATACCTGGCGCGTCCCCCCACTGCCCTCCCCGACTCGTCTATTATACTCTATTTCAGTACGTACCCTACGTATTCTCCATTCCATTCCCGTTTTGCTGGGGCCAGTCTGCTATCTTGGGCATCCCAGGCTGAGGAAGCACCTGTCACACACATGCGATCGTGAACTGAGCTCCGAGCCGACTCAGCCCACCCTCGTCCATTCCCACGGTCACTTTTGGTCAGATCTCCAGATTTATCCTCCGATCCCCTCCCCAAAATGATCTCACGATTCGGCACCTTGTTTGGAAATTCTTCTTTGATGTCGGTGCCTCGCTCCAATGCGTACGGTTCTTGTTTCTGCGTAGGTTTTTTGACGCGTTTCGTCAAACCCATGATATTCATCTCTCGGCACCGCCTCTTACGCCCATTCATCTAATTTATTTGTTACTCCGCTCAGCAAAACACAAACGCCCAACAGCTGCCAATGTCACTCCAAACATGTTTTCCGTCGATCTTTTATTTCGCCGGACATTTACTGTCGAAGCCGTCCTTGTTTGGTTAATGTACCTCAGAGCTATACCCTTCTCCTTGTTATTATTCAATACTTGTCTGCGCTGCGCTTGACGCACAAGAAATTTTTATGTCGAGCAGGTCTCAGAACGCCGAGCGGAGCCATACTCTAGACTCTTTTGCTCTGTTTTCCGCTTCCGCTTTCTATTCACTTCTTCGTTACGTCCGCCTAGGATGTTTAAGAAGTACACCAAAATTGTGCTGTGCTACTATAGCAACACTCCTGATAGTCCATTCATTAACCTCCCTCTTTCTCTGCTATTGGTGGACACCGCGGTGTTGCACCTCAACACCCCCAGCACGCGACTATCAAATTGAATTGAAAATCTCAACATGACCTACCTGCGCAGCAGACTTCACTCACTCAGCCCCGCCCTCGTTATGTCTAAAGGTGAAAACAATAGAGAACTTCCACACCTCTTATCCTACACCACATTCAGTCGCGTCACAGAGCATGTCTCAGCACCGCAACCTGCCCAGGACAAACGGGTTCGGACGTAGTGGTTCGGAGTCGATCACTTAATTATGGATGAGGCACGGAACAAAAAATCCATTCGCTCTAATCCCCCTATTGTTATCGTCACCTCGCCTCTTTGAATGCGCCCCTAAAAAGATTGGCGTTCAAAGCTTTTTCCGTCCCGCCGCTCAGGTGAACGTTCGCAAGGTCACGCGTTGGCGCTCATTGGGTGAGTTAAATTTGGATTTCCTGTGCGGGGATCAGACGTGCCGTTTTTTTTCAAGGGCGGTATTCAGTTTCCTAGGCACGCATTAGGTTGGTTGGTGCCAGAGGAGATCTGTGGAGGATTTTCGATGGACATATGACGTCCGACCCTAGCAGGGTAAGCGCTGTATGTCGATAGTACGGATAGATGATACTCGCAAAATCACACACTCTGTACGAAACAGTGCAGGTCCCAGGTAGGATGTTCTTCTATCCAATATGTGGCATGATGCTTGTATTGAAGACGGAGGAATACACGGAGTTCCTACCTCGATCAATTGCTCGTCCAGGAGTGATTGCGTGGCGCGCCAAGATCCAGCGATCACAAACGTACAGAAGAAAAACAAAATAAAGGAATAAGTTTTATTCAAATTCTAGGGTATGTGATAACAACTGAAAGTTCGACTAGGAAAACTCAACGACCGGGCTGGCAGCTGATTAGCACGGTTTCCGGGTGCAATATTATTGATGTTCCGTGGGCACTTTCAATGCCGGTTGCGCCCTCCCCTCGGCCCCGACGATCCCGACAGAGGTGCCCAAGAGAAGTTCTTCGCGACATGGCTTGACATGAAGTGAAGACTAGTGAAGCGCTATAATTTGATCGGGATATTTCTTTTAGGACCACAGTTAAAATGTAAGACGGACATGCGAAATTCAGACCACATGTACGTCCCCACATGGAGGCCGTAAAGACGGCGACAAATATTACACCGAAAACACATCATCATTCGACGAGTATGGGCCGTTCTGCGCAGTCGGGGTTCCTTCACCGTGAAGCAGTACGTCAATGTTCCAAAGAACCGGAAACCCTGAAGACCCATACGAGGAAAACTGCAGCCAGAACGAAATAAAGTTAGATGGGTGCTGGGAGATTCAATACGTCGCCTTGGAACTGATTCTGATACCGAAGACTAAGGAAGTTACGCCACAATCACTATACAAATTAAAGACACATGCATCCAACATGCATATAAAAATCCTGTGCAGCTTCCATATTCGAGGGCTTCAGAACTCAGAACACGTCAGCGGGGACGGGCCAGACGGAGGACGAGGATGCATTGGAAGGAAGGATGATAAACACGTGGCGCAATGATCCAGTGTTCATTTCCTTTTTTGGACTCGCACAGCTTTTGTCAGTGGCCACAAGCATCGCCCATCTCGAATGAACGCGTAAGCTCTATCTGCTGTTTCATAAAGACCAATCAAAATAATATTAAATTTCGCATGTCTTTCAGCGCGATTGTAAGGCACAAGGCCACAGGCACCCTCGCCTTGGCCGAGCTAGCCGCCACAGATTGACGTGGATCTGGTGCAGTGACGAATTTCATTCGCGTCCTTGAGATTCGGTGCATCCATTTATCTGGCGTCTGCGCTCTCCCTCCCCCTCCCTCCTTCTATCCTTCTCCCGTCTCTCCCAGCGGGGGTTGAATTGAACTTCCCAGTCGCGGAAGCGGTTTTCAAATACGCGCAGAAGGCCCGAGCTATTTGTAAATTTCTGGGGTTTCCTCGAAGTCGAGCCGGTTCGTTGGTATTAACGACGGGTGTGCCCTAGCGATGTTGTCGGTGACGCATAGTCGATATCAATGGGTAAAACGTGGCTGCTTGAAGTTATGAAATTACCACCGGCCAGGAAAAAAGCGGAAGGTTGATTGCATCCCCAGTTGTTGTTGTTATCAAAGAGCAGTGTAATGCGGTATTAGTCTAGTGCGAATTTAACGGAAACATGCTTTGCCGTCGAACCAACATTTATGTCGATATTATCAGTCATGGTAATCTTCCATTTTTCATTCAAATCTGACTTACAAGGTAACTTGATTCTGCGCCACGCCAGAGTTTCGGTGCGCTTTCTTGGATGATGGTGTAAATAGACCTGAACATGTCAAAAATTGCCAGTGCATCTATGTCTTAGAAATATCAAAATTTTATAAGTTTGAAATACGCTAGGTGACCAGATTGGTGTGAATTTTCAGACCCAGAGAGCTCGTGGGCCTTATGAGAAAGATTTTTTCTGTTGTCATGCCAGCGCACATTAGATCTAGCCTCACACTTGACCAGAGATTCCGACTTTCCTATTTTGCGGGGTCAAGGACTTGCGGGTACCTCCCATCTTGGTTAAGACCTTCCATTTCAATCAAGGTTCTGTGTTTGCTAGGGTGTTGTTCCGCTTGGACAGATCCAGTGCCATACTTATGGATACGTCCAGTGGAACCAGGAAGAGCGATAATTATAAGTCGAAAATATCCTCCCTAGTACTTTATCTCAATGATGATCGAGGTTGGATACAGTCTGATACAGCTAGAGTTGGACTCAACAGCCGTTGCCACTGGAATACTACCAAAGAGTTGAAATATCTTCCCAGCCACCGCGCGTACCTACCCATTTTCCCGCCACCAAAGGTACGGGACCGGTCCATCCTGCTAGTCCAATACCGTAAACCTTAACTCTATTCCATCACGGGTTGGTTCCTGTTGGTTCGCCCCATCAAGACCGAGTCGTCGGATACGTATATGTTACAGCTCTTCTCGGTGGTGTTTTGTAATTGATTAGCTTGCCCTATCAGTGCATTGATCCGACTCGGTGCGGTGGTGCCTCATTGAGTCAGAACCTCTTGTGTATTCATAATACTAATATGACAAGTCATGATTCATGCGTGTATTGACGAGTAGTTTTTCTGATGCATACGGTATCCCTTGTCTGACTCACCTTTCCTTCGTTCTAGATCACTGTAGTAATGCATGATGCTGTTTCATGGAGAAATAGTCGTACATGCATCGTCATCTGTCGTAAGTCATTTCATACGCATAATGAAATCTCGTCACCGCTCTAACATCCGATGAGTGCTCTTTGGTTCTAAATCTTTGGACAGCTTCAATAACAGTGCTCAAAGATGTTGATGGGGATGATTCGTGGCAAAACAGTAACGGCACGAGGCTACCAATCTATTTTGGGATTCCTTTCCACAGGTACTTGCGTCCGGGCTACGGTGTCACTAGATCGAAGCTACGGACATATTATACAATTATACCGGTATAGGACTGATTGACGCCTCTCCTGATCTACAGCCTCGGGCAATATTCTCACCACGGATATGAAGCGGAAGTTGCAAAACGGAAAGTGTTCCCGTCATCGGTTCTCCTGCTACATCGGTTGCATCCGAGGCTGGACTCAACTTATTGTCATTCAGACCATTAGGTATGAACGCAGGTGTCTACAATTGGTTTCCCTTGCTCGTATTATCGGATTGTTTATTCGATGATAAGGTGTCGTCATGTCATCATTACAGCTCCCTGGTTACCCGGGGCCATGGAACAAGTACCCAGACCTTAGGCGACTGTGCAGAACCTGGGAGAAGGAAGCCATGATCCAGGATGGAGGCGACATGATCCGCGCATATGACCAGCGTCGGGCACATGGATTTCTCGGTCTACATTTAAAATAGTTGTGCGGCGAGATAGCTCGTGTGAATGAGACCATTATTACGCCGCCCATACCGTCAGAAGGATCTCAGAAATTGCCACTGACAAGGAATGAAGACCATACGCCGTATCTATATTCGGTCGAAACTTCCTTCCCTCAACAGTTGCCAATGGCAGGAACGGGTTCCACGCCAGTCTCGTAAGAAGAGAATCCAAGTTACGGATACAGCACACCATGTGTGAAGCCATTCTTCGAGACGAGTCTAAGACACCATTACGGGCAAATTCAGCTCCAAAAATTCGCAGGGGAGAAGTGCCCGTTGTTCCCCGTCGAGCGAAGTGCAAAGGATGAGCTGGTTCAGGTGGTGATCAGTGATAACCGACGTGTCTTCCGAAGCTGAGAAGTCCAGGCGCGGTAAGGACGGCTCCAGTGTAGAGATAAGGAAACACCCCGAATCTAGGTGCAGGGAGCTAGCTAAGGTAGGGTGGTCCGATGACTGAGAAGATACACTGAAACTGGACGTCAAGAGTATGGTTCCTTATGACGAGGGAACTGCCCAACCTTGTATGAAAGCTTGAGTTCCACCTTGATTGCTACGGCACAGCAGTGACGCAACTGCCAACCATGAAGGCTATGCGTCAGGACGGGAAATATCCGGTCAGAACCAGACCGTACGATATAAAAGCAGAAATGCCGACCGAGGTAGATGGTTGTGGAATGTTTCATTGGTATAAACGTCCTAGTACCCTGATTTACGACTACGTCCAAAAGGAAGGCGAGCTATATTACCATCTTGGAGAGTAATGGAGGGTATCGAAATATCGACCTTGGGCTAGAGAGGAAGTGCCGGCTTGTCGGACCAGTTTCCCGCATCGGAGCAACCCACAGAAGCCATTGTGTCCGCGGCATCCAGCCCAAGGAAAGCATATAAGTCACATACGAATCTTTTCATCGGAGGGACACCTCTGCAAGATGGACTATAATGAATTAGGTTGATCTTCCGGTGCGTACAAACCGAGCAAATTCAATAAAGGCACCATTAGCTATGACAGCGGAGAAGGAGTCAGAAGAACATCCGGGTGATCTGGGGCTTGGATGACTTTGGAAGGTCATTCATACCCACAGTGGGTGAACCAGTCCGTTTAAGTGAATTCCCCCCCCTGGCGGATAATTCGTGGATGGCGAAACAAGTAGTAGGTCCAAGGATAGAACGAACCTAGTCAGATCGATGGTACATTGAAAAGTCGGACCAAGTCATCACCCAGGTTTCCTTCATCAGGACACTCCAACTGAAAGAGATCTCTTCTCATAACTGCTTGGCATGCAATACAGAAGCATCGTCTAGGATAGCCATGTCAAGAAAGCTTCCTCAGTTGGGTAGTAAGAATACGTTACCTGCAAAAGGTTGATGCCTCAGAGTTTCCATGAGGCCCGTCACCCGGTGTCGTAGAGAGACGATCACTCCGGTACTTTGATAACAACTGGAGCTGAGAGACAGTACATGTACGTCGAGCGTAAGGCGGCGGGTGTCTTTCAGAGTCCGTTGAGCCGACCATGTTACTTCATCCGAGTCTAAAAGTATTCGAAGTCAGCAACGGAGGCAACCGCAGATAGCCATGAGAGAGAGATATTCAGCGCACCAAGCTCAAATCCACAAACGTTTCAACAGTACGCAGGTCCAATCGGTTTGCGGGCGGCAACGGTGACTTGGAATCGCCGTAACATCACTAGTAACACAAGAAGGGGGAAACATGAAAGTCAATGCCATTTTCGCTAGCACATCACGGTTGGAAAGCACAAACGTTCAAAAGAAGCTAGCGGCACACTCGAATATCGCTTGACGGCATCTGCCATAACGCGAGTTCGTGCGATACTCGTGGTTGACCGCAACAGTTATGTTTGCACGTGCTTCTAATGGTCGGCCCGAATATACTTGATAAACGGCTGTGTTTTCCGTTTACGTTCAGCAAGGCGGCATCGCGGAGCCTAATTCAGATACTGAGAAGCTGTAGGAAAGACTGACAGATTGTTTCTGCTTCGTAAAAATGCTAGCAAACGAGTTTTCATTTGGCGAGGGTGTTCGTGGAGTTCGGGGCACTTTTTTTTCTGCTCGGCCCCGCTGGTGAACCTCCAGGAACCTCCACAACATATCTAGTCGTCGGGGTCGGCGTTTCCTGTTGATCTGAAAATTTAGAGCCATCAGTCGGGTCTGGGTTCACTAAGTTAGTTTTTGAATGTGAGAAGGAGGCGGAGTAAGTTGTGGCCTCTATATATCATGTTCGTGGAAGCCGAAGGATAGAAGATTGCCGAATTTTGCTCCGATGGTGGGTAAACAGTGTATTTTAGACACGTTCGCGCTACCTGCGGCTTCTGCAGAGATCGTCGAGAGCTTCAGAAGCTTGGGAAGAGATATCCAATGCGCACAATTCATTAAAGCGAAGGCGCACAGGTGCCGACATCTGTGTTCCTCCGCACCCAAAACTCAGAGATATGAAGAAAATGAACACTTCTGATCCGAGAAAGTGTCTTCTTTCTGCCGCTATCAGCGTCTTGCACTTATTGAACATCTACATTTGTTTAAGATAGCCAAACAGTTGATTGACGTCCCTCGAAACAGGGCGTCATGTCATCGTCGTACATCGATGCCGAGTCGCCGGAAAATTGACAATGCCTCGGCTTTCACGTACGTCTGGCCATGCATTACGAAAAGACAACGGAGAATATAGAATCAAAGCATACTTGACGAGAGATTGTAATTTGTCGTTAGCGCGATGTCGAAGCCTCGATAAACCCCATACGTCTGTGGATTCATATTTTGAGAGCCTCGATGTTCTCTTGATGGGAGAAAGAAGACGGGAATTGCGCGCCTAGGGACACTGAGCCAAAGTGAGCTTGGGAATTGATAATGTCATCTAGCTTGCGTAGGATGAATGATAAAACGAAACGTTCAATCATATACAGATAAGTCAGAAATGACGGATAGGCCATTCTAGGCAAAGAATAAGCGCTGCGAGTACATAGAGGATCATTTACAGCTACTATAAGTCGAGTAGGAGAGCGAGCCTCCACGTATTCTTCCGACATCCAGCTGAGTCAAGACGAGGATTCATAAGCATAGGCTCCACACATATTTCCATCTAGCCCATCGAAGAATTAGAAACATGAGACAGTTATCAAGCTCTCCACAGATAAGATGGAACTTTGCAGAAAGAACAAAAAAAACAGCTCCAATTGGACCGCGTGAGAATTCGGGAACCGATCATCGACGACTGTTCCATGCGTACTGTCGAGACAAATTAAAAGCAAAATCAGCAAAACCATTGGGGACATTGGCCAAGTATCGACAGTTGACAGCAATATACTGAGGCCGTCCTAATCACAGAAAGCATCCGCCCACGGAGTCGAGGCCAAGGCCAGAACAAGAGACAAGATTGTAATGGAAAATATAGGATGTGGCAGTGCCACTTCCCAAAGTGGAAACTTCCAAGGATGGAGAGCCCCAAAATCTTCCAGCTTTCTTTACCACCAAGACATGGTCCTAAAAATCCAAGTAAATACCAGAGGGTACCTACGATGTATAGTCGAAGGTTGATCACGAAAAAACACAGAAATTGAAAGAGGGAGGCGCCAGAAAAAAATCAGAGCAATGTTCCAACGCAGGCCCGAGTACAAACGGCTGGAATTCCGGTGGCACGAGCGTGAGAAAGAGGGGCTTTTGGGTTGGGGGTTTCAAAGCAACATCGGAACTTTGATTCCTACCTTTCTCTCTTCCCGCCCACCAGCATCCCCTGCTGCTATCTTCAAGAATCGACACATATATCGACAACTAGTGACCTCAAGCACAAATGGCCCGTACCAAGGTCTGTATATCTCTTCAGTGCTCCCCTTATCGCAGTGCTGACGTGGCCGTTGTCGTCGTCCGCAGCAAACCGCCCGCAAGTCCACCGGAGGTCGGTACTTTTTTCTTTCACAGAATATCGGAGGAGATACTGACTTGACATGCAGGAAAGGCTCCCCGTAAGCAGCTCGCCACCAAGGCAGCCAGGAAGACCGCAGCGGTGCGTGTTGGTTTGCTCGTCGCCGTTGCCGTCGTTGCTGACATCATGAATCGTCACAGACCGCCACCGGTGGTGTGAAGAAGCCTCATAGGTTCCGTCCTGGTACCGTTGCCCTCCGTGAAATCAGGAGGTACCAGAAGTCGACGGAGTTGCTTATTCGCAAGCTCCCCTTCCAGCGTCTCGTCCGTGAAATCGCTCAGGATTTCAAGGTGGGGCACAGTTCTTCTTTTATCCGGGTGGCGCTCACCACCTAGTAGACCGATCTCCGTTTCCAATCTTCCGCCGTCATGGCGTTGCAGGAAGCTGCTGAGGCGTACCTTGTCTCGCTGTTCGAAGACACCAATTTGGCTGCTATCCACGCCAAGCGTGTGACGATGTACGTTGTCTTGGCGCATTGTGACTCAGCCTTTTTACTGACTCGTCAATATAGCCAACCCAAGGATCTCGCTTTGGCCAGGCGTCTCCGTGGTGAGCGTTCTTAAGCGCTCCACAGCTCTACATCTCGATGTTCCCTTGTCTATAATGACTATTTCATTCTACTTTTCGTTTCTCGTTTTGTTTTAGTATGCAGTCTGAAGGCCTGGACGTATGTGTACTTCTGTATGAACTATTATTCTCCTCTTACATTATATGACTGGCGCATGATCTGCCTCTTATGTTACTGGATAACCTTTGAGCTTGCGACTGCACCATACTTGTCAGACATCAATCAAGATGGCTGTCCATACGCATGCTGCGCATACTCACGGAACGTTGGCCCTTCGTGCACAGTGTCTGTGTTAGGATAGATCACATAACGCAACAACGTTCATTTTCGCTGCACCCGGAAATCGTCTATCACCGTTTCCAGCCTGTGTCGACTCTTCCCCGTCGAACGGCACGGCACTGAAAGAGACACGCTTCCATAACTGCCATCAAGCCGACTTGATGGCGGCAGAGAGCAGAGTGGGGCTTGAAAGAGATGGTCTTCCAAATCCTAAGACTTGTGTTGATGTATCAGCAACAGCCTTGCTGTTATCGCCGAGATAATCACTTTCGTGATGGCTCCCACAGCAAAAGGTGATGGGAACACACTGATATTGATAGCGCCGGGTCCATCAGCAAAGTCTTGAACGAACCGAACCAAAGAGCAGAAAAGTCAATAGTTCCCGTCGCTGTTTGGTCGCTGTAGGAACGTACAGTTTTCCCGTGTTGTTGGCTCCCTACGCGGGGTGTTTCAGCCGCTACAGCGAGAAGGACAATACATAATGGAGGGTGAAGGGTTATCATGCCGAAGGCATGTTTTTTTGAGTACGTACGCGGAGCCTTGCCGTCTGGCAGTCAAGTTTATTCCGCAGAGGTGGAAACTTCTTTATTGGATTTGCAGGTCGCCGTAAGTGGCTCTCGCTCGCATTCGCCAGTCGTTCATTCGCAGTGGGTGGCGGTCAATGTATGGTAACGAGAAGAGGTTAATAATGGCGTTAGATTAAGAACGACGTGTTCAGGCATTCAGAAGCACACTCGTGCGAGTCTACACGTAGAACGACAAAACGGTGCTTTACAGTTTCTAACCTAGAACAATAGTTAGATACAACAGCCTTTAATGAGGTGTCGAGGCTTACCCAGTATGGCTGAATCAAGAACCTTTTCGACCTTTCCTGAACATTCTCTGAGATGGGTCCGCAAATGAATGAAAACAGATCCTACTCTTCCGTGACAGAGCTCCAGTGTCATATGCGTATCCAGCCGGCCAAAAGGCGCCCATTCGGGATCCACTTGAGAAGAAATCGTCTTTAGAAACTCAGATCCTGTTGTTTGGGTGTCTCCAATGGCCAGACAGAAGGCTTCCTCGCAGCCGACTGCTCCACAGAATCATCTGCACTGTCAGCCGCTCTGAGAGATGGTGGTACTCCAAGGGTAGAACACAGCGCCTTGTACCGCGAGCGTATTTGCCGCAAAATTCGAGAAATATCAAGAGTTGCTGAGGAATCAGATGCAGATGGGTTTTCCTTGGGAAATTGGCTTATAAGGTCGAGGAGATGTCGAATATGGTTGAGCGCCCGGCTGGGATGGGGTCAACAAGGTACTTTAAGGGAAGGAACCACGGACCGACCTGTCATCCTTGCCTTGCTTCACATATATCGCCCTCCATGTCTTTGCAAACCCTTCATAGAATCCAAGCTCTTCCCACATTTCGAACCCTTTCTCTCGCCCTAGCGCCCGTCCTTCGATAAGCCCGTGGATGCGACCATGCTCGAAGCCGTCCTGGTATCCGGAATCATAGAAACTGGAGAGGGCGAACTCAGCTGTCGTCACGACGTGTAACAATCAAAGGCCAACGTTTGTTCGACGTTTACAAGTGATTCCAAGTCAAAGTCCATCGTCGTCGGAGCTGTCAGCGACGGTGATGATGGTGTAAAGGTAAGGTCGAAAACGGACTCGGATTTGTCACCCTGCTACATCATGCCCCTTAGATTACTACTCGACCTTGATACACTCGCAGCAGGCTATTGGAGTAAATTATCTTTTGGGTAGGTCCATTTTGAGGGTGTTTTACGAATTTTTGAGGGTCTGACCGCGTTGTAGGGCGACTTTTTAGTAATACAAGTCCTGGGCGCTCTTTTCTCTTCATCTTTCTTCACGGCCGCCGAAATCGAATTGAATAATGCCCAAGGAACCAGAGAAGAAACCACGGCGGAAACCAGGTCGTGTGTGCGTGTCCTTTTCCTCATGTCTGGATACCGTATGCTGATTCTATTGAAGGCCGACGTCGTGTTCGGAATGCCGAAGACTGAAATTGCGCTGCGACAAGAATGTATGCGCGCCAATCCATTCTGTTACTGCGACCTTGACCCTGCGAGCTAGGTTCCGTGCGAGAAATGCGTCAGCCGAGGCTGTGGTGCAATATGTCCAGACGGTAGGCGAGTATATGCGTCTTGAATGCACGTTTACATGTCTCTGTAGGGTCGCTGACGAGCGGTAAAGGGAACCGGTACGAACCCCATTCATGCCGCAGCTCGTATATCTGATGCTCTTTAGGTTGATCCTGGCGAATACAGAACAACTCCATGAACGAATAGAGCACCTCTGTTCCCGCATTCGCGACCTGGAGAACGCACTCAAGACGATCCAGGCAACGATATCCTCAGAACCCCACCCACTCCTGCGCCCCGACTTGCTGCAACTAAAGTCTCCACAGTCAACACTTTCTACCCAGAATGGATCAGCTGGCCCGTCGACTGCGAACGGATCTACTTCCACTTCCGCCAATTCTCAATCCATCTGTTTGGGATTTTCAACGGAGCCTCAACAAGCTAGAAGTGATGATGAAAATTTCATCGATGCGTTTGGTAAGTTTATTACTCTGGAAGTTGCATACATGCGCTAAGCATATCGCAGGTACGCTGACGATTGGCCGTCATGGTGAAGCCAGTTTTCTTGGTAAGACAGCTCGTTCAGAGGTCCGTTTCCTTTGCTCTAGCTTGATTGTCTTTGTTTCTCACTCTTTATATCCTAGTTTCTACTCCGTGTATGTACACCTCTGTTATCCTCAACTATATCATGAGTAAGCTTCCTTGCAGGCACTCTCAAAACCTCAATCAACGTCAACACTCGTACTTCCTCGCATATCAAAACGAATTATCGAATCTAATTGCGCAGACCCCTTGGATGAAAGCCTTGGGCATGAAATCTTCAGCCTTCTACCGCCGCTTTCTGAGGCTGTACGTCTATGCGAAGTATACCTTGAGCATGGCAAATACCTGTACGCTCCCTCGGTTGGCGGTGTCCTTGTGCTCCCTTCTCATCTCCCTTCTCATTATCTCTTAGATACTCCACCGTGGACCGTACAGAGCTGTTTGACGATGTTCTTTCCTGCGTATACAGAGCCGAGTGCGTATCTGATCTTTACGCTGTCGCAGACTCCTTATGATATGTATAGGTCATTTACGTCGGTCTCTTGTCATCATACACTCTACTTTCTATTTTCTGTGTTCGCCTTGGCCGTGTTGTTTGACCAAGAACGACCCGCGTATTCCGTAGAAGCTCAGGAGTATTACTACTTAGCCCGAGCGGCTGTAGGACTGTCTTCTATCAACAATCACCAAACTCTCCGGGCTGTTCAGGGTATGGTAAGTAATTCACCTCCTGCACCCAGTTACCTGCTTAGCTTGTCTACAGATACATCTCGCTGAATACGAGGCTTACAGTGACTGGGAATCTCTGGGGACAAACTCTGAGTGGATAACCATAGGATGCGCTGTGAAATTAGGTCAAAGCGTAAGTTGTTTCTCCTTCCCCTTGGTCCTCCTAACTCCGCCTCCTAGATCGGTTTGCGTATGTACCTCGATCGTGACAGTCTCCCTTTCAGCTAACCTCAAGATTGCAGATCTCAATAGCTCCCGCTGGCAGCTTGGGGAAGCCACCAGTCAGCGTCGAAGCCGCGTTTTCTGGCAACTGTTTACATGCGATACATGGACGGTGCGACACCTGCGCGATCGCCCGTCTTGTCCTGACTGACATATTTGCACTCGCAGAGTTTTTTGTTTGGTCGACCTCCGTCGATGTCAGCTCAGTATATCGATTGTGCACTCCCTAAAGATACGGATGAGATCATCAACGAGGAGGGGCAACGAGAGACGGGATGTATGTTTGTTTGCTCAACTTCTCTGTTTCCGTCCGCTCACTTCGTTAGTTCATTCGTGGCTATGGCAATACACAACCCTTATGCATTCGGTGATGGGAGCGGCGTTTGGAGTCAAAGTCCCAGCATATACTGTGATTTTGGACTTGGACCGGAAAATACGAGACTTCCCTGTCCCACTGCGATTCAGGCCTTGTCGGAACTATGGGAACGATCTCCTGAGGCCGATACATTATATGCAACGGTGGATGGTCTTGATGTCGAAAGAAACAGGTAAGGTCGGTAATCACTCCGTTTGGATGCTGCTTAATGTATCCGACTTTAGTGCTGCTAAACCTTCATCGAGTATACTTTGCTCAAGCCCTCCAGGACCAACCGGAGGATCTGGCACATCATCGATATCTACCTTCTGTGATGGCGACGTATCGGTCGGCGTGGAGGATCATGCAATCACTAAAAATGCTGAGGACCTACGCACCTCTTCTATCGAACAGAGTTAATATGGCATGGTCTCATGCGTTATCAGCGGCTGTACGTCCTTTCTACTCTCCCTCCGTCCATCCTACTTATCTATCAAGTAGATTGTGATGTGTATCCTCGTAACACGAGCGCCCAACTCCAAGATGACGAAACCGTCTCTCGAGGAGCTTGACCTCGTTGCTCACCTCTTCGAAGAAGCCGCCCCGAACTGCCGCGCGGCGGCCAATACGCTGGTACGACTCTACCTTTCGAAAAATTTTAGATACTTACCCATTGCAGGACACTGTCCAAATGCTGAGAAATAAAGCTCATGAAGCAGTGGGTCAAGCACCTTCGCCCGAGTCGCGCGATCTATCTCCAGACGAGCTAGATCGCTTGGGGGGCAAGACCCACTTGATCTCTTCAATTGACTCTGATACGCCTACTGTTGCATATACCCCGCCTCCTACCGCTCGACAGCCGTCCCCGCCATCATCGTCATTGCCCGCCGCCAACGTTCACCCGGTTATCGCTGAAGACATGCGGAACCTTAACGTCGGGGGCTTCCATTTGAACTTGTTTGATAATCCAGCCGAGGTACTGCCAACAGAGGTGTCGTTTACGGGGGACAGCTTTGGGTTTTTCGCACAACAGTCGCCTTCTCTGGGTGAATTTACTGGTGCGCCTGCTATGCAGCCGCCACCACAACATTCTGCGTTCGGGTTTGCAGCGGCAGCTCCCATGTTGGACGCGACGTGGCAGAGCTTTGTCGAACAGTTGGGTTTCTAGCTGGGCCGACAGCTTCTAATTTATTGAGTTCAGTTTATGTACTGCTGTGGACCTGCGGAGCATTTTCAGAGGACAGAATGAGTACTGTCGGTGATATTCAGAACATTTCATTAGGTCCTATCGCACTTATATATTATTCCTCACTAGGCCTCATGGTTGAAGGTCGGAACCTTACACATGTTTGTCGATAGTATTTATTCAATACTGCATTTTATTCCAACATCTGAAAGTCGAAAGTCAGTTTCGTATGTTTACAATACATAGGTTACATGACAGTCTAAGTATGGTGGTTTTGTGTATGAGATGGAAGAGAAGCATCGGACTTTGTCATGACCTGACATCCGAAACGACCTTGCTGGACTTCCGGAAAGTAATAGGAATTGATCGAACTTTTTTTGTCACCCAGTTTGGTAATTCCTCTTTCCCTCCAGTCTTCCCACCTCAGTATCGTCGTGTCCGGCGGTCCCCAGACATGCACGTATTATTTTTCATTCATATCTCGTCTTCAGCACTGGGACAGGTACCATAATACCCTCAAATGGCGATGGAGGCTTACAAATCCCTAGATACCTGTATTGTAACACGTTTATTCTGGTACAACTATATTTGCTTGTTGCATACATTGAATGAAATAACAAAACGGTCTTTCTAGTTCAGAATGCTGTTTCGCAAGTGCCTGAAATTTTGAGAAACGAGTAATTGCCACGAGAATTACCAAATTATTAATGATTTACGACGAAGTTCATACTGCTTTCTGCAGTGCTCAAGAAAGTACGCCGTTGTCTAGAAAGATAATTGGTACTAATCATACTCTTCTCAACCAATCAGTCTGCCCAACAACAGGTAAAGCATACCCTTGCTGGATGTAACTAGCGCTTCCGTTCAAGACAGTGACACGGCAAATTAATAGGATGTAGTTAGTAGTACTGTATCACAAACAAACAACGTGCAGAATTGGATAGTAGGCCATACAACATAGTCCATAGCGGTTTACCACGCGAGGCATACGAGCTGGTATAAATGTGCCAAAGTCGATAACAAAAAGAACGCGAGTTGGCATGGGTAGTGAAAGCTCCAGGGCATATCAAAGCAGATCTGAATCAATAAAGGTTAAATACCGTATGGTTAAACGTAAGTGTGGTACACTATGGCTGGGGCCAGTTTTGTCCGGTGGCGACGGGGAGAAGTAGAGGTTGGGAATTGTTGGTCGGTGGGTGGGAGAACACCGGGGGGCCATCGCGTATCGATGATTGCGCGATCCCCATACGCGGAGGTGACTGGGGCATCTCCGTGCGAACAGACGAGACTGCCATGTTCGTTTTGGTGAAAAGTTCATCGGAAGGTAAACCATAGGATCGAGCGACCATGGAGGGTGTGTAAGCCTGTTGTTGGAGAGCAACGAGGAGGCTCGAAGACGCTGAAGGGTTGTTGGCAGCGAGAGCCGCAAATTCAGAATGATTTTGACCTGCATCGGCCAAGAGGCTATCGGCACTGCCGTCGCTAGGAAGCTGACGCTTATTGTGAGTATGAACTTTGAGATGCTGGAGGAGATTATCATGTCTGTTAAAGAATTTTTCGCAAGCCGGATATGTACATTTGAAGGCTAAGACAAATGTTTGTCAGTAAATTTTTTTGATGAGTGGCTCAAACGCGGTCCTCACGTTTCTCGTGCGTGTGAATGGAGCGAATATGGCGTTTCAGATGTTCTCCGCGGTGAAAGCACTTGCCACAGCCTTCCACTGAGCAAACGTATGTCCGTTTATCCTTCTTCAAATCCTCTGGCTGCAACACCACCGTCGTGGGGACCCTTCTGCCGCGACTTTTCTTGGTAAGATTGGGCACTGGAACAGGCAGATTTGCGCGTGACCTAGGGCCACGACGCTCTGTAGGTACAGTCGAGTCATCCAGGCCATCTAGGAACGTTACGTTGTTCGAACTTGGAGCGGGGATATCCGCAGAGGAACTGGCTGCAGAATTTTCGCGAGAAGAAGGGGTCGGTGGTGGAACGCTGGCCACCTCGCCTGGTCCTTTTTGGGCGGCGCGCTTACGATAAGTACGTGATTTCTTGGTTGGTGGAGGCGACTCGTTGTCACGATCGACAGCGTTGTCCTCGAGTACCCGTCGTTTCGATGGACGTCCCGTCTGTGAGCGGGTTAATGGTCTGCGAGGTGGCGATGCCGCGCGAATTTCAGAAGTTTCTGGTGCAACATTCGTGTCATCGGCGCTGCCCTGAGGTAACGAGTGAGTGGGCCATTGAGCCACGGGCACTGTTAAACGTACCTGCACCTGCTCATCGCGTGACACGACGACCTCGTCCTTGACGACAGCGGCCTCTGCTCTGTGATCTACTTGAACCTCCTTTTCCGAGCTCTGTGAGTTGGCCATCGTGGATACTGTTCGCTGTTCGAGGTATCGGACTGACAGGGGCCACAGCTGGAAATATCAGTCAGTGGTTCCTTCATCGTCGCCGAGAGCCACAACGAGCGTTACCTGGGGGTTAAAGGTGAAGAAACGAAGAAATAAAAGCGAGAAAGTGGTAGATGGGAAAGGAGCTAGGGGTAAGAAATGAGCCCCTGAGTAGTTTGGGGTGGGTACTCGGCGGAACCTTTTTTCACGTACCGTTCACGTGCTTTCCGGCTTTCTCCGCATGATCCAAACATGCCGGGCCGGCAGACTTCCGTTCAACTAAGAACAACTACGAAACTACGAACCCATCGAGAGAGAAACTCTTAAGCAGGTGAATCTGGATGGATCTCTACCTTCAAACGCTGAATATCTGCGAATAGAATGTAGCCGACATGTCGTACCGTTGCGTGTCGTAAGATCGAGTACTAATATGCTTCTTTTCACTTAGGAATTCTGGTAAAGCGGCCTTGTAGGCAACAAATTTTTCTCTGATTTCGACCGACACTAGTACGTCTTTATATTGTGCGCCATGAGCGGTAACAATGAACACAGAAAATAAACTAATAGCTGGTGAGTCAAGCCGCTGCCGCTTCCCTCCAAACAAGGCCCATTCCTCTAAGCACACTCTGGTCCGCAGACTCCGTGAGTAATCAATTTGTTTCAAACCACTAGCCGTGTACTCGTAATACTACAATTCTTTTGGGGGGAAAGACACCGCCCCTTTTTGTTCTTTCTTTGGCCTCAACTCGTTCTCGCTATTCTGCTCCGAGATCGTATCAGGTGAACGAGCGCTGGAGGACTATGCGCCCTATAGCCTATGTCCGACGTTCCTCCGGTGTCCGACTACTTCCAACCTCGTTCTCGCCGCTCTTGAACTGCAACTCTTCGGCAGCACTTTTTCTGGTACTAGTGATTGCAGACTGTCCGTAGCTACTATCAGCACTGCGACAATACCAGTGTATGTCAGCCACGCACTGCCGCGTTCTTTTGGGCGGTTTTGATCTCGACTTGTCTGCGAGGAGCTCTGCCTAAACAACAATAAGCATCCGTCCAAACACAATGTCATCGAAAGAGCAAATTGGGAACAGACCAGGAAGCTTTGGCGTAGCTATCTATAACGGTATTTCATCAGTACAGAACAAGGTCGAAATTCCCTCAGAAGAGCACCTTAGTACGAGTCATCGATGCTGGTCGATCTTACTTCACAGGGGGGAGAAGTGGTAAGAAGGCACATGCATCGATGGCCGGACATTTTGTGGCTCCTTTGAAACTCCTCCTCAAGTCCTTCTCTCACGCTCATACCAGTTCTATTTTTCGTTCACTCATTCAAAGCTTCCTTCGCACTCTTGGAATGTGAGCCGCCGGCCCGGGATGAGCTTCTACTGACGCCCACAACTACCACGTGTCTTGAAAATCAGTCGTGCGTCCCGTTAGTTTCCCCGAGAAATCTTCTACATCACATGTGGTAGGGCACTTAGAAACACTATTTAAACCTGGGTTCTTATTTCACGTAGCTGCGTTGTCTATCCGTCACTGATGTTCCTCTTCAACGTCACAGCTCTCGCATACATCCTCGCATACCTCTCGCTGGAGTGTCATGCTTGGAATACATTTGTAGTCCCTCATGTCAACGGTCAAGACGACACCCCGGGTCTCACGGCATCTCTGGCCAACTTCACTTCCAACTCAACTATTTTGTTCCAGAAGGGAGTGACTTATAACATCTTCACTCCGATTAAGTTCCCCAAGTTGACGAACGTAGAGGTCGCAATTGAAGGAAACATTACATGTCCTTCAGACATTGCTCCTGTTCAAGGTCAGCTGCACCGATAATTACCAGAACCCGTCGCTAATGCGAACTTGGTACAGCTATTGTGGCGTCTGACGTGAGCCCTTGCTACACTAACTTTATATCTCCGTGCTGAACGCACAGGTACACAGGCTTTCGAAGGTCACTGGTATGCGGTCGACTTAACGTCCGTATGGTTTGCCTTCTAAGACTCTCCAGGTTCTCGTTTTCCGGCGGAGACAACGTAACATTGCGTGGTTCCACCGATCCTGACTGGGGCTGGGTGGATGCCCACGGACAAGCAGTGAATCACTCTTCTCACTACATTTTCACAGATCCCTTACATCTGTTTCAAGTGGTGGGATACCATGGAACAGACCAATCGTCCTCATGGTTGGTCCTTCAGCAAGATCAGTAATGGTGTCATTAGGGATATGAAAATCTGGAAGGTGCGCGTTCTTCTCGGGCGGAATGTTTTGCTCCTCATCACATGGTACAGCCAATCGCGTGGAACTTTGCAACCAGCGGATCGTCTGATTTGCATGCGTTCAATAATGTTATCCTGGCAGTATCTGATAACTCCTCGGTATGCCTCTTTTTACCGTTCTCTATAAATAAGTAACACAGACCCGGAAAAGGCTTTTCCCTTCAACACGTAAGTGAAATACCGTATAATAAGTCTATCGAGTGCTGACGACGTGTTCCGCCAGCGATGGTAAAGTCCATTAGGTATCGACACGACTCGTATTCTTATTCATTGCAGGGTTCTCCGCCGGTGGAACAAACATGCTCTTTGAGAATAATCACATCGTCAATGGAGATGATTGTATCACAGTAGGAAGTGGCGCGAGTAATATACATTTCCGGTACGTGGAGGGTATTAAATGGATTGATGTAGCTGACCGCGCTGCTTTCAGAAATTCAATTTGTGAAGGCGGACACGGTCTCTCAATCGGATCCTTAGGAAAGAATGGAGCGGTGGCCGAAGTCGAAAACGTTTTGTACGTGCTGGGATCTTCTTGAGCTTCAGGAACTGACCCAAGGTATAAAAAGGATTGAAAATGTTACTATGGTAAGTACCCATCTTGATTCACTTCTAACTCTTCCTGAATGCTTTCTGAATTCAGAAAGACACGCTCTATGCTGCACGCTTCAAAAGCTGGTCAGGGGGAAACGGGCTTGCACGCAAGTACGTTCATTGGCCAAACGAACCCCTTGTTGCTTTGTGGTCTCACGATTTCTTTCCTGCAGCATCACATGGAAGAATATCGTGTTCCAAAACGTACCCTTTCCTGTAAGTCCATTTCTACCGATGGCATGTGTGGATATGTTTGATCACTACGTCTTTCGTAGATTTATGTAACGCAAAAGTGAGTACATTGAGCCCTGATATTCATATCATCAACGATGACGTTTCTAGCTACTGGGATCAGGAAGTAAATCATCTGTTCACCCTGTTTATACAGCGGTGTCATCTCTGATGTTTACTCTTAGGTCGGAACGCAACCGAACTCGACTAATGCTAACAGCACCCATATCGAAGACATGACATTCGAAAATTTCTCTGGAACAATCAGAGAGTGAGCGCATTCTCAATCTAGATAATGCTTCGTGAAGACTCATTGGTTAGCATCCCGTACGTCGAGGGGAGTTGCGTGACAGACCCGTGCTGGTATTATGTGCCCAATGCAACAGGCAAGGAAGTCATTATTCTCGATCTGTATCCTGACACCGGTGCGCGGCGAAATCCCCTTTCAATTGCTTTATATTACTTATTTCACTCTTAGCAGCCAATGTTGTCGCCAAGACCATCAACGCGAGGACGGAGACGGGCTCTATCGTTGATGTCATGTGCGATCCTACAACTGTAAGAATAAAACATACATGTTTTCTTTCTACTACTAATCTGCCTCGTTCATAGGTGACGAATGACGTCGGATTCAAATGCTGGGATGGCGCCTATATTCCTACTGCTGCTGGTCTCTAGACAGGCGCTTCGTAGTCGTGCTGAACTCGATGATAATCCGTTCACCTCACAGGCAGTGTGTGCAAGAAAAACATCAGGTGCTGGTCAACTACTATGATACATCGATGTACAAGAGTAAGCTACAGATAAAAAATTTTCTACAAGACAATTATGATACATGCCGCTCCATCTCCAAACCAGTTTCGACGAGCTTTCTAGCGGAAGAGGGAATTGACTTCATCTCATCCAAAGACCTCGTCACAGCTGCGGCCCCATCAGGCGACTCGCTTGCCTTGATATCACAGAGGTCCTTGAACGCCATTGCAAATGCAAAGCGCTCGTAGTACTCAGACATCTCTTTGTACGCAACTGAAGCCTTGACTCGTGTGACTTCTCTGTGCGACATGAGGATGATACCGGGCACTTCAGACGCGTACATGGCCGCGACCTTCCGTGCGGGATCCTCCTTTTGGTCACCTTTCACCTTTTTTCTCTTTCCGATAGAGGCCGAAGTCGAAGACCAATCGATGCGCTGATACGTAGATTTAACTTGACGGACATGCTGTTGGACTAGCTCCAGCTCTTTAGCAAGGACCTTGCACGCAGTCTGGTGGTCAGGGCCACTGGCATCTCCTGGGGCTACGCGTCTCTCGATGTCTTGCAGTGGCTTGATAAGATCAGGGTCGTGTCCGCTACGAACGGCGGTTTGTTGTTCATACTCCTTCAGAACGTCGTCCCTTACTGACTTGCCAACATCTTCCAGCACATCCAGAATAAATTCATGCTTTCCCGAACTTTTGGCTCGCTTATTGAAATCCTTGTCATGGTCCTGATAGGATTTGAGTCGTAATCGATGTCCAGTTTTACCTGCGTCGAGCAGCGTGTTAAACCTGCGCAAAGGTTAGGGAAGCGAGCACATGAAAAATGACACGCGCGTACATATAGGCAAGCAGGATTGACTGATCACTGTCATATCCATACTTTCGGACAGAGTTGTCGTGGAACGTCGAATATATACCAACCCTCCCTTTTGTGAGACCAGTCATCAGAATATTCACAAAATCCGGCTGGGTACACTGATTTTTCTCGACACAATCCTGGAACTCTGTAACGGACTGGATGTCCCGTTCGAAGTGTGTTTCAATGAAATCTTTCGGCGGAGCGCGTAATGGCTTGTCTTGAAAGCCTTGGACAAGCGACGCCAACCACAACAGGAAGCAAACATCTAGAAAAAGTGTTATTTTCTGAGCGACGACGTTTTATATGCATCTTTACCTCCATCAAAATCTGAACAACAAAATATTAACAAATATCAATCATGTCAGAATGGAACACCAACCTCCGCCACTGAGGAGTGTCATGAGGCTCCGGTCCCCTTGAACAGAAACGACTATCACATTTTTGTACTCATGCAATTCCGGTATGTTAACAGCCCGAACCTACAACACCGTCAGCAGCTATTTCACTGAATACCATTGAAACTCACCTTCTGAATATCGGACGCGAGCCTCATCGGGTACCTTCCGATCAAGACATCGCCCTCCAAGATGTTGAATTCTTTATTTGTCTCTTTATCCTCGATCGCCTTTGAAGAATAATAGAATATATCTCTTGGAGATAGAAGACCCGTGGGATCTGCGAAGATAATCAGGACAGCAACGAACCAAAGAGGATATACGAACCAGGAATGACGAACGCCTCCGCAGACTTTCCCTCAGGAAGAGACACGTGAAAGCCCTCTATTGCTGACTTAATTGACGTCTCGATGACATACCTCATCTTCTCTCGCAGGAAGTGAGATTTCGAGGGACTAAAGCCCGCTTGAATGAGATCAAGTGCAACCTCATAAACAGACAATGGTGCTAAGAAGACGATCAGTTCATGCGCATGAGTAGGCTGAGGATACCGTACCGCCACTATACTCATTCCGACCCGTACAATTAGGTAGTGGTTGTTCCTCTATATCATCATCAGGTGCCTTCTTATCATCATTCCGCTTGTCGTCGTAGACAATAGAATTATGCCATTCTCGTCGGGTATAACCCAAAACCCGAGCGAGACCCCCAGCAAGCCTCTGTATCCTTGCACTACTGACACCACCGGCTTGGTTCACAGCGGTCCAAAGGCTGACATCTGAGAACCTACCCTTCTTCTCTATGAGAGGGTCCACAGTCCTCGCCAGTCCTTCCTTCAAGAGCTCTACCAGAACGGCATCGGGTACGCCGTTGAAGGAGAGGTTGAGAATACTCTGAGCGGAGAGCGTACTGCTTGACGATGGGTAACCAACACAGACGACATCAAGGATGCGATGAGAGTGATCGAGCCGCTCATAGTTGATTTTCTTTTGAGAAGGTCGAATCCAGATTTTGTACTCTTCATCAAAATCACTGGGATGGCGTATCCACAGTCCTTTGCTGCCAGCGATACGACCTTGGACAGCAGTCGGCATGACAGAACGCCCAAGCAGTTTAGTTAGGCTGCTGAGGGCAGACTCGTTGATAAATCCACATCCGTCGGTCATGAGCTGTTCTGCTGAAGGTTTACCCTCGCCGTTCCAGTCGGGGGTGGCTATCAGTTAGGTCAGAATTTTTTTTATTGCCAATTTAAATACCATCTTACTTTTGTCCGCGATCTCCAGAATATTCCTTTCTTCGAAAATTAAACCAGGAATCGATGTCGACAATCCAAGCGTATTCCTGGTAACATATTTTGCAATCGGCTGGCAAAACGTCAATGAATCACTAACAATAAGATAGATTAGCACGAACTTGTTTCGAGTTCAGCAATGCAGGATTGTGCCATTCCAAAATAGCAGGATACGACAGACGATATTGATCGCCACACCATTTTTGGCCCATGCGTTCATAATTTTCGTTGCCTTCAACAAGATAGAGGGAGCCTTCCTTCGGAACCCAAGGAACAAAGATACGCCCGCAGATGACAAATTTTTGAGCCAAGAATTCCCTGACTTCCGTTTCCGCTTTCATCAAGAGATTATCAGATACGCGAAGCTGAAGTACGCGACGAGAGCCTAAATAGCGCGTGAAACGTGTTGACTTGCGCATCTCCAGTGGCTGTAGTTCAACTTTGAAGTCTTTCTTATTGATTTGTATGAGATGGCCGATTTGCTGAATCCGTCCACCGTACCAATGGGTCTCGCCTTCGAAATCTCCCATAGGACCAAGACCACGATTTCGGTTTTCCATAAGCGCTAGCTGCTCGAGCCGCATTTGCTTCCTAAAGAGACGCATATAAATTGAGAAGAATACTACATCAGGAACAAAATACGAACCCTATCTTATACTCCAATGAAGTAGCAGAAAAAGGTTGATTCTTCATGATCGATGCGACTTTGAACAACACTTCTTCCTCCGTTCCATGCAGCGAATTCGGTGTGAAGAGCTTGTCTTTGACCTCATCCCATGTCCAGCACTCTGTCGACACTCCACGCGCCAATTCCCACTGGACACCCCATGAGATCTCCTGATTATCGAACAACTTTTGGACAGCTGTATCATGTGCAACTATGTTGGTAGGCAGCTTAACTCCTCCATCGAACAAACGGTGTATAAAGCTTCGGTGCATCAGGCTCTCTCCATCCATGTCTGTTTCCATGTCGGTGTCATCAGAAGGGAAGGACGACACTACAGGTAGGACAGGCGGCTTTCTTCTCCCCGGGGGAATGCTGGTGTCATCGGGGCGATCAACGTCCATACTGAAATCAGCCCGCGGATCCCCAGGATGCGCCCTTGGAGTGCGGGGAGCGGCGAAGGACGAAGGTACAGTACGGCGAACAGAAGAAAAAAAGTCATCGGACTCTGAACTATCGTCATCTGGAAATTTCCCTGCTGAATGATTAAAAGAGCACGGAGATGATATGGAAGAAGCATTGCGAGATGTAGATGACACGGTGAGACCCGTGTACTTGGGAAAAGATCTCGGCGCTGATACTGACGATACAGGTGTCCTCTTCGGCCGAGTTAGCGTGACATTAGAATCCACAAGGTCCACTTTGCGTGAAGAGGTGGGCGTAGTCGTCTGGGAGCTATCCTTTCGTCTCTTAGAAGGAGAAGAAGGTAAAGAAGAGGCATCACGAGAAGAGGGATTCCGTTTCTGTAATGGGATTTCAGACTCGTCTTCCGAGCCGCTGGAGATAACTAGTGTATTGTTTCATGAACATATGAAAGGTAAGTTAGTGAGAAGGCAATACCAATTACATCCTTCGGGGGACCCTGAGTCGGGGATATCGTTATCGAGGACATCGCCTTTTTGATAGGCGTGACTCCCGTTGAGCGGGAGCCTGTGTTTCGAGAAGGTGCTAGGTACAAGGAATGAAGAGCATGCAGTAGGGAGGTCGTAGCTGACCTACTGCAATTATCTATTGACACGTCAACCCCTTGACTCGAGTCCTCTCGCCTTGGTGGTCGCGGCCCTGTGAAGACGTAACCTTTTAAGCGGTAATAGGGTAGGGCAAGAACAGAGACATATACCTGTCCTCTTCATTGGAGATCCCTGTGTCGTCACTGAAAAGCCTGTACTTGATCCTGAACTTGGTTGTGCCACATTTTTCTCTGGATATCTGCGTCAAAAAGAGTGTTTGTAACGGAATAAATGCACCGACCTGTCGTCTTTCCCCGTCGTTCATCCGTGATTGTTTGTTCTGGAAGCGCGAGATAAATGGTCGTGACGCAGTAGAAAATAGGCGTGCCCACGCTTAGAGTTGAACATCATTATTTCTCTTTCGTCGTCCACGAATTCATAGCCTTGAATATCCTGAAAGCAAGCTGCAGCATGAATTGCTTCCGTCCAACGTCGTGGTACACGTACATATACGGATCGCGGATCCATTAGGCGATATACACGCGATTTCTTGGATCTCTCGCCAGTATTTGAGGGACAGACTGGATGGGAAAACACCTTGAAAGAAGCGCGTGGTGAGAAAAAATTTGAAATTCCCGATTCTCGAGGCCAGATCAGCGTGTTACGTAAGTGCCTAAATTTATCCTCTCTTCAAGTTCCCCGCGTTCCCTTCATTTGGGCACAAATATTGCCGAGGGATACCATTACGTCATCAGAAACCCTCGTTTTCCTCTTGGATCATGTTTTCAATTGAGGTACTTGTAGCTTTCTCAGCCCTGGTTCCTGCGCCAATTCTGCGGTTGTTTCGAAGATACTTATCAATCAAGATGGGATGATTGCACGTCGGCACAAGACGAATAGTTACCATCCTGAACAGCCAACGGGTTTGACGATGACCCCCTCAATGTCCTGAGCTGATGCCGCACTTGTGCACGAGTCGAGACGCAGAAGATATCATCAGTTGAGGAAGATTGTTTCAAGGGTGTTTCGTGGATCATGTTACCTGCCTTCTGGAGAATGCACGAGCCTGTGATAAAATGCAAGATAGATGAGGGCCAGGTTGCTTAGTCCTCATACTTCAGGTGGGTTCTGTGTCCGGTTCTGTAGAACAAAACCGTTTCTGTCTGTTAGTTCCACCCTCCAGCTGACCTCTATGGAGTATCCAAGTTCGTCTTCTTCAGATATATTGGCCTCCTTCGAAGGAGCAGAAACTACTCGAATTGTCTCCATTGCCTTCTTTGCACTATTTGGTATGGCGGTCGCTTTCTCTCCCTGACAGTTCTGACCACGGGTCGTACAGTTTACGAAGTATGTCCCTTCTATCGATGCATGCTGCAATTAATGTGCAATCTGTAGTGGCTGATAACTTTTGATGAAGAAGTGATTGTTCACTTCACTTCACTTCTTTCACACTTTTTCACACCTTCACGCAAGGTCGAATATTTCTGGCATGGAAGGTGGACCATCTCACGACTGTTATTTTTGACGGTTAGATGTCTTCTTCCATCCAACATTGGAGCCGCACTTATTATATGTTGCACAGAACCGTTACTTTGCACTATTCATATTATCGTAAGCCTGTTCTCCATTCTTCTCGGGATAGCTGACAAGGAAGAATAGGTTTCACATGACTGGTACGGCACCTGCTTCTTGTCCATCCTGCTGCTCTGCTCATTGTACGTCGTGCAGTGCTGTCCCTACGTCATCCTGGAGAAAAGGTGAGTCAACATATAGCGTCACCTAAAATACCTAATCACAGCATGCACAGTTGTGAGTTTCCTATTATAACACTGACCGCTATAGGAACGCCACAACTCACTTCCGGTGTGACAGCTGTATTCCGGCCCTAGAATTCCTATTCGTTGGGAACATAACCGCAATTGGCGTAGTCCAAGGTTCGTTCCTTCATCGTTCAACCCAGGTTATGTCAGTCGATAACAGAGGGCGTAGCAATACTCGTCCTTCGAGTATGGTATTTGTTCTCCAATAGCAAGAACACCCGCTTAATCACGGTCTTCGCATTTATCATATCATTATCTACCTCGATGTTATTCTCAATTATAGCCGCCAGACAAGTTAAAACCCTTCAAACCGATGTACTTTTACCGACATTCATCCATTACGAGGTTCGCGGTTGTCTAGTTTCCCGTCCACCGATGTTTTGGCGCATCTACTTGCCTTCGTTGTGTCTGCACGTAGGTTTATATTCATCACGAGAGTATTAGGCTGCAGTTAACAGGTACAACAGACCCTCCTATACGTTCTTACAGCTTTCCGTGCTCTCCAAAATCGTCGCACGCTAAATCAGGCGCCAGTGATGAGACGTCTTCTTAGAGAGTACGAGCTCTTTTATCCATTCCGCAACATCATCGAACGCTGATTGCCTCCTCTATAGTGGAGGTCTATTTTTCTTCGTCGTCCTTGGTGAGAGCTTTGAAAATATATCTCACATTCTACTGACACTTTCGCCAGTGTCTGTGGGGTTTACGTCCATAGGATCTTTCTTTGATAAATATCCGCAAGTGAGCTCGATCACTATCCTACATCTCCATAATCTATCTGATGATGAACCGCCACAGCTTAATATCGTTGTCATGTACTCAAAGTAAGGCACGGCCCTTGATTCTAGATGATAGCACTCATCATGCCAACAGCTTCCTTGTTACCGCCACATCAATTGCCGTGTCTCGCGTCATGTTCAGCATTCATTCTCTCGCTGCACATCTCGGATCCGATACTACTTGGCTCCTCAACAACATCGAACTGAGCCGAGTTAACTGGAGACGAGGCAACACAGAAGGAGAAATCATCATTGAAGAATATTCTCCTGAATTGGACAACGAATCACCAGGGACGAGTCGATTTGATGCAATGAAGACTACTCGAGTCGGAGTGTACAACGAGCGGGCTTGGTGATGCTTCATCTCGTTGCATGCGTATAAATCTTCATTTAAGACGATCCACCCTATCCCATCTGGGCCAGTGATTTCTACTCATAATATATTGACCGATGAATGACTTGTATTATCTGAAAAGCCACACTACTAATAGCGTATTAGCATAGAACTATATATACACGATCAGAAGGAAAGAGAAATCGATATCAACCAAGAAAGGTATACGAAAAAAACCAGCGAAACAAAGTCCTTCTACAAGTCCCAATCAAGTCCGTGGATATAAATTCCGAAAGATATACAGCAATATTCGCAATAAAATGAATATCAAAAATGCTTTATGAACGAACAAGAACTTCAAAGGTACCCATCCCGACTCCTATCAATGCCATGACAACAGCAGGCATCACGCCCAGAGGCAAGGAAGGTAATGCCTCATTGAACGGGATGTACACAGTGGTAGATGCAATCCCTACTACACTCGTAGTCGAAGTTCCTCCGGTCCCACCACCAGTGAGATTCGCCCCGTTTGGCTAAACAATTTAGTCAGGTCACAGCACCTCACATAACAGAACAGCTTACTCCAATGGGCCTCGAGCCATCGGTAAAAGAACATGTGTCAGATGAACAAAGACACTCGCCCTTGATTGGATCCCAGAAAGGCGTGGAACAATTTGCTGGAACTTTAAAAGCATACATTGGTCAACTCATGTACAGAGTCGACATCATCAAGAGACTCACGTCGGAAACGAGCGTTTCCGCCGCTAGGAACGACCTGGGAAGGGTTCGGCTTCTCTGGTGTTGGTTCGACCTCAGGACAGCCGTACTGGAAGAATGGGCAATTAGTCGTTATTCAATGATCACTATCAGATGCTCCAACATACGCATGTGAAGAAGGGAAAATCAGAGAAGGCACAGTGACACAACAGACCTTGCTCGTTCCGCGGGATACCGTTGCATATCTGCAAAGAGGCATCTACGTCAGGGGTGGAACACTTCAAGGCATCAAAGTTGTTCAAATCCGAAACCGGCTGGGGTGTCTGAATCCAAGCAAGGAGCTGTTCACTAGACACGATCCAGACTAAAAAAGGTGAATATAACGTTAACAACGGCAGTAAGAATCATACCATTCTGCTGTTCTTGAGCCCAGTCGAGGAACTCATTGATCATATTGATGGTCGACGTAGGGACCGGGACCCCCGGGTAGCCACTCTAAAGATCATGATAAGTCTGCAGGATGCGGAAGAATAACCGTTGACTCACAGCAAGGTGAATTGGGTGGGTATATAATCCAAATGGTTGTCGATTACCATTATAGTGCGCAGTGAATGTATTCTTCATAAATTCCAGTGTAGCAGTATCATTCGGCTGACTATTTCCATCCGCAACGTCTCTAAATACCAAAGCAAACAATCAACGAAGATATTACCACAACACGAATTGCACTCACAACCAAGGATCCATCAAGTGTGGGCCGTCGACACCTCTGCTATCAAACATCGCGTACATCGGAATCTCCCAGAAGCCAGGAAGCTTAGGTCTGCCCTTGCATGAGTTTTCGACCATGAGGCAGTCGTTGGCCAGACCGTAATCCAAAGTATAGGGCCAATATGCATCGGAGCTGGGATCAGTCACGGGTATCGATGCAGAGGCACTGGAGTCATATGTAAAACCAGTATCCGCGAGGTGTTGAAGGGTATCGACCGTGTAATTGAGGAACGGCGCACGGAACCCTTTGATGGAGGCCAGCGGAATTCCGGCAAGTGCGTTCAAGGCGATCAAGTTTCCATCAATTTCATTGTCTGGCGGACTTCCGACGTGGGTCATCCTAGATGAAAAGAGTAAATTTACGGTTAGAGCCTACGAATATCCCCTACGTGTGATCTGCAATTTCGTTCCCGGCGACATACCAATCTGGATGATCCGTTAATTAAATACGTCGCGATCACGAACGTCGCGCTCACCTGTCACCAGCGTGTAATTTGTATAACTGAGCGACGTATAATATGTCATCTTGGGACGACAACCATTGGGGTTCTGCCTCTGGGCAAGAAACTGGTCCACAGCATCGAGGGTGTAGGATTGAATAGCGTCATCAGCAGTGAAGACAATAAATTGGGGAGTATCCGCCTAGATAAAGAAAAAGTTGAGAACGGTGCTTCTCCAATGTTTCTCAAGATATCGATAGCAAAAGGATAGATTTCAGAAATTGAGACGGCCAGCGAAGAATTAGGCCTTCCTCTTTTCATTCCGAAGGGGATGAGTCTGAAAGGCGACCAGGAAGACATGTACGCAACACTGTGCATCCTAGTATACCAGATGCATATCTGCAGTAACTTGAGCATCAATAAATCTCCCAGACGCTCTCTGGATGCTGCTGACACAAGCCCCTGTCACTGTATTGGCAGGAAAAGCGAGAGAAGAGAGAATCTCAAGATAGCAACGGCTACTCACCGGACTTAGCCCACCAGGCGGGCTTGTACTAGCACAGTTGCAGTGGGGAAGTTGACATTGAGTACTATCACAAGAGTAGCCCGCCGCTTCTGTGCTCGTCGTTTGCCCAGAGATACCACCATCCTGAGCAAGTACCGCCAAGGGCACGAAGAATATCGAGAGAACCGCCAACAACATCAGCGTCTAGTGCTCCGGCAAAAGCGCCAAATAGTGTGGAATGAACAAGGAAGTCAAGGCAGTAAAAGGGGATTGTTCGCCGTAGAGAAAGGAACGAGACCAAGCTGAAAAGGAGTGGACGAGTCTCGCCAGTCTGAGCCTACATGTTTCTAAACATATGCTTGGAAAGTCACCATGCGGGCCCAGAAATGAGTCAGCCATACGGGAGCCAACAACAAAACAAGAAGCAAGCAGCATATGAAGTCATGATAATGGAACACAACGAAACAAAGAGTGCTTGTGGCGATGATTTATTGCCGGAAGCAATTACACATTCCGCGAATTCTAGTTTTGACCCGGTTAGTATCCGTTAGCAGAGAAGTGCAGCGAAACAGACCGGTGAGTTTTTCATTCTTATTCAGTTAGTCTCCTCAACGATACGTAAGAAGAAAAGTCGAGTACGGACGTATTATCAGTGCAAATCTGGATTCTGATCATGGCTTAGACCGCCGCTTATCTAAGCTGACGGAATGCGCCTTACACGTGACTAACGCGTACGCGACGTTTGGGTTGGAATTGGAAAGTATTATATAAGTCGTTCACGTCCCATCACCCCACCTGCCGTTTCCCTCTTTGTGCCACATCTATACCCCATGTCCTTGATATCCCCCGCCCTCTCGCGGACGTCGTCGACGACTAGCGTCGAGTCGGACGATGCCGGAAGCAACGCCAGCACCCGTTCACGACGCACAAGGAAACGCTTTACCAGCGTGCAGCTCATGATGCTCGAAAATCTTTTCCATCAAACGTCGCACCCGTCGCGAGAGCAGCGCGATGGCGTGGCAAAAGCAGGTGCAATGTACGTGGTTATCACGAAAAATTTGGTTCCGTCGTCGTCTTATATCAAATTCAAGGGAACTCAAGTCCGTCACCATTTGGTTCCAAAACAAGCGCCAGATGGAGCGCAAAGGGTCATTGAATAGTATACCATCCCCCTGTGACACTACTGTCGATGCTGCTCCAATGCCGAAGCCTAAGCCCAAATCCAAACCTAAACCCTACGCGTCGCAGCTTACGGCGCGCCCGTCACTAGACCATATTGCTTCGCGCTCAGAACGACACCATACACCCGGCACCCCGTCTCGCAAGCAGGATCGCAACGCGTCTCTCTGGGATAATATGCCCTCGTCGCCACCCGTTCCCCCCACGAGCCCCCCGGAGAAGGAGTACGTGGCTTTCGGCAAGCTCACGCGGAGGCATACCTTGGAATGGGCATGCGCGCGCCGTAGGATGGCAGAGAAGGAGAGGGGAGCGGTCGATGATGGAGACGAGACAGACGATCCGACTGATGAAGCCATAACACCCCCAAGGGTCTGGAGCGCAAATGATCCAAGGTGTACGAAGGGGCCAGGACCAAGCATCGCTGCGCTTCGCCATGCTGAGCCAGACGATGATATGTTGCGCGCCGCTCTGGCGCTGTGTCGCTTGGGTCGTGCGGCCTGAGGAAGGATGCCGCGAAAGGACATTTACGGTATAACGTTTCGAGGCTTTGAATATTACTTTTCGAAACCTCACATTACAACCAGAGATATATCATTATTCACTTGTATAAACTGGTGACGACCTTTTCTACGCCATGTCTTGAATACTATCACGAAAAATTAGCCAGTACATAGACTCCCTATTCCCGATTCCGGAAAAATGAAGGTGGACGAGTCTCGTGGTTGCGGAGCTAGAATAATGCAAGAGTAACGAAATAATTTCAGATGCCCTACCCTGTGCCTACGCGAACCGCCGTAGTTGCCGGAACCCTGATTATTTTCTTTCAATTTGTACATCTCCCTTGGAGTTGGGGAATCTGGTGCCATGGCATTGTTTTCCTATCACTCTGATGTTTTTGTATATAGTACACCCCTCCAGTACCATATCTATACGATCTATAAGATGAATAGAAAAAGTTACCATTCCATTGACCGACGGCAGCTGCGCAAAATCAAATAGCCGAAAGCACCTGTAAAATGATAGAACGGCAACAAGAACGACTTACGACAATGCAACAGTCACGGTGGGGGAGGGGGGCAGAACTGGGCGCCGGTATGTAGCACAAGAGAGATTCAAGGGGTGGAACAAAGGCAAGTACTCCTCTCAGATCAAGAAAAATTCCTGAGATGGGCCGGCATCTCCTCACGTTTTCACGGACGTTTACCGTTCGGATAATAACCTCCCGTGAGAGGACTTTCAAAACAACTCGATAGCTGATTTTTTTGGAGCACGTGGAGCAGACTGATTTCTCGGGACGTACTTGCTATTAGCGGATCACAGTCGGATCGCACCTTGATCATACCTGAAGGGACGAGGTTGAACCTGATTCGTTTGCGACAATTGTAAGCCAGGGCCTGTCTGTTATGTTAATGACCATGAAAGTGCGAAGTGCTTCCCAGAACATGCGTCCTCAGATAGATATACAAGCCCGAGTATGTTCTCGGGACCATTGGCATCCCCGTCAGCTTCAGTAAATACTCTCGGGAAATTGCTTGGTGTATTAATTAATGTGGATGGGGGATACATGTTGGAGTGAATCAATCAATGATCTATGTACTCCCAAACAAATCTATCAAGTATTCTAAGTTTAGGATCGACTGCGCAAGGTCGCTATGTCCCATAGGACAATCGCCATCTTCATTTGTAGTCTCTCACAGAGCCTGGTTTTTGTAAAGCGCATAGAAAAGTGAATCAGGACGTTGCAGTAAATCTTTCGGTGACCCAATCTCTACGACACGGCCATTATCGAGGACCATGACTTTATCGTAATCCACAATAGTAGCTACGGTGAATGGTTAGTTTGACTGGACGACCAGAACATCAAGAAAGATGCTACTCACAGATACGGTGTGCAACTGAGATAACTGTCGCTTCTCGCAAACTATTTTGAAGCACAGATAGCAGCCGCTGGTCCGTAGAAGTATCCATACTACAAGGGGATCATTTGAAAACACGTGCTGGCCATGATTGTTATCCCTACCTTGAAGACGCCTCGTCAAGGACCACAATTTTGCGCTTTTGCAGGAGAACCCTCGCTATGCAGAGGAGTTGGCGCTGAACCATATCTTATTAGCAGAACGTGTACAAAAGGTTGAAAGGGCTCACCTCTCCAGCGGAAAATTGAAGTCCATCAGCGGAGACCATGGCATCAAGTTGACCCTCGAGACCTTCGACCAGCTTGCGCATGCCGACCAACTCAAGAGCTTCCCATATTTGCTCGTCTTCTATCTTTGTAGAACATCCGAGAGTCAAGTTGTCTCGCATCTTTGCATATAACAAGAAAGGGTCCTGCGAGACCGTGCTAATATGTATGTCAAAGTCAATGCTTGGTGGATGCAACGAACGGCATTGCTATCACCTGATGGCTGAGCGCAACATCTCGAGAGGTACAGTCGCTAGGTCAATACCATCGATGAAGATCTCGCCTGTGCAAAGCCCAGTCGTGCCAAGTCCTTGTAGCAGCGCAAAAACAGTGCTACTTTTACCACTCCTGTTACAGTTGTCAACGGAGGCTCGACATGCCAGGAAAGCGACTTACCCTGTGCGTCCGCAGATACCTAGTTTCTCGCCACCCTGAACTGTGAAACTGATGTTATGAAGAACAGGATCCAGGTCTTCTCTATAACGAAAACAATGTATCAGCAATGTTCGACATAAATTATAAACGAAATATATTGACCCATATCTCAGACCGACATTACGAAATTCGATGGAACCAAAAACGGGCCATTTAGAGCCAGGCTCTCGTCTACTTTCTTTGTCCGGGACCGACTCGGATTGAAGCCCGTCCAATTCGAAGAGTCGTTCTACCGAGACGATTCCATTCTCGACGCGAGTGTATGCCAACAGCAGGTTGATAAGACTCTGCGCAAGACTGACAAGCTGGGAGAGCGCAACACCCAGATAACCTCCAGAGGTGGAACCACGCAACCCAACGGCAAGACCGGCGATAGCAATGGCGACACAGGCTGTGAGTAGGTTCAAAGAAGTGCGTCTTCCAAGCTATTAGAACGAATAGCTTCCCGGAAAGATGAGTGGCTTACAAAAATCGGATTCCCGCATAACGGTAATACATCGGAACCTGAGAACGGTCGAGATGGTATACACTCATGTCCTTAAAGAGCTTCTCCGAATGGAATGCCCGAATCGTTGTCAGGCCAGACAACGTTACGGTAAATGCCGTGTACAGCGGTGTTTTGGAACTCAGGGTCAATCGTTGCAGTTGTCTCGAGGTAGCCTGTACAATTGAATTGAAGCACATTTTAAAGACCACGTGTTCGCGTCCTTACCAGATATACTTTCTGCAGGCCCCAATAGATTACACCTAATAGTGGGATAGATATCGCAAGCCAAGGCACCTAGATGACAATGACTTAGCTTCGGTCACAATCATGGGGACCTTCAACTCACAGCAATCAGAATGAGAATCACAGCTCCCACTGCAACCGACAAAATAAACATGGAGTTGATTTCTTTGAAACTTCATGTAACGTACCGACGTAGACAGCCGTGAAAGTAAAATCTTGTAGAGCTCTTGGAAAGGCGAAGTCAGCGATGAACATATCGCTTGACCATCGATTCTGTAATTTCGCCAAAGGTGTGCGTTGGAAGTATGTGACTGGAGCAGCGAGCACGGCTGTTAATTGCTGTGCATGGATGATCAAGGAGGCACGGGGCACGGTGACCTGAGTGTACATCCACATTGTCATGAACGATGTCAAGAAGCAGGTAACGGCAAACGCAGCATAGCCTCCAAGCCAAGGCCCATGCGAGGTGGTATTACTCTCGGACCACTGTTTGAGCAGGATCTGGAAGGGTGGATTAGACGTTATACAGAGAAACGAGCCCGTGGAGCATTCACCTGCAGACCAATCTGCATCGCTGTGTAGATGACAAGACATGTGAAACAGAGTGCCAGCCTATCCCAACCGCACTGAAGTAGTAGATCTGAGCATACATTTCGGGACCGGCAATAAGAACCACTCACTGCTTTCATGTAGTATTTATAAGTCGCCCAAGACGTTGAACCCCGAACACCCTTTTCTTCTTCGTCGACCTTTTTTGCGGCGGCTTGACCTGACTTTTTAGGCTCTTCCTCTTTAGTAGGAACGACGGAGGGCTCTGTTTCTTCCTTGACTTCCGTCTCTTCATCTTCCGCTTTTTTCTCTCCGATGTATTGTGCAACATCGAGGTCCTGGCCATGTAGCTCAGAAAGACTACCCTCCGCTACGACTGCACCAGAGTCAAGGATTACTATGTGATCAGCGGATGCAAGGTGTTGCACTGTGACAGCATAAGGACGGGAAGACAGGCGTGTAAGGTGGTCATACAATTATGCGTGACAAGCACGACTATTTTCCCTTTCCCCCGTAACAGGCCGTCTTCACCAAGAAGCCTTGCGAACACAGAAACCGCCGTATGGGAATCCTAAAACCAAGATTAAAAATGCTATACGAACCCAGTTAAGGATACCTTACTAGTGCAGAAAAACAGTCGTCAAGTAGAGTAACGTCGCATTTGGCGTATACAGCTCTCGCCAAGGACTGCATCGTATTATGAGTACAGTACTTACCAGAAAAAAGGCACAGTAACACTTACAACGCGCTGTTTTTGTCCACCACTAACGGAACCGGGGGATATCTCGGTCATGTCACCATTAGCCATACGTGCCAGATCAGGGCGCAAGGCGCAGGCATCCACTACCGTCTCGTACCACTGCGGGTTGAACTCGTTATCCAAGACGATGTTGGCACGTACGGTGGTGGGCCATACGAACGCCTCTTGAGGTGCATAGGCTATTCTGCCTTGGGGTAGAACGCTGGTGTTCGCGCCATCTATGAAATAAGTCTCCCCGAGAAGAGTTTTGAGGAGAATGGATTTTCCCTAATTGAAAGAATTGGCTTGTAGCGACTGACGAAACGAGGTATAAAAAACGTACGGCACCGACGGGTCCTACGACCATGCTCACGCTGTTGATACCAAACGATACATTGCAGTCGGATAACAAAGCCTTCCCGTCTTTGCCTGCGGCAATTGTTGCGTGCGACAGTGTCACTCGAGAGGGACTATAGGTGCTGAGAGAAATATCGCTTGGATCCTTGAGGTCGCTTTTCTCATCATCGCTGAACTTTGAGCTTGAGCCGTCTTGTTCCGTGAAGCTGGGCTTTTCAGGAAGCGATCTATTGCGTAGTATATGAGCAGGCGCTCTGAAATGGTATTGGCTTGACATACAAAAACCCGGCTATCCGCTTCATGCTGGCATATGATGCGAGTAAGAGCGGGAAGCAGTTACCTACAGTGCTGATCGGTAGAGTAACAAGATTCTGCGACACCCTTATTAGTGTTGACTTGTTGAATTCACGAACATACTCACAACCACAGTCAATATGGTAAATAGAGTCTCCGGGTAAAGATCCTCCGACTTTAGCCCAACGAATGTCCCTAACGCCGCGATACCGGCGAAATTGACCGTCGCGGACGATAAGACGCCTACGATGGCAAGTCGTGCACTGAAGACCAGCACTTAAGGACGCTGCAAGGAAATCAAGACAGAAAACACTTACTAAAAGGTCTTGAGATACCCTATTTCTCTGATCCTAACGGGCTCTATCCACTTTGGCATCGTTGGTTCGACGGCAAGAAGTTTTATTGGAATGATTTGTGACATGGCTGACGTCTGAAAAGGCATTAGTATATGACATGACGACGAAAATTATTACTACGTACTAGAACTTTCAGCCTGTCTTGAGTACTTCCCATCCAGCGTTTCTGGGCTTTCGCGACATGGTTCCCGATATGACTGGTGATGACGAAGAATCCAACCATGATCACAATGGGTGGAATCATCGCGAAGGAAGCCTACATTGAGATTGATAAAGGCAGAAAATCCATCTCAGTTCTGAATTACCTTGAACCATAGGATAACGGCAGCAACTGCGATGGACACCAAAGCACTCCATAGTTCGTGGAAGAACGCGATCCCTTCGCATACACGCTCGACATCAACGGACCTAACAAGGATGACGTCATCAATAAGAAGACAAATAAGGCAAGAGAGCGCACATGTAGGTTACCGCAGTACCACGACCCTCACTTTCTGCTACCGAGGCCGAGAGGCGCATCGACTTGTCGAATATGACACCGACTAGAGCCGCGCGATATCTGACGACCATCGTGTACACCTTATCCCAGTAAAGGGCAGTAGACGATGCTATAGCGAGGTATACGATGGCGTATGCACCAACCAAGCCCCAGCCATGAGCCGGATCGTCGCGCGCGCCATTTGAATTGCTGTACGAGTCTACAAAAGAAAGCATCGACTCGACGAGAAATGGCTGTGTAAACGTCGTGGCTATCAGAATACATTTGGGCACGACTGGCGCGAGAAATTGGGAAAGGAAAGCTCTTATGGAAGGAATGAATATTGGAATGCGATCCGCGCCTTTGTAGCGGGAAAGAGCCTTGGTCATTGCTGCATTTGCCGGTACTCCAGACAAGATTGGTGGCAGACCAAAGGCGACCAGGTCGTCGAGATCGAAGGCGCGTTTGAATCCTCCAAGGAGAACTGGGAAGAGATACACGAAAAAGAGCCTTGACAGTAACGAAGAGGTCGTCTCTAGTGCCGTGGGCTGGATACAGTCAGTGTTACTTCAGTAAAACTGCGCATATACTCACTTTAACTGTTTCCCGCAGAAACTGTCGCTTCTGGCTCAGTTCAGCGAGGAGGTAGCACGCCCGCGCTGCAAATGACACAACAAAGGGTGCAAAATATTTCGCATGAAGAAAGTCGGCGGTGACATACGTTCTCAACTGAGCTGCAGAAAACAGTACAGAGAGGAAAAGATACAATCCAATGAGGGTACTAGGAGCGAAGCACCGGGTGTGGTGAAGATAGGAAACGACTGACAGGCAAATCTATGCTGGCATAAGCTGATTAGATTCTTCCAAAACGTGCATACTCACTGCCGCAACGAGCTCAAGGGCGTATCCAGCTGTAGCCCATTTCCCCCAGTCATCTCGGGGTACGTACGCAAGAGTAACCGCGAGGAATACCGCAAGTATCGTGCCTAAAAGAACTTTTACTGCCGAGAGTAGGTCGATTGCACGGCGAGTAACTTGAGGAGATCGCACAAGGCTGCCAGCACGAAATACAGCACAAAATATGAATATTGCTGCAGGAAGAATCGACATGAATCTAAAACATGGTAAGCGTGTTTTCCATCTTTACGTCTTCAAAACTAACCTGAACTGGAAGCCTAGCGTCAGATCCATATGCCTGCATGGCGACGCAGGCCCAAAGTCTGCTTCAGCGCATGTACCGTCCATGGTAACAGAGAAGAAGTATTGTAAGACCACCACCCTGCGTAAGCATGGAGTTGTAGAATTTTCGTTCGGGTGGGTTCTCCGATAAGATGCCAAGATTATCTGATAAGACCGAGGTACTATCTGATATGATACCGCATGTCTTCTACAATCTGGTTCCACGCCGCTACCTGATCCGCATTTAGTCCAGTTCGTCATTCGTCACTACCTACCCAGCATGCTTAAGGTAGCGTTAAATAAATACAGCCGTCCTAGTAACCGGACGACAACTCTTAATTCATGGCTTCTTTCAAAAACTACGTTTTCCATCCCCTCCCCGACCTCGGCTCCCAACACCGTCTTCCCTCATTGGGCCCATGTAGCATAGCTCACAAAATCTCTCCTGGCTTTTCCAAGCGCCTTATCTCTCCTGATGGACGCATCTCACCGACTGCACAGTCACAGCTACGTGCCGCCTTTGCCAGTATGCTGATGCGATACCTGGATCGTCAGGACTATCTCTTCGCGGAGGCTTCTACCGTATATCTGCAAGATCCTGAAGGCGTCCTACTGCGCCCTATACGCGCTAGATTAGACTCCGAACTCGCGCCGACGTGGAATAACTTCGTCCAGATGCTGATCACACAGGCTGACAGTGTCGACGAGGAAGTGTGTTTAGATGACGCGCGACTAGAATTGGGTATTATTGATGAGCAGAATCCAATCCGTGCGGTTTTTGTGTGGGATATCCGAAACGTCGGAGATGACGCCTTCCTACCCAATGGCATCATCTTCGGGGCCCACGTCGACGGGTTTTCCGTGGTAATTGATCTCCTTGCGGACAGCGCGTTGATATCCGCCTCTACTATAGAAATCCTTGCTGCCCAAGTTAGCGTTACCCTCGATGCCATCATCAGCTCGCCCAATTCCCCTCCAAAAACGCCACAGAATGCTCTGCCTTCGCCTTTACTTTCATGCGCTCCACAGACATGTGATTTGGACCACGAACACCTCGTCCTCGAATGGCTGTTCGATCATGCGGCAAAGCGTCCGGATGCCATAGCTCACGAGATCTATGCATCTATGGACAAGCCACCGCGTCTGCTGACCTACGGCGAGTATAATCGGCAGAGCAACATCCTCGCCCGCTGGTTAGTCACCAACGGTATTCATGTAGAGGACAAAGTAGCTCTATGTAGCCTACGAACCTCTCATTTCTACATCATCATGGCCGCCATTTTGAAAGCCGGAGGCTGCTACGTTTCGGTACGTGTTAAACGCACAGAAAGAACACCGCTAATATTTTTTACTTTAGATCGACCCAGAGCTACCGGCCGAGAGAAAACGTTTTATCGTAGAAGACAGCGGTGCTCGGTGGGTCTTCGCCGCTCCTGAAGATGCATCCATCTTTGGCGACGTCGCAATCCCTACAACGACAGACTTCATGGAGCGACTAGAGGCCGACTTCAATGATAGCAACATCTGCCTTGCGACTTTGTCTTCTCTGGCATATCTTCTTTATACATCCGGTACTCAAAAGTAGTCAGCCCGTTGCATCATCAACTCATAATTTCTAGGAACCACTGGAAACCCTAAGGGCTGCCTTCTAACTCATCGAGGATTGTATTGGGCCATGGACGCTTTCTGTGCCCTACCAAAGCCCGTTACGAATCCCGACACTGACAAACGTCTAGCTTTAGCATGTGAGTCCTGCTCCGAGGTTGTATGTTTCATCATTAACGTTACAAACAGCTACCGCGTTTGACGTCCACATCTCCGAAATCGTGCAAAGTTGGTGCCTCGGTTCACGGCTGGTCAGTGCGCCGCGTTTTGAACTATTAACGCAACTGCGTCAGCACATCATCTCAATTGGTGTAACGCACATCGGTATGGTTCCGAGCATGATTGAAGCCTTGCTGGAGAGTCCGGAGGGGCTGCCCATCAAATATCTCGTGTCAGGCGGTGAGAAAATCACAGATTCGGTCAGCCGAATTTCACTTGTTTACAAGACATATTTTGACGATTATTTTTCAGTTATTGAAGAAGTGGTCAGCTAGAGCAGACTTGGTTCTTGCCAACTTTTATGGGTAAGCTCCTCGACTGGATTTGCGAGCAGATGCTGATTAGCCCCTAGTCCTACGGAAGCGACGATTGGCTGCACTTCAAGGCAGATAGGCATGAATGACCGCAAAGAAAATATTGGAAGAGCTTTCCCATCGTGCTCTGCATATGTTGTTGATCGTGACTTGAATACGGTACCCTTGGGATGTCCCGGAGAGCTGGTCATAAGCGGACCCCTCGTTGCGCGCGGTAAGCTCTTCTCATCATCCATAGTCTAGCCCTTATTAATGTACTTCCACAGGCTATCATAACCTTCCTGACGTAACATCAAAAGTGTTTATTGATTATCCTAGTCCAGGGTGTAAAGCGTACCGTACCGGTGATCTTGGTGAGCCAATCCTCACCCCTCGCGTAATATTTATGTCAATTAATTTCCGCAGTTCGTATGATGCCGGATCACTCCATCGAAATCATGGGCCGCATCGACAGCCAGGTCAAATACCGTGGAGTGCGCATCGAAACGGAAGGAATATCTTCCATACTTCAAGCTGCCGGCGCAGACAAGAAGCTCACTGTTTCAACTTTCATCACGACCCATCCCGCTGTAGGTGCACAGGAGCTGCTTGTCAGTTTCTTTGCCCTCGGCAATGATGTCTCTGTTGTCGACCGTCGTTCCTCTATTCCTTCGTTGGTTCAGACAGACGACGCGAAGGCCCTGGTGCAAACACTGAAAGCCGCCGTTCAGGTACAGCTTCCGGCCTATATGCGACCGGCATATATTCTTCCTGTCGAGTTCATACCGCTAAGCTTGAATGGGAAGACGGATACCAAAGTTCTGGCCCGCGTTTTTCGCAGCTTGGATATGCGGGCCCTGTTGGGGAATTAGGGCAGTAAGTAGTCTATTAATCATTTGCGAGAAAACCAATCTAGTAGCGAACCTAAAGTATCAAAAAGAACTACATATTACAATCATTTATTCATCCTGTCTTACTAGACTGTCAAGGATTTCAATGCGGCCGCCACTTTTTCTACATCGGGGGCGAATATGCCATCGAAGTAGGTCTTCAAACCATCGACACCACTGACAAGAGCACCAATGACACCGTCTGGACGAACAACAACGGTGTCCAAATTCCTGCTCTTGATCACATAGTTCTGGTATGCGTATCCGTCCTTGTCTTTGAAGACAAGTTCAGCAGGGAGATCACTGGACTTGACATCGGTGTTCTCGGACAGCACAACTGCGCGTTTCAGGATATTCGCGGGATACTTCTTAATCGATTCCAGGATAGCGGTCTGCTTCTCCCTGTCATCGGAGAATAAGAGGAGGGTGTGATGCGTGGGCCCAAAAATGTCGAACAGGGTAGACAAATATTTATCCGACGGCTGTCCGACTGAGATCAAGCCGGGCGCGTCTGGGGCGCGGTCACCGCCACGTACGGTGCTGTCATTTCCAGACCGGTAAGGGTCGACGATCTCGCTCGCGTCGCTAGGGGTCTCGTCGACAACGATAGGACTGCCACGGTAGTTAACACCAAATTGGCGCAACTCATAGCCTCTCTTCCAGCCGTCGAAGTTGTCGGGAGTGCGACCGAAGGTCTTGTTGAGAAGTGCTGTGGTCTGATCCAGCATGGAAGCAACGACAGGCAGGCGCTCGTGTGTGTACGATTCCATGAAGGTCTTTGGCGCCAGACCCTTCTCGACCATGGCTAATTTCCAGCCTAAATTCATCTAAATCGCATTTTGTATGAGCTGGAAATATGGGTGTTTATTCATCATCACTTACACAATCCTGGACGCCTGTGTTCATTCCCTAACATTATGCTCAGTATCAAGAATCACAATCTGGCTACAGTCAGCGTACCTGTCCACCCGTGGGGCTGTGAACGTGAGAAGCATCTGTAGAACGCGTCAGGTCAATGAACACGCTATTGATTGATGAACTTCATATACCTCCAGCGACAAATACTCGACCAGAACCAAATTTGTCAACCATACGGATGTTCGGTCTACGTTCATTTAGTTTGGTAATCAAGAGGCAAGATGTAAGTCAACATACCTATAAGGACGGAGATAGATGAGGTCCCCAAATTCGATGTCCGTACGACCGCTGACTTCATAGAAGGACTTGATGAATTCTTCACGGCTTGAGGTCATTAAATCGCGGTCAGCCTCTACGCCCCCACCGAGGTAATAGCACCGGTCGTCGCCGGGTATCTCGTATGGTCGCAGACTTGCCCTAAGACGAACATTGATCAGGTCAGGAAAAACAAAAATTATAGAGCGAGCTTACATCTTCTTGGACGCATCACCCCATACGTGCCAGATCTAAGAGGTAAATAATAATGAGTCTGTGCCCTAGAACGGAGAAATATATTTCTTACCTTCCGATCTAGCTTTTTCTCCAAGTCCTTAATGTAAATGTCTCCAATGACGAAATTTTCTGCCTCGCGACACGCTCCGAGGAAGCTCAACCCTAATTTCTTCCGCACGAAACTCGTGGCGCCATCAGCACCTACTAACCATTTGAATGTCGAAATCTCTTTCACTTTCTCTCCGGCAGCATTGGTCTTGCGGAGAGTGGCAGTGACGGAATCTTCGTCCTGTTCAAAATCCAAGAGCTCTGTTCCAAGTTCAACAAAGACACCGAATTTGGCGAGATGTCTCCGGAGAATGGCTTCATGACGATCTTGTCCGAGAATGAGAACATTTCCCTGGCGGAATTTCAGTAATATTCAGCAATATCCACGGGAGTAACATACATATGGAGTAGCAGGGGTATTGTCTTGGATTGGGAACATGGGCATTTCCCTCTTGCGAGTGACACCGTCCTCATCGTAGAGAATTAGGGTATGGAGAATAGGCCCGGCTTTCTGGACGTCTTCTAAACATCCAAGAAGCTTGTAATGCTCTAAGGTTCGAGGCTGAGGTGAAGTCAATACCGTGCAATATGTTAATTAAGATATACATGCTCACAGAAAGGGCAGCCCCTCGTTGACCAACCTGGAACTGGGAGATTCTGTCGATTACTCGAACAGATATACCGTTCTGGAGGAGCATAAGCGCCGTCACAAGCCCAGAAGGTCCTGCACCAGACTGAATTGGATGAGAATACCAATCGCCAGAAGATCAAAAAAATAAACCTACGATAAGCACTGCTGTGGAATCAGACATGGTAGAAAGAAGTAGTGAAAGACCTGCAGAATTTCGATTCATGAAGCCTGTTATATACCATGGTACTTGAGAGGGTATATTTCTGCTGAAAAAAGTCGGGCTTGGAGTTACCCTGGTTTCCGGTCTAGAGACGAACGATTATATTCGACGAGTCCGTGTCGCTGCGGCCGTGACATAGGCGCGCGTACGCGCCTTAGGTTGATTGATTGACTCGTGCCTGATTAATCTATATGATCATCACCGATAACGTTTAGAAGCACCAAGGTAACAGGATCAAGGTTGCGAAATAAACGCGCTGGAGTAACATGGCGATCGCATGTTTTTGCGTGGAGAGTAGAAAGAGAAGCCAAAACATTGTCTTCCAGAGCATCCCTCGAGAATTGATAAAGCAGAGTGGATAGCACGACGCCGCCCGACCAATATCGTTGTCTTGGCTAGAGGGCGAGAATCTGTGAACATACTAGAATGCCTGCACGTCCAAGAGTCTGGCGCAGTACAGGGGCCGACGCGGAGAGAAAAAGGAAAGGTGGGACCTCATACCTCGGGTCTAAACCTCTCAACTCTGCCAAACGCGGGGCCCCAGAATGTGTAGCCAGAGACACACAAGTCTAAACGATCGACCTCGGGTCATTGGTGGAATTGACCGTACCTGTCAAAAATTCCGGGTAGTATCGTTCCGAATTCCGTGTTAATCATTCTTTGCAAGAAAGAAGAGTCGCTTGAAGAAAGGAACAATGAGGTCGGGTGAGTCGGGGATGAGGGTAGATAAGTCGAAGTTTGCATATTTAGGTATCCAATCGTACCACGAGACTTGGATAGTACTGTGGCGCCGGCTGATTGGATATTTTTGGATTTCAGGAAGCCCAAGAGCATCAAATCGCTATGCTAGCGCTGAATACGATTACACCATAATATTGGGCAATACGATACGAAGCGGTATTGAATCGATGCCCGCTGCTGCTGCTGCTACAGGGCCAGATGTCACCAATGTGGTATAGCTCAGTCTTCGGTAGGAGGAGCAGCAGCGGCATGCTGAGACTACCAAAAAAAAAGAGTGGCTGTAGGGTGGAAATTCAGGGTGCGATAACAAGTAAATGAAGGGAAATCTAGAAAATTTCATTAAAATCTGAAACCGAACCATACGAGAGCACTAAGATACCTGGATATATAAATATTCCTATTTCACGTGGAGCAATTAGCTCTGACCTGCGTAAAATTCACTTTCGGGCCAGGTATAGTACGCAAGAAGACAATTGGTTGAGGACTTCCGATCAATATTCTGATCAATTTGTATTAGAAGATCAATTTGATTGGCTAAATATCACGTGATTTAGCACTCCATCAACTATCTCAACCACCTACAGGCCCAACCAAATGTCAGCTGCCGCTAGTTTCAGCCAGAATTTTCTCCGTTTAGTGGGACTTAACGAGCCCCGTAGCCTATAACGATAGTCGGGAGGTCGTTTCACGAAGTTGCAAATTCTGGTCCAAAAGCTTCAGACAGCAAAACGCATGAATCAGTCACTTTATTTGGGATCAATATTCAATGCCAGCGCCAATCTTCGTCAATTTCATTACTTTTGTCTCGACGGCCGTAGGATTGACACTATTTTCACGTCTTGTTTGGGGTCGGTTGGCTTTGAAAGCGCGTCAAATCTGGACTCCGCTGCTTGGGCACCTTGACCCAGTGTCCTCGCTACCGAAGCCCATCCGAAACGTTCGGACTACCACCTGGTGCATCATTTTATTTTGTGCCTGATGTCGAACTCCAGCATTCGCGCGATTTCTTCGATTTCGTCGAGCTAACATACAACATGATCTTTTCGACCGGATTTCTTCCAGCTGCAAGGTGATTTTCCTGTTTATCTCACGAGATCCTTTCTAACATACTGATGCTCAATCGTCTAGTGCTCTGCTCCCAGGCAGCCCTCAGGATCGTGACTACACAGCAATATCATATAGGCACTGTTTCCTCAGCCCCTGTCGTCCAAGCTGTTTTGAATAAGGAGCGTCTCGGCACCAAAGCCAATAGAACCCTTGATATATCCAAAGACGTACAGTAATTGTTATGTGAAGACGCCCCCACTCAAAATGGGAACAGCGGCTGCCAGGTAAGTTGGCAGACCCCAGTAATTCCATCAAAGTCGGCCAAACTCATGCTCTCTACCAAGCAACCCGCCAAGGTTGCGACATGGGTTAAAAATCGACCTTATAATCTAAACGTTATCATCGTGACCTTCCACACCTCACAATGGCTTCACCTCCGAACAATCTGGGCCACTCCCATTCGCGTACCTCGGAGTCTATCACTGAAACTCTCCAAGTCCCGGAGAGCCCCAATGAAAAGCCAACTGGTGCTGAGGGACCAAAGGGCATCCAAGCTGTCAAGAAAGGGCGAGACTTTTGGCTTAGTTTCTTGGCCATGATTGTCTCGATCTTTTTGAGTGCTCTGGACTTGACTTCAGTTGGAACAGCACTTCCGACAATCGCTGACGCCCTAAACGATACAGAGGGGAACTATGTCTGGGTACGTAGATGTGGCATCAAACTGCGTCTTTGTGTGCTGATTGTTGTCAAGGTTGGATCTGCATATGCGCTGTCGAGTACCGCAATCATGCCCTTGAGCGGCAGTCTGTCAGATGCCTTTGGAAGGTGCGGTGCGCGTTCTAGTTACGGTGTTTTGCACGCTCTGACATGTGTCGTCCCATGACCACAGAAAGCCAGTCATGTTGGTCTCAATTGCCCTCTTCGCGCTTGGGAGCGCCTTAGCTGGCGCTGCCCAAGATATGGTTCGTGCCCGACTTGGTGTCTGTTGATTGCTGTCTGATTTATCCCGGGTATTTTAGAACATGATGATCGGTGCGCGAAGTACGTTAATACAATACCCAATCTCTACGAGGCCATGGGCTGATCATCAATTAAACAGCGGTCCAGGGTTTGGGTGGAGGCGGGATCATCAATCTTGTTGAGATCTTGATTTCCGACTTGGTTGCTCTTTCGGAACGTGGCACATATCAGGGTATGATTGGCCTGACTTGGTCATTTGCCTCGGTAAGTTGTATGGATTAAAATAAATTCAGTGCGTATGCTGATCGTTTCTTAGGCTATTGCACCGCCCATTGTGGGTAAACAATCTCTCAGCCTGAACGATGTTTAATAATAAGTTCATAGGGTGGTGCTCTCTCGGACAGAGGAAGGAAAGCCTGGCGATGGCTCTTCTGTAAGACTCGATCATCATAGAAACTAGAATGAAGACACCCAACTAATCAACAGACCTCAACCTACCTCTCACTGGTATGGCTTTCATTCTCGTCCTCTTCTTCTTGAACGTGCGTACTCCTCCGGGTACCGTCAAGGAGAAACTCAACAAGGTTGATTGGTTGTAAGTAATTCAATCATTGTATCAAAAATGACTGGACCTTGAATTCATTAACAGCGGAAATGTCATCGTGATCTGCGGCACGACTCTTGCCATCATTGGTTTGACCTGGGGAGGTATCCGTTATGACTGGACCGATAAGCACGTGTTGGCCCCCCTCATCATTGGTTTCGCCCTTCTTGTGGCATTCGGTTGGTATGAAGTCAAGGTCCCGGTCAAACCGACAGTCCCATCGGACCTGCTCACGAACCGTACCACTTTAAGCGCGTGAGTTTAACATCTTGAACGAGCTTTAGAGTCAATGTACTAAGATCTTTCACCACTAGTATTCTCATGACGGCTATGCACGGTATCACAAGTATCTGTACGTAGAGATCATTCTCTCCAATCTCTGACCTGATACAAATTATCATATACAGCGATTCTCTACTACTTACCAGGCGAGGATGTTCTTCCTCTTCGTCGCATCTCGCTCATCCCTCCACTCTAGTCTTCTTCCAATCTGCTTTCGGCGCAGACGATGGTGGGCATTTCGGGTGCGGGTTTCTTGTTCAGTTTGTTGATGCAGGAGGTTGAGATGGTGGGCGTTGTTGATGAGACGTTTGCACTACAGGCACGGCCCGAGCAGGAGACTCCAAATAATGCTAGGGATGCGGAGAAGGCGGTACCCCCTACTGAATCTTAAAGCATCGTAATTTGTATAGATTACATTATCCCATGAAGTACGAAGAGAATGGCGTGTGCATGAAAATATTCATATTGATCTGCTCGGAAGGTTCTCATATCCTTCTCTTAGAATATCCGGCGGATCAAATGCAGGTATAGAATTGCCACACAAAGCTGTGACGACGAAACCTATACATCTGTGATCCAATTCTGGTAGCAAGACCAGGAGCTCTTTTAATTGACGCCATAGCATGAATGAACTTTCAGATCACCGTCTTGTGCATGCACAGGTCATCGTCGACTGCAAGACACTGACTAAGACTACTCGGAGAAATCTGAGAAAATAGCCACTTGGAGTTTGAAGGTGAGATCGGTGCTCGACCACAGCAAGCCTATTTTCGACAATTTAGATCAGAATTGTGCCACAGTTACTTCCCAGCGACCAGATGACGACGACGTGTGTATTTGGGGGGGGAAAAAAGCAGTGCTCCAGAACCACCGATAATTCTTCGACCCGGAGACAATGCTCTACTCCGGCTCTTCACTTGTGCAGAGAAGATCTTGAATTAAGCGGCTGGTCGAGGAACATCCGTCCAGCGGGGCACAGCAGGGCACAGCGTTGATACGACGACAGGGACGGAGGGACGGAGTTAGCGGAGCTGTGGTCCGTTGCTATCCGGGCCTCCTCGGGCCGTGATGGCTTGATTGCTTATGCAATCACCATCCACACGATTTCTTCTCTGTTTCACTTCTCCTTAACCACCACACCACTATCACTACCCCCACGCTGCACCATCATTTATTTTTCGAAGGGGGAAAATTCATTGAGAAATTAAACTGAAAGTAAAAAAAAATTACACGTCTAAGTCTAGCTGTTACTACCGGATTTACCAGCACTATGGCAACTCTCCACTGGCGAGGGCGCAAGAGTATATATACACATCCTCGACCTTTGTAGTAGAATTCAACCGGCTCTCGAGCTCAAGAAACCCTAACAAATTTGAACAAGTACGTTTTCCTTACTATCATTTCTGTCAACTCACGATACTTGCGGTGTCATTGTTTAGCCCTTGCTGGACAAGGATAACGATCAGTATATTCACGAATACCCACGACCACCCACGATTCTCTCACACATTAATGGCTTCCAAGGCCGTACAGAGGGCTGGGATGACGACGCCTATTGCAAGAAGCTTAACGTCGCCCAAGTCTATTCTGAAACGGCCACCACCTCTACTCTTATCTCCAAACCCTTTCCCGTTCGCAGGAAGCGCCACAGTGGTCGTTTCTCCGGGTCTAAGGTCACCACACGTTCATTTTCCTCCATCCGCTTCCCTCACATCCACTTTCATCACCCATTCACCAAATTCTTACGATCGCGCCGCTATCATCGTATCCCCGAACTCCCTTGAACTTCCCATTCGAGGGGATAGAGTATATTCACCTACCTCGGGCCGATTCAGGTCCCAGGATGATGGATGCACGTCCCCCTTGGAGGATGCAACATTCCAAATGGACGTCATCCTTGATGCTCCACCGAAATCCAAGCTCAGATCAGTCCCTAGACTACTGGATGTATCGCAAAGATCTCCGACCAACCTTGCGAAGGCTCTGAAGACCTACCCGCGTTCTCCCTACCCAACGGCTACGTTTACAGGTCATGATGTAACTGGGGAAGACCCTGATACTGCGTGTATCGGAGTGCCTCGTCCTCAGAGAAGCAGCACTGTTTGTGGGGTAGTGACGCTTAGCCACGGGAAGAAAGGCCGGAAGGAGCCCCAATTACACTACCCTTCCACCTCCCATCTCTCATCTCCATTGGCACAGGATTTTAACACGGATGAGGTCTCGACATCGCTCCATCAAGCGTTCTGGCAGTCAGTCTCATTAAGCGACGAACAGGAACACGACGTGACGTCAACACCGAGGGTCTCCGAACGGCTGAATCCGACTTTCGTGTTTGCGACACAGGACGGGCATCTATGGTCTCCGGGGATTCCCAGGCATGATAATCATTTGACTTTCAGTCCCTCGCGTACTGGAGAGCCAGGAGACGATAAGGCATTGTCAAGGGTGAAGTCTCCAAGACCAGATGACTCCTTCGCTGCCTTCCCTTCGTTCTCTTCTGTGCTTTCATCCAGTGGAAGGAACGGAGTCATTACTTATCCTCCACCTGCGATAACCGTTTTGGAGAAAAGGCCCCGGGCGCTGGCGAACGGGATGAGCGACGTAAAAGTTATGTATCGTTAATTGTTTTGTTCTTTCTACACGTATCATTAACCCATGTTGCAATGTATCCATGTTTTTTGTTGTTGTGCTGCACCTCGTGATATATTATCCGTTGCCGAGCAATTGTTCCGTTCTGACGTCAGAAATCGGCGCTGTTTTACTTGCGGCAGGCTCGCTCCACAATTACAGCGATGTGAACTTCAAGGGCACATCCATGGAGGTCAAAGTTCGTCCGTTATTATGCGCAAATCCGGAACTTGTTTCCAGATTTGATTCCGGGGCGCTCCACAGTTTCATGAGTATAAACAGAAGCGGAAGTTTTGTGGGCTGTGGAACCTCCTTCAGTACGTCTGGCCCAGTGCCTTGGCGAGTCTCTCCCGTCGGTTCCATAGCCTTCTTCGTCTTCTAACTCCTGTTCATTCTTATACTTACAGAGCAACACGCTTGCTGGGAAAGCGTCTTAGCTTTCAGTACTGATTTCACCCTTCTCTGTGGTAGGTTTGCGCTTATCCTGTCTCCACCTCTTTCCTGCTCATCATGACCAGACTGATTCGTCTGCATAGACATTGTTCCGCGGCTAATGACTCCCCGTCCAATACTCAAGCCGCTGGCAACAACGTCTGCTGTCGGATCTAGCACTAATCCCCTGCCATCTTCCTGCTGTCGACCCCATATATCTTCTCCCCATGTCCATTTCCCCCCCACACCAGCATTATCCTCTACCTATGTAACCCACTCGGCGAACACATACGACCGCGCTCCGATTGTCGTATCCCCCAACTCATGCGAGCTACCAGAGCGTGGGGGGCGACTTTACATCTCCAACTCCCCTGATATCTCACCGAAGGGGAGCTATTTTCACCCTCATGCGTACGAGGCGTGCCAGCCAGAACCAGACCTTCCATCATCGAAGTTGGATGTCCCAGACCTCTCCATGTCGGCCTCGTCTGAGTCGGAAGACTCCGATGGATATGGCTCGCCACAGGTAGTTTCGCTCATACCGATTCCGAGTACAACGTATCCGCCCATCCCACGTGCTTACTCACCAGAGGAGTTTAGCTATGCATTGTCATTCCTTCCTCATGGACAGGACTCAATGTGTGGTCTGGATTCAGAGGTGCCGAAGAAGTCGAAGACGTCAAAGGTGAAGCATTCAGTACGGAGTGCAACACGGAGTGCTTTCAGAGAGCCGGGGCTTGATGGATGTCTCGGTGGATTCTAGCTCTATGTTGATGGTTATCATTCTTGTAGTACTACCAATCCCTGTATTTAGTACTTTACTTACCCACTTCGTCTATCGAAGCCTTGTCAATCTTTATTTACTTACTTCTAATCACTTAGATTCTTTCGCTTGTCGTGAGACCACCGTGAGCTTGTCTTGTTCCACCTTTTCTCCATAAACGAAAACAAGAAGACTGTCGTTTTCGTGTGGAAGATATTCCAGATATGGCAGTGAAGCTTCTAATCTTAGCTTTGATCAGGGCGAAACTTTGTCCGAGGCTAGCCGAATATCGGCTCACCCAAATCCTGTCCAGATTTGGAACTATTGATCGAACTTCATGTCCCTAGATTTATGCATCTTTTCCTGACTCGTATTCGCCGTTTTCATCGATTACCACCAATATCGTCAAGTCACAACACAGCTCGCGTGGGGATACGAAAAATCATGACTCTAGCCGACGAGATAGCGGAACAGACCACGCTTTTCAACAATCTTCGCCTACAAAATGCCGATCCAGCGGAGGTCGAAGCAGCAAAACGGAAACTGGGAGAGCTAAAGAAGGCTCAGGGTGTGCTAAATGCAAAGGAGAGAGAGAAGAAAGGTGATTCGGCTGAGGGCGAGAAGAAGAAAGAACGGATATTGCTAAAGACGCCAAAGGTCAGTCATTTTCGGTTAAGGATCGTACTGCGTACTTAATTTCTATAGGGAACAAGAGACTACGGCCCGTCAGAAATGTTTTGCCGTCTCCACATTGAGCGTATTGTAAAGGACGCGTTTACTCTTTTCGGCGGAAGCTGTCTCGACACGCCCGTTTTCGAACGCAAGGATGTCCTGACCGGAAAATACGGCGAAGACTCCAAGTTAATCTTCGATCTCATGGATCAGGGTGGAGAGCAGCTTGCGCTGAGGTATGACCATACCGTACCACTGGCGCGGTGGCTCGCGATGACTGGTGGAGGCGGGCAAGGAAAGGTGTGGCAGGTGGGCAAAGTTTATCGGAGAGACCAGCCGGTGATGTCCAAGGGGAGGATGAGAGAGTTTATGCAAGCTGTAAGTTCGCTGGTCCTGTGCGTTGATGTGCATTATATTTCATTCCAGGATTTCGATATATCTGGAACGTTCGATCCAATGATTCCAGACGCCGAAATAGTCAGTCTTTTGTGCACAATTCTGAATAACTTAGATCTGGGCGATTACACAATCAAGGTGCGTTCCTCATCTGTTAAGGGAAACCGATGCTCATTACGCGCAGATAAATCACAGAAAAATTCTTGATGGCATATTTACTGTGTGTGGTGTGCCAGAAGACAAAATTCGGACGATATCTTCCGCTGTGGATAAACTAGATAAAGTCCGTGTCTTTTTCAAGTGTCAGATCTTCTTTCTGTGTCTTACTTGGTTTCTCCAAAGCTTCCTTGGGTCGAAGTGAAAAAAGAAATGACCGAGGAGAAAGGTTTAGATTCAGGTGTTGCTGATAAAATTGGAGAGTACGTCAAGCACAAAGGTAAATATCGTTCAGCGTGTTAGGTCGTGAACTTACCTTCGACAGGTGGTCCGGAGCTGTTGGATATCCTCACCTCAGACGCGACATTGATGGCGAACAAGAGTGCCAAGGAGGGTGTAGAGGATATGGCACTTCTATTTAATTTCCTAAAAGCATATCAAGTGCTGGACAAAGTGAGCATCTGATCGTGAGAAACTGAATACCCCTCACACCTCTTTTCCAGATCTCCTTCGACCTCTCACTTGCCCGTGGTTTAGATTATTACACCGGCCTTATCTACGAAGCTATCGTCGAAGCCTCAGCCCCTCCGGGCTTCAAAGCTGACGCATCTGCCGACTCAACGCCTACACCAAAGCCGAAATCAAAATCAAAATCAAAAGACGCAGGAGAAGATGAGGAGGTCGATGAATCACAAGTGGGCGTGGGGTCCATTGCCGCGGGAGGCCGATATGATAATCTTGTGGGCCAGTTTGCATCGGCAGCAGCATCCGAGAGCAAGAGCAGCAAGAAGAGCGCGGCGAGCACACCTTGCATTGGTGTAAGCATTGGGATGGACCGGATATTCGCGCTTCTGTGGCCAAAGTGGGTTGGCCAAGGTGGGAGGTGCAAGGATACCTTGGTGTATGTCATGGCGGCGGGTGATGGATTACTCGAAGAGAGGATGGAGCTAGCAAGAGACCTTCGAGCGGCGGGAATCAAGGTTTGATAATTTTTTGTCTCCTAAAATGGCGAGTCAAGCTGATGGAGGTTTTCTGATTAGACGGACTTTCTGGCGAAGAAGAAGCCGAAGCTCCCTGTGCAATTTGCTGCTGGAGAGAAAGACGAGGTGCCGTTTGCGATTATCCTGGGAGGCGACGAGTTGAAGGCTGGCCTCGTCACTGTTAAAGAGCAGAGATGGGAGTTCAAGGATGGGGTCAAGGTCAAGGTCGAGAGCGCAGACAAGGGTACGAAGGTAAAGCGGGACGAACTCATTGCGTGGTTGAAGAATAGTGATGTTTGGAAGACGTGGGTATAATAATGCACTGTTGAAGTAGTTGGGCGTACGATATATAGATTAGATGCCGGAATATTAATGGCTGGTTCGAAACTAATCTTTAAGCTGTCCGATTGAACCACTTTAATATATGGAGGGACAATAGTACTAGGATTGTACCCTTCATTTCGGTTTTCACAAGCAGGGCATAACGTGTTCCGATCTTTATTTTCTCTCTGCGTCGTGTCGACTGCCTACACGTACAAAAGAACCAACCGTACGATATGGTTCCGTGTATGCCAATCACGGGGCCCGGAGGAGACTCATGGCAACGAAGCAAACAAAGTATAAACGAAACCAGTTCGGTATGTACTTCATTTAATAAATACTAATGACATTGAGCGATTGAGGTCAGGTATAGAAAATGAATAACGCATTTGTCAATGGCGTCAATCCCTTGGTACGATGAGTATCGCGCTGGGATGGTCTTCTGGCCTCTCATCGACAGCATCCCCAAGTATAAGACCCTCGTTGGTAGTATAGTTCTGGGGGTACGCCAGCGTACGATGGTCCAATTCCCCGTCTGTCTCCCTCTGTCCTTCGAGGTCTTCATTCCAAGTCGTCATACTATCCTGCTGAGAGTTCTGACCCCCGGGATGCGTTCCGAAGTAAAGCGAGGATACGATGCTTCCCTGCCAAGAGTCGTCTGGGCGAGCATGACCAGCTGCGACGCGTGAAACGAGGAGTGTTGGAGCGATTCCCTGAGTGATGTTTGTCAGATGCTCAGACATGAAAGTAACGTGTGTGTACCCTTGTAATCGCTGATAGGACATCAAAATAATACATAGTAGCATCATTGCGAGCATAGAAGGCCACAAATAAGACCAATGATATCGAGTACAGAGCCGAAGACTCGACTAGGACCTCGATAACATGGCGGTAGGCACTGAGTCCACCTCCTGCTTCACCCGATGATCGTGCAACAGTGACAATACGATAGATGATGAACAAGGTGCACCATAATGTCGAAGCAAGGGTGAAGGATGAATAGAGCACATAGCCAAGAACGTACCCATCCGGCGGGGTGTAATGCCTGGACATGGCGATGATTTTTAACACTGTATGGCATTAAGCGCAATCTATTGAAGAATCTGAGGAAGTTTACCAATATTAGAAATAAGAAGGAGCACTGGAAGGAGAACGGTCTCCCACCGCTGTCCCCATACTATCCAGCAACGCCAGACCTACAGTTCGAAGGTGATTAAACTGGATTGAAAATCGCGAGCGAAGTCAGACAGCGCATACCATTGTGGAGTCCGCAAGGACAGTACAGATAGCACCTGCACTAGCCGCGCCAATCGTTATCGCCGTGCCGGGAGTCTCGTAAGACATATATTTTGTCCACAGAGTTTGTCCATGGTCGACAAACACGGTGTGTATGTATGACCAGGTGAGGGCGAAGTCGATGGTAGTAGCAATATAGAGCAGGATTATAATGATGGTCAGGGTTCGTCCGGTGGTTCGGGATTTGTCCGCAACTGCATCGTTCGACTGAGCTTAGAAACAGAGTTAGACGTAATATTGTCCTCACAGATCATATTCCCTAATGTAACTGCAACTATTCCAGTGTATATGCCTATGTGCAGCCGTAATTAGCGAGGGGTGAAGAGATTAAATGAACATACACACCGTGCAGTAGGGAACAGAATATTACAGAATTCAAGTCAGCATCGAGTTCGTACAATATCAAAGCTTTATCGGACTCGGTCTGGGTGACCATCAAAGAAATCTGGTAGAAGATGGAATAATAAGCGAGGGAGTTCTGTGGGGAAATAATGCATACTACACCGCTCGTTATATAGTATTCAGTGTCACAGCAAATACCTATAATCTGCATCGGTAAGGATATCAGCAGCGCGACCATATCTCTCCATTGCTCAAGTGACCTGTTCTCAGAATGAAAATCACTGCGGAAACCGACAGATAGTATGGGACCCACTAGTATCATGGTGAATTTATAGTAGACGCTCAGCTGAAAAGGGCATAGACTAATTCACCGTATGGTCATAATTTCTGTCGTTAGAGGCAACAGTGACTATCTTACGATACTGGCCGCTGGCGCACAGACTGCTTGTCAGCGGGGAACGCAAATGTCCTCAGTCTAGACTTACAATTTTGAAGGGCACTTATTTCTTGCTCGTACCCACCTTATTCCGCCTATCAGAACAAACTCCATGATGAGACCAGGGAATTGATGTATTGAGCTTGGCCCTGAGTCCATTCAGTTTTCGGTGAGGTACCAATAGCTGAGCACGCTTCATGGAGGGCGCGCGCCGCGTACTGTGTGAGAGATCAGGCATGCTCTTTCTTGCAGTAACCACGTACCTAAAACGCATGCCAGTAGAAAGACTCAGAATCGATGTCCCAGATAGACTTAGCACAACGATGTTCAGATCCACTGACGCCGAAATGGGATTCGTGACGAGGTGTGAAGTGCGGAGATAGCCTACCTCAATAGGAAGTGTGTTCACCGTCGGAAAGAATCAAGGGGGTAGTCACATTAATAGAAACAACATAAGGGCAAAAACGCGCGCTATAACCTGGCAAAGTATAGTAATGCCCTTTCAAGAACGGCGAAGTCTCCATTCCCCTACTCGAGACCCTGAGACGAGGACAAGGTTATGAGCACCTGAGCAAATAGAGCATACCGAGCACAACTAACCGGGTTGATAACATCAACTTGTCCACCAGGGAGGCGTGATTCATGTCGCATGGGTTAATTCCGTTAACTTAAAGGCAAGCGCTTTCAGATACCCAAATAAGGGACATGTACTCAACGTAAACACTTACCTGTTGGTGGTCCAAGCTCCAGTCAAGCAGGGTACTCTTTCACATAGTACCTCGTTTGGCGCGCTGACGGCGAATTTAGAAATTTTCGGCATCTTAGGCTCCGGTTCTCGGGAAATAAGCGGTGATCTAAATGAGCTCGGCTTGATCAACAAACTAGGGATCGAAATAGGGTGTATAATATATGAATAAATGATCGTGTTCATGGGACTCTACCATAACCTCCAGGGCAAACGCGTCGCATCCCATGTCCCGACACAACGCAGGACATAGACATCATCTTCCTTTTTGGTTCGATAAACCCACAAATCCGTTGAAACTTCCAGGTCAGGTAGTCTATCCGAGTGAAAATGACTGATGGCCCTTTGAAGGCATAAGCTTATGTATACTTCGTTTGGCTTTAGGCCCCGCAGATAAAGTTTACGGAGATTTGGCAGGAGAGTAAGGATATTTTGGAGGTACGCCTGCACCGGTGGACATAAGGATTGACTACATGACGAAGTTTTCAGGGCACTCACTGCGCCTTGTCGTGGATCATACATGACATCAGGTTGATGAATTATGTAGATGGGCATGTTCAGTTCAACTAGCTTCATGCACCGGGATAGCACCTCGAGAACGCGCGGACCAATGCACCATCTCCCCATGGACGACTTGATCTCGATGGAGAGTTTTCTCAAGGAATAGGAATGATGCAGGAGTACCCGCCGATAGAACGCGGCCGCATGATGATCGTTCACCGGTGACAACGAAAGCACCTCAAGACCAGAGTAAGACTCGAGGTACACCATGAGGGCATCCGTTGTGATATCAGCGAGTAAGGTGATGAGGGTAATTCTCTTGTGAATGAGTGCCATCCAGAAGTCGGATGGGATGACAGCGCCATTCAGTTCTGCAACGCGGAGATGGCGAAGGTGGGGAAGAAATTGTGGGATGGTAGCATCGAGTGAACATCTGATGAAGACACTGGTAATAGGGATATCGTGGATGTCGTACCGGGCCAGGATTTCACTAAGTGATGTCACAAGCGCGGATTGACCGCCAACGATGGTTAAATGGGTCAGTTCAGGATTGTTCGCGAGCAGCGGCCCGAGGATAGTTTCGTAGGAACTGGCCTCTCCACATACCTTCACAGAGCGAAGGTTTTTGAATTGGCTCAAGGACGACCTAGTGAGGTAAGGTGGGACCAAGAGAAACGGGCCATGGCCGAAATCGAGGCTCAGACTGCTGAGGTTAGGTAGCTTCGCCAGAGCTCGGACGATAATGTCTACGTCGGGAGACTTGTAGCCTCCTGAACATTCCAAATCACAACTGAGATATGATCGTCAGAGGTTATTATAAGACAAGCACGAAGTCACAAACTGAAAATAGTTCAGGGACACAAATTGCGGGATCACAGAAACAATGAGCTTCATCTTCTTCTTCAATGCGCGCGCCTGCGTGCGAGCCGTCTTATTATAGGCGTCTGTGTAGCGATAGGGGAAGATTGTGATGATCGACAAGCTGTGCACGAACTTTGCCATGTCTGTCTCTCCACGGGAAAGACTTTTGAGAATAGAGATGTTTCTGTCGTGCTGGGATTCGCGACAGATTTGGACCCTCAGATCGAAGAAAATGTGAGGCTTGCATGCGGCGCGCGCCTGCCTACACACTGACCCCAAACGTAAGAGATCTCTATGGCTACTCAACTGAAGAGGATTCAGAGCGTGGGATAGACCAGAAAATTAGAGGCGCGCCTGTTTTATGATACGCTCCGTCATCTCTGCGGGCAAATCGAATAGCATTCTCTAGCGAAAGCGTGAATATTCTGTAGGATGGCGGTCGTGATAGTGAGAGTAGGGTTTGTGGTAGCCAAGTCGACTGGGCTGATAACTGTCGGAGCCGACGGTCGTGCGATTTTACTCGTGACACCGTGTATGCCGTCGAGACGGGGAAAACGCAAGACAATCGTGATATCTCGTCAAAGTAAACCACTGCTCAAGAGGAAGAGCCTACTATTAAGTAGAACATGGGGGCGGCGCAATTGACCCATTTATTTTAAGGGCCACGGCGATTGTAGAGCGTTTGATTTCTGGGCTGTGGAGATGATAGAAGGGAATATCCAACCAAAAAAGGTAAAGTGCCTGAGGCAGATGCGATGTAAAGATCCGAAAGAGATAGGCAGTAGTCACTGGGCGCCCAATGATCTCATTTAGCAGCTAGTAATTCAACAGATGTGCACAACATCTGAGTGCTACGGTTGATCTCACTCTTTAACCCATGTCAAGTCTTTCGACCACGGAACCTCGATATTGCTTTGACCAGCACTACGAAGACGGCGGGATCCTAGTCACGCTAAACAATCTCTGCGGTAATGCTGCGCTCGAAAGATGATGCCTCGGTTACTGATGCAGGTCACCATAAATATGGAAGAAACGGAAATCATCTTCCGAGAGCCAACAGCTTCTAGATACAGTACCATAAGATACTGCAGTGAAATCGATGTAGACACGGATGTAGAGTGGAGAGAGCGTACAATTTCAAATCTAGACTCTTGGCGCGGAGGCGGCAGTCGCGGCCCGGCAACGCTTGTCTTTGAAAAAACATCGGAGCGAGTGTCTGCCACTTCGCTCATATCCTTCTTCACGTGCATTATTTCGAGTCTGAGGAAAAGATTGAAGACCGCAGAACAAATCGTTCAACGCGTTTGCTATTTCGGCTGACGGACCGACATTTTTGCATACACCGTCTTCTTCAAGTTCGACTTAGTAGTAGGCCTGGCAATGCGTCATCGAATCATATCCGAGGACCATGAGACGAAATTTTGAAACCGATGGAACCACGCTTTGGATGTGTAGGAGAAACTGGTGCTCAAGGCGAGGTAGTCATTCTCAGACTCCTTTCCAGTTCATGGCCCTTTTTCTTATTCACGAAATCAAGTTCTTAGCGCCGGGAAGCAGCTGGAATCGTCGAAATGAATCAATCACTGCACGCAGTCACAAGAATAATTCTCAAAGGTATATAACATGTATCATACGTATATGGAAGGATAAAAATATCTCGACAGCATCTCAGCCCGACCATCTCGAGGACAATGCAGCAAGCAGTAGACTTGACGGAGTTGGTCTCCTCAGGTGAGCGACAAATGTTTTTCGTCCTTTAAAATATATCTCATACTTGCATCAGTATTTGAGATGGCATCCGACCCAGACGCTCTCTGCCATTCCGTCGCCAATATATGTTCCACGCGCGAGCTCAGCCAGGCTTTCGTATCATTGACTGGAGACAACGCAGTGCGGATGCTTGACATATCTTTTCGGGTTTGTCATCGCTACTCATCCGTCCACGAGTACCCTAATGTTTTTGTTAAGCTCGTCAATGACCGAGCGCTCCTTGACAAATATGACTTGGGACTTCATCAAAGATGCTGTAGACTCTTGCGAGAACTTTCTTGTAACAGCAAGGTTTTGCCGAGTAATTTCTTGATTGCGTCAGAAGGCCACGAGTACCAGGCGTTTAATGAAGGCGGGAATGCTAGGATCTATCGAGCGCGATACAATGGTACCGATGTTGTTCTCAAGGTTCTGCGTTTCTGGGTGGACGACTTTCGTGAAAATCAAGGTCTGCTTAGAAAGGTGGGAGGACATTCTATTGATATAGTGCAGCTTTGACCGTAACGAATTATCCTAGCGCTTTTGCCAAGAAGCTTTTTTGTGGTACACTGCTCGCCACAGGAACATTCTTCCTGTTCTAGGGATAGACCAAGTTTCTTTCTCGCCACATCTTAGCATCGTTTTGCCTTACAGGTCCCATGGATCCCTGATGAAGTTCAGGCAACAAACTGGTCCCGAAAGACTAGATTGCGAACGCCTTGTAAGCATTGTTCATACACATTTTATTTTCAAAACATAACCTAATGTGCTCAAGCTCACCGAAGTCGCCGACGGCTTGACATACCTGCACGACATCGGCATTGTCCACGGCGATCTCTTTGGAGTAAGCCACCGTTTTCAATGAAACAGCCTTCCCAAGTATTGACACTGTTTCAAGTCCAACGTGCTTATTGATGACGAGTACCACGCTCAGATCGCAGACTTTGGCCTTGCTGCTTTGAGCGTCATCACCAGATCGGCTCCAAGGTCAGGAAGCGGTATTCCTGGGCATAAGGCGCCTGAACTCCTGGGTTGCGGTGATGTGGATGACGAAGATATGTGCGTCTCGAAAGCCTCAGATGTCTACGCTTTTGCGTGCCTCTGCTACGAGGTGAAACTTCACACCCTGTCCCCTTTCCTTTTCACGTTCTGACAGCTATACTTCTTAGCTCTATCGGGGTAAAGGCCCTTTCTCGAACATTCCGTTTGGCGCCCTCCTATTCCACCTGGAGAAAGAAGAGCGCCCTGCGCGTCCCATACGTGGTATTTCGGGCGATGTAGTCTCGTTAGATGTGCCGGATGGAATGTGGTCTTGGATTGAGAAGTGCTGGGCACAAGACAAAGATGGAAGGCCCGCAATAGTCGCCGTTGCTTTAGGCATGCGCGAACGGCGTGGTGTTTGAAAGGGCGAAGTGGGCGCTTATTCTTTCAATAGAGTTCCGGGATTTCATGCCGATACGGCTACAAAAATAAATGATCGCAGCTGAGTGATTAATTCTTCTGATCATGGCAAGTTGGCATCTTAGCATCTGACTACAACAAGGCCTTAGTCCGGCTTACTCATGTCCTCGTTGGTATACAGGACGATATCCCTGGCTTCCCTTGGCCTCCTAATATTCATCTTCTGCCGTGCCCTTTTCAAGACCGAAGTTCAGTCTATGGTGTATGATGCCAGAGAACGTCGAGCTCGAGAGCGACTCAAGAGCATGAAGGCCAGACTCGAAGCCCCAGATTCGGACTTCATATTTGGTCAGGTATTCGCTCTTATATTTAAGCAGTGCTATCAGCTCTGAGGGTCGGATATATGCCAGGATTTCGCTTACCAGTTACTACAGCGATTGGAAGATAGGTTGAACAAGAATATTAATAAGACAAAGAGAACCCATGCACATCCGACAACCCCAAGGTTCAACTTCTCACTCGATAACGCGAAAAACATTTCTTCAATCACGCGTGAACTACGTGTACCCAGTGTCGATAATAAACCGCAGGGACGAATCGACGCAGAGAATAAAATAATCTCCCGTATACGACACGCAGAGGCAGAACTCAATGACCTTTTGAAGCTGATAGATTGTCTACAGCTCGGGAAGGTACGTACCAGGCGTCAGGCACGACTACTATCTCTGAGTTATACGATTTGTCCTAGAGTCAAATGGCGAAGGCATGCCATAGATACTCCCGCCAACTCGACCAAGCAGCGAAAAAACTCAGCGACGCTAAGATGCCAAATTGGGATACATTCAAAGGAATATCGAGGGCATTGGAACAGACTCGAAAAATACAGGCAAGTGCTGTGAATAAAGGTCCGCTTTGGTGGCTTTCATCTGAACCGACCATTTGGAATGTGATATCGGCACTGAGCAGGACGAAAGAAAAAGAGTGGGTTTGTGTATTTTCTAGCTTTTCGGTACGTATGTTAATGTCAGCTATAGCGAACAATGGGCGGGTGACGTACTGTCTCTTGCACAAGCCGTACTCCAGCTTGGCCGTGAGGAGGGAGAGGAGAAACATCTAAGAAACACCGTTCTCAACCTAAAAAACATGGAAGTGCGTGATCAATATCGTGCCTTGCAGGATAACTGCTTATATTCTTACAGTCACCACATATTTCTCCAAGTTCCAAATCTCGTTTTCTCGACATTGCCTGCGCATTAGATCCTTCAAACACGCGTACAAAACAAGGAAGATTCTTTGACGAGAAGCACGATATATTCGCCCGAATTGAATCGGCGTATAAAAGCTTTGAAACCTGGGCTTCTTGGGATACTCTGCGTTGGATCATACACGAGAAGATAATCTGGGACAAAATCCATCTGTTAGCGGATCAATCCTGTAATTCTGAAAAGAGCACACGAGATGATTGGCAAGGGAAGCTCCAGAGGTGAAGCTTTTCCGGGCTACTTGTAAATACCCACTTCTAACGACTTGGTAATAGACGTGCGTGGGCGAGCAGCGTTCTCCAAAGCGCGCAGCGTTTCTGCGCTTCCGATAGAATGGCCGTCATTTCTCCTGTGGACAAGTCAAAGGCAGCGATTAGTCTGCTTCGGGTATGTGCTCTTTCCTGGATTGTGCGCTACATGATTTGAAGATATTTCACAGCTCAGCCATTGGAACAACGTATCCTACGACGACAGTCGGAAGTTGATCGAGATTGCGTTGAACAAATTCGGCGGGACTGACCAACTCGTAAATGAACTCTTAATACACCCCGAGGCCATCAAAGGTATCGTTCCATCACCAATCTCGGAGGGCGGTTCCGCTGTTATTTATCGTGGGACATGCCGGATTCATGGTGAGACTAAGGCTGTGTCTGTCAAGAAATTTCAATCACATTGGGACGAGGTCAGTGATTTGCTGATGATATCTTACCCCCGCTAAGCTCACACGGTGAAGAAATTCGCTCTCGAGGCGTGGACCTGGCGTGAAATGTGCCGTACAGGATCAGATCACATCGTTCCATTTCTTGGCGCTGTTGACATTAAAACGAAGCCGGAATGGATGCATCAAATGCTGGACTCGGGTGGAGAGTCGCATCCCTTAGAAGCATCTGAAATTTGGCTGGTCAGCGAGTGGATGCCTCATGGTACTCTGCTGAGATACATTTCCGAGGGATCTATCGATGCTCGCGGAAAGGCCTTGTTGGTGAATTTGCAGTAGCTGAATCTCCTCCTTAATTTGTGACATTTCTATTCAGGTATCACAAGTAGCGAGTGCGATTACTTGGATACATGCGCACGGCGTCGCACACGGAGACATCAAAGCTGTTGGTTGCAATTATGTGTTCGAATTTTGATTAATCATATAGGCAGGAGAACATACTTGTTGATGCGAAGGGGAAAGCTCGCCTTGCGGACTTTGGAATATCATCATTCATTGATAACGAGTATTATTGCTATAGTGGAGGTAAGACTAAGAAATAAAATGCTCTAATCGATGCTTACTCGGAGCAGGAGATCATGGGTCAGCCGTTGGTACTACAAGATGGATGGCGCCAGAACGGCTGATGCCCGAGGATTTCCATCTAGCAAGTGCCCGTCCAACACTTGAGAGCGACGTATATTCATTTGCCATGCTCATATGCCAAGTACGTGGAGTATGACGCAGTTTTCTACAAACATTGACGAGCGATATAGCTGTACACGGGACTTCCTCCTCTATCCAATATTCCGAACGATTTTGCCTTTAGAAATTTGGTAGCACGTAGAAAGCGACGTCCTAGCCGGCCGCCAGAAATCTCTGATGAATTATGGGATGTGGTGATGCGATGCTGGTCTCATGAGCCAGGTGATAGGCCAACAATGGAGAGCCTGAATAGGGATATCAAAAGAATCGTTCGGGGAAAAAGCACAGCTGCGTCGGGCTGGCCGTGAGGGAAACCGTGAAATTGTATCATGAAGACTAGATGGTCGTCTTCGTATAACTGTGTTCGAGAGCAGCTTTCGATACACACCAATATGATAGCAGCAATAATACCTCAGTATTTGTGTGACGCGATAAAGTGGCCTAAAACTTTTATAATACAACAGAGCAAAGCCAATTTGTTATAATGACAGGGGGCACGCAATTTTGATCCCGACCCCGATCCACCATCAGCTCCCCGTTTCTCTTGCATTTCTCTATCGTCACAAGGTAACAGCCATGTATTATCTACCCTCGGCATTCTCCGTTTGACCATGCCTTATAATTCTACATACCTACCGATCTCTACCTACGGCAAACTAGTAAATAAATATTAGCCAGAACCTTACGTACTCCAACAGTAATTTCTAATAACGACGAGGAACACAACACATAGAGAAGGAAAACATATCAGTTAATGTCTTAGTACGATGCGCATCACTGGAATCATCCTCCGGTTTATCCCGTAGCCAGCTCAGCGGCGAGGTCATCCCCACGAACAGGACTCTCATTCGTGAAACGTCCGGCCTCCGGCCTCTCAGCGATGACATCCTCACATATGACACCCTCATTGGCAGTATCTTCTTGCGAGCCCTCCAACATGTAACGGCCAGATGCTTCGTCTATCTCCCGTTGTGCCTCGCGATCGTCACTCAGAGTTGTCACGGCATCCTGCTGAGAATGTCGATCTCCAGAACCTGTTGTGAAGCGAAGTGAGGGCTCTATGATGCCTCCTTGCCAAGACTCATCTGGGCGAGCATGGCCAGCTGCGACGCGCCCAACGAGGAATGTCGGAGCGATTCCCTGAAGAATGCCTGTGAGATACTAAGAAGTGACAAGAATGCAAGTGTACCCTTGTGATCGCTGATAGGATATCAAAGTAATAAAATATGGCGTCATTGCGAGCATAGAAGGCCACAAATAAGATCAATGATATTGCATAAAGAGCCGATGATTCAACTAGGATCTCGATAACGCGGCGATAGGCACCGAGTCTGCTTGGCTGCACAAGAATGACAATACGGCAGATAATGAGCAACGTGCACCATAATGTTGAAGCGAGGGCAAAGGATGAACAGAGCACATATGCAAGCATGTACCCATCCGGAGGCGCGTAATGCCTACATATAGCGATGATTTTGAACACTACACCAAGACTTGGGTGAATGGAAAACTAAAAGATCTGAGAACCGTACCCGTATGAGAAACAAGAAGAAGCCCTGGAAGCAGAACAGTCAGCCACCGCCTTCCCCACATTACCCAACAACGCCAAACCTAAATTTGAATAACAGTCAACTGAAGTGAACCTCACCAGCAGAGTCACAGAGTGCACACCATGGTGGAGTCTGCAAGTAAAGTAGAGAAAACACTTGCAGTAGTCGCGCCAATTGTAATGCCGACGCCAGGATTCTGGTATAGCATGTATTTTGTCCACAGAGTTTGACCATGGCCGACGAACATAGAGTATATATACGACCAGGTGAAGGCGAAGGCGATAGTCGTAGAAATATAGAGGAGGATTATAATGGTGACCATGGCTCGTCTGGTGGGTCGGGATTTGTCCATACCTGCGTTGCTCTACTTAGCTTGTAAAAGAGAGTAGACGTAGTGTGGTCCTCACTGATCATGTTCCCCAACGTAACAGCAAATATTCCAGTGTAAATGCCTATGTGCAGTCGTGGTCAAACACGGGAAAAGAGATCGAATGAATATACTCACCGTGCAGCAGGGAGTAAAGTATCACGGAATTCAATTGAACATCGAGTTTGTAAAATATTAAAGCTTTATTGGAATCGGGAACATCTGGCGGAATATTAGCCTGGGCAGCCATCAAGGACGTCTGGGTGAAGATAGAATGAGGAGCCTCGAGGGAGTTGTCTGAAGAAATACCACATACCACGCCTCTCGTTATATGGTATTCAATGTCACAGCAAAAACCTATGATCTGCATCGGGAAGGAGATTAGCAGGCGGCACTTTCTCGCGACTTTCGGGGATCGGGTAACCTGTAAATAGCTCTCAAATTGAAAATCACGTCGGAGATCGACAGATGGCATGGAACCCACAAATATTATGGTAACATTTCAGATGTTCAGCTGAAACTAGCATAGACCAAGTTGCCGTTTAGCCATCTCAACCATTGGAGGCAGCTATTTCCTTGCCAACATGGAATACAAAAAATGTCCTCAGGCTAGTGCACCCAGTTCCTTGAATGATAGTTGGACAAAGAAGCCGAAAACATGCATGGTAATGCTCTGTCCGATAAACTCCGGGATTATATTCAACTGGTGGTATCTTCCTGTTCCTGTCTATCTCAAATTTCTGTTTCATCAATTAGGCTGTTATGATCATGTTTGCGTGAAAACGATGGCACTGCATCAGGAAAAAGTCAGTGTGATACATTCAGCTATGATGTGTACATAGCTCGGGTACCTTAGTAACACACCCCCCCCTTAGGTACCAGTATGTAGCTTGCTGTTAAATGGATGTACCTGCCGGTAGCTGAGGTAGCTATGACTGAGACATATGCATTGCTACTATAGTACTTCGGTTTCACAGCAATAGTAGAACCATTCCTTTCTGTAGTACTATAATAGATATACTTTCAATCTATAAATTATACAGCAGTTTTTCGGTATGAGCTAGTAAAAAGATTCTATTCCAGTAATAATAGATAGTACACATTATTCTATCACCTGCATCATCAGTCTCAGCATCACCATCATCTTCACCATCTGTTTCTCCGGTTCTACCCAAGATCTGCCATTACCCAGGTTTCTTCCTATTCATCATCAAGGTCACCGGACACTAGCTGCTTCGCTTTTACCCCAGCATTTGATCTCTGTATAAAAAGATTAGTATGCCAAATCACTGACAAAGATGATACCACTCACAATTGACCACTGAACTTTGAGGGGAGATAAAGAAAATACAGAAAAGCAAAGTAGGAATGGCTGTCGCACATAGAAAGGTCTTTGACATCATTACACCCCATGCCTTGCTGCTCATTCAGGATCCTGAGTACATGGTGAGCGATGAGCATTAAAACAATCCAAAGTACATACATTCTGGTCCAAGGTATCTATGAAATAAAATTCCTACAAACAGAGCAAGATGAATCAACATGAAGGTATGGTGCTACAAGTCAGGCACTCACCAGCAGCCTAACAGTCCTATGAATTTAAGGACACACGAAGTGCAATAAGGACCATTAAAGATAAGACAGCTAGTCATACCAGTAAGCGAAAGGAGGATGGAACAATCAATGAAGAGTGGAGGAACAGTGGGCAGAGATGGGGGGAAAGGAAGAAAGGAAGGTTGGATTTGATCGGAACCCAATGGCATGATCTTGTTTATATTGCACGTGATACAACGGACTTTGGGTCGGAGTTTCAAATGGACTTAGCAACATTCCAATGCTCGTTGTCAGCCTACCCTCTCCGCACTGCTATCTTAACTGTCTGAAAGCATCTCGCAATATAGACAATTTTTCAAATAACTTTATTCATTGTTACATCTCCTTATTTCTGCTCCACTCTCTTATCTAACTTCAAATCTTAGTCTGTCCAAAGCTGTCTTTCTGGACTATATAATCAACTGTACCAGATATGAGAAAAGCTCTGATACTGACCAATGCTATAGTATTTGGTAGTTATCACTCAAGTATACTGGTATGTACATAGCTACCAGTGGCATATGCAGAATGCTATCTACTGCTACCTACCACAGCTACTAGAGCTACATACACTACATATATCTGGGTGGCAAATATGTAGCAAATGGGTTTTTCCTGATGTGTTACCCACCTTATTGGTCATATCAGAACAAACCCTGTAATGAGAGAGCAGAGGATTGATGTATTGAGCTTCACCCTGTCTAGCCAGTTCCCGCTACGATAGCTGAGTATGATTCATGAAGGGCACGTGCGGCTTTCGTGCAGTACAGTCATGTACCGGTCAATGAGACAGGATCAGTCAATGAGACAGGTGGCTCGGAATAGCTTGATACGCACCTAGTTGACTCGGAGCTGATGTATATATCTTTGATTAGTATATTTATCCTTATTATACCTCCTCCGAAGCCACCCTCTTCTGCCATGGAATAGAGAGAGGGCGATGTGTTGCTGATTTAGCCAAAAAAAGCCTTAATACATGATTTTCATGAGCAAAAATTATTCCGAGGTCTCAAAATTATACCGGAGGTAGGAACATTTCATACTCACTTTCCCTGATACTTTATGGAGAGTCAAGATAGCAGGAAGCGGCAAAAGAAACCACGCAGCAAAACTGATGTCCTTATCATGTCACATCACGAGTTAGAGTGATTACGATAAGCCTGATATAGGGTCTGATGGTGATGATTAAGTCCGATCTCGTTTCGTATTTGGCATATCTGGCGTGATGTGACGCGTCTCATTGACTCGTATTGTGCTGATCTTGGGTTTTTGCACTGATAAGGCTCGATATGACCTTTCCCGTGCCCAATATGCATATATTTATGATGTATGTACTGCTTTATACACAAAATATAATTTTGGTCTATTCTAAACATTTTATTTGGGACATCTATTATACTTCCGAGGCCAAACCAATTTCAGCGTCTCATTGACCGGTACATGACTGTATTCACTTCCCTGAGAAACATGACGATAGAAAGGATTTATGTCAAAAACAGACTTAGCATCACGATATTCGGATCCTTTGACGGCGTCTGAGATTCGTAGCATAGCAATGAGGCATAGACGGCAGGCATAGGCTACCGCCATAGGAAGTAGTTCACCATTGGGAAGAAAGGTAGTCCATTCATAGACGATATGAAGGCACAAATGCGTGCTATACCTAACATGATTTGGCAGCAATGTAGTCGTTACCTTTCAAGAACGGTGGTATCTCAATTCTTCAACCCGGGACTTTGATATGGTCATGGGTACCCGAGCTGAGGACAGTGTTTCGGGACTATCAACAAAGAACATGAGCATCTGAATAGATAGAAGTACAACTAACCGCATTTATGGAACTACATTGTCCACTGCGGGTTTATTTATGCCGAGTTGAGGGTAAATGCCCTAGCGAAGGGACATATACTTGACACTTACCTTTCGGTGATCCAAGCTCCAACCAAGCAATGTACTCTCCTCACCTACAAATCTCGTTCAACGAACCACCTTGCCTTGCATAATCCTAAAGAAGACGGGTTCACATGAAGACTGTGTAGCTTCATTTTGAAGCGCTTTGGTAAAACCCTGCAAGGCGAAAAGAATACCGAGCCTGGATATTATCCGTGAGGAGCGTTACTGGGTAACAAGAAAGACAGGCATAATTCTTACATGTCTCGACGACTTGCAGGGGCCCCGAAAACATGATTGTGTTCTGATGCGCAATGTGTCTCGATCCCCATGTAGACCGAAATTTATCTTCGGTATAGCCGGGATGTCTGAGGAAAGCCTCGCCGCATCAAGGATATGTCCTACAAGGTGTCACTAAACAGTCAAAGGAGGAGAAACGTACGGAACGTAGGAGCTCGCAGATGTCTTCATTTAAGAACTTAGACACTGGCAAGACCCTTACTAGACGTTCATCATTGTTGCTGTCGCCGTCGCTGTCGAGAGCCGTTTAGTTCGCTCGCCACGTTAATGATCTACGCTGAACATTTTTCACGTACATACTGCTGCATATATACTCAGTATCCGTCAGATTGCAGTAAGCCTTCATGCGTACCTCTTCCGGCTCTTCATGATTCGACACTCGACATTATTCCGTCGGGTAAATTATCCTGTAGCTGGTAGGACATCAATCGGGATAGTCGAACAGTCGAGGCATAAGATCCGTGCATGCCGTGAGGACGAGGAAAGTCAGGCGATGATGACGGCTTTTGCTAAAATTGGCATGTGTCTAATTTCGCTCTTTCATTATGCCAGTGACGACGGCTCCTGCACCTCTTGACGTTTTTGATGACGACGACGAAGGATGGCAGGATATGCCTGTTGTCCGGGAGGACGAGCTCAAGGGCGGGCTTGATGAAGAAGACCAAAAGCGATACCACTACATGCCTTCCGCCAAGGGCACCAACGCTGCCAATGCCATCGGCACCATCGACGTCGATGACCTTGGGAACGAATGGCGGTCGAAGATAGACCACAATGAAAGCGAATACACGAGGCTACGGGTGAGGGAGGAGGACGAGAACGACGACGTACACCTACGGACAAAGTACCTGTTCGATGAGGACAAGGCTATGACTCCGCTCAGTCAGATGCAAGCAACGAAGAATCTGCTCACGGAAGCCCAACGAATAGCGTACGTCGGCCTCTGCTCGCTGACGAGCCGAGAAATGGCCCAGGAAATGAAGACGGCACGTCGTAAGGAGCTCAAGGCGGCGGTGGCGAGCATGGAGCTCTGGGCAATGAAAATAATGGGTCGGTTATATTATCATATGGAGCTCGAGACTCAAGGTAACTGTGTGTTATCTACTTTTTCCTAGCTAACTGAACGTCAACAGAGCAGAAGATGATTGAAAGTCTCGGCGAGCATGGTGTTCTGCCGATGGATCTCGTACCGGCGCTCATGACCACCCATACTGTTGCCAATCCCGAATACGATCCTGAAGCAGCTCGTCAACGGAAATCTCACGAGGACGAGTCGGAGGTCCAACCAGTCACCCATGACGACGTACCCTCATCACCTTCATCACCTTCATCACCTTCTGTATCTAAGCCTGCATTCCAAACGACGGCTAAAGTTCTCGAAGATACCTCCACATCTGCTATACCCGGTGTATCAACGACCCTCTCATCAGCCGATGAGAGGGTCACTCTCGACATTCGATGGACGGTCCTGTGCGATCTGTTTCTGATCCTCATCGCTGATAGTGTCTATGATGCTCGTTCACGCGTTCTCCTCGAGAGCGTTGCGCTGAAGCTCGGTCTTGGATGGCTGGATGTGGTCAAGTTCGAGAGTCGTGTGACCGAGGCGTTAGAGATCCAAGAGGACGTGGAGAGAATGGAGAATGAGGATATAATTGATGGTCGCAGAAAGGCTAACAGAAAGAAGCGGTATATGATGCTGGGTCTTGCTACGCTTGGAGGAGGACTAGTCATTGGTCTGTCCGCCGGACTTTTAGCTCCAGTCATCGGCGTGGGCCTTGGTGCAGCGTTTAGTACCATTGGGATAACAGGGACAACGGGTTTCCTCGCCGGAGCCGGAGGTGCAGCTGTTATTACGACAGGCGGCGTGCTAACAGGCAGTGGCATCGCTGTTCGGGGGATGATTAACCGAACGCAACAAGTTCGAACATTCAATCTCCTGCCTTTGCATAATAATAAGCGGGTAAATTGCATTATCACAGTTCCGGGGTCAGTCAAGTCTTCCGTGTTATAAACCGTGTTCTTATCGATGTTAGATTTCTGAATGGCGCCCTAGATGACCCTCGACTGCCTTTCAGTGTGTTGGACCCCATTGTTGGCGATGTCTTCAGTGTTCTCTGGGAGCCTGAAATGATTCGGGAGACTGGAAGCGCTTTGAAGATCCTTACAGGTGAAGTCCTCAGCCAAATCGGAGCAACAGTGCTACAAGCGACCGTCATGACCGCCTTGATGAGTGCCCTTCAATGGCCAATCAGTGCGTCTCTTCTTATATAACTTCTTTCGGTTTCTAAAAGCATATTAGTTCTCACTAAGCTCGGCTATCTCATCGATAATCCCTGGAATAACGCCCTTGACAGAGCTAAAGCAGCGGGCAGTGTCCTAGCCGATGTTTTGATTCAACGTCATCTTGGTGTTCGGCCCATGACTCTCATTGGATACTCCCTAGGCGCTCGCGTCATCTTCTACGCCCTTGTTGAGCTAGCTAAACAGAAAGCTTACGGCATCGTTCAGGACGTCTTCATTCTCGGAACAACGGTCACCGCATCTTCCAAGACATGGTGTGAGACGCGGTCCATAGTGTCAGGTCGATACGTCAATGCTTTCGCACGCAACGATTGGGTGCTCAACTATCTCTTTCGAGCTACGAGCGGGGGAGTCGGAACCGTCGCTGGGCTAAGACCTGTAGATGGGGTTCCCGGATTAGAGAATGTGGATGTAACCGACAAAATTTCCGGGCATATGAGTTACAGAACTTTTATGCCCCTGATTCTGGATCAATTGGGTTTCCCGGTATCAGCGGATTACTTCGATGAGCCCGAGGTATGCAATCGCTTCCTGGTGCCTGTCTTATTGTTCAAATTCGCCACAGGAACCTGAATTCACAGAAGATCGAGTGGTTGTACGGGAAGAGGAAATTTCGAAGAAGAAGGGATGGTTTTCGAGGAAATCTAAACCATCAAAACCCCAGTACGTATCAAGACCGCCAGGCGGGCCTTCGTCTTATTCGAGGAAACCTTCGGGGCCATTATCAACGCCACGAAATTCCATAGACAGTGATCTGCCTCCGCGCACGGATTCTTCTACACCTGTAACATCGCCTCCTTCAACGCCTCAAAGAGATACAGCATCCCCCGGACCGGACATTCCTATGCATGCTGGATTCGATTTTGCCGCCATCAAGGAGATGATAGGGCACTCGGAGCAGTCTGAGGAGGCAGTGTCACCTACACCGATTGCCGCACCACCCATTCCACCACCGACTAACCGCACTGAATCTATGCCTCAGGCACTTAAACGTCCGCCTTCCCCCACTCCAGGTCCGAGCAGATCGCGTAGCCCTTCGCCACTGAAGAAGGACGAGATGAGTTCCACATTCGCGCGATCCATGTCGTTGAATGATGCCAACGGCTCGGATACCGATACTGAGCCCCCCAGATCACCGTATTCTTCGCCACCGCCATTTAGCCCACCTTCCTACTCGCGATCACCACCTCCGTCGTCATTCGGTGTTAATGATAGCTGGTCAGACCCTCCGACACGAACTACAACGCTATCTTCATTCAACAACTACGGCTTTAATGTTCCTACTTATTCGACTTCCACTGCGTCGCTCACGCAGAATCCATTCGCCGCACCACTGACTACGTCACCTGATGCAGGGCTATCATTTGGTGGTGTGGATGGATCTATAACTACTTCATCACCTGCGAACGTTAGTGACCCGTGGAGTATGCCCACTCATGTAGGAAGGAGAAAGAATACAGCGGACTTTAGTTCAAATCCGTGGTCATGATTACTACACACTCCCTTGCATAATGTAATAGTACGGATACAAACATCATTTCAACTAGACCCCATAATATACATTGACGCATCTAATTTGTGGGAATGAATCATCATTGCGTGAAAGGTCGTGACTCGTGCGGGGATAGATAGTGTCAACCGTTGGTGAATAGCTCCTGCAGTACTTCTCCGATCGCTTTGCCGTCTTTCGTTTGATGTATGCAATTGGGGCCGGCATTTTGGATTTCAGGGGGTATAAGTATGTTATTCGCAAAGCAGGAATGAGCGAGAGCGTCTGTGGCAGGGGTTCTTGCGGAGGGCGGATATCTGAGGAATGATTGCAAGAGATGAAGTTCATGTGGAGTCCCATCCTGAGGAAGATGTGGTAAGACGCTTTCCAGAGGTACCGGAGGAACGACTATGAATTGCACACGTGAAGCGTCTGGAAGCTGTTTGAATGTCTACAAACCATCGTTATCGAGGAGCAGCAAATAACGTTAGGAGGGATGACCTACAGGCCACGAGTCCTCAGTTGGAGTACCCAGGATTTTGAAGATACTCCACGCTAAGCCGATCTCGCCTCGTGTCCCGTCAAAGAGGGCTTTCCGAATGAGCGTTGGGTTTGCGTCACGGAGTTCTGGGGGATAGTCGTCCTCCTCGTCCTCGTCCTCCGGCAGGAGAGGTGTGAAGAACTCTGCAAAAGTGCACCCTAGACTCCACATGTCCACGGCATAAGGATCATACGTCCGAGCGCCGAAAAGCAGTTCTGGTGCGCGGTACGGACTGCAGCTGTCAGTCAGAGAACGACTGGAGGAGGAGAAGGGGGACATATATACCCGGTAGAGACTTCGAAATACATCCGGTCCGGTTCCTCGTGCCAGATATCATCCGGATGTGAGTCTGGTGTGTACGATACGCCAAAGTCTATTAGCTGGACGCACCCCGAGGCGGTTATGAGTATATTAGAAGGCTTTATATCGCGGTGGGCGATGTTATGTGGCGATGAATGGAGGTATGCGAGCGCTGATAGGGTCTGATATATTATTGAGCGGCTTATTGCGGTGTAATATTGCGTGTTGAAAGGAGTAAACGACGGGACAGCGAGAAGATTTTCGAGTGAGTAAGGAATGAAAGGCATGCATATTTCGAGGGTGTGTTCGTGTGGATCGTCTCTGGACCATAGAACTGGAATTATCTATTTGGTTGTGAGTGGCGCTCGACATGGAAGAAGGACATTTGATAACTTGCATTGATATGGGATAGTTGGGAGAGGATGCGGCATTCTTTTTCAATGTCATGCGGCTCCTTTGCGAACCGACGGTTGGAGGTTGATGACTTGATGGCAACCCTTTGGCCGTCTTCGTGTGCAAGATATACGGTAGCAGCAATTCCTACCGCAATTACTTCCTCATGACTAAAAAAAAATGTCTCAGGTAAATAGCAATCTACAGTTATCATACGTACCTATCTGACGAGTCGCCTTCAAATTCAAACGCGTCCCAGTCTGTACCATTTGAAGACATAGTGGAAGAAGTGGGGAAGAACAGGGTCATGGTGTTCCCAATTCGGAAGATCGATCTTGGACTATTTCATGGAGATCCTGATTTTCCCACAGAATTTGATCCAAAGTAGGCCCCTAGCGGTCCGCTCGCCGGTGTTCGATCGTTTTCCCTCTCTTCTTTCATCAAGCCATGGCAGATTCGCATGGCGGCGCTAGTAACAGTGTGTTCTCCTTCACTTATACTTGATCGATGTTTTGACGATTGACTATAGATGAACGACTCTTGGCGGCTGCGAGAACGGACAACGAAGACCTGATGATGGAGGTGTTCTCTGAGGGTGGATTCGACATTAATTTCCAGGATGGACTGGGGAATACTGGTGCGTTGGTTTGCTGCCTCTACGGAAATCGGTCCTAATCAGATATTCAGCCCTACATCTCGCGTGAGGGCATCATCATCTGCCCTTTTGCGCGCCGCTGACGATGAAAGAAAAGCGTGTCCAACGGTTCCACAGATGTGCTCGAACACATATTATCTCATGAAGACTGCGACGTTGACCCCATTAACCGTATCGAGAAGGCTACACCCCTGCATCTGGCAGTCAAGCTCGAGCACCCTGGACTACGGAAGCATGTAGTGAATAGTCTCCTGGATGCAGGCGCCGATACTTCGTGCGTGTTATCTTGATTACATCGACTTTCCCTTACACCCCTCAGTATACGGGACAAGTTTGGTGAAACGGCGCTAGATCTGGTACCGTCCGAAGATACGGAAGTGCGAGCTTTGTTTAGAAAAGCACAAGCACAAGCGAGTATATCTCAGGACGATATTGCCAGTGGTGAGTATTTCGCCTCTATGGATCCTTGACGTGGAATTTGATTCGGTACACGTCTCTGCAGATGACGACGACGCTGGATCAGGATCAGGATCAGGATCAGGGTCGGATGATGACTAGATGTTTCTTAAACGCGGCCAGCATCGGTCAGCGTATTTAACACATTAATGGTAGAACTGCCCAAGAACCCGACACTTCTATAGGGAGGAATTGTACACTTGAATGTATTGCTGCTTAGAACACTGCCGCGCAAGCATTACTATACTAAACTGCAGTACCAAGGACCGATACTATGGAATCGACACAGCCCAGCAGAGGGACCGCATGGCGTAAATAGAACAGTGTCACGATTATTCCTCTACTGATGATGATAGCGATGTTACCATGGGATCGCTTGCCCAACAATCCTCACCATCCTCCCGATTCTTTGGCATGCACCGAGTAGCACAAACGGCTGCCTCCGTAGGCTAGTTGGCGGCGTGCTACGTAATATCGGAATTCGATGCATGATCATATACGTTCCAGACATCCTGAAGGTCGTTCTAGTTGTCTGTAGGAAGCCGTGCGATGTTCCCAGAGGCCACAGCGAAGGATAGGTTCGCCAGAGACTTCGAAAGATCACGTATCCAAGGTACAAAGCGGGTAGGATCACAAGCCTTGCTATGATTGCATTCGCAACTTGAATGTGCGTATCGAACTTTCTAGTGAGAGAAAGTCCCGAATCGAGAAGTAATGGTAGGCATGGCTATCGACAAAGCGAGTCCTGACGGCGTCACTTGTATACGAGTGCGATTATGCTGTGTCACGAAGCAGGCCCCTACATGGGACTGAAGCACTGGGTCTGCAGATTATCTGAAAATGCTTTTGCATCGCAACTATCTATCTCAGCCCATCTCTGGGACTGGGTCACAACGAATTTCAGGCTTTAGATGTTTAAGTAGAGTCAGTGAAATTTGAGGACGGCGTACTGTTGTCCCTGCTAGTCCTGGAAGCAGCCTCTCGCATACTCGGGTTGAAGCCCTGGTGTCGTTGTCACTCCTTGAAAGCGGGCGTATTTACCTCGAAAATAATTCTCTAGGCTGTCATGTTGACGACAAAGAAACGCGGAGCGATGGTTGATCGACGGTAAGCTCGAAGTGCATTCAATTTCCCACACTCAGGCTGCTGTCACTGCCAGTGTCTGCTCTTCTTCTGCCACTTTTCCCGGTACACTAATTGAGCAAACATTGGTCGACGACGCCATCGATATCAGAGCTCACGCCTTCGTTTAACGAGAGTGGGAAGCGCGTGGATTGATTTATAGGCAATATTGCTGCTGGGAGATGTGATCAATATGGAAGCTACGATGGCAGGAATTTTGGTGCAGTATTATGACGAGCATCCGTGAAGCCGGAAGAAGGTTGCTTCACTTCTTGATTTTTTGTTCACTGCTACGTCCTATGTGGTCTTAACGATAGCATTTTTCTTTTGTATACAAGCACAGAAGACTGATGTCTATAAAGTGGATGTAGCTTAGCCGATCCGAAAATCGCGCTTGGCAGTCACTCTTAGGACAGACAAACGGTGTACACCCACCGAAGGAAAGATGGAAGGCGCTTAGGTTGGTCTTTTTTCTCATGGTCTGTCCACGAGGTATAACTTTTTGGAGTTAGCATACACGAGGCCCAACCTATTTAAGGAGGATTTTTTTAAGCGCTCGAGACGATTGCCTTCCTGATAACTCACTGCACGACCCAAGACGTCTGTGGGTGTCGATCCGTTCCCAACAGCGCTTGACTCCGTACTGACTCTCATTCCACAGCAGCATATCTTCCTGAAAGTGTTGCTTTTAGCGTCATCGGTAGGTGCCTCTCTCTCCCGCTTGGTTGCGAGTGCAGAACTGCAGATAACTGAACGATGGGTATGAAGATAGCACGATTTCGACTCTCCAGCACAGGCAGACCCGCTATTGACCCCTGTTGCATTGAATCCATCTCTTGTGGTATGTAGTTCTGCGTCGATGTCTCTACGATAAGATCATCTGATAAGAGGTGTCTTCAGCTATCCGGAAATTCGACACAAGACCCTTTTCCAACTCATATTCAGACCGAGAAAAACAATCCGCCACTCATGCCATCAAGGTCTTCGCGCTCTCAGGCTACATCGCCGTCGAGGCAGCCTGACAACTACAAGACGATCATTCGAGCTTCGGGCCCTATCCAAGAAGACTTTCTCATAGACCCCACACTCTCTGTTCTATCAAGTCTTCTGCCTCCCAAGACGCCCTATAAGACGGTGACCAAGGAGAACGGTGTTAAAGTGATCCAAAGGAATAATCTGAACATTATAGCCAAGAAGGGAGAGATCGATACAGATATTGACATTATGAATCCGAAGTCGGACGAGGCGACCCGCTGTCGAATTGACATACGCGCTCGTGGCGACATCAGGATCGAATTAGTAAGCCCTTTCCATTCCCAAGTCGTCGCCGCGCGGCTAACGTCATATAGAATTTACATGGAGCCGTTTCTCCGGACGATCCAGCTCGTGTAGTACTGCCGCTGTGTCTCATAGACGTCCATTCGAGTTCGGGGAACATCTACCTTGATATTCCAAGGAAGCGCCTGGAAGGTCCGTTGAATGTTACCACTCGCTATGGCGTGGAGTTCTCCCCCGTTGTGTTGAAGGACTTGAATATCTTCAATGAGAGTGAGAAGTGGAGGAAGCAGCGGAAGGAGTGTTTTCTGGGCAACTTTGCTGGATGGTCGGAAGGGTCGGGAGATGTGATCAATTTGAAGGCCAAGGCAGGACGTGTTTCTGTTCGGTATATCGAAGAGAGTCCGGGTGGGACGGAGTCGGACATGGTGCTATTGACCAAAGATGATGATGGGGAATGGCTGATGTTGTACCAGGGCCAATGGCGGCGCAGAGCCAGGCAGCCGGCTGGTCGCAGGCCCTGATGTGGCTGTGATCGCTGATTTACAAGTATGCATGGAGTTCAAAAATTGTATGACTATCTGGGCATAAGCGAAATTATACGGTAGCGCGCGCACTGTGAATGAGGCGGAGTGGGTTATGTTTGGTGTAGTACGCAGGAGGATGGTGCAAAAGGAGCCATGAAATTCCAATCCAATTAACGCAAATACACACGATCGAGTTTGCGCCGCCTGACTCAAGTCAGTAGTGTGTTCAACAAGTATTCAATGCAAGGGGGTCTGAATATTTTTTAAAAACAGACAGATTTTCAAAGAAAAAAAAAAAGAAAGAAGACAGTGGGTGAATTAAATATTTTCATTTGGTTTTCGTGCATCTGCGCTTGACGTACCTTTCTTCATGTGACAGTCATGATGTAAAAGTATACTAATTGGAATCTTGGATGGCAATGGGTACTATCCAATGTCATCATGTGAGAACATATGTATATGCATTCAAGTCGCATCGGCACATTATATCGAGCAGTCCTTGGAACTTGGCGGTGTGCTCCTGATGGCTTAGTCGATAATTGGTATCCAAGGGCATAGAATGAGGCTAGAAAGATGTGGAATCGATGCTCGTGGTAGGCCCCAGTAAAAAGCGGATTGTTCGGGCCGGTCCAATCTTCAACCACAATTGTGATGACCATTTTCTTCCGACGGATTCTCCCTTCTCAAATGTGAAACCATGCGTTCACGGCAGTCTTCCCACATTATGCCTGTCACCGATCTCAATTGCTGCCTTCACTACTTCATTCCCTGGACCCAGATGTAGCGAAGGACCTACGTGTAAAGCAGCAAGGTCCGCAGGATTTGAGACGGGGGTCGACAGTTACAGACAGAATTCGACAGACTGTCCTCGTTTTATCGTTGATTATACAATGGGGAGATTGCGACAGCCAGTGGCGGTGAAATTCAGTGAGAGTTTGCTAGACGTTTACTGCATTGTTCATCCTGCAGGCGCGTAGCACTCACTCTTGATTTTTCTGACACACTGATTGCCCTACAGGTGGAAACGGCGTCAAATCTCTGACGGTTTGCGACAATATCCAGCTTTACATTATGCATCAAACGACGAAGAGGCAAAGTAGCCTGGTTTGAGCGAGAGAAAGAGGATTATTTCAGGTACGTCAATCTCAACCAAAGGACTGACCTATGCTGACAGAACACCCAGAGACGTGTATCAAACCCTCCACTTGTTCCACCGCGACACGTGCCCAAGACTACACTCCGCTATCGAACACTGAGCACCTTATCAACACCCTGCTAGCAAGGGAAAAAAAACAAGAAGAACAAGAAACGCACGCCAGTCTGATACGGCGCCCTCCTCGGCTCCTGCTTCACCTGAACTCCCTCAGCCGTCTTCGGCGGCCCCAGTTCGTCACCGTGGAGCTCATTCATCTTGACCGGCACACGAATGACCTCACTAGCACCGATGTACATCCTTGATGCGACGCCAGTGTCTAGCAGTTCCGCGGACGTGATAAACTTGGAATCGGGCACCAAGAAGAAGGCGCGTTCGTTAGGTTCGAACGCCGAAAGCTGGGGGAGGTAAACCGGCTTGACTCTTGGTCGTTATCCCAACCTTTTCGACTTCACACGATGGCACCAATTCGTTCGAACTTTAAGACACGAAGTCGATGCAAAATCGAACATGCAACGCAAGGTCAAGGTCAAGGTGCGTACTCATGCAATCCATTGCACGACCGACTCTGACACGTCTAACGCGTAGAGTATGTCTAGACTAGTATCCCGAAAACGGTACCACAGATATAGATGTTATCTTAGGGAAGAGGTATGCCTCCTCAGTCCTAGGTGTCTCGGAGTTATGACTTCCTTCTTCACCAGGCGGACAGATGGCAAAATACCGCAACGGCCGCGAGTTTTCTGCCCATAACATTGAAGTCGCGGCATCGGATGGGCTCCGACGTACCATAAAATATTAAGTGTCCCTTATATGCCTTTTTGACTTAAGGAGAGAATGTCTAACTTATCCTCTATAGGCCGTTTTCCTCATGAACTCGAGATATTCATTACTACGCTCTCTTATTGCTGCGCATAACTCGAAGGTCCTTATGAAGGACCTTCCATTACCTTCACAGCATGATCCTTTGGATCCATGGGTATCAGGAAGTCCGAGAAGTGCGTATGGACAATAAACAAAGATTCGGTCAATGACATAGCCGCTTAGCGAGGACATCCGTCTGCGACGATGCCACTACAATCTCTTGTTCTGTGTATCCCTTGATGGCGGCACCAGTATCTATACCGCCCCTAGAGCAACCCGTTAGTTCAACAAGCCGAACACGTGCGTTGACCGGGGCTCACGTCAACATCTCAACAGACAAACAAAAATGCTACGTGCCCGAGGAAACGCTCCACATCATGGCGTTACCGCACGTACATCTGGGGATCTATCCTCACGGAACTATCAATCCTCAAATATCGTCAATCTGCTGCCTTCCGGACTGGTTTTACCTGGAAAGAACAACCAATGCGATGCATACAGTCAACAAATGAATACAATTTCGGGCACGCTGGTTGTTAACGTCGCTTCTTACACTGTCGGGTTTTGTGAGTAAGCTTGTTTCTAGCGGTGAAACACCCCTCAGACGTAATGAGCGCTAATAAACCTTTCAGGCGAATATCTCCGTTGACTCTCAAAGGATTGCAAAGACTTGCATCGGTATCCCGTAGAGAGCACTGTGGAAAAGTACGCCAATCGAAGTCCACTGTCGTTTAGCCGCTCTAGGAAGTAAGAAATTCTCTCTGGGTGAATAATGAGGGTATGAATAATGATTTGCAACTGATAGGTGCGAAGCTAAAAATAAAGGATCGAACCTAACAAGTCAGCGTCGAAACTTGGCCTGACTAATCAACAGAAAGAACATGGTAGGATCTAAATCAACTGATCCTTCGTAAGGCAATCAGTGATCAGAATCAATCAGTCAAGGCACCGTAGCATTCCAAGGCACCCCGCCCATCGCAGCAATCGACTTTCGTCCACCGCCTACTACTTCATGGGTGCTTTTCCCCGGCTTACTCTCTACGTGGAGCCACTAGATCGTCAACGGCTAAAAAAAGCCGCCTTGTTCTTCACCATTGCCGAGGCACTCCTCCCGTACTAGGCATATTCCAAGGACAAGGATGAAGCGCTCCCGCCCATCAATGCATCATCTGCTGCCTAATTTGAAATTACTGTCCCCGATGACCGATGTCTTGGTAATAACCACTGAAGGTCCTACCTGTTTTGTGCCAACGCTTACCCACCGTAAGGAGGTTTAGCCATCTGCTGCCCCGGGACCCCTACCCGTCTACCCGGATGGACGGGTATACTCACCCTTTCTTAGACATTCCCCAACCCGAGGCCTAACCCTCGAAAATGCTTATAATGAGCCTGTATCAGTGCGTTGTTTCCCCACAATATCATGGAGCGGACTAACAGCATGCATTCATCAGCCTCTACACGAGCTCCTTCCATCCAAAATGAAGATGTCCCGACGATATATTCGTCCCAGTTTACGGACGCATCTGCTTCGATGAAAGCGTCGCGGGCTATATACATCAAGGTCGTAGCCGCCGGGACACTAGCCGTGACTATCGTTATGTTCTGCGTCTTTTCGATATATTGGGGCGCTTTGTGGAAAGTCCCGGCACATAGTTTGCAGGGATGGATTGTGGTCAGTGTTTTGTGTTCAACGTTGTAATTCTTGTCTCGAGCTCATTGTTGCGACAGGACTTTGATGGTTCGACGGTGGGAAACGCGGTTGTTCAAGGTCTTCTGGCATCATCATCGTCAAAGGTGTCTTGGACCGAACGGCCATCGAGCGAATTTCCCGGTGGTGCAGAACAGGTTGCCGATCTAGTTGTCGATCAAAAGACGTGGATCGCTGTTGTTGGTATGCCCGCATCGCTCTTCTTGTCTTAATAAAAGCTCATCGGGAACATAGTCAACGCGAACGCAACAGTGGCTCTACAATCGGCAGCATCAGCAGTTAACTCATCTTATAACGGCACAGAGGCAATCACAGTCTACGCCGTCGAAGCCCGGAACGAAAATGCCTAGTAAGCACCTATCCTTCCTTCAAGATTGCATGCCCTTATGTAGTCTTTCGCACAGTCGCACATTCCTCTGCCCGTCTGTACAAACTTCGCTTGCGGCTATCACTCAAACCTTTGCGCAGTCTTTTCTTCAACAAGTCGCATCGTCGTCTCCGAATACCCTGGTTTCAATTTCCACGACCGCGCCCCAAGTGTTGACGGAGCCCATCGGCTATACCCTCAATAACTTGCGGCCTTTCGATATACCAGTGTATGTCCAATTTTTTTTTCACACAAGTGTAGGTGTCTGACTAGCCATGTAGTGCTGGTGCTGTGACATTCGTCGGCCTCATTTACGTGCTCGTGTTGTCGTTCTTCATTGTGGTACGTCTTCCACCTCTCTGAACCCATTTAAATCCTGATTGCCTATCACAATTAGACCTTTTCTTCCGTCGCCCGTCAACAATCAGGACTAGAGACGATACTGACGACTAGCTCTCTTATTAGAGTCAGATTGGCATCGAGTTTCATCGCCTACTTCGCGCTTTCGCTGTTCTACTCCTTGCTCAGTCTGGCTTTCCAAGTAGACTTCTCCCGAGTGTGAGTCGCCACCTCCTTTATCCTTCTCTTTTTTGTTCCTGAACTCTTGCAATGCAGATTGGGACATTCCGGATTTGTCGTCTTCTGGATGGCCAACTACGTTGGCATGTTAGCCGTAGGACTAGCACTCGAGGCGATGGTAACGCTCATGACATTGAGATTCGTCCCGTTCTTCATGATATTCTGGATTATCGGTGAGCAGCCCATGCCGTTATCCTGCATCTCAACCTTATGAATGCTCCCAGTCAATGTCGCCGTGTGTTTCTTGCCCATCGATGTCCTCCCGCATATATACCGTTACGGATACGCGTTTCCCTTCTACAATATCTCCGGTGCTGTAAGAACCATCATCTTCGGGACGAAGAACGAACGTGAGCATCCATTCTTCACGTATACTCAACGCGATACTTACGAGATCATTTAGTTGGTCTGCATTTCGGTATCCTGTTAGCATGGGTGGCGATTTCCGTGATAACGATCCCACTGTTCCAGTGGATCATGCGAAGAAAGCCTGTGGCCGAGTCAAGGCGAGCAGAGGCAACGATAGAGAAAGTGTAGAGCGTAATATTATTTGAATATGTATTGTTAGAGCTATTTTATCATACCCTACTACCTCTGGCCATTGTATCTCGTTTTCTGAAAATTTCGGGGCCGCCATAATATATTCATACCGTCTATCCTTGCTAGATACATCTACATAGAAAATGTTCGTCATAATGCTCGGACCGTTCGATAGAGGGAAGAGCATTAACAGCGCTGATGAGGTATCAAATCACCGGCCCTAAAGCCACGCGATTTCGAGTCGGCTGGCCAGAATCATTTCTTTCTGGTTCGGACATCGCTTGTAGCGATTCTTGTACACTGTCCTCCGCTTTCTATTCAAGTTCCCCGTTACCGATTCGTGCCTTTCTTGATCGTCCAAAATATTCTTGGCAATTTCCCCGAGCTGAACGTACATAGTCAAGGGCTCCTATATTGAACAATGAAAAGTGGATGTTGCCGAACGCCACTGGGTGCAGTCTACCACCACCATGGCAGCCCATTCCGAACATCTAGCAGTCACTCTAGCCAAGATGCGCGAGGACCATGATCGACTGGGAAAAGAGTATCACGATAGGCTCCGAAGTTTTCCTCCAGATAACGATGAGCTAGCAAGAATACCCATCGTGGAACAAACACCCATCACCCGTGCTCTTGATAAAATACAGAGCTATCCTTTCGTATCGTTCACTCTGGGACCATCGGCGACAGACATCATTCTCGAAGACCCTGAGACCTGTGTCAGGTTTGGTGCGCTTACTGCGCCTGATGTAGAGGCTATCCTCGAAGCATCACAACCTTCATCCTTCGGGAAAGGTATGCTCCCTTCATCCTTACTTTATGCCTCTCTTGCTCAGCATCTGTTCCTACCCCTAGGTGATCAAACGGTGTATGATACGAACTATCGCAACGGACGTGAAATAACAGCTCATAACGTGGAAGTTCAGGAACATTTCGGGGAGAGCCTCACAAAGAAGATCATACGGACCCTATGCTCGACTTTGTTCGTCGGGAAAAGAATCAAAATTGCGCTGTACAAGCTGGCAATATACGAGAAGGGAGGTCATTTTGACTGGCATCGCGATTCTACCCATGGAGATAACCATCACGGCACGGTGTTGATCGCTCTCAATACATCCTGGGAGGGCGGAGGACTCCATCTGCGTCACAATGGCACCGAAGCATGTTTTGACTTGCATCCGGTCGTTGAAAGGGATCCCCAGACGAGGACGACCACATCCGTTTCGTTACAAGCGGTCGCTTTCTATACTGACGTCGAACACAAAGTTGATACCGTTACTGAGGGCACTCGTTTGGTGCTACAGTACGATGTGTTCATCATTCAAGATGAAGACGAGGATCCCGACTCTTACCATGGCTGCATACGCGATTCAAAACTTTTCGTTGAGCATCTCAGGTCTGGGGCTGAAGCTCAAGTTCCGGAAATATTCGACCATTCTGCCCTGAAAGAGCTGTCGGATGCTATATCAGAGGTTCATAAGAAGGGAACGGACGAAGTTTCGATCCCTCTCCGACATCTGTATAGACAAGCAAGTATTCGACCGGAATATCTCAAGGGAGTGGACGCTGTGGTTTACGAGAAACTTTTGCAGACATTCAAAGTGTCCTTATTACCCATTCTTCTCATGGAGACGGTCTTTGAAGACGATAGCGGTATAATGTCGACCATTGTCAAGTGTGATGGGCAGGCAAGTCGGAACGAACATCTATATCAACGACCAAGGGGATACGAAAGTGGGAATGATTCGGATACGGCCTCAGAGGGAGAGCAGGGGCAGTATCGATCGAAGAAGAAGGAACTAGTTTCCGAGTTCCATCTGTCAGGATGTACCGACTTACTGCAAGTCAGTATAATAGGTTATACGGACTATACTGGCAACGATGCTCTATGTGGAAGCGCCAATTATTTCGGAGGCGGGATGTTTGTATACGCCAAGGATTCGGAGGATTAATGTCATGTACCAGCTGTCCAAGCGAACGTTGATAGCACTTGATACGCGATAAAATTAGACCATTTGTCCCGGGCCGGTTTGCCGTGCGTCACTGAAATGACTCGATTTGATATTGTCTGTTCTTTCCTACCCTACTTTCAAGCAAAATATGCAAACTACTGAACTGAACGCGTCGAAGCCCCGTATATCTGGGATTCCTCGAGGATCCGAGTCTCCAAGTCCCATTTTGGGTGTTGGGGACAAAATCGGCTCTGGAGACACTTACATCGTCGAGAATTTACTTGCAGACGATTTGGTTGACACTGCTTTTGAACATTTGAAGCGTGAAGTGCATTGGCATACGATGTCCCACCGAGGTCAGTCATTATAAACGTTGAAGTGGCCTTAACACGCTAAGGAGGTCATGAGCAGGTGGTGAAGTGCCACGACTTGTGGCTGTAGAAGGAATTATTGAAAACGACGGAAGGTTTGTCAGAACATGTCTCTACGCGATGATGCTCTAGCTGAAACTGTCACAGCATCCCCATCTACCGGCACCCCGCCGACGAATCGCCACCTCTCCATCCGTTCACTCCTACCGTTTCTCTCATCGCCCAAGCAGTCTCAAAGATAGTAAATCACCCAGTTAACCACGTTTTGATACAACACTATCGTAGCGGGAACGATTACATCTCTGAGCATTCTGATAAAACGATTGACGTCGTTCGGGGTTCCAACATCGTAAACGTCAGCATCGGTGCCCAGCGTGTGATGTTCTTGCGCAGGAAAAAGGATCTCTCGCCTATGAGATATGCGCAGCGTATTCCCCTTCCCCATAATTCTGTGTTTGTTATGGGACTTAATACGAATCGCGAGTGGCTGCATGGGATTCATCGAGACAATCGTCCAGTGAAGACCAAGAGCGACGTTGAAACTGCTTTTGGAGGCGAGAGAATTAGCTTGACGTTTAGGCATATTGGCACCTATTTGACGAGTGATTCGAGCTTGATTTATGGACAAGGTGCTGTCGGGAAGACGAGGGAGGAGGCGAGACCAGTGATCAACGGGATACCTGAAGAGTCTCAAAAGTTGATCGACGCATTTGGGAAGGAGAATCACGAGAGCCTATTCGATTGGGATGAAGCTTATGGGCAGGGATTTGATGTCGTAAATTATACAGTTTGATATTCATGGGAAGCGGTTGTCGTACAAATACATATTCGCGTTTAATACCTTGTTCCGACGTTACGCCAAGCTTCCTCTCCTCCGTTTTCTATCATCCACCTAGCTGTATCAATTACTGTCTCCTCCGGCGATCTGAACTTCATATCAAGTATTCTTTCGGTCTTGCTGCTGTCAATCGTAAACACGGGCGCGTTGACCAGATCCACTGGAACAGGAGGCAACAGGTGCACGCGTTCAGGAAACTCCTTAGCAAAGATTGATGCGAAGTCCGAAGGGAAAATAGAGACACCCGACGGGCCCTGTGATATTTAGGTTGAATGTATGAGTAGCTGCCACACCAACTTACCAGAGCAAATCGATTTCCGTTAGCCCCATCCTTTTCGATGGCACGTACGAAAGCCGTGCACAGGTCTCGCATGTCGACTAAGACCTAACAGAAAAAGTCAGATGAGGAGATCAAGTAGAATAAGTATATTATTCACCGGGCCCCCGGATGTCGTCCGGAAGTTCCAGTCGGCACGAAAAAGAACCCCGGCTAGCCCTACTTCGTTGTTAACCAATCCGTCGGTAAAAATGTGAGAGAGAAACCTCACATTGGTTAGAGCTGTTGTTGATACCGAAAGGATCATGGCCATGTGCCGGACCGTAGACGAAGCAAGGCAGCATGTTGACAAGTGCAAAATGCGGGTTGGTCTCTTTCATAAAATTCCAAGCGGCTTCGTCTGCTAGCTTCTTTGATGTGGCTATAAATATGCAGAGGTCTGTATAGAGAAGAACGACGACGTCGGGAAAGACATACTATAGGCTAGCAAAGGATGAGGTGCATTCTTCCCACTGTAATACTTAAAATTAGTTGTTCGATAAGATGAAGCTTTCAACTACTGACTATTCGTAGTCACGAGGGTTCCATGATTCGCCAGTTATGGTTTCGGTATGATTTGGTATAGAAAAATCCACTGCAGCGGCAATAGAACTATATGGAAATTCGTTCAGAGACTTGGGATGGAAAGCATAGGCAGCTTTGCTCTCACCCCACAGTGACAACCTTCTTACATTGAGGATATTTCGCTGCCGAACGAAGGGCACTAACTGTGCCATTAATATTAGGGAGAAGTATGCTTTTCTCGTAATTCTATCGACGTAGAAGAATATCCTGATTAGTTATCGCTGGTCTCGTTATGAAAATGTGCCGGTTGCGCACCTGAGTAACCCCAGACCGCCAGTCAGGGAGCTGGGCGATGGTATGTATGAAGTAGTCCATACCCTCGAGGGCCTTGTCAAATGCCCCATCTACGATGATGTCGCCTACTAGCACACATTCCAGCTTCCCGGATGCAGCATACGAGACAAAGGACGGTAGCGCCAACCAAGCATCTGCCTTGGCCTGCGTACGTACAGTACCACGAACGTGGTATCCGGCTTCCAGGAAGGCGAGCGCTAAGTCTGTAGCAATGAAACCATTGACGCCAGAGATCAGGATAGAGAGAGACATATCTGATATGATTCAGGGATGCTGATACCATTCATCTATTGCATCCTGGTTTCAATAACGGAAGTGGCCGGAAATCCTGACAGGGCAAATGAGATTTCTTCACACGCATGCATATGGAGTCCTGTTTCTGTAGGTGGTCCAGAGGTGCTGCCCGTCTGCTTCCTCAACCGGGTTCCTGGATTACAACGTGCACGTGGCAGTCGGCTTGCTAACCGGTGAACTTGAAGGGCGTTTGGGCGGGAAACAGTTCCGAGGCGTACTCATAGCTCAGTGATCTTTTAAAACGATCGCTACTAGCCCGTTTGTTAACTTCGACCGTATTTCAGGGAAACATAATACAGCGGTAAGTAAGTGACAGATATCAAATTTAAAGTGCTGAGTTCCTTAACGGCCCATCCGGATATCACAGCAGAGCTTATACGGGCAAGTCAGTTTTAATAATGACGTCCTTCCACGACTCTAATACTTGCAATCGCTCGGTGAGTTCCTGCTTAACAGCATCGTAACAATCGGAGCCGATCTGTAAGCTTCGGGGAATGATTTTCCCTGAAGCAACACCTTGGCCCTTGACGACATCAACAATTATCTCCACGAGTATGTGAGTGTCTCCGCGTTGATGTCCATCAAGGGCTGCGTCACATCATAAGTAACGTAGGGCATTTGCCGCAAGTAAATGATCGCACCTGTGAAGATATTATCCATGGCACCAATCGTAGGTTTATAGGCTTCAATTCGGTTCACGTATGGTGATCGATTGTTGGGGTCTATGAACTTCGTTCGAAAATATCCAGGCTCTATGTTGATGCTACGGATTCCGAATGGACTGACTTCCATGTCCATAGATTCTGATATGCCTGGATAATCAAATGTCAGTATCAAACGGCTTGGAATATATTTCATGCAGACCTCTGATAGCGTGCTTGACTCCTGCATACATACTCAAAGCCGCACCCCCTCTTTTATAACGTTAAAAATAGGCACCAAAGACGAGGAAGATTGCTCACTGCCAACCACACAATGACCCAATCCAGACGACCATGCCAGATTTTTGTTCACGCATGTAGGGAAGAAAAGTACGAGCGACGTTGAGTGCACCAAATACGTTGACACTATTCGTCAATCCCATCAAATATCACAACATACGTCAATGAGGAGGATATAATACTTGAATTGGTCGTAAGTTTCTTCTGGTCTGCAAGGATTTCAGCTGAATGAGTACGAGGTTTGGACCGTGAAACGTACGTGAGTTCCTCAGCAGCGCCACAGGTAAGATAAGCACCTGAACATGATGCGAACCAGGTGAATCAAGATAGTACGCTTCGCGATAGTTGGTTCGGACCCACCAGCGTTATTGACAAGAACGTCAATGCGGCCTTGCATCTCCACGGCCTTGGCAGCACATTGCGTCAGTTCTGCAAGCGATGCAGTGACATCGAGCTCCAGAGTATTAGCGCCCGCTTTTCGGAGTTCTTCCAGTTTATCAAACGATCGCTTGCGACCTGTGGCTATGACCTTATCCCCACGTCGAAGGGCAGCAAACGCAAGTTCACGACCGATTCCAGATCTAGTTCAGAGCCGGTGAGCGCACTCTCTGGTAACTCAATTGGTGACCTACGATGTTCCGGTAATAATCCAGACGAGAGAAGCTGTCATTACTTTCCTGTTCGAGTCCGAAGTGAATAATGGGAAAGCGAAGTGGCGCTTTTCTCATGGTCAAGCAGGCGCGGCGATCTTCCCTATATTCCATCACATATTACAAAAACGATTCCCCATTCGGTGGTGGGATCTGGCAGAGTCCATGCCAGCTGGCCCTTAAGTACCTGACAAAGCCCGATCCCCGCCGATCCGGCGAATAAAAAATGCCACTTGCCCTTGACTTGCTCAAAAGTAGAATAGCTTCAAACGTGAGTGGACTTGTCGTATAAGAATTATTATATTTTCATCATGCCAGAGTTACGGAGCTATAATATTGTATTTGGCATTTTTTTTCTTCAGCTGACCGTACGCAACTAAATGTCGCGTTGTTCTCTAAAGTGAACGAAATGGCCTCTCCAAGGAAATCTCTCGCCTAGATGACTTCGGAGGCCAGCCTTTCCATCTACAACTACCGTGGAATCTCAGACAATTGCTTGACCAATGAGCAACCCTGAACAACGTCGGGTGAGTACATACATATGAGATAGTTGTCGCCATGCTAATTGTAAATGAGATGTCCAGCAAAATTAAGTTTATTGTGCAATTGCATGCAACTGTACTGCTTCCGCATTCGACAGAATGAGCCGGCCAGTACAAGGCCAGTACTTCGGATATCGTTGTGGGCCATTGTATTGACGCGCACACTTACCTGATCTCACAACCTCTTAGGGAACAAGCCAGTACCAATAGCCTAGGCGATTACCGGTGACACCGAACCAGTAATAGACCAGTAATAGACCACTCTTAGAGTCGACTCCGACTCCTTTACAAGGCCTTGTGATCCTGACGACCCTTGCATTGCAGTCGATCATACTGCTGATGGTGGTTACAATGGCCGCGAGGATAGGTATTATAAGGTATTCTAGAGTGCACATGAAACAAACAAGTGCCGGTACTGTCCGTGATCTGCGTTGCGGTAACGGGGCCTTTGGCCTCGGTAATGCGTAGGCTCGCATAGGGCATACCCTATCAGCGCGGTTTACGTTACTTCCCAGCCTTCACCCGCTTAGCGATAACTACGAACCTGATACATTTTCGAGTGTGGGAATGGCGGTATCGGCGGACTCCCACGGAAAATTGCGCTATAAAATTGGCCGCCGTTTCGTCTTTAGCTTCTGCCCGGGACATCGACATGGGCTTGTATGATCAATCCTTGGGGTCAGGCTTCTATCAGCTTTTTTATTTCGTTTATCTCGAACTTCCACGTCTAGAGCGATATTAATTGGGTCATGGTTCAACGCCATGTTATACATGCTTGAGCTATGGCAGGTCAGCTGTACGAGAATGTGGTGTTCTGTCAACCTCTTACTCTTTTGCCCAGGGATACATATTCTTTTCCACTTTTTGTGGTGATGCCCTCATAGTGAGGCTTATGGTGATAATCAGCCTCGTGGTTGATACACTGGGTACTGCCAACAACTGTGCTTGTATATATCTGGTACGTCCGCGTTGGTAGCTGTCGACTTCTTCTAATAAGCAAACAGTACACGGTCACACACTGGGGTAGGTGCACGCCCATGATCGCTTTCCTTCTTCTGATATGTTCCAGGTGACATGACATACATCCTGGTGCAGAATTGGGCAGTTCCTACCTATGTCATCTTATCTGGAATTTCCGCCTGCAATGTGCAACTTTTTCTTAGCTACAGATTTTGGACCTTGTTCGTGTTTCTTTGGTGCTAGTTTATCTCATAACTGATCCGACTTTACAGGACAAAGAACATATTTATCACGGGCACCCTCATTACGTTTAGCTTGGCATCACTTGGTAAAACCTCCTTTAAAATTTGTCCTTCTGATAATTAACCCCAGTGATAGGCGGTGCAATCGCAAATGGGATCACAGTTGTATACCACAGCGACTATGCACAGCGTGATTTCAACATCAAGACAGTCACGTACGTGTTACCCCACATGTATGCCTCGACTCAAGGCTGTAACAAATCTTCTCGTTTAGAATATGGCTTGGTAGGCGATATGATTCTTCCTCTGGGTGCCTACCTCACTGCATTTTAGTGGCCAGTGCTGTCGCCGACGTTTCGATAGCGTGTGCTCTCATCATCCAGCTACGATCATCCAAACCTGTATTCAAAGAGACTAAAGCGTATGTTATCTCTTGTGAATTTTTTTGCGGTAACTCAGATGTGTTGTTAATTCAGCTTAATTCGTCGCCTGACAATCATGGCCGTTCAGACAGGCACCGTCACTACAACCCTGTAAGTTCATCATTCCCGTGTACCAGTTCTTGCTCTTATACCGATCCTAGCGCTATTATTTGTTGTGAGTTCTCGATGTTTTCCTATTTGTTTTGCAGAACACTTATCAACATTCCCTGCTGCAGTAATTCTCTATCTAGTAAACACCGAGAGTAATAGTACGTGTATCATCTTGCTATCACACTCTTAACTTACCGCCGAATCGCAGTCACCGTCGGCTTTGGTATGCAGGCCGCGTGTTGAAGTACTTGCATCACTGAACATGTCTACTACCTACAGGATTCTGCTTAGGACGTGTTTACGCACTAACTATGCTATTTAACTTAAACACTCGGCTGAAAGGTCGTCGGCATGCAGACGACACCACCATCTTTCCTCCGGAGAGTGGTAGTGGAGGATATAGGCTAAGAAATGTTAACACTTCGGATTTGGGAGGCATAAGTGCGCAGTTATCTTGATTGGTTTGCCTCCCGCTCATCGTTTCGTAAGGTGTACATCGCACAGCTATTGTACGAATTGACGGATCAGAGGAATTTAGAGTAAGTGATTTCCTTCGTTACTATGAACGATCTTTAATTTGCCGTAGACAGAGAACGGAAATACACCAGATGTGAGCAAGAACTCGGATTCGGATGACAAAAGTGGTGCTCCCGTATGATAGAGAGAAATATTAACTACGAACTTCATGCGATAACGGTCGAGACTACATATGTACGTATAGGCGATGATGTTGAGGCTGTGAGCCGTAACATAAAAACTTTGTTTCTTGATGCTTACCTATTTGCCGGATGAAGAACGACAAGACTCCGGCTGATAAGGCGGTACAACAACTTGACAGGTTCAATCGTGCATGTTGACTTGCAAGATATACATTAATTACAATACCCTAGCCCGGCTTCTCTTAACACCTTCATTCGGGAGCGAATAAGGCTCGGCTCCGCAAAGATATGCGCTGTCCCGACGCCCAGAGTCAGACCCCTCAAAGGCCTATTCGAATCCATCCTTTCTTCAATAACATCCATCACCCTAGCCTCCGTAACCACGGCCTCGCAAACCTCCCTCTTCCGATATACGAGTTCCAAGTCTGTGAGATGCGGCGCCTCCTCCAAAATCTTCCTAACACGCGACGAGGAGATTGGGCAATACTCATCTTCCTGCCCAAAGTCACTTTCCCTCACAACCAGCTTCTCCAGCCCGTGGATCTTCCGCACAAGCTCCGCTATGTCTCCGGATTGGATAGGGACACGGTCAATGATGAGGTGGCGGAGTGAATTTCCGGAGTTCCGGAATAAATGTTCAATACAGGACGCATCAAAGCGCCGGCGGGACGGGGTTCGGGGTCCGGAGACGAGCATGAGTGTCCGAAGATTAGGTAGTTCCATGCGTGACATTATGTCTGTTAGTTGAATAGGCGAGCATAACACGGATAACGTCAAGGAGGTGATTCCCGCGTGTCGAATACTGCTGGTGGTGAAGCGATTGTGCCCGTAGATTGTCGTATGGGGTATAATCGTCAGGTCCGTCGCGTTCGGGAAAGAGGCAACAATGTCGGGCGTGGTAAAGTATAGCATCATGTCCTCCAGCACTAGGGTACGAATTTGGGACACGGGGAAAGTGGTGGAGTCCCGAGCGAAGAAGGGCGTCTTAGAAGCATGAACAGTCTGGAGTTTGGCGGCGGTGGAAAATCCCGGGAAGCGATGAAGGTGGAAGGAGTTATCGGTCTCGTGCACCCTCAGGCTCTCGAGCATCTTCATGTCGATGCCCGGAGCAAAGAGGTGATGGTATGAACCAGTGGGAAAATAGGCTCTGACATCTATCGTACGCCATCTATGCGCATGTGTACGAAGAAGAGTGATTAGAGGTTCGAACCAGACTACGAATGCACGCATAGTCTCTCTATTCACCGCGCCGGATCGAGAGTAGAAAATTATGGATAGCGGGGACGTGTTCGAGCGTTGGAGATAGAGATCAACGATGTCCCGCTGCCTCTTGAGTACTTTGCGGGGCTGTACGTCGATTGGTATACCAATAGTGGACCATATGTGAGGCAGGCTAAGACTAACATCCCTCCATCTCGTGCACACCATCGAAAGACGAAGTATAGTATGAGGATGCTCTGAAAAACAACATTCTTCGAATATTTGGAACAGGAGCTCGGTGGGTAAGCTGAAAACTGGCGCTTCCGGAGGCTGGCCGCTGATAGGACACACGAAAGTGAATTCGTCTTCCTTTCTGGAACGGCGCTTCTTGAACCGGAAGAGGCGACCTTTCTGAAAAGCATGTGAGCCAAAGAAAGACCATGTACAGGGCTAGGTGCGTACGGCAGTCCAAACCTTGATCTTGATACTTGGACCATGATTGACCAGTGTGCTTGGAAACACTGCGTTTGTGAACTGAATCCAAGAGGACGAAGACAAACTGAAGACGCTTGCGCGACGACTGTTATTGCGCTTTGAGGCGCTCTCCGTGGCTTGTGTCCATCGCCGGAGTATAGACCAAGGCGCCATCATTCGTGATCGGTGAAAAGAGAGAGTTGGATGAGAAGCTACGCCTTTCAGAGCATGCCTTTTCTTAATCCCTTGAATTCTCGTAATAGGATCGGGGTACTGCAGTTCCGGTTTCAAAGCTCCAAGGAGATAGTAATGATCGGACAAGTATTTCAGGATCTAAAGCAAGAGATAAGCCAACCTAGAAGGCATGATAACGGAGGTACTACACGGATTTTGAGGGACACAGATGCTATCAGAAATATGGCATTGCATGCAAGATATCACTCCTCCATTGCAATATAGACTTGATGAACCGATGAGAAAATGCATGGGATGAATTGTAACGTTCAATTCAGCTACACGGGGCCGCTGCATTGCGGACATCCATGGTGGGACACGGTCCTGATGGGGATAAACATACTATCAGACGCGTGAAACGCGTGACGACAGACCAGTGATACACTTGTTGCTACTGTAGCTTTGCTTCAGAAGTTTCAAAGATGTTGAAAACACAGATTTCACGGGTGGCAGTGTGGGTGCAAACTGTGGGCTATGTCTATGAGCAATGATGGTTTCCAGGGAAGAAAAGTCAACGACGATCAGAACTTTACCAGAGGCAAACATATTCCACGACCAATCGGCTTTGCTCACCTGTTTTGAGGCCACCATCATCCCCGCTCGCACAGATGTCGAAGAGAATTTCTATGCTCCTTGACTTGAGACAGGTTGCCTAGCAAGTAGCGGAGATCTATACTGTGGCCGAGACAGATCTAATGTATCTGCCAGTGAAAATGGCGCTAGTAAGACGTGAGAGCGCGCTACCTAGTTCCGGCGTCGTCGCAAGAAAACCAGTCCTGCAGTCGTATTCGCGTCCCAGAAAATTCCTTACTGTCGACGAATCATAAATGGTGGTCAGAGGGCAAAGTACTCTCGAAAAAATTGCGGGAATTGCCGAAACGGCTTTATTCTGCACCACAATCGCTCCCCTTTCAATGGTCGTCGTCGGAGACAGAGCTCTTCGACTTTCTCGATAGCTGCTCATGAAAGCCGTCTAGATGGATCCAGTGCAATCCTGAGAAGTGAAAATGTACCCTGAACGCAGAAAAGTTGATACCGCACTGAGGAGCCGATGTTTTTTCTTCACACCACTAGCTAGCGACGAAGACATTATACCGAAGGTCTCGACTCTGTTTGGTCAGGGTGTCAATCTGCAGTCCTTATTATTTCCAAGGTAACATGACGAGAGAGGATGCTCTAGAACCGACATTACACTGACGAAGCTTAGTGTCAACTTGATCTCAAGATATTCTAAAATTGTCTAACTTGGGTATCATATCTAACTCATTCTTTCTTTCCTAGGTAAAAGAGGCTCGCAGATAGTCCCATACTATTGGCATTACATTGCTGTGGTATGTACATATTCACTGACCCATATCTGCTACTTCGGGCCATCGATATTCTAATACTAATTCATGAAATCCTGCATCTTCAGGGAGAAATAACTCCAAGGAATGTCCGTAACAACTACTTGTACTCCCTTCTTCCCCAGATCTTTGACACGCCGCAGCAATTTCGCACCCATCCACCTCTTGACGGGAGTCTGAGCGCTCCACAGCGTGACCTTTCTTAGATGCCCTCTCTCGCAGCGGGACTCTAGCATCGTTACCAAAGCATCGGAATCAACGCCCGTAACATCACAAGAAAAGGTCTTCAGTGCGGGGAGAGGGTCAGGAACCTTTTCTCGAATTGTTAGCTCCTCCAAAATTGATGCCTGATACCGATATAGCGGCATAGATTCGTCTCCCACCAGCGTCAGCTCCTCCAGAATCGGGTTGGCCTGCAGAACCACGACAAGGGGCCGTTGGAAACGGTATTTTCCTTGGACGACGAGCTTCTTGAGGGGACACCGACTACGGCTGATGAGCTCAGCGATAAGATACAAATGGTCAAGGGCGAAAGAACGCAGTCCTAGGCATCTAAGCTGGGGGAACATGAGGTAGGGTAAAGCGACCATATAGGGTCGATTGATGACGAGTCGTTGTATACCCGAGTGCGTCAGTCGACTGAGGGGAAACCATTTTCTTGGAATATCGTCATGGGCAGGGTTCAACACCAGTGCCAGGTCCTCGAGATTGGGTGCGAGACCGAGCACTTTGAACGGATCCACCAGGAATCTCTCGGCGTGGAACCGAACCAGATGAGGCTGCAGAGCTGCCAAACCTGCAAACGGGACTGCGGTTGTTGCTTCTTGCGGACAGCCTGCGATGAAATATTGCACGTCCAGGTGACGAAGAAGAGGGACACGTCCTACCACCTCGCTGAGCCGTTGGAAGCGTCCGGGATCTGAGCATCCAATCCATCGAAACACCTCCCATCTCTCGCTCCGTTCAAAGAGCAGAGAGGTGATGGTGTCGTGCTCCTTTAGTCCGTGTTTACCCAAGCCGCCATATAGGATTCGGAGAGGAGCGGAGCGAGAACGATGGAGCCAGAGCTTCAGACGGCCGATGGGGTTCTCGACGTGGAGCCAGTACGAGCCGCAGTTGGAGGGTACGCTCAGTTCGGACCAGAGGCGGGGTGACTGGAGCGCGACGTCTCTCCATCTTCGACATACTTTGCTGTATGCCCATGGACCGCGGACGTAGTCGTGGACTTCCGGGTAGTCGTCCCAGTCGTACGGGCCCGAGAGCGTCTGGAGAAAGATCTCATTGATGATCTCAAAGGGTAGACGGCGTACCGGGTGTACGATCTTGGTGCAAGTCTTGATGAGTGCGTGCAGAGCCTTCGATTCTTGGAGACCGTTCGCTTGTTCTGCGAGGCGCTTCTTCGCGTCTTGGATGATCAAGCGGATCTGGTCGACTTCGGAGTCTAGGGGTTGGTTGTTGTTCCGAACGAGGTGTGAATATGGAGGATCGTCCCTTGGAATATGGCGCACCAAAGTTGGACGGGACTTCTTCGACTTGGGCATGATAGCAATGCGGGAGGGATGCCACCGGATGGAACAGTATAAATATCAACCATCGCTGGTCTTGTCCGGTCAAAGGGTGTGACGATACAAGAAGTGGCGTCTGGTCTTGTTTGAACAAAAGTGGATGTTGTCCGGGCTGGTCAAAGCATTGCCGACAGTCCTGTACCACCCCTTAGAGGGTCTTTTCCAATTTGTGATGGGACATTGCTGCAGCTCGTCGATGACGGAATCGACGATTTCTGGTGGAATACCCGATATTGACATTCTGTAAGAAGCAGAGGTGTCAAAAAAAGCAGCAAATTTCAAAATTCGAGCACTTGCCCCCCAGCAACTCCTTAGTGCCAGTGAAGCCGATAACGGGACTGAACAAAACGCCTTTCAAAGATGCAGTGAACATTGAAGTCGGGCCGGCTATTGCCGTCCAACTCTGCCATGTGACATCAAAATTCTGCCAGGCGATATTGCAGAACAACAGAAAACTCGTCGTTGTAAGGTCTGATTTGACGAGAATCAATGTCGTCTCTTAGATATTCTCCACGAAGGTGAAAATTTTAGCTGACATGTATTCCCACATTCAAAATCTCTACCGACACCGTCGCCAGAGACGTTAAGCGTTTGAGAGAACTGTGTGAGCGAGATGAATACTGATTGAGACCTTGAGGCAATTCAGATTGTAGACGTAGAAGAAAAGTTCATAAATCGATTACATGGAAATAAAAGTAAGTACGCTGAGTAGTAGGTAGGTACTAACCGTTCCTTGCACAAGAATTCCGAGACCTACTTGTTAAGAGGAGTAACGAGCAGAGGAACCTGAGGTCCCTCCTTCGCCTTCCCCAGAACGGTCGGGATTGCACCGAAACCCACTGGACAGGGTAGGACATCCGGCGCGCCCTTAGGAATGCTGAATTCAAAGTTACTGAGAAGCTCCGTAACAACCGATTGCAATTCCATAACACTGTAAAGCGATGAGAGTCGAATAATTAACGGAACTTTTTTCCATACTCACGCGAATCGCCACCTATATCGCGAAGTAGATGTTAAACTTAATCTAGCAAATTTAAGGCATACTCACCCAAGGCACGCGCGAATACCAGCACCTATGGTGGAGAGGAAATCAACAGCTGATCTCAAGTAAGGGAAGGACATTCTCACTAAATGACATCCTATTAATAGACTGAATTAGCGGTGTAGTATACAAGAATGGGAACAAGACCTTACAGATTTGCATAGACACCAAGAGATTCCTGCTTTGTCCCACGATCTTCAAGGAATCGACGAGGATTCCACTCGCCAGCATCATCACCCCAAACAGACGGAAGCCTGTCGGGTTCATGGTTAAAGCGCTGCTCTTGATACAATAAGAATGCACTAACCGATTGTATGTATACAGTGAGGCGAAAACGACTTGGCCCTTAGCAATAGGAACCTGTGAACACGCCACACCATCCGAATTGATGATAGGTTCCGCCAGAGGTAGGACATCATCTTGGGCTGGCTCTCGGTAAAGACCATACGCCAGAGGATGGTAACGTAGAACTTCCTGTAAATCCAATATAATTAAAGGGATTAAAATGTCAAGGAACGATATCGCACTTTAATAACAGCGTTGAGCAAAGGCATTGAATCATAATCGCCCGACTTGAGCGGCCCTGGAGCACTCGATTTCGTCATGAAAATCTCCTCCCGGACCTTGGCTTGATCCTCTGGATGACGGCTCAGCTCATAGAGAAGCCACGCCATCGTAGTCGCAGTAGTATCATGACCAGCTAAGATGAAGCTCCTAAGAAGCGCAATTAAAGAAGCAGGCCTGTAGATAAGAGTGGAAGAAGCTTACGCCAGCTGGGAGTCAATTTCTACGTCACTCATCTTCTTCGCACTGTCGCTGACATGAGACATTGCTGGTTGAAGGTGAGAAGACATTATCATGTGTACAAGGCAGGATAAATACCAAGAACGTTGACGATATCCTTCTCAGCTGGATTGGCGTCGTTGGCGACTTCGACTAGTTGACGATCAAAGATAGGTCGGGATACTTTCGTCGCAACATCTTTAAAGCGACCCAGTCGTCCGGTTTTTCTGTTAGGTAGTCGCGAAAGAAGTGAAGATATCCATTCAGGTAGGATGCGACAGAGTCCGGTGAAGAGAAGTTCCATTGTTGTAGGCCACAACATAGATTCGCCGCTGGTATGAGAAATTGTGCATATGAGACCTATCCCGGATAGAGCGGAAGGTTACACCTACAACATGTTGTCCATTGCTTCCATCAGCTCAGTTTGTTCACCGTCAAGGGAATTGAACTTATATCTGAAAGACGCTAGCGAAATTCCCGTAAGTGATTTTGACTATCATGAACACGAAATAAACTCGTACTTATCCCTATGATATCAAGCGCAGCTTTGCTCGTCCACTTAAGTACATCCGTCTCTTTGCCATCACCGACATGTTCGGTGATCTTCTCTGTAAGCTAGAATCTTCTAATCAGTCAGTGTTCAAAGGGCCAGCATCCCTGCCGCACCTTCATCGCCGACGCCTGGAAGATAGACAGAAATTTTCGTAGCTGGGTTGTCGCAAAAGCTGGGCCAAGAATCCTCCGTTGGTGTTGGTGGACTTTACCTAGAACTTCCGTAAAAAAAGGCACGATAATCGACAGTACTGAAACATAGACGCACCCTCAACAGTAGCTATACCTGGTCCATTCAGTGTCTCGAGAAAAAGATGTATGTCCTTTGTCTTAGGGAATCGGTATCCAGAGGAATGGAAAATGTACTGCAACGCCTTAGGATCAGAAACGGACAAAATATCTTGCTGCTCTGAACGTTAAAATCATCAATCCAATGTAGGCAAGCGACGCTCACCCCGAAACATCCGGCAGTGCGGTATACGGCACCATACTGTTGATACCATTCCATCTCCAAGTCGCCTATGTACTGACGACCGGTCAGAAGAGGTTCGTGACCTGACAAGTAGCGTTCAGTGTAACCCCTCGACCCTGAGTCAACGAGAGTGAACCTAATAGAAATGAAGGACGAGGTGGTCCCCGAATCTTCCGAATAACATATCTGTGCTTCCAAATGTGCAGAGGAACAGCGATGAGACAATATGCAATGGCAGCAACTACGAGGTAGTAGAGAACCGGCTCCATGGTGCTAGGATGAGCAGCACAGACAGTTGAAAGTGGCCTTTATAGATGAAGCCCCCTCTAGTAGAAAGTTCTGCAAAGAATTTGATCGACCGCCCGAACTTCTTCGAGATGGCCCGACAAGTAATCGTAGTTGCGTCACGCTGCTTCCCTTCCCACAAGAAAATTCTTGAGGACATCCTACGCTAAAAGTCTGACCGCAGGTGTCATGTCTCGTTCAGCCTGAAAAAATCTCTTCTTCAAATGAAGGAAACAGTAGGTCTCATTCTCCTTGTTCATGAGAAGAACCTCCAGGCCGCCGAAACCCGGCACAAGAGAGCATCGTACTATATTCTTATGCCGAGAACCAAGCCTTAGTCAGCGGCGGCCGACACAGAAGAGTCTTCTGTCAGCTGAAAAATGTCATCAAAGCACTGGGGAATCAGAACATTGGCCTCGCAGTCAGAAAAGAAACTGCGGTGGAGAAATAAGCATCAACAAATGACAGGCATAAAAGAATCCATGAATGTGCCTCTCATCCAGGATCGTCGTCAAGTTCCATTGAGAGATGTCGGGGTCTACATAACCCCTGGAGTCTCCCAACAAGAGCAACGAAAAAGTCCTGATAATTTCGTCAAATATATTCTTACGCTCTTTTCAAGCTCAATTCTTGGAGTAACCTTCGGTCGTGGGTATTCACCTCCTTTATCACGCACCATCAGGGTACACTTGTTTGTCATGTCAAGTAGTAGTATCGAGGACGAGAATGATAAACACTCACCCTACACCAACGTGTATCCTATTGGTTGAAGTTCAGAGCTTAATGATATCTGAGGCCATGCACGGTGTCTGACGTTATGTGCAGCTAGCGCTTCGTTGGATGCCATAGTGAGAAACAACAGAAATTAAAGGTGAACGTTGCGATCAAGTAACGGGACGGACCGGCCCTGAGTTCATCTCGATCACAATGTGCCTACTCCTTTGCTGGACGCACGTCTACCGCTTTGCCGCCAGTTAGCATTGTAGAACGAAGCAGAGACCCGAAGACTCGATGATGGAACAGCACACAATAAAATATGAGTGAGTTACAGGTAAGACTGTTTAGTCATAGAGAGCAGAGGGATATGTTATTTACTTGGTGCTGTGGACCAGCCGACAACAAGGGTGAGAAAATGAGTAACACGCGTCTCGAAGACGATAGCTAGAGTGCAAGAAGGAAGAAAACTTGCTATGATCGAAAATTGCCCAGCACACATGGCTCGCGTGACGTCGTTCATTCCTTATATGGATACCTTGAACACAAATGATCAATCGATGAACAGTAGCGTCTGCATCAGAAAGAGTAATGGTGAGTGCGTGAATGTTACTTCCAGAAAATGGGCATGGGTCGGACGATAAAACCGACTTCTTGATAATTCCCGCAGAATCTGGGAGTGGTCCAGATTGGGTGGATCTCACTTAAAAGCGGAGGTGTGCTAATGTCCGTCATTCTCAATGAATTTTTGACAAGTGAGAAAATTTCGCCTATGTTTCTGAACTTGAAGTCCGTGTCGATGACAAGGCTGTGGTAACTTTCCTCGGATACAAGGCTCTGTAAGCCAAAGATCCTTCTGACAGAAATTTCTTGTCATGTTGTAGCTCGTCGATACCGAGAATTTTGGGCAGAAAATCTGATACTAGCATTCAAGCAGGCAGAGACGTTAGATATATAAAGCAGCGAAAGTATGGACTATGCTAACCAGTTCACGTTGTATAATGAGACTGAACAAATTGTTTCTGCGCCGACACACCTCGCAAAAATCAAGGGCGATAAAAAAACGATGATGAAGGCCGATAAAAAGATGAACAATATTTGCATCAATCATAAATAAACCATACGTCATCGATTGCATCGATAATAAAATAATAAAATAAGTAATTCAAATTATCGACGCGTCTTCATCGATGACTCGTCGATGGAACTCTTCCACTAACCACGATCATCGATACCGCCGCATAAAGCTGGCATGGGTTTCTCATCTCTGAGGTGAGTAGAAAATCTCGTCGTCGTCGTCGCCGGCCTAACCTCCATCCTACAATCGATGTATGAATCATCGGTAGGAATCGTGCTTGTATCCCAATTGGGAGTGCCGTTTAGCTATGAGAATTAGTAGGTGCACCCGTATTTTCTATTCGCCGCCACCATCAATCTGACTGTTTCCTTGGATATAGATCGATGTGGACGGTGTACTGGGCGATTGAAGTAGTTGATTAGAAGGGTATCTGACATGCACGATCATGAAGTGATTGTGTGCGCCTTGGAACGTCTTGGCTGGTGCGTAAATTCCCCATGTTCGTCCCCACTGGGGTGCTGATTGCATGCAGGTTCACACGAAGGTGATCATATTGCAAACTGTACGATGTATGCGCGAAAATCCAAGGTTATTCTAGACCATTATAAATCATCGCCTGAACATTATCAGTATAAAGGGGGTGGAAAAAGTAATATGTGACTCACCAGCCATCCACAGACCGAGTCATACCTAAAATCAAGTAATACAAGTCTCCTTTCGCGCATGTCCAACCACCTGGATTACCATACCGCGCACGGACTCCGCCAACGACCAGCTTCAGACTGCAGCATCGAGAATTCGGCATCCATCAATAGTCAACGACCGTGGGCAAGACTAGATTCCCGGGTATGCGAAAAATTGCCGCGGTACAACAGGTGGGTCGATATTATTTTTTCATCCGGTCCACGTTGCTGCTACCTCAAGTACCGGAGCATGTTCTTTGTTCACACTGGTCCGTGTAGGATGATTGACAACGATGGTGGCTTCGAACGTGCGAAGAGTGGCATCCGAGTCCCGACGCCTTATCAGCCAGGACGAAACAGGCAACGGTTCCCACGACCTCCGCTCTGACGCCATGAAGTACATTGATCAGCCAGCGCTCTCTCGTCTCGCCCAGTCTCTCACTCACGAAGGCCCAGAATGCTCTGTGCATACTCGAATGGAGGTGTACAGCTGCAAGAATGTCAAGCGCGACAAGAAGCTCTTCCGGTCACTCGAGAATGCCTACAAGGACGAGGCATCTCATTCACCGCCAGTGCCCTCCTGGCTCTCTCTCGACGAGCCGGAGATGACGCCTTTTGGGCCCATCGACAAGCATGCGTCGCGGAAGACACTTTATCTTCTCATTGCAACCCTGAATATTGCCTTTCCCGACTACGAGTTCTCGGATGTGCGACCTGGGCATTTCAACAAAGAGGAGAGCGGTGCAGCGGTGCTTAACGCCCTCAGCACAACACTGGTATCACCACACCGGGCTGGCGTCAGCGCACCGCGCACGTACTCGTCCTACCCGCCCACGTCGTCCGACTTCTTCCCCGAGCCCAAACCCACGTCGTCCTCGCCCGTCAACAGTCTCCTTCAAAGCCCCTATGCGCCGCCCCCGATAGAGTCTGGCACCCACCCGTTCATCTACCGCCTTCTCGACGACGTGATAGGCCTCTCCGAGTGCGAGGTCTTCTCGTACGTACCAGAGATAGAGGCTGATCCCCACGCTAGCGACTTGAGCGACGACGATGAGTATCCAGCGAGTGATGAAGACGAGTCGACAGATGAAGAGGAGTTGTTCGAGTTTGACGACTATAACGTTGACGAGGCCAAGTCGGCGCCCATACCCATGACGCCACGCAGCCGGTCGGATGATAGCTTCGAGTCCGGCTTGAATTACCCTGCCCGGAAGCGCCGTGGAGCGCTGTTGTGGTCCTCTCACTGGTTCTTTCTGAATCGCAAGCAGAAGCGTATATTGTTCATCTCGGTGTGGGCGAGGACGAGGAGTACGGGAAATTCATGGACCTCCGGAGAGACGACGGGCTACCACCATGGGTGGTCGAGCTCTGTCGATTCTGGTTCGGAGAGATTTTTGGGATGGGAAGGGGCTTCAGGTGCAGGTGCCCGTGCTCTGGGATTGACGACTTCGTTGTGAGCTTTTTTCTGTTGTATATGTGTACATCTATGGGTTCTTGGACATTTACTGTACATTATCTATGTTGCTCTGTTAGTGTACTTGTACATTGTTACGAACCTTACGATCCGGAAAGCTGCACAGATCAGACTTTATTATTACTACACGCGCTTCGTGGGAATTTGCAATAGAAGCGGGGAATTTCTATTCATTGATTCCTACCATCACGAGCGCGCAGGCGCCATTTTGCCTTGTCAAAATGTTCGATAAATTGCCTGCCTCTCTGTCGCTGTCTGTTAATTCGGCTGGGCGATAGGAAATTCCCGAGACAGATCAAATGACGTCTATGAGGAATGCTATCATTAGAGCAAACCAAACTCTGCTTTCTACCATCATCTACTGCGAATCATGGCTATTGAATTCGTTCCTCTCCCACTGCCAGCTACTGCTGATCCCTCCAAGTTTACTACTTTCGGGCGTCAAGTCAAAGGCGTAGATCCGGGGAACTTTACCCCAGAGCAGTTCCAGGAGATCCGGGATGCTTTGTATAAGGTATGTTGCTTCAATCTCTGTATATTTCGAAGGCTCATCGTCCTTAGCACGACGCTCTCCTGTTCCGCAATGTCGAGCTGTCACCAGAGCAGCAGTATGCGTTGACCAAGGTATGCTTATCTACATGTTGTCGCGGGGAAGAACTGACCATCGTTCTAGGCCTTTGATCCTGAATCCGAGAATTATGGTCACGGAAATAACAAGACGGAGGGCACTAAGAAGTCTATCCTGCATCCCGACCTTAAGACGATCCCCCGTGTCCCACAGGTCCAGCTCATCGGCAACGGGATTGTCTATGATCACGAAGGTCTCGCTGAGGCGAAGCTGAAACACCCATCTCATACGACGTTCCACAAGACTCGTGTATCACCTGAGGATGAGGTCAAGGGAGCGACACGGTTCTACCGCTGGCATATCGACGCCGCACTGTACGACTTGTCGCCGCCCAGGGTAACCACTTTGTACGGCATTAACGTACCGACTGGTCCTCAGCAGGTCTGTCGATACGACGATGGAACGGGCGACGAGCTTCCTGTGCCTCTGGGAACGACGGCATTCGTCTCCGGGAAGACTATGTTTGACATCCTCCCCCCAGAACTGAAGAGTCTCGCCGTGCGTTCCAAAGTCAAGTACGCACCTCACCCGTACGTGTGGATGGCACCTGCGCATGCGATGTCGACTGGACTGGGTATCGAATCGGAGGGTTTAGAGTTACCCTTGAGCGAACTTCCACCTTGGGAGGAGGCCAAGCAGAAGATCTTACCGATCTTGTGGAAGAACCCTGTGACGGGGGAGTTGCATTTCCAGGTTCATCCTTGTGGTGCATCGGAGTTACTCGTTGAGCAGATCCCAGAGGGAAAGAGTAGGGAAGGCGCGCTGTATCCTGATGGCGCGCACCTTACGGATTTGAAAGAGGTGCGAGGGCTGTTGTACAAGATGCAGCGTCCAGCTATTGCGCCAAAGGTGGGTGATTATACTTCAGGCATAGGAAAATTACTGATTATATCGATAGCTCGTCTATCCACACGATTGGAAAGAGAAGGATCTGGTTTTATTCCATAATCGCGGTGTGCTGCATACCGTTGTGGGTGCTTTTACTCCGGATCAGGTCAGGGCGTTCCACCAGTGTAACCTCGCTGCGTCGGACGATCCCACTGGGCCTAGTAGTGAGGACGTGAAGAAGTGGGCTTGAGGGGTACGTAGCGTAAGATTGCATTTTTGAATTAACAGGATTTCCTTCACCATTGCCGGTACGAAGGTTTGTGCCCATGTGCTATTTGTTGCAGGGCTATCTCTCTCGCATTGGTTGCAACGTAAAAGTCTTTTTCTTCTCTATTTCCATCACTTACAACATCAGCATTGATCATCAACTGTTGCGAGTCCGTTCGTGGACTTCTTTGGGACTTGTGCAACTTGCCTCCAATATTGTATGCGAAATGGTCTTGCCATTTAACTTGCTCATGTTTTATTGCGTGCTGTTCAATCATCGAGTCTTCAGGCCTCGATTTCGTTCTGAATGCTAACCGGCGGCAGAGAGCCAGACGTGCGTTGAGTAAAGGAATGGGCACGTTGTGATCGAGATGAACTTAGGGCTGGCCCGCCCCCGTTCCTTCATTGCAACGTTCATCTTAATTTCTGTTGCCTCCCACTATGGCGTCCAACGAAATCCTATGGTGCGAGGCGCTTAGTCACCGCCTCCAATGTGCAGTGGCCAAATTCCCGGAGGGAGAATTTTTTGAAAATTTTTACGCTGATCTGCCGCAATCTGGAAGTGGATTGAGTAGGAAATGACTGAATAAGCCTCTAAACCTCAAGAAGGACATAGGAAAGATAATGATAAGACCAAAGGTGTCTACCAGGCAGACTGTTTCACCCCTTCCGGCAGGAGAGACCGGCTATGACCGGTGACTTTTCCTTACCGGGTGGCAGTGCGCTTACCCACACCGTATGTTCTGCCCATACGGAGTATGCTATTCCCACGGTGGGAGGTCTGACAAGGGCTTTAAAAAAATCAGTTGGATTACTTAAAAAAAAAACCTCAGACCCCCTTGCAAGGATAACATGCCCAAAGCCTTAAAATCTGTTGATATCTCAACCATTCAGAAGTGGGAGCACCACATGGTGCAATGGATGGCAACATATTGTTCTGGATTGGAGGCAAAAGCAGCTCAGATAGAGGTTAAGAAGTTTAGTTCTCATCGTCGTGTACCTGAAACTGTGGCTTGTAGCTTTGATTAATAAGCATGCCGGAAGCTCTGGTCCGGCCGTGGCCAATTTGGATGTGGATGACACACTCTATCTCATGCTACACGAAGTTTTATGGAAATTCCTCTTGCCAATCGTCTTATCTTATCAAAAGAATGCGTTTGGCAAGAGCAAAAAAAAATCGGCCAACCTCGAGTTTGGTGCCTGACTTTGCACATTGGAGGTGGTGACTAAGCGCCTTGCACCATAGTTGCACATGACGTTGGACATAGCCTCTGATGCCATCAAGCTCTGAACTTACTTCCAACAGGATATGTTTGGCATGGGGTACGTGTTTATCCTTCTCGTTCTCAATGCTGCTACTTAATATGACGAACAGGTGTACTCTGATGGTGCATGATAAAGGAGGTGAACACCCACAACTAAAGGTGACTGCAAGAACTTAGCTTAAAGAGAGCGTAAGAATATATTTGACCGAATTATCAGGACTTTTTCGTTGCTCTTGTTGGGAGACTCCAGGGGTTATGAAGACCATGATATCTCTCAATGTAACTTGACGATGATCCTGGACGAAGGCGCATTCATACATTCTTTCTCAGCTGTTATTTGTTGATGCTTGTTTTGCTACCTCAGTTTCTTTTCTGACCTCGGGGCCAATGTTCTGATTCCTTGGTGCTCTGATGACATTTTGCAGCTGACAGCAGACTCTTCTGTGTCGGCTGCTGCTGACTAACTCTTGGTCTCGTTTTATGTAGCATGATGGTCATGAGAACATACTACAATGCTCTCTTGTGCTGGGGTTCGACGGCCTGGAGGTTCTTCTCATGAACAAGGAGAATGAGACCTACTGTTTCCTTCATTTGAAGAAGAGATTTTCTCAGGCTGAACGAGACATGACACCTGCAGTCAGACGTTTGGCATAGGAGGTCCTCAAGAATCTTGTGGGAGGAAAAGCAGCTTGACACAGCTACAATTACTTGCTGGGCCGTTTTGAAGAGGTTCTTGCGGTCGATCAGATTCTTTGCAGAACTTTCTACTTGAGGGGCCTACATCTATAAAGGTCACTTTCAACTGTCTTTACTGCTCGTCCTGGCACCATGGAACTGGTTCTCTACTACCTTGTCGCCGCTGCCATTGCATATTGTATCATCGCTGTTCCTCTGCGCCTTTGGAAGCACAGATATGTTATTCGGAAGATTCGGGGACCACCACATCCTTCATTTCTATTAGGTTTGCTCTCGTCGACTCAGGGTCGAGGGGTTACACTGAACGCTACTTGTCAGGTCACGAACCTCTCCTGACTGGTCATCAGTACATAGGTGACTTGGAGATGGAATGGTATCAACAGTATGGTGCTGTGTACCGCACTGCCGGATGTTTTGGGGTGAGCTTCACTTGCCTACACTGGATTGATGATTTTAACATTCAGAGCAGCAAGATATTTTGTCCGTCTCTGATCCTAAGGCGTTGCAGTACATTTTCCATTCATCTGGATACCGATTCCCTAAGACAAGGGACATGCATCGTTTTGGCGAGACACTGACTGGACCAGGTGTAGCTACTGTTAAGGGTGCATCTATGTTTCGGTACTGTTAATTATCCTTGTTTAATGGAAGGTCTAGGCAAGGTCCACCAATGCCAACGGAGAATCCTTGGTCATGCTTTTACCGCATGTTACGATTTATTCACTTTTTTCTTATCTTATCTCATCGTACTTTCCCATCACGAGATCAGCACGCTTGCGCCATCCTCTCACAACCCGCTACGCACCACCATTGATCCCATCTTCCTCATCTTTTCATACTATAATTAGCCCCGACGTTTAGTATATAAGGACAGCAAAGCCTACCATGTAACCTCAGCTTCAAGCTATAGTTTATATAACTCTATCTTGCCGACTCACTCACTGAAAGGCTATCTAATTGCACCTCCACCATATTCTGGACTCTAACAGGAATCTCTAAGGTGACTGCCCGAACGCGAGACAGCCTTAGACCTATCCTCGTCCCCTGAATATTGGCCCAGGTCTAACAGTTAGCTTGAAGCTTCCCTACCTTTTACCTCCCCATCGCTAGCCGAAGGAGGATAAATGCTCATCGTTACGGACACCTCCCCCCGAACAACCATCATAGTATCCGTAGTGCTAGGAACCGCAATCCTCGCACTAGCAACCGTATTATTCCTCCGACCACGTCGCCCCAGACAAAGGCAACCCATCCGAACCTATCACCCCAACCTCCCCCGATACTATGTCGGACCCTCCCGACCCACTACCCCCGAAGAAAGGATTCATGCAGACCTTGAAGGACAAGGTCCTACCGAAATCCACCGACGACGCAGCATCCGTGAAAACAGCGAAGACCCGGTCATCCCGTCAATCCTATCGGGATCCCAAACCACCAGAACTGAGTCCTCTGATACTGCCACTAGAACCCCTCCAACCATACCCCCCCACAGACCCGAGAACATCTCCTACGAAGATGTCATCGAGGCCTACGCAATGGGAAGCGACCTCGCAGGAGATGAAAGAAATAGCTCGGAGTCTGGCCCCTATCGGGGAAGCACCGAGTCTACCGAGCCACCCCCTCCAAGAATCCTATCGCCCAGACCCGTTCTCCCGATACGACCCCCCGCGGCTCTCCTCGCCGAGACAAGAAGAGACAGGGGGCGCGCAAGAAGAATATATCCCGACCTCCCCACAGAGGAGGTCATCACCATACGAACGGAAGAGTCCTCATCCCAGGCACCAGGTACCGAAGATGAGGAAGGGGAAGAGCGAAGGCGACGTTGACTCGAGCTTGTTGACGCATACTACAGCTCAGTGAATCGTGCTAGATTGGCAGGAGAGACACGTACGAGATACTGGGACCGACTACGCCGGGCCAATTGGGCCCAGCAGGACGCAGTCTCCACACAGCTCAGAATCGACTACCAGCAGCGAGAGCGAGACCGATACCAGCGAAGATTCGCTGAGAGCCCCCTCAACCTTGAGGGGCCAGAGATGGAGTGGACGGTCCTCTCAGACCAGGACAGATTCGCCCTGGGACCATGGATCACCCTCGCATGGGAGGTCCGACTACGAGACTTCGTCGCAAGGGGAGGACCGGCAATCAGTACGGACGATTACGTCCTGGGAACCACCCCCAACTACAGAATGGTGGGAGGCACAAGGAGACCACTCACTCCGAGGACCGTGGGAAGTAGAATCCATGAAGCCCTACAAAGAGAGCTACAGGGCCCCATCCCCCATCCCTATGAGGGACCGCCGCTCCGTTCCAGAACTGACGCTGAGCAGAGGGAGATCGAAAGGACCCTGGATCGGGCATTCCAGAACCTCGCCGCCAACCGAGAAGTGGCCGAGAGAGTACGACAACTGGCCGAGGAGGCAAGCAGAGACCGCGCCCTGGCCGACCAAAACCAGCAGTACCAGGAGCACCTCCGACAGGTGGCAGAACGAAGGGCCAGAAGAGTACCCACGTCCCCTCCCAGACGCTCCCCCTCCCCGGAGGCAGGACCCAGCACCCCGACCGCGCGCCGCCGAGCCACCACTCCGCAGGCAGGACCGAGCTCCCCGACCCGGCACGAGTAGGATGTTTGCCGGATCCGGAGGAGGAGCTGAAGCCGGACCGTCTGGGAAGCAACCAGAACCGGTAAAGCTGAGCTCTGCAGAACTATGAGCCCAACATCAGAAGAACCTGGAAAAGGCCAAGGAACTCCGGGAACAACAAGAAGGGGCGGATCAAGAACTTGAGAACCACTACAAGAAGTACCCGAACACCAGACCGCCCCGACCACCTGGAGGCCCCGGAGGAGATCCGGACGATGACCCTCACGACAATCCCGACCGGTGGTCCATTCCCAGACCCCCCCCCGACAAGATGCCTCCAGGACCCCCCCTCCCATGGCCCACTGGAAACGCCGCCGATGATGCCCCGTTCCTGGGCGTAAAACCCACCCTAATCAAGGAACCTGTCCCCTTCGACGGAACCCATTCCGAGCTCAAAAGGTTTGTATACCAATGTACCAGCTACTTCGAGACCTACCAAACCTATTACCACTACGAGTCCCAACGAGTAGCATACGCTACCTCCGCTCTGATAGGACCCGCACTGGAATGGTGGGTCAACCTCGTCGACGAGTATTTTAGCGGCAACCTCGGGAGATTCCGATATCCTTCTTGGGATAGGTTTACCGAATTGCTCGCCCAGCATTTCACGGACCCCGCAATCGAAGACGTACACGAGAAGAAGATGATGGAGCTCCGAATGGAAGGAATGACTGCCTACCAGTACTTCCAAAAGTTGGAAACGGAAGCCCAGATGGCGAACCGGAGGCGTGACGAGAGCGCCCGAGGTCCCCTGGTCACGGCTGTACGGCGGGGAATCCCCTACAGCTACGCCCGCGCCATCGCCAACACCGGTTTCAACATCCCCGAAACTTACCCACAATGGAAACAGCGGGTCACCACCATGTACGAAGAAAGACAACGACAAACACTCTTCGACCAAGCGCATGGGGGAGATAGAAGGGATGGGAAGAAGCCGGACAACCGGTCGAAGCCCCAAGGTACAGGAAGCAGCACGGCAACCCCCGAAAAGAAAACAGGAACCGGGACCACCTATGGGGGAAGTGGACAGCCGATGGAAATAGACCGACTCAAACGAGAAGGTCGGTGCTTTAACTGCGGAGAAAAGGGACACATATCGAAGGACAAGCAAGATGGGTCACCGAGTTAGCCCAATACCACTTCACTCTCCATCATAAGCCGGGCACTGCCAATCGGAAGGCAGATCTCCTCAGTTGCAGGGACGACCACGATCAAGGAAAAAGGGATAACGACGACGTCGTTGTCCTCCAGCCCGAGCACTTCCGGGCTATGATCATGCCCACTATGGACGAAGTCCATCAACGAATCAAAGACGTCACTCGAAGTCATGAAAAATGGGACCAGGGAATAGCCGCCTCCCTAAATCACGAGCGAGGGATTACCGAAGAAGGGGGCCTATTACGATATGATGGGCGCGTCTATGTACCAAGAGACGATAAGTTGAGGGGCGAAATCATCGCAAGTCGTCACGACCACATGATGGCGGGACATCCCGGAATAGCGAAGACCCAGGAACTCATCCAGCGAGAGTTCTGGTGGCCTAAACTCAGACAAACCGTCGAAAAATACATCAAGGCCTGTGAGGTGTGTCAACGAACAAAGACAAACACCCAACCTGGAGCAAATCCACTCCATCCCAACGAAATCCCATCCGCCCCATGGACCCATATATCGGTCGACATGATAACCGGACTACCTGACTCCAACGGCTATGACGCTATCCTAGTAGTCGTAGACCGATTTTCAAAAGAAATCGTCCCCATAGCATGCAATACCGAACTCACCGCCGAAGGATGGGCAAGAATACTCCGCGATCACATCTACTCCCGCCACGGGATGCCCAAAACCATCATCTCCGATCGAGGACCCCAATTTGTGTCCAAATTCATGACGGCTCTTCTTCAACTCCTCGAGATCACTCCGAACGCATCCACCGCCTTTCATCCACAGACAGATGGCCAGACCGAACGCGCAAATCAAGAAATTAACAAATATTTGCGCATCTTCGTCAACTATAGACAAACAGATTGGGACGAATGGCTCGCCCTAGCCGCCTTCGCCCACAACAATCGGATTCATGCAGCCACGGGGCAAACCCCTTTCTTTACAAACTATGGGATCCACCCCCGACTACTCCCCGACACCGTCCAAACTACCCCCTTCACCAATCCAGCAGCTAAATCCTTTGCGGAACATATGCAAGAAATCCACCAACAAGCAAAGGAGTCACTTGAAGAAGCCGCCGGAAAAATGAAAGCGCAGTATGACAAACGAAAGAGAGCCTCTATCAATCACGCAGTCGGAGACAGGGTATGGCTCGACGCGACCAATCTCCACCTTCCGCGCCCAAAGAAGAAGCTTGACGACAAATGAGTGGGCCCCTTTCTCATCCTGGAAAAATCCGGCGCCTCCGCCTACAAGCTGAAACTACCTCCCCACTGGAAAATACACCCCTGTTTCAACGAAAAACTCCTAACCCCCTACGTACCACCTGCCTTCCCAAACCAAGAACGACCCCCACCACCCCCACCTGACCTTATCGAGGACGAGGAGGAATACGAAGTCGAAGAAGTCTTAGACTCGCGCACCAGGCGCGTCCGAGGAAAGAAAGGACAAAGGTCACGACTCGTAACCGACTATCTCGTCAAATGGAAGGGGTGGACCCGTGAACATAATTCATGGACACGGGAAAGCGACATGGACAACGCACGAGAAGCAATCGAGGACTACCAGAAAGAACTCGCCAAAAGGACACCATCCGCAACGATGCGAAGGGTAACCGATAGATCCCAAAAAGCAGTCAAACAAATCATTGACCGTGACTATCGCGAAAACCAAGCAACCGGGGGTTGGAGCATGTTCTATCAAGTAGAACGCGTAGATGGCAGGAAGTTCTGGATAGAGGAACCCGACAGAGAGCGATGGAAAACATTGCTCGATGACTACTGGCACAGGGAAAGCGAAAAGGAGTTCACGGACCCAATATACCATAACGAGCAGGACGAACCATACAGCGGACCATGGGAGGAAGACCTAGGGCAGTCGGGACGACTGCCTTGACGAGAGGGTAATGTTACGATTTATTCACTTTTTTCTTATCTTATCTCATCGTACTTTCCCATCACGAGATCAGCACGCTTGCGCCATCCTCTCGCAACCCGCTACGCACCACCATTGATCCCATCTTCCTCATCTTTTCATACTATAATTAGCCCCGACGTTTAGTATATAAGGACAGCAAAGCCTACCATGTAACCTCAGCTTCAAGCTATAGTTTATATAACTCTATCTTGCCGACTCACTCGCTGAAAGGCTATCTAATTGCACCTCCACCATATTCTGGACTCTAACAGGAATCTCTAAGGTGACTGCCCGAACGCGAGACAGCCTTAGACCTATCCTCGTCCCCTGAATATTGGCCCAGGTCTAACACCGCACCCCAGCTTCAAAATTTTTTGTCTGTCTTCCAGGCGTCAGCGATGAAGGTGCAGCAGGGATACTGGTTTTTAGGACACTGACTGATTAGAAGATTCTAGCTTACAGAGAAGATTACTGAACATATCGGTGATGCCAAAGAGATGGATGTACTTAAGTGGACAAGCAAAGCTGCGCTAGATATCATAGGAATAAGTATGGATTCATCTCTCATTCATGATAGTCAAAATCATTTATGTCCGATCTGCCAGCCTCTTTCAGATATAAGTTCAATTCCCTTGACGGTGAAAAAACTGAGCTTACGGGAGCACTGGATAATCTTTTGTAGGTGTAACCTAATGCTCTGTCTGGGATACGTCTCATAGGCACAATTTCTCATACCAGCGGCGAATCTATGATGTGGCCTACAACATCAGAGCTTCTCGTTACTGGACTCTGTCACATCCTACCTGAATGGATATTTTCACCTCTCTCATGGCTACCTAACAGAGAAGCTGCACGACTGGGGCACTTTAAAGACATCACAACGAAGGTATCCCGACCTATCTTTGAGCAACAACTAGTCGAAGTTGCCAATGATGCCAATCCAGCTGAGAAAGACGTTGTCAACGTTCTTGGTATGTATCCTACCTTGCAAGCATGATAATATCTTCTCACCTTCAACCAGCGATGTCTTATCTTGTGGATGGTGCGAAGAAGATGACTGACATAGAAATCCACCTGAAAAGGCCTGCCTTGTTTACAATCCTGTGCAATTGCACAACTGCGATTGTAAACAAATCCATGGTAGCTGCACGTGTGCCAGTTTACAAGATTTGTGAGATGTCAAGGTCACGGGGTCTGTCTCACCCGCCCCCTGCAATGACCTGTCCTGCGTTGTCACCATCGACATTGACGACACCAGTCCTCTCACATGGTCAGCGCCCCTTCCCTTTTTTGAATCAGGCACTGTAGAAATTTAATGTTCAAGCAGGCACTGATCCCAGATGTCTTTTTGGCAGTTTCCCTGTGCCTTGATCTTCCTTGGGCCTCCACCTGTCCTCTGTGTATATTTCTTGAATATCTGCAATATGCACTGCTCACTTTATTGGCTTAAAAAAAAAAATAAAACATATGCTACATAATACACCGACTTACTGCCCATAACCACCCTGACAAACGGGGACAAAAAAAAAAGCGGATTGGGGATGGCGGTATTGGATGAGCTTTTTGTGGCGTGACATTGACTAGTAAAATAGTGGCCACATACATATTCGAGCCCTGATCCTACCTATGAGACTTAGTTGTAAGACACCATACCAGCTGCACCATCAATACATTGTAAAATGCTGTATTAATATAATTATATTGAGTAAATACATTGAATTTGGGCCAAAAAAAAAAGACCCTCGTTGTGTGGGGTGTTGGGGAGCATGCATGCACTGGGCATGGTTGCGTATGGTGTGCTTTGTGGGGTCGACACATCCCCCACCGACTGAGAGAGTTGTCCAGTGTTTCGGGGACTGTAGCCCGCTTGTGGGTGGCATCAATGGCAGGGGGCGGGGTTCGACTGCTGTTCCATGGCAGGCAGGGCGAATGATGCCCAGCAGGTGTTGCCAATGCATTCCCCATTAAATAAAATAGTGGTGTGAGGTTGTTTGGGTCATCCACGGCGCCGTAGGAGGGGCTGCACATCGGAAACGATGGGTGTCGGGATGATGAGCAGGTGTTGGGTGACAGTGGGGTCGGTGGGACAAACGAGCCTCATAGCTGTGTTCCCCTACTCAAAGAATAGGAGATACACAGACTTGAGGCTTCTAGCAGTCCTGGGTAGGGTGGGAGAGGTTGATGTTGGGCAGGGATGGGGTTGCCAGCAGCAGGTGCAGTAGTGGAGCCATACAAGAGTTGTTGGGTGCATCCAGTCCATCCTATGGTCGTCCATTGAAGCCAAAAAGTGCTCATCCATCACTGTTGTCATTGGACATTGGTGTCATGATGTTGCTGCCAGCCTCCTGCCCTCCTACAACGCTCATCATTCCCCTCCTTCCATCATGGTATATCCTGGCATAACTGTATACACCCCCTTCAATCCTCCACTCCTCCCCCACCCATTGCTGTCATTGTCGTTGTCGTTGTCATCATTGTTGAGAATGGTGTCGTTGCCATTGCCGTTTGTGGCTTACGCTCACCATTCCTGTGTGTAAAAAGTGCCTAAAAATAGCAGTAAGTACAGGGAACATGAGAACATACCTTTATGTGCCATTTAAATGGCTGTTGGGTGGTGTGTAGAATGGTGTTCATCAGCGAGCTGGTGGTTGATGGCAAGAAAAGAGGTGGCACAGCCATCTGATCACTTACCTGGTTGGTTGGTCCACCTTGATCAAGCAGCGGAATGAATGCTCGGAATTCATCTGCTGCTCGATGCAGGCAATCCGACGTCTCATCGACTGTTGGGATACCTAGTGATGCCTATAAACATCATATCAGCAAAAAATTAGGAGGTTTGCACTTCATGGGTGACATGTATTCATCAGGAGGGTTCTGGGTCAGAAAAGTCAGACTGACCAGGATAGTGAAAGGGTTCACATTAAGTCCGACTACCAATCCTAAGACTTAACCAAAAACTTGACATTGGTTCTACTTCCAGTAGCATAATTTGTAAATTAGTTGGTAGGATGGCTGCTCTATGGTATTTTCCCCATGGTCAATAATGATTGGTTCAGCAAGACAGTTGCACCAAAGTACTCTGATTATTTAGGTAAGAAAAATAAGCAGCAGTCAGACTCGCCAATGCATTGATGCTTTAGGCAGGTGCTAGCTCATCCTCCGCTCCATGATGGCTGAGAACAACCATGCTCCGTGTCCAGGAGGCTAGACCGACGGGAATTTACAATGCTAGGTTACCTAGGTATGATGTTGTTGGAGGAAGACAATACAAGATCTGAAAGGAGAAAACAACGAGCAAGCAAAGGGAAAGAGAAAGCAAATGGCTACCTATGGCATCCAATCAGAAGAACATGTATTCGGTCCACAGGGATGCTAAAGCAGGGGAAAATGGGACTGTTCTCTTCATGTCAGGTGGATAGAACAAATGAAACACCAGTGTCACCATAAAGTTGCTGTCAGTGTTGCATGGAGTGGACTGGCCAATTAGATGCTAAAGATGGCACAATGCCAAACCATCAGAGTGACAAACAGCTCATATGTCTTCCACATGTTGCAGGGGACCGGAATCAAGAGCTGGCAGAAGGAGAAGGAAAATGAGGCACGAAGGAAGGGATAAGGAAGCAGGTTATGACATCACAGCTCCAATCGAGATTAGCAGAAGAGAAGGGATCCCTATGAAGTCATTGATGGAATTGTAGGGGTGCGACAGCAACGATGACCAGAAAGGCAGGAATGAACAGAGAGGCGCAGCGCAGCTGGACAAACTATATCATGTGATGAATCATACAAAGCTAGCCTAGAGGCTTAGCGGGTTCTGTGGTTGTTTACAATCAGATATGTGAGTGTATACATACATGCCTCACAAGCTTGTAAACAATTCTCATTGTGCAACTGCACAGGAATTATCTACAAAATTGCCAGTAGGGACTCAGAAATCGACTCCCAGTTGGCATAGGCTTCTTCCCCCCTTACCTACAAGCCAGCTGCTTGAATTGGGTTTCATAGGACGTTCATATTAGCTGGTCATGATACTACTTGCGATCGGCAAAAGTGATGGCTGATGCCTTATTTGGCACAGCATGGTACTCAGGTCTGTGATCACAAAAAATTCTAATTGTATCATCTACCATCGCCATTGTTCCAAATATACCAACTGTCCATCCTCTAAAACCATGTGTGACCTCCCTTTGCCTTGAGAACAGCCTTGACCCGATCCAGCATGGACTCAATATGCTTATCAATATCCATCAAGGGCATTGAGGCCCACTCCTGCAAAACTGCCTCTCGCAGTGCCTTGGTGCTCGTTGGATGCCTTGGGAGTGCACAGAGATGCTTCTTGAGCTCATGCCAGACTGGTTCGATGGGGTTAAGATCAGGAGAATTTGGTGGATGGGGGAGGAGAGGGATGTTATTTCGTGCAAGCCAGTGTTTGGTGGTCTTGGCTGTATGACTTGGTGTGCTGTCTTGCTGGAAGGTGAGTCCTGGCCAGGCTTCCTCCAAATCCTTCCAAAACACCTTCAACTGATTCTCTAGCACTTGCTCCTGATAGCGAGCTGCTGTCATTCCTCCGCCTTTTCCACCAGGATACTCGAGAACAGCTAATGGCCCCTTCCACCCCAATGCAACACATCCCCACACCATTACATGCACGGAAGACTGCTTGAATGTTGGCACTACGCAGGTCTCATCCAACTCTTCATCAACACGCCATGTCACAAAAATCTGACCTGTCTTATCATCAAGATGGATGTAACATTCATCTGACCAAACCACCTTCCTCCAATCCTGCTCCTTGTGATCCTTTGCTCATCCTTTTCACACCTTCTTTTGGCCTGCAGAGAGAAAGGGTCGTTTCCATGCAACACGTCAATGCAGTCCATGGTCCTCCAAGGCCTTGGCAATAACCTTCTCACTCGCATCAATGCTGACTTCATTACTGAGGTCTCTGAGTGGCAGTCGGTGGTTTTTTACAGCTGCACGGGCAAGACGACGAGATGTACGTTCATCAATCTTCTTCGGCCATCCACTATGGGGTAGATTTTTGACAGAACCATGCTCCCTGTACTTCTGCCAGATTTTTCGTGCCGTCTCATATGGAATGCCAGTGAGAAGGGCACTTTCATTTAATTTGTGTGTAGCGAGCATAGCACCAATGAACTGGTTTTTTGCTGCCTCATCATGTTCGTGTCACATTGTGTCTTTGGGCATCAGAAAAAGAAGCAGAATGACATTTGCGGAGTAGCTACACAAACAAAAAAATAATGATTGGCCATGTCCATATTCGGTAGCGGCCATCACTTTCGCCGATCGCGAGTACTGCGACCACGATGGCGTGGCTTCTCTATGAGCTGAGCCGACATCCAGAGGATCAAGTGAAGGTGCGGGAAGAGATTGCCAGGACTAAATCTAGCGCATTAGGGCCGCTCAGATCGAGCGATTATGATTCGATGCCTTTACTCAACGCTGTTATCAAAGTGCGATATCATTACATGACAATTTCGGCCCTTCAGTTATATTGGATTTACAGGAAGTTCTCCGTTATCATCCTCTGGTGCATGGCCTTTATCGAGAGCCGGCCCAGGATGATGTCCTACCTCTGGCGGAACCTATCGTCATTTCGGATGGCACAGAGTGTTCACAGGTGCCTATTGCTAAGGGCCAAACCATTTTCGCTTCACTGTATACATACAATCGGTTCGTACATCCTTATTCTATCAAGAGCAGTACTCTAACCATGAATGTACCAGGCTTCCATCTGTCTGGGGTGATGATGCTGGCGAGTGGAATCCTCGTCGATTCCTTGAAGTTCGTGGAGAAAAGCAGGAATCTCTTGGTGTCTATGCGAATCTGTAAGGTTTTGTCTCCGTTCTTCCATCCTACCCTGCTAATTCTATTGATAGGATGACATTCAGTGAGAACGATCCTCCCTTACTTCAGGTCATATGTTAATTACCTCACCACTGCAGGTGCTGGTATTCGTGCATGCATTGGGTGAATATTATTTAGAAATAATCGATCAAGTTTAACATCTACTTCACGATATAGGTGGCGATTCGCGTGAGTATGGAGAAAACTTGCGTCAATCTTCGAATCTCACTGTTCTACAGTGTTATGGAATTGCAATCAGTTGTTACGGAACTTCTCAGTAACTTCGAATTCAGCATTCCTAAGGGCGCGCCGGACATACTGCCCTGTCCAGTGGGTTTCGGCACAATCCCGACCGTTCTGGGGAAGGCAAAGGAGGGTCCTCAGGTTCCACTGCTCGTTACTCCTCTCAGCAAGTACTAAGTCTGTCGCCGGAGGTTGTCTTCAGCAAAGGCTGTACTATATGATGTTATAATTAAATAACTTCCTCAAGTCGTCGATTGAATGTTTGGTGAATGCCGTATACCTAGCTACCGGGCGTACTTTTTTAAATTTCCATACAATTGCTACATGAAAATTTCTTCTACGTCAGTGCAGTCTGCGTTCGCTTTAAGGGTCGAATTTGAGATCTCGCTATGTATGGCAGATACATTGCCGATTTATTGGTGCATGGCAATTTCGAGTCCGGAAGTACCCGACTCGTCGGCTCCGTCGCCATTTGTTCTTTTTTTTTTTTACAACTGTCATCTTTGTCAAGTGCATCCACGGACAAATCGCCCAGCCTTATCATTACCTGGGTCGCCATCGTCAAGGAACTAGCACTGTCTCCATTCTCGTTACCTTCAAGTTTAACCAATTCTAACAGTCCTTATTAGAATGCCACTGGTCTCCGATCTCCCACCGGAAATTCTCGATAGCATCATCGACGAGCTGCAAGACGACAAGGGATCTCTACTACAGGCATCCTTGGCGTGCAGGGCCCTTTATCCAAGGACCAGAGTCTATCTGTTCTATTTTGCCTCATTGTCACTCTCATCCCAGTGTGATCGCCTCCGCGCGTTGATCACTCTGTCTCCAAATCTCGCCCGACATTTTAAATATCTGAGAATCTCGCTCTTCTGCCGTCCTCGGGTCCCTCCTCCTCATCCGGTATACAGAGCGCTGACAGTCATTGAATCCCTCGTCAATGTCACCCACTTATCTCTGGAGCTTGGAGACTGGCGCTATATGCCAGATTCTCTAGTGTCCAGTCTGCAATCCCATTCTTACCGCAGCCTCGAGATCGGCCATCTCTTCTGCTTCAGATCGATAGGCGAAATTTGCTCGCTTCTCAAAAATTCACCCGAGCTGCAACTAGTAGACATCAGTTGTCGAACGATCACTCAGAAATGCAATATGGATCACTCTCTTCATTGCAAACCCGCCCCAGTCGTGGTACGCATCGATGACACTAAGGACGATTCGACATCTGCTGGGACCTTTCTGAAGTCGGTCTTATCATTCGGCTCATGCCCATTTTCCTCCAGCAGTATACATACACTCGATATTGAATCAAAAGCTAATCTTCCGCAATGCCTTACTCAGTATTTATCCTCGCGCGGTCCTCTGAAGCATCTTTACGTCGACCATACATATTCAGGTTTGCATACTTTATTTATTCGCAACTGGCTCATATTTACTTCCGTATTACAGGTATTCAGTCAGGAAACCTCCATGTCTCCGGTATCCAACAGATTTCTGTCACATTGGTCTTCCCAGAGATCTTCAATCGGGCGCCGGCCTCTCAGATATTCGAGTGGTGGATTTCCAATCTTTCAGCGGTCGATGAAAATTGTACCATTCGTTTGATTGATTTCAAAATCATAGTCGAGACTCGTCGGAGGCGTGCAGAGGAACATCCTGCATTAGATTGGGAAGACCTGTGGACTAGACTGGATGAATGTTTAACTTCCAGCAGGATGGCTTCATTAGAGCGTGTTGCCATTACGTTCGACCCAGAACCTGCGTACTGGAATATACTCAAAGCTGAGATGGGGGTCAGTTTTCTGGGGCTGAAGAAACTTGGTCGTGAAGTAATTCTAGATGCTGTAGCACGTCGGCGCTCTTGATGTGGGTGCGTAAAATGAACAGAATCAGGTTGATAGCGTAAGTCTTACGTTTCTTTCTACTATCTGCCTGTTCTGACGCGATTTGTAGTTCTCTAACAGATATCGTCTCTTTTTCATTTGTATCGTTTACAATAATGGACATCGTCGATCCTCTCCCCATTAATTTTCTTCGGAGCGAATAGCTTCAAGTCTCCGTTATAGGCTAACCGACGAGAAGTATTCTTCAGATACTTGAGATTCCAGAAAGTTGTTGAGCGCATTGCTCGCCTTTCCGTGCAGGCGAGCTCGCGGCACGCAGCGATCAGGGATTCATTTCCCGAGGCAGATACTGTCTTCGCAAATCATGGAGACTGCTTTGGAAGAAAAACTTCTCATACATGATATGAATGCTGGTGGTGCAAATTATTACTACACGCTGAGTTCGCTTCATCATTTTATGGAGCGTTCAAACCCGTGGAACAATTAAAGAGAGTTAGACAGAGTCAGTAGTGTTATGCGCCTTAGGGATGAACAGACAAATGGCTTCAGACTAGACTTGCGCATCATCTCCCTCACCAATGGCCGTCTTAGTTTCTTCTCTGCAGACGGTAATCATGATGAAGCTAGGACAGTCCAAATCTACCAGAGACTTTGTATCTGTCGATTTCATCCTCGAATCCCATGGAATCTGCCTCGCGCTAGTTGGCTTTGAGGCATGGGTCCAGGAATTAAAGTAGAAACACCAGCGACGTTGGTAGGCATTTCGTCAATAATGATTGTAGAGTCGGCACTAGTGGTAGGAAGAGTTTGCGAGCCTCGGAATATCCGGGCCGCTTCCTCCCTTGCTCTCGAACCACGACCATACAGCTCCTCTACGTCTCACACAGTCGAGTCTCGGTATCGACATTTTCTTTCCTCAACGTTTGCAAGAGCGCACCTGTCATAATGGCGATGGGCGCTATCCATGATATCTTCATGAAGGACACTCTGGCGATGGACCACCGACCAGATTCCGTTGCGGTTGAAGACAACGTAATTTAGCCTCCAGAAAACCTCGACTCCCGTTGACCGCATTTTAATCCATGATTGGTTATCGACAAAGCCAGGAATTAGACAACAGAGGCTGAGTGGTAAGCCCAGGAATGTATGCGCTTTATTTCATTTTTCTAGGATTATCTAGACTGCATCTTTGATAGACTACTCGACACGTAAAGCTGAAGGACGCTGACAAGATACTGGCCGAGCAGCTGTAACAGTCCCGCCATCGAACGCGACGACGGTCAAACCGTGTATCATGCACGAGTAACAAGGTCTTCTATGGGTGCGCCAACGACGGATGTGGAAGTCCTGTCATGGAAGCACGAGTACGTTGTCATATGTATCACCCTGAGTTTAGCTCATCTTTTACGACAGGCATCTGGTCCAAAAAAGCTATCGGCGGATATTTGCGCGGGGAAGCTATCACAATTTTTTATTTGTTCTATATATCAGGGAATACGAATGGTACATAGCTACATCTGGGTTTGTTCTTTCCGTTCGCTCACGACAATCCTCATTCAGGACCAGGCCCAAAATCGAAGGCGGTTCACTCAAAATAGACATATCGCCAAAATAAGGTCAACATCGTATTGTGCTAGCGACACTAAGCCGAGTACATGCGATACTTTGCATCACCGAGGATCGTTCCAGCTCACGGAAATCACTTGATCCACAAGACCTGGCGACGCCTCCTAAACAATAAAGACCTCCAACTCCGTCGCTACTAGTTTCTGCTACCCAATCGTGTGGTCAACAACGGTTCCTAACTTTCATCCTCAAATAACCCTCCTCCAATGGCAACCGATCAAACCGTTCCCCAGTTCGAGAAGGAGATGCAACCAGTAACGTCACCAAATAACGACGCTGAGGACATGTGTACTCTTTTCTGCGTACCCGAGGATGGAGTTTGCGGTAGAAGTGGATTCGAGTGGAAAGATAGGCCTTGTTGTCGTCGCCACTTACTTCCTCCCCTCAGCATGAAGCTTCGACTTGGGATGGTGAATCAAGTGCACCTATCTATACCTGTTCGTGTCCACTACAAGTTGTGAAAAGGACGAACACGAGAATCATGGTGGCGAATGGACGTACCATATTTTGTAGCTGCGTCAACACGTGCACGCATCCAGCAGGCGCATTAGAGTCAAAGACGAGGCCAGGCTAACCGTCAACGAGGCCTTTCGGCACGTGTTGTAGTTGGAAACCAACATCGAACCTGTCGAGAATCCGCCAAGAGTGCCAGGAAACCCTGCTGCGATACACGGAGGATCCCCTTGACACTCACTAGCCACCCCGAGGGTCTAGTGACCTTCCTAAGTTCTCCTCTTCCACTACGGCTGCGTGCTCCTCGCCTCACTCTACTGCCCCACCGACTCTAACTACAATGCCGGGTAATGATACACAGGAGGGCACGGCGGTTTACTAGCCTTGATGTGCTGAAAATCCACCACTTTGCGAAGTCAGTTCGTCTCTTCTTTCTTTTGCCCCTCCTCTGTCTGATGGGCTACAAAGATCGATTGTCTTCGGCCTTTGCTCTAACACTCGGGAACAAACGGTGATCCACCTTTACTATAAGCTTGTACCGCGTGAAGGAAAGATCACGGCTGATGTCTGAGAGAAGATTCCGTGGGGATATGTTTCCTACCAATCGAGGGCTGCAGGAAAACTACCTTTGATATCCTCCCTTTGGAACTCCCGAAGGGGTGAAGCACGTACCTCATCTGACGTATGTGTGTATGGCACATGCACACACCCTGTCAACTGGGCTGGGTATCGGGTCGGCGGTGCTGGAGTTGCCGCTGGGCGAGCTTCTTTGGTAGGAGGCTATGCAGACGATTCTGCTAATCGGGTGGAAGATTTCTGTGATGGCGGAGTTGCACCTCCATTACGGTTTGGTGTAGTTTCCCGTTCGAGCTAGTTCTAGATTAGAGAGAAGGATCAAGCACGGTATGGTGTTTCCTTATGGTGCACGCTTGAAGGAGGTGCTGTAACATCCGACTATCGCACCAAAGGTGGGTAATTTTTACTCAGGCATAAGGAAATTGCTGATTATATCACTAGCATGTGTATTTGCATGATTGGAAAGAGAGGGTCGTTTTTTTTGCCGTGTGCTGCATTACTTCAAGTTTCCCGGGGCCCCGCATCGGGTCGGGGCATTCCACCTCGATGCGTCGGACGACCATACTGAACCTACTACTGGAGATATGAAGAAGTGGGCTTGAAGAGCGTCCAATGGAAGACTGTAAGCATATAAGATGGTACGGGAGCAAAACGATCGTTGCGTTACTATTACAGCGTTAATGCATACTGCCTTTACCTAAAATACCCCATTTTCAGTGCTCCCAACTTGTGTAAACGCAGTTATTTGTGCAGAATCTGTTATGGGTTTTGTTCTTCCATTCCATTCCTCAAAGCGCCCGAGTCACCCTCAAGTTCCGGTGGCTCGGAAATAGCCGATTGTCAGTGTTGTGTCACGGCCACGCAAAACACGTTCAGCATCACGTTCATCGATTGTCTTTTTTTCAAGGTGTATCAGCGGAGAGGCCATTGGCTTGGATTTGTTATTGTCTGGTCCACAACGCCGAGTAAGTAGCAGGGTCTTGACTCTCATTGCGTTCTTTGCTAATATCTCGGGTTATCAGGATGCAACCACCAGGTCTTCCACCAGAGCTTTGCGATGCCATCATCGACGAGCTGCGAGAAGACAAGAAATCTCTACTGCAAATATCTCTAACTTGTCGGGCCCTTTGCCCAAGGACCAGAGTTCATCTGTTCCATGCCGTTACGCTGTCGGGCAAGTCCTGTTGTGATCGCCTCCGCGCGTTAATCACATTGTCTCCAAAGCTCGCCCTGCATTTCAAATCCCTTCGTATCGACTGGCGGATCAGGAACTGGAATCGTAATCGATATCATCCTGAAGATTACGAACCACTGACAGTCATCGAATCTCTTGTCGGTATTACCGACTTATACCTTGCCTTAAATGACTGGGGCCGCGTGCCGGATGCTGTTGCGTCCAGTCTGCAATCCTGTTCTTATCGCAGCTTCGGTGTTGGCGGCAATTGTAACTTCACAAGTATGGGCGAGATTTGTTCACTCTTGCAAAACTCACCTGATTTGGAGCAAGTGAGCTTCACATGTAAAAATACTCCTCCTATGCTTTGTGATCTGGACCACTCCCTTCATGGCACCCCCGCTCCATCCACCTTGTGCATCATGGATTATCAGGACACTTCGGTGTCTGCTGAGAGACCTAGTCTTCTCAAGTTGCCCATATCATCCCATCCATGCCCGTTTTCTTTCTGTAACATTCGTACCCTCACTGTGTGCCTTTATGGCCCAAGCACTATGTTTCTAGAGGACCTCAGGAAATACTTAGCTCTCCCAAGCACTTATCTTAAACATTTCTGCGTGATCCATGGCTTCAGGCCAGGTATGTACGATTGTCCCAATAATGTTCCTCCTTTACATTTGTTTACAGAATGGTCACATCGTCGATCTCCATTAACATCACTTGATGTCTCTGATATTGAGAGCGTTGAAATCAGGGTATCCCAAGAAAGGTCGGTTTTTTTAGGTCCTGGAACCTCGGACATATTGCAGTGGTGGATCTCCAACTTTTCCTCAATGAATAAACGCAGCGTTATTCGTTCGCTTACCTTCACAAACTTCACAAAAATATCGTTTCAGACGAAAGAAGGACGTTCTTCTTTCCATCAGGAAGATCTGTGGATGAGGCTGGATGACTGTTTGACTTCCTACAAGATGGGTTCATTGGAGTGCCTAGCCATTACTTTCAATCAATGACCTGTGAAATGGGATATGCTCAAAGCTCAGATAGAGGCAAAATTTCAGGGGCTGAAGAAATCAGGCTGTGAAGTAATTCTAGACGCTGTGACAACATAAAAATTGGGTTCAATCTCGTGTGTGAGATAGACACTGTGAGTCTTATCTCTATCTCCTTCGTTCGCCTTCAGGTGGAGCCTTTTCCAATACTGATACGATTTTTTCAGGGAAACATGAGTCTATCATATCTTTCCTCTGTGGACAGAATATTCAACAGGAAGGGTCGAACACGATGGACATTTCAATAGAGCTATCATGATTGGGTATGAAAATGTTGCTGGACAACAACAGTTCTGTACGTAAATTCAATACGGGGACATTGGTGACAAAAATTAGTTTGAAAGAGGAATACTGATGCTGATATCAACGTCTTGAACTGACCAAACTTGTCAGGCGGCAGTAGTTGGAGTTCGACAAGTGGGCGAAGGAAGAAGTATATTATTGATAGAAAACACCTCAGAGACAATGTTGCCCTACTCATCGCAACATGGCGAAATCCAAACAGGCAATTGCTTATCATCGCGATCCGTTCCTCCCTCTCCCAGTTTACTGGATATATTAGCCGAGGGAATATTCTCTGTTCCTGTATGATCAAGACGATCATTCCATGTCTGCATACAATGCCGACGAGTCCGGTTGACTTGATGGCCAGGAAGGTGAACCAGACTTAGAACCAAATTACCCTAATCTAATAATGCTTGCGCCGCAGCCGAACGCGCCTTGATTCTGCATTCAAAAGGAAGGGGAAAGCTACAGGGCTCAAATCAAAATATGCCATATAACATCCATCATGGAGCACCTACCTCACAAATTCACTCGTATAGGCACTACTAGGTTCAATGACGCGACCGTTAGAATCCAGCGCCTTAGAAAACGACAAAGTTGACACCATAGACGCGATGGCAATCCAAGCCGTATTCAGCGCGAGATAACGGCCGGGACAGATACTGAAGTTGATTGTCAAGACATTCAATGCATGCATATCACGCTACACGTACCGTCTTCCAAACCCAAATGCGAATGTGGGTTCAGGTTGAGCTTCTTTCCCGTCTTGGGGGATGAACCGATCGGGATCAAATGCTAGAGGGTCCGGATAGTCTTTTTCGTCATGAAGCATGGCCCTGCATCACCTGTCAAAAGGAGGCTGCGATAACACATATTGACTCTTGAACTGACCAAGCGTTGCCAATGACGGTGGTACCTATAGAGGGTGGTTAACAAAGACTGACAAGACAATGATACTCGTAGCATACCCGCAGGAATATGATATCCTTTGTATACATCCTCCTTCATGCTACGATGAGCAACGGCTAGATTAAATTTTATGAATTCAAGCATACGCATAGATCCAAAAATACATACCAAATGGTACAACAGGGTTCCACCTCAGTGTTTCCAATACGATGGCATCAATATAGGGCATCTGTGAACGGTCATCAAAATTAGGCAGGCGGATGCCATGCCCGGTTACAGCGTCCACCTCGGCTTGGGCTTTGGCTTGTACCTCGGGGTAAAGAAGAAAAGCGAGTATGGCGGAAAGGAGGACAGACACAGTCTTTCGACATGGTGAGAGATCTTGAATGATGCATGTGGTGAACACCTACAGTGTCAGCTCCAGCTAATCAAAGAATAAGATCATATTTTCAACGAACGGCGAAAAACACATACCAGAAAAAGCAACCGCCGCAGTATCCCTGATAATTTTAAGGTGTTCCGCATTTTCTGACACCCCGGACTTTGTTAGATTTTCCGAGACAAATGAAGGGGTTGCAATGCCCTTCGCCTTGCGGAAGAGTCAATGCGGATCGCGATCAGAAAATCAATCAATAAGCAAAGACATACCACTGATTCAGCTGTATACTTGAACGGCGCTTCTGCCATTTCCTTGACGTCTTTGCTCCAGGCACGCGCAAGACTCAAGAACTTTGTACCAGGCATCCATCCTGAACGACACCTTCAATACGAGTCTGGTAGCTATCTAAAGCAAAACTCACGCGGAAGGTATTTTAAACTGGGGATGTAGTCAACGAGAAAGGATCCTACGTTCCCAATCATATGGATGCTTTCATGAGTTCGATCCACCAACTCCACAAATGGATCGCCGTTTGGGTCAACATCATATCCGTAAACGGTCTTCATGATGACTGAACCAGTGTGGCTGAAAGGCAGTTAGCTCCTAAAGACCAAGCGACAGGAATAAATCCGGCCTACTGGCGGATGTGGTGAGCAAACGCGTCAGGGGATTTAAGCAGTTGTTTTAGCAAGACCGACGTCGCCTTCAGCTGCACAGGATAATACTCCGGAACTGCACGAGGCTGAAAGTACTGGTGAAACATCCGGCGATGTGTTCTGCGAAGAGAAGGAAGAAGAATCAGGCCACGAACAGCAGACATAGTTGCACTGACCTCCACCGGTTAGAATATCTCATGAAACCCAGGTTATAGTCCCATCCCGATAGCTTCATCATAGTGAAATCTGCACGATGTCACCGACTTTGATACAGCAACGTCTATTAGCATTACTTACCTGGCCTGTCGGAATAATTTCCGGAACGCTTTTCGAAAATATCCTCTGCTGCTTGTGCGGAGTTGATTACAACTGTCGGGCTTCCAGGTATGTCTAGATAGAAGACGTCGCCGTACGTGCTAGCCCATTTAGCATAGGTTCGCCATGGGTGGTCTACAGTCCGGGGCACATTCCAAAGATTCCCTATGAGCGGGAGTCGCTTCGGTCCGGGAGGAAAAGGTAGGCGCCGACGGAGAATTGAGAGGGACAGACGATATAAGACGAAGGCAGTAGATAAAATAATTGCGCACAGGAGAGTTGAAACCATTGGGGACCTTGGAGTTGCTTTGGGTGATTAAGCCCTTGATAAATCGCGCCTATCAGCTGAGAAGGTCACATCTTAGCTCACTATTTACGTTTGAATAAGAGCCAATAATACCTGACGGCATACATATGGAGCTCCAGTTTGTGTTTTTCGGTTCAATGGATGAGTGGGTTCCTGCAGATAGCACCACATCGTCTTAGACCCTGATTTTAGAGCAGACCCGGAAGGGACTGTAATGCTAGTGAGCGTCGATTTGTGAACAGCTATGGAGGAAGAGTCATACAATTTGACTCTTCAAGCGTCTATAGGCACTGCAGCCGCTCCCGCACATCAGAGACTGGAGTACCGTTGCCCCACTATAATAGTAACATCGGATAATACAAGGGAATCAGCCGGACATTCGTAAACCTCGATTGTATTGGTGAACAGTCCGGACTGAGAAAATAGACGTCAGGTGAAGGCAAAGGGGTAGTGGCGATGGGGCACGAGGATCCAATCAGAAATGGCTGTCGTAAGGATCGTTGTCTATTACGGCTAGCCAACCGACGTCGAAGGTTTCAGGCTGAAGTGATGCACTATAACTGACTTGATGCGGTAAAGCCTCTTTACATGACAAGAATCGGAGAATGGACGGGGAGATTAGTGAAAGAGTCTCGTAACCTCAGACTTGTCCAAGTCGAGATTGCGAAGAACGAATCAAGAGATCACCGACTTTAATAAGTGGATGAACGGGTCGTCGATGAGAGAATATCAGTGACATGCAGATCTGGCGCATATATCAGACTGCGAGTAACATCTCGAGATGCAATTTTGGAAGGATGAGTAGGGCACCCGGGACGCAGAAAATGTCATGTATGCGAAAGAGTAATGGCTTCCATAAACAAAATTCATGATTCTGGAATATGGATTATAAAGCAGACGCTTAGAGATACAAAAGTCAGAGCTCAGAGATGTAGCAAGCGACGCACCTGAACAACCCAGTCTCTCTTGGACATTGTGCAGCCGTTAGTACCTGATAATGGCCTTTTGTCGCTTAAGGACGTAGCTTCCAACATCCGAGTCGTGCTTTTTGGGTCTTCGATATCTTCTTGGAGAAATTTTCTGACTTATTTCAATCTCCAGGCCTGTCATCTCTTTTTCCAACACTGCGACCCAACACTCCTAATACCCTATCCCCTCACTCTCCCGCAATTTCCAGCTTGGTCGTCTGCAACTTGCCCTATCCTATCCACCAGCTCTTTCACGGTCGTGATGCCCGAAGTCAAGGAATGTGCGTTCTCCGTATGCTGGTAACGCATGAAGAGGTTGAGACGAACAATTAAAATGATGTCGCGCATCAAATCCAAAGGTCGGATGCTTTGCAAATTTAGTATAATACTCCCACAGACCCCGTCTGAGCCGGCAGCTGCAAGTACAGTAATGTCCAGTCCGTACGTGAATCCTGGTTCAATAGAGACTCAGTGGATGCGCCTGATATCTCCACTTGGTATAGGCCAAATTCTTGTAGAGTAAACTCATCTGTTGACGCTAGTCAACTTCAAAAGGCCAATGTACGGTTACGCCTGCGTTTCTCGTACACTCTTGCTGGCGACTCCTTACAAGACCAGGTTGACTTTTATGGGTTCCCGCCGGACATGACCGGTGGGTCATAGTATACTATCCGCACGTCTTGTACTCGGACCACAGTGCATGGCTCGCTATGTCAGGGCTATGGGCCCAGCCGTTCCTCATTGGGACCTTGCGCCGGTAAAAATTCCAATGCCAATACTTAGGAATGGCCGTAATGACTTAATTGACCAAGCAAGGGGGTACCGGAATCGCGGCCCGGCACACCGGGTAGGTAGGTAGGTCCAGCCGGATGTCACGAAAAAAAAAAGTTGACCCCCCCTATTTGGGTCTAAAACTGAGGTTTTAAGGGCATATTTTTGATAAGTCTTGATGCAAAATATACTAAAGTACATTCTATTTACCTTTGAGAACATAATACAGTAACTGGTATTCCAGACATCTTCACTGAAGCTTGTCAATGCTTACTGCATTGCAGTGATGTCATATGCTTTGATGAGTCAATCCTCATGATGTCATGCACTTTAATGAACTAATTTTGAAGTCTGAGTCCAATGGGATACAGATTATGTTGAAAACATTGAAATATCCATTGTGCAGGTACCTTTGTGCAGAAAATGAATCAAAAAGTGCGAAAATAGAGCTATATTAGGCAATATGACATCATAATGGTCACATGAAGGTAGGTAGGTCCAGCGCTGATGCACGAAAATAATTAATTGACCCACTGTCTTTTTTTTATATTTCAGTACCCCCTTGTGACCAAGTTTCACCATCCCAAACTGATGGATATGAAACAAATGGAGTTACTATAGTTGAGTTCAAAGTCCTTGTACTGTACACCTACTTAGTATGGGACAGTAAGGATGGTTATGTATATTCGTTGACAGATGTACCAGAAAGTAAATAGAATGAGTGAAGGAGTTTGTTTATTTATTAGCAGGTTTGGGTAGGCTGATGTCTCCATTTCAAGGACAGAAAGTGAGCACTAACCGGATGAAAAGCTGCTGTTAGTTGCTACCCATGTGACAATGTGGTATATACACGAACCATAGTTGGCCGCAAGGGTACCTTGGCATGTCCACAAGGCAGTATTGCTACTCTTGTCGAAGGCATAGACATAGGAATTAGGGCAGCCACTCTCTATTCACGGGAAGAGTATTTAATCCAGATATTTTATGAGTAGGAGTAGGAGAAAAAGCGTACTGAAGTAAGTGTAGTCTTGAACACCGCTACTTGGGCAGGTGGCTGCACTGTTATGGCTGCCACTGCAGCAGTTGCCAGAATCATCTGGGGTGCGCATCAGCTCATCGCTTTATACCCATACATGTTTATTACTTTTGTTGCCATCAAGATTGGCCAAACACGCGCTCTTGCAACCGACAGTGGTCCCAGACGATGTCAAGGTGAGCTCAGATGGGCCTAGATCAGTGAGTGGTTATTATTTTATACAGCAGAGAAAAGAAATATGTGATGTACAGTTAGCATTGAGGTTGGTGGGGCAGCTCGCAGTGGGGCAACCGATGTTGTTAGTGATGGACATTGGAATATTGAAGCCATCAACAAGAGAAACTGAAGTCTTCGTGAACCGGAAGTTATACATTCGGACGCGAGGAGATGACTTACCATTGTAAAAGTCCCCACCGCTGGATCCTCCAAGACTCCACTCAGCAACGGAAGCTGGAGGCACACCCTAACCTCTCATAAGCTTAAGTATTCCGAGATGATCAAAAGATGGGCCCACAGTTCCAGTGGCTGGATCACATTTCAGCCCACCGATACATCCCCCAGTAGCACAGGAGGTAGGGCCGGGGTTGGTGGAAAAATCACAATCAGTACGGCCCTAGGTGACAATGTTAGGGATCTGCAAATGAGAAAATAATGTTGCGTACCCAGATACGACCAGCTTTCCAGTTATCCAGGACAGAAAAAGATACTGTACTCCCAGCTGCCGCTTCCCAACTTCAAAACACATTATTGAATATGAAACCTCAAAGATGAACGGCGCATACCTGGTGGCTTGGTTGGGTACAAGGGTGCCAGATACAGAGGTGCCATTGGTGTAAATCTACAACAGGTTTAGCGGATGTCTCGATGCATGCAACTTAAGTGATTTACAGCGGGCCTGGAGAACGTAGGTCAATATATTCAAGGACATCGGATGTAGCTCACATACCAGATAGTGTACGTGCACTTGTTAGTGACGGTGAAAGTACGTGTCGCATAGGTGGAGGAAGCAACAGCGAGGGCAACAAATGCAGCGATTCCCTTCATGGCATTGTTCGGAGTGTATCAAGGTCTAGTGAAGTGACTGTACAGTGCAGTGGCTAGCAAAGAGACATTGGAGATTTCTGAAAATATGGACAGTCCTTTATAATAGTAGGAAAGATGATTCCAAGCACGCCAAGCAGATGCAGAGGTGGCCATAGATCGTTCCGAGAGAGGCGCCCATGCGGCGATTTCAAGTTTGTATGGTCTCGATGCCGCCCACTTGCTAAGTTCATCTTCCGCAGTAAGGCTTCAACTAAATTAACTAAATATTATATATAACTGTATGAGTATGCTATATATGTATACGCCCCAGCGGCAGGTGGACTCGGTGTAGAGTATACATACAGTATAGATACAATATACAGTACTACATGATCTTGGAGGCGTGACAAAGCTATGCCTTCTCTGCAGCATTAATAACCTCTTTCAATCACACCACTCCACATAAGGTGACGCCCAAGGAGCTTCTCCACAACGAAGTTCATCGTCACTTCAACTTTGAAGGTACCGTTTACACTCCTAAGGATTTACGAAGCTCTCTAAAGGCGGAGATCATCTCTAAGGCTCTGCTGTTGAAGGTGTGGACTTGCAGTGGAATTTTTAATGTCAATGAGCCAGTGGTCAGAAGACTGTTCTTAGAAAATACTGTATACAACAGCACTACATAGAATGCATTGTATATATACATGGGTTGCCAAGCGTATACTAGTGCATAGTTGGAGTCATATTCCGCAGCATGTTTGTAGTAGATCAGGCGAGCAGTAGCATTCGCGTTTCAGTGAACATACGAGGCTGTCTTAACAAGTATGCTCTGTTGCACATGAAGGAGGAGCGATCCATATTGTCAGAGGATATGATAGCATCCTGGCAATAAGTTTTATGAGTTATGTTTCCAACCAGTATGCAAAAGCAGAATTTAGTTGAAGTCTCGCGAAGGGCGTCTTCTCTTTGAATTTTTGTTATTCAATCGAAGTGAAGAAAACAGCACCTTGTAGATATGACGGGCCCTGTTTAATCCCAGCGGCTTCACGTTGTGTCACAGATCAGTGTGCATTCAGACCGCAGGATGCAATTGTGGGTGCGTTGAATATAATGGCAACCTTCGCAGCGTTGATCGTTGATCGCAGCGGCTGAAACATGCCAGCTAGAACAGGCTAGGTCAGAACCTGGCCATAAAAAGCATCGATGGCGCCGGCTTTGAAGGTTATGCACTCAAGGCATCTGAAGCGAAACGACCACAGGCTTCTGCCGCCACAATACACGCATGTCGCCAGCGTTGGGGACACATCTCGGCGCGGGTGGGCGTGGATGTCGACGGACTTCTGGGCACCTGTTGTTAAGAATCAAGGTATTTTGAGTAATACATGAGGTCATAATACTCGAGTAAAACCCACGTTGTGAGCGAGGATGTCCGTAAGCCGAGTTTCAACCACCAAGAGGGATCCGTAAGGGTGTTAACAAACGCTGGATGTAGTTAACGGGGGCATCAGCAAGCGCTAGGCATAACTAACAAGTTTTCTGACAAGCGCTAGGTGTACTAGTCAGGAAGCAATTGATTTGGCAAGCGCTTGGCGTAACTGATCAATAATGCTCAGATCACACAGTTAAGTGGACGTCGAAATGTAGTAAAATTAGCTTGAGATCTTCCTAATATAATTTACCTATGAGTTTATATACACTAAGGGAATGTTCGACTCACTATTATTCTACAATGGTCCATAATATTCTGGCATCAGTACGAAGAATTAAAAAAAGTAATAGAAAATACGAGCGAGTCGTTGTTAAGACCAAGAAGCCCGAGTACGGGTATGTGTTGAGTCGGCAGGTACCCGATATCCATAACATCTGTATGCAGTTGTGCTGCCCGGGAAATGTTACCTGCACGAACTTTCAGCGAAAATGAAATCTACCATATTTTCTGGTACACACTTATAAACCTCGACTCAGATATGGAAACCACTACTTTCTCCTTCTCCATCTAGACCTTTTCTTATCGTCGGCAGGATGCTTGGAAATGACATACAAGTGAGCCAGTACGTTGCTGTTATGTGTTTTACACTTCGGCATCTGCTAGAGAGTTATAGTCACATTGGAAAAAGAAAAGAAATGCGAGGAACAAACCCAGGAACCGCGTAGCAAGATTGAACATCTGTCGTGCCTCGCCATTGGTGGGACTAGACGTTGAGCATTAGAGATGTTGATTCCTTCGCAATTTCATCGTCGACAAGTCGGAAGTTGTCAGAGAATCGACGAGTCTCTATTGAGGTTACGGTGTCATATGGACGGCCTGTGCCAAGTTTCGTATTTTTGAAAGTCAGGATCCCTCAGGTCGTTCAATCTAGGAATGACAGCAAACTTGATGAATAGGGAAGGTAGAGATGAACGATAAGGCTCACCATTTGCAAGGCACGGAGGACGCTCATAAGTAGTGGTAGGACATCAAAGGAAGAATGGTTGAGATGACGTCACGCGTCAATGTTGGATGTTTTCTGAATTGAGTATCATACTCCCACGGGCCTGGTGACCCTGTCGATCGGGACGGGTTAATTTTTTGGGAAATAAAAATACTTGAACAGTTCTCATCAAGGGTCCTGGCTAAGCGCTTTTTCTCCTGTCATTCAAGCCCCAGCTTCATGAAACAGTCATCTGTAGCGGGCATGGCCCAAGATAAGACTTGAACTATCCCTCGTGTTAAGTTTTATTTTATCCAAAGATATGACGCCTACATAACTTTTAGACACAGTATTAGATCTCCTACTTGGCCATATTTTGCGCATCAAATACTGACGAAGGGAAGAAGTCAAAATACTGCATGCGAATCTATTTACACAAACTGCGATGGTCTTGACAAGAGAATGTTTTGATCAATGCTCGTAGGCCATCTGTGATATAACCATACACGCAACTGGGAGACTTGCTATAGTCATAGGATCTGAAACGGCTGCATAAATTTATAATATCAGTCCATTGGACATGTATTCTTCAGAAAAAGACCTACGGAGCTGGAAACGGCACGAAATACGGTCGGCATTGCAGTCTTGGTGGCGGAGGCGGAAGAGGGTTAGCCTTGCGCCACTTCTCCTGCTGCACCAGATCTGCATGCTCGAGGCGATCCAGCAAGGCCTCTTCTGCACCCTCCACGGCAGAAAATATTAACTCGGAACCATCAAACTTGAGCCTACTCCACACCTTCGCGGCTGCTCTCTCCTCAGGCCATTCGCCCAAAACCTGGGCCCAATCTCGGATAGGTTGCGCCAAGTCACGTTCCGACGATTCTGGTTCCTCTTCAAGACAGCAGCTATCCGCCTCCCACTGAGTCTCCGGCTTCTCGACGGGGGATACCCAATTCGGGTCAGTCAAAGGACCCCCAACGACTGCACGGTCAGCAAAACCGCGAAGGTTTTCGTCGCTCTCATGATATTTATAATGGAGAATATCGTCATCAAAGGGAAAGTCTCCGGCATCTCGAAGGCGATGAAGCCAGAGCCGGGCATCAGTCAGTCCCGGAAACAAATCGTTCACGGCATCCAACGCGTCCCGTTTCGACACCTTGAGCTCGTTTTCAACAACTTGGAGAGCACGAGTGCGGTATTTCTTGTCCGATATCTTAGAAAGATATTTGACGATGATGATGATCGCCCGGGTGTGGAGAATGGAGTCCTTCTCAATCAAGCGATCCAAGAGACGGACGATGTCTTCGGTTTGGGACGCTGCCGCGAGGATTTCCGCCGCTTCTGAGTGCAGGATGAAAGGTTTATCCGAGAAGACTCGTTCTCTCATCAAAGATAAAATAGAGGGCATGATGTCAGGATACTCTGATACTAAAGAGGTGTACTGGCGGAAGGATGGATGCTCGATGAATTTAGCAATTAGATGATTGTGACGTTCAGCATAGAGACCGCTGGCGACGTTCTTCATTTCCTGTGTCCAGTGTTCATCCCAGAAAGGGTATCCGTCCTTGTTGTTCGGGTCTGTGCGGCAGTCAGTCAAATGAAAAGGTGGCGTCTGCGATGCAGAAAGCATACCGCTGGTATCTTGACGAAACAGGCTGAAGACTTGTTCGTAGAGTTCATCGTCCTTTATGACTTCACCGGCAGAAACTAGAGAACCTCGTATGGCCGAGAATACAAGAAATTCTCTCCACATCCAAGCAATATATTCGAGAACGCAGCAAGCTTCGTCATTATATACCATAATCTTCTCTGAATTTGTGATGACCAGCCTCCTTGAGCAGTCAAATTCATCACCCCTAATATAAGATAGGCATCGTCAGCATCCCACACTGCACGAGAAAAAATATTTGACGAACAGAGAGTCGTTCGCAGCTGATGAACAAATTTCCAGACACCTGCGGATAAGGTCCACGTCTGCGTTTTCTTCAGCCATTGCAAGCCATATATCAGGAAGCCACCCGACAACCTCCTCCATGATCCTCTCCATCAACGGGACTTGCTCGTCATGTTGATCATCGGGGTCATATTCCTCAACTTTAGCAAGCTCTCTGGACAACGACGTCAAAGAAATATAGTGCAAATCATATTTGAGGTCTCTAACTGCTCTCTCCCCCGGAAGGATATCCAGAAGGGAAACAGCAATCTCACGGACGTTTTGAAGGGCGGCGCGATTGACCGGAGTCACTTCGAGAGTCTTTGCCGTAGTCAACGCGTCAGTAAGGAGGTTATGAAGCCGCTGCACTGGTGAGATGTCAAGCTTAGCATCTGGCGTCGAAATGACGCGTCCTTTCTTCGCTGGACGCGCTGCTGGAGCCGGCGTGGTTCGATTACGGAGCGCACTGGTCGTGCTACGGGTTTTTCGTGGGGATACGGGCATGGTGATAAAGTGGGAGTTTCAAGCCTGAGAATTTCTCTCCGGTGTCGGTCATGTCACTAATTCACCGAGTATGCTCGGGCCAGAATTTTCCGCTTCGATGTTGGAAAAGAACGTGAACATACGGCCCAACGGTCCGAGTGCTCAACGGCAAACGCCGGATTCTACCTCTTGACAAGTTGTTGCCACTGAGACAACGAAGACCAGCGCTGAATTGACAGCAGAGCGTCAGACCGGACTGAAAAATTAGCACTGACGAAAGGAGAGTACGTTTACTTACGAGCAAAAACCCAGAATGTGTCAATCTAGGAGGAAGGAGCGATGGCCAGAGTCAAATTTTGGCACAAACGTCTAGGATGTCGATGAGGTAGACCATGGCAGGAGCAGGGAAATCTGAGAGAGAAGCTGGGCAGTTTTCTGAAGGTATGTACCGAGTAGCTAGGCTTTTTCTTTTGGTTACTGATTCCGCTCGCCAGCAACATCATCGATATCGGTCTCTTGCGATTCGCCACGCTCACAAATAGGATTTGCCGTGGTATTCGCAATTGTAATCGTGAATATGATGGGCACGTGTGCTTGGCACAAGCCAGTCGTCGGGGGCGTTCTCGGAGCGGCTAGTGCACTCAATGAGTCAATTTGGCGACCGCATAGAATTCACTAGTCGCCGCTCACGACAAGGATGGTGTCAGGAAATTTTTATTCCAGTGCTTTTTGCTAGCGCCCTCGCCTCTGGCGGCGACGTGATGCTGGTCCACGATGTGATGAGGTCTGTAGTCTGCTTATTCTGCTCTAGCTATCTTCGATGCCAAAATCAAACAGGGCGATTCCTGCTTCCGGGACGCATGCAAGTTCGACTAAATTTCAGACATTCGAATCTTCACTGGCATGCCGTCACCGCATTGCAAGCGATGCTAATAGAATTATGCGCGCGCAGGCCGTTCTGTGGTTCATCGAGTTTGCGTGCACAGGCAATTTGTGCTGGGATACCGCGTACCGAGGCGACCTGGTGTGGATGAGTTACTGCTTGGTTAGTTATACTCGGTATGGCCTGTTCTTTTTCATTTGCCAGATGCTAATGGTAAGTATATGGTTTGATAGACGAAAACCTCGCCGAATACCGAAGGTCTCAATGCATCTGTGGGATAGTACCAATGGTCATGAATGGGCTCATCTGAGGCTCCGAAAGACGACTAAAACTAGAAACTTTCCTGTCGATGCTGCTCCCTGCTCGAAGGCCCCTTGTTGTACAGTTGAACATTTAAATGTTGATGATATGTTCCATGCCAGCAAATGGGAAGACGAACTCAATCCATTGACAGGAGATGATGACCATCAGTCGCTTCACATCATTGAGAACGCAGTAAATCCCCCCTTGTTTCCTAAAAGAAATCGGCTGACGTCGATCCACCGAAACAGATTGTTCTCAATTACCGCTGCCTCCAATACATCGCTTTAGCATCAGCTGCAATCATAGTCAATGGTGAAATTCATTTTTCCTCGACAATCTTCTTACCAACCTGTTGTAGATAATACCGCAATTCCAGTAATGAACCATCCAGCGCTGCTGCAATTGAATCATGGGCTGGAAGTGATAGTCACAAGTGGCTTGTATGAGGGGTGATTGAAACGAACCGTTCAAGACTTGTTTGATGTTCGAGTCGTTTCATTTCGTCTTCAACCAGAACGAGCACCAGATCGTTTGTTGACAACTGGCGCTAACGGGCGTCAGCTATTTCTCTCGCTCTACGCATTCCTTGATGCCGATATAAGCGTTTTTACTCAAGGAATATGTACATAGGCATGCCAATTTATATAATCGATACTGATGGAAAACACCTCAGGAATACAACGCTCTCCTAGATTCTCACCCTGCTCATTACAAGATAGCAAAATCATCCAAGCAGGCAATTGCTCCTCATCGCAACTTGCTGCCCCGCTTTTCTGGAACCAGAACACGAGTGGATATAATCTATGCATTTTTGTTCAACACAAGTGTATTACCGATCTGCACACAATGTCGACGAATTGATAACCAGGGAGGTAAAGCAGAATTCAGACCAAATTGGTGCAATCTGCCCTAACATAACAATGCTTGCACCGCAGCCGAACGCGCCTTGATTCTGCATTTAAAAGGCAGGGGAAAACTGTGGTGCTAGAATCAAAACACACACAGGATATCTCGCATGGAAAGCCTACCTCGCAAAACCGCTGGTATAGGCACTACTAGGTTCAATGACGCGACCTTCAGAATCCACGGCCTTGGAAAACGACAAAGTTGCTGCCATAGACGCGATGGCAATCCAAGTTGTATTCAGCGCGAGATAACGGCCAGGACAGATACTAGAAGAAAGTCATCAAGGTATTGAATATATACATACCACACTACGCGTACCGCCTTCCAAACCCAAACGCCACTGTGGGCTCAGGTTGAGTTTCTTTCCCGTCTTGGGGAATGAATCGATCAGGATCAAACACTAGAGGGTTCGGATAGTCTTTTTCGTCATGAAGCATGGCCCTAAGTCATATGTCAATTGAAGGTTTCGACTTCATTGTTATGTATATCAGCTGACCAAGCGTTGCCAATGACGGTGGTGCCTACAGAGGGTGTTTATATAAACATAAACCGATAAGACAAACGTACTCCTAACATACCCGCAGGAATGTAATATCCTCTGTAGACGTCTTCCTTCATGGTACGATGGGCAATACCTAAGTGAAATGTTATGAACCCAAGCACACTCGTAGACCCGAAAGTACGTACCTAGTGGGACAACCGGGTTCCACCTTAGTGTTTCCAACACGATAGCATCAATATAGGGCAGCTGGGGACGGTCATCGAAATTGGGCAGGCGGGTGCCATGTCCAATTACAGCATCTACCTCGGCTTGGGCTCTGGCTTGTACTTCGGGGTAAAGAAGAAAAGCGAGTATGGCGGAAAGGACAGCGGATACAGTCTTTGTATGTGGTATTTAAAAGACTCAGAAGGATGCACAGGGGTGAAAACATACAGTGTCAGTTCCCGCTAGTCAAAAAATAAGATCAGGTGTTCAGCGAGGCACCAGGAAATACCTGCCAGAAAAGGCAGCCACTGCAGTATCTCTGATAATTTCAAGGTGCGGCGTATTCTCTGACGTTTCGATCTTTGTTAGATTTTCTGAGACGTATGAAGGGGGTGCACAGCCCTTCACCTTGAGTGAGAGTCAATGTCGATCGAGATCAAAATCGATCAATGAACGAGGACATACCACTGACTCAGCTGTATACTTAAATGTCTCTTCTGTCACTTCCTCGACCTCTTTTCTCCAGGCGCGCGCAAGCCTCAAGAACTTTGTACCAGGCATCCACCCTTAATGGTGCTTTCAATACGAACCTGGCAGTAAAACTAATTAAAATACTCACCTGGAAGGTATTTCAAATTGGGGATGTAGTCAACAAGACAGGCTCCCACATTCCCAAAATCACGAGCACTTTCCACTGCACGACCCACCAACTCCACAAACCGATCGCCGTTTGGGTCTACATCATATCCGTAGACAACCTTCATGATGACTGAACCGGCGTGGCTAAAAGGCTGTTTAGTTCCCCAAAACCAAGCTACAGGAATACATCCAGCTCACTGGCGTATATGGAGGACAAACGTGTCAGGAGATTTAAGCAGCTGCTTTAGCAAGACAGACGTTGCTTTCAGCTGCACGGGATAGCACGCCGGAACTGCATGGGGTTGGAAATACTGGTGGAGCATTCGGCGATGTGTTCTGTGAAGAGAAGGAGTAAAACTTAGATCACGAACAGCATACATAGTTGCACTGACCTCCACCGATCAGAATATCTCATGAAGCCCAAGTTATTGTCCCATCCCGATAGCTTCATCATAGTGAAATCTGCGCGATATCACCGACTCTGAGACGTTAGAGTAACATCTATTAGCATTACTTACCTGGCCTGTCAGAATAATTTCCGGAACGTTTTTGGAAGAGATCCTCTGCTGCTTGTGCAGAGTTGATTACAACTGTCGGGTTTCCGGGTATGTCCAGATAGAAGACGTCGCCGTACGTGGTAGTCCATCGAGCATAGGTTCGCCATGGGTGGTCTACAGTCCGAGGCACATCCCAGAGGTTCCCTATGAGCGGGAGTCCCTTAGGTCCTGGAGGGAGAGGTAGGCGCCGACGGAGAATCAAGAGGGCCAGACGATATAATACCAAAGTGCCAGATAAAAGAATTGCGAGAGGGAGAGTGGAAGTCATCGGGAACTTGCCGTGGGTGATTTCTCCTCACTTCCATGCCTTTAAGAAGCCGTGCGTATCAATAAAGAAGGACTTATCTCAGCACACTATTTGTGTTTGAATAAGAGCCCATGATATCTGAGAGCATGTGCCTATAGAGTTCTAGTCCATGTGGTTCGGTTCAATGGACGCGCTAGTTCCTCTTGATAGCTCCGCACCGTCTCAGAACTTGATTTTGGAGTAGACCCAGAAGCGACTCTGCAACGCTGGTACATGTATGATTTTGTAAGCTGGCTATGGAGAAAGAAACATACGATGTGTCCGTCCGAACGTCTATAGACATTGCAGCCGTTCCCGCACATCAAAGACTGGAGTACCATTGCCCCGCCATATAGTAACGCCGAATAAAGTGACATGAATACAACTGAATCAGCTGGACATTCGTGTACATCGAAAATATTGGCAATAGTCCCTACAGAGAAACGAGGCGTCAGGTGAATTCAGTTGGGTGGAGGCGATGGTGCTGTTACTGGTCGGGGACGGCTAGCAGTGACATGGCGGTAAGTTGTATACGAAAGGAGAGGTTGTAAGGATCTTGTTCTTGCTAGTCAACCGATGTCCAACCTCCGAATCGGGGCACCGGGACTAACGGTGAAACCTCTTGGCATGACGAGAGTTGCCGAAGCAGCGGTAAAATAAGCGCCGCATAGTCTCGTAATCCTCAGGCTTGACAAAAGATGAGTCAAGGATCACTGGCTTCAAAACGGTGCGGATGATGCTGGGTCATCCGTGAGGAAATAGCAATGGTGGCAAGTAGATCCTGTGCTTCTATATGGAAGGCATATGATGAAGCTATGCGTAGCATCTCGAGATGCATTTTTGTGGAGCACGGGCGGGGCAGCCAGCAGGAATCGTTCTGTATGTAGACAGGGAAGGCGAAAGCATACAAGTCTTGTCGTATCGCGGACCATTATCACGTTGATGGACGCAGAGATGAGAGTAAATAGCACTGGAACATGCCCACGTTTTCTTCATACAAGCCAAAATCGACAAGCTCCTTCGCAATATGTCCTGGAGTCGTTCGTACTGATAACTTCAATCCTCCCGGTCATATTTCTTACAGGTGGCAAATGAGCGCAAAAAAATATAATGAAGCTCGCATTCGAGGTCCCTGGCTGCCCTCTCGGAGTCTCCTGGAATCCTTCCCGAGAGGAAACAGCAATTTTACAGATGATTCGAAGAGTCGGCCGATTGTCTAGAGTTACTTCAGGGGGCTGCCATGGTCAACGCGTCACCTAAGAGATTGTGAAGCAGCTGTGGAGGTGAGTTGAACTTTGGCGGGTAAACAGCACGTCCTTTCCTCGCTGGAGGTATTTCTAGAGCCGGGGTGGTCTGGTTACAGAGTGTACTCCGCATCGTACCACGTGTTTTTCGCGGGGACACAAACATGGTGATGAAGCGAGAGCTCTAGGTGTGTAAAATCCCCTCACCCCGGTGTCGGCCATAATACAGAACCTATCTGCGGGCCAGAATTATCTAGCCGCCAGTGGAAGTTCAGTTGAAGACGAACATCCGGCACAAGCGGACCGAGCCTCCAATGGCATACGCCGGAATCCAACTGAACTCGGACCAAATCGACGAAGACCAGTGCTAAATCGATGGTAGATAGGCAGACCAAGCTGGTACTTCAGCACTCGGCGTCGACGAGAGGATCTTTTTTTATATGGCTCGTCCCTTGTTTTGAAATGTCTTCCGTGGCCATCGTTGAAGATGACGTAGAATTTCCAGCACAGGCTTGCTGCCTTTTCGACCATACCAAGGACAATGGGGCTCAAATTCGAAATGCCCATTTCCAAGTTGACTCGTCGCAGATTGTATGTCTACGAGGCGCTCTTTGAAGAATGATCCCCGGTTCCAGTATTTCAAGGAACATATTAAGACTAGAGGGTGGTTGTTTGGCATTCCGGCGAACTGGTAAGCCGTCTCTTTAGTTTTGACGACTGAGGCTCATTCTCTGCTGTGATTTTTCAAGGTAATTTGATCGAGGCTCGACATTTCTATACTTCAGGAACTTGAACGGCGTAATATCATTAAATATTGCAGAGACTTTCCTTAGTTTCAACAATTCTGTCGTTGTGTGAGTTGAGCTGTGTCTGTCCAAGGTCGTCATTATGAAGAGTAATAGCCAGTACATGGTATACCTGCACTGTATTTCCTTGAATATTACTATAGAATGCGTGTCCATTCATGTAATTCACGGTGATCCCGACAGAAGAACGTCTTTACTGCTTGCAGGCCATCCGTGACATAACCATACACGCAACTAGGAAGCTCGTCACAGTCGTAGATTCCGGAGCTGCTACTTATATTTTGTTACATCAGTCCATCAGGCTTAGGTAATTAGAAGAAAAAGACATACGATGCTATCAGTCTCGGAACACCCGGCTCGTGTTGTGATTTTGGTGGCGGCAGGGCGGGACGCGGGGGGTTGGCTTGGTGCCACTTCTTCTGCACAGAATCAGCAAACTTAATGCGTTCCATCAGCTCCTCTTCTGCACCCTCCACGGAAGAAAATAGTAGCTCGGAAACGTCAAACTTGACCCGTCCCATACCTCCACTGCTGCCTTCTCATCTGACCACTCACCCAAAATTTGTGTCCAAGCCCGGATAGACTGCGCTAAGTTACGTTTCAACGGTTCGCACCTCTCTTCAAGAAAGTAACTATCCTCGTCCTCGTCCTCGGATTCGACCTGAGTCTTCACCGGCGGGACCCAATTGGGGTCAGTCAGAGGACCCCCATTAGCTGCAAGCTCAGCAAACCGTTCCAGATTGGTGTCTCGCTCAGGGTAACTGTCATCGAGAACGTCTTCGTTCCAAGTGAGATTTCCTGCGTCTAGACGGCGACGAAGCCAGAGTTGGGCATCATCGAGTCCCGGAAACAGAGCATTTATAGCATCCAATGCGTCTCGTTTTGACGTTTTGAGCCTGTCTTCAACGATTTGTAGAGCATGAGTGCGGTGTTTCTTGTTGGATACCTTGGAAAGGTATCTGACAATGATGAGGATAGTCGAGATGTGAAGGGCAGAGTGGTTGTTCTCCATCAGGTGATCCAGGAGACGAACGATGTCTTCTGTTTGGGATGCCGTAGCAAGAGTCTCTACCGCATCCGAGTAACGAATGAAAGGCTTATCCAAGAAGAGCCGTTCTCTCATCGAGGATAGAAGCGAATCCTTGATGTCAGCGTAATCTGACACCAAAGAAGAGTACAAACGAAAAGAAGGTTTTTCGATGAACTCGGTGATTCGGTGATGGTTCCGTTCAGCATACAGACGTTCGGCAACGGTCTTCATTTCTTGAGACCAATGGTCATCCCGGAAAGCACAGTCATCCTTATTTTTGGGGCCTGCACTGTGTCAATCAAATGAACAGGTGACACCTGCGACGTGGGGAACGTACCACTGGTACCTTGACGAAAGAGGCTGAAAACTTGTTCGTACATTTCATCTTAATCTATGACCTTATTGGTTGGAGTGTCGGCCCCGAGGACTGCCGAAAATACGAGGAATTCTCTCCACATCCATGCCATGTGATACTCCACCGAATGTTTTTCATCATACACAGTATTTTTCTCCGAGTTTGTGATGACTAGCTGCTTGAACGAGTCAAATTCCTCTCCCCTGATATGTTTTAGTATCTAATGATGCATGCAAGACAAATATATTGACGTACAAGTCTTTTATAGCGGATGAACAAATGTTCAAACACTTGAGGATAAGGAACATATCCGCATTTTCTTCAGCCATCGCAAGCCATATATCGAGAAGCCATTCAACAACCTCCTTCTCAATACAGCTCATTGTTTGTCCTTGCTCATAGTTTTTATCCTCCGGGTCGTATCTCCTATTGGCAGCAAGCTCGTTCCTCAACGAGCTAAGAGAACATCTATGAAGCTCGCGTTCGAGGTGCTCTCCTGGAAGGATATCCAGAAGGGAGACAGCCATTGTGCGGACGTTTTGAAGAGCCGCACGATTGCTTGGCGTCACTTCGAGAGATTTTGCCGTAGTCAACGCGTCAGTAAGGAGGTTGTGAAGCCGCTCAACCGGTGAAAGGTTGGGTTTGGCCTTTGACGTCAAAAGGACACGTCCTTTTTTCGCTGGACGCGCTACTGGAGCAGGTGTGGTTCGATTACGGAGTGCACTGGTCGCACTACGGGTTTTTCGTGGGGACACAGACATGGTGATGGAGTGAGAGTTTCAAGCCTGGAGAAAATCCACAACAGACATTGGCCATATTACCGAGCTTATGTCCGACCCAGAAATTTCTAGCTGGAAGTTCGAAAGAAAAGCGAACATCCAGCACAAACGGTCCGGGAATCCAACGGCAAACGCCGGAATCCAACTTGTCCACATCACCGACGACCAGTGCTAAATCGACGATAGATGCCTAGACCAAGCTGGTAAATCTGTGCAGCCGAGAGGATAGTCTTGTGGTAGGAATGCACACGCCCGGGAGGATATATAAAACCGACCCAGGCCTAAGAACGATGCTCAAGGGAACACTCACGACTTCGACATTCATTCCACGACTTCAAGACAAATGCTGCGCCAAACTTACAGGATAAGGTAGCAGATCAAGCGAAGAGCTTGTCAACTGTTCATCCGACGTAATAGGGCGGCTTCGGCAAGAAAGCAACACGTCGTTCACAATACCCAATTTTGTGCAGAGTGCAACAGGGAGTATATTCCAACACTCCAGGGGAAGCTATGTTTTCTTGTACGTCTTTCTTCTTATCCTTCAACTCCTTACTAGACCCGTTTCATACGTCATCCAGCAACCCACCAATCGTCGGTTCCCGCAGAAATGCCGCAATTGCCAGTGAACAGTGGCGGTCCGTAGGCTTGGCCGCCCCAGAATATGGGGCAGACTTACGAGTCAACGCTTTAAATCTAGTTCGTATACCCCCTATATGGTCTATTTCTTCAAGTTTGTTGGGAACTAACGGTCTTTTCTATGGTAGGTGCAATTCCTTCCGGGTGCAGGGACGACAGGAAGCTGGTAGCAACAGACCAAGAGGAAGATATGCGCAGTTGAGGTTTTGCTATGTCTGAAACAGCGCTGGTCGAGCTCATCAGATGGCGACCTAGTGCGTTCTTTGTATTTCTATGTGAAGTCCATTGACAGGTGTACTAGGACAATCGAGATGCTTGAATATTGTCCTGTCAGTTCTTCGTCAATACAATTCACTCGTACTCGTCTCAGTCAAAGATCTCTGATCTCGCCACGAGGTCGTTTCTGATGTCGCGATCCAGTCACAGAGCGCTGATGGAAACACAAAATAATGAAGTAAAAATCTTCTCTTACTTCCTTCGCTATGGCACTGAAGGTGATCTAGCATCTTTTTAACGCTCAACGAGGCTTTATCGCTGCACCTTATACCTTATAAGTGTGGTATGGATTATCGCCAAAGGCTCAGAGCATTCTTCGCTCATTGTCCGTCAAACCTTCGACTCTGATGTCCACTCAGACCAGCCTCCCGCCACCAGATCTTACTGATGCCGAAAATGCCACTGTATTCCAAATCCTCGATGCTACATTAAATTCAATGATGCTTTATTCTCTATTGAGCGGTGCGTATGTTCATTCATCCACTGGATTCAAGAGTCTAACTATGCGCGTAGGCATATATACTGGTATCGTTGCCGTTATATTAGGGATTATTTGTAAGGGAACTGTGTCTTCTATGCGATACTATGAGCTGATATGAATGGTATAGTTATGAAGAAGGCCCAGCCCATCCGACGAGCCATGGTCCTTATCGTAGTCCTCCTTCATACCATGACTATCTTCAACTTTGGGCTCAATTGGGCATACACCAACTCTATGTTCATTGACAACGGATCAAACTATTGGACAGAATATCTGTTTTTCAGCAGTTCCAACATGGTATTAGAAGTGGGGATGGGTACCACAAGTGCTGTGTGTACTATCCTTACGGACTCTACCATGGCGCGTGTACTTGTCACCCGCATCAGCATATCATTAACTGATCTGTAGATCCTGCGTTGTTGGATGGTCTGGGGACGCCGGTGGCCACCCGTTTTGCTTCCTATCCTTATTCTCATGGCCGCAATCGGTATGAGCACTTGGATCTTTCTGCGTGAAAGCTTACTCATGTCTTCCGACTGTAGTGTTTAAAATCATTGGAACATATAAACTATACACCAATCCTACCAATTATGCTCTGGGTTTCAATCTTTATTCATCATTTGTGCTTGCTACTACTTTGTGGTGTACAATCCTCATTATCTACCGCATCGTCAGCGTCGCACGAGCAGGAAGAGACACAGGGGGTGGACTCAGAGCATATCGCCATATCGTTGAAGTCCTGGTTGAATCGTCGGCCCTTTATTCAATCTTCTTGATCTTATACATGGTTTTCGATGCTCAGGACCCTCCTGCATTGGCTTACTTTGATGTCCTGGCGGGAATCACAAGGGTACGCTCATGCTCCTTCCTAGACGCCTTGCCTGATTGTCATCGTATAGGGAGTCGCTCCGACGCTTCTCGTTGGACGCGTCGCAGCAGGCTACTCTCGTCCAGACGACTCTTGGAGGGGGAGTGTAATATCACACTCGCTTCGCTTCGGGACACGTTCCGGAGGTCAGAGTCAGCAGGACTCCATGATGAGCGACGACCTTGAAGCTCAGCGAGAGAGAGACGGCGGGGACGGCGATCGTAACCCGGCCGACTCTCAGGACCGATATATGGACAGCGATAGCTCTGTACATGATAATGATCCCGGGAGTCGGCTTGAGAGAGACGATGGATATGGTAATTTCACGTTCAAGGGCCCCCAGGATGGTACTATTTTTTCAAAGCATCATGGAGGACCGGGTGACTAGCTAGCGAAACCAGAGGACGGTCATCATGTCAACTTATGGAGTTGCTTACTGTTACAATACGCTAATCAACTGTACTACGGTGGATAGTAAACGCCGCAGAAAGTCATATCCATATCATGTATCGGAAAGCAGCTGGTGTTTGGCCTTTACAATTTCTGGATTGTTGCCTTTGCAAGTTACAAGGAGAATCTTTTTTTCATACGGATCGTTTGAGGGATCGGACCTGTTCGGGCCGGTCTAACCTTGGCGACAAACATTTTCTTTAACGAACGTTTCTTCTTTTCAAAAACTAGAGGACACCTTTATTTTCCAGCTGATGCATAACGATCTCTCCTCCTCTAGTTCCACGGCCCCCGTTTTGCTACGATCCCCGAGGCCACTGCATCAGATACGAGGCTGTTGTTTTTGAACCGCGACCACCACGGCTACCTCTCGTTCACTGTCAAGTTCAACATCGACCCTTTCTATCTTCAAAGGAATGAGCTGTACTTAGGATCTCTAGAGTATCTTTGGACCAAGATCAACGTCATCAACTTCTCCGGCAGAGCCCGATAGTTCCATTGCTCGGACACGTTCATCGCTTGTCTCTTACCCTCTGACCATCACCTTTTAACGAGGCAAGTCTCATATTGCCATTCATCTAAGCCAGCACTGGGACTATCACGGTACTCACAAACCTGCGTAAGCCATGTTAAACCTCGCTGCGACGACTTCTCTAGCAGGTCCTTTTGGAATGCCGCATGGGCACGACTCATCTGGTCTACCACCTGAAATTTACGATGCCATTATCGACGAGCTGTGGGGTTACAAGCGGTCTCTGATACGGGTGTCCTTGACTTGCAGGGCACTTTGTCCGAGAACCAGGGTCCATCTGTTCTCTCACGTCTCATTGCACAACAAATACAGCTGCAGTCGCTTCCGCAAATTGATTGACCTCTCTCCAAATCTTGCCTTTCATTTCAAGTCCCTTCGCATTGAGCTAATGGGCGCGGATGGTCAGGATCCTAGGGTTTACGGAGCACTTGTAGTGATTAAATCACTTGTCAATCTCAGCCGGCTAACCCTTGCTGGGGGAGACTGGTCCCAGCTGCCGGATACCGTTGTTTCCAGCCTTCAATCCCACTCTTACCGCTCTCTCGATGTGTGCGCTCCTTTCTACTTTAGGGCCATAGGAAATATTTGGTCACTCGTACAAAATTCGCCTGATTTGCAACGAGCAACTTTCGGCTGCTACGACGGCTTCACGGGAGATTATCATTTGAATCATTCCCTCCATCATACTTCGGTCCCGGTCAGATTGCATATCAATGACTATGTAGGCTCTTCGCTTGCGACTGAGACCCTTCTGGAGATGGCGACATCACTTCGTTCATGCCCGTTTTCCTTCAGAAATATCCATACACTCAGCATCGCCATTTACGGTCAGAGCCGTATCGTTCGACAGCGTCTTAGCCAGTATCTAGTCCTTCGAGGCACTTCCCTCAGTTATATCCACGTGAGTCATACGGTGCCAGGTGTGTTTTAATCTATTTGAGTGGACATCCACGTATTAAGTTTGCTTGTAGTTATCCAGTATACCTCTTCTGAGACGCTTGATGTCTCTAGTCTCAAAGAAATTGCAGTCAGACTCCCCAGGAGCGATCCGACCCTCTTTGGTCGGGGCTCTCAGATATTTGAGTGGTGGCTCTCCAACCTCTCTGCAGTGATGGAACGCTGTGCCATTCGTTCAGTCATCTTTACAATCGTATTGCAACGCCCCGACTTGGGAAGGCACCCCGTGTTGGATTGGGAAGACCTGTGGACGAGACTGGTTGAATGTTTGGCTTCTTACAAGATACTTCACTGAATCCGTTGGGATCACCTTTCAACCGCGACCAGTGGAATGGGAGACATACAAGATCAGCGCGGAGGGGAAATTCCCCCTACTGAAGCAGCTTGTTCGCGAAGTAGTGTTGAATGCCACGGCACTCCCACTCCCTTCTGATCTTCCGGCGTTGCGCTATGTGTAACTATCTATCCTCTTGCCACGCAGAAGAAAGCACAGAAAATCGTGGTCGTGGTCGTGGCCGTGAATCGTAAGAGACTCCGGGCCGGTGCCGATCTTAGTCTCCGATCAGCCGACTGGCAACCCGTCGTCCATCTTCACTGCCTCCAAGATTGATGTGCCTTAATGCTACAGTGATAACGTTCACCATCACTAGACCACAGACAATTAACCTGACGCTGATCGTCGAGGATGTATTGCTCCCGCTCGACGTCTCGCAAGTGACCATCATTCAGTACCATCGACTCTGTCATATGGACTTGCGTTTATCTGTCTCGCGATCACGTCGCCCCAATATTATCGGATAGATGACATGTTACCTTTTTACCCCAGCATCTTCTTGATTGATTGATCATCTTTTCAACACTCGACGAGTCTCAACCATACAAATGCATGCTATATAATTAGGGATGTGGTCTGTACAGACTCAGGACTCCTCTGTGTACACATTCTCGATGATCACTCAGATCAGTACTCCGCTAAATCTTACTGGCACCGAGAAAGCCCTTATACTTCAGTCCTTTGATACTAATTTGAATGCGGGAATACTCATTTCTCTACTACATGGTGCGCATATTCATTTGTCCCAATATAGCTGTCTAATCATGACTGCACCGACAGGCATATACACCGGAATCGTCGCCGTCACGTTAGGGAATATATGTGAGGGAACCTCATGTCTACTAACATTATAGAAACCTGTTGAATGTCACCCTAGTCACGAATAAATCTCGGTCCATCGGACGAATCATGATTGTCGTTATAATCCTCCTTCATATCGTTGCTACCATCAACTTTGTTCTCAACTGGTTATATATCCGTTCTATATTTGTCGAACACGGGCAGAGTTTTCGGACACGATATCTGGCTCAGTGCATTCCCAGCTTCGAATCAGCAGTTGAGATGGGTGTCACAGGTGTTATTTGTACTATCCTTGCGGACTCCACTATCGTGCGTTTGACTCCGGTGAATTTCCGATCACTACTACAGCTTACCGTGTCCCAAACCATAGATTTGGCGCTGTTGGATAGTCTGGGGACGGCGATGGCTGGTTGTACTGATTCCCATCCTTTTTCTCATCGCTACATACAAAATATCCGCCACTTCGGTCCTTGCCTACCCTCTTGGTTTCGCGTTATATTCAGCCTTCATCCTTGCCACAACCTTATGGTGCACGATGTTCATTATCTACCGTATTGTCGCCGTTTCACGGACGGCAATGGATGGGCTCAGAACTTACCGCCATGTTATCGAGATCATGGTGGAATCTTCGGCTCTGTATTCCCTTACATTGATCTTATATGTGGTTTTCTATGTTCGCGAAGATATCACATTGCATTACTTTGACTGCCTAGTAGGAATGGCAAGGGCACGTACACTCATTTATTTGTTTCGGGCTCCGGATTTAACAGGGATGTCGTAGGGAATTGCCCCGACGCTCCTCGTTGGGCGCGTCGCAGCAGGTCACGCTCGCCCAGACGACTCATGGCAAGGAAGCGTGATATCGGGATCGCTTCGCTTCAGAGTGCATCCTAGAGCTCAGGACTCTCAAGATTCTACAATGAGTGATGACCTCGAAGCTCACGAGAGAGGGGATGAATACGACTGTCACGTACTGGAGGGATCCCAAGTTGATGCTACTGTGAATGAGACGGTCGTAGGTGTGCGGCTGGACAGACCAGAAGATTCATGAAATTCGTTTCAATAATGATAATGCCATCCACGAGGATATCCATCTACGATGGAGTTTCCTCAACAGTCAGGTTGTAGAGATATTTCGGTAGCCTTCGCTCAGGCAGCTACGATCCTGATGGGAGAGCTCGACCACCTTATGTCGTTGCAGCATTGGATGAAGCTGAAGAGCCATACCCCTTCTGTATAGAAAGACCGAGGTCGTGAATCAGCGACAGTGACAGGCTCCAAAAACATTTTCACAGGCAAAGGAGCCACACCGGTGACAGTGTACTTTATCCGCTGGTAGCGCTGACCCAACCCAGTCTTGTTGTTCAGAGGCGCGTAGCTGTGATGTGCTGAGTGAATTACACAGTTCTACTACGTGATTGTTTGGACGGTAGAAGTATGGCTTCAACTACGACTAGCACGGCTGGACCGCGGCCGCATCCATGGGTGAACCTTACATCCGACACCTTGAGAAAGTAGGAGCACACTCATCTGGATAGTTCTCGTTTGTCCTACTAAATGCAGATAAACCCAGCTGAAAGAACGTACCAAGACTCCTGGGACATCAGAGGACATGATGGAAAGAAGAAAAAGTCCGGAGTTTTGCGGGCCGCTTTGTGTTTTACTTACGAACCGCGACGACTGCAACCGTCATTCTAAATCATTGACCAATCATTTGCCGTCGAGATGGATAGGTGTCATGCTCGTGCACAAAGGGAGTCAAATAAGATGCATACTCAACTATGTTTCCACAACTGAATTGTTTCCAGATGTCATCAAACTCTACACGGAAGGACCCGGTCCTAGATACCTCTATTGCCAGCCTCCGTTACCCTTCGACCACAGATCTCAAAAGATGCAAAGCAGCTCGTTGGTCTCTCATCTAGTACTCAGTTGTTAGCCAGTCTGACTTCCATATTAGCGCCCTGTAAACAATTTCTAATCCTCCTGTAGCGATTTCTCTGACGAGTCCTTCAGAATGTCAGACTCTTCGTGTTTACCACCAGAAATTTGCGATGCCATTATCGACCAGTTGCAGTACGACAAGCGGTCTCTGCTGCGAGCGCCCGTGGTTTGCAGGGCCCTTTACCCAAGAACTCGAGTTCATCTGTTCTCCCGTGCCGTATTATCCAGTGAATCAAGCTGCATTCGCCTTGCCAAACTGATCGCTCTGTCGCCGGAGCTCGCCTTGCTTTTCAAGTCTCTAAGCATCGCAATCACGAAAGGGAATGATCCGGATTCCGAGTCCAGGGTTTACGGAGCACTTACAGTGATTGAATCACTTGTCAATCTTACCCAGCTAACCCTCACCGCCGGAGACTGGTCCCGGATGCCGGATACCGTTGTCTCCAGCTTCCAATCTTACTCTTACCGCTCACTCGTCGTAAACCCGTTTTTCAGTTTTCGGACAATAGGCGAGATGTGTTCGCTGTTGCAAAATTCGCCCGATTTGCAATGGGCGAGCTTTAGGTGTAAAGGCAACTTCACGGAGGAGTGTCATTTGAATCATTCCCTCCATCGCATTCCGGCTCCAGTCAGGTTACAGATCGACGACACGGCGTCCTCGGTTCCGTTTGAAACCTTTCTGAAGCTGGCGACATCATCTCGTCCATGCCCGTTTTCATTCAGAAATGTCCATACCCTCAGCATCGCTCTATCTGGCCAGAGCCGTATCCTTCGACAACTTCTCAATCAGTATCTAGTCCTCCTTGGTACTTCGCTCAAGTTACTCCACGTGAACCATACCCCAGGTACGTATAGGCCTTTCAAAACAAACATCCTTGTACTTACTCGAGCTATAGGTTTCCTGTACACATCTTCAGAGACGATTGATGTCTCTAGCGTTGAGACGATCGAAGTCAGAATCATGAAGGGTGACTGGGACTCCTTCGATCGGGACTCTCAAGCATTCGAATGGTGGATCTCCAACCTGTCAGCAGTGAAGGAACGCTGCGCCATTCGTTCAATTATCTTTAAGATTGTAGGGAGAGGGCCACCTTATCTGAAAAGGCACCCCGCTTTCGATTGGGAAAGCCTTTGGACGAGACTGGATGAATGTCTGGCTTCTTATAAGATGGTTTCATTAGAGAGCCTTAGCATTACATTTCACCTGCCACCAGAGGGTAAATTTCCTCTACTAAAGCAGCTTGGTCGCGAAGTATTATTGAATGCTATATAGTAGTCAGTTTCTATATCTCTGGTGTCCGTGTGGAGCTCATCAGTGTTATCCTCCATCTGGGAAGATAGTGTTGCTGTTAGTACTTCTGTCTTGTTAACATTTGTTCCGATGTCGCGGAAGAGGGGCAAGAGCTGGAACAAGACGTCGCAATGAGAATCTTGGGAGGGCGACTAGGTATTATCATCTGCGTCTGACATGTGCAGGCAGCCCTAGGATATTGCCTTTCGTGTCCCAGTGTGAACAGGAAAGTACGCAATCGCTGGAAGACGTCTTGGCCTGAACAGCGCACCGTGACACTATAAGGAGACCCAGTACCAGAGATTGGTGGCTGACTGCGGGTCGCGGGTCTTCCCGGCATGTTGGAGATGACGTCCAAGTGAGGATGGGCAGCACAACTGTCGACAGGCTAGAGTCGAGCTGGATGAACCTGCATGCGAGTATGTTCCATGAATAGTCCCCTTACAAGATTTCCGTAAAAGCTAAACTGAGGTTGATCTTGAAGGCTGTTTGGATAACGTCGACCTAGACGGTACAGGCTTGCCGGGATTTGAACATTCTTCCTGCGCACCTCGTGAGTTTCAATAAACGCAGCCAAAACGATGGACGGACCTGCATTACCCGCAAGAGTGTCAGCCTACCCTCGAACCCCTCGATGATCTCTTTCGCAGCTTGGGCTGAAGTGACGCCGCAGCCGAACGTGTTTGTCAACGATGCCGGATTATTGCTTGAATGTAACCCTAAAAACATAGTCAGCACAAAACGTTCAGGAAAGACTAGGAAGTATGAGCTTACCATCCCTTTCTCCGACCACGTAATCTCAAGCGAGGACACACGTTCCGAGAATCCATACAGCGTGTACCGTTCACACACTACCCAGCCGAAGCCCTCAGTATGATGAGGACCGACTTGAGCCAGCGAGACGTCTTGGAATGTCTCCATCATAACCCTCAGAGTCGAGATTGGAAGGACGAATCGAGATTGCCGATCCGAAAAAAGCCTTAGGCGTGAATGATGGGGATACCTAGTGCGGGTTCATCCGTGAAAGGCGTGTTCAGATTGAGTGCTTCCATTAGATCTTTGGATCGTCTTAAGGATGGGCGGGTGTTCTGAGGCCAGGCGAGAGTTGGAGAAAGGCGTCGCTCTCTAGCGGTATGAGTTGATAGAAGGATCTCGAGAGTTTCGGCCAAAGGCGATGAGATGTCGTCATCATCCGGAAACTTGTGACCATGTCGAGGGTGATAAACTACGACGAAGTAGGAATATCTGCGAGGTTGGCGGGAATGGCGAGAGTAAGATGGAGCACATTCGCGGACCCCAGGGTTACTGATACAGATTTCCAAAAAACCGAGGCCAAAGCTAGGGACATTGTGCTTGCACCATGTCCATTGATACGATTATAGCGGGCACGAGGAAGTGTAGAGTAGGCAGTATTGATGACAGCTATGGTAATATGATCCTGAAACCGTGGGGCTCGAGTCGCCCTCACTGCCCGTGTCATCCCATACGCGGCGTACAGCCGAGCGATTTTTTTTTGCTGCCACGTATGAGCTCGTCGATGTCCCAGTGAGAGCGAAACATAATATCCGTCTATTCTCTCCAAATCACAACGAACGATATGTTGCTCCGAAAACGAGACGCTCTGTTGGTACTTAGTAAGAATTGACAGAGCAATCGAGTTCGACTTGCCTAGCTGGCATGCCCCCCTTTCGTTGCACCTCCGCACCTCCCTCTGGCTTTCTCAGCACGCTTCCTCCCTCGAAAAAAACTTTTTCGCGTTTCAATTATACAGGCATGCCGGTAGCAGCGTGGCTCGCTCTCCTAAAGCCATTTGCGGTGCGTTGGTATGACAACGGATGTTTTCAAAGCGGACAACAGATCGCCGTAAAGTGGAGGTAAAAGTCAAGGCGTGACTATTGCTCCTTGATGCTCTGTTGCTGGGTCCTTGAAGGAGGGACTGAAGAGGAAAAATGGTCGTCATGGTTCAGAGCACCGGCCCGGCGATCCCATTTGCTTGAACAGAAATCTTCGACTCGTCAAGCCGCATCTTTCCCCCGACACTCCAGAACCTATCAACACAGTGAACTTGACGTACTAAACATTTCCATCCATGTCTAAGGCGGAATGGATATATATTAAGGTTCATCAGGCAGACAGTGTACTCAGTGCTCGCCAGTGCGTTTCCTGCTTCCATGTTACATCTATTGATTAATGATATACTACGATTTGAGAGACGAGGTGCGATGACCTGGAAGTTCAACGAGAGATAGATAAGGGTGTAGCCATCACAACCTGGCAGACTCCGAGGAAGATGGTGGCATCCATGAGAATCACGACTCAGATGTACAGCAGGAGAAAGATGACGCCGCACTCTGGCGGTGTCCCGGGAGGATAGTGGCTTCGAATCAGAGGATCTCATTCTGTGAGGGTAGTCATGAGGTCCAGCGAGAGGGAGTCGACGCAGATGGCCATCGCACACTGAAAGCTCTCAGGAAGATATTGGCATCGAGATTAAGGCTTGGCTGGAAAGATATGAGATGGTTTCAGTGACGAGAATCAATGGGATCACATCAATGTTCAGTGGACTCGGTGAGATGATGATCTCGACGTGATACTCGTTGTGCTGAGGGATCGATCATGTCAGTGTTGATAGTGGTGGTTCGCGCGTTCTTTTTGAATTATGCTATACGTCGTCTATGTCCGCTTGCTTGGCTTGTTATTCTAATTGGTTATCGAGGCCACCCTGAGAGTCCGGCTTAATACTTTGAGTACATCTTTATTATTCTGCTCTGTGGAGAAAATCATAGAATAATTAGTTGTCGTAGCATGGCTGAGTTGATGCACTACAGAAGTGTATGTGGAGGAAATATCGAGGAACACCAGGTTCTCGGCCTGTATCCACAGTGGGCTTGATCTCCGTTCCTATACTGTAAGTGCTTGAGATTCTCGGTACTAGCTGTCTGATACGAATTGAGCCCTAAGAGCGTAGTCAGTACAAAATGATTGTGTACGAGAAACATAGGGAACTGAGAACGTATTGTACCATCCTTCATTCGCAAGTGAGTGCCAGACATGCCTCTAGCTTCGAAGATGCGAATACAGATCGTTATGGGTCCGTAGGAAGTCTTGGCTGTTCTTTCGATGCTATAGAGCATAAACAGAAAGTAACTTGACATTGTAGGACCTAGGTCGCCAAATATTGGGGAAAATACAATACTCCGGCTCTCAGCGGCCCTGATCATCGTCAGACTTGGACTTTCGAGCTATGCTCCATTCGCGCTCTTCTATGCTGCGTTGAACCTAACCTCGTGTCTTTGGTGCAGGGCGAATGTTCGGGGGTGTGTGAGCCACACGAGGTCTTGGCTGAGGTGACTGCGTCCCATACCAAATATACCCTCATGTTTCATAGCGACCTTCTATGAGGATAACATAAAGATATAGCGGCAATTTGAGGGAGTGGAGAAACCGATGTGTCCAATGGAGTGTAAGAGATGCGAGTGACACACCCGGCCAAAATTTCCCTCTTCTCTCGCTGGTCAAGTGTCGGACTCTATTATCAGTTGGCCATGCGTATTCCTGGCAGCTAGACACTTAGGCAAGAATGAAGAGGAAGAACAATTGCGGTCATGGTCGTTGAAAACAGAATGTTGAACCGGGCCGACGAAACCGCTTCTTCACCAACGTTCTTTATTGGGACCGTGCCGGTTCCAATACTACCAATACCACTCAGTCGTGGAACCCTGTCTTCCTCGTCTCACTCTATACCGCGTAGAGGTAAAATAGATTGCACCATCGAGTCTCAAAGAAGCGAAACGCTGGCTGTACAATGTTTTCCGATATAGTGTGCTGACACATCAACACCACGAACCTCGAAGGGCGCTAAAACACCCAGCACTTGATCATGAGCCTCATCTCGTCGCTTACTATACGATGCCCAACAGTCCAGTGGTGCCAACCACCAAACCTATGCATCAACTCTGGAAGTAGTCGGTGCCACACCTGCCTGTCTCTATGCTCATCGATGGGGTGTTGGCTGCCCAGCAACATTAAATCTTTGAATTTAGACTATTATAGTTGCGCAGCCGCCCCACAATCAAGGCTAGTTGTTGGTATCATGTATGGGATCCTGGAATTTGGGTGTAGAGGTAGAGCATCTTTGTGTTTTGTATCTATACTACTGATTACATGACATCCCCAAGGAGAATCTACAGCCTCACTGTTTTTTTTTTTACTTTCCTACCATGATATCATCCATCGGTTTCCAAAGTGATTCCCACTCTGATTAATGTGATTTTGAGTACTGAATACCACAATCAGATCTTCTGAAGTACAACCATTGATTATATGCTACTTCTAATTAGTGTACCACTCCATGGAGTCCATTCATATTAGTCTCCTTTCTTTGCCATGTCAACCATAATGCTCAAAAGGATCAGATCTTTTCACCATGGTACTGAGGGTTGTTCATAATGATCATCTTTGAACCTTTTTGCTGCAGCACCATAAAGTATATAAAGAGTCTGCTATATACCATTATCATAGACTACTCCCTCACACATCATTCAACTTTTGCTCTGACTTTCTTGATGGCCAATCAGACTGATAGTCCATTAGACCTTACTGATGCTGATAAAGCTTTTATGCTTCAACAACTCGGAGCTCAATTAGATTCAGGCATACTTCTCTCTCTGTTGTTTGGTATGTATGCTCATTTAAGCATGGAATATTTGTGTTTCATTGTATCTCTACATAGGTATATACACTGGGGTTGTTGCAGTCACATTGGGGAATATTCGTAAGGGGAGCCTCATGTCCAACATGTTATCCAAGCTGATTTGAATGATGCAGTTATGATCAAGTCTCCACCTATTGGAAAAGTTATGATCATTGTTATAACTCTTCTGTATATCTTTACTACCATCAACTTTGGTCTTGAAATCTCCTTCATCCCCTTGATATTTGTCAACAATGCTCAGAGCATTATGACAGAATATCTATTCAGTACTGTCCCTGGAAGGGAAATAGTATGGTCAAGTGCCATAGCTGGCATTTGTTCTATCCTTACAGATGCTACTATGGTATGCAGTGTGACTTGATTGGAAATTTCACTCCAATTTACTACAAACTTTTAACTGACTAATCTGTAGATTTGGCGTTGTTGGATCATATGGGGACAGCACTTGCTTCCTATTCTGCTTCCTATCCTGCTTCTCATCTGTACAACAGGTATGATCCTCCAGAGCTTCTATTTGCCATTTACCTCAGTCTTGGTGTAGTGTTCAAGATCATTATTACATATGAATTGTCTGGCACCAGTGGGAACAACAATTATCCCATAATTTACTCATCCTCTATGCTTGCTACAACATTATGGTGCACAATTCTCATCATCTACCGAATTGTCACTGTTGCTCAAGCAGTAGACAAAGTAGTAGGGGGAGGATTGAGAGCCTACCGTCATGCTCTTGAGGTCTTCATTGAATCATCTGCCCTTTACTCCATTACCATGATTTTATATATAGGCTTGTATTCTCGTGATGACTGGACAGAAAATTATGTTGCAGTAGTCGCAGCAATTGCAAGGGTATAGCCACATTAAACTTCTCTGTCTTGGCATCTAACAGATATCACATAGGGAATTGCCCCAACACTCCTTGTAGGACGTGTTGCAGCAGGTCATGCTCGTCCAGATGACTCATGGCAGGGAAGTGTGATATCAGGCTCTATTCACTTTGGCACACATCCTGTAGGTCAGGGCTCTCAGCTGGGTTCCATGTCAAATGATGACCTCGAGGCACAAGCTACAGAATGGGAGAGTGACAAGGAATACAGACATCATGCTAGGACAGATTCCCAGGGAGATACTGGCATCCAGAGTATGATAGGTGGGGATGACACTGAGGAGCAGCTGGAGACACCAGAAGACAGCCATGGTTATAAAGAGAATGCCAACCTTCATGGGGATGACCTTTATGCTCATCCTAATGGACTGTGGGATGATCCTAATGTGATACTTGTTGTACCAAAGGATTGATTGCATCAACATGCATATTTTCACCGACTTCATATTGTTTATTGTCTACATCTTACTTTCAATCGCTTGTTTCTCTGTTTATTTATTGACCTACATATCTTAGAATTACTAGACGTCGGGACTGGTTTTCGAGGCAGATATACCAAACAGAATGGTACGGGCCCATCCTAATTGAACAATACTTGTGCCCCAGCTGAACGTGCTTTGATCGTACACTTGAAGGGAATCGGCAAGCTACACTCAAATCAGCAACTGCCATCATACGCCCAGCACTTGACGGAAGACTTGCCACACAAAACCGCTCGTATAGCTCTCACTTAGTTCAATGACCCGACATTCAGAATCTACCGCCTTGGAAAACGATAGCGTCGACACCATAGAGGCGATGGCAATCCAGACGGTATCCAATGCGAGATACCGGCCTGGACAGATGCTGGAAGAATATCGTCAAGGGTGTCGGACATGATTAAATTATAGGATGTGTACCGTCTTCCAAAACCAAACGCGGCCGTGGGTTTGGGTTGAACATTTTCCCCATCTTGAGGAATGAATCGGTCGGGATCAAATACTAGAGGATTTGGATAGTCCTTTTCATCATGAAGCATGGCCCTACATCGCGCATCAGATCCGAGGCTTGCCTAAGATCATGCTTTAGATTGGCGACTGACCAACCGTTGCCAATGACGGTCGCACCTATGGAAAGAATAATCTATAAGTATACTAGTAGCAAGATAACCATACTCGGGACATTCCTTCAGGTATGTAAAATCCTCTGTAAACATCCTCTTTCACGCTGCGATGAGCAATGCCTGAAATCCAGATATATGAACAACCCGCTCGTACATCTGAAAGCACGTACCCAGCGGCGCAACGGGGTTCCATCTTAGTGCTTCCGACACAATAGCATCAATGTAGGGCAGCTGGGGACGATCATCGAAATTCGGCAGGCGGATACCATGACCAACGACAGCGTCCACCTCGGCTTGAGCTTTAGCTTGTACTTCTGGGTAGAGAAGAAAGGCGAGTATTGCAGAAAGGATCACCGATACTGTCTTCGTACTAATAAGGGCCTCCGAACGATGCATGCAGGTGGGAACTTACAGAGTCAGCCCCCGCTAATCAAGGTATAAGAACAGATGTCGAACGAGCGCTGAGAAATACCCACCAGAAAAGGCAACCGCAGCTGTATATCTTACAACGTCAAGGTGCGACTCAGAGTCTCTGTTCTCTGACGCCCCGGTCTTTGTCAGATTTTCGGAGACTAGTGAAGAAGGCGCAACGCCGTTTGCCTTACATGAATCTTGAACTTGCGACCGATACCACTATGCAATTGAAGACATACCATTGACTCTGTTGTGTATTCAAACGGTTCTTGTATCATCTCCTCGACATCCTTTCTCCAGGTGCGCGCGATATTAACAAACTTCCCTCCAGGCATCCATCCTTCATGACACTTGCAAATTGAAGAGCTACCAATTAACAAAAACGCAAAACTCACGCGGAAAGTATTTCAACGCAGGGACATAGTCAACAAGGACGGACCCCACGTTCCCAACGATGCGAATGCCTTCCAGAGCCTGGTCCGCCAATTCCACAAAGCGATCACCGTTGGGGTCGACGTCGTATCCGTAGACGGTTTTCATGATAATTGAGCCGGCGTAACTAGTAGAAGGTTAAACGAAGCTCAGACGAGGGATAAACCTAGGCTTACTGGCGGATATGGTGAGCAAACTCATCAGGTGATTTGAGTAGTTGTTGTAGCAATACCAACGTCGCTTTCATCTGCACGGGGTAGTAAGTTGGAACTGCAGAAGACTGGAAATACTGGTGAAACATTCGTCGATGTGTCCTACGAGACAAGAGAATCAGAACGCAAAGAACAGAGTCTATAGTCGCACTTCGTACCTCCACCGATTAGAATACCTCATAAAAGCAAAGTTGTTACCCCATCCAGTTAGCTTCAACATGGTGAAACCTGCGTACTAAACGTTCACATCACAGTTGGAGTAGCCATCTACAAGGCTTACCTGGCCTATCGGAATAATTTCCGGAGCGTTTTTCGAAGAGATCACCTGCTGCTTGGGTAGATTTGATTATGATTGTTGGGTTTCCGGGTATGTCCAGATAGACGATGTCGCCATAGGTGGCGGCCAATTGGGCATAGATTAGCCATGGACGGTCGACAGCTCACCGGAGGGTCCCTATGAGTGAGAGTCCTTTGGGTCCAGGAGGAAGAGGAAGACGTCGACAGCTAAGCGATACATAGAGGCAGTATAACACTAGGGCACCAAATAGAAGAAATGCTTGTGAGATGGTTGAAATCATCAGGAAGGTGTGCTATGGGTTCGCTTCTGAGTCCTTGAGAAGTCATATCTATCATAAGAGAAGGACTTGCCTTTGCCCTTGATTGTGATAGGACCCAATAATAGAGCGGACATGTGGGCTCCACGGAAAACTAGTTCATGTGCTTCGGTCCGTGAGCGCGTGGGTTCCTCTAGATAGCGCCACATCTCTCAAAACTTGACTTTGAGGAGACTCGGAAGGGACTGGGCGATGTTGATTTGGTGGCCTAGCCTAGCTTTGAAGGAAGAAAAACACAACGATAGGATTGGTATGTCCGCCTGACTCGAGGCATTGCAGCCGTACCCACATATCATCAAAGACTGGAGTACCACATTGTTATTTTAACCGCATGATAAAGTGACATGATACAATTAAATCAGCTGGACATTCGCAAACTTTTCTCGAAGGTAGGCGAACACGGAAAGAACGAGAAAGAACGTCAGGTGAATATAGCGTAGTGTTGGTGGCGGTGGGGATATTGGCACGAGGAAACAGTCGGGTCTGTCAAGCAAATGCATGTAGTCATTGGAGAAACGGGTGTCACGACATCGACTTGTCTCCTCTCACCGAGGGACCAAGTATAATACGAGGTTGTAAAGACCGTTCTCATGCTAGCCGACCACTTTTTTGACACACTAAACTACTGACGTCCGACTTGAGCCAGCGGTACGTCGTAGAATGTCTTGAAAAATCGACAGGGAAACTACGTGATGGCACATAGCTTCATAATTCTCAGAGTCAAGATTAACATTCGATTTGGAAAGGACGAATTGGGACCGTCGACCCGAAAGAAATGTGAATGATGGAGATGGTCTGTCCATCGGACCGTGGGGGAATAGTATAGGCGTGTTCACCTCCAGCGCTTCCATAACGTCGGTAAATACCGCTATCTGGACCATCTCGAGGATGGGCGAGTGCTCTGAGGTGACGGAAAAGATGGAACGAGAGCTGGAGAAAGACATCGCTGAGGATCTCGACGATCTCGTTTCGACGACGATGTCATGGTCCGTAACTGGCACCCCACAACGTAGCATGGAACTGGGACGACGTAGAAAGAATATCCATGAGTTGGCGTAGAAGGCAAGAATAGGTAGGAGTGGATCGTCCAAGGATGCCGTTGCTTATGGTGAGATGACTATAGACTTGGAGGAGGAGACGCTAGGGGTACCGGTGCTCATGGATGGCGCCGGCTTCGAAAGGTTCTGTATCCAAGGCATCTGAGGTGAAAGGACCACAAGCTTCTGCCGTCACATCAAAAGTATCGAACTCGCCAGTATTGGAGAAACGTCCCATCGAGGATGGGCATGGATATCAGGCGTCTGGGTATGTTTTAGTGAAAGAGAAATCTCATATTTTCTGGTACGCGCCTACAGAACATCGACTGGGATAGTGTTTTCCTCCTCTATCTGGTCCTTTCTTTTTTATCGACATGATGCTCGGAAACAAGCGACGGCTATACGAGTGAGATAATAGGATGCTGTGGCGTGTTTTACACTTCGGTGTCTGTAGAGAATTATAGTCACGTTGGAGAAAGATAGAAAATGTGACGAACGAACCTAGGAACCGCGTAGCAAAATTGAACATCTCCTGCCGTGCCTCACCATTGGTGGGTAGATGTTGAACTTTAACAGCGTTGATTACTTGGTAATTTCATCGTCGACAAGTTGTAAGCTGTGTCAGAGGACCGGCGAGCCAGGATTGAGGATACATGTGAGATGGACGGCCTGTCCCTAGTTTCGTGTTTTGGAAAGCCAGGATCCCTCGGGTCGTTCAATCTGGGAATGACAGAAAACTTGATGAATAGGCAACATAAAGACGAACGATAAGGCTTACCATTGCAAGGCACGAATGACGCTCGTAGTGGTAGGACATCAAGGAGGGAACGTGGATTCGATCGTGACCGGCCTGCTCCCGAACCACGATCACTGTTCTGCCTCCATATCCCTCGCAATTGACGTCGAGCTTCTGGACTCTATCTTCAGAAAAAAAACTGCATCTGTTTTTTTAAAACGGACATATCTACAAACGCTTTATTTCATGACAGACTAGTAACAACTGTGCGGCCGAGCTACACGACGAGGCATGGTGGCAGCGTTCACGTCGATAGAGGCGGCGATGATGGAGCAATTGAGACTAACTGGTACGTTCTCTCCATTCTCTCTTACTATCTACGCCGGTATTGACATCTAGAAAGCCCAGTCCCAATGTATGCGGAAATCTGGCCAGTCACGAATTTGCAGTCTCTACCAACGAGGTCCTACCAGCCTGTCAAATCACATCAGATAGTGTCTTTCGAGGCTGGCGCTTCGTGAACGTCGTCAACACAGTCTCGACTCTCAGGCTCCCTGATATCTCACGCGTCCTCGCGCTCTCAAGGTGCAATTTACCGGCGAGGAAACAGTGGAATGCCAAAATACTCCTCCATATTATTACAGAGGCAATATACGCTAGGTGAGCTCTGGAACCATTGACAAATCCAATCCTTTCACCTTGACTAACAATCTCAAGGTCCACGGCGAATCAATTGAGGAGAGAATCAGAGCACCAAAAGAAGCTATAGATCTCAAGCAGACAATAATCAATGCTATGCGCAGATGAAGGGAACTTAAGCAAAAGAGAGACGCGTCGGGCATCAACGTACGAGTTTTACACGAAGATCATTACCTGAAAACTGACATGTCAAGTAGGTCCTTGGTTGTCAAGAAACCGCCGCCTCAATAAAGACTGCGCAAAGTTAGGTGAAGTGAAAGCAGACAAAGGCGAAGAAGCCTAGAGGAAGATAGACGAGGACCGGTGCAGACAAGAAGAGGAAAATCAATGTCAAATCCATGAAGAGCCGCACGCAGTGGATGCACCCACGTATCGTCTTCCCATCTATCCTTACCTTCAGTTCGCTTCGCCATTCAGAATATAACTGCAGGGAATCGACTCTTTCGGAATTCGAACCATTTTTATCCCTCGCCATGCCCGCACAGATGAATTCCTTCATCCATCGAGCGCCCGAATGCCTAAACTTTTCCCTAGTACTCTCAGGGATCTTCATCAAGAGATTCATCGGATGAGAAAAGATGCAGCCTCGTAATGGGGACCCTGTTAGCACATGCAGAGTCCGGGGTACGGTTGCTGAAGTAGACAATCCTCGACATGGACATTATTGTCATTTCGTCCTACAAAATGATGCAAGTAAGAAGTACGGCGAGAGGCTCTCTCTAAGTACCTGAACTTCCTCTTAGATTATATCGTACGGAAAGACAAAGGAAGGGAACAGGATATCTGATCTAGTGGAATCGGACTGTACGTAGGGACATTGGGGTGTTATCCATAAGAGAGCGTAATTTGTTGTACACCTAAAAGTGATACAAACAGTAATCAAAAGAGGATAGGAAATCCAATCAAAGCAGAAATGAACGACGAGCTTCAGAAGTCAGCACGTCCAAGTTACGGCCTAAGACTAGTTCACGGCCAAGCTGTTTCAGCCGCGTAAACTCTCCCTCAATCAACATTTTGGCCTCTTTCCACTCCGGCAGAGATGGTCCTTCAAAAATAATGGCTACACGCCTCAACGAAGCCAGTCTGGGGGAAGCTAAGCATTCATCCAACTGTGACCAGTAAGCCTCCATGCTTTTGATCGAAGCTAACGGAGACCGCCTTTCACGTTCGGCATTGGACTCGAAGATCACAAAAGTAATCGTATGGATGGAATTATGATGGTCAACTTTCTTGAAGTTGGCAATCCACCAATCGAATCTAGCAGAGATAGATTCGGGATAGTTTGACACTCGGACCCCGAGGTTTTCAACCCGGGATATATTCAAGTTGACCGTCGTGGGTGTACCGCTTAATGCGCCTATCATCCATTTTCAGATCGGAACGTCTACTCTTGATAGATAACATACCAAAATGTCTGATATACAGATTTTTGAGAGAAGTGCTTGGAAGGTCCAAAAACCGGTTCAAACGTTGTAAGAAGACGGTGTCTCCACACCCGAGTCTTATCTTGAGGAACCGTACCCTACTGAAGGAGTAAGGGCACGAAGAAGGGGATGCCGCAGATTCCAGGATGACTTCAGGGTTCGGGGTAAGGTCATCGATCACCAATTCGATGGGAGAGGTAGTGGGATGGCGGGGATGGTATGTATTGCATTCCGGCTTCGGGAACCGTACGAGTTGCGTTTCTATGCGGTACAGGTTCGTGGAGTTGGACATGAGTGCGCAGAACTCGTCCATCCATGCGAAGCACCAGTTCGAAAGTTGGATAGTATGGTAAGAACGAGAACAGAGGCTGGCCCAAACCGAATCGCAGAATTCGCGCTCCGGCCCGTGAAAGCCTAGGCTTTCGAGATGTAAGCTGGTGATATTAACGAGTGATTCAATCACTTTTAGGGATTTGCGATCAGCTGAGAGCAGAAACTCGCGACATGAGATATGGAGATGCTTGAAATAGATGGCGAGCTTTGGGGACAGGGTGATCAATGCGCGGAGTCGATCACAATCTGCCTCTGTGGACAAGGAAACAGAATGCAAAAGATGAACCCTGGTCCTTGGGTAAAGGTCTCTGCACACTAAAGATATCTGTATGAGGGCATGTTTGTTGCCCTTCAGCTCATCTACGATGGCATCTAGGATTTCCGGTGGGAATTCAGGGTGATTCGAGTGGTTGCGGTCCGGCATTCTAAGAATATAGATCAGCACGCTGATTATAGAAAAGCAAAGTACGCACCTACAAGGGGAGGGATGTTTTACTTTTGTTAAGCCAAGAACGAGATGAGGGTGCGATACAGGATCAGGGAAGGACGTATACGTTACCCATCTCCGCCGTCCGGTCTAGTAGTTAAAGCACAGATTAGGCTACCTTAGGTAGAAAAGGGTAAAGCCCTGGCGAAGCCACTTGCGGTGCCGAGGTAAGAGACGCGATGATAATGCAGATATGCGGCATTTTCTGCTAGATAGACGACAATAATAACGCAGTGACCACTGACGGATGGGATGGACGTTCAACTTGCGTATGTTAACACCGACTCGGATCAATGTTGTTACTAAACCGACAACCGCGTATGACCAATCATACCGCACGTGATCATGTCGCGTCCTTTTGCGGCAACTTGAATCGACTTGTTACTTCTGTTGTATCCGTGTTGCGAGATTCTTTGACTCACAGACGCGTTTCAGCGGCGAATTTGGCATCTGTGGAAGATGTATGGCACTTCTTCCTGGCACAACGAGACTTACAGCCGAGCATGGGGGTGAGAACAAGGAGGTTCTATAAGGCTGCCGATTCCACTCAAATCCCACTCCCGTATCAGGCCCGATGCAAATGACAATGCGTTATTCCATCGGTTCCGGGGTGTCGACATGGCAAACAAGCGACACTCTTACGTGAACCAGAATTTCGTCGACGACAAGAGCAGAGGCGTATGGATGGATGGAGGCCAGTGACTCATACACGAAAACCCCAGAGAGTGAGAGACTTGCGAATATCCCGTCCGACACGGGCCAAGGAAAATGACACTCTGTCGTCAAGTTGACCGCCTCCTTGCTCGGCCACCATTTGATTACTTCCGACCATCGAGCTTTCCCGGTCCGTTTTTTGATTCAATGCTGCCAGAATTTCATCAAATATCGCTTCTGCTCACATTTAGTAGCATCGACCATGATTAGGAAGACCTATCCATACAAGATGAATTGTTTCTACCGCTCGCTTCGAGAAGACCGAAAATTAGCGCCCATGCAAAACACAAGATATATATTTAGTTGTAAAAGCAGAAGAATACACAAAACGAAAAGGGGAACGAAAGGACGAGATGCCTTCATTCCCTTGGTACGATGCATCGTCACTGGGCCTATCTAATGGAGCCTCAAGGTCACCCTCACAAATGACACTCCCGATGATGATATCTTCCCGCCCTTCCATTGGTTCGTGATAAACGCAATCTTCGCCTCCCCGCTGATCGTCATATTCGAACATCGCCCCCATCATAGAAAGGCTCGCTTAACTCTCTCCACGTTGTGTCTCAAAGCGTAGCGAGCCTGATAACACCTTCTCTGCCTGGAGTCGTCCGGTCGAGAGGCCTGCTGCTACTCGCGTAACGGGGAATATCGGAGCAACTCCCTATGCACAGTGTTTGTTAGACGTCAAGACTCGGTAAGCGGGAGAGGGTTTACGCACTCTTGCGATTGCTGAAATAGGTCATTGCCAAGTCGTCAAGAGAGAAGAAAGCCACGTATAGGATCAAAATGATGGAATGAAGGGCTGATAATTCGACCATGACTTCTATGACATGGCGGTATGCTCCCCACTCCACCTCGATCAGCGTTTCATGCTCAAGGATCCATGACAAGAAAAGACCCATAGGCAGGTCGCATTTTTGCTTTGATATCCAACCATAACAAAAGGGAACACATCTCACGCGGGGAACAAGATGATCTGAAGGATCCTATCACAGGACGTAAACGGTGCAAATCACCTTCTCGAAACGAGGATCGCATTGGGAAACGATCGGTATGAGAATAAGAACCAAAGAATTTGGGCGTATTCGTAGGGAAAACGTAAAGTATCTACATTTGTCGTCGTCGTAATACACCTGGACAATCGCTAGATGTGATGCAAAAACACTCGCCTATGACCTCGAGTGAAAGATCGCCCTCGGAGTCATTTCAGGAAAAGCAACGTCCAAACTCCGAGTATCGTCGTCTGGTTCTTCCTGTAGCTAGGGATCATATATGCCTGGTATGAGGCAACTGGCTTTGGGGCCACGGAACTGGGAACGCGTAGCCTTGGAGATGCTATATTTGCAGGGGAACGTTATTTGGCGCGGAGTATACGGGGGGACTATAACGAGAAATTAGCATGTTGTGGTAAACTCCTAGGGTGTTCAAAATCACCGGACGCCATAATACCAACAGCCTTTCAGGCAAGCGCCCTGGACCATACGCCGAATTTTGAACTGACTCGTGGACCAAAACACAATGATCATATGTATTTACCAGGCGGTCCATAGCTGCAAAACAAGGCGCTCTAAAGCTAAGGGCAGTACGTAGTCCGCCTTGTTACTAGCAGAGGTGCCAAGTTATTGCTATTAGCGTTGCTTCCATTCTTTGTATCACAAGAGGATGGCTTAGAGGCTAGACGAGGATATCAGTACTGCCGAGCGTCAATATTTCGAGGTTTTGAGTCTGGGAAACAGAGTATGGCTCTGTAGGAGCACGTGGCAAAAATACGAAGCATAAGACTCCAGAGACAGAAAGGAAACAGAGGTACCAGAGGGTGGTACGAAGGTGACTGGCCAAATGGCGGTTTCGGGCACGCAGCGCCAAATGCTGCAGAAAGGATATCAGTCTCCGCGCCGATGGACAGAACGTGGATGTATACCCCCGAGATGCTTCTACGCATGTGTGAATGAATAGTCGTTATCGTGATCTCGCCGAAGACATTGGAATCAGATGAGATCTGAAGTTCCGCCCTGAGATGTCGAGCTCGTTTGGTACTTGGGCTTGGTTTGGATTCCGACTTGGTTTTTTCACCCTTGCGTTCGTCGATTAATGAGAGAATGGCTATCTTGAGTGTATCTCGTTCGTTTCATATGTATCAGGGGCATTTATAGCTGCTGCTGCGCGACGTATCAGATAGAATGTGAAGTACAGACATACCTATCTCTGGGTAAACAGCTGTCCGAAACTTGTACGAGGCACGCGCCGTATACTGATCTGTTCATATTGTCAGAAACACTATCGTCAAATGGCGCATATACTCGCTTGCATATCAGTGAATTGCAAAACTTCATCTTCTTCAAGGATGGCTGGTCGTCAAATTACAAACGTACTACCTCAGTCGGAAAAACGGAGAATATGGTAACAAATGCACGTACGGGACCCATGAAGAACGACGACGGCCATCGTGTTGGTTGCTGGTTGAGCCATATGCTCACGTACTTGGAAGAACGGAGTCCGGGCCGATACGGGAGCCCATCGTGAAACAAATTGGTTATTTAATCAATTGATGTTCCCACGGTAAGAATTTACGGTATTTCGATTTTTACCGAGCTCGCACTTCATCACTACCACCACCACTGCCGTTACGCTTGCATTTCGCGGCGACGGCCTGCTTTGCTGATACTATGGAAGAAATTTACTCTCAAGCTGATAGCTTGGACTCGCCGGTTGTGGATGATTCGAGCTTGTTGACCCCCATTTCTATTATGTCTGGGTCTAGTTCTCCTACACTTGACGAAGTACCGGATACGCCAGCGTCAGTGCAGAAGAAGAAAAAGAAGAAAAAGTCCAAAAAGTCGGCTAAAGCCAAGTTGGAGGCGGCGGCGAAATTGGTAGACGAAGACCGTCCTCCTGTTCTCTGTATTAGCAGGAACAAGCATTGGAGATACATTAGCTCCTACCACGTGCGTCTCCTTTTTCCTATCCCATCTTCTTTTGAATATAACGAGAAACAATAAAGGGACCTTGGCTGCAACTGCCTATCGAACTACTAGAATCGTTGTTGGTACTCAATCTCGACCCTGCGACGTTGTCGGCTGCAGAGCCCAGGATACCCTCCATCCCCCCCTCCCCCAACACCAACACCACCACGAACCGAATCCGGGACCGCAGCTTCCGCGACCCCGCGCCGCCCGACTCCCTTCGCAGTCTCCCCCTCCCCCCGCCGATTCCCCCACCGAAGCCCGGCAAGGCGACCCCCCCACCCATCGACCCAGGGGTCTTCCGGAGCGTCACCTCGATCCGGCGGCTCATCGACGAGGCAGCCGAGTTGTCCGTCCGGGCGTCGTCCGGGCTCTCTGCAGCCGAATTGGGGAACATGCGCGGAGGGTCGATTGGGCTCGGGGGGAGCCCGTGGGCGGCTGCGCAGACGCTGGGGATCAACCCCCTGGGGAACGCGGGCGGGAATGGAAGGAACGTCGCGATGTCGGCGATGCGGATCCATCGGCTGAGGGCGCTGGCGGTGCAGAAACTGGCGCAGGCGTACAAGGCGGACGAGATCGCGTCGAGTGTCATGGTCATGCAGGGTGGCAGTGTCTTTGATGATGTAGCGGAACGAGTGCTCAAAGTTGGTGCGTGATACTCGTTTGCATATATTCTGGCATTTATACATCTAACAAATAGATCCCGACGACGCGGACGCGAAATACGTCCATTTCTTCCACGAGAAGATCCCGTCGCGTCAACTGGCAGAGTCGACCACGACTCAGGTCCTCGACGAGCTTATCCGAGCTCAACCTCAACGACTGGAATTCTATCGTACGCGTGGAATCGTGCGCTCCTTCCGCGACGAGTACCCTGAGGCGACCAAAGACTTTACATACGCGCTCAAAGAGTCGCGTGCTGCACGCAAGGCCAAGGTAGCCCACACGGACCGCGCCGGGCCTTCTGAATCACGAACAAAGAGCACCAAGAAGAGGAAGAACGGGAGCAGCGGCAAGACGAACGGACAGGCCCCTCCGAGCGGCACGAGCACCATAGACTCGTCAGTCGAAGGGCCAGACGGGGAGCCACTCTTCATCCACCCGTCGGCTCTCCCTGACGCCCCGGACCCCATCGAGCCCCAGCTGCTCTTCCTGCGCGGAGCAGCATACCTCCAACACGCCGTCTTCCTCATCGAAGCCGCCGTCCTCCAGCTCGAAGGGATTCGCAAGGCCCCGTCCATAGACGGCGCCGAGTTGCGGCTGTGCTATCTGGAGAACGGCAAGTACGGTGGCGTGGAGATGGGGCATCCTGATGGCCCGCTTGGGAAGACGAGCGGGGCGAAGGCGCGGGCATACCGGGATGCACTCGGAGAACCCATGTTCAAGGACCAGGTCACATCTCTGCTGAAGAAGAGCATCCGCGACCACGACAAATTCCTCGCCCACTTTGACACCCTCGAGTCGCCCAACTCGTTTTTCGACAGCGACGGAGACTTGGCGAAGCAGGTCGAATATGCGTTCCTGCTCTCAGAGTCTATCCGGCCCGGGAATCACGCTAACGGGTCCTCACCGCCTTTTCCGTTATCCGACACGCCGGCGATGTTCACGACGTACCACCCCCTGCTCGTGGAGAGCCATTTCAGCCTGCTCATATGCCAACTGATGCTCGCTGACTTTTCGGGGCTCCTGAAGCGGTTCGTCCGCACCGCCGCGCTCGTCGACGGGCTCGAGGGGTACCCTGTGTTCCTTCCCCCGCGGTCCATGGCCCAAGCAGAGTTCATCGAGATCCTCGAACGCCTCGCCGGGGGGTGGAAGAACGGTATCCAGCCGCATTCTCTCTCTCGGGGCCGCGCGAAGGGACGGCTCGCTATCGCTCCGCCTCCTTCACCCATTCCCACCCCGGTGAGCACAGGTGCGTCTTCGGCGGGGGCGGGGAGCTCGCGCGACGACAGCTCGTCGTCGGGCAGTGGGTCCCCGCCCCCGTGCCGCCAGGACGCGGATGAGGCGCTGGACTGCGCGAGGATTCTGTTGGCGCCTGTGGTTAACCGCCAGCGGGAGCGCGCGGAGAGGGCTGCTGCAGACAGGGCCGCAGGCGCGAAGAAGAAGCCGTTGCAGATTAATATCCCGCTTCATGGGCCGAGGGTGGAGGTTATTTTGGCATGGTTGGGCGCGGTTCATTTACCTGAGCTCGATTGACGAGTGGTATTTATTGAGATTTGACTGCTTAATATTCTATCGGTATCTATGTATTGATCTATGCTATAATGAACATCTTGAGTGATTCCAGGATAAGCTAAGCCAAGGTGTAGCCATTAATGGTATGCCTAAGCAAATAAATCATTTCTTTTGGATGCCAAGCAGGTCAAGGTTGCCTCTCTCCTCCCATGTCATCTTCAAGCTCCCTCTAGCCAGTCTATGACCATCTTCACTGTTTCTTTCATCCCACCCACCTACTACCTACAGGGTTTGGCATACCAGATTTGGCTTCTTGCTCTATTTATTCAGTTTTCTCAAAGTGACCAGGGATGTTCTAATCCTTTTGAGTGAACATTCACATGTGAACTTTGCTTGATGTATCTGGTATCAAACAAATCACAGAATAATAAGCAATGCTAGTTTTTATGCTAACTTTAAAACATATATCAACAAATAAATGGAAGGAAGGAAGGAAGGCAGAGAAGAGAATTTAAGTGAGAGATAAGAAAAGAATAAACACCTAATTCAAAGAAATATCCAATAGTATTGCTAAACTCTCAGCACACTAATTATTGTATTAGGACCATCTTCTAGTTCATTTTTCTGATTCTCCATAATGTCCTTATACATGACACTCTTGTTGGCAGCCTCTTCCTCAGATTCTGCTGGAATATGATGACCATATTCATTATTCTGCTCCTGCTGTGCTTCTAGGTCATCATCCAGGATAGAATTTGTTACAGAACCCTGAGGACTTGTTTGAGTCTGATTTCTGGAAGTTGTCCCAAAGTGAAGTGAGAACATACTGCTCCCCTGCCAGGAGTCATCTGGGCAAGCATGACCTGCAGCAATGCGGCCAATAACAAGTGTTGGGGAAATTCCCTATATAATATACATTAGATACTAAGTCAAAAAAACAGTATGATCATACCTTTGTAATTGCTGCAAAGCAATCAAAATAAACCAGATTCTGATCACCACGAGCATCAAAGACCACACTCAAAATCAAGGAAATTGAGTAAAGAGCAGATGACTCAAGCAGGATCTCAAGAACATGACGATAAACTTTAAGTCCACCTCCTATCTTGCCTGCTGTGTGTGCAACAGTCACAATGCGGAAGACAATAAGCACTGTGCACAATAATGTTGAAGCCAGAGTAAAAGATGTATAAAGAGTCATCTGGAGCAGGTCCCCATAGGCATATCCTATGGTAACTTGAGCATCGTATGTTATAATGATTTTGAATGCTGTATAAAATCTTGATTAATTAATAAAACAGTAAGTCTTTACATATGCTTACTGATTCCAGAAACAAGAAGAAGGATGGGAAGTATAACAATCACTAAGTTTGACTTCCCCCACACTATCCAACAACGCCAAATCTGCTAATGCTATGAGTAAGCATTGATAAAATAAATTATACTTACTATTATAGCATCTGCAAGCATTGTACAAATGGCACTTGGAATACCAGTACCCAATACTTCAAAATCAGGAGTGATTATAACTAAGTATTTGGTCTGAAAACTCTGGCCATTGGTAACCAGCAAATAGTGTAAGGATTTCCAATTGAAGGCCATGATGATAGTAGTCCCAATATGAAGGACTATTATAATCACTATCATAGCTTTTCCAACAGGCTGAGACTTATTTATATCTGTATATTTATTTATTCTGTGCAAATATTATATCAAACATATATCTCTCACAGATGTTCCACAATGTAACCACAACAATTCCTGTGTATATGCCTATATATCATAGTTAGCTACAATGAATAGCCTGTATCCAGATAAATATGCATACCATGCAATAGATGAAAGAGGACATTAGAATTGAATACATAATCACAGCCCTGAACTATATCTGCATAGGTAAGATCTGGTGGAATGAGGCTGGTTGAAGTGGCCATTGATGAAAGTCAAAGTGGTCTGTAGAAGATAAATAGGGATTGAGCCATGCACTATGCCCCCCTTATAAAGTCTGCAGCAACATATAAGATGAAACTCATTGAGTATTGAAAAGATAAATCAGCATTGAGCATTGCCTTTGGTATCATGATGGATGGATTTTCTATTGTGATATCTAAGTGTGTTTGATGAATCATGTAATTAAAGATGATCACCTCCATATGAAAATCGTCAGAAATCCAAAGTCAGATGTGAACTGCCATTCAAGTACACCTAGTCCATCAACACAGCATCAGAGATACTGCCCAGAGAACCTGAAAGTTTAGATTGAGTCAACAGTGTGCATAGGCAGTGTTGGAAGATGGATTCGATGGCACTCAAAATTTGTAAGAGAACACGGGCACTGCATCGAGGTATCAGTATTTATTATCACGATGGATTCCCGCAATCACCAGGCACCAGAATAACATTGACCGATGAGCAATCCTATGCTGATATCTCATCGTGTGGAGCTAGGTAAAACATGAAGATGAATCCAAAACACGAAAGGAGAGGACGAACGAGGGTTCCCCTGATCTTGCCATATATGCGCCGCACGCCACACTGCGCACTGAGTCCCTGCGAGGCCATCCAAGCCGCATGAACTGAGATATTTGCGAGATGGCTCATCCAGCGGCTGGCGATCGTAAAACCCGTACGTCGAACCGACCTACTAGGGAAGGAGAGCTGGCACCGTTAGCGCTGGCTTCTATTCCTCGTTGCACCGCACAAGAATGATATAGTGATACAAGCGATCAAGCACCATTCTCTTGGTGTTGCGGCTCCAGGCAGTTCCGTCGCTCTAACCGATCTATCAAGCAAAGATCCCGAGAATCAGCGGGGACCGCATTCACCTGCTCTACTCTAGCACACGGTCTCTGCGAGCAGCACGCCGGTGTTGTGCTGGCGAGAGGTAACGTTCATATTTCAAGTCAGGGAATAAAAGCATAGTTCAAGAGAGACAAAGAAAAAGAATCTTTTCGCAGGCGAGAGTGATGGCGGACCGTGTTAGGAAGACAACTTTGATCGTGACCGCCTGCTCTCTAACCGTGACTGCCACTTTGACCCAAACTCGTGAAGCCCATCCCATATTGAAATAATTGAAGTGCACGGCTTCAGCTTCACGAGACGACTCTTGCACAAGGCTTTATGGAGTGTTATTTGCGCGACACCATGCGTACGGGACTTATTATTCAATGAAGGGGACGGCGAGTGGATGAACACAGGCCCAAAGGTACGTTCTCTGTGTGCCCAAGCTATCTGATGTGGTATTGACGCCCATAGGTTTGGTCTCGATGGTTCCGCGGCAGAGCACATCGAACCCAATAGGCTTCCCTTCCAGCGACGCGCGTCGTGTGCTCAGCGCAGCATAGACTATGTATGCCAGGCGGTAAATTTGGGGATAGTGCGTGCTATCTCTATTGTCCAATCACAGCTAACCGTCTGGCTTTCCCCAGACACATGCGATGGAACCCAGGGATCATGGTGCCATATTTGCAACGGAAAACCTACTACGCCGACTTTTTCACGGCCCGGGTGCCTACACGTCTTTCTCATCAGCCTGGCCTTATCGCGACGATTTCTTTCAGCCAATGCATAACGGTCTCTCTTGCTCCGATCGCAAGGCACTCGGCTTGCAATCACCCTCGAGGACGCTGTATCAGACACGCTCTTGCTTTCGAACCGACTACCTTATCGAGTCCATCGTCGACCCTTTCAGGCGTTTTCCTTCCTGACGAAGTCATCGTTGCCAAAGCCAGGAATCGGACGAAGAAATGCACATTATGCGCGTTTCCTGTACTTGCTTGGATACGGTTATCGAGACCGTATCTTTCATAGGCTGATCGACAGAGATCGTTTGACATTGACCCGCCTCGGGTTGAGGCGTTGTCAAAGTAGCTACCAAGCACTACACTCTACGTGACGGTCGACCTGAGCATCATGTGTGGGTCTGTTCTGTGGCAATTGGACATCGACGAGAACTTTTTACGAGTCCGCCAAGACAGAATTGGAGGGTCCGTACGCTCAGCATTGGCGTCGCCTTTTCCGGTCAGAACTGCGACGTTCGACGACATTTTAGCCAGTACCTAGTCCTTTCTCAACGTGAATCATACTGCGCCTGGTATGTTTTAGTCTTTTTGAGCGAACATCCATATATTAACTTTTATTATAATTATCCAGACAAAGCGTGTGTCTCTAATGTCAAACAAATCACAGTCGAATCAACAGGAGCGACTCGACTCTTATTCGTCAGGGTTCTCAGACATTCGAGTGGTAAATCTCCAACCTCGGAGTTGGTATCAAACTGTAAGGCGCCAGATAACGAGAGGTTTATTTTGGCGAGGGTGATCGGCAAATTCAGTCGTCGAAGCTCCTAGGATAACAGTAATGCATATCATAAGCGCATGTAATTCATAGATATCATGACATCGACTCTACTAAAATACATATAATCCTACATACAACGCAGAGTGGACATAAACGACGGCATGCGTAAAAGAAGGGCAAGGTAAATTACAATCTAGTCCAGGCTTATAGATATGATTAATTTGATGTTGATGTGCGTAGAGAGCGTTGAGGGTATTGATATATATAAATTAATGGGAGACGAGAACCTGTGCATAGGAGGGCGCCTTGGACACGGGCTCGGCATCGATATGCTCCCAAGGCTCATCAGCGGCAAGGTCGGGGGTAAAGTCATCAAGGACGATAACGGAACGAATATGGGGTATGACTTCGAAATCCGGCTCTGTCAACCGCAAGATAAGCACACAGTACGTCCACAGAGGAGCGATAACTACGCACCCTTCTTCCTATCCTGCTTCCAAACCAAGAGATCCGACAGCTTCACCTCTGGCTTCCTGGAAGCAGGCGGGCCCGCCTCATCCCTATGCGTGCTCTCGACGAAGACGCCGTCCAGCGGGTCGACGTCGTCCGCTCTGAGTCTCCTGGACTTCTCTGACGCGAGACCCCTGTCGACCTTGAAGAGAGGCGAGCCCGAGCGCTTCTTCTGCCTCATCTTCGCGACGTCCGCAGCCTTCTTGACACGCTGGCGGTTGTGCTCGTAAGCCCGTTGGTCCTTGATGGTCGGCAAGGAGGGGAACGACGAGGAGAGGGCTGCGCTGGCGTCCTTATCGGACTTGACGGCGACGGGCGAGTCAGAGACGGTCTTGTAGATAGACATGACTGACATAACGAAGCAGTGAAGATTCGTCTAGTGGGTTGGTGGTGGTAATGGTGGTGGTGGTTGTAGTTAAAGGGTGGGAGGGAAACAAGAGTACCCCCGCAATGATAAGATAAGCAGGGAGGGCCTTTTGTAGTGATGGCGTCAGTGCTCCTGATGTCAACGAATTCGGAGTACCGCCCCAGAGTACCGTCTCCGATTCCGAGCGCTTGTTTCACGCAGCCACGTTGGCCTCTGATCCACGTTCGATGCTGCACTAGCACGTTTCAACCCTTGTAACGAGGGTCAAATGACGCCAGGATGACGTACGAGATCTTTGAGTGAGACATCAGCTAAAGTCTATCATTGCAACGAAATGAAAGACTCGCAGATATTGTCCGAGAACAATGAATTGCGGGGATACGGCGCTTGCTACACCCAATTAGAGAACCTGCTGCTATCAGCCCAAAGTCGGAGAATGTAGGAGAGCGGAAAAATCCCGTTTATTCGAGCCGCGATAAGGCCAGGCTGCTGAGAAAAAGGTGCGGGCCGCGTAAAAATCGGCGAAGTAGGGTTTCCGTTCCAGCTGACGACTCGTCGGTTCCAATGCATAGTCTAGGGAAAGCCAAACGATTAGCTGTGATTGGACGATAGGGCTAGCACGCACTGGATTCCCATAATTATCGCCTACTGAAGCTGCCGTGACATCGCCCTGAGCGCATGCCCAGGATGCATGTCGCTGATCGTCCAGGAAAAGAGGGTAGAGAAGCTTTTTCGGTTCGATGTGCTCTGGCGCCGAGCTACCAGAAGAGCACCGGGACTGCGCCTATGTGCGTCAATACCGCTTTGAGCGGCTCCAGACGAAGAACGTACCTTTCGACCTGTGTTCGTCCACTCTTCATTGACTAATAAACCCGACCGCAGTACTTCTGCGTCCATCGTGTCGCTATCGGATAGGTCGGAAAGCCAAGTTCAAGAGAATACGGGTCACTGAGTGGTCGCGATTAGAGCTGTTACGCGCTTCAATACCCAATCGAGTACACGAAGAGCGTACCTTTTCACTAGCTCGCCATCTTCCTCGTCATATTAACCGTCCGTGCTGAGTTTGTGCCGTAAAATTTAGAGTCGCCTCATAAAGCAGTGAAGCTTTGCACTTGTATCAAGTTGATCGTCGGCGGACGGCCAAATTTGGGTCAGAGTAGCGGTCATGGTCAGAGAGCAAGCGGTCACGATCAAAGTTCCCGCCGCCATCACTATGACCATCAGCGCTGTTATTTTCTTTTTTCCGAACGGATCCTTGCTCTTTGCATCTCTGTTGCACTATGCTCTTATTCCTTGACTCAAAAAACCTCGAAATATGGACTCTCGTCAGCACATCCGTGTCGCGCTGGTCGTAAGGCACCGAGTGCTAGAGCAGTTGAATGAGGTCGTCCGTGCTAATTCGCGGGCCCGGACCCTGCCATTGTTTCCTGATAGACTTGCTAGAGCGATGGAACTGCCTAGAGAACACCGAAAGGATTGTATCACTGTTTCCAAATTCTTGTGCGGTGGCTGCAGCGCTACAACTCTCCTCGGCAAGCAGGGAACGTTCGACATATGGTCGGTAGTTAGCCACCGGACAGGCCGCTTCGCAAACATATATTCACGGTGACTTGGTTAGGGAGTGCGCAGTGTGGTGTGGGGTGCATATACTGAATTTATTGGGAGGAACAAGGGGGTGACCACCGTACGCCTTCTCCTTTCGTATGTTGGGTTCATATTGACATTTTATGTAGCCGCTCCACACACTTCATCGACTGTAACTCATCGCATTCATTCCTCCCCTCTGGCATCGGATTGCTGGTGGGACAACGGTACTTACTGTGGCTGCCATTATGCTTATTTTTTCCATACTAGGGATGACTGTCATTGGCAACGATTTGTCACGAGGATCTCCAAGCCTCAAGACTATCCTGACAATCCTCTAATGTTCGATCCACATCGGGTCATTCATCAAGAGGGGGAAGATGAACCTACAGCCGCATCTGGTTTTGGGAGACAGTATGCAATCTTGTAATGTAATCACGTACAATACCCTTGATGAGATTTCTCCAGTATCCTGGGCCAGTACCTCATATTCGCCATCGCGTCTATGGTGTCAACTTCAAGCGCAGGGTGTTGATTTCTCAAGGCCGGGTCCTTGCACTGAGTGATACTTATACAAACGCAATGTTACTTATACTATTCACTAGGAGAACTTCCATCCATCCCCGAGAACGAATTGCTTGCTGGCCAATGATGCTCTAGCCACCACTGCCCAGTGATCGTACTGCTCCACACACCACACTGTTCTCCTGCAAATTTGGCACCTCGCGATGCATTTTCCAACACTGCCTATACATATTGGGGCTCAGCTGTAACTTGTAGGTTCTCCAGATGTATCTGTTGCTGTGAAGTGGCGTGTGGCAAATATTAATGGACTCGAGATATTTAACATTCATCCAGAAGTTTGTTTGACTTTTCTACACTATACCAGTAGTGTGATTTATCTCTTAGCATTGTCTCACCCCTGAGTAATATAGAAAAAACATAAATTCTACTAATTAGTACTTCTAAGGTTATGTACTTCTATCTATAAGTAGAACAATGGGTAACTAAAGAAAAAGGTAGAAAACAAATATTCAATATGACTTCAAAAAGAAACAACAGTCAAATGTAATCTCTTTGTACAGCCAGCACTGCAGGCTCAGTGAGATGATCCTCTGGTCTATTCAGCTGATCTTCAAGATCATCCCCATGAACCACATTCTTGCTGTTAACACCACCATCTTCTAGAGCTTCAGGATCATCCTCATGGACAGAACCTTCATTGGCAAGACCATTCTGAGATTCCACCACAACAGTATGATGAGTGTAGTCATTATCCATATCCGGTTGGTCCACCTGAGCTTCAAGGTCACTGCTCATCATGGAATCCTGCTGAGAGTTTTGGCTTCCAGAATGTGTCCCAAAATGAAGTGAGCCTGATATCACACTTCCTTGCCAAGAGTCATCTGGATGGGCATGGCCAGCTGCAACATATCCTACAAGGAGTGTAGGGGCTATTTCCTATATTATATTTGTTACTAAATATAAAGATGAGAAAAGCATATAAACACACCTTGGAAATTGTTGCTAGAGCATCAAAGTAGTTTGATAGTACACTATCATAAGCCTCAAAGGCCATACATAAGATTAAGGACACTGAATAGAGAGTAGATGATTCAACTAAAATCTCAATAACATGACGATAAGCTCTGAGTCCATTTTCCACTTCACCTCCTACCCATACAACAGAGATGATCCAATAGATGATAAGCAGTGTGCACCACAATGTTGTAGCAAGGATAAGAGATAAATAAAATTCATACCAAAAAGGAATTACAGATGGGTTAGTGTACTCATGGAACATGTCAATTCCTCTTAACACTACATCAGACTTGAAGTAAACTGATAAAAAGATACAAGATCTGGATCTCACCTAGGGCAGAAACCAGAAAAAGAACTGGAAGGAGAATAATCAGCCATCTTTTTCCCCATACTATCCAACAACACCAGATCTATAAATTATTGATTTGAGCTAAAAGTCTAATTCAAAAGTAGAACACACCATTGTGGAATCTGTAAGAATAGTACAAATGACACTTGTGGTATCAGCCACCAAAAACATTCTTTGGCCATATATAGCAGAGTAAAAGTTGTAACTTGTCCAGAAACTCTGATTATTGCTAATAAGTATAGAACTAGTCTGTGACCAGTAGATAGTGAAGTTGATGGTAAATAAAATATAGAGTAGGATTAAAACAGCAATCATGACATGTTGGATAGATTGGAACTTGCATGTCACTTTATTGATTGTTTTAGCTTATATGAAGTAATAGACATAATCCTCTCACAGATAGTTTCTAGTGTGACAGCAACAATTCCAGTATATATACCTATGTGAAGCCATGATTTAAATGAAGATAGAATTGTTGAATTCAAAACAGTATCAAGAAGTTGAAACATTAAAGCTTTATCTGCATTAGTCAGATCTGGAGGAATATTGGTCTGAATGTTCATTAAGAATGTCTAGAAGATGGTGGAATAATGATGTAATAAGTGGGTTCTTAGAATAAAGCATATCTACCCCTCAGTATATAAAGGATTTGTATTCCAGAAAAGGAAACCATAGAGGTATCAGATGCTATGGTAATAAGGGAAAATAAAGTACAGGAATATATGTAACCTATAACAGCTCATCACAGCAGACATCAATGTTATTACAAAAGCAAAGAGTTGATGTGTATATTTTAGAACAATAAAAGTGACACATCAACTTTGGACTGTGACAAGGGGTTTCTATACCATTGTTCTGAAACACCAGGTCAGTTGGTCAGTTGCCCTTGAGGCTTATAGATTTTTTTTTGCACTTCCAGGGGATATTTTAAGCATTATGCATATAAATTCAATATAATTCAATTTTTTTTTAGCCCTTGTACAAATATTGGTTTCATATTTATATTATAAATGTCACTGGTATATTATCAGTTATATAAGCTTCTTGACCTCAAAAAGGGCATAGGAAAGATATGATAGAACCAAAGATGTCTATATGGCAGACTGTTTTTTCCATTCAGGCAGGAGAGACCAGCTACAACCAGTTACTTTTCTTACTGAATGGCAGTGCACTTACCAACACTATATGTTATACCTATACTGGCCATGTTATTCTCACAGTGGTCAGTCAGTTTGTCGGTTGGATGAGGACTTTAAAAAAAAATTAAGTGGATGTACTTAAAAAAACCCTTGAACTGTGAAGTTGCATAGCCAAGGCAAAAGGACCACAAGGACCACCATCAAGAAAGCTGGATATCTTGATGGTATTCACTAGGAAACTTGTGATAAAGCAATAAGAAAGCAGCTGGTTTATCTCAATATTAACATCTTCCTACTGGAACATGTGCAACCATTTATTTTTATCATATTTAATTGAGTCAGAACAACATGTTGTCATGAGAGGATAGTCAACAGTCAAGGTTATAGACAGGGCCTGGCATGAGTGATATTGGTAGTGAACACTGAAGATAGAATAATGATAATTTTCATATTAAAACTTATAGTGGGTGATCCTCTACTCAATTGTTGCATAGTACAACAGGAATATCATACCAATCATAAGAGAACTGCATACTACACAATCACTGGTAAATTCAGATGTCCAATACCAGCAGCAGAAGTATTATGATGATCTGATAATATCCCAGGACACCTCAAAGAGGTTTGATGAAGTCATCTTCAGGCTGGTAGTCCAATCATACATGCTACTTCAGTGCTTGCAGGGTCTCATAAACCAAGCACATAAAGGAATAAAATCTGAAGCTGATTTACTAGAGGAACATTGATAATAGTCAACATAAACATTAGTTGTGGAAAAACTGGGACAACAAACAGACACTCCTATCACTAAATAGTTTTCACCTGAAGAAAATGATTTGTAGAGCTGAAAATGTTTCCACAAAAGGATTTCTGTCTAGCAGGAACTATAAATAATTGTGACATGAAAATTTAAAGAAAAGTATACATTTTCTAGCTATGTAAAAGCCTAAATTTTATGCACTGTTTTTATATGAGGGATATTGTGATATATTTTAAATTTTCCTATTGCTTTTTGATAGATAAAAAGGACACATTTCAGCCTCAGTTTCTGTCTGAAACTGAAAGAAAAGTATATATTTCTCTCAGACTTACTGAAAAGTGTGGCTGAAATGTGTTCTTTTTATCTACCAAAAAGAAGCAGAAAATTTAAAAATGTATCACAATATCCCTCATATGAAAACAGTGCACTAAATTTAAGCTTTTACATAGCTAGAAAATATATACTTTTTTTTAAATTTTTATGTCACAATTATTTATAGTTCCTGCCAGATGGAAATCCTTTTGCAGAAACTATTCAGTGACAGGAGTGAGACAAACAAAGAGTTTGTTTAGATGTCACCCTGTGGATTTTTTAACTTGAATAATCAAAGTGTTAGGGCCGACTCTCACATGACTTGTAGTCAGGCAATTGGTAAGCTGTCTCACGTTCGGACAATCACTTGGCCAATGTCTCGGGTGACTTGAGGTGGTAGAAGAGGCACTTACTGGAGAAGCTCTCAGCAAGCGAGCAGACAAGTAAGATTTATGTGGTAGGTAAACCTTAGCTTGAAGCTGAGGTTGTACAGTGAAATCGTAGCTACTTAAATATGAAAGAGTAAGTACTAATAATAGCTACAAAAGTTTTGTAGAAGTTAAGAGGCATGCTAGTTGGGCGACGAGCATGCAATATTATGTGTTGTCCATCATGAAAGATTTGTTGAAGTTGTTGGTGGTGATATGGTGGAGATTATGCATAAGCATGATTATGCCGATAAGATGAGATAAGACTTGAAAAAATGAAAAAAATCAATAAATCATAACATTACCCTCTCGTTAAGGCAGTCGTCCCGACTGCCCTATGTCTTCCTCCCAGGGTTCATCATCCTCTTCTTCTTGGTTGCATAGGATGCAATTGGTGACTTCCTTTTCGCTCTCTCTCTCCCAGTAGTTGTTGATGAGCACCTTCCACACCTGTCGGTCAGGTTCTTCGATCTAAAATTTCTTTCCATTGATGCATTCTACTTGGTAGAACATGCTCCATCCCCCTGTAGTTTGGTTTTTGCGATAGCTACAGTCAACTATTCGCTTAATTGCCTTCTGCGATCTGTCGATGACCTTGCACGTGGTTACTACAGCGGTTGTTTCGGAGATACTGTCCTCATAATCTTGGATGGCTTCTTGGGCATTAGCCATATCATCTTCCCTAACCCATGAGTTGTGCTCTCGTGTCCAGCCTTTCCACTTGACGAGGTAGTCGGTTATGAGTCGCAACTTTTGTCCTTTCTTGCCTTGGACTCGACGCGTGCGAGAGTCCAGGACTTCTTCGACTTCGTATTCCTCCTCGTCTTCGATTAGGTCTGGAGGTGGTGCAGGGGGTTGTTCTTGATTGGGAAATGCAGGCGGTACATAAGGCGTTAGGAGCTTCTCATTGAATTGTGGATGGATCTTCCAATGAGGTGGAAGTTTGAGTTTATAGGCGGAAGTGCCGGTCTTTTCCAGGACTAGGAATGGACCCATGTGCTTATCGTCGAGCTTCTTTTTGGGTTGGGAGAGGTGAGGTGAGTGGAATCGAGCCATACTCAGTCTCCGATGGCATAATCCACTGCGTCTCTCTTCTTCTTGTCGTATTGGGCCTTCATCCTTCCAGCTGCTTCTTCTAGTGCCTCCTTGGCTTGGCAGTGCACTAGCTGCATGTTTTCTGCGAACAACTTGGCTGATGGGTTGGTGAAGGTGGTCATTTTGACTGAGTCAGGTAGGACTCAGGGATTGGTTCCATAGTTCGTGAAGAACAGTGTTTGGCCTGTGGCCGAATGGATTTGGTTATTATGTGCAAACGCTGCTAAGGTGAGCCATTCGCTCCAATCGGTTTGCCGATGATTGATGAAGAGGCGGAGATATTTATTGATCTCTTGGTTAGCGTGTTCGGTCTGTCTGTCTGTCTGGGGGTGGAATGCCGTGGATGCGTTTGGAGTGATGTCAAGCAGGCAAAGGAGTTCCATCATGAACTTCGAGACGAATTGGGGGCCTCAGTCAGAGATGACCATTTTGGGCATACCGTGGCAGGCATATACATGGTTGTGTAAGAGCTTGGCCCATCCTTCGGAGGTGAGTTCTACGTTGCAGGCAATTGGGATCATTTCTTTTGAGAATCTGTTGATGATCACCAGGATGGCATCATAGCCATTGGATTCAGGGAGTCCAGTGATCATGTCGATGGAGATATGAGTCCATGGCTCAGAGGGAATTTCATTGGGATGGAGAGGGGCAGCCTTCAGGTGAGTATCCGTTTTTGTTTGTTGACATGCTTCACATGCCTTAACGTACTTTTCTACTGTTTGTTTGAGTTTAGGCCACCAGAACTCTCTTTGGACGAGTTCTTTGGTCTTTTCAATTCCTGGATGTCCCGCCATGATGTGATCGTGATGGGAGGCGATGATTTCTCCTCTGAGCTTATTGTCTCGAGGAACATAGATCCGTCCATCGTAGTAGAGGAGTCCTTCCTTCTCAGAGATTCCTCGTTCATGATTGAGGGAATTCTGGATCCCCTGATCCCACTTGCCATGGTCTCGGGTGATGTCCTTGACACGCTGGTGAGTTTCCGAGGTGGTGGGCATGATCATGGCTCAGAAATGCTCGGGTTGAAGGATGATAATGTCATCGTTGTCCCGCTTTCCTTGGTCATGATTGTCTCTTCGGCTCAACAAGTCTGCCTTGCGGTTGGAGGCACCAGGCTTGTGGTGTAGGGTGAAGTGATACTCGGCGAGCTCAGTGACCCACCGGGCTTGTCGGTGATTTAGTTTCTGAGGTTGGCAGAAGTATTGTAGGTTTTGGTGATCGGTCCAGATCTCAAAATCCTCTGCCACACCTATCAGGTAGTGTCTCCACTCTTCTAGTGCGAGCATAATCGCCAAGAGCTCCTTGTCGTATATTTCATAATTTCATTCAGTGACGGTGAGCACTTTGGATAAGAACGCAACTGGCCTCCACTTTCCATCTTGTTGCTGACTGAGGACAGCACCGATCGCTCCTTTGCTAGAGTCAGCTTCCACTCGGAATCTCCCCTCTTCTTTGGGGAGGGCGAGCACCACGTCCTCGGCCATTTGTTTCTTCAGGTGTTGGAAGGCCTCGTTTTGGGCTGTGCCCCATGTCCATGGGGCATTGCCGGTGAGCTGGGTCATTGGGCGAATGATCTTGGATAGTCCTTGATGAACTTCCAGTAGAAATTTGTAAAGCCCAAAAAGGATTGTAGTTCCTTCTTCTTGGTGGGCATGGGCCATTCCGTTATTCCTTTGACCTTGACAGGATCCATTTGAACGGACCCTTTGCTGATGATCACACCGAGGTATTCGGTTTCCAATACCTCGAACTTGCATTTCTCGGCTTTGAGGAACAGTTTGTTTTCCCATAGGCACTGTAGGACCTGCTTGACTATTCGTCGGTGTTCCTGCAAGTCCTTGGAGAAGATTAGGATGTCATCAAGGTAGATGGTAACCTTCCCTTCCATGATGAGGTCATGGAAGATGTCGTTCATCATCCACTGGAAGGTCGCAGGCAAATTGGTTAGGCTGAAGAACATGACGGTCGGTTTGAAGAGGCCACAGTTTGTTTGGAAAGCCACCTTGGCCTCGTCTCCCTGTTTGATCCGTACATTGTTGTAACCTCATCAGACATCCAGTTTGGTGAAGTACTTGGCCCCTCAGAGTTTGTCCATGAGCTCGGAGATGAGAGGGAGCAGGTATCGATTCTTGATGGTCATCTCGTTAAGCTTTCGATAGTCTTGGATGGGCCAGAGGGAGCCATCCTTCTTTTTAATGAAGAAGAAGGGAGATGCGAAGGGGGACTTGGAGGGATGAATTCGTCCCGACTCCAAGTTTTCGTCAAGGAATTTATCCAATTCTTCCTGTTCATGTTGATTGAGGGGATACACCTTGCAATCAAGCGTAGATTTAGCGTTGGGGATCAGTTCGATGGCATGGTCCCAGGGCTTGCGCTCGGGCAATTCATCGAAGTTTTCTTTGGAGAATAGGTCCTCGAACTCATGATATTGGGGTGGGACCATTTCCTCAAAGGTTTTCTTGGTTTTTCCTTTGGTGGCCTTGGCTGCTAGATCATTGGCATGATGTACTGCATGAATTTCTAGCTCCTCTCAGAGGTCGACCATTAGGATGGTTTCGCCTTCCTCCAATTCCTCATCCCATGGGTCATTGGGGTCCGCATCTGGTAGGGGGAACGGGTTCTTTTGGCATTGACATTGGGCAAAAATAATCTTGCCAGCGGCCCAGTTGATGATGGGATTGTGGCGAAGAAGCCAGTCATGTCCAAGAAAGATGTCTCCCTTGCCTATATTGGTGACAGTGAAGTTGATCCTTTTGCTGTGGCCTCCTATTGTCATTCGTACTTCTACGAACTCTGTAATTTCTCCCGCCTTGTTGCGCATCCCATCGGCATTGTACACGGAAATGGGGGCCGGGGCCGGTTGGGTTATGAGTCTGTGCTTCTTGACATAGCTCTCATTTATGGTGCTCCCTGTGCATCCACTGTCAACTAAGGCTTGGGCCTTGAGGTTTTGGTGGTTCTCCAGTGTCTCAAGCTGTATGTCGAGGAACAGTTCCCGGACACCTTTTGTGGACATTTGGTGTTGATACCAGATCAGCTGACTCAATTCATAGAGTTCCTCTCATGCCTGTTCCCCTCCTTGTTGTAGTGAGGCGAGGAGTTTGTCATCAATCTCATTGACCTTCTCCTTATGGGCCCAGAGATGGAGTGAAGCCAAAGCTTCCGAATCCGTGTGTGCTTCCCTGATGGCCCGAAGGGTCCAGTCTGCACCAAATGGCTTGAACCAGGTGGACTTCAGGGAGGAAACACTCACTGGGACTGATTCGGAACGCCTCGCCCTCAACGGTTCTTCTTCCTTCTTCTCTTGTGCCTTTGCCTGGGACATCTTGAACGAGGTATCATCTTCTTCGTCAGGAACCTCGACGACCATGGTATTCTGGACCCGTGAGCATCATGCATCTGATGCTGGAATCCTGCTTGATCCTTCGACGGTCAGGGGCCTTCAAGGGGTCTCCTCAGTTGGGGCATGCTCCTTCCCCAAGGATTGCCTGCTGCCGGCTGTTTCATCAGGAATTGGGGGTTTGGGGAGCGGGTCATTCCCAAGGTGACCAAAGGGCTCATTAGGACGAATGGAGGGAGTCATGTACATTGCGTTCTTGTCACATGAACCATACTCCCACATTACCATTGGGCCCTTCGACGCCTGTCCCATGTCCCTATCCTTGCTTGATTGACTGTCTTCTTCCTTCAGGGTCGTGGATGAAAGGGGCACTGTCTTGATCGGCGTGATGTCTCCAAGAGAATGATGAGAGCTGCTACCTTTCATTTCTTCTTCCAGGTGGGAGGAGAGGGGGTCGTGTATCTGCGACGGTCCTCAAGCGTGAGGCGAATCATTGCAGACATGGTCGACAGGCATCGACCTCATACTCCCACCTCCATCTTGAGGTTCCTGTTCAGCGACGATGGGCTCGGCCAGTTCAGGGAGTACCTCCCTCATCCCTAAGGACTGGGAGATCCCCGACATTGTTTGGATGAACTCCGGTCCCCATTGAGTCTGAAGGTCCTGGAGGGTGAGGAGTTCTGGGACGGAAAGTGTTAGCGAAGGAGGGGGATGAGTCTCGCTTCGCTTCTGAGGGATTATATATGCCTTTTCAGGCAGAGTCTGAATGTTGTGTGATTCTTTTTGGGTGGTCTTGGGTGAAGTTGTGAACGCGGCAAGTGGTATATTCGAATGCTTGTAAACAGATGACGTATGTAAAAAAAGTATTACAATCAGGTAAAGTCCGCACCATGGGACCCGATGACTGACCACCCAGAGAGGAGGATTGGGCCGAGAGAGTGGAATCACTCACTTCTTGGCCTTGCCTTTTACCTCCTCTATTTTTGTCATTGAGAGCATCTTCTCCTCAATCTTCTCCTCATGACTATGTCCATGTTCCTCCTTGTCGTGCTCCTCTGCCTCTGTTAGCATTGCACAAAGTTGGGCCATCATATATCACCCGCTTTTTGGGTCTCTAGGCTGCTTCAGCTTTTTGCAATCCTTTCCTAGGTGCCCCTTTCCTCTGCAATTGAAGCATCTGCCCTCCTTCCTGAGGCGGTCTATGTCCATTGGCTCACCGGCCCCTCCGTATGTGGTCCACCCTGAACCTGACATCCCTTTGCCGATGGGTTTATCGGCCGAGGAACTTGTCGTGCCAGTATTACCTTTGGAGGTATTACCGGCAGATTGGTTCTTGGGTCGATCGACGTACCTGATTTTATCGAAGGCGTTTTTTTGTGCCTTTTCATTGTAAATATTGCAAATTCTTTGTTTCCATTCAGTGTAGTTCTGGGGAATCATGATTCTGAGGTTGGCGATGGAGTCAGTGTAGGATTCGGGGACCCCTCACTGGACTGCTCAGACGATGGCGCTACGTGGTCCAAGGTCGGTGAGCTGGTCAGCCTGGCAGGCTAACTCTTCAAGACGTCGGAAGTATTCGGATGCAGTTCCGGTCATCTTGAGCTCGTTCATTCATCGTTCCATTACCTCTTGTAGGGCGGGATCACCGTATTTGACCTTGAGGGCTGCCTTGAAATCTTCCCAGGAGAAGTACTGATACTGTTCTTCAGTACTGCTCCAGAACTGGTATCGGTATTGGGACCACCAACTCTGCAGTTTCTGGCCGAAGAGGGAGGTTGCAAATAGAATTTTATTAGTGTGAGTGGGGTAGTATGCTTTGAAGATGGTGAAATAGTCTTCACAGGCCCCCGTGAAGCAGTGAAGATCGCTGCTTTTTCCTTCAAATTCAGCAGGGAGTCATATTAGGGTTGGCTTTACTTGTAGCCATGGGTCTTGCTCCTCGCCGTTCCCGGATGGCCAATAGGGGGGATCAGGAGGGTCATGGTACCGACCATCGGTCAGTTTGATGAGTGGGGCTGCCATACCTCCTGGGTGCTGGGTCAGTAGGTCGTCCCTGAGGTGGTGGTTGGTTGGGGGCATCCTGGAGTTCCTTGGGAATTGGTAGGTTGTGGGCGAGGGCGAAGGCCCTGGTTCTCTGTAACTGGGCCACCAATCCTGCGGTGACATCAGGAAAGACATCCTTTTCAGCTTGGAACTGCTGTCTCCTGGCCTCTGCCTCTTGGGCCTCTGGTATTCTTCATTTGTCTTCGTTTTCCATGGGCTCGCTAGGCCCAGCCTCTCCAGAGCCAGCGAATAGTCTACTCTTCCCTTTCCAGGGGTTGCCATTCTGCCGCCATTCTCTAGGCGGTTCATCGGGCATTGGCCTGGGCCATTCATACATGGGCCAGGTGCTCTCGTTCATGTTCATCGCTTCTCCAGGTTCGGAGTATATCCTCTAGGTTTCTCTGGAGGGTTCGTGTCTCCTCCTCTGTTCTTGGTTGTAGTCCTCGTATATAGACTCCAGGGGTGGGACCATAGTCCTGCTCATGATGGTGGAGCTCCTCGGTTGGAAAGAGGCATAGTCATTGGCAGTGCTCCTCCAGGGACTCATCAATTCTCCTCGTCTGACGTAGTCCTCTCTCCTAAGGGCCCAGGCCTGGGCACGATAGGGTCCGAGGGCAATTCGCTGTTGTACTGAGAGGGAGGTCCAGGCTCGGGCTGGAGCTCCCAAGTAGAATGGATTGCTCTTGAGCTCTCGTCTCACCAACCTTTGCTCATCTCTAAGCTCCCTAGGGGACTGGTCTGGATCCTCCTCCTGTCGCCATAGGCAGAATGCATTCTCGGTCTCCCAAGCTCTTCTTCGTCGGAAGTAGGAAGGTCTCCCGATGTCGCGGATCTGAAGTCTTCCTCTTCAGAGGTCGCGAGGGTCGACCCTTGTCAATGAGTTGTTTGAGATGCTGCCCTCGTTGAGGGGCTCAGCATCCTGGCTACTTCCTCGTTCTCGAGGTTGATCAGATCGGAGGTGTTCTCTGGAGGGGGATTCATCGGGGGAGGGGGAGGAAGAGGTTCGTGTAATTGATATCGTAGGTGTGCCAGGGGGAGTCCAGCCGAGGTCGTAGAGGGGGTCGTGGTGTACGTGCTCTGTCTGGTGGTAGAACACCTTGATCCATGCTGCGACGACAGAGCTGCTTGCTGAAGGTGGAGAAGGGTTTGTAACTCTGAGGGTTGGACGGGTAGGGGGTGTGCTAATTGGATCGGGCTCATTGCCCTCGGTTGGAAGTACGTTTGTACTGCTTCGACGTGACTCTGTCTCATCATACTCGATAGTTCTGGGCCCAATGTAGGCTCGGATAAGTTCTGTGATGTCTCCCTCGATAGAGGGAGAGTGAGATGCGGTCCTAGAGGACTGCCTAGTTCCAGAGGGGCCAGCGATGGGGCTTGGACTTCTTCCTCTTCTTCCATGATAGATTCCGATGTCGGTCTCGGGGCTCGGGGTGCCTGATCTGTCCTGCCTATTCGGCAAGACGGGGGGTGTGTAGAACTGGTCCCTTCTGTAGGGCTCATATGTCGTGTAAATGGGCTGAACTTGACCATTGTATGGTGGAATATAGAATCGTAGGAGGGTGGGGGGGGGGGGGGGGTAGGTTAATGGTCTTCTGGGTCCTAGTCCGTGTCGTTCGAACCAGTCTCAGTTTCTGCAATATATGGCTGCGGCAAAAAGGGCTAATCCGACTAATGCTGCTGCCCCTACGAAGGCTCCTATGGCCATGTTTCTGAGTGTTTCACTGATGTTGGGGGTTTGTTGAAGTGTCATACGGGATCCTTCCTGCATCTGGCGTCGTGGAAGGGTGAGGGAAGCTTCAAGCTAATTGTTAGGGCCAACTCCCACGTGACTTGTAGTTGGGCAATTGGTAAGCTGTCTCACGTTCGGACAATCACTTGGCCAATGTCTCAGGTGACTCGAGGTGGTAGAAGAGGTGCTTACTGGAGAAGCTCTCGGCAAGCGAGCAGACAAGTAAGATTTATGTGGTAGGTAAACCTTAGCTCGAAGCTGAGGTTGTACAGTGAAATCGTAGCTACTTAAATATGAAAGAGTAAGTACTATTAATAGCTATGAAAGTTTTATCGAAGCTGCAGGGTGTGCTAGTCGGGCGACGAGCATGCAATATCATGCGTTGTCCATCATGAAAGATTTGTCGAAGTTGTTAGTGGTGATACGGTGGAGATTATGCATAAGCATGATTATGCCAATAAGATGAGATAAGACTTGAAAAAATGAAAAAAGTCAATAAATCGTAACACAAAGTCCAAGAAAAAGTCTGGAGACAATCTTTAGTCTAATCTCAGCCATCATGTAGCTGGAATCAGAAATAGTCAACAGTGTCATGCTTGGTAAGTAACTATCTAATGAAACCAATATATAGCATACTCTGAGTGGAACATTGTTTCAACTAGAGACCTTCACGATTACCAGATGCCAGGCAGGCACCTGCAGAGTAACTGGCATCTGTATCTGTGAATATACATCCACAGATGTCATGACATCCATGGGTGGTGGATGTTATGCAGATGATGAGTATGACCTTGTGATACACAGGTACCTGCACAGCCACAAACCCATTTCTGATTGAAACTATGTTGGCTTCAGAAGCTTCTCTAAGGTCTGTTCATCATCTTTTATGTCTTATATACTCATTCATGTGTTCTTAGAGTGTGTTACCTGCTTCTTCCATATCCCTAGTGCACCTCTACACCATGTCTCCTTATGATCAATCAGATCTGCATTTTGTGACAATGATTTCTCTGTTGTTTTTCAACTGTTTTCCTCAGCTCCAGGATTGTTTAAAAGGTGCTAATTAGAAGCTTTAAAATGACCCCTCAACCACTGAAATTGGTGATGTGCTTGGTAATAGTGCAGGAAAAAACCTAGATTGAATATATAGCAAGTGAAACTCATATATACTCAATCCTAAGCAATCCTTGCTCCTTACAATTGGCACCAAATATATAAGTTCAGGCATTTTAATATTGATAGAAGGCCTCTGCAAACTGACTAGTTTGGTAGGAAGTTCAAATATTCTGACAAGTGCACAAATATTCCAACAAGAAGCTCAAATATATGACTTGTTCTTTCAATTCTGCAGGTATTCAAGCTATCCAATTTGACTTAGCAAATATAGAATAGGTTTGGGAGCAAATAAAGTATATTAATAAAGACATTTTGTCTTGACACTCGAAATATTTGGGATTCTGAGATTAATGGCACTCTGGCCGAATTCTATAGCACACTGACTTTAAAATGGCACTCTGGCTGACTCTACAGCTCACTGGCTGATACTATGGCTTACTAGCCAATTCAAACTTGAAAATATTCAAATAATCTTTATATTCTTTTATCTTTTTCTATTGGACTTAAGGAATATTCATCTCACTCAAGGAATATGCACAAAGGCCTTTGAATTGCCCTGCTCACTGGCTAAGGTGCAACTCTAAGAGATGGTAAGCTTCCTGGACTTAACAAACTATTCTATAACTCTGAGGTTCCACTCCAAGGCCCTTGAACCATTCAAGCACTGTGCTTATAAGGTCAAATTGTAGGGAGCGTGTTGCCTCCTGTATATTACACCAAAGAGGCCTTTATATACTGTCCATAGTCCAATCTACCATGGATATCTAGTCATACTGTATAAGCTAATATCTGACTGGGTCTAGGGTTTCCTTGGTTGAGATGGTCTAGATACTGTTTGATGCACTTTTTAAGACAATCCATGGCTGCTTGAATCACAATATTCTATCATTATTTGCCAGACTAGGAAATATTCTGGAACTGCAAAGCTGAGTAGCTTGGTTACCAGTCAATTTACCCTCTGCTCAGGCTATTGCATCATAGAATGCATCACTATTCTCTATATCTAGGCAACTAGTCAAGGCTACAGTCAGTGGAATATTCCTGATTGATTGATCAGTTAATGTGTATATTCCAATCACTGATGTGAGTGTTATGATTTATTAACTTTTTTCCTTTTCTTAGTCTTATCTACATGATATCTTATCTTATCGCTGCATGAACATCACTCATCAATCTTCGATGCAACAAATGCGTGTCCCTCACACCATAAACTGTGGTTGTCACACCAACACTTGTTGTTCTATGTGCGATGCTCTTGATCCAATCTTTCTCATCTTTTTCATAGCTATTATTAGATCCAACATTTTAGTATATAAGTAGTGCCATTTTCACTGTACAACCTCAGCTTCGAGCTAAGGTTTAAACTCATATAAATCTTACTTGTCTGCTCATCTGCTGAGAGCCCTTCTGTAAGCGCCTCTCTTGCCACCTCCAGATTCCCTACAGTATCACCAAAGTGATTGTCCAAATGTGAGACAGCTTAGCAATTATCTTATCTTGAGTCATGTGAGAGTCAGGCCCTAACAATTAGCTTGAAGCTTCCCTCTTTCCTTTATGCTAGATATAAGGAAACTCCATGCCCATTGAAATCACCCCTGACATCAACCACGTAACAAGAGATGTAGCAGCAGGCACCTTTGTCACTGTTGCCATCATCGTAGGAACAGCAATTTGCATCGCTGTCATTTTTCATAAACACAGAACCTGGCTCGAACACCACAGACTAGCACCCAGAAGACCACTCACATACCCTCCCTCGACTCTACCACACTTCTACATCCCACCATACAATGTTCTGACATGGCCCATCAACTACCCCATCTATGAGCAGGAGTGCTACCAGACCCCAGAGTCACCAAGGGGGGAGAACATTCCAACCACCGAGTCTGACATTGGAAGATGAGGACAGAGAAGTCCCAGCCCCATTGCTGGACCCTCTGGTACCTGGCACTCCTCTGATAACACAGCTAGCACTCCCTCCTATAAGGGAGACATCACTGAACTTATCTGACACTATCATGGAGTCAGAACGACAGAACTCCTGGAGGCAACCAGGTGAGAATTGGGAGCAAAGCCTCCACCAGGTACCTACAACTGAGGCCACTGAGTCCTGGTCAGATAGTCCAACCCTCCCCCAGATGACCCTACGGGTCACCAATCCTATGGAACCAGCTGAGACCCCCAATGCCTCCTCATATGATTTGGAGGCGAGTAGAAGAGGAGCTCACCTACTGGGAAACCCTAGAATCCACTGTCCTTTCCAGACCCACCAGACCACCTTCGATTCACCTAGGTCGACAATTGTACTCTCCCTCTCCACTTCCTCCACCAACTCCTCTGAACTTGATCGACTTTGAGGAGAAACTCGAGGTGGAGGAACTCCTCGCCCCCACATTGACATCTAGATCAACTCAACCTCCAACATGTCATCACTTGACCCCGATGATGTGCTTGGTAACGGTGCAGGGAAAAACCTAGATCGAATATACAGCAAGTGAAACTCATATATACTCAACCCTAAGCAATCCTTGCACTTCACAATCACCAAATATATAAGTTCGGGTGTTTCGAGATCGATAGAAGACCTCTGCAAACTGACTAGTTTGGTATGAAGTTCAAATATTCTGATAAGTGTGCAAATATTCTAGCAAGAAGCTCGAATATACAACTTGTTCTTTCAATTCTAAGGGTATTCAAGCTATCCAATTCGACTTAGTGAATATATAATAGGTTTGGGAGCAAATAAAGTATATTAATGATGACTGCTCGTCTTGGTACTTGAAATATTCTGTGTTCTGATATTAATGGCACTCTGGCCGAATTCTATAGCATACTGGCTTTATAATGGTGCACTGGCCGACTCTACAGCTCACTGGCTGATACTATGGCTCACTGGCCAACTCAAACTCGAAAATATATAAATAATCTTTATATTCTTTTATCTTTTTCTATTGGACTTAAAGAATATTCGTCTCACCCAAGGAATATGCACAAAGGCCTTTGAATTGCCCTGCTCACTGGCTAAGGTGCAACTCTAAGGGATGGCAAGCTTCCTGGACTTAACAAACTATTCTATAACTCTGAGGTTCCACTCCAAGGCCCTTGAACCATTCAAGCACTGTGCTTATAAGGTCAAATCATGAGGAGGGTGTTGCCTCCTGTATATTACATCTAGGAGGCCTTTATATACTGTACATAGTCCGATCTACCATGGATATCTAGTCATACTGTATAAGCTAATATCCGACTGGGTCTAGGGTATGTACTACTGGGTTGAGGGTTTCGTCGGTCCAGACAATCTAGATACTGTCTCCATGGCTGTTGGAGCCAGAATATTCTATCATTCTTCACTGGACTAGGGAATATTCCGGTGCTACTAAGCTAGCTAGCCTGGTTACCAGTTAATTCACTTGCTGCCCAGACTACCACACCATGCAATGGGTGATCCATCATTATCTTCTGTATCTAGGCAACTAGCCGAAGCTGCAACCAGGGGAATATTCCTGACTGATCAATTAATAATTAGTATATTCCGATCACTGATATGAGCCTCATGGCTATTCTTCTGGAATGCGGTTCATCTGCAGAATATCTACAGGTCCAAAGTCACTATCAAGCAATAGTAATGGCGAGTCACTTTGTAGCTTCAATCTGAGGGGAAATATTCTATCATGTTAGGGAAAATATTCGCTTCTGAGTGCGAATCTTTGCATGCTTTTCTATCTATTCTTGCTAGAGCTTGAACTGCCTCGGAATATTCTGCAAACCATAGGCAACTAATCACAGCTATTCAATCGCATTAGGAGAATATTCCCTTCTGTTGAGACTGGTCAAACACATTGGGGACTTAATTGTCACATTAGGGAACTATTCACATCTTCTGGGGGCTAGTCAATCATATTAAGGGACTAGATACTTCTGGTTTGAGTAGATCGTGCATGGGTGGGATGTTATGGCATATATTCACTGGTTTAGACCGATTACAGGTTGAATATTCAGGCTGGTAGGTTCAATCCTTCGAGGTACTGTTCCTAAGTCCTGTATTTCAACTCTGTATATTCTCTCATTGCACAGGATCTTAGCTATCTGCTCGAAGTCTCAGCAATAGCTCTCATACTCAAGTAGATATAGATTCTGGTATGTATATATCTCATACAAAATCGCAAAATCTAAGGGTAGACATGCAACATGCATATCACCAAAGACCCCCTCTTCTATACAGAACTCCAATGACAATGCCTACGAATCTGCTATGTCAGGAGGCCTAGCTACCAGTGAAGAAGGAGAGCAGGAGAATCCCTGCTCGCATTCCTCATGCGCCAGAGGGAGGAGGAACCAGATCAGCCCCCTCGAGATCCTAGAAGCGAACAACGACTGGCCTGAAGAGAGCTCAAGAGTAATCCCTTCTACCTGGAAACTCCAGATTGAGCCTGGCCTTCTCTCTCCCTCTCTCAGAGGATGGCCCATGGAGCCTACCAATCCCAGGCCTGGGCCCTTTGAAGGGCAGACTACCTCCAAAGAGGAGGAATTGACGAAACCCTGGAGGAGCACCAAAACCAATACAACCTCCAGTCCAATGAGGAGTTATGGTGGTATGAGCTCAATTATAGCCCCATCCCAGGAGTATACATCTCAGGACTATGACCAAGGACAGACAAGGAGGGACAAACCCTCACTCAGGAACTGGCAGCTATACTCACTACCTGGAGATGAGATGAGGCCCAGCAAGTGGAACTGGCCAGAGTACAGGTGGCTCAGGCCAATGCCTGACTTGCCGCTGATCAATTGGAGGTGCCAGAACTACCTCTGGAAGGGGAAGAGTAGGCTCTTAGCCAGAGCAGGAGAGGCCAGGCCCAGCACTCAGGCTGAGCTTGAGGCCGAACAGCGATGGCTGGATGCAGAAGCTGCTGAGATCAGGAGGCAGGAGTACCAAGAAAAGAAAGAAGCATACCCAGACCTTGCAGTAGATCTGGTGGCCAAGATAGAGAAAGCAAGGGCATTCACAGCCCAAAACAATCTGCCCCTCCCAAAGGAACTTGAACCCCTTGACCAACCCTAAGGTTGCCCAATACAACCCCCTCCGAGGAGATATGGAAGCCCCACCCATCAAACTGACAGGTGGTCGATTCCTTGACCTCCACTCAAATATAACCCCCCCAAACCCCCCTATTGGTCCTCTGGTGATGCTGAGGAATAGGCCCCTTGGTTACAGGTAAAGCCTACCCTGGTCCAACTCTCCACAGATTTTGAAGAAAGAAGCAATGACATCCACCACTTTACCGAAGCCTGTGAAGAATACTTCTCCATCTTCAAGGCCTATTACCTGACCCATGCCAACAAGATTCTTTTTGCTGTCTCCCTGTTTGGAAAGAAACCCCAAGGATGGTGGTCCCAGTACAGACTCCAGTTCTGGAGCAGTACTGAGGAACACTACCAATACTCATCCTGGGACAACTTCAAGGCTGCTGTCCAAGTCAAATATGGGGATCCTGCTCTCTAAGAAGTAATGGAGAAGCATATGAACGAGCTCAGAATGACTGGCACTGTGGCCGAATACTTCCAAAAGCTCAAAGAGCTGGCCTGACAAGCTGACCAGCTCCATGACCTAGGACCCTGGAGCACCTTAGTCCGAGCCATCTGATGAGGAGTACCCACCTCCTATATGGATTCCATCACCAATCTTGGCGTCATGATCCCTTTGACCTATGCCGAATGGAAGTGACAGATTTGCAACATCTATGATGAAAAAGCCCACAAAGAAGCCTTCGATAAGATCAGCCACTATGAAAAGCTGAAGAACCAACATGCCAGCAATACCTCAAAAGGTACTGCTGGCACGACAAGTTCCTCAGCTGATAAACCAGCCAGCAAAGGATTGTCGGGTTTGGGATGGACCACCTATGGAGGGGCCAGAGAGCCCATGGATATAAATCGCCTCAAACGAGAGGGTAGATGTTTCAATTGTGGAGGGAAAGGTCACTTAGGAAAAGATTGCAAGAAGCTGAAGCAGCTGAAGGACCCAAAAACTGGGAAATACACCTTAGCCCAGCTTCGGGCCATGCTTACTATTGCTGAAGAAGAAGAGAAGGCACCAGAGAAGGTTGAGGAGAAAATGCTCTCAACATCGAAAGTCGAGGAGGTAAAAGGCAAGGCCGAGAAGTGAGTGATTCCACTTCCTCGGCCCAATCCTCCTCACTGGGTGGTCGGTCATTGGGTCCTGCTGTGTGGACTTTACCTGATTGTAATATATTTTTATGTAAGTCACATGTCTCAAAGCATTCAAATATACCATTTGCCCCATTCACAACTTCATCTGAGACCACCCTAAAAGAATCACAAACTGTTCAGGCTCCACCTGAAAAACCCCATAAAACCCATGAAAGCCCCAATGACATTCATCCCTCTCCTGCATCACTGACACTCTTGGTCTCAGAACTCCTTACTCTTTAAGACCTTCAACATTGATGGGGGCCAGAGTTCATCCGAACAATGTCAGGGATCTCCAAGTCATTAACAAAAGAGGTTCTCTCTGAACTGGTCAAGCCCTCTCTGGAAGAAGATAGCCCATCAACAGGCTCACCCCTTTCCTGAGTTGCAAAAAAGGTTAGGGACATGGGACAGGCACTGAAGGACCTGGAAGTAATGTGAAAGCACAGTTCATGCAACAAGAACGCAACATCCATGACTTCTTCCATCCTTGACAGGCCTTCCAGTCACTCCCAGAGCAACCCACTCCCCAAACCCCTGAATCCTGACAAAACAGCCAGCAGCAGACCACCTCCAGGAAAGGAGCATGCCCCAACCAGAGGGACTCCTCAAAGGCCCCCGACCATCGAAGGATCAAGAAAGACTCCCCAGGAGGAAGAAGTGTCAGATGCACAGCATCCTGGGGGAAGAAGGACCACAGTGAAAGAAGTGGCCGATGAAGAAGATGACACACCGTACTGGATGTCCCAACTAAAGGTGCAAGTGAAGAAGAAAGAAGAACCGATCAAGGCGAGGCATCCTGAATCAAGTCCAGTGAGTGTTTCCTCCCCAAAGTCCACCTGGTTCAAGCCATTTGGTGTGGACTGGACCCTTCAGGCCATCAGGGAAGCATGCACAGATTTGGAGGCCTTTGCCTCACTCTATCTCTAGGCCCATAAGGAGAAGGTCAACGAAATTGATGACCACCTTCTTGCCTCCTTAAGACAAGACAGAGAATGGGCATGAGAGGAACTCTATGGGCTGAGTGAACCTATTCAGTATCAGTGACAAGTGTCAACCAAAGGTGTCTGAGAACTCTTCCTGGACGTACAAATCGAGACATTAGAGAACTGCCAGACCCTTAAGGCCCAGGCCCTGGTCAACAGCGGCTGCACCAGAAGTACCATCAATGAAGCCTATGTTAAGAAACACAGCCTCGTCACCAGACCTGCTCCAGCACCAATCTCTGTATACAATGCTGACAGCACCCGAAATAAGGCAGGAGAAATCACAGAGTTCATCAAAGTACAGATGCTCATAGGAGACCATAGCGAAAGGATCGACTTTGCCATCACCAATATTGGCAAAGGCAACATCTTCCTAGGACACAACTGGCTCCTTCATCACAATCCTGTCATCAACTGGGCAACTGGCAAGATCATCTTTGCCTGGTGCCAGTGCCAGAAGAACCTGTTCCCTTTACCAGACACCAACCCAGATGACTGATGGGATGAGGAGTTGGAAGAAGGCGAGACTATTCTCATGGTCGACCTCTGAGAAGAGCTGGAAATTCACACTGTACACCACACGAATGACCTGGCTGCTAAGGCAAATGAAGGAAAAGCCAAGAAGACCTTTGAGAAAATGGTCCTGCCCCAGTATCGTGAGTTCCACAACCTATTTTTGAAAGAAAGCTTTGATGAACTCCTGGAATGCAAGCCCTGGGACCACACGATTGAGCTGATACCCAGCAGTCAATCCACTCTCAATTGCAAGGTATACCCCTTGAACCAACATGAACAAAAAGAGCTTGACAAGTTCCTTGACAAGAACCTTGAGTCTGGCCAAATTTGACTGTCTAAATCCCCTTTTGCTTCACCCTTCTTCTTTGTTAAGAAGAATGGGACCCTCTATCCGGTGCAAGACTATCGGAAGCTCAATGAGATGATGATCAAAAATCACTACCCACTTCCTCTCATCTCCGAGCTTATGGACAAATTGCATGGCACCAAATACTTCACTAAACTAGATGTCAGATGGGGATACAATAATGTGTGGATCAAGCAAGGAGATGAACCCAAAGCCACCTTCTGGATGAACCACAGGTTATTCAAACCCACAGTCATGTTCTTCAGCCTCATGAATTCACCAGCAACCTTCCAATGGATGATAAACGACATCTTTCATGATCTCATCCACGAGGGAAAGGTAACCATCTACTTGGATGACATCCTAATCTTCTCCAAAGATCTACAAGAGCATTGATGGTGATGAGCCTCTAGGCTCTGTATGCTCAGAATTTCGCAAATATTCCTCATAATAACCCATATAATTCCAAAAATGGTTCTTTCAATCCCCCAGCCATTATACACAAAGGCATATTACTTTTATGCAACTTCAATGGTACCCCACGAAGCTTGATATCCTTCCCTTTTTGAAACACGCTCAAATTCGTACATGCCATCATGTTAAGGTACATTTGATGGTCGATCACCTAATTTGGCAATAGGCACTGATAACTGCATCAATGCTGCATCAATGATGCATCAACTACATATCACGGCTTGACTTGCTGATTTGATCAGGCAATTATATGATGTCATACACACCAACATTTGCTTACCCTTGATATTTGTGGACCACAGTCATTAGAGCCCTCGTTTACTAAGGCTATAACTATGCCAAGACCTCAAGAAACCTTTAACCCATTAGTATGCCTCAGTACAATGGCCATACCCTCACAGTCTGCAGTTAAACAGCATCCTAGTATCCACATCTTGGTCACTCAGGATCGACATATTTTATCTCCCTTCGGCAACGCAAAGGAATAGCTGTTACCGAAAGCTTCAGTTTTACATGTGGACACTTGTATACTGACCAAGCCGCAGCCTTACAGCTTTACTAAGTAGAAACTAATAATAAAGTAGGACTTATAGTATAAAAGCGAGATAAAATATTGTAGAAAGAGGAGTAGACATGAGAGACTACACAATCTAGTGAACACCAGCTGGTACACCAACGGCTATACCTTGTAACCTCTTTTTTCGTAACCATATATGCTCAACCAATCAATTGTTTTGCACATTATATGTGTCACTATAAGCCTAAGACTGGTTCATACCATCTGACCGCTTCATTCACCCTTCGTTCATTCATATTCTCGACCACATATCACCGCTCGTTTCGACAATACAATTTCCAGACAGTTTTATACCGGTAATTGTACCAAGTGCTCGCCATAATGCTAGTATAAGACTCTGTCGCTCTACTACATGTATTGCATACCCCATTCTGTCTCATTCTCTTTTATAGGCCGCATTGTCTTCACTTTCACACCATAGGAGTTTAATTCGTCTTCACTTTCAACATAGTATCGCCACCCACTTGGGTAGTCTCCGAGCAGACTTATAGGACCAGTACCATCGACATAGGATCATTTCGACCAGCTTTTATTTAGGATCGCCATAGGATAGGATAGGAAAGTCCCTGTGTGGACTTATAGGTTTGACATTGACATAGGATAAGATAGTCTCCATGTAGACTCTGTTTTAGGCTTCAACATTCAGTAACATCGTTTTGTATAGGACCAGCAACCTTGCCATTGATATAGGACTTTGTTTTCACTCTCGCATTCACGACTACAAAGCTGCTTTCAGTTTTGCCAATGTACATTTGACACTCTTCTTTTAGATTGTTCTTTCAGAGAATCATCATCTAGCGTCAACATCTAGTCACATTTTCCTTCTTCTCCACCGATTCTTGGTATTCACATCATACCAGCTTCGGTTACATCTCGTATATTCAAGATCAATCCTGGCATATAGCCTACATAACTAGTACTCAACTGCTAAAGGGTACTACCTGTTAGACTATCACATTGCAGCATATTCTTATGTCTAGAGGAATTTCTTGGAGTGCATGGAGATGCCCAGAACATACTTGCACACACAGAACCTCAACAACTGTGTTGTTTCATCATTTAACCAAATACTCTTTGAGTTTAGTGTTGCTGTTGCCATGGAAGTTTAGGTTCATCAACAGATCATCAAATGAGTACTCCAATGCCTCCAAGAACACAAGTTGTTTCTCAAGGCTGAAAAATGCAAGTTTGAAGTCCTCGAGACAGAATATCTCACCATAATCATCAGCGAAGGATCGGTCTGAATGGACCCAATCAAGGTTAGAGGTATCACTGAGTGGCCCACGCCCACCAAGAAAAAGGAATTGCAATCCTTTTTGGGCTTCACGAACTTTTATCGGAAGTTCATAAAGGACTATTCCAAAATTGTCTGCCCCATGACACAGCTCACTGGCAATGCCCCCTGGACCTGGGGAGTGGCCCAGAATGAGGCTTTCCAATGACTAAAGAGACAAATGGCCAAAGACGTAGTCCTTGCCTTACCCAAGGAGAGGGGCAGGTTCAGAGTAGAAGCCAACTCAAGCAAAGGAGTGGTAGGGGCAGTCCTTAGCCAAGAACAGGACAGCAAGTGGAGGCTGGTAGCCTTCCTCTCCAAGGCCTTGACTATGACAGAACACAATTACAAGATCTATGACAAGGAGCTCCTTGCCATCATGGTGGCGCTGGAGGAATGGAGGCACTACCTTATGAGTGCCACCAAAGATTTTGAGATCTGGACCAACCATCAGAATGTTAGGGCTGACTCTCATATGACTCGTAGTCGGGCAATTGTTAAGCTGTCTCGTGTTTGGACAATCACTTAGATAATGCCTCGGATGACCTCGAGGTGATGAGAGAGGTGCTTACAGAGATGCTCTCGGCAAGCGAGCAGACAAGTAAGATTTATGTGATGTTAAACCTTAGCTCGAAGCTGAGGTTGTACAGTGAAATCGTAGCTACTTATATATGAAAGTGTGAGTACTATTATTAGGTATGAAAGTTTTGTCAAAGTCGAGGGGTGTGCTAGTCAGACGACGAGCACGCAATATCATGCGTTGTCCATCATGAAAGATCTATCGAAGTTGTTGGTGGTGATATGGTGGTGATAATGCATAAGCATGATTACACTGATAAGATGAGATAAGACTAGAAAAAGTGAAAAAGTTAATAAATTGTAACATTACCCTCTCATTAAGGCAGTCGTCCCGACTGCCCTATGTCTTCCTCCCAGGGTTCATCATCTTCTTCTTCTTGGTCGCATAGGATGCAATTGGTGACTTCCTTTTCGCTCTCTCTCTCCCAGTAGTCGTCGATGAGCACCTTCCACACCTGTTGGTCAGGTTCTTCGATCCAGAATTTCTTTCCATCGATGCGTTCTACTTGGTAGAACATGCTCCATCCCCCTGTAGTTTGGTTCTCGTGATAGCTATGGTCGACTATTTGCTTGACTGTTTTCTGCGATCTGTCAATGACCTTGCGCGTGGTTACTACAGCTGTTGTTTTGGAAATACTGTCCTCGTAATCTTGGATGGCTTCTTGTGCATTAGCCATATCATCTTCCCTAACCCATGAGTTGTGCTCTCATGTCCAGCCCTTCCACTTGATGAAGTAGTCGGTTACGAGTCAGGACTTTTGTCCTTTCTTGCCTCGGACTCAACGTGTGCGAGAGTCCAGGACTTCCTCGACTTCATATTCCTCTTCATCTTCGATGAGGTCTGGTGGCGGAGGGGGTGGTTGTTTCTGATTAGGGAATGCAGGTGGTACATACGGTGTCAGCAGCTTCTCATTGAAGCGTGGATGAATTTTCCAATGCGGTGGCAGTTTTAGCTTGTACGTGGAGGCCCCGACCTTTTCCAGGATTAGGAATGGGCCGACGTGCTTATTGTCGAGTTTTTTCTTGGGGCGAGGTAGATGAAGGTTGGTGACGTCGAGCCATACACGGTCTCTGGTGGCGTAGTCGATGGCTTGCCTTTTCTTTTTGTCATATTGGGCCTTCATCTTGCCTGCAGCTTCTTCCAATGCTTCCTTAGCTTGGCGATGGACTTCCTGCATATTTTCTGTGAATGACTTGGCCAATGGGTTCGTGAAGGCGGTCGTTTTGACGGAGTCTGGTAGGACATGGGGGTAAATTCCATAGTTGGTGAAGAACGGTGTTTGGCCTGTAGCCGAATGGATGCGATTGTTATGAGTGAATGCTGCCAATGTGAGCCATTCGCTCCAGTCAGTCTGTCGATGATTGATGAAAAGCTGGAGGTATTTGTTAATCTCCTGATTGACCCGCTCGGTTTGGCTGTCGGTTTGGGGGTGAAAGGCAGTGGACATGTTTGGTGTGATATCGAGGAGTTTAAGAAGCTCTGTCATGAATTTGGAGACAAACTGAGGTCCCCAGTCAGAGATTACCATCTTTGGCATTTCATGGTGAGCATATATGTGGTCGCGTAGTAGCCTGGCCCATCCTTCGGATGTTAGTTCAACGTTACAAGCGATTGGGATTATTTCTTTGGAGAATTGGTCCACCACAACTAGGATGGCATCATATCCGTTTGACTCCGGTAGTCCAGTGATCATGTCAATGAATATGTGGGTCCATGGTTTGGATGGGACTTCATTTGGGTGAAGGGGGGTGGCCTTGGGATGAGTGTCTGTCTTAGTTCGTTGGCATGCTTCACATGCCTTGACATACTTCTCCACTGTCTGTTTGAGTTTTGGCCACCAGTATTCCCGTTGGACGAGTTCCTTTGTCTTTTCTATCCCTGGGTGTCCTGCTGTTATATGGTCGTGGTGGGCAGCAATGATTTCTCCCCTGAGCTTGTTGTCTCGGGGGACGTAGATTCATCCATCGTAATAAAGGAGTCCTTCCTTTTCAGAGATTCTGTGCTCATGATCAAGGGAGCTCTGGATTCCTTGATCCCACTTGTCATGATCTCGAGTTGCGTCCTTAACTCGTTGGTGGGTTTCCAAGGTGGTGGGCATGATCATGACCCTAAAGTGTTCGGGTTGAAGGACTACAATGTCGTCATTGTCCTTCTTCCCTTGGTCGTGATCATCTCGCCAGGAAAGGAGGTCGGCCTTGTGGTTGGAAGCGCCTGGCTTGTGATGGAGAGTGAAGTGGTACTCAGCAAGTTCAGTGACCCACTGCGCTTGTCGACGATTCAGCTTCTGGGGTTGGCAGAAGTATTGCAAATTTTGATGATCTGTCCAGATCTCAAAGTCTTCAGCTGCCCCCATAAGGTAGTGTCTCCATTCCTTGAGCGCGAGCATGATGGCGAGGAGCTCCTTGTTGTAGATCTCATAATTCCGCTTGGTGACAGTTAGCACCTTTGAGAGGAAGGCGACTGGCCTCCATTTTCCGTCCTGCTCTTGACTTAGGATGGCACCAATAGCCCCTTCGCTGGAGTCGGCCTCCACTCGGAATCTTCTCTTTTCCTTTGGTAGGGCTAAGACCACATCCTCGGCCATCTGCCTCTTCAACTATTGGAAGGCTTCGTTCTGAGCTGTTCCCCAGATCCACGGTGCATTGCCGGTAAGTTGGGTCATGGGGCATACGATCTTGGAGTAGTCCTTTATGAATTTTCGATAGAAATTCGTAAACCCTAGGAAGGACTGTAATTCCTTCTTCTTGGTGGGCGTAGGCCACTCCATGATTCCTTTAACCTTCACGGGGTCCATGCGCACCGATCCCTCGCTGATGATCACACCGAGGTACTCGGTTTCTAACACCTCAAATTCGCACTTCTCGGCTTTGAGGAATAGCTTGTGTTCCCTTAAGCGCTGTAGGACTCGCTTGACTATTCATCGGTGCTCCTGTAGGTCCTTAGAAAAGATTAAGATATCGTCGAGATAGATGGTGACTTTTCCTTCCATAATGAGGTCATGGAAGATGTCATTCATCATCCACTGGAAGGTGGCTGGCAAATTGGTCAGGCCAAAGAACATGACTGTGGGTTCGAAGAGGCTGCAGTTGGTTTGGAAAGCTGCTTTGGCTTCATCCCCTTGCTTGATCCATATGTTGTTATAGCCCCAATGGATGTCCAGTTTAGTGAAGTACTTTGCACCCCAGAGTTTGTCCATGAGTTCCGAGATGAGGGGTAGTGGATATCGATTCTTGATCGTCATCTCGTTGAGCTTCCGATAGTCTTGTATGGGCCGAAGAGACCTGTCCTTCTTTTTGACGAAGAAGAACGGGGAGGCAAAGGGCAATTTGGAGGGTCTGATGCGTTCAGACTCGAGGTTCTCATTGAGGAACCTATCGAGCTCTTCTTGTTCGTGCCGGTTGAGGGGATAGACCTTGCAGTCTAGGGTCGATTTGGCGTTAGGGATCAGTTCGATTGCATGGTCTCACGGTTTGTGTTCCAGTAGCTCATCGAAGTTCTCCTTGGAGAAGAGATCTTCGAACTCACGGTATTGAGGGGGGACCATCTCTTCGAAGGTTTTCTTGGCTTTCCCTTCGGCAGCTTTGGTGGCTAGGTCATTCGCGTGATGTACTGCACGGATCTCCAGTTCTTCATGAAGGTCGACCATAAGTATGGTTTTGCCCTCTTCCAGTTCACCTGTTTCCACTTGAATACCTGGTTAGCTCTGGTTATAACCAGTTCTATAGAAAACACCTAGCAGGGATATAACCCATTGGTTATATCCAGTCCAAACCCCAAACTGTTTCACACTCACACCTAGCTAATACAGCCAAACCCGGCACCATTGCCAGCTGGCATGTAGGGCAAAAATTCCCAAAATAGCAATTTAGCCAAATTTTTTGGCAGAATGATGTATTGGGTGGTGCAGGTCATTGTAGCCTGAATTCCTGCTGCCCTGCTTGCTCTACGGGCTCAAAAAAAATAACACATACCCTACATGGCAGGCCGACCCACTGCGCACGATGACCCCGACCAGTGGGCATCAAAAAAAGCTGGATTGAAACAATGGCAGTTGGATTACCATTTTTGATACAGCAGTGCTGTACAAAATAAGATACACACCGGGACTCAAACCCGAGACCTTACAGTAGCAATACGTAGGACACGCACAGTACCAACTGCTCCAAAGGGGCTTAATCAGAGTGTATGTTAATGTATATATATTGAGTAAATACATAAAAATATGTATTAAAAAAAAACCCCCGTCATTGTGCGGGGCATCGGGCAGCATGCGCGTACTGGACACGGCTGCGTATGGTGACATTTGGTGCAGACAGATGTCCTTTGTCGAATGACAACGTCGTCCAGAGTTTTCGGGACCATATCCCGCCGGTGGGCGGTGATAATGGCAGGGGGCAGGATTCAACTGCAGTGCCATGGCAGGCAGCCGGAATGGGGTCGAATTGACCTCATAATTGCATTCCCCATTGTCGAAAACAGGGGTGATGAGGCTGCAAGGGGGTTGGGAGCTCCATAGCACTGGCTACACAATGGACAGGGTGGGAGTCAGGATGATGAGCAGGTGGCGGATGACGGCAGGGTCGGTGGGCAAAACAGGATCTGTAGCCGTGTTCTCCTGCTCAAAGAGTGGGAGATGCATGGCCGTGGGGTGCGTAGGTGTCCTGGGGAGGGCGGGGAAGGTCAATGTTGGGTGGGGAGGGTCATGCCAGTGGTGGGCACGGTAGTGCTGCCGTACAGGAGGTTTTTGGTGCATTCGGTCCATCGTTGTGTCATCCATCGATGCCCAAGAGGACTTGTCTGTCGCAGCTGTCATTGGTTGTCGGTGTCTCGATGTTGTTGGTGGCCTGCTCTTCACACCATTTGGCCCTCCTCCCATCCCCTTTGGTCCCTTATTTCTTTTATCACATCCTATTGTACTCCCGTGTGCACACGCTGTTCCTCCGATACCCTGTCCGTCCCTATGGTGCTCGTCGTTGTCCGGTAGGCCATCGTTGTCATCGCCGTCACCCTTCCTGCACAAAAAAAAAAGCCTAAAAACAACGGTGAGTGCATATAATAGTGTTACATACCTTTATATGCCATTTGAATGGCTGTTCCATCCTGTGGAGAGTCGTGGTTGGCAGCAAGGTGGCAGTAAAAGGTCGAAAATGATGATGCACAGCCACCCAATCACCATTCAGTTGGCCGATCCACCTCGATCAAGCAGTGGAAACCATGCTCGGTATTCATCTGCTGCTCGATGCAGGCCATCTGACATTTCATCTACCATCGGAATACATTCATTTTGGTAGTTATAATATATGTATGAATATTTATATCAATCCGGCTACATAGGGACCATGTATGTGCAATTTAATCAAATTTTCTCTGTATTTTGTCTATTCTCATCTGTAGTTTGCCCTCCACACACTATTCTACTCTCTCAGACCATACAAGAGCAGCTGTACAGTAAATATAATATATAATACTACTGCTCCAGCCCTTCCGATCCACACCGATATGCTACTACATGCATATATTCCATGTACTATTGTTGACCACACCTAGTATACACTGTATCACTCATTCTTCTTACGATTTTTTCTTTGGACTTTTACTTATATTGGTATTACCAGATATCTATTGAACTGTACACTAATAAAATTAAACTATGTATTATTCTAATGTATTTCTAAAATTCAAGATACTTTGCAGCACTTGGAAAGGTGAAGTTGACCTATGCTGAACAATTTATTGCATGAGTATGGAATCGGCATGAACATCCGCTTGGTCCGGCAATGTCTGAAAAATCATCGAAATTGTTTTTTTCTTTATATACTACAGACCTCGGACAGTTCAATGACTTGAAAAATCATATATTTATACAATACATATCAATATGATATTTCTGGACTTCCTGGAGTCATGTACTTGCAAAATTCATACTATTTCAATGAAGATTTTTAAAAATTTCCTTTCTACCATATTGGGAATGCTATAATCCCACAGTAAGTGCATCCTGATTCACTGTGACGCATCCAGCCAAAACAATTTCCGTATGTGTGGGGAGGAGCCATGAAATGAATGATATATTTTTTTTGAGTATGTCCTTTTTTTTTCAGGGCTAATTGACCAGTGGAAAGTCTATCAAAACATAAATACATGACATGAAGGCCTATTTTCTCATTTGGGGTGTGGCAGTGTTCTGAGAATGTGTCATTGAATGTGGAGCCATTTTAGGATCATTCAAGTACCAATTTATGAAAACATTTTGGCGCTATGTGCCAAATTATTTTTTTCAGCTTTTAGCTGGAATGACTATTATGGTGGTGGCAGTGCTGTCTTGTGGCTGTGGTTATAACCCACCAGATGACAATCTATAGCCTGGTTATATCTAGTCCATTTCCCCTCATTCTTACAGAATGGCCTGTCCAGTTCTTCATCCCAGGGGTCATCGGGGTCCGCGTCTGGCAGGGGGAATGGGTTTTTCTGGCATTGACACCGGGCGAAAATAATCTTGCCGGTAGCCCAATTGATGATGGGATTGTGGTGGAGGAGCCAGTCATGTCCGAGAAAGATGTCGCCCTTGCCAATATTGGTGACGGCAAAGTTGATTCTTTCACTGTGGCCTCCCACCGTCATCCTTACTTCCACGAACTCCGTGATCTCTCCTGCCTTGTTGTGTGTGCCATCGGCATTGTATACTGAAATAGGAGTGGGTGCAGGTCGAGTAATGAGACCGTGCTTCTTAATGTAGGCCTCGTTTATCGTGCTTCCTGTGCATCCGCTGTCAACCAGTGCTTGGGCCTTGAGGGTCTGACGATTCTCCAACGTTTCAAGTTGGACGTCGAGAAATAGCTCTTGGATGCCCTTCATACTCACTCGGCATTGATACCGAATTGGCTGTCCTAACTCATAGAGTTCTTCTTGTGCTTGTTCTCCGCCCTTCCATAGTGAACTTAAGAGTCGGTCGTCGATCTCATTGACCTTCTCCTTATGGGCCCAGAGGTGAAGCAAGGTGAGCACTTCTGAATCTGTGCATGCTTCCTTGACAGCCTGAAGGGTCCAGTCTGCACCAAACGGCTTGAACCAGGTGGACTTCAGGGTGGAAACACTCACTGGGATTGATTCAGAATACCTCGCCCTCAACGGTTCTTCTTCCTTCTTCGCTTGTGCCTTGGCTTGCGACATCTTGAATGCCGTATCATCCTCTTCATCGGGGACCTCGACCATAGTGGTATTCCAGGTCCATCAGCATCGCGCATCCGATGCTGGAGCCCTGCTTGATCCTTTGACGGTCAGGGGCCTTTGAGGGGTCTCCCCAGTTGGGGCATGCTCCTTCCCTGGGGATTGCCTGCAGCCGGCTGTTTCGTCAGGACTCGGGGGTTTGGGGAGCGGGTTGCTCTGGGAGTGACTAGAAGGCTCGTCAGGACAAATGGAGGGAGCCATGCCCATCATGTTCTTGTCGCATGGACCGTGCTCCCACATTACTTCTGGGTCCTTCTGCACCTGTCCTGGATCCCTATCCTCTCTTGCAACATCTTCTTCCATTTGGGTCAGGGGCGAAGGGGGCGCTGTCTCAATCGGTGTGACGTCTCCAAGAGAATGACGAGGGCTGCTACCCTTCACTTCTTCTTCCAGGCGAGAGGAGAGGGGGTCGTGTATCTGGGGCGACCCTCGAGCACGTGGCGAATCGTTGCGGGTATGGCCAACAGGCATCGACCTCGTACTCTCGCCTTCATCTTGAGGGTCCTGTTCAGCGACGACAGGCTCAGCCGGTTCAGGGAGCACCTCCTTTGTCCCTAAGGACTGGGAGATCCCTGACATGGTTCAGATGAACTCTGGTCCCCATCGAGTCTGAAGGTCCTGGAGGGTGAGGAATTCTGGGACAGAAAGTGTAAGCGAAGGAGGGGGATGAGTTTCGCTTCGCTTCTGGGGGATTATATAGGTTTTTTCAATCGGAGTTTGAATGGTTTGCGATTCTTTTGGGGTGGTCTCGGGTGAAAGTGTAAATGCGGTGGGTATATTCGAATGCTTTGATACACAAGTAGACATACATAAAAATGATGTACAATCAGGTAAAGTCTGCACAGCAGGACCCGATGACCGACCACCCAGAGAGGAGGATTGGGCCAAGGAAGTGGAATCGCTCACTTCTCAGCCTTGCCTTTTACCTCCTCGATCTTCGTCGTTGAGGGCATCTTCTCCTCAACTTTCTCCTCATGACTGTGTCCGTGTTCCTCCTTGTTGTGCTCCTCAGCTTCTGTCAGCATGGTTCGAAGTTGGGCCATTGTATATCGCCCACTTTTTGGGTCTCTAGGCTGCTTCAGCTTCTTGCAATCCTTCCCTAAGTGTCCCTTCCCTCCGCAATTGAAGCACCTGCCCTCCTTTCAGAGGCGGTCTATATCCATTGGTTCTCTGGCCCCTCCATAGGTGGTCCATCCTGAACTTGACGATCCTTTGCTGGCTGGTTTGTTGGCTGCAGAGCTTGTCATGCTGGAAGTTCCTTTAGAGGGGCTTCCAGCATTTTGGTTCTTTGGGCAGTCGACGTACCCAATCTTGTTGAAGGTGGTTTTGCGAGCCTTCTTATCATAGATATTGCAGATTCAGCGCTTCCACTCATTATACGTCGAGGGAATCATGATGCCGAGATCAGCAATGGAGTCAGTATAGGAGGATGGGACTCCTCGCCGTATGGCTCGGACGATTGCGCTTCGGGGTCCAAGGTCAGTAAGCTGGTTGGCTTGTCGAGCCAGTTCTTCGAGGTGTCTGAAGTACTCGAAGGCAGTCCCAGTCATCTTGAGCTCGTTCATGCATCGTTCTATGACTTCTTGTAGGGCAGGATCGCCATATTCGACCTTGAGGGCAGCTTTAAAGTCGTCCCAAGAAAAGTATCGGTATCGCTCTTCAGTGGCGCTCCAGAACTGGTAGCGATATTGAGACCACCAGTTTTGTGGCTTTTGGCTGAAGAGGGATACCATGAATAAGATCTTGTTGGCATGGGTGGGGTAGTAGGCCTTGAAGACTGCGAAGTAGTCTTCACAGGCCCCAGTGAAGCGGTGAATGTCGCTGCTCTTTCCTTCGAATTCTGCCGGGAGTCGGATTAGCATTGGTTTCACCTGGAGCCAGGGGTCCTGTTCCTCCATGTGGTTGGAGGGCCAGTAAGGGGGTCGGGAGGGTCGTATCTGTGTGAGGGTCATGGTACTGACCATCGGTCAGTGCGGTGGGTCAGGCTCCCGTATCTTCTTGGAGCAGGTTGGGCGGGTCGTCCCTGGGGGAGGTTGCTGGGTGGATCCTGTAGCTCTTTCAGGATTGGTAGGTTGTTTGCTAATGCAAATGCCCTTGCTTGTTCTAGTTGGGCTATCAGGGCCACTGTGGTGTTGGGGAAGGCATCCTTCTCTGCTTGCTGCTGTTGCCTCCTGGCTTCTGCCTCCATAGCCTCTCATTGTCACCACTCTTCCTCCGTTTCCATTGGTTCACTGGGGCCGGCCTTGCCAGATCCTGCGAATAATCTACTCGTTCCCTGCTGGGGGCAGTTCTGGCATCTCCACTCGATTGGCGGTGAGTCCAGCATTGGCCCGGGCCACCCATGCTCTGATGGCCTTGGCTTGCTGTCTCTCATCCTGTTCCCAAGTGGCGAGTAGATGCACCAGTCATTGATTGAGGGTTCGTTCCTCCTCATCGGTTCTTGGTCGTAGTCTGGAGACATATACTCTGGGTACTGGTCCATAGTTGAGCTCATGCCACCATAGTTTGGTGCTAACATAGAGGTCATGTCAGTTGCGGTGTTCCTCCAGGGTTTCGTCATATCCTCCCCTGGTGATGTAGTCGGCCCTTCGTAGTGCCCATGCCTGGGCTCTGTAGATTCCGAGACCCATCCTCTGGGAGAGGAAAAGCGAGGGCCAGGCTCGATCTGGAGTTCCCAGGTAGAAAGGATTGCTTTCGAGCTCCCTTCTGGCCAGTCGTTGCTCAGTTTCGGGATCCTGAGGGGGCTCATCCGGGTCCTCGCTCCTCTGGCATGACTCAAATGTGAGCAGGAATTCTCCTGTTCTCCTTCTTCGCTGATAACTAGGTCGCCCAACGAAGCGGATAAAAAGTTGTCATCATCGGAGTTCTCTGTAGAAGCCTGGGTCTGTGGGGTCAAGCGAGGCTGGGGTGGAGGAGTTCGAGCTGGTTCAGGTTATGACATTGGGGAGGGTTTGAGAAGGGCGGCTACTTCCAGCTCCTCCTGGAAGTCGATCAGATCCGGGGGAGTCAGTGGCTGAGGAGGAGGAGTATACAGTTGACATCACAGGTGTGTCGAAAATGGTCTGGGTCCAGAATGGGCAATGGATGCTAGGGTTTCTCGGTAAGTGAGCCCTTCTTCTACTTGACTCTGAATCGTAGGAGTTCCTTCGCCTTCTCTCCTCGGAGTAGGTGTCAATGTCAGAAAGTGTAATGGGTTCAGGGTTGGTGACCTGTAAGGTCATTGTGGGGAGGGTCTCACTACTTGGCCAGGGCTGAGGGGCCTCAGTTGTAGGTATCTGGTGGAGGCTTCACTCCAACTCTCTCCTGGCATCTGCCAGGGGTTCTGTTCCCACTCTATGGTAGGCTCTAATGAGGTCTGTGATATCTCCCTTGATAGAGGGAGAGCTCCCTGTGTCATCAGAGGAGTGCCTGGTTCCAGAGGGGCCAGCGATGGGACTTGGGCTCCTTCTTCTTTGTTGTCCAACATCGGACTTGGGAGACGAAATGTCCCTGTCATTCGCCGACTCGTATTCGTTGTCGATCGACTCTGCAGGCATGTGGAAGGTCTCCCTCCTGATCTCCTGGTTGTAGATGGGGTAGCCAGGGAGGAAGGGTTGCGGCGGAACATTGTAAGGAGGTATATAGAAAGTGGGAAGAGTCGGGGGTGGGTAGACTAGTTGTCCTCTTCGTAGGGTTATTCTGTGGTGTTCAAACCACTCTCTATTTCTGTAGTAGACGACAGCAGCGGCGGTTGCAGTTCCTACGATTGCTGCAGCGGTGAAGAGAGCTATAGCAATCGTGGTTCTGGTGTCTTCGGTTATGTCGGTTGTTTGTTGGAATGGCATGTGGTTTTCTTCCTGCGTCTAGCATCATGGAAGGGTGAGGAAAGCTTCGAGCTAATTGTTAGGGCCGACTCTCACATGACTCATAGTCAGGCGATTGTTAAGCTGTCTCGCACTCAGACAATCACTTAGACAATGCCTCGGATGACCTTGAGGTGATGAGAGAGGCGCTTACAGAGATGCTCTCGGCAAGCGAGCAGACAAGTAAGATTTATGTGATGTTAAACCTTAGCTCGAAGCTGAGGTTGTACAGTGAAATCGTAGCTACTTATATACGAAAGTGTGAGTACTATTATTAGGTACGAAAGTTTTGTCAAAGTCGAGAGGCGTGCTAGTCAGACGACGAGCATGCAATATCATGCGTTGTCCATCATGAAAGATCTATCGAAGTTGTTGGTGGTGATACGGTGGTGATAATGCATAAGCATGATTATGCTGATAAGATGAGATAAGACTAGAAAAAGTGAAAAAGTTAATAAATCGTAACACAGAACCTTCAATACTTCTGTCAACCCCAAAAGCTCAATCGCTGACAAGCCTGGTGGGTAACTGAACTTGCTGAATATCATTTCACCCTGCATCATAAACCAGGTGTGGCCAACTGCAAAGCTGACCTGCTCAGTCATAGGAATGATCATGACCAAGGGAAGAAGGACAACAACAATGTCATAGTCCTACAACCCAAACATTTCTGGGCCATAATTATGCTCACCCTCACTGAGACACATCAACAAGTCAAGAATGTCACCTGAGACCACAGCAAGTGGGATCAAGGGATTGCCAACTCCCTCAATCATGAGAGAGGAATCTCAGAAAAGGAAGGACTCCTATATTACGATGGGTGGATTTACGTTCCCCATGATGACAAGCTTTGTGGAGAAATTATCACTGCACACCATGACCATATCACAGCAGGACATCCAGGGATCAAGAAAACCAAGGAGCTCATTCAAAGAGAATTCTGGTGGCCCAAAATTAAACAAATGATAGAGAAATATGTCAAGGCATGCGAAGCATGCCAATGAACCAAGACCGACACTCATCCCAAGGCCACACCTCTCCACCCCAACAAAATCCCGTCTGAACCCTGGACACATATCTCCATTGACATGATAACCAGACTCCCCGAATCCAATGGCTATGATGCCATCCTTGTCATTGTTGATTGATTTTCTAAAGAGGTAATCCCAATCGCCTGCAACATCGAACTTACTTCCGAGGGGTGGGCCAAGCTCCTACATGACCATGTCTATGCCCACCACAGGATGCCAAAGACAGTGATCTCTGACCGAGGACCCCAATTTGTCTTGAAGTTCATGCTGGAACTCCTCAAACTCCTCAACATCACCTCAAATGCCTCTACAGCATTCCATCCCCAAACCGATGTACAGACAGAACGAGCTAATCAGGAGATCAATAAGTACCTCCAAATCTTTGTCAATTATCGCCAGACCAACTGGAGCAAATGGCTCGCCCTAGCTGTGTTCGCTCATAACAATAGGACCCACTCTGCAACAGGACAAACACCATTCTTCACCAACTATGGAATGAATCCCTGAGTACTCCCCGACTCAGTGAAAACCACACCATTCACGAACCTTTCCACAAAAACCTTCGCTAAAAAAATGCAGGAGATACATCACCAAGCAAAGGAGTCGCTAGAAGAGGCAGCAGGAAAAATGAAGGCCCAATACGACAAGAAAAAGAGAAACACCCTCGACTATGCTATTGGAGATCAAGTATGGCTAGACTTGACCAACCTTCATTTACCCTGACCCAAAAAGAAGCTCAACGACAAGCATGTAGGACCCTTCCTAATTCTGGAAAAGGCCAGCGCTTCCACCTACAAACTTAAACTTCCCCCACATTGGAAGGTTCACCCACGCTTCAATGAGAAACTGCTGACACCATATACACCACTGGCATTCCCAAATCAGGAACAATCCCCTCCACCACCACCAGACCTCATTGAAGACGAGGAAGAATATGAAGTCAAAGAAGTCCTAGACTCTCACACCTGCCGAGTCCATGGTAAGAAAGGACAAAAATCATGAATCGTAACCGACTACTTCATCAAGTGGAAGGGTTGGACCCGAGAACACAACTCTTGGGTACAAGAAGATGATATGGCCAATGCACAAGAGGCTATCAAAGACTATGAAGACAATATCTCTCAAACAAGGACTGTCATGACTGCCTGCAAGGTTGTTGACAGGTCAGAAAAAACCTTAAAGGAGATAATTGACCATTGATATGTTGATGAAGTCATCTCATATTGAGTACTTAGGAAGGATGGAAGATCATTTTGGGTCGAAAATCCCTGTCCAAATGACAAGCATTGGAGGGATTATGTCGATGACTACTGGAGAAAGGAATATGCAAAGGCACAGGAAGAACTGCCAGATGAGCCCTAGGGCAGTCGGGATGACTGCCTTAATGAGAGGGTAATGTTACGATTTATTAACTTTTTTCCTTTTCTTAGTCTTATCTACACAATATCTTATCTTATCACTGCATGAACACCACTCATCAATCTTCGATGCGACAAACATGTGTCCCTTGCACCATGAACCGTGGTTGTCACACCAACACTTGTTGTTCTATGTGTGATGAACTCTGATCCTATCTTCACATCTTTTTCATAGCTATTATTAGGCCTGATGTTTTAGTATATAAGTAGGGCCATTCTCTCTGTAACACCTCAGCTTTGAGCTAAGGTTTAACATCACATAAATCTTACTTGTCTGCTTGCCTGCCGAGAGCCCTTCTGTAAGCGCCTCTCTTGCCACCTTGAGATTCCCTACAGTATTGCCAAAGTGATTGTCCAAACGTGAGACAGCTTAGCGATTATCTTATCTTGAGTCACATGAGAGTTGGGCCCTAACAAAAAGTGAATAAATCATAACATAATATGATTGACTAGCCCTTAGAAGAAGGGAATATTCTCCTAATGTGATTGAATAGCAGTGACTAGTTGACTATGGTTTGCAGAATATTCCAATGCTGTTCAGGCTCTAGAAAGAATAGACAGAAAAGCATGCAAAGTTTGCACTCAGAAGCAAATACTTTCCCTCATGTGGCAGAATATTTGGCCTCATATTGAAGAGACAAAGTGACTCACCAGTACTATCACTTGATAGTGACTTTGGACCTATAGATGCTCTGCAGACAAGCCACATTCCAGAAGAATAGGCCTGCAAGCCATGAGGCTCACTGTTAGGGCCCAACTCTCATGTGACTCAAGATAAGGTAATCGCTAAGCTGTCTCACATTCAGACAATCACTTTGGCGATACTGTAGGGAATCTCAAGGTGGCAAGAGAGGCGCTTACAGAAGGGCTCTCGGCAGGCAAGCAGACAAGTAAGATTTATGTGATGTTAAACCTTAGCTCAAAGCTGAGGTGTTACAGAGAGAATGGCCCTACTTATATACTAAAACATCAGGCCTAATAATAGCTATGAAAAAGATGTGAAGATAGGATCAGAGTTCATCACACATAGAACAACAAGTGTTGGTGTGACAACCACGGTTCATGGTGCAAGGGACATGTGTTTGTCACATCGAAGATTGATGAGTGGTGTTTGTGCAGTGATGTGATGTGTGATAAGATGAGATAAGACTAGAAAAGTGAAAAAAGTGAATAAATCATAACATTACCCTCTCATTAAGGCAGGCATCCCAACTGCCCTAGGGTTCGTCTGGTGGTTCTTCTTATGCCTTTGCATACTCCTTTCTTCAGTAGTCATCTATGTAGTCCCTCCAATGTTTGTCGTTGGGAAATGGATTTTTGACCCAGAATGTTCTTTCATCTTTCCTGAGTACTCAGTATGAGATGACTTCTTCGACATATCTGTGGTTGATTATCTCCTTCAACATCTTTTCTGACCTGTCCACAACCTTATGGGCAGTTATGACAGTTCTTGTTTCAGAGATGTTGTCCTCGTAGTCTTTTATGGCTTCTTGTGCATTGGCCATGTTGTCTTCTCATACCTAAGAATTGTGTTCTCGAGTCCAGCCCTTCCACTTGATGAGGTAGTCTGTTATGGTATGCAATTTCTGTCCTTTCTTTCCATGGACTCAATGTGTTCATGAGTCCAGAACCTCTTCAACCTCATATTCCTCCTCGTCTTTGATGAGGTCAGGTGGTGGAGGTAAGGGTTGGTCCTGATTCAGAAATGCTAGTGGTACATATGGCATCAGGAGTTTTTCATTGAAATGTGGATGCATTTTCCAGTGGGGTGGGAGTTTCAACTTGTACATGGATGCGCCGGCCTTTTCAAGGATCAGGAATGGTCTGATGTGCTTGTCATCAAGTTTCTTTTTGGGGCGGGGTAAGTGAAGGTTGGTAGAGTCCAGCCATACCCAATCACTGATGGTGTACTCTACCACTTCTCGTCTCTTCTTGTCGTATTGGGCCTTCATCTTTCCTGTGGCTTCTTCTAACGAATCTTTTGCTTGACAGTGGACTTCTTGCATGTTTTCCACAAAGGATTTTGCTGATGTGTTCATGAATGCAGTTGTTTTGATAGAGTCTGGGAGAATGTGGGGGTTTATCCCATAATTTGTAAAGAATGGTGACTGGCCCATAGCAGAGTGGATTTGATTGTTGTGAGCGAATGCTGCCAGGGCAAGCCATTCACTCCAGTCAGTCAGTCAGTGGTTGATGAAGAGGGAGAGATATTTGTTAATCTCTTGATTTGCCTGTTCTGTTTGCCCATCGGTCTGGGGGTGGAAGGTGGTTGATGCATTTGGTGTAATGTCAAGAAGTCGGAGGAGCTCGGTCATGAATTTTGAAACAAATTGGGGTCCTTGGTTGGAGATCACCATTCTTGGCATCCCATGATGAGCATAGACATGGTCACGAAGTAACTTTGCCCATCCTTCAGAGGTCAATTCGACGTTGCATGCTATTGGGATAATTTCCTTGGAGAAGCAGTTGATGACTACTAGGATGGCATCATAGCCACTAGAGAGGGGGAGACCCATGATCATGTTGACAGAGATGTGAGTCCAGGGTTCAGAGAGGATTTCGTTTGGATGAAGGGGGGTGGCCTTTGAGTGGGTGTCGGTCTTCATTCATTGGCATGCTTCACAGGCCTTGACGTATTTTTCTACTGTTTGTTTGAGCTTAGGCCACCAATACTCCCTTTGAATCAGCTCCTTCATCTTTTCTATCCCTGGGTGTCCAGCAGTGATGTGGTCATGGTAGGTGGCAATAATTTCCCCTCATAGTTTGTTGTCGCAGGAAATGTAAATGTGTCCGTCATAGTACAGAATCCCTTCCTTCTTGGAGATGCCTCTTTTATGGTTAAGGGAGTTGGTGATCCCCTGATCCCGAGTAGTGTTCTTTACTCGTTGATGTGTCTCACTGGTTGTTGGCATGATCATTGCTCAGAAATGCTCAGTTTGAAGAACCACGACATCATTGTTGTCCTTCTTTCCTTGGTTATGATCATCCCACCTGCTTAACAGGTCAGCCTTTCAGTTGGAAGCCCTGAGCTTGTGGTGCAGAGTGAAGTGATACTTAGCGAGTTCGGTAACCCACTGGGCTTGGCGACAATTGAGCTTCTAGGGTTGATGGAAATATTGGAGATTCTGATGGTCAGTCCAGATTTCAAAGTCCTCCACAGTCCCCATCAAGTAGTGTCTCCATTTCTCTAAAGTGAGCATGATTGCCAGGAGTTCCTTGTCATAGATCTCGTAGTTGCACTCGGTGGTAGTAAGGGCCTTTGAGAGGAATGTGACTGGTCTCCATTTACCATCCTGTTCTTGGCTGAGGACAGTGCCTATTGCTCCTTCGCTCAAGTCTGCTTCTACATGGAACTGGCCCTTCTCCTTAGGGAGGGCCAAGACTACATCTTTGGCCATCTGCTTCTTCAATTTCTGAAAAGTCTCATTTTGGGTGGCTCCCTAGGTCCAGGGAGTGTTGCTGGTAAGTTGGGTCATGGGTCACACTATCTTGGAGTAGTCCTTTATGAACTTTCAGTAAAAGTTCGTGAAGCCCAAGAAGGACTGTAACTCCTTTTTCTTGGTGGGCATGGGCCATTCGGTGATCCTCTTGACTTTGATCGGATCCATTCAGACTGATCCTTTGCTGATGATCACCCCAAGATACTCTATTTCAAGTACTTCAAACTCGCACTTCTCAGTCTTGAGGAACAGCTTGTGTTCTCATAGGCATTGTAGTACTTGTTTGACAATTTGTCGGTGTTCCTGAAGGTCTTTGGAGAAGATTAAGATGTCGTCCAGGTAGATGGTTACCTTCCCCTTATGGATGAGATCCTGGAAAATGTCATTCATCATCCATTGGAAGGTTGCAGGCAAATTGGTTAGCCCAAAGAACATTACTGTAGGCTTGAACAGGCCACAATTGGTCTGAAAGGCCACCTTTGCTTCATCCCCCTCTTTGATTCTTATATTGTTGTACCTCCAGCAGACATCCAACTTGGTGAAATACTTGGCACCATGGAGTTTATCCATAAGTTCTGAGATCAGGGGGAGTGGGTAATGATTCTTGATAGTCATCTCATTGAGTTTCTGGTAGTCCTGTATGGGTCAAAGGGAACCATCCTTCTTTTTGACGAAGAAGAAAAGCAAAGCAAAGGGGGACTTGATGGTCATATGCAGCCAGACTTGAGGTTTTCATCTAAGAACTTGTCAAGTTCTTCCTGTTCGTGATGATTTAATAGGTAGACCTTGCAGTCGAGAGTCGACTTGGCATTCAGGATAAGCTCAATTGCATGGTCCCACAGTTTTTGTTCTGGTAGTTCATCAAAGTTCTCTTTTGAGAACAGGTCATAGAACTTGCAATAGTGGGGTGGGACCATTTCTTCGAAGGTTTTCTTGGCCCTGCCCTCATTGGCCTTGGCTGCTAGGTCGTTTGCATAGTGTACTGTGTGAATTTCCAGTTCCTCTCTGAGATCAACCATTAGAATGGTTTCTCCCTCCTCCAGTTCCTTGTCCCATCGATCATCGGGGTCAGCATCGGGGAGGGGGAAGAGGTTCTTCTGGCATTGACATCGGGTGAAGATGATCTTGCCGGTGGCCCAATTGATGACTGGGTTGTGCCATAAGAGCCAGTCATGCCCAAGGAAGATATCGCCTTTGCTGATATTGGTGATGGCAAAGTTGATTCTCTCACTGTGACCTCTCATGGTCATTCTCACTTCAACGAATTCAGTAATCTTACCTGCCTTGTTCTGGGTGCTGTCCACATTGTATACAGAGATTGGGGCTGGGGCAGGTCAGGTGATGAGACCATGTTTCTTGATGTATGCCTCATTAATCGTGCTACCAGTGCAGCCGCTGTCAACTAGGGTTTGGGCTTTAAGAGTCTGACAATTTTCCAAGGCCTCGATTTGCATGTTGAGGAATAATTCCTGGATGCCCTTGGTTGATACATGGCACTGGTATCAAATAGGTTTGCTCAACTCATAAAGCCTTTCAATCATGGAGCTCTCTTCCTGTCATAAGGCGGTCAGGAGAGAGTCATTGATTTTGTTGATCTTTTCCTTATGGGCCCAAAGGTGAAGGGAGGCAAAGGCCTCCAAATCTGTGCATGCTTTCCTAATGGCCTAAAGGGTCCAGTCCATGCCAAATGGCTTGAACCAGGTGGACTTCAGGGAGGAGACACTCACTGGGTATGATTCAGATGGCCTTGCCTCAACTGGTTCTTCTTCCTTCTTCTCTTGCTCCTTTCGTTTGGACATCTTGTACGATGTGTCATCCTCCTCATCAGCTACCTCTTCCATGATGGTCGTTCTTCCCCCAGGATGTCACACATCTGACACTTCTTCCTTCTGGGGGGTCCTTCTTGATCCTTCAGTGGTCGGAGGCCTTCGAGGAGTTTCTTTGGTTGGGGCATGCTCCTTTCCCAGAGATTGTCTGCTGCCAGCTGTTTCATCAGGATGAGGGGGCCTAGGGAGTGGGTTGCTCCTGGATTGTCTGGAAGGCCCATCAAGAACAGAAGAAGTCATGGACATCATGTTCTTGTTGCATGAACCATGCTTTCACATTACTTCTGGGGCCTTTGGGGCCTGTCCCATGTCCCTATCCTTTCTTGCAACTCAAGAAAGGGGTGGGCCTGTTGAAGGGCTATCTTCTTCCATAGTGGGCTCAACCAGTTTGGGGAGAACCTCCTTCGTCAATGACTTGGAGATCCCTGACATTGTTCAGATGAACTCTGGCCCCTATCAGTTCTGAAGGTTTTGAAGTGTGAGAAGCTCTGGGATAGAGAGTATTAGCGAGAGAGAGGGATGAGTGTCGTTGGGGTTTTCGTGGGTTTTATGTGCTTTTTCAAGCAGAGTTTGATTTATCTGTGATTCTTTTTGGGTGGTCTCGGGTGAAGATGTGAACATGGTGGGTATATTCGAATGCATTTTGGACAACAAAGATGTATGTAAAGATGTATTACAATCAGGTGATGTCCACACAGCAGGACCCAATGACCGACCACCAAATGAGGAGGATTAGGCTGAGGAAGTGGTATCACTCACTTCTTGGCCTCACCTTTTACCTCCTCAACCTTCATCATCAAGAGCGTCTTCTCCTGCTTCTCTTCTTCTTCTGTGATCCTGGACCTGATGATCCCTTGCTGGCCAGTTTGTCAGTCACAGAACTTGTCATGCCAGCCATACCCTTAGGGGTATTGCTGGCATTTTGGTTCTTTGGTTGCTCGTAGTGACCGATTTTGTCAAAGGCCTCTTTCTGGGCTTTTTCATCGTAAATGTTACAAACCTGTTGATGAACCTAGAGACTCCTGCAGGCAGAAAACACAACACCTAAGTGGCAAGTATAATCTGTAACAGAATCTGAAGGCAGGTTCTTAGCGAGTCTAGTTGTGCACCTCTGTGCAGTGACTATAGGTTCTAAGATCGTAGCTTATTCAAGGCTACTGGGTGTTATGCTCTTGAATAATAGCTTCGTGAAGCAAAATCGATGCACAAACCTTTTCAAGAAGGGAAGGAAGTTGCAACTGTGGGTGTATACTGAGTGGGGCAGGCTATATGCTGTTTACACCTGGTGTGTGTTGAAATCCTGGCTATGGATTCAGTGGGAAGACTCTCTATACAAATCTATGAAGCTCTTGCTCTATGTGCAAGCAAGGCTTTGTCCAAGATGATGTATGTGCAAGCAAGATGAAGTTCTCAAACTTAGAAAGCTCAAAAAGATTCTAATATCAAGCAAGTCAGCACCAATCTTGAGTCAAACTTAACTGGATGAGCTTCATGAACCTCCCCTTCTATTGGAAAGGTAGCTAAGATCTCAAGGTGTCTAACTCAATGAGAGTTAAGTGGTGTCATTTCCTAGGCTTGGAAACAGTAGTAGTAGGTGTTAGTGGCTAAAGGCTTCAATCGTAGCTGCGGATTGCTCTTTGAAGCACACAGGTATATTCTCGAACTTAAATTGATGAGAATGCCATGCAAGGGTAACCAGTAAAGGTTTCCTGGCGAGGTTTTTGAAGCAGAGGAAAGCTTCGCGAAGTTATAAGTGACTTTTAGTGAATATTGGTTCACTAAGTGTTATTTCTCTGATGGACAGCAGAGAATTACAACTTCGAGAAGATATATCAGATGTAGGAGGTGTAGAAGGCAAGGAACAAGTTTGAGGACTTTCTCTGAAGCTTGTGGCCTAGTGTCTCCTCTCTGGTCTCTCTTGGTCTCCCTTCTCGAACCTAATTCGACTTTCTACTTATACTACTGAGGAAATACTTGTATGTAAGCTACATTTGTCCTTGCCTGGTTGATTCACAACACAAGTGAACTATTAATCATCCAATGAAGTATTATTAGCCTTTCCTTACTACTGCTGTGTTGAAGACAGTCAGCAATCAGTCAGCAGCTGTGAACTTCTAACTGTGCATTGCTGCGCATAGCATATACAAGTAACTGTGCATTACTGAGCAAAGCTGATGCTGCGCAAACCTTCTCAGTAATTCTGGGTGTTTCTAAGCCTCCTTGCTTTGCAAAGCAAAAAGCCTTGGTAATATCTTGATTGCTGCTGACTGTAGCAATGAATAAGTTCACTAACTTTGTCATTTAACTTGTGTAATAGTTGTGCAGCCATTCCAATTGATCTGGCATAGCCATAGGCTATTTCTGGAGTGTCTTTTAAATAGGATTGATGATCAAGGTGCCTGCAGATCATTGCTGCACCTTGATATGAAGTTCAAAGGAGTGGAGTATCACTAGATCTTTACAGATCCATGAATTTATGAGCGCACAGAGCTGCAAGGCTCATCACCATCTTTTCCATTTGGCATAAGTCGAAGGGATCATGACTCCAAGGTTGGCGATAGAGTCAGTGTAAGAGGTGGGGACCCCTTGTCAGACAGCTCAGACCAGGGCACTTCGAGGCCCTAGGTCATGGAGCTGGTCAGCCTGTTGGGCTAGCTCCTCGAGCTTCTGGAAGTACTCTGCAGCAGTGCCAGTCATCTTGAGGTCATGCATTTGCCTCTCCATTACTTCTTGGAGGGCAGGGTCTCCGTACTTGACTTGGAGGGTGGCCTTGAAGTTGTCCCAGGACAAGTATTGGTACCATTCTTCAGTACTGCTCCAGAACTGGAGTCAGTATTAGGACCACCATCCCTAGGGCTTCTTCCCAAATAGGGAAACGGTGAAGAGAATCTTGTTGGCATGGGTTGGGTAGTAGGCCTTGAAGATTGAGAAATATTCCTCGCAGGCTCTGATAAAGCAGTGGATATTATTGTTCCTTCCTTCAAAATCCACAGGGAGTCGGATTAGAGTCAGCTTCACCTGTAGCCATGGGGCCTGTTCTTCGGCATCTCCAGAGGGCCAGTAGGGTGGATCAGGGGGGTTATGTCTTAGCAGGGGTCAGGGGACTGACCATTGGTCAGTTCAGTGGGTGGGGCTTCCATACCTCCTCAGGGCTGGTTGTACTTGGTGTCCCCGAGGTTGGTTGGGGGGTTCGAGTTCTTTGGGGAGAGGTAGGTTGCTTTGGGCTGCAAACGCCCTTGCTTCCAGAAGTTTGGCCACCAAGTCCATTGAAATGTCTGGCCAGGCTTCTTTCTTTTCTTGGTACTCCTGTCTCCTGGCCTTGGCGGCTTCTGCATCTAGCCATTGTTGTTCAGCCTCAAGTTCGGCTTGGGTGCTAGGCCCATCCTCTCCTGCTCTGGCCAGAAGCCTGCTCTTCCCCTTCCAGGGGTGGTTCTGGTACCTCCAGTCAGTCGGTGGCGAGTTGGGCATTGGCCTGGGCCACCCGTACTCTGACCAGTTCTGTTCGCTGGGCTTCATCTCATCTCCAGGTGGTGAGTATAGCTGCAAGTTCCCGGGTGAGAGTTCATCTCTTCTCATCTGTCCTTGGTCATAGTCCCAAGACATATACCCTTGGTATGGGGCCATAATTGAGCTTATGCCACTATAATTCTTCATTGGACTGGATGTTGTGCTGATTTTGGTGTTCCTCCATAGTCTCATCAATCTCTCCTCTTCGGAGGTAGTCTGCTCTTTGAAGGCCCAAGCCTGAGATTGGTAAGTCCCATGGGCCATCCTCTGGGAGAGTGAGAGGGAGGGCCAGGCTCAGTCTAGAGTTCACAAGTAGAAGGGATTGCTCTCGAGCTCCCTTCACACCAGTCGTCGCTCACTTCTAGGATTTCGAGGAGGCTGATCTGGGTCTTCCTCTCTCTGGCATGTGAGGAATGCGAGCAGGGATTCCCCTGCTCTTCTTCATTGCTGATAGCTAGGTCTTCTGATGTAGCGAATTCATAGGCATCGTCATTAGAGTTCTGCATAGAAGAGGGGGTCTTCAGGGTTGAGCGATGATGTGCCAGTGGTCGAGTCAGTCTGGAGCTCAATGTTGGGGAGAGGAGTTCCTTCACTTCAAGTTCCTCCTCGAAGTCTATCGGGTTTGGAGGAGGAGGAGGAGGAGGAGGCAGTGCTGGAGAGTATAATTGTCGACACAGGTGTGTCAAAGGTGGTCTGGTGGGTCCAAAATGGCTGATAGATTCTAGGGTTGCCTGGTAGGTGAGCCCTTCTTCTACTTGCCTCTGAATCATATGAGGAAGTGTCAGTGGTCTCGGCTGGTTCTGTAGGATTGGTGACTCATAGGGTCACCTGGGGGAGGGTTGCACTATCTGGCTAGAGCTCAGTGGTCTCGGTTGTAGGTACCTGGTGGAGGCTTTGCTCCAGTTCTCTTCTGGTTGCCTTCAGGAGCTCTGTGGTTCTGATTCCATAGTAGGTTTGGATAAGTTCTGTGATATCTCCCTCGTAAGAGGGAGTACTCCTTGCATCGTCAGAGGAGTGCCTGGTACCAGAGGGTCCAGCCATGGGGCTTAGGGTTCTTTGTCCTCATCTTCTGATATCAGACTCAGAGGTCAGAATGTCCTCCCTGCTCAGCAACTCTGGGAGGGTCCGGTAGTTCTCTCACTCATAGACAGGGTAGTTGATGGGCCATGTTGGAACATGGTATGGTGGGATATAGAAGTGGGGTAGTGTTGGGGGAGGGTATGTTAGCGGCCTTCTGGGTGCTAATCCATGGTGTTCAAGCCAGTCTCTATGTCTGTAGATGATGACAGCAACAAGGGTTGCTGTTTCTGCAATGATGGCAATGGCAACGAAGGTGCCAGCTGCTGCATCTCTGGTTATGCAGTCAATGTCAGGGGTGATTTCGATAGGCATGGGTTTTTCCTATGTCTGGCATAAGGGAAAAAAGGGAAGCTTTGAGCTAATTGTTAGGGCCTGACTCTCATGTGACTCAAGATAAGGTAATCACTAAGCTGTCTCATGTTTGGACAATCACTTTGGCGATACTGTAGGGAATCTCAAGGTGGCAAGAGAGGCGCTTACAGAAGGGCTCTCGGCAGGCAAGCAGACAAGTAAGATTTATGTGATGTTAAACCTTAGCTCAAAGCTGAGGTGTTACAGAGAGAATGGCCCTACTTATATACTAAAACATCGGGCCTAATAATAGCTATAAAAAAGATGTGAAGATAGGATCAAAGTTCATCATGCATAGAACAAGAGCTGTTCGTGTGACAACCATGGCTCATGGTGCGATGAGCACACATTTGTCAATTCAAAGGTTGATGGTGGTGTTCGTTCAGTGATGTGATGTGCGATAAGATGAGATAAGACTAGAAAAGTGAAAAAAGTGAATAAATCGTAATACTTTTTTCCTTTTTCCAGTCTTATCTTCATCTTATCACATCTCTATCACTGATTGGACAGTTTACATCAATCATCCTGCTGGACAACACATGATATCTACCAAAGAATGCATGTTCATTGCATTACTGCATGTGCTCACCTTGTGGTTCTTTTGTTTCATTCTATTATTAGCACCAATCTTTTAGTATTTAAGTAGCACCTTTTCACTGTAGTACTTCAGCTTCAAGCTAAGGTTTAATCACACTAAAACTTGTCTGCTCACTCGCCGAGAGTCTATCTGCCAGTGCCTCTCTCCCTCACCTCAGACACCAAGGAGAACTTATAGGGTGATTGTCTGAATGCAAGACAGCCCTGTGCTTATCTCAGTCTGAGCCATATGAGAGTTGGCCCTAACAATTAGCTTGAAGCTTCTCTCACCTCTCCATGATGCTAGATGCAGGAGAGACTCCTTATGCCCCCACCCCAAACACCTGACATAAACAAAATCACCCAGAATGCTGCCATCACAGCCTTTGTCGCTGCAGCAGTAACAGCCAGGACAATAATCACTTGTCTCATCATTTACCACCAAAATAGAGACTGGTTTGAAGAAATCAGACTAGCAAGAAGAAGAAGACTAATCATCTCTGCACCCCTTCCCCTGTTTTATCTTTCTCCCTACCATGGTAAAATTCAGCCCATTTCAATGAACTACCCCCCATACAGAAGAGACCAGTTCTACACACCCCCCATCTCACCGGGTGGGCAGGACCAGTCAGGAGCTCCCAGTCCAGGAACTGACATCAGAGCCTAAGCCCCATTGCTGGCCCCTCTGGAACTAGGCACTCCTCTCGAACACCCACTCCCCCTTCCTCTTACAAGGGAGACATCACTGAACTTATCCAGTGATGAACCTAGAGACTCCTGCAGGCAGAAAACACAACACCTAAGTGGCAAGTATAATCTGTAACAGAATCTGAAGGCAGGTTCTTAGTGAGTTTAGTTGTGCACCTCTGTGCAGTGACTATAGGTCCTAAGATCATAGCTTATTCAAGGCTACTGGGTGTTATGCTCTTGAATAATAGCTTTGTGAAGCAAAGTTGATGCATGAATCACTTTAAGAAGGGAAGGAAATTGCAACTGTGGGTGTATACTGAGTGGGGCAAGCTTTATGCTGCATTGACTGATGATGTCGGAATCCTGGCTATGGTTCCAGTTGTAGTTTCTGCTATAGAAACTTGTTATTATTATGATTTCACTATGTGAACTGATACCTGTGGGTGTTAGAAGCTAAAGTGTAATAACCCTATCTACAGATTACCCTTTGAAGTCTTCTGGTGTAGGTGCAAGCAGTGTGAGAATGCCAACGAAGGTGAACTACAACCTTCTTGGTTTAAGGACTGAAGCTGAGTATTGATGCTCAACAATTCAATATGGTGCACAAGTGTTTTATGGTTTGTGAAGAACATTTACACTAGTGTATTGAAGTGAACATTGAGGTGATGTCTTCTTAGCAGATTTGCTTTGAAGAAGTAAGGACTATTGTGTGGGGGAGTGGTATTCCTGAGCGTATTCTATTGTTCTAGCTACTACACTCGAGTTTATATACTAATTTCCTTGTGCCCATGTGTAAGCTACTAATGTCAGCCTTTGTAACTGCAGTAATATATTAGTGAGCTTTGTGAATGATTGGTAACAATATTATCATGCTATGTACTATCTTACTGAGCTTGCTGTTATATTAACAGTCCATTTGCTGGCAAGTTTGAATGGCATCACCACCCTTATTCATCATTACTGGTTGTGCAGTCGAGGTGAATACCTATTCGTGAAGCCAAACCTTTTATTCTAACACATCTGTATGCTTGCTTAGGTACTCATTACAAGTCCTTAGCTATGCACAGCCTTCGTGCAGGCATACCATATGATTGTATGGGTGATATCACATGCATGGGCTAGATTCCTATAGCATCGTAGAACAATGACACAGCCTCCTGGAGGGATCAGACCAGTATCTGTTTGGACCATATATTTTAATGAGTGCATGCACCATATTGATATATGCATCATTGCTTTGCATAGCCATGTGCCGTTAATATATTGAAATGATTCGACCTGCACTGGACTTGCAATGGTTGGTTTACTGAAAGTCCATGCAAGGGAGAATATTGATAAATTTAAGTGTATACACATGAATTCAGAGTGCACAGAGCCTCGGGGCTCATCAGTGTCCTACTGGACTCCACCCCCTCCTCCAGTTTCATGAACCCAGCTGCCAAAACCTTTGCTGAAAACATCCAAGAAGTCCACAAGAAGGCAAAGGAAGTCCTACAACAGGCAGCCAGAAGGATGAAGACTCAATACGACAAGCAGAAGAGGCCAGCAGTCGACTACAAGACAGGAGATCATGTCTGGCTCGATGCTACCAACCTCCACCTCCCACGTCCCAAGAAAAAGCTTGACAACAAGTGTGTTAGGCCTTTCCTAATCCTCAAAAAGACAGGAACCTCCACCTATAAGCTCAAGCTTCCCCCGCATTGGAAGATTCACCCACACTTCAACGAAAAACTCCTAACGCCATATGTTCCCCCAGCTTTCCCCAACCAAGAGCAGCCCCCACCACCACCACCAGATCTCATTGAAGACAAAGAAGAATACAAAGTCAAAGAAGTCCTTGACTCTTGAACCTGCTGGGTATGAGGAAAGAAAGGACAGAAATCGCACCTTGTAACTGACTATCTTGTCAAGTGGAAGGGCTGGACCCGAGAACACAATTCCTGGGTCCAGGAAGACAACATGAAGTATGCCCAAGGAGCCATCAAGAACTACGAAGACAGCATCACCACACCCACCATAACTGCCAGAAGAGTAATAGATCGATCCCAAAAGGCTGTAAAACAAATCATGGACTGCAAATACCACAATGGTGCAATCTTCTACCAGGTCGAGCACATAGATGGGAGGAAATTTTAGGTACAAGAGCCAGACAGAGAGCACTGGAAGGAGTATATCAAGGACTATTGGGAACAAGAAACGGAGAAGGAGATGAAAAGCTGTGTCTTATGTGAACAAGGAGAGGAAGACAAGGAGGATTATCACCTGCAGCATAATGAACAATATGAGTGACTCATATTGGCAGTTGGGACAACTGCCTTAATGAGAGGGTAATGTTACAATTTATTCACTTTTTTTTCCTTTTTCTAGCCTTATCTTCATCTTATCGCTATCGCGATCTGACTTATCACCACACAGACCATTCAAACCAATCATCTCTGGCCAGCACATAGTTTCCATCTTTGATTGCATGCTCATCACATTGCTATGCATGTTCACCACATGACACCCTTGTTCAAAACTATTATTAGATCTGACCTTTTAGTATATAAGTAGTACCATTTTTATAGTAAAACCTTAGCTTCGAGCTAAGGTTTACTTCACCCAATCTTACTTGTCTGCTCGCCTTGCTGAGAGCCTAATAGTAATGCCTCTCTTGCTCATCTCAAACTACCATGAGGACCTACCGAGTGACTGTCCAAACATGAGACAGCTCAGCACTTATCTCAGTTTGAGTCATGTGAGAGTTAGCCCTAACAGACTGGGAAGGCTGCTAACTTTTTTTATAGACATGATACCATTCATTCTTTTGAATGACAAGGCAGTTCCATCATTTACTGATGTTAAAGTGCACTGGATGCAGTCATATACCCAATAGGGTCAAGTCAACACAACCAGGTGACCTGGCTGTAAAGTGCATTGCTTGTCCATGTCCAGGAATAAACTTGCCTGAAGGGTGAAAGAGCTAGCCTCAGAGTGAACAGTGAGTTTGTTTCTGGTGAAAGATAGTAGATTGTTGAAAGAATACAGATACCTTTATTGTCCAACTTTGGCTCTCGATGTGAACTTCTGCATGAGCAATGTCAAGAAGTCAATGGAAGAGAACAACCCAGGACTTCACACAGGGCTGGCCTACTTCATCAACCATGATGAATACATACAACATGTTTGCAAATATACTAGCCAGAAAGATGTAAGCCTCTCCCATCCTCATAAGGCTGATGAACCACACTAATTGCCTATTTAGATCAGTACATGTAGTGGCTTTCGAACACTACAACATGCTGAGACTAAGAACACCCATGGACTCAGGGCAATAGAGGTAGGGATGTGTGTTTATGCATGTCATGAGCATATTGTACCACTCACTGTAGGGGACTTGCAGGTCAGCAAGAGATACTGCAACATTAATTATGTTACTGGATCAGCCATCAAGAGTTTTGATGATGCTGATGAGCCTTTAGGCTCTGTATGCTCAGAATTTCATGAATATTCCTTATAATAACCCATGTAATTCCAAAAGTGGTCCTTTCAGCCAACCAGCTATTACACACAAAGGCATATTACTTTTATGCAACTTCAACGATGATGAGCCTCCAGGCTCTGTACACTCAGAATTTACAAATTTTACAAATTTAATTGGTACAGCAGTGGCACCAGATATAAATCATTACCACAGGTGGCACACACAACTATACCTCCTTTTTGCAACTTCAACGACCAGATATAACAACCAGCATCCATCTCATCTTGTTTCACAGCTCAAACAGTATGCCATCATAGCAAGGCACCAATATTGATTGATTAGGCAATGACCAGAGATAAGCACTACTATGCATCACTACACATCACAGAGTAACAGACTGGCATTGATCCTTTCATTATATGATATCATATGCACTAACAATTGCCCTACTTCAATAATTGTGGAATCTGAGTCATAGGTGATCCCGGTGTTAGCAATATCACCATGCCAAGGTCTCTAGAAACTCTTAATCTATTCATACACTTTAGTCCTTTGACCATACCCTCACAGTCTCCAGCATGTAGCACCAATCCATAGCAGTATCATTGCTACACACTAAGTAATTGTTGCTTTTCATTGTACAGCACATCACTAGCCTCTAGCTAGTGATATGAAGTCTCCATTCTAGCTCTCTGTTGACAAGTCCAATTATAACTTAGCAATTGTGATCATTTTAGATACAAAATCACAAAATTTATAGGTGGATACATAACCTGTGTATCAGCACACAGCTCTAATGAAGTCCTGACAGAGTCAAAATCTGTAGACTTATAGTAAAAGATAGAGATTAGGCTTGAAGGTCAGAGAGAGTGAGTACAAGAGTATTGGGCTGAACCAAGTTGATATTCAAACTGAGGTATGTACTACTAGTTCTACAGTTTATACACTAGTGCAGAGTCTGAGGAATTGGAGGCTGGAATAATATGGATCTGGCTAAAATAATATAAGTCTGGAATATTCTGTATCTGGAGGAGTCAAATATTCCATAGACTCTGATATAACACCGACTTGCTACTATAACAGATTCTAGGTGTGATAAATGAATATGTGAAATTAGTAGGTGAAATAAAGATACAAAATATGAAATAGAAACTAGAAATCAGATTCTGATGGATTCTGTGGAGTGACTTGGTGCTGTTGGAATTGGCTAAGGTTGATACCCATGGGGTCTGTGGCATGCTCATTACAACCATCACTATCACTATCACCACTCTTTCTTTCAAATGAATCTTTATTCTTTGTATCTCTATACTCTTTGCTATGATTCCATGACTCAAAAAATATCTTGAATCACTTTGTGGGAGTCAGACAAGCAGGAAACATTCAACATATGGCTGGTAGTTAGCCACCAGACAGGCCACTTTGCAAATATATATTCATGGCATGGTTAGGCAGTACACAGTGTAATGTGGGGTGCATATATTGAATTTATTTGAAAGAACAAGAGGGTGACCATCATACACCTTCTCCTTTTATATGTTTGGTTCATATTAAGATTTTATATAGATGCTCCACATGCTTCTTAGAATGTAAGTCACTGTATACATGCCCTCATTCTGATTCATACAATACCAGATTACTTGTTGAACAATAATACTTACTTTAACTGCTACAATGCTTTTTTTTCTATAGGTATGACCTTTATTGGCAATGATTTATCATGAGGATTCCCAAGCTTCAGATTAACAATACTTTCTGAAAGAACCTCCAATGTTTGATCTCAACTGGTTCATTTCTCAAGATGGAAAAGAAGAACCCACAGCTGCATCTGGTTTTGAGAGAGAGTACACAATCCTGTAATGTAGACATACAATATCCTTGATGATATTCTCTTAGTATCTGTCTGTGCTAGTATCTTGTGTTTGCCATTATATCTCATTGTCATTTTCGAAGGCTGTTGATTTCCAAAGGCCAAATCCTTAAACCAGTGATACTTATATGAGCATGATCATATTACTTATACTTATCATATGTATCTCTGTTACTGTGTGGCAGTGTGTTGCAAATATTAATGGAGTTGAGATATTTTACATTCATTCAAAAGTTTGTTTAACTGTTCTACACCATACCAGCAGTAAGATTCATCTCTTAGCATTATCTCACCATTGAGTAACATAAAAAAATCAATTCTACTACTTAGTACTTCTAAGGTTATGTACTTCTATATATAAGCAGAATGGTAAGTAACTAAAGAAAAAGGTAAGAAATAAATATTTGATATGACTTTAAAAAGAATTCATATCCATATCCATCAACCAATGGTCAAATTGAATCCCTTTGTACAACCAGCACTGCAGGCTCAGTGAGAGGATCCTCTGGTCCACTTATCAGCTAATCTTCAAAATCACCCCTATGAATCACATTCTCACTATTAACACCACTATCTTCTAGAGCTTCAGGATCATCCTTATGGATAGAACCTTCATTGGCAAGACCATCCTGGGATTCCACTGCAACAGGGTGATGAGTGTACTCATCATTCATATTCTGCTGATCCACCTGAGCTTCAAGGTCACTGCTCATTATGGAATCCTGCTGGGAGTTTTGGCTTCCAGAATGTGTTCTAAAGTGAAGTGAGCCTGATATCATACTTCCTTGCCAGGAGTCATCTGAATGGGCATGGCTAGCTGCAACACATCCTACAAGAAGTGTAGGGGCTATTCTCTATATCATATTTGTTATTAAGTGTAAATATAAGAAAAACATATAAACATACCTTGGCAATTCCTGCTATAACATCAAAGTAGTTTGTTAGTGAACTACCATAAGCATAGAAGATTATACATAAGATCAAGGACACTGAATAGAGAGTATATGATTCAACTAAGATCTCAATGCTATGACAATAAGCTCTGAGTCCATTTCCCACTCCACTTCCTACCAATACAATAGAAATGATTCGATATATGATAAGCAGTGTATACCACAATGTTGTGGCAAGAGTAAAGGATAGATAAAATTCAAACCAAAAAAGAATAAAAAATGGGTCAGTGTACTCATAGAACATGTCAATTCCTCTGAACACTACACCAGACTTTAAATAAACTGATAAAAGAATACTGAATCTGAATCTTACCTATGGCAGAAATCAGAAAAAGAACTGGAGGGAGAATAATCAGCCATCTTTTCCCCCATACTATCCAACAACACCAAATCTATAAATTATTAATTTAAGCTGAAAGTCACATCAAAAAGTAGCAACACACCATTGTGAAATCTGCAAGAATAGTGCAGATGATAGTTGTGGTATTACCCACTAATGTCATCTTTTGGCCAAATATAGTAATATAGAAGATGTAACTTGTCCAGAAACTCTGATAATTGTTAACAAATGTAGAACTGGTCTGTGACCAGTTTATAGTGAAGTTGATGGTAGATAAAACATGGAGTAGGATCAAAGCAGCAACCATGACATGTTGAATAGAGTGGGATTTCCTTGTCACTTTATTTGTTTTAGCTTATATGAAGTAATAGACATAATCCTCTCACAGATAATTCCTAGTGTGACAGCAACAATTCCAGTATATATACCTATACAAAGCTGTGGTTCAGATAAAAATATAACAACTGTGAATCATTATACACACCATGTAATAAAGAGTGTAGAATTATTGAATTCAAATAAGCATCAAATTTTTGAACTATTAAAGCTTCATCTGCATTGGTCAGATCTGGAGGAATATTGGTCTGAATATTCATTAAGAATATCTAAGAGATGGTAAAATGATGATGGAATAAGTAGGTTCTTGGAATAAAGCATACCTACCCCTTAGTATATAAGGGACTTGTATTCTAAAAAAGAAAACCATATAGAAGTATCAGGTGTCATGGTAATAGAGAAAACAAGGCCTGGCATGTGGATTTTTTAATATGTAACAGTATTCAGTGTCTCATAAAGTACAGGCATATATGTAACCTACAATAGCTCATCACAACATATATTGATGTTGTCACCAAAGCAAGGAGTTGAGTGTTTATCCTAGAACAATAAAAGTGACATATCAAATTTGAACTGCATAGCTGCATAGTTAAGGCAAAAGGACCACAAGGAACACCATCACTGAAGTGCAACATCTTGATAGTATTCACTAAGAAACTTGTAATAAAGCAGCAAGGAAGTGGTTGATGCATTTCAACACCAACATCTTCTCACCAAAATATATGCAACCATTCATTTTTATCACCTTTAACTGAGCCAGAACAACATGTTGTCATGAGAGAATAGTCAACAATTGAGAGCCTGGCATGAGGTGGTGAAGGTGTTCATACAATGTAAGCACAAACAAGTGAACAGAATAACAGTAATTTCTGTATTGGGACTCATAGCTGGGATGCTCCACCAGGTTGTTGCATAGTACAACAGGAATATCATGCTGATGATAAAAAAACTGCACACTGCATGATCACTGGTAAACCCAGACATCCAATACCAGCAGAAGACATATACCAATGATCTGATGATATCCCAGGACACCTCAACAGTGATTTATGAAGTCTCCCAGGTAGCCCAATCAGACATGCGACTTCAACACTCACAGATCTCATAGACTGAGCACATATCAAGGAATGGAACCTGAAGCAGATGTACTAGAGGAACACTGATAGTAATCGACATGAAGATTACCTGTGTGAAGACCAAGATGACAAACAGGCACATGTACACAAAGAGTTGGTTTGGGTGCCATGCTGTGCATCTTTTGACTTGAAGAATGAAAATCCAAGGAAACATCTGGAGATGATCGTCAGCACAATCTCAGCCATCATGTAGCTGGAATCAGAAATGGTCAACAGTGTTGCGTTTGGTAAGTTACCATCTGATGAAACCAAGATGTAGCATACTCCGAGTGCAACATTGCTCCAACCACAGGCTCGAGAACATTCTTTCACATGGATTTCTCGTATTTGGACCATTGTAAAGTTGATGGAGTTATCATGCCAATTTTTTCTTGCGGCCAACTCGCGGTAGAGACGCCTCTGCACCGATGTCATTGAGTATGAACTGAACACTTGTAACTAGTTGGGAGGGCATTGGTACCATCAGCATACCAATTCCAAATTCCGGTCTCTGCCCCTAAATTCCGTCCCTTCAAGCTTCAAGGTCTGCACTACAGCAACGGCGATAATAGTTGCTCGTATCACGTACGCGACATGGAACTCGGGCGCATTGAGGCCTTGTTGGAAGAAGAGATCATCAACTTCATCTGGGCGGGCATGATGAGAAATATCAATGGCTCGAATTCCACAAGAGTCGAAGCCAGCGGTTGCATTCTGAAGGCGAAATAAACTGAAGGTAGCGATGGAATCGAAGACGAGACACTGGTCTGTCTGCTGTGCATCCACCATGTTCTTCTCTTCATCGATTTGACATTGTTCTTCGTTCTCTCATCTGGACTGCTCTTGATCTGTATTTTTTGGGGCTTCCTCTTCACGCAGTCGTTCGCTTTATTCGACCTCGACTTGATCAAAATTTGTGCAGTCTTTATTGATGCGCTGCTGTCCTGGCAACCTGGGACCTGCTTGGTACGTTAGTGGTTAGGCTATGATCTACATGTAAAACTCGTACGTTGGCGCCGAACATGTCTCCCTTCGTCTGCGCATAGCGTTGAGTATTTTTGCTTTTGGAGAATGGCTTCTTCTGGCGATCTGGTTTGGCCTTCAACTAATTCGCCTCGGACCTTGAGATTGTGGGTCAGAGTAAAGGATTGAATTCGCCAGTAGTTCCAAAGCTCATATAGAGCAGATCCACGACGTGTATTCCCCCGTAACGGGATAGGAGGAGTGTTTTGACATTGCCTCCTCATTGTGCCCTGCGAGCGTGAAGACGCAAAACCAGAGAAAGCGAGACCGTGTTGATGGCCGTTCACGAAGCACCAGTACCGAGCGACACTATTGTGATTTCACATGCTGATAGGACCATGTTGACGCCGAATGTGAGACGATTGGTCAGATTGTAATATACATTTGGACGGGGCTGTATAGGTGTCAGTACCAGATAGATAACAGGAGAAATGGAGAACGCACCTTTCAGCCTCAATTGCTCCCTTGCCTCTGCCTCTATCAACTAAATGCCGCCATATCGCCTCGTTGTGTAGTTCAGCCTGCCAGTTACTAAGATCTTGATTTGTCGCAGGATAATCGATAAAGCCTCGTCTGCCTTGAAAAAAAAGGAAATGTTTTGTTGAAGAGAAAGTCGATGCAGAGCGCGAGGCCGAAGGAGGGAGAAGAGTGGTCGTGGTTCGAGAGCATGCCGGTCATGATCGAACCCACGTCCTCACCTTGATGTCCGACCACTACGAGCGCTATCCTGTCCTTGCAATGCGGAGCTTATGATTCGTTTCTACGTTGCCTATTCATAAACTTGCCATCATTCCTAGCTGATTGAACAACCCGAGCGAACCCCTGGCCTAAAAAAATCTGAAACTTGGGACGGGCTGTCCATCTCACACTGTACCCTCAATCGAGACTCGCCGATTCTCTGACAGCTTCCGGCTTGTCGACAACGAAACTGCCTAGGAATCAACATTGTTAATGCTCAACATCTAGTCCTACCGATGGTGAGGTACCTTTCGACCTGTATTCGTCCACTCTTCATTGACTAATAAACTCGACCACAAGTGTGCTGTCGCTCCATAAATCCTTCTGGGTCCATCGTCTCACTATCGGAAAGCCAGGTTCAGAAGAATACGGGTCACTGTGTAGTCGTGGTTAGAGCTGCTATCCGCATCAGGGCCAACTGGAACGTACCTTTGCATTTGCTCGCCATCTTCCTCATCATATTGACTGGAATTTAGTGTCGCCTCATAAAGCCTTGCACTTTTATCATTTTAATATCGGATGGATTTTTTAATTTCGGCCAGAGTGCCGGCGATGGTTAGAGAGCAAGAGATCATGATCAAAGCTGTCTTCCTACCGCCATCACTGCAGCCTTCGAAAGGATCCATTATTCTTTGTCTCTCTCTTGCACTATTCCTCGACTCAGAAAGCCACTCTCGCCAGTACAACTCCGTCATACTGCACTGTGTGCCTCTCGGGACCGTATCATTGTTTCCTCGATAGATTTGTTGGCTGTCCCAAGCGCGACAGAACTGCCTGGAGAACGCCGAGAGCATATATCCAAATTCTTGTGCGATGACCGAAGAATACAAGCCAACTCTCCTCTGCAAGTAGGGAACACTCGACATATGACCGTTAGTTTTAGGCGTCCGCTATCCACCTTGCAAATACCTATTCATGGCGGCTTGCGCAGTGTGGTGTGGGGCGGTGCACATATAGAATATATTGGGAAGAACAGGGTTGACCACCGTACACCCTCTCCTTTCGTTTGTTGGATTCATATTAACATTTTACGTAGCTGCTCCACACGCTTCATAGAGTATAGAGTGTAAGTCACCGCATTCACACCTCTATTTTGATTCATACAGCATCGGATTGCTCGATGGGCAATCAATGCTTATTCTTTCCATTGGTATGACCTAGCAACGTGGGAGTTAACGTGTGATCTCAGCCTCGGCTGAGGACTATCCCTCCCAATCCTCTGGTGTTCGATCCTGACCGGTTCATTCGGAAAAGAAGAAACCACAGCCGCAACTGACTTTAGAAGACGGTATGTGTTCTGTAATGTAATAACGTACAATATCCTTAATGATATTATTCCATACCAGTCTAGGCCGGATCCTTGAATCGAACGATACTTATATGAGCGCGTTGTGGATGCAAATCTTCCATACTGGTGTGTTTTGATTTGAGCGTGGTTTTCCAGTGCCTTTCAAAAAAATCAGGATCAATGCGTGTTCGGTCGCAGCACAAGTGCTGTTAGACATCAGAGTATACGGTGAACATTCATGATCTGGTATGCTGGAACGCATATTTGGAACTAAGAGAGTCCGACATTTAGCTAGGGAGAGAAGAGGGGATTTTCACCTGGGTGCGTCACTCTCAGGCTCATCTACGATATTCATTCATAGTCTCAGTCGGCAACACATCGGTCTCTCCACTCCCTCGAGTTACTGCGATATTTCTATGTTGTCCTCGTAAAAGGCCTGAGACGATGTTTGGCACAACACGCAATCACATCAGCCAGGAACTCGAGCCATTCATATACCCCCCCGTCGTTCACACGCGCGCAGAATCTCAGCGACATAACCTTTTGCGTTATCAGTGTTCAATGATCCTGTTCACCTTGGATGACATCATTGCTCACAGTTACATTCGGCATATGCATCCGTTTATTCATCAGTTTTCTTCCCAGCTTCCTGTCAGAATGTGAAGCAAGCATGGCACGGGAACGGAAAACATTTTTCACTTCCGTGCTGAGCGCAGCTTGGCGCTCACATGTTGGGTCGTGGCAGGATCGCGGTTGTATACTCGCTCTGTCCACCTCTCCCATCTACCTCCACGAGCCCGAAGCGGCCGCGGCATAGTTGTTTACTCCTGAATGGCGATCATCTATTGTGCGCATGATTGGCGACAATTTCGAAGGTACACATTACCCCAGAGTCATTTTTTTGACGCCACGTAAGCTTGAGTCAGGCAGGATACCTGACATCAGGCCAGACGATACTTTGCACGACCGCTTTTGACACTGAGAAATTGAGCGTCCACGTACCGCAAAGTGCATTACTAGCCCTCGTCGTGGAGCGTTTATGGCGAAGACTACCCTTTCGGGTCAACCTGTTCCCTCAACTATCATAGTTAGCACGAAAAACGGCTTTCCTTTGCATTTACTTTCCCGTCCTCGCCGATAGTAGTGGAGGCTTTCATATGTTGATGGAGAGATCTGTTAAATCATTACATAGAACAATGCTCGTAGACGATGTACTGGGCTTGTCAACCACTACTATCACATCACGACACAAAATGAACCCTGTTCCCGCTGTTCACGAGCTTGTTGCTGTTGAGCAGCTATTTCCCTCGCTCGCTGTTGGACGACATTTTCCCTCACTCTCTGATCCTCACGCAGGAATCGCTGGCGTGCCTCATCCATACGCCGCTGGCGTTCCCGCTCTTGTACTCGAAGTTGCCGATGAATCTCCACTTCACGAATGAGCCTCGCTTGTTCTGCGTAATCAGCTCCCCGGAAGGGGTCAACGAGCACATTATTATTTGTGTTGGGAGTCGGATCAGCGGTATAGTACCCCCCATGTTCGGCACTCATATGCCGGTAGATGTCATTTTCGGGAAATACACCCATGCAACGCCAACAGATGTGGGATCCGCAACTGAAACGAAGTTCGCCAGTGAGGGCCTGTGCTGTCTAGAAAATGGAACACGAACCGGCATTTTACATGATTACACCCATCAATCTTGTCCAGTAAACGAGAACACGATGGACATTTCTTGATCCCATTCTGCTGAATAATCCAAGCTTCGCTTAATCTCTCCTGCTCAGCTGTGTTGTTGAGGATTCGAGCTTCTTCACAGCTCTTTCCTACATGTGAATCCTCGCCACAAGATGAGCAGATTTCGGAGAAACACGATGGACAGCGCAGAAGAGATGGAGATTCCGACTTGCGGTAGATCTGTGTACAGTCCGGTGTCTTGCAGTATCCAAAGACCTGGGGCTGCTTATCGATGTATGACGTGAACACTGTCTCAAGAAGATGTTCGAACGAGCTTTGAGGTAAAAACTTCTGGATGATAGGAATGGATATCGGAGTCCTGCAGGTCGCGTCGTTTCCCATACATACCAAGGGAAATATGCCTGTCTCCGCTGCAGATGTCAAGAAATGCCGAAGACACGCAGTACAATAGACGTGTTGGCAAACTAGCGGGAATGGCGCGGAGGCTTCGTCATAACAGACGGGGCAGATGTGACTTCCTGGAGTGACTCGGACGCAAACCGCCTTGAGAGACTCTGCGATGTGGTTGTTCAGGTGCAACCTGATTTCTTCGCCACCTCGGATAGTGATTTTTCCTAAGCGGATGTCAAGGGTAACACTGTCGTCTCCGAATATCTCTTTCATTGCATTCAGACCAGTGCGGAGGAAGTATCCCACGGATCGACGCTCCAGCTTCACTGAAACCTGTAAAGCTACAATGCGGTCGAGTTCTTCCTTCAGGATTGTTTTGGCCTGCATGATGGCTACCGAATTTCCATACAGTTTAATAGCATGCTTCCTGAAATCGGCTCGCATGAAAGCCCCAGCCTCTCTGATCTTCTCGGTCAGCGCCATCGGGGGCCGTACCAAGTGCTGGTGCCATTGATCGAACTGTTCACCACCAGCAAGCCTCTCAACACGAACTTTGAGTGCACCGATGGCAGTCCTTGCAGATCCTGAGACTTGAACGCGGAAGTCCCCGAGAGGCATCTGGCGAATGAAGAGATTGCACGCTTTGCGATCTTTGATGCTCTCCTGTAATTCCGTCCAAAGAATGGCTTGGGCACGATACTGCGGTTGCGGGATGATGATGGTGTAGAGCTCTTGTGGCGGTAATTTGACCCAGAAGAAGGAGTTACCAATGAAATCAAACCGTCGGTTGACTAAGAGGTCTCCAACTTTTTTTGCACTTTCCCAGCTGTCAAAACGAACCCGTACGGAAAGGACTCCAGCTTCTGTGTTGCCTCGAGAAGTTATCTCGAATGAGTGAATTTCAATGCCACCGACGCAATTAATATGAGATTCCAGCTGACTGAAGGCGGCGTCGATGTTGAAGTCGTAGGACTTGAGAGTCCTAACGTCAAGTTCGGACTGCGAAAAGTCACGTATCAAGGCGGTAGGAACATCAACAGGAAAATTAGAGATCTTGATGGTATTCTGCCGGAAGCTGGCAAGAAACCGACCAGGAGGTGGGTGATTCACCTCAACCTTCACCCTCCTTCCAGAATAGATGCGGCCATTCAGTTCCGCGACCTTTGAGTGACATGTTGCCATGTCTGAATATTCGACAATGTAGGTCGCAGATGGGGCCCGGCAGTTGATAGTGAGAATGTTCTCATCCCGACGCCCCGATGCACCCATACCTCCAGGCTGGTTGAACGTCCCAATTTCAAATTCTAACCTTTCATCTCTGAATTCCATCCCTTCAAGATCCGCTGCTAACGTCTGCGCAACAGAAACTGTGGTAACAACATCGACATCCTGCTTGCCATTGCCCGTACTGTTTACAGAAACGACATGGAATTCGGATATATTGAGACCTTGCTGGATGAAGAGAGCCTCGACTTCGTGCGGGCGGGCATCATGAGGAATATTCTTGACGCAAATTCGGCAACAGTCGAAGCCGGCGATTATATTCTGAATGGCGAGGCCAGAACGGAAGGTTACGATGGACCCGAAGACGATACACTGGTGGGTCCGTTGTGCATCGGCTGTGCGACGTTCTTCATCGATTCGACGTTGTTCTTCTTCCTGACGGATGCGGATTTCCTCTCGCCTCTGACGCTCTTCATCTTTCCTCCTCTGAGCTTCCACTTTGCACAGTCGTTCAGTTTCCTCCTTGATTTCTTCAGCTTTCGCTTGAGCTAGTTTTGTGAGATCTTGGTCGAGACGACTCTGTCTTGGAACGGCCGAGGCCTGTTTTGCATGTTAGTGGTTAGGTTATGAGCAACACGGAAGCTCATACGTTGGCATCGTGAACGAATCGACATTTCTCGCCTCTAGTACAGGTTCCCTTCATCCATGCATAGCACTGACCACTGTTCGTTTTCGGAAGAGGTATGACAGTCGAGGACGCTGATGGTGTCCGACATTCTCCTTCCGACGTCAGATTCTCTCCTTCAATTGGTCCGTCTTCGACCTTGCCGTTAGTCAGTATCAAAAAATTAACTTTGAACTAAGAAGAGCCCACTTTCGGAGTGACATGTTTAAATCTACACGCCTCGCCCTTCGTGCAACTTCCCCTCTGCCAGAATACACAGATGCCCTTGTCAATGCCTTGATGCTCACGGGCCTCCCGAGACGATGCCACTTTAGCCCGACCGTTGGCAATGTTGACGGGTGTATTGGCAGGACGATGGTCAACCGGTTCAGTGGTGCCTGTCCGTCTGCCTTTCTTCCGACTTTGAGTCTGGCTCTTATCCAGGGTTCCTCTTTGTTTCTCGTTGGAGTCCTGCTTAATTGTATTAATACAAGTGAGTGTACTATTGATCGCCAAGACGCACAGAGACGAGGTTTAAGTGCTGATTCTTACATTGAGATCCGAATTTGCAGTTGCCTTGCTGGTAGAAACGGCAGACGGGAGCCCTTGACCTCGTGGTCGACATGAGTGTTCAGAGTAAGATCGATAGAGCAATTAGACGCCCAGTTGGGCATGCGTAGATGAGGTTCGGTTCACCTGACTACAGTGAGAATCGGATGGAAAGAAGACACCGGCGATCTCTTACCATACAGAGTGATGGTATCTCCGCGCCGGCCTGGCCAGACATTCATACAAACCTTTGCTCGTTCCAATCATCATCCAAGTATCGATGTTCCAAGCAGCTTTTGAGGTAAATAGAGGCAGAAGCCTTCGCTGTCATACATGTATGTAGCTCTTTGTGCAGGACGAAGTGGACTCGACATAGATCTGCAAATATTTTCAACAGAGATCAGATTGATTGTTGGTTCGAACTCGCCTTGCACGAACTCTTGGCATGCGTTGCCGGATGCTCATCTACGAGGGGTACAAAGATAAGGAAGACCAGTGGGTTCCGGAAAGTGTTGGGTGTCGTCGTTTGCGAGAGGCTATTCATCCGTTGAAACGTCGGCAATGGCTGGTTCTACGACGATGCGAACCGAGTCGAGAGTTGTATTCCATCACAACAGGCCGATTTTCTGCATACGTTAGATCTGTGCTTTATTCGAGGAAAAGAATAACGTACTTTGTATGCTCCGTTGTTTACTCGCCGCCTCTATCAATTAAATGTTTCCCTGCTACGCCAATAGCCGACTTGCTTAATCGTTTTTGCACGAGATTGTTGCCGTTGAATTACCTTGACCAGAATGAATAAACTTTCTGCAAAGGATGTACGAAGCAGGTCGTGGTTGAGGAGTAAGCCGGCAGTCCGGACATCCACTCCATCTATCGACACACAAAATACGACCGCCCTACCTACCCAGAAGGAAGCAGAGCCGACAGCCGAATTCTTTTTCGGGAACAGCCGAAGTGCCTCAATCGGTCGTGTCGTCTGCAAGTTCCTTACTGCTGAAGTCTTACCCCACTAGACTACCGAAGAAGGAGACGCTAAGTCTGGCTTGCTGGTACTTCCATCTTCCGACACTTGGCTTCATCATTCTTCCTCTGAACACTAGTGTACCCGATGCTGTCGGTCACGGTGCTATTGCGACGCCATTTACGTTTGCGCTGAAATAGTTCGATATATCATCAAGCGATTGAAAGGATAGAAAGGACTCAAAAATCTATTTACCAGAGGTTCCTAGATTCCCATGTTTTCATTATTCACTCATTGATTCCTCCGGCTACATTTACATTGTTATCAATGGACGAAACACGAAACCACAAGTTGCGAATATCCGTCGTGAGCTGACTTCGCCGATCTGATGTCTCTTGTAGCACGTTTTGCTAAGGTTATCCTTGATCCATAGCCTTAGCCACTCGGGTTGTAGAGATCGTGATGGGAATGCGCCACTAGACACTCAAGAGACCCATTAGGCTACTTACAAAGTATCCGCAGCCGCATGAGCAGCATCTGTCCATATGGTGAATTGATAGCAGATCATTTCCTACCTTCCTATTCTGTCGCTCGTACGTCCTAACTTCTCTACAACTGTTTCGACCTTTTTGATCGTCTCAGTACTCTTCGCGCGCCTCAGGACCGTTTCGCAGGTGTCACATTCACTAGCGGCCAAAGTGGACCTTACATTTACTTACAACGGAAGTCAAGTACTTTCTGTGTTCAACCAGAGGATCAAAGGCACTGCTCGAGCGCTTCGGATTACTGAAACAGAATCGTTTCGAGTTTTTGATGGCTATTTTAGCGCTTCGGTGATATTGATATAAATACGAAGAAGCTTTCGAGTCTTGACTATCAAGCATGTCTACTGACATCTCGTCGACGATGGGGGCGATTTACATAGGCGCTACAGTGGCTACAGCGTGCGTACTACGATATCCTTCGTCGGTTCCTCCTGGATTCATGACGGGTTCTACCACAGATTTTGGGGAATTACAGCCATGCAATCAATGACTTATTTCAGCAGATTCCCGAATGACTGGTGGTTCTATCGTTTTGCAGTACGGCACTCTTTTGCTTTTCCTACGTCCATAATTTGATTTTCTAATCAAATAGGTTGGCCTTCTCTGGTACGCCGATTTACAGGGTTACGATACTATTCGGGAATAACTCGTTCTCCAGGATCGTCGACACCCTCTATCTCATTTTCTGTGCGCATGCTCTGTACTACTATCTGATCGAAAACTTTGCAAATCCTCAAGCTCTTACGACTATTGTGTGGTTCGTTCGCCTCGTCTTCCCCGTACCGCCGACTTTAGCTGACTGTATATTCCAGGAGCTTCAAGGTGAACGACTACGCCAGTCAATCTATTTGAATTTCTTTTTGTGATGCTCTTTTTATCAGACAGATATCATGTTCTTGGTACATCGATTCATTCCTGGCTGCTGATATCCGCCCGTTGATTTGATTCGCGCAGGGTCTTCTCATCCTTCTCGTAGATATGTGGGAGCCTTTCGTCCTCCGTTTGACGAGCGCTAACCTCTCCGCTAGTGTCTACGCTGTGAGAATATGGATGTGTGCGTGCGCCCGCTCTTCAAAAATTCTATGAAACAATATAACTCAGCACTTCTTTTAGTGGGGCGCTTCTTTCATAAGACCGTCCCATGGTTAATAGTAAGTCATTGCATCCGCGTCTGTAAGGAATCCCGATGCTGATCGTGGCACCTTCAGGCCGTTGTTATCGCAGGCACAACTGGTAGGCTATTATCAACCTATTTTGATATCCGTGTCTTACCCGTCTGATTTGCTAGCTGTTGTCATCAGTGAGTAATTCCCCGCCAGGGAACAAGCTGATCGTTACTGATGTTTCCATGCTTCAGACGAAATCCATGCTATGTAAGGCACCATTCGCTCTGTCATACATGCGTACTCAGCGGCATTACGATTGAATAGATTTACCATCAAAACCTATCAAGACTCCACGAAAGTTTCTGTGCGAAAATCCATTCCTTTACCTCTTTTCCACCGCTGAACACACAATGCAGAAGTCCATTGAAGCGCTCTTGGGTACCACCGCAGGAGTTGATATCCTTATATGCGGAGCCATGTCGTACTACCTTCTCAAAAGCCGATCAGTTTCGAACTTTTCCAGGTTGGCTGGCTTTCATATGGGGTTCCTGGTGTGCTCACAATTCATGTAGATCATCGAAACCGCTTTTGGTACTATCGCGCTTTGTTGTCGTGTCGGGATTGGCTACTACGTGAGCCCTTACCAGGTCATTTTTAAAAACTCCGCTGATGACCGCCCAGAATATGTGCATTGACGATTCTTATCACGGTTCTTATACACTCTGCTTGTCCTGAAACTGCCCACCTGACACAACGATCTTACAGTTCGTGGGTATTCCAGGCTCTCTCGTAGCTACGGGAATTGCGACTCCTCTCCCAAGAGGTACTTTTTCATTTTCTGTCACTATGTAGTTCTGTCTTTTTAACACCCCTTCAAGTCTATCTCAATTCACTACTGGCGATGTACGTAATTCATTCGTCAAAATGCCCTGCGGCTTACCTTACCTAGGTTGAACATGCGAAATTCCCACCAAGAAAATATCGTAATATCTTCGAGCGGTGGCGGCGGGTCACTGCCTAGTACCGTGCTGGCATCCATGAGATTTAAATCTCGGAATACTGCGGCTACTGACGTACAAACTCAAGAGCAGGTAAATACCACACTCCTTCTTTCAGAAGCACGTTGGGGTCTCATAGCTCGTTTCCAGGACATCAGCGTACCAATGGCTGATTTACGCACCAGCAGATCATCGGTAGAACCGACGCATGTACCAGATGTAAAGGCTCGGGCTCTGGATAGCCCTTGTTAGGTCATGGTATCATGTCAATGTACGACAGGTACTTACACATCATAATCGACCAGTTCATTGCTGCCGACTGGCAATTTTGCCATACACGAGGTAATTCTCCGCCTTGACGTAGGGTGGTTGATTATCGAGTCACTATCTTTCTATCGGTGCATTCCGCTAATATCCGGATGATGCGAGGGTATACCCAGGCAGTGTCACGAAATATAAAGGGAGGATACATTCCTCAATGTCTATTATAACTACCCCAATAATGTAAAAATACCCAGTTAAAAAAGTTCCTTGCATAGATTAAATCCCGTCAGGTGTCATCTAGACCCAAAGCAAGTTTGTAGCTGCCGGGAGGATTGGATAAGATATACCAAAACAGAAGGTTCAGTATACGCACGTAGTAGAGACATCGCTCTGCGTGACCGTATGGTTCCACGGAATACCATTCGCGCCAGAAACCGTCCCCCATCTATCGCAGTCCAATCAGAATTCCAACCAGAACCACAACACACAGCATGCTCACCTCAAATACATAGTTGTATTGAATACATCCAAATACTTCAGAGGGACGATTTCGAGCGAAGCCAGCGCGCCTTGGGTAAGCAGCACATTCTGTATGACGCCGGTGTTCTCATGGCCAAAGAAGGGGATGACGAGGGGCTGGGTGAAATTGTAGTCTAACGAGGCGTATACGGTGTTGTTGATACCGGCGGAGGCGACGATACGGTCAAGCGTGAGCTCGGCAGGAATGAAGTTGGTGACTGGACGGGCGTTACTATATGAAGAAGGCGAGGGAGGGAAGCATACCGGTGAAAGAGACGCTGCATCGAAAGGTCATGAGTGAGTACTGAGAAGGGAAGGGATGACGTACTCCACGAGATTATTAACCAGAGATTTCAGCTATTTGAATGCCAGTTAGATAAGTTAGGTGCAAGGGAAGAGCGTACACTAATGTCGACAGTGATATTAGAGATGGGACCAATACTCAGGTCAACGACAGGCTCTCCTGTCGACGGAGTGCTAGAGACCAAGGCGACCAGAGAGAGAAAGAGGGAGCCGAACAGCATCGGACGGGGACGAGGGAACCTTGGGTTGGACGCATCGAAGTTATAACGTCGAGCAGTGTAATTATTCTGTAAACGTGAAGCTGAGAAGAGTCAGCGGAGGAAGCGCGAGACAAGCATGTGGCAGTTTTGGAATAACGAGGAGACGGGCTGGAGAGCAGATATTGCTCTTTGCAGACGGAACACTGATATGATCTCCCGTCCATCAACGACGGCGAGTCGGTTGATGTGGGAGAACGACTAATCAAAGGAGCATGACGGGAGACCAGGTAACATTGGGTGGGGACCGATGACACCTGTAGTTGAGTATATCGTGATTAGAAGGGGTAGCTACTTCTCCTGGCAGGTCGCTGTTGCCCTAATCCACAGGCGGGAGTACCTGGGAAAAAGACTAAATTCGAAACACATACATCGCAACTTTTAAGATTGCCGGATATAATGTAAAGCCGACAAACCGAAAAACTTCTCGAATTCTGTTTGTGCTTGAAAGATGTTGCCTGTTGCCATCGAAAAGCAGGACGGACCCTATACAATCAGAGGACGTTGATGATTGATGATGCGACCGCATGTGACCGCGTATTATCGCGAGAGTCTAAAAGTTAAAGGAAGACGATCGATGTCTTAGCATCCCACATCATGTTCGGCAAATCCATATGTATTGCAGGGTCGGGTATGTATATGTAGGGCTGAGTAAGATAGCAATAAGGATAGCTATGCAGGATGTAAACGCTTCGCGCCAGCGGAAGGAGATTCATCTAGTCTCCGCTTCCTCGACGGACATGGTGTGTAATTGAGTTGTTCAAAAGATGTAAGTGTCTGCTCGAAAGATATTGGATGAGATGGCGCGATGGGTGTACGTAGTTCCTCGTCGTCCAGCGGCATGGCTGACGTGGAGATAGGCGCAGGCACGGTGGTCCCTGGCTTTCGGCAAATGCGACCGCGAACAGTCGATTCGTCTGCACCGCTGAGTGTGGGTTTCTCGTCCTCCTCCGTGAATAGGCCCTTGACAGGCGACCTGGACCGTTCACCGGTGCGTGAAGGAGAAGCATAGTACGACGTCAGGAACGCAGATAACGACGTTGACGACACACGAATTGTGTCTTCTGCGGTCCCGAGGGTGGCGTTTGTGATGGAAGCAAGAGCAGGTGGCGAGGGCGATGCAGGCCGGTCATTCAAGGTGGTTGTCGTCGTTGCTATTTCCTTTGTCGCCACTCGCTTCATCACCTGTACATCTTTCAGCCTTTTTATTGGACTTTAAATGTCAGATTAAACGTACCTGTATGCGCTTATGCAGTGACACTGGTGTCCACTGTAGCCCATCGAGAGGGAAGAATTCAGAAGTCACGGTCGCAAATGAGCGCAACAACACTTGTCGTTGTTCCTATCGGGTTGTCAGTTGTATAGTACATCCAGCTCACCATATGACACGTACTTCCGTCATTCTAAGCGCCTCCACATCCTCCATCCTCTGTTCATTCTCAATTTCAAGGAGCCTTTGTTTGCGCTGAGCCGCCCGGGAGAGTCCACCTGCATCCATGGTCGAGGCCATTTTTGTTGGAATAGTCTGGAGAGGGATAGCGATGTGTGGTTATCGAAAACAAGAACGACGAGAGCAAAAGAGAGGGAGCAGGAGATAGTTGGACCCTGATATGTATTGTATCGGAACTTTGCGTCCGAAATCACGCTGTGCCACATTTGGGTGGAATTGTGGCATAATACCTTATTTGTCCCTTTCCATTCCAAATGGGGTTACCACAAGAGCGAGTCGGATGGGACTCGTCGGACGGTTTCTTCTCTCCATATCGTAGGGAATGACCATATCCTTCTTTATAAACTCAGTGTGATTAGGAATGGCGTACCCCAGCGACGACAACCGTACACTCCCCAAGCTCATCACATATACAAGTACACCCAAATCTGTTCATCGGCGGAATTGATGAGCAGCAACGTTCAAAGCCCCTGATGATAATCAGCATGCTTGGCATTCCGAGTCGGTGGCTACCGCACGAAGCTCGGACACCAAGGGTATCACAAGCCCAGAGCTTGCAGCTTCTTAAAGTTTCCCATTAAGCCTCGCCGAAATGGAGCCTTGCTTTTGCTGTGGCGTTATGACTGAGTCCATTTCTACGAAAGAATCTCACGTAGAATGCAGAACTTGCGTGTGTCGTGAAAATGACGCATCTGGACCCGTAAGATTTTTGGTCAACGAGTATTGTGCGAAGGAGCTCATCCTTCATCGGGCACCCGGATAAGTCCTAAGTCCGACCCGCAGGTCTCCCGGCGCCGGTGAGTACCTATGACGACTTCTCGTTGCTGGCCATGTCTTTGACAGTTATTTCCTCTTGGAAGTGAGTGTATCTACATCCGTTCGGTAGCATGGGTAAGCAGATGGACTCCGATCAGAGACTATAAATTCGTAGATGCGTACATAAAGAGTCTGAAACACCCGTAAGTAATACCATTCAATCAGCGTATCCTTCTGGTAGACTTACAGCTAGAAGGCTTTCACTCCAAACAAAACTCGAAGATGCTAGCCTCCCTCGCGTCCCATACACACACAAACTGCCATCCAGCCTCCTTGCCCAGTCTAACGAAATGGTCCAAACTGCGTTCTTGACTGTTGCACACGCACATCATCTCCACATCTATATTGTACTGGGTCATGCGGCCGGAGCCATAGTTTGGTAACAGAGGCTCTGGTGCGGGGATGGCACCTATCGACTTGAGAGCGGTCTTGTCTCTAGTGGCGTGCTGAATGATGTAGTCACCTGTGACAATAGTCAATACCTGAGGTCGTGTGAGAAAGACGGCTCACATATTAACAAACGACTTTCGGTCGACATAACATTCCCCACCCCTCGTAAAATTCTTTTGCATTCCTTGTCCGGCCAGTTATGCCTAGAAATAATGGTAAGTGTTCAGATTTTCCGTATTTGAGGACACGACTGACAGTACATTTTTCAGCTTCGAAAGCATTGCATCAAGAGTGGGACAAACAACACGATATATTGCACTCACAAGGTATACATCACAGCCCTTAACCGGTGACTCCACGAGGAAATCGAAAGCTTTAAATTCAATGCGCCCATCTTCAATAGCCGCCGGGCACGACTTTGGCCAAATTTCATTCTTCGCCAGCTCGATCGGTGCAGGTAAATCTTGAAGCACGATGCGAAGATTAGGGTACTTGTTAGCCAATTGTATGGATGTGACGCCGGTTCCTCCTCCGACATCATATACAGTAGTCCCGTGACGCAAAGAGTCCCATGGGAATGCATTGATGACAGCCCATATTTCAGTTGAATCATCCCACGCTTTCATTCCCATCCCGAAGCGAGCACCTTTTATCGCTGCAGTATCGCTTCCCTATTCTGGCGTTGAATGCAAGAACACAAATCTCTATGAAGGCAACCCGTACTGCATCTTCGTACCATGAGAATATAGACCCAGGATACTTGCTCCAAAAATTGAAAGGTGTGTGAACAGGCGAATACGAATGTCCCCAATCTGGGTCCTTCAAGGTTTCGGTGAGCATAGATGCCGCTTTGTTGGTTTCGTCTGTTCTAAGACGGAAGTAGTTCACCTTCAAAGCATATCGCTCCTTCATTCAAATAAATCGGACTCACACAAAATCAGCCGAGGACAATAACCCATTTGAACTTAGGAGCATCATGCTCAGACGGTTGTTTGCGAAAACATCACGATCAACTATGCTATATTAGCTTGGAAAACCAGGAAAATTACGATCTACCTTCACGGAAGCAATGCTTGCTTGCAAGAAGCCGCATGATTCTGCCCAACTTCTGAGGTTCTGCACCTGATAGTGCACCGAGATGGGAGATGTGAAGGCCTTCTGGCTTGTTGAGGAGGTGGTCGGCGATGTTGAAGTTCACGACGACGCGGATACACGCTGGTTCAAATATCTTGAGGGAAGCACGTCAGAGCAATTTAGCGGCGAATGGAGTAGTACTTCTTACGCCAAAGATTCTCTGCAAGAGGGGTGTTGACGAGCGACTGTCATTCAGTCAGTCCTAAAAGGAACTCACATTAATCATGGTACGATTAGGGCGAGCGACAAGGGTGCAAAGCTGTGCACACGCGCCCTCTATCGTCTGGATGGCTTCTTTCATTTCTAAGGATGAGACCTGATCGTCTAATGGATGGAGAGCGGTGTCGTCCAAAGAAGGAACATTAGGTTCAGTCGTCTTTGCGAACGATTCCTCCACGAATTTGGTAGCGTCTGCGATGAGGGAGACGAGCTGGGAGAGTTGGGAAGGCATATCTAGGAAGGATACTCAGACAGGCTGTCTTATCAATGCGACGACTTGTTCATTGACATTTCCCAGGACCCATGAGATAATAGTATGCGTCCGCAACAACCATATCACTCTTGGTAAGCGGCTATTTCGGATCAGCCTGAGCAACGATCGGCAAAAGTAGTGAATAGCCCACGAAGTTTAGACGCATGATTTAGACCATAACAAAATAAGTCGGGAATCCCTTTAATGGTAAACCCCATGGATTTGTCGTCGTCGAAAGAGTGTGTCAATTTATTGTCCTTATTCCAAAAATTTCCCTTGCGTTTTGGCTGACGCAGGCTGGTAGAAGGAACGGCAAAAGAAGCCTCGGTCGGCATTTGGTATGCACCCAATGTCTTCTCGGAACACAGTGCTTACAGCCGGCTGATCGGGACTATCTCAATCCTGTTAGTATAGCGTCTGTGAATTCCGTGGAACGTACTTCTCTCTCTCACTCGCGGTCCACGAAGACGAATCACTAGTAGTGGATAGTCCGTGAAAACCCCGCCTGTATCCAACCGGGATCGGCAAATACAGGATTTGTCCGGGTTGTGCAGAGTCATAGTACCGCCTCCAGCTTCCTGCGGGTATAAAATTAATGTGCGCGCGAACATTGACATTGTCTCCAGACAAGAATAGTCTTTGGGGTGAGGTCAAATCTTGTAAAAAAATATTTAAAAAAGGATAATGGCGATTACTCACGGCTAATTCCCGAACTGCCTTGGGGGATTCTCAGTATATGTAAAGATCTTCCAAGCAATTTTTGCTTGTCTAGGAAAATGATAGCAAACCGACCAAGAAAGACGAAGTGGTACGGGGCCATGACCATCGCGTCAGCCGGCAGTCTTCGGCATGCGGTCAAAGCCAAGGGTAGTACTCGAACTTCTTCATAATGAATGTTCTTTCAGATTCGTCATTATAGGGTTCTATTTCCTCATGCGCCGCCTTCGATAGTACGGTGTGTGGGCAGGAGAGATGGCAATGATAACCTCGAGAGGCCCGGGGGACCTGAGAGGACCTGGGTCATCCAACATCCACGTGACGGACGCGATTGATCGCCGGCTTCGAAATTTGCTCCGCTCTTTGATACCGCTCAATTAAGGACGCGACTTTGCCTGATTTGTGGGGAAAGCTTAGCACATCATTCGTTCTATAATGAGTGACTCATTCCAACTACATACGTTCATTCCTTGGATGCTAGTACTTTTTGTAAGTGAGTGGACTCGGATTGAATATCTATTTCCCCTCGTTCTTTTCTTGCCATCAGGCTCTGGACTGCAGGCCATTGGTGAAAATAATGGATTGTGTTGTGCCGCGAAACATGTTCTCGTTAGCGTCTAGGGGTTTTAGCTTGTAAAATGTCAACCGTCGATAACTGATCGATCCTTTAGATTCCTTCACTTCTCCTTATCATTCCGCTGGTTCTTCATTTCGCCCCAACCAGATAAACCATGGAACTTCTTCGTTAAGGGCCTCCTCATTAAGCTAGCACTCAGAAATTTTTCTCGGGCTCGCCAAAGGTATCTGGGCTACCTGCAGTATCGGACAGGCGTGATATTTGCAAACATTCATCGGGGAATGTACCTGAGCGGTCTATAGGGGTGGGTCCTTGAAAACACAATACCTTGTCTATTGCGGAACGTCGAATCCACTAGTTCACCGCGACGATGGATGCCTTAAACGACGGCTGGCCCTCTAAACATCTCCTCGATGTTGACAATACCCTCACATCTAAATCTCTTGACAAAGCATCCCGTGGTTATCTTCAAGCCGAAGCTGTATGCAAATCCTGGGGCGAGTCCCTGATCATGATCATTCTTTCAAGACCACCTCTGAATGAGCGAGAGATAGGAATGACTAGCGACGACGTGGAAAGATTGACACCCAAGTTCTGGCGTATCCATCTGGATCCTATTTGGACATGTAGTGGGCCCGCGTTCACGATCATGGCAATTCAATATAATCTCGTCGTTGGCACGCTACGAATGTTTTCGAAGGGAAGAAGCGATTTGCGCGCGATCATTGATGACTTGATGGTGTATAAGGCTCTGTGCGTTAGCTTGAACTCGGTATCATCCTCTGCATACTCATGTATCATTATCTCAGAGGGCTATTCCTTCTTTCTGAAGTTGGGCACGGCCTTGACATCGCAAATTTGCGTACCACTGCTACCCTACTCGCTGGCGGTGGGTTTGAACTTCATACGACATCTTCACTTGCAGCGAAGTGCGTAATATGCAAACCTTTTATTATCCAGACTTCCTGACATTTTTTTAGATACATGCCGCCGACTGTACCCGTCCTCGGAAAACCCGCATTTGGTATCGTCTGGGCAAAGCTGATCATCAACGGCGAGGTAACAGGGATTCGACCCTTCATTGTCAAGATTAATGATGGTAAGGACATGCATAAAGGCATCTCGGCTCGGTAAGTGACGGAGATGTGATTGTACTCCGCCAAAGTCACTGATACCCTACCCAGAGTCTTACCGAGCCGTAACGGATCATCCCCACTCAATCACGCCATTACAACATTCCACCATGTCCGACTGCCCCCCTCAGCACTTCTCGGTGAACTCGATAACTCAGTAGACGTCCGGCTCTCTCTGTGGCGCGTCGGAGTCGGAGCGATAAGCCTATCAACGATAGCCATGACATGCTTGAAAGTAGCCAGTAGCACCGTGTATCGATACTCTCTGCGCCGCCATGTCGGTGTACCTTGATCGGTTCCTATTATATCCTTCCGGACACAACAGATTCCCATTTTCACCGCCGTAGCACAGGCGTTGAAGACATGTACACGGAATTTCATGGACGACTCGGCGGGATTTCAGACTCGCCATGCGGTTGCGACGATCTTTAAGGCAATGGTTGTTGAGCCTGCCTTGAGGACGCACTACGATTTATCGGTGCGATGTGGTGCCCAAGGCTTATTTGAATATAACCAAGTCATTTCTTTCTTTGTGCGTGTCATCCCTTGCTTTTACGGCGCATCGATTATATTGATCGAACAGAGCAATATGCGCGGTATTTCTATTGCTGAAGGTGATGTCCTCATGTTATGCATTCGTAAGTTACATGTCGGTTGTTGAGGGCGTATCTGATAAATCATTAGGTCTAGCGAGCGAACTACTTATCGGACGATATTCTATTCCAGAAACATTGAATTCAAACAGCCTTCTTGCCAAACGTATGTATGCTTCCTCTCATTCAATTCACTGATTGATTAAGCCTTCCAGACGAGTCTGCTATTTTCAATAGATATACCACCATGGTCGAAGAACATGGCCACCGGGGAGACCGCTATCGTAGTTTCATACTGCCGCAATCGCAAACGATCATGGAGTCAATCGGCCACCATATGGCATATAATTCTGCTATTACCCAGGTCGTGCCTTCGGCGCTTATAAACATATAAGAGTGCTATGCGATCAAACGTGATGTAGGATGGTACATCGAGGCGGAAGTTCTTACCCAGGATCAAGTCGCGTCGATGGATGATCGAGCCATGAAGGCCGCGTTCCCACATATGAGCCAGTGGGTCGACGGTATGGGCGTATCGGATTACCTGAAGGCACCCATCTTGTCAGAGGATAGATGGGATAAGTTTGTGGACAGCTTACCCTCCATTGGAGTGGAAGAGAAGTGGTTGACTAGCGCTGTATATCAGGCGCGCTTCTAGTGACGGACACTTAGGAGACCATTAATGTTCGGCAAGTTCTTTACTTCTTTGTGGAATATAGAGACCATAATGGGATATAGATACATAGATATATCGAGATAAGACTAACTTATACGTTGTCGTTAATATACAATTTATAGTCGATACGCATAAAGTGAGATTGTAGTTAGATTGTAGATAAGGAATACTCTGGGTCTGAGATGACCTACAATCGTTTAACGAACGACGTTTAGATATATACCTTCACCTTGCGGCTTGGCCAATGTGGATTGTACGTGAAAGGATAATGAAACATACTGCTTCCCGGAAATTCGCCTATTATGACTATGGACGAATCCAAACCTTCGTCTTTGAGAGTAATCAAAGGGGAATTGACGTTAAAGGGGTTGGTATCCGCGTTGTGTTGAGTATAGTGATACGTGGAAAATTCAACGGGACGCAGAGCCAAAAAAACCGAATTTCTGTAGCCTTGTAACCATCGCGTTCCCGGCAGAATTCCAACGACTTTCGAGAAAGTCACAGAAAGCGCTGTTGATGATACCGATAGTCATAGGGTGTTCATGCCGGATTTCGATATTCAAACATTCGAGCCTGGGCAAGAGGGTATCATGACAATCTGCGACTTTGAGGCGATGGATAAGTATGCTCAGGTTAGTATCCATCTCTTTGTGCCAGAAGCTAAAGCGCAGCGTAAGATGAGTAAGAGCGGAACAGTTGTTCAGGATGTCAACGACCACGGGAATGTCCACAATATCGAGAAGGGAGAGTTTCTGAAGCGGACAAGCTGATCGTTGCAACAGAGCACGGACAGCTATATAGACTTCAGGAGGGCAGTGCTCCTCCAGGTTGTCCTGCGTCTGAACATGAAGCTCTTCCAACGAGGGAAGAATAAGACAATCGAAAAACAGGTCATCGCACGCGTGGAGGATCCACAAGGAATGATGTTGGATAGGGAGGTTGGCATGGGTGTGTGCGGTATCGTCTGGTAGGCCATGGATAAATTCGAGATGAAGAAGGTTGGGGCATTCTTTGAGGATGTGGAGACGGTTGAGCGCCGAGCCTCCAGAATACTCTTCGGCCGAATCGTCCCATCCATCCGTGTATTGTGTAAGCTGATTGAGAGGAAGCGTCATGTGAAATCTGATGTTGTACCGTGGTACTTGGCGTAGCATAGGCGCAATTTCAAACGCATTGAGAGGATCTAGGAGGTCGGGATCTATTCCACAATATCTCGAATCGAATGTTAATGTTTCCAAGGACGACAGATGTCCTCGGATTGGTGCAAGAAGGGGTAGCAGTTCTGGATAGAAATAAAAGAATTTCGCTATCTTTCAACGATCGCTATGAAGGATTAGCTCTTGCAATAGATCGATGCCGCCTGCCTCATCCTCGCTTTCGTTGTCCAGTTTGAGATTGAAAGAGATGGTGCTGGTCCCGCAACGGGAGATCGCCGTCTTCAGGAGCTCGGCAGCCCCGACAAGACAACAGCGGAACCCCATGCCGTACACGATGTTGAAAGTGGTCCAAAATCTAGGAGTCGAATTGAAGATTTGTCTCCACTGGCTGCATATTCTTCCAAGTAGCCATTGACTCTCGTTAAGCCTCAGGAATCTGCTGGTCCAGCCATCCGACCGAAGAACCCAGCCAAAATATCTCCGAAACGATTTCGGGTGGTAGACGCCGTACAGGGGAGATGAGAGCTGTGTATCGCTCGATGCGAGCCTGCAGCAGTTCACGATCCTTCTCGATTTCCTCCATCAGAGATTTAACTCTTTCCATCTCCGAATTTAATCGTGCCATCTCATCTGACATGTCCGTCAGTATTGTATGCCGCAGTCGCGTTGCTTCTGCCTCCGGAAGGGGTTCGTTGGTGTTCAGATAATTGTCAAAGGAGCCATAGTATGAAGGATCATCGAGAACAGGTGTTCTGGATATCGAGATACCGCAGCTGCGGCATAGGTGGTTGGAAGTTTCCAAGGACATGCCTGAAGTTGAGAGTGGCCACTGACAATATCTTGGTAGGACGTGCCGCGTGCTAGGTCTGTGTCCATGGATGTCAATACATATCGGAGAGTCAAAGGCAAGTATCATACTATGAGGAGGCTCCTTTCGTAGATTCAAAGACGTTGTGTTTATGGACCTGCAAAAGGCTGTCTTTGAACTTGTCAAACAGTTCATCTATGTCAGGGCACGTACACCGATCTTCAGCTCGAGCTGTTTAGGTCTGGAAGTTCAGATAGTACTCCTGCCAGCGAAATGAGCGGACTCCGTGGTGGATTCGCAAGTCACAGTCTGAGTGGCGAAGGAGGTACCTGGATCGTGATCGCGACTTTTGTAGGAGCCTCCGCGGCACCTGCCGCACAACGCTTGCGTTATCAATTTGTCAAGCGCTCGTCAAGGGCTTACTAATCTAGTACTATAACGTACATTCATAAACGTCTCTGCGAAGAGAGGCAGTTCATACATACAGTACTACTTTCCTGTGAACCTCCCTCTAGCAGACAGAACATGGCAGATGGCAGAAGCATCCAGATCCAGAAATTTATATATGTAGAGCCAATAGTAGAAGAAGATAAAGATTTCCACATCGCACGCCAGACATCAGGAATATCGAACCTGAATACTATTCCAATACCACTTCGCGGCCAAGCTGTTTTAGTAGAGGAAATTTCCCCTCAATACGGGCCTTGTACGTGTCCCATCTCGCGGGCCGGGGCCGAAATTTGAGAGCAAAGTGCTCCAAGGAAGCCAACTTGTAAGACGCCAAACATTCATCCAGTCTCGTCCACAAGTCGTCCCAATCCAAAGGAACGTGCATACCCATGTCGGATATTGGTGATACGATCTCGAAGGCAATTGAACGGATGGTGCTGCGTTCTTTAACCACTGATAGGTTGGAGATCCACCACTAGAATATCTGAGAGCCTCGACCGAAGTAGTTCGGGTCGCACTGCAAGATTATGACTGAGAGGTGCTTGACGTTAGAGACATCAAGCGTCTCTGAAGATGTGTACATGGGGATTATGGGTGGCGTGGGCACGAGGACACTCATTTTGAAATGTTTGTGAACATAAATACTGGTTGAGATGTTGTCGAAGCATGGCATTTCGACTGGAAAGAATGATGTTGAGGGTACGGACATTTCTGAAGGAAAAGGGGTATGGACGAGACGTTGCCGCCAGCTTCAGGAGGGTCTCAATCGGAAATGTAGGATCGGCTTCACCGATATGCAATGTGGCGGGAGCCGGGGTGCGGTGGAGGGAATGATCCAAATGACACTCCTCCATGAAGGTTCTTTTGAACCAGAAGCTTACCCATCGCAAATGGGGAGAACTTTGTAGAAGCAAACAAATCTCGCCTATGGATCTGAATTTGAAAGACGGGCATATCCTGAAAGTTCGGTAAGAGTGAGATTGGAGGCTGGTGACAACGGTATCCGGTATTCGTGACCAGTCTCCACCGCTGAGGGTAAGGTGCTTGAGATTGACAAGCGACTTGATCACTGAGAATGGTCTATAATCGATTGAATCATGGCTCGCAGCATTGATTTTTAGAGACTTGAAAAGCAAGGCCAGCTTTGGCGACAAGGAAATGAGTCTGGCAAGGCGAATGCAGCTCGATTCGGTGGACAAGGTGGCGTGAGAGAACAAGTAGACTCTGGTTCTCGGATAAAAGGCCCTGCAAGTCAAGGATACTGGCAGCAGAGACCGTCTGTCATACCGTAGCAGATCGATAATGGTATCGCAAATTTCCTGTGGGAAACTTAAGTGACTAGGCTCTGACATTCTACAAAGACAGGTCAGAGAAATCGCTGCAGGAAGATCAAAAATGGCTTACAGCCCGCTATGGAAATCGGACCAGGATAACGACCCAGCACTATGTGAGATGACAGTGCCACTGAGGGTCCAACGGGCTTGTTTGTCTCTTTGAGAGATGATAGTCAAGGGCTAAGAGAGATTATCGATGAAAGCGCCTGAGTGGCAAAGCCCTACCGGCTCCTTCCGGGCAGACGTTATTGACATCTGCAAATCATATGGCCAACTTGGGCACCTCAGCGCTACCGAAAACAGTCAGGCATGCCTTATCAATCCACTGGATAGCTTACCTAGCTCCCCGTGCATAAGGAGGGTCACCAGGCTCGGATGACATTTTTTAGAACGTACTAGTTGATCTCCAAGAAGTTCCCATACTCTAAATGTGTTTTTGACACGCTCGTTCTTAGTATCGTTCCTATTCGTCTCAAGGAGGTCACCAGAGAGTGTAAGAAAGACGTTCGTTCCGTACGCAGCCGCTGTTGACACTGAAAAAAGAATAAACACCGAAGAGAGTGCTGTCGCAAAGATAAGGGAGACGTGGTTCTGGCACATGGATGCGTCGAGGAATGGCGAATGCAACGACGGTGAAGGTCGAATCGCCATCGCGACGAGGTGTGTTCTGCGTGCGCTGGGACTGGGCTGCTTAGACGTCAATACCATGACACATAATTCGAGAAAATGGATAACGTACCTTCCATCCTCCCTATCGACTAAGTGCCAGGCCAAACATACTCAATTGGCAGTAATGTCGGAACTGAAGTTTGAAGGAGTGGCCACTTTAGCATGAACGAGGAAATTTTTCAGGTTTGTTGGAAAGAATGAGGGTCAGTAGTCGTGGTTCGAAAGCAAGCCGGTCCCCGGGCCGATCAGTTTGTTCTTGACTCCGAACACCACCTCGGTCGCGTCGTAGTATAACTCTTCTTGTTCAACCAGAACACTCATTGATCCTCATTAAATGTTGGAGAAAAACGAAAAACAAACCAATATTGACCGAGTCAAGACGGATTGAAGGAACTTCTGACTCAGGCCAGACTTGACTCTGCCACATGTCCTTGATCAGTGTATTCTGGTTTTCCTGTGAGATGCACAGCGTTGGCAGCAAATCTCGTCGTTTCACTACTACTCTGTACGGCATCTTGCCGCTGGACCCTTGTTCTTCGGGCCATTAGAGACTTTTCTGAGAAAAAATTCAAGGTGATTGTTCAATCTTGCTATCACGTACTCAAACTACAAGGGTGGCACGACTGATCACACTTGATCAAGTCGATCGATGTGGTCTATCTCCGAGGCTCTGATAACTAAAGGAGGACTTGGACAGGAGGGGTGCGCCTGTTCAGAAGAATCAGAACCGATATAGTCGACAACGTGCTACTAGCGATGACTAAATTTGAAGGCCGGCCAATCATTTCATTTGTTAATTCGAAGTATTTAACTGGTTGTTACCTGTTTGGTTTCATAGTTTCCGCAAGGCTTGTCTCTTTCCTTTGTCGATGGTTTTCTTCCGCCGACGAAAGCCTCTATTACCATGGCAACCTGACCCCTCATCCAGCTTCTGTGTACTAGGGCATTGATTTTATGCGCGAACATTTTGTGGCACACAAGTTGGTGACCATCCAGTTTACCTGGCCGTACCCAATCCCATTGACCATCCACTTCTAGAGATATAAATATCCTGAACGTGATGCTAGATGCGAGCAAGCTCTATCCCAAAGGCTTTCATCGCTTTCATCATTCTTTCGACACCAAATACGATGGCATGGCAATACATATCACACGCACTCAATGCTGGCCTCGCTATTATATCACTGACTTTGGATATTCTTGCTGCTATGACCCAAAGAAACTCCCATTTGATGACATCGTCACTGCAGGTGACCGGTCTGCTCCAGAGCTCCAGAGACTCCGTGACGATCCCTCCACCAAATTGAATCCCTTTGCTTTCGATGTTTACTGTGCGGGGAACATGATGCACAGAAATTATGATATAGTAAGTTCCTGAACTATTACCATGTTAATGATAGAATAACCGACTACTTCACAGGAGTGCTGTCCGGGTTTACATTTCCTTCTTCCTCTTGTTGATGATATGACTCAGAATGAGCCTTCATTATGGCCTACGATGCATGAAGCTTTAACGCGCTTCGTGGGACTCTGCAATTCGCTATCCACATCGCAGTTGCATGCCCCTCCCTACAATGCTGGGTTGGGTCAGCGTTGTCGATGGCTGAAGTATACTTTGACCAGTGTGGCTCCTCTGCCTGTCAAACAGTTCTCAACGCCAGACACTAGAACTGATTTGCTGCTTCGGTCCTTCTATACCCACACACGTCGAGACGACGGCGTTGTCTCTGATAGTTACGTTGGCCGTAGCTGTACTTTGGAATCAGAGTGGGACAATCTCCGCCCGTGTCCCATGAAATTGTGATGCGCCTCCCAATGCTATGGTCCCATGTACTGTTATGTCTAAGAATCTTCGGGCAAAATGTTATATCTGTGTCTATCTGGCCGCACTATTTTGAGCATCTTCAGCTGGGCTCTTCGTTACCCCTGTTGGCAGGATCAAGCAGCCCAATTGTGGCCCAATTGAAGTAGTATATGCAAATCAAACATATTGCGTGTGTTAGCTATGGAATGAGTGCCTCACACTAAACTCGAGAGGAGATAGTAACAGCTCAAAACAATCTGCTTATCTCTGCGATCCTTTTCAGTTGAGACACCTGTGGCAAATGAGTTGCGTAGTACTATAGCACCGGCGCCGATACCTCGAGGATATCGTTGTGGAGAAGTACAGCTCGTGGGAAACAATTGCGATGATATTTGATAATTCAGTGGTTGGGGAATTACTTGTGTGTTATATCATCCTGCATTTGATCTCAGTGGCTCCACGCATGAGTTCTACACTATATATATGCAGACGTCAAAACTCAGTCCTTAGGGTTGGCCGGGCTCCAGCCTCATTTGCAATATTACCTTAGGTCATCACAAACAGTGGATTCTCAATTGGACACCACAAGTTGAGTATCTGAAAGCGGCGCTTGACCAGCTCCCGCGCCTCGCTCTCTGGTAAATGACGGAATACCCGAGCTATGGCTGCTGCCGGCGTTTGGTCGATGTGGACATTAAACACCGGCTGGCGTTTCATTCAATGGAGACTCTTCCGGGTCTCCCGGACAATGTTTGCGAATGGCTACACTAGTCAGTTACTACTACAAAAACTTAACGCGCAAAGAATGCACATACTATGATCAAAAATGAAGACCTTTGCCGCTCCTGTGAGTTTCTTGTACAACCCCTCGCTTTCGGGATAGTATTCTCGTATAATGTCGTCTTCACTGTTGAAGGCCGTATGCTCGGACGCGTGCTGAAAGTCCTGGAAGTCCGCCTTATCGAGAAGATACTGTCGGATATAGTTGTGATCGGTTTTACTATCATTGATATTCTTGTAGGCGCGAGCACCGTCGGGTGGTGGGAGGTGATATGGAGCCGTAATCAACGTGGGTGGGTTTTCGTCTGTAGATATGGCGTATGTTGTTCAATCTCTACTGCAGGTCAACAGCAGACTTTATACAAATCCTTCAGTCCCTTCAGAGCAGCTATTGTTCCGCCAAAGCCGTGATGAGTGGACTAAAACTTTCATATTCACATTCTTCAGCTCCACGCTAACACTACTGACACATGTTTAAAAGGGGACGCATCTCAATCCGATCTCTGATTGCATCCTACTCAGTCCCTCGAAGGCATGGCCGCTAAGATGATATTGAATGTAGTTCCCTTGTATCTGAAAACCCCAAAATATCAATCTTCGACGTCTCCCATATGAATTTTAAAAAAAACATACTCAAGACGATCCGATCCTGGGTCATTGAAAACGCTGAAGGGCGTAGATCATTAGTGGTCTGGGCTCTTGTCACGACTTGCTGATGAAAACTTACATGTATCCCCTGTCATTCGGAATTCCGAGTTCTTTCTCAAAGAACTCAAATAAGCCTTTGCTAAAACCAGCATTTTTCTCAGTTGGGATGCCCGATACAGTGAGCTGACATGCCGTGGTATCAGTTCACCGTCTGGCTGAACTACACACGATGGTACGTACCACATTCATGCCAAAGGCTGGGTCGTAAGTGCCGTCGAAGATCATGCTCTCGTCGTACTTGTATGTCACTGTGATGTATTTGGTCATGCCGAGGATATCAGCACTTTTCTGAGGGAGAAGTAAGAGGACAGAAATCGGAGAACAACTGGATCAATAGGACCTTAGATAAGGCAGTTGTGAACGCTTTAGCATCCGGAACCTTCCAGTGGTCAAGATCAGCATGGGCTCGAGTAATCGAAATGCGAACGGAGCTCACCTTGACATTGGTAGTGAGCTCGATGATTGGCATTTTGAAGTAGTAGGTAGAGGGTTTGGAGTTCTGACTGTTCAGATAGGGAATGAAGGTCGATTCAGCGAGCCTTATATATGTTTCACAAGGAAAGTTAGATGCGGTCCTCAGGACAAGGACTGGGAAATCTTCGAACCGGGTCTGACTAGAAGTGAAATCTCATTGGTAGATAACAATCTCTCCCAGGGTGATTGAAGGTCACAGCGTCTATGTAGCGTATTTTTTCTGGAGGTTTTGGTGAATACAACCCAAGCCGGTCACGATGGTCAATGGATTAAGAAGCAGATACTACCCGATCATGATGTTGATGAACAGAGCGATGGCTTCGTGACAGCGGGGCGCCTGCGCAATGAATCGAGAAGCGGAGATGGGCAGTACATCAAAATCACTTCTCTTAGAAGCACTTTAAAAGCATGTACCTGTGTCCAGCGTCTTTGCATGATCACATGCCCAAAAGCGACGAACTTCGAGAACGTGCGAATTTACTTGTGGGAGACGGCGGTACTGTCAAGCTCTTTCCAATTTCATCTTCCATTATCATCACAGCATCTGAATTGAATTCTAGACACCATCATCTATTTTTACTCCGTCGAGAAAGGACCTTAACAAGCGCTAGAGTCAAACCGCTGACGACACAGCATATCTAAGAATGGGAGCTATCAGAAGCTGGACGTGCTAGAAGAGAAAGCAAGTTTACCCCACTGAATAGCACAGACTGTAGCCATTGCGTCTGCTCAGCATGTGTACCAGTAACTAGGGCACCGCTGATGGGAGGTCCTAGGAAAACGAAAGTGCATAACTTAGTGGCCGTCGACTTTTGTCATTGTAATATTTCTACCAATCATGCCCCCGATAGCTGGATAAGCAACATGAATATATTTAGATATTCACGTAGAAGGCTGCTTACCCGCAATGCCAATGCACACCCTGAGCCGTGCCCTAAAATTATGAGGTGAAGATGTACTCAAACCAAGGGGGAGAAACATATATACCCACCCGATTTCGGAGACATTCTGTGTTAGATATGCAATCATCCATGTCTGGACTCTGCTGAAAATTGTGATTCACAATTTTCAGCAGAGTCCAGCAATTGGCTTCTCGTTTTTAGGACTTATTCTCCCGAATTTTCTCATAAACTCTAAGGGCATGATCCCTGTCCCAAGCGGGCATTCCGAGTTAACTTGGTTGCATGTCATACATTAAATTGTAACGCTGTACGAAAAAAAAAAAGAAGGCTCAGCGTACATTGGGATTAGGCTATACCGATGCCTCTATAGACCAAGACCGACCATAAAGCTTGTCATGTCGTTCCACACTTTGAGTAGCAATGATGAATGAACGAGGACCGAGAACGAAAATAAATCCGGGATGTCAGTGTAAACATGTCCTGATAGAAGTCATTATACCGCGGTACATAGTTCGAAAGTATGTATAACGTACTTTGCATCCTCCTGTTCCCTCGATCAACTAGTAATTGCTGGCCCCACCACGTTCAGTTGGCAAGTCGCTAATTTCATCTTAACAAGAGTGAATCTTTTCCTGCTGAGAAAAGAGTCTAGGGCAGTGGTCGTGGTTCGAGTGCAAGCCAACTCGGGCCGGCGATCAAAACTTACATCGTTCTCGTTCTTCTTCAGCTGGAACATTCGTGACAGTATCTTTGCAACACTTGTTCAGTTTGCCGTTAAGCACTGGCAAGATGGTAAACGACTGTCAACCTGTCCCATTCACGACAACTTTGCCTTTCTTCCGCTGAAAGAGATTCTCCAGTACCATGGGAGCCCAATCTCTCATGGCGACAATTGGACACGTTCTGGGTACATTATCACTCCTTTCTCCTCGAATCTGGGTAGTAGCTGCATCCCAAACTTCACCTAGACTGGAAGCTAACATGGAAATCAAAAAGGGAGAATCTAGGAGCTGACGGATAGCGAAGAGATGCTTGTGCATGTGGTACTTCTGACTAAGTACCCGAACTACTATATACCTTATGTTGCTCTGCATAGGACTTGATTTTCACTTACCACTTGTTGTCCTTTGCACGTCATCCATTTTGTTTCTTATACAAGCAGGATCTTCATAACATCGTGGATACCTGAAAAAAAAATACCATTACCATAACCAGGAAGATGCTCCATGCACATTCATTTCGATGAATAACACAGCCTCCTCATCATATCCGCATACTTTTCCGCCACGATTACTACAGGCGCCATCGTATGTGCCGCCACGATATCAGGAAACACTGACGCGTCACAGACCCGCAAACCATCCACCCCATGCACACGTAACTCATCATCGACCACCCCCAAATGTGTGCCGCCGAACGGGGCCATCCGACACGTCGATGTATAATGATACCCACTCCGCGCATACGAACGGATGTACGCCTCGATGTCCTTCCCCGAGTCTGATATCGGACGATGGTACGTCTTGATCGGATATCCCTGTGCACGAACTTGTTCGGCCAAGTTAATAGAGAATCGGACACCTTTAGCGAAGACTGCCAGGTCCTCCGGGTCCGACAGCACTCTGAGATCGCAGCTCGCGTTCTCGTATGGATCCGGGGAGTTCAAGCGAACGACGCCAGATGACTTCGGTCGAAGAAGGCATACCATGAAGTCCATAACGCCTTCTTTGACACGAATTGTCGTGGCATTCGGAGGTGGGTCCAAGCCGTAGATGGGGATGGGTTTAATCTCGAAGTCTGGCCCGTTCGGCGGGATCGGGAGCCACAATTTCTGTGTTTTCATTCAGAGGCCGTGATGGTAGGAAGATGACCAGGGGCGCGAAGGGTTCACTGAGTATACTTCTGCCTGAAATGGGATATTTAGCTAGTTCAAAACCGCCCACAAGGGTTTTTCGAGGATGACGTGTAAGGATTCGTTGAGAGGGATATTCCACATCACAGGCACATCAACATGGTTATTCTGTTGGCCAGACGTTAGATCATGCGCAGGTTACGATGGCAAGGATCACACCAGATTACTTCCAACACCAGGGTTATCTACGATGACCCCGATTCTATGTCGTTTGAGGTGATCGCTCGGTCCAATACCACTATTACTAGATTCAGAAACAAGAACCGTCGAGCAAGTAAATAACGTACCTCAGAAGAAGGAGCTGCGGGGATTCGATAGCACCGCAACACGCAACGACCTCCCTGCTCGCCTTGGCAAAGTAGGTCGCCCCCGTCCCATCACGATGTCCGAACTCGACGCCGATTGCACGCAGTCGTCCATCAGCTTTGGAACTGAAGACTATTCGCTCTGCAGTAGTATCCGGGTAAATCTTGAGACGGTCCTGACGAGAGCGAAATATAGACGGCGGGAGAAAGGCCGAATAGGTCGAGCAGCGCCTCATAGCTCGATCTATGGTTATGTCGACAGGCACACAGCTGATAGACGGTAGAGAGGGATCACTACAGTCAGGATAAAATGGAACTCCCATGAACTTTGCGGCTGCTTTAACGCTGTGTGCTTTCAGTAATAGGAAACTCTCAGAAAGGCGAACATACTGTGGAATAATAGGCCAGGTTGTATGAGAAAAAGTCTGGTTCTCCCACGGACCTGAACATATCTAACCAAAGTGGGCGTTTGACGAGCAGAACACATACCGTTCTTACCCGAAAAGTCGATTCGGGATGGCTGAGGGTATTTTCCGACTTGACGAAAAACGGCAGCATCTTCTCGTAGCTCCAATCTGGATGGCCCATATCTCGCCAACGATTGAAGTCGGCCGGGACGCCATGGGTATAAAACATTCCGTTTACGCGTGATGTTCCGCCTAATGCTTGGCCCCGCATGAGGGGAATAACGCGGTGGTCAGCATGCACCTGCGGAAGGGAGTTCAAGGGCCGGGCTACAGAATCTTTCGAGAAGATGTTCGAGGAGACGAGGGGTACTCCATTGGCCCAGGTATCCGCCACACTTCCGCGTTCGATGAGGAGTACAGTGACATCGGGATCTTCGCTGAGGCGCGAGGCTAGGCAGCATCCAGCTGTGCCACCTAATGAAGCAGGTCAAAAACGAGTATCGATATTATGACTGTCGAACTTACCTCCCACAATAATGTAGTCGAAAGTAGGCGCAGAAGTGCGAGAGACGCCACCCAGTTCGACTCCTATGTCCGAGGGCTTGACCGTTGGGTACGACGACGAGAAGGGCCACATTATGAAAGTGAAATTTGAGGGAATGGACTTGGAACGCAAGGATCCCATTTTATCGTGCGCCGGCTAGGAGGTTTGATCGACGTTCATTACGAAATGTAGTCTCGTTCTGATTCCAAGCTGAACGAAGCCGAGAAAGCATTTCGTGGATATGCACATGGCTCCTGCCTGCCCGAATCAGCGAAGGCTTCCTGAGGTTTTCATTCACGAGCAGATACCAGTACAACGCTTTTCCTGATCCTCGACCATAGCTTGAGTCCACCGGTGTCGTCTGATCATGCGTGGGTCCAACGTCTCACGATAAGCGGCCAGTCTGGGTTCTGAGGTGGAAAATATAGTTGTCCATCATGAATATCTCCTTCAGCGCAATATATCTCATACAATCGCCTGACGCTCATGATCATCATGATCCGTCATAGCCGAGCCTCTTCTTCTTCTTCTCCTTCTTGCCTCCCAAAGATGTCAGGAGAACCTCTTGCTGCGCATGAAAACTACTGATAAGAAAGTCGCCTGATATTTTGGTCAATCACTGGGTTCAGCGCGAAAAAGGAGAGCACATACCTCAGCAATTTTGAGGACGAACCCTTTGGGCAACGATGAGAGAAGCCAGTCCTACATATGACAGAGCCCCGCTATTCAGCGCCATAAGATAGTCAAAGATTGTCCCCTTGTTGCCTTGCCATCAGAGTAGTTGTTGAACGCTAGGCCAAAGTTGAGACGAAAAACTGAATTGTAGAAGATGAATAAGATTGGATGATGCCACGTCCCCGTAAATTCGTAATGGAATGAGAGGAAAGGCGCGGAATCTGTAGCAATGAAGAATGAATGAGAGAACGAAGAAGACAGTTGAGACCAAGGAAGGAAGCGGCGAATGGATAAACGTTCCCACGCCATCAGGACTGTAGCCTCGGGCCGTCGAACCGAGAACGACATTAACATCCAAGTTTGTGGACTCTATCCTTCGAATTTTGAACGGAGAACCATAGCAACAGTCCGAGAATACCTAATACTCACATACGTATGGCGTATGCATCTCTTGTATATTCATTCTGTTTGAAATTTTGTTTTTCGCTCAACGTTGGTAATCAAGCAAAAGAAATAGCATTTAACTTCTATGAATCCAATAGATTCTGCGCAAATGTGTATGTGGCGACCAGCTTTCCATCAGAAAAGAAAGAGTGCGCACAACCAGCCACTATCCCATACCGTTCCGGGACCATCCCCTTCGATTCGCTAGCGTCATCTATCGGCTCCAGAACATCGCCGTTCACTTCAGAGGTAGATGACGTCCTCATCCCAGCAATAACAACGATCCTCCGTCCGACGTACTGCGGTTTTCGGTGAACATCAACAAAGTCCAGTCCAAAGACGCGCATTGACGAGTCTGGACGACGAGATATATTTGAGTCCCATACTCGGATAGTGAGCTCGTCGGTGAGAGGAAAGAAATGGACAGCGTCATTTGAGGATGGGCGCTTCTGATAACTGTGAGTAGATATAGAAAGACGAGTCGATGAGACATACCCAAATTTCAGATAAACTTTGAGCCCACTCTAGAGCTTGCTGATAGACAAGGCCACAATCCTGGAGGGACAGGTCGGAGACTGTGATGGGCGCATGGCGCTTAGCCATAGTGTACTCGTTTGACTGTCTACGTTGGTGGAGGTTCTCGAGTCTACTACCACCTCCACGGACTTTGCGACAGGTTGCGTCCCTCGGGGGCTGCTGATGGTAGTAGTCGTGTATCAGCGCTGCACGAGTCCCAATATCTTTTCGATTCGAAATCATCGTGTGTTGAAGGGCAATAAAGACACTAGAGAAAAATGTCAGCCTCTTTATACCCAGCTCGGTTATATACACGGCATTGTTTCTCACCTTTGGACATGGCAGATCATTAATTTCAATTAAGCCGATTCCACGCAAGGTCTCCTCGAGTCCTCCCACCTGAATGACGCGAATACGGATGGGATGCGCTTTTTTGTTGTTGTTGCCAGGGGGCACTGACTTTAGCCTGAGAAAATCGTGCTTTATCGTGACCGCCACTGCGCGAGAGTACAGACGATAGTTCACTAACTCGCTTGCTTGGGAGCCGGTTTCATGGCGAATAGTACCTGCGGTGGAGCTTCTCAAGGTGAAAGACAGGTAGAAGGGAACATTTCTCGCGTATCCATCAGCGAAGTTGGGGCATCCCAGGGCTTAGTAACAAGTATCGTGAGAGCATCTTGTTCCCCTGTGATGTGGCCAGGATTATTGAAAAGCCGGTGTATGCTAGGTTGATAGAAACGTACCATGGGAAGAATTTCGTGGTAGACACAGGTCCTGCGCGTGGCAACGAGCATATAGTTGCCCACATACGTCCTACGATACCAAGGCCTAATGTGTCCGTTGATCGCTTCGTCCAGACTGAAAGTTAATCGTTATTGGCCTTGCTGGGTACACGACATGAATGCATGCTTTGTACACCGCCAACTCGGTAGCAACGACAGCGGATCATCGATTTCCTCCGACGAGATCTATCGCGTGTGTGAATTCGAGCATACAGACACGTTTTTACCGCATCAAGAGTCCTTTCTTCCTCGATAATTGACAATAGATGTATAGTTGTGCTAGTAACGGAGCGAAAGGCCCACCACCAACAGATTCAAGTGGTGGTCTGCTCTTACACAAAGATTTGACGAGCGAACGATAGGAACGGTGTCGCATTCGAGAACTGCAGCATCAGATGCCCAATATGACAGTGGCAAACCATGATGGCCGTGGTGAAGAAGAAAGCTAGTTTGTATCCCATCCTTCGGTTTGACGTCGTAGTACAAGCAGCAAGAAGAGCCTGTCAGAGGATTGCGCACGATTTTTGAAACTCCGTTCACGTGGACCGACTACAGCAGAACCGTCCTACACTTGCTCCTTTCCTTTTTCCCATCATGATAATTCCATATCCTCCTAGCAGTCCACCTCTTCGTCAAATAATATCGGCGCACTGTATCCTTAGCACACTACTCAAAGTCAGCGGACTCCATTGTGATCAAGAAGAGGAGCGAAAACGAACTTGATTGCTCTCGTTATCATCTGTTATCTCCTTCCCACTCGTTATCGACTCTCCTGCGCATATAGCGAGCTATGACCATCGAAGTTTCTCCTTTGCGGCTGCCTGACTCCGCAGAAGCGTCCTGTTTCTCGTTATTTGGGCGTCAAGTGAAAGGCTTCAACCCGACCGACTTCACGCAGGTGGAATTCGCGACGATTGAGAACGCCTTCACAAGGTGTGTGTTCTATTTCGTGGGAATTTCCATTTACTGAGTTGCCTAGTATGACGTTTTACTTTTTTGCGATGTCAACTTGTCTCCGGAGAAACAAAACGCGCTGAACAGGGTAAGCATTTACGCGTCAAAATTCGTTGTTTTTTTACGATACCCTCTAGGCCTTTGATTGGTCATGCAATGACTTCGGGCACGGCAACAGAAATAGACAAAAACAAGAAATCAATCTTGCATCCTGACCTCAAGACCGTCCGTCGCGTACCTCGAGTCCAGCTTATTGGCAACGGGACCGTATACAAACACGAAGACATCGCCGAAGCTACCCTGAGACATCCTTCCCACACGACATTTCGCAAGACTCGTGTATCTCCCGAGGACGAAGCCAAAGGAGCGACCCGTTTCTTCAGATGGATCATGGCTTATCGACGCTGCCCTCTACGAGCGCCGCACCCCCAAAGTCACCACCCTATACGCTATCAATGTACCAAAAGGCCCAAAATAGCGTGTCGGTACGAGAACCGAACCGGCGACGAGCTACCTGTGCCATTGGGTACCACCGCCTTTGTCTCCAGAAAGACGATGTTCGAAATCCTTCCTCCTGGGTTCAAGAGTCTCGCTGTGCGCTCCGAAGTCAAGTACGTGCCCCGATGGCTCCCGCGCATGCAATGTCGACCGGGTTGGGATTGGAATCAGAGGGGCTGGAGATCCCATACGATGAGTTCCCGTCGTGGGAGGAAGCGAAGCGTATGGTGCTTCCTGTTCTATGGAAGAATCAGGTTGCGGGCGAGCTCCATCTGCAGGTCCATCCGTGTGGTGCGGCTGAGCTGTTGGTTGACCCAATATCGGAGGGTGGCAAGAAGGAAGGCGCGCTATACCCTGACGGTGCCCATCTCACGGATTTGAAGGAGGTCAGGGAGTTGCTGTACAAGATGCAGAGACCTGGTATTGCCCCCAAGGTGAGCCGTATTTCTCTGGAGGGTATGCCGCTGCTAACGATGCGCATTCAGCTTGTTTATCCGCATGACTGGAGTGAAAGAGATCTGGTTCTGTTTCATAATCGAGGGGTCTTGCATAGTGTCGTGGGTGCGTTCAACAAAGATCAAGTCCGTACATTACATCAATGCAACCTCGCTGCGTCCGATGATCCTGTAGGACCAACCGCGGACGATGTGAAGAAGTGGTCATAAAGTGGGCTGGGTTTTCTAATTGTTGACGTTCACTGTCTTTCATTTCGTGTTGGACCTTGTTATTTGTCTTGCAGTGGGATCGTCCCACCGACAGAAAGCACTGTCGGTGTGATAACGAAAGCAGGATCAAATATGGATCTGACTATGCTTATCTTTCGTGACGTTGGCGAACAATGCTTCTGATAAGTTTGCCACTTACGATACCTACAGTGTTTTTATCTTTTACACGGTCATATGCCATCACTTCCGGTCCGTTTCAAACGCAGGTGCCTTGACCTACATAAAGTCTTAGACTTTACTCTCGCACCCCACACATCATGATGACGATCAATCTAGCTCCTCTACCCCTCCCGGCGTCTGCAGATTCAGCAATACTGAACGACTTTGGACGAGCAGTCAAAGGACTTCACCCAGCCCATCTTGGGACCTCATTCGAACAAGTCAAGGAGGCGCTCTATACGGTTTGTGCCAGAATTCAAACGGAGCCGGTCTCATCGTAGACGTAAACGCAGTACGGGGTACTCTTATTCCGCAACGTTGACTTAACCCCAGAGGAGATACGCGATCTAGTCAAGGTAAGAGCTCATAAATTTCTTCCTTTCCCTTCCCTAACGTACACAAAAGGCCTTCGACCCCGAATCCACCGCCTACGGGCACGGCAACAGCAAGGTCGACCAAACCAAAACATCCATTCTCCACTCGTACCTCAAGACGATCCCTCGTGTCCCACAGGTGCAGCTCATCGGGCACGGGACCGTTCGCGATCACGAAGGTATCCCCAAAGCTGTCCTCAAGCACGCGTACCACTCGAGCTTTCACAAAACACGTGTATCCGACGAGGATGAGGCGCGTGGTGTGACTAGGTTCTTTCGTTGGCACATGGACGCGGCTCTGTACGATCTCGATCCACCAAAGGTGACGGCGTTATACGGAATCAGAGTGCCCGAAGGTCCTAACCAGATTGTGAGATATGACGATGGGAGTGGAGACGAGCTGGAGGTTCCGTTAGGGACTACGGCATTCGTATCGGGGAAGGTTATGTTTGATATTCTTCCACCGAAGATGAAGAGTGTTGCGGTGAGAGCGAAGGCTAAATATGCCCCGAAGCCCTTTGAGTGGATGAAGGATGCGCATGCCATAGAGACTGGATTGGGAGTAGAGTCGGAAGGCTTAGAAAAGAGCTTGGACGAGTTGGACTGGGATAAGGAGAAGATGAAGATCTATCCGTTTGTGAGTCCGAATGAACATGGTTTGGGGGGGGAGGAGCTAACCGCTTCGTCGATAGCTATGGAAAAACCCGGTGACTGGGGATCTACACCCTGAGGTTCATCCTTGTGCGATCATGGAAATTTATGTTGATCCAGTGTCCGAAAAAGCAAGACGAGAGGGCGCGTTGTATCCAGACGGAGCGCATATAACAGATTTGAAGCAAGTGAGAGAGCTATGTTATGAGATGCAACGGCCTGGTATTGCACCAAAGGTGAGTAGTAGAAATTTCATAGGCACCAAAAAGTACTGACCCTTTCGAAGCTTGTTTATCCGCATGCCTGGTACGCAGGCTTCTCTCTACTTCACAATTCAGCCAAGTACTGACTTCCTTCATAGGCAAGAAAAGGATTTGATGCTCTTCCATAATCGTGGTGTTATGCATTCTGTGGTCGGCGTCTTTGGACAAGATCAAGTACGCGTCTTCCACCAGTGCAATCTCGCTGCATCAGGCGCGCCGGATGGACCAAACGAGAAAGATATCATGAAGTGGGCATGAATCCTGGATGTATTTCCTCTCGCGGTATTCGGCTACAGCATTGTTGCCAGGTGAATTTAGAGACCTAATCTTCGTCAATTTTTGAAGCGGTCAAGTAGAATGATTGAAAAGCTGACGTCTGTGGAGGCTGCGCTGGGAATTGTATTATAAGCAGAAGAACTAATAAATAGGACGCTTGCAAGGAGGAACTTGACCATTATCGTCTTATAAGCACCAGTGGGTGGCTTACCTGAAACGGTCCGAAGCACCGAAATTGCCCTGTGTGAGAACATTTATCTATTCGCACACTTAGTTCCTGTACTTCGATATCACCGACCCTAGCTAGACCGCGACGAAATATCTTGCCGCGCAGCGTCTAACGTGCGCTAATAAATTATAATGCGCTTCTGCGCGGCTAGTACGTCACGGTTTTTTCTTTCTCTTTTGTGTGTATTGAAGCTGGCAATGGCGGATATTTTCACGTTTATTTATCATTGTCAATCAAAGTCAATCGATCGGAACTTGAAATCAGGGATACATAATTTACGCACTCAGACCTATTATGGTAACGGCTACCCTCCTTGTAATCATTTACTACAGAACCCACTCTCTGGAAGCCGTGTTGAGCTCTGAATGTCCACACGATTTGCGGCAGCCTGCCAAGACATCTTCCTATTGAAAGGGCCGAACTGTTACGTCGGGGATGACTCGGTTCTATTCCATTCCCATCGAAGTCAATGAATCAAACCTTATGTACTGGTGACCACCCTGGCGCTTAATTGCCCCCCACCGACCTTGTTCTGCACACTCATGGCGACAGTGAGCATGAGTGCTCCCATCTGCCGTTTCTACCAACTCGGAGGATACTGTAAATTTGGCTCTCAATGTAGGAATCAGCATCTGAACATCGTCTCTGTACGTCTTGGTGATTAGTAATGATATTTTGTCGCTTGTACTAACACGTCTAAGCAGGAAAACAACACTAACCAACTGCAGAAGAGTCGGATTCGAAATCGTAGGAAAGGCAGACGGATAGGCACTGGTGAACCAATTGTCCATAGTCGCATCGATACAGCTATTGATGTTGTCACTGGTCAAGCTAATGCGCCCTCGTTGGGGGTAGATCTCCATCGGGTTCCCGATAATGCAATATGTGTCTCATGGCAGAAGGGAAACTGTACGAGAGGAGACGCATGCATATTTGTTCATCCTCCAAGAGTGTGTCGTCTTTTTTCTTCTCACGGATCCATACTGACCAACCGAAGCGTCAAGACGTTTTTCTCGACGGAGAAAATCAGCCTGAGCTGAAAGATGCATCATCGTCCTTGATTGTGCCTCATCCCAGAGAGGAGGGATATCAGCTTGTTCCGGATGCAAATGTATGGCATCCCCATTCAGATGATAACCTCAGGTTCACTAACATCTTAGTAGGGTCACCCACGTCGGGGAAACCTGCTAGCGAAAGTGAAAGCGGAAGACAAGGCAGAAAATGAACCACTACATCAAGAGGAGCCTGAGGTCCAGAGGAAGAGGGAAGACCAACACAAACTAGAGGAAACTCTTATCTATCGGGAAATACCTCAAATCGATGAGAAGCAGCTCACACCAGATGACCGCTGGCCCCGGTTTATTACTTTCGGGACCTTCGACTCTGTACGTCCTTTCGATGTAACCATGTCCTAGCCACCGATAGCTGATATCAGATGCAGGGTTCAGATGCAGGTCCTTCACGGCAACCTCAAGAATACGATGTGGAGCTAGCTGAAGCGAAGGCTGAACAAGTCAGGAAAGAAAATGAACGTCTGTATCAAGAAGAAGTCCGGAGGAGGAGAGATGAGCGTCACAGAAAAGAGGAAGCTCGTATCCGTCAGGAAGAACAGCGTCGAATCGATGAAGAACGGTGCACATCTGACACTCATCGGACTCACCAGTGTACCGTCTTTGGGTCCATCGTAACCTTCAGTTCCGGCCTCGCCATTCAGAATATAATTGCCGGCTTCGACTGTTGCCGAATTCGCGTCAAGAATATTCCTCACGATGCCCGCCCGCACGAAATCGAAGATCTCTTCCTTCAACAAGGTCTTGATGTATCCGACTTCCATGTCGTGGCCGTGGACAGTACCAATAACGGAACGATGCGTGCAGATATCGTTACCAACGCTACTGTCGCGCATATATTGGCCGCAGGGCTTGAAGGGATAGAATTCAGAGACGAAAGATTGGAATTTGAAGTCGGCACGTACAATTTGCCTGGTGGGATGGGCGCGTTGGCGCCTGAGGACGAGAATGTCCTCGCCATATCCTGCCGGGGCCCATCGGCGACCTACAGTGTCGCGTATCCTGACATGACAACTTGTCATTTCAAGGTAGTGGAACTGGATGGTCGCATATGTTCCGGCAGGAAGGTGAAGGTCGAGATTCAATCATTCGCTGGTCGATTAGTTCCCAATTTCCGACGAAATGCTATCAAGATATCTAATCTCCCTAATGATGTTTCTTTGGCCATGGTACGCGACTTCGCCAAGTCCAATTATTCACATGTCGAGCTTCTCACGTCTTCTAACTTCGGCATCGATGCCGCTTACGATCAGCTACAATTGCAGATTAACAAGGTTGCCGGTGGTGAGGTACAGTCGTTCGATGTAACGTCCCGAGGCGACACCGAGGCCGGCATCTTATCCGTGCGTGTTCGTTTCAAAACCTGGGAATGTGCCAAAAAAGTCAAGGACGCCCTAGCCAACCGCTTTTATCCCTTCATAGGCAACTCCATGTTCTGGTTGAAACTACCGCAACAACAGCTTTACACCATCATCATCCCATCCCAACAATATAGCGCCCAAGCCATTCTTTGGACAGACTTAGAGGCGAGTATCAAAGATCCTAAAGCCTGCGATCTCTTCATTCGTGAGGGACCTGGAGGGGTCTTTCGCGTTCAAATATCGGGAGCTGTCAAAGCTGCCATTGGTGCTCTTAAAGTTCGCATCGAAAGTCTTGCTTCTGGTGAAAAGTTTGACCAATGGCACGAGCTTCTTGCACTGCCATCGGCTACACTGACGAGGAAGATTAAGGGTGCGGGCGCTTTTATGCGGTCAAATCTCAGGACGCACTCCATTAAATTGTACGGAACTTCGATTGCCATCACGCGGGCCAAAGCGATTCTGAAGGAAGAGATTGACCGTCTTATGTCGATGCAGTCTTCAGTCCAGTTGGAGCGTCGATCGGTTGGATACTTTCTCCGCACCGGTCTGACTGTGATGAAGGAGGTATTCGGAGAAGACAGTGTTACCCTCGACATCCGCTCAGCGAGAATTACTATCAGGGGTGGCGAAGAAATCAAATTACACCTGAAAAACCACATCGCTGAGTCTCTAAAGGCGGTCATCGTCCCAATTACACCAGGAAACCATACCTGTCCTGTTTGCTATGACGAAGCCTCTGCACCATTTCAACTAGTCTGCCGACATGTTTATTGTACTGTATGCATTCGGCACTTCTTGACTTCAGCAGCAGAGACCGGAATATTTCCCTTAGCATGTATGGGTAACGATGCGACTTGCGGCACTCTGATCTCCATTCCTGTCATTCAGAGGTTTTTACCTCAGAACTCCTTTGGTCATCTCCTCGAGACCGTATTTACATCGTACGTCGATAAACAGCCTCAGATTTTCGGGCACTGCAAGACACCCGATTGTACCCAGATCTATTGCAAGTCGGAATCTCCATCTCCTGTACTCTGTCCATCGTGCTTTTCCGAAATATGTTCATCCTGTGGTGAGGATTCGCATGTAGGAATGGGATGTGAAGAGGCTCGAATCTTTAATAACACGGCTGAGCAAGAGAGGTTGAGCGAGGCCTGGATTATGCAGCAGAGCGGAATCAGGAAATGCCCGGTGTGTTCACGTTTACTGGAAAAGACAGAAGGATGCAATCACATGGAATGCCCGTCCGTATTCCAGATTCTATGCAGCTCAAGGTTTGACTGACGATCTTCGTTTCAGCTGTGGATCCCACATTTGTTGGCATTGCATGGGTGTATTTTCGAGAGATGACATCTACCGCCATATGAATGCCGAGCACGGGGGGTTCTACGATGCGAACTTGAATAACAACGTGCCCGACCCCTTCCAGGGTGCTGATTACCGCGAACAAGCCAGGCTCTTACGTGAACTGGAGGTTCGTCGACAACATGGACGAGTTTTACCAGTACAGCCTCTAGTACAGCCTCAGGAATGAGGCTCTTACTGTGCTGCGATGCGAGAGCTGTGGTTAATGTCCTAGTCCCAAATAATATTTAGTCTCACTTCACTTGTATAATCCTTTCATCCAAATAGCAAACTTTGTATTGACGACACTCGCACCTACCTCTGTTAGATACCTTGGAACTATCGAGTCTGTACGTAGGCACTCCTGCCAGCTGTCGCCGATACATATCGGACACTGTCCCCCCTCTTTGTCCCCTAGCCTCCACATGGTATTGGTCTGAATATCTAAACTGCCTCCTTCAGCCTGCATCAGCACCAACATCATGTTATTTGCTGCCGATCGCTAGTTTCTATGACACTTACGATGATACCATGTCCGCTAACCTCACGGCTCTCGACGACCCCGGAATTCACGAGGTCTTAGCGAAAGCACAAGAAGCCTGACAGCAGGTACAAGCTGCTGATAATAACCACGAAGCCATCCTGAAGTGTAGGCCACAAAGAAGTCTTGACAATTCAGAGGCGCCCACCACTGATATCGGCAATATTCCCCGTGGTCCATACTACCGAAGGGCGCCCCGTATAGTATGACAAGACCTCGATGAATCGCCGATGGAAGAAGATCCACAGACACCTTAGCACCCAACGCAATGGCCCTAGATGCCCTCATGCCCGAAATCTCTGCGCGAGTCCAAACAATTATAATTGCGGCATCGCGCTTAAATTATCCACAAAATTAAAGAGTTGATTAAGCAACAAAAGAGAGATAACGTACCTCGTGTGCTTTGATAATGAGATAGAGAATATCGGTCTTTGACCTCTTTCGAATTGGATTCTGTGAGAAATTCTGGACACTCCCCTGGTCGGCCTATTCCGCCGGGGCCCAGTGACTCAGGAAAGGTGGAACATCGAAATTCTTGAACGTCTCAGTTCCACCAAGATCTGTAATAGAGGGGAAAATAAAATTATTACAAAAATGCTTTGATTGGACATGGTGAAACGCATGTGGAACACTTCGTGCATATCTAAGTAAACCACTGTAGCCGCCCCTTCGCTGACAGCGCTGAAGATTCAAGACTGCCGGACGCCATGCTGTGAAAGGATTACTAGAACTTCGTTGGGTATATCCGTCAGCGCCACTGACCATGATATTCAGACCCCGAAGGGCTGTACACCGACAGCAGGCAAGGAATAACAAAGCAGCATCCAGCCTCATTACTATTCCGGACGATCCACTCCCGAACACGACACAATTCTTTCCCATGTCCTCGTTGATTCTTGAAAAACTAGTCCTGGACTTGCAGGTGATCCTTGGCGACTGTCATCAAATTGACTTGGTTCGTCCTTATGGAAGTAAGGACAACGTTGACACTGCATCCTTCTGCGAGCGATTCGGCACGTATGGTGCACGAAACGAGAGTAACAGAAAGTCAACTGTGACGATGTGTGATACGGGAGGTCACCGGCAGCCATGCCGCACTGTGCCGGACATTTGATTACACAGCGGGACCCAAGTAGAGCTCTCGTTCAGACTCCCTCCTAGTCTGCCAGTGACCAAAAGCAGTTCTTCGGAAATCCCAACGGCGGGAAAGATTGTAACTCTATGGTGCGTACTTAAGTTTTTCTAACATTATAGGCAACTGCTAAACTTTCGGGAAGGAAATTCATTGTCAGGCGATGATGCTGGGCCGCACACCACTTACTACAGTTCTCCAACGTTTGTCACTTCGGTTGCCCGTAAAATGTCTCCAGGCTCCCCAGCAAAAATACCAATACTCTCTATTCCGCCGTGAAATATTACGGGCATTCCAACTCCGTGCTCTGGTCCTATACACAGAGTTCCTTCTATCACGATTGACCGATCGCGAAGGAGGTGTTGTGGAGTCAACTCAACCAAGAGGAAGGAGTCCGTCTCCTCACTTTCCTCGTCTGCTACAATGAATGAACCGTATGCCACTGGGCTCTCTGGGTCGGCAAAGTTGTCGACGAGGTATTTGGCCAACTTCTCGATGTACCATCCAGTGAAATCGCCTTCGATAATCGTAAGAGATGCGGATTCACTCTCATCCCCATCATCGGCTTGTTTCTTAGCTTTGGCCAGCCATTCTTTAGAGGGATGACCGGTGACAAAGAGGGCAATCTCGGATGCGTATAATGAGGCACATGGGAGGACCATGCTATGGTCTGCTCCATGAGCAAGAACGAAGATTTCAATTAACGCCCGTATCTTTTCCTTCGAGCTTTGGGTGGGGAGATGGGTCTTCGAAAGTGAGGTGGTAGCTTTGTTCGAGAACTTTATATGATACTGATAGGATCACTCCTTGATGCGCATCAACTTGGGTCCTTTTATATCTATTTGCATACAGCTTGGATGTGTTGTGCACGAGAGAAGAAGTTTTGACTTCGTCATATATCAGGTTTTATGGCCATTTCGGTGATCTCAGAGACTCTTTAGCGCGCTCACAGTCCCCCAAACCCGGTTCATGGTGAAGCCCTCGGAGTCTTCTTCCATCACCAACGAAAATGTCCCTGATTGTCAAGCACTATGCACGCGGCGGTAATTGGGCGTTATCGTTACCACAGTTAGTTTACCCAGACGCCAGAAAAACTGCTCAACCATCTGGCTCCGTTCTTTTCCCTCTTACCGTCACCGCCGCTGGATCTCGACATCGACATTGACTGCGACGTACTTTGGACTGCAGGTCCGGCGAAGAGGCAGCTACTCAGGGCCGTGCTTCGGATGCGTAGTGCAATAAATACTTTTCTCCTCGCGCTATCTGGACAATAATCGAGGAAGGGAACGGATAATCATTGCCTACGGTGTGGTTGTCTGGAATGGGTCCTGTGCTCGGTGGTAGTGCCTCCTGCGCGCCGCAGACCCTCTGATTGTGGTGTCAGCGGTGAGTACGTCCGTGACATATGGCAAGAGTTGGCTCTATGAACCACAGACAAAGAGTTAAGAAATACGAAGAGCTAACACATTGTCAGTCTTGAACAGTGCAACTATTTCTCATCAAGTTCATTGCACCCAATTTGCGTTCAGTGTACCGGTGCGTATCTTCGATTGCATACGGCGGCGTTTAATGTTGTACTTAGTACACTGCAGTTGTTGAAATGTTTCTGTTCCCATCCCAGCAAGGGCACATGTGAGACGATGATCATGTATGCGGATTGATGCAGGTGCCAATACTCATCTACGATGAAACCCGGGACTGAAGATCAATTCTAATTTCCGACGCGATTTACACGATTACGAGTGCTATGAGATCTCCATGAGGAAATCAGGTCCATCGTGATGCTTCCCTTGCGAGATGCGGTTGCTTATATTCCCTGATACACCACCATCCAGCATTCGCCATCGTGTTACCGACCGCTGTTCAATATCAAAGAGTCCAAGAATAAAGACTTTTCTTTGATTTCGCCAGAATGCTTAAAGTGATGTTCTTGATCATCTTTTTTCTAATTATTCGATAGGCCCTGGCTGTGACGCTGTACACTATATAATGGGGAGTGTGGAACCCCATCGTAGACCCTCCCTCGCTCACCATCTTGCCGTCGCTTAGGTTCTCATCGATTGTTGTTCAGGCCGATATTCTGCCACTCCTTACTGATGCTAATATGTCTACTATACTTCCGGAACTCGATGCTGGATTGAATTCAGAGATATTTTACTCCCTACTGCATGGTATGTATGTCTTGATTCATCGGTCCAGGTGGAGGTATCTGATCATAGTTGCGCTTAGGTGTTTACACGGGAATCACTGCCATTACATTGGGGAATATCTGTGAGGACGGCATATCTGCTATATTATACAAGCTCAAATGAATATCACAGTCATGAACGAATCTCACTCCACCGGACGAGCCATGATTATAGTTATAAGCCTCCTTTATGTCTGTACTACCATCAACCTCGCCTTCAATTGGGCCTTCATAAGCTTCATGTTCGTCAACCATGGACAGAGTTTATGGACTATATATTTAGTCGCTCTCGATCCTAGTCTGACGGCAATAGTGATGGGTACCACCAGCGCTATGTGTACTATTCTTGCCGAATCCACTATGGTGCATCATTTCTCCAACGAATTTCCACTTACTGATATCCACACCGTAGATTTGGCGTTGTTGGATGGTATGGGGTCGGCGGTGTCTGACAATTCTGCTTCCTGTCGTATTTCTCGTATCTGCGATGGGTAAGATATCCAGTTGTTCTCTTTGCTAATTTACCCAATGCTTCGTGTAGTGTTCAAAGTCATCGGGATGTACAAACAGTACACCACTCCCGGCGAGAGTGACGCATTTGATTTCATGCTTTATTCATCCTTCGTCCTCGCTACCACCTTATGGTGCACTTTGCTCATCATCTACCGCATCATTGCAACTGTACGAACCGGGGGTGCATCAGAGGGTGGACTGAGAGCCTACCGTCGTGTCATCGTAATCTTGGTTGAATCATATGCTCTCTATTCTATATCCCTGATCTTCTACATGGCTTTCTATATTTGTGGCAATGTTGCATTGAACTACTTCGACACCCTGGCAGCAATTTTCAGGGTACGATCATATTTTTTCCCCTGTAACAACATCTGACCAAATACTTACATACTTAGGGAATTGCTCCAACGCTCCTCGTTGGGCGCGTTGCAGCAGGTCACGCTCGCCCGGACGACTCTTGGGAAGGAAGCGTGATGTCATCACTTCGTTTTGATGGAGGTCAGAGTCTGACAAGCGCATGTGAAGATGCCGCGACGGCTGTCATGCTTGATCTCGAGGCTCAAGGGCAGATCAATGTCGAATACGGCCATTGCGCTTGGACGGGCTCTCAGGGAGACTCTGCTAACGAGATTATCGTGCGTGGGGATGTCCTTAAAGCTCAGACGGATAGGCAAGGCGATGACCCTAACGCGATAGTCGTTGTGTCAAGGGATTTATGATCTCGGCAGCGTCCATTGTCCTTCTGACTCCCGCTTGTTCAACCCCATTTCTTCACCCTACAATTCTTCTGTCATTTGTCGAATACCTTAGAAATATCACGGAACTTGATTTTTAATATTTCTTTTTGCCAGCCCAGCGAATAAAATTGACCAACGTGAAGATCCTTGCATTTCCCCGAAATTTCAATGTGATGACGTCATCAAATCTCCTTATCACGATCAAGGACTCGAAAAAGACTGGCCGATGGCTTGCGATTCGAATATTTCAATGCTAGGCAGCGCATATAGGCCACCTTTCCCTCGTATTGGGCATTTATTTCCCGGACGGCACTTCCAATGCGCTATGGCCTCGATGTTCTGCCATCATACGCGGCTAACGAAGAAATCGGGCCTATCACTATTTTGAAACCCAAAATTAAATATGTTGCCTGAAGACGACGATCCTGTTTCAACACAACTAGGGAATAAGTCCGGATGGAAGTCCAGGCCCCCTTCCGGATATGCGGGTACAGTCATCATTAATTCGTCCTTAGCCGACGTTGATACCTATTCTGGGAAAATTCTATCCAGACCTCGACCGACGAGCAAGACTTATAGGATGCTGGGACTTGGCTACTGTTATCATCCCTCTCAGCATGGAGTCAACCCTAACACGAACCTCATCCCTCAACATGGAGGAAAATCCAACCATGTACTCATCACAATTCACGGACAAATCTGCTTCGATGAAGGCGTCGCGGAGTCTGTATATGAAGGTCTTGGCAGGTGGAACACTTGCTATGATCATTGTCATGTTCTGTGTGTTTTCAATATACTGGGGCGCCCTGTGGAAGATACCAGCCCACAATTTACAGGGGTGGGTTGTGGTGAGTAGTAGCTTGTCCTTTCCTATTCTCTCAGTCCAGCTGAATATTGTGGCAGGACTTTGATCGATCGACGGTGGGAAACGCAGTTGTGCAAGGTCTCGTGTCGTCGTCGTCAAAGGTTACTTGGACAGAACGGCCATCGAGCGAGTTCTCTAGTCCTGAAGAGGTAGCAAATCTCGTCGTTGATGAGAAGACTTGGGTTGCCATTGTTGGTACGACATAGTTATACTTGATTTCACTCCCCTCACTTTACAAACAGTCAATTCCAACGCAACGACAGCTCTACGATCTGCTTTGTCTTCGGTAAACTCTTCATATGACGGTACCGAAGCAATTACAGTTTATGTTGTTGAAGCACGGAACGAAAATGCGTAGTGCGTAGTGATCAGCCTTTCACTGTTGCACCATGGTATCTCATGTCCCTACCGTCAAGCCGTTCTCTAATACGTCCATCTGTGCAAATAACGTTGGCTGCAATCTCCCAGGTCTTTGCCCAAGCCTTTCTTCGGCAAGTCGGATCGTCATCGTCGAACGCGCTGGCTTCAATATCTACCACTGCGCCCCAAATCCTAACGGAGCCTATCAGCTATACTATCGATAACTTGCGCCCTTTCGATATACCCGTGTACGCGACCTTTCTTTTCAACGACATACCTTCTGACAGGACTTGTAGTGCCAGTGCCATCACCTTCGTCGGTCTCATCTATGTGCTGGTGTTGTCATTCTTCATCGTGGTATGTCTTTTTTGGTCTTCGGATTGGTCACCTCACGGTATCGCCATCTAGAATTTTTGTGCAGCTGCTCGTGAACTATCGGGACTGGAGAAAGCATTAACGACAGGCTCCCTTATTAGGGTCCGGATAGCCTCGAGTTTCGTTGCATATTTCACGCTGTCACTGTTTTATTCGCTGCTTAGCCGAGCGTTTCAAGTCAACTTCTCTAGAGTGTGCGTCTCTCTCTATCCTCTCTTCAAATCACTGCCTCTAAAATTGTTTCATGCAGATTGGGGCATGCCGGGTTCCTTGTTTTCTGGATGGCAAACTTCGTTGGGATGCTGGCTGTGGGGCTGGCACTTGAAGCCATGATGACACTTATGACTCTGAGATTCGTTGCTTTCTTTATGATATTGTGGATAATTGGTGAGTAGCGTGTGCTCTTGTTATTTGGTTACGCCTTTTCTAATATACGAGGCTAGTTAACGTCTCGGTATGTTTCATGCCCATCGATGTCCTACCGCATATATATCGCTATGGATACGCATTCCCATTTTATAATCTATCGTGTGCCGTTAGAACAATCGTATTTGGAACGAAGAATCGACGTAAGCTGCCTTTCCGTGCGGCATGGATAGGCGACTTATCCTTATTTGCCTTCTAGTAGGAATGCAGTTTGGTATTCTAATAGCGTGGACTGCGGTATCGATGATTACTATACCGCTGTTCCAGTGGCTGATGCGAAGGAAAGATGTTGCTCAATGGAGAGCGCGCGAGAGAGGGGTCAAAGTTTGAAACGTTTAGAGCATATACTTATCTTACTATTATACCTTTTTATGCGAGGTTTATGATACCTGTCATATGAATGCGGGTGTAGCCTTATGATCTTGGGCGGTGATCGCCTTTTGTAGCTACTAGTATCGGCTCCGTACCGTATATTGCTAAGTCCAGCTTAAGTATCGCATAAGACTATATTTACACGAGCTATTTATTCCGGATTGTCATGAAAAAATGACTCCGGTCAGCCACGAGAGATTTAGATGTGAATAGAGCAAACGGAATGTCGCCGATGGCGCGCATGGTTCCGATTTCGTAAAAGAAACACCCTGGTTCAGAGACGCAGGAAATTTCTGCGTACAAAGGAAGAAGCCGCGAATAAAAGTTGATCTCCTGGTCTCTGGATGAACAAGAATAGCATATTTATAGCCGTATCATACATCACCGAAGACGATGATGAAACATATCAAACGGAAGGAAATAGATATCGCAAACATCCCGCGGGACCATAGTTCAGTGACTCAAGATGCGTGATGTTAGCAGAAGGAGTATCTGATATTGCTGATAGAGTACAGAGGCGGAAGATCCTGCGAATAGGGATCCTTACAGGACGTAGTAGAATAAGTGATAGCCGTAGGATATGAAGATAAAGACAGACGGAACCGACGTGTCGCGATGATTCTCTATCAGATCAGGAGGGATACGACTTCATTTCTCACGTAAATCCTTCCTCATTGATAAGATCCAATGCCTTCCTGCTCCTAACCTTAATCGTACACTTGAACGGGGTCGGATGGCTTCAAAAGAGTGAAGATAGAGCATATTCAAAGTCGATACTTTGAGATTCGATACAAATGTCATACCTGATAGTCCCTGCGGTATGCTCCGTGTCAGGCTCGAAAACAACGCCGTTTTCAGAATACTTTGAAATGTCGAAGACTGCCAACACCATAGCACAGGACATGAAAACCGAGGCATCAGCTAGTACTCTCCCTGAATCCAGAGTCAACACGGATTAAGAGGACAGTTCTAACGAGACGTACCGGGACAAATTCTGATAGAGTCATAATCAATCAAGATGTGAACCCTTGATCGCACAAATAAAACACCTACCGACGACCAAATCCGAACACCACCTTGTAGGGATCAAGCTCGGGCTCCCTCGTTTCCGTCCGGATAAATCTGTCTGGGTTGAACTTGAACGGTTCGTTGTATACTGTAGGGTCGTGGAGCATTTTCCTACGGATGACGATTAGTAGGCAAGATTTTCAACGTCGTCCACGTTCTCTGACCAGATGTTGGCCAAAATCAAGGATCCTTTGGAAATGAAATAACCGGATTGCACAATATCCTCAGTAACGCAATGAGGAATGCCTAGGCGACAAGATGTGATGAGCATTCTGGTAGGAGAAATTAAATGTATACCGACCTGTGGGCCCGACGGTGTGCCATCGGAGGACTTCAAGAACGAGAGCGTTGATATACGGAAGGCGCTCTCGGTCATCGAAGTGAGGTAACCCATCATCGCCGATCACAGCGTCTATCTCTGCTTGTGCCTTTGCCTGAACTTCGGGGTACAGAAGCATCGCTTTGAAGAAAGCGTAAACGGATGCAACAGTCTAATCCTCAGTCAGACCAAACATTGCAGGAGTAAACAACGACGTACAGTATCTGCGCCACCTGTAGAGAGCGAATGAGATTTCAAACGGCTTTGAATAATAAGTTGTTGTCGTACCAGCGTATAGGGATGCTGCAAGCCACTTGATATCATATTCTTCTTCGGCACTGACTCCGCCTTCAAGGTGACTAGATGTGAAAGAAAGACGTGCCCTTCCAGCGGCCTGTTCAATTTTGAGAGATAACTCGGTATAATATATTTATCCACCTACCATCTCTCGCTTTACATAGTTGTGTGGCCCTTCCACGAACTCGTTTAGTGTTGAAGCCCATTCTCGAGCAGTTCGTTTGAAGCTCGCTCCGGGAAACCATTCAGGAATGTGACGTACTACCGTATGAGATTTCTCAGTTTCGAAGGGAACGAGAGGTCAATCAAGACCCACAGATAGGAACAAGATTGACCAAAAAGCCACCGGGAGCAGTTGAAAGAGAAAATTGATTCATAGTCTCCTCGGCTAGCTTCACAAATGGGTCGTTCTCTTCTTGTATCGCATATCCATGAGATATTTGCAGTATAATGGCTCCTGCAGTTCTAACGTGTCGATCAGCGTCGATACTGACAGAGACGGGAGAAAGTAACATACTTTCGGATATGCGCTGAGAGTTCTTCGGGTGTAGCAGATATCTTCTTCAGGAAGCGATGGGTCCCGAGTTCCACCATTGGTAAAAACGGCTTCATTGTCGCGTTGGTACCGAAAAGCTGATGCGATAGTCGACGGAAGTTACGGAATCGAGCACCGTAAGGCATAAGAGCTAGTCCGTTCTTCGACCCGATGAGCTCACACATCGCGACAAATGGCCTATCCGAGGAAATAAGGCTTTTCTTGTCCAGTAGGTCTATTGCTGTCTGAACCGAGTTTATCACAACCATCCGCTGCCCAAGGATGCAGACCGATGCTATGTCGCCTTGTAATATGCTGTGAGCAGAATTGCGAAATTTTCACTAGATAGCACCGTACCGTATTTTCCCCCCCATTTAGCGAAGGTGAGCCACTCTTTCTCGGAGGGCATGTCGAGCAGGTTCCCGATCAATGGTAGTCCTCTGGGTCCAGGAGGGAATGGAGTAATACTACGACGGGTTCTGCGAAAGAGGTACCAAGCAAAGATCAAACCGACGAAGGCAATGAAAATATCAAGAGGGCGGATAGAGCTATACATGTTGGTGGGTTGGATGGTTGTTTGAGACTGAGAGGCAGAGCCTAGCTCTTATACGGACGGGCCGGTCTTAAAACAGCTGCAATGGTGAAGTTTGCGCGGGGAGTCCGGATAGCAACTGGGCGCTGAACGATACCACGTGAATGGGATTCGCACAGGTGACAAGTCCAAGTCATGTCACTCTACAAGACCATGGCTCAGCGCCCATGCTTTGTTAACTGCAATGCCAGAGCCAAAATCGGATCGAGGAGATAGGGAACCCGGAATGTGAATCCATGCGATGCGTGAGAAAGGTGCTCCGTTCATCAAAACATAAGTGCCGTGTCTGTCGGAACGAGACTGACGGGTACTTTGGCGGGAGACGACAAAGCGGCGGGTGCTAGTGCTACATGAGAGGCGTCCGGTTCAAAACCAAAGTTATCCTTGCACGGCCATGAGAAGTGCCAGCGAGCGATAAGCAGGCTTTTACTCTTCCGTCCGAGGTCATAGGTAGAGATAAAGACTTGCGTCAAGGGCCGCTACCCAAGTGGTACCGTGCCGTAGAATGATGACTACGATGAAAAAAAGCAATCGCAACAGAACTACGGATCGCAGGAGACCCCTGATTCCTCGGTTAACCTTAATCTCTCGCAGACGGGCGCTATATACGCGACTGCGGTGGGAGGAGATGGAGTCTGTTGCTTAATTAGGCTATCCACCGTTCAACTCAGTCATTACAAATCTGATGGGATTTTTGCAACGAAGAAATCTGATAATACAGGATTTTAGGACGCCTATTGAGCAATATTTCGGAGCTCATAAGAAGGAATATATCCGATATCCAAAGTGTGTGAAGCAAGATGTTTTTTCTGACAAATGTCCTCCCCGGCTCAACATGATGAAGGGTTGCGGGGGAATTACATGAGACCTACGGGAGACTAACTCGAAATTAATAGAATCCGGGAGTCGGATTGTCGAAGTTTAAGTTCACCCTTGGTATTGTAACATCTTCGGTGGGGAGATGGTATCTCAGCCAACGCTCTGGGTGTAGTGCCGGCAATTGAGCGCTCAAGCTATAGGGCATCTGCTGTACGTGAGATAATATCAGCTTCCTAAACGAACAAAAATGAATGCAGCACATGTCACCGGGGATACTTAGTCTCGAGCCCCACAGAAAATGAAGAAGTGCAAGGTGAACCCAGTTACGGGGATATGGTGATACCGACAGAGCTTGCTAGCCTTTGTTAGCAGCCTGAAATGCTTACAAGAGACGGAAAAATCAAGCAGCGATTCTGCATATTGGAGCGAAAATACGGCTGAACCTAATTAGTCACAAAGACTAATGGGACTACAGCCCACGACTTGCCCACGACGAAAGGATATATAATTTAAATAAGTTGAATGAACACTTGATTCTTTCTGAAGGCAGACGGGCGGAGCTTGCTGAAAACCTCGATGGTCAAGACACAGTGGATTCCAGAAGCAATGTCCACCTTACAAAGATAACTTGACCTCTGCTGAACATAGACGTACGGAGCCTGACATGATCGCGATGACTCTCGATGAAACCAGTAGTAATACAACTTTATTTCTCATGAAAACCTTTCCTCGTTAATAAGATCCAATGCCTTCCTGCTTCTAGCTTGGATCGTGCACTTGAACGGAGTCGGATGACTGCAGAAGAGTCACAAGATAGAGCACATTCAGAATGATACATTGAGAATCGATATAAGTTTCATACCTGATAGTCCCTGCGGTATGCTCCGTGTCCGGCTCGAAAACAACGCCGTTTTCAGAATACTTTGAAATGTCGAAGACCGCCAACACCATAGCACAGGAAAGGAAAATCGAAGCGTCAGCTAGCACTCTTCCTGAATTCCGAGTCAACATGGTTTGATAGGACAGCTCTAACGAGACTTACCAGGGCAAATTCTGTTATAATCATAATTAATTAAACTATGGGACTCTCTATTTCACAATATGGCACTTACCGACGACCAAATCCAAACACCATTTCGTAGGGATCAAGTTCGGGCTCCTTCCTTTCTGTCCTGATAAATCTGTCTGGATTGAACTTGAACGGTTCATTGTACACTGTGGGGTCGTGGAGCATTGTCCTATGGATGACGATTAGACAAGGTCTCCATCTTCGTCCACATCCTCATACCAGATATTGGCCAAAATCAGAGAACCCTTGGGAATGAAATAGCCGGATTGAATAACATCCTCGGTAACACAGTGAGGAAGGCCTACGCGGAAAAATGTGATGAACATTCGGATAGGAGAAACTAGATATATACTGACCTGTCGGCCCGACAGTGTGCCATCGGAAGACTTCAAGAACCAAAGCATTGATATACGGAAGGCGCTCTCGGTCGTCAAATCGGGGTAACCTATCATCGCCAATCACGGCGTCTATCTCTGCTTGTGCCTTTGCCTGAACTTCGGGGTACAGAAGCATCGCTTTGAAGAAAGCGTAAACGGATGCGACGGTCTAATCCATAGTCAGACCAAACACTGCAGGAGTAAAACAAAAACGTGCAGTATCTGCACCACCTGCAGAGAGCTAATGAGATTTCAAACGGCTTTGATTGATAAGTGATTGCCGTACCAGCGTATAGGGATGCTGCAAGCCACTTGATATCACATTCTTCTTCGGCGCTGACTCCGCCTTCAAGGTGACTAGATGTGAAAGAAAGACGGGCCCTTCCAGCGGCCTAATAACTTTTGAGCTACACTTCGGTATAAAATTCTGATCCACCTACCATCTCCTGCTTAACATAGTTATGCGGCCGTTCCAAGAATTCGCTTAATACCAAAGCCCATTCTCGAGCGGTGCGCTTGAATCCTGCTCCTGGGAACCATTCCGGGATGTGACGTACTAAAGTATGGTATGTGTTAGTTGCGAAGGCAATGAGAGGGAGAAGCAAGACTTACAGATAGGAATAAGATTGACCAAAAAGCCGCCGGGAGCAGCCGAAAGAGAAAATTGAACCACAGTTTCTTCGGCTAGCTTCACAAATGGATCGTTCTCTTCTTGTATCGCATATCCATGAGATATTTGCAGTATAATGGCTCCTGCAGTTCTAACGCGTCGATCATCAGTGTCAATACTGACAGAGAAAGGAGAAAGCATCATACTTTCGGATATGCGCTGAGAGTTCTTCTGGTTTAGCAGAGATCCTCTTCAGGAAGCGATGGGTCTCAAGCTCCACCATCGGTAAGAACTGCTTCATAGCCGCATTGGTACCGAAAAGCTGATGCGCTAGTCGACGCAAGTTACGAAATCGTGAATCGTAGGGCATAAGAGCTAGCCCGTTCTTCCACCCGATGAGCTCACCACTCATGGCGAAAAATGGCCGGTCTGAGGAAATGAGGCTTTTCTTGTCCAGCAGGGCTATTGCTATTGGAACCGAGTTTATCACGACCATCCGTTTCCCAAGGATGGAAACCGATGTAATGTCGCCTTGTAAGATGCTGTGAGTATAATTGCCGACTGTTCGCTAAGCACCGTACCATATTTCTCTCCCCATTTAGCGAAGGTCAGCCACTCTTTCTCAGAGGGCATGTCGAGAAGGTTCCCGATGAACGGCAGTCCTCTGGGTCCAGGGGGCAATGGGGCAGTACTACGACGGGTTTTGCGAAAGAGGTACCAAGCAAGGATCAAACCGACAAAGGCAATGGAAATATCAGGAGGGCGAATAGAGCTAAGCATTTTGGTGGGTTGGATGGTTGTTTTGAGACTGAGAGGCAGGACCGAGCTCTTATACGGACTGGCCGGTCTTAAACAGCTGCGACAGTGAAGTAGTTTGCGCAGGGAGCGTCCGGATCACAACTTCGCGCTGAACGAGACCATGTAAAAGGGGATTCGCACAGGTGACAGCTCCAAGTCCTGTCACTCTACAAGACCACAGACTATACTTCGTTGAACGCGATGGGACACCAGTTTGCCGAAGTAGGAGCAAGGAGATAGGGGAACTCAGGAAGCGAATTTGTGCAATGCATGAAAAGGCGCAGAGACACTTCTCCACTGGTCAAAAGATGGCCCAAGTGGGAGAAAAGTACATTACGGGTTAGTCTGGACGAGACTAGCCGGAACTTTTGTGGGAGACGACAAAGTGGCGAGTGCTAGTAAGAGGCGACACCAACCCCCCTTACTTACTGAGTCCAAGTTCACAACTCAAGATTGGCTTCGCACAGTCACAAATTAACAGCTGTCAGCGAAGTTAATCTTCCATCCGAGGCCACATATAGAGATAATTGCTTGCGTCTGGCATGCCCAAATGGTACGGTGCCGCGTAATGATGACTACGACGAGAAAAAGCCGGTGCAATCGCAACAGATATGCGGACCATAGGAGCCGAGGACTCCTTCTACTCCTGGCTGCACCTCTTTGGGAGAACTTTTTGCTGCCTACAGAATCGGCGTGAGCGCGTCAGAGAGAGAAAAGATTTAAACTGGGTCCTGAGAGGAAAATAAGAGGATATCATACAATGATCCATGACTGATGAGAGGGAGGACTCGGATTCCTCAGTCAATTCTAGTCTCTCGGGTAAGCAGTGACTATGAATAAAGTCTGTTGCTTAATTAGGCCATCCACCGTTCAACTCCGCCGTGACAAATCTGGTGGGATTCCGACTATAAGGATATCCTATATAACAGGATGTTAGGACGCATAATGAAATTACAACAAGTAGGATATCCAATACTCAAAGATAATGGTGTAGTTAAATAAAATAATTAGGGAGGGAAGATGAAGCAAGAAATATTTTATGTCATAACGCCGTACGCGGCTCGATTTCGGCATTCCAAACTTGCCAAAACTTGATCGATTCGGCTTAGTGCCGACACAAAGCCATCAAATTATGTAATGCTTTCTCATAATACCCTTGTGTACGGTAAACTCCATGTTCACTGTTTACTTAGTCGTGTAATGAATATTGTCTGCTTACTTTTCCCAGGTGTTTGGGCGAGCCCTTATCGGCAACATGCTTCCGTGGAGCTTTCGAATTCTGGATGGTCAAGATAAGGTTTGGTCACACATATTCGAGTTGGACAATCTGTATCGGCAGAAGCTCCTCTACAAGACGTCTACATATGGACAGAAAAGAGTTGCAGGCTCGGAGTGACATAGGTTCTCCCGTTGTCGAGAAAGTTGTCATGGCGGATATTTGTTCCTCAATCAAGTCTTTCTTCGTTGATGAGTCCTAAAGCCTTCTCGTTCCTGGGCTTGATTGCGCACTTGAACGATGTCGGATGGCTAAAGGAAAGCCAAAGGAACCATGAGAAATGACATTCCAAAACAGAATTAAATTGAATTCTTGCCTAATAGTCCCTGCGGTATGCTCCGTATCCGGTTCGAATGCAACACCATTTTCAGAATAAAATTTCGAGATGTTGAAGACCGACAATGCCATAGCACATGAAATAAATATGGACGCGTCCGCTAGAACTTTCCCTGGATCTGCGTCAGCACATATCATATTCACAAGTCTCAGAAAATATACCTGGACAAATCCTACGGACGGTATTGGTAAATTGACAGAACAATTCCAAGCAGTGCAAGACTCACCGTCGTCCAAATCCAAACGCCAATTTATGAGGATCAAATTCCGGCTCCTTGGTTTCCGTTCGTATAAATCTTTCGGGTTTGAATTCGAATGGTTGATCATACACCACAGGGTCGTGAAGCATTTTCCTGTCGATGATATGGTCGTGAGAGTGGGTTTTAAGTGAGACTAACGACCTCATTTTACTCACCAGATGTTTGCGTAGACCAAGGATCCCTTCGGAATGAAATACCCAGACTGAACGTCATCCTCGGTGACACAATGAGGAAGGCCTAAGGGCAGAGTGTCAGAAGAAATTAGGCGAAATGTATGTGTATTCAGCACAGACCTGTAGGTCCTATGGTGTGCCACCGGGTGACTTCGAGAGCTAGAGCATTAACATACGGGAGGTGCTCTCGGTCGTCGAATCGAGGTAGCCTGTCGCGACCAATCACCGCGTCAATCTCTGCTTGCGCCTTTGCCTGAATATCAGGATACAGAAGCATCGCTTTGAAAAATGCATAAATAGATGCAACGGTCTAAAGCCATGGTCAAATAAAGCAATCAATGAGGAGGTAAAAGCCTACAGTATCGGCGCCACCTGCAGAACGAGAGTGAGCAATTACGAGAGTCGGAATGAATGAATGATGCACTAACCGGCGTACAGAGCTGATGCGAGCCATTTGACATTATATTCTTCCTCGGCAGTCACTTCACCTTCGAGCTGGCTGGAGGCCAGGGAATGATGGGCCGTTCCAGTTGCCTAGACACTATTAAGAGATAATTTGGCGGAGCGTGTTACTGTGCTGACCATTTCGTGCTTTACAAAGTCATCTGGCTTTTCAACGAAATCATTGAGTGTTGAGGCCCATTCCCGAGCGGTCCGTTTGAATCCAGCTCCAGGGAGCCAGTCTGGAACTCGGGTTACTAGATTATGGAGCTTTTTAGATGTTGAGTGAACCATAGGGCGAGTATGGACGTACGGATTGGAACAAGATTGGCTAAGAAACCTCCTGATGCTGTTGCGAGCGAAAATTGGTTCATCGTTCGTTCCGCCAGTTCTATGAATGGATCATTTTCTTCTTGGATTGTGTATCCATGTGAGATTTGTAGGATTATGGCGCCGGCAGTCCTTATTACGCATGGCTGTTGGCGCTGCTAATTGTACAGATTAACTAGATTGACTCACTTTCGGATATGCGCAGAAAGTTCTTCAGGTCTGGTTAAGATCCTCTTCAAAGAACGACGCGTCTCTATCTCCAACATTGGCAGAAACCGATTCATGGTTACGTTGGTTCCAAAAAGCTGATGCGCTAACCGACGGTGGTTGCGGAAACGAGCTCCATAAGGCATAAGAGGGAGGGAGTTTTTCCATCCAACGAGCTCGCCACCCATTCCGACGACCGGTCTATCAGAGTAGATGGAACTCTTCTTATCGAGTGTGTTGATGGCCATCTGAGCGGAATTCAGGACGACTAAGCGACGCCCAAGAATGTCGACTGAGACTATGTCCCCTGATAAAAAACGAGAACAGTAAGTAACACTACTCTTGGTCATATGTTGAAAATAATACCGTATTTCTCTCCCCATTTAGCAAAAGTAAGCCATTCCTTCTTAGTGGGCATGTCCAAAAGGTTTCCAATGACTGGTAGTCCTTTAGGACCCGGAGGAAATGGCGCATTGCGGTTGTTTCGACGAAAGATGCGCCATAGAAAGGCAACACAAGCAAGTACTATCGCGATGTCAAGACTAGCAAGAGAAGTCCACATTCTGCAAAGGAGGTTGGTTGACAATGTGGGAGTAACAGTCCGTGCTTATAAGTGTGCCGCTTAGCCTGAGAACTTCCCATGGGTAGTCTTTCAATCCTGTATTAAGAAGCCACCAGACGACGCAAAACATAAAAAGATCTTGAAGCGGAGATGTTGAAAGATACAGCATCGCGGCACTCGTACGGCTCCGATTCCTGTTCGGCCTATGATATCGTGCGACGTGTCGTATCAGACGGTCAGTGTTGACCTCGTGAAGAATAATAACATGAAGAATGATGTGTATAGTAGACGGCGCCGAGACTAATTCACACTGAGTGACATCCAGTTTCTATACTGCCCTTGCGATTGGCTGAAGAACTTTGGTGCTAAAACGCAGCCCAGCTCTCGGTTCGTATGAACGCTTCACGGGGTTTAAAGAGACATTTGGCTCCGGTTTAGTCGGAATCAGACTATTGGGGCTCAGCGCTCAGAGCTTTTGAGTAAAAACCGGTTGGTGGAAGGGGTAAATTGTGCACAGCCACCATCCGCAGAGTGTAATTTTAGGCTTCGAAGTTCGCACGAACAATCGCCATTTTTATCAGGTATGTTGGCCAGGGAGGTCGTTTATTTCAACATTAGGGCTTCAAATTCCAGAATGTTTTGGCTTGGCTTGACATGAGCTCCATCTGTTGCTTGAGGGCAGTTGGGGTAAGTAGTGCGTGCAACTTGAAACTAGCCTACTATCGTTTAACGCCGGGGGGTGTTCCTTCCAAGTTCCAACCGTGGTATGAAAAACTTTAAGCCAGGGAATTTTTGATGGCCGTGAGTACGACGGCACTGTCGAAATCGAGTAGGCTCTGAGCTTACCAGTGGCAACCTTAGCATGACCGAATTCAAACAAGGCTGGCCGTTTCGGTTGTGCTTCGACAGGAAACATGGCTGCACTTTAACTCTGAGAAACCCAACTTCTTCCAAATTTGCTGCGTGTCCCAAGATTCTGGACCGTAGATTTTATTCGTTACTGTAATTCCGTCAGATTTATTGTGCCAAATGTGTTGGAAGATGGATGACCCGGAGACCACATACAGAGTCACTAGCAGGAGTCACAACCACTCCTCACTCACATGACAGTTGTGATGGTATAGTGCCTGTCTACGAGGACTACCTTTAACCTTACGGAACTAGTCGGGTACCGAAGACCATAGCATCTGCGTGGCATCACCCAATACTATAATCATGGGCACACGAGGTCATAATGAAGGGTTGCGGGCGAATTCCATGAGACCCACGAGAGACTAACTTGAAATTGATAGAACCCGGGAGTTGGACTGTCGCAGTTCAAGTTCACCTCTGGTATTGTAACATTTTCGGTGGGGAGATGGTATCTCAGTCGACCCCCTGGGTATAGCGCTGGCAGCTGAGTGCTCAACCTTCAGGTACTCCGCAGGAAATCTGCTCTACATGAGATAATATCGGCTTCCTAAACGAACAAATATGAATGTAGGACATGTCACGGGGGATACTTATTCTCGAGCGCCAGTGACGGAAATCGAAGAAGTGCGTGAGGTGAGCCCAGTAGATCTGTGGCATGCTTTGATGAAACACAGAGCTTGCTTGCCGCTTGAATGCTTACAAGAGATGGGAAAATCAAGCCGCGGTTCGGGTTATTAGACCAAAGATACGTTGAACCTAATTAGTCACAAAGAGACTAAGGGGACTACGGCTCACGACGAAAGGATATATAATTTAAGTAAGTTGAATGAAAACTTGGATCTTTCTGAAGGCAGACGGGCGGAGCTTGCTGACAATCTCAATGGTCAAGACGCAGTAGATTCCAGAAACAATGGCCACCTTATGAAGATAACTTCACCTCTGCTGAACAAAGACGTACGGAACCTAACATGGTCGCAATGATTCTCTATGAAACCATTTCCCCGTTAATGAGATCTAATGCTTTCCTGCTTCTAGCTTGGATCGTACACTTGAACGGAGTCGGATGACTGCAGAGGAGTGAAGATAGAGCGCATTCAGTATGATACTTTCAGAATCGATATATAAGTTTCATACCTGATAGTCCCTGCTGTATGCTCCGTGTCCGGCTCGAAAACAATGCCGTTCGCAGAATACTTTGAAATGTCGAAGACCGCTAACACCGTAGCACAGGAAAGGAAAATCGAAGCGTCAGCTAGCACTCTTCCTGAATTCCGAGTCAACATGGTTTAATAGGACAGCTCTAACGAGACTTACCAGGGCAAATTCTGTTATAATCATAATGAATTAAAACATGGACTCTAGATTGATCCATATAACACCCACCGACGACCAAATCCAAACACCATTCTGTAGGGATCGAGTTCGGGCTCCCTCGTTTCCGTCCGAATAAATCTGTCTGGGTTGAATTTGAACGGTTCATTGTATACTGTAGGGTCGTGGAGCATTTTCCTATGGATGACGATTAGTAGGCAAGATTTTCAACGTCGTCCACGTCCCTTTACCAGATATTGGCCAAAATCAGAGAACCCCTGGGGATGGAATAACCGGATTGAATGATATCCTCGGTAACGCGATGAGGAATGCCTAGGCGCCCATAAGTGGTGAGTATTCAGGTGAGAAACTAGATATATATTGAATACTGACCTGTTGGTCCTACGGTGTGCCATCGCGTGACTTCAAGAACTAGAGCATTGATATACGGGAGGCGCTCTCGGTCATCAAATCGGGGTAACCTATCGTCGCCGATCACCGCGTCGATCTCTGCTTGTGCCTTTGCCTGAACTTCGGGGTGCAGAACCATCGCTTTGAATAAAGAGTAAATGGATGCAACAGTCTAATTCACTGTCAGATAAAATATTGAAAGAGGAAACTAAAGACATACAGTATCTGCACCACCTGTAGAGAGCGAGTGAGGTTTCAAATGGCTGTAATTCAAGAATGGTTCACAGACCGGCATATAGGGATGCTGCAAGCCACTTGATATCACATTCTTCTTCGGCACTCATTCCACCTTCAAGTTGACTCGATGTGAAAGAAAGACGAGCCCTTCCAGCCGCCTTCACTTTTGAGAGATAACTCGGTATAATATATTTATCCACCTACCATTTCTCGCTTTACATAGTTGTGTGGCCGTTCCACGAATTCGTTTAGTGTTGAAGCCCATTCTCGAGCGGTCCGTTTGAATCCTGCTCCGGGAAACCATTCAGGAATGTGACGTACTATCGTGATTTCTCAGTTTCGAAGGGAACGAGAGGTCAATCAAGACCTACAGATCGGAATAAGATTGACCAAAAAGCCACCGGGAGCAGTTGAAAGAGAAAATTGATCCATAGTCTCTTCAGCTAACTTCACAAATGGATCGTTCTCTTCTTGTATCGCATATCCATGTGAGATTTGCAGTATAATGGCTCCTGCAGTTCTTACGTGTCGATCATTAGCGTGAGTACTGACAGAGACAGGAGAAAGTAACATACTTTCGGATATGCGCTGAGAGTTCTTCTGGTTTAGCAGAGATCCTCTTCAGGAGACGATTGGTCTCAAGCTCCACTATCGGTAAGAACTGCTTCATGGTCGCGTTGGTACCGAAAAGCTGATGCGCCAGCCGACGGAAGTTCCGAAATCGAGCATCATAAGGCATAAGACCTAGTGAATTCTTCCACCCGATGAGCTCACCACCCATCGCAACAAGTGGCCTATCCGAGGAAATGGTGCCCATCTTGTCCAGTAGGGTCATTGCCATCTGAACAGAGTTTACCACGACAATCCGCTGCCCAAGGATAGAAACAGATGTGATATCGCCTTGGCATATACTGTGAGTAGAATGAACAGCTTTTGACTAAATAGACATCGTACCGTATTTCTCCCCCCATTTAGCGAAGGTAAGCCATTCCTTCTGAGAGGGCATGTCGAGAAGATTCCCGATCAATGGCAGTCCTCTTGGGCCAGGAGGGAATGGAGCAGTACTACGACGGGCTCGGCGGAAGAGGTGCCAAGTAAAAATCAAACCGACAAGGACAATAGAAATATCAAGAGTGTGGATGGAGATAGACATTTTGCTGGGTTGGGTGGCTGCTTGAGACCGAGAAAGAAGTCCGAGCTTTCTTATACGCACTGGCCAGTCTTAAAAAAGATTTTCCCGTCGATTTCCGTCAACCGAGAATAATGTTTCAACATAGCAGGAACAAGTTCGCATGGGGAGGGTCCGGATCCTAACTTAACGCTGAACGAGACCATGCGGAACAGAATTTTCACACAGCTACGAGTCATGCGAAATCCTTCTACATTCTACGAGGCCATGTTTTGTTGACCGCGACGGGAGAGAGCCGGCCTGAGCTTGCCAAGGCGCAGAGCCACGGTTTTTACTCGGCAAAAGATGACCTGAGCCGGAGCAAAGCCAGTGTTGTGTTAGTCAGAACGAACCTACTGACTCAGAGGGAGGAAATTTTTGCGGGGGTGCTGACTACAGTATGTTCAAGTTCAAAATTGGCGCGTGCACAGCCACAAACTTCGTTTATCAATTTGAAGCCCGTGTCAGCCCGTGTATCAGGGGGCTCCTGCTGGCTCCTGAGGCCTATCGACAGCTTGTTTCTTGTGCAAGATTTACGAGACTACCAGAGGCCTGCAATGAGCATGATTTACCGCCTTCTCTCCAAACCTTGTATTGTAAGAACGTAAAGGCCCTCTGAGAAAATGCTAAATTCCAGCTTAGTAGTAGTAGTAGTATCCCGCCGACTTGCGCGGCGCCGTCTCAGTCCGACCTTGTTCCTAGACCTTTATGCCACCATCATGACAAACAATCCTATAGAGTTCTAGAGGCGCATGGGATACGTCTATATCTGTCCTGCGACTAATACATAACACGAGAAACAAGAAACAACTTCAGTCTACGACAGGCGAGAAGACCAAGTACTATTCTCACAAAGGTACAGCAAGGACCAATGGCTACAAAAGTTGGATATTATTTTACCCTCCACTGTGGACTAACCCAAAACTACACAAAATAAGTTGGCTTGACTACGTTTGCATGCATCAATGATTGAAAATGGAGAAGGAAAGGAAAGCAATCTATAGGGTTGGAACCTGCGACTAAACTATAAAAAGACAGCAAATGCAAGTAAGGACTGATGAAGATGCGGAAAGACTCCAGTGACCAACGAACAAAATTGGTATAGTTAGGTACAATGATTAATTCTTGAATCCGCAGGGAATAGAGTTGTATAAGGAGAAGGAGTGTGCTGGTGACCGGAGCGTCAATGAATAATAGTCCTCTGAAAGACGAGTGCATAGGATAGTGGATGGTTGAGAAAGATGCATACAAATTCGGTTCAGCTTTTGCAGAATAATAGCCCTATGGAAAACGTCGACAAAATAGATTAAAAAAAGAAACGATGAGAACCGCCCGCGGTCTATTGAGGTTGCGGTTGACGAGGAGACGAGAACAACGAGAACACCTTCTCCGCGTTCTCCTTGTACTTCTTTAGCTTTTTGTTCTTCTTCTCTGGCCCGTCAGACCGGGTGGCCTCCGACGCACTGGGCGGATCCGGATTACCCGAATCAGCGCCATTTACCGACTGGTCTGAGAGGCTCTGGTTACCGACAGACGTCGCAGACTCCTTCGACTTCAACGAATGAGAGCCAGCCATTGAGCTCGACATCGATGGCGACGGCGTCAGTAACGCCGCGCTCGACGAAGCAGACAACGTAGCAGAAGCTGATTGGCTCAACGACTTGCCAGACTTGCCGGAATACGATGACGGTGGAGACTTGGGTCGCAAGAACTGGCGGGGGTGCTTACGGAACGTCAAACCTTGGTTTCGTCCTCTCCGCTGGGTTGGGCTGGGAGATTCTACAGTCGTGTCTGTCGAGGCCTTCGAAACACCGGAGAAAGACCTCCCCGTGGACCGGTGCGATGGTGTCGATGCCTTGCGGAACACCGCCAACCTGTATCGATCCACAACACCCCGCGCAAAGTAACTCGTGCCCTTGGTCCCATTCCGGTCCTCGCCATCTCCCGCTTCGACAAAGTCCCAATCATCATCCTCATCCTCATCGAACCTGTCCGTGGCCGTGTCTTCATCGCCACCGTCGGAAAGGTACCGGTCCAGAGCCGGGACACCTGATTTTTCTCTTCGGGGAGCACGCGAGACGCGATTGCTGGGCCTCGGCGCCGGCTTCGAAGGAGGTGCGAGCTTGACTCTGACGTCCTTTTCGGCATCCAAATCTTTGCTCTTCCGGGGCTTGGCTTCTGGCGGTTGGGGTGTTGGTTCGGGAGTAGGTTCCACGTCCTCTTCCGGACGTGGCGGAGAGGGTGCGACAGGCGATTGGGGTAGAGGAGGGAGCATCGATACGTCGTCCGGCGGCAGCACCATTGGACGAGCCTCTGGCGTTTTTGGTTCTCCTAGATCTGCTTCCGTCTCATCAATCACCATTTCTATCACAGGCTTGGGTGTTTCAGGCTCGAGAACAGGCTCAACAGTGGGAGCGACCGTGACCTCCTCGGGCTCCAACTCCTCTTCATCCGTCTCGCTCTCACTGCTAGACACCTCCACTTCATCGCCCTCATCGTCAATGACAACAGAGTGTCGGCCTTTGAACGAGTACCCATCAAAGACGTCGACAGAGTCATCTTCAGGCTGCGATTGGGGAGCTATGGATGAGCTGCGCGACTGTGATGGGGTAGTATTGGTCTCCTCTCCATCTGTTCGGTCCGTGTCCGTTTGCTCGTGCTCTTGATCATCATCCGTCTGCTCGTTCTCGTTAAATTCATCAAGAACGGGCTCCATGTCAAGGAAGGTGTCGTCAAAGTTTTGCGTATCACTAGCATTCAAGGGGTCGATGGGAGGAATGTAAGGGGCTGTAAACACGGTTAGCTGAGAGCTCAACACCCAAGAAAACAAACGAACGTATATAGCGCTTGTAATACACGTGGGACCAGTCTCTGTCATGATAAATTAAACGCTTGGGCCATTAATAAAAACAATCAAACCCACATCATCGAGAAGTAAGGATGCCGCTTTATCCGAGGTTCGCAAATACGAAGTCCAGGATTGCGTTGCAGAAGCTGTATGTTCTCATGAGCATGAAAAGAAGCGTGAAATGCATATAACTGACACCGCGAATCAAACTCTTCGTGTCTTGATCAATTGCCCTGTCATCAGGGAAATGAAGGTCGTCTTGCAGTACCCGCACATACATGTCGGCATGGTTGTTAGCCCAGAAGGGCGTCTACACGTCCATGACTCAGGAACCGTTCGCACGAGAAGACAGACCAAGAACACTCACAATACCAGTCAACATTTCATACAACATCGTTCCGAAACTCCACCAATCGATCTCGTAGCTGTAAGACAAGCCCTGAATGACTTCCGGAGCAAGATATTCCGCTGTCCCACAGAATGTGGCGGTACTATCATTCTGTCCTACAGACGGACCAGGCCATCCAGCAGCAAGCTCGCCACCTTTCTCCGTCTTCATCCATGGTGGGGTCGGCGGCTGTGATGGCCCTGAAGAAGCAGAATAAAATTCGCCGCGAGAGCCGGAAGGTGTAGGAGGCGCGGTAGCAGCAGCGGAGTGCCTCGGAAACTCTTTCGAAAGGCCAAAATCAGTGAGGACGATGTGCCCATCAGAGCCAATAAGGATATTCTCGGGCTTGAGATCACGGTAGATGACTCCCGCAGCATGAAGACCTTCAACACCCTCCACAATTTCGGCAGCGTAGAACCGAGCACGATCGCGACCTAGTCTGCCCCATCGCGCCAATTGGGTAGCCAGATCACCACCAGGGTGGAAGTCCTGAGCAGGAAATTAAGAAGCGATCGAAAACAACAACAGTTCATACTCACCATGACCAAGAAAAGGTTCTCTTTATCATGGAAACTCCACCACAATTTGACCACAAAGGGATCCTTCGCTTCGGCAGCCATTTTCTTCAAGACGGCCTGTTCTGTGAGCGTATGCTGCAGCTCCTGATGGGCCAGCACATGCCGCTTCGTGATCGCTTTCAACGCATATAAGTCCTGCGTCGACTTGCGTCTCACAAGAAGGACCTTCCCAGCACATCCTTTCCCAAGAACCCGCATCATCTCAAAGTCGTCAATAATAACCTTCCTCTGCGACTTTTTCTTCTGAGCAGGGTCAATGGACATGGATCGCTTCTTTCGCATGCGTCGACGGTCCTCCTTCGTTGATACAGAAGACTCGTCGTCGCCAGTTTCTGTCTGCGAAGAAGTGCCGTCTGCGTTCGATGTCGATGAAGTATAAGTTCGAACAAGACGTCTTGTCTTGTCGGGGTCCGCGGAACGTGAACGGGGTATGCGATTCGTGGATCCCTCTAATACAGGTGTTTTCGGAGCATCGTCCTCGGAGGGACGGGTGGTCTCCATTTCTGCGGTCACCTCTTGCCGCTCATGCGGAGTAGCAGTTGGCTCTGGTACTGTCGAGATCGCAGCCTCGCTCTCGACAGGCACAGCAACAGCGTCGCAAGTGCGTTCCTCCTTCTGGTTCGGATCTTTATCTTCGGACGTCACACAACCTTCGTCGCCTACAGTCTCGTGGTCAGGACCCTGGGTCGGAAGCTTCTCATCGTGTGTGCTTCCATTTTCTATAGGGCCCTCCGAATCACAAATACTTGGCATGGGATTTTCTTTGTCCTTGGTCAACCCCACATGAGCAGCAAGATCAGACCTGACATGCTTGATGGCTCGCTCAACGCGCACACTCTCCAAGTCATCCGTGCGGACACGGACGAAACGCTTCCACACGCGTGCCTGGCGCAGCGAGGGGGTGTTTGAGATGGTCGTCAGGTAAGCTGCGACGGCTGTACTGTTGACCGTAGTGGGAAGGGTGGCGTTGATGGCGCTTGGTGTAAACGACAGAAACGGATCGTTTTTCTCGTTTGACGGAGAGGCCAGAGGAGAAGCAATGACTGAACTGGCATTATTGGAACGCCGGGTTGAGTTATTCCGACTGTTTTTGCCGGCGGTGGGGGAAGTAAGGCGGGAAAGGGTATTAAGGAATGTTGATTTACGTTTGGGCGCTGCAGCAGCAACAGCAACAGCGTCAATAGGAAGTACAGGGAATTTGGCTCCGGGTAAGGATTCGCGGAGCTTGCTATCGAGTTCAACAATTTCCATGGCCGTTCGGGTGAGAGTGATGTTGTGAGTGGGAGCTGCGAGAGAACGACCGTCAGTATGCATGCAGAATGCTCGTCTTTAAAGGTGAAAGGCAAATGAAGGCAGGCCGTGGAGAAAACGCTGCAGCAGCCGCCCACAATGAAAGGGACTCACTCTTTATGTAAAGGCTGTATGAACGTGCATCGTGCGGTGATTCCGCAACACTGACGCTCCAAGGGCCATCCTGGGCATCAATTCGAACTGGAGCCCGTCGATTTGCAGGAAGATCGTTCGCGGCCAGCATCGTGGGGGTCGAGACGGGATCAGTGCTAGCTTCAGGGGTGGTCGCTGTGGTCGGCGTGGCGAGCGAGTCGGTGGATGTGGCAGAGGGTCGTCCTGCAATGTGTGCTCTGCCGGCACCGTTGCTCCTGATGCTGTCGACGCTCCGTCGTGTGAAGGTAGGGTGATGGCCGAGCTCGTCAGCTGAGATGGTGTGGTCGTTGGCGTCCTTGTACAACTGGCTGAATCCGAGGACGGTACTGAATTTCCTCCTCGACACCGGCTCGTCTGCCTTTGACGGTGCCCTCCTACGATATATCTGCGGCATACAACGACGCTCTCTGGGCTATCCTAGATTCCGACGACCAACGTCGACAGTACGGTCACCGTTATCTGTGAAAGGATGATATCGAGTAGGGAACGGGGGTATTCAGTCCTGTCGGAGGTCGAGAAGTAGGATAAGATGGGGGGCGAACCGCAAGAAAGCGTGAACGCCACGAGTTTGGCCTCGAGGCAGCAGAACAATCACTGCGGCGTCAGTCGAGCCTGAGTACCGTGGTCACTGTGTATCACAACGACGGCGATGGCGACTGGTACTGAGCAAGACAGCAAGAAATAAAAATGAATGTCGGGGCGCGATGATAAATGAGCAGGGATAAAGTTAGGGAAAGGCAGTACTGCTGCCCTGCCTTTTTTGGACATTTTCCTACGCCTCAAGACGTAATTTATGAAAATATTTCGACAACCCAAAAAAAAATAGGTTTATTCCTGTGCTGCGAAAGAACATCATGAAGATCATCATCACCACGTCACTTTTTTATCTTAGTGCCATCTCCAGACCACCAACTGAACGATAAGAGCACGACCGCCCAAAAGGCATCTAGCGCTGCCCCCTTGACCCTCCGAAATAACGGCACACCGTGACTGCGCAATTTTCCGAGCAAAGTGTTTACCATGTGTAAAGACAAACGGGCTGACCAACAACCTCAGCTGATGATCCAGGTATACATAAACAGGAAGACCACCTTGACTTCATACGCCCCATCTGAAGAGAGCGACCAATGTGGATTCTTGCGGACATTCAGGTAAACCCTGGATGTGTATACAGGCGCAGTGGAAACCACAGAGAAGCCAAGTCGGATGACGGAGCGTTGGAGTTGCTAGCCTCGTGAAGCATCCTAGCTTAAAATAGCCGACGTCAACAACAGAGCTCTCTACCGCCCTACCGAAGAAAGAAACAATCGAGGGTTCCAGCAAGAACGAACAGAATGGAGAGTGCATATCGTTTTGGATCAAGTGTCTGTTGACACCAAGAAGAGCGGGCCCGACTGTCAATCCAGGCATCGAGACCCATAACCGTGCCGCTCTTCGCTTTCGCTACGCTTCGGTTGTAAGTAAGTTGTCTTGGAGATCAGAAAATGCCCAAAGTTCGGGTGCTCGGAGTTCCTGGTCGGCCGCGGTCAAGGTTGTTTCTCCCTTAACAATCGATGAAATTCCACCAAATCCACCCAAAAAGTACATAGTTTCATCCCAGAGCGCGCGTCAAATTAGGCATGTCCATATGACAATGTTACGGCCATGGCATTTCACACGCGCACACGTGCTTTTGTTTAAACCAAAACCACTATGGCCAAGCAAACGCAAGCAGAAGACGAGCTGATTGGTAAACTGGAGGGCCAGGTCATCCACGCTGACGAGATGGTCTACAAAGATGACGAAGAGAGCGACGAAGCCGAGGAATCTGATTCAAGCGTGAGTTGTGTGAACACGTCGGTATAAATAAGCTCGAACCTGATGACGCGACATATTTAAGGAAGATGATAGCGAAGATGAAGACCACGACAGCGGGTCGGAGGATGATGAAAAGGGACCATCGGTAAGGTCTTCTCACTCGACCTTAATGTAACCCAATTAACGTGCCCGAGTAGTCTTTAACGCTACTCCTGATGGAAAATGTATGTGTGCTTTTCCTGCCCAGCGCGTCCTGAATGCGATACTTGAACATAGCCCCAAGAGCTGCCCATCATGATGTGGAAGCAGATGGAGACGAGGAGTACACGGAATCCTCAGCCTCCAATCCCAAGAAGAGAAGGATAGATGAAATCGAGACGGATGAAACAGCCGAAGGGAAAAAACCGAGGGTTGTGTCCTAGGACATTTAATGGCGCTGCCGTACAACCCCGGTGTTGGTTTGAATTTGCGAGGTTCGAGGTTAAATTCGCCACACACAATTAAACGCCATCTCCAAAGGGGCCAAAAATGATGGTTACCAGTTCCTTGAAACCGGTCAGCCACACAGAAAAGGAAGGCACGATCCAACGAACAATAGACCTGCGTAAACCGCAAAGTTCCCCACCTTGATAGGGAGAATGCCGCCGCCTCCGACCGTACATTCCCAGTACGGCATTATTCCTTCCGCCAAGCCGATCCGCTCGTATCCGCCCACGTGACTCTGAGCCGTTGCCGTTGAATTCACACCGTGATCCAACTCCCGCGCCGCGCTTGGGAACCAGACCTGAACAGAACCCACCACCACACCCACGATGTCGGAAAAGCCCATGATAGAGCCCACCGAAGAGGAGGAGCCTGAGACCGTCGTTGTTAACGACCCCCAGGTCGAGGAGGAAGAGGAGAGTGACGAGTATGATGTGGAGGTACCGTCACCAGAGCTGTGGTGCCGCGCAGGGCGCTGATGTCCCATACAGCAGGATGATGACGACGACGATTACGAAGAAGAGGAAGAGGAGGAAGAACAGAACGGTGCCAGGGTACGTCTTTGCCGAAGTGAACGAGCTTTAGCTAGACGCGCATTTGTCCTTGCAGAAATCCAGCTTGACAGCACTTTTACTGGGAAATGTGCGTTGTCCTGTTTTGATTGCCGTCCAATCCAACGTGATGTTCACAGCCAAACGGTGAAGCTGCCGCCGAGGAAGAGGAAGCTGATGAGGCAGACGAAGACGAAGAGTACGCCGAGGTCCCTGCACCGGCCGCTGTCACCAAGAAGAGGGCTATAGATGAAGTCGATGCCCACGAAGGCGAAGGCGAGGATGTCGAGACGAAGAAGGCCAAAGCTTGAGGTGGAGCTGGAAGAAAGAAGTCAAGAATTGATAGAATGTGCTGATTTATTACTACATACCGCTGTTCTCGTCCGTGTTGTAACATGTACAATGTATCCTTGCTATCGCTAAAGCGTTACTGGGTCACTGAAGTGGATCTTGGCATCATAATAGCCAAGTGAAATCATCCCTGACGAGATATTGAGGAATGACTAATTTTTCTCCCTAGCGCCCGAATTGATGAGTGGATCCCTACAAAAGGGCGAAATGCTAGGCGCCGGGAGTCGGGCAGAAATACTAAAAAAATGCTGCTGGCCACGCAATGAAAAAACAGACATTTCGTGCAAGCAAGAAGAAGAACGGAAAGAAGGAAGGATAATCGATGGGCTTAGAGTATGAACCTCGTAATCCTGCTGACTCATGGATCACGATAAGATAAGAGAAAGCTATCACCGCTTTTCCCACGAACATCCTTGCATGTAATAACCACCATCATCTCTTCTGCCTTTCAGCTTGTTCCCACTAATACCCTTGCTTGTATCACCACCATGTCCATGTCATCGACTTCTGGTCAGGAGGTCGTCCAACAATCAGGTCTAGACAAAAAGAAAGCACCCATCTACCAGAGTGGCACATCTCCAGATGTTGATAGTCAATCATTTGACTCAGAGGAAGACTCATCTATATCGGACTCGGAGTCATCTGAAGTGAGCTACATCTACTCTACGTACTAGAGCCCGTATAACCCGTGAATTTCTAGGGCAATCTATCTGCAAATGATGATGAAGGAGAAGTGGGTGTCTAAAAGTCGCGACATTTTACCACTGACTAAGGACTCTTAGGAAAATCTGACTTTGCTGCTGTTGAAGAACGTATGTGCCCTCTTCCGTGCAGCTTATTTCTTTCATTGAATGTCTTCTAGCCGGATGACTATCCAGACGAGGACGAAGAAGATGAGGAATATGAATTCTCTGATAGGGACACTGTGCCCACCAGCTCTGATGAGAGTTCCTTTTCGTCATTTTCCAGCTCGGATGGTGAGGAAAGCAGTGATGAATCCGACGTGAGCCTCCACTCCCTTCGGCTGACGCATTTGACGTGTACATAGGATTAGAATGACGAGGGTGGCCAAAAAGATGGCCCAAACTTGACAGCGTCAATGATTGCAGTAAGTGACGCGGTTGAATCCATACTGAGTGTGACAAATAATCATACCTAGGAGCATGAACCTGAAGCCTGATGACGAAGAGAGCAGTATCTTTAAAGACTATAGCCGAATATAAGCTGTACTTTCCCCACCCTCGAGAGAAACTACCCATTTTGAAGTGTTTTGAAGGGTGATTCATAACGCGATATCTTATAAAACGCCCGACATACAAGCCCGCCTTGACGCAGCTAAGGCGCAACTTGAGCATAACTCCTTCGAAAAGTTCATTCGTTTCAAAGGCCTAACAGGGTACCTTGTAACAGACTTGAATACAATACAGGAAAGCGGCACTAGGTAGACACCAACAAAGATAGCGTGTCCTGCAGAAACATCAGCTACTGAGCAAAAATAATGAGTGTGCGATACCCACCTTATCGTAGCTTTATGCCCATAGCAGCGAGACGTATCTCCCTCCTAGCTTTCAGAGCATAACCTTCGAGATAAGCATTTATCCAGGGCAGGGCCGTAGCTGCCAGCAGCACGACGGCAATCAAGAAGTAGAGGGTAGGGACGACAGATGCCGGAAGGACACCAAAGTACAGCGGTTCGAGGATCACTGTGAATGGTACAGCAGTTGGTCTGTCCACAGATATGCCGGGGGTAACTACGCCAGTATCAACGAGGCGTATTCGAGCGTATTTAAGACGCGTCGGGGGGTCGGTAGATTTACCGCTGGAGATAGCATCTCCATCAATAATGTCGATGAGAAAATCTGCTGGATCCTGTACAGTGGTGCTTAGCAACATGAACCTGGAAATTTCTAATGCTACGCACATATGCAGCCCAGGATATGCGTAACGTGAATTTCGTGAATTGCTGCCAGTCGTCGTTTGATAGGTCTAGTTTGAGCCAGAGTTCGTGTCGGCAGGGTGAGCTCGGGCATACGGCCGTTAGAGGCGTTCCTAATGGTGCTGGTATGATCTCATATTGTCGTTGGTTCTCGCTGGCACTGAGGGCTGCCCTGTGTACGACAAAGTGAGCTTGTGCGCCGGATTTGCAGTAGTATCAGCTCACCACTCCTTCCCAACAGCCACCGGCGCCTGGACGTCTGAACTCGCATAGAAATTGGCTATCTCAGTATTGGCAAATGCGAGAACGGAGAGGTAGAGCAAGAGCAGGTATCGGAAGATCATGGTGGTCCCTGACCAAGAATGGTAAGGTCTCGCGGTAGCTGTCTAGCGGCTGTCACCGCCCTTCCACCACTACCATTCATGTTTGTAAAATTTTGTACTATGCTTGTACAGTAGACCCGTCACGGCCCTTCAGATCGCCATTTTCTACTCTTTTTCCTTCCATTCTTCGCAATATGGCGCAAGGTCCTCGGTGGAAGCAGGCAATCGAAACTACCCTGGCAGCAAACGATAAATCAGTTGGTGCGACGCCGCCTTTATCATTTTATCTTGATATTAATCCCAGATAAACGAATAAGTTACTCAGCTGGCCTCCATTGACCCCACGACACCGATACCCCACGTCCGTTCCCTCATTTTCCGAGGTTTTATCACCCCCACCACGAACACCGAACTTCCCCTCTTACTCTTCACAACCGACAGCCGCACGCCCAAAACGTCTCAGATAATTTCGAACCCCCACGTCCAGCTCGCATGGTGGATCGAGGGTGCCAAAGAACAGTACCGCATCGCAGGTCTCGCGACCATTATCCCCGTCCCAACGAATGGCTTGTACAAGCACTTTCTCCACTATGCGCAGGTTGGAAAGGATAACGGTGCGATGGGAATGCTCCGCAAGGAGGACTTTGACTGGGAAGCCAAGCGGCAGGAAGTCTACCGAGGAATGAGCCCGCACATGAAGGCCTCATGGTGCCGACCTATCCCCGGTTCACCGCTCGTAGGCGGAGAGGAAGAGGCGAAGAAATGGCCGGTGCAGCTCGAGGAGCCCAACGCCGATGGTGAGTGGAGCAGTGAAGAAAACAAGCACCTTTGGGAGACGGCATTGAGCCATTTCGCCTTGGTGGTTATCGACCCTACGGACGTTGACTATGTTGAGTTGGGACCTGTACCGAATCGGAGAACAAGGTTTTGGAAGAACGAAAAGGGTTCCTGGAGCGAAGAGGCTCTTGTACCGTGATTATGTCTCCCATCTCTTGTTTTATTTCACTATTATTTTGACGCACTTGATAGCTTACCTTGTACCTTTAGAGACATTACATAACATACACGATACCGTCGACATGTCGAAATATAGATGACTTGGTTGCCACGAACAACTTTTCCACTTTTCTGAATTCGAAACACCAAAAACAAGTTCGGAGGTACAGTAGATACTATCACAATCCTCCTCCGACTTCTAGGATCTCCTCAACATTCAACATTGTCAATGAAGTACTGGTTGTCGTCACTGACAATGTTACCAGTAGGGTCGTATTCACAGGTAAGATACCTATCAACAAAAAGCAAAAGGACGTTAGTTATCCACTTCAAATACCAAGTGGATTCAACTGACCATCCCGGTGTATCATTGGTCCCATCGCAGTTGACCCGCGCACACCCCACAGTGGTAGTACTCTTCCATACCAACTGTGTGAAATGTCCTGTATCGCTCGAGAACCCTGGGTCATCACAGCTATAGGAATCCCCCTCGTCGCCCCAAGCCTTCACGGAAGCCTCTGGCGACTCGTACCCTGCTGCGAGGTTCTCGCCGTAGTCCCCATCCTGCATGCATTAAGCCATCAAGACCAGCAACGACAAAGAATAGAGGAACACGAACGCTATGCTCAAACACGCATGTCTGGGAATGTTCGAGCGCATACGAAGCGAGTGTGTCGTCCCAGGTCAACGCATCAGCGCCATGGGCGCTCCTGTATGAGTTGGTAGTATTGAGGATAGCCGATTGGAAAGCGTCGTCGTCCGTCCAGCTAGAGTCCTAACCAATCACGAAGATGAGCTTATCCGGCGTGTTTTTAAAAGCAGAGCGGGGGTACATCACGGCCAACTAGAGCGATGTTTCGCTAAAACAAGGTGTTAGCCCACCGACGAAACGGCCAACGTAGATGAAGTCGCGTACGGCGTGGATAGCCACAGTACAGGCGAAGAGGAGAACAGAAAGGCGGGTGAAAGACATTTTGGATAATGTGCAAGAACAATTTTCTCCTCCTCTTATACCGTTACCAGACACCCAGCTGCGCACAGAGTTTAGGCGAGATTTCGGATTAACGCCCGCCAGTTTCTATGCAAACTAGGTAGAAAATATTCTCCGTTCAGTGCCGGAAGGTAGTAGGCTCGTTATGCCAAGTCAAGTTCGTATCCATGCAGGAATGCTAGAATGAATGCTCCAACGGGTTACTCTTCAAAGAAAAGAGTTCGCGTGAAATCCACTGGCAGCGTTGTCAGAATGACTGCCTCTTACTAGGCTACTAGAAATGTAGCCGACCATGCCATTTACACCGGGAGAAAACAGTACAAGAACATAGACTCGGTTTCTCACCCAGAATCCTGCAGGCTCTTCATTTGAAACAGGGTATCGCGCACGCATGGGTGTCGTAGCCGTGTCTCCACCTATATATCCGATGGAATGATATTATCTAGTAAGAGTTATTGCCGCCCAGTCCAGATCATGTCCCGGGAATATCCAACCAACCGACGGAAAGCGCCTTGAAGAGACGGGGTTCAAGATGCTGTTCGGACGTGAGTCGGTACGATGAGCATCGGCAAAATTACGTGACAGGAAAAACCTCCAACCAACCAGGTTGTTTCCTTGCGTTCTGGATGAGGCGAGTCATTCCGTACCAACCAGAGCCGGACTGGAAATATCATACGCTGAATGCGTGCAACGTCATGACGAATACTGAGTACTCAAGTAGAGGAGAATACATACTAGTCTTCCTCAAAAGCCAGGGTTCATCCCCGCCAATACTCTAAGAATACAGATTGTTCAAATGCACTGGCATATGTTCAGTGTTCACTGATGACAATGATGCACGGGAGCGACAGGACAGGACAAGCCATGTCGCGTTACTGCACGTGGCGGGGAAACAAACCTGTGCTCCTGTGGCTGTGCTTCCCAGAAAAGTCAATGAACGCCGTGTCAGTCGCACTCCCGTGAGTCCCATCTCCCAGCCATTCATTCTACAGGTCTCTATCCTCATCTCAAAGTACTGCATTGTCCCACAATTGAGCAGCGTGTCACATTAACATTCAACTTGCCATCTTCCAGGTGCCAATCACTGTCTCCCAACTTCGTCGGCATGTTCTCTGATTCCCGCTCAATGTAATGACACAACACATGATGTAGAGAATTATCTCATGACCGGATCGCTTTTCTCAATGCTCTGCACAATCTAGGATGTTCCATCGCAGGCAGCTGACGAGATCTTGGCTATAAAAATCTGTGTCGTGGCATTGCCAAGAAAATATATAAGGGTTCTCTTTGTACTGGCGCCGATATCAAGGCCTATCGCCTTCTCTCGAACTTGTCAAATATCCCAAGAATGTTTATCTTCATGAACACTCAGGATCTTCTCGTTGTTATCATTGCTTTGGTATCCATTTGGGCTCTCTTTCGGCGAAACCGCAATAATGCACCTCTACCCCCTGGTCCTAGAGGACTACCACTTGTCGGTAACCTAATCGACATGCCATCCGACAAGGAATGGTTTACCTTTGCTCGTTGGGGGAAGGAATACGGTAGGATATCTTCACCCTGAAGTCAACTGCTTCTCTGACGCTTGTTCAATAAGGCGACATTGCATCGGTCTCCATCCTTGGACAGCGCATCATCATAGTGAATTCAGCTCAAGTAGCTATTGACATGTTAGACAAGAAAAGCTCTATCTTCTCTGATCGGCCGGTCCTCGTGATGGCGGGTGAACTAGTGGGATGGAAGAAAGTATTGGGTCTCACGCCATACGGAGCACGTTTTCGCGACTATCGTCGGAGGGCTTATCAACTCTTTGGAAACAACACGGCAATGAAGCAGTTTCTTCCGCTAGAGGAACTCGAGATGCGCCGGTTTTTGAAGAGACTGTTGGTTAAACCGGAAGATCTATCTGCACATATTCGGAGGTAGGCGGCTCTCTTCTTTCTATGCAATACTGACAGCTGATGCTCTCAAGAACTACAGGAGCTATTTCCCTCCGGATTATCTATGGATACGAGGTCCAAGAAGAGGAAGATCTGTTTGTAGAACTGGCAGAGCAGGCAATGCACCATTTCTCTCTTTCAATAACTTCTGGACGGTTTTTGGTCAATCTCATTCCATCCTGTAAGTCGCTTGACCTTGGTCTGCTCGCATCCCCTAAGTACACTACATGCAGTGCGTTACGTCCCGGATTGGTTTCCGGGAGCAGAATTCAAACGAACCGCTAAAATCTGGGCATCGACGCGGAGAGATCTGGTAGAAAAACCCTATGAATATGTGAAGCAGCAAATGGTGAGAAGGCAACACTATGGGTACAGCTAATCTCAGCGACTTTCAGTCTACTGGAGAGGCTCGTACTTCCTTTACTTCAAAGCAGCTTGATGCTTGCACGAGTGCTGAGGGAGAGTCCAACATCAAATGGCTCGCAGCATCTCTTTATAGCAGTTAGTAGTCGCCCGAACAGTCGCTTGCATGCATGTCTCATCTTCCTTTTTTTCACAGGTGGCGTTGATACTGTATGGGCTCTGTTTGCTTTACATACCGTCTGATCGAACCAGTTATCAGACCGCAGCGTCAATTTATGCATTCTTCAAGGCTATGGTTTTATTTCCCGAGGTCCAAGTGAAAGCACAAGCAGAAATTGATGCAGTCGTCGGGAGTGATAGGCTACCTGGCTTCGATGACCGAGAGCGCCTACCCTATATTAATGCTCTGGTACTCGAAGTTTCTCGTTGGCATGCCGTCACACCAACAGGTTTGGCAACGAGTATTTGGATTGCAATAGTTAATTTTCCCCACCTAGGTGTCCCTCATCGTGTCACTGAGGATGATGTTCACTCCGGGTACTTTATTCCGAAAGGAACTATTGTATTTGCGAATATATGGTACGGAGATGTGTATTGCGCTCCTGGTCTTGTCTCACGAGCACTATAGGAATATGCTTCACGATCCCACGGTTTATGATAAGCCGTTTGAGTTTAAGCCTGAAAGGTTCATTCGAACCGAAGACAAAGAGCCGGAACTGGATCCCTATCAAGTGTCGTTTGGGTTTGGTCGTCGGTAAGTGTTTCTGCTCTGATGGGTGGATTGTCAAGCGTGATGAGCTATATCTATGCAGGATTTGCCCCGGTGCGGTTTCTCAGATCTGCACTTTGTAACATTGGCTAAACTGATATGTAGGGAGGGTCCTAGCCGACGCTTCGATATTCATCTGTTGTGCTATGGTGTTAGCGGTCTTCAATATTTCGAAGTATTCTGAAGATGGTATTGTTTTCGAACCAGATATAGAAACTACTTCAGGAGCCGTCAGGTACGTAGACTTTCTCCGACTCTAGAGGGAAGTAGTCCTAAAACTGTAATTCATCGTCTTTAGCCATCCGGCGCCATTCAAATGTACAATTAAGCCTAGGAACGAGAAGGCATTTTGGCTCATCAACGAGGAGAGATTTGTGTGAATGCAGAATAGTGATCTAGTGTGAGCATTGCGGTACCATCACACCTATCCAATACGTTCTTTAGAACCAACTTTACCATGCTTCATGAGACATGTTGACTACGGACATTCGCAGGGGGTCGTCCAAGTAGACAGGTGTCTTGAAAACTAAGCACTAGCAGTTTGTGATGCCCGCAGAAGAGACAGAGGTTCGACCTAATGGTATTACCACGGATATCATCGTTTCGACAACTAACCTCGAAATTTGATGGATTTACAAAGGATGACATTGATTTTGGAGTATAGTTTTCACAGCAAGACTCTAAAGACAAGTCGACCTCCCTTCCTTCGCTTAACACTGGACATTGTCTTTGAAGTACTGGTTGTTGTTACCGACGATATTTCCGGCGGGGCTGTATTCGCAGGTGAGGTACCTATCAAACAGGATCATATAAGCCTCTAATTTCACACCTCACGAGAGAGAACACTAACCATCCAGGCGTCCCATTAGAGCCGTTACAGTTGACCCTTCCGCACCCAACCTTGGTAGTGCTCTTCCAAACCAACTGCGTGAAATGACCGGTTGCGCTCGAGAATCCTGGGTTGCTGCAGCTATACTGTTTGCCTTCGTCACCCCATGCAGACACGGAAGCCGATGCAGAGGCATATCCTGCAGCGAGGTTCTCCCCGTATGGTCCACCCTAAAACGAGCTAAGCATGAGATAGAGCCCAGGATGAAAGAGAATAACTCACGCTATGTTGAAACACGCAGGACTGGGTATGTTGTAACGCATACGAAGCGAGGGTATCGTCCCATGTAAGCGGGGACGCGCCATGTGCGCTTCGGTATGAATTGGTGGTATCGAGGATAGCCGAGCGGAAGGTGGCGTCATTTGTCCAGCTGGGGTCCTGAATGAAACATGGATCAGCACACAAGGTGTATACGGTGAGCGCGAGTAGTACATCACGAGCGACGATAGTACCGTCCTGCTAAAAACGCCAATATTATAAGCTCAGTCAAAGAGTATAAGAGCGGTGACATACAGCAGGCATGGCGAGGGCCGTTACGGCGCAGGCGAGAAGGAAGGCAGAGAGACGAGCAAACGACATAGTAGATATAAGACAAGAGACGCGCTCAAGTTGGAGTCCCAACAGAGGTTTCCGTCTGCCTCTTATACCCTCAATACAAAATCACCTGAAGGGTATATTTACCAAACTATGGTAGGCATCTTCACCCATATGGTGCCGTTCAAGCATCTTTGACGAAGAAAGGGGACTAGAAGCCTCTCGCAGAGCTTAGGCGCGGCTTCGGATCAACACTTCAATTGCTACCCATAACAACGACACCATGCTCCATACAAAATTTGCAGGAAATTCTCTGGGACCGAGAGGGTGTACTCATGGTGGCGCGGCTGTATCCATGCCAAGCTATGAGAATAATTTGGATATGTCACTGCTCACCGTACCAACAGTAAAGCATCATCTAAGTTAAAAAAAAACCCCGTGTTTGAAGCTTGGAGCTTGTTGAAGTTCTAGCGTCGCTCCATGCTATCCGGCCGGTGGTTTCACGCGTCAATACGGGGATAGGAAGATCGGAGAATTCAATCACCTGCATCATTTTGCGGCTGATCCACAGTAAGGAATCCCGACACTGGCGGCATTGTAGTCCAGTCTCCATCTAGGCATCCAGCATTACCATATCGCGAAACCCCGACGAGGGTCACCATCCGCGCTATGATGTACAAGCCGAATATTATTTATCACAGCGACAAAATTTCGGAGACCTCCTACCAGAGTTCCCGCTTTTGTGCCACGAAGCGAACAAGAATGTAGTGCTGTAGAGACAGAGGGGGTTGTCGTGACCAAACGGATTAGACAGACATGTAGGCTATTTCTAGTTGAAGGCCGAGATGATGCTCGATGGTCCGAAGATGAGTTTCACCCGAAACGAGCCAGTTCCTAGGCGCCGGGGGCACAAGGAGCACGCGCGCCAGGAAGAAGAGAGAAGCTGATACAAACCCGAACCTGTGGAAAACGTATTGCGACGATAGGCCTTTTCGCAGCAGGAAAGTATTTCATAGTATTTTAGAGGCCAAGAGCTCGCCCCAGATTTGGAATATGAACGCCTTCCGCCATGTTGAAGCGATTACCCAGATCCATAGCCAGCCGCTCAGCAAACTTTGTTATAAACTGGATCTATCATGATCCGAACACGCATGATTATGCCATACCTTTTCGTTTTAGACCAGAGCGTAAAAAGAGCCGTCGATGGTTGATAAATTAGTGGCATCAGTAGGTGGTGAGAACTCCTAGCTTGCCGGAAAAAAAGTGTAGTGCAGATGCCGCTGCCGGCTCGCCAACTGGGTCATAATTCTCATACTCCGACCCACATGGTAACTATAATAATAGGCAACCCTATTGTCAGGGGTCGTCTATTATTATTGTTTCTTCGTCTTGGGGCGCTTCACTTCGAACCCTCCATAACATCCCCCGTCCTTCCCTCAGGGGCATTCCGGGATTGTCGAGATGAGGTTCATTAGGAGTTGGGCAAGCTGAATAAACTCACCCGATATCAGAATACTAAACGAGCCACGTGAAGTACTCCATTTCGAGGGTTTCCTCTAGTGGTTCGCTCTGTAATCCCTTCAGATATGCCTCTTCCTCCTTCAGCCAGTCGGTGAACTCTTTCTCATCTGTAACACCTGGTTCATGCATTGTTTGTTGCAGGGCTGGATAGCTGTCAGTGATTTCTAAGGCTTGACGGTAGTTGTTGCATAAGAATCTACCTACCGACGCAATAAAATCAGTCAATATACTAATACTAGAAGGTCTTCTTATCTTACTAAGATTTTCAAAGGACTCGATCCTGTCGATATGCTCAAGATATGCTTCAGGTACTGCATTATTCGCTGGCGTTGATGGAACCGGCTGGCATACCATATGTTGCTTGCTAGTGCATTGGACTTTAGGAAAAATCATTCCAGCGTTTCGAGGTCTTCCAAACCTAGTCTGCTTAAGTAGGTGCCAAGGTGGTGAAGCTGGCAGAGACGATTGTGCGCGTGGCCGTGGAAGAGTCCCACCAGAATACGAAGTTTCTTTACTTGTGCCAGATTGCTGAGGGGTGAACGAGAGACGGATCTGCCAAATTTGCAGCCAATATCGTATCTAATCCCGAGACGATTACCGAAGACCTCAAGTAGCCTTGCCACGATAGCCAGCGGATATTTGGCTCTGTATTACAGTCAACAGCATAACACCTCTGGTAATAGGAAACGTACTGCTCTCCACTTCTCACCATGTCTGCACCGACAAGAACAGACCCATGGCGACACAGCGAGAGGAAGAACCAAGTCTCCTCTAACACACCCCACATCTTTGAATCTTTGAAGTGCGGTCATCAGACATATTCTTCCAGCGCTCTTCGCAAGGGGACATTGCGTCTGCTTTAGGAACCTCAACATCTCCAATCATCTCCTTTGACCAACGGTCCACCTCGATCCTGGGTAGGATATACCCATCGCCACCATCGCATCAATTGTTTCGTTCAGTGCATGCTTTGCCAACCTCGGGATCGGATGCATCCACTGCTTTGCTCTGCGGAACACGTTTCATTGATTCGTTCCCATCCATCGCTCCCAACATACTGAATTATAGAAACATGTCAACGTGCTAAATACATCCAGAATAGAAACTCTGTCAACAGATGCAGCTTCCTCGGCTATGGTTGGTCCTCTGTTTGAATCGCGTATTGTCACCCAGTCCAGATATGCGTCGGTCATTGGCTCAAGCAGCGTCCGGAAGGCGTTCACTCGTTGTTGGGTGCAATCCCTGCATTTTCGAAAGTCCCGCCTATAGCTAATATGGGATATATCGTCAGTGGCAAATTAGACACCACTCTGACAATCTCACCCTCGCTGTTTCCGCCATTTTCAGTCCGCCCCTCACGCAAATCCCTCACCACCTCGTACTCTCCTCCTTCATGGCTAACATCGAAGACTTCATCGCCACGTAAAATCCCATTCAGCCTTGCGATATCTTGCCGGTCACCGGTATCGTCGTCGCCAGGAGAATCCAGTAACGGCGCAAGCCGTATTTTTTTGGCTCTCGACTTCGGAACGCTGTTCTCGTGTCAAATCTAGATCTGATGTTTGGGATGGTAAGATCGCCGCATGGAAGGTAATTTCGAGTACTGACTTTGAAGGTTCCCCTTTTCAGCGGTTTTCTCTGCCCGGAGTCGCTTTTCCACGGCTTTCCGACTATGAAGTACCAGTTTAGCATAATTTCGTCTGTCAAAGACAGGAAGGCGTATCTTCGAGGACGATCCTGATGCGCGATAGATAACCATGGCTGAGGCAGTGAGGCAGTGGCAAGACCATGGTGGTTGAGTCGCGCAGTCTAACACGTGATGTCGTCACTGCCATCACTACCGCTACCTGTTCGTCTCGTTCCTTCGTCTTTGGTACTTGCCCGTAAGGCCAGCCTATCACGTTACGATTCGTCGTGCTCAACGTTATATTGCAATGTCGGTTTCTCTCTTTACGGTCTCAATATGTTTCAAGCATTGGCAATCCCCTCGAGTGGCCAGTTCGACTATTAATGCAATGCTGACAGGTGAGAAAAGATGCTGGACCTATGGATTTGTCAAAATAACCGCAGCTCCATCAAGCTCCTCTCCTACTAGTAAGCTCCCTGGCACACCTTTCAGGTCTTTGTACGAAGGTATGAATGCCCACTCGCTTTCAGCAACTTGGCATAATGATGTGAATGCGTATCCACACTTTTGAACGCTCCCATTCCATCTAAACACGAAGTGGCCAGCCTGAGATCCGAGAACGCAGTTCTTGACTCAATGAAATACTTACATCGGTCAATAATAATTAGATTCGGACTTGATTCGGCATCATGTAGATAAGAGTCTTCGTCTTTCTCCCTCTATCGATGACAGAACATTTTCACAATGATACAGCTTCGTCCCTCTCTTCGCTATCGTTTCTGCTTGTAGGACTTCTACCCACCGCTTAGTTTCGTTTCTATCAATTGTCACAACCTCATCGTGCCCTTCTGGACCCGGAGAGATTCCTTTGACTAGTAACCTTATCGACATGCGTTCGAGGAAGGAATGACTGACTTTTGCAAAATGGATCGAAATTGCGGTACTATAACACTGACTATGATTCCAATAACACTGTGCTTACCCGTATCACTTCTCCAGGCACATTCTACACGAAACCATCGACTCCAGGTCCGGGAGACAATACAAGTTGATTTTACCCATGATTTCTCTGATAGATTGATCATCAAGTGCCGAACACTTGCTTCCATCGACTTACTTGAAGCTTACTTTCCCTCACTCTGAGGGTCTGCGAAAGTACCCATGACTCGATCATGAATTACTAGGAACATCCAAGTCTCAAAATAAACGACCACCCGTTCTGTTCGACCTTTCAGTAAGCTCCCCTGATGACACGACTACCGGTGCTGTAGGATCAGTAAGATGGCAACAAGTTTCTCTACAACGGAATACATTGGGGATGCAGGTATTTATGCAGGTCAGCACGGTAGTTCAGCATCAGACCTCGACCTGCGATGATGTTCAAGCAAGCTCTTGCCGTACTCATCCTCTGCGTCACCTTCTGCGCTGCCTTACCTGGTCCCATAGTCGACGTTCGACAGACCGTAGCGACGTGCGCCCCAACCGCTGAGCCGTTTTGCTGTGCCAGACTTATGATGGTATGCTGCATAAATGCTCCATGTCATTCGTTAACAACTATAGCCCTATTATAGGACGAAGACAACTCCTACATCGGGCTGGACTGCAAGCCACTGCCCCTAGGCCGTCCCTGCTCAACCTCCTCCGTCTGCTGCACCGGAGACTTTGCCATAGTAGGTTCACTCCACGTCTCTCCCTCCTACGTGTTTAATACGGGACTATTTGTAGGCCCAGAGTATAATTTGTCCCTGCCAGCTTTTGTGAGATGAAGTTCATGGAAACGTTTCGGGAGATGAGTTGACAGTACATGAGGTCACTATATAGGAAATCCCAAGGCATTATGTGCTTTCATCACCGAAACAGAGATGCCCAAATAATCATAAGTCTGCTGATACGCTGTCCATGCGTTTGAGCACTTCCCGTGAGCCCAATCCAATGTAGCGCAAATCCTGCATCCGTCCCTTTGTCTTGTCTCTCAGATTAGCACAAGGAAAATCCCTGCCCAAAGTAACTCGGTGAAGGGGGGTGCAGGTCATCCGCATCTCTACCATATCTACCACCATCTCTTCGTTAACCTCCTGACACCACACGAGCTCAAGCGACGTTAGCTGTGCTAGTTTTACTTGACGCATCCCCGCAAGGTACCGGATAATCGCTTCTATCGAAGTCCGGGAGGTCTTGGGCCAGTGTATAACAAGGTTGTGAAGCCGAGGAACTTTCTCGAGTACAAGGATTAAGTCCTTTGCTTCAATAGGAAGGTCCAGGAAATGAATACTACGCAACGAATCGGCGCATGACTGGAGAAGATGCTCTAGGTGCGCAAATTTGAAAAGGCATCCAGTAGAACCACCTTTCTCGTGAACCAAGGATAGCGATAATAAATTCGGTAGGGATAGAGGTTTGATGATGGCTTGAAGATTATTGTAGGAGTAATCATGCATGAGCAGTGTTAACGATGTGAGGTGGGATAGCACTTCGAGGGGGCGATCTGCGGCGTGGCGGGATGTAAAACACCCAACAGTGACGTGGGTCAGCTCGGGCATAGAAGCGATGGTCGAGACAAAGCGTCCAATATCACTGAGGACCATGTCTGCCTTGAACGTGCGAATCCTGTTCGAAGGCATGGGCGTGCCGTCGCCATTGGACAACAGATGCCCTTTCAGGGAAAGCGTTCGAAGGTTGGGGGCGAGGAGAATAACAGACGTCATGGTGTCGAGGACGTTCGATCCTCCGAAATACGTGACGTCGAGTAATTCTAGGCGAGGGAATGTGGTTTCTTTGATGAACTCTCCGAGGAAAAAGAAAGATCGGCAATGCATGAATGAAATATGAACCTCTCTCCATCGCTGTGCCTCCGCGAAAAGAGCAGATACGACTGCTTGCGATGGCCAAGTATTCAGGTCGGCATCATTATGCCGACTATCCCGGAGGTCGATTTGAAGAGGTCCATTTTTAGAACGATGGAGGTATAGAGGGATCCAGGCCCCATAACTATCACGAGGCACCTTGGAAGGCGGACATTGAAAGTCAAGGGATATCATGGACCATAATGAATGGGTAGAGAGCGCGAGGCGGCGCCAGGAGGTGCATACCAGTGCGATTCGCAACGAAGATATTGGATCTTCCGCTCTCTTCGCCTCCTTGAAAATGGCACAAAGCAACTCTGGCGGGAGACGACGAATGGGCGCTAGGAGCGACTTCTTTTGCTTGATGTACTCCTCAACTTCGGCGCGATCACGCCTCAGCCTCTCGACCGTATCTAGATGACGTTGTATCTCCCGATCATATCGAAAGAGATCAAACTCTGCGTGCATGATGAACTCCGGGAAGAGAGCTGCTTCAGCGGATAACACTGCGTTTCCGGACCGTAGAAGCTCGAGATTCTGGTCTAGCGACTTTGTGTAGGACGCATCAACGTCGAAGCCGCCGCCACAGTTAGAGCAGATAAGGACAGGACTCTTCTTCATCAGATCAGAACTGGGGTATGATTCCATCAGGATCGTGACTGTGGGGCAGCCGATAATGGATACGTACACGGACTTCGTGCTAAAAAGCCGTTGTAATCAAAATGCTTAATATAAGAATAGCCCTTCTTACTTGTGCTTAAAACGACGGACAAGTTCGTGCAAGTTATCACAGATCTGCAACATACGATTATCAACAACTGGGTCTACGTTAATAGATGAGAGCGTGCTTACCGTTTCAAAGGTTGGGAATAAAGAACACACGTAATGATGGTTCGAAAGGAAAATAAGAAAACGAGGAACAGCGAATAAAAAGAGAGAAAATGCTTGGTATGATCCCGTCCGGCCCAGAAAGTTCCGGTTGAGCAGAAGCCTGGACTTTCGTTTCTTTCGACATGTGATATCAATTCACGATGCGTTTTGGGTAACGGCATTGTGTTTTGGTGGAATGGTACATGTGAGACACAAGGGCTGGGCGCGGTCTGTACATCGAAGCGAGGTTAATACAAGCAAAGCTAACTCGGGGCCAATGGACTCACGCGGGGTATACATACGCGTCGATCTAACAGGGCGTAACGCTCGACTCCTGCGCAACTACAGGATTACATGACTTCCGACCCCATCGACGACTTAGTAGCCTTCAGTTATGCCAGTAGAATTGCAGTCGAAGGCGCTACTTTTGTAATGAAGAGAGAGCTAGAGCTAGAGATATAAAACCCATAGAAAAGTTTAAGCGAAAAAATGAGTCTCGACGTCGTAGGGATTATATACATGGTGGCAGGAGTCAAAGTCGGGATGATTCCTGTTTGGGATTCCCGAGCTCTATGTAACCCTAACCCTTGCCGCTCACCATCATACCGTTTTCCAAAAATAATCAATCTGATGCCGCTCAACGGCGAACACGATTTTGGACAGGACTCTAAAGACTATAGCCCAACAGAGGACATAATGCACCCTACGGGAAGAAATGACAGCGAATATACGTTGAGCTAGGCAAAAGACGCAGAAGACAAATAACATCTGGGAGCTTTGAACACATGAAACTGAGAATTTTCAGAAATGCTGCTGTAGTTGTGTCCGTCTTTTCACAGCGTAAAAATTTTGAAGACATCAAGCGATTCGTTAGTCCGACACTCAGCTGCAGCCTGCAAGCCGCCGTGGTCACCTTCGATACACCCCGCCTTACATCCCTTCTTTGTTGGATTGGACAAAAAATCAGTTTCCTCAAAACATTTCAACAGAAGCCTTCGATTTGGGAATGCTTGTCTTTTTCATCATCTGCCCTTATCTTTTCACAGTTGCGACATTGGCTCAGGTAGTTCCAAAAGGTATTATTTGCTTGTTCGGAGATCTGCAATTCTTGTGGTACAGGTACAACATGCTATCGCTCTTGATAAAAGTACATGTGCATGGGGAAAGAAGAATTATGCGTTCGGACCAGGCCAATTATGCCTTGGGCTCGATAGGTGCATCACCTAGTCCGACAACACGTGAGGCGAGTCTCTCTTATGAATGCAGGAAACTGACCTTCTGCTGAGGCTTCCTCGGATACAGGTGAAGCAGCTTCAGCAGCTGTCTTGATGAGTGTCTATGTAAATCAGGATCAGTATCCAGAATGTGAAGCACATGCGACGGTCTCACCATGAGGCTCTGCGGTATAGCGCCTATCGACGTTCCTATCTTGTTCCCATCTTTAAAGGCAAGGAACGTAGGCATCTAGCTGAGGTGTCAGACGAAAAATGCGAGTACACAGCATCAACTACGCACAGAAGAGACTTGGACCTCGTCCATGATATCAGGCTGCTCGTCGGCATCGACGGTATAGAATTCGACGCCAGCAAATTCAGGCTTCTCGGCAAGCTTCTTGAAAACAGGTCCAATCATCTTGCAGGGTCCACACCATGTCGCCCAAAAGTCGACGACTACGGGTTTCGGGCCGTCAATCTGCGGTCCCAATTAAACCTCTGCGACCAAGATGAGCATTCGTATATACTCACAATCTTCCTAAAGTCGGCTAGGGAGTTGATTGCTTGGGGTGCCATTGAACGCGTTGGAGGTGGTATTGGTGGTGGTGGTGGTAGTGCAGCTTGTCCTGATTTTTATACTCCCCGCCGGCTTGGTGAGCGATCACGCGATTCTGACTAATCGTTCGTAAGCGATCATGCGCAAATCATGCGTCGGAACCCGCGTCGGGATCCGGGATGCTCTACCTTCAGTCAGCCTCGGGGACGCGTTCATGTTAGTCTTTCACGATTATAAATTCATACTAAGGTCGCGCATCATTCAAGTTGGCAAGACAGCACGGCGCTGACATTTTTCTGTTTTTGTCAATTCCAAATCCCGCTTTGGTATCGATATGGGCTGGCATAGCGGGTTTCGCGGCCGGAGCCCTATACTTGTCATGGAGGCTCGACCCGTCACCATCTCAGACGTATTGGAGTTCCGTCATGTTACTGAATGATTGAATCAACCACCGCTTTAACCGTGTTGCGGCTGGCATCAAGAGAGAGTCGGAGTGATGGCACGTCCTGACACCCTACTCGATTAACCTGATGAGAACAATCAAGTGCGCTCCAAGTGTTGCGGGCGAATGTTCAGTGTCTGACAGCTTCTACAAACTCCCCATGCAAATGAGTGCGCCAGACTTGGCCCATGAAACGCGTTCCGAAACGGAGAAGTGCACTCAATTCTGTATGTTGTGGTCCGATCACCTCCTAGAAATGACTAGGAGCTGTACTGTTACATGATTCTTATCTGGACCCATTTTCCTTTTTTTAGATTGGGGCATGAAGCGTACTGCACTGCACGGCGTGAAGGCGTTCGAGCCTCTGATCCGCTGGAAGTGAATCGACTATATTCCATCAATTGCCGTTGCATTTAAAAAATCTATTATAAAGAGTATAAGAATTATCAAACGTGCCGTACTGTTATCAAGCTAAGGTATGTTTATTTACCCATTACCTTGCTCTAAAGTTGTATAATCCCCCTCTTACAAAGGACCGGGAAAGCGACTTCGACCCTCGACTGTACCCCCAACCCACCGATAGTGGTATTGTTCCGGTATTTTATCGCCTCCAGATGTACTGTGTGAAGGCGAGAAAACCTCTGATCCGCTAGGATCGAATCGAGAGTATTCCACCATGACGCCTCTTCCGAACCGGACGCCAAAGGAAACCGCATAGGGAACGAAAAGGTTACGGTCTCGATGGTATTGCCAGCCAGAACGTTACGAAACGTGTATCCCCACCACAACACTATTTGATGCACCTGGACCCAATGATCATGCCGAGGGCTGATTGTGAGATGGACATGACGAAATCGCCCAATGTCCGGGACAGAGGGAGTGCCGGGGACACTGCTAACTAGAAGTAGATGATAAGGACAAAGCAGCAGGAAGCAATTGACGCGGGATTAACTCACGGGAGAAATAAGCGCCCTCCCAATGACACTGGAATGTGTCAATACGAGGAAAGCTCCGATCGATGGCACGGCAATGTGCCACTAGCTCATCCCAGTGTTCGACGGCTACCCGGAAAGTTGCCAGGTGAGGAAATCCGACGATGTAAGTTTTTGGGTCCCATGCATTAGCCGCCGCATAGTTGAGAGAAAGCGATAGAAACGTAATCGATGGCAAGAGGACGCTCGGAGGGATCGGTCCCTCGGCAGTACCATCGTACTCCTCCCAGTCGCGAATGTACAGCTTCCTGACAGACGACCCCTCGAACAGGGACAATACCGTCCGAGGATGTGGTAGGCCGCTGATACGGGAAAAATTGACCTCTGCGAGATTTGGAGCACGAACTGCGGTGCGAAGCATATTCTTCATGTCGTGACTAGGTTCCCATGGTGAGAAATTGAAGTCGATGGAGAGGGTGGTCAGGTTCACCAGCGCCGGAAGGAGAGCTGTGATACTGTGTATAGGGTGCAGCGCGTCGGGGTAATCAGGCCGCCCCAAGGACGTCTCTTCGCTGATCGACAAGTGTTGCAAACACTGGGCAACGTGAGGTGCTGAAACAAGGGATTGGCAAAACGTCGGGACAATGTCGCTAGAGGGCTGGAGATCGATGCTGATGTGACAGAATATATGGCGCTGGCTTGACTGGGTCCAGGTGCGACATACTGTAGAACATGCGCGAAGTGTTTGGGTGTCGTCGTGGAGATAGCCAATTATATGGTCTATAAGTTCTTGTGGAAGTATCTGCATGGCGGTGGAGCGCAAGGCAGCGCGCACCTGGGTCGGGAGTCTAGCTCGGACATTGTTGAGCGTATGGAACGTTTGATGGATATCAGCTTACTGTATGGGTAGGAACTGTCGTAGACGTCGAGTTAAGGTCTCGAACTGAGGTGGGATGTTGGGAAAGGCTGGTAATCGTTCCGTTGCTAGGATTTTATAGGACGGACCGTGCTGTGGAGCAAATGTAGAAGGAAGACGACGTTGCCGCTGAAGGCGCTGAAATCACTGATGGTGAAGATGATGAGGCCGCCTGATTATATCAACACGATGATTGAAAATCTTTGCACATAGGGGCTGAATAGGCACAGCCATCGCAGCTCTCGCGCCGATGATTGAAAAACATTACCCTAGGAAGATGAAGCTAAAGGGAGCGTACCAATCCGGGTCCGAGTTCCAGCCTAGCCTTTTTCTTCATGGCAGTCAGATTACATGTAAAACTAGCCTTGGTCATCGTCCAAGTATCGCGGAGACGAACATAATGGCGAGAAGGCGGCGGCATCAAGTTGAACCACCGCGATAAGTAAAAATTCCAGAAGGTATTGATGATCCTGTCAGTACGCTCCTGGTATGTTACGAAAGCGTCGTTCGGGTCCGGCAGGGAAGTCCGCTGCTTTTAGCTAATTCTAGGGAAGTTGTGAAGATGGCAACAACGAAAAGCGGAGAAAAGTACGAGTAAGCCGGCTAGAAAGGCGTGATAGTAGAGGACTGAAGGACCGATCACCAAGGTTATGAAAAGCCAAGGTCGTCGATCGCCCTGGAGTAAATAGTACGACCGCGACATTCCTTCATACGTATTACACTATTGATGATTGTTAAAGAACACGCGCGGAACTTGTTGCAATCAAGGAATGTCTGTTGTTCGGATTTTTAATTGATACGGTCGAAGTCAGAAAACTTCTTGCCCTGAACATGCACTGCGCAGAATTAGCCCAGCCCAAATTTGTAACTTCACCAAGACTCAGATGCAGTACACGCGTCTCCTCAAGACTCAGACTTACATAGGTATAATGTATCTGATCAGAGGAAAGCCCACCTGTCGGGGACGCAGGCCATCGTGGGGGAAGGTTGTATTCAATATTGTACACGCGTTTCCACAGTAACGACCTAATTTTTTGGGAGAGAGCTATTCAGAAAGTTGTTGAGAACATTTTCTATTGACGTACTTCGTTTCACAGATCTGAGATAATATGTAAGCTGTGGGTGGTGAGTACAGAAAAATAGGCGATGAAAATTAGAAATGTAACATGATCGGTCCGGGATATCCGGCGGCACGGCGGCGGGCTTTGGGCACCCTTTCCATGTTGACTAACCGTACCAAAACGGTACCACCCATCGTCCACTTTCTACCGGCATCGCTTCGCGCCCCGTGCGCGCGGAATCACTTAACGAAAGATACCATGTCAACAGAAACGCTGGTTGCATCAAGAGGAACCCCGCTGATTCGACAACTGTCACCAAGGAGCACCTACTCACCTGGTTCTTCCAAGGGAGGTCCAGAATTTCTCACCGCCACTGTATGCTACCGTTGTAGCGCACTCGGAAGACTCGGAGCTTCCAGTCGTTCGATGGTATATCGAAGGAAGTACAGGAAGAAAAAGTTCCTGAAAATCCGCACTGCAATCTTAGATCTTTGACTTGCCGAACAGGACGGCTACAGCGCGTTATTTTGATAAGCACAAAGCATTTAAGGTGCGTTTCGCCATCTATTGATATCCTTTTCTGATTTTCCCCTCTTTTACAGGTCTCGGTGGATCCGAGAAACAATGATATTACACGTCCTTCCTAACAAACCATTGCCAACCTGTTTGGATGCTCTAGATCGATATGCTGCACTTGGCGTCTAAACTCGCCGAGATTCTCCGGTCCTCGAACTAGGTGTCAAGGTGTCTGTTACCTCTCCCACCGGCATTTCATCGGGTAGTGTCACGGCTATACTGGGGCTCCTGTTACGCTCGACCTGGCCTTCAAGTGAATCTTACTCGCTCAAGCGATTACCTCTATTTCTTCGAGTCGAAGTGCGTTCTTTTCCTCTAATTTCTATGTACGCTAATGACAACTAACATATAGAAATCAATTTGCTTCCCATTGGTGAATTACGTGTTCTGTAGTGGACAGACAAGCCTACCTCTTGTTTGCATAATAGCGCGGCGCATTGATAAAAAATCATCTGTCATCTCTTACCCGTTTTCTCCCCCGCATGCAATATCAGTTTGCACAGCCTATCCAGTTCGTGTTCTCGACAAGTTCATTTTGACGCCGCGCTGACAATGGCACAGGACGGATTCTTCAGAGATAATACACGTCGGGCCATTTACTTGTTTCGCCATTCAAGCTCAGGCACGTCAGAAGCTGGCTTTTGCAGAAAGAATAACCGGTCGTCTGATGCAGCCAAGTGTCAGAAAATAACGGCTATCATTGACAGGGTGCATATGCGAATCAAATGAAGAAGCGTAACAGCTGGAGATCCGAGCGTAGCTCCGACATTTTTAAGTATCAACAAGGAAGTACTTACCTGTTATTCGATTGCACTGGACGTACTGTTGAGAAAAATCGCGCTCTAGCCTGAGTGCCTTTAATCTCAAATATCGCTCTCCACCTTTGACAGGGCAGTCAAGAGACCTGTCGGATCCTGCGATGTACAATGGCCTACCACTCAAAGCCTTTGGATCTTCAGTCCGTCCCGATCGTCTTCTTCGCACAATCAGTCGCTATTGACATGTATTGCGCCAGTGGAGGGTGGAGGCTTAGTGCAATCATCAGTCGACGTGCTACCACTTGGAATAACACCGGTATTAGACGCCCCGTTCGTATGAGCGAGCAAATAGTTCAAAAGGACTCAGCGTCTCTCCTGTATTCCAAAAGAGCTTCTCGAAATGAACGGCTTTTCGATAACCCTTGCTATAGTTGCCATCTCAGTCGTCAGTTTGGTGTTTGCTTATCAACTCTCATACCGGACCCGCCGCAAAACGCCGTTCCTTTACACCCTGTGCTAATTACATGTTATGCAACAGGGGGAAGCGATACCGCAAGTTTCTCTCTCCACTCAAAACTTTGGTCTGAATTTTGATTAGACCATTACATTAATTTGCGCGTTCTTCAAAGCTACCCTTCTGTACCCCGACATTCAAGCGAAGGCACAAGTAGAGATAGACACAATCGTCAGGAATGATAGACTTCCGCGTTTTGATCACCGAGAGCACCTTCCGTACGTAAATGCCCTAGCATCGAGGTTAGTCGTTGGCATCTCGTCGGCCCATTAAGTGAGTGCGAGGTCTGCACCACTTTTTAAGCCGATCCTTATGATTATTTTATCTCCAGGACTACCCCACTCTGTCAGCGAGGACGACGTACAGTCTAGCTATTTCATTACAAGGGGATCTGTTGTACTAGAGAACATCTGGTACGAAGATCTTCACCCCGTGATGACCCCATCTTATGATTATTACATACAAGAACATGCTCCATGATCCCGCGGTCTACGATAAGCCATTCAAGTTCAAACCAGAAAGGTTGATCCGGATGGAAGGGAAAGAACCTGAAATGAATCCCCATAAAGTGGCGTTCGGATTCGGTCGTCGGTGAGTGGGTATCTGTAAGCAATACAATAAGGGACGACTAACTTAATAACTCGTACTATTCGCAGCATTTGCCTGGGTATTCTCTCTCTCAATTTTGTGGAATGCAGGAAAGCTGTTTCCTGATGCCTCGTTGTTTCGTCTCATGTGCCATGGTCTTGGCTGTTTATAACATGTCGAAATATTCTGAAAATGGGATGGTATTTGAGGCTAATACAAAGCATACCGCTGGAACTGCTATGCAAGAAAGCTTTCTTATATCCAAATACCATTACTGAGACCTCACTTTTTACCTTCAGTCATCCGTCGCCATTCAAATGTGCAATCAATCCTAGAAGCGAAAAGGTGTTCGAACTTGTCGACGCGGGTTTCGAATGAAGGGTGAGGCGCCGTTTCGTATTCCGAGCATTTTCACACACGATGTTAGAGCTATGAATTCTTGTTCAAATCTCTAATATCCACATCCTGTTCATACAGTATTCGAAAACGTTGGTGGCTACCCAGTCATTTTAACGAGGGCGAGGCAAAACCTTGTACGGTGGCGTTTTCCACTGCTGGCTAGTCAAAACATGTCACAATGTTCAGCTAGACTCAGAGAATAGGAAAGAGCGCGATTCTCCGATGTGGATATAGGGGTTAGAATACTGCGCATAGGCTAAGCTGGTACGAACGTTATCGGTCTTAGAAAGGACCCCATATCCGTCCTTCCTTCCAGGATATTTCGGCTTTTTGCCAGATGATCTCAACAACGAATCAGCAGCCTGAGACCTAACCGTCTATGCAATTTAACCAGATTGCAGGCACCAAATGCGGGCGGTCGCGTTGTGCAACCGAGGCGAGCCATGGGGTTACGTTAGGGTCCATTTAAAGGCGTCTTTGATGCCCACGTTCATCAAGGAGTGATCCTGTCGATATGATATCAGGTCCTCGGAGCTAGCACCACAGTCGAAGATCAATCTTTACGCAACACTATCAAAGTTTGAAAGGTACAGACTTGCAAATCTCTGTCCATATTCATCGAAGAACCCCATAACATCATGTTCTCCCATCCGGTCGACGGTACGCGCCCGACATCGCTCTCTTCGTTACAGGCCTGCCAATGACAGAAACAAGCCGACGATAAAAATGAGAGTGACACCGCAACTCTTTCCAGTATCGCAGGCGATTTTACTGGATGGTTCATCGACAAGTTGGGCGAATAGCCCGTCAATAACTTTGCCGACCCAGAGTGCCCAGTGGCTTATGGTTCTTGCTATAACCGACGAGGAAAGCGAGGAGACAGACTCCTTCCTTTTGGTTGAGTCCTCAGTACCTCCTCGGCGACTGTAAACTCAGGCTCGTAATAGAAGGGACGACGCGATTAGGACCAGAGTACGGAATTGAAATGCCTGTTCATTTCACGGCGGAATCAAGAAGTTTTGTTGAGCCTAGATAGATTCCACGGGGATGACATTGTGGAAATCTGGTTCTATTTACTGCATTTCTGCAAGACCAGAGATGAATAGCAGCACTCACCGTAAATCCATTATGCATAACTTCTGAACAGGGGTTATACCTGGGTCCGATGTTAGGCATGCATCGGCATGCCATGACTAAAATCTTCGCTTCTGATTCGTGGTCCTTCAAAGCAGCGAAGAAGAGTCTACTTTGTCGAGACACGCCTGTGCCCAACTATCAACACAGCTACCAGTATTTATCTTGAACCTTGGCGGAAAATTTGACTTGAATCAGCAAGTATATCGATGACTTCTTCTGCCCACCATGGTATTTATCCCTAGCTCTGACCCTAAAATATTACGGAGTAACATGCTATAGACCCTGCAACATGATATATATATATATCTACTCCGGGCCTCCTGGATGTAGTTCTATGACGTTTCTTCACCTTCCGCGGAAAGGATTATCGCGCGTCGCGTCATCTGCTGATTGTCCAAGTCGACGATGATGTCAATACTACCGATGGGAATTCCTTACACTGCAATGCCTGCTTATAAGCATGGCCGTGGGTTTTCACCTCACACAGATAACTTCCTCTGCAGATGTTCAGCTCCCTTGTCGCTCTTGATATTGCTATAGCGCTTGTCGGTCTGGTCCTCGTATGGCGCTTCTGCCACATAAGTAGCCGCAATGCCCCATTTCCTCCGGGTCCGAGAGGAATACCATTTCTTGGGAACCTCCTTGACATGCCCTCGGAGAAGGAATGGCTTACTTTTGCTAAGTGGGGAGAGAAATACGGTATGTTGTTCCATCATTCAACCAATAGTATGCTTTATTCAGCCTTTTTCAGGCGATATTGTGTCGGTTTCCCTTCTTGGACGACGCCTGATCATCATAAATTCTGTCCAGATGGCCATCGACACACTGGACAAGAAAAGTTCAATTTACTCCGATAGACCAGTTGTCGGCATGGTCGGCGAACTCGTTGGGTGGAAAAACTCCACCATTTTTATGTCGTACGGAACGCGCTTTCGCAACGACCGTCGCTTAGTACATCAGCTTTTCGGAAACAGCGTGAACATGAAGCGATTTCTGCCAATGCTAGAGAAAGAGACGCATCGTTCTTTGAAGGACATTTTGAATGAACCAGAAGGACTTTCCGAACATATTCGAAAGTGAGTCACTATAGTTGGTCTGCCAGTACCGACACTGATAATTGAGGTGTAATAAGGGCCGCGGGAGCCATAATTCTACGAATATCATATGGATACGTGACGCAAGAAAAGAACGACCCATTCGTGGAGTTGGCGGAAAGAACCATGAACCAGTTTGCTCTCGCAGCGTCCTCGGGCGGTTTCTTAGCCAATCTCATTCCAATGTGCAAGTCTCTAATACCAAGTGATTCACTTCGCAGCTAATAGACACTGTGCACCAGTGATCCACATCCCAAACTGGTTCCCAGGAGCTGGATTCAAACAGATCGCCCGAGAATGGGCTTCAACACTAAATGATTTCGTGGAAAAACCACATAACTATGTGAAGCAGGAAATGGTTAGTGTAATGTCATGTTCTGCCATATCGTGGTTTGTCTCAAAGACGCACAGGCAGCTGGAAGGGCTCTGTATTCGCTGACCTCTAGCCAGCTTGAAGGTGAAGTGACCGCTGAAGAAGAGCACGATATTAAATGGCTCGCAGCGACTCTATACGCAGGTCAGCAATATGATTTCTCATCAATGATAACCTGCGACAACTTCTCATCCGCTCTATATAGGTGGGGCCGACACGGTAAGATCCGCTTTCTTTATTGAACGTTTGATCTGATCATGGATTTAGACTGTTGCATCTATCTATGCCTTTTTCAAAGCGATGCTTCTGTACCCTGATATTCAAGCAAAAGCACAAGCAGAGATCGACGCGGTAATCGGTGATGATAGACTACCTCGATTCGAAGACCGAGAGCGCCTCCCATATGTCAATGCCCTAGCGCTGGAAGTCTCCCGATGGCACACCATAGGACCAGTAGGTCAGCACTAAATACATTTACTTTCCCCCGGATTTTAACTGATCTTTCTCAATCAGGCCTTCCTCATTGTGTCAAAGAGGATGATGTTCAATCCGGTTATTTCATTCCCAAAGGATCCGTAGTTTATGCAAACATCTGGTACGCGGATATCAATACCCACTGAAATTGTGTTTCACGGGCGCACCATGCATAGGAAAATGCTTCACGATCCTGCTGTATACGATCAACCATTTGAATTCAGGCCGGAGAGATTTATACCAACGGAAAACAAGGAACCAGAACCCGACCCATACAAATCGGTGTTTGGATTCGGTCGTCGGTAAGTTACCCTTGCAATCGATGATTCCCGTTTCCATTGACCACCGCTTCTAGGATTTGTCCAGGTATGCGTCCTCAGGCTGGGACTTAAGATTCATACCATTGACACAAGATACAGGTAGGGTTCTAGCCGACGCCTCCGTATTTATTTCATGTGCCATGGTGTTGTCCGTCTTCAACGTTTCGAAATATTCCGAGAATGGTGTCACTTTCGAACCGGACACGGAGCATACCGCGGGAACGATCAGGTAAGAAGCGAGTTTTGTCGTATCTTCGAATAGCATTTCTCAGAGCACATCCCGTTGTCGTTTAGCCACCCGACACCCTTCAGATGCACTATCAAGGTTAGGAGCGAGAAGGCTCTAGAATTGATCAACGAAGAAGGATGTGATTGAGGATGAGTGGGACGACTTTTCGAACTACCATCCTTTCTGTACTCTCACGACGAGCTCCAAAAAAAACACTTATAGCTTAGTTTGTGACAATTAGAACTGATCAACTCAACTGAGGGTGAATCAAAGGGCTTTCCGAACTACCATTCCTTCTGTATTTTAACGATGTGCTCGGAACAAACTCGTAGCCTGGACTACTGTATGTCACAATTTTATTTACATCAGACGCTCATGCTTTTGGAATTCTATCCTTGTTCTATCTTCCAGAATTCAGAAAGGTTCCATACTTGGTAGGATCCATCCAGGATGTTTTTTTTGGTATCTGAATATTCGGCGGGCGTCGAAGAATGCAGGCACAACGAAAGTGGCCCGTAAAGACTTTCAAAGATCACTTGCTCTGCATGAAAGTCAAGTCATAGGGCGATAAATTTGTCCCGCCTTCGCAAAACATCCATCTACGGTCCCGGTTAGACTGGTGTTCTCCAATTGAATACCGTTCGTCCCAAGTTCGTCCACCCCAAGACGACGGTTATGCCGACCGTCAAACCGGCCGGCAATCATCGATGCATACGTAATTTTGATGGAATTTGGAACGGATTCCCGGCACCTCGGCACACCATCAAAAACCTGGGAAAGGAAAGCGTTACATTGTTATTATTACTGTCACACACGCGACTGTGACGACGCGATCCCCCCGACTCTTTCCGTTACCACCACCACTACACTTGCACACCATGGTTGCTCTCATTCAACGCCCTGCCCCCACCTTCAAAGCTGCTGCCGTCGTCGACGGTCTCTTTGAAGATGTGTCTTTGACAGACTACCTCGGCCAATGGTAACAGCCTTTCAAAAAATTTCATTGAGCGATAACTGATTTTATAACAAGGGTTGTCCTCTTCTTCTACCCCATGTACGCGCTTGAATAGTACTTATTATGCCTGTGTCGAGGTTGATGACTATTACCAGGGATTTCACCTTTGTCTGCCCAACTGAAATTCTGGCCTTCAATGACGCCCTAGCTGAGTTCAAGGCGCTGGACACCAAAGTTCTCGGTACGTGCATTTCTCTCTTTAACAGGTTAGACTTTTCTCATTTGCGTATCATACAGGTGTCTCTACCGACTCCCAGCACTCCCATTTCGCCTGGGCTAACCAGCCCCGCAAGGAGGGTGGTCTTGGTCCCGACCTCAAGCTTCCCCTCATTGCCGACCGAAACATGTCCATCTCGCGCGATTACGGTGTCCTTCTCGAGGAGGAAGGCATCGCTCTTCGTGGCCTTTTCATCATCGACCCCAAGGGTATCCTCAGGTATAGCGCCACCCTTACCTAAACTTTTTTTTTCTTCTTGACAACCCGTCACCAGGCAAATCACTGTCAACGACCTGCCCGTCGGACGTTCTGTCGACGAGACTATTCGCCTCATCAAAGCCTTCCAGTTCACCGTGCGTCATTCATACAATTTCCTGTCTTGACCTACCGTGGGCTCACGTTATATATAGGACAAACATGGAGAAGTTTGCCCCGCCAACTGGCACGAAGGTGACAAGACCATGAAGGCGGATCCCAAGGGTTCCAAGGAGTACTTTTCGGCGGTGGGTGATGATGGTCCCAACAAGCGTGCTCGTCAGGCTTAATTGCAGTTAGACGCATGGAGGCAGCGGCAACAAGAGGAAAGCAAATCTGATAGAACCTTAGAAGATAGAACTAGACCAATCCATATCTCAACTCGCCATTTTTCTTGATTCGCACGTGCGTATGTTTCTATTCCTTTGAGGTTTTGGTGTGCCAGTTGTATGGTTATTCTTCTATTGTATATTTTCACGGCTCTGCCGTAAAATACTGCCGCTCTGTTTCTGCTATCAATGCCATTGCTCTTGTTTAGTCTTTGCTGTTACATATGTCAGCTGTTGAATAATTAATTGTACATTGAAGGGATTGTCTTGGCATACCCTCGTTCGCACCGGGTTGCTGCGATCCGCTGCGTTTGTATCTTACACCACTCTCACAGCCCAACTCTTGACCAAGTCCGTCAGCTCTTCAGTGCGATATCATACTGCATCAAATTTATCATCAGGCCTAAGGCCATTATACGATATACTTCGGGGCTTGTCACTGATCATACTACTTCCCTCGAGGCCGCTTCTGATGGAATTCCGCTGATCCGGATCTGAAGAGTCCGTCCTCGTCTGCACGTCTATCCGCAAAGTGTTAAGTGGATACGAAGCCGCCGTGAGGACATCGTCGGGACTTCGGACAGTGCCGGGCCTTACCGCCCATTCATGTGTTGTCTGCTGGAACGTCTCAATAGCCACGTCGAGCGTTGATCGCAAGCACACGAGAGTGATGATCAATGTGGGATAGATGGCCTGCCAGTAAATGTGGTTAGGCACAAGATCAGGGGAAGGAATCGGCATCATACCGTCAGCTGCGAGAGGATATCTATGACAGGGTAGATGCCATTGGTCCCACACGCGAAAGTGATGATAGCTACAAACTATTCGCTTCGCTTGAACTGACTCCCGAGTTTCGAGTAAGATAAAGCACACATACCCACGTACAAGAATAAAAGACACCAGACTCGATTAGAATAGCGAGGATGCCATTTTGCCTTCGGAATCTCGTCATGAGCGTCTCCCCCGTAATAGAACGGATAAACTTGTTATGCGACCTTGGCACATACGTGAACTCGGAGAAGAATTTGGGTAAGTAAATAGTATACCATGTACGGTAAGCAACGAGTGACGTCGCCCAGAGGTTTGTTGTCAGCGTCGAACTGATGAACGCGATGGCCCAAGTACTCAGTGTGGGATTATCGAAGACGGTGATCCCCGGTGGAGCCATCGTGTATGCTCGAATTATCCCAACAGCAGCAGCTTCACGTTAGTTCATCAGGGCGACATGTGAGCGAAGAGCGAAGCTTGTGCTCACCAAGTGTTCCCGTGAGAAGTGTACCAGAAGTAAAGATAACCCACCATTTCCTACCCCACAATATCCAAGCCCTCCATATGACGATTCCATCCCCGATGATAATCTATGGACGGGTTCAACGATTTCTGATAAGATAACAGAGTGAGCCGTACATTGACTGCTTCCAAGGAAATTTGAGAATATATATTCGGCGACGCATTATCTTCCCAGACCGTGGGATCATCTGCAGCGTGTCGAAAGAGAAACGCATGATAGTTTTGTTCGAAGCTGATCGCCATATGTGAGGTCGCTACTACCCACATTGCGATGTTCAGCACGGTCATCACGATGATAACTGTGGTTCTCTTTCTTTTGAACCTACCAACGGAATTGTCAACACAAACACGAAATACGTGTGTATGGAACCCACAGTAGCAGATACATCGACACTAGCCAGAGGGCGGTATACATTCCTGCCAGGTGTTCTTTTATGAAGGCTTCTTGCGCAGATACGACCGGTAAAAACGTACCATGCAAAAAGATTTCGCACCCCAGAGCGATGAAGTACGCTTCTGCAAGTGATATTGACATCTGGACAAGTTATCGGTGGGCGACGCGGAGGTAGTAGGTGCCGCTTGGCACAGTGGAAGTTTCTACAAGCACGTTATAAAGCGGATCTCTTCTTCGTGACAGAGGCACTGGCAGGTGTGGCAGGTGGTATTGAATCAATTGAACGCCGGATCCGGTAATAGGAAGACTCGACCATGAACAGCGTAATTCATGATGAATGAATGAATGACGCCAAAGATGGGTCCTACATGCCTCGGTATCTGAAGTTGACGTACTTTGAGGTTCGTATGCCTTTTCAAATTTTGCGTTGCAGGACACGCCAGTTGGCACCTCTCAAAGATGGTGCCGGAGGATAGAGTCAGAGGCGCCGACCTAGTATTGGGGCACTGCAATCGCGAACTTTTAACGGAGATGGAGATTGCCTGTGTCAATTTCCATGGTTCGCGAAATTCTGATCTTCTGATCTTCCATGCGTATGTCATAGCTAAAGCCCTTGTTTGCCTACAGGCTCCGACATAGATAGCAGCAGCAGACCAAAAAGATTATTTGCCCCCCAACTGTTTTTCGGTCGAGATGATGGAACGCAAAAATGGTTTCGTTGGCTTTCGTTGATCTGATAAGTGTACTTCGCCGCGACAAGAGAGACGCCGGCGATGATTGACTAACAGCCAAACAAGTATACAACCTACCGAAGTGATTAAAGAACGTAGGCGCCGATGAATCTACCGGTACCTCTTTCGACGTATAGTTCAGCGGAATGACTTGAATCAAGTTGTTGAAAGGCGCCGGGTGACGAGGTCTGGGCCAATATTGGAACTCCGAGATAAGGCATATTCGGCATGACCAGCCGAGCCGAACTTCGGCCTGATAATAACTGTTCGGCGCACTTAAGCATGTTTCCGGTTTGTCTCCGTACCACCATTTGTCGTTCATTCTCCACCATCACTGCCCTCGAATCTGCATCTGTCTACCGCACTGTACGCGTAAACAATGTTCCAGAGGGATACAATGTCAGCACTGTCGTCAATACCCTCAAAGCCAACCCAGTGCAGGCGATAATACCTTACAAGGACCATGTACTTGTTCAATTTTTGACCGAAGACATGGCCAGGCGGTGTATCTATCACAGCAATGACACTTACAAGCTATCCATCGATGTGCCTTCACCAGCTGTGACATCCCGTGATGTTTCTCTACTTGGGATGTACAACCTGTCTCGTACCCTTGTCCTGAAGAATTTGTCATCAGACTTGAACGAGCCGGAATCCTATCCCAGCGAGAGGGGATCGATACTTGGATATTCTACCCCTCAGAAAATGGTGCCGTGGCCCACTTCTTGGATATACACAGCGCGTTTGAAGTGCGTCTACTATTTCTTGTCTACCATGTGGATCCTAATTGCCCATATATAGGCACGCACAGAATGTCAAAAGGCAGGGATGTCTGCCTCATTTCCCTATACAAGAGGCGATTATCTCTTCCCTGAATGGTTTCCCGAGGAAGAGGACGGCCGGGCCATTGTGGAGACCCGCGTGGAAATCTCCGGTATTAAAAACTTCCCCGCTCTCCTTGTTGTGCGGGATTGGATATCCAAGTTCGAGCGATCCAGCCCTGTTTGTTTGATTTTGACCAGTTTCTACGAGCAACGAAAAGTGAGCGCCGCGGTGATTTCTGTGTATCCCGTCTTTTCATCTCCTTGCTAGATGCTCACGATACAGTTCGCAGCGACGGAATTAGCACGCAAATTTGTCGAAGATTTTAGCGCGGATGCGCCAGGTCAAAGTATGTAGCTATCATTAAGGAGGATTCAGGATCTACTCTCTCGTGGAATGATCACCCCTGTTGGCCTGGGCGCGCAGCGAACAGTGTGCCTGAAACTTTCTGATAAAGGACCAGATTTGAGGAGAAAAGAAGAGTACTTTTACTTTTTCTGTCAGTTCGGTGCCGTCTCTGGGTCGTTCAGGTACGGTTGCCGCTTCTTCGTATAACTATTCCCTACTTAAATAGCTACCAGAGATGAGCGATACCACGAATGCAATGAACCGCTGTTCATCCCATTCGACAGCTTACGGAGCGCCCTCCGTTGTGTGCTGAGCATGTCGCAGTTCAAAGCGGATGTGCTCGACCATTTTCCCGAGCTGAAGGGTGCTGCTATCATTTTTGCGGGTGCTAGCCACTTGACACCGACTCCAGTGCCAGGTTAGAAATTCGTGCGAATGACATGGCTCGTCGTATCGTACAGTTCGCTTTCTTGGCACTTTGATCTCTGAGGACATATCGACACTCAGAGAAATAGCGAGTTCTGCAGTCGTTGTTACGGTCTCATATCTGTTATACGCGGCGGCGGCTTCACTCTGATCAAGAGCTTTAGCCGGCGGTAAATCATAGGTACTCCAATCTGGATCAATACCTACACCAATTGAAAATTTCCTATTATTTTGGAAGGCTGTCTGGGCAGAAACGTTTCTTGATTCTCAACCATAAAGGCGTTAATGATGGTTCTCACGTCGCCCTACCAATTATCGCGACGGCTATAGCCGACCGCACACGGAATCTACATCTTTCCCATGCTATCCTTCCTTCGGTGATCTCAATACACACCCAAAACCCGTGTCCGTTCGTTTGTTTCTAAGCCCACCTAGCTCAACAGGTTAGAGCATCAGTGACATAAACTAGGTCCCTGTTGTGTGGGGCACTCGGTTTAACGTCCATCGAAGGTCGAGTGCCCCACGTGGTAGGGACTTAATGCTTCTGAAGATGTGAGTTCGAAACTCTCGGTGAGCAGTGAATACAGTTTTGTGGTGTTGTTTTTATCTGCAGCTGATGGAGGACTATTTTCAAGATTCTTGTTTGCTCTTCGGTTGGGGAGCTGATTTACCCCCAAAGCTCAAGTGCAATGTTCGACCAACGATTATTTTAATGCCCCCTTCCAATGTACATCATACCCAAACAATGACTCCCTTCCATCAAGACAACCTCCGGGATCGTTGTGTGTCACATACGGCGAGTACTTCTCGCGCCAGGAGAATTACGTGAGTGATTGATTCATCATCATCCGCGTGTGCGAAACTGAGGAAATGTCCAGTTCTTCCGTAGCTGGTTGGAATGAACCGTGACTCCAGGCTGAGGCTGATCTTTGCCTCTAGGCTCTTCGACTGTCAGTAACCATATATATTATGTTATTTCAGCCTTTTGAAAGTCAAAGCCTGAGGTTGTCAATCGGCATACGGACGATGCGCCAAGACGCTTTCTATCTTCGATGACAGAAATACCACGAAGATGCATATGATGCTTCTAGCTCTTATAGAGCGATGGCGGCAGCTACGGACCTAGTGACCGCTTTCCTGCGGTCGGCGCTTCGATGGCACAGCGTTGCTTCGTCATGTGGGTTACACATCTTTTCCCATGCATCTCGCTTCTTCCATACATAAAGCTTGTGTCCTTCGATACTTTTCAATGCCCATCTAGCTCAACGGGATAGAGCGTCAGAGATATATATGAACAATCCCTTATGTAAAGGACCGCTTAATACGGTACTTCACATGATGAACTGTCTACTTCTTCCGACGATGTGAGTTCGAGTCTCACGACGGGCATGGAGAACCAGAATAACCGAGTTGCGATCTTTTTGACATTTATATCTATTTATGAATATAATCATACAGTGTGCGGACAGGCCGGTTCAATGGCGTCATCCTCAGACCATCTTTTATCCACTGTTGAAACTTAAAATGCCATTTTGTCCACCAGACATCCACCATTCAAGGTCAGCTTTCCGAGGGCGGGGGCTTTGCCAGGCATGCCATTAACCTTATCTCTCCGGGATCACTGGGGAGAGATGAGCACACCATAAGCACCGTGTTCAGGATCCCAATATATATCGCATGATGAGCGACGAGCGTTGGACGAGCGTTCGAATATTCATCAACCGCGACCCGTAGTTGTTTAGCTAGCCGTATTCCTAACAACTTGAAGCTCAAATATTATATGCACATAACTCGTTTATCGTCCATTTGTTACCGGATTCTGCGGAACGTATGATGTTCGCCGGGGTTTCAGCGTTTCACTTGAAGTCGCGTTCTACACGTGATGTTTGTGCCATACGAGCGGCCCGGAGGTAGGGCCGGACTCAGTTTCTTAAGTTAGTTTCGAGTTGTTTACGCTACCTGTTTGTCAGTTTCCCTGATATCGTCTTTTTACCATCTCCCGCATGTCGTACGAGTATTTCTTTGCCAGACCACAGTCGCTGCTTCTGTGCCTAGGTCCTGCCATATTGTATCACTATCCACTACAAGTCCGTAACCTGCCAGTGAATATCCCATAGAAACGTCCTCAGTAGACACGCAAGCATACAGTCTGGCCCAAAGACCCATGTTCCAAAATAGTTGTCGATTGCCAGTGGATGCGGTGCCTACCAGTGCTACTCTGAAGGGGGTGACTTAACACCGGCATTTCCTACTAACTAATACGCCTTCAAAAGGAATTGGAAAACAGAGAGAATCTGCCTACCTTACAGCTGAACGTTAGGGATCCTGTAGTTAACATGCAGCTACACTTGGTGTCTCCGGTTGCAAAGGGAACACAAACATAGCGTCCCCGGGTGGCAAGCCCAGTATGTTATTCGTTTCCACCAGACCGTCCGGAAGGAGTGTTAGCGTTACAGCTTGAAATGGCCTAAGCTTAGTACCTGAAGGACAACACTATCCGGGAGTACTGTTTATTACCTTCGGCGCGCTCTTCTCGCAGGGCGAGGACTGGCATGTTTGGAGACTTATTTACATGCCCTTCGGCTTGGTCCATTACCCGAGAGTGCAGAGATAACGAAATGTCGGGATCTTAACCTCAGGCTAGATACAAATGGGACTGAGTCTGGCCTTTTTCAGTGCCCTCTGAAGAATGGTGCTTATTCTCGGTTATCTGTGTTGTACTCAAAATGCGCCCGTCTGCAGGACCCAAGTCCTTATAATGTATAACACTATAGTCATTGCCATTACTACGCGGAAGAACAATCATTCGCAGTTTTTTTCGGACATCGCTGTTAAGGTCACTTTCTCGGGACAAGAAAGACTTCTTGTTGTGACCCGAAGGAAAAGTGCCACGAATTCCTGTGTAGTATTACAAACTGGGATAAACTGGGATATCTGAGTTCGAGCCTGAGGGCGTCATAAAGGGTCAGGATACATATCCAGCTGATTATCATACAAGTTACCGTAAGAGCAGCGGCAACTCAGCTGGACACCGTCTTTCTCATTCAACGCCGTAAACTGTCTTCGGATAATCTGTGTCATCATGTCGTCCGTAAGCCTACGGTACGAAAGGATAAGCTCGATCTCCAGATGACGGAATCGAGGAAAGCGGGGACCAGAAAGTAACGCGTCCAAAACCTTCCATAGGCTATGGGCACCGCAGTTATCGTTCGGATAGACGCGCAAGGTGAACTCCTCGAGTGCGAGCTGCTCGTCGAGAACACATCTGCTTATTCCCTGCTCCAATTCGTCCATTTCTGTATAACGAAAGTTTGGCGGTAGGAAAGTTGTAATGGAAAGGTGCGGGAGATTCAAGAGGTTGAAATCGAGGATATCAAGGATATCACAGAAGTTGACTGTAAAAAATGTCTTGTCAGCGCATCGCAAAGAGAACAGACCTGTGGGACATACTCTGGGTATTGTAAATTAGGTGGAGGCTATCAAGTGTCTCGAGGGAGCCATTTAAGATTATCTTCGCTTTCAGAATGTCGTCTCGGTCCCATAAACTAAGGGCGCACTGTTGTAAACAGAGGGAAGACACAACATCTTCAACCTGCTCGACCAGCTCGCGAAACGCGGCCATTTCCGTATAGCTGGTCGCATGGAGATAAAGTCTCTCCAGACGTCTAAGGCTCTCTGCTCGATGTCCCAGAGCCATTTCTGGATTTCTTGTTTTGTAACCCAAATTTTCAATCGCGAGCAAGCGAAGGTTAGGAAACATTGTGAGGAGGTCGAAAAATGTCGCCGAGTGCTGGAATGTGACATCTATGAAGCGGAACGATATGATGTTGTCTGCATGAGATTTAAGCGCGCTGAGAGCACCGTTTCCTGGAAACCCAGAAGCCAGCTTGACGTGTCGCAGATTGCGCATGGCTGCGAGAAGAGTATATATGATATGATCTTCTTCGACATCACGCCCATCTCCCGAACTCAACGAAACGGAGAGGATCATCGGCATGATTTCGGGAGACGGTTTGAAGACGCGGTCGTGGAATGTAGTCCACGAGTGATGCCCATCGGAGGTCAAGGCGATGGAGGAAAAGAGGTGCTTTCTGCTCCGTGGCAGGAAAGAATGGCAAACGAGGGAGCAGCAAGATAGATCGTTATGGAGATAGGAAGAGGGTGAACTATTCTGAATTTCATCAATGATGGCGTCGACGATTTCCTGAGGAAAATGTGCCATTAGGCAAGTCATAAGATGCCTAGCGGCGGAATGCGAAAATTTTGGGATGGCGCACTTAGTGAGGACTTGAAGTGGATTTACGGTCTTGGATGTCGCAAGGCCTTGGTGGTTAGAGAGGTATTCTGAATTAGTGACCAGCTGAAGACTTGGAAGGCTTATAAATGGTGAGCCAAGCACATATTAACAAGGGTGCCTACCACCCGATGGCTCTCAGCGCGCCCATCTGAACCCGGTGCCGGAAACGTGTAGCAAAAAGCTAAGCATCGGTACTAACTCGAATGGAAGGTTTAAGGTACTATGGATTAAGTACTTACCAATCGACGTAAATATCGGAACTAGCTTGTTCTGTAGATAGGAACCAATAACAAGTAGTATCGCTCTATGTATTGCATTTATATAAGATAGGTATTATCAATGGTGAGCATAGTAATCAGCTGAGTGATATTAGTCTAATTACCCGCCACCTAAGCAGGGGTTGGACGTCGGTCCAAAAATGACAACTCCAATTCGCAGTGGACCCCTAGCCGAATGAGAGCGCCCTTTAGCCCGTGCCGGAATTTTAACCCTGCAAGACCGCCCTTCATACGGATTAGAGGGAGACCTTGGATATCGAGATTGTCACAAGTGAAGGTGACTTCCGTCAACGGCCGGTTCTCCATCTCAGTGCAACGCGACTCCAGCATATCAAACAAAGCGTCGAGGTCCGTGTCGTTAAAAACGTCCATCGAAAAGGTGGTCAACGAAGGGAGCAGGAGAGGACGACCCACTTTAACGGTGAGTTTCTCGAGAATGATATGGCTGTCAACGCTTGCAAAATCATCGGTATAGTCATGAGTCCAGGACAAGAGGAGCTCCTTCAGAGTAGGGACGGCCTCGAGAACCTGAATCATACGTGTGTCTAGAAGGACGGGATCGCGAATAGACAATATTTCCAAGGGACATTGCGACCGCCGAAGGAATTCGGTGACTGATTGAAGCTGATCGTTCTGATAACAAGAGCGCGAAGCAGAGGCAACGACAAATACTTGAGCAAGTTGACGCTCCTGTAATCAAGTTCCAAACGTTGGATATGTGCGAGCACCATCGTTTTGTCCGGGAGGAAACGGCTCCGGATCCTGATGTTCAGAGATAAAGCTTCGAGATTGGGCGCAGATCGTAGCAGGCGAAAAGGATCGCTATCAATGTAGGAACCACCGAGGTGGTACATCCGGAGGTTGGGTCGCTGGATGTCCTGGTCCGCAGGACCATCCCAAACTTCCGTTGCGAGGGCAACTTGTCGACAATAAGCCTCGATTCCCTCTGGTGAGGTGCTTTGACGTCTGGCAAGCGCCACATTCCACATGAAGATATCCCATCGGTGGCTCTCAGCAACAAGCATCCTCATCATATTGCCATATTCCGGTATGATAGCTTCGCCCTCAATATTACCTATAATCCGAAGGCTCTTGTTCCCCGAACGCTCCAACCAGAGCTTCAACACATGAAGCCGCGCACGGCACTTGGTCGCAGTCACCTCATCAATGGTGAGGTCGGACCAAATCTGAGGCAGAGACAGAGATATAGTGCGCCACATGTAGGAGACGCCACTGTGACTCCAAGGACCCTGGCGTGTATCGTGAACAATTGGGTACTCTTCAAGTTGATGCCATGCTGGGCGAGTGTGAAGGAGAACTTTGGCAATGATCTCTGCAGGAAGGCGGCGAATGACCGACGTGATGGATCGGTGACACTTGATGAACTCCAGTAGTTCACGGATTTCGGAGTACCCTTCTTCTTCCGGTGTAGCCTCCTCATGGGTACTCTTCGGCCTCACGAGCATCTCCAAGTCCTCGTCATCCACTTCTAACTCTTGCTTGAATGCCTCCAAGGACTCCAGGGCTTCTGCTAAAACCCGACGAATTTCGATGAGTTGATATTCGAGAGGAGCATCGTTCGTCGATGCAAGGTGCCCATAGGTCTTGGAGAAATTGCGACGTTGAACGGCTGATGACATGATGGTAAAAGAGTGAGAATCAGAGACGACACGAATGTCTTTATTCAAGGTCTGGACAATGGGGTTAAAATCCATTTGCTGCCACAATTGCGACGATGCAGCCACCTATTAGTTGAACAAATTGAATGCCTCCCATTCTGGTACAATCCGGCCCTTTTGATCAACATCGACCCAACCCATCAATTGCCTGTCGATAAAACCATATTTATCTGGGGGTCCAAACGCTTTCTCCCAGCCAAGTGCCACAGCAGATAACTTGCACACAACAGAACTACATAAAGATTTATCAGTGATGAGATACTTAAATGAAGCGCGACTGGACACACCTTACTGTACAAACAATGGCATCGGGACCTCCTTGAATCCAAGCCCCACTGAGGAGCGCAAAATCCACAACCATGCCTCGCGTCGCCTTGATTCTTGTCTCAAGATCATAATTGTCAAAGTCCCCTTGGAAATACTCCCCGGGGCTGACGAGACTATTCAGCTCTACATTTGTACTTCGCGAGAGCGAATAGACGGAAGGTAGCATGTTGGATAACTCTTCCAATGTCGTCGGCGTATCAGATGCGATATATACAAAGGACGGGTGGTCATTCTGCTGCAATCTGCTGGCGGCATCGTCCAGGGCGTCCAAAAAGTCTTTGGTTGGGACATAGCTCCCATGATATTCGTACGAAGAAGGCTTGCGATCTCCACGCCGAAGGTGTGCAGAGAGATAGGTAGATGATAAGGCAGATACCTCTTTTTGCGCAGAGTCGATAAGCCGAGTGTTTTCAGTATTTGGTATTATTGTATTACGCAGAGATTCAGCAGCGAAGTCGTAGATAAGTTTAAGACGGTTGGTGTTCTGTGCATATCTGATAGTGCCAAACATTAGCTGCCCATAGAGAAGAAGACGTAGTATCGCTTACCCATCCTCATAATGTTCGTAGTACATATGTCCGAAATGGAACTTCGCAGTCCGGGAAGTTATGACCTAGGTACTTGCATAAAAGCTGGTTTGCTTGCTATTGAAGAATATACTTACCCAGTGTCTAAGGTCACGGATCAGATACTGCGAGCAAAAAGGGAAAATGATACACACCTTGCATGTCTAGGACAAGCCACATATTCTACAGGACCCTTGTAAGTCGAAGAGCTGCCTGTGGTAGCGACCTGAACAAACCTTGTGGTGGCGGCGGCTTACAGCCCGGCTCTGGACCAGGTTGAGTCTCGCTGACGTCTTGGAAATGGTTAATCCATCTATAAGAAACTTTGAGACTGACCGCAACAAAGTTTTAAAAAAACGAACCTTCCTCTATTCCAGTAGGTATCGTCGATGAAAAAAGTCCTATTCCGCTGGCAGCAGGTGAGTATATGCGTCCACAAAAATTCGAACAAGACATACCTCCCGCGCCAGTCCAGCTGCCTGTGCTATCAACGCCAAGTCCGCCAGCAGTCCCGTCCTCCCGTCCAGCATATACGTGATGGTACTTGAGCATACATCCTTGTCGTCACCGTGCACAACATCCATCACCCCCTCCGCATTCGGCTCCCAAAACCTTGTAGGCGCCATAATTCCACCGGGATGCATCTTGTAACATTCGACGAGGTAATCATGTGTGCTGAGCGGAAAGCTGGTGTAGTTTTCGTAGGAGATTATAAGCGAAGAATTGAGGTTGTTGTGGTTCCCAGATGAGGCCGGTACCTGCTTGAAGAACGGTACTGGAACACCCAAATACCATTCCAGTGTCCCAGGACGCCAATACGCGATGACCGTGAGGAAGAAAAGAAATCCTGCGATGACCGAGAGGAATGCAAGTGGTAGTTTTGAGACTGTCGCCGCCGCTCTGGTTCGTCCAGTCTTCGTCTCGTCCGTAATCGGACTGCCTAAAGACAGTAGAGGCGCTCTCGATGACTGTAGGTCGTCCTCGGTGTCTTCGCCATGCATTTCTTGCAGCTCGACATGGGTATACCCTTCTCCAGTACGTCCAGACCGAGATTGGGGCGTCCGTGGTGTCAGTGACATCGCTGCGTCTGTGAAAGAGCTCGCGGATGAAATAGAAATATTTTTTAATGACCGGGACCGTGGCATTGTAGCGTCAGCGCCGTTGGCCAGCAACGACAAGAAGGAAGAAGGTAACCCTAACCTAACCCTAGGTAGGCCAACCAGGCAGCTCCGGGTCATCAATGCGTCACTTTCGAATCCCCATACATAACTTCCGGTTTTCAAAATATCATTTTAACCTTTTGCCCTCTTTATATTACAGTGGAAGACTACTATCCTGTAAAAACACTGATAGTAGCCAACTGAAAAGGCAGGGTAGTCACGGTAGTTCTTTGATTGCCGCGTACCACCAGAGAAAGCAGGTATAATATTTGCTGCCAGGTCCCACACCCGATGACCTCTTTTTAATCGTCTTTTTCTTGAGCGGAATCAATATCACGTCTCCCACTATAGCCAAAGGTCAGGCGCAAATATAAACACCCATTGCTGATTCAAATTTCACGATACCTACCTTCGTCATCACCCATTCAGAGAAACCCGTGGCTTCAGCACCTTTGGCAGGCAGTCCATGGCGGTCTATTCGATCCTTCCCAAATAGGTGTTCGTCGTTGATCTATGACAAGACATGTCGTATCACCGCCCAAAAGGCTAAAACATCACTCTTACTTCAAAGCCAAAATGGGCATATATATCGCGACTCTTTGGACTTGAGGCCTCCAGATGGATGGGTTTAGGATTGGCGCGAGAAAAACAGTCCCTCATTAGGAGTGAAGATACACCTATTGGTTGCGCTAAGATTAAGCAAAGACAAAACATCAAGCATCTGAAAATCATACCTTTTCCTTGCCAATCGGGATCTACTACAATTGCGAGCAGGTGCCAAGAATCGAGCCTGTCCATATTTCGCGCTTTGAAGGCCTTCAAGAGTGCTTTCTCGACAGGTGGGGTGAAGTCAAGAAAAATGCGCTAGAAACGGGACGAAATGAGCGTTAGTCTCCATTGATGGTACACCGATGGTATACCTTGAGCCCTCGGATTCCCCAGCCCTTCAGCGCTGACCATGCACCAGCCTTCAACAACTTGCCCAACGGCATGTCGAACGTCTGTCCGGGCTGAAGCCATACCGCTACCCCGACGATTTTCTCTCCTTTCCCATCACCTTGCGATGGTACTACGGCGAGGGTAACAATCCCACCTACCAGCATCGTGACTGTCACTAAACACCTTTGAAAGCACCGAAGATTCTTTATCGTCTGTTGCACTCCAGGGACCGCAGAATCAATGTCGGTGGCCGCATTCTGCTTCTTAACGCAACCAAACCAGTTTAGGGCGGGATCGTTCAGGTAAGCTCGTGTCAGGACGATTGTCGCTGCTTCCACATCTTCTCTGGAGGCGACGCGTATCGCAGCTGAAGGTCTCGCTTGCACTACGGACATTGCTTGAACCTTTGAAGGTAACAAACAGCGAGGGCATTGTTGAATGTGCTTATATGGGTAAATGTATTGCGTTCTGGACTGATGACATTTGCTGATCACATCATTCCAAGGCCCGTGGGCCATGGGTCATCGCATGTTTGCCGGGGGCAATCCCCGTTTGAATATCGTAGAGACTTCGAGGGTTGCCTTCATAACAAATCCATATAGTCAATCTTTGGAACCAAAATGTATTCACCTACAAGTCGCGGCTGCATCCTTTTGTCGCGCAGATAGACGCTGAAAGTTGGCTGATCTTTCACAGTCATGTGGAACTTCGGGCGAAGAAAGGTTGAGGCGGATAATGTTGACGTGGCTACCCCCCGTCAAGCCTTAAAATCTTGAGGTCTCGGAAACCTAAAGTCTGCAAAGATTGCCTAATCGTATCAGTGCGCCTTTGGAAAGTGAAAAAAGGGCTATTCTCACTATGAAATTACGTGCTCAGCTCGAGGATCTGGCTTTTGCAACTTGTAGTGACGCCTTCACGTTCGGTAATCTAGAAATATTTACTTTTGAAGCCGAGGGGCGCTTTCGATTTTGGACTTGGAGCCGTAAAACACCACATATTCGTCCAGAGAGGAAAGACAGGATATGCAACCACGCACCAACCTATCCCACAGAATGAGATTATCACGGTTTCTTCGTGTGTATACTCGGACGTCTTTGTAACGAGATGTATAGGATGTCAACCCTGAGTCAAAGATGAGGTCCTGGGTAATACGTCGAATAACGCACTCGTGCATTCCAGATCTCTTCTCGGTGTGCAGCTGCATGTACGAACACGATATGTATTTTAATCATGACGATGTTGTCAGACAGCGGGCCCTGTGTTAGTAGCCTCCATTTCAGCGTGTCGAGTAGCCTAGAGACGCGGTTTAGATGCCCGTGTTCGAGAAAAACAGAAAATAGCACAAATATATTACTTAGTTCGTTTCTCCGATTCTAGCTCTGACTAGAATAACTCCGTTGCGGAGGAAACACAGCCGATGGGTACGTTACCGGCGATCATTTGAACCTGAGATTGATTGGTTGCATCCTCTACGTCCGCAAGAAAATTAGAGCCTATATAGTCGGAACTTCCTTCAGCGACGACGTATGAATCTCTTTTCAAAAACTTGACGATACATTCTGAGAATCGAGATTGAGGCATTCCAAGTTCGCACATGTTCGTCCTTTACATGGCGAGCCACAATTTGTTGCATCGGTCCAAGCCTTTTCTTTCGCAGGCACGACACCGAAGCCGAAGGACCAGGAAAGACGTGTAGTGACTGTCATCCTCTTTAATTATGGAGGTTCGAAGCAAAAGGGTACGGCAAGTCCCGGACATTGATCGGACATTGACGGCCCCGAGTCCCAACCTCACTCAGACTGCAAACCTCCCCGTCAACTCCTTATCTTGTTACTTATTAGGGACCTTGTGAGCAGGGTCAAGTGTACCATTGATTTACCTCTAGGAAATTACCTCCACTTATTTTGCTTTCCAGGCGTACGACTCGGAGATCGTGTACTTATCACTTCTTCACCATGTACAAATCTTTCAGGATCATGCAGAGGGCTGCGCGACCGTTACTTCTTCTCCCGCTATTGCTGTGTCACGGACACATGCTCGCCAATTTTGAGGGATTGGTTGATAAAGAACATTCGAACCATACTTCGCGAACCGTTGACGCGGCCATTCTCACCTCCGTGTATTCATGATGGCAGTGCCCGTGCAATCAATCCCGGAGATGTCATCTTTCTCCACAATATAGTCAGTTGAGATAATGGCATCAAACTACAGTCGCATTGGGGTTCATCAACTTTAGGTCAGCTATCACACCGATAAGTATAGATGATGTTTTGAGCCAGCGCTGGCTTATGGCAACAGGCCTTCTATGATATGCTACGCATTACAGCAGTCTCGCCCTATGGCTGCCCCGAATCACCTGTTCTAGTCTCATCCATTCTATATGCCAGTTGAACTTACAGCACTCAAGGGTACTCACTGTGCACATGCCGAGGTCTTTGTCGCGGCAAAGTATTCCGCATGAGCTAATCCCGTCGCCGGCATATAAATGTAGTTGAACGAGTCGTGAATCCACAGCGCTCTCTGTCCTCACCTAGCTTGACTGATACCTTCTAGACATGCCTTTGTTGATTGCAGAAGCGTACTTCATCGCTATCGGGCTTGAGGTCCTACTCCACGGTATGTTTTTCCGAATCGTAGTCGGCTCTTCAAGTTATGTTTACAAAATAAAATTCAGGGATGTACACTGCGCTTTGGCTAGCGTCGATGTATCTCTTGCTGTGAGCTTCCTGTGCAACACTGTTGTTGTGAATCGGCAATGAAACTCTGTTCTAGGTTCAAAAGGAAGAAAACCAAAGTCATCGTCGCCATGACAGTGTTGAACTCCATAATGTGGACGGTAGCGACGTCACACATGTCGATCAGCTTCCAACAGAACTTCCAAGCCTTTCTCCATCAGCATGCAGCAGACAACGCCACAGCCTTCGAAGACAATTCTGCGCCAAATATATATTTACAGATATTGCTGGAATGTGTCAACGTACGCCCCCGTTCTTTGTTCATCACTCAAGAATACTGACGGCGCAATACTAGATCGTAATCGGGGACGCGATCGTTATATGGAGAGCCTGGATATTATGGAACCGAAAACGTTGGGTAATCTTCACCACCGCTACCCTTCTTACCGGTACCATAAGTAAGTGTAATAATTCCATCGCTTTTATCTCTCTCACTCTTCTATAAACTCAGCTGCCGCTACCGGGCTAATTCGAGTATACACTATGGCTCCTCCAGCGATCACCCTCTTCGAGAATCCTTCTCTAAGTGCTTGGGCCACCGCTTTCATAAGCTCGACTCTAATAACGAATATCTGGGCTACATCCCTCGTCGCATATCGTATCTGGTATGTCGCGCTATTCTCCATTGAAGTCATGTTCAATTTTGTCTTTATCGTCAAGGTCACATAATAAATACATCCGTACCATTACAGGCGAGACGTTCATGACTAGAATCCGTAGGCAAAATGGCATACTCGCCATCTTGATCGAGTCTGGGATCTTCTACTGCTCTACATGGGTTCGTAACAGCGCCTCTTTCTTTCTTGGAAGATTTAACTCAATGATACGATAGTTCGTAGCTATCATGGCTTTCGTATGCGGAAACAACCTCATTTACATCGTGATAGATGTTCTCTCACAGCTAACGGTTCGTATAAGATGGTTTTCTTTTTATTCCTCGTCGTGTTCAATAACCTCCAGGCCATATATCCTACGCTGATTATTACTCTTGTATGTCTGCGATCAACGCTCGACGTGGCCATCGAGACGTTTCAAGAGACAACGCAAGAATGGGCTGTACGAACGGGCAACGTAGGCAACCCCAGCCATATCGTCACTACGACATCATTTTCACTCAGTGATTTGAGGATAGGCATGCGGACGCAGTCCTCTGGTCTGGATCAGTCAGACTCTATGGATCGCGCTGGAGGGAGTACAGTACGTACTATGGATACTGACAAGATTCCCCACGCACCTTGTGATGACGGCTTTGGAGATACGCACAACGGTGATAATAAAGTGGATATGGTATGAAATTACTAGTGGCGCGACTCATGGTCCATACATTATTTATTTTTTCACTTCCGGATTGGGTATCTAGAGGGTTCAAATAGTGTTGTAGTATCTGTATGATCGGACTTCTTTATGTCGTAGACTCTGACACATTTCATCCTAAATATCCCAACAAAAGGTACAGCATAGTCATAGACCGGACGCAACATTACAAGCCAGACCCATCCACCACAGCTTACGCAGAAGAAGTAGAGAGGAGTAAACAAGAAACCAAGTAAAAAGAAAGACGAGAATAAATAATCCGGCAAGTTTCCACGAGAATAGTACTGCGTAGAACTCGAAGTCGAAGAAGTAGTGGATCTTGGACTTCGCGCCTCTGTCTGGAGTAGAGGAAAGATCGTGCAAGAGCAAGAAAAGAAGCTGTCTGGCTTGCATCAGTCTTAAAGCCCAAAGCCCTGTTCTACATTTACCATAATCACTGCGAATGCAATGGCGTCGGGTATTACTTCCGTAACAAATGTTAGCCTGCCGTAGGTTGTCGTTGTCTGGAGCTTTTTTTTTCGTTTTGAAGGCGCTTGGTCCCCACATAAACTCGGAAGCCTGCAAACGCTTCTTGTGTTCAAGGAAGATTGCAACATACCTTTGAAAGCGGGGGATTTCTGAATAAGCTATCCCCTTCAAATTATTACTGGGCACATCGGGGCACGGGCACAAGCCGGCCATGTTCTTTGTTCAACACAAAACCAACGAGTTGCCGACACAGCGAAGAAGGCAATGATACCCCTCCAAGTCCCCTCCAAAGCGATCGGGAGGGACTATGCTTTCACAGATCTCTGCGGCGTTCACTTTGTTACAGTCGGCAAAGCTTGGACAATTTCTCAAATCGCATCAAATCGCAATACACAAAGTAGTCGCTAACCTAACATTTTTCCCGTCTTATAACAAGATCCTGGGATGGCGCCATAGAGACACGGTGGTATCTTGCAAGAGAGACGTAGAAGCTCCTTAAAAATCTTCTGCGTGTTTGCCGCACCTAGGGTGGAGCACACGAGGGCAGCATCGAGCTCTCGTCTCAACACCGAATGCATCCTTTTTCTCCCACTACATATGTCCCAAAGCGACCAATCTCTTTGCCACCTTTTGAAGTTTATCTTTGCTTGCTTTCGTCTCCAGAATCGACGGCTGGCTAAAGGTATTCTATGAATTTGTGTTACTATAAGTCGGTAGAGGCCCGATCACTGCTGAGGAGAAAAGCAGCCGTCATCCCTGTCTTACTGAAGCCAGAGAACAGCAGGATTGTCGGTACCGACGAAGTTGTCAATGTTGGCTGAGTTTAAATTGCAACTTCAGCTACATATTCGCAGCCTTGACAATAGCATGAAGTGTGTGTCTTATGTATGACAGGTTCAGTATTGCGTTGTAACATCAAGGCGAAGCACCGAAAGCCAATGAGTGATTTATCAAGCCTAGATCGCAGGTTGAGAAAGAGAAACGAAGAAAACAGTAAGACAATAGACAGACCTTATCCAAAATTGCCTCAGGAAAAAAGCACCCTCGTGAAATCATATAGCCTGTCAAGATCACAGCGGTACCATGGTGCCGTAGGACGCTTCGTTCGAGAAGTAGACATTTTTCGGATTTGTGGGGTGTAATCCTTGGACACGAAATGGTGTATCGGCCTACGAAGACTTGGCCCAGTCATTATTCTGGCAATATTTCTGTCTTGAGGACACGGTTCGCTTTCGATTTTGGAACTGGCGCTAAACGGAAGTCAGCGAAAGGGTAACGTAGGAGATATGCAGCTGCGCACCATTCGTGTTTTCCGTTATATAGAACCGCCGTAGAATCATAATAGATTCCTCGCGCAGATATCCACCAAAAGCTTTGTAGACTGGGTGCACCGGGTGATAGATCCTACGGCAAAAATTAGGCAAGCTCGAGCGATGCATATAACAACGTACTCGTTCGTCCCCAAGACGCTCCCACATCCTCCAAATCTGTCATTTGCACAGCCGTAGAAGACCTCCTTGATACCCAATTGTCGCAGGGCAGACCCACACATGATACATGGCTCGACCGTCACGTAGAGTGTCGTGCTTGATAGCGGGTACTGTGACGGCTCAGGCGTCTCAGCGAGGATTTGGTCAATTGCCTCTAGTTCTGCATGTCGAGTAGCCTGTTAAAATTTAGTCCTGATAGCTGTAATTGAGTACAAGAAACGCGCGTACATTCCTGAGCTCGTTCGTCCGATTTCTGGCTTTGGCGATGATGACTCCATCACGAACGAAAACGCAGCCAACGGGCACTTCACTAGCATCAAGCGCTTCTTGTGCCTAAAGAAAGAAGGTTATATTGCCCTCAACCGCAAAGGCATCTGGTCGTACCATCGCAAGTGCCTCCTTCATGAAAATTTCATGGACAGCATCCATCGCCACAAGGACAGGTATGATGTTCCTGCCGGAGTTGATGTCAGAAAATGTCAATACCTAGACTCAGCGCTCAGCGCTCAGTTGCGAGCAAAAGGTCGAGAAGCTCTGGTCGTGGTCGTGGTTCGATAGCAAGCTGAGACAAGCGGCCCGGAGTGCTTTAGCACGGTCCGATCTTTCTTTTGCATTCTCAACACTTGCCATTCTCTCACGTTTCCCTGATAATCTCTAGGTGGACTTCGGTCATTCTGATCTTGTTTCCTGGCTAAGATTTCCTAAATATCGGATCTTTCATATCTTTCTGCTTCTGGTCCTTCCGATGGTTATTGCGGATCCCAGTACACTGCTGCCGCTCTGAACTGGCGTCCACTGTGAACACTGTCGTGTAATGCTGCATATCTGTCTCCCTGCCTGCAAAATCCCATGTATCGGATGGTGCCCTCACTCCAAAGTAAATCTGTCAATGCCAAATTGCCACGGAAATAGTCGTTCCCTGACCGCGTGGAATTTCGAAGTAAAACGATCTCAACATACTATTGGGTCAGTATCGTGGCTGATATGAGGCACATTACCTATGTGGCTAGGTAGGGCCGTGACTGCTGAAACAGATTGTGCCACCATCACTACCATCACCTTCAAGAATGTATACACACAGCGGCTACTCGATACTTCCTCTATATCCTTCTCCTTCATTCCTGGCGCGATCTGTCTATCAATTGCCATCACCATGCATCCTTATCAAGATTATAACCAAGCTACAGTTTTGTCTCTCATGATCCCATAGTACATTGGGGTTCATGGGTCCCAGCATTGCCTGTCCGCAGCTCTGATATCAATGTATCAGGTGGACGTGAACTTCTTCCAGGACTTGGGCCTTTGGACGGCTGCAGTATGGTATCTACACCGCGGCCTGGCTTTCTAGTCAGCAGATCGTCAATGAAGAGCCTAATGATATGGTCAAATCTATTCATGAGAAAACTCTTTTGATTCTTTACCCACAAGCCGAGCTGGATGATATCATCCTGATTGAACGTGTGGAATAAAGTTCTTTTTAGTAACGCGAAAATAAATGGCAGGCAATCTCATGGAGCTAGAGCACAGAAACGCGCTTCCAATTCATTGCTATTCGTTGTTATGGGTTGCTTCTGATGTATTACTTGTAATGTCAGACATGATCTATATACATCAACATTAGGAGCTGTATTCTCTGCTGCAACACCAGTATATGCTGTGTCGCGCCGTGAGGCGACGAGTACCTTACTTCACGGACGGAGAGTTCGGTAATACACAATCATTCCACTGTCTAGAATGGGACCACGCATCTCCTTCGAAAAGATTTTCAGCGGCGGCCACTGATCTTCATTACGAGTCAGGATCCTTTGAGCCTAGGCTCACGAAATACGGGCTCGATGAAATTTAATGGAGACCTGCGGATCGACCTCCGATAGAGACCCTGATAATAGATCTACCTCTTTGTTTCTAAGGATTACCGCGTGAGTGCATTTGCAGAGTACATGACGAAAATCTCGCGTGTCTGATATGCAGGCAGAGACGGACCGGACCGTTCCTCCTACTTGAAGCCCCATCAAACAGTCCCAGGGATAAGTAGCATCGTCGCTACCGAAACTGACACTCAATAGTACCGATGTCAAGAGGCGCTGGTCAGGGATGATCAGCATGAGACCCGAGCCGGTCAACGTGGGGCAATAATGAACAATAAATCACTTTCAATCAAATTAATTTTCATCATACTGAGCACTTTGCATCCCTGGGAACCAATATGTATCACCGTGAGAAGGAGCCATATACTTTGGGGTAGCAATCACGGACGGTATAGAGCGGTCTTCGTCCCTTTATCGATCCTGAACGACACCCTTTTGCTTGACGAGTGAATAGCGAACCCCATGGAGCATCTCAGTTGTGTCAATATGAGACGATGACTCCACCAACTCAGGACTGCAAGAACGATGAAATAGATTCCCACTTCAAAGGCCGACGGGAAGGACATACGTCAGGATTCTAACAGTAATACGAACCAATGAACAGCTTTGGATGGAGTCCCAAGACTGCTGTAGCTTCCTCATGTGCCTTATTTTGACGGAGACTTACGGTATTTATGATGGACGGACGTATCGTAGTGGCGCCTTCTCCCGCGGTCGGCAGCGAGATAGGAATAGAAAGAAGCAACGATTTCGATGTATTTCCCATGGGTTGAATTGTAAACACTAACTCTTCACGTATTGCGGAAGACAGACGGAACAACTGTGAGTCGGCTAACCTGTGAGGTTGAATAGTCATATTATTAGAGTCGAACGGAGCTAAGTTGATAGATATCAAGGTATCGTAAATATTCCCCCGTTAGTGCTATCAGCCACCAGCCGCGGCCTAAGACAATCCGTCAAGCGGAGATTCGATCGTAGTATGCTTCAGGTATCGCGTTACCAACCGACGAACAAGTGGATAATGTGACAGTGCTTACTGGTTATGTTACGAGTCATCAGTGATCATCGGACCGACATCCTGGTTTCTTGATAAACCATTCGGTCCGGTATTATAATTACAAGTAACCAGAGAGTGCGCGATGATGGTACAACAACAGCATGAATGAACGAATGAATGAATGCACGATATATCAAATGAGACCAAATATCAAGGAAACCTGAGGCGCGCCATCAGTCATGCATATCGCAGAGACACTGGGCGTCACTGACCTATCCCCTCCCGGTATTCACGACCTTCCGGAGGTTTCACCGTAAATTCCGCAATACCCCAATAACCTCCTGCAAATTATCCCTGTTCCATTCGCCGCTCCAGCCCTGTTTACGTTCCCTCCAGCCCGAAACCTCGACATACCCCCTAGAACCTTCGAGGTAATGGAGGAACGGTGTATCAGGGCGTGGCGCAATGAACAAGGCTGGATCCCTTGAAACAAATGCATGTGGTGCTGTTCTGGGACGCTTGAGCTTCGGAGGTGCCGCAACAACCTGAGAAGGGTTGATCTTATCAAGACTTGTCTGTTTGGTGATGGGCGCTGGTTTGGGTGACTTCAAACTGAATTCAGTCAGTGGAGGGTTGGACTCAGGTATATGAGTCCTCGATGAGATTTCGGAAACAGTGCGGAGTCTTCCTGGCGCTAATGAAGGAGGAGGCAAGCGGGAGGAAGATTGCATAGCATCAGGTCGTAAGATGGAGGAGTGGTAAGTGCGGAGATGTCTGTCGGATAGAGCACTTTCCTGAGAATAGCAGGAAGACTCCGAGGATGTACGCGATCGAGCCGCAATGGACCGGTCATTAAAGGATGACTGCGATTGGTTCATCTGATATCGTGTGGGGTGAAGATATTTGTCGGAAGGCGGGGCATGGGATGACCAGGGTTCCGGGGCAAAATTACGTGGGACATAGCCGGATGGCGCAGTTTTGGGCCGTCTGGGTGTCTTGGTGGAATTCGAAGTCTTCGGGTGCAGAAGAGTGGTGTCATAGGAAAACGCTGACGACGCAGGCGGTGTCCTAGCAGCATGATATGCATCCGTTCTCCCTTCTGGTGTATATGGGGGCTGTCTTTCAGCAGGACGCTGGCGTTGAGGGACCGGCAGAACAATGTCTGGTACTGGCGGCGATACCTTTGACGCAGATTTCTTGCGCCCAATACCGATACGTCTCAGAAGGGGAGTCAGAGAAAAGGAGGGACGCGAGGCGCGACTCGGAGTTGTATGGAGGGACGAGCCTAGGCTCGACGTTTGGGAAAGGGTCGGAAAGGTGGTCTGAGAAGATGCGTTGGGTGAGGAGAAAACAGAAGATAACTTCGATTTCTTCGATTTCTTCTCCATCTTGATCAAAGGCTTTGGTGGCTTCGGAGCGGCACAGGCAGGTAGTGCATACATGGAGACAGGTGAAGGGGGACGACGACGAAGGTGTGGGATGCTGCTGCGACTGGAGGATGGCATGGAGAAAATCACCGGTGGCGGCCTCTAGATAGAGTATATATGCAGGCTAGCAACGTAAGTGATGCCTTCCGGGGTATTATTGTAATACGCTCATCCAGGGAGAGCGATGTGATCTTGTGTGATGCAATCAGGCACATAGTCGAGATTCACAAGGTCCGAACCCCGTAGGCGCTAAATGTTTTCCTGCGACGGAGTTGGAATAGAAAAGAACAGTTAGGTTGAAACGCTCCGCCACTATACTATTGTCAACGTTAGAGTTTCGAGTGGTGAGTGGTGAGTGTGGAGCGGTGAGCATGAGCAATGGAGGCAGCTGACGAACTGAACATGAATAAGAAGTTTGTGATTCGCGGCGAGTGAGAAGAGAAAGTACCTCCGATCATAAGATAAAAGGTACCGTACCAACGGATAACGCCGTTAGTTTTCCAATTAACGACGCGTGTTTTCCTCGACGACCATCACTAATGCCTTTGCTACCTCCTTTGATAAAGCTAAAGAGACGCGGAGAAGATTGAAACCATCGCTGATTGCATGTTCACTCAGTACCTCAAGAGGTACATGTCGGATATGCAACGGCTACGATGCCTGTCTCATGCAGTCTGAAAAGCTGTGGGCGTACCCCTAGAAAATGGAAACAAATGGGTATAAATCAAATTGAAATCGCATAAAAAAGTAAGGGCCATCAAACTATGAAGCTTCCAAATACTCTGGCACCCAGGGTTGTTTTCCCGACTTGACGATATGAAGGTCTGTCCAGAACCTGGCCGCAAAAAAAATAGACGTGCACCATGCTTTGCATCGGTAACAGAGGCAGTTATGGAGATGCCCCCTCACACAAGATAGAAGTTATCTTGATGACCGGTATCATGGAAGTTCGATATTCGCTCCCACCTTACCGCTGTTACATTGTCCCTGCGTAGAAAGTGAGACATGATATGAGTTGGCGTCCATTTGAAAAAGCTCTCGTGAATTCTCGAGAGTCGGAAAATCACATACGTTGCGTAAAGTCTGCTTCTACGAGAACCGGGTAAACTATGAGCCGGAAGCATTGATTCTGGATCTAGTCGATATGCGTAGTTGAACGGCGTACACCACAGGTAAGGGGTGTAAGAGACGAACGGACATATGTGGTGCTCTTTCTGGGTGCTGTGCAGGAGTACATTGAAAGTTGGGATATCGACGCTCTGGTAATAATCGGTAGACACTGAAACGTGGTGTTTTCCGAGAAAGCGGAAGAAGCGGGAAAGGGGAAGAATAAAGACGGATGGAAACCAAAAAAATTCTTTCCGGGCTGCGGGAAAGATGGTGAATGGTCAGAACGATTGACTCATTGAATGGCGATAAAGTGCCACTCCGTCTACAAAGCAAGTCGAATGGAGGGACGACCATGAAGCCGCCAGGTTACACAGGAATTCACAGTGTACATCGAGACCTGATGGTAAATTAAGAGATCCGTTCCTCGCTGCACCAGAAGGATGTAGAACGCACTACGACGGTATGCCGTTAACGGTGTGCGAGAACTCCCGTCGTTAATTTAAAGCGTAAGCGTTCACGTCCACCGTATTGCCCTACCATAGTATTCATGTTCAGGGTGGACAAGGTGAACGGTACCATTCACTTGCGTTAGGACTGACACCGTCGCACACGCGTGGGGCTTGTGTATTAGAATACCGTGTTTGAACTGCTTTTGAGGAACAATGGCAGTCATGTTCCAAGCTCCAAGGGTATAAATTTCGGGGCCGAAGTCAAGCGTGGTATGCACCGAATAAAATTTTTGGGAGGCCGGACCTGCGCACATGGTAACGCTTAATATATTATCAAGTTGAAGGAGCCCAACCTCACAAGATAGAGGAATTTACATGCCTTTGATATTGGATGAGCAGGGCCTCGAAAACCCCGACTGCATGGTAAACGTACCCACCGCCGTAAAAGATCAAAAACAGCGAGCAGGCACAGAATGCTCCCTGTTCAAGGGATCTAGCGTCGGTGTGTTCTGAGCTCTCGATACCGTCGGGAAACGAGTAAGTGTCCTTTGAAGCATTGCTACTGTCGCTACTACGCTGGTTCCTAGTTCTGGTTTCGAAGTGATTCTGTCCTACCTTTGAAGGAAAGCGACGTGTGGTACAATAAATTTCACTTTCGCTTGTGCACCGCCTTACAGCGCGAAATGGCCGGGAAAATCTACGTCTCTGATATGTAGCTCCGGTGGTGGTATAGCGTACCGACATGCGGCTATTGGCGATTATAGGATTGATACGGGGTCAAATCTAAAAAACTGATGACATGTCCATAAGGTTCTAGGTAAACAGGATTGACGTACGTAGTTTGAGTGCGTGCAGCGGGACTTGGTAATCCTCAGTACATAAAACGTGCCAATTCTTTTCCATACGTATCCGCGAAAAACACCGATATAACTTACTGGTGTTGACGAAGTCGTCTATCTGCACTAAGAGACAGAGTTGGGCATTTGCTCCTCACTAGTATGTCAAGACTTGAGGGAACGAGCGCGAGGGACTAGTTCAGACCGTGGCCCGTAGCCGAGGCCTATCCTCCGCCCCGTAATGGTATCGCCGAGAGGGTCCTTTTCGATGGCGATGCCCGCTAGCTTTCACTGAGACTCATGGTCGGAGGTTGAGCGTTTCAGACGGGCGCGCGCCACACCAGGAACGTAAGACCTGTATGCGAGCCATCAAAGCCGCGGTGTCACCGTCGTTGAAAAGATGGATTGTACAGCTAAGTACGCCTAAGGAAAATTCTGCCCAAATCTTCAGCAGAAGGGAGGCTAATCAGAAGAATTAGAAGCGAGCCCTTAAGACATCTTCCCTGTATTGATTTCGCATAGAATACAAAGTTATGTTAGGCCATGCTGTGTATGATAAGGATGGTGAATGCACTCACCGTTTGAGTTGATATGCTTTGCCCCGAAGTGCATCTATCCTCGGCAGAGTAGCCGCATTAGTGACAGGGCGGGCTAGAAAGTGACGCACCCGCTTAGAAAGACGCTACTATCATTGTCTACGCAGAGCTGATGAAGTTTTATTTGGATAGCTCGCTATATGTGGCGGTCCCGACAGGTTTCGGAAGTGACGCTGAAATCTAATATACTATTTCTTTGGCGAAATGATTGTTTCTCGTCAATAGATGGACGAGGTTTACCTACAGATGGTGGGAAGTTAGCAAAACAGAAATGAAACACCTACTCACCTGTCCGGAGCTGGCAGGTGTATTCAGCATTCGGGTTCAAAGTACGTACATCTAAAAGGTAACATGCGCTTCAACCGTAAGCGAGGATAGCATGCCCAGAGTCATCGAACAAGAGTGAAGGATATTTTCCCGAAAATGGATCAATTGGTCAGCACAGTGCCGTCGGCATTTGCCTCTGCCGGTGCGCCGGTGCTGGCGGCTCTTGAATCTTGCCAGCGCGAAATTTGAATTCATGGCTAGATAGCCTTACATTGACCTTCACCTGCTCAGCATCATAGTGTTCAAGAAATCTCTGACCCTTTATCCTCTCTAAGTAATCTCTGCATCACTTCCTGGCTGTAGAGAACTTGGACTCGAGGGACATGGGAATTTCTTGCCACATCTGTAGTTGCAGACCTGAGCCTTGTATACCCCATCAGTCCTGCTGCCCGTAAAGCTGATAGACATTGCACAGGTATGTCAGGACTCGCTGCAATCCTTTAACAATTGAAAGTCCAATATTTTTGCATTGCCAGCACATTTAATTGGACGTGTTCGTACATTGTCCTACTAGCACGGCTGGCCGCTGAAATGTGATCTTTCTAGACTAAGAACAATATTTGTGGCTCTGAAAGAGAGTACGACGGATCGTTCATAAATGTATTCCAGGCATTTTATCGATGTCCTTAGCGTATTTCGTATTATCTGGAAAATCACCTTCTTCAGATTGAAGTATTGACATGCCTCAAAGTTCGTCATTGATCATCGAAATCTCAAGACCAGGAGATGCCTGTATTGAATGCTTGACTGAATGCTCTTCCGTCGCATTTGTAAGGGCTCATTGTGATTTTCAGGCTGAGTTCCGTTCTACTTTGTATGTGATTGATCCCAAGCGTTCAACAGTGACACTAGACTCTCGAGAGATCGCAGTGGTATTTCTTCTGCGGCCCCGATAGTCTAGATTCGTCGCCGAAAGCTACAAACTAAGTACTCGCCCCGTTCGCTGGTTTGGAGACAAGGCAAGCCCCGGCAGTTGTGGGTTCTACATGTCGCTGACTCCGTGCACTACAAAGAATAGGTTCTATTGAACTCGGTCCTCCTGAAGGTTTCTAGTTTACAAATGGTTACAACGCAGTAAGAAAGTCACGGAATCTGATGGTCAAGGAACTCGACTAGGCTTTGACATCTTCTCAAGTCTTCCAGGCATTTCCCTACCCTTTTAGTCGGCGCTCACTGCCGGTTGTTTTTCGTAGGCATAGTACGGATGACACACCGGAGACCCGGGAACGGCGATCCACGTAGTAAATGAGAATTATGCTCCCACGCCTACTATGCATTCCTCTCTGGACGGCATGTAAATGGTTTCTATCAGGTCAAAGACAAAGCACTTTCTACGAATTGCCAATCGTTGATTGATCGGCATGGCATATTGACGGCTTGCTTTCCCCGTCCAGTGAAGTTTAGCTTGTCGCAGTCGTCGAATAGCTCTACTTCGGGCCACCTGGAACGCTCGGCGTATCAGAACAGGTAGTTTTCACTCGCCTTTACCTTCCATGTCTTGATGTTGACAGTTCCGAAGATACGCCTGCAATCCAATGCGTGTGCTATTAGTACTTGGCGCGCCTAGGCGGTTCTTTGAGTTCTGAGATGCCAGTATTAAAGCGGATCCTTAGCTGTATATTTCCCCATCGTTCTTTGGACTACTCATTATCATGATGTTCAAGCAAGGTCTCGCTTTAATCCCTCTCTATCTGATGCTCTGCGCCGCTGCACCTGGTCCCAAAGCTGCAGAGACCTTGGATGCTCGAGCTTCATGCAACGTCTATTGTTGTACCACGGTGACCTACGTATGATGTTGCATGAATCCTGCGCTATTCGTAAAACTGACCTTACCATAGGTATTTAACAGCTATGTAGGGGTACATTGCAATCCCGTTAGCAACTGCGCGCGCCCAGTCTGTTGCACTGGTACTTTTGACTATGTATGTTTCTGTTCATTGCCTTTATTCGTATGAGCGTCTGAAAGTGATCTTTCTAGTCTCAAAATAGTATTGGTGGCTGCGAGTACGTGTGAAAGAGTAGTGGAATGGATAGCACAAGCTGAGAAAGACGCACTTGTTCTTGTCCAGTGTGGAATCTCAAACTTTCAGTATTACACAGTCATGCTATACTATCTCGAAACAAAGAAACTGTGATTAAGATCAACTTGTCAGTGAGGCTCACCTGAAACTTCAACGTTACCCAACGAATAGGCAGAGATCTTGTGTAGTGACCCCTAGTCAAGGTATATCCTCTCCTAGTACTCGTTGGACCCTGCAAGTTAAGTATTATATTATTTTACTCATCTGCATTGGCATGGTGCGACAACGGATAGCAAAAATTTTGCCATTCGAAGTTGCGGCGATGTTGAGGTACATCGATGATAAAGCGCCTACTACATGTCTATGAGTAGGGAAGCCACGAGACCCTGCCATGCCTTGGCAGATGGTGAAGGAATCAAGAAGCCACTGAGCTGAGAACCGGTGACAAATCTTTCTCTTGACCCAGTGCGAAAAAGCAAGAATCTACAATTAGAAAACGGCGAGCTAGTCATTGCACACATTTCGTTCTCGTCCATCCTCCAAATTGAATTTCAGCTGGACTGACATCGAGGACAAGGCCAGGCAGAAACCACATGTAGCGCCCGGTTTGATGCTAGACACAAAAGTGAACTGTAGGAAATGTTTTCATCCTCCGTCGAAAAAATTGCGACGGGGACAGCGCGCTCCGTGATGGGTGCTTGGATGTTTTGAGACAATGAACCTACAAGCAAGATCCTTGTCCTTCGCCATCTGATGGCCAAGGAAGTCCGCAAGGCGACGAGCAGTGTCCATTGTATGTTCAGTCGTCGTATTGACGTTGTGTCCGGCAGGTTGGTCAGCAATGATGCATATGCCTCTCGGCCACGAGTTGCTTTCACCGCACTTCGAAGTTTCTCAAGTAGGTGACGACCAATGAGAACGTCCGACCGCTCAAAAGAAGTGATCCGCCGCTTCATGTGACAGTCCCATGATTGCTTTCCACATCGTATCAGTGTCAGGACTCGGGGAGCATGAGATGTATGCGTCTACCTAGGGGAGACTGGACTGTTGTAGGATCAGAAGCGCGTTGACAGCAGAGTTCCGAAGAGATGCCGCTCGAGACCAATGCTTCAGGGGGGGCTTTGGGCCCTATATTTAAGAGGCTAAAAATCCTTACCTGAATATTAGAACGTCGTTCTTCGACCTCATCATTACGACCATGTTCAAACAAACTCTCGCTCTACTCCCTCTCTATTTCATCTTCTGCGCGGCAGCGCCTAGTCCCGGCATCGATGCTCGAGACACCGCAGTGACATGCGCTCTGCCCGCGCACATTTGGTGCTGCAGCAAGCTTAGCTTCGTACGTCACGAAAATATTCCATATTGGTTGTAAAGCCAACAGATCTTGTTATAGGTATATAACAGTTATGTCGGGACTGGCTGCGAGCCTTTCGGCAGTTGCGCCACTCCAGTCTGTTGCACTGGACAGTACTACAGCGTGAGTCTCTTATCAGTTTGTTTGTGCGCGGCTCCTGACCCCGGAACGAATCATCAGAGCGGTGCTACTGTTGGTGGGTGTGAATACGTGTGACCGTTGGGAATGGGACATGGATTGATTTGAGCAACACACCTTCGTGTCGATAGTATCTCTCAACATGTATCATGCAATGTTGCGCCGTCCTTAGCGCAATTTCATTGAGTCATGACCAAAACTTTGAAAGAAGGATAAAGAAAACAGTCACCGTCATTTTGAGCATCCAGCCCAAGAAGGTACATCCTTCAGATCAGTCTGGGGGTATGTTTTTTCCGAAAGTCATCTGCTGAAGACGCGTACAAGCCATCCATGGTTCAACCGTATCTGTTACTGTCTCCACAATCTGAAACCGCACGAGCTCAAGAGACGTGAGTTGCGCCAGGTGCGTTGTTCGCGGACGCTTGTCTCGATTGTAGCCTGGGGGCCAATGAATAACAAATTAGCGGAATCGTCTCAAGCATAAGAATCATACCGGAAGGTATAGGAAGCCGTTGATAATTCTCTAGATGCGACAGCGGGCCAGCTCGAACATAGAGGCAATGGTTGACTCCCATGTCACTGAGGTTAACACGGAGCTTGTTCGAGGGCACGAGCGCTCTCTCATGATATTGTAAGAGATGTCCTTCGAAAGAAACTCGAGAGCGTTTGAAGATTAGAAGCATAACGGAGGTCATGGCATCAATATCATTCAATCTGTGACGTCGACTGATTCAAGTCGAGAGAATGAGCTTTGAGTTTTAAGCTTAATATGACGCGTCTTGTCGTGTAGGACATCACAGATCTACCGCGTCTGCTCGTCAACAAATGAGTGTACGGTGTCAAAGGAGGGCATTCACTGTTCCAATGGCCGGAAATAAACACGCATATGAGGGAAAGAGAACTGAAGAAAACGAAGAAAATACTGGTATAATCCTGTCCGGGCCAGAAAGTTTTGATGGGGCAGAAGCCTGGTGCCAGTTTGCACATCGAGGTTAGTATCAAGTCCAGCCAGTGGGGCGCTTTTGGACTCAACCCACGCCGATACAACAGAGCGCCATGCTCGATTCTTGGGCGACTGCAGAAATTCCCCATTTCCGACCTCATCCGGCTCCGGAGGCTTCACATTGTATGGCGGTGTCACATAAACGCTGTAAATTGGGCTACTTTTGTGATGGCAACAAAGGAACGGATGATAGAATTCGTGTACCTGTGAAAAACCCAGCTTCGAGGATGTGAAATATGGTCGCAATTACATGCATGGTAGTAGGAGTAAAAGTCGCTGTCGGACTCAACGAGATTACATAACCCAACCCTTGCATCTTTTTTTTTTTTTTGATTCTGCACTTCGTTAACTGCAACAAGTACACTATCTACTAAGACGCGGTGGAGGTACTGGTTCTCAGATCCTCTCCTTCCCTCTTGTTCCAATCCCTCCGCTCCTTCATTTTGTTTCCCCTGGGCAATCGGCATGTGGTGTGTAGTAGAGTAACGGACTTCTCCCTTGCATCTTGACCACCACGTTGATTCCTCAAAACTATTACGACTTTAATGCTGCTTAACGTCGTGCGCGATTCTGGAATACTCGAGGATGACCATTAAACTTCGGTAGTGAATATGATACCGGCCTATCTTATGCGAGACAGCAAATGGACGCTGAACCGAACACAGGGTCGCAAAGATACCGTCTGCTCACTGTAAAATTGTACAGCGTTGTCACGGGATTTCGGACGAGTGGAGTCGAGAAAACATCCAATGTTACGATTACCGCGAGTATTTATGAAGCCTGCTCGCCAGGCTATGAAATTTTTTAGGAATACTGCTAGTACGTACTACTGTCCTTTTCTGCTCCACTGAAATGGGTCAAAGGCGTACAGTCGTTCAAAGTTGTCCTGACACTGCAAGTGGATAGCTTAGAGCGCAGTGGATAATGTGGAGACAGGCAGTGAAGAAAAAGTAGGATTTTCCGTGTTGCATATAGCGTGAGCGTCGATTTTTTGTATTCGGTGTGGTGCTCAAAAACGGCGCTATGGATAATACCAGGCTTCGAACGCGTCGGCTATTGCAAAGGCTCGATGTCAACCATTAAGCCCTTCGTGTCAGCGCCACGTCGAAGGAAGACATCTGGTTCTACGCAAGAAACGCGGCTCTTGAAGCAGAGCATAAAATGTCTACGTGTGTAATTGTACCTAGGTAAGCTTCCATCGTATCTTGTGCATAGGTCGCACTAACTATCCTGATCTTAGCATGAATTTTAACATCGATTATCATTTGCATATTAGATCAGGTCTTGCGACTAGCTCAGGCGGCAACCTCATCTAAGCGCAGAGTCGATGTTAATTTGCTCGACGTCATCTTGTCCGGGGTGCTCTTTATTATTAGTTTTCTGGTCAAAGTTCTGAGCAAACGATGTGCGGTGGGTAGGTTCATTCACTCCAACGATGGCCCTCGGATCCAGTCCACGAAATGTCCTGATCTAGGTAATATTTCCAATTGCTCTCAGCTCAGTATACTGCAGAATGCGCGCGGGCACCATAACGGCGCAGTGGCTTCGAGCGGGAAATTGTAGCGTCGAGAGTTGATCGCTCGTATGAGCATGCAGCTTGGCGATGACTCGCTCAGCGTCCGCTCTAGGGTGGCTATCTCGAGCGGATATATGTCTACCACGGTCGTGTGCGTTGTCGCCTCTGCGATTCCTGCTCTTAGTCCTAGGCCTAACACCCACGCACCTGTAACGGAAATAGTCGTCTGTATTCTCTTTTTGATGCCAAATCACAGTATATTCATCAACTTGACGCAGGTCGCAGTTGGGTGCATAGAGGCGATGAAGACGCGTCATATTGATATTAGACAAATACCTTTCCTTTGTACCAGTTTCCGTACGAATGGGTCATGTCTTTTCATCTTAGATTCAAGAAATCATTTCCTCGAAACTTTGACAGACGGATTTGAGACATGTCACTATTACCAAAATGACTGCTCATGAGGCTTCGATGAAGGTACTGCATGAGTTACGGAGAAAGGAGACAGGAACCATGTCCGGATAATGTATGACTGTCGTGGCTTCGACAGATGCTGATTTATCAACGTGTAAGGTGAATCTCTTTTATAAACGCAGTATACTCCCCTTTTTCTGATGCTTCTTCAGGTGACCCGACTACAACGGCTGTATTGATGATCTCCAATATAAATCGCGATTAAAATGTGAACACTGCGTGATATCGTACCACAATATTCTTCGGGACAGTGTCATCGATTTCCTTGTTTCCGTCCTTACAAGCAAAGCAAAACGGTATAAATTTTGATACCGGTTAATCCAAGTTCTTCGTCGAGTTTCTTGGAGACCGCCCGCATCATCCTCGCCTGTCAACCAAATGTCTATGAATATGGATTTCGAGCCGTCGATATGCGATCACGATTGGATAGAGATATTGTAGATCGGGTCGTCTTCGTTCGTGCTTTGTTGTCTGGCCCTTCCAGGCAGCTTGCGCCATCTCCCAATTGACGAAGCTGACCCACTTCACATACAAGGCTTGTTGCGGCCTTAGACCCATACGGAAACGTGAAGAACAAGACGATCATCACCTGAATGGTTACTGTGGTTAGTAGTACGTCCCCTAATATCCACATGATACTTAACTTCAAGTTGCTCCACTTGACAATATTCGTGGTCCATGCGGCTCAGTGGATCGCCATGGGAGCTCTTGCATGTAATGTAATGTAAGGCGTCGGGAAAAATGTGTACCGAAGATAACTTTGTTATCGGCTTCTTTACAGACCCAAATTAGGGGACTTGCAAGACATAAAAGGCACTTGGATATCCTCGCGCAAGAAATCTGTCAAGCCCGCGATTTCTGGTGGACGAGGTTGTTCAGACCACCATCTCCATTCACAAAAGAAGCGCCTTACTGTCAAGTTGAATGCTGACAGCTGTAAGACTACAAGATCCTCATGTAGTTATTGTAACATGAGGAGGAAATTCGATAGACCATCGGTCATGTCCACTATGGACCGACACCAGCGGCTCAAAGATAATATTACAAGAGCCTTGCGCGCAGGCACGAACCTCCCATCTGACTCTATGTATTCTTATCGTACTTGGTCACGCACAGTGCAGATCGCGTCAAGTGGTCTCTGGCATTTGATTTGTATCATCCTGCAAGAAATGGGTCTTTGATGGGACTCGCGGTTTGGTCGACTCCAAGTCAGTAAGCATCCAGATTACATATCCTCGATGTCGAGTCTATATAAAGGCTCTTGAGAAACGATGAAGCTTCACCCCGCTTAAAACGACTTTCAAACACTCGGATATACCATCCAAGAAATGTTCTTCTCTTCTACGGCGCTCTTGCCTATCGTTCTCGCACTCAGCATGACCATCGTTCATACTGCGGCAGCGCCGGTTTCCGTTGAAAACGGCGGCCTCTCAGGATCTGCCACAGACTCTCTCACCAGTCCTGTCATTGAGGGGCAAGCTGGAAAAGACTGCCGCTTCAAGTGGATTTGTTAAAAACTGTCCAGGGGTGTGATTGTTTACTTTTGTATCGGTATGTTGTAAACCGATACCGCGCCCTGATAGTGCTGACATGGTTAATTTTGTGTAGACTTAGTGCTGATGTTTTTGTACGTTGGTTGGATGGTTATATGGGCTTACCGTGGTAACTGGTTTGGTCGAATATCTTTCCAACGTATATGTGTCAAGCACGCCGTTGATATCAATTAACATGTCTTCCTTTTGAGTCCTATGCAGATATTCGTTACTAAGATACTGCATTATTACTCCCGAGTCTTCAGTATCAAGAAATTATGCCTATATCCGAGATCATCCTTAGACTCAACGGCGATTAACAGATTGGCAGTAGAATCGAAAGGTGTGGAACTTCAATAGCAATAAACATAGAGAACCCGAACGCCTGACCGAGGCTAATTGACCATTGAAAGTACTTATTAGCGAATCCTGATAAGGGCTAGTCAGGACTTCGACGAGCATGAAGATGTATGTATCCACCAAACCGGATGATTGCAGAATCAGAGACGTACGCAAAACAGAGTTCAGAATAAATGTTGGTCAAGGCCAGTAGGTACGTTATCCTTGACCCTTGAAGCGATATTATTGACCTATTACCGAACTTTAGAAGAAGGACCAAGAAATCGGTCACCGTCGTCTTGAGCGTCCAGCCCAAGAAGGTGCAACCTCCTCCTCGCCTTGTCCCCTAGATTAGCATGGGGCACATCCCTTCCCAAAGTCACCCGCCGAAGACGTGTACAGGCCATCCGAACTTCCACCATATTCATTATCATCTCCTCGTCCACATCCTGACACCACACGAGCTCAAGAGACGCGAGTTGTGCCAGGTGTATTGTCCGCGTATCAGCTAGATATTGGATGGTTGTCTCGATTGAGACTTGGGGTGCCTTGGGCCAGTGAATAATAAGCTCGCGAAGACGTGGAATCGTCTCGAACATAAGAATTAAATCCTTCGTATCGATGGGAAGATATAAGATATGAAGCCGGCGTAATGAGTTGGCGCAGGATCGGAGAAGATGCTCCAGATGCGAGAATTTGAATAGGTTCCCCGCGGAAACACCGTCTTTCTCGTGTACCAACGACAGCGAGGCTAAATTTGGTAGGAGTAGAGGGGTGATTATAGCTTGAATATTGTGGTAAGAGTAATCGTGCATAAGAAGCGTTAAGGAGGTTAGATGGGATAGTACCTCGACCGGATGGTTGGCGACATGACTGCATGTAAAACACCCAACGGTTACGTGGGTCAGTTCGGGCATAGAAGCGATGGTTGAGACGAAACGTCCAATATCACTAAGGATCATATCTGCCTTGAACGTCCGGATACTGTTCGCAGGCATGGGAGCCCCGTCATCATTGGATAGGAGATGTCCTTTGAATGACAGAGTTCGAAGATTGGGAGCGAGAAGAAGAACAGAGGTCATAGCATCGATGACATTCGATCCCCCAAAATACGTGACATCGACTGATTGTAGTCGAGGGAAAACGGAGCCTTTGACGAACTCTCCAAGGAAAAAGAAAGATTGGGAATGCATGAAAGAGATGTGTACCTCTTTCCAGCGGTGTGCCTCTGTGAACAGAGTAGATAGGAATCCGCGCGACGGCCAGGTAACCAAGTCAGCATCGTTGTGTCGACTATCTCGGAAGTCGATTTGGAGAGGTTCGTCTTGAGAGCGATGGAGGTAGAGAGGAATCCAAGCTCCGTGATTATCACGGGACGACTTGGAAAATGGGCATTTCAAGTCTAGGGTGATCGTGGACCACAACGAAGGGGTGGAGAGGGCGAGACGGCGCCAATGGGTACATACGAGAGCGATTCGCAACGAAGATGTTGGGTCTTCCGCCTTTATCGCCTCTGCAAAAACAGCACAAAGCAATTCTGGGGGGAGACGACGGACAGGCGCTAAGAGCGACTTCTTTTGCTTGATATACTCATCAATTTCGGCGCGGTCACGCTTCAGCCTCTCGACCGTGTCTAGATGGCACTGAATCTCCCGATCATATCGAAAGAGGTCGAACTCTGCGCGCATGATGAACTCTGGGAAGAGAGCTGCGTCAGCAGACAACAGCGTGTTTCCGGACCGCAGTAACTCGAGATTCTGTTCCAGCGACTCTGTGTAGGACGCATCGACGTCGAAGCCGGCACCGCAATTAGAGCAGAGAGGGATAGGACCCTTCATGATCAAATCAGAGCTAGGGTATGATTGATTCTATCAGCATCATCACTGCGACTGCGGGGAAAAAATATGGGTACGTACGCGAAGTTTGATTGCTGAGGATGTGGTGATATTAGAGCGACCAACAACTTTCTTCCTGGTGTAAGATATCACAATCTACATCGCGTTGGAGTATCAAATATACGACGTCAAGCCAGAATACTCACAACGAACTGTGAACAAAGAAGGCTTGCAATGAGGGTTCGAATGGAGTATTAGAGAACGGGACGTATACATTGATAATATGATCGCGCTCGGCCCAAAAAGTCCCGAAGCCTCGATTTTGCCTGGGCCGATGATATCATATCGGACGGAACAGTGCAACTGGCAGGTTGGTTCGGCCAAGACCAAATCGGAGACCTGGGCCTTTGGACAGGGGATTCGCCCGAAATAAGTCTGCCATTGATCCAGACTCCTACCTATTCTCCTTCATGGGGGGGGAACAGTCACCCTATCTTGGCTTACGTAATCTTATAATGTTTCTGAACCTCTTTTTTATTTCTTTAACCTCTCACGGAGCGGTGCGAGGCGGGTTCTTGCAACAGTGTCATTATAAAGCATGACATAATTTGATTGCCGTCCGTCGGCACAGCGCCAAATTTCAGTACGGCGGCAAGTTTAGTGCCGATTCCAAGCCGGTCAGTACGTCTGGACAACAATAGTGCATGTACGACCTTTCACTTCAAGATAAATTCATTTAATGCCATACGAGATGTTATATCATAAATGAATAGTCTTCCACAGTCTTTAAATGCGTCCCAAGACTGCGAATAAATCAGTTATGGCACGCTTGCGGGTTTCCATCAATTTCGTAATAATTAGTAACAATTGGGTTGCAAGGCAGATGGCCCGATTAAGCAACTGACAACATACAGTCACTCCTCCCTTCCATCAATGTCTGTATCGTTGTCTGTCTACGAGATACTGACTGGACTGGCAAGGAATTGAATAATGGATACATAAATACTGGTACGTGCTGCAACTCCATGGTATTGAATACTTTTTCAGCACAATCTACTGACTCTTTGATTATCGTAGATTTCTCACTATAAATTTGATAAAAGTACATTTGCATAGAGAAAGGAAAACTATGCGTTCATGGAAGCTATTTATGCCTTAGCCTCAATGGGTGTATCACCTGTTCGGTTACATGTGAGGCGACTCATTATCTCGAGTTCGAGAAACTCACATTTTTTTGACGTTTCTTCAGGTATAGGTGAAGCAGCTTCTACGGCTTTATTGATGAGTGCCTACATGAACCAGCATCAGCCTCAGCACCTTGGGAAATATAATGCGATCTCACCAAAAGATTCGCGGGTACAGCACCTATCGACGTCGCTATCTTGTTTCCATCTTTAAACGCGAGGAATGTAGGCATCTACGTGAGGCGTCACGACTATGAAAAATGCAAATAAACAGCGAAACTACGCACCGAGGAAACCTGGACCTCTTCCATGATGTTCGGTTGCTCATCAATGTCAACTGTGTAAAATTCGACACCGGCAAATTCAGGTTTTTCGGCAAGTTTCTTGAAGACGGGCCCAATCATCTTGCAGGGTCCACACCATGTTGCCCAGAAGTCTACGACTACGGGTTTCGGGCCATCGATCTGCGGTCGCGGTCAGGGATCAAAGAAGAAGGCGAGTATTCGTATATACTCACGATTTTCCTGAAGTCTGCTAGGGAGTTGATTGCTTGGGGTGCCATTGTTGGGTAGACGAGTGGTGGTAATGATATCAGCTTGTCTTGGTGCGGATTTTTATACTCCTTTCCCTGCTTGGTGAGCGATCACGCGATTCTGACAAATTGTTTATAAGCTATCAGTGATCATGCGTTGGATTCTGCCTCGGGGTCATACCTTTGGTCAGCTTCGGGCAAGCGTTCATTGTTTAACTTGTTGATCTTTCGAAATTATGAAGCCCCCCCATGTGTTTGGATATGAAAGGCGAAGCGTCACTCAAGTTTTTTTTAACTTTCCGAATCTTCAAATATTAAGTTATAATCATCGGCATCCCAATGACGGGGCTCATGGCAAGTAAATCCCTATTATTGTAAGGGTTACCGGTACATTACCGTCACAGCTGCTCACCCGCTACTGTGTGATTTTGAACAGAGAACTGTATTGCGCTCGAGGTGATGGCGTGTCCTGGCACCATATTCGGTTAATCTGATGACAAGGAATCCTCGACACTCACCTTCAATCTTCTCTCCGTTCTAGACAATTGCGGTACCACAATCAGGTACACTACACGCAGTCCCGAAGGGGGGACAGACTCGGATGCAGAAGACGTGCCCTGACTACAACACTAGTGCAAGTGACATGCTAATTCACAGATTCAACAAGCTTCAGGGGTGCATCAATTCGTACAACGCTTACCGAGTGTAATGGTCAACTTACACATTTTCTGGAATTACGAAGCTTTCTACGGATCCTTAGGCTTTATTGTCGATAGAAAGAAGAGCTTGCGCCATTTCCTTGACCAGAACTAGGTTACAGACCATCGTTTCCGCCCATGACAGATTGACAAAGTAATCCCGAAACCGAAAGATACGCTGCTCAAAGGCATCAGCACCATCAACGATATCGCGTGCAGAGCATTTCAACAATGAAGAGACTGCAAGGAGATCATTGATGACGGCTGCATGGCTGCCTGGTCACCCCGGTAGGATGCGAGAAATGTAATGAAACCCAACAGCTTTCAGCTCTGCTGCCAGAGCCGCCTGGCCGCTGTCAAAGACAGCATCAACGTCGGAGAGAGAATTCCTCAGACGTTTGCAGCGATCTTTGAAGGACTTGAATCAATCGAGTATTGAAACATGAAGGGCACGAAATGGGACCCCTTCTGGTCCGAGTTGTATAGAGTCCGCCGCGGAGCGCAAGAGCCACATCGCTTCATCCAGAATATTATAAAGAATGGCAAGAGAATTGTAGGCAGCGGTTTGTATGTATTCGAGGACACAAGTCAAGGGGATTTGCCTAACGAAAGTGAGACTAACAGCACGTTCCGTGAACACCACCAGTGTCTGCAAGAGAAGATTCAGCAAGATTCAGTCGCGCCATCAGCTGTTGGTGCCGGTGGGTGCTTTCTCAGGGGACGGTCCCTGGTACATATATGAGTGTCGATATGGCCGTACAATATCAGCATACGAACATTCTTTCTGTCAGCAAAATCACCACAGGCCTCCAGTGATCCAGCGAGCCTGTCTCTACTATACCAAACGGTCAGCACTCAAGAATGTTCTGCAGAACAAGAGACTTGCGTTCGACGACACATCCATCTGATGCCAGTGTCGCGACAGCTTCAAACCAAGAAGACAGTCTTTCAAAACCGCATGTTCCAGAACTGCGGAGAGGTTGTCTGTTGTAGGAACTCCGAGTGTCACGTGACGGCTTACCGTCGACACAGCCACATATGTGACTGCTGACGTCACTGTGACAGTATTTAATAAATCCATTAAATATGATAATAGTCTAAACAATATTATATTTCCTAAATGTTTGCCTTACAGCTGTTTTACTTATTATGTGGAATCCCCGTTTTGAAAATATTATGTGCTCATGTTTGGATCAGACGGTCCTGGCTCTCTGTCTTCCCACCACAATCCCTCGATGTCATCCCCTGCATGTCCCTGACTACGCTACAATGCTAATTTCCTGCATCTGAAGACACTTACCGGTTGTACCTACACTATCTACCTAATATACCATATGGGTGGGACCCTGGATGCATGACGAACATGTCAAATCTGAATGCTTGCTTCAGCTCTTGCATAATGTTGCCAGTCGTGGTCCTAGGAGAATACTTTGAGCGTCAAGGGATATTCCATTCTTTCTCCTTATTTTTCACTTCCTGAAAACTGCCTTGACTCAAAGTGCACATGTCTGTTGACGTCGAAGTAGGTGTGGATGCAGCTCACTGCAAACATTCATGGTTAAATGACAGCGAATTTGTACTGAATAGATATGTATCAAAATGGATTCTCTTGCGCACTGTTCATTGCATTAATGGTCAGACGTATCAAAGGAGCAAGGGTGGGATGGGGAACAATGAACTGTGTCCATAAAAAAAGCAAGTTTCTTGCTCGCACTGGGCTACCTGTTGATCCAAACAAGACCACATAGATTTTTCAAAATGGCGATTCCGCATAATAACGAAAAGAGCTGTAAGATGGCTGCTGTAATCTTAAGACTTGATCACATTTTCTCAAAAGTCATCAATACTATTTGCCTTAAGACAGCTGCTCCAGTCTTAAGACATGTCCATGACATGTTTTTCAGATGAAAAAAGTCATAAATAGTCTTTGCCTTAAGATGGCCACTGGCACTCCAGTCTTAAGAGACTTCCATCACAGTTCTCAAAAGAAAAATATCATAAATACTATCTGTCTCAAGACAACTGCTACAGTCTTAAGATATGGATATACCATCTTCAGATGCCCTTAATAAATATCTGAATTACTTTATTTATTACCTGTGCTCTAGTCTTAAGACACATCTATCAAAATTGAGTGCTGTCTAGTATATCACATCTTCAGATACAAAGGCTACTAATGATCTTAATCACTTAAGTTATCATCTCTGCTCCAGTCTTAAGATGTGTCTATCACAAATTAAGCATTGTCTATGTGGATATATCATCTTCAGATAAGTATCTTTATTACTTGAGAGTATTTGCCTTAAGACAGTCACTCCAGTCTTAAGACATGTCTATCACAATATCAAGGATTGTCTATGTGGATATTTCATCTTCAGAAGTATCTCAATTACTTTAGTTTTTATCTCATGGTAGATGATGGTATCAGTGGTGTGTCTTAAGATTAACCCATGTACCAACATCCAGGATTTGGTCAAGACTCAAGACAGTGAAATATGGTCATGCTTAGGAAATTTGGTGTTGTCCATGTCAATATATCATCTTCAGATGCAACTAATAAATATCTTAATTACTTTAGTTATTATTAATACCTAATAACAGAAATGCCTGGTGTGACGAAGTGACGCTATGCTGATGACTGCCGAAGGTCACGTGACACTCCGAGTTCTGGCAGTCCCGCAGTTCTGGAACTGCCAGAACTCGGAGTGTCACGTGACCTTCGGCAGTCATCAGCATAGCGTCACTTCGTCACACCAGGCATTTCTGTTATTAGGTATTAATAAGAGAGCATGTACATGTCGGCTTTTGCCGGACCCTTAGGATCGTGGCCCGGCGGCATGATCGCTTTGGGCATCGTGAGAATATCTTACTTTTTCTCCATGTTGCGTCTTTTCCACCGTTTGCCAACCAACAGTATCACCCATCGTTCACTTTCTACTGGCCTCATTTCGCGCACCGTACGCGTCGAATCACTCCAAGAAGGATACAATGTCAACAGAGTCCTTGCTGTCATCAAGGCGAACCCGGCAGAATCCATAATTGTCGCCAAGGATCACTTACTCGTCCGGTTTTTCAATGAGAACATGGCCAAAGATTTCGTTGCGTCTGGGAGCGGAATATCTGGAGCAGTGATGAAAATGGATGATACTCTGTCACCCCCACTGTCTGCCGTCGATGTGGCAGCCCTTGGGAGACTGGGAACGTCTCGGTCGTTGGCGATGTCGGAAATACCCAACAATGTCCAGGAAAAAGACGTCCAGGAGATCATTTCTCAGCATGGAGATCTAGAGTCTTGGATCTTCGACTCGCCGAAGAGGACAGCTACAGCAAGTTACTTTGATATGCACGATGCATTCCAGGCGCGTTTTACTGTTTCTAATCAATTCTTTGTACTAATTTTCTCTGTCGCAGGCCTTGATGGATTTGAGAAGCAATGGCATTAACACCCTCCCCCTAACGAATCCTGACGGCTACATATTTCCTAAGTGGTTCTCAGCCGAAGAGGCTGACAAGGGGATGGTCAATTGTCGCGTCAAATTTTCCGGAATCACAGACCCTAAAATGATCTTGCATCTTCGCTCATGGGTAGTTGAATTTGAGAAGGATCACGTTCCCGTACTGTCTATCTCGTTGTCGAGAGAACAAGGAGTATGTTATCTCTCTTTCGTTATCTATGCGATTGGCTAATGTTGGGAATGATCTAGACCGCAATGCTGCAGTTTGCTTCGTCTGATTTAGCGCAGAGATTCTGCGACATGTGCGCGTCGCGGACCCTGGAGTTGGGTGTCGAGGTATCTGTGGCACGTCGTCGATCGCCAATTCAGCGGAGTCTCGTCACGGCGCTAGCACTCGGCGTGTGTCGAACAGTTACTGTTAACTTGGCCAGCGAAAAGGCCTTGACCAATTCAAATGATTATCTCCACTTCTTCAAGCAAATTGGTGTTATTACTCCAGAGTCGAAGTATGTTTGCCCCTTTCGTCCTCTGTGTATCCAGATTTATGATACATACCACGTAGACATCAGTTTGCCTCTCCAGTTAGTGAATTGTGCGTTTCGTATGAGAAGGTGTCTTCTGCTCTGCGATGCATTCTCGTCCTGTCCGGTTTTGAGGTCGCGGGGAGCAAACATTCGAGTTTGCCTGACTTTGAGGGAGCCAGCATGAACTTTTTGGGTGCTCATCTGAACTCGTCTCCTGTATCTCCCAGCTTATGGCAGTAATGCTGGAACTATTCTCTCCCTCGGGGGTCATGTGCTGTATTAAAGCGCGCATTGATACATTTGTAGGTGGTTACATACTTTCTTCTTTCATGTCTGACCTCCCATGGCCGGTTAACCCAGGCTCCAGGTCGAACGAGACCTAGTCCGTAATCTTGCTGAAGGACAGGTCTCGTGGAGCAAGGCCTCATTACCAATCCCCGGGATACGCTTGGTAACTGAACCCCTGTTGGAGAACGTATCTGAAATCTGGGTTGCTATCCGGAGGACGATAGGCAAGTTGTGCCAAGTAAGATGGCATGTAATCAAAATTCGATTTCTTCCTATATATCAAGTTCTGGTGACGCATACGTATCTGAACGATGAAAGTGAACGCAAGTTGCGATGGAGTTGATCGTCCTTCATTCATTGATCGCTGCTGAATCCGTCCTTTCATCCGCAATGATTCTCGTCCCTCGAATATATCAAGTACACTTTGTCCCCATGGGCATTCCATCATTCACGAAGAATACAAACAACCCCACTGTCTCTTCTTTACGGACGTATAGTTTCCTTCACTGTCCAGGTGACATCGGTTGCATCGCGTCTGTTCTGAACTTCTACTAAGGCATCTACGTGTTGCGGTCATCACTATCGGCCCCCTGCTATTGGGTTGAAATCAGCCTCATACTTATTAACATTCAATTCGATAAAAGATGGTCACTACTTGCTACAATGTCCAGATTATGATCGCTGTGCGTATTGTCCCTCTTTCTACCGCGCGACCCTGGAATACCCATAGAACTCCACAACCAGACCTTCCCGCTGCAGCTCTGCAAGTTTCCCCAGCGTCTCCGTCGGCCTCGAGGAATATGGCGCACATAGGGCCAAAGACCTCAATCGAGCGCCGTCACCACGACCCGACAAGTCGCATCTCGATTGCACCATTCTGAAGAATGGATCTCCGTGGAAAGAAACTTGGAATGTCCTGTCAAGACCACCCGTCTCACTTGAGAATGAACTATCATCTCGGAGGGATAGATCTTCGACATTCGGAGCAAGACATGTTGCGCCGTCAAAAGTCAAAACACCATATATGTCCCTAGCTCCATCGAGGTCAACTCGAAGGGACAGCGTCGTCAGCGTGGTTGCACACGCTTCTAGTATCGATGTCAGAGGCGAGAGTTGGAAAGGCGGGATCTCAAGTAGGAGAGTTTCCAGCGGGCACTCTGACTCTCGTAGAAATATATGGATGTCCTCGCCCACGTCATAATTGAAGGTTTGTTCCTGCGTGTCCCTCGTCTCTTCAATTCTAAGATATTGCAAAGCCGGAAGACGAATAAACTTCAGACACGGTATGTCTGCGTACAACGACAGTCGCGTAAGCCGAGTATGCCATAACAGTCCGTTGTTTGGAATGTCCCAACGAGTAAGTCCTTCCGAATGCCACAGTCGAAGACCCACTTCTGCAAGCTCCAAAGCGTCTTCGAAGAGCAAGAGATACTCGCTGAGACCAATGATGTCTTCCGCAAACCTCATGAGTTGCTTCAGAGGCATTTTGAAATAAGAAACAACCATTCCGTAGAGGTGCACGTCACGCAAGGCGACTGCATGACGAAATGCTTCTACTGGGCGATCAAGGGCATGATAGAGGCTGATTAGGACTGCCTGCGCAAGTGCACTCGAGCCTCCCATAAGCCCTGATATGTCTATGCCCTCAACCGACAGATGGAGTGCAGTCAAGTTGGGAAGATTCGCTACTGCCAGCCCGGAGAGGGCCTTCAATCCTGGAGGGCAGACGTTCAACTCTAGGGAGTACAGCCGAGAGTGATGGGGAGCGATGCACTGGAGGATGTCATCGATATTGTTGGAAGAATTGATACTAACAAATAACATAGATTCCTTCGAACGAGCGAGATATGTTTGTAGGAGGTTCGTGGCGAAACGATGGTCTCGATCTCTCATCGTATCGTCGATGTATATCCGTGACCAAGTCTCCGGCGTAGACAAAACAATGTTTCGCCAAAGTCGACACGAATGGCTCAACACCCAAGGCACGCCATGGTAGATATCACCATAGTCACCGTTTGCTGCGAAATTGATAATCTGAACCATTATCTCTACGGGGAGACACCATATTGAGGACCTGCTTGACTTTCGGGCACGCGCCAACTTGAATTTCTTGTTCTTCCGTACTCGATGGAGGTCCGAGAGAGACGCGTGCAAACGACGAATTTGGTGATCAATGAGGTCGATATCGTTCTCCAAGTCGACGATGTTGGTTTGCAATCGTCGATGATCGGTAGATGATAATGGGACTGGGCGATGGGGCACGATACTAATGGGATCGTCATCACCACTCTCCTGATTAGAAAGACTGAGGGAGCCACAGGTCGAGCACGTAGATAGCATCAGTGAACCTGATTCGAAGGTGGATCCAAAGGATGATTCTTAACTGTAAAACGATGCATTAAGACTGCTAATAATTATGATAGAACCAATTGAATACCTACTGGACAGCCCGAGGTTCAACTTGAGAGGCGTTAGACCTACTGGTACTGGGAGTCTAGGAATCATGAAACAAACGGAGAGCCGCATAGTTACGTACAGAATAAGTGTGGCAGTGCCAGATATCGGGAAGCACCGGTTCACGACACACAACATTGTTACATTGTTCAATATGCTGGGTTAATACATATGGCAGGCTTTTCATTCAAACTTCATTGCGCTGGGTACACACGGTGACCGATATCTGGCCGTGGGAACCCAGTGATACGATCGGTAAACATCGTCTTACATAAGTAAACCATGTCCTCGCTAATTATCCGATAATTCACCGTGCCGTGGCTGCCGAGCCTGGGTACTGTGGGAATGTTCTCCCTTTTCTCCTGTTGTTTTTCTACTCTTCAAGTTGCCGACCAATCGTATTACTGGTCGTTCCCTTTCTACTGCCCTCAGAATACTCCGAGGTGGATGATACTCTGTCACCCCCACTATCTGCTGTCAATGTAATGGTTCTTGGGAGACTGGGATTCGCTTGTGGGCAATGACGGACATACCCAACAAAATCCAGGAAGAATGGTGCAGTCATGGATCTTCGACCTGGCCAAGAGGACGGCTATGGCATGTTATTTGAATATACACAAAGCATATCAGGCGCGTTCCACCGTCATTAACCCAAGCTTCTTTCTAATTCGTTTTTCCTTCTGTTACAAGCCTTGGTTGATCACGGCATTGGCGCGTCCCTCTTAACGAATTCTGATGGATACAACCCTCCTGAGTGGTTCCCAGCTACCCAAGGGATGGTCCATCATCGCGTCCAGAGTCCTGAAGTTCGGTGTCAAGGTATCTGTGGCACGCCGTCAATCGACAATTCAGAGGGGTCTCAGGCTCGTCACGGCAATAACACCGGGATGCGCTTAGTGGCTGCGTTCCATCTGGAAAGTGTATTCTCCACCGAGATAACTGCAAGAGGATGACAACGGTGGGTCATTGCTACATAGTAGTGCTCAATCATAACATGGTATGCCTACGGCACGACAGATTTGCTATCCACGTGCAAAATACCTTTGTTCCGACACCTCTCCAACTTCCGCCAGAACAAACGTACACTGGCATCCCCATACCGATCCCTCTGCTCAGGCTGCAAAAATTCGATATAAATGCTAACACGCCTCTTGAACCTCGCCATCACGCTGTTAGCATCCCTCCACAGCGAATTGGTTGTTGAGCCAAACGGTTTGGAATCAGATACCCGCAAGATGAGCTCCGCTTCTTCCAACGCTGTGGATGATGTCCCTCCGAAAATGTTTACTATGCAGGTCAGAATTGGCCGCGTGTACACCGAGCATCGGATGGTGCATTTTACACGTGGGATACCGCTGACATCCAGTTTCTAGTTCCTGCCAGGGGGAAATTCTTTTGCGGAAACATTATCAGCTCCGCAAATCATTTCCTTCAGGCAGAAACTATTCAGGAGTGCGTGCCGTAGCTGCCGATTGATCGCCTGGGTACTGTGGGAATGTGTTCCCTTTTCTCCTGTTGTCTTACATTTCGAGTTGCCGACCAATCTTCTTACCGGTCGTTCATTTCCTATTTAAAATGACTATCAACACGACAGACGTAGCCGCCCGTCCTAGCAACTTGAACGTTATCAGTACCGAGGTGACCCATCAACAATCTGGCGATGTTACAGCCCGCGATGAAGACGGCAGCGACGGTGAGGATGAAGGCTACGAGAGCGAAGAAGACAGTGACGACAGTGTGTATGAATGGTCGAAGGTGCGAACGAAGTTGACACTCGTTTCATGCCTTGATCGTTCCCCAGTCCCTCACTTTCGAGTACATGGCCGAGCATGAACCCTTCACCGCCCTCCCTGTCAACTACCTGCGTTTCACTGGGTGCGCCAGATCTCCCCCATTATTCGCCTTTGGCATCGGTGTCCGTGATATGAAAGATGGCTACGACTTGGCTCGCCGTCTCGCGCCGAATGCACCCGATCCAGATTCTAGCGTGCTCCTCGCCGTCCTCATCCATGGGCTCAGGGACCGTACAAATCTCCACGTTCGAGCAACGCCAGTTCGGTCAAAGGAAGTCAGATTTGTCTTCTATATTGTGACGTCCTGGAACGAAGATTTCACAGATGCTCCGACCCAGCGTGACACGATGAACGCAATGCTCCGCGAGATCAACTGGAGAGAAGATATGAAATGGTACATCGTGGGAACCTGGGCGGATAAATGGCGTGAAGACTACAATAGACCGGTATTGGATCGCGATCGATAGTTTCTTGTCCAAGTGTTTATGTGCTCACACCAGGGAGATGACAATTTGGGGCAAACCTGAATTTTGAGCCTAAATGTAAAATTCTGGGAACGTAATTCGGGGGTCAACAAATGACGCGTTTTGGAGGATCTACAACCGCCAGAGATGAGTTTCAGGTGCATCTCAATTTTATGTAAAATCTCTGCCAAATTTGACCACCCAAAACGTCACCTTATTGCGCGAATTCTGGTGACCCAAGAATTCTCATCAATCCGGTGCGACTTCAAGGCGTTTCTTCCTTTTTCGTCTCCTGATAATTCAAAGTGCCGTAGATGCCGCCGTCGTCTTTGATTGCTTGTCGAAGAGTCACTGCCACACATTTCGTACGAATTGACATTCATCTTCTGCTATCCTGTCCGGCCCTTGAGGTAGTGCAAACAACATTTTCAAGGACAGTTCGCTTGCATAGGCCGGTGGCGATTATACTAGTAGGCCAAGGAATGTTGTGCACTGACATCGTACGGTTGTATCGACGCTTATATTAGCACTAGGCATCGTCCTCAGAAAAAACAAATCACCCTGAGCGCCATTACTCCAGAGCTGATAACAGCGCTACGTCTAGCGGAACCTTCTCTCGCGCAAACACTGGTGACGTTCATGGCACGTGAAGTCTGCCTCACTTTGGTTAGGCGAATTCCCTTGGCTCGTGTCCTTGATTGTGTCCATGTCGCTCTACAAGGGAGACTCCCTTGTCAGTCTTTACCATTGAGTCCTGGACGAAGAAGCATAGCTCCTGCTCCGTTGTGGACTCTATACAGCTCGGGCCAGACAGGAGTCCCATTTCGAGTCCTTCATGTTTCACTAATAAAACATCCTTCCTTCGCCATTCGATCGAGTCAAAGATCGTCGCAAGTCTGAGCTTCTCAGGAAGACATTGATATCGCCTTTGGAAGCCGCCCAGCTGCGCTGGCGTGCACAAAGTTCTAATAAAGTCCTTGGCTCGGCTTCTCTTCTTCCTTCCTGATCTTTCAGGTTTCCTTATCGTTTGTACAGACCGGGCCTCAGGACCGCTGGAGTTCGACTTCTCAGATTCTTCAGATCTAAGGCCTAGCGAAGGAATTGATCTCGAGGGGTCGGATAGATTACTGCGGCTTCCTTCCTTCCTTCCTTTACGAACCACGTCTTTCTCTAAGCACTGGACTGGAGTGTGCATCTCCGTTTACTATTATCATCCCATGGAGACTCTTCGTCTATCAACAAGAAAACTTGTAGTACATATCTCCAATCGCGTATATGTATAAAGCCGCAAGCGTATAAGAGATAGTGGACTTTGAGTATCAAGGCCGCGCTTTGATAACAATTATAAGTGGAAAAGTACTTCTCGCGTACGTGAAAGTGAGCCCCGCCACAAGTCAGAGATAAAGGACTCCGGGTATCAAGGTTCGTCGACATTCAAATGATAGCAATAATAACAAAGAATTTATCTTCTAGCTCTTGAGACGCGATCGTGTCGGATATGAAGCTAAGCCGTAAGCTGCGAGGGAGAGATAATGGACTCGGACTTTGAGTACGCACGGTTTACGTTCAAATGATAGCAATAATACTTCGAAACTAGTCTGATTCTTGAGCTTGCTAGGAAAGCAGTCGATCACGAAATCGCAGAAATTTGAAGATCTATGCACACGACCACCCACCAGGGTCTCTTATTACAGTGAGAAAGCCCTGGGCGCTTACAATTAAAATACATTCACCGTCATCACATTACTTACGACTACTCAAAGGAGGTGTCGCGCCCAGTCGGCCACCTTTAAAGTTCAGATGATAAGCGACTCATACAAATGATAAGCTATCATCAAAAGCGGGAAGAACGCCAAGCATAAAAAAAAGAAGTGCTGGGTATTATGTTCGATGTGTGAGTAAAGAATACAATTGATGTACTTAGACTGTCCTATGCTATTAATAATGATGGTGCGTTTCCAGGGCGAGTCCCCTTTCTCTCTGCTCATATAAAAAAAAAGTCCAACACTAATAAGAAGAAAAAAAATATAAATCCAAAAATCGTCAGGATAAAACCCTAAAGGAAGGAAGAGAAGGTAAAACAGTTCATACTCCGGCTTTCCAACTTGACGGTGGGGCCCTTCGGGGGCTATTACTACCGCTGCTGGGTCTAACGGGATTCGCAGGCTGACTGACTGTCCGCGTCCTAGGGTTCGCCACACCCTTTCCACCACCACCACCACCACCACCGACTGCAGACGACCGCTGCGGGACAGGCGGCACCGGGGGCGCATAAACAGAGTCCCTCCCGCCCGTCCCCCGCTTACGCCGATCCCCAAACGACTCCCCATACACACTCTGAGACGAGCTCCAGCGACCCCCACCCCCACCCCCACCTCCGTACTCGCTCCGCGCCCCACCCCCATACATAGACTGCGACGAAGGGAATATCATCGAACCAGCAGACGACCACCCACCGCCCATACCATACATCGACGGGGCACCACCACCGTACACGCTCCCCCCAATCGCAGAGGTGCGCTCCCACTCGTCGCCAGCGGCAGCCATTGCCTGCTGCGCTACAGCCATCTGGTAAGCTTGCTTGGCGTACATCATAGCTTGCTGATGCGCAGCGAAAAAGGCGGGATCGCCCGGAGGTGGCATGGGGCCCATGAACTGCGCAGGGCTCAGCATCTGGGGGTTCATCGCCATTTGAGGCCAACCGTTCCAGCCAGGCGCAGGACCGCCAAAACCCATCTGCATAGGCATCGGCCCACCTATCATCGGTCCCACGGTGCCCATCCGTGCAGAAGTTATCTGGTTAATAGGCGTGTCCTCTTCGTCATCGTCAACGATAGGTCCACGTCCATTGATAACATTGCCCAGCTGAAACAGAGATATTTCAGTTTACCCCACGAGCGTCGAAACAGAAACAAACCTCAATAGCAGCCTTTGCTTCATCTCTCCGTCGATCCCGTCTCCGGGTCTCGTCATTCTCGGGCTTATTTTTACCTTTAATAGGAACAGCAGGGTCCTCCTCAAAGCTGACACTTCGGCGCTTAGCATGGCCTTTAGGACCGAAGCCCAACCCGCTGGCACCTCCGCTCCACTGTTCTCCCTTCGGCTCGCGTCCGCTATTGCTTGTACTCCCACTCGCAATATCGCTTCCATCCCTCGGAGTCAATGGCGCACGACCACTACTCGAATCACCCGTAGAACTCGCCGGGCTCTCGCGCGGCGTAGCAAAAGGCTTCGTAGGTACAGGGAACATGGCCACTTTCGGAGATGCAGGGATCGTCATCAAGGGCATCATCGAACTGCTCCGCTGCCGTGGATTATTACTAGTAGTAGCAGACGTAGAATTAAGGGTCGCCGACTTCGGTGCATTAGGCACGGGAACGCTCGTGGTTGTTGTGATTTTCGAAGGGGCGGCACGAGGGGAAGGAGTAGCCTTGACGGGAAGAGAAGAAGTCTTTACGGGAGGAGAAGCTTTGACGGGAGGAGTGCTCTTCGCAGGAAGGTCTGATGAAGACGTCGTAGGGCTGGGCGGAATGAAGGTGCTGGTACGCTGCCGAGGTTGAGATACATCAGAACCACTAGCACTCTTGTGTTGCTGTGGACGAGATGTGACGCTGAAAGACGGCACTGGCGTGCGACGAAGGATAGGAATCGGTGGGGAGATAGACTCAGTAGGTGATGCCGATCCCTTCCTCTTCCCCCTACCCTCCGTCTCATCATCAGAATCTTCTTCCTCCGACTCATCCTCGGTCGACTCCTCATCCTCAGCCCTCTTCCCAGGAAAGCTCTTCTTCTTCCCAGGGAAAACCTTCTTCGTAAGCTTGTCATCTTCCTCACCCTCGCCCTGCTCCTCGCCATTCTTACTAATCAGCCGGATTCCACCTCCAAGCATGCGCACTAATTCATCCATATTGTCATCGGTGGATCTCGTCCGCATCGAGGGATTATCGCTCGACGACCGACGGTGTCCAGTTTGGCGAATTGTGCTCTGCAGGTTCACTGACGGCGTGGGAGGATCGGCGCGTAGCGTGGGTGTCGTCTGGGCGCGGCTTGAAGATGCCGTACTGCGGGTAACAGAGGAAGACGTGGCAGAACTCGAGGACGCAGCACTGCTCGCTGAACTCATCATTACCTTACCGAGACGTTCATTCAGACCCTCTCTAACGGCAGAGTCGGCGGTTCCTTTGCGTACGGGAATCGTTCTTTGCGGTACAACAGGTGAGGGTTCGGTGCTCAAAGTTCTAGCAGCTTTCACTGGGGATCCTGGGGGAGAAACAAAACGCGTAGGAGGGGAAGTTGATGTGATGGGAGGTGTTGGTGGCGTCATAGACACGGGCGAGGAGACCAGGGTCTTCCCAGGGGTAAATGCAGGGGAGGGAGCAGATGTCGGCCCAGACTCAAGGGGCCGGCGATTAGGACCCGTAAGGGTGCTAATGTCAATCAAAGGTTTGGTTGCGCGAGTAGAAGATTGAGAACGATTGGACTGGTGCGACAAGGAGCTACCTGGCCGTCGTGGAGGAATAAGGGAAGCGAGCGGCGCGTCGTCCTCTGAATCGGACGAATCAGAATCCTGAGAAACAACGATGCTACGACGAACTGTAGCCGGAGGATTAGATACAGAAGAAGCTTCGCGTATGTGACGCGACTGTCGTGAGGAGTCTGGCAGGCATTCACATTAGAGACGCAAGCATGAATCAATGTCTGAAACCATACCTGGGCCAGGGTTCGAATTGGCAATTAGACTAGCTCGTTGTGCAGGGGCACTCGGGGAAGCTGCGCTTGTTGACAAGCTCGCACGCTTGCGAACATCTGGGCTAGATACCGGCATGGTGGACATCCGGGGAGGAGGAGGTAGTCTCGGAGGACGGGTGTGAAGTTGAGACGTAGAAGTGTATCCGTGTCCAATTTCGGACCTTGTGGCTCTGGATTTCCCACCTCCGTGAGCGGCTGCCTTCTTCTGTTGGGTAAGTGTACGTCGACGACCGAGGTTGTTCTTGGCAGCTGGGTCGTCTTCAGAGTCCGCTTCCGACGAAGAGGCTGATTCATCTGAATCTGAATCATAAACCAGAGAGGAAAGTCTCCGACCATCGAGAGGATTACGGCTGACTGATCTTGACGCGATTCTAGCGTGTGGAGGATGCTGCCGAGGACTAGGTGGAACATTTGGCCGCCCTCTTCCTTGATCGAGCTGTGGCCCTGGACTGATTGACCTAAAGGAAGGCACAGGTGATCCAGCAGCACTTCGACGGGCCTGAGCTTCTCGAAAGGCGGCTACAGATATACGTTGTGAAGAATCGGAGGCAGTACTGGCATTCCTCGGACGCGCGACCGGTACGGTCGGTGGCTGCAACGAGGCTGCGGAAGCCGTGGAATGTGCAGGTGATGGCGGACGGACATGGCGGAAAGACTTGAGATTAAAAGAAGATTCCGCGTCAAGTTGGGGCGAGAGTGGGGAAGAAGCGGCAGGTCTCGCCTTTTGCAAGACTGCTTTTGTGGGCGTCGAGTGCTGAGATTTGGACCAGTTAAAGAAAGGCCGTTTTGGCGATGAAGAGCCTGAATGAGGGGTGTCTGGTAAGGAGCGCGTGGAGAGAGCGCTGTGTGGGTCACCGTAAGCAGCGAATACGGATCGCTTATTCGGTGGCAGCTCGAGATGGCGAGGATCTGCCTCTGCATCCGACATCGCGCCGCTGCTGAGCCTTCCAAGGTAGCCTGGCCGTGCCGCATAGTCCGTCAAGTTGTCGACTGTCGAGGACGATGCCGCCGCTATCTTTTTCCGGCCAAACGGTAGGCGAAGCTTGCTCGAGGACGCCCCCGCCGATGGATACAGATTTCTTGCTGCATCGCGAGGGTGAAGGTGGTCTCGCCCATTTGGACTTGAGGGCAACGACCTGTCCGTGTGTATGTACTCGGATGTGGGCGACGACAAGGCAGATTCGAGCTCCGAATTCACGCTGTTGATGCTGGGAGAGCCCTTCATCACGTCGCCCTTCCTCGACGCCTTGTGTTTCTTCGAAAAAATTCCAAGCAAAGGCATGGCGGGTATCTGACGACTTTTGTGCCGCCGAGAATGGGGAAAAAGTCAGTAGGCGGAGGTAATAGGAAAGCCAGGCGAAAGTACCGATATCCGTTGTCCCAACACGCTCGTCGTCGCTGGCCACGATGGAAACTGGCTCTTCTGCCTGCAGAGTATTAGACAGCGCACAAAAACGTTGGTGAACGAAAGAAGGCCCAAGGGTCGAGACGTCTAGCACGGCACGTGGCATCAGGTTTCCCCAAAAGGAAATCACTCTTTTTCCGGTTTCAGGTCTTCCGCACTTTCGCTTGACACCGCCGTGAAAAGCGGTGGGTATACTGATTTATTATTTAACTGAAGATCTTCCTATGGCCTGTATATTTCCCTGGCCCCCCTCCCTCCCCCCCTTCGTCCCATTCCCAACTCCCCTCTATGTAGTCATCTGCATCAGTTCCGTAAAACACGTTCCAGCAGGAATGTGGAGCCCCCGGTTGCATTCCTCTGTGGTCTTCTCTTTGAAGACATCACGACATCATACATGACGACTGATTTCGACGATTGTGTGGCCAAGCTCTGGGACTATACCCTCTCTATCTGGTGCTGGCCTGCCTGATCACGATCGTGATAATCTTTCTCTCGGTGATGGTTGCTCGGACTTTTCGGATCGTTGCTGTGACGCCATGCTCAGAGAACGCACGCCACAAAACGGAGAGAATGAAGAATTAATATTGGAGACGTCGACAGCTCAGCGATCCTTGTTCTTTTGCCCCTCACCTTCCGCAGCGAGATACACACACAATAATACGGCAGTTCGTGGGAGGAGGAAAACACCGTCCTTGAAGATTCTCTCATGTCTTCTCCGATGACTCTCCGTCGTTTTTACGGTCGCCCTCGTTCTTGAATACCCTCGAACTGAGAGGCTATGCTATTTTGATTGCGCTAATACCCCCCGATAGTGTAGACCCGTCTGGCTTCTTCTCTCAATGCAGCACATAACCGAGCCTCGTATCACTCCTATGCTGTGATCGCCGGACTTCTCAGCGGAGACCCACTTCCTCCAGATCTGGGTGCCGCTTCCTCGTATTTGTTTAGCCGTCGATCGTCCATTGTAAAAGAGACATAATGCCACCGCCGCAACCGTCTTGCGTAGTAATGAAACATGTACAGCTTGAACCCGGGAGGGTACTCTTTACTGTCAGCGGAGTCTGGGATTCTACATCGCATGTACCTCCCGTCAGACGCACCGTGCTCACCGCGAATCGAAAAGGGGCCCTTCTATCGACAATCTCCGTTCTAGCGGCGTTACGACGTGCAAATCTACCGCGGCTCTCTTGGCTTGACTTTCAGGATCTGTGGTGTCGCTTGGATCCGGAGAAGTTGCAGATTCTGTCATAATTTACGAAGATACGTGGATGCCGGTACATGTATCGGGTTTGGGCGAGAAAAGCCCAGGTTACTGAACTCCTAACGAAAGTTTTTTGACAGGGCACATGTTGTGAGGGCGGTACCGGTGTAATAGAGCTTCCGCTTTTACTTCCGACATACCGACGTAAAGGGGAACGTCGTGGAACGAGGACCTACAACATTGAGGGATCATTGTCAAGAACCCCAGCGAATGAAATGAATCCTTCGTATGCTATTCCTGAGCCAAGCCATTCTGGGTGCCAGTATAAAGGAAATTGGATGGAACTGGTTAGAAGAGGCTCGAGTAGAGCGGCTCGAACTAAGTATTATACGACCCACTGGCGTGAGAATAGTGTATCGAAAATAGTAGCTCTCTTACCATTTAAAGACTGCACAGCCACGTGCCAAGCGGTGGGGTTCATGAACGAGATGTTTGATGAGGATGCATATGACCGACAATCTAAAATTGAAGTGTAGGTCTCGCTTTTCTCTTATTGGCATTCTTTTCACGCCTACATCGGATATATAGGGAGCCTGTGCCTTAGAATATACTCACTTTGGTCTTAGCTGGAGGCCATGATGAGTGGCTAAGGATGTGCAAACAAAATGTATGCCGTGGCGATCAGACCCTCATTGCACTTGCCATTAGTTTCAAACTCCAAAGGAACAATGAAGTCATAGATACAGGTCCAGGCATAATACCACAAATCCAGGAAATGGTTAGCGCTCATACTATACTCCAGGCTGCTGCATCACAAGATTCACAACCCGAGATTCAAGAACCTTTTTAGGTAGCACAACCCCCCCTGTGTATCTAAAGAAACGTCTCTGGTCTTTCGCCAATGGTACGACTCCCTTGGTATGCAGCATGTCTACCTCGAAATTTTGAAAGGCTACTACCTATCACGTCTCATGGGCTTCTAAGCAAACTAGAGCCCATAGCATCACTTTCGTTGCTTGATCTCCACAGAAGGCAGCGGGAGGCTTCAAAGTTGGGCTCCCAAGTGTACTGTGTGCCCATCACCTGCACCGGAACCCTGTCTTCTAAACAATACCTGGCCACGAAGAGTGGGCAGCGACGTCGAAGCGCCACGTCGAAGGTACAGTGATGATGGGGAAATGGTGGGCATCGATAGTGCGTCATCTGACAGACCCAAAAGGATAGGTAAACACTAGGGAAGGCGAGTCATAGCATCTGGTTAGTACTCTGCCAACTTATGGTTTTGAATGGTGGAGCACGCGCTTGGGGGAAAGTACGCAGATGTGATGCTTACCCCTTGAATTTTTACGTGTATCTGGGACGACTAATCGAGTGGGTATCCAGGATACGGATGGTCAACCACATTGCACGGCAAGTCCGTGTTGACGCGACGCAAAACTTGATCATCAGAAGTATGTCGCGTGCTACGTCGCATAGCATCTGTTGCACTGGGTCGACTTTCAGCTGTAGAGTGCCATGTGGGATGTAAACGAAGCAATGCATATCATTGCATCTGGAAACCCAGTCGACTCGATTTGTTTTGTACCGTTGTGCCGAGTACCATTCTTCAACGCACAATGCTTCTTGTCAATGAAAGGTTCAAGATTCCGGACGGATTCAAATTAAGCGCGTAATTTCCCTATCCTCATTAATGTCCCCTCACTGGTGTGAGAGGAAACTGACGGCGCCACACAGCGTGTACATTCGCACTCCGAATATGTTGAGCGACTGTTTTCTGATGATAGATGTGTCGGCGTCAGATAGCAGGACACGAGGATTCGGAGTAGTTCATACTAGTGGATCGTCTATGGGACGATGATGACCATAAATATGGTTAGTCGTCGGCGGGTTGTGTCCGAAAGGATGGACCTCTCGGCCCGCGACGAAGAGATTGTCCAGAAAGAATGTGTAACTTCGTGCAAGTGCGAGGTGAACAATCCGAACAGACTCGATGGGTTGCAGTAAATGAAAATAAAGTCCGTGCCTTCAGAGGTGGAATGGTAACTCCCGATGTGCCACACGTTTCCCCGTGTAACTTGCTGGGTATTTTAAGCAATGTATCGTTTCGTGTCGTCAGCTCCGAGTCACGAAGGCCTGTACAAATAGGAACTGAATATTTTCAATTCGATTCCACAAAATACAACTCTTACGAGGGACCAGTGGCGTCATTGGTGAGATAATAGTTTCTCCTACACATAACGTAGCAAGTAGTGGTGGTGGGTGGTGAACTGACAAGTTCAGATGATTTAGTTTAGGCCAGGGATACAGAAGCCGATCATACCGATGCTCCCAAGTTCGAAAGCTCGGCCCGGGTGTACCCATTCGGCTGTCGTGATGGGAAGATACCTATTTGGTCCATTTTCCGACCAAAAAGCTGCGAGTAAATTTTATGCAAACATTGCTACATCGAGACACTCCAGAGTCCTCGTCGTCTCCGTCATTTGTCCCTGTGTCAGACCTTCACCGCCCTGCTGTGGCACACTCGCTCAACGCACTTCGCTCATTGTCTCACACAGCCTGCTCGAGGCTGGAATTAACCCTCGAGCATGGAATTCCCCACTCAGCGACGACCGCCACGCTCAGCTCGTCCTGGCCAACACAACTCCCAGGATCAACCACAACGACCACAGTTCTTGCCCTCGGAAGGCTCTAGAGGCAATGTGTCCTTTCAAAATGTCGAGCAGGGCGACCGCCATGGCCCGCTTGACCAGCAGCGCCAGCGTACGATCCCATCGGCATACCAGAACAACCAGCTTTCGCCGGACGCGGAGGCATTGGATTACGACCCGGCGAGGGTGGGAAGGAAAAAGAGTCTGGTGAGGCCTGACCGTGAAAAGATAGAGCCTGGCCATCGACAGTGGCATTACCGAAGCCATGTCGCCCAGCTAGAGGAAGAGGGGACTGGCAAGTTGGGTGTTATACCCTCAAGTGAGTGCAAAATTTCTCAAGTACCTCCTCTGTCTCAACAGTCGTGGATCAGCAACGGGAAATTATCCTCAGGCAAATCTACGTAGAGGCAAGTCGATTCTTGGTCGCGACGAGGATGTGCACGAGTCGGGACTTTCCCTGTTCAAACGCGGCACGCTGCGTCGCAAACGACAGGTCACTTCTCCTTCGCAGTCGCCGATGCTCCCCCAAGAAAAGAAAAAATCAGGATGCCTAGGCGACTTTGCGCCAGGGCCCAAGGGACCATGGATGGTGTACTGCTATTTGTTGACTTGTTACATCCCTACTCCTCTGATGCGAGGCTGCGGTACGTCTCTCTCCATCTGCATATGATTTATGTTCTCACTCAGTAATCAGGTCTGCGGAGTCCCGAACAGCAACGCGCATGGCGGGAGAAGATGGGATTGATCAGTATTATCATGATCCTCATGGCGGGTGTCGGTTACCTGACGTTCGGGTTTACCGAATCCGTTTGCGGGACACCGGCAAATCGATACCACGGTGGTGCCATTGGAGACTCGTTTATCGGCAAGGGCTCCATCACCATTCACGGCTATGATTACGACGTTTCAAAGTTCAAACATCCCGCAGTGGGCACCTTCAACGGCCAGACAAATATCCTTGACGACACTCCGGGCCTAGCAGGTAACGATGCGTCGTTCTTGTTCCAAGTCACGAACGAGAAGTGTCTCGGGATCATCACCAAGGCATCCTCGTCTAGCATCACCGGGAGCGGCAACAACCTTGACTGGTATTTCCCTTGCAACATTTTCAATCAGGATGGTTCTTCCGGTGTCAATCTCACTGCGTACGAGACATCGACAAATTGTCATGTAAATTCGACTGCTCGTTCGCAGTTCAAGGCATTGTCTCCCCAGGGCGAGGTCTATTTCACATGGTCTGATGTTCGCAGTACCAGCCGAAATCTTGCGGTATACGAACAGTGAGCTACCTTTTACGTACAGTAATATGCCGTTACTGAATAGTCATCTAGGACTGTCCTTGATCTCAACCTTCTCAACTGGCTCAGCGGGGCTCAAGTACAATACCCGTCGATTTTCAACGAAATGAAGACCGCCAACGGTACATATAACGGCCGGGATCTCACCATGATGTTCATGCGCACCAAGCAAGAGGACATCGGTCACTGCTTACAGGATCTAATAACCGTTGGCTTTATCGATACCAACACCATCGGTTGCGTTGCATCCGACGTCGTTCTCTATCTTTCGCTCATTTTCATTGTCGGAGTGGTCGCCATACGTTTCGGCATGGCTGTATTGTTCCAATGGTTCTTCTCGTGGCGGTTGGGCAACTTCCCGCGGGAGACATACGAACAACGCATGCAACGATCACAGGAAATCGAAAACTGGACTAATGATATCTATCGGGCCGCACCCAGCGAGTATAGACCTAATGTCAGCAAGCATGGCAACAAGAAGGGCTTCTTACCCAGTACCTCGCGTTTCACACCTGCTGAGAATACACCCAAGGGTGGCGGGCGGCCTACGACGGCGTATGGTATGCTGGATTCCTCGTCGGCTTCGAATTACAAGAGGTCGGTGTATGCGCCGTCTGTGAAAGGTTTCGGCAAGTCTCAGCCGGATCCCCCGAGCTACCGGCAATCGAAGAGCGTGGTCTCTTTGGGCGACCGTGGCACGTTCGTCGAGAGCCCGTGTCCATTCCCACTCCATAACGTCGTTCCACAGCCTCCCCATGATTACGAGCCGTTCAATTTCCCTCTAGCGCATACCATATGTTTAGTTACGGCGTACTCGGAGTCCGTAGAGGGTCTACGCACAACCCTGGATTCTTTGGCGACGACGGACTATCCGAATAGTCATAAGCTCATTTTGGTCATCGCTGATGGGATGGTTAAGGGTGACGGGAATGATAAGACGACTCCGGAAATTTGTTTGTCCATGATGAAGGAACTTGTCATTGCAGCGGACGATGTCGAACCGCATTCCTATGTCGCTATCGCCGATGGACACAAAAAGCATAATATGGCCAAGGTGTATGCTGGATTCTACGATTACGATGATGCGACGATCGAGAGGTCGAAGCAGCAACGGGTCCCTATGGTTCTGGTCGCCAAGTGCGGTAATCCTTTGGAGGCCAACGATGCCAAACCTGGTAACCGTGGAAAGCGGGACAGTCAGATCGTGTTGATGGCGTTCATGCAGAAGGTCATGTTTGATGAACGGATGACTACCTTTGAGTATGAGTTCTTCAACTCGATTTGGAGGGTATCGGGTGTCAGTCCGGATCGGTATGAGCTTGTGCTTTGTGTCGATGCCGATACGAAGGTCTTCCCGGATTCGTTGACGCGCATGGTATCTTGTATGGTTTGCGACGAGGAGATCATGGGCTTGTGCGGCGAGACCAAGATCGCGAACAAGGCCGAGACGTTTGTGACTATGATGCAAGGTACGTCTTCGTTCTTATCTTTCGTTCCATTATGATGACTGATTACCCTTTTGCTTTAGTGTTCGAGTACTACATTTCTCACCATTTGACGAAGGCTTTCGAGTCTATGTTTGGTGGTGTCACTTGTCTTCCGGGTTGTTTCAGTATGTACAGGATCAAGGCTCCCAAAGGCGATTCAGGCTATTGGGTGCCGATCTTGGCTAATCCGGATATCGTGGAGCATTACTCGGAGAACGTCGTCGACACGCTGCACAAGAAGAATCTCCTACTTTTGGGAGAGGATCGGTATCTTACGACGCTTATGCTCAAGACTTTCCCCAAGCGTAAAAACATGTTCTGTCCCCAGGCTGTTTGCAAGACCGTGGTCCCCGATACCTTCCGCATTCTACTCTCACAGCGTCGTCGATGGATCAACTCGACGATTCACAATTTGTTCGAGTTGGTTTTGGTCCGGGATTTGTGCGGTACATTCTGTTTCTCAATGCAGTTTGTCGTTGGTATGGAGCTGGCCGGTACCCTTGTGCTCCCCGCTGCCATCGCATTCACGCTCTATCTCATCATCGTGTCGATCATCCCGGGAGGCACGAATACGACCATCCCGCTCATTCTACTCGCCATCGTGCTCGGTCTTCCTGGTCTTCTGATCGTCGTCACGTCCCGAAAGGTTGCGTATATCGGTTGGATGTTGGTATACCTCCTATCTTTGCCCGTCTGGAACGGAATTCTCCCCGCGTATGCTTTTTGGCATTTCGACGACTTCTCTTGGGGTCAAACTCGAAAGGTCGCGGGCGATAAAACGGGTGCACACGGAGATAAAGAGGGAGAGTTTGATTCGACGCACATCGTGATGAAGAGATGGGCCGAATTTGAGCGGGAGCGTCGATGGAAGAGTGGTACACAGTCAAGGGACTCTACTTATGAGAAGAGGTGTGCTTAATATTTTCTTCCGCCAGGGTGTTTACTGATTCTTGATACAGAACGGAGAGTAATCGATACTCCCTTACTTCGAATTCGGACACCTTCCATCCTCCATCTGCGGGATATGACGCGAGCACTGTGGAATCTGCCGCTTTCTCCCCACGCCAGCGTCATGATAGTAATACCCTCCTTATGCTCCCTGCGCCTCTCGCCGTAAATCGCGCGCCAATGTCATCTGCATCATCAGTCGGAATGTCACGATCTAGCGAAGACAACCTCTACTCAAACACGGGAGGTTCAGGGTCCAATCTTCGGCTCGTTCCCAGTCCACAATCTGTCGACCAATACAGTGATTCGTATGAGTCAAGCAATAATACTTCAACAGGAATCCACACTAAACGCTATACCACACCACCACCACCTCCGCCTGAGTCGCGTTATGAATCTCCTGTTCCTCGACAAGCAATGCAGGGTATGAGTAACCGAAGCAATACCTCATCAGTGGAAGGAAGTAGCGGCAATCCATTCTATACCCAAACGACATCTCCCATATCCTACGATGATCACTATTCACCGGTAGAGTCAGACCGGAATGCAGGTCGTGGCGGAGTGCGACTGACTGACAGTGGGCCTGTCCCTGGGCCAGAAGGTGTCCGTCGCGTGTCAAGACCCGCAGGTCGACGGCCCTCCTCTCAAGCGCCTCAGAACCGGTATTCACGAAACTCCACGGTGTTCAGTCTCCCGCCTGGGGCTGCGGCTCCTCAGCACAACTATGGGAACAATTAACGCACCTATATCCTTGGCTTCTTTTATACGGACGCACTTTTTCTCCTATCGTTTTGAGGATGTTTCTTTTGTTTTAAGTGACGACTTTCTTCTCTCTCGTGGACGTAATTCTTGCATGCTTATGATACCTGACGTCTCTCCATCATCATTGTTCCCTCCATAACGTACATGTAATAACTGAATGACTTTCTTTCTTAAGAAACATTGTAGAACTCCGCAATTTAATGGCAATGAGCTTAGGATTACGGTATGGTGGTCAGGGTTGGGGTGATGGGTCGAGGGCATTTTTTTCGCGTGTTTCTCCAATTCAGTTATGTACTTGCCTTCTCAACATCAACCCTGAAGACCAGATCTGATAAAAGGTTTTCGTTATTTATGTAAGACCGAAACTCGAAGTGTAAGGACTTGTTCACTGCTATTTTTCAGATCAAGCTTTGTGCAATTTTCGTTCTGTAATTTGTAAGTACCAGGTACGTATGCCACACGTATCCTTGGAACATTGGTTACTACCTTCCAAAATATGGTCAAATATTTAAAGAGAATAATGGATTACACAAAGCAGTTGTTGGGAGGTGGCCGAAGTGCATGGGCGGAATCTTGTCAAATTAGAATAGCGGCCCCGATAATCAGTTCTCGCCCGGGAGCTCTGGTATCGGTGTACATTGTACTATCTCTCGTTGCTCACCACGCCTCAGGCTACGCGTCTGGTGCATTTTAACACCCTCCGTCTCTTGGCTAGGCATATATTCGTTTTTTTCTCGCAAGGTCAGTAAACCAATTAATGAAACTATGGCGTATTATCAGTTGTGCAGCTCATTAAGCTATACTGTACAAATGACGCGTCCATCAGCTGCTGCATACCAAACATTAATTCATTCGCACATTATGATCACCCACCGAGATCGGGAATCGAGATTGAACATATGAGCAGCGCCTACATCGCTTGCGTTATCAAAATTCAACGTTATTCAACTCTGCACAAGATTCATTTATATATAGTATTCTGTAAGCCCTGCTTACAACGATAGCGCTGCTCCCGCTGTGATATAGCTCCGCGGGAACAGATCGGACAGTTAGGACCGGTCACAGATATATATAGATTATATATATATACAGTAGTACGTACGTAGTCGCTCTTTCTCTTTTTCCCACCTTTCACCCCGCTCCCATACTCACTTACACACACTCGTCGTTTACCCCGCCAATATATACCCCGTTCCTGTTCTCTTGTGCCTCTCGTGAGTTCTCCCAGTGAGGCTGTCTCCGAAGGAGCAGCCTTTCACTTTTTTTTTGAACATCGAACGGGGCGCTAATCGAACATAGAACTCGAACTCGAACTCGCTCTTTCGCTATTTACTTGAACCTTGAACTTGAACTTGAACTCCTGGCCTTTTGAACTTCGAACCTCGAACGAACTGAACACGTAAAATCCCATTTCCTTATTATTTGTGCCCATCTGAACCGCATACAAGCAGTTCTAACGCGTACCAACGTGGAGCCATCACCGAAACTCACTCGTCTCCCTGGACGAGCCCTTCCGCCGTCCAATCGAGCAAATCGTGTCCCCACCACGCCCACGCTGACGCCTAAACCTACCACTCGAACCCCGCCTCCTAGAACCCCTCCGCCTCGAATCCCGCCCGTACGAAATTCCCCCTCAGATTCAGATTCAGACGACGATATGATGGCAGCAACGTCGTCGTTCGCATCGCATAAAGGCGAGGCCCGTGTTACCGCCGGAACGTCGTCCAAGAACTGCCCGAAAGTCTCGGCTGGAGATGTCACCCACGGAACGTTACACCGCTTCTTAACTGCAGCACAAAACTGGAGGACCACGTACCACCCTACGGTCGCAGAGAGCGCGATCATGCCTTACCTTGCTCCCGGTTTCTGTGATAACGCACGGTTGGACGACTTTTACTATCAGAATTCTGACTGTTACAACAAGTATACGCCCACCGAATTTAGAACTGCCGCACGTAAACGTTTCTTTTCCACTACGTGGTACCTAGACGTTCGTCGGAAGCTGGATAGTCTACAACAGGGTGACGGCTCCTTCGCTGATTTTCATGATGCGGTGCTCACTCAAAATCGCTACCTCGAGGGTAATCCGGAGCACATCAAAGACGCTCTTCTCGTGTCCACCTTGAAAAAGGGTATGCACGTGGATCTTTCTGAACGATGCTCAGAACCAGACACTGAAATCGCCAAGATGTTCAGTGCCATTGCGAACGGCACAGCGGATTCCTCGAAGGACGAAACTGTCGCACATTGGGTCAAGCTCGTCGAGGTGGAAGACGAGAAGCTACGTCGTGAACGTATCCGCAACCAGCGGGACGCACGTAACGCCGTGAACGACCTGGGGCTGAAGCGTATGCATAACAATGCTTTCCAGTCCAATGCTGCTGTCGCTGCGCCTGTACATTCCCTCCCTGCTTCTATCCCGTCGTATTTGGGTCCGAACAATTATGCCAACCCTTCGGCCAATGTCGGTGCACTTAGACCTGCCAATCAGTATGCGTCGCTTGGTCCTTCTAACCAATTTGGTTCTCGCTCGTACATCCAGAATAGTCACCTTGCCCCTCGTTACAATGAGAACGAGCGATGGATCATGTTCTTTTTAGCCCATTTCTGTATCAATTGCCGTTTGCCTTTCCAGAACCACCGAAAGAACGACAATGTCTGTGACCCGTGTCTCGCTGCTAACTACGAAATCCGGGATGTCAACTTCATAAACCGTTGGGTCCAGGCCCATCCGAACGGATTTGAGAACCGCCGGGTACCCAACCATGGCATCGCCGCGCGTCAACCCCGTATAATCACTACAGAGGATGTTGTTCGTGCCGTGGAACGTGTCCAGGCCAACGGTGGCCTCGTGCCCCCTTTCTTCTTGAACCTTGCTCAGAACCATGCCTCGAACCCTTCCTCCTCATCGAACAGCATTCCTCTCGGTCCTTCCAACCATGTCGCTCCTCTGCAGAGCATCCCACAGAACTACGTCGCCCCCATTTTGCACTCGCACGCTTTCCCCCCTCGCATTTCCTCCCGTGACAATGTACGGGATTCCCTTGACAAACGTACCAGTTCCCGACCTGCTTCTCGCACGGCACTCATGCCCCCCTTTTCGACCTGCGCAGTTGTAGGCATTGATGATGATGACTCTGACTATCTTGACGTCGATTCCGGCGATTACGATGAACCGCTATCCCCCCCCGCGCGCAATGTTCGTCCTCGTCACTCGCGTGAGTCTGTGGCTGCTGTGATTGCCCCTCCCTTGGATAACGATCGTGGCCGCAGGGCTGATACCGAACCCTTACCCGGCCGGTTCAGTCACTCGACGCACGGTCCCTCGTCTCGCTCTCAATCTCGAAATAAACCTCGCTCCCGGTTGCGCTCTCGCTCAGTGGATATCGAAGACCGTGTCGACTTCGAATTAATCAGTGACCAAGCCCTTGAAAACGTAGACATTGAGTCGGACAGTGCTGATCGTGTAATTTCCCCCGTGAGTACCATGTCCTTGAATGTTGCTTCTATCCCTGCCGCTGCTGAAGGGGACTGTTCCCCCCTTGCGGAAGCCCACTTGATCTGGGATTGTGCACTCTCGGATAATAATCCAGAGTCTGACCTGCCATGCATTCCGGTGACGGCCATGCTTGACATAGGCTCACCTTTTGTCCTTATTAGACCGGAAATCGCGAGTAAATCCAGGCTACGGAGACGACTGCTGCATAATCCGATTACCATTGATACCGCCCTTCCGTCCGATTCGTCCAAGTCCGCATTGACGGAGTACGTGTTGATACAACTGCATGACCGTAATAATCTTTTTTCCGCTCGTTCGACTCGAGCCATCATATGCCCCAGGCTCTGCACGGATATAATACTTGGTCTCCCATTCCTATCGCATAACGATATTACAATCAGTTCGGCTCGTCGTTCCGCCATACATGAACCTTCTTCGTTTGACTTACTGCATCCTGTGTTACCGATCCCGCCTCCCCCCCCACGTCCCAAGTTGAAAGACTCTTTATTAGCTACTCGCAAGAATATTTCCGAATTCCGCACAGAACTTAAAGCACACTGTAATTCCATACGTGATTCAATAGATGCTCGTTGTGAGCCCATTAGACCTTTTGATGTAATTTCCGCTGTCCGTGAGCGTATCCAGTGCCTTGCCCTTGTTGATCATTGCAGTAAACTTGAAGTGGACGCGAAGAAAGCTTATGAAGACATTTTTCAACCTTTACCTCACGTTGACGAGATGCCGGATAAAGTTACTTGCAAGATTGAACTTAAGAACGCGGAGAAGACCATCACCTCTCGTTCGTATGCGTGCCCTAGGAAATTTCGCGCCGCCTGGCAGACACTGATTAAGCAACATCTGGACGCCGGACGCATCCGCGAATCTTCTTCCCCACATGCTTCCCCTGCGTTTCTAATCCCCAAGCCCGATTCGACTGTTCTGCCTCGCTGGGTAAATGATTATCGCGAATTGAATGCAAATATTGTCACCGACAAATACCCCCTGCATCGTATAGATGATATCCTTGCCGACGCTGGGAATGGTAAAATTTGGAGTAAGCTTGATATGACAGACAGTTTTTTCCATACTCGGATGCACCCTGACAGCATTCCGCTCACTGCGGTCTCTACCCCCTTTGGATTATATGAGTGGACGGTTATGCCCCAAGGCATGAAGAACTCCCCCTCAGTTCACCAGAGACGTGTGAACGATGCACTCCGTGATCATATTGGAAAAATTTGCCATATCTACCTAGACGACATCATTATTTGGTCTCAATCCCTTGAGGAACACCAGGAGCATGTACGTTTGATCCTGGACTGCCTTCGGAAGGAGAAGCTATACTGCAACGCAAAGAAGTCTGAATTTTTCCGTTATGAGCTTAAATTCTTAGGACACAAGATCTCCGTCAAAGGCATCGAACCTGATAACTCGAAGGTGGCCCGTATTCTGAATTGGGCCGTGCCTAAGACTGCCGGCGACGTTCGTGCCTTCTTGGGTTTAGTACGCTACCTTGCTTCATTTCTCCAGAACCTGGCTGAGTACAGTGCTGTGCTTACTCCGTTAACTGGGGTGAAGAATACAGTAGCTATTAAGTGGACTGACGAGCATCAGACAGCCTTTGATGCTATCAAGAAGTTGGTTGTCTCTGCCGACTGTTTAACTGTAATCGACCACCTTAATCCCGGCGAAAATAAGATCTTTGTGATGACTGATGCCAGTGACCGTCGTACAGGTGCCGTACTTTCTTGGGGTCCTACTTGGGAGTCCGCGCGGCCTGTGGCCTATGACTCCATGCAGTTGAAGGGTGCCCAGCTGCATTACCCTGTTCATGAAAAAGAGCTCCTTGGGATTGTACGTGCTCTCAAGAAATGGCGTGCCGATTTGCTTGGCAATCAGTTTCAGGTCTTCACTGATCACCGTACCTTGGAAAACTTCCAGACACAGAAAGCCCTGTCACGTCGTCAAGCTCGTTGGATGGAAGAGATGGCTCAATTTGATATGACCATCAACTATATTCGTGGCGAAGATAACTCAGTTGCTGACACCCTGTCTCGTCTCCCAGATAATGATGCTGAAGTTGTGCCTGACATGGATCCGAACGAAGTAGACTGTTGGAAATCTTGGCTGGAGGCAGGCAAACATTCCCCCAGCCATGTCGGAGCCATTTCTCGTTCTTCCTTGCTTATTTCGGCTGATGAACGTATTCTGAAGGAGATCAGAGCTGGCTATCAGACAGATGAGTTCTGTAAAAAGTTCGTCTCTGGTGAGAGAATTATGCCCAACGTGCGTGAGGTTAACGGCTTGTGGTACATTGGTGATCGACTCTTGATTCCTCGCACTGGTTCAATTCGGGAGCAACTATTCCGCCTCGCACATGACTCGCTGGGCCACTTTGGGGCAGACAAAGCATACGCCGCACTTCGTGATAGCTACTACTGGCCGAATATGCGCAGGGACCTTGAGGTCTCCTACATTCCTTCATGCGAACCATGCCAGCGTAACAAGTCGAGAACCACGAAGATCGCTGGCCCCTTGCACCCACTGCCCATACCGGAGAAACGTGGTGATAGTGTCGCTATTGACTTTATTGGTCCCCTGCCAGAAGACTCTGGTTTTAATTGCATTGCGACTTTTACTGACCGGCTGGGTGCTGACGTGCGCATCGTTCCTTGTCGCACAAATTTGTCCGCTGAGGGCATGGCCCAACTCTTCTTCGATAACTGGTATTGCGAGAATGGGTTACCACTCGAAATCATCTCGGATCGGGATAAATTGTTTATTTCGAAATTTTGGCATGCCTTGCACAAATTGACTGGTGTGAAGCTGTCGTTGTCTTCTTCTTTTCATCCTGAAACGGACGGTTCCTCTGAACGATCTAACAAAACGGTCATTCAATCGATTCGCTACCATGTCGACCGAACTCAGAAGGGCTGGGTTTCCGCTCTACCAAGGATTCGGTTTAATATGATGAATACTATCAACGCTTCCACTGGTCTATCTGGCTTCCACTTGCACATTGGTCGATCTCCCCGCTTGATCCCACCCTTGGTGCCACGTTCGTTTGCCACCACGACTCCCCCAGAGGATATTCGCGCCGCGGAAATTGTTGAGCGCCTGGTGCTCGAAACTCAGTCAGCGGCTGATAACCTTTTAGCGTCGAAAGTTAATATGGCTCACCAAGCTAATAAACACCGTGCCCCTGACTTTTGCCCTGTTGTGGGAGATCGTGTACTGCTGAACACCTATCATCGGCGAAGGGATTATGCAAAGAGCCAGACAGACCGCGTTGCGAAGTTCATGCCTCGATTCGATGGTCCTTACTTGGTCACGCATGCTAACCCTGCCTTATCCTCGTACACACTCGATATGCCCAATGCGCCTGCACGTTTCCATACCTTTCACGTTTCCAAGCTTCGTAAGTTTGTCCCTAACGACGATGAGCTATTCCCCAACAGAGAACTGCCCAGGCCCGGGCCCATCGTGACTGAAGATGGTATGGAGGAACATTTGATAGACCGTATTATCGAGGAGCGTCGACGTGGACGTGGCTTCCAGTACCTTATACGTTGGCGTGGGTTCCCTGAGTCCCATGACGAATGGCTTACTCGGAAAGAGGTCGAGGATTGCGAAGCTCTGGACGTATGGTTGAAGGAAAAGATGGCCTCCACTTCTAAGGGTACGACCGCTCTTCTCGGGGTAGGGGAGAGTGTAAGCCCTGCTTACAACGATAGCGCTGCTCCCGCTGTGATATAGCTCCGCGGGAACAGATCGGACAGTTAGGACCGGTCACAGATATATATAGATTATATATATATACAGTAGTACGTACGTAGTCGCTCTTTCTCTTTTTCCCACCTTTCACCCCGCTCCCATACTCACTTACACACACTCGTCGTTTACCCCGCCAATATATACCCCGTTCCTGTTCTCTTGTGCCTCTCGTGAGTTCTCCCAGTGAGGCTGTCTCCGAAGGAGCAGCCTTTCATATTCTCGATGGCCAGAAGTGTCAAAAATTATGTGCAAGTACATAGCACTTTTTTTTTGTGGTCTGCGGGTGATCAACTGACAATTTGTGAGAATAGCGTGCCAACTTGAGGGAAAAGAATCGCCATTTTTAATCACCGGCAAGCCTGTGCATTCCCCGGTCATTACCGGCTCATGATCAACCCCAACTCCTACCTCCTCTCATTTACGGTGGGTAACTGCTTATTGAGCTGTAGGGTTCAGTGAAGAGTTCGTGCGGGTTAACGGTGTCCCGGGAATTACTTGGCCGGAGAAAATATCTGTTTATTAGTGGAGATAGCACCGCTGTGCTAGATGCAGGCAAGCGCTGAGCGCCCATGTGTTTAGAAGACATTGGGGACTGAATTCACATCGACGTTGGAAGAAGGCGTGCGTCTGTTGCCAGCGAAAACCAAATACACGAGCTCGATGTTGTTCCCCGTCCTAGATACAGGCTGTTCCCGGCGTGGTGTCTAGCTCTGTTTAGGAAGGTGCTGTCTTCTTGATCGTGAACTTGCCTCCCATTCAAGACGATCGTTTGCAGGTCTGGAAAGAGACAAAGACATGGATCCTCCTTTATTTATCTTCCTATTTGGGCTTGGGGTCGATAAAGCAGTGACTCGGAGCGCCGAGGCAAGCCGAAGTTAAAACGTTACAAGGATTTTATCATAAAGAATTGATCATGATCGACAAAATTCAAAAGCTAAAATATTCGCCACACCATTATTTCTTGTGGGAAAAACTTGGAGCACCAACTTTCTATGTGATTCATCATCCCGTTTTCGTTTCTAAGCTCAATTTTTCCCTCCAAAATACCGTCTAGGTTGTGGGCCGCATTTATCTCCACGCCTTACCGTAATCAACCGTAGCCAACCATCCTGCCGGATTGTCGGGCCGGAGATTGGCTTCCAAAAGAATCAAACGCAAACAAAGGCACGTTGTTTACGTCTCTACCAGGAATTCACACTCTCTGCCGCTTCAACGTTCCACAATGGCGGCTGTATCTCTATCTTCGTCGCCAATAACGCAAGTGTCGCAGACGCCCGTTGCTGCGCATACGCTTCAGCCGCAGTTGCTAACACGTCTCTTACTGGATCTACGGGGGCGACGGTTCGAGGTCGACCGGGAAACCATCATGAACCTACCGGAATCCGTGTTGCTATGCCTGTTTCCAAACGGTCTGGTATTGAGCCGGCAGAGCGTCGCTGTAGATGGTGGTGATGGTGAGGAAGAGGAGGAAATATATGCCGTAGACGTGCGTTGCACGCGCCAGGAATTGCTTAGTAACTGACGACACTCCAGTTCGACCCCGACTGCTTCCAGTACGTGCTATCCTTCTTCAGGAATGCCTCGGAGACATTCTACGGGACGTCCAACTCTCCTGGGCTCTTCGCTGCCCAGCAGCACCTCCAGGACCTGCCAGCTTCGCCCGACTTTGGGCCACCACCGTCACAGAACCCGCTTATCTCCAAGCAAGCTATCATAGTCCTCCGGGAGGAGCTCGAGTACTTTGCCATACCGCCAAAGAACGGTGCAGCAGCCACAGACGCGAATGGTATCGCCAACCAGCCTATGGTTGACTTGAAGTTCCAGTGTGGGCAGTATTTGATGGACAAACGTAATATCTTCACAGCCCTGCAGCGGAATGTGAACAAGGAAAATAATGTCGCAGAGCAGCACCTTATTGATATGCTGTGTATGAGGTGCGTGTGCTTTGCATCGCTTTGATGGAGGTGAGGTGGTTGACACCGGTTTCAGTGGCTTCGATAGAGAAGACGAGTGGGGGTTCCGGGCGCTTGAGCCGTCACGGTGCTGTATATCCTCCATAGCCTTGGTTCTCCTCAAAACGGGGATTCAGCACCATCCGAATGGCGAGACGCCAGTCGATATAGATTACCATCAAATGGCAACAGCGCAGAAGCTATTGCTGTTTTGGAGAAAGCCTGCTGTGCGTTTTTTTGATGTTAAATGGGTCCGTGAGTTGACATTCGCGTAGCGCAAGTGCTGGTGGGACGGGATAGATGTCGAGTTGCCGTCACTGGGTGAAGGAGGGAGTAATATAAAGCTGTGGGCTCGTCGTGTCTGGACGTTGGAACTTAGTTTGGTGAGTGATCGCTAATATATGTTATTTTCTGGTGCTGATGCCGGATAGATATAACCATATACCCTTTTCTCGGAGCTCTTTGTATCTAGCATGGACAACGCTATCGTATACCGCGCATTGTAATGACCACATCCAGTGGCGTCGGAAATGAAAGACACATTGACATACAGTATCGATTGGCGCTGAGATTTCGGTTCTAGGTGATACATCTGCAAAGGAGAAATTTTATGGAAGGTATGTTCGCTGTCGCAGATATTCTGGATGTCTTGGGTTCTAGTGACTACCGTTTCTTTATAGGTTTCTATCCCGCCCGGATGATTTACTCAACACCTTTGTTTGGCCAAGTTGTTCTCAGGGCTACTGCCAACCCCAAGTGTGTTCTTACTACGCGTATCATTTGCGTCAGGGTAAGGCACTTGGTGAGAGTCGGTGAGTTGAGAATCCGGGCGTTTTTTTCCTGCTGGACGCGTGTAGCCAGGAGGCACGATCAGGAGATGAAATTCGTGCGCACAGAATCTTTTAGGTAAGGTTGTAAAATGTCATCCTGGGCAGGGCTACTCGTTTTCAGATGTTTTCGTATCGAGGCTCGAACCTAATCGTCTTTTTGGACAACTTCTAACATCAAGAATCCCGAAGCTAAATTGTTCAGGACCACTCTGTTCGGCTTTCATGTCCGTCCCATGCAAACGTTTTTTTCACAGCCATAGCTTTCTGAGATTTTCCGTCTTCTAATCGATGTCAAGTCAGGGGGTGTAAAACGAAGAGCCTGCGCATGCACGTGAATCATGATGTATGACTCATGGCGGCTTAACCTGCCGAATCTGCTCGATGCTATTTTTAGACAGATCTTTCTTTCAGTATTGAATGCAAGAGTACTGGCAGTCAAGTCCAAATTATCTACGAGTCGGACCGATGTATCTCCTTATCCGGATTGTCCACGAGAACTTTTCCGTTCCCTACTTGAACTCCCTAACCTTCCACATGCCTTGAAAATTGTCACCAACCTCTTTAAGCAATATTGTAGTCTCACTTGCGGTGCGTTTCTGTCGCATCATGAGCCCCGACAGCCTTTTCATTTGACTCTTTTAGCGGATATTTCGGTACTAGGCCTTGACAGTCGAGACGCGCCTCCTATCGTCACTTTTGTAACAGGACTCTCGGACCATAGGTTTCTCGGATCCAGAAGAGTATTAGTTTCCGCACTGCCTTTCCTGTAATGTCGACCTTTAAAAAGACAGGTGCCCGGCGGTTTCTCGAGGTTAGTACTGCGACTGCATGAACTACACGCTAAATTTGTGGCAGTACAACTTGGCGCTCGGCCCCAAAAACCCACCGACAATGCATGGGAGTCTCCAGTTCTCCCCACCCAAATATCCAGCTTTGGGCAACTATCTTTAAACTTGAATGGCTTTATTTTGAGAGTGCCGCCCATTCCGTTCCCGTGGCCGCATTGCGCCTAATTTGTGCTTCCTTGGGCCGCTGCTATAGGACCACTCAAGTAGATTTATGTGCCGGCTTGAGCTCATACACTGCGCATCACGAAATTGCGCCCACTTATATCCATGAGCCGGGGGCCACTGCGTCATTTCCTCTCCGCCGAACTTACGAGCGCGAGGTCCTGTGAAATCGGCACCTTTTTATCTTTTTTAGTTCCTGAGCACCGAGAGTTACTATCTTTCCGCAGACAACGATCGTCTGGAGCAGTTGTGGTCCTAGCAACGACTGTTTCTGCTACATCCGATATCAAATTTCTTTGTATCGATTACCTGTGCAGATCAGTAGACATGCTTGTACTTCGCGGAGGCAACGCGACAGAATACAAAAATGGTAACCCCGGGCTGATGTGATGACGGCATGAATGATGATTGAGCGAAATTGTGATACATTTGCTCAAACTCCGCTTGTTCCTTTTCTTCTTCTTCATCCAGCGATATTAGATTACGGATTCCGTCGTTCATATTTATTGCGCTCCCACATTCTTTCACTCAGACCACGACTACGATCGTCACCTCCACCATTCTGCTCGGACCGCCCTAGCAGAAAGCACAAATACGACTTCAATTCGACATATCGGGGCGCCTTGGGGTATCGGCTGGCTAGCTGGCTATGAGCAGGGTATTTAGTCAAGGCTCTCTCTATTCACTGCGCTAGTCATGTCTTCACCACCTCTTCCACGGGAAGAGCACCACTCACCGCCGCCACCACCTGATATCATCGTCGAGGCTGGTTCTCCCGATGGCGACGTCGATGGGTCGTCCTCGAGCGGACACTCGTCGGACGGCAGCGTCCAGTACGACAAACACCGACACAAATTCTCAAAGTACCATGATCACGATTTCCTGAGGGGGTTGGCCGAGAACGGGAGCGAAACCGGACTTGATGGCAGCAGCGGTCGCTTCAAGGTCGTTGCCGGAGACGAAGCGGCGAGTATAGTACGAAGTTATGCTGGGTAAGTCCATGCACCCTGCTGGTTCCCGTTACCTAATGAGATCACGCTCCGCAGGAGTACTATCGATGTGCGAACGGCTCAGCTGCCTAATCTCAACCCGGTCGTGTTCGCGTTCTCAACCTATACAGCTGGTGGTCGCAAAGTTGTTGACTATTACAAGACGTGGAAAGGAATCGTGGGTGGCCGCGTCTTCATCTTACGTGTTGGGGCTGATTTGTTTTGTTTTTAGCCCAAGGCCCATCGCAAGAAAGGTATGCACAACTCTGATTTTCAAGGGCTGCGTCTTGATCATCATCAAATATCATCAGGCCAACGGAAGACCGACTTCTTGGACGATGAGTTCCAAAGGGTTGTCAAGAACCTTGACAAGGAGTACAAGCGTCTGTCGTGAGTATCTCTTTTCCAAATATCATGGTTCTTATTCTCACAGATGCTCGTGTGCCGTACAGTACTATTTCTCCCTCTTCTTCCCCGCAAATTGGGGTCAATAAACCTCTCCCGCACTCTCCTCTAACGCGCCAATCATCAATATCTGCCAATGTCAAACAAGCCCCCCAATCACCAACACCGTCCGCAGTGAAACCATTGCCAAAACCGCCAGTACTCAAACTAGTAGATGAACCCCCACCTTCTGGTGGCCCTCTGACCGCGAGACCGAGTAAGTCCATGCGCATTGTCGATCGCTTCCTCCCAACCCTGACTTCTTATTAGATATTCCTATGGCAGTGTCTGATAGTGTCGTGTCCCTACCTCTCCTTGGTCCAATTACTGGTTTGACCGTCCATGACTCTCGTAAGTCCACAAACCATCGTCACCATTGCTTCTCCCGCTGAAGAACTGAATAGAGCCACTAAGACTCGTGAACCCTGATCTGTATGTATTCTACTGTTTGGAGTCGGCATTGATTGTAATCCGTGTATACACCACAGGAAATCACCGTCTGGTATGCCATATCCTTCGCCGGCTGTCTGTTTTGGAAATAACCCACAACTAGATTCATCATTTCTACTCCCGGATCAAGGACACCACCATACAGGCAAGTTTGAATAAATTTGGTCTTGCTGTTGTACTTACCACTGCTGTGTTCTTCAGGTAACTAACAGCTCACTTTCTTATTCTCGTACTCATAATTTCAGGCAAGCACCGTAGAAGCAAGCACAGGTAAAACAAAATATTCCTCTAAACTCTCACCCTTCTGAATTGTCGGCGTTTGTCAGGACGGCTTCGGCCGATTCTAGGCACTCGAGAGGCTCCAGAACGGCTTCTGACAGCGGCTCAAGCATCCATACGTCTGACGAAAGCCAAGGATATGATTCCGATTCGCCCGAGATCTTAATAGTTGTTGTGGATGAAAACAACAAAGATCTCCCGACTTGGCATGGGTGCGCACGTACCAGGTTCTATATTTAACAAAACCTCATAATTTGCCAGTCTCGAGACTAATGCAAGATCGTCACCGCAGCCTGCACGGGCGCCGAGCGTCCGAAGGTCACCTTGGGATGGGCCATTGGCGAGCACGAATGGAGAAGTGAAGCATTACGGATCGGCACAGCGCCGCTCGGGCCGCTTCGACAATTCTGAGGAGTCTTCCTCAGAGGAAGGAGAGGAAGAGCCGCCTATTGCACCTCTTCGATATGTGCTCAGCCCGCCCCGTACGCCCCCACGTACTATACCCCAGACGGGGTATATGTACGGTCCCCCATCGTCGTACAACGGCTCCTACGCAGCATCCACGGCGAATCTTGCCTTCTCTCCGCCACCCCCTCCCTACGTTACGTCCCTTCCTACTGCATCGATATACAACAGCCCGTATCTCTCCCCTGCGGCCTCTTTCCAGACCCTGTCTTCCCCATCTTTTCCGACCGCCACCTTCCCAAGCCCAGGATCTTTCCAAAGTCCAGACTCTTTCCAGAGTTTTGGGGCTGCTCCTTGGGTCTCCGCGGAGGAATTCCATCGGTATTCGAATGCGACGACTTTTCAATGAACGGACACTTGCGGTATTTATGAGTATAAATAACAAACAAACGGACGGGTAGACAAACGGGTGTCTACTGTATCATCAGCACCACATCACCATCATTTGCTTTCGATAAACATGCATGCATTCGTTTTTTTTTTTCCTTTTAACTGAACTTTTATTGTAGATATTCCTAGTGTTTAGTGTACCCTTATTGAAATTGTAGTGGGCTAGTTGGTCCCAGTTTAATGCATAATTTGCTGAAAGAAACTGCATTTGTTTCACCCCGAGAAAGGATCAGGAGCGTTCTCCATTTCCGCCTGCCGACCGTTCGGGGATGCTATGAAACCTGATCTTTGACCGACGAAAGAGAAGTAGACGGATAAGTCCGAGATCATCATCCTTGAGCCTGGCAGTGGGCACCTCCGGAAGAATCGAGACTGTCGTGAAAATTAACACGGATATCCTTCCGTTGTCACAGCTTTAGCCAACGACTTCGTTTCAGGATTACAGTTCTAGGATTTCCCAAAGTACATGTAAGGGCTTGTTGCAACAGACGTCGGTCTATGGGATGATAACCTTGCAGCTTGACATAATATAGAGTGAACTCTATCATAGATCTGATCAAGCTTCGGCATGGTCGAAGCAATAGCAACTTGCATGCAGGGGTAGTACCCCTACAAGCAAATTACAATGCCAACTCCAAGACGAAGAGTTCATGAAGGCGGGTTTGATCTTTTCCGTTCCGATAAACGCTCGTTCGTATTTGCAAGTATTAAAGCCTCCATCGAAGGAAGGGCAAGACGACTTGATGCGCAATGTTACGACCGTTTGTGGTTCGAAAAGAGGGTCCTATACGAACGCGAACACTGAATAAAGACCAGTGAGACAAGGCGAGTGTGAATTTGACGCCTGAAGAAAGTCCATTTCATAGAATGTCATCCTTTTCGTCCAGGAGCGAGTAAATCATGAGCCGGAAGCCTAGTCGGGTAAGGAGCCGGTCTCTGGCTATTCAAGCTTCAACCCATCAAGAGTCTCACGGGAACAAGCAGGGTCTTCGGGAATCGCTGGTCGATGTAAACGTCAAGTCTATCATTGCGGTCCTTGTAACATCTTGATGACATCGACACCAAAAAAACGGCAGATGGGCGAGAAACCCGCCTGCGTGGAGAGAAAAGCGAATATATGCGCATATATGCAGAGTAATGATACCTCACCGAGGTAGAGCCTCTCTTTATAAACCACAGAATGGAACCTCTCCTACAACGTGCCGTTACTTCGAAGCGCCCGACGCCGATCCTAGTACGTGTCTACAATGGAATCCTCTACCTGTGACGTAGATGGACTCGGGCGGGGAGCGGTGAGTGTCATGCCGCCGTGACGCTTACAGGATGGGTGAACGGAGTACTGCCCATCTGCCAGTGGTGGGAAACGAGGCTGAAAGGCTGATGATCCATATTATCCGACGGCGAGAGGAGCTAGATAAGATGTGTTGGAAGTAGGAGGGAAAGGATAAAAGTGTATGAATTCGGAAAAGGGGGTCTTGATATACGCGTCAATGCGCGTGAAAACAGGTCATGTCATTTTGACGTCATCGGGCCCGTCCCAATCTGGTAAACAGTGCCGGCCCGGCATTCCCGGGACCGTGGGTTTTGCATTGATTTCTTCCATTCGTTCCTTCAGCCATATTTATCGTCCCTTCAAAGACTCATTCCGGGAAGAAGGCACGGAATATCAACAGCTCGATACATCTGCGGTGGGTAATGCGGTCGAGCAACACCCTCTCACGATTCTAGAGACTCAGAATAGTCTTGTAAACCAGACTCAACGATCCGTAGAAAGAAAAGTCGTTCAAATGGTGTAGGACTCGGAGGTACAGTCCGTAGGATCAGCCATCATACTGTCGATTCCCCAAAACGAATGACGGCCTGGATGGATGCAACACTACAAAAATGTCGCGGCGACCTTTATCGGAATAGTATATGGATTGAGAGTACAAATGCATATTTACAAGAGTATGTATGTGTAACACGCAAAAATACAAGATCGTAAAATAATATCCTGAATCCGCCAAAGATGAGAGTGGTATATATATAATGGTATACAAGTAATAGATACTAGTGGATGTCCGCGTCTATACACTGAGGTCTATGTGCTGGTTAAAAATACACGGAGCGGAGCGTAGGGTAGCCTAAATATCATCATGATGACCGCAGTAAGTTCCGAGAGTAATCGGCTCCTAGCCGGCTAGAGATGGCAGATTGTGCAATGTGCTATTATCGTGTTTGGGGCACTTGTGAAGCAATTACTCTAAGTTCGGCCTTGTTTATTTTCCCGTTCCTTTCGAACAGTCAACTACACTGACAATTGAATGTTGATAGAAAAGACGTACTTTGTCAGTGGAAGGGATGGTGATGGTATAAATTTAGATGGTACGGAGTATCGCGGCAGCATCCGGCATACAGCATCCCGAACCAGAGCGACCTCGACTGAGGCAGGAGTGTAAAAACCAAAGAGGTCGTCGGCGGCGAGAACAGCACAAGCACTAGTCACTTCGGGACAAGACAGCATTGCGGCACTGACGCCATCCAACTCGACTCGAAATCCCTAGTCATAATAAGTATACCAGAAACTGACCGTAGTGCACTGCAAACTCACTTTGATTTTGACTTGATCATCAACGCGACCTAGATGCTCAATGGAGCCGTCATCCCTCCATCTGCCGATGTCACCGGTGTTATACATTTTCCTGTTAAAATTAGGATATTTAGCATTGGGGAAAAGGCTGTCACATACCCGCCTCTGAAGGGATCTGCTAAGAATTTCTGAGATGTTAGATCCTCCAATCCGAGGTACCCATTCGAAACACCAGCACCACTTGCCCACATGATGCCAGTGGCTCCAACAGGTACAGGTCGGAGGTAGTCGTCCAGGATATAGATACTGTTGTTAGGTGTCGGCTTCCCTATAGAGAGCGCGGTATGGGGGACGTGACGGTGCATGGTATTAACAATAGTGATCTGGAAAGAAACGTAAGGCATCGGTATGGTCATTCCGCTTGAGCGCACCTCTGTAGGTCCACAAGAGTTATAAAATGTTGCCTGTGAGGCCCATTTATCCGCCAAAGATTGGGGACAAGGCTCCCCAGCAGTAGCGACGACGCGTACATTCGGAAAATCCTTCGGCTCATGGGGAGCTAGTGTAGATGGTGTGGCAATAAGAACGTCGACGGTCTTCATGATCTTGATCCAGTCGCACCGGTGTGGTCCCCGCAGATACAAAGTTCCCCCGTTCATCAAACAGCCAAGAGTCTCCCACGCGCACATGTCAAAGGCAACGTTCATGAGCTGCGCAACCTTGACTCCCGGCTTGATACCCAGGTTTCCTGGAGCCAGGGAGAGCACTAAGCTTTGATCAGGGCGACGTGTTTAATAATAGGTAACATGACGCACGATTGACGACATTAGAGTGACTGACCATGACTCCCTTGGGTTTTCCAGTGGTACCTTGGGTCATGAATGAGCATAGGATAGAAGAGTTCAAACGGGCACGCACCAGAAGTGAATATGATGTATGCTGTGTCGGATCTTCGGGATGTAGGGGTACTAACGTCGGCATATACTTCTTGGGACTGATCGATCATATCAAGGACGTCTTCCAAGCATCCATATGGATGACTCAGATTACCCGCGCGAGTGATACACCCTTTTGATATCAAAACGTAGGAGGGATCAGCATTGTCCATGATACCCGTCAGGGTATCGTCGGTTACGACGTTTCCGTCTAAGGGTATGTACGCGGCGCCAGCGCGAAGAACGCCAAGAATAGCAACCACTTGAGGAATTGACCGCTGAACGACGAGGCCAACAAGAGATCCACGACTGACACCTCGCGACCTCAGATATGAAGCGAGGCGCAAGGAGAGCCTATCCAATTCTCCGTACGACAGGGAGTTGCCAAAGTGATCCACAACAGCTTCTTGAGCGGGATTGATGCGCGCCGAGAGTTCAAAGGCACTGTGGATGCTCTCGAATCGGACTTCTACATGTGGACCGAAACTACAGCTGGATATTATAGGCTGCGAGGATGGAGGGGAGTTTGACTTTTCAGGGATCGAGTCGTCGTGGTCCTTCACGGGGCGCTTTGACCACTGTCGTGATGCCGCAAGAAAGTATCGGCCCAGCAATGCCAACATAACACGGTGTATGGATCGAAGGCAAGAATCGAATAGGTTCGCCGGATCCATATTGAAGGAGATAGTCGCGGGTGGATACTGCATCCTGGCGTTAAGTTTTAAAAGCAATGGGATATATAAATATGTATAATCCAATTGTAAATCGCGCGCGCATCATGCATCATCATCAGCAAACTACCCTGTTCAGCTGCGGTCCATATCAATGAAATTCATATAAAACAATGATCGGAATCTTACATGTACGAGGACCCTCGAGGACCTCATTGATTGCAAAGGTCGAGGCGCTAGGCGATCTTGCATTGTACAGCAGGAAGCTGTACACTATCAGTGCTTCAGTCCTCTATCAGTGTTTACGACATTTGATTGATGCTAAATCCAGGGCACCAAGCGGATTTACTGGCAATGAATGGGCGCTGTAACGGTTACAAAAACTTTGCCCATCCTTAACATATACAAATAACGCACTTGCGGATCATCGTCGCCTTCGTGTTTTGTTGTATGTAGTTTGGTACGCCACCAGCGAAAGCGAGGTACATCTCATCAGCGAAACGTCCTGATTGTGCAGCCACAACCAGCGCCGTAATGGTCCACAGCTGAGAATTACAGTGCAGTGCAGTGCAGTGCTTCAGATTCGGTCTCCGGCCATTATGGAGCCCTCAAGGCCTGGAGAGCTTCCCGAATGTATCAGAGCTGACGGGGTACCAGCGTTTCAAGAGATAGGTCTCAACATGCTGCGCTCGGATTTGCAACGCCGTTGAGTGAGTCCAAGAAACCTAGACCTCCAAGTCACTCAAAGAGCCAAGTTAAGGTAACTGCTGGTCCAGTGGCGTACATTTATACGCAATGGGTAAAGCGAGGTCAATGAGTGTACACATCTTCAAATAGACAGCTGCTGAATTTGGATAGCCACTGTAAAGGCAGCACGTCTGCTTCCGGTGTCTATAGGTATGGAGGGGGACAGCTGTGCCGATGATACAGCAATTACTCCGTTTGCTGTTAGTCATAAGGTCTGATAAAACATATTGCTCTAAGCTATATTTTGGTGAACGTAATAGGTACTATATACCCGACACGTCTGCGGCTTCTTAACCGCATATCCTGATAAGGGCAACAAGCTAATACTGGTACGTCGCTTGACAACTGCAGCGTTCACGGTCCAGAAATGGCCGAACCTGCCTGGACACAACAATTTGCTAATAATTAAACACAAGCTAAGGGGGTAAGGACAGCGCCACTCACAATGCAGCCCCCGTCATACGGCAACCTAATTCCATGCCGTAGCGTCGGATCGCTGACGGGATAGTAGCCCCGTGCGAAGGTCCGACCCACCGCCTCAAGAATATACTCGGGCACTCAGGAATTCACCGCCGTGCAGGAAGGATATACGGTCACTGTAGCCGAGGAATGGGTGACGCGAGACGGCTGCTCAAAAGCAATGCCTGCACTGCAAGACGATGTTGGAACAGTAGCAAGAAGCTGTGAAATTGTGAGATTATCCAAGAATCTGGAGTCGAGAATCATAGGAACATGAGCACAGATGCCATTGTTTATCGCATCCACCGCCGAGAAGTGACCGATAATACCTGAATACGAGTTTATTTAAGATGTGTATAAACATAGAAAGAGAGACTGACAGCTTACCGTTGCATGAGCCTCTTGACGAATATTGGCCACACTATATGATTAAACAGGGAGCAGTCCAATATGCCGAGACATACAGGAAGGACTCCTCGCTCCCTGAATGGAAAGGGTTTTGGATGATAGTGCAGTGCAGCTCGGGAACATAGGAGTCAGACCAAACGAAAACCGCGCAACAGCAGACCCAACGTTCATCGTGACTTTCCGGCTTCCCAAGCCCCAGGTAGTCAATAGAGTATTTATTCATCCCAGACTGCCAACTTTCCAGCTGATTCCAATGAGAAGGTACAGTTAACCGTAGCGTGACCCGTACAGGCCTTGAAATCCCGAGTCTTCTCGATACAGTCGTCACGATCTTCTGATTGCTCTCTGCTCACGAAGGTACTCTCCCATAGTAACATCACAAATGATTGCACGCGAGTCATACCCAGATCCTCCGAAAGTCCGGCATAGGGGAGTACATCTTTGTACGCATCGACAGATATCAGGTGGTTCAACATCGTGCACGTCTGCTTTCATCATCAACGGTCGAGAGGGTAGGATCCGTAATATGGGTAATTCTACTCCATAAGCGGATGGCAGCCTGAATCCACGCACGGTGGTGGTCATTTGCGCACTCCTTCGAGTTCCTAGCTCCCGAGTAGAGAAGATGCTTTGAGTTCGTGTGTCTGACGTCCTGTATGGAACATGTCTACAGTCATCATCGTAGTAGAACATGGCGTCAAAATAGCTGAATCTGTGAGAACACGAACGTCAGGTTCAAAGCCGTACAATCTCCAACTATAGCCTTCACTCACCAATACTCGAGGCATTCCCGTCTTCTCAACCATTCCTCATGCTGCCAAACGAATTGCTTGACACAATCATAGAAGAATGCCGCGACGACAAGGAGACTCTCATGTCATGTAGTCTCGTCAACCGGGTGTTACGATGGTCATCCCAGAAACGTCTTTTCGTCACCATCACTCTCTCCGGTTCCCACTGCGATACGACGCCGTACCCATATTTGCTTCGTCTCTTCTCTAGCTCGTCCCAAATAACATCCTATGTGAAGAATCTCCACATCCATAACTCGGACAGGGAGATCATCCCTCAAATCCTCGAGCAGCTGCCCAACATCGAATCCCTCTCCATCATACGAACGCCCCCGAGTTTCATAAGCAGCGCCGTGATGCATGCGCTTTTCCGGCCCCAGCTCCAACACGTCTCGTTTGACGGGATGACGTTTGGGACCTCGGAAGAGTTCTTCGACCTGTTTGCTCTCCGTAGGGAGATCTGTAGCCTGAAATTCACGAATAGCCGTATTGGAACGGTCCTGCCGTCCAGCATGGTGCCATCTCAACGATGCGCCATCCGAGATCTATCCCTGCAGACAGAAGAGCGAGAAACCAATGAATTCGTCGTCGAGATGCTAAGGGTTTCATCTACAATTGACTTCGGCTGTCTCAAGCGACTTCAGTTCTGGATGACAACTGCTGCGTATCTCCCGGCGCTTCAAAAGCTGCTCATGGCAACAAAGGATACCTTGGAAGAATTGCACCTGCATCTGCTAGCACTCGGTATGATGTTTCGCTCCAATTCTTCACAGATAGATGATGATGATAAGCAGCTACGCCACGGCAGGGAGAATTGGATCTCAGCGGCATCCCACGTATGAAGTGCATCCTCCGATGCTCGGTGTACGCGCGGCCAATTATGGCCTGCGTGGTCAGCATTTTTGGGGGGACGTCATCCGCCGCATCGGAAGAAGCGGACCTCATCTTGCGAGTATCTGATTTCAAACCATTAAACGCTTCAGATGACGCTCTATGGAAGGATGTTGATAGCGTGATGGTGCGGTTCAAGAGGCGCGTTAGCATTTGTATCGAATTTTTGCAGCCTGAGCAGAGAGATCGGTATGGGGATGCCAGTGTACGTCTGTTCTGGCGGAAATTGGAGAGGTGTCGTAATGAGGGTATTTTGCATGTAGACAGCAAAGTTGTCGCGCTGTAATCATACCATGCTACGACTTAGTCGCCGAGAGTATGCCAGTGCTAGCGCTGTGACAAGACCCCATAAATTGTCGATTAACGGCGTGCCACAGATGCTTTGACACCCAACTCTAGCGCTCTGGATGCGACAGTTGTTCGTCTCCTGGATAGCCTCCTCGGCTGGGAACCACTTAGAAAATATACATCCGTCGGGGCCCAAAGGGGGAATGCTGATACCGTCCCTTCTTCTTAAGGCCTGTAACAGACAAAATTAGTACAAACGATTGATTAGAAACGGTGAAACGCGCCTGAGACGCCTCGTGCATATCCAGATAACACGCTGCGGCGATCCTCTTGGGTGAGTCAAAATCAAAGACCGCAGTACACCATGCTGAGAGGTTGTTTCCAGGACGTCTTTTTCTTGTACGTTGTTTGGTATGTCCGTCATGGCGTACGAGGTTCTGACATACCCAGTGTCCCAAGGGCCGCTGTATTGATAGCAGATAGTGGGGTGACAGAGCATCATAACCTTCAGGACTGCTCCCGAAGTTCCATCTTCGAACACAATCCTTGGCTGTGTCGGCGTGTCCTCATTGAAAAACCGGACGAGTAGGTGATCAATTAACTCCAGGTATCGATTCTGTCGGGTTGGCCTTGATAGCAGTTAGGATTCTAGTATCGTTCTGCAAGTGATTCGACACCTACGTTGCGAAAATGAGGCCAGAACGAGGGGCTGGTCCGAATGTACTGAGTCAGCATCATGATGGAGAAAAGGGAAAAGATTCCCGCAGTACCCAAAGCAACACCGTGATCGGGTTCTCACGGCCAGTTGCCCCAGAAAACTGACCGTAATGGCTATTAGTGGAAGCCGTCGGAAGTCAAATCGAACTAGAATATTACGAGACCTTGTCTAACTGTGAGCGCACAGTGGGTCTTCAAATTTCTGCGATTTCGTGATCGTCTGCTTTCCTATCAAGCTTCAAGAATCAGACTAGTTTCGAAGTATTATTGCTATCATTTGGACGTAAACCGAGCGTACTCAAAGTCCGAGCTTTATCTCTGACTCGCAGTTTACGGCTTAGCTTCATACCCGACACAATCGCGACTCAAATCCTTTGAATTTAGACGCAACCTTGATACCCAGAGTCCTTTTTCTATGACTTGGTACGCGATAAGTACTTTTGTTATTTATTGTTATCAAAGCGCGGCCTTGATACTCAAAGTCCACTACCTCTTATACGCTTGCGGCCAGACTGTCACGCTCGTGTACCAGTTTCTCCCCTGCATGTAGGTACAGTATTTCTCATCCATTAGCCACGTACATACGAATGAGGAAAAAACGGCGAAAGACACTTGAAGTAAATACTTGGTCAAGAAACTATCAATTGCGATCCAATACGGATTCTATTGTAGTCTTCGTGCCACTTATCCGCCCAGGTTCCCACGATGTACCATTTCATATCTTCTCTCCAGTTGATCTCGCGGAGCATGGCGTTCATCGTATCACGCTGGGTCGGAGCATCTGTGAAATCTTCGTCCCAGGACGTCACGACATAGAAGACAAATCCGACTTCCTTGGAACGAACTGGCGTCGCTCGAACGTGGAGGTTTGTACGGTCCCTGAGCCCATGGATGAGGACGGCGAGGAGCACGCTAGAATCTGGATCGGGTGCATTCGGCGCGAGACAGTGAGCCAAGTCGTAGCCATCTTTCATATCACGAACGCCGATGCCAAGGGCAAACTCTGGGGGAGATCTGGCACACCCAGTGAAACGCAGGTAGTTGACAGGGAGGGCGGCGAAGGGTTCATGCTCGGCCATGTACTCGAAAGTGAGGGACTGGGGAACGATCAAGGTATGAAACGAGTGTCAATTTCGTTCGCACCTTCGACCACCCATGCACGCTGTCGTCACTGTCTTCCTCACTCTCGTAGCCCTCATCCTCGCCGTCGTTGCCGTCTTCATCGCTGGTTGCAACATCGCAAAAATTTTCATCGGTCACCTTGATACTGATAGCATTCAAGCTGCAAGGACGGGTGCCTACGCTTGTCGTAGTGCTAGTCATGATAAGACTAAATCGGTCCGGACTCCGAACGTCAACAAGACGCAGTGGAGAAAAGGGAAAACATTTCCACGGTCCCCTAAGCAACCAACGGCATCAACGGCACCGGGAATCATCGGCCATTGGTCACTGGCTTCTCACAGCTAGTCTCTCGTAGACAGACAACGAACAGACCTATTGATGAACGGGAGAGACGGTCCGTATGTATCTCACAGCTGGGTACACCAGAAAACTGAGACCGTGATGGCTATTTGTGGAAGCCGTCAGTGGTAGTCAAGTCAAACGAAAATGTTACGAGACCTTGTAGTGATACACAGAACCTGAAAGATCAGGACGGAAGAAGAGAAGAGCTACTTGCTGAGCCAAGGACTTTATCAGAACTTTGTGCATGCCAGCGCAGCTGGGCCGCTTCCCAGCGTCTTCCCGAAAAGCTCAGACTCGCTGCGAACTTTTCGATCGAATGGCGAAGGAAGGATGATTTATTACTGAAACATGAAGGGCTCGAAATGAGACTTCCCTTTGGCTCGAGCTGTATATAGAGTCCACAGCGGAGAGCGAGAGCTATGTTTCTTCGTTCAAGACTCGATAGTAAAGACTGACAAGGGAGTCTTCCTTGTAGAGCGACATGGACCAATCAAGGACACGAGCCAAGGGAATTCGCCTAACGAAAGTGAGGCAGACTTCACGCTGCATGAACGCCACCAGTGTTTGCGCGAGAAGGTCCTGCTAGACGAAGCTCTGCCATCAGCTCTGGATTAATGGCGCCGTAGGATGATTTTTTTCTGACGACGATGCTTAGTGCTATGTAATATGAGCGTCGATACAACCGTACGATGTCAGTGTACACGAACATTCCTTGGCCTACCAGTATAATCGCCACTGGCCTCCAATAATCTAGTTGGCCTGCCTATGCAAAGCAAACTGTTCTTGAAAATGTTGTTTGCAGTACCTCAAGGACCGGACAGGATAAGTAGCAGAAGATGAGTGTTAATTCGTACTAAACGCGTGGCAGTGACTGTTCGACAAGCGATCAAAGACAACAGCGGCATCTAGATTCTACAGCACGATGAATTATCGGGAGACGAAAATGGAAGAGACGACTTGAATCGCACCGGATTGATGAGAATTTTTGGGCCACCAGAATTCGCGCATAAGGTGACGTTTTGGGCGGTCAAATTTGGCAGAGACTTGACATAAAATTTAGATGCACCTCTCTGGGTTTAGATCCTCCAAAAGGCATCATTTGTTGACCCCCGAATTTCACTCCCAAAAATTTACGTTTATTAGGCTCAAAATTCAGGTTTGCCCCAAACTGTTATCTTCCCAGTGTGAGTAAATAAATACTTGGTAAAGAATCTACCGATGGTGATGTTTATTGTAGTCTTCGCGCCACTTATCCGCCCAGGTTCCTACGATGTACCATTTCATATCTTCTCTCCAGTTGATCTTGCGGAGCATTGCGTTCATCGTATCACGCTGGGTCGGAGCATCTGTGAAATCTTCGTCCCAGGACGTCACGATATAGAAGACAAATCTGACTTCCTTTGAACGAACTGGCGTTGCTCGAACGTGGAGGTTTGTACGGTCCCTGAGTGCATGGATGAGGACGGCGAGGAGCACGCTAGAATCTGGATCGGGTGCATTCGGCGCGAGACGGCGAGCCAAGCCGTAACCATCTTTCATATCACGGACACCGATGCCAAGGGCGAATAATGGGGGAGCTCGGGCGCATCCAGTGAAACGCAGGTAGTTGACAGGGAGGGCGGGGAATGGTTCATGCTCGGCCATGTACTCAAAAGTGAGGGACTGGGGAACGATCAAGGCATGAAACGAGTGTCAAGTTCGTTCGCACCTTCGACCACCCATGCACGCTGTCGTCACTGTCTTCCTCGCTCTCGTAGCCTTCATCCTCACCGTCGCGGCCGTCTTCATCGCGGGCTGTAACATCGCCAGATTGTTCATGGGTCACCTTGACACTGATAGCATTCGAGTTGCAAGGACGGGTGGCTACATTTGTCGTGGTGCTAGTCATGATAATAAGACTGAATCGGCCCGAAGGTGGACAAGACGCAGAGTGGAGGAAGGGGAAAACATTCCCACAGTCCCTCAAGCAACGAACGGCATCGACGGCACCGCCACTGGGAAGTTCTCATGGCCAGTTGCACCAGAAAACTAAGACCGTGCTGGCTATCCGTGGAAGCCATCGGTAGTCAAATCAAACAAGAATATTACGAGACCTTGTAGTGATACACAGACCCTTCAGCCTTGCTACATTTTCCTGGCCATCCATCATGACCACCGACACTTTCTCAAATCGCTTATCTGACAGTCTCCGTCCAACAGCCCAATATTGCCGCCGTATTCGGTCCATGTCAGCATGTTTAACACGTTCACTGCTGCCCAGCAACGTGTATGTGTCTTCGGGTATGAGGAATTGGTGGGTAGCTCGGATTGCAAATGTGTATGACTCCCCATCCATGCTTTCGACAACCAACTCTCCACATCGATCCCTCTCTTCTGCAAATGGCACATTCAATCCAAGCACACGTCCCTGTTCAATGCAAACCTCTGCAAACCAATCCTCGTCTGTCCCGTCATCGCGCCTAACAAACCCTCCGCAGAGGTGGTCCACTGGCAGAGGCTCCGTCATGATCTGCTCCCATGTGGGTCTCCATTTCTTTTGTCCGAGTCCTGCTCCAGGATATAGCAAAAGGAAGGACTCTCGCATACTACCGTACATGGAATTCACAAGCGCCGTCCATGCATCCTCGAGAGACTCGGTCTCATGGTATGCTGGTATTGTCCCAGGGCCCAGAGGGAATGCCAGTCCCGCAACTTTGTCCACGGGATTTGTGGACACTCTGTTTCGCATGTCTGCCAGTCGATTGAATAAATCCCAGTCATTACGCCCTAACCCTAGTAGCTGTTTGTGAAACCTTGTCAGCGGCTCAGTCTTGTAGTTTCCGCCCTCGTCTGTTGGCTTTTCATGCATTGGTCCATCTGATGTATCCCCTGCAATGATCCTCTCGTCGCCGACCTCCTGTAGTGTCCATGCACGTCTGAACCAACACCGGTCACTGTCCAAGTCACCCTCCTTCACACTCACAGGCAGTCCTAGCCCGCTCAGATAGATTACCACCCTTACACCCTCATACACATATCCAATTGTGGGCACGTCCAGCTTCCACTCCGTCACGCGCAGATCCTCTCTTGGTCCCCCCTTCTGTCTCAAACAGAGGACATCCAGCCACATGTACTGGAGTCCCAAATTCAGCATCTCGATCCGGATGAGGTCGAGACTGGCGTCCTTCGGAGTGTGCACGGGCCACTCCTTCCCATTGATAGGCGTCCACACATCATCGCGATCTTTCTCATCTACCCATGCATGTGATATCGGCTGCCAAGGCAGCTGCACCTTGTCAGAAATATCGACAGTCCACCATGGCACAACCCGATTGCTGTACAGGTCCCAGACACGTCGAGGCGGCAAAGAGGGTTCGACAATCCGGTTGCCTACCAGTGCTTTCCGTCGCCTCTCCCTATCGTTCTCTTCCCATTTGCGAAGATCGTTTAGGATATTACTCCAGTCGTCAGTATACCATATTTGACGAAGATGGCCATATGCTGTCCCGAAGTCGTAATGCTTCTCAATGCAGTCTTCCAGAATGGAGCGGAGAGATAGGATGTCGAGGGTATATGATGTTCTCAGAGTCTCGTTCAGTCTATCTAAGACCCCCTGAATGCCGAGGGTAAGGCAGGGAGTGTCAGCGAGGGAGGATGGTATAACGGGACGCCGACGAGTGTAGCACCGTTGCAAAGGAACCTTTATAGACGATTCTGCCTGGCCAATCTCGGTGACGGCTGAGATTACGACCTTTGGAAAGGTGATGCGCTGGTAAAGGTTTTCAACAAGTTGTTCTTGTGCGCTCGCGGACTGACATACCTTTGGCACCCAACGACGATGACGAAATACATAAGGTGTCGTGTCAGAATCACCTGAGGTATCATCAGAATCCTCAGAACTACTTTGAGGATCCGCAACCAATGTTTTCGATGTTGGTTCGGGTAGCAAGTCAGATAACGAAGTGGGTATCGCCTCCGAGATGATTTCGCTAGTCATTGTACTAGAGTTCCCGCGAGGCAGGTCATGCCTTTTCGGCCCGTCATCGTATAGCAGAGGCCTTCTCTTCGGGATTCACGTGGAGGCTGCTCGTGTACGTGCACCTGTGTAGTGACCCGGTGCTCCCGGATACTTATCCGGCACTCCCACGCATGTTCTGCTCATCGTGTGTTTCATACCTCGACCCCCAGTATCAGTAGGTGATCGTCTCTCAACATCCTGAACGTCGGACTCTCTAGTAGGGATTCCATTGGTTCCACCAGAAATCTTTGCACGATCTCAATGCATTATTTGACAGTTAATAATCGTTTGGTACAAGCTTCAAGCTTCAAATCGGCTTCATATGCTGTCTACGTGCCAGGCATGCGGCTTTCTCAGCCTCTCTGATCAGGAGAGTGCCAGTCGTGACCACGATACCATTAGTATTGTGCCCCATCGCCCGGTCCCATTGTCATCTACCGATCATCGACGGTTGCAAACCGACATCGTCGACCTGGAGAACGATATCGACATCATCGATCACCAAATTCGTCGTTTGCGCGCATCTCTCTCTGACCTCCGTCGAGTACGGAAGAGTAAGAAATTCGAGTTGGCGCGTGCCCGAGAGTCAAGCGTGGCATCAATATGGTGTCTGCCCGTAGAGGTAATCGTCGAGATCATCGTTCTCGCAGCAGAAGGTGACAATGGTGATATCTATCATGGCGTACCGATGGTTTTGAGCCATTCGTGTCGTCTTTTCCGAGACATTCTTTTGTCTACGCCGGAGACCTGGTCGCGGATATACATCGACGATACGATGAGAGGTCAAGGCCATCCTTTCCGAGCCACGCACCTCCTCCAAACATATCTCGCTCGTTCAAAGGAAACTTTGTTATTTGTTAGCATCAATTCTTCCCACAATATCGATGTCATCCTCGAGTGCCTTGCTCCCCATCACTCGAGGCTGTATACGCTAGAGTTGAATATCTGCCTTCCAGGGTGGAAGTCCCTTTCCTGGCTGGCAGTAGCGAATCTTCCTAAGCTGACTGTACTCCATCTGTCGGTTGAGGGCATAGACGTATCAGAGCCCATGGAAGGCCCGGATGGAGTTGTGGAGGCATTAGGAAGGTGGTATTTTGCACTTGGTCGCTCTGTCGAAGCATTTCGTCATGCAGACGCCTTGCGTGACGTGCATCTCTATGGAATGGTCTTCCTATATTTCAAAATGCCACTGAAACAACTCACGAGGTTTGCGGGAGATGTCAGCCTCAGCAAATATCTCTTGCTCTTCAGAGATGCTTTGGAGCTTGCGGAGGCGGATCTTCGACTGTTAGATCCGAAAGAGCCCGGTCCTTGGGATATTGTAAACAACAGACCGTTATGGCATACTCGGCTCACGCGACTGTCGTTGTACGCAAACATACCGTGTCTGAAGTTCATTCGTCTTCCCGCTTTGCAATATTTTAGGATTGAAGAGATCTGGGACACGAAGAACGGCACCTTCAAGTACAATGTGGGCTCGGACATCTATATTTTTCTCCGAGAGTCACAGTGTCCGCTGGAAACTCTCCTACTTGAGCTTCCGCCTTTCCAACTCTCACCTCTGACATTGATACTAGAAGCGTGTGCAACCACGTTAACGACGCTGTCCCTTCGAATTGACCTAGTTGGAGCCAGGGTTATATATAATGCTCTGACTTTTGACGGCGTAACATGTCTTGCTCCGCACCTCAAAGATTTATCACTCCGAGATGATAGTTCAAGCTGCGACTTGTCGCAGGATCGTGGCGATGGCGCTCGATCGGGGTCTTTGACCTTACGCGCACCGTATCCCTCGAGGCCGACGGAAACGCTGGAGAGACTCTCAGAGCTCGAACAGGAAGGTTTGTTCAGTGAGACGGGTGGTGTTGATGGAGTGGTTCGCGCTTCTTTCCACGAAGATTTTTTTTTCAGAATGGTGCAGTCGAGATGCGACTGGTCGCTGTATCGTTGTGATGGCGCTCGATTGAGGTCTTTGACCCTATGTGCACCGTATTCCTCGAGGCCGACGGAAACGCTGGAGAAACTCTCAGAGTGGCAGCAGGAAGGTTTGGCCGTAGAGTTTTATGGGTATTCCAGGGTCGTGCGATAGACAGCGGGACAATTTACGGAGCGGTTGGGTATTGGCTATTGTAGCAAGTACTGGTGGTCTTGTGTATTGGACGTCAATAAATATGACGCTGCTTTCTTCCGTGTAGATCAATTCCGACCCGATAGTAGAACATCGATATCGATGACCGCATCGCGCGTGTACCAGGAACTCAACATCGTTATAGAATTTCATAACAGAAGCGAACAGATCGCCGTCGATGTCACCTGGCTTTAAGGAGGAAACTGTAGGCGATCATTGGTCCGCCAGATGAGCGAGTAGGGTTTCCTTCAGTTCTTTGTGAGCGTTGAATTGCCATTGGGGACAAAAACGCTGTCGAAGCTACTATTCTTGTACTTCGTTTGTTCGAGAGATGAGGATATATTGAGGACGGGAGCGAAGACGATTCGACAGTGATTCGGAATGATTATTGAAGTATTTAGAACAGACTCTCGCACTCACACTCGGGATTTAGAGCGAACGCTTCGCCGGTACTTGATATGGTGTAAGAAAGTCACATTCATACCACTGTACGACTTGGCACCACTACGTAACGAAGATTCTCCTGCCTTCCTCTGGATATCGTCCCAAAATCCGGTCATGTTTTCGCACTGGGATGCGATCACCAAGCACGTCCAGGGCATTCGTCATGAGGCCTTGGTCTACGAGACCCGTCTTTCCTCGAGATTGCGGACCAGGGTCTCGGTCTATTTGGGCTAACTGACTATGGGAGGCCAGATCTATGAAAGAATAAAAGTGCATGACCACTCGAATGCGTCAATACGCGCTTTTATAGAGTACACGATCCCCCACGGAGGGAGCAGTTCCAGTATTACTGCCATAAACTGGGAGAAACAGGAGACGGGCTCAGATGGGCGCCCAAAAAGTTCACGCTGGCCCCTTCAAAGTCAGGCAGAGTCGAATGTTTGTTCCCCGCGACTTCGAGATCGGCCAGGACGAGAATGCATCGCATAGCAGAAGACAACTTTTCGTACGAAATACGCCATTCACGAACTGGGGAGGTGAACTGATGTCTACGTAGTATATGTCACCAATCTGGATGCACAGAGGAAGAAAGGAACAAACGTACTTCGACTCTGGAGTAATAACACCAATTCGCTTGAAGAAGTGGAGATAATCATTTGAATGGGTCAAGTCCTTTTCGCTGGCCAAGTTAACAGTAACTGTTCGACACGCGCCGAGTGCTAGCGCCGTGACGAGACTCCGCTGAATTGGCGATCGACGACGTGCCACAGATACCTCGACACCCAACTCCAGGGCCTGCGACGCGCACATGTTGCAGAATCTCTGCGCTAAATCAGACGAAGCAAACTGCAGCATTACGGTCTAGATCATTCCCAACATTAGCCAATTGCATAGACAACGAAAAAGAGATAACATACTCCTTGTTCTCTCGACAACGAGATAGACAGTACGGGAACATGATCCTTCTCAAATTCAACTACCCATGAGCGAAGATGTAAGATCATTTTAGGGTCTGTGATTCCGGAAAATTTGACACGACAATTGACCATCCCCTTGTCGGCCTCCTCGGCTGGGAACCACTTAGGAAATATGTAGCCGTCGGGATTCGTTAGGGGGAGGGTGTTAATGCCATTGCTTCTCAAATCCATCAAGGCCTGCGACAGAAAAAATTAGTACAAAGAATTGATTAGAAACAGTGAAACGCGCCTGGAATGCATCGTGCATATCAAAGTAACGTGCTGTAGCTGCCCTCTTCGGCGAGTCGAAGATCCAAGACTCTAGATCTCCATGCTGAGAAAGGATCTCCTGGAGGTCTTTTTCCTGGACATTGTTGGGTATTTCCGACATCGCCAACGACCGAGACGTTCCCAGTCTCCCAAGGGCTGCCACATCGACGGCAGACAGTGGGGGTGACAGAGCATCGTCCATTTTCATCACTGCTCCCGACGTTCCGCTCCCAGATGCAACGAAATCCTTGGCCATGTCCTCATTGAAAAACCGGACGAGCAAGTGATCCTTGGCGACAGTTATCGATTCTGCCGGGTTCGCCTTGACGGCAGCAAGGACTCTGTTGGCATTGTATCCTTCTTGGAGTGATTCGACGCGTACGGTGCGCGGGATGAGGCCAGTAGAAAGTGAGCGATGGGTGATACGGTTGGTTGGCAAGCGGTGGAAAAGACGCAGCATGGAGAGAAAGTAAGATATTCTCACGATGCCCAAAGCGGTCATGCCGCCGGGCCACGATCGTAAACGCCCGGCAAAAGCCGACCTGTAGCACGTGCTCTCAACATGCGGTTTCGAAAGACTGGCTTCTTGGTTTGAGGCTGTCATCGCACCGGCGTCAGATGGATGTGCCGTCGAACGCCAGTCTCTTGTTCTGCAGAACATTCTCGAGTACTGGTCGTTTGGAAGAGTACAGCCAGGCTTGCTAGATCACTGGAGGCCTGTGGTGATTATGCTGACAGAAAGAATGTACGTATACTGATATCATACGGCCATATCGACACTCATATATGTACCAGGGACCGTCTTCTGAGAAAGCACCCACCGGCGCCAATATTCCCCAGCTAATGGCGCGGCTGAATCTGGAGTTTCGGCTTCATTCCCAAAGGGGGAAAACTCTCCGCTTACATAAAGACGATCATCGAATCTGGGGCTGACGTCACGCAGAGATCGCAATTCAATCGCAATTGATTCCATTTCTTGGTCCAGTTCCACGACTTGCTTACTTCCTTAATTATCATGCCTCTACCAACCACCATACAGGCAGTCGCTATATCTAAGGCAAGTCTCGTAGGCTCTTCATGACGAGACCTTGCCCAATGGCTCCCACTCCAGACAGGGGACTTCGATGTCATCGAGAAGACTACATTACCTTTTCCAAGAGTCAACCCCGGAGACATCGTCGTAAAGGTACGTCTTTTTCAAGTATACTCCAGGATCACTCCATAACTCTGTTAGGTGGAATACTTTGGTGTCAATTTCATTGATACATATTACCGGTCTGTAGATCTAATATTCTCCCTACCGTTATCGCATCTCACTTCTCTTTGTAACAGAAAAGGACTATATCCTATCAAAGAATTCCCTGCTGTCTTGGGAACAGAAGCATCTGGGACTGTCCTTGCTCTTCCCACGGATGAACACATTCTGAATGATCCCAACTATAAGAAACGGAACTATACTATCGGGAGTAAAGTTCTCGTTGTAAGTATTATATTCTCATCTCATCAGCCGAAGATCATTGATGGAAATAATGCAGTACGGGTTAGGATCGCATGCAACTTACCTCTCAGTTCCATGGACAAAGGCACACGCCGTGCCGGACTCTATCGCGACTAATGTTGCGGCCGTGAGTGGTGTTCAGGCTCTAACGGCTCTGACCTTCTTCACTGAGGCGTACAACGTCAAACAAGGCGATATCATCCTCATACACACGGTAGCTGGAGGCCTTGGTTTACTCATGACTCAGCTTGCGAAGCATCGGGGGGCTACCGTTATCGGTACCACATCGACGAAAGAAAAAGCTGAGTTTGCTAAAGCAAATGGCGCCGATCATGTTATTCTTTATCCTGTTGAGGATACGGTTGAACGGGTACTTGAGATAACTAAGGGCGAAGGTGTTCATGCAGTCTTTGATGGGGTTGGGAAAGACACGTACGTTGTTAGCACTTTCTCTCGTATATGATTCTACTAATTGTCTATAGATTTGATAACAATTTGAAACTGCTGCGGCGCAAAGGTACTCTGGTGTCTGTCGGTAACGCGTCTGGCGCCGTTCCACCAAAGTCACCTTATGTGCTCGGGAGCGGTAATTTCACCCTTCTGCGCCCTACGTATGTCTTTCTCTGCGAGGATTTTTTCTTACTAATGTGTCTTCTTATTTCCAGAATGGGTAATTATATGGTGACACCGGAAGAAGCGTATCACTATTCTACCGGAGTCTTTGATCTCATCTCGAAGGGAATTTTCAAGATCAATATCTTCAAAGAGTATCCTTTCACAGCGGAGGCTGTCCAACAGGCTCAGAAAGATTTGACAAGTGGGAAAACTACCGGAAAGTTGTTGATCAAGGTGTCAGACGAGTGATTACTTTATAGGTGAAAGTGCCCTAGCACCACGAAATACAAGCAGGATTCTTTATGTCTTTCATGGTGGTTAGGGTTACCCGATGGCATCAACAGAGCCGCAATGAGGTGCTTGCAAGAAAGAGATATAGAATAGTCTCGTTGAGAACAATACTTCAGATGAGTATATGAGGCACGAGTTCGCCTATATATCACGCCATGTACGTTGAACGCTGGACAGGCCTTGTCTCTGGGGCTTTCTGGGTGACCATATGGCTTGTCATGTCGGGTCTGTGGACCCGACAGTTCCTGATTGAGACCTCATGTCTGCGCATCAGGTGTGATCCATAGAATGTTCATTGAAGTGGAAATAACACCCCCCGTACGAAACGTCTTCTCACTGATCTGTCATTTGGCGTAATAATTGGACTTCAGAAAAGTACTCTCAGCATTGACAAAAGTAGATTACTCTTGATCTTATGGAATTTATTTCGAATCACTATGCTCGAAGCGGATCATGCCAACTGATGAGCTCCAAAGAACGTGGGACGAACACCCTGAAGCTCAGTTGGTGGCCGGTCCCTCAAACCATGATACATCCCATGAACGAAGCTCGTAGCACCAACAACATTGGCGAACGGAATCGTCAATTGTCCTTCTGAGACGACCAGATTCCTGCGGGGAAACGAGGTAAAGAGAAGACCCTGAAGACAGACGCAGACCGACGAACCTGGAGTCTAGTCGTCCGAACCGGAAAAAGAAGCTGGCGAGCTGTTTTCGCCTGACGTCTGGTAGATCCTCGGGGAAGGGAAGAGAGACAAGGCGTCGCGCGCCCAGGCCGAGGGCAGTCACCACACCGCGAGCGATGGGTCGTTCGGTAGCCTCAAGGGACAGTTGACATCTCCTCTTCGTCGAAGGCTCGAACTCCTTGACGAATTTCCGGGCCAAGCCCGATGTCGGGAAGTAGAGGAGTAGCTCCTAGGGAAAAATGTCTGGTTTGTATGACCAGATAAGGAGACGGAATGGACAAACGTTTTTACCGCCAATGCGAGAGACAATGTATGAAGCAGAAGGCACTTTATCATAATTATTTGTCCATCCGATGCAGAGTTTTCTTATCTGGGGGTTATCCAGGCCCGAGATCTTGACGAGGCGTTTTAGATTTGGCTGCGTATCCTGCTTTGAATACCATTCTGGATATATCGAGCTCTCACTGTCCACGAACGTCGGCCGTATCCCTGCCTCCACGAAGTCCACGTGAGCCTACCGACAGGGTCAGCTTCTGCAAATGAAAATAAAAATTGCAATATTGCTCACCTTGTACGCTTGGTGTATATCCAAAAACTGTGCTTCGATGAGGCCCCCAGATCTGTCAAAATGGGTGCAGAAGGCTCCATTATACTTGGAAAGAATCTGGACGAGTTGGTTATCCGTAAAGCTCTCTGGTACATCCCGCAGCCCTATCGACCGTGTCGCATTGTATTTGGCGAGCATAGCGACGGTATCGGGGGTCACCGGGGGGGACGTCGAGTCATCAATCCTCAGCGAAAAGTCTTTTTGCTTCTTATTCGCCTCAACACAGCGTTTCGCCGTTCCTTCGTCGAAGAATTGGACGAGGAGGTGGCCTTTCGAGGGTATTATCTTCTCTGCTGGGTTGGCTTTGATACTGTCGACGACACCGTTGGCATTGTATCCTTCTGGGAGGTTGTCGACACGGACGGTGCGGTGGAGAGAGGGTAATTCTGTTGTGGTAGCGTAGGATGCAGAAGGAATATGAGATATCTGCAGACGGCGAAGGGCGGGACCAGCTCGGAGCATGTTTGACTGCAAAAGAATTTTATTTCCCACGCCATAGACGCGCTCCGGTTCCCGGTCCGAATGTTCAAAGCAGGGATATATTCCCACGTATCCCAAATAGTCGATGAACGCCATTCTTCCTTCCAAGCCGCCTCCTTCCCCGAAAACAATCGAAGGAAAAACGCCTGGTAGGAACCGGGTACAAGAATCTCTTCTAAATAAACTTTACAGCCAATCCATTGAATACTGCGCTCGAGTCTTGAGAGTGGTTGCCAGAGTTTACCATACTTGACATCTATCGAGCAAACCATGTCTCGCGTTTCACAGCATTTCCAGCCTTTTGTTTCATGGGAAATATATCTCATGCTTCTTTCAGAAGGTAAAACAGGCCTGCCTTCGTTCTTAAGAATGCACCGGCCAATATCAATGATTATCTTCTGCCCAACAATCAGATGATAGTGTATCGTGCATTTTTCCAGCCGACGCATGATATTTCTCACGAAAAGGCTTTGGGTGCCGGATTCATCTTGATGCTGAATGTTATTATGGAAGCTGGAAATTGGTGCCCGTTTTGCCGATTGGATACTGTATCGTGGTCGGTAAAGCTGCATCACACAGTGGTAAGACTACCCTCATTGAAGTGGAGGCGATGCACATTCGTGCCATGGTTAACAAGCTAACGGAAGCCTTCGTTCGCCACTAAACTGCTGCTCAAAGAATCGGTCGATTTGTCCTCGCCTCCGGGTATTTTCAAGCATATACACCTCCTACTTGTACTTAAATGCCTCCATGACAAAAGAATACTAGAAGTGAGCAGCCAACCTTAGCTACCGGCTGCTTTACGGTCAACGAAGGTCTGTTCACTCGATTTTTCTATGTATATTCTGTGCAGTTTTCAGTGAGATGCCGGTGAGCCATGACCATGAGAAGAAGTTTCAATTATAGCTCGCTATAGTTGGTGCTTCAACGAGTTTACGCACATGTGTAGCCTTTTATAATTTAACGCCAAGGCTCAAGACCACACTGGCTACTATCGGCGACTTCTTATTCCTTCCGTAATTTAATTGTGTGTCATGAACGAACGTTGACGGCTCGGCGACTCCGTGCATCACTCTAGCATGAGAGTGACGTCCATATGCCCCGTCGCATGTCCGATTAGCACCACCAACAGCTGACGGACTGCGGAAATGTTGTAGATTGCCAAGAAGACTAACGTGAACTTTCCATAAAGTTAATTTCCGAGCTTCTTCGGAAAATTATCAATAATCATTTTCCTATGATGAAAGTGACACCAAAAATTGTAACTTTGGTTCGAATTTGATCCTCCAAGGGGGAGAGAAGGTGATCTGCTGCGGTCCTCTCCCCGATGTCGGACAGAATGATTCTATTTGAGCAGAGGACTGCGCCGAGAATGAAATAAATTGAAGCACCCCCTTCTTCTCCAGCTTGTCGTAAATCTCCTGCACCATAGTGAACTCTCCAGCAAGTTTGCATGCAACGAGTATGGTCGACGTACCTCAGTGGGGCCGGACGGAACAGTCCAAATCCGGTAACTGTACCCGTATGACCCTTTTGGATCCTACCCTCATCGTCGGTACATATAGATGGACATGTAAGCGATTTTATCCTATTGGTACCTCCCACAGGCACTGAATACTGCGCAGTCCTTCACGGTCAGCGTCGGTGTCGTCGCACGACACCTCTACCCGTCATTTCCTCGACGAAATGAACCCACTCAATCCACCCAATAAGCCCTTTGTCTCGTCTTCGTCGCCGCCAGGCTCGTCGAGCTCATCAATACGACCTGGAAGTGCAGATGTCTTCAGACCCAAATCCCAGGTATCAGAGAGCCAGTCGAACGTCTCGCTGAGCGTCAACTACCAGCCGACCAAGTTTTCCAACACGTTGCTGCAGCCAGGCCCACGGAGACGAAAAGCGAAGAGCGTAGCATTGAATGTCCCCAAGCGAGGAGGGGGAGTCGAAGCTTTCAGGTCGGGAGAGGCGAGGATGCCTGGCGAGGCAGACGAGGACTACGACGGTGTCACCAGCGGTTGGTTCGGTGGCAGGGACGGCAGGTCGAGATTCGCCAAGAAACTGCGCTGGAACAGGTTCAAATGGACGCTGTTCGTCGCAAACTTGGTCCTTTCCTGCTATTCTATCGTCGGTCTCATTTGCCTGCTGCTGACGTGGTTCAACGTCTGGACCAACGCCGACATCGTTCGCGTCGGGAATCGCCCAGAACTCATCGTTTCGACTATCGCTGCCTGTCTGGGAATCCTCACGTCCATCATCGGATGGGCGGGGATCCTGCTAAACAATCGGTCCTTCCTCGCCGTGTACGCCTTCCTGCTCTGGATTGTCTTTGCGTTCAACACCGCGCCGGGGTATATCACCTACAAACGGCGGGAACTCAATCTCGAGGGCAAGATCAATGAGCAGTGGTCCCAGGACATCGGTCCGGAGGGCAGGCAGCGGATTCAGAACCAGCTTGGGTGCTGCGGGTACTACAGCCCGTTCGTTGAGGCGACTGTCTCTCAGACGTGTTATGCTCGCTCGGTGTTGCCAGGCTGCAAGCTTGACTACCTCAAGTTCCAGCGCCAGGTGCTCAAACGCTGGTACACCGTCAGTTTCATCCTCGTTGCGCCCCAGCTTTTTATTATCGTCGCTGGACTTCTCTGCTCGAACCATGTCACATACAGGTTCGGCAAGGGTATGATGCCCAAGGCGTATCGACTGAGCATGAACAGTATGGCCGTCATTATGGATAACTATGCGAAGTGGGCCGTTCTATTGTCCTTTGGAATTCTACTGAACCCGTTTCCTGCAGTAAACTGGCAGAGCAGTATGGTGAAGAGATTGCGACGGACGTCATCTCCCGCTCTCGCTCCAACCTCAACCTTGATGGTGGTATGGTCAGCATGCCATACGCCAGTGCTGTATCTTCGGGTCTGTCCACACATAACAAATACGATTCTGTCGGGTCCAGACCACCGCCGGAGGGAGCCTACCCACATTAAAACACATTTATCATTTTGGGACTATGAACACTCATTGGACTAGTATCTCTTTTTAGTTACCATTATTTCGATACCAACATTCTTTGCACGGAACATTCTGCCTGTAGAGCGCTCAACACGTACGTTATTCTAATCATGTATTCAATGCGCTGCCGCGGGATATATATGGGCTGGCTTCGTAAACCGCTTGGAGATGGGGTGGAGTTTAAGTGCCCAACGCTTCGGGATTACCAAGTGGCTCGGTATGATCCAGCGAAGAAAGTGGGTTCTGGAAGAGTGGTGTGGGTAAACAGTGAGAATCCAGGAACTAGACAAAGCACTCGGAGAAAATCAAACCCCGAAGAATGTCAATATCAAGCCGAATACTATTCATCAAAGACAGAACACCCAGAAAAGATTGGCGACAGCGGAAGTTCATTCTAGTTAGTGCTCGAGTTGTTGTGAAAGTGGAAAGGGGCGATGCTCAGTGGGGATGATTACTGGATGACGGTGCTACGGCTATGATCACAACCCATCAACCAGGTGTGGGGCATTTCTGCATGGGGAAGTCGTAGTAGAGAGTGCAACGGGGCGTTCATTGCCTTTTTCGGACGGAACGATTTTGGCATTCGGGCCGTGGGCTTTATACAAAATTGCAGTAGATACTAATGTCCTACAAGTCTAGAGGTTAAAGTATTCAACTTGAGACAGTAGCTCGGGATCGTCCTCCCGATTTCTTGACGCCGAAACCATTCGGCATGACAAGCCGACTCGCTGCCAAGGTCGTCGGCCCGAAGCGCGTCGATGGCGTGGGAATCCGATCTTTTTTCAACCCAGTCACGGTCTACCATGTTGCGAATCGGATCTGCCCTTCGGTGTCTGCGGGCAACCCGTCTTCCTTCCGCGTCTTATGCAACTGCAGCAGGGTCTGCATCTCTGCAGCGCACGGTCCGTGTCGAAAACCTTCCGTCGGGATACAACGTTGACAGCATCATCGAAGCTATTAAAGGCAACCCTTCAGAGGCAATCGTGCCTTCAAAAGACCACCTACTCGTTCGGTTTTTCGACGAATACACTGCAAAGCGCTGTGTAGAGCTCAGCAATGGAGTCCAAAATCTTTCGTTAAAAATTGACGAATCAGCTTCTGCGCCGTTGGACGACGCGACGATTGCCAAGCTCATAAAATTCGATTTGACACGCACCGTCAGACTTAGCGACATCCCGAAGACTGTCAACGAGTACGATCTCAAGCAGACTCTTTCAAAGTACGAAGGTGTTGACGTGCGTTTCAACTTGGCTGAGACAGAAGCCGACATACGTTTTTTGGATATACACCAGGCGGCCGACGTATGTTTTGTTTTTGTAATTTCTTATTTGTGCTTATATATATATCAAGGCGCACACCGTATTGAGGACCACAGGTGGCTCGCCGGCCCACCTCCAGGTCATCCCCCCGGATTATATCTTTCCCGAGTGGTACACACCATCAGGACCAGAAGACACCCAAGCCGTGGTCTTCTCGGACTTCCCTTCGCCCAAAATACGTAATGACTGCTATCGACTGATCATGAATATGGATAGCAGTACCGTACCCTTCATTACCACAGTCTTTTCCGGACGTCGTGTAAGCGTGTCATTTACCGTTCCTAAACGCATCTCATTCACTACTTCAGGGGATAAAATCATTCTTTCCGACAACCGCCCTGGCACGGCAGTTTGTTGAGGAGTGTAGAGCAAAGACGGATGCCTTTGGCGTCAAGGTAACTCTCGAATCGACGGTAAGGACACTCAAGGCCGGTCTAATCACTGCAGTGGGCTTGGGTGCTACTCGTGTAGTGTCTTTACCGGTCACTGTGAATCCTTCCATGTTCGGCAGACTCCAACGTTTCTTTACCATCTACGGCGACGTGGCCCAATGGTGATGAGCATTTTTCTGGCATGATCCTGGTTTGGATTTTAACAACCTTTTTTTCAGGGGCATATCCTCCACTGATGGGAGATTACTGGTGGCCTATTATAAGCTGATGGGGGCTGCGAGCTTAATCTCAGCTCACAGTCAAGGTTTCAAAGCCGCCGTACCACCGGAGATTGAAGGCGTCACGCCTACTTTTTACCGGGGAAACAGGTCATAGTGCGAGGCGCAGATCTCATGTACACTGTAGAAGACGTTCATAGCATTGAGAGTGTAATTTACCACCAAAATCTTACGCTATTGAACTGGTCCAGTAGCAACGTTGGCGCCGATTCCAACATTCTGCTCCTGTTCATCGAGTCCAGCCTCTCCGTTCCTCCCGACCTCGCCCTTCTCGTGAGATCTAAATAGGATTCTCAGGTAACCATGGCTGAAATAATACCGCAAAGAAGATGTTACAGTGGCTATATCTCTAAATGAACTTGTAGAGCGCCTAGGAAGTCCAATTGTCAATCACAGACTGAAGGAAAGGCCCGACAAAGTTTGATCATTGATCAAGGCAAGAATTGCAATGGATGTGTACCACATACTGCTGCGGCCCGTCGATGAGGTTGACATCCTGATTAAATGAATCCATAGAGCTTAACGCTATGAGTGGAAGACATGGTTGATAATACGCAGACCAAGTTGTAGGTGGGCAAAAATGAGGAAAGCTGTGATGGAATTAATTAGAGCGAAATGATGCAACTACACCAAGCGATACAAATGGATCATGGCAGAGAATTTTGATACTAGTACTGGCGAGTATCAACAAAAGGGGGGGACCGGCCTCTGATAAGAATTGGAGATGACGGCAGCGGAACGCACGTTACGACTTAATAAGTATGTGAAGAAGGACCGGCATCTTGCTACTATACTAAGGAAATCATACGCACCGCTAGACAAATAAAAGCATAGCAAACCGTGCATGGCGAATTGGAATATGAATCACGATTTCGTCTTGAGGTCCTGCTCTATTTGTGGTCCGCACCTCGGCCGCTAGATCGTACTGCATCAACAGACAATCGCTAGTGATGTGGATCTATGGCAATAAGTATGAATGGTTAGGCTGTCATCTTGCACGCGTGAAAAATATCGCTAAATACCAAGAAGTCCATCTTCAAATCTTCAATTTGCCTCCTGTAACTCTCGATGGCATCACGGAGGTCGTGAGCGTCAAGTAATCCCTTTAATCCACGTTGCTTGCGCGGTTCGTTTTTCAGATGCTCTGTTATGCTGCTAAGACACCTGCATTCTTATGCATGAACACTGCTAGCGACTAGGAGCACACTGTGCTCACCGCTCCATCTCGTGGAAAATATCCACGAAATATGCAGTTCTTTGCTCTCCCTTCCTGCCCGTAACATGGCTGTTGATGACGGTGATAGTATTGGCGATGCTCTCTGCAAGCTCCTTCGCTCGGTGTTTGTTTGTCTTGACTTTCTGCACAAGGTAGCGCGATGAGCAACAGCTGGTGACGCTAGGAAAGGCTATGGTCATACGAACATCAAGAAGCTCGATGACGGCCACAGCCACCTTAGCCAGATTCTCTAGATATGGAACACCAGTGGCTTCCGCGGGTTTCGCAATCAACGCACATGAGCTGATGGGCCGCATGGTGACAAGTTATTTGGTGTGTGCTGTGATGTGCGTCACTGGAAAACGCAGATGTAACGAGACCCACCCTACCCAAGGACCAGGCGGGTAAGGAGTCGGGTCGTTATTTCCAACAGTGTCCTCGAGGCAGGTATGCACGAATATGTTCAGGGGAAAGAACGCAGAGAATTGTTCTGGAGGATGCAACGTAGGTGTCAGTGAGAAGGTAAGACAAGAGTGTAACTTTAAATACTCGCCCAGGCTGATACTGATATCAGAACGAATCTGGAGAACTGTCATCCCTATTCATGATCTGTAGTGTGAATTCAATTGGTTAGATGGATATCATCATGGTCAACAGCATACTTGTACAGCAATGCGATCACATCATCACGAGGTCCAGAATGATATCGTTGTTTATGCATGAGAACACTTTGATAATTCAGCGTACTTTTGATTCGCGCAGCAGAGATGCTCACCGATCTCTCAAATACCAAAGAAGAAACTCCTGATACGATTTGTGCCAGCTCAACCCAGCAATTTGCTGTCACCTGCCAGGCTAATTGACATACAAGTGCGTTGAACTTGGACCGATGAAGCCAGCCGCACTGCTGTAAAAGGTACACGAGATAAAAGCTCGGTCACCCCGCAAGCTATTACGGGGCTGGGCTGCCCGACCCTGGCAGTAGTGTGAAGATGATCGTAAGCCGCGAAGAGTACATGAAAGTTTCAGGCTCAAGCGTCAGATACGTCAGGGATTTCCTTACCATTATCTGACTGATCGAGGATAATAGGTGACAGATCTGAGTAAGGAAATTCTGCACAATGAGGTCAATTTTCACGGAGTTCACAGATAAAAACGAATCGTAGCCGCGTATTTGGAAGAAAGGTCCCGGGTGCTTTTTCCAAAATTGGCGGAGCCGGTTTATTCATCGAAGTGAGGTCGACGAGCGTAGGTGGATGTAACGCACTAAAGCATAACTGTTCCAAGGCCAGACACCGAGCCAGTAGAAGGACCTTGGACAGCTACTGGGGCCCGGGAAAAGCCGGTGAATCTATGTTGGAATATTTCAAAGTCCGAATCAAGACTCGGGTTCATTACCATCACTGACTGGTCTACAATAACCTACGACTCTGCAGAGGACGACCGACTATCATGGTATCTAGTGAGCTGCCTTCGGTAATTTTGTGGTGGACCTCCACTGAAAACCCTTTCACAGGAACCTTATAGTCCTCGGTAGTACTCTAACTGTGGCAGCGAGTGATTGGCGAGTGAAGCAATAAGGGATTCGCCATTGGCTGTAATACACGGCGACGCAGAGCTGACTGAATGATTGGATGGATTGTAAAGGCAACCAGAGCCCTGTGAGCAGCTCAATCTCGTTCGTCACATTCACAATCTTATCATTTGTTCGACACAGCTGGGTCAAGGTCATCCAGCGTCGTCAAAGTTTCGCGATTTGTCACTCGATGCGAGCGGGGGGTATGACTCATGCTATGATGCTGAGGAATAGGATGGGACTGGCTGAATCCGTCACGCAGCCAAGACGATACTTAAAGGTAGGGCTTTTTTTTCGTGAACTTGTGTGTGTATCTAATAGTAACAGATATTCTAGTCCACAACGAAGCGCCCGCCTATTCCCCTCATATTTGTAACATGTCGGCAACGATAAACACACCGATGGCGCATATATTACCATGAAACAAAGTTGTATTCAGTCGTCGCTGATAGACGACGCGCGCTTCGTGTGACAGCGTTGGTGACTATCTCAACGAAGGAAATACTCTGAGAGGATGCTATGCTCATGTCGCAGTGTGAGTGGCGGGTGCTGTTATTGAAACACTCGAGCTCTGACCCAGGCAATCTCGCAGCCTATTGGGTGCCAAGACTGAGATAGGACCACTCTCCTGGATACATTTCGGGCTGCTTGTTGCATTCGGCCCGCGTTCTCCCTGTCAGACCTTTACTCGCGAAGGCTTCGTAGAGATAAGAGAAATTCTTCATCGCGCTATCCTCTGGTGGGATAGTAGAATCCGACGGCGCGATATGCGCGCAGAAATCTTTTCGGGCTTGCGTGCTCGACGAAGGAGGTCGCAGCAGCAAAAACGGGTCCATCGGTGACCCGCCGTTGTAACACCGACCCCGCTTTTTCTGAGGTTAAGGTTTGCGAGTCTACAACCTTATTGCTATTGACGTCTACAACGCCCTCCATATACTGGCTCGTGCCGACGAATTTTTGTAGAGGACAGATTTTACAGGGGTAATACTTTGTCACTGTCCATTGAGCGAAGCTGATACAAGCTTGTAGTGACGGCCTCTTCCGCAGCTACATCGAATAAATAATATCCCGACACCCACATAGGTGCAATTTGCGCGCCCAACTACACAACCAGCAGTTCCCACGTGTCGCCTTCTATGGCTCGGAGTCCCATAAAACGCGTCTTGCCCTTCAAATATGCCAGCCTAGGCTCATGGACAATCCCTCGCCCCACACAGCCCAGCATGCTGCAACAGCTGGTGCAAGGCGCATCATCGTGATTTTTGAGCAGCGACGGCGTCGGCGACGTCATGAGGTCGCGTATCTGCAGAGCATGCCAGAGCATCTCGACAACGTCAGCGACCGTGACCCACTCTCGATCACCCGATCTCTGAATGACTATGGGCCATGGAAGCTTTGGGTGGACAATGGCCAGTGATGGAAGGGGCGGACTGGTTGCCATCTCATTCACGCAACCTTCGTGACCAAGAACGCGTACGCTCGACAAGCTGCGAGCGAAATCTAGCTCCATCATCATCGAGCCACGGCTCGGCCGTAGCAGTGGATGTATTTTTATCGGGGTATTGTTCTCTGTCTGGGGCGGCAGCGGGGTATGATGATGGCGCGGTTTACCAAGGACCGACGGCGAGGGCGAAGGATCGTATTCGCGTACATATCCCATATACGACGCGTCGGGATCGGATACATAATGGCGGCGAACAGGGACCGTCGTAGTCAGCTGGGCGTCACCATAGATAGGTATAACGAGAGATGCCCTCGACGGGGCGGAGAACGCCGTTGTCGGTGATGAATACAGTTTTGGGGGCTCGTTACCCCGCTGCGTCGTCATCGTTGCCATGTCTTCTCGTTGAACGAGCATCGTCTTCATCCTGGTGTCATTCATGGACCAAACAGCAAAAGGAGGCCTTACAGATGAATAGAGGGCCTAGGTTCACTCGAGCGAGTTCGAACGTGCGAGGAGGGAAGTATGGAGGGGTGGGAGCGGATGATGGTAGTGGTTTGAGGGAGAGTTGTGAGAGCATGGGGAAGGATGGGGCTGCTTTATATATGGTATGTCCCCCCTCCAGATATTGAATGCAAACCTAACCTACCTTTTCCTAGGGTTAGGATTCCGCTTATGTCAAATCATAACCGACAGCGCCTATATCATCTTCGTACCTTTCGAGCTGCTCCTTACCTGCAATTTCGGCTTTTTTCTAGTACAACAGCGTTTCTCTGAGCTGTGGTTCAGGCTCCCATCCTCGCTGCTTGCTATCCCATCCTGCTCTTAAACCATAGCTCAGACTACGAAGCCATCATTGTTAAAAACTGGACTTACTCGTCAGGCCGGTGGCGGATTTCAAGGCACCATATCGAAGGAAGGTGACAATGGTGCCGCGGAGCACTCTTTGGCCTGTCGACTGTGAAAGGCGGTGATGACTGTTCAGCATCCACAGATATCATCCCAAAGAAAGCAGGTTTCCTTGTCATTCGTATTCGCCCATCTTCCAGGCTGAGGTCTCCACGTGATGACATGGATACGGAACGGCGGCTAACTGTGTCTCGCGTGGTATACATCACTTATCGTGCAACTCTTCCACTGAATCTCCGCGAAATGGGCGTTACACACGAAGACAAGGAAGAAAGGCGAAGTTATTGCCGGTAGTGCCGGAATATTTAAGGTCCGAATCAAGGACAGCCTGGCGGCATTCAAGAACCTTACCGACTCTGTAGAGTACGGCCGACCATCAGTGTCTGGTAAGTTGTTTTCGGTAAGCTTGTCGTAGAACTTTACTCAAAGCTCCATTACAGGAACCATACAGTTCTTGGTGCAACTCTTACAGTAGTAACTTGCGAAGCAACTGCTCACCATGAGGGGCCGCCTAATATCATCATTAGCTGCAAAACAGGGCGACGCAGAGCTTGATGAATGATCGAACAAGTCGCAAAGCAACCAATTCACTGTGAGTAGTCTGCCTCGCTTCATCACGTTTACAATCTCATTATTCGTTCAGTACAGCCGCTCTCAAGTCATCATGAAAATATTCACTACATGTGACTCCGTATGCGAGGGAATTCTGACTCTACATCGACCAAGACTATTGATGGGAACAGAACTCGACAAAATCAATCAGCCAGCCAAGACTCGAGGTTAGCAATTTTCGTAAGCATATAAACGTATCTAATTATTCTAGTCCAAGACAAAGCACCTGTTTATCTCCTTTGCTATCGATAACGGAGGAAGAGGTGGAAGGCACGATGGAGTGGAAGTGTTAGATGAGAACGCCAGCGTCACTTTCAAGGCTGGCGTTGAGCCAGTACTCATCGGATTGTCATCGTTATAGCATAACCTGTCCTCTGTCCTTTCCTCAAAATGGCTTCCTTCTTCCTTGGCCAACAGCTCGCTCATTTCTATCGACTCGAAGTCACTCACTGGAGCAATGATACCTCTTCAGCTAGTGCCAGTTACACTATACCTCCCAGCGGCGCTCTCTTCTCATGGTGTTCCAAGTAACACATTGTGGTTATTCCTCGCCAATTTCCAGTGCCCCACTCTAGTCTACAAGCTCCAAGCTTGGGCTTCTAGACCTACAGTACCAACAGGGTGGTGATAAGCGCACCGATAGTACAAGATGTTACTGCGGTAATAAGGCCACAGTCGGGACGAGCCATTGTTGATAGATGAGGGCTGTCTCCCCCGACAACCTCAGTAATGGAGGAAATGCGCTAAGAGGTGCCATGCTCATGTCGCAGATCAGTGTGAGTAGCTGGCGCTGCTGTTGAAGTACACGAGCTCTAATAGTGGCGATTTTGTAGCTAGCTCAAGCCACTTTCTGGATGCGCTTCAAGAGGCTCAACTTGCATCTTATATGTCCACACCTGGATGCCTATCGGATGCTGGGTCCGCTTTCCTTGATATTAACCGGATGTTTGCTGCTTGTTGTTGGACTCGACCCATCTACCTCACATCCTTTCTTCGGTACCAGTCCCAACGCTCAATCTATGAAGAGAGACACACCATACTGCCGTATCATTAGTCAGTGGGCTTAGTTCATTGACCTCGACCAGAGGCATATACTCTTCCTTTCCTGTTCCCTCTCCTCCCAGTTCCTGCCACAAAGACACTACTTTTGGTGCAAGCGACAAGTGTAACACCTTTCGCCGCAAGATGGATGGATTAGGGTGTATCGTGCTCGTGATGACACAACGCTTCGCGCAGTGATCCTAGACATACAAGATAAGAATGTCGCTCCTTGTATGGGTAACGCACAGAAGCTTTCGTGTACTCCCACATTGGAATGTAGCAGGAAGACGAAACTCTTTCGGCGACCAGAGCTTTTCGAGAGGCTGGTGTAACCCTAACCTTACTGCTCCCAGGGTTAAGGGATTTTGAGTCGACGCCCTGGAAAGTGCTGCTTTTGACGTCGGCGGTCCACACTCTTTCGCGCGCTAGCACTCGCATCAGCATCTGTTCTTCCAGAGGTAGCTCATTGTTTTTATCGACTGAGCGTAGCTGATATCACTTTTATAGTACATACAGATGAGTGTCCAATTATTGCACCATACAAATATCCCGACGGCGCGACCTGCACGCCCTACGCGACAAGTAGTTCCCAGGTGTCGCTTCCTATCGCACGGAGACCCATGAACCGTGTCTTTCCTTTCAAGTACACCAGTCTGGGCTCGTGTACAACCCCTCGCTCCACATGGCCCAGCATGCTGCGACAGCTGGCGGAAGGCGCGTCATCTTGGTTTTTGAGCAGCGACGGCGACGGCGACCTCATGGGGTCACGTATCTGCAGAGCATGCCACAGTGTCTCGACAACGTCAGCGACCGTGACCCACTCTCGATCACCCGACCTCTGAATGACTGTGGGCCATGGCAGCTTTGGGTGGACAATAGCCAGTGACGGAAGAGGCGGGCTAGTTGCCACCTCGTTCACACAACCTTCGTGACCAAGAACCCGGACGCTCGATAGACTGCGAGCGAAGTCTAGCTCCATTATCTTCTCTCCTCGATTTGGCCGCAACAGTGGATGGATTATCGTTGGGGTATCGCTCTCTGTTTGGGACGGCAGCGGGATGTGACGCTGGCGCGGTTTGCCAAGGACGGACGGTGAAAGCGGCGCGACGTATCCGCGTACATATCCCGTATATGACGCGTCGGTATCGGACGCATAATGGCGGCGAACAGGGACCGTCGTGGTCAGCTGGGCGTCACCATAGATAGGCATAACGATAGGCGCCCTCAACGGGGTGGAGAACGCCGTCGCTGGTGATAAATGCGGCTCTTGGGCCTCTCTACCCCGCTGCATCGTCATCGTTGCCATGTCTTCTCGTTGGACGGGCATCCTCTTCGTCCCGGTGTCATTCATGGAACAAATCGCAAAAAGAAGGACCTACAGATGAATAGAGAGACCTAGGTTTACTCGAATCAATGCGGACGTGGGAGGAGGGAGGTGTGGAAGGGTGAGAACAAGTGATGGTAGTGGTTTAAGGGAGAGTTGTGAGAGCATGGGGAAGGATGGGGCTGCTTTATATATGGTATGTCCCCCCTCCAGATATTGAATGCAAACCTAACCTACCTTTTCCTAGGGTTAGGATTCCGCTTATGTCAAATCATAACCGACAGCGCCTATATCATCTTCGTACCTTTCGAGCTGCTTCTTACCTGCAATTTCGGCTTCTTTCTAGTACAACAGTGTTTCTCTGAGCTATGGTTCAAGTCTACATCCTCGCTGCTTGCCCACCTCCCTGCTCTCGAACCACGGCTTAGACGACGAAGCCATCATCGTGCAAAGCTGGTCTTGCTCGTCAGGCCAGTGGCGGATTCCAAAGGACCATATCGAAGCAAGATGACAATGGCGTCACGGAGCACCCTTTGGCCTGTCGACTGCAAAAGGCAGTGATGACTATTCCGCGACTTGTCGTCGGTTCAACATCCACGAATCATATCCCCAAGAAAGCGGGTTAGCTCATATCTTCCCAGGCTGAGGTCACCACGGATTGGCATGGATACGGAACAGCACATAACTATGTCTTGCGTGGTATACATCACTTATCGGCAACTCTTCCACTGAATCACCGCGGAGTTGGCGTATCGTCTCAATGTTTAGCTCCAACCAGTAATGTCAGCATCTACCATTGACGTGTTGTAAGTCACACTGTCAACTCTGTTCGTGCCCGCCTAGCTCAATCGGATAGAGCGTCAGACTCTTAGAGTACCAGGCGGTTTGGTGGTCTGAAGGCTGCGAGTTCGACCCTCGCGGTGGGCTAATGTTATGTTTTTGGCTCTCCCCTCCGGAGCCCGGGCCCCGGGGCCCGGACTCAGGAGTCAGCTAGAAGCCTAGCTGCTTCACTGAGCAGTGAGTAGTTGAATAGCGGGTTCAGGGCTCAGGGCTGGGCTCTAGGCCACACTGCTCTCACTGCTACTGGTGAATTTTAATACTGACCAATAGCCAACAGCAAACACTAAGTTTGCTACATGATCCAGGGGAATTTCACGTTTCCACATTCATTCTATGTTTCGTTTTTGCAATAGACACTGTCGAGTGATTTAAACTCCCGGAAAAGACACCAAAAACCAAAAACATTTTCATTTTCATTCGCCGAAAAAGTGAGAAAAAAAGTTTTGAAAAGAAGTTTTATATGTGTAAGAAGCGACGAAGCGGCGTGCTTGAGGTCCAGAGCGATATGATAAGAAATGGGTGGGATATGAGCGAGGGACCGCGGGGAAGACACGGGAAAAAAGGTGATTGGGGAAGGTAAAGCTGGCAGTTGTTTGGCACATCACAGGGGACTGGGACCTTCACGGTAGGCATCGCCTAGTAGTTACGCCTGTAGTCATGCAGCCTTTCCGAAGCACTGGAGTCGAAGCCTCAAGATCTCCAACTACAAGAGCGTGATTTAAAGCTTTAGTGCATGCCTTTAACGAGTCAGTTGTGCCGCCATGTAAGGGTTCTTCCCTTCGCACTTGACATCACTAACCAGACCGCAGTGATGGAAAGTGCAGTGCTGGAATCTATATTCAACACTGCTTAGTCGATAACAGTCACTTTTACGAATGTTGGGTGAAAGGGATTCGGAGAAGATGGCGACTGGCATTACTTCTAGTCCTACTGGTGTGTATCACCCAGGAAAGATACAATCATGGGGGATGACTTAGAGGTAGACCGCCTTATTCAAGTTGCCTGTGGCCTTTAAGTCAGTGTACGCCTTGAAAACTATAAGCATAAGTTAATGATGATTATGAAAGAAAAACATAGGTCGACCGCGCGGTAAATATCCAAGAAATGTGTGTCGACACCTTCGTATTTTGAAGGAGTCTGCTTGAGATCGTACTCGTATAGGTTCGTTGGGATGCCACACAATCTGACGGCGCGCGACAAGTAAGATGTTACGAGTTTAGCAGTGGTCGTGCCACCCAATGGCGCGGAAGCTGATTCGTCGATCTTAACGGAAGATTTTGGACGCCATTGCTAGCTTCAGAACAGTGCTTTGCCGTATATTCGTCGAAAAACTGGAGGTGTTCTGCCGACGTCGTGACACGGACCCTATGATGGAGATGCAGGTCCTTGTGCAGTTGCAGAAGACGCGGAAAGAAGAAGCACTGCCTGCAGACATCGAAGGGTAGAAACATGCGGTAGCCGGGGGGGGAAGGATTAAGTTCTCACGCCTTCGACGCGTTTCGGGCCGACGATCTGAAACCTCGGCTCTCCGAATGACGCAATCGACCTCAGACGAGCCGCCATTTCAAGTTCTTTTTGAACCTTTTGACCTTAACCACAATTCTCTGGGCCAATTCCTAGGATGTTACTAAATGCTATTGGTATTCCTACGACCCGAATGCTAAATCGGTTACTTGACCATATTCATCCTAAAAAGGTGATGAACGCCTGGCAATTGCATGCTCCACCTTCATTTACTAAAAGCTACCACTTCCCCTACGTAGTAGTAATAGCTATCAGATTAGCTTAGAAAGGAATTGCGATACTGGATGCTCATCTTAGTTGGTGGTCTGGAAAAGTGGCTGTCGAGGACCTGGTCCATAGCAGTGTACAAGATTTGGCCCCAGACCGAAAGCCGGGCAAGGCCAAGCCAAGCCAAGACCTAAAAAGTCAGGCTCGACGGCAGGAGTTCATCAAAGCTCGGGCTCAGACTTTGACCGTCGGAGAAAGCCCAAGGCCCGTACCGTCCGACTCCAGGAAGTTAGGGGCAGAAAAGGATAGTATTCTGTGTACAATTACTGCCAAGTAGATAATATCACTGCTTTAAAAAGTGTTCAGTTTGACATTGACACCTTGCGAGGTCTGATTTTTCTCCGAGTGTTGCTTGCCCAGTTCCTGGATTCTTAGTTTTTACCCACACTGACTGCGGAAAGCGATGTGACACCTCAAACTACATCGATTACTAAATAAAGCACTGGAATTTGTCTTGGCCATTGTGTTACTAGGAGTGTAGAAAATATGTACTGAATGTTCTCATTAGCCGTGGCCATTGCTGTTCACAGAAGACTTCGGGCCCTGCTCGCGGCGGCCCACTTCACTAAGTCGCTCATGAGAAAATGGTAATGGTTTTGATGTACTCTCCAACTGAGTTCAAGTACCTTTGATCCTGGGGATCATGAGACTCCACGACCTTGGAATATCAGTAAACAGAGATAGTATATGGCTCGAACAACGGCGGATTTCAATGCAGGAAAGGATGACGGCGATGCCACAAAGCATTCAGAGCCTGGCGGGGTATTATTTGAGCCGCCAACTAATTTATGGCTGGTACGGCACTTTGAAAACTGTATATATGAGTTATAACTTGTCTGTATACGCCTTTAATTCACTGGCGTTTCCTGTGATTGGGTTCTTCTGCTTTCTAGCTCTAAGAGTAAATTCGTTTGGCCTGGAGGGTGGGAGTAATCTGGGCGTCGTAGCGATGGCGTACTGACCGCTACTCCCTGTTCGAAGCAGCGGTCCAGTACCCCTCCCTCCTTGCCATGTTCGCCAGTAGTTTAGCTGTCACTTTTTCCGGTTTCCTTCCATGCACGCGGAAGACTTTTGGCCGCTATAGGAAATGCCCAGCATAACCAAACGGTCATAATTAGCCGCGATGCAGCGCAGTTTTCCGTTTGCCCATCTCTCCTCGATATCATGGCTCGACTAACCACCACCATCCTCATCTGCATAAATATCACCCTCCTATCCGGGATGATATACCTTAATTTTCACAATATTTTGGAGCATCGCCCGGGGCCTGCTCCTCAGTATCAGCTGCAGCCGCTGCGAGGGATATCACAACCTGGGCGACCGTCCGAGTCCAAGTCGTACACCCATGCAGACTTCCTACCAATGAGCGAAGACCACGCTCTGGCGCGAAGTACTGCATGGGTTCCCTTGAGCTTGAGCGAGTGTACCGCTGGTATGCCAGCCCATTATGCACCATGCGTAGCCCAAAGGTTGGAGCAGAACGTGGTCTACGCTGAAGAGCTTCTCTACCCATCTTTCAAGATTCGCCAGCCTTATTTTGCCTCGAACGCGCACAAGGAAAGGTGGGGGGACATCGCGATGGGAATCAAAGAGCGTGGGGTGCTACAGAATGACGGTTGGCTCGTATATAAGGGACAATCTGGACAAAATTTCGTGAGTGCACGATTTTCCATGTAGGCTAGTACTTACAGTATAATGATAGGTGTTTGAGAATGTTTCTTACAGACACTCGGGAGGTTATGATAGCTGGTCAGTGGGTTCGTGCATGTCAGACCTCGTTTCTTCGGACGGCATCAAGACGTTTGACTCGCTTAAATTACTGGGAGGATCCAGCCCACCCACCATATATCGAAACGCGATGCTAGCCACCTCACCTGACTCGTACTCCTTCCAACACTATCTGGATCGTATTACCCACATCATCACTCAGGGTGCACATCTCCTCGATGGCAGCGACCTCCCGTATGTTATCACGGGACAACGAGGCGACCAGTTTGTGCAGCAGCTCTGGGAAAAACTGGGCTTCGACGATAAGCACGTCATGCATAGCATAAGCACAGATGTATACGCAGAGAATATGATCTTCTCGTGTCGGGCGGTCTTGGTCCATCCGTTTCTCTCGTTGAGGACGCTTGAGGCTTTTGGTATCGACTCGATGAAGGAGTCCTCAACCAGGAATAAGGTGGGTGATTCCGTATCGGTATCTTGCTTGAACGCTACTCACCCAGTCGAAATGACTAGATCATGTACATGTCACGATCTAACGATCGTGCCAAGAATGGCGGACGCAGAGTACTCAACGAAATAGAGCTCCTCGATGCCATCCGTGTGCTGCTCAAAGAACGAGGTAAGGGCGAGGAAATCATCGTCTTCGACGAGACGCGATATAGCTCTGCGTCAGAACTCTTTGATTATTTCAACAAGAATGTCATGGCGGTTGTAGGTCCTCACGGTGGAGCCATGCATCATCACCGCTGGGCAGCTCGAGGTACGCTCGTCATCGAGATGATGCCTACGACGTTCACGTCCGTGGCGATATACGAAGAAGTATCGGTGCTTTCTCAGACCTATGCTGCGCTGGTCGTTGAGCCCAGCTCCCCGGGAGGGCGGGATATGATCGTCGACCCTGAGGATGTGACGAAGCTTTTGAGGGAGCATTTGGGCGTGCCGATGAGGAAACCACGTCATATGGGGGTAGAGGAGACGGGCGATGAGCACCTGGCAGAGGATCCATTGAGGGCTAGCTATCAGTGGGGAGGAAAGGAGCTTGGATCTTGGCTGTAGCGAGTGATCATAGGACAGTCCGAACGACTTGTGCTATGCAAATTCTATCGGAATGTCAATTTGAGATCAAGTGCCGTAGTCCGGCGTCCCGTCTACGATTCAACTACTTAAAATCTTTTAGAGGCGTATTTTAATTGTTCTTCCCGCCGATTTAACTTAGTCTCTCGTAGACAGACGGATGATACAGATTTAACTCTACTGCATTGGTACTGTATCGACATCTTGTGCTAGCAAGTTCAGGCAACTTCAAGCCGTAATTTTGATGCCGGTACGAGCCGCTACCGCAGTGACTTCGGAAGTTGCTCGGCAATGGCGGCGCGACTGACTTTCCGAGCCTCATTGAGATTTGGCAAACCGGTATATTGAGGATATGTTATACATACTTCGACTTGAAAGGTCGCTTGAGTCCCTTGACGCTAATGTTCACTACTGCTTGTACCATGTTTGAATGAAAAGAACTTCATGCACGAGGCATTGCTCAATGTCATAAATTTTTGCCACCCAGTTTCTGTTGGGAATAGATGTCAGCAGGGTAAATGAACATGGAGGTATGGCTTGAAAGGACGTATATTCTGGGTGCCGATACGTAGACGTTACGGTAATGATCAATACGAAAATCAAAATATAAAACAAAAAACGGCGGAGCCGTCGGCCCAGTGGCTGTGAAACCACAATCCTCAACAGTTTCACATAAGGGAAAGGTGAGGGTCCTCAGCTAGTGAAACTGGTAGAGTGAGGTGTGGGATCAATAAAAATGGCAATCAGAGATACCGACTCATTCTTGGGTGCCTGTAAGGACAACCCAAGCCGACAAAGAGAGACTCAAGACGCCGGTAATCACCCTATCCTTGTTCACCAATCTCACAGAGACACGTAATGAACAGCACGCTAAGGTGCATCTGAGCGTCAGATTACACGGCGTATTCTTTGTAGAACTCTTTTCTCCAAGTTAACCAATGAACGAGAAGGTTATGTTGCATGCATTTTGATCTTGTACGGATATCTGGACAAAAACACGCGACTGTTGAATCGTTACGAGAGATGAGATCCAACGAAGATCGGCTTGGTGCCCTTGATCTCAGCTGCGACTGGCGACAGGGTGTTTATTTTTGTACCCCGATGGTATGGATACACAAAACTCGCGGCGCCTATGACGGTGGTGAAGGGGACGAACAACTGGCCATCAATATGGGTGATATCCCTGCACGAAGCACCGTGAGCAAACATTAGATTGGAGGAGGGCAAAGGGGGGGGTTACCTTTCATCTATACGGCCGAACTTGCTGAGGAAGCGACCGAACTGACGTCGTATTCTATCCGTCAGAATCCCGCTGTAGGGAAGAGTCACCGTCCGTCGTGCGCCCTGGTCAATGCCGGTCACCACACCAGGGAAGACGACCTGACTCGAGGTTTTCAGGAAGAACTTGCATTGTCCGTCCGCTAGAGGTTCGCATGTTGTGATGAATTGTTGAGCCAGCGCCGACGTGGGGAAGTAAACTGACATTTCCTAGGAACATCGGTCAGGATTAGTGGACAGATTAAAATGGGACGCTGACTGACGCCGGAGCCGTCAATGAACTGGGCTGAGATGAAAGCTGCTAGAGGAAATCGGGCGTAGTCGTTGGTCCAGCTGGTGCACATTTCGCGTATTAGGGAGTCTGTCAGGCCGGCGATCCGTACGAGGCGCCGTTGACCTGGCTGGGTGTCTTCCTTCGAGCACCATTCTGGGTAAGTGAAGTGTTCGCCTTCTATATATTTCGGATGGGTCTCCGCTTTTAAGAAATCAATCCGGGCCTGTTTTTAATAGTAACAAGAGTTAGTGTGCGCAGAAAAGACACTTTTCGAGAGGGGGTACCTTGAAAGCCTGATGCAGATCTAGAAACCGAGCCTCGGCAACACCAGTTGCTTTATCAAAGCGCGACGAGACGATATCATACTGGGAGAGGATCTTGTTGAATTGAGACTCTGTGAAGTCCTCTGGAAGTGTACCCAGCCGTATTGTGTGCGATGCACCATGTTTTGCAAGCGATGCGACAGTCAGGGTGGATAGTGCCGGCGAAGTCGAGCCATCAATCTTCACCGAGAGCTCCTTGGTTTCCTCGACGCAGCGCCTGGCAGCTTTTTCATCGAAAAACTTAACAAGAAGGTGGTCTTTTGAAGGTATGATCGTCTCTGAAGGATTAGCTTTCACAGCGTCGATAATGCTGCCGACATTGTATCCTTCCGGGAGATTTTCGACACGGACTGTGCGGTGGAGCGCCGAAGACTCGGCAGCGGTAGAATAAGATGCACAATGGGTGTAGGATCTGGCTAGACGACGAAGGATAGAACCAAGCCGGAGCATGTTCGATTCAAGATCTCGCCAAAAAAAAAATTGCTAGACGCGCTGCGGCTCCCGGGCCGGGATGACCATGGCAAACAAATACATGATTACACGTGATACTACTAAATAAACCGGTGAATTTCACATTCCAACTTGGACAGAAATGGTCGACTTCTCCACCTTTTCCAATTTCCCCGTATACGCTCTCCTGCTTGCGGTCCCTGTCGCATTTATCGGACATCGGTTTCTCTTTCCAGCACCAGCACCACCAGCAGCGTCGTCGCCGCCCCCATCTGTCGAGAAAGAGCCAGTAAAGACGATAATGCAGCCCCCAAAAGACGATCTACCACCTCCCAAAGACGACCCTTATTCCCAAGAAGAGCTGCGCCAGTATGATGGCTCGGACCCATCCAAGCCAATCTACGTGTCCATCAAAGGTGAGTGGGCCTGGGCCACGAGGGGGGGGAGCTCCTGCTTATCGTCATCAGGAACGATATTCGATGTCACGAGGAAGGCCGACGTGTACGGTCCTGGAAAATCGTACAGCGTGTTTGCTGGAAAGGATGGATCCCGGGGGCTGGGCATGTCGAGTTTGAAGGTGGAGGATGCGGTGCCGGATTACAGCGTGCTGGACGAGAAGGATATGAAGGTCCTTGATGACTGGCATGCTTTCTTTTTGTGAGTTTTGCCAAAGCGGTGTTCATAGTACCGTGCTGAGCTGGTCCTAGGAAACGGTACCCTATTGTAGGGCGTGTCAATGACCATCCCATAGCAAAATTTTGAACGATGCCCGTCCTGTCTCAACGTTGTAATATATCCTCCATCCTGATTCATCAAACTGTTGGCACAATACTTTGACTGAAGACTAGCTTTCAACAGCCGTGGAATCAACAGTGCCATGGATCGATGAGTAACACAGTACAACGGTTTGTTGCATCGAGGCCCGATAAGCAACACGTGCCTCTCCCCGATTTTACAAAACGAGTGCATTCAGGACTCGTCTCAAGGTACGCGATTATCATGTTTGCTTCGCATGTTCGGGCGACTCTCAGTTCGCTGACGCCCGACACTATTGTTGGCACAGTACTTTGGCTCAAGGCTCAACGGCTGCGAAGTGATCACTGAAATTAACAGCGCCATGGACCGATGAGTAACACAGTACGATGGTTTGTTGCCTCAAAGCCCGATAAGCAGCGCGTGCCTCTCCCCGATTTTACAAAAACAACGATGGGGCAGCAAGCGCATCCAGGACTCGTCTCAAGGTACGCGAGTATCATGTTTGCGTCGTATGTTCGGGTGACTCTCAGTTCGACCCAGAAAATTTGCGCAACTGTCACCGATTCCCGATGGATAACATACAAAATCTCGTGTCCGCGGTCGGATGAAATCATGGGAAGGTCGCTTCACCACTCAGGATACTCGGTGTCAGTTACCAACAGTGGTCCGGCTACTTTCTACTGTGCTGAATTTCTCGAATAGCTCGGTAGAGCACCCAGCCCTTGCGTATCCGACTAACTACATAGCCGATGGAAGGCTCTATGTAGTCGGGTGATACCCAAGAGAGTCGCAAACTGCGTACGCGGGGTCCGGTAGGTACAGGCGACGTACATTACCCTGACCGGAAGACGGTAAACAGGCACGTCTCCGGACCACCGGTGTCTTTTTCGGAACAACGGTCCAGCTTGAGCATCGACGGTGCCTCAGTTTCCCTCACAAACGGCGGGAACGCGGTGCGAAAATATGTCCGAGCCCGACTCAAGGGTCCCTGCATTAGTCAGCCTTACTTGGTCGTCGTTATGCAGAGACCTGACTCCAATCTGCGTGTCAGCTTATGGCGATGCCAACTGCCGTTAAATGCCAGCGTCAGCCCGACCGTCCAGCCCGTGCGCTTGCCATCATCAGTAGTTATTTACGGTGAGGCACTCCTACGTTTCGTCCAACCGATGCTCAATCATCATGGTGATGCCCATACAGCGTTAGCAACAGCGGTTTATTGCCCTGTTTTATTTAATTCTAGTTTCTACCGATCAACACGAGAGCTGCGCCACACAACGAATGCCTCAACTCCTCGGGCAACGATGTCCATGTTTCTGTAAGTATCCTTGGAAGCAACGGCCGACAATGTTCATAGAGGGGCTATCGCCGTACCCGTACTGCGCGGCAGCGCCATTGATAGAAAGATGCCGTAGGGTTTCGTCATAGCTCTCATCATGTGGGTGTCTATAGACGAGCGGTACCGCACGCGGCAGGCAAGATTTACCTCATACGATCGACGTGACGGGCCCACAGAGCTGGCCCTGAAGAGATTCCTACGAAGAATGAGGGTCAGATTCCCAGTTGATTATCAAGTCGAGCTTCTGATTGATGAAAAATGCACAGGTGGTATTCTTTAGCGGAAAACGAAGACGTGTTCACAAGGACTAGCCCAACAGGCTGTGATCTCGAGACGGGCTTTCCCAGTTCTTTGCATTCTGCTGTCTTGATTGAGTTTGCACGTTTGTGAGTTCTTTGAGCAGTTCTTCAATATTCCCGAGGACTGCATACCTTCGTCGAAGTCCTCATGACGTTCTGACTACGACGCAGACTCATATGCAACAAACTTCAAACCTATCTTGAACCCCGGCGTCCGACGCCAAGTCGGAACCTTCCGAATAAGCTTATGATTAAAGGCGATATTGAACCGACATCATAAATCAGGCTGTGTGTAAACCGTTTGTTTCGAGATGGACTCTTGACCTGGGAAATGGATTATTATTAGCCCCAGCGTACGTCTTTTTTACCTCTGTCTGTCAGTTGTAGGAGTTTTGAAAAAAAAACCAAGATGAATCTTTACACACGCACCACCCCTTGTCATGTGAACCGGTTCATCGATGCCACGATGCATGTTCACCGACCGACCAACTGTTCGCCAAAATACGGCTCCATCAGGGCAGCCCTCCCCGTTATCTTGTTCTACGATCGAACGCCTGCACACCCTCACCTCGGCGGATCACTCCTGCTCTTTTAGGCCTAGCGTTAATTCCTCGTCAAATTCGCCGGGTATCGCGTTTGGCGCGTCGTGGGGGGTATATATGTAATGTGAAATGCGTGTTCATCCGTGTACCACATCTTTTTCCCCCTCGCTCCACACCTTACTCCCGCGCCTCTCCTACCATCATGACACTGTACGGGATGCCGATATTCCTTGAAGACAAGAGCGGGAGACTCACTGGGTCAGAGTTCATCGATATCCACGATCGCATGCGGTTCAGTTATCGGTGTACCGCGCGCGACTCTGCACATACGGCGTATATGATCTACAACCTCAGTGCGATGGTGTATCAGGGCTCGTGTCCTCGAGCGGTGGTTGCGCTAGACTTTGGCCCGAATAACGCGTTGGGGACGGTCAGCTTTTCATCGAGAGAGACTGTACCGATGAAGAAGTACCTCCCCAAGATCTCGAACCATGGAGGGTAAGTGTGGTTTTGCCAGATGCATAGTGTACTATGTCCTGATAATTCTGTTCGCTAGCGCGTACAAGCCCCGAAAGTTCGTCGCGTCCGATTCGCAAGAGTATATTTGGAGTTACAGGACCCAGGAGGGCCAGGAGTGGACTGTATGTTTTGTCGTCTCCAAGCGAGGGATTTATCGCTGATATATTCGCAGTGTACTAATACGAGCGGATACTTGGTCGCGTATTACAGCTTGAAAGTACCAGGAGAACCCCACTATGAAGGTTCATCGGGTTGTACCCTTACTATTGACGAAGCGTTCGGCCACATTGCAGCAGGTCAATTTAGATCATCTCCGTTATATCGGTTCGATACTCACCCCATTTTTGTGATACAGAATGCCTAGCATCCTTGATGATTATGCGACATATCGCGGAGTACAACGTTTGATTATCACACTTCTTCTACCCTTGTATCATAGCTTTTGAACATTCTTGTATCTCTAGTACTTTTTTTTGGTTTATCATTGGACTTTTGTTTACTTTACCTTCACCCTTGATTCGGACTTGTGTGGGGTGTTTGATAGCCCGCTATTGCACAGGAAACAGGAATGTAAAATTGTATAGTTTGTAACGATAGTGTCACTCGTCTCTATGGTTCGCCGGTGTTCTCTGTATAACCGGTCTAAGTGAGATGAAGGGGATCTAGCTGATCTAACCTGCCTAGCTCATCGCGGTGATCAAGATGCCGTTTGAGGGACTTCGAGCGGGGTGACAACACATAGTCGGCAATGCGTTTCTGAGATAAATCATTGACTACACGTTGTGGTAACCAACGAACTGTATCCCCCTTCGTATCGATTTGGTCGTCAGCGGTAGTCCCCACAAGACAAAGCGAAGACCAGTTCCGTGTAAAGAAGTTTCATTTGGATTATATCCGAGAGTTGCTATTGACTATGTCCAGCACTCCATAATATTCTTGGCTACCATGGCAAACCAAACGATGTGCCCGACTAATCTCGCACGAGGTATTTGACGGTTGACGGACATTGTTCGACCCGGTCATCTGTGATATGAGGGTTACCTCTGATGCCGTCTCCTACTACCTGCTTCATCACGGACACCGGGAAGGGAAACCATGTCTACGCGCAAAAGTTATGCCGCGACAGGGATATGAGATGAAAGGTTCGGAAATCCCAAGCTCGCTAGCAATTAATGACTATGCGCATAGCCCTGTAACAAAATATAGCACAAAAGAGAACGAACATTGGCTGGTTTGGTCTCGACCGAACAATCTTGGCCTGCAGCATCGATAGGCAGGATAAAAGTAGACCAGTAAAGGCCACCGAATCCAAGGCAGGTTAGAGGCAAACAGAACATGCTGCGGCAAACTGAGTCAAGAATAACGTGTCCGCGAATAACTCAACAAACCTCCTCCTCAAGACCGTCATGAGCGTTGCAATCGCGGAGCAAGGACGGGAAGAAACACATTCGAACATTGTATGTGGGTCGGGCATTTCTTATGACATTAGAGGAGTCGCCCGTACGGGTACTTGACAACGATTTAAAGAACGACTCCGGCATCTAATTGACATCACTGTAGCCAAGATCCGGGATGAAAACGTGCAAAGCGGTGATCGGGCCCAGGTAAGAATCAGGGACCTCATATTTCTCCGTCGACTGTAGGGATTCACGATGACGACAATTGTGCAAGTTCGGAACGAGTGATCTGTTCGAATGTTCGCGGCAACGAAAAGCTTCCAAAAGCTGGTAATTACCGCAATCCCGTAATCGAAGGTCTCGCGATCTAATGTGAGTTGCCTCATTTTGCTGCACAATTTTCGGACTTGTACGCCCAATATCCATATCCTAGGAACCAAGTAATTACTACGAAGTGATTGCAATTGTAGGGGCGAACATAGGGTCGGCTTTATGCAGGATATCATCTATCGGAGCTGTAGCTCTTTGCCCCCACGCGATATCGCGGCCTTGTTCTGGACACTTGACAATGATCACAGCAGCTCGGGTGTCGGGCGACAACCATATCTGCTATCGCTCCCGCTTTCGACATAACGATGAACCTGCCCAATCATGGCCGAGGAACGACAATTCTGGGCCACGATTCGTTCCAGGCATTCATGGTTTCGTTACCGATAGAACATTAGCCAGCACCTGATTGGCCTGCCTCCACTGGCGGCAAAGCGCTTCGTTGCCAGAAACCAGAAGTCGGTCTCAGTAGACCTCCGAAGTGTCCAGTGCCTTCCTCCTACAACAAGCCAGCTCTCTACAGCTCCCATCTCTCGAAACGCCGTAGCAACGAGGGTAAATGCTTATTTAGCACTATCTTCGACAGGGCAGAGTTTGATAGCCGTCGGTTAGTTGCCCTTGCTTCAATACCTCACCGCAGATAACCCAAACTGTCCGGTTTCTTGATACCTGATTATATCGAAGAAAGATTGCCAATACATTCAGCTTGGAATCCCGTGTGCTCGCCGGATATTATAGTACGGAGTGTTCCGAGAGCAGGGCCGATTCGTTCGGAACGAAACTGTTCTGTTATCTCGGACGCCGAGCCCATAACGCTTGAAGGCTCAACGAGGCGCGCAAGGAGGCAACGAATGGATTCCATATTGCTTCTCGAATGCATCCATTAGCCAATCAAGGACAATATCACCACGCTAGAAACGAGCCGTCAAGATAGCTCGGACGTGGAATGAATAGCTGCCTCATGCCAAAAACGATGGACCGCCTCTGATCGCGATCACTACGTGCTTGAATCTATAAGTCAAAACGCAAGGTTTCTTCAGGTGTTTAGAGACCATGCACTATGTCACTGGTGTTCTCCTCCTGCGGCACCCGTTCCAGATTTTCAGTGATCGCTGAGTTCAGGGTACGCGCTCTTCGGTGGTGTCGATGAATGATTATGTGATTCAGAGGGGAAGTGCGCAGTAAATGAAGCTGCTGCGTCTCATCGGCGAGAAATATGTATATCGCATCACCTGGCACTGAAACAAATCGTTGAAGGTCGTGGACATCCTTCCGGAGGCTGTGGCGCTTCTCGTACATGCCACTAAGATCTTTTATCAGCCACGATTTCCAGGATGGGGAGTGAGACATACAGTGACTGTAGTCATCGAGAAAGTATGATCCAAACCGCAATCCTCGTATAACATATCCTCAATATACCGGTTGGCCAAATCTCAATGAGGCTCGGAGTAACCTCCGTCTCCGTCAGCGACGCACATCATCGACGATCAAATTGGACATGGGAAAGTCCGACGTTTTACCGCTGTGCTTAAGCGAAGAAACATATTCAATGCTTCTCGTATCCTTTTCCTTTACCAAATGCACTTTAACGGCTGCTGGTCTCACAGCCCCATTATAACATCGTAATCTTGGCCAAACCCTATAATAATTACGAGGCATGCTGGCTCGAGCTGCAGCGTTTGCTTCTTTGCTGTTGCTGCATTTAGCCGTAGACCTGAGAAGCGGGCCGGATGCGATATGGTGATGTCGGAGACTACGGTTTATTCAAGACGAGTCAGGAGCTCATGAGCACTCAAAACGTCTAGCAAAGGCTGTCAAAACAAGGCGAAAGACCAAGGATGGCATATTCACCTAGTAGTTTCATCGTTGCTCGTGTTTAAGTATCTATAACATGGAATTGGTCATCCTGCGGCAGCTCAAAGACGCAGAACAGTTTACAGATTTCAACGAGACGTGAAGAGGAGCGCATACACCATAATGGCGGTGGTACCATTCCTGCGTATGCTTGGAATAGAACGAGGAATAGCCTACAGGAATATTATGCATGGTCCCTGGACGGCGATATGAATAATGAGCTTAAGAACTGTGTATGATGTGCTGGAAATGATGATGCCGCCCTGATACCATTCGTGGATGTATGTCCGGGAACCCTGCTAAGGTTGTCTCATCAGATAATTGGCAGTAGCGCGAATGCGAGCAAAGATCACGCAGAAGGAGCGGCAAAATATATAGCGGAATTTTGCGTTGCATCGCGCTTGCACGTCGAAAGAAACGGATGCATTTTTAGGCTGAGCAGTCCATGTAGGGCGATGAGGGAGTTGGAACGCTTGAGAAATGTAAATGCGTAAGATAATTCAGAGTTTAAATGTATCTTGCGACCCACTCTATCCACATCACCGTGTCTTCGTCCATCACGAAGTGTCACCAATTGAGACCACGATCATCTATCCACATCGTAATCCTGAGTCTTTACAGTTCTGAGCGCTGTGGTACGACCATCGTTTTCAGTAGTAAGTGCTGCGACTGCACATCAAAAAGTACTGAGAATGCCGTTGCAGTACGGATAAAACCAATGATGTTGGTGTGGGTGCAAGGGACATCGGCGTTAGCCGAACAATGCCAAAAGAGGAAGAAAATTGCGTCGCCCTCACATGTCGAGACATCCACTCAAGATTCAAAAGTTCCTCTCGCTCAGTCCGTATTGACCTAACAATGTTATGTAGCACATGACCCGATAATGCGTTTCCGGATATCTGGCACTGCCACGGGTTTGTTTTTCGTTCAAGCCCAGGCGCGCCCCGTATTTTCGCAGCTCGTATTTCTGCTTCAAATCCGGCTCGCTCTCTCGCTCTTCCTCTGATGAACCCCCCGGGGGGGGGGGGGGAATACCAGATGTTTGCCCACCCAAGTGGTTTTAAAAAATCCAGAAAGCAAATTTCCACTTTTCTAAAGCACCAAATAATAAACTAATGTATGCATGACTGTCACTGCCCGTAACTAAAGTCTAAAGTCGTTGAAGATCGTGCCTTCAGAACTTCATGCATCTTACCTGACCTATTGCGCAATTCTCACAACATAACATAAATCTGCTTCTGTCAACCCTCTAGAACGAGCTAAGATATCATCCCCACGGATAGTCCTGCGAGATCAATGTTAAAAATCTCATCAAACCAGGGAATGTTGACGTCCCCAATGGAATGATGGTACTGGATGGATCAACATCGTGTGCTTTAGTGACGAAGGCTAAGCTGGGAAGAGGCCAGAGCTATTTGCGGCATGTAGAGCTCCAATGGTATTCTTATATAAGCTGCAAAGGAAACAACGAGATGCAGTAAAGGATGTAAACACAAATACCACTATTCATAAACCAAATTAAATAGTACATTGAAATCGAAGTAGGCTTCCGACTGTTCCAGTTCTACATACATAAGAACAATATCTGATATACGTGCTGTCCGGAATTGAATGATACACCGGTAAACAAATACAATCCGAGGATTCCAGCGTGTACGACACGCTCTTGATCCTATATCGGACAGAATCAGTGTGCTCCCCACCTCCGATGAAGGAGGACGTACCTCACACTACGCGTAACATTCCCCTAGCCCTAAGCAGAGGGAACATAGCCGCCACTCTAGATCCTAAAAATGCCCGTGCCGCTCTCCGATCATCCTCGAACTCGCTATCGGAGACAAGATTAACGTGACGAAGGCCGTGCATGTGCGGGCGCAGTAGCATCGCATCAAGAGCATTCCATTCAGCCAGTTGCTGATCTAAATCTCGCTGCGCGGTACCCCACTGTGCGAATGACAGTGTCACCGCTTCTATGTTGTTCGGCCCTGCATTCTCAAAGAGTCGGGTACACCAGCGTACCACATTGCACGGAACGCTTGCACGATCATAGAATGCGTCCTCCAAGGTGACCTGAAAATGACGCAGCCGACTTATGGCGAGAGGGACAAAACTGGGTGCGGTCATGTACGCTGCATTTAGGAAAGAATTGAACAGGAGATCAAGATATCGAGGAGCAGAAGAACATACCGAAAGGATCTTCGATTCGCAGTTCGAAAGTATCAAGCGAACTGAAGGCAGCCGCATTCAATACGTTGTTGCACGCCGCGAACTCCCCCACTTCTAAACCATAATAACAAAACCTTTTGAGACCGGAGATGTCCATACACGACCGAGGATTATCGGCCCAAAATGCGAAATCTTCCATTTCGTCAGCAGTGAGGTTGACGTCGAGCGTTCCAATGGTACATATGGGGCGTCGAACTGCGGGACCGTTCCGACGACGAGCTGATCTTGAGCGCGGATCAAGGGTGACGTGATACAGTCTAACGTGGCCGGCACGACAGCCTGTCAGCATCCCGAAAAGCGCGTTCCAGTCAGGTAATTTAGAAAGCCCCCGTAGGACAATCTCTTCAAGATGGGGCTGCTGGAAAAGCCGACGAAGGGGCTCTTGTAAGGTAGAGATGTCGCTCCATGAAGTTTCGATCGAATTGAACCTGACCTCGATTTTTATCAGGTTGACGAGCTGAGGAAGAACTGCGGATAAATGCGGCTTTGACCTCGCCATCCATTTCCGACCGCCCATGCCATCAGCCAGCTCTAAAACTCGAACGTACGACGCGAGATGAGGGGAGTATGCAAGGACGCGACGAAAATTATCGCAATTCGTTTTGTCCGACTCTAGTGGACAGCCGAGTTCGACACGGAAAAAGAGATGATTTTGAGCGGGAACGCGCCATGCCCGACAGACCAAGGCGCAAGCTTGTAATACCGTACGGTCCTGGGCCAATCTTCTAATAATGTGAAAATCGATGACCTCTTGAGGAATGTTCGGCTGCTGGCTCATCTCAAGTCGTGGAATGGGTCGGGTCTCGGACTACACGATCTAATGCCTGGACTATGTATAGAAGGGGGTTTAGCAAGTAGCCCAGCGGTGTGTACAAACCCGCAACGCACCTCAGTTCTAGGACCGGCCGCGGACAGTAGTAGGACAACTCCTCCGTGTCTAGAACGATGGGCGTATCACCTCTCAAGAACAATGACATGACATAGAAAGAGAAGACATACCGATGTGGGCAGTATTCTTCGCTTCTGTATTATTGGGAGGAACTGATGAAGCTGTCGGAGGTGAAGAACAGATATTTGTGGTTGTTTTCCTTTCCTGCTTCCGTATTTCAATCTTTTTCGCAATCTTCCTGGCACGTTTACCATTCGAAGCTATCGCTTATCTGCGGGCAATGTTCAACAAGGAGCCACCTGATGGCCCACTGTGACCTCGGTTTCGGGCCATTACTACCAGGTCAGAGGTCCCCAAATGTATATTCGGGAAATAATGCTAATGATTTGATGAAATGTAGTTCTCGATGGGGATGCCGCCACTTTTCAGGCTTCTGCTGCTTCCCAATTACCAAGCGCAACATGTTATGGCATGCCTACAACAGTCCGAAGGTCTAACGCCAACTACGATCAGTCTCGATCGTCACGGTCATAGTAGGCAAATCGTTGTATCGAGGTCAGCCGCTGTTCTATAGGTTGTCCGTGAACTCTAAGGAAGAGGTCCCTTTTAGTCACCCCTAAGATCTACGCTTTCATGATTTGATTCCATGTGCTTACAGGAACACTGGAACGGTGGATAGGTGCACACCTGGAGTGTCAGGACAATATTGCGGTGTATGGGTAATGATACGGTCACCATTGTTGGATTTTTTGATATTCAAATATTGATATTGGTGGTCAGTCTATCGATCTGCATCTATCCTGCCTTATCCTTGTTACTAGTACTCGTATCAACCCCGTTAACTCGCATCAGCCCGACCCTAAAATCTTGCGCTTCTAGTCAGGAGAACCAACGGTCCTGGGAGATTCTAAGTGATAGCTTTGTAGCGCGCCTTCGGACCGAGAAATTCCACGAGTCATATTCCATCCTATCTGAGATCTCGTCCGGTCTCGGAGGCAACAGCACCATCATTACCAATATCCTTGACATGAAGCCAGCCGCGCCTCTTGCCCGAACACGTTCTGCATTATTACATCGAGTGACTCACCCCACACGATAACCGCATGAAACCCATATAGTCCAATACAGCCAGGCCACCAAAGGTCCCAAAGGGTATTTATCAACAAAGTCGAGTCGGGGGATCTGGACAGGTCTTCATTGATACGTTCGCTCGTGAAGACTCGGATGTTCGTTCGCGACTTGAAGCTGCCTGTGAAGTCCGACACGGAGGCATTTAGTACAGGAATTCCAGTGAATAAAATCGGAAATTTAAGGCTGGTGATCACTAGGTCAAGTCAGGAGCACGTTGTTGCAGCGCTCACTGGACCAGACGCAGTGGCCATGGAACGCCGTTGCAGAGTCTCGGTTTTTCTTGTACATAGCCATACTCACTATACGTACGATATGGAGCCCTGTCAGTCTACTCTATGATCAGATTTCCACCATATCATGAAGCATGTCGTTATACTCGTTTCCTCTCGTATCTTGGTCATCTCGGGGGAAGCCTGTCCTCCGATAGCTCCATGTTAGTGGACGGTACAAGATAGTACTAGTAGCACCGAGGAATGAAAAGGAGACGGTTATTGTTGACCCTTCCTCCTGGGGCACGATGTGAAAGCGGTCTCTATACTGACGCTAGAACACGAGAAGAGCTTGGATGCGGAAATGAGAATACACAGCAACAGAGAGTAATAGTGGTGGCTTTCTTACCTCTGGGAGAAGCCCTTTGCTGGGTAGGGCAATACAACAGACATCTTCCAGAACGTTACCAGGCAATATATATATTTGCGCGTGACGTTTTCTGCTCCCAGCAAACGGTGTAAGAGTTCGGGACCGATGACTAGCTTGGATGCTACCCTGAAGAAATTACGGATGAGTTTGAAGCCATAGAAAACACCGTAAAAATTAGCACATACTAGGTCGCCTGATCAAAACCTCGTTCTACGTCGCAAACCCAGCCAGCATACACAAATATAGCATCCGGCAGAGGACAAGTTTCATGTCAATCTGATACGATGAACGCACTTCGACATTGATTTTGGTGTACCTAAAATGTCGCGGTTGATCAGTCCTTTGGTCGGCCCGACATTGGGATGTTAGAAGAAGTAATTGGCAGTGGTTCGGGTTGTCAACACATGTCATATTTTTCTTTATATCGTCTCTAACCGGAGGTGAAACAGATACATGATCGACGACCACAGAAATACCTACCATAAGGGATCAGACTTGCCACCTGACGCTCGACTTGAGTATGTATCTTTCGTTAAAAAGAGTGCGTATCATAGATCATCTGTGCCTCGCAGCTCCGCCTTGAGTCGGTATCCGACAGAAAAAGAACATGAGAAGGACATCGGTGCCGGAACCTTACATGATCTAGGCACTAAGTATCAGCACATTGTCCCCGTGCGGGGAACGACACATTTTTACCCAAGGCTCACTGTTCCCGAATATCCGGGACGTTGGCGGTCGCCAGTAATGATAGGAGTGCATACCTGATTCGAGGCTCCATAGCAACGTCGCCATCCATCTCCTCCCCTAGTAGCTCATACACAGAAAATAATGATACTCAGCGATAAATTGGTGATAATATGAGGCCTCGGCCGATGTCCCCGAGGTCAAAGCGCAGATACTTTGGGCGGCCGCTTTTCAAGTCGAAGGCACATTGCATTTTCAGGTGATAATCACCTAACAAACAGTGCCGCATGCCGAGAAATTTTTGAGAAAGGAGGAAGAACGGTCGAAGACTGCAGACACTTAATCATTTAATTAGGGGAGGAAAACCTTGGTGAAACAAGGGAACGTCCCAATAAGTTTGACCAGAACATCAAATCTTGTGCCACGAGGATGTACTAAACCCGAAGCAGGGCTTGACGGACAAAAAACGGCTGACGCGCTTGTACACGTTCCAACAAGATATGCAAAGAGGCACGATGGTTGCCAGCCGTACCTAGGAGATGGGAATGTCACTCCTAACGGCATGGCACATTATAACAGATAGGCACATACAGTTAACCTCAGACCTGAAGTATCAGATGGTGCAGCGTCGGAAGCTTCTGCTGGTCAAGAGCCCTCCTAGAGTGCAACGTTCGGAGACGTTGAAACCAAAGTGGAAAGGAAAATCAGGCTGGAATTATAATATTTGTCTAGTTTGTATACTGTTTTGAATGCCGAAGTTCGTGGAAGCCCGATATACGCCAAGAGCGAGCCGACTAACCGTACTGCTCTCTGTGAAAGACGTACCTGGTAACGCGCACATCAGCCTAGAACAATGCTGCGAGGCGGCTAAACATACCTTGGCTAAGGTTTCGAAGGACGCCGTCTTAGATCTTGAGAAGGATAAGTTGGCACGGCGACGTAAGAGTACGAGAAGGGATGTACTGTGATAGGCTGGAAGCGCTCTCGATATTACAGCCGGAAAACTGTGTACAACATACACATGCCCTACATGCATATAGATTGCTTTGCACGCCATGGCAATCGTAGAAGCATGGAAACGGTTAGAATATGGTGCTTTAGCTTCACATGATGGAAGGTGTTTATACGCATAAACGGGCAGAAACAGTCTTTAGTCAAGACGAACGCCGAAGATCGGAGCACAGGGTTGACACTGACATAGATGGATGAAGACGGCCAGATGAGTTGCGGTCTAGCGCTACCTTTGGAAAGGTTACGTTGCAATGTCTAAAGGACAACTTATTCAGATGAGGTTCCCAGTCAATCTCGTGGAGAAGGTGAGGAGAAGTACTTCATTGTCAAATTGAAGGTCCAGATATAATACTTGTGGCGCAACCAGTATATGACGCGGAGCACATAAGGCTTTTGAAAATTGTCACGGATTCATCGGAGGGAGGACGTGCTGCAAGTCAATGAGTTGACCGTCATTTTGACTGACGTTTCTTGGCGTGATGAAGTCGCATTCAGGGCCTGAACGCTGTTCGTGGCCATATTGGACTGCCGATTCCTTCGATAATGTGTCAGCTACTGAATGAACATTCGTATCGCTCAGATTATAATAAGCTATGGGCTCACGGCAAGACACTGATTTTTACAAGTGTGAGGAATAGGGCAGGTCTAGTAATTCATATTGAATAAACAGAAGGACTTCAAAGTAGAAAATTCTTCACCTCAAAATCTAAGCACAATTCCGCTTAGCGCTATGCCATGAAGAGCGGATATTATTCTCCGTCTGACGTCAGCCTGATCCCGCAGCTCAGAGGACGCTAGAACTGCTGGCATTCAGAATGGCCACCGACATAAACTCTGATCCTTGGGATGTACGTGATTGCCGGACCTCCGCGAACAGCTGGGAATAAGGCAAGTTTCGAATTTAGCATGGTGAACATTGCGCTAGAATAAGAAATTAGTCTCCCGAACATCAAAGGGTAGTCCTGGTCGGCGTTCAAACCTCGAGCGATTTCTTGTCATCAGCCTTTTGTAACTGAAATAGTGTAAGTTTGCCTCTAGATCGTTTATTTGAGCCTATTATCAGAAGCGTGAGAGAAGGGAGTTGAAGGGGACTAACATCGGCTGTTGAACTGACCAAATGAGTTTTACATTCCTGTCATTCCTCCGCGCCAGAAGCCTGAGGAAACCAAATGGCGCAATAAATCTAGTAATTATACCTCTGAGTCGAAGCTTTTAATTTTGTGTCTTAGCTTCAATATCGCTTTCTTGTCCATACAGGTTGCTTAAGGACTGTCACCTTTTTGTGCGGCATTACCGGGCTATCGTTGGGTCTCAAGCTCAAGGTCTGGCGGTAATGGCCAAGCCTTCAGCTTCATCTAGGAAGCAACCACTGAATTAATAAGGAAGCTCGGAGAAATAATAAGCCGGCTCATCTGTGCGAATGGTGGGACCATAATATAATATAATATTTTTATCGTCATACTATGGCCCCATCGGTTTTTTGAAGACAACGTCAATTTTGTCCTCGAATTAGGCGGACAGAGCTTGCACTGAGAACGGAACTCGGTTAGCCATGGAACGTTCAACGTCGCAGCCGAAGGCAAATGTTATCCGGCAGTTTCCGGACGTTGTTGGTCCACGATCAGTGACAGTCGGACCGTCGGAATGATGCGCCACTGGTCCGGCTTTTTACTCGTTTTACCTTTTCATTCAATACATCGACTGAGCTAAGCATGCTCTGCATGTACACGTATCCCTCTCCATGGTGCTAGTGTCTTCATTGAAAGCCGCTATCATTCGGCCTCGTCGGCACTGCGCCAATTATATCCTTGTTATTATTGGTGCGGTCTTCAGAGAAGCTCCCGTAGGCCCCCACGGGGCAGATTCGACCGAGGTGTGTTCATCAGGCTGCTGGACCGTGGAGAAGTCTTGTAATTCCATTTATCGTCGTATTGGGATCGTCCGTCCTCTCCGCATATGTATATTTCAATGTTCTTCCTAGGCGGTTGAGGTTCTCTGAACTCCGGACTCGGAGAGATGTCCACTAACGTCCATCAACATTCAACCCCAGAATTCTTGAATAACAATATGCTTGTTTCGCATTCGAAAGCGAAGATTCCATATTTGCTACTGTTCGTTCTGAGGAAACGTGGTACAGCATCAACCACGCAAGTATATCGTCGGCCCTATTGTCATAGCGGAGCGAAGATGACGGCCGGTACTGCTAATTCTTCCTCTTTAATGTTAGTGAAAGCAAGAAACTATCTTCTGTGCGACGCCTTGCCTTTTTACGTTACGACGAAGTCGTGAGGCCGGATGATTCAAATTCCTAGGCCCCAGGTTGTTTTGTCAGCTTTTTTTTTTTTTTTGCGAGACTGGCCTCCATAAACCATATCATCGAAGGTAATTGAACTGGTATATCGCTACGGTTTATCGATATGCGAACAGGCTTTTGGTACACGCTGTCGAAACGGCACAAGCTGCCGTTAGACATTACAGCGTCGTGTCAACTCCCATTCAACTCAGGAATCTGAGTTGGCAGCGAGGGCGAAGGCCTGTGAATGTCTTACGAGAGGTATGGCAAGATCGAGGTAATTATAAAGTTGATATACCACATAAGGTACCCGTTCCTAATTGCGGTGGGAAATCTCTCCATGTTCAGCGATGTAATCGGATCCATATGCAGGGCAGCTCCCGCTCGAATTGATGAGGAGCTGGATTTCAACCCCATCTGAATGATGATGTCGGAAAGTTCCCGAAACTCGTAGATGGTTTTAGAAAAATGTATTGTATGTTCTGTAGCCTCGTGAGTCGTTTCGGTAGGTGAATAATCGGCGAAGAAAAAGATAAGAGCATAAACATCATCATGGTACCATTAGGTCCCCGTCCACCAAGGCGCCCAAGGTGGGCAAAAAGAACCTTCTAATATCAGAGTTGTATCAGAAGTTTAGTCGTGGCTCCATGCTTTTAGGCGCTCAGTCTCCAAAAACGATCTAGGACTTGGCTGAGAGAGGGAGGGGAGGGAGGGGGGAATAGAGGCTCATTGACCAGAACTCAAGCAGGCTAGGAAGCACAGAGAGAACCGGGAGCATTCAGAATTCTTAAGAGCTATACATGGGGGGACCGGAAGTATACGAAAACGGACAGCCACGAGGGTGATTATCTAAGTCCTTTCGGGGCAAACGCCGCGTGGTGACCGCAGACGTGGGAAAATCTCTCGGCCCCAAAACTCCCGATTCCCTTCTTCCTAGCGAACCACCACCGCGTCCCCCTGCATACAGCGAGCTCATCATCCTCCACAGCGAGCACAGCGTCCAGAACAACCTGATTCTACCTCTTTTTTTTAGCGAGCTCGTCGCTACAGGCCTCCGCAAGTGTCACTGTTTCCTGTATGTTCCATCTTCTACCATGGTGTACGCGCTGATTCTCTCACGTAGCGTCTCCGTTGTATCCGGCAGCGTCCTTGCCTTTCTCTCTGCGATTTCTGTTCCCTTCAACCAACTTTTCTTGTTGTGGGCCATCAGTTCAACGTCCCGTATACCGTCGTCACCGTATGTCCCTCTTTATCTCTACCACTTTTCTGTCTTGATTGACAACATCGAGCAGCGATTTCTCGTTTTCTTCTCATCACATCTGTATCAGCCTCAACAAGATATCAGACACCCTCCTTCCGAGCCGTGATCCCATCTTTCATCTGTCATTTCCTCGTAAGGAACACTTTACCTCTAGATCTGGGCCTTTTCTCACCCTGCCGTTGCAGCAGCTACAATGTCTTCCTTGGGTTTTGTCTTGCGTGGTGCCGTACAGCGGAAAAAACAACACCAGCCTTCAACTCTCCAACCAATTGAATGCCTCGTAACTCGTACGACACCACGCCCCGAACTTCCGCCGGAAATATGGATGCTTGTCATCCGATTTGCGACCTGTTCATACCCTGACCCCCTCGACACTTCACGACCTGTTTCATTTTTGGATCCCCCTCATGTCACTCGGTTGCGACTGGCTACATATTACGCAACAATGCAACAAAAACTAGCTCTATGCAGGGTCAGCAAGCAGTGGAACGAGTGGGCGACAGAGTTCCTGTACGAGTTCATCTGGGTCAATCGTGCCGGTCACGCCCGACTCCTCGCTCGTACCTTGGAAACGCCAGAGGGCAAGGGCCACGGTCGTTGGATCAGGAGACTTCACGTCGAGACCATGGCATTGGACAAGTGCAACCCGTCGCATCTGCGTACTATCCTCGACGCCTCCCCCGATCTTGCCATCTACTCTGATCATCGATCCATTCGCCTCACTCTCTTTTCCGTCAACTCTCCTCTGGAGGAGACATGCACCCCCGACGACCTCTTCCAATCCTTACCAACCAACCTCCGTCGTCTATCATGGACCTCTTACGAAGCTTCTCCGACTCCTACCATGCCCCTCTTTTCTGTTCTCCACAATCTCACTTTCCTCGAGTTACACTTCCATGCTCCTATGCGTTCCTCATTTACTGTATCCTCGCCCCCTTCCGTGTCTCCCACCCAGATGTTTCATCTTCCCCAGCTACAGACACTAAAGACATCCCTCTGCTCGAACACTTTCGACCTTCTTTCGACCTGGACCCTTCCGTCGCTCTGTAATCTCTCGTTAATCTCACCTGATTTCAGCTACTCCTCCCCCGGCTTCTTTGCCTTCTTCTCTGCCCATGGTGCCAAGATCAACCAACTTGAGCTTGGTCATTCCTCGTCCAACATTCTTGAAGAGCACTACATCACTCCCACCCGTCCAGTCATAGGGCGGCCAAGTCTTGCATCCCTCCTCCCGAACATGACCGAATTCATCTGCTCCGCAGATGCCGAGTGGAATTGGGAGAGCCCAGATTGGATTGCGCCACATGTGCTCCTTCCGTCTCATCCGCGGCTGCAGCTTATTGGGGTCCGTGACATCGGGAGAGGCAATTGGTTGCTGATTGAGCAGATGCGGAGCCTACTCAGGCGTGATGCGTTTCCCTCCCTGCGATATGTCAGGGACATGGGACCAGGGTTATTGAAGGTTCGGAAGGGGCTCGAACCTGACCTTGACATGATGTTGTTCTGGCGAGCGGTCTGGGATAGCTGTGGAGGTCGAGGTGTGTGGTTAGAAGATCTCAAGGGTGTCAATTTCGTTGCGAGGGATTGGAAGAGATTAGGCTTCGATGTCCCATCACCTCCAGGTGCTGTTTAGTCGCTTATGTATGTTTTCTGTTTTCGCTGTCGTTATCGTGTTTTCTTGTGTGTTCCCCTATTTATTTCTGGACATTCTTTTGTATACAGCCTTCGTTTCCATTTGCAACACTCACTGTATATACCGACGCAAAAAATACCAATTTGCATGTTTGCTTTCTGAACAAAGGGCTCAAAGGAAAGAAATTTTCATTTATGTATGTATGTATTTCGGTTGCGTTACCCTGCTCTCTGCAGGACCACCAGAAAGTCCTCGTTTTTTTAGGGAGCATTCTACGGACTTGGCGTTGCCTTGCCTGTACCAGCTTGTTGAAGAGAATCCTTAAGAGCTCATATTACCAAACTCGCATTGTCGACTAATTCCTGAATTGGACAGTCCTGTTTTGAATGTAAAGGGTTCAGGCAGCACTCTCCTCTAGGTTCGTTTATTGGTTTGTGTTGCCAAGCTATACTCGGATCTACGGAGCCAATGGTGACTAAGGCTAGCCAACCTTGGTAGTTCTACTCCAACCATTGGTCAAGGTCATGGCCTTCATCCCTTCTTTCACAAATCTGCTCTTGCCCGTCTCTTTGGAGGCTACATTTCATTACAATCGTTCAGACTCAAGATATTGAAACTCCTGAGGAATCCATGACAGATTAGCGGATTCTGATTCCTGAGGAGTTTCCGAAGATACAGAACGAAGAAAGCGCAAAAAAGATATCATCAATAGCCCACCGCGAGGGTCGAACTCGCAGCCTTCAGATCAATCCGCCTAGATAAAAGTCTGATGCTCTATCCGATTGAGCTAGGCGGGCAACGTACATTTTTTTAGCGTATATTATCTGGGCAGGAATGCACAGACCTTGGATTTCTTCCTTGAATGCCTCACCCCACCGTGACATCACTTTTGTCCTGCATGCTGTGCATTGAAACTGATGGTACCGTTGTTTGCCGAAATCCTAAGGACGTGGAGAGGTGCGATGGAATCCCGAGGTAGGCTCAGATCGAATAGAGAAAAAACTCCAACAACAGTTTGGTTGTAAACAACTGCTTCATCTTTGCCAGACATTCAATCATTCTGCATCGCTGTAGGAGGGTTGTGAACCCTCCTGTAATTGACTGTTTCATGAACATTGTGACAGATTATCAACATTCTAGTAGGTATTTCTTTATAAGTATTGGAAAGAACTTAGAAAGTAGTCCTTTAGGCTGAACCAAGAAGCGGTCACCACTCTGATCTGCTTTAGCACCATCAACGGTACCACGCCTGATCATGGAACGAATAGTCGAAGCAATCAAATGTGTGCACTACACGTTGGTTTCATGGACTTGGTAAGAAATAACAATATAATAAGATGATAAACCAATATATATTTCACATGATAACGGTGGTTTCATAGCCTGCACATAAGTCATGGTCAAGGTTAAAGAATTGGTGCAGAGAGGAAACAGCAAGGATGGATCCTTGACATATGACAACAGTCCACAGTCCAGGGAAAGACTCCTTGCCTATGAAAACATCAGGTCAGTAAGCAAGAGACTCAAGAGGTCAAGACTAATATGGACTCACCCACCTCCGGCCAAATTTGATGTCGACGAAACCTTAACCCAAAGGGAAGCATGGTTAGGTTGACATTCAATATCTAGAGGGGAACATACCATATATGAAGGAGGCTCATCCTTTCTCAGGCTCTGACAACTTTCCCTCAAACCACTACCATCACCAGCTCTCATCCTTCCCCGCATCCTTCCCACCTATATTCACACATTCAAACAAACCAAAGCCTCTATTCGTCCGTAAGCCCTTCTTCTGTTGCATTCTGCTCCATGAATAACACCAGGTCGAAGATGATGCCTGTCCAACAAGAAAACGTGGTGGCGATGATGGTGCAGCGGGGTGCAGAGCTGACAGACTTGCATTCATCACTTGCGACAGCATTCTACACCCTGTCAAGGGCATCTAGCGCTATTCCTATCTATGGTGACAAACAGCTGACTACAATGGTCTATTTTCACTGCTATGGCATATTAAGTCCCAACGTGTCATATAGGGAATCTGTACATGAAAATATCATGTCGCCCTTGGTAAACCCCATCGTCATCACATCCTGTTGCTGTCCCAAACTGAGAGCGATATCATGACAGTGGCACATCCACTGTTACGGTCAAGCAGAGGAGAGATGTTCATGGAACTCGACTTTAGTCACAGTCTATCAAGCATGCATGTTGTTGGTCATAAAGACTACGTGAATGAAGTGGCAATATGCCTGTCTCTTCTATCACTAGTCGCCGTTGATACGCATGGAACGTATCCACCCGTAGATTTTGCAATTTGTATACTATATACTTATCCAATCTATACTGTACTTGAATATTGAGAGCTAGGATTGAGCCTCCGGATTGCTAGCTAAAGCTATTGCTTCGCACAATGGAATATACTAAGTGGCATTAGGACTTAGGAAAGATATCGCTATGAGTCGGACCTACCAGCCTAATATATACGTCATGACGGTTCTAGTCGCGAATTAGCCATTAAACAAGGAGTAGATATACCAGATGAAACTGTGAATAGTCGTGATAGCAGGCAGAGCTAAAGGCCATTATGGGACAGCCGACGCTACCGGAATTACCTTAGAGAAAGATATAGCCCTGAAGGACCATGAGGTTCGCATCAATGATGAGACTATACTATCTACCGATCGACCTTCCGGAAATATTCCGACCGATCATGTTGCATCAGACAAGTTCTAGAAAGCTTATAGTTGCCCTTAATCGTGAATCAGCCTGAAACCAGGCAACGTGCGGGTAACTAAGTTATCCCATATGGCGAGATACACAGCATTCCGACTGCGAGGCGGGTAACCGACTGTATCGGCCTAGAACATTAGAAACAGCTAGCTAGACCAGGTTGCATAGCATGGCAGAAGGGTACTTCGGGCTTCCTGTGACCGGTAGTAACTTACACTATAGTATATGACTAAATAGCCGAGGTAGCATGGACCAGTAGTAGTATAAAAGGACTGTACATACGAATATACGGGAGGCTTCGCCACCCTGCAGTTTGACCATATAGCGCAGAAGCTAAGGTTGAATTAAGAGGTATTAAGTCGAGTCTTGGACAAAGAGCATATCGCTAAGTCCACTAGAGAATATAAAGCATATATTTGATTGTAACAACATCGCGAGTCGCAGAGACCGTTGTATATTCAGAACGAAGCTTGAAGTGAAGGCATCGCAGCCAATATAAGCCAGTGAGCTAAAGACAGAGGCCAGTGTGCCCATATATCAGTCAGTAAACTGGAAGATCAAGGCAAAGAGCCATCTAACTTCGAGTTTTGAAGTCTATTCAGCGTTCTAACAGACAAAGTTCGCTTGATTATACCACTAGACCACACACACATTGTATATCTGCTTTGTTGAAGTCAGATTTCCTTGAATATCCTCATTGTTTTCGTCTTTGAGTTGAATATTTGTGGACAAGTTTAGACTATTCAGTTTGCAGAGGTCTTCTATCGATCTCAAAACGCCTGAACTCATATATTTGGTGATTGTGAGCGCAAGAATTGCTTAGGGTTTAGTATATACGAGTTACACTCAGTATATATTTAGATTCTAGCTATCTCTGTATGATTACCGAGCACATCACCATCCACCCCAAACATCTATGGCTGGTGGTCAACCAGAGGTCGGGTGACTGAGAGTGTATTACAGTTGCTGACATTGTCGAGATACTTTGGTATACTGTAAATATGTTGATGAGCCTCACAGCTCTGTGTGCTCATAAATTCGTGGATCTGTAAAGATCTAGTGATACTCCACTCCTTTGAACTTCATATCAAGGCACAGCAATGCTCCGCAGGCACCATGATCTGCAGGCACCTTGATCATCACTCCTATTTAAAAGGCACTCCAGAAATAGCCTATGGCTATGCCAGATCAATTGGAATGGCTGCGCAACTATTACACAAGTTAAATGACAAAGTTAGCGAACTTATTCATTGCTACAGTCAGCAGCAATCAAGATATTACCAAGGCTTTTTGCTTCACGAAGCAAGGAGGCTTAGAAACACCCAGAATTACTCAGAAGGTTCGCGCAGCATCAGCTTTGCTCAGTAATGCACAGTTACTTGCACATGCTATGCACAGCAATGCACAGTTGGAAGTTCACAGCTGCTGACTGATTGCTGACTGTCTTCAACACAGCAGTAGTAAGGAAAGGCTAATAATACTTCATTGGATGATTAATAGTTCGCTTGTGTTGCGAATCAACCAGGCAAGGACAAATGTAGCTTACATACAAGTATTTCCTCAGTAGTATAAGTAGAAAGTCGAATTAGAGAGACCAAAAAGAGACCAGAGAGGAGACATTAGGCTACAAGCTTCAGAGAAAGTCCTCGAACTTGTTCCTTGCCTTCTACACCTCCTACATCCGATATACCTTCTCGAAGTTGTAATTCTCTGCTGCCCATCGGAGAAATAACACTTAGTGAACCAATATTCACTAAAAGTCACTTATAACTTTGCGAAGCTTTCCTCTGCTTCAAAAACCTCGCCAGGAAACCTTTATTGGTTACTCTTGCATGGCATTCTCATCAATTTAAGTTCGAGAACATACCTGTGCGCTTCAAAGAGCAATCCGCAGCTAGGATTGAAGCCTTTAGCCACTAACACTTACTACTACTGTTTCCAAGCCTAGGAAACGACACCACTTAACTCTCATTGAGTTAGACACCTTGGGACCTTAGCTACCTTTCCTATAGCAGGGGAGGTTCGCGAAGCTCATCCAGTTAAGTTCGACTCAAGATTGGTACTGACTTGCTTGATATTAGAATCTTCTTGAGCTTTATAAGTTCGAGAACATCATCTTGCTTGCACGTACATCACCTTGGACAAAGCCTTGCTTGCACATAGAGCAAGAGCTTCATAGATTCGTATAGAGAGTCTTCCCACTGAATCTGTAGCCAGGATTTCGACACACACCAGGTGCACACAGCATATAGCCTGCCCCACTCAGTATACACCCACAGTTGCAACTTCCTTCCCTTCTTAAAGTGATTCGCACATCGACTTTGCTTTGCAAAGCTATTATTCGAGAGCATAACACCCAGTAGCCTTGAATAAGCTACGATCTTAGGACCTATAGTCACCGCATGGAGGTGCACGACTAGACTCGCTAAGAACCTGCCTTCAGATTCTGTTACAGATTATACTTGCCACTTAGGTGTTGTGTTTTCTGCCCGCAGGAGTCTATAGGTTCATCAATATCCTCTTGCAGAGGTGGTCATCGATATCATCACCCCTCAAAAAGCAGCAGGATGTGACATTAAACAGCTGTCACAGCATGTCTGGCATTGGATGGAATGAGAAATGGCTCCCAGGCTGGCATATTTGAAGAGAGAGACACATTTCATGGGTCTCCATGCGATAGGAGGTGAGCTACTTGTCACGTAGGGCATGAAGGTTGCACTGTCAGGATATTGATATGGTGCAATAGTTGGACACTCATCTGGATGTACTATAAGATTGATATCAGCTACAATCATTCGACAAAGATAATAAGCTACCTCTAGAAGAGTAGATGCTGATGCGAGTAGCATGTGAAAGAGCAACGACCACCAACATCGAAAGCAGCACAGTCTGACTGCATGAAAACTGCGTCGACTACAACTCCTTAACCCTAGGACAGTATCCAATTTCCATCTTGTAGTGAAAGGAGGAATGAGGAAATTCGATGTCGCTGCAACCACAGCACCATGTTCATAGTACTATATTGGTGCTTGCACGAAAGTAGTGTCTTTCGTATGAAATGGCTGGTATTTGGAGCTGGGAAGAGAGGAGGAAGGGTATGCAATAATCCTTTTTTGGGAGTCCAAAAAGCCAAGTACACCAGTTAAATAAGCTGCTTGGGGTAGCTCTCCTTATAAATCAATTGGGACTGGGGAGGGCATGATGTAGACGGTCCAAATGCGAGCAGAAGCAGCAAACAGTCCCACCTCGGCATCGGATAGCAACCATGTACATTGCGAAAAGGGGAATCTTGGAACACATCCAGAAAGTGGCTTGAGCAAGCTACAAAATGATCTCCATTAAAACTTGAGTACTTGAACAACAGCACCCATTACTCACTGTGATCTGGTGCAACTTGAACGAGCATCCTCTCAGATATTTCTTCCATTACCAAGGCTGTTACTGTTAGACCCCAGCCAATATTGGAGGACAAAGGTAGGTCTAAGGCTGTCTCGTGTTCAGGCAGTCACCTCAGAGATCCTTGTAGGAGTCCAGAATAATTGGGAGGTACAATTAGATAGCCTTTCAGTGAGTGAGTCGGCAAGATAGAGTTTGGATAAACTATAGCTTGAAGCTAAGGTTACAGAGTAGACTAGCGACTCTTATATACTAAATGTTGGTCCTAATAATAGTACAAAAAGATGGAGAAGATGGGATCAAAGGGTCGAGTGTTGTATAGTGCGAAGATTGCGAATGCGGGTGGATCCCGTGATGGAAAAGTGGGGTGAGATTAGATAAGATAAGAAGGTAAAAGGAAAAAGATGAATAAATCGTAACATTACCCTCTTGTTAAGACAGTCGTCCCGACTGTCCTAGGGTTCTCCCAGGGGCTCTTCCTGTGAGCTTGCAAACTCCTTTCTCCAGTAGTTGTCGATATAATCTCTCCAGTTTTTGTCATTTGGAGGGGGGTTTTTGATCCATAGTTTTCACCCATCCTTTCTAAGCACTTGGTAGTGGACAATCTTGTCAATGTAGCGATGGTCTAGGATTTCCTTCAATATCTTGGTGGATCGGTCAACAACTTTTGATGCGGTTATGATAGCTCTTGTTTCAGCAATATTGTTCTCGTAGTCTTCGATTGTCTCTTGCGCATTGGTCATGTTGTCCTCCCATACCCACGAATTGTGTTCCCATGTCCATCCTTTCCATTTTACAAGGTAGTCGGTTACTAATCTGGACTTTTGCCCTCTTTTTCCACAGACTCTGCAGGTGCGGGAGTCTAAAACTTCTTCAACTTCGTATTCCTCTTCATCTTCGATGAGGTCTGGTGGTGGCAGGGGTGGCTTTTCCTGGTTAGGAAATGCAGGTGGTGTGTAGGGGGAAAGCAGCTTCTCATTGAAACGTGGGTGTATCTTCCAATGGGGTGGGAGTTTGAGTTTGTATGCTGAGGCTCCAGACTTTTCTATGATAAGGAATGGCCCTACTCGCTTGTCGTCGAATTTCTTCTTGGGTTGTGGGAGGTGCAGGTGGGTCACGTTGAGCCATACTCTGTTGCTGATTGCATAGCCTATGGCAGTTCTCTTTCCTTTGTTGTATTGTGCTTTCATCTTCCCCATGGCCTCTTCAAGGGACTCCTTCACCTGTCGATGAATTTCTTGCATGCGTTCCATGAATGAGATGGCGGATGGGTTGGTGAACGGCATGGTGCATATCGAGTCTGGCAGTATGCGAGGGTTGACCCCATAATTTGTGAAGAATGGAGTTTGACCAGTCGATGAGTGGACTCGGTTGTTGTGGACAAAGGCAGCAAGGGCGAGCCATTCACTCCAATCGGTCTGTCTGTAATTGACGAAGATATGTAGGTATTTTGTGATTTCTTGGTTTGCACATTCAGTCTGACCATCTGTCTGCAGGTGGAAGGCGGTGGAGGCATTTGGGGAGATGTTGAGGAGTTTTAAGAGTGCCATCATGAATTTGGAAACAAACTGGGGCCCTCGATCGGAGATGACGGTCTCAGGCATTCCATGGTGGGCATAAATATGATCGCGGAGTAACTTAGCCCATCCTTCTGACGTGAGTTCAGTGTTACAAGGGATTGGAACGACTTCTTTTGAAAATCGATCTACGATTACCAGGATGGCATTGTAACCATTGGAATCCGGTAATCCGGTGATCATGTCTATGGAGACATGAGTCCAGGGTTTTGATGGAATGGTATTAGGATGGAGGGGGTTGGCTCCTGGTTGCATGTTTGTTTTGGTCCTCTGGCATGTTTCACAGGCCTTGATATACCTTTCCATGGTTTGCTTCAGTTTCGGCCACCAGAACTCTCTTTGGATGAGTTCTCATGTCTTCTCAATTCCTGGATGTCCTGCAGTAATGTGGTCATGATACTTGGCGATGATTTCTCTGTGAAGTTTGTCATCCCGAGGGACATAGATGTGCTTGTCATAGTATAGGAGTCCTGCCTCTTCTGATATGCCTCGTTCATGATTGAGGGAGGTAGCGATCCCCTGGTCCCACTTGTCTTTGCTTCTAGTGGCATCCTTAATTCATTGATGCACTTCGTCTGTGGTTGGCATGATCATCGCTCGGAAGTGCTCTGGTTGGAGAATGATCATGTCATCATTATCCCTTTTCCCTTGGTCATGGTCATCTCATCAGCTGAGGAGGTTGGCTTTACGATTGGAGGCTCCCGGCTTGTGATGTAGCGTGAAGTGGTATTCTGCTAGTTCAGTTACCCACCTCGCTTGTCGGCGGTTCAACTTTTGGGGTTGTTGGAAATACTGGAGGTTCTGGTGATCCATCCAGATCTCGAAATCCTCCGCAGCTCCCATAAGGTAATGCCTCCATTCTTCGAGGGCGAGCATTATCACCAGGAGCTCTTTATCGTAAATTTCATAGTTCTGTTCCATAGTCGTGAGTGCCTTGGAGAGGAATGCGATCGGTCTCCACTTCCCTTCATGCTCTTGGCTAAGGACAGCGCCTATGGCCCCTTCACTGGAGTCAGCTTCAACTTGAAACCTCTCCTGTTCTCGCAGTAAAGCTAATATGACGTTCTCTGCCATCTGCTTCTTCAGCCTTTGGAACGCCTCGTTCTGTGCCATTCCCCAGATCCATGGGGCATTCCCGGTTAGCTGGGTCATTGGTCAGACGATCTTGGAGTAATCCTTTATGAACTTTCGGTAGAAGTTCGTAAAGCCTAAGAAGGATTGAAGTTCCTTCTTCTTGGTGGGGGTTGGCCATTCGGTGATTCCCTTTACTTTGATAGGGTCCATTCAGACAGATCCTTCACTAATGATTACCCCTAGGTACTCTGTTTCAAGGACTTCAAACTCGCATTTCTCTGCTTTTAGGAATAGCTTGTGTTCCCGAAGACGACGGAGAACCTTCTTTACTATCTGATGATGCTCTTGTAGGTCCCTTGAGAAGATTAGAATATCATCCAGATATATGGTGACCTTCCCCTCATGGATGAGATCGTGGAAGATATCGTTCATCATCCATTGGAACGTTGCCGGGGAGTTGGTAAGTCCGAAGAACATTACCGTGGGTTCGAACAGCCCTCGGTTTGTTCTGAAGGCAGCTTTAGGTTCGTCGCCCTGTTTGATCTGCACGTTGTTATATCCCCACCATACGTCTAGCTTGGTGAAGTATTTAGCACCTCGCAATTTGTCCATGAGGTCAGCGATCAGGGGGAGGGGATACCGGTTCTTGATAGTCATTTCATTTAGCTTCCGGTAGTCTTGTATGGGTCAGAGGGAGCCGTCCTTCTTTTTGACAAAGAAGAAGGGGGAGGCAAAGGGGGACTTAGAGGGGCGGATCCTTCCGCTGTCAAGGTTTTCATCAAGAAATCTATCCAGCTCTTCCTGCTCATTCCGATTGAGGGGATAGATTTTACAGTCGAGGGTTGCCTGGGCATTAGGGATGAGTTCAATGGCATGGTCCCATGGCTTCCTGTCCAGAAGCTCATCGAAGTTCTCTTTAGAGAACAAGTCCTGGTATTCGCGATATTGGGGTGGCACCATTTCTTCAAAGCTTTGCTTAGCCTTTTCCTTGGTTGCTTTGGTGGCCAGATCGTTGGCATGATGAATGGCTTGGAGTTGCAGTTCTTCTTCCAGGTTGATCATCAGGATGGTTTCCCCTTCTTCCAACTCCTCATCCCAGCGATCATCAGGGTCAGCATCAGGTAGGGGGAATGGGTTTTGCTGGCATTGACACCTTGCGAATATGACCTTTCCCATATTCCAATTGATGACTGGGTTATGACATTTCAGCCAGTCATGCCCGAGGAAGACGTTGCCCTTTCCTAGGTTAGTTACTCCCAGGTCGATTTGCTCGCTGTGCCCTCTGATGTTGAGCTGGAGTTCTATGAATTCCATAATGCTTCCTGCCCTGTTGCAGGTCCCGTCGGCATTGTATACTGAAATGGGGCTGGCAGCTTGTCAGGTCATCAGGTGGTGCACTCTGACATACTCTTCACTGATTGTACTGCCAGTGCACCCGCTATCTATGAGCGCTTGGACTTTGAGGATTTCCCGATTGGTGAGGGTTTTGATCTGGGCCTCAAGAAACAATTCTCATGTTCCTGAGGTTCTTAGATGTCGTTGATATTGAATTGGGGCCCTTAGCTCATGTAACCTCTCGATCGCGGAAGAGGGGTGTTCTCGAAGAATAAGCAAAAGATCGTTGTTTATTTCAGATCTTTTATCTCGATGCGCCCAAACATATAGGGAGGATAGGGCTTCTGCATCAGTTCGTGCCTCCCTAACCACCCGAAGGGTCCAGTCCACACCAAACGGTGGGAGCCAGGTAAAGTTTGGGGGGTGGGAAACACTTACTGGGGAAGGGACGGGCTGCCTCTCCTCTCGCGCTTCTTTGTCTTGCTTCGCTTGCGCCTTTAGATAATGCTGATAGGAGGCATCATCTTCTTCATCAGGCACTTCTTCCATCATTACTTGTGGTGGCACTGCACATCCGATGCCACTTGATTCCATTTGGGGCATACTGGAGGGTACCATTCTGCTGGTACTTTCAGGTCCTCGGTCCGCTGATCCCAAGAGTCATCAGGATGTTGCTTCCCTAGGTGAGGTGTATGCCTTAGCTAGGGGGCGATCATCTCCGCTTGCCCTGGCGGGGCTCGGAGGCACCGGGGTTGGGTCTCTCGTGACTTGTCCCAGGGGGCCATAGACCGAGGGGGTCGTGTGCAGCTGATTGGGTGCGCCATGCCCCCTGTTACTCCCAGGGGTCGATGGCACCCATGGCCCAGAGCTCTTACCCGACTGGAGGACAGAGGATCCAGGGATTTCTTCTGAGGCGGTAGGAGAGGGGTAGGCTGGAACAGAGGTGGTTAGCGAACAGAGGAAGGATGGGGGGTTTGGTGTAGTCGAGGGGTTTTTATCATTTTTCGAAGGTGATTCTGTTTCAGATAGGGAAGTAGTCAAATCAGGTATATTTGAATGCATGGGATGAATATGTGACAAATTTTTACAAGAAGAGGAAGACCACGCCGCAGGCTTCGACTTCGAATTCCCTATCTGAAAGTCCTGGGCCGAACAAGTAGAATCGCTTACTTGTCAGCCTCGTCTTTTACCTCCTTGACTTTGGAGACCTTGGGTGTCTCCTCCTTCTTTCCTTCTTCCTCGGTGATTTCGATCATGGCCCTCAGCTCTTCCTGGGTAAATCTTCTGGTACGAGCTTCACAGGGTTGCTTCTTCCTTTTCTTCTTGCAGTCCTTTGATAGATGCCCTTTTTCGCCACAGTTAAAACATCTTCCTTCCCTCTTTAGTTGGTCTATGTCCATCGGTTGTCCACTTCCTCCGTATGTAGTTCTGGTTCCTGTCTTCTTCTCAGGAGGCATGGAGGTGGGGGTCGAGCCGCTTCCTTGTCCCTGGGTTTTGGGCTGATTGTCGGACTTCTTACCTTCTCTTCTGTCTCCGCCATGTGCTTGGTCGAAGAGGGTCCTCTTTTGTCGCTCTTCGTACATGGTCATGATCCAGAACTTCCATTGCGGATATGTCTCGGGAATGTTGAAGCCAGTGTCAGCGATTGCATGGGCATAGCTGTATGGGATGCCTCGTCGGACCGCAGTGACGAGGGGCCCTCTGGCGCTCTCATCGCGTCTCCGGTTAGCCATCTGTGCCTCCGTTTCCAGTTTCTGGAAGTACTGGTAGGCGGTCATCCCTTCCATGTGGAGGTCCATCATCTTCTTTTCATGGACGTCTTCGATGGCCGGGTCAGTGGAGCATCAGGTGAGCATCTCCATAAACCTATCCCAGGAGGGGTAATGGAACCTCCCTAGATTGCAGCTGAAGAAGTCGTTGATCAGGTTGACCCACCATTCTAAGGCAGCCCCAACGAGAGCGGAGGTTGTGTAAGCCACTTGCTAGGCATCATAATGGTAGTAGGTGTGGTAGGTCTCAAAATAGCTGCTGCACTGATATAGGAACCTTTTGAGTTCTGAGTGGGTTCCATCAAATGGGGCGGGCTCCTTGATGAGGGTGGGTTTTATCCTGAGGAAGGGGGCGTTGTCTGCTGCATTACCAGATGGCCACACTGGGGAGGGTCCAGGAGGCATCTTGTCGGGTGGGGGTCATGGGATGGACCAGCGGTCTGGGTTGTCGAACAGGTTGTTGTCCAGGTCTCCTCCTGGTTCCCCCGATGGTCGTGAGGGATGGGTGTGCAGATATTTTTTGTAATATTTGAGAAGCTCCTTGTCTGCCTCTGTTCTTTGGTCAAACAGTTCCTGGGCCTTCTCCTTTTCCTTTTCTGTTTTTGCTCGCAATTCTGCTGAGCTAAGCTTAACTGGTTCCGGCTGTTTTCCTGATGGTCCTGCTGCTGCCCCTCCTGCTCCAGCAAATATTCTACTTGTGCCAGGTCATGGTGCTCGGTCCTGCCTTTGGAGGGGAGGCTTGGTGGCATGGGGGTGTTGGGAAACTGGGTCCCGCCTCCGGGGAGGGGGAGCGTCGGGGAGGGGACGTAGGTACCCTCCTGGCTCTCCGGTCAGCCACATGTCAGATTCTTTCTGCCACAGCTCGGGTCTCTTCAGCTCTTGTGCGGTCTCTGTCTGCCTCCTTGGCCAGTTCCCATACTCTTTCGGCCACCTCTCGGTTTGCCGTGAGGTTCTGGAGAGCCCAGTCCAGGGTTGTCTTGAGCTCCCTCTGCTCAGCGTCAGTTCTGGGACAGAGTGGCGGTCCCTCATAGGGATGGGGGACAGGGCCCTGTAACTCTCGTCGGAGGTCTTCATGTATTCTTCTTCCCATGGTTCGCGGAGTGAGAGGTCGCCTTGTTCCTCCCACCATTCTGTAGTTGGGTCGGGTTCTGAGTATATATTCGTCAGTGGAGACCGGAAGTCCTCCCCTTCATATGTAGTCCTGTAATCGGACCTCCCAGGCGAAGGTGATCCAGGGTCCCAGAGCGAGTCTATCTCCCTCTGAGAGGATTGTCCACTCCATCTCGGGTCCCTCGAAATGGAAAGGGTTCTCTTCGAACCTTTGCTCATAATGGTCTCGTTCCTGCTGCTGGTACTCGATTCTGAGCTGCTCCGCAATGGCATCCTGCTGTGCCCACATGGCGTGTCTGAGCCTATCCCAGTATCTCATCCGCGATTCTCCTGCCAGTCGAGTATGATTTGCTGGGCTGTAGTATGCATCAACAAGCTCGTGTCGACGTCTCCTTCGCTCTTCTCCCTCCTCATTTTCTGGACCTGCTGTCTGGGGTAGGGAGTCTTCTGTTCATATGGTGATGATCTCCTGGGCAGGAAGCTTTGGATATATTCTTCTGGCGGGCCTTTTGTCTTGGCCTCTGTTTTCTGCCTGGGCAAGGAGAGCCGCAGGGGGTCGTATCAGGAGAACAGGTCTGGGTGATATGACTCTTCGTTCTCTGGTAGGCTCGGGGTCTGGTCTTGCGGGGCTGTGCTCCGGTGTATCTCCCTCATCTCCTGTGAAGTCCTCCCCTCATGTGTATGCTTCGATGACATCAATGAAGGAGGATAAGGAGGGGGGTTCGTAATTGGGTATTGCTGGAGGGGTTCTAGTGGCAGTATCAGAGGACTCAGTTCTGGTTGTCTGGGATCCTGATAGGATCATCAGGATGACTGGGTCTTCACTGTTCATACGGACGCTGCGTCATCGGTGGATTTCTGGAGAACCTTGTCTTTCAAGGTCTGCATGAACCCCTTCTTCTGGGGTGGCTGGTCGGGAGGGTCCGACATAGTATCGAGGGAGGTTGGGGTGGTAGGTTCTAACTGGTCATCTCCTCCATTGTTGATAATGAGGCCGGATGATCAGTATGGTTGCTAGGGCAAGGATTATAGTCCCTAATGTGATGGAGACTATAATGGTCATTCGTGGGGTGGCGTCGGTGGTGATGATCATAAGCCTCCTTCATCTAGTGATGGGGAGGTTAATGTAGAGAAGCTTCAAGCTAACTGTTAGACCTCAGCCAATATTGGAGAACAAAGGTAGGTCTAAGGCTGTCTCACGTTCGGGCAGTCACCTCAGAGATCCTTGTAGGAGTCCAGAATAATTGGGAGGTACAATTAGATAGCCTTTCAGCGAGTGAGTCGGCAAGATAGAGTTTGGATAAACTATAGCTTGAAGCTAAGGTTACAGGGTAGACTAGCGACTCTTATATACTAAACATCGGTCCTAATAATAGTATGAAAAGATGGAGAAGATGGGATCAAAGGGTCGAGCGTTGTATAGCATGAAGATTGCGAATGCGGGTGGATCCCGTGATGGGAAAGTGGGGTGAGATTAGATAAGATAAGAAGGTAAAAGGAAAAAGATGAATAAATCATAACAGTTACGTGAGGTGCCCCTCATCTAACAATGACTCATTCCAACTGTAGCCTCGTTAATCACTATCAGCATGCTTATCGTTACCGGTACTGACGATCCAAAGGTTACAGAGTAGTGTGGGACACTGGGAATTGGTGGGTGATACTGCAATGTGTTGCATGGAACACCTAGCGATGTATCTGTGTATGAAGAGCACTGCTAGGCGGTATAGTGGAACCGGTGCTAGCCCACCATAGGAATCAACTGAGGGCTATATGGTTCCTGCGAAATGGATTTTAGTGAGAAGCTCTACCATGAAATTACCGGGATTAACTCATTAGGTCGACAGTCAATCACAGTTTACAGAACGAAGCCAGAGGTTGTCACAGCCCAGACAGTGATGGTGGTCATAAAAGATACATGCCTGCTGCCGGCGGTTCCAGTTCCGGACTCTGAAATTCCCGCTATGGTCCTTTTATTGGGACCACTGCATCGAGTACCTGTCGTTATTCAGCCAGAGACTATGAGTGTGAATACCAAGTTCATCTGCTTTCTGTACTACTTGCACTTTCTCCATATCAATAACTCAGTCATTCTGGCTGTGCACCACTTTCCTGGCAGCCAGGGTGATATTACTTACCATCGAGGCACTGAAGGTTTCAGGCAGTTCTATAGCTCTAAGTAGAAGGACAGACAGTGGCTGCAGCTGAGGAGTGAGTGTGAATGTCATCCAATTGGATGTATGCACCAGTCATCACCTATTCGAGGTGCGTCGACTAGTAACTGATACTGTATTATCATGCTGATTTTGTTCACTCCTTTGCTGTGTGCACCCAATGATCGCTTGGTCCAAATGTCGCTGTTCACTAACAAATGTCACAGAGCCCTGTAGAGGCATTGCTGTCATCATCGACACTGTGTTTGTATGCAAAGAACCCTATCAAAATATGTGCTTTTCGCCCTAGTCAGTATGACACTTGGACATTCACAGTCTTTTGCTATGTTGAAGGCATTTCTCATTATTCTGACCATGACTGTACATGTTCACCGACTTTATACAACACACCACCCCCGTGTCCTGCTATCATTCCATACTGGAGCTTGACTTTGTTAGCTTCACTGTCTGTCAATCATACATGTCTTTGATTCAAGGCTGTATGAATGAGGCAGCTACCAACCTGTCAATGCCATGCTTCCATGGCCCATCGTCATTGACATTTAGAGGTCGGGTGATTGGGAGTGGATCACGATCGCTGATGTTGTCATCATGGCATGCTATCAGAATATTTATTTGATGTCTTAGACACAGGATGTATACACTGTTATCTTGACACTCTTCACATGATTGAATATTATAGAAGAGAACACTCTCGGACAGACAGATATTTTATCCCATGCTTTGATTTTTGACATCCATTCCTTGATGGAAGATGGTGAATCCTGATAGTTCCATACATTGACATGAGTTCGACTCTGCCTGTCAATGCTGATGTTATCCTGAATTTAAATGAATATTCCAGGGATGGACTCCACTCCAGCTTCAAACCAAATGTATGAATCATGATATAAGCCTTTGCCATGTGCTATGTATTTTGCTTCTGTTTGGCCAATCAGTCTAATAAGTAATGGTTGTTTATTAGGTCTCGCACCTGTAAGTTGGGTGGACAATGTTGTGAAAACAATGCACCGAACTGGGTTTTTCTGGCTGCCAGAAATTGGTGGTGTACAGATATAAGGCTTGTGTTGGTTCCAGTCACTGACAAAGACACAATCATGTCATTCAGCAGATGTCACAATCCACAATTCAGCAAAATCAAGGATAGCCCGGATGATATGTGGTAGTGGCAAAGAAAGCTGCTTTTCTAACAGGCTTGCTATTTTCTCAATGTCCTGCTGTGAGTTGAGGCTGCCACCTCTGGGTGTCACCAGATATTGTCTTGTCTCCAGGTACCATGGCTCTCCAACTGCCCACTCCAAGCCCTCAAAATTTTAAGGTAAACATTGATTAAATAAAGCACCTTTATTTAGCAAATATTGGATAATATCCAAAGACTGTTGGTTCAGGGCAAGATCAAGAGGTGTTTTCCCATTGGTATGGAGACTGAGATTACAGCCTCCCTCAACAAGAACCTTGACACTGTCAATGTGGCCATACCTTACAGCCACATGCAAGGCAGTGTTGCCACTGATACTGGACGTAGTGTTCACATTAGCCCCATGGTGGATCAAGATCTGAAGAATGTCTGCACAACCATCATTAACAGCTTTAATGACAACACCACAAAGAGTGACTTTTGGTTCACTTTGTGTGTAGGATGCCATGTGCAGATGCTCAAGTGGAAATACAGTAGCTGAGCCATACTGCAAAAGAAGCTTGACTGCTTCAACATCTCCATGATAGGTTGCAAGGAAGATGGGGGACATAACTTCATAATTGCAATCATAATGCAAAGCACAAGTATTTGGGTCAACATGAAAGTCTTGTAACAGCATTTTCATGGTGTCTAGTTTGCCAGCAGAAATGCTAATCATCAAGGGTGTTCCACAGTTGAACAATGAGCAGTCCTTGAACTGTGGAAGTTTGTGCAGGAGGTCCCATACCAATGATGCTGGCCCTTTAGATATAAGAGAACAGACCATAAAAGCTAGCTCTTCAGTAGAGGTGGTAGTTCTTGGATGGACATGTCCAATTGGTAGCCAAAATGGACCAAAGCTATATTTTGGAACAATAAAACCACCAATATCTCGCAACAATCTGTATTCTAACACTGTGGCATTAAGGAGATCTTCATGATCAATCTCACACCACTTATCCATGCCCCACTGTAACTTGGAGGAGCCATCTATTATGACATATCTCAGCTCTGCACCAAAATAAGAGACTTGTCTACATGAATGCTGAGCAAGTGTGCTCTTCTCCAAGTCATCAGAGAGTGCAAACAATGTGTGAATGTCAGTGGGCTGTTCTCCTGACTTGGAGCATGTTTCATACATTTTGGCAGCATGTAGATGCCAGTTTGAAACAACATAGACAAGGAAAGGATGTTGTTCCAGGTGCTTTGCAAGGTTTCATGCTGTTGTACATGGCCCATTCTGAAAATTCCTATATTGAAGATATACAGAAATAAGGTTGGTAGTGTGTCGGTGTAGGAATGGGAATGATGGAATATGGTAGTCACTATATGCTGTTCCTTTGAGATAGTCAGAAAATAGAAAATCCTAGTGAGAAGAATCAGCCTGATGTCAATCATGGTGATGATATTCTGCACCTTCACAGAAGCATGAGATAATGTCAGATTATCTGTCTTGGCATCATGGTGGACCAGACTTGAGCACATCCCCAAAAGATGCTTGTTACTCAGAGGCCTCAAGTCCAGATTTGATGAGTCTCTTCCTGTTTCTACCATAACAACCTCCATAACCTCCTCAAGACGCAGCTTCTGAAGTGATCCTACCAACCACCAAAGTGTATGCTGGACTATTTTCACAGCATGTTGGCCCTCTCCTTCAACACTTTGAAGAATCCTTTCATACATTGAATTTAAGTCACTGGGAAGATTTTTGAGTATCTCATTGATGTCACTTTCAAATTTTGCTTTTTCCAAGGACTGTAGCTGACAGTCGACCAAGCAGAACCTAAGGAGAAGTCAGTAGATTTCAGATGGTAGTAGTGATAATACTTACATGCCATTGGCTTTCTCCAGGAGAGTTGATGATATATGTACATGAACGGGTTCACGAAAACATGTAAGCGGAAGATAAGACTCATTCATTTTGGCCTTGATAAATTTTGTGATATCAGCCTTGACTCTCTTAGTCTTGTCAATGAGAGAGATAGTAGGGACACTTCTCAGGACATCGAAGATGTCCTGCTCTGCTCTGCTGGTAACAAGAATGGAAATTTTGGAACTTGCAGACACCAGGTTGCAAATTGCTGTGATAGATTCTCTGCGATTTGCCTGCATACACTCATCAAGAGCATCAATGACAATGAACATGCGCTTCCAAGGTGCACTCACTTTTCTCAGCAACTCGACAAGATGTTGGAGAAATTTTGGTTGATCTGAATGGTGTTGCTCTATGGTCTTCTCCAACTTGGCAAAGTCTAACTCCTTGACAAAGTCCTCCAGTTTACATTCGTCGAGGAGCTGGACAAGTAGTGTGCACAGCAATACAATCACATTGGTGCTCCGGGGGTCCTGGAAGTCTGCAAAAGCAAACAAAACAATATTCTTGCCAGCATGCTTGAGGTTTTCTTCTAGATAATCAATGACAGATGACCTGTGTATGTGATCTGTTGAGTTTTGAAAGTAGTCTTGTAGACACAAACCTTACACAAGGATTGTTTTGCTGTTGCCTGCTGAAGAACTCTGTGGCAGGATAGCATGGTCAGTCAAAGATGAACATTCGAACACTCACATATACCGTTTAGCCACAGAAAAGAACCAGTGGACTTATACCATGAGATAAATAGGTCATGTGAAAGTAGCCAGCTGCATGTTTCAGGCTGATGCCGTTCACACACTTCTTGCAGCTTCGCTTGGGAATTAAGAGGCTCCAGCCAGTGCATGACTTTCCGGATACATTTGGCTAAGAGACTTTTCAGTAAAGTGTGTGGTAAAAATAATTTGTGACATTACCTAGTTTTTCAGCTGCCTCCTTAGCATCAGCTTCCTGCTGGTGCTTTATCATTTCTACGAGAATTTTTGGTAAGAGCTTGGCACTGGACATGATGAGATTACCTAGTTTCTCGGCTGCCTTCCTGGCATCAGCTTCCTGCTGATGCTTATTAATTTTGCCAATATCTTTCCTGAACCCCAGGTGCAAATTAGCAAGAGACGAATAGACTAAAAGAAGACACATGCTATCTGGAGCAGAAGCGGTTGGAATTTCCCAGAATTTTGCTTCAGATTAGCATGAAGTGCCTTGAGTTTCTTCTCGCCCGACCAGGCCCACTTTGCGTGTTCCACAAAGTTAAACTTGAATTTGGGATCACGATACTTCTTCGAAACGGCATCCAACTTATCCAAGGCCCTTTTGTAGTTCTGCAGCGACGCAGAAAGCTGAACCTTTTCCTTGTCCTCCGCTCTGTTTACATGCTCGTGTAGCTCCACTAACATAGCTCGTTCGGTTTCCAGCTGTACTATCAGTTCCAAGCATGCCTTTGGCGCACCCTTGACGTCCTTCAAGAAGTTGTAGCCTTGGATGCATCATTCAGCGATGTCCAGAATACTCGTTATAAGGGAGAAGGGGTCCATTCAGATGGCAGAATCGAAGGGTAGCAGTGCGAATGTGGTGGGAGGAGACAAGAGACACTGTACTGTACAGCTGTCACCATCAGTTAACTTCTGGCTTGCCAGTACTAGGACACGTGCAGGATATCAATGACAACAATATGTGACGGTGGTGTAGCACTGTCCTTCTATGGAAGTAACTGCCGTTATCATACATGGCGGCGTGCATGAGCGCAAGGCAGCTTCGATATTCTCAATACAGCCAAAGAGAAAGACAGGCTGTCTTGCTGCAATACAGGTCAAATTTCGGGCTAAAGCAAAGGGATAACCACAATGAAGACGTAGATAATGCAACGCTCGTACAAGTCTCCGAGCCTAGGTCCAACGGCGTCTATTCATTTGGATGAAACCTTTCTCACCCCGTGATGTCTAAATACATCACAAAGATTTCAGAGATGATGACCTCCATGAGATCCTACGAAGTGGGTCATATGATTGTCTAGCAGATCTAGTCATACGTTCGACGCATCTCTCCTATCCTCGAACAGAAGCAGACTTCGGTCATCCATTTCTGTGGCCCGGCAGGTCCCATCACATGCTCAGATAGTCCTCTCCAGGCAACAATGCTCAGATTGGTGAGGCTTTAATGAGGGTGACAGAGCACCATATGGGGACGGGCTTTCTAATATAGTGCCCCCTTTGTACGATAGTCTTCGCATGAAGATAAGGTTCAGAATGGTGAATAACAAGAAGCAAAGATGGAAGCTTGAATCACCACTGGAGGTGGCAGCCCTAGGGGAAAGACATCGGAATTTCAGGTAAGAGCCTCTTGAAAGGCATCGCAAGTCGCCTCTCACCAAAATGTCTAGGAAACCCTAACGTAAGGAAAGTAAGGTTAGGTTTACATTCGAGGTCTGGCGGGACAACATACCATACATAAAGCAGTCTCGTCCTTCCATTGGTTCTCGCCCCTCTCCCTCAAACCATCGTCAGCCCCTACTCGCGGCCCTGGGTGTCTCCCTCATCTGGCGTCCGCATTCATTCGAACAATCCTATCTCCATGTATCCATGCACGAGCCTTTCTTCCCCCATCTCCTCCATGAATAAGCAGTGCTCACCACGATACGAAGATGATGCCTGCCTGCGAAGAAACATGGGAGTGACGGTAAGGGTGCTGCCAGAACTGTATTCCATCACCGGCAACGATGTTCTACACCCCATTGAGGGCATTTCTCATTCTACCTGTCTGTGGCAACGCTGCTCGTGCCATATATGGATTATGTACACAAAATATCGTGCCTCCTCGCTGCGTGCTCTTGATAAACCATACATCTTCACGTCCCACTGCAGTCCCCCAAAGAGGGAGATACTCCAACGGTGGTACATCCACTGTTACTGCGGAACCGAGAAGGGCTGATGACGGAGCCCGCTTCTGCTCACAGTCTGTAGAGCATATGCGTTCTTGGCCATCAACACTGCTTGAACAAGACAGCGACCAGCCTGCTTCTTCCCACATTGGCTATCGTCCACCCAAAGATTCCGTGGCCAGTAACCAGTCACAGGTCGGACGATCAAGAGTCTATTACGGTTACTGATGTTGTGGACATTCTACGGTAGGCCCTACGCATACTTGTCCCATTGCAGTCGTTGTTGTTGTCAAGGACAAGTATGCACATCGCGTGTCAGGATCTTTATTTGATGTAGCTCTGTGGGCTCAGCGGCTACTTTAAGGATGTATCAGCTATGCTCAACAGATCAAGACGGCAGACTACCTTTCAAAGAGCCTGGCTGAGCTGTCCTTGAAAGTGGCTTCACGCATGCAAGGGCAGCCGGTCTGGTGACCCTTAACCCTGAGGAAGATAGGTTCAAGGTCGAAGCTTGCGTTGGGGCAAAAAAGACTTACTGTGCACCTGAAATTGTTGGTATACCCAAAGATGTTCCGGTCACCCATGCAGCCCTCTTTGGTGCTGCGATATACTTCATCGAGCATGGAGGCAGACAACAGGTTTCTGCAAATTGCTCGCCCATGTAGGTATCGATCCTGTCCAGTGTACCTTGAGTCATCATTGCATGTAGTGCCCTGCGATTGCACATGGTCGCCGCTATCCGGGGTGCGGGCATAATGTTACTCTACTCCTATCGGTCCTTCTTGCAGTGAAAGGAGTCGTGCCAATTCGGTATTACAATCACAACACCACGCTGTCGGTATCTTGTCATCTTGATCCCATTAGAGTGAGTGAATGCTACGGAGAATCAGCGTGAACAACGACGTGACACGGAGAATGCGAACTGAATACGACTAGTAAGGTCTGAATTCTACCAAGGAAAGTAGTCTATTATCACATACGCTAGTCAAAACAAACGAGCATGTTGGAGCGCATCTAGAAAGTAGTTTAAGCAAGCTACAAAATGATCACCATTAGAACTCGATTACTTCGATTACAGCTGTTACTCACCTTGATCTATTGCGACATGAGTACAATCCTCTCAGCGCATTTCCTCCATCACCAAGACTATCGTGCGATGCATCTGTTGTCTACCTGCAGCGGATGGCCACACTCGTGCCAGGAACTTTCATCATCACTACGCTCCTCGCTACAGCGATGTTTGTACTGAAGCTGAAGGTCTGAATGGTAAACACTAGGGTGCAGCTATGGGACTTGGGAGACAAAGGGAGGAGATGCCCAACAGGAAATGGTGCTGAGAGGCATGGTTGAGACAGTGCTTGTCGAAGAGACACAGGTAGATGATACGATGTTGCTGCAGGGAGGACTAGCGCACAGGGAGTTGAAGAAGTTCAGGAGTCAGGAAACGCTATAGCGAGGTCATTCAGCCGCTCGTAGTAGGATTGTATGGCACTATTCCGTAGCCCGCCACCACCTTCTTTACAGGCTGGCACGACTACAGAACTCCTTTCAAGTGGGTGAAAGTCTGAGCCTGACTATATCCACGGGTCACCTCATTGATGATTCTAGGGAAGTTCCAGTATCTTGAAAATGAATGGTTAAGATAAATCCAATAAACAGTTTGTGAAACCAATGCACCAGGAGCTGGCAGTATCGTTTATCGCTGAACGAAGCCATACATCAGAAGATGTCAGAGAGGGGTGACGGTGAGGTTGGTTTATTCGGACTATGGTCCTCTGTCTCGGCTTTTCAGGTAACAACAGTGTCCATCGACTCTTCGATCCGGCTCTGACCACCATGGTGACTGATCCCAGTTTGCTGATACTATTCATCCAGTCCTGGCACAGCATATACGGGATCGGGACACGAATATATTGCGCTCTTGTCATCAGAGACCATTCCCATTTCACTCGATAGCAGGGCACGCCCTGGGTGATTGGGAATTGGAGGCGGAGCTCGTAGTGCGTATTGAGAGTCTTCAGCGCTGACACCGATTGCACGTCTCTCCGAGATAACGCTCCTCCGAATGAACCAACAACATATTGGTTGAATCCCTGCCCCCTCAGCGTCTACACAAAGTCCTTGCAGATGATGCCTATCTTGCAGAGTCCAGTCATCCAATGCATCTGTCTCCATCCAAAAATTCCTCGAATACACCGACAATCCATTCCTGCAGCACGGCCAAGGTCCTGATGCATTCTCTGGACCACAACCCTCCCTCAAACAATGTCTGCAAACAGACCAAAGTCTCCATTCAGCTGTAAGCCACCATGATGGCATAGATGCTACTGCACCTTGTTGAAGGAACCGCTTGTTATTCCCGTCTATTATGATGCGTAGCTGACTCCCTGATCGTCAACATTGTGTATCTCCTCCCACTATGTCATATGGGTTGTGTATGCGAATATATGACATCGTCTTCACCACTCATCCCTGCTCAAACACCACATCCTCAGGTCCCAGTCCCATCCCAAATAGAGGGAGATACTTTGACAGTGGTCCATCCAATGTTACGGCCAAGCTGAGGACAGTTTGATGATGGAGCTCGAGTGTGCTGAATGAAGGGTGCATGAACGAGACGGCAACCGACAAGCTCCTTCCATCACTATCCATCGTCTGTCCAATGCTTCCATGATCACTAATCATCCAGACGTTGGATTACCAATAGCGAGTTACAGTTACCATGCCGAGAGGCTCTCGTACGCTCTGCAAACACCTGTCTCTCTGAGGATGTGGTCATTTTTGCTGCCCAAAATTCAGGATGAGGTGCCTTTTGGCAGTCATCAGACTCTGGGGGGTTCTGAGAAGCGAAATGTGGTTTAGAGGACCATGACCTGCATACTTGAGCGGAACGACACGTTCTATGGGGATCTGTGCCATTGAAGGTGACACTCCGGAATCACTCGTAGGGTACGCAGGTCCCTATGTCAACGTCAGAATGTCCATTTGATGTTGCCATAGACTGTATTGTTGCTATAAGCATGTACTGTATCAGCTACACTCAACAAAAAAAAGCAAGGGACTACCTCTGGAAAAGGTATCTTCACGTGGAAGCGCCAGCGCACAAATTGGGGCATAGATCCTCTTCCACTCTTCCCAAAAGTGCCTTCAGTCACCACTGCACCTATTACATTGCTGTTTCCCCATCGTGTGAGCTAGACGACAGTCTTAAAAATGGGGGTAACCCACACGGGTATGACAGTCATCGTCGCAATACCACGTCCTCTGAGATCTATTAGAGTTGTCGTATGTGGTGGTGAAGCGAAGAATCAGGGAGGATGAAGGTGCGAGGGAGAACCGATGCCGAATGCAATGCTAAGTAGCGAACATCTGAGTTATATCCAGGAGGGTGATCCACGGCGTGCTTAGCACCTAGGCGCACTGCGCAGTCGTACACGTCGTTAAAAAACAATTCTTGAAGCCTGTACAAAACAACTCGAGCAAGCTACTAAAGTGTCATCATTAGAACTTGAGTCCTTTGATGATAGTAATACTTATTACTCACTCGAAGATGACGACGAGGACACCCCTCTCGGAGCATTTTTCTCCATTGCAGTAGTCACCAAGACTGTCATGTGAGGTGTGCTCTTCTACCACGACGAATCATCCCATCCATGCTTCATCGCTGTGGCAAAATTCGAGTTATCGGTATCCTTATCATTACCATATTCACACTGAGGATTAGAGTAGGCGCCGGAAATTAGCGGAGGGTGCTGCTTGGAACACCTAGCGATGCCTCCGTGAATGAGGATATAAAGAAAGCGGTACCGGCTGGAACTGATCCTTGGTGAAGGGGCATAATGGGTAGTATCACTCCGGTAGAGCGAGTGAATGCTACGAAGAATTAGCGGGGACAATGTTCTTACACGAGAAATGCGAACTGAATACCGTTAGAGCTCGGTTACTTCGATTACAGCAGCTGCTACTCACCTTGATCTACTGCGACACGAGGACGATCCTCTCAGAGCACTCCCTCCATCATGATAATTGCCAAGACCGCCACGTGGTGCTGTTGTCTATCAGTAACAAATTGTCCCAACCATGGCAGGATCCCTTGTCCCCAGTATGTTCCTGGCTATGGCCATGTTGGCACTGAAGATCCAAATGCTAAACGTTAGGGTGCGGTTGTGAAAGTTGGGAGGAGATGCCCATGAAGGGCTGCTTGAAGCGGACACGTCCATGTACGAGATGAGAAGGAAACGCTGCTGAACGGTGCGGTGGAGACAGTGCTTGTCGAAGGGGTACAGGTGGATGCTACAATGTTGATTGTAAGCAGGACGAGTGCGTGAGTTGAAGACCAGTCATCAGGGAAGGCTGTAGCATGTGGCACGATACTGTTACAGTAAATGAGTACAGACTTAGCCAGTCTTAAAAATCACGTACTGGCTGTTGATTTCGCGCCACCGCTGTTACCAGCCTTCCACCACCTCGACTGCCTATGCGTGCATCATCCCCACATCTCATCTCTTCTTGCCGACGTTGCAACTTGCAAGTCCCGAAGCCAGCACGACTACAGGATTCCTAGGCGATGAGTGCGAGCTCGATCATATATCCATGGATAAGCCTTGGCATTGATTCTGCAAAAGCTCGTGGGCCCAGTATCTTGAAAATGGATTGTTGGGAATGATCCAGTAAAGATTTTGTGGAATCAACGTACCACAGGACAAAGCTGAGCCTGTACGCCAGATAGTGATGGCGGCGATGAAGAGTAGGTGGTCTCATTCGGACTTTGAACTTCTGTCTCGGCGTTATTCTTGTCCGAATTTTAATCTCCAAAAAAATGTATTCCGAACCACCCTCAAAGTGTGACACTCTTGCTAGATACTCTGAACTAAGCTGCATTTTTCTTGTCTGCGTAATAATATATTCAAACTTGTCCAGCCCAAGACCTTAAGGATTGGTCTGTCACTACCTAAAGAACCAGAAGTTTTCCATTTATCGTCGACCATGTCGAATATTCCACGGCATCTGTTGAGTCCTTTACCTAAAATTAAGCTCATATTGTTGTTGACGGTAACTACATCACATGTAAGAGTAGGGTTGTGCACTTCGTTTTCATCGTCGTCTGCGTTAGTCTATCTGTCGATTCTGCAATTATTCTTAAGTCACCGTCAGTACCAATCTCAAAACATGGCACCAAGAAATACACACTGTAACGTCTTCTCCACGCTGCTCGTTAAGTCTATCCCAGCAACGGCGCACCTTGCCTTCCAATTTGTTAAGCATGGGCCACATACCGAACCAGAGGGGCAAGAGCGCCAGCACTGGATGGCGAATGGGCATTTCTTTGTTCTAGTCCCCTTTGAGCCGAGTCCTGATCACAAGTCTGTTTTCAGCAGAGCTGCAAGGCCTATGACTGCCCTTATTTTATGGACATTCAAGGAGCCTTAGGCGGAGCGAGCAGTTAATCAGGTCCATAGATCTGTGCAAGGGCAGCGTGCACAGCAGGATAGAGACAGTATGAAGATGTTTCTTTCGACGCAGTGCAATAACAGTAGTTCGCGGGTTGCAAGCCAGTCGTATTCGCTATGGTTGGGTGGTGAATAACAAGCGCTACAGGAGGTGGCGATCCCAAAAGCACAACTTCGCTTCTAAGCAGAGGTCGGAATTGCAGGGAATGGCGTTTTTGAAAAGGACAAAGTTCCGGCTAAAATGGATATCGACGGTAGCTTAATCCTAAGGAAGCTTGTAAGGTTAGGTCTATCTATAGTCACAGTTTGGCAGGGAGACATACCGTATATAGCAGTCCCATCCTTCCCTGGGACCTCACAACTCTCCTCCCAAAACCATCACAATTACCCACTCTCATCCTTCTGCCTACATTCGCACCCGTTCAACTGAATCACAGCTTCTCATCCATCGGTAAGCCGTCCTTCTGCATCCTGTTCCATGAATGACACCGAGTCGAAGATGATGCATGTCGAACGAGAAGATGTGGCGGTGATGATGGTGCAGCAGAGTGCAGAGATGACAGAATTGCATTTGTCACTCGTGACGTGTTCTACATCCCGTCAAGGAGGTCGAGCGCTATTTCCATCCATGACGACAAACGGCTGACCATGACGGTCCATCTTCACCACCATGGCATATCCAGTCCCAACGCATCATATAGGGAATCTGTACACGACAATATCACACCACCCTCGCTGCTTGCCCTTGGGAAACCCCGTCATCGTCACGTCCCGTTGCTATCCCCAAACTGAGAGCAATATCATGACAGCGGTATGTCCACTGTCACAGTCGAGCGGAGGAGAGATGTTGATGGAACTCGACTTTGGTCGCAGTCTGTCGAGCGTGCATGTTTTTGGTCATAAAGGCTACATGAACGAAGCAGTAACATACCCGCCTCTTCAATCACTAGCCATCGTCCACCCAAAACTTCCATGGCCAGTGATCATCCAGAGGTCGGGCAACCGAAAGTGGGCTACAGTTGCCGACATCGTCGAGAGGCTATGGTATCCTCTGCAGGTGTCCATCCCCCTGCAGACATCTTTATCGTTTTAGCTCAAGAAATAAGGATGATGGGCCCTTGACAGCCATCGAAGGATGTGAATGTGAGTTAGCAGCCCAGACTTGCACATTCGAAGGAAAAGACACAGTTGACGGGGCTGCGTGCCATCGAAGGTGACGCTTGCAAACTTCTCGTTGCACCTATGTGGACGTCGGGATATCTATTCGATGTAACTGTAGGCTCGCTCATAGCTACAACTATGTATTGTATCAGCTACGCTCAAAGGAACAAGACGAGGGACTACCTCTGGAAGAGCTGTCATTGTGCTTAAGCGGCAGCGCATGAAATCGCAGTGGCCATAGTCAGGTGTCCATTCAGCCTAGGCAAAGTAGTGTTAGGATAATACATCTACATTGGATAAGGACACTTACCTAGCATATTTTCTGGTCATCGATGGCTTCATTCCTTTATACTCCTGCCTTCCATCGTCGAGCGTAGAGATAGGAAACCCATTTCTGCAAGTCGCCAATGTAGGCGTCATTCCTCTGCCACAACGTGCCTTGAGTCACCACTGCACCTATCACGCTGTTTCCCTGGCGCACGAAAAAGACAAAAGTCTAATCCGTTCTTGGGAGGAAACGGAGGCGACCTCAATTCGGCATGACAGTTATGAATACAATGCCACATCGCTGGAAATCCCACTTAGAGTTGTCGTACGCGTAGTGCAGACTTTAGAGCTGAGAAGGAGAACAAATGCCGAGTGAGATGGTAAGTAGCAAATATCTTGTATCAAGGAGGGTGATCCATGGCATGCTTGGCACCTAGGTGCACTGCACAGTCGTACACATTGTTAAAAAACAACTCTTGAAGCCCGTCCGGAACAACTCGAGCAAGCTACCAAAGGGTCATCATTAGAACTTGAGTACTTTGATAGTGATACCTACTACTCACTCGAAGATCACGACGAGCACACCCCCCTCAGAGTATTTTCCTCCATTGCAGTCATCACCAAGACACCCCCCTCTATCAACGATGACCCGACTGTGCCTTGCACTATCTTTAGCTGTATGCTTTTCATTACCGCCTCGCTGGCAATGATGTTCCAAAAGTGGGCACTGAGGGCTAGAACGGAGCGCCGGAAAGTGGTGGAGGATGGCCATGATGTGCTGCTTGAACATCTAGCAATGTGTCCATGAATAGAGTCGAAACAAGGGTGTTACTAGCTGGTATAGTAAAACATGTGCTCGCTGAAGGGGTGTAGGTAGGGAATATCGCTCCGTTGGATGGGAATAAGAGGAAGGAAACGATCTGTGGAGAAAGATATAGGGCAGACTGCCATGGTAAGCAGACATGTGAGTGTTGACTTCATCACAGTTTTGAAAGCTACTACCTGTTAGTGTTTTGCTGGACACTTCTCCCTTATTGTCGTTTCTGTCTATTCCTTCGCTCGATATCGCGTCTCAAATCAGGGCACTTCTTGTTTCGTCGTGGACTAGTATACCCATTAGATTTGTAGATGAGTTCATGGAACAAGCTCTGACCTGGTTGACTGACTGGTCACAATTCCCACTTCCCACCGGGTGATGAATCGTAAGGATTTTCAAGGTGCTATAATCGAATAAATGATGAGATTGCAAACGAGACGCAAGAAGTACGAGCTACTCACAGGGTTTCGCTGTCAGCCCAATCGTTCATTTGGCTCCGCATCGCCGTACTAGTGTTTTGCAGCGAATGATGTAACTCAAGTGTAACTTGAAGGCAGCCGTCCTTCTCATTGCTTTGCCCGCTGCTGCAGTAAGAGCTCATCGAGGGATGTATAGTTCCTGCCTTTGGATAAGGAGACCTACTACAAGTCGCAAGGATTAACTCACCAGGCAATTGGGCAGAATGAAGTCGTTGGCCAAATGGTGAGAATGCCGGCAGCAGACTCTGAAATTACATAAATTATTCCCGGCATTATCGGCAATAATTCTCTCTCTTATCTGTGCCTACTCTATAATCATTAGAGCAAACTAAGATCAAAGCCCCATAACTTACCAAAATCCGACTTCATTAGAATATCAAGTCTTCTCAACAACGACCATGCTTCTCGGTTCAAGCAAAGGATATATTGCACTCGAGTCTTTCACTTTTGTCATTCTATAGTCAAGTTATCATGATGAAACAGCGGCCGCTCTCACAGGTGGATGAGGCTTGTGGTTACTGTACCCTGTTGAGGGCAGATCTCGTCATTCTGACCACAACGGTCCCTGCCCAGGTTGCTCAACACCATTATAGATCCAATCCCGCTCGACAGGATCTGGACATGACTATACTGCGTCGTCCTCGTCGCCCGCTGTTGGTAAACTGTGCCCCTCATCACTATATCCCGCCGCCATTCCAAACAGAGAAAGATACCCCGACAATGATACAGCCACTGTTACGTCTGAGCCGAGGGAAGATATCAATGGTGTGCTCGAGTTTGCTCATGGTATATCAAGCATAGCTTTTGGTCTGGGAGGCAGTAACCAGTGTGAGTAATGCAGCAACCAATCCGCCTCTTCTGTCTTTGACTAACCTCCACCCAAAGTTTCCATGGCCAGTAGTCGTCCCGAGTTAGGGCGATCGTGAGTCAGTCACAGTCGCTGATATCATCGATACCCTCTGGGATGGTGGAGTGAGATGGTTCACCATCCCAGACTGGTGTATTTGAGGAGGGAAAACATGGTTTACGGGACTCTGCACCATCGAGAGCGACACCTGGAAGCTGTTTTCTGTATGAGTCGCGCCTACTATGTGGCTGTCAGGAGGTTGATTCGGAGGCTTCGACACTCTGTACTATAGATTTTGTATCAGTTATGCTCACTATACAAGGACGGTAAGCTACCTCTTGAGTGAAATGACTGTAAGGTGGGAGTGCTAACATGATAAGGCGGTGAACATTGATGTAGAGAGTCACTCCTGTCACTGAATGGTTTCCGCCTGAAGGAAATGATTTGCGGAGCTGAAAATGTTTCTGCAAAAGGATTTCTGCCTGGCAAAAACTATAAATAATTATAACATGAAAATTTGAAGAAAAGTACATATTTCCTTGAGATTTACAGCTATGTAGAAGCCTAAATTTGGTGTGCTTTTTCCATATGGGGGATATTGTGATAACTTTTTAAATTTCCTGCTTCTTTTTGGTAGATAAAAAGGACACATTTTAGCCCCTGTTTCCATCTGAAACAGGAAGAAACTATATATTTCCCTCGGATTTACCGGAAACTGGGGCTGAAATGTATCCTTTTTATCTACCAAAAAGAAGCAGGAAATTTAAAAAGTTATCACAATATCCCCCATATGGAAAAAGCACACCAAATTTAGGCTTCTACATAGCTGTAAATCTCAAGGAAATATGTACTTTTCTTCAAATTTTCATGTTATAATTATTTATAGTTTTTGCCAGGCAGAAATCCTTTTGCAGAAACATTTTCAGCTCCACAAATCATTTCCTTCAGGCGGAAACCATTCAGTGACAGGAGTGAGTAGTGCTGCATCAGAAGACCCTCAATACAAGAAACAGTAGGGCTTGAATTGCATCTTGCGCTCTGGTCACTGCAATCCACTTCGTCTAACGTGACAACAGGCAAAAGGATTTCTGCATGTCACCCATGCAGGCATCAATATCCTTCCCTTCACATTGGCCAAGGGTCACCATCATGTAAAGCCCCTTTCCCTATCAATACTTGTTGGAATACTGAGTATATGCTTGTAGCCTCTCTGGCTATCAGGTTACAAACTCGCAAGGAGTCTGCCCATTATTCACCTGTATATATACTATTTACTATCTAATCTAGTATCTTCTCTAACTTTCATCCCATTTCTATACTTACTAATCATGCCAAGTGATGCCAGCTTGCCCAGATCTCAACAATACTATCTTATCCTGGAAAGCAAGCATGATGACACCTAAATCCATCCTTCTTGCAACGAATGGAAGAATGCACATATTCAATGCTGCAGCTGCAACCACCATGCCATATTGTCTGAATCTCATCCTGACCACATTATAGCCAACGAATACTCCACTGAGAATCTTTCCTCATCTATGGGGACTTGTCAGCCTGTTATGAAAGAAAGGAGGGAAATACTTATGCAACATCAAATGGAAAAAGATCATTCTGCCACCGTAAACCAAGAGGGTTCCATTGGGTAAATCTGGGACATGCAAGGGGCTACCAGAATGTCAGGCCAGAACACTGGGCAGGTAGGTAGGTTGGGCCAGCAGGCCTAAAAAAAAAAAGTTGACCTCACTCAAATTATGTCATCATGGGTGTAAATCCTCATGTAATTGAGATATTATTATACTTTGAAACTAATCTTGATCTGGACAGTCTTCACTTTGCAATGATAGTAATTTTCACACTTTATTATTATTATTAAACACTTGCATTAAAAACCCTTAGCTGCCAGTTACTATCAGCCAGGCAATTAGACAAAAAAATTAAAATATAGATTTCTGCGGAAAGATGTTTAGCATTGCAATGCTTGCACAAGGAAGAAAGGGAGACAATAGAGATGAATTCAAGGACATTTGGTTTCTGGATGAATTATAGGCAAGTTGAAGATAATGGGCAGGCTAAAATGTATCCTGAAATTTGTATAATATTTTGGATAACATATTGTATTGGATAATGATATGGTAGTATTATTAGAGGGCTTCTTGAATCATTGTGAGCATTGAGCAGACATTGATGAATGCCTGGACCAAGGTCACATGTCATCTTTGGCAACAAGTGGCTGCCCAAAATGGTAATATGACATCATAAAAGTCACATGGAGGTAGGTAGGTTTGATGCCCAAGCCTGAAATATTTTAATCAACCCACTGTGTTTTTTTTTTCAAAATGGTAGCCCCTTGAGGACATGAGGTAGGGGGTAGGGCCTTAAACACATAAGTGACATACCAAAATTTTGAAGTATATATTGATAGAAATAGCACATTTTGACTGTAATAGGCAATATCTTGATTAGAATCATTGCTTTCTGCACCATTTTAGGCCAGAATTGGGCCAGGAACAACTAAATCCAGAAATTGTCCTGATGATGTAACACAGACTTTGCAGACCATCTTGATGGCAAAGAGAAAACAACCAGTAAGCATGGCATATGCATTCCCATGTCACTTAATCAATTTCTGCCACCATAAATCTGTCTCTTGATTAGTCCAGTGTGCAATTCTGTCTCATGTGTCAACACAACATAGTGCTTTTGGTGGTGAAAAAAAGTGGTCCAATCACCTTAATAGCTGTGAACATGCCAAGAACACAGTCCTCAAAAAACCTGTTCCAATCACAAGTTTTTCAAGGCTCAAACTCAACTGCCATGCTCAAACCTCCCACCATCAGACCATGGCATTGAATATCTGTTTTGCTCTTTTGTCCAATTCCATGGGAATATATATCTTGAAATGGTTGACAGGTATGGTAAATCATGGGAATCAGCTACTATAAAAGGAAGAAGGGGGTCCAGCCTTCCTTAAATGTGGTAATGTACATCATGTCTGTTGATGCAATTGTGCAATCCCCTTGATGTCAAATATCTGTTCCAGGGTTGCTCTTTTGTCTGACATCATGGGAATATATATCTTGAAATGGTTGACAGGGATGGTTAATTGTGGGAATTAGCTACTGTAAAAGGAAGAAGAGGGGGTCCAGCTCACCTTAAACAAATTAATGTAGGTCATGTCTGCAGTTGATTTTCCAGAACCCTCTTGCCATAAATAGCTTTGGATATCATTGAAAGACCTGCTATCCTGATCCAACGATGTTTGGACCACGTGTTTGATACAACTTCCTGGTGTTAGACCCAGACTGCACATGACTTGTCTGATGTAAATCTAGGGCTGTCTCATGTTCAGACAATCACCCTAAGAGTTGTGCTGATGACTAGTCATGGAGCAAAGAGAGCTAGAGTTAAGAACTCTGGTATAGATTAAACTTTAGCTTGAAGCTGGAGTATTACAGCGAAATATGTGCTACTTATATACAAAAACTGAGATGCTAAAGATAGAGCTGTCCATGTGGTAACAATAAGGAATCCATGCATGAAACAATGAAAACAGAGAGTCTGTCATGAGCCATAGTACAATGGCTGAGGTCGTTTGGTATGGGTGTGGTGACCAGTCTGGGTATTGTGATAGGTGCTTTGATAAGATGTGATAAGACAGGCACTCATGATAAGATAAGATAACTGAAAAAATTGTAACATTACCCTCTTGTTAAGACAGTCATCCCAACTGTCTAGTAGGGTTCTTCAGGTTCTTTGAGGGATTTCTCTTTGTCCATATCCCAGTATTTGATCTTCAACTCCAGTAGATGACCACTTTTAGGCTCTTCGATCCACTCCTCCTTTTCTCTGGTTCGCAATAAGTACCAGAAGGCAGTTTCTTGCCACTCATGGTCTATGATCTCTGGATTGTCGGTGATGGTTGATCGGATCTCTTGTTCTGCCTCTTTTTCATGGTAAAAATCTGTGATGGCCTTGTCGGCATTCATGTAGTCCTCTCGTACCCATCCATTGTGCTCCTTCATCCACCCCTTCCATTTGATGAAATAGTCTGTTGTTAAGACAGACTTGGGGTGGCCTCGCTGTCCTGGAGTCTTTTTTCCATGGATTTTTCTTGTTTGGGCATTGAGAACTTTCTCGACTTCATGGTACTCATGATTGTCAATGAGGTCAGGTGGTGGTGGTGGTGGTTGTTCCTGGTTAGGGAACATAGGTGGAACGTATGGGGTCAAGAGCTTTTCGTTGAATCAGGAATGGATTTTCCAGGTGATGGGGAGATGTAGTTTGTATGCTGACGGTCCTGCCTTTTTGATGATCTTGAAAGGTCTGGTGCATTTGTCATCTAGTTTTTTCTTGGGTCGAGGGAGGAGTAGGTTGGTGGTGTCTAGCCATATGTGGTCACTGATCTGATAGTCTCTGGCTGGGTTCTTTCCTTTGTCATACTGGGTCTTCATTCACTGGGCCGCTTCGTTCAGCGCCATATGGGTCTGGTCATGGATGGTGTGCATCTGGGTCGTGAAGTTGGTGGCAGCAGGATTTCGGAACAGAGTTGTATGCTTGGCATCTGGCATGATGCAGGGGTGGATGCCGTGGTTGATCTCGAAGGGACTTCTCCCAGTGGCTGAATGGATATGGTTGTTGTGTTGGAAAGCTGCCAGGGGTAGCCATTCTGCCCAATCAGTCTGTCGGTGATTGATGAAGATCCTTAAGTACTTGTTGATCTCCTGATTGACTCATTCCATCTGTCCATCCATTTGAGGGTGGAAGGCCATGGATGCGTTTGGCATGATATCCAGTAATTCATACAGGTCCTTCATGAATTTGGACATGAACTGGGGTCTCCGGTTGGAGATGACAGTCTTCGGCATGCCATGTTAGCAGTAGACCTGGTCTCGGAGAATTTTCACCCATCCTTCTGATGAAAGTTCCATGTTGCATGCGACTGGTATTATTTCTTTAGAAAATCGGTCAACGATGACTAAAATGGCATTGAACCCATTGAACTCTGGTAGACCGGTGATCATGTCTACCGAGATATGAGTCCAAGAGGGGGATGGGGTTTCATTGGGATGGAGGGGTGTGGACTTCTTTTGTGTGCTGGCCTTGGTTTGTTGGCAAGTCTCGCATGCCTTGACATAGGTTTCTATGTCCTTCTTCATCTTGAGCCACCAGTAGTTCCAGAGGATTAACTCCTTTGTCTTTTCGATTCCAGGGTGTCCAGCGGTGATATGATCGTGGGATTGGGAAATGATTTCTCCCCGGAGTTTGTGGTCGTGGGGTATATAGATTCTGCCATTGTAATAAAGTATGCCCTCTTCTTGGGTAATGCCTCATTCGTGATTTAGAGAATTAGCAATTCCCTGGTCCCATTTCTCTTTGAGTTGAGATGCCTCCCAGATCTTTGCATGGGTTTCAGTCTTGGTGGGCATGATCATTGTGTTGAAGTACTCCGGCTTGAGCACTATCACCTCAAGGTTGTCCTTCTTCTCCTGGTCATGATCATCCCTTTGGCTAAGGAGGTCCGCCTTCTTGTTTGCAGTGCCAGCCTTGTGATGAAGAGTAAAGTGATATTCTGCCAGCTCGGTGATCCATCGAGCTTGGTGCCGATTGACCTTCTGGGGCTGTCGGAAGTATTGGAGATTTTGATGATCTGTCCAGATCTTGAAATCTTTGACCACCCCCATTAGATAGTGTTTCCATTTGGTAAGGGTGAGCATTATGGTGAGGAGCTCCTTGTCATATATTTTGTAGTTTCACTCCATGGCAGTCAAGGCCTTGGACATGAACACCACCAGTCTCCACTTTCCATCCTGCTCTTGGGATAATACTGCCCCTATAGCTCCTTTGCTTGAGTCTGCTTCTACTTGGAATCTCCCTTCTTCTGTTGGCATCACTAGGACGATGTCCTCTGCTAACTGTTTCTTTAGTCATTCAAATGCCATTTGTTGGGCGGTCCCCCAATTCCAGGGCACCTTCCCTGTTAATTGGGACATGGGTCATATGATTTTGGAGTAGTTCTTGATGAAGCATCAATAGAAGTTGGTGAAGCCTAGGAACAACTGTAACTCCTGTTTCTTGGTCAGTGCAGGCCATTCTGAGATTCCTTTGACTTTAATGGGGTCCATTTGGATGCTCCCTTTGGTGATGATGACTCCCAGGTACTTGGTTTCTAACACCTCGAACACACATTTTTTGGCTTTTAGGAAAGGTTTATTTTCCTGTAAGCGTTGAAGGACCTTTTGGGTGATCAGCTGGTGTTCGGCAAGGTCCTTGGAAAAGATGAGGATATCATCAAGGTAGATGGTTACCTTCCTGTCTTGGATGAGATCGTGGAAGATGTCGTTCATCATCTATTGGAAGGTGGCAGGGGAGTTGGTTAGTCTGAAGAACATAACTGTGGGTTTGAACAGCCCTCAGTTGGTTCAGAACACTGCCTTCTGTTCATCTCCACCCTTGATCCTGATGTTGTTGTACCCCCATCGAACATCCAGCTTGGTGAAGTATTTAGCCTCCCATAATTTGTCCATAAGCTCAGAGATGAGGGGTAATGGATACTGGTTTTTGATTGTCATCTCATTGAGCTTTCGGTAGTCCTGGATGGGGCATAGGGTACCATCCTTCTTTTTGACAAAGAAGAAGGGGGACATGAAAGGGGATTTGGATGGTCAAATTCATCCAGTAGCAAGGTTTTCGTCAAGGAATTTGTCCAACTCTTCCTGTTCGGTTCAATTGAGCAGGTATACCTTGCAGTCTAGAGTGGAGGCAGCATTTGGGGTTAGCTCTATGGTATGATCCCAAGGCTTCTGATCAGGTAGCTCATCAAAGTTCTCTTTGGAGAAGAGGTCGAGGAAGTCATGATAATGAGAGGGAACAATATCATTGATAGGTTTCTTTTCCTTCTTGGTGTTGGCTGCTGCTGCAAGATCATTGGTGTGATGGACTGCCCAAATCTCCATGGCTTGGTTGAAGTCTATGGCCAGTATCATTTCCCCTTCTTCTAACTCCTTATCCCACCTGTCCTCTGGGTCCGCATCGGATAATACAAATGGGAACTTCTGGCAGTGACACCTGGCAAAAACCATTTTTTGGGTTTTCCAGTTGATCAGTGGGTTATGCCTGGCTAGCCAGTTGTGTCCTAGAAAGATGTTCTTTCTTCCTAGTTCAGTGATGGCAAGATCAATCCTTTTGCTATGCCCTCTGATGTGCATTCGAAATTCAACGAATTGAATGATTTCCCCTCCTTTATTCCTAGTCCTGTCAGCATTGTATATGGGAATGGGGGCACCTGCAGCATGGGTTTCGAGTCCATGTTTTTTGATGAAGGCTCAATTGATTGAGCTTCCCATACAGCCACTGTCAATCAGGGCTGACACTTTTAGAATCTGTCTGGATTCTAAGATCTCAATCTGGGTATTGACGATCAAGTCTTGGGAATTGGCATGGGGCATTCTGCATATGTAGCAGATGGGCTCCCATAGTTCGAGCAGTCAGAGGATGGTGTCCTTTTTGTGTAGGGCATTGAGGGCATCGACTAGTTCCATTTCTACTTTGTGGAACTGGTCCTTATGTACCCAATTGCTGAGCATGGCACAGGCTTCTCCATCCATGCAGGTGAGTTTAATGGCTTGCCATGTCCATTTGACTGAGAAGGGTACCAGGTACCTCGACTCTGGTTTTTCGATCGTTTTGAGGTTGATGAAGTCCTGTCCCTCTTTCTCTTCCTTCCACCAGTGTTCAAACACCTGTTGGTCTTCCTTCTCTGTCCCTCTTGGTCCCCAATATGTGTCTTTGGGTCCCATGATATGGATGTAATCTGCTCATTTCTTCACCTTGGCTTCTTCCTTCACTTGCTACCTCCAGAACGAAGTGTCGTCTTCTTCATCTGGTACTTCTACCATCGTCATTCTTGATTGGGGCACCCTCTCTCGTCCCCAGTGAGCCTGGTCCTGCCCACCAATTGAGAATGCTTGCTGTGTCAGGGAGGGACTCTCTGTTCCAGCTTCGGCCTTGGTAGGCACTTGAGGACTCTCTTCCTGTGCCTCACTTCTCGTAGTGCCCTGCCTTTCAGCTGGCCCCAACTCTAATGTCGGTATTGAGGTGTCAGCACCATCTGACTTATCCCTTGGGTGAGTGAAGAGTGTGGTGGTTGGTTGTGCCTGAGTCTTCAGCTCGATCGGTCCAGGGAGAACCCCTCAGTTGATGACTGTGAGATCTCTGGCAGTGTTCAGTTGAACTCTGACCCTTCGGACTTGGGTAGTTCTGCTAGGATGGCATAGTGGTTTTACGATTCTTTTGAGGTGTTTTTCATCTTTGCAGCAGGTAAATAGGGTATATTCGAATGTGATGATATAACTACAGAAGTATTATAAGTCCGACCAGCAGTAGATGAGTGCACACCATGTCCTTTGAAGTCCTTGGCTGAGCAAGTGGAATCGCTCACTTGTCAGCCCCGTCTTTTACCTCCTCCACCTTCATCGTCCCTTCATCCTTCTCAGCTTCAGCCAGCATGGCCCATAACTCTTCTCCCATGTACTTTTTCTTCTGAGGACAGTCTCAGGTGAGGTGCCCCTTCTGTCCATACCGGAAGCACTTCCCTTCCTTCCATAGGCAGTCTATGTTCATTGCCTGCCCTTGGCCTCCATATGTGATGCCAGTTCCCATGCATCAGTCCCCAGTGTTTCTGCTTTGACTGTTCCCTGAACTCGTCATGCCAGTGGATTTATGCCCTCCACTAGCATTGTTGTTGGATCAGTAGTTGCAGGAGTCCTGGGTGATGTCATGCACTTGGTTGTAGATCTGGTTCTTCTGGCGCTCATTGTACATTGAGGACACTCTAGCCTTCCATTTAGGGTATGTGTGGGATGGACTTAGGTCGTTGGCGATGACCGAGATATAGGAAGGGGGAAGTCCATGTCAAAGGGCTTTGACCATGTGGCCCATTTCTTCTTCATCATGTCTTCACCCGGCTAGCTTGACAAGGTGTTTTAGCTCATTGAAATAGTCAGGGGCGGAACAGTCTCCCATCTTGAGGTTATTCATCTTCTTGAGATAGGTTTCTTGAAGAGCATGATTGGCAAACTGTTGGGTCATCATGACCACGAACATTCCCCAGTCAGGGAATCAGTAGTTCAAATCGGTCTGGCCAAAGTATTCTTGGGATCGCTGAGACCACCAGTCTTTTGCTCCTCCATCAAAGTGAGAGGCTGTGAATGCTATCTTCTGGGCATCATAGACAAAATAGCCACTGAAGGTTTTGAAGTACATCAGACAGTCCATGAGAAATCTTTCCAGATCTTCATGGGCACCTTTGAAGAGGGTGGGTTTGCAGATGAGAGTCAGGCAGACCTGCCAGAAAGGGGCATCTTGTGGCCCTATTCCAGTTGGTTGTGTCAGTGGGTCTGGTGGTAGTCCCTGATCCGGGGGTTTTGGTAGGGACCATAAGTCATCCCTCTTGCTCAGAGTCTTTTCAGGTTCTTTTTTCAGCTTAAGCAGTCCAAACCTCCTGAGGTCTTCCACCATCAGGGGTCTCTGTTCCAGTGCTTTGCCTTTGTCTTGCCCGGTGGAGCCCCCTGCGTCGGGGTTTGGGGCTAGGCTGGCTTTGCCTCCTCCTGCTCTGGCAAGGAGTCGGCTGGTCATGGGTCTGGGTGGTCCACTGGAAAGCCATACTTGGCTTTTCAGCATGGGATGGGGTGGTGAACCAGGGAGTGCTCAGACTTTCGGCATGTAATCTGGCATTTCAGGCAGTGCATAGTCAGGATAATCTTCATTAAATAATAGGGTAGCTTGCATATGGGCATCGTATCACCTGATCACCTTGAATTCTTCTGCCTCTCCTGCTGTGTCAGCTTCTTTACATAATCTCCCCATTGGCATCCTCCACCATGCCAGCTCCTTGATGCTGTTGAGGTATCTCTCCTGGAACCTCCTCTGATACTTCTCATCGACTTCCATCTGAGTCAGTTGGAGAGGGAGGCCAAGTAGGTCCAGCTCCTCCAATGGCAATCCATATGGCAAATTGGGTCCCTGGCTCCACTCCTCAGATCCAGGTTCATCTGTTGATCTGGCCAGTATGCTGTAAAGCTGGTGTGACATGGGTGTCATGCTACCACTGGGCAACGGACTTGCCTGGCTGTCAGTTTCGCCAGCTGTGGATGGGAAGGGGGTTGTAGGCTGGGGGAGGGGGTTGGAGCTCTCAGGCTTGTTTGTATTCTTCTCTAAGGGCTCATAGCCCAGGAATGTAGACCCCTTCATTGAGCTTGGCGACCTAAGGATCAAAATGCTGGATGAGGGGACAAGGGTTGCTTGGTCCTAGAGTTGGGGGTCGGGTCGGAATGGATTCTTCAATACTTGAGCCATCAGCATCAGGAAGGGTGTTGGTGTTGGTGTTGGTGTCCTCAAGTTCTGCACTGCCTGCATAATACTTGAGGGAATCTCAGGTGAGGTATTGAAGGCCTGTGAGGGACTTGACCTCTTCGTCCGATGGCCTTGTGCTGCTGAGCGTGATGATAGGGAGAGAGTCGAGCTCATTGCTCAGCTCACTCCTTTCTTCGCTTGTTGCCATAGGCTCTGTGATGGGTATGGGCTGGTTGAGGAGGTGGTAGATCAGGACATTGTAGGGTGGGTTGTATGAGATGTAGTGGGCAGGGAGGGGTGGACATTGTCATGGTCCGGTGGTGCACCAGACACGAATCTGTCATCCGAGGAATAGGATTGTGAGTACTAGTGCAGCTAGCATGACTAATACTCCAATGAGTATGTTGTGGGAAAAGGGTGTAATGTCTGTGGTGAAAATCATTAGGTTTCTTCAGCAGGTGGTCGCTGAAGAAGGGAAGTAAGAAGCTTTGAGCTAACTGTTAGACCCAGACCACATGTGACTTGTCTGACATAAACCTAGGGCTGTCTTGCATTCGGACAATCACCCTAAGAGTCGTGCTGATGACTAGTCATGGAGCAAAGAGGGCTAGAGTTAAGAACTCTAGGTGATGAGCAGAGAGAGAAGTCTGGTATAGATTAAACTTTAGCTCGAAGCTGGAGTATTACAGCGAAATATGTGCTACTTATATATGAAAACTGAGATGCTAAAGATAGAGCTGTCCATGTGGTAACAATAAGGAACCCATGCATGAAACAATGAAAACAGTGAAGAGGCTGGCTGTGGGCACTTGTGGAATAGTGTGCAGAACAGTGTGATATACACACTAAATCTCACACACACTCACACAACTACTCAATCTAACAATCACCCTCAAAAGTGTGATGGGGGGAATGAGATTATATCAACTCTATGACTACTAGTGCTTCAAATCTAGTAAAGCTCCTTATTATCTCAACACTATACAGTGTTTACTCTTTTCCAATTGATCCTAAACCTAGGAACTTTTACAAGAAGGTGTTACTTCAAGGCACAACCTTCTAGGTGAATGATAATATTCAAAATATGAAAGGACACTGGTCCTACAACAGAATGGAACACAATACAAGTCGAAATGACACTGAGCTTGCTCTTTTAACCACTCAGCTAAGCACTGACTTAGTGAGCTCACTACACATCAGTGTGTAGGGTTATCCAAAAAACTGACTCAAACGACGATATCAACCACAGACACTTCAACAGATCTTGGATTTGGAACAGAAACAGATTCAGAACAGAACAGAAGCAGATTTCAGAAACAGATTGACAGAACAGAAACAGACTGACAGAAACAGATTTCAGAACTTCCACTTCAATTCATACTCTCAACAGACTCAACAATGTTCAAATGGAACAGAACAGTGACACTGATTCTTATTCACTCAGAACTTAAGCACACAAGTCAGATCCTGAATATATCTCTATTCTTCTAGGTGAGCTTGTGGGTTTATATACAATGCTCAAAGCTACAAACTAATCCTTTGCCACAGCGCTCACTTTCCACACACACACTGTAACTCAGGGGTTCAAAACTTGTATACTATCCTACGATACTGACTATTTATACCAGAATAAGTTACTGATTACAAATGTCATGCTAATACTCAGGTAAAACAGACTCCTATGCACACAGCCCACCACTGCTGCAGTTCTTACTGGGCTACCGACTCGGAGTTTCTTCATATAGTATTGTTTCTATAGTGAGCTCGCTATCTGTAAGTCCAAGGACATATCAGGGTGACAGCTGTCAGCTATCCCAGATCTAGCCTCATCTTTGGGTTATTGTTTCTCTCTAGAAGGGAGTCTTGTGTGCATTGAGCTCTCAGGTTGACATGGCAATGTATACAAGTTACTTGGCACTCCAGTATTTGGCTGACACTGCTAATCAATCCATGTGTCCAATTTATCATTTATCTTATCTTGCATGCAAGGTTCGGACCAGCTTCTCAGGTACAGTACATTATTTTAATTTAATGAGTGCACCGTTTTCATTAAGTGCAATCATATAGTTCTTCAAATTAAAAAGCAGAGCTCACTGTGTAGACTAGACTGTAGGCGCTAGGACAGGGGTTTTCAGTCTTTCTGCCAAGCGTGCCCATCAGGTACATGCTATGACTAAGCCCCTGGTTTATTCTGTCACATCAAATGTCACTTTACTGTCATTTGTCTTGTTGCATTGTATTTTATTATGTATGTGCTGACATATTAGCTCTGCTTGCTGTCTATATAAGTCATATTGTCTAATCACTCAGATTGCAAAAATACACGAGTGGATCATCTGCAGTCACAACAATGGAGAGTCTGTCATGAGCCATAGTACAATGGCTGAGGTCGTTTGGTATGGGCATGGTGAACGATCTGGGTATTGTGATAGGTGCTTTGATAAGATGCGATAAGACAGGCGCTCATGATAAGATAAGATAACTGGAAAAATTGTAACACCTGGATGGCAGAGAGTCACCCTTATTGAATATTTCCAATGCAGCCTTCATTCTGATCCAACCAGCACCATTCAAGCCAGCGAATGATTGGAGCAACAAGCAAAAACTGAAAATCACTGATGCCACATTTGCGGTATCGCTCCCAACTATCTTGCAGCTGAGTATCATGAGGCTCCAGGACCATATGGTGAGGTACAAGGGGATTCCATTAGAGCAAACCGGGACCTGGGGTTGGGGAGTAGGGGGGGTAGACCTTAAACATGTGAGTGACATACCAAAATTTAGTAGTATGTTTCAATAGAAATAGCACATTTTGACTGTAATAGGAAATATCTTGATTAGAATTATTGCTTTCCACACCATTTTTTTTTAGCCAGAATTGGGCCAGAAACAACCAAATCGAGGAATTGCTCTGATGATGTAACATAGGCTTTGCTGACCACCTTGATGGTGAAGGGAAAACAACTAGTAAGCATGTCATATGCATTCCCACATCACTTACTCAATTGATGCCATCATAAATCCATCTCTTGATGCATTCAGCATGCAATTCTGTCTCAAGTGTTGACACAATGTACAAATTGCTATTGGTGGTGAAAAAAACTGGTCCAATCACCTTGATAGCTGTGAAAATTCCAAGAACAGTCCTCACAAGTTTTTCAAGGCTCAAACTTAACTATCCCACTCAAACCTCCCACATTGGACCATGGTGTCGAAAAATCTGTTCTAGGGTTGCTCTTTTGTTTGAATCCATGGGAATATATGTCTTGAAATGGTTGACAGGGATGGAAATCATAGGAATCTAATACTATAAAAGGAAGTTGAGGGAGGGAGAGGGAAGTCCAGCCTACCTTAAACCAATTAATGTAGGTCAGGTGTGTAGTTGTTTTTCCAGAGTCCTCTTTATAATGAATGTAACTCTGACAGCTCCACATCATCACTGCCAGGTCTTGTCTCCCACCCATCATCTGCTCACATTCACATTGGGATGAGGTGGATACAAGTGGCTCTCAACTGATACAAGGGAAGAATATTGATACCTGTATGGGTAACTACCCTTGAAATTACTGGACTTTAATGTGAGATCTCCTGAGGCCTCACACGATTCCATGAGGTCCCACAAGATTTCGAGAGATCACATGAGGACACTAATTGTTGGAACAGTGATTCCAATGCTTCTGTTCCTAATTGAGCATATTGAGGCACATCTTGTCACATCCATCACATTGATTGCTCCCAGGCCTGAGACACACTTTTGGGTAGGAAATAATCTATTTTTATTTAATGTCTGGCAAATTCATGAATAAATTCCACCAACAAACACTTAAAAAAACAGAGCAGCCAAATAATCAAACTGGGTAACATTCCCTCACCATGTCAACCAAATCATGCCCTGTGCCATTGAGGCAACTCCTTGGCCATTCCCAAACAGCATGATGTCAGCAAGTAGTCAACCCAGTGCCAGCTGTTGAGAACACACATCCTACTGCACCAGAACCACATCCCAATCCTACCACCAACATAGAACCTCATATAAACAGCGCCAATCCAGTTCCAAGCCTTCTGACCACATCACCACTCTACAGGCTTACTGCCACTGGCATCTACCTACAGCCCAACTATACAACTGCCAACCTCTCAAGCACACTTCCTCAGCCATATATATGACCAGCACCAGCTGTAGCCAGGCTGCTATTGCATAGCTTTAACCCCAATGCCTTCCTGGGAGAGCTTCCACAGTCCAGTGCAACAGCTTTTGTCAGATCTAACACTACCAGGTGTAAGAAAACCTCCATCTTGCACATGACATGGGGCAACCACTAAGCACTGGTATGCCACATTCTCATATATCCCTTTGTCAGTCCACACCATTACATACAGGCTGAAAAACAAAATTATCCTCATGTACAAAGAGGATACATGCTGCCCCAGTCCAATACCTATAACCTTGAACAGATGGATATTAAGCCATTCCATGCACACATGCAAAAACTCAGCTTATGTATCATGTATCGCACTACCAGCAATGACACATACAATCTCAACCATCTCACATTGACATGCTCTCAGAGTGTTTATGCACATAATTTCATGAAATGTATCAGTACATATATTTACAAGAACCTGTTACCAGGATAAGGCAGAATAGAGAAGAGTGCAATGCTACAAAGTCATGCAGTTGAATATATTAAGTGACAATTGGTAGAGCCCATGCTCTAGCTTAGAATGATACTACCTGAGGTCACACTAAGCATAAGAGCTCAGTGCTTGATACTGAATGCACTAGGAATGGACTGGAGACATGCTCTAAAGAATCAATAAGAGACACGCATGATATTAAGAGAACTATGTGATGCATTGATCTATGATGTGCAAGGCATGGATCGACTGGCAAGTTGCATGCAAGATGAAATGATGTCTAAGTATGAATAAATCTGAGAAGACTAACTTTTGAGTTCTTGAGGTTTCTGTGTGATGTGAGGCATTACAGGTGGCAGAGGTTCAAACCCTTTGGTCTGGTTAGTGCTCGCTTTGTGTTAATTCCACAAGTTGGCAAAGGTTCAAACCCTTTAGCTTGTTGGACAGGGTTTTCTGTATTTATTTGTGTTCTCTAGATTGCATAGGTTTGAACCCTGTGGGTCTATGATCGGTTAGAAGCTCAAGCACATAGGTTCAAACCCTGTGGCTCTTGTGGACATGTTTTGTGAAGTGTCTCTGCTTAGAGTGCAGTGCTTTAAGTGATGTTCAGTGTGTTGTTTGTTGCTTGCTGTGACTATTTGGGTTGCATGTGACATCTAGAAGAGCTGTGGTTATATTTGGCAATGTTTGAGTATTGTTATACAACCCTTGCCTTGAGGCCCAGTGATGGAAGTTGCACCTCTTGTCTGAGAAAAGCCTTTGGACTGAGAGAAGTCTAGATTTTATACAAGCACTATTGCTACATGTGTATCTTAGAGATATTGAGAATACAGTTTTATTGGTTTGCTACTTCTATCGCATCAGAACCCCTCACAAACTTGAGTGTGTTTGTGTGTGTAGTGTTAGGTGTGGGTGTGATCAGTGTCTTCCATGCTAGTGCATTTCTAGCTTGTGCATGCAGGCAGCTCTTCAACATTTAACAACATAGGATGGTGTTTCCTCCAGCTGATGACTTGCAAACCAAACAACACCTTGCTTACATTTAACAAGACCATTAAGGAGACACAATTCAACCTCTCATACATGATTCAGTATGCTAGTCTAGAATCCAAGTTTAATAGGCATTGCAAGAGGAAATACTTAGCCACCCCGGGCCAGTTCACTCTTGTCATTGGTACATTTGGAAGTATCTCAGCACCCAAGGACCAAGCTAATGACAATACATTGCCCAGCACCCACCACTGCACCTATCTGTCACAACCTCTTGAACTAGAATTTGTATGTCACTGACTATGGCCCAAATGGAATCCCAGATGCTGCAAAAAATACTGTACATGCCTGTTTTGCAGAGTGGGCCATGCACAATCTCAGCTTCATTATGAGATGCCAGGGTGGCACTGGAGATGAGAATACTCTACCCTGCCTATATGCATGCTGAGGTCTTTCTCCTGATATTCTTGGTAGAGATGTGCCCATCAAGCATGGCATTCCCTATTGTCTTATCGCACTTGTCAATCCCAATCGAGCCAGGGAGCTAGATGAGGTGAGTCACAAAATTTTGGTCTTTCAATGGCACTAACTGGCCCATAGTGCAGTCTATTGAACTGCTGCTCCAACAAGTGTCCCACTTTGTCGAGGTCACCCTCACCACGTGCCCCTCTTGTACAAGGCCTATCACCTATATGGCCAGTGCCTGACTGTGCTGAGCTTGCTCACCACAAGCACTTTCCCTCATTCTATACCCAAATGGTTGATCATATGGACACAATGGGGGACAACACCATGATTCTCAAGGGCCCTAACATTGGTGCCCTCATGGATGCAGTCATCACCCTGTGCATGTATTATGCTAAATCTGGGTGGGATGAGGAGAAGCAGGCATTCCACAAATACATTAAGGACTGGCAAGGTCCCCAATTTCAGTCATCAGAGATCACTTGTAACAATTGAGGGGAGCCAGCCAGATTTGGACAGATGAGAATTATAGTTGATCCCAGCAGGAGCTATGGGGTGGGCATCAATAAATGGTCTTTAGAGAAGCATTGATCAGAGCATTGAGAGATACTGACCTTTACTCCACTTTGCTGAATAACTCAGCCTACTTCACAGCCAAATTTCCCATGACTGGTTGTACAACCCAACAAACTATCAAGTGGAGAGCCTAGGGTCTTCTCCTCGCTGTGTGCACAGTCACCTTTCATATGCTGCCATTGTCTATCTCACTGTTCCTATTCCTCACCCTAATCGTCAAGAAACCTCATCTGCCCAGCATGTTGGATGCACTCACCAGCCCTGTCATCAAGGCCCTAGATCCCACATGTGAGGTCTTTATGCAACCTTGACTCGGATGCAGGCTGACTGACCCATTGACGTTGGAGCCACCAGCCAATTGGGAAAGGGATCTGAGATACCTCTGGATCACTCATTTCTGCAAGCCTCATTTGATGGTAAGAGTATAAGCGCCTGTGGAATGTCTCACCCTTGCTCATCACACTTTTATTTGCAGGCAGTGGAGGTGGGATTTCAGACCCCAGACAGTGAAAAGGCCATACTTCAGAATAGGTTGGTTCTGAGACCGATCCTATTGTCACATCCACTCACCAAGTAGAGTGACAGTTTCAATGCCCTATAGCAAGGCTTTGCATTCCATTCAGCCTTGTAAGCTAGAATTCTGTATGAAATGTGTCAGTTAACAGATTTAATTCATGCATCAGGAGTGTCAGTGGACTGACCAGCCTATATAGGGTATTTTTGCAGTACTGCATCTATATAATAAGACAGGTAGCAAGCACCCAATCATATTTGATTATATAAAATTAGTGGACTTTGAAATGTCCACTTCTCTTCTGTATACACTGCTATGACCAGCTATTGCATGACCAGTTCCCTTAGCACTGCCATGATCATGGCTTTCTGGCATCTGCCTTTTTCAGCATCTGGCTCCTTCTGGAAGACAAACATTGGTATGATTACAGCAGCTGTTTGTGCTTAGGAAAAAATGTATTAACATGTACTTCCAGAATATCAGCTATTCTTTTGACAAGTAACTCCTGCAATGACACAACATGCAGCATTTGTAAAGGGCTGCATGCCCATAATCATATTATACAGTAATACAGCTTTATGGTTTATGGATGGTGACAGACCATGTGGAGCCCTGAGGGACATATCTGGCAGAGCATCTTTGTCAAACCACTGTTATCATTTGGAATGAGATACTAATACAGAATTGCTCTGATATTAAAACTGCTGAACAATAATATTTATAATAGAGCTTTGCACCATTGGTGTATGGTATCATATCTATACTACTGTCAGAGGATTTCATCCATTTTGGATCATGGAGGTCTTATACAGCTACCTGAAAATGAAAAATTAGTGAGGTTTTTTGACTGGCATAAATGCAGAATGATGAAAGCTGACTATTTATATTTGAGGCTGATTTATAATTTTATAGGTAACTATTGGTGCACATACATCTTTTAAAAATTAAGAGGTACTGTATGAATAGGCCAAAATGAGGTGTAAATCCATTCTTTTGGCCATATGTTGAGTTAAATTAATCAAATTCAACATTTAGACAGTCAGTAAATCTTATTTATCATAGAGAATTGTCCTTATAAATGCCATCTGTATACAGTATACAGGACAGATATAGTACAGCTGTAACTATATATGCTACAGTGGATATCTCTATTATCCAGTTGAATTCTGTTAGAATTTCAATGCCTCTGGATTACCATATGCAATGCTGGCTCTCAGAGTCAGTGCCCTCTGAGTTATGCTCTTATACAATCCAGATCCAGCTAATAGCCTATGCAATAGGACATGGATGATTCTCACATGCTTCAGTAAAGGTATACATACTTCAGTTGGCACAACAGAGGTATAAAAGACTAAGGTATCTGGGTAATTACAGTGAGACTATATAATGATAGACTGGAAGACAGGAGATATGGTAAGAAAGAATGAGCATTGGTAAGTAAAGAAATAGTATAGTGTATGAATAATATCTCCAACATATTCCATTTTCATGTCATTAATTTAATATGAGGAGAATATAATCAGAAGCAGTCAGGCACAACATGAGTGAAATGACTGCATTGAGTCAATGATATCTAATACAAGGAGAATATAATCAGTAGACTAAGAAGTGATGCAAATAATGAGTAGAACAATAAGTGTAAAGTATATATATCTCAGTTAGGTATGCTGGGTGAAATGACTAAGATACAATGGTATCTATAGCCAACTTATATATGATCAAAACAAAGGAGTGTGTATCAATATAGTAAGTAGAATGATAAGATAAGAGAAACTTATGATATATGGGGTGAACCACCTTCAACACAATTTTCAATCAGGCTGACATTTTCAATTTGTTTTCAATAACAATCAACAAGTTTCAAGGCCAGTCAGTCACCTATGTGGGTTTGAGATATGTCTTCTTTTTTCATATGGATAACTCTATGCAGCACTTAGCCACTGCACTTCTGGACATTGAATTTGAGGTCTCTTTCTAGGTACAAATACTTTAAATATATATATTCTCTCTCAAATTAACATTTCAAAATTAAAGTAATAAGCTGGGTTTGGAGTGGGCCCCAACAAGCTGAAACCCTATTCTGCAGGCAGGATCCTGAGGAACAAGGGGTCATGAGAAAGGAACAGGGTGGAGGCTTGTTATAAATATAAGAAAGGGAGGGCATATAGGGAGATAATTACATAAATCTATAATGCTAGTATTGTATAGTGGTTAGCATGTGTGATTTGTCCTTGTCATGTGACAGTATTGAAAGTCTTTTTAAGGTCCTGGGTTCAATTCCCGGACCTGCCAGATAGGGCTGTGCACAAAACCTTCAGAGGGGATTTGATACTGTTTTGTACCCACCCTCCCTGGGGGGTTTCTTACCAGTATAGTAATTTACTGTTTCTTACAGGTCATGGGACCATTCATGTGACTGCTGCAGAGCCATTTTTCCAAATTCTTCTGTATGACATCATGACACTGAAGTGCTGCCTGCATGCACAAGCTAGAAATGCACCAGCATGGAAGACACTGATCACACCCACACCTAATACTATACACACAAACACACTCAAGTTCGTGGGGGATTCTGATGCGATAGAAGTAGCAAACCAATAAAACTGTATTCTCAATATCTCTAAGATACACATGTAGCAATAGTGCTTGTATAAAATCTAGACTTCTCTCAGTCCAAAGGCTTTTCTCAGACAAGAGGTGCAACTTCCATCACTGGGCCTCAAGGCAAGGGTTGTATAACAATACTCAAACATTGCCAAATATAACCACAGCTCTTCTAGATGTCACATGCAACCCAAATAGTCACAGCAAGCAACAAACAACACACTGAACATCACTTAAAGCACTGCACTCTAAGCAGAGACACTTCACAAAACATGTCCACAAGAGCCACAGGGTTTGAACCTATGTGCTTGAGCTTCTAACCGATCATAGACCCACAGGGTTCAAACCTATGCAATCTAGAGAACACAAATAAACACAGAAAACCCTGTCCAACAAGCTAAAGGGTTTGAACCTTTGCCAACTTGTGGAATTAACACAAAGCGAGCACTAACCAGACCAAAGGGTTTGAACCTCTGCCACCTGTAATGCCTCACGTCACACAGAAACCTCAAGAACTCGAAAGAGTGCCCTCCAAGACACTATATTCTTATTCTCAGTATGGAGCACAGTCAAACAATCAATGGAACTTAAGCACAAAGTGCTGCTTTAGCTTTCTACACCTTGTGTGCTACTTATATCACTCTAAATAGTATCACAAATGGTCTATGTTCTCTCGCTTGAAGCTACAAACAACTCCAAGTGCTAGAGCACATGGCTAAAAAGCTTTGCACCATTACACCAGAGGTCCGAAACTTATATACTACTTCTATACTACTGTATTTATACATTCTATGATCTACAAATTAATACAACCAATTATAGTATTATTTCTCCTGTGGCCTTCCATCCCTTGCATCCTGCGCATGTCATCTGAGCATGCCATCACTTGGCACTTAGTCAAATGTCTGACTTGGACCCAGACTTGGTCTCACTTGTGGTTGTGGAGTCGGCTAGCACTGTGCACAGTATGTTGGCATATTATTCGTTATCTTCTCAGAATGGCAGCCTATCACAAGGGCTGTATTTTCATTTAATCTTATTATTCTAGGTTTCCTTGGTTGGTGGGGATACCTGCTCCATGCCTGGGCCTCATGCTCCTCAGCCGAAGTCAGTCTTCTCAGGTTTATTCATACTTAGACATCATTTCATCTCGCACGCAACTTGCCAGTCGATCTGTGCCTTGCACATCATAGATCAATGCATCACATAGTTCTCTTAATATCATGCATGTCTCTTATTGATTCTTTAGAGCATGTCTCCAGTCCATTCCTAGTGCATTCAGTATCAAGCACTGAGCTCTTATGCTTAGTGTGACCTCAGGTAGTATCATTTTAAGCTAGAGCATGTGCTCTACCAATTGTCACTCAAGACTATCATGTGCATGACTTTATATCATGTGCTGCACACATATCACTGTGCTCTATGTCTATTCTTTGTTATCTCAGTAACCAGCCATTATATGATGTATGTATTGATACATATCACAAAATTACATGCGTCGTAGACACTTTGCAAGCATGTCAATGCTATGCTGCCCCATTGTCATACCTCAGATACTCATGAATTCTGTCCCAATACCCATCAGAATTTTTTGGCTATGTCTTCTTATTTCTTTATACACATCTAAGTCTGAAAATCCTTCTCCCTGTCATGTGGTTGGTAAGTTACCTGAATGAAATATGCTCCACTGACCTCTGGTTTCTTACCAGTTTCTTACTGGTAACTTACTGGTCTGAAACCAGGGTGTATCAAAACTGGGGGTTTCGTGTACAACCCTACTGCCAGATTTTCTGGTGATGATATAATTTGATCCAGGTTCCTATGCTGACTAATAGACCATGCAGTACTGTGAAAATACCCTATATAGACTGATCAGTCCACTGACACTCCTGATGCATGAATTAAACCTGTTAACTGATACATTTCATGCATCAATCTAGCAGCCACAGGTGTGTCATCCCAGATGTGAAATGAACAACCCCATTCAGAAACCCTGCTGTGACTGATTTTGCCACCCTAACACATGAGATCCATGACCAAACTTGTACTGCATTAAACGAAGCAACCAGGGGAATGAAGGCCCAATATGACAAAAGCAAAAACCCAGTGAAGGAGTATCAGATCGGAGATCAAGTATAGTTAGACACTACCAACCTACTCCTCCCCAGACCAAAGAAGAAGTTGGATGACAAATATGTCAGACCTTTCAAAATCCTTGAGAAAGCAGGACCATCAGCTTACAAACTGAAATTTCCCATAGCCTGGAAGATCCACTCTCACTTTAACGAAAAACTCCTTATCCCATTTACCCCTCCCGCATTCCCAAACTAGAAACAACCGCCACCACCACCACCACTGCCTGACCTGATCGACAACCACAAGTACTACGAAGTTGAAAAAGTACTAGATGTCCATACCCGCAAAGTACAAGGAAAGAAGATGCCAGGACAATGAGGACATCCAAAATCAGTTCTAGCAACAGACTACTTCATCAAATGGAAGGGCTGGTTGAAGGAACACAATGACTGGGTATGAGAAAACCTGATGAACACAGATGAAGCCATTGCCAACTTCTATGCAGAAAGAGAGGTAGAAGAATGTATTCAATCCATCTCAATATCCACCCTCATCATTATTGACCATGAATGGCAAGACACCGCTTTCTGGTACCTTCTTAAAACCAGCGACAGCAAAGAGTGGATTGAAAGACCCAAAGATGGTCCTCTCCAAAACCTCATGTTTGAATACTAAGAAAAGGATAAAGAAAAATCCCTAGAACAACCTGAAGAACCCGGCTAGACAGTTGGGACGACTGTCTTAATGAGGGGGTAATGTTACAATTTTTCTGCTTGTCTTATCTTATCATAAGTGCCTGTGTAATTGCATCTTATCAAAGTGCCTATTACCAAGTACAGCCCGGTCACCACACCCATACCAAATGACCTCAGCAATTGTACTATGGCTTATGACAGTCACTCCACTTTCATTGTTTCACACATGGATTCCTTATCGTTACTGCATGGACCGTTCTATACTTAGTATCACAGTTTTTGTATATAAGTAGTACATATTTCACTGTAATACTCCAACTTCAAGCTAAAGTTTAATCTACACCAGACTTCTCTCTTTGCTCATCACCTAGAGTTCCCAACTCAAAGCCTTTTCACTCCACAACTTAGTCACAAAACGACTCCTAGAGTGAACGTCTGAACATGAGACAGCTCTAGGTTTATGTCAGACTAGTCACATGTGGTCTGGGTCTAACACATTCTCACATCACTAGATGTTCTAAGCAGCCTATCAAGGACATCTTCCATGAGCTTGCAGCACATCAGTCCTCAGCTTTCATCTTAGTACCAACAGGACAGTAATGATAAGGTCAATAATGAAAGATATCACAACAGTAGTGAGACTACACAGGATGGAGTCATAACCCTGTATGATAGTGGACTGCATGCATGCTGCTGGTCTTGGATGAGTCATTGCTGCTGACAGAGGGCCATCTTGTCTATCAATGCACAAAATGGTGATAATGGCCATGTCGACCATCACAGCAGAGATGCTCTGAGGGAGTGCAATGCTAATGTCACAGCAGAGCATAGTGAGTCAGGGGCATTGTTTCAGAGTCCTCCAGTTTTGATGTTGGAGATCTTGTAGCCTTCTCAAGGCACTTTCCAGAGGCTCAAGAGGCTTGGTTTGCAGTTGTTTTCACTGGGCCTAAAGTGATGTTGTATCAGGAGAACGATTTAGTTGCTGCATTCAGCCTATGGTCTCCATGTCACACCTTGACCTGCTTCCATTCCTGATGCTCAATTTACAGACAGAGGTGTCCATATATGCTATCGTGTGAGTGGTGTCAGGCAGCAGATTGCCCCCTCTCTCTTATCTCTTTCTTTACCTGCATCTTGAGCATGTTAATCTCATCCATTACCTTGTCCTTCACTCTGAATCCTACCTCATCAAGAGGACTCTGGAAAAACAACTACACATCTGACCTACATTAATTGGTTTAAGGTAGGCTGGACTTCCCTCTCCCTCCCTCAACTTCCTTTTATAGTATTAGATTCCCATGATTTCCATCCCTGTCAACCATTTCAAGACATATATTCCCATGGATTCAGACAAAAGAGCAACCCTAGAACAGATTTTTCGACACCATGGTCCAATGTGGGAGGTTTGAGTGGGATAGTTAAGTTTGAGCCTTGAAAAACTTGTGAGGACTGTTCTTGGAATTTTCACAGCTATCAAGGTGATTGGACCAGTTTTTTTCACCACCAATAGCAATTTGTACATTGTGTCAACACTTGAGACAGAATTGCATGCTGAATGCATCAAGAGATGGATTTATGATGGCATCAATTGAGTAAGTGATGTGGGAATGCATATGACATGCTTACTAGTTGTTTTCCCTTCACCATCAAGGTGGTCAGCAAAGCCTATGTTACATCATCAGAGCAATTCCTCGATTTGGTTGTTTCTGGCCCAATTCTGGCTAAAAAAAAATGGTGTGGAAAGCAATAATTCTAATCAAGATATTTCCTATTACAGTCAAAATGTGCTATTTCTATTGAAACATACTACTAAATTTTGGTATGTCACTCACATGTTTAAGGTCTACTCCCCTATCCCCCAATCCCAGGTCCTGGTTTGCTCTGATGGAATTCCTTTGTTCATTACCAATAATGTGATGATGTTCTACACTCCATCGAGGGTGTCTTTCTTTATTCCTATCAAGTCATAGTGGATAATGGCAACACACAGCTGAACCCATGGTCCCTGGTCACTGTATATCATCCCAGCCATGCTGCCTGCCCTGTGTTAAACTGCCAAGTCTTCACATCCTGCTATCATTGTAAACAGAGAGAGATACTTCAAAACTCATACATCCACTGTTACAGTGAAACTGAAGAGAGCTGATGACAGAACTTGTCTTTGCTCAGTTGGATTGAGCATATGCATGCTTAGCCATGAAAACTGCATAAACAAGATGGCAACCAGCCTGACTCTTCCATTACTAGCTAGCATGTACCCAAAGCTTCTGCAGCCAGTAGAGGTTAGGTGATCAAGACTGGATCATGGCTGCTGATGTTGCAGACACACTATGGTAGACTCTATGCATACTTGTTGTATTGCAGTAGTTGTCATTGTTGTTGCTCCTCAAGGACAATGCTCCTTTCATAACCTTTGAAGTATGCAGGACTGTGAAGAATGAAAGGTGGTTCCATGGTCCAGACTTGCATATTTAAGGAAAGACACAGTTATGGGGCTCCTCATTATAGATGGTGACAGTTTGGAAATTCTTGTTGTGTAGAACTTAAGTTTTTTCCTTGACTATGGAGACATGGTGGGACAAAGCTGTGACAGGGAGAATGTAGGCCAAATGCAACAAAGGGGAGAAATCATCTGAAGTGTATCAAGGAGAGTCTTTGCAAGGTGTGCAGTCATATACAAATAGGTGTCCTGGAGCACATCTAGAAAGTAGTTTGAGCAGGCTACAAAATAGTTACCATCAGAGCCCAATTACTTTGAATGACAGCATCTACTACTCACCTTGACCCAATGGGACATAGTGCCACATCTTTGTGGAGAACTTCTGCCATCTCCATGGTCATCAAGACTGTCACATAATGGACCTGTCATCTACCAGCAACAAATCATCCCAACCATGGCAGGACATTTTGCCATCAGTATGCTCCTCAATACTGCTATGTTGGTGAAGCTCCTAATGCTAAAAGCTAGGGTGCAGGCTGTGCAGCAGTGGGAATTGGAAAAAAATGCTCATGAAAGTGTGCTTTAAAGAAACACATCCATGTACAAGATGAAAGAGAACACTGCTGAATGGTACAATGGAGACCATGCTTGTTGAAGAGGCACAGGTGGACAGCATTCCAGTGGATGATACAATGTTGATTGTAGGGAGGACAAGTGCACTGTGAGTTGAAGAAGACCAGTCATCAGGGAAAGCTGTGGCATGTGGTATAACACTGTTACAGTATATGAGTGCAGACTTGGCCATATAGCCTTAAAGGTCACATACTTGCTGCTGATTTTGCACCACCACTGTTACTGGCCTTCCACCACCTCAACTGTCTATGTGTGCATCATCCCTGCATCTCATCTCTTCTTGCCAACATTGCAACTTGCAAGTCCCCAAGCCAGCACAACTATATGATTCCAAGGTGGTGGGTGAGAGCTTGGTTATATAATCTCAGTGACAATTCTGCAAAAGCTCACATGCCTAGTATCTTGAAAATAGATTGTTGAGAGTAATACAATAGATATTTTGTTGGACTAACACACCAGCAGCTTGCAGTATTGTTTACCGTGGGATGAAGCTGAGCCTGTATATCAGATAGTGACAGTGGCAATAAAGAGTAGGTGGTCCCATTTGGACTTTGAACTTCTGGCTCAGCATTGTCCCAATGTCCTGCACCATTGTTGGATGATTATCCCATCCCACTGTTGTCCAAAAATACAGCAATCCTCAGAAAGTGATGATCCTACTATTAAGGCCCAGCTATGATGGAGCTCAACTTTGCTAGCCTTCCTGTCTATTGAGCATACACATCTTTGATCAAAGGCTGCATAAACAAATCAGCAATCAACCTGTCAACTCCATGCTTCCATGTAGTGTTGCCATGACTTGGCTTATCTCGGCTTAATGCCAAAATCAACTTTTGAGCCATCAAGAATAGCAGGACAGAGGGAACAGCTACACTGTCACTGGTACTACTAATAATTCTTGTGAGTTAATGCTTACTTCAGATTATTTTCTATTTTGGACAATTGTAAAGTCACAGCACACCAAGCTCAAATGGCTCAAAACTGACTTCAGCATTAAGCTGAGATAAACTGAGTCATGGCAACACTACTTTCATGGCCTATCATCACCATCATTCAGAGGTCAGGAAATTGGAAGTGGATCATGATTGACAATGTTGTCGCCATGGCATGCTGTACATATGAGGTTGTCACTTTGCTATCATTCCAATGTGATGATGCACCTTTTACCAGCTGTCTCAGAATGCCAGGTTGCATAGACTGATAGATTATTCACTGACCCTGACTAGCATCAAGACATGACAGGAAAGTTGCAGTTCATGGAACTCTGTCTGGGAAATGTTGGATATAAGTATCAGAATATTTATTTGATGTGTTAGACACAAGATGTATACACTGTTATCTTGACACTCTCCACATGATTCACTGCCCAATATCCTCCTCTCGCATAGATAGATATTTCATCCCCCACTTTGATTTTTGACATCCATTCCTTAATGAAAGATGGGGAATCCTGATAGTGCCATACATTGACATGAGTCTGACTCTGCTTGTCAACACTGATGTTATCCTGAATTTCCATGAACATGCCAGGGTTGAACTGTACTTCAGCTTTAAACTGAGTGTATGAACTATAATATAAGTCTTTGCCATATATTATGTATTTTGCGTCTGTTTGGCCAATTAGTCTCTAATAAGTTATGGTGGTTTATTAGATCTCACACCTTGAAGTTGGGCAGATAATGTTGTGAAAACGATACACCGAACTGGGTTTTTCTGGCTGCCAGAAATTGGTGGTGTAGAGATATAAAGCTTGCTGGTCCTGTCACTGAAGTTGATGCACTTGTGTCGTTCAGCAGAGGTCACAATCCACAATTCAGAAAAATCAAGAATAGCTTGAATGATATGTGGTAGTTGTGAAGAAAGTTGCTTTTCTAACAGGCACACTATTTTCTCAATGTCCTGCTGTGAGTTGGGGCTGCCACCTCTAGGTGTCTCCAGATATTGTCATGTCTCTAGGTACTATGGCTCTCCAACTGCCCACTCCAGGCCCTCAAAATTTTGAGGTAAGCATTGATCAAATGAAGCACCTTTATCTAGCAAATATTGGATAATATCCAAAGACCATTGATTCAGAGCAAGATCAAGGGGTGTTTTCCCATTAGAATGAAGACTGAGATTGCAGCCTGCCTCAACAAGAATCTTGACACTGTCAATATGGCCATACCTTATGGCCACATGCAAGGCAGTGTTGCCACTGATACTGGACCTAGCATTTACATTGGCCCTGTGGTGGATCAAGATCTGAAGGATGTCTGCATGACTATCATCAACAGCTCTAATGACAACATCACAAAGAGTGTTCCTTGGTTCACTTAGTGTGTAGTCTGCTTTGAGAGGGCACTCAAGGGGAAATACAGTAGCTGAGCCATACTGCAAAAGGAGCTTGACTGCTTCAACATCTCCCTCCCTGGTTGCAAGGAAGATGGGTGACACAACATCACCATGACAATGATAATGTGAAGCACAAGTATTTGCATTGACATGAAGGTCTTGTAACAGCATTTTTACAGTGTCTAGCTTGTGAGCATAAATGCTAATCATCAAGGGTGTTTCACAGTCAAACAATGGATGGTTCTTGAACTGTGGAAGTTTGCACAGAAGGTCCTGTACTAACAATGCTGGCCCTTTAGATATGAGAGAACAGACTATAAAAGCCAGCTCTTCAACAGAGGCGGTAATTATCGGATAGTACTGTCTATACTGTAGCCAAAATAGACTAGCAGAATGCTTCGGAACAACAAAACCATTACTATCTTGCAATAATGTGTCTTCTGACTCTGTGTTATTAAAGAGATCTTCATGAACAATATCACCCCAATACTGCTGCCACTGCAACTTGGAGGAGCCATCCTTTATGACATATTTCAGCCCTGTGCCAAAATAAGAGATTTGTCTACATGAATGCCAAGCAAGTATGCTCTTCTTGTTAGGGCCGACTCCCACGTGACTCGTAGTTGGGCAATTGGCAAGCTGTCTCGTGTTCAGACAATCACTTGACCAATGCCTCGGATGACTCGAGGTGGTAGAAGAGGCACTTACAGAGTAGGCTCTCGGCAAGCGAGCAGACAAGTAAGATTTATGTGGTAGGTAAACCTTAGCTCGAAGCTGAGGTTGTACAGTATAATGTCACTACTTAAATACTAAAAGGTCGGTCCTAATAATAGCTACAAAAGATTTACAGAAGTCAGAAAGCGTGCTGGTCGGACGATGAGCACGCAATATCATGCGTTGTCCATCAATGAAGATTTGTCGAAGTCGGTATCGGGGGTGAGGTGGCGATAGCGCATAAGCGTGATGACACCGATAAGATGCGATAAGACTGAAAAAATGAAAAAAGTAAATAAATCGTAACATTACCCTCTCGTTAAGGCAGTCGTCCCGACTGCCCTATGTCTTCCTCCCATGGTCCGTCATAGGGTTCGTCTTGTTCACAATGTATGGGGTTCGTAAGCTCCTTCTCGCTTTCCCTGTGCCAGTAATCGTCAATGAAGGCCTTCCAAACTTCACGGTCGGGCTCCTCAATCCAAAACATTTTCCCATTGATGTGTTCTACTTGATAGAACATGCTCCATCCGCCTGTGGTTGGGTTTTCTCGATAGCTACGATCGACTATTCGTTTGACTGTCTTCTCTGATCTGTCAATGACCTTGCGTGCGGTCACGACGGCTTGTGTCTCCGAGATGCTGTCTTCATAGTCTTTTATGGCTTCTTGAGCATTGGCCATGTCGTCTTCCCGGACCCATGAGTTGTGTTCTCGGGTCCACCCCTTCCATTTGACGAAATAATCCGTTACGAGTCGTGACTTTTGTCCTTTCTTGCCTCGGACTCTGCGTGTGCGCAAGTCCAGGACTTCCTCGATTTCGTATTCCTCTTCATCTTCGATGAGGTCTGGTGGTGGGGCAGGGGGTTGTTCTTGATTGGGAAACGCTGGTGGTACATACGGCGTTAGGAGTTTCTCATTGAATCATGGGTGAATCTTCCAGTGGGGTGGAAGCTTGAGCTTGTAGGCGGAAGCGCCGGTTTTTTCTAGGATTAAGAATGGGCCGACACGCTTGTCGTCGAGCTTTTTCTTTGGACGGGGTAGGTGAAGATTGGTGGAGTCTAGCCATACTCGGTCTCCGATGGCGTAGTCCACTGCGTCTCTCTTCTTTTTGTCGTATTGGGCCTTCATCTTGCCCGCTGCCTCCTCTAGAGCTTCCTTGGCTTGGCGATGTATCTCTTGCATGTTTTCTGCGAACGACTTGGCCGATGGATTGGTGAAGGCAGTCGTCTTGATGGAGTCTGGTAGGACTCGGGGATTCAGTCCATAATTGGTGAAGAAGGGAGTTTGTCCCGTGGACGAGTGAGTGCGATTGTTATGGGCGAATGCAGCCATGGCGAGCCATTCGCTCCAGTTGGTCTGCCGGTGGTTGATAAAGAGATGGAGATACTTGTTGATCTCCTGGTTGGCCCGTTCGGTTTGGCCATCGGTCTGGGGGTGAAATGCAGTTGAGGCGTTTGGCGTGATATCTAGGAGTTTGAGAAGTTCCATCATGAATTTGGAGACAAACTGGGGTCCTCTGTCGGAGATCACTGTTTTAGGCATACCATGGTGGGCGTATACGTGGTCACGGAGGAGTTTGGCCCATCCTTCAGATGTCAGTTCAACGTTGCAGGCGATTGGGATGATTTCCTTGGAGAATCTGTCGACAACCACTAGGATGGCATCGTAACCATTAGATTCTGGAAGTCCGGTAATCATGTCGACAGAGATATGGGTCCATGGCTCTGAGGGAATTTCATTGGGGTGAAGGGGGGCGGCCTTTGGATGGGTATCGGTCTTTGTCCGTTGGCATGCTTCACATGCTTTAACGTACTTTTCTACCGTTTGCTTGAGCTTGGGCCACCAGAACTCTCTTTGAACGAGTTCTTTTGTCTTTTCGATTCCCGGGTGTCCTGCTGTGATGTGGTCATGGTGTGCTGCAATGATCTCGCCCCTTAACTTGTCGTCGCGAGGAACGTATATACGTCCGTCATAATAGAGGAGTCCTTCCTTTTCAGAGATGCCACGTTCATGATCAAGGGAGTTTTGAATTCCCTGATCCCACTTGTCATGATTACGAGTGATGTCCTTCACATGCTGGTGAGTCTCGTTGGTGGTGGGCATGATCATTGCCCGGAAGTGTTCTGGCTGGAGGACGATGACGTCGTCGTTGTCCTTTTTCCCCTGGTCGTGATCGTCTCTTCGGCTTAACAAGTCGGCCTTGCGATTGGAAGCGCCGGGCTTGTGGTGCAACGTGAAGTGGTATTCGGCCAGTTCCGTGACCCATCGTGCTTGTCGACGATTTAATTTCTGAGGTTGTCGGAAGTACTGCAGGTTTTGATGATCGGTCCAGATCTCAACATCCTCAAATGCGCCCATGAGGTAGTGTCTCCATTCCTCCAGTGCGAGCATGATTGCGAGGAGTTCCTTGTCATATATCTCGTAATTCCGCTCTGTCACCGTCAGTGCTTTAGAGAGGAAAGCGACTGGTCTCCACTTTCCGTCCTGTTCTTGGCTAAGAACTGCGCCTATCGCTCCTTCGCTTGAGTCGGCTTCTACCCTGAATTTTCCTTTGTCCGTGGGGAACGCCAATACTACATCCTCGGCCATTTGCTTTTTGAGACGCTGGAAGGCTTCATTTTGAGCTGCGGCCCAGGTCCAAGGGGCATTGCCAGTGAGTTGGGTCATTGGGCGTACGATTTTGGAGTAATCCTTTATGAATTTTCGATAGAAATTCGTAAAGCCCAAAAAGGATTGTAACTCCTTCTTCTTGGTGGGCGTTGGCCATTCCGTAATCCCCTTGACCTTGACAGGATCCATTCGTACTGATCCTTCGCTGATGATGACTCCAAGGTATTCGGTCTCGAGCACCTCGAATTCGCATTTTTCCGCTTTGAGGTACAACTTGTGTTTCCTAAGTTGTTGGAGTACCTGTTTAACGATTCGTCGGTGTTCTTGGAGATCTTTTGAAAAGATCAGAATGTCGTCCAAGTAGATGGTCACCTTTCCTTCCATGATAAGGTCGTGGAAGATGTCGTTCATCATCCATTGGAAGGTGGCTGGCGAATTGGTCAATCCGAAAAACATAACGGTCGGCTCGAATAGGCCGCGGTTGGTTCTAAAAGCTGCTTTGGCCTCGTCTCCCTTCTTGATTCATACGTTGTTGTAACCCCAACGGACATCCAGTTTCGTGAAGTATTTGGCACCGCGAAGCTTATCCATAAGTTCTGAGATAAGCGGGAGAGGATATCAGTTTTTAATTGTCATTTCGTTCAGCTTGCGGTAGTCCTGAACGGGTCGGAGGGATCCATCCTTTTTCTTGACGAAAAAGAAGGGGGAGGCGAAGGGAGATTTGGAGGGGCAGATTCGTCCTGACTCCAAATTCTCATCAAGGAACTTGTCGAGCTCTTCTTGCTCGTGTCGATTCAGGGGATAGACCTTGCAATCGAGGGTTGATTTGGCGTTGGGAATCAACTCGATGGCGTGGTCCCACGGCTTTCGCTCTGGTAATTCGTCGAAGTTCTCTTTGGAGAAGAGGTCTTCGAATTCGCGATATTGAGGTGGAACCATTTCTTCGAAGGTCTTTTTCGCTTTCCCCTCGGCGGCCTTGGCTGCTAGGTCATTGGCGTGGTGTATGGCACGAATCTCTAGTTCTTCTCTAAGGTCGACCACAAGGATGGTTTCACCTTCTTCCAGCTCTTCATCCCAGGGGTTGTCCGGGTCTGCATCTGGGAGTGGGAACGGATTCTTCTGGCATTGACATCGGGCGAAGATGACCTTGCCGGTGGTCCAATTAATGACCGGATTATGGCGGAGGAGCCAATCATGTCCGAGGAAGATATCACCTTTGCCTATGTTGGTGACGGCAAAGTCGATTCTCTCATTGTGACCCCCCACCGTCATCCTTACTTCTACGAATTCCGTGATCTCCCCTGCCTTATTGCGGGTACCGTCGGCATTGTACACTGAAATGGGGGTCGGCGCGGGTCTGGTGACTAGACCATGCCTTTTGACGTAGGCCTCATTTATTGTGCTTCCCGTGCACCCGCTATCCACCAGTGCCTGAGCCTTGAGGGTCTGTCGATTTTCTAATGTTTCGAGTTGGACGTCGAGGAATAGCTCTCGGACGCCCTTTGTGCTCACTCGTCGTTGATATCGAATCGGCTGTCCTAGCTCATAGAGCTCTTCTCGTGCTCGCTCTCCGCCTTTTCGTAGTGAGGCTAGAAGTTCTTCACTGATCTCGTTGATCTTCTCCTTATGTGCCCAGAGATGGAGCGAAGCAAATGCTTCCGAATCGGTGCATGCTTCCCTGACGGCCCAAAGGGTCCAGTCCACGCCAAACGGCTTGAACCAGGTGGACTTCGGGGTGGAAACACTCACTGGGTACGATTCGGAACGCCTCGTCCTCAACGTTTCTTCTTCCCGCTTCTCTTGCTCCGGGGACGAGGGGAGAAGCCCCTTGACCGTTTCCTTTTCCCGCTTGACTCGTTCTTGGTCCCTTGCCATCTTGAAGGCGGTGTCGTCCTCCTCGTCGGGGATTTCAACGAGCGTGGTCTTCCGGGCCCATGGGCGTCATGCATCCGACGCTGGAACCCCGCTTGATCCTTCGACGATCGGGGGCCTAAGAGGGTCTCCCCTGGTTGGGGCATGCTCCTTCCCCAGAGGTCGCCCGCTGTCGGCTTTTTCACCAGGACTCGGGGGTTTGGGGAGCGGGTTGCTCCTGGAGTGACCGGAAGGTCCGTCCGAATGGACGAGGGGAGGCGTGAGCGTCGCGTTCTTGTCGCATAAACCGTGCTCCCACGTATCTCCCGGGTCCTTCAGCACCTGTCCCGGATCCCTATCCCTTCTTGCGGCATCTTCTTCCATTTGGGTCGTGGACGAAAGGGGCGCCGTCTCGATCGGTGTGACATCTCCGAGAGAATGACGAGGGCCGCTACCTTCCGTTTCTTCTGCCAGGCGAGAGGAGAGGGGGTCGTGTATCTGCGACGGTCCCTGAGTGCGAGGCGAATCATGGGGGACATGGTCGACAGGCATCGACCTCGTACTCCCGCCTCCGTCTTGAGGTTTCCCTTCAGCGATGACGGGCTCGGCCAGTTCAGGGAGCACCTCCTTCGTCCCTAAGGACTGGGAGATCCCTGACATAGTTCGGATGAACTCTGGTCCCCATCGAGTCTGAAGATCCTGGAGGGTGAGGAGTTCTGGGATGGAAAGTGTGAGCGAAGGAGGGGGATGAGTTTCGCTTCGCTTCTGGGGGATTATGTATGCCTTTTTAGGCGGAGTCTGAACTATTTGTGATTCTTTTGGGGTGGGTTCGGTCTTCTGTGAAATCGAAGCGGGTATATTCGAATGCGCGGATACAGATGTAGACGTACGTAAGAAATTATTACAATCGAGCAAGGTCCGCTCAGCAGAACTCGATGACCGACCACCCAGGGAGGATTGGGCCGAGAGAGTGGAATCACTCACTTCTCGGCCTTTCCTTTTACCTCCTCAATCTTCGTCGTCAAGGGTGTCTTCTCCTCGACCTTCTCTTCGTGGCTATGTCCATGCGCTTCCTTTTCATGCGCCTCCTGTAACTCAGTTTCCATCAGCATGGAGCGAAGCTGCGCCGAGGTATATCGCCCACTTTTCGGGTCCCTCGGTCGCTTCAGCTTTTTACAATCTTTTCCCATGTGTCCTTTCCCTCTGCAATTGAAACATCTGCCCTCCTTTCGGAGGCGATCTATGTCCATGGGCTCTCCGGCCCCTCCATAAGTGGTCCATGATCCGCCCGACGACCCTTTGCTGGCAGGTTTGTCGGCCCCGGAACTTGTCGCGCCGGAAGTTCCTTTATTGGAGCCTCCGGCAGATTGGTTCTTTGGGCGGTCGACGTACCCGATTTTATCGAAGGCTGTTTTGCGGGCCCTTTCGTCGAATATGCTGCAGATACGTTGTTTCCACTGCGGATAAGTTGAGGGGATCATGACGCCAAGATTGGTGATGGAGTCGGTGTATGATTTGGGTACTCCCCGGCAGACTGCCCTGACGATCACGCTTCGGGGTCCAAGGTCGGTGAGCTGATCGGCTTGTCGGGCCAACTCCTCGAGGCGTCTGAAATATTCAGACACGGTTCCTGTCATCTTGAGTTTGTTCATGCGGCGCTCCATGACTTCTTGAAGGGCGGGGTCTCCATACTCGACTTTTAGGGTGCCCTTGAACTCGTTCCACGAGAAATACCAGTATCGTTCCTCGGTATTGCTCCAGAACTGGTAGCGGTATTGGGACCACCAATTCTGGGGTTTCTCTCCGAATAGGGAGACGGCGAACATAATCTTGTTGGCATGGGTGGGGTAGTATGCTTTGAAGACGGAGAAGTAGTCCTCACAGGCTCCGGTAAAGCGATGGATGTCACTGCTCTTCCCTTGGAAATCGGTGGGAAGTCGTACTAGGGTCGGCTTAACTTGGAGCCATGGGTCTTGCTCCTCGGCGGCCCCCGAGGGCCAATTCGGGGGATCGGGGGGGTCGTACCTGGGAGGGGGTCAGGGAACCGACCATCGATCGGTTCGGTGAGTTGGGCTGCCATGTCTTACGGGTATTGGCGCGGCGGGTCGTCCTCAGGGTTGTGGCTGATCGGGGACGTCTTGTAGTTCTTTTGGGAGTGGTAGGTTGTGGACCATAGCGAAGGCCCTGGTCCTCTGTAGTTGGGCCAGTAGCCCTGCTGCGACGTCCGGGAAGGCATCTTTTTCAGCTTGAAACTGTTGCCTCCTGGCTTCAGCTTCCTGTGCCTCCCTGATTCGTCGTTCCTCATCTGTCTCCATTGGTTCGCTAGGTCCGGCCTCGCCAGACCCGGCGAGCAACCTACTCTTGCCTTTCCATGGGTTGCCGTTCTGCTGCCATTCTCTGGGCGGTTCGTCTGGCATTGGCCTGGGCCAGTCGTACGAAGGCCAGGTGCTCTCGTTCATGTTCGTCGGCTCTCCAGGTGCGGAGTACATCCTCCAATCTCCCCTGAAGGGTTCGTTCCTCCTCCTCTGTTCTTGGTCGTAGACCTCGTATATAGACCCCAGGTGTGGGGCCATAGTCCTGCTCGTGGCGGTGGAGCTCCTCTGTTGGGAAGAGACGTAATCGCTGCCGATGTTCGTCAAGGGACTCATCAATTCCTCCTCTTCTAACGTAGTCCTCTCTTCTAAGGGCCCAGGCCTGGGCGCGGTAGGGTCCGAGGGAGATTCGCTGCTGTACGGAGAGGGAGGTCCAAGCTCGGGCTGAAGCTCCCAGGTAGAATGGATTGCTCTCGAGCTCTCTTCTTGCCATTCTCCTCTCATCTCCGAGGCTTCTGGGTCGTTGCTCTGGATCCTCCTCCAGGCGTCGAAGTCGAAAGGCGTTCTCTGTCTCCCATGCTCTTCTTCGTCCGAAGTAGGAAGGTCTCCCGATAGAGCGGATCTGAAGTCTTCCTCTCCTGAGGTCGTCAGGGTTGACGCGTACCGACGACCTGTTCGAGACGCTGTCGTTACGGGGCTCATTATCTGAGCTGCTTCCTCGCTCCCGTGGCTGCTCGGGGCGGGTGAGTCTTGGGGAAAGGTCTGGGGTATCGGAGGGAGAGGACGTGGACCGTACAATTGACGTCATAGGTGTGCCGGGGGGGGTCCAACCGAGGTCGTAGATGGGGTCACGGTGGGTCTGTAGCCCTGCGTTGTTCTGGCGGTGCCAGGTCTGGATCCGCTCCGCGAGGACGGAGCTGCTTGTTGAAGGCGGAGAAGGGTTTGTAACTCGGAGGGTCAGATGGGTAGGGGATGTGCTAATGGGAGGGGGCTCAGTGCCCTCGGCTGGAAGTACGTTTGTACTGCTTCGACGCGACTCTGTCTCGTCATACTCGATAGTTCCGGGCCCGACGTAGGCTCGGATAAGTTCTGTGATGTCTCCCTCGACAGAGGGAGAGCGAGATGCTGTCCTATTGGACTGCCTAGTTCCAGAAGGTCCAGCGACGGGGCTTGGACTTCTTCCTCTTCTTCCATGATAGACCCTGGCATCGCTCTCTGGCGAGGGGGCTCCTGATCTGTCCTGCCTATGCGGCGAGACAGGGGGCGTGTAGAACTGGTCCCTTCTGTAGGGCTCGTATGTCGGGAAAACGGGCTGAACTTGACCATCGTACTGGTAGGGGGGAATGTAAAATTGGGGGAGGGTTGGCGGGGGATAGGTTAATGGCCTTCTGGGTCCTAATCCATGTCGTATGAACCAGTCTCGGTTCCTGCAATATACAGCAGCAGCAAAGAGGGCTAGTCCGACTAGTGCTGCTGCCTCTACAAAGGCTCCTATGGCCGCGTTTCTGAGAGTTTCGTCAATGTTGGGAGTTTGTTGAAGGGTCATGGATGTCTTCCTGCGTCTAGCGTCGTGGAAGAGTGAAGGGAAGCTTCGAGCTAATTGTTAGGGCCGACTCCCACGTGACTCGTAGTCGGGCAATTGGCAAGCTGTCTCGTGTTCGGACAATCACTTGACCAACGCCTCGGATGACTCGAGGTGGTAGAAGAGGCGCTTACAGAGTAGGCTCTCGGCAAGCGAGCAGACAAGTAAGATTTATGTGGTAGGTAAACCTTAGCTCGAAGCTGAGGTTGTACAGTATAATGTCGCTACTTAAATACTAAAAGGTCGGTCCTAATAATAGCTACAAAAGATTTACAGAAGTCAGAAAGCATGCTGGTCGGACGATGAGCACGCAATATCATGCGTTGTCCATCAATGAAGATTTGTCGAAGTCGGTATCGGGGGTGAGGTGGCAATAGCGCATAAGCGTGATGACACCGATAAGATGCGATAAGACTGAAAAAATGAAAAAAGTAAATAAATCGTAACACTTCTCTGAGTCATCAGAGAGTGCAAACAATGTGTGAATGTCAGTGGGCTGTTCTCCTGACTCGGAGCATGTTTCATACATTTTGGCAGCATGTAGATGCCAGTTTGAAATAACATAGACAAGGAAAGGATGCTGTTCCAGATGCTTGGCAAGGCTCTGTGGTGTTGTACATGGCCCATTCTGGAAATCCCTATATTGAAGATATGCAGAAACAAGGCAAGTGGTGTGTTGGTGTGGGAATGGGAATGATGGAATATGGTAGTCACTATGTGCTGTTTCTTTGAGATAGCCAGAAAATAGAAAATCCTAGCAAGGTTAATCAGCATGATGCCAATCACAGTGACAATATTTCACACCTGCACAGAAGCATGGGATAATGTCAGATTACCTGTCTTGGTATCATGATGGACTAGACTTGAGCACATCTCCAAAAGATGCTCACTGCTCAGAGGCTTCAAGTCCAGATTTGGTGAGCCTCTTCCTGCTTCTACCATAACAGCCTCCATAACCTCCTCAAGATGCAGCTGCCAAAGTGATCCTACCAACCACCAAAGTATATGCTGGACTATCTGTGCAGCTTCCTGGCCCTCTGCTTTGACACTCTGAAGAATCCTTTCATACATTGAATTCAAGTCTGTAGGAAGATTTTCAAGTATCTTATCAATGTCCTTTTCAAGTTTTGCTTTTGCTAAGGACTGCAGCTGACAGTCAACCAAGCAGAACCTATGGAAAAGTCAATAGATTTCACATAGCATTAGCGATAGTACTTACATGCTATTGGCTTTCTCCAGGAGAGTCCTCAAGATACATGCACAAATTGGTTCAGAAAGATGTTTAAGTAGGAGATAAGACTCGTTCATTTTGACCTCAATGAATCTTGCAATATCAGCCTTGACTCTCCAAGTCTCTTCAATGAGAGAGATAGTAGGGGCGCTGCTCAGGACATCAATGATGTCCTGCTCCACCCTGCAGATGCCAAATTTCGAATTGCTGCTATAGATTCTCTCTGATTCTTCTGCACACACTCATCAAGGGCATCAATGATGATAAACATGTGCTTCCAAGGTGTACTTGCTTTCCCCAGCAACTCGACAAGATATTGGACAAATTTCGGTTGATCTGCATGGTGTCGCTCCATGGTCTTCTCCAACTCGACAAAGTCTGGGTTCTCAACAAGATCCTCCGGTTTGCAGTGGTCAAGGAGTTGGGCAAGTAGCATGCGCAGCAATACAACTACATCAGTGCTCTGAGTGTCCTGGAAGTCTGCAAAAGCAAACAAAACAATGTTCTCACCAGCATGCTTGAGGTTTCCTTCCAGATAATCAATGACAGATGATCTATATACATGATCTGGTGAGATTTGAAAGTAGTCTTGTAGATGTGAGCCTTACATGAGGATTGTTTTTCCATTGCCCGCTGAAGAACTCTGAGTCAGGATGGCATAATCGGTTGAACATGAACGTTTGAACACTCACATATACTGTTTAGCCACAAAAAAGAACCGGTGGATTTACACCACAAGATAAATCAGTCATGTGAAGGTAACCAGTCGCATGTTTTGGGCTGGCACCATTGGTGCACTTCTTGCAGCTTCGCTTGGGAATTAAGAGGCTCCAGCCATTTCATGACTTTCTGGAGACTTTCAGCTACGAGACTTTTCATTAAAGCATGTGCTAAAAGAATTTATGACATTACCTAGTTTCTCGGCTGCCTTCTTAGCCTCAGCTTCCTTGTGGTGCTTATTCATTTCGTCAAGATGTTTCCTGAGACCCATGCACAAATTAGCAAGAGACGAATGGACCAAAAGAACACGTACTCTATCTGGATCAGAAGCAGCTGAAAATTCCCTGAATTTTGCTGCTTTAGATCAGCGTGAAGTGCCTTGAGTTTCTTCTCACCTGACCGTGTCCACTTGTAGCGTGCCACAAAGTTAAACTTGAATCTGGGATCACGATACTTGTTCAAAATGGCATCCAACTTAGCTAACATTTTTTTGTAATTCTGCAGTGACACAGAAAGCCAGACCTTCTCCTTGTCCTCCACTCTGTTTACATGCTCATGTAGCTCAGCTAACCTCGCTTGTTCAATCTCGAGCTCTTCTATCAGTTCTGAGCATGCCTTTGGCACATCCTTGAGGTCTTTGAGGAAGGTGTAGGCCTGATTGCATTGCTGGATGAGGTCCAGAATACCTGTTATAGAGGATATGGGGTCCATTGGTATGGCAGAATCGAAGGGTAGCAGTGCGAATGTGGTGGGAGGAGACAAGAGACGCTGCACTATACAGCTGTCCCCATCAGTTAATACATGTATGCTGCCTGGCTTGCCTGTACTAGAACACATGCAGGATATCGATAACAGTGGTATGTGACTGCGGTATAAAACTGTCCTTCTGAGTGATGGAAGTAACTGCTGTTATCATACATGGCCACATGCATGAGTGCAAGGCCGCTTCGATATTTTCAATACAGTGACAGAGAAAGACAGGCTGTCTCACCACAATACAGGTCAGATTTGGAGCTAAAGCAAAGGGATAGCCACAATGAAAACATAGATAATCCAATGCTTGTACAAGCCTCCGAGCCTAGAACCAATGGCGTCTATTCAATTGGATGAATCCTTTCCCACCCCGTGATGCCTAAATACATCACAAAGATTTTGGAGATGATATCCTCCATGAGATCCTACAAATTGGGCTGAATGATTGTCTAGCAGGATCCAGTTATACATTTGATGCATTTCTCCTATTCTCGAACATAGGACAGGTTTCGGTCATCCACTTCTGTGGCCTGCCAGGTCCCATCACATTCTGAGAAGGTCATCTCCAGGTAAACAGGCTTGGATCATGAGGCTGTAATGATTGTGATAGAGCACCATATCAGGCCTGGGCTTCTAGAGTAATGCCTGATTTGTATGATAGCGAAGGCTTCATGTGAAGATAAGGTTCAGAACCGTGAATAACAAGAAGCAAAAATGGAGGCTTGAATCATCGCCAGAGGTGACAGCCCAAGGGGGAAGATGTCGGAATTTGGGGTAAGGACCTCTTGAAAGGCATCAAAAATTGCCTCTCACCAAATGTCTAGGAAACACTATCCTAAGGAGAGCAAGGTTAGGTTTGCATTCGAGGTCTGGCAGAACAACATACCATACATAGCAGTCTCGTCCTTCGATTGGTCCTCACCACTCTCTCTCAAACTATCATCAGCACCTACTCTTGATCTTGGGCGCTTCTCTTGTCTGACATCATTCTTTGTTCCAGCAAACCTATCCATCTTTGCATCTCTGAACCTTTCTTTCATCGTTTCCTTCGTGAAAAGGAGTATTCACCCCGATATGAAGATGATGCCGGTCCACCAAGAAAATGTGACGGTGATGGCAAGGGAACTGCCAGGTCTATATCCTTCACCAGCAGGGGCATTCTATATCCCATCAAGGGCGTCTCTTGTTAGATGGGCCCTGTTCGTCGCTGTTATGTATCCAGTCCTGACGCGTCATACACAGGAACAGTACATGCAAATATTGCTACATCTTCGCTGCCTGCCCTTGGTAAACCACAACATCCTCATGTCCCGCTGTCGTCCTAAACAGAGAGCAATACCCAATGATCATGTAGACTCTATGCATACTCATCACATTGCATTCGTTGTCATCATTGTCGCTCCTAGAGGACGATGCACCTGTTGACAGAGGTTGTGGGGCTGCAGAGAATGAGGAGTGCTTCTGCCGTCCAGACAATATTTGAGGAAAGACACAGATGATGGGGCTCCGCATCATAACGATGACACCTGGAAGCCTGTGGGCATATCATCGCTGCATCTCAATTTTTCATCTCTCCTGACCAGTGTTTCCTAGGCCAGCATGATTACAGTTCCTTCCCAGTAGGTGAGAGTCCTATCTGTGCTTGACTATATGCATGGGTAGCCTCATCAATGATTCCACGGAAGCTCCAAGTATCTTGAAAATGAATTGTTGAGAGAAATACAATAAACATTTTGTGAAAGCATCGCACCAGGAGCTTGCAGTATCGTAAAGCCGTACATCAGAAAAGGTCAGAGACAGGTGACCATGAAGTTGGCTGTATTTGGACTTTGAACCTCTGTCTTGGCATGTCCAGCAGCAACAACGTCATCAAATTGAACCTCCATTCGAATTTTGCACTGGCTATGCATACATGCATCCTCAACATGTGACTCTAGTGTGATAGAAAGCTGAAAGAAATGTATTCATCACCATTGACAGTGTTCTGCACCCTATCAAGTGTGTCTCCCTTCATTCCTATCAGTAGACCCCCAGCTGACCATGATGGTGACATGTCCGAGTGCACCAACACTATGCATTCAGTGCTGGGATGCCATATACGTGATCGGGACATGAATATATCACGCCATCTTCAACCGTTTGTCCTTATTAAACTGCACCCTCATCGAATCCTGCTGCCATCACAAAGAGAAAGTAATACACTGAGCAGTGTTACAGCTGATGCTAGGATAGATGATCATGAACCTTGACTTTTCTCATAGTCTGCGGTACATACATGCTCTTGGTCATGAGCGCTGCATGAATGAAGAGGTGACTTCTATCACTAGCCACTGTCTACCCGACTCTTCCGTGTCCAGTAACCATTCAGAGGTCTGGAGATCGCAGTCGCTGATGTTGTGAATATGTTTCCCCCTGTTGCAAACATCATCATCACTCCTCGAAAGATGAGGGGGCAGATCTGGCTCCATCGAAGTATGTCGGGCTCGGTAGAGTGAGAGAGGTTCGAATAATGTTGGCACAGGAAGGAATAGAGAGATGGTGGTGAGGCACTGGATTTGTCCTTTTGCCACTGCAATGTCCCTTGATAGGCATTTCTCCATGAACAACACGTCCAACACATAGTGGAGACAATTTGTATACATCAACAATGACAACAGTACAAAATCTGGAGGCTTCAATGTGGTGGGGAGGGGGAGGCCTACAATGCTGTCGATGAGCATCAAGGAAAATAGCTAAAACATACAATCTTACCATGGCACTTGTCATCAAAGGTCATTCCCATTTCAATCGATGGCAGGGCATGCCTTGGTTGGAAATTAGAGACGGAGCTTGTATAGTGTATTGAGAGTCTTCAGCATCGACATGTATTGTGCGTCTCTCCAAGATAGCACTCCTCCAAAAGGACCAACAGCGTATCTGGTTCAATCCCTTCCCAACCCCTCAGCATCTAGATACACCACAAAGTTCCTGCGGATGATGTCCTAAAAATTGTGGGCCTGATTATCTTTGAGCGTCCAGTCATCCAACACTTCTTTCTCTATCCAAAAATTCTCCGAATACACCGATAATCCATTCCTGCGGCATGGTCAGTACCTGAGATATTCTTTGGACCACAACCCTCAAACCACATGTGTGGGTGGACCAAAGTCTCTCCATTCAGCAGTGAGGTGAATGACAGCAATGCCCGTCCGACAAAGAAAGCTGGTAATGATGATGATGTACATGCGAAGCATTGGTAATGGCGTTCTGCAGTCATTCTCATCTATTATGGTGCGTAGCTCACTACAACACTCCCTGGTCGCCAACATTGTGTATCTCCTCCCACAATGTCATACCGGTTGTGTACATATGTGGATATATCATGTCATCTTCACCGCCTGTCCCTGGTAAAATGTGGCATCTTCACATCCTAGTACCGTCCCAAATGGAGGGAGATACTTTGACAGTGGTGCATCCACTGTTATGGCCAAGCCGAGAAGAGTTTGATGATGGAGCTCAACTGTGCTCACAGCCAGTCAACCATACACGTTCTTCATGAAGGGTGCGTGAACGAGGTGGCAACCGATGAGCCTCTTCTATCCCTAGCCATCACTGTCCATTGCTTCCATGGCCACTAATCATCCAGACCTTGGATTATCAAAAGCGAGTTAGAATTACCACGTTGAGAGGCTATGGTACACTCTGCAAACACCTGTCTCTCTGAGGATGTCATCATTTTTAATGCTCAAAATTCAAGACGATGTGCCTTTTGCCAGTCATTGAAGTGTGCAGGGCTGCAAAGAGCGAGATATGGTTTAGAGGACCATGACCTGCATACTTGAGCAGAACGACACGTTTTATGGGGATCTGTGCCATTGAAGGTGACACTCCGGAATCATTCATAGGGTATGCAGGTCCCTATGTCAACGTCAGAATGTCCATTTGATGTTGCCATAGACTGTATCGTTGCTATAAGCATGTACTGTATCAGCTATGCTCAACAAAAAAAAAAAGCAAGGGACTACCTCTGGAAAAGGTATCTTTGCATGGAAGTGCCAGTGCATAAATTGGGGCATAGGTCCTCTTCCGCTCTTCCCCAAAGTTCCTTCAGTCGCCACTGCACCTATTACATTGCTGTTTCTCCGTCATGCGAGCAAGACGACAGTCTTAAAAATGGGGGTAACCCACATCGATATGACAGTCATGGTTGCAATACCACATCCTCCAAGATCCATTAGAGTTGTCGTGTGTGGTGGTGAAGTGGAGAATCGGGGAGGATGAAGATGTCAGAGAGAACCAATGTGGAATGCAATGCTAAGTAACAAACATCTATATTATATCCAGGAGTGTGATCCACACATGCTCACCTAGGCACACTGTGCAGTCACACACGTTGTTAAAAAAACAATTCATGAAGCCCGTCCAGAACAACTTGAGCAAGCTACCAGAGAGTCATTGTTACAACTTGAGGTCTTTGATAGTAACATCTAATACTCACTCGAAGATCATGACGAGCACACCCCCTCAGAGCAATTTCCTTCATTGTCGTCACCAAGACTGTCATGTGAGGTGTCCTCATCTACCATGACAAATTAGCCTCCCATGCTTCATTGCTGTGACAAATTTGAGCTATCGTTATCGCATTAGCGCTGACGACTAGAGTAGACACCGGAAATTAGCGGAGGGTGCTGCTTGGAACACCTAGCGATGCCTCTGTGAATGAGGATATAAAGAAAGTGTTACTGGCTGGAACTGATCCTTGGTGAAGAGGCATAGCTGGGTAGTATTGCTCCGGTAGAGCGAGCGAATGCTATGGAGAATCAGTGGGGGCAATGTTCTGACATGGAGAATGCAAACCGAATGCCATTAGAGCTTGATTACTTCAATGACAGTAGGTGATACTCACCTTGATCTACAGTGACACGAGGACGGTCCTCTCTGAGCACTCCCTCCATCGCGATAATTGCCAAGACTGCCACATGGTGCTGTTGTCTACCAGTAATGAATCGTCCCAACTGTGGTAGGATCTCGTCCCCAGTATGCTCCTCACTTTGGCCATGTGAGCACTGAAGGTCCAAACACTAAACACTAGGGGTGCAACTATGAAAGGTGGGAGGAGATGCCCATGAAGTGCTGCTTGGAGCGGACACGTCCATGTACGAGATGGGAAGGAAACACTGCTGAATGGCACAGTGGAGACAGTGCTTGTCGAAGGGGTACAGGTGGATGCTACGATGTTGATTGTAAGCAGGACAAGCATATGAGTTGAAGACCAGTCATCAGGGAAGGCTGTAGCATGTGGCACGATACTGTTACAGTAAATGAGTACAGACTTAGCCTGTCTTGAAAGTCACGTACTCGCTGCTGATTTCCCGCTGCTGCCATTACCGGCCTTCCACCGCCTCGACTGCCTATGTGTGCATCATCCCCGCATCTTGTCCCTTCTTGCAGATGTTGGAACTTGCAAGTCCCCAAGCCAGCATGACTACAGGATTCCTAGGCGATGAGTGCGAGCTCGGTTATATATCCATAGATAAGCCTCGACGATGATTCTACGAAAGTTCACACACCTAATATCTTGAAAATGGATTGTTTAGAGTGATCCAATAAAGATTTTGTAGAATCAGCACACCATGGGATGAAGCTAAGTCTGTACATCAGATAGTGACAGTGGCAAGGAAGAGGTGGTCCCATTCAGACTTTGAACTTCTATCTCGGTGTTGTCGGCATCATCCTTGTCCTCCAAAATTTGTATCTCGACCCAGCTATACATTCTCAAAGTGTGACTCTGTTACTAGATATTCTCAGCTAAGCTGCATTTTTCTTGTCTGCAAAATATTATTTGAAATCATCCGATACAATACCTTTCCCTTAAGAGGGATCAGTAGATCTGTCGCTACCCAAAGATCCAGGAAATTCCCGTTTACCATCGCCTAAGTTGGATACTAACATACTATATTCAGATTTCATACAAAGGGTCTGCAACAAATATGTGAACACAGCATCCATCGAGTCTTTTCCTCATAATTATGCTCGAATTGCTTTTTGATGGTAACTACATCACACATAAGAGTAGGGATGTGCACTTCATTTTCATCGTCGCCTGGGTGAGTCTATCTGTCGATTCTGCATTGATCCTTAAAGTCATCATCAGTACCAATCTCAAAATACGGCATGAAGAAATACACACTGTAACATCCTCTCCATGGTGCTCTTTAAGTACATCCCAGCAGCGGAGCATCTTGCCTTCTGATTCTATGCGCACGGGCCACATACCGAACCAGAGGAAAGGCAAGCATAATATGCAATAAAGAGTGCCAGCATTGGATGGAAAACAGTGGGCATTTCTTTGTACTAGTCTCTTTGAGCCGAGTCCTGATCGCAAGTCTGTTTTAGCAGAGCTGTGAAGCCTACTAAGACCGCCGGTATTTCATGGACATTCGAGGAGCCCTAGGCAGAGCAAGCAGTCAATCAGATCCATGAGTCTGTGCAAGGACAGCGTGCACAGTAGGATAGAGATGGTATGAGGATGTTTCTGTTGAGGCAGTGCAATAACAATGATTTGCAGGTTGTAAGCTGGGAGCATTCATTATGATTGGGTGGTAAATAACAAGCACTCCAGGAGGTGGCAATCTTGAGAGTATGAGCTTGTGTCTAACGGGAAGAAAGAATTGGAGGCAATAGTGTTTTTGAAAAGTTCACTTCTAGCCAATTTTGTTGTCAATGGAAGTTTAGCCCTAGGGAAAGTAGGATTAGGCATACATTCAATGTCTGGAGGGGGGGCATATCATATATAAAGCAATCCCATCGCTCCCCAGGTCCTCACAACTGTCCCTCAAGTTACTACCAACACCCTATCTCAACCTTTCCTGCATCATCCCCCCACATTCGCACTCATTCAAAGCCGCTCGTTCATCTGAAAGCCCCTTCTTCTGTGATACACTCCATGAATGACACTGGGATGAAGAGGATGCGTGTCTGATGAGAAAACGTCACAATGATGACAACACAGTGGGGTGAGGAATCGACAGATGGGAATTTACCATTCGCGATGTTCCATATCCCAACAAGGGTGTCTAGACTATTTCCAACTATGGCAGCGAATAGCTGTCCATCTTCACCACCATGACATCTCCAGTCCTGATGGGATCTGTACATGAAAATATTGTATCACCCTGGCAGCTTGTTATTAGTAAACCGCGTCATCATCACATCCTGTTGCTGTCCCAGACTGAGAGTGATATCATGACTGTGATACATCCACAGTCACGGTCAAGCAGAGGAGAGATGTTGATGGAACTCGACTTTGATTGCAGTCTGTCAAGCATGCACGTGTTTTGTCATAAAGACTGCATGAATGAAGAGGGAACATGCCTGCCTCTCCCATCAATGATGTTGTCCACCCAAAACTTCCATAGCCAGTGACCATCCAGAGGTCAGGTGACTGAGAGCAGGTTACAGTGGCTGACATTGTCAAGAGGCCTTGGTATACTCTGCAAATACCCGTCCCCTTGCAGATGTCATCACCATCATCATCCCTCAAAAATCAGAAGGATGCAACGGTTACAGCTGTTTTCTGTTTGGTACTGAGGATCCAAAAGCTGAGGACTGAAGCACTGCAGACTCGTGGAAGATGTCCTTGATATGCTGCTTAGAACACCTAGCGATGTGTGAATGACTACGGTGGGCAGAAAAATGAGCGCTAATTTGTTACATTTAAAATTTTACATATCTGTGGGAGTTTTCACCTAGCATTTGGCTCTTTTACCATTATCTCTTCCTCTTTGAATAACAGCATCTACTCCGCATCGACTATTCACCTTAATCTAATGTGACATAAGCACTGCATCCTTTGGGATAACTTCCGCCATCTTGATGGTCACCAAGACTGTCGCATGATGGACCTGTCGTCTACCAGCAACAAATTGTCCCAACCGTGGCAAGATCTCTCAGTGTGCTCCTCACTGAGGCCATGTCGGCACTGAAGGTCTAAATGCTAGATGCTAGAATGCAGCGGTGGGAATTGGGATGAGACGCCCATGAAGGAGTGCTTTAAACGAACACATCCATGTACGTAACGAAGAGGAACGCTGCTGAACGGTGTAGTGGAGACCGTGCTTGTGGAAGAGGCATGGGTGGACAGTATTCCAGTGAAAGATATGATGTAGATTGTAGAGAGGATGAGCATGCAGGGAGTTGAAGAAGACCAGTCATCAGAGAAAGCTGTGGCATGTGGTATGACACTGTTACAGTATATGAGTACAGACTTGGCCATACAGCCTTGAAGGTCATGTACTTGCTGCTGATTTCCTGCTGCTGCCATTACTGGCCTTCTGCCACCTCAACCATCTATGCATGAATCATCCCTGCATCCCATCTCTTCTTGCCGATGTTGCAATTTGCAAGTCTCCAAGCCAGTACAACTATATGATTCCTATGCGGTGGGTGAGAGCTTGGGGTTATATAACCTCAGCGACAATTCTGCAAAAGCTCGCATGCCTAGTATCTTGAAAATGGATTGTTGAGAGTGATACAATAAACATTTTGTTGGACCAATGCACCAGCAGCTTGCGGTATTGTTTACCATGGGATGAAGCTGAGCCTGTATGTCAGAAAGTGAGATAGTGACAGGGGCAATGAAGAGTAGGTGGTCCCATTCAGACTTTGAACTTCTGGCTCAGCATTGTCGGCATCATCCCCATGTCACTTCATGCGCTATCGTTCCATCTCACTATTGTCCAAAAATACAGTGATTCTCAGAAAGTGATGATCCCACTATTAAGGCCCAGCTATGATGGAGCTCAACTTTGCTAGCCTCGCTGTCTGTTGAGCATACACATCTTTGATCAAAGGCTGCATAAACAAATCAGCAACCAACCATCAACTCATTGCTTCCATGGCCTATCATCATCATCATTCAGAGGTCGGGCAATTGGGAGTGGATCATGATTGACAATGTTGTCACCATGGCATGCTCTACAAGGTTGTCACTTTGCTATCATTCCAATGTGATGATATACCTTTTACCAGCTGTCTCAGAATGCCAGGTTGCATGGACTGATAGATTGTTTGCCAGCCTTGACTAATGTCGAGAGGTGACAGGAAAGTTGCAGTTCATGGGACTCCACTTGGGAAATGTTGGATATAAGTATCAGAATATTTATTTGATGTATTAGACACAGGATGTATACACTGTTATCTTGACACTTTCCACATGATTGGGTGCCAGAGGAATGCCCCTCTGATAGACAGATATTTTATCCCCCACTTTAATTTTTGATATCCATTCCTTAATGACAGATGGGGAATCCTGATAGTTCCATACATTGACATGAGTCCGACTCTGCCTGTCAATGCTAATGTTATCCTGAATTTCCATGAACATGTCAGGGATGGACTCCACTCTGGCCAAAAGCCAAGTGTATGAAGTATAATATAAGCCTCTGCCATATACTATGTATTCCTTTTCTGTTTGGCTAATCAGTCTCTAATAAGTTATAGTGGTTCTTAGGTCTCATACCTTCAAGTTGGGCAGATAATGTTGTGAAAACAATGCACCGAACTGGGTTTTCCTGGCTGCCAGGGATTGGTAGTGTAGATATATAAGGATCATTGGTCTCATTGGTCTCATCAATGATGTTGATGCACTCATGTCATTCAGCAGAGGTCACAATCCATAATTCAGCAAAATCAAGGATAGCCCAGATGATATGTGGTAATGATGAAGAAAGTTGCTTTTCTAACAGGCACACTATTTTCTCAATGTCCTGCTGTGAGTTGGGGCTGCCACCTCTGGGTGTCACCAGATATTGTTGTGTCTCTGGGTACCATGGCTCTCCAACTGCCCACTCTAGGCCCTCAAAATTTTGAGATAAGCATTGATCAAATGAAGCACCTTTATCTAGCAAATATTGGACAATATCTGAAGACTGTTGATTCAGAGCAAGATCAAGGGGTGTTTTTCCATTAGAATGAAGACTGAGATTATAGCCTGCCTCAACAAGAAGCTTGATGCTGTCAATGTGGCCATATCTTACAGCCACATGCAAGGCAGTGTTGCTACTGACACTGGACATAGCATTCACATCAGCCCCATGGCAGATCAAGATCTGAAGAATGTCTGCATGACCATCAGCAACAGCTCTAATGACAACATCACAAAGAGTATTTCTTGATTCAATTAGTGTGTAGTATGCTTTGGGAGGGCACTCAAGGGGAAATTTAGTAGCTGAGCCATACTGCAAAAGGAGCTTGACTGCTTCAACATCTCCTTCCTTGGTTGCAAGGAAGATGGGGGACACAACATCACTATAATAATAATGCAAAGCACAAGTATTTGCATTGACATGGAGGTCTTGTAAGAGCATTTTTACAATGTCTAGCTTGCGAGCAGAAATGCTAATCATTAAGGATGTTCTCTGGTTAAACAATGGGTGGTCCTTAAACTGTGGAAGTTCGCACAAGAGGTCCCATACTAAGGATGCTGGCTCTTCAGATATGAGAGAACAGACCATAAAAGCCAGCTCTTCCATAGAGGTGATAATTCCTGGATAGACATATCTAAACTGTAGCCAAGATGGACCAGAGCAAAATTTTGAAACCATAAAACCACCAACATCTTGCAATAATTTGTGTTTTGCCTCTGTGACATTAAGGAGATCTCCATGATTGATCTCACACCACTGATCCATGTCCCACAACAACCTGGAGGAGCCATCTGTCATGACATATCTCAGCATTTTGCCAAAATAAGAGACTTGTCTACATGAACACCAAGCAAGTATGCTCTTCTCTGAGTCATTGGAGAGTGCAAACAATGTGTGAATGTCCAGGGGCTGTTCCCCCCACTCAGAGCATGTTTCATACATTTTGACAGCATGTAGATGCCAGTTTGAAATAACATAGACAAGGAAAGGATGCTGCTCCAGATGCTTGGCAAGGTTTTCTGGTGTTGTACATAGCCCATTCTGGAAATCCCTATATTGAAGATATGCAGAAACAAGGCAAGTGGTGTGTCGGTGTAGGAATGGGAATGATGGAATATGGTAGTCACTATGTGCTGTTCCTTTGAGATAGCCAGAAAATAGAAAATCCTAGCAAGGTTAATCAGCATGATGCCAATTGCAGTGACAATATTTCACACCTGTACAGAAGCATGGGATAATGTCAGATTATCCGTCTTGGTATCATGGTGGACCAGACTTGAGCACATCTTTAAAAGATGCTTGCCACTCAGAGGCTTCAAGTCCATATTTGGTGAGTCTCTTCCTGTTTCTACAATAACAGCCTCCATGACCTCCTCAAGATGGAGCTTCTGAAGTGATCCCACCAACCACCAAAGTGTATGCTGGACTATTTTTGCAGCACGCTGGTCCTTTAATTTAACTTTTTCAAAGATCCTTTCATACATTGAATTCAAGTCAGGAGGGAGATTTCGGAGTATCTGGTCAATATCACTCTCAAAATCCACTTCTGCTAACAACTGCAGCTGACAGTCAACTAAGCAAAACCTGCTTAGAAGTCAATGGATTTCATTCCAATGGAAGTAATGGTAGTACTTACATGCCATTGGCTTTCTCCAAGAGAGTTGATGATATACGTTCACAAACCGGTTCACAAAGACATGTAAGTGAAGGATAAGACTTGTTCATTTTGATCTCGATAAATCTTGCGATATCGTCCTTGACTCTCTGAGTCTCATCAACAAGAGAGATAGTAGAGACGCTGCTCAGGACATCTTCAATGTCCTGCTCCACCCTACTAGTGACAAGAATGGAAATCTTGAAACCAGCAGATGCCAAATTTCGAATTGCTGCTATAGATTCTCTCCGATTCTTCTGCACGCACTCATCAAGGGCATCAATGACGATGAACACATGCTTCCAAGGTGCACTCGCTTTCCCCAGCAACTCGACAAGATATTGGACAGATTTCGGTTGATCTGTATGATGTTGCTCCATGGTCTTCTACAACTCGGCAAAGTCTGGGTTCTCGAAAAAGTCCTCCGGTTTGTAGTGGTTGATGAGCCGGGCCAATGGCGTGCGCAGTAATACGACTACATCGGTGCTCCGGATGTCCTGGAAGTCTGCAAAAGCAAACAAAACGATATTCTCGCCGGGGCGCTTGAGGTTTTTTTCCAGATAATCAATGACAGACGACCTGTATACGTGATCTGGTGAGATTTGATAGTCTTATAGATGCGAGGCTTACGCGAGGATTGTCTTTCCATTGCCCGCTGGAGAACTCCGTGTCAGGATGGCGTAATCGGTCGAAGATGAAGGTTTGAACACTCACGTATACCCTTTAGCCACAGAAAAGAACCAGTGGATTTACACCACGAGATAAATAGGTCATGCGAAAGTAGCCAGTCGCATGTTTCGGGCTGACGCCGTTCGCGCACTTCTCGCAGTTTCCCTGGGGAATTTAGAGGCTCCAGCCAATTCACGACTTTCCGGAGACGTTTGGCTACAAGACTTTTCAGTAAGGGCGTGCACTAGAAATAATTTATGACACTACCTTGTTTCTCGGCTGCCTTCTTAGCATCCGCTTCCTGCTGGCGCTTATTCATTTCGTCAATATCTCTCCTGAGATCCAGACGCAAATTAGCAAGAGACGAATGGAATAAAAGAAAGCGTACGCTATCTGGATCAGAAGCGGCTGAAATTTCCCAGAATTTTGCTTCAGATCGTCGCAAAGTGCCTTGATTTTCTTCTCTTCCGAAAACACCCACTTGAAGCGTGCCATGAGGTCAAACTTGGATTTGGGATCGCGATACTCGTTCAAAACGGCGTCCAACTTAACCAAGGCCGTTTTGTAATTCTGCAGCGACGCGAACAACGGAGCAGCCTTTCCCTTGTCCTTCACTCCACTAACATGCGCCTGTAGCTCCGCTAACATATCCCGGGTGTCTTGGAGCTCTTTCATCAGCTCCGAGCATGCCTTTGGCGCATCCTTGACGTCTTGGAAGAAGTTGTAGCCTCTGACACATCGCTCGATGAAGTCCGGAATTTCATTCAGAAGGGCGACGGGGTCCATTCTAATGGCGAAATCGAAGAGTAGCAATGCGAATGTGGTGGGAGGAGACAAGAAACGCTGCACTCCATATCTGTCACCATCAGTTGACGCGTGTATGCCTCCTGGCTTGCTGGCACTAGGACACGTGTGGGATATCGATAACAACAATATGTGACTATGGTATAACTCTCCTTCTGAATGATGGAAGTAACTGCCGTCATGGTACACGACCGCGTGCATGAGTGCAAGGCCGCTTCTCTGCTCTCAATATAGCCAGTGAGAAAGACGGGCTGTCTCGCCGCAATACAAGTCAAATTTCGGGCTAAAGCAAAGGGATAACTACAATGAAGACTTAGATAATGCAATGCTCGTACAAGCCTCCGAGCCTAGGATCAACGGCGCCTATTCATTTGGATGAATCCTTTCCCACCCCGTGATGTCTAAATACACCACAAAGATCTCGGAGATGATGTCCTCCGTGAGATCCTACGAATTGGGCCGTATATTTGTCTAGCAGGATCCAGACATACGTTCGACGCGTCTCTCATATCCTCGAACACAGGACAGGTTTCGGTCGTCTATATCTGCAGCGCGGCAGGTCCCGTCGCATTCTCAGATAGTCCTCTCCAGGTAACAATGCTCGGATTGGTGAGGCTTTAATGAGGGTGATAGGCCAATATATGGGGACAGGTCTTCTAGAGTAGTACCCGTTTTGTACGATAGCGGTGGCTTCGCGTGAAGATAAGGTTCAGAATGGTGAATAACAAGAAGCAAAGATGGAGGCTCGAATCACCGCTGGAGGTGACAGCCGTAGGGGGAAGACATCGGAATTTGAGGTACTTAAGAGCCTCTTAAAAGGTATAAAAAGTCGCCTCTCGCCAAAATGTCTAGGAAATCCTAACGTAAGGAAAGCGAGGTTAGGTTTACATTTGAGGGCTAGCGGGGTAACATACCATACATAAAGCAGTCTCGTCCTTCCATTGGTCCTCGCCACTCTCCCTCAGCCTACTCTCGGCCTTGAGCGCCTCCCTCGTCTGGCGTCTGCACTCATTCAAGCAGACCTATCTCCATGTATCCATCTGCGAGCCTTTCTTTCTCCATTTCCGCCATGAATAAGCAGGGTTCAACACGATACGAAGATGATGCCCGCCGACGAGGAAACAGGGGAGTGACGGTAAGTGCCGCCAGAACTGTATCTATCACCGGCAACGGTGCTCTATACCCCGTCAGGGGCAGCTCTCCTTATACCTGCCTGTCGCAACGCCGTTCGCGGCTATTGCGTATCCAGTCTCGACCGTGCCATGTACGGGCTATGCACACGCAATGTCGCGCCGTCCTCGCTGCGCGTTCTTGGTAAACCATATCATCTTCACGTCCCACTGCCGTCCCAAACAGAGGGAGGTACTCCAAAGTAGTACATCCACTGTTACGGTAAAACCGAGGAAGGCTGATGTTGGAGCCCGCTTCTGCTCGCAGCCTGTCGAACATGCGCTTCTCGGCTATTAATACTGCGCGAACAAGACAGCGACCCGCCTGCTTCTTGCCGAACTGGCTGGCTATCGTCCACCCAGAGCGTGGCCAGTAATCATTCAGAGGTCGGACGATCGAGATGGGGTTACGGTTGCTGATGTTGTGGACATTCTATGATAGGCCCTACACATAGTTAACCCATTGTGGTCGTTGTCGTTGTCGAGGACAAGCATGCATATCGCATGTCGGGATCTTTATTCGATGTAGCTCTGTGGACTTAGCCACTACTTTAAGCATGTATTAGCTATGCTTAACAGATCAAGATAGCGGACTACCTTTCGATGAGCCTGGCTGAGCTGTCCTTGAAGGTGGCTTCGGCATAATCGCCAGCGCGTGAAAGGGCAGTCGGTTCGGTGACACTTAACCCCGAGGAAGATACGTTAAGGTCGAAGCTCGTATTAGGGCAAAAAAGCTTTCTACACACCTGAAATTGTTGGTATAGTCAAAGATGCTCCGGTCACCCATGAAGCCCTCTTTGGTGCTGCAATACACATCGTCGAGCGTGGAGGCAGACAGCAGGAATCTGCGAATCGCTCGCCCATATAGGTATCGATCCTCCCAGTGCGCTCTGCAATTACACGTCGTCGCTATCCTGGGTGCGAGTATAATGTTACCCTAATCCCGTCGGTCCTTCTTACAGCGAAAGGAGTCACGCCAATTCGGTATCACAATCACAACACCACGCCGCCAGTATCTTGTCATCTTGATCCCATTAGAGCGAGCGAATGCTAGGGGGAATCAGCGGGGACAACGTTGCGACACAGAGAATGCGAACCAAATACAACTAGTAAGATCTGAATTGTACCAAGGAAAGTAGCCCAGTATCGCGCTTGGCACCATACACTAGTCGAAACAAACGAGCATATTAGAGCGTATCCACAAAGTAGCTTGAGCAGGCTACAAAATGGTCACCATTAGAGCTCAATTACTTCGATTACAGCTGCCGCTGCTACTCACCTTGATCTACTGCGACATGAGCACGATCCTCTCAGAGCACTCCCTCCATCGCGATAATCACCAAGACTGTCACGCGGTTCTGTTGTCTACCAACAACGAATCACCCAACCGTGGCAGGATCTCTTGGCACCAGTATGCTCCTCGCTGCTGCCATGGTGCGGCTAGGGGACGTGAAGGAGATGCTCATGAAGGGCTGCTTCGAGCGGACACGTCCATGTACAAGACGAAAGGAAACACTGCTGGAATGAGTGACGGAGCCAGCGCTTGTTGAAGAGGCACGGGTGGATTTGAAGGAGACCAGGAGTCAGTAAACGCTGTAACATATGGTACGACACTGTTACAGTGGACAGATAACTAAGCACAGACGCAGCCATACAGCTTGCAAAGTTACGTACCCGCTGCTGAGTTCGCCTCACATTTCTCATTCCATGGTTATCTCTTCTTATCGATATTTTGTCCTCGTCTTAGTCTAGAATACCTGTTAGGTATCAATAAATTCACCAAGTGTTATGGTTACATCCCGTAGTCACATCCCATTCATCATACCTCGACATTCATAACCACATCCAGTTGCAAATTGTAAGTTGAGTAATTGATTTGAGCTTAACTTGACTGTACGAAACGGATAATGAGAGATCATCAACGCGCTGAAACTAATTGCTTACAGGGTATTCAACGGCTCATTCCGCTCCGTGATACCACAGCGTGTCATCCTGCCCCATCGACCATCTGCGAAGCAACTTGCCGAGGACCTCGAAACATACTAGCCTCCGACGACTCTGAAGGATGGCGCTGATATGATATATTGATATTCGTCTGGAAGGGGGCTAAGCGAATGTTTTTCTTAGCGCAATAACAAGATAAACCTATCATTCAATGAAGTCCTTCAATGTTTTCCGTCAGAACTTGAAATTCTTCGCATTCGACAGTGATAGTGATGCCAGATGACGACACGTAATCGGCCAAAACGAGAAAACTCGCTGGTGATCATACTTGACCGTTCTCCCTCCCTTTACAAAAGACGAGAGAGGTTACTAACGGTCGACCAGCATTGAGCAAAGGACTCGTAAGTATCCGAAGGCACGGTTCGAATTCAATTTGGACTTCAAATTGAATGCCCTGTATATGCCAACGTGACTTCCAGCCAATGAAACAAAAGGCTCATATAGGGATTCCCACGCCACCGCAAAAAGGACTCGTGGTTCCTCGGGGTTTTCCCTCCTTCCTTCCACCAACCACCATCGTCGTCGCCATCCGTCGCTGCTTTCCTGTGCAGCTCTTCCCTCTCGACATGGATAGCGAAATTACTTCTGCTTGTACACTGTGGCCGTAGCCTTATCGTCCGTCTTAAAACCTCTAGGAGGTGCTACGATGTGCGACCGTGAGGTCTTGGGGCCGGTTCGTTGCTGCTGCTGGTCCTGATACCACGATTGTGGACCGTATGTGTTGTGGATCCCTTGCAGTTATTTCAGGTACGTCGAGTATCGTCTCGTCGGCTATCATCTCTTAACACCATGATCACAGGTCTTGTTCATATTGTCGCATGTCAATACCGGATCGATATGCCCTCTGCGCTGGCAGTCGCTGATGGTCCTCCCCGTCGCCGGCCACTCGTCATCCCGTTCTCGTCAGCATCATCGCGTGATCGACAAAAGGAGCTGCTCCACGGCCCACGTTGACAACGACATCCGATACGCTGTCTCGTTTCAATTGTTTACTACTCGGAGAATAACTCGGGAATCCTGTTGTCCAACAGCCCCTACCGTTTGGTCGTCGACCTCCCCGACCTCTGCTGTCCGTTGTGTCCAGATACGAGACGTCCCGAATGGTGTCGACTGCAGGACTTGGCGCAGGGGCTGAACTCAGCGTCCTTCCGGAATCTGCATTTCCTCTCGTTCGCACCACCGGAACACACGTGTTTGCTTGTGTTTGTATTCACCAGAAGGGAATCAAAGATCCTATTACCAGTCCACGATGTTGTTCAAGATGTTCGCCCTCCTTACACTCTCACTCCCGCTTGTTTTGGCACATTCTTCGTCTAGTATGGATTCCATGACAGGGATGGACTCGGAGGGAGACACGACGCTCATGTCGGGCATGATGGTGCCGTATTTGCATTTCACGCCGGGAGATATCCTGTGGTTCCAGGGCTGGGTCCCGAAGAGCGTTGGCGCGATGGTTGGAGCGTGTATTGGACTTTTTATGTTGGCGCTGATCGACCGGTGGCTCGCGGCGATGAGGAGGGTCATGGAAGGACACTGGGCGAGAAGGTTTGCGTGAGAGCTTGACTTATTTACGGTGACTAAGGAAGCTTTCCAGGGCTCAAATTCTCTACGCTCAGAAGAATCGTGACTCTTCCTCTGAAGTCGAGGCGCTCAAACCCGAGCCGAGTGCTCTCAAGTCTGTTGTGCTGCGTTCTGCTCCGCCGTTCGTTCTTAGGAATGATTTGGCAAGGGGTGCCCTGCATGCGCTGCAGTCTGCGCTGTCTTTCACATTCATGTTGGCAGCCATGTGAGTTATATTCTCTTCGACGTATGGGTGCTTTTTCTGATTCCGAATCTCTAGGACGTTCCAAGTGGGATTCCTTCTCGCTATCATTATCGGTATGGGGGTGGGCGAGACCTTGTTTGGGAGGTTCGGCACCCATGGACTGGGAAGCGCTCACTGATGCGAAACTTTTATGCTTTGTCTTTGTTATCTGCTGTATGAATTATCAACTTTATGTGGAGAAACAGATTGATCGTTTCATGGCAGAACGGAATCAGACGATAATGCCAAACAATGACTAATACGAACGAAAAAACTTTTTTATGCTGCAGTCCGAGGATCGGCTGGAATGAGGGACGTGTGATTGCTTGAATGTGTACTCATCAAGTAGTCTCTCACGCATTGGCTCTGCTACACTTCAACGTTGCCTAAGATGAGCACTGGAACACCTCCAACGATCCCAGCAGAGTTTCAGCAATACAAGTATGTCCTTCGTACCCTTTCTGAGCTCTGCGGCTGACAAGGTATCTAGTTCGTACATAGAAGATCCGAAGTGGCAGCGCAGGTTCACCGCTATATGGGCATCATGCGTCGGTGCTGCGATTCTGTACTCCTTGCCCTACCTTGTTCGCTCGGTACGCCACAGACGAACTTGGCTGTGGTTCCAAGGCATCGGCGAGGACTTTAGCGCCAAAGGGATATATGTGCCCCTCGAACAGACTACACCGCCTCCCTCGAAACCAGCAAAGAATCGTCTTGCAAATATCGCTGGGACCATTGGGAGCTTCACGTTGTGGACGCCGCCGCTTCTTGCGCTGAACGTAGGACAGAGTAAGTTATCTCCACGTATGGAAACGCAATAAGTCTCACACATACGTTACAGTCTTCGTAGTCCTCGCCTACTTCGCCGTGGTGCTCGTATGCATCCTCGTTGATGTCCCGCTGAAAGACAACCCTAACCGAGCAGGGTTCCTCGCTCTCGCGCAGTTCCCCGTGGTCTTCCTATTCGCCACGAAGAATTCCCTACTGTCACTGCTCCTAGGCCCCGGGCACGGATACGAGAAGTTCAACTACGTGCACCGCTGGTCTGGGCGGTTCATGTTCCTCGGCGCAGTCATCCACGGCTCGCTGTGGATCCGGAACCACCTGGAGTGGAACCTGACGATCCTGGGGGAGCAGAAGGAGACGAGCGGGATCGCTGCGTTTGGGGTGCTATGTGTGATTGTGCTTACGAGCGTTAAGCCGGCGAGGAGTTTTTGCTATGAGATCTTTTTTGTTATTCAGTGAGTTTTTTTCGCTGGTTGGATGGACGGATGGGTGTTGACCTTTGGTGATGCAGTGTGCTTGGGTTCGTGGCGTTTTTTATCACGATATGTTATCATACGACATATGCTTCTCCGTGGATATTCCCTCCGCTGGCGTTGTACGGGCTCGACATGCTCATGCGTCTGCTCCGGTATCGAATCAAGGACGCTACCGTCAGTGCTGTCGATAACCAAATGACCATCGTACGTTGTCTATACCTCTATTGTCGTCCATCCAGCTCATTCCCCCCATTCAGATCCGCATCCCAGACTGCGATTTCGGCTGGGAAGCAGGACAGCACGTCTGTCTACGAGTTTTCTTCTCAGGACGCGTCTTCGAGTCCCACCCGCTTACCATCCTCTCCGCGCCCAGGGGAGTCTCGTGTATCTCCACGCCCGGGATCGTACTAGGCGCCAGAGTGGCGGGTGATTGGACGAGGGCGCTTAATGTGTTCACCAACAACGAGACTGAGACGAAGTGTTTGGAAGAGGGGGAGAAAGGCCCGGAGGTTCCTGTCCAGATCATGCTGGATGGTCCCTACGGAGGGTGCAGCGTTGACCTGGGGGAATACGAGAGCGTGCTGTTGTTCGCTGGGGGGAGCGGGGCGACGTTCACGATTGGCTTGCTGGATGATATCGTCGGGAGGTGTGTCAAGCTCGGGAGGCCTCGCGGGGAGCGGACTAAGAGGATCGAGTTTGTTTGGTGTATACGATCTTTTCGTGGGTCCCCCTTCATTTCATTCCTTTCCTTTCATGTCTCATCATATCTTCAGGCTCGATCGACTGGTTCGCGCCTATGCTAATGGATATCACCGCCGCCGCCGCGCCAGCGCTGGACGTACACGTTTCGATATACGTTACGTGTCTGTGTAACCCCGACGCGGTACCGTCTATCCCTAACTCGGACGTCATCTTTGAGCGCCCGAGGTTTGGGAAGGTCCTACGGGATTTGGTTAAGTGTCCTGGGGATGGGAAGAACGGGAAGGGGAGGTCAAGTAGGGGCGTTGGGGTGTGTGTATGTGGGCCGGAGAGTCTGGTGAGGGAGGCGTCGAATGCTGTGGCGAGGCTTGGGATGGGGGACTTGGGGCTGCATACGGAAGTGTTCTCTATGTAAAGTGTACGGTTGTAAATTGCGCCATGTGCGTAATAGGAATATTGTTCCTCATAGCCAGGTATGGTGTAACGGCGGATCTTATGGTGGGAGTGTTGGGTTCGATTCCCATATGCGACATACGTGCCCTCGTACACAGTTTTGTTTTGTCAGAACTTAGAAGTAATGCTGTTAGTGGGAGTGCGTGAGATCCCCTGATACCACGTAAGAATAAGATGTAAAACGTAATGTTTGTATTGTCGAAAATAAGTGCTAGGACCCGTCTTCCGCCTCCGTGAATCCTCTTTGTGCTTGTACTGTAGAAATGTACGGTACTCGCAGTGCATTCAGAAGATACCATGGCTGCTTATATTACTTACAAAGTAATGGACATATCGTTCTTCGTACCTATGTGTGGTGGAGCAGCGCATCTCATGTTCGATTCCCATATGCGACGTGGATGTGATGAGAGACATGTTTGTTTTGTCGGAAGTAATGTTTTTAGTGAGGGTGCATTCGATCCCCTAGGATCCTCTACTCGATAGCATAAAGTTGACCATGAGCTCGGTCTTTGGTCTCATTAATATGTAATGTCTATCTGGTGCTGAGAAATGCCATCAGAGACGTTCTCGGGAAAGCAAGGAGAACACTCACCTAGAATTCCAAAAGACCTTTTTCGTAGAGAGTAGGAAATATATCCTTGATTACCCCATCACGATACCCCAATCCTTGACTGCTCTCGTCCTCGAGGTACACACGTCGAAGATGCGACATATCAGCATGGGTCAAAGCTGCGTCCAGAGCAACCCAATGCTTCCGTTCAGCTTCTGGAAGCTTGTCCGGATGGACCTTGGGGAGCGTGAGCGTAACAGTCTCGATAACATTCTCTCTGAAGTTATCCAACAACCGTTCCCAGTACCGGGCAGCCATTGAGCCTGATATCCATTCCTCCGGTTCACATAGAGGATCTTGTAGTGTGAATAGCAAACGCACGTGCCGAAAACGGCTGATGTCAGGGAGATGATTGGTGCTGGGTGAATCTAAATATCGGAGGCATGGGTGGATAAGAAAGGAAGTAATAGAGTAGAAATGAGTGCTTACTAAGAATCTCCAATCGAATCTCTATCGTTTGCAACGAAGGGATATGCAGTGTTTCCAGTAGTCTGGTAAAGGCCTTCATCTCCTGAGAATGCAGTATATTGACACACAATTTCTGTAAAGCATGGAGTTGCAGGATACATGACAGGTTCGCAAGCCATGATGAAAGATTCCAGAGTTCATAACTCTCGAGGGAAAGCGAGAGGGTTTCCAGTGGTATTCGAACAGATTCTGGAACATATATCTGCCGATGGTCACCACTTAAATCATCAATGGTAACGTTCATTAAGCAGATATCCGCCACGTTGGAACCCTCGAACAGGGCAAATAGTCTATCCCAGCTGGGAATAGGGAAATTTGATATCGTTATTTTATGGAGGTCCGGAAGCTTGGAGGCGGAACGAAAAGGAGTGTATCCCTCGTACGTTGCACCATAAGGAACCATCAAAGTTGATTGTGAGCACAGGTAGAATGTTGGTGAGTACTGATATAGATCGTTGGAGCCAGCGACCACCACTTTGGATGAGATCAATGTCAGACTATGCTTGGGGTGTGTCCAAATAGAGCAGATCAGTGGCGGACTGCAGGTGTCAGGACCTCGAGTACCGACTGTAAATGGCTATTTGCTGAGAATTGAGCCGCTCTTATGCCTACAAAACTCTCGTGTGCGTGGTTTAGAGCCAAGTCCACTTTTTTTGATTATGTAATCTACTCCTACATCCGTAACTACACCCTCCAAATCCCCTCGAACAGGGTCCAAAAAAAAGTAGCCATCCTGGGACTTGCCCAGGATGGCTATTCACGCTGCCAGGACCCCACCATCAATTTTTGGAACCTCAAAAATGGCGCCAGTCTCCTTGTCAATCAGCCCGATTTCACAAAACAGGAAGTGCACCTTGCCTCGAATCTCGTCTGGACTGAATTCTCCAATACTGAGTCCACGAGTCTTTTACCCTCACTTATTTCTATCAAATATCTGAAAACGTCGCCGCACCTCATTTGAGGCTTCATTTTCCTTCCAAAGAGCCCTCCATCTCGCTAAATCTGTTCCAAAATCAATGGGAATGTCATCATAATTCAAAATCAGACACTTACCATGCTTATGGCACCACCTCATCTTGAAATACTTCCAAACTTTCAACAGACCTGCAAGAATAATCAACATAAAGATTGATAAAGACGGAAATTACCCCTACCTATATTGGACTCCACCCCTCGAGCATGGTATTGACTCTGTACTAGTAAGGTTTGGGCCTTGAAATCGTTCAGCTCATAAGACACATGGTATACTACAGCAATGCGTGGAATATCATGATATACTATGAACCTAGCTTCGTGTTGACGTCGACTCCAAGATCAAGAAAATCACATGCCGCAACAGTGATAGAGAACTTATGGAAATGTACGCTGCAAGTGAGGGATTGGCTCTGCAATGTCTATGTTTCGAAAATTGATGATTCTCATTCTGGGGAAGAAATCAGTCAAATGGAAACGAAAATATCCTAATGAACCCCTCACCTTGCTTGCCGGACGACGATATATATAGTCAAAGCTATGACACTCCCATAGACTCCGCAGAGCTGCCACCCTGTGTCTCATTCTGAGTGAAGAACACCGATTATTTGGATGTGATGCTCACCTTGCTCACCGGACGTTGATCTATATAGTCAAAGCTCAATGACACCATTAGCTGCTGTGAGTGAGGGACAGAGTTTGAGCCTCCGAAATCGTTTACCTTTGTTCTGGAAAAGAAACAGGTGAAATAAAACAAAAATAACCTAACGAGACGCTCACCTTGCTCACCGGACAACGATACATATAGTCAAAGCCTAACAAGGGTGTCAGTCACAAATATGTTAGCGACAACAAAGATGCCTTGATTCCATGCCAGACGGACTTCATGGCCGAAGAGAAATATAGACAGATATGATTGTAGAAGGGAAAAACACGTACCTGATATTCAGCGTGTATGCAAACAGTTACTCGAAGAACTTGGTAATACTCTTGTTAGCAAATCTCTGCTGATTGAACGAATCCACTCACTTCATGCACCCGACTCATTGAATACATTGCAAAACCACTGATTGCTTGGCAAGACAACACGGTGAGCAGAAGGAGGCAACCAATGGCTGGCCCAGGTTGTACTTTCAATGCCTTGCACATGGTCTAAAGCACAGCTCCTGGAAGAAGTCAGCCTCGGTACATGAAGAAAGACACACGTACCAAGTTGGCAGCAGTCTTAGATGGAGACGATAACAAATGCTGGGAGAACATACATACGTTGGTGGTGGTAGGAAAGAGAGGGGTGCTCCACACCCTTCAATCAAAGCCTCCACCCCAAAATGGTCATCAACGCTCTCAGCAACTTTAAGCGCCATCGAGAAGAATTTTGAGGGAGAGAGAGGCATAGCTAGGTGGAGTAGAGAGAGGGAGAGAGGGAGCAGTCGGAGAGGGAAGGAGGGAACAGTCAGAAAGTAGGGATGATCAAAGTAAGAGAATAAGTACGAACATAAACAGAGCATCAACGGAAACCAGCGCATTTCAGAAACATGCACAAACAGTATCACGGGAGGAAAACACGACAATGGAATCAACGACACGGGCGGCAGTACACCTGTCAAAATTGTTACCTCAAATTACAGCCGCAGCAAAACATCCGTACTCTTCAATGATTCTCGGTACTTTTTACGAGTTCTATTATTCAATACAATCTGTATTTCATTTCACGAGAATGAGACAAGCTTCCAGGAATAACTATCCATATGTGTAAAGAACTTGGTTGGGATAAGTGTCCTAACTTTTGATCGTACGTCAAGTCCAGGTAACTAGGCGGAGGGTCAAATCCACGTCAAGACATACAAACAAATCAACGAACCTTGCTTCTTTCTTTCCACAAATGACCACCATCCCCAACGCATCCCGGTGCTTTCCAAATTTCAACCCCATATGTGACCATCCCCGCACTATTTTCTGTCTTGCAGCATGCCGTATTCTTGAATTCATGCATCAGTGAGAAAGAAGATCCTCCTGAGAGCCATTAGCGAATGGACATGATCTCATGGGCATCTCGAAACATGCTCACCTCCTTGCCATTCAAATATCATCAGCCCTGCTATTCCCATTAGTGAGTGCACCGACTTTCACATGAGCGTCCCAGCATACTAACCTAGAATGGACTTGAAAAGTTCTTCATTACCTTCACGAGTACTCAAAGCCTATGCACATCGACGGAATCTAACACAATCCCTGCATTGATGGAACTTTGGGCTAGGGAGCTTTTCACTTGTACGGTGAGTGATGAAATTTTTTCAGCACGATGCACTCACACGTCACAGCGGATGATGCTGGACATCGAGCGCAGCAGTCAATTCAGTAAGGAACGATGACTTGGTGTGTGAATGGCGGACCCGAGGGAATTTGGACAACCGGCAGAAGGTGTGGTCATAGGCACATGTTGGATTCATTGACTCAGGTACGTAGATCTCGGAGAATTCAAAATCGAGCTGACGTCGGCACTGGAGGAAGAGCTTCGGTTGCTGATGTGCAAATCCAGGGGATGTTCGGAGCCACTCTAAATGAACGGTGAGTTTGACACTGATGTCGTTACTTACAGAGGCTTCTCTGCAGTTAATAGAGTATCCTGATCGACGTGGGGACCTGTACTGGTAAGTTTTCAAATCCTATTTTCTTCTCTCTGTTCTTATTTTCGGCCGAGGTGTAGCTTCCTTCTGAATTGATGTCAACTTACTCGTATCCGACGATCATGTAGCCGAGTCTGAAGACTAAGCTGGGGCGGAGAAATAACGAGTTGTCTATGTCACTGTAAGTTCAGTGACTCTTACGTCAAATTCATCAACTCACGGAGACCCATATCCAGTGGAGGAGAGATTGACAGCCCATGGGTTTCTGGGGCTTCTCGTTTGATGCCAAGAATGCGGATATTCGGATATGGTATGTTCTCGATACGTTCACTGTGACGCAACTGACTATAATTTGCAGATACCTGACCAAGTTGAAATTGACAATGGCTACTGAAACGGCGCTCGGTCCGAGGGCGATCGTGATGTGTTAGCAGAAATTCCATCCTGCGGCAACGGTAAGTTTAGATTTAAAGCCCGGTGCTTGCACTTACTGAACTTGACGATTTTCAGGGACTTGCTGTAAGAGTGAGGAACCTCTGTAATAGAAGTCGAGGGATAACACAGCCGAGACTGCGGGACTAAAGCTAAATGCCGGATATCAATGTTGCACATGAGAACCTCATTCTAGGGATTTCCAGGAGTGAAACGATAGCTTTATGAGTATTCAAATACTTGTACAAATGTAGTTCAAAGAATAAACGTTGATTGCCTGCAACGATTCAGTAAGACAACGAAATGAAACTCGACAAACGCTGCCATGAAGGGAGTAACACTTACTTTCGAGTTGACAGAGATATTCACGCCAGAATTCTGGCTAATCGCGTACCCATGTGGCCGAATTCTAATTATTTCCATCCCAAACATCTATGTCAAAACATGTCAACGTCTTCTGTACCCCAGAATCCTGGAAAACTCACTTGTACACATTGCGATTCCCGCTCTACCATGCACCGACACCTGAAACCCCATCCAAAATCGACATGACTACGTGGAATCACCAAAAGTACGAATGGTCTGTCAAATCCCCATTCAGAACACGAGTCTCGGTGGGTCCAAAATGCTGCAGTATTCATCTTCGGTGCATCGGCACCATCATCTTCAAATCCTGATTCCTGACGTGAAACAAAGGAAAGCAGTCGAAGACAGGAATACAAATCGCCACTTACCTGACATGCGCAGTCCAATTGACATCCTCCATCAAACTTACCTTGCTCCCGAATTCTTGAACATTGGCATTCGTCCTCGAGGTTCAGAGAGTGAAAGTGAAATCAGTCAAGATGCAACAAACGTGAGTGAAGATGGGTGTTCGAGTGAAAGAGGCAAGTCACAAGGGCACGTGCATGATGTGACTTGGTAATACTCAAGTCGCTGGTACTTGCTCTTTCACCCCCCATGTCTGCCTCTGCTTGTTTTGCAACCCGGCTATATTCCTCTGATACATCTTCCACCTTTCGAATGTCCCCGATTAACGAGACGTATTTGACACTATTTGAAATCTGTCTGACACTGCCAAGTCCAGCCACCTGAACACCGTGAACTGGATTCCGGCACTGTGCATATTCAGACAGCACTGCGAATCCTCGTTCTTAGTCCGGATTTCCACCTCCTTCTGTCGCTTAAGCCTCGTGAGTTGTTTCTTCTTCTTTGACAGGGTAGGAATAATAGTAACCGTCTATGCTGCAAAGCCTGCCTCGATGCTTCGCCCATCCACGTCTCGACGACTGCATGACATCACCCCTGGGCCCTGATTTTCGTCCATTTTTGGGGACTGCAACGTTTATTGATTTTGGTGCGAGCGACAAGTCGATTTCAAGGTATCCCTCAAGCTGGATAGTATGAGCAATTATCGTTAGAATGATTCTAGATGTACTAGGGTCCTTGGTTTGAGGTATGCATTGCTCTCGACGTTCCAATGTCTTCCGAGACTGAATGGGATAAACAGCAGATTTCGGCATGGCATTGGCAAGGGAAGAAATGCATGCGATGTCTCGGGGATGTCACCATCAACGGCCGATGTCAACTAATTTCCTTCATCCCGAATATCAGAACATGTTTCTGGTTGGATTCCGCGTATGTTGAAGAACTGTTGAATTCAGTGATATTCGAATTTTGGCCGCGTTTGAACACGGGGACCTTGGTGGATTGGAAGACGTATACTTTGACTATCATCCTCTTACCTCCGCTGGTCAGGTAACTGTCGAATTTTGGTATCTTCGGTAGGATGCTAATTGGCAGGTTGCGATGGTTTGGGTAGTATCCATATCGTTGTCCCCTTGACACTTCATAGAAAGTGCCGCAGACATTGGAAATGGGAGGATTCTCTCGGTTAATGATGGATTCATGACGGAGTTTCGTCTTTGCTCCAGGTTTCATCAGAGTCGATCTCAGTGAATCAACGACACTCAGAATCCCTCGGGCCTGGCCCGTAAGCATCTCTGTTCCTATTCATTTGTTTTGTTGTGAAAACGTAAACCTCGTTAGATATTTTCGAAGCCGAGACCGGTCTAAATGCATCTAAACATTCTCAAAGATGAACTATGGACGTTGGTTGAAACGGAATAACGACGACATCGTGCTAGTAGCACAATTCTGTCAAGTCCGATCACCCCAAAAGAATTCCAGGTTTTGCTTACCGAATATACGTTCTGAGTCTCTGACACTGACATGATTGTCCAGGATACGGGAATGCCGAATAACTTGAAGGCAGAACATGAATTCTCAAGAAATTCAAACTGTAAAGTCGCCGTCTCGACGTCCATCGAAAAACTTGGCTGTCGATCAAAATTGATGCAGTATCATGTTGACATTTTCGTAAGTGTTTCCCTAATGTTTGAAGACTAGAATTCTGTCTCGTTCTGGTCGGGCTATTCTTCTAGACTTAGTGTCCTGTTTTGGATGGCGGATTGGCTATAAAAGCCAACCCGATTTCAGTTTAAACATCAGTTCCAACATCCCATTCTTACCTTCCTCCCCGTCCTCCCTTTACTCTTTCCCTCTTTCTAACGCTCGACTTAAGCAGACTTGACTGCAATGAAGTCCAAAGCGGAACGAGCGGCATTTGCGGGCCGGGCAGTTGGTCGATTTTGTGACCTCGGTCACAGCAGCCAGCGTGCACTTGTTCAACGACGGTCGAGCACCGATGGGATGGTGCAGTATCTGAATATCCGCCTCAACTCGACGATGTGCTTAGCTGTTATTCTGCACAGACTTTCTCTCCCTGTACGCAAGGCCAATTTGACGGTATGAAGGGATTGGGATTCTAACTTGAAGTGAAGGTATGTGGATGCATTGAACATGATTCGTTACTGATATCGCTACCAGACTTCCGCACCAGCCAGTCTAGTGTCGCCCACGACCAAGCCGAGGACGCCCGAGTGCGACGCCAGCTCAAAACTGTCACCGAGTGTTTGGATGGAAACCTTGGTGAGTGTTCTCTCTTTTTTGGTCGCTTGTGATTCGCTAACTACTACCAGACTTGCGCGCCAGCCTGCGACAGTGGCTGAAAAATGTTACCAAGTGTTTTGGATCAAGACGTTGTTGATACCCTTGTTTTTGTCTGGTTGCTATCGTCTGAGAGCGAATCTGTGGTAGGATTGGATGTATACCGGGCTGGTGGTGGCAGATGGAGGACTCGCGAGCTCAAATGGAAGGTGCGTTTACTATCTAGTGGACTAGTTTGTGATCTAACGAAATGCAGTGTGGAATGTCCGCAAATCCGCGCCCGCGCACCCCGAGTCTGCACAAGAACATGCACGTCCCGCATCAAAGCAGGCCGTCGTCTCACGCAACCACCGCAGGCTACCCATCCTGTCCCCTGCCCCGACTCTCCGCAGGTTCACCGCCCTATCCCCTGTCCTGCCGTGGACATGATGCTTTCCGCCTGGCGCTGACCCGATCCACGACCGTCCAACGAGGACTTTTTTGTGCCGCAGTCGGGGGATCGGCTGGAATGATGGACGAGTTATTGCTTGGATGTGTACTCATCAGGTAGTCTCTCACGCACTGGCTCTGCTACCCTTCAACGTCGCCTAAGATGAGCACTGGAACACCTCCAACGATCCCAGCAGAGTTTCACCAATGCAAGCACGTCCTTCGTACCCTATCTTAGTTCCACGGCTGACAAGGTATCAAGTGCATACATAGAAGATCCGCAGTGGCAGCGTAGGTTCACCGCTATATGGGCATCATGCGTCGGTGCTGCGATTCTGCACTCGCTCCCCTACCTCGTCCGCTCGGTATGCAACAGACGAACCTGGTTGTGGTTCCAAGGCATCGGCGGGGACTTTAGCGTCAACGGGATATATGCGCCCCTCAAACAGACTACGCCGCCTCCCTCAAGACCAGCAAAGAATCGTCTTGCAAATATCGTCGGGGCCATTGGGAGCTTCACGCTGTGGACGCCACCACTCCTTGCGCTGAACGTTGGGCAGAGTAAGTGTTCTCCATGTATGGAAACGCAATAGGTCTCACACGTACGTTACAGTCTTCGTAGTCCTCGCCTACTTCGCCGTGGTGCTCGTATGCATCGTCGTCGACGTCCCGCTGAAAGACAACCCCAACCGAGCAGGGTTCCTCGCTCTCGCGCAGTTACCCGTGGTCTTCCTATTCGCCACGAAGAATTCCCTGCTCTCACTGCTCCTAGGCCCCGGGCACGGATACGAGAAGCTCAACTACGTGCACCGCTTGTCCGGGCGGTTCATGTTCCTCGGCGCAGTCATCCACGGCTCGCTGTGGATCCGGAACCACCTGGAGTGGAACCTGACGATCCTGGGTGAGCAGAAGGAGACGAGCGGGATCGCTGCATTTGGGGTGCTGTGTGTGATTGTGCTGACGAGCGTTAAGCCGGCGAGGAGTTTTTGTTATGAGTTCTTTTTTGTTGTTCAGTGAGTTTTTTTTTGTTGGTTAGATGGATGGATGGATGTTGACATTTGGTGGTGTAGTGTGCTTGGGTTCGTGGCGTTTTTCATCACGATATGTTATCATACGACATATGCTTCTCCGTGGATATTCCCTCCGCTGGCGTTGTATGGGCTGGACATGCTCATGCGTCTGCTCCGGTATCGAATCAAGGACGCTACCGTCAGTGCTGTCGATAACCAAATGACCATCGTACGTTGTCTATACCTCCTTTATGATCGTCCACCCATCTCATTCCCTCCATTCAGATCCGCATCTCAGACTGTGATTTCGGCTGGGAAGCAGGACAGCACGTCTGTCTACGAGTCTTCTTCTCAGGGTGCGTCTTCGAGTCCCACCCACTGACCATCCTTTCCGCGCCCAGGGGGATCTCGTGTATCTCCACGCCTGGGATCACGCTAGGCGCCAGAGTGGCGGGCGATTGGACGAGGGCGCTTAATGTGTTCACCAACAACGAGACTGAGGCGAAGTGCTTGGAAGAGGGGAAGACAGGCCCAGAGGTTCCTGTGCAGGTCATGCTGGATGGTCCTTACGGAGGGTGCAGTGTTGACTTGGGGGAGTACGAAAGCGTGTTGTTATTCGCTGGGGGAGCGGGGCGACGTTCACGATTGGCTTGCTGGATGATATCGTCGGGAGATGTGTCAAGCTCGGGAGGCCTCGCGGGGAGCGGATTAAGAGAATCGAGTTCGTTTGGTGTATACGATCTTTCCGTAGGTCCCCCTTCGTCTTCTCCCTTTTCCATGTCTTATCATATCTTCAGGCTCGATCGACTGGTTCGCGCCTATGCTAATGGATATCACCAACGCTGCTACGCCAGCGCTAGACGTACATGTTTCGATATACGTTACGTGTCTGTGTAACCCCGATGCGGTGCCGCCTATCCCTAACTCGGACGTCATCTTTGAGCGCCCGACGTTTGGGAAGGTCCTGGGGGATTTGGTTAAGTGTCCTGGGGATGGGAAGAACGGGAAGGGGAGGTCAAGTAGGGGCGTTGGGGTGTGTGTATGTGGGCCGGAGAGTCTGGTGAGGGAAGCGTCGAATGCTGTGGCGAGGCTTGGGATGGGGGACTTGGGGCTGCATACGGAAGTGTTCTCTATGTAAAGTGTACGGTTGTAAATTGCGCCATGTGCGTAATAGGAATATTGTTCCTCATAGCCAGGTATGGTGTAACGGCGGATCTTATGGTGGGAGTGTTGGGTTCGATTCCCATATGCGACATACGTGCCCTCGTACACAGTTTTGTTTTGTCAGAACTTAGAAGTAATGCTGTTAGTGGGAGTGCGTGAGATCCCCTGATAACCACATAAGAATAATATGTGAAACATAATATTTTGTTTTGTCAAAACTACTTTGTACTTGACTGTAGAACGTAAGGTACTTGTAGATCCACCACATTACAACACACTAGTGCATTCAAGATATTAGGGCGGCTTATATTATGAAATCATTGGAATATTGTTCTTTGGTGTAATGTCTATCCAGTGCTGAGAAGAGCCATCAGAGATGTTCTCGGGAAAGCAAGGAGAACACTCACCTAGAATTCCAAAAGACCTTTTTCGTAGAGAGTAGGAAATATATCCTTGATTACCCCATCACGATACCCCAATCCTTGACTGCTCTCATCCTCGAGGTACACACGTCGTAGGTGCGACATATCAGCACGGGTCAAAGCTGCGTCTAGAGCAGCCCAATGCTTCCGTTCCGCTTCTGGAAGCTTGTCCGGATGGACCTTGGGGAGCGTGAGCGTAACAGTCTCGATAACGTTCTCTCTGAAGTTATCCAACAACCGTTCCCAGCACCGGGCAGCAATTGAGCCTGATATCCATTCCTCTGATTCGCATAGAGGATCTTGTAGTGTGAATAGCAAACGGACGTGCCGAAAACGGCTGATGTCAGGGAGATGATTGGCGCTGTGTGAATCTAAATATCGGAGGCGTGGGTGGATAAGAAAGGAAGTAATAGAGTAGAAATGAGTGCTTACCAAGAATCTCCAAGCGAATCTCTATTGTTTGCAATGAAGGGATATGCAGTGTTTCCAGTAGTCTGGTAAAGGCCTTCATCTCCTGAGAATGCAGTATATTGACACACAATTTCTGTAAAGCGTGGAGTTGTAGGATACATGACGGGTTCGCGAGCCACGATGAAAGATTCCAGAGTTCATAACTCTCGAGGGAAAGGGAGAGGGTTTCCAGTGGTATTCGAATGGATTCTGGAACATATATCTGCCGATGGTCACCGCTTAGATCATCAATGGTAACGTTCATTAAGCAGATATCCGCCACGTTGGAGCCCTCGAACAGGGCAAATAGTCTATCCCAGCTGGGAATAGGGAAATTTGATATCGTTATTTTACGGAGGTCCGGAAGCTTGGAGGCGGAACGGAAAGGAGCGTGTATTCCTCGTACGTCGCACCATAAGGAACCATCAAAGTCGATATTCAAAGTTTGCAGGCTTGTGAGCGCAGGTAGAATGTTGGTAAGTAGTGATATAGATCGTTCAAGCCAGCGACCACCACTTTGGATGAGATTACTCTCGATGATTACAAGATGCTGAATCAAGGTTGGAATATGAGGAGCTGATTCTATCAGGTGTGAAAACAGCTCTGCTAACGGCAGGCGATTTGATTTAGGTGGCAATGGTCTGTCAGCAAGAGTGATTTGGGAGAAGATGTTTTTCTGGCTGCGCTTTAACCAAGACGTTGCAACGAGAGCACAAGCTCTGAGTGAGCGGGCGTCGTTATACAAGTAATCGATAATGATATCGATCAATTCCTGGGGTAGCGGCGAAGGCGCCGGGATCGAAGGGGGGGTTTTAGGTTGAATGCTAATAATATTTAAATCTTTGGCTCGGTTAATGCTTTTGCACAATGCACGTACATCGATTCGTGAACGCGGGCAGATGTCATGACTCATGAGAGACGTGGGTGATGGTTGAGAAGAAATTGTCGGGCCGGTGATTACCGGGTCATGTCTATATAATGTCGCTGACTCCAAACCAGAGGCTACGAGGGTGTATTGAGAATGTAAAGCAGAAAAACGTTGTATTGCATAGATAAGGGATGCTTAAAATACAAACAGAGATAGACTGAAGGGTATTAGTAAGGATAATATACCAGTACTTTTTTAAAAAAAAAACGGTATCGAGGGTATGTAAATACTAAAAAGTAGAGATGAAAGTTAGATGGAAGAGTTTCGATCATAATACCATTCCAGCGCTGAAGAGGAATCAAAGATTTACAGTAAATAAAACAAAGTCTCACTCAGAACACCACCAGACCTTTGTCATAGAGATGAGGAAATATGTCCTTGATCACCGCAACACGATAGTCCATTCCTTGACTATTCTCGTCCTCGAGGTACACCCGTCGTAGGTGCGACATATCAGCACGAGTCAAAGCCTCATCTAGAGCAACCCAATGCATCCGTTCAGCTTCTGGAAACCTGTTCGGATGGATCTTGGGGAGCGTGAGCGTAACAGTCTCGATGACGTTCTCGCTGAAGTTCTTCAGCAACCGTTCCCAGCACTGGGCGGCAACTGAGGCTGACATCCATTCCTCCGGCTCGATTAGAAGACATTCTGATGACAGAGCGAAACGGATGTGCCGAAAGTTGCTAAGGTTGGGGAGGTTGTCCGAGTGATCGGTAGAGTCGGCGTTTTCTATGAGATTGAATGGATAAGAACGGGAAGCACTAGAATAGCAATGACTTACCAAGCGACTCCAATCGTATCTCTATTGCCTCCAAGGAAGACATATGCAACGTATCCAATAGTCTGGAAGCAGCTCTCATCTCCTGAAATTCAACTATGTTGATGCGCAGTTTCCGTAACCCGGATAGACGCAATATACAGAATGGGTCGGCAAACCACGACGAAAGGCGCCAAACTTCGTGACTTTCAAGAGAAAGTGAGAGGGTTTGGAGCGGTATCCGAACGGAAGTTGGAACATATGTCCGTGATCCATCGGTTTGAGCGCCACTAGTGACGTTCACCAAGCAGATATCGGTGATATTCGAACCTGCGAACAAGGTGAATAGTCCGTTGAGGCTGGGAACGCTAGTGATGCTGGATATTGTTACTTTGCGCAGGTCGGGGAGCCTGGAAATGGAAAGAAAGGATGTATTTATCCCTGGGATGTCGCGCCATAGTAGACCGGTGAAGTTGATATGGAAGGTTTGCAGGTTCCTTAGTGTAGGCAGAATGCGGTCTAGTATTGGCATAGACCGGGCGAGCCACCGGTAGGACCTAAAGGCATCACCCTCGATGATATCAAGATGCCGAACGAAACTCGGGATATGCGGAGCCGATTCTATCAAGCGCAGAAATAGCTCTGCTGACGTTCGGCTTTTGCGTTTATCAGGCCATAGTTTGCCGGCCAGAGCGACGCGAGAGAAGAGGTGTTGCTGGCTACGTCCTGACCATGACGACGAAACGAGAGCACAGGCTCTTAGCGAGCGAGTGTCGTTATACAAATAATCGATAATAATATCGATCAATTCCTGGGGTATAATAGGTTGCGGCGAAGCCGCCGGGATCGAAAGGGGTATCCTGGGAACACTAAAACGAAAGAAAAGTTAGCTCCTGTAATGCTACTGCACGATGCACGTACTCCAATTCGTGAACGCAGGTCGTTATCATGAAAGAGGTAGGTGTTGGTTGAGAAGAAAGAATTGCCGCGCTGACTGCAGGGTCATTTAAGTGCAGCCGAATGTCCCTGAAGAAATTAACACATGATCCGGCCTTCGACTTTCATTTGCCTTGATTCGAATCCACAGATCCACAAAGAGTAACTTCTAGAGTCAACCTTAGCCTATTGAATTGCATGCTATTGATTATCAAGACAGCTTGTGACTAAATCCATCCATGATGTACTTGTAAATCGCAATGTAGAAGACCGAGTCGGACTGTGACGTATGCTGAAGGTCAGCGAAAGCGATATTTAATTCGTTCCCTGCTCTCGGGAGGGAAAATACGGATTCTATAGTTAAAGATTTTATAGGCCTTCTTCCTAGATGGATGGGAGTCGACATACCACGATCTCCAGATATGCAGGAAGTTGTTCCTCGGTGCTTTCGACTCTATGAAAAATGCGGCCTCTGATGCTCGCTTCGCCGTGAACGGGAACGAAAATAACCTGAAGTTAGTATGTGGCTTTCCTGTGTAGCTCTGCACACAAATGAGGTACCTTACCATCTGTGATTATCATAAATCTGGACAGGCGACATTGGATGGATGTCTTGAAGACGATCGTTGATGTCTCATGCAAAGCTGCTGACCTTCGGACTCGGGGACCTGATATTGTTGCCCCCGTCTTCCGGTAATGAATGGTACATGTACTCTAAATCAAGAGGCCCTTTTCAGGTTAGTGGTAGAGCGACGCGTATGGGAAACCGCAGCTGGTTGAAGATCTCTCGACAAAGGAGGATGCCACCTGAATAATCGAGGAATAGAAATTCTTCTAAAGTAAAGGTTCCTATGTGGTGTAACGGCGCATCCCATGGTGGGAATAATCAGGAGTACTCGGTTCGATCCTCGTATGAAGGATTACCAGAATTTACAACTTGGTAAAGACGTACTCTATCATACCCTATGCTGGCAGTGCATAATTCTCTTCCATTTTCGCATACCTTCTTTGCATCGCTTCTAGTACCAAGTATAGAACGTACCTTACATGTGGTCCAATGCCTGCCTGCGGTAGTTTTTCAGCTGACCGAGCCATCCCACTGTAAAATCCGTTCATTGCCTCTAGCCAATGTGGTACATTGTAAAACATAGCTGCTAAAACTACTTTTAAACTAGTCTGAAGTAGAGTAAAAGTTGGAGTTGCCGTATGAATACACAGGTACCCTTACGATCCCACCAGGATATGAATAGCTGAGATGAGCAAATTCCGATCACGGTATGTAGTACCATTCCCTGCTTTGCAGAGCATTCAAAAATGTACTGTCCGGAGATACAAGGGGACCCTCACCTAGAATACCAACAGACGTCTTTCATAGAGATTAGGAAATAGGTCTTTGATTACAGCATCACAATACCCCATTCCTTGACTGCTCTCGTCCTCGAGGTACACACGTCGCAAATGCGACATATCAGCACGAGTCAGAGCCGCATCTAGAGCAACCCAATGCATCCGTTCAGCTTCTGGAAACTTGTCCGGATGGATCTTGGGGAGCATGAGCGTAACAGTCTCGATAACGTTCTCTCTGAAGTTCGTTAACAACCGTTCCCAACACCGGGCTGCAATCGAGGCTGATATCCATCCCTCCGACTCGCATCGAAGGCCATCTGGTGTCAAAGTTAAACGGATGTGCCGAAAGCGGCTGATATCCGGCAGGTGGTTGGCGTCAGCTGAATCTACGAGGCATCAATAGCCAGGGATAAGGAATGGAAGCACTAAAGTCACAGCGATTGCTTACGGAGAGCTTCCAATTGAATTTCAATCGCTTGCAACGAAGGGATATGTAGTATTTCCAGGAGTTTGGAGGCAACTTTCATCTCCCGCGGATATAGTATATTGATGCGGAGTTTCCGTAGACTGGAGAGTTGCATAATACATGACGAGTTCGCGAGCGATGACGAAAGGCGCCAGAGTTCGTTGCTCTCAAGAGAAAGAGAGAGGGTTTCGAGCGGTATTCGAACGGATCCTGGATTAGAGCGGTGGGTTAGAGCGCGGGTTGTGACGTTTACCAAGCAGAGTTCTGCGACTTTCGAACCCTCGAACAAGGTAAATAGTGTATCCCAGCTGGGGACACCGGGGAAGCTTGTTATCGTTACTTTGTGAAGGTCCGGTAGCTTGGAAGCTGAAAAAAAGGAGGTCCGTATCCCTGGGATATCGCTCCATAAGACACCGCTAAAGTCGATATGGAGAGTTCGCAAGTTTGTGAGCGCGAGTAGAATGCGATCAAACACTTGTATAGATTGGCCGAGCCATCGGTCGTATTCGAAGATGTCCCCCTCGATAATATGAAGGTGCCGAACGAAACTAGGAATATGAGGTGCGGATTCTATTAGATGTAGAAACAGCTCCGCTGACGTCTGACTTTTTGGTTTGTCAGGCCACGGTCTGCCAGTAAGAACGATTCGAGAGAAGAGGAGTTGCTGGCTACGTCCTGACCAAGACCACGAAACGCGAGCACAGGCTCTGAGCGAAGGGTGATCGTTATACAGATAATCGATGATGACGTCAATCAATTCCTGGGGTACAATAGGTTGCGGCGAAGCCGACGGGATCGAAGGGGGTATCTTGGGAATGCTATTTTGAAAAAGGAAGGTCAGCTTTGCAAAGTATCTGTACAATGCACGTACGCCCAGTGGTGATCGCAGGTCGTTATCATATGAGGTGGACGTTGGTTGAGAAGAAAGATTGCCGGAATGAGTGCAGGGTCATGTTTATGTACAGCAAAAGCGCATGATCATTCCGGTCTTCGAACCTGCAAACCCATAGGTTCAAAGCCCATGTCTGTCGATAGTCTCTTCTAGAGCCAACGCAAGTCCTGTGTAAGTGTGTGTCATTGATTATCATCACAACTTGGGGAAAAAAAGTCATCATTGATGTACTTCTGAACCGTTGCAGGATAACCGAGTCGGACCTAAAGGCCGCCATCTGATTCTTCCTCAGCTAAAAGACGCATTCGACAATCAAAACTCTTAGGGTCTTCTTCCTAGATGGATGGGAATCGGCACGCCGTGGAGCCCGAATGCGCGATGCTGTTAGCGCCCATAAGTTATTCCTAGGCGCTCTGGACTCCATGATAAAGGCAAAGGGCTCCTGTGTACTTGTTGGCTTCGCCGTGAATGGGCAATGCGTCCTGTATCGGGCCGATTGGTAGCGTTGGTACGGATCGTGTGGCAGTAAGGCCCTGTTTGGGTGACATGGCTTTTACCACGCCCACGATCTCGAGACCGCCGGAAGGTCAACCAAATCACGACAAAGCAGTCGGGATCGGAAACATATAGATAAGTGAAATCCGTTTGCAAGTCGAGTGAGAGCGACCACACAACAGCTCGACCGGTCGGGCTCAGCAAATGGGAGACCCTATCATCCTTAATGACCGTAAACTCGGATATGCGGATGGAAGACGCTCACCGATGTCTGTTGCGCAGCTACATAGTAGAACTGCTGACCGATGAGGCGTTCGAACTCGGAGACACCCCATGGGGTAAAATATTTCCGGTAATGAAGGCTTCAAGGTACCTACCCGCCTGTACGTCAACAGACATGGGGGACGCCACTTGAAATTCCCTGATCATGAGAGGATTTCGAGTGACCACAACTGACCTGATGAGGTACCTTGTACCGTAGAATCTGGACCTAGCTAGAATGGGCTCTATCACTTTTCCACATCGCAGCAACTTGAATGCGAGAAGAGTCTCAGGCATGCGGCTTGTGATTTGAAATTCCCCGGTCGTTAAGGTCCTTGGTGGCGTTTGTCTTCGACGACATTTCCTGTATCATGACTGTGAGCGGCGAAGACAAAAATTAGTACGTCATCGCCAAGTGACAAGATGTTTATCCTTAACGGAGACTCATACTTCACATCTGATGTCGTCGCCTGTCTTCTTGAGTCGTCAGTGACCCTTGTTTATTGGACGTTCATAAGGTCCCTTGAAGAATTTCGATGTCATGTATGACACCTAAAGAAAGCAGCATCAATAGCAAGCGAGCAAGATAATAATACAGTACGTGATACATATGAGCGTGGCGGTAATAAATAATGCAGGATCGAAAGTCTATAATGTGTGAGTAAGTTACTAATGAACAACATTCCTGAGGGCTTCGATAGCCGCCTCTTGCTTTTCGGCACGAGCCACGTCGCCCCGTCTTCGGTGGATCTCTGTGATCCACATTAGCAATCGACAAGGAGGAAAGAAGAAAATACTAACCCAAATTACGCTCAGCAATCCACAACCTGAGCGGTCCATTTCCAACAGTATCGGCGCCCGTCGTGTTTTTCGCGCCCTTCACGGAGCCTGCGCCCATCCCCGACGCTAGCTGCTCGCACGTCACCAGCATAGTCATAGCGTGCTCCATAGCTGTATGCATAAAATGCGGCGCGAGCAGTGCTAAAGTTAATGCACGCAGATGGTTGTCCTTCGAGTCCGTTGTACCGCTCATAGCCGACCTGAGCAAATTCCTGAGAATGAAAAGTATCAGTACATGATGACAAGATATCAGAGAGCGGACTCACTTGGCCCTGAGGATCTCGGAGGACAAGCATGCGTCGATGAGGGTACCTATACTCTTCAGAGTGCCACCCTGAGTTTGGCAATCATCGATGACAGAAAGCCCGTCCTGCGTGATCGCCTCCCAGCTATCTTCGTCCTGTCCACCTCGAGCCCACATACCAATTCTCAAGGCGACCTCGCCAGCACAAGCTGCCGTCCTCACATAATCGTCTCTAGCAGGACCATCCTCCGCAAGGTAGGCGGCCGCTCGATAGTAATCACCCGCTGTCTGTAAGTCACCTTTTGTATGTGCAAGATGTGCGTGGTGCAACATGATGCGGGCAGCAAGCGCATCGAAAAGCCCAATCGTGCGAGCGTGTGCTGTCAGAGCAGCCAGATGTTTCTCAGCGAACGGGATTTCAGACCTCATGACGTGAATGGAGATAAGCTCGCAAAGCAGGTCGCACTTGAGCCGAGCCATCGTTAGGTTCATCTGGTCCACATCATCAACGCTGGCCCAAGGAGGAAGAACAAGCTCCTTGCGCATCTCTCTCTCCCACACCGCCAAACCCTCGACGGCAAAGATTTTTCGCTTCGGTTTTCGGCCGACGGGGTCCTTCCTGGAGATGGCACTGACGAGATAGGCAAGAATGAAAAGGATACGCGGATGAGTCGTTTGAATGAGTAGAGGTGGCGACGGTGGATCCGAAAAGGTTATCTCGACAACGCCGCTACCTGACGTTATCAGAAGTCCGGAGTCCATGAGCATATGAAGGAGGGTCAGACGGGTACTTGCTCTCGTAAAGTTGCCAACGAAGGTGTGGAAGACGACACCAATAATCAAGGTATGGATAGCCATGATTTCGGCCAATTTGTCAACAAATTTTGGCATCGGTAGGGGAGTAGGAGTAGAGGGTTGTTTCGGTGTGCCGGCTGTAGGCCCTTCCTGCGACCGAGGTGTGTTGGCTATCGAGCTGAGGACCTGCTTTCCGGGGTCCATTTCTCCGCATGCCTGGGGTGATGTACAGTCTATTCCCAGGGACCCTTCTGCCTCTCGCAGAGCATCGTCGACACTTTCCCACAAATTCGACGACACCAGCGCCCTCAACTTGAGAACGAGAGCATATGTTTTGACGCTGGAGTGTCGATTTTTGTCGGCTAAGTCTGCCAGCATTTGTATAGCAGAAAGTGGGGCTTTCGTCTCCTTAGGACTGGATATCGAGGAAGAACTCAATGTGATAAGATGTGAGATGAGCGTGATATGAGCCGCATAGATTGTATGCGGGGGATCAGAGGGTAGGAACGAATTGAGCAAACGTCGAAGGAGAGTGAGGGAAAACTTGGACTTGTGCTGCCAGTGCAGCAAGCGTGCCGTTAAGAAGGTTACGTGAGGTCTGTACAGTCGAAGCGTCGGGTGCTGGTGACTGCGTTCAGCTGTATTCTGTCATTATCCGACAAGAAAACTCACTTTTTGAGCAATGTTCAACTGAAAGCAGGCAGTTTAGTACGCGAGATATCCACGGAGCAAGATACTCACTGCTTTATTCGCCGCCTTCTCGACCTTATACACAAATAATCAGGCTAGCTCGACAGAGATATACACAGCGCATACCTCAGTTTCAATGCCTCTCGCCCACAAATGGTCATCATTTTGACTGAAGCCTCCTCCTATCACAAGCATACCGACCTCCACCAACGCTACCCATGCTCTGCATTCCACCTCTGGCGTCAGATTGGGTAGACACAAGCACCGACGAAGGGCAAGAAGAGAGAGGCACATGGATTGGGCGTGATATCGGTGCGTCGGTGGATGGATCAGAATGCCCGGAAGCGAAACGAGCAGGAGAGAGGGGGGCAATGGGGTGAGACATACAGGCCCCGGCGTCGTAGAGAGAGCAAGGTCATTGCCGTGAGCATACACGGTGACCTTGGATGCGCTGTCGCGACGCTGACGCTTCGCAGGTCGAGGATTACAGTCTGTCGGGCTCACCGTCCTGGTCGTCATCGGGAGAGGCGCGTACAGTCACACCGTGACAAGTCGCGTTTTTCGATCTCCGATTCCCACCCCGCCGATCCGGCCCGCGTCTGTGCCGGTGGACCTAGGCTTTCAAAAGGTTGGATATATATTCCACATTTCTATATTACAGGGCGCACAACTGGTAACAATTCCCAAAGCAGGCTTTTGGTAGATCTCGTGCTCTGGCCTGTGATCGACTTTGAAACTTCAAATTTTCAGCGGCGCCCAGTACCCCTTGGAAAATGGCCTGCAAAAAGGTCAGGGGACAGACATGGGGCTGGAAACGTGTGCTGTCGAGTGGGTACTATCCCCATTCGCAAGAGACCTTATTTATCACTCCACTGTCAGAGAAGGACAGTGACGGTCGAAAACTGTTATTTGCCAATTTCTCGGTATGTGGCAAGTTGTAATTCAAAATTGTGGTTACTCCTGCCGGGCGCGACGGACGATCAGCGATCATAGCCGCCTCAACCTCCGTCCCTCCTATTACTTACCCCAGGTCCGAAATATAAATGAGCGGCTATTCACACGAGCTGTTGAGCAGCGCTGTTGCCTTTTTACCGCTCACTGTCATGGATAACCTCTCGTATACACTCGGGTCTCTCCTCCTTGGTGGTTTGTTTTCTGCGACGTGGGTATCCTACTTGATCTGTGGCTCAGCATTTTCATATCCAATAGTCTTACCGGCATGATGTCCGTCCAATGTCTTCTTTACTTCAAGCTCTTCCCCAAGGACAAGCCCCGAATTAAAACTTTGGTTAAGATTTCCTTGCTTTAATCGAACATGACTCACATCTAACGCTGCTGTACAGGTTACTCTTCTGTGGTCTGTCTAACCTACTCCTAAATCGATATTACAGCTCACACAGCAGTGTAAGGCTCCTCGACATCGCTCACAGCGCAACCGTTTGGGCTGGATTGTGGAACTATCTGATCATTCACTTTGACGACACGGCCCGGATAAACCAAATACCTCAGTACGTTATCATTCCCTGCTTCAACCACCCACTCTTACATTGCCCTTAGAGCAATATCGGTACGCCTCTCACCCACAATACCTGTTTCGCTCACTCATCGTACCACCAAAGGTTACCATTATCCTCACAGTACGTCCTACCCTGAATATTATGTTGATCATTCTCATTTTATCGACAAAAAGGCAATCTCCACCGTTTTGGTCCACCTGTACGCCCCTCCGATAATGCTCGATACTCCGATTCTCACTTCTACAGTTTCTTCGCTGAGCGAATATTTCGGCGTAGGTACCTTTCAGTCCGTAATCCATCAGCGCTCATCAAATTCTTACAGTAAGCAAGAACAACTGGATACTCGCAGTGTTAATTGTAACTACAGTCTCTTGATCCTGTGCGGGGATGAATTTCTGACTTTTACCAGGTTATCCTCGCTTTCCTCCGCCTAGGTACGCCCATGCAAATCTTTCTTCGGCCCTGATCTGAACCTGATCTACAGCTTGTGCTTGTGGTACGCGTCCTTCCAATGTTCTCCGCTCTTACAGTTCAAACCTTCATCTCAGTTACCGCTGGAGCAATGCACGTTTGACATCACCACGAAAACCTTCTACTAGACTAACCGTACACACTTCTCAGGCTCTCCATCGAAACATATTCTGGATTCAGGGATAAATTCGGCGTGCGGCCATTTCCCTTTACCTTCTCTCCCTCGCTCATTCCGATTCACGCACCCAGTGGGTATTCTCTGCCGGTCTCGGACTCTCTTCCGCCGTGGATATTCTGATCACGGGCTCACTACTGAAACTACTCCACACGACTCGAAAATCGTCGTTGAGGTGAGAAATCTAGAATCGTTTTGAATCATACATATTTTAACCTCTCAGTGATAGCTTCGACCATATAATAGACTCCCTCATACTATACACGTTAGAATGTGGTGCCGTTACATGGTACGTTGCCTAGCATCACATTTGGGGTTCTCTGAACTCACTGCTACCAGCGCTGCCACCATCGCGTCGATGATCTGTGTAAGCCCAGAAAATTCCCATACTACCCATGCTAACTCCGTGCGCAATTCCAGTGGTTGACCATGAACGACAACCTCGTCTTCTTAGGTCTACACTTCGTCATATCCAAACGTATGTCCCAAACACTACCTCTCTCCGCTGATCCTCACACACTCTTATCCCAGTATATTCAAACTCGCTACTAGCAACCCTCATAACCCGATACGAACTAAGGAACAGCCGAGACCGCTCCACCTCTGATGGAATCGTCGACCTCGACATGTACAATATGCGACGCGTGAACATCCTCACACCCGTAAGCGCCATTCATACTCGGTTAGTTAAACATCTGTTGAGTGTAAGAGAACAGGGAACGTCGTTCACTCAGCCTATGCAAGTCTCTGTTAAGCAAAGTGTAGTCCACTACGGGCCCGATGGGAGCGCGGAAGCAGAGATGTAATTCTGGGGTCTTTATGTTGTATATTATCATTTTGCTTTGATACTAGACCCGCTATTGGACGTGGGTGTTCGCAGGAGGGATAACAAGAGATGCACTACTCCTGTTTTATCTGAACTGTGATATGCATATCAGCGGCTTGAACAGCAACCTTGGGCTTACATTTTTCCGCACTAAACATTGGCTAAAAATCTAGCTGCGTAGCAAAATATTGCACATTCGATATCCCGAGGCACTCTATCGAATTGCTTGATTCACTCGTTCTTGCCCGGTAGGGCACGGGTCCTACAGTGCTGCTATCGTCTCCCTGTGTCTATACCTGTCCATTACCATTGGATCTAAGGGAACACATGCTCGCGTTACACTGGGTCTCAGAGAGACGGATTTGTCGCTGGAATAAAGGCACTTCCCTCTAATACACTCTCCTTCCAAAATATGATCAGGTTGAGTCCTGAGTCCGAGGTGACCGTGCATTGTCCATCCCTTTTGGTAGTCTGACAGGAAGCAGTCGAGATTTTGATGATGACGGTGTTTGACCCACGATTATGGGTCGCATAACAGACGGTATACGGAATCGCCTTCGCAAAATTGCAGCCCTTCGCACCCCCAGGTCTTGGCTCTAGACCCACAATTGAGCAAGAGTACTCAAGGGTTGTCACGGTGATGTATCAATGAGAATATCTCGGATGAACGACAGTGTATTCGTCAACAAACCCATTTGGTGGCCGTCCGCTTCGGCTCCGCTAGACGAACTCAGCATTTTGTCCTTTAAAATTAGAGCTTCGCCATCGATAAGAAACAACCGCTCATAGACATCACTTAGCACTGCTTTTTCTGTGAATGCAGCGATGAAAAAGATATTTAACCATTCATTTGCATTTGATATTCAAGTATCACAACGACAATTCCTCGCCAAGTCTCGCACATTGACGCCCCCTGACATATTAGCGAGCACCGAGTTCAGTGACACGCACGGTGGTTATAGGCTGATTTCCCATGACGATTCTATAGCCTTCTCCTAGAATGCTGTCATACAGCATTTCCGGTGTGAGGCTGTCGGGAATATCAAATATCGCCATCTCCTCCAAGGTGAGCATGACATGCAAAGCCCAAGTAGCGCACGACCACCCAGTCGGGCCCTGAATCCTCCAACCGTCGTCCGTCGCGGGATGACGCTCGATCACCCTCTTGATAGAGTCCATGTCAAGATCTGTCTGTGCGAACTCTACGATGGCAGTAAAGGATGCCGAGTTCCCCACTGAATTAGGCCCCCTGAACCTCATTTCCCAGGTCCCTGGTCGACAATTTGCTTTGGAGTCACGAATAATCTCGAATGTATAGGTCGATGAGAACGAAGCTTGCCAAGATGTGGCTTCGGTAGCTGCGAGTGCCCAATGAAAGTATGGACGAGGGTTAGCGGCGTCGTTCCGGATGTAATATAGTACAACACCCAAACGAACAGTCATCTGTAGCTTATCAGTAAGAGATTCTATCCAGGTTAGCTGGGAACTTACAACGCAATGAGCGGCAAGAAAGGAGGGTCCAAAGATGCTTGTGTATTCGATTATCGATATTTACTCATCGCGAATCTTCTTTTCCGGTTTCTGGCAATTGCCTATTATCTAAATATACACATGACACTGGAAAGAGAAGTCTCATGGCGATACCCTAGGTAACAGGTTACCAATAATCAATTGATGGACAAGAAAAAACAAAAGCGATGAGTAAACATCAAACGCTTTTTGTTTTCGACGACCCCAACTATATCTTTGGCCGACTAAAGCTTCAAACTTAACGGGGAGACGATGTCCGGGATGTTTTCTTCCACGGCCCAAAGATCATAGATCTAAAAAGGGCCTTCAGATATTCTTAATGGGCTGCATACCATCCCGCAGACTCCGAATCAACTAGAGTTCCTGACACTCTATCGCCATCGGGCATGATGTTCTGGGGTGCGGTATCGCCATGTGTGAAGAGAATAGGATGGTGACGGCGATGCGATTCTATAACTTCAGGCCGACGACATTCCAGCCGAACACCTAGGCGAAGCTGTAGATTCATTTGTTCGTCGTCGACATATGGACCGTAAGGACCATCGCTACAGAGCCGCAAATCGTACACAGGCCCCGCGAAGAACAGAACAGATCGATGATCCGATTGGAGGTGGGATACTTCTCAGCTGCAGAACATAATCGCGGAGTTGCGCTACAAGGGCGGATTTTGTTTCATCTTTCAAGTCTCCGCTCCAGGAATCCCAAGCTCTGCCCTGGTATCCGCATCATGATAAGGAAATCCTGATTGTGGAAAACTTCTCCAAGGCCCTCGGGACGGGTATTGTGTTGTGGCGGGGGACAAGATCCATAGACGCTGTTTCAATATTGGACACGACAGGGCTTCAAGAACAATCATCTCCCAAAAGTTACTGCATATGTAGACATTAAAAGGCGACTGAGTTGAATAGAGGGAACAGACCATTCCACAAATAGCTAATGCCAGTGAAAGCCAATAGTCACATTGTCGAACAGCTTGTTCAATAGAAGTAACCACCGAGGCCTAGGTAACAGTATCAAGCTTCTGAAGTATTAGATTTCAGCGGCACCGAACCTAAGATACCGCCTCCAGGACTTCCTCTCGGTCGTAATCGGGTATCTTGAATAGTAAATGCAGACCCGTCTGTTGTCCGTATGAGCACAAAAGATAATAAGTGAGAATACGGGGTTGTAAGGGTTTGGGACGTCACTATATGTAGCTATTACATGGGTCGCTGAAACTCGCTAATATCGGAGTGATAAAGTGAAAGAGAATAAAAGCCCGGTCAACTATCAGGACGGGCCGAACAGGTGTATCAATGCCGAATGGCTTTCGAATTAGCAGCCACCGCGGCATAGGCGCGGGAACATAGCCGGCTCACCCCGTTGGCCCTTAAGTAAGTTGGCTTACTTAATTTTGACTGTTTTGGAATACAGTTCGAAGACTTAAAAATAGGCATGGGAACCATGTGATGCTGGATGAGCTTCTTTCCTTCTCGTCACCATGACTTGACTCTGGGATATCTTATCTTCTCTTTCCTCATAAAAACAAACCCATCGCGACTGTTCGTTCTTAGTGCTCCTTCAGTTACCGTGACCCGGGTTCTAGACCTACAATTGAGCAAGAGTACTCTCGAGAGTTGTCACGGTAATCTATCAATGAAAAACCTCAGATGAACGACGATGCATTCGCTAGAAAACCTAGTTGGTGACCGTCCGCTTCGGCTGCGCTAAACAAAGTTGACATTTTGTTCTTTGAGATGAGAGCTCCGTCATCGATAAGAATCAGCCGCTCATAGACGTCACTTAGCACTACATTTTCTGTGAACACAGCAATGAAAAGGTTATTTGAAAAGCACCGTTAGATTTCATGAATAGTCCCTACAACCATTCACTCGCATTTGACATTCAGGTATCCGAACGACAATTCCTCGCACATTGACGCCCTTTGACATATTAGTGAGCACCGAGTTGAACGACACGCACGGCGGTTCTAGGCAGATTTCCCATAACGATTCTATAGCCTTCTCCTAGAATGCTGTCATACAGCATTTCCGGGGCGAGGTTGTCGGGAATATCAAAAATCGCCATCTCCTCCAAGGTGAGCATGACATGCAAAGCCCAAGTAGCGCACGACCACCCAGTCGGGCCCTGAATCCTCCAACCGTCGTCCGTCGCGGGATGACGCTCGATCACCTTCTTGATAGAGTTCATATCAAGATCTGTCTGTGCGAACTCTACGATGGCAGTAAAGGATGCCGAGTTCCCTAAATTAGGTCCCCTGAATCTCGTTTCCCATGATCCTGGTAGACCATTGGCATCGGAGCCACGAATGATCTCGAATGTATAGATCGATGAGAACGAAGCTTGCCAAGATGTGGCTTCGGTGGCTACGAGTGCCCAATGAAAGTATGGACGAGGGTTGGCGATGTCGTTCCGGACGTAATATAGGGCAACACCTAAACGAATAGTCATCTATAGTTTATCTGTAAGAGGTTCTATCCAGTTGAGCTGGGCGGCTTACAATACAATGAGCGACAAGAAAAGGGGGTCCAAAGATGCCTGTGCGTTCGATCATCGATACTTATTCATCATGAATCTTGTCCGGTCTCAGGCAATTGCCTATCAAGATAGCTAATGATGCACATGACACTGGAAAGAGAATTCTCATCGCGATACCCTAGGTAAAAGGCTATCAGCAATCGATTGGTGGACAAGAAAAAACAAAAGCGATGAGTAAACATCAAACGCTTCTGCTTTGAAAGACCCCGACAATATCCTTGGCCTTCAAACTCAAACGGGGGTTATGGTGTCAGGATGTACTTCTTCCACGGCTCGAAGATCATAGGCCCAAAAAAAGCTTTCAGATATTCTAAATGGGCTCGATGCTATGTCGCCGACTTCCAACCGATTGAAGTTTCTGTCCCTCTATCGCCATCACCCATGATGTTCCGGTGGGTTGCTATGTTTGAAGGGAATAAGATGGCGACGGAGATGCGATTTCTTGACTTCAGGCCGACTACGCTCTAGATAGCCACCTAAGCGGAGCCATAGATCCATTTATCTTCGTAGATATATGGACCATAAGGACCCTCGCCGTAGACCCGCTAAGAACAGAACAGATCGATCCGATTGGGAGTGGGATACTTCTCAGCTGTAGAACATAATCGCGGAGTTTGCGCTACAAGGGCGGATTTTGTTTCATCTTTCAAGTCCCTCCAGCCCGAGAAACTCAAGGCATGTGCCTCATGATACGAAAATCCAGATTGTGGTACCGAAAACTTCCAAAGGCCTTCGGCACGGGTATGGCGGTGGAGAAAATCCATAGATGCTGTTTCAATATCCGGGACGCGTCAGGGCTTGATGAATAGCCGTCTCCCTACTGCATATGCAGACATTACGGAGGTAAGGGAATTGAATAGAGGCAACGGAGCGTTCCACAAGTAGCTATGCCGGCGAGACCCAGTCGTCACACTGTCGAACAGCCCGTTCGATAGGAGTAGCCACCAAGGCCCAGGTGACGGCATGAAGCTTCTGAAGTATTAGACTTCAGCAGCATCGAACCTAAGATACTGCCTCCAGGACTTCCTCTCGGTCGTAATCGTGTATCTTGAATAGTAGATGCAGACCCGTCTGTTGTCACGGTATGAGCACAAAAGATAGTGACTGAGATACGGAGTTGTGGAGGTCTGGGGCGTCATTTTATATGCGGCTTTTCATGAGATCGCTGAAACTCGCTGAAATCGGAGTGATAAAGTGAAAGAGAATGAAAGCCCGGTCAACTATCAGGACGGGCCGAACAGATGTATCAATGCCGAATGGCTTTTGAATAATTTCGGCTTGATTTCGGCGTTCTGGCAGCCATCATGGCACAGGTGCGGCAACATAGCCGTTGGCCCCTAAGTTGGTTTACTTAATCTAAACTGTTTTGGTTCGAAGACTTACATAAAAATAGGCGTGAGAACCATGTGGTGCTGGACGAGCATCCTTCTTTCTCGTCACCACGACTTGATTCTGGGATATCTTATCTCCTTTCCTCATGAAAACAAACCTATCGCGACTTTTCATTCTTAATGCTGTGAGCTCCCCAGGATACTGAAATTGGTACATCATTTTCTCCATGCCGCCGTTGGATTTAGAAAGATGTTTTGAGCGATTGGATTCGACCGTAAGCCTTCTTCTGTCTGATCAATTCGTGCTACACATTCATCTCGTACTTCTCAGCAGAATAAGCGAAGGAAATGACGTGGTAACAGTGCTTCGACATGCGCGCCTCCACCTACCCACCCAAACCCCCCCACTCCCCCCCACTCCCCCAATCCGTCACTATCGAATATTGAACGCCCAGCTACGACATAAGGATATTTGTTCTGTACGATCAGTTTACAAGAATGAGTGCCAATCCCTCTGGTATGGAGAATTGACTATATTCCTTGCGTCCGATTACTGAACGTATACGTACCAGATAATCAGAAGATCACTTGGCAACATACCACGTCATATTTGGGATATCGCACGCAACACAAGCCTTTTTGCAGTTTGGTTTCACCAGAAACTGGTTTTATCTTGCCCGCTCAAACGATGTCGCTTCTCTGCACGTGGAATCTAAATAACGGTTTGGTGCAGATCCGAGGCACCCTCAACATGGATCAAACAGCGAGCCGCATGCTCAGTTTGCCGTCCTCGCAGCTCTGTAAGCTCAGCTAAAAGTGTCACAATATTGCGTTTTCGATTCACGTGACCGGTCGCGAAGTTATGTCGCAATTTCGAGGCAATATTGCTTTTTTCAACGGAAAATCCCTCCGCCCCCTTTGCATTCAACATCCATGTCACTCCTCTCCTGCCCCAACGAGCTCGTATTCTTGATATGCCAACTGGCTTGCAGCGACGGAGGGCAAACATTTTCGGTCCTACGTCAGGTTTCGAAATTTTTTCACAATATCACGCTGCCTTTACGCTTCACATCTATATCCCTCTCTTCCGCCACACAATTCACACGTCTGAATCGAGAACTACCTTTACTCCCTCCCACACATGGCGTTCGCCATCTCTTTATATCGCAAACGCCCGAAAATCTATCGGACTATGTCTCGCTCCTGCAGATAACGTCATGTACCCTCGAGACATTGTCGTTATACATGACCAGTGGACCAGTGTCCACGGCATTCGTTGCCAGCGTATATCGCGTCTCATTTCCCAACCTTCGCGATCTCACGATAAGCGGCTTTTATTCGTACCCTTTAGCTGCGAAGATGCCCCAGCTTCGTCGCGTCCACTTCGTAGGCAACAGGAACCCACTCGGGCTTCTTGACATAGGCTTTGATGTGTTCTTCCCTTCTTTGACACATCTACGAATATCTGGCGTTTCCAGCGCTCCAGCCTTCGCTGAGGAGCTGCAGATGGTTCTGGAAAGTGATCCGGCAGTGTTGCCACGGACCCTCCGCCATATTATCGTGCAGCTTGGTCCCGTCGTTCCGAGAGCAGAGGTAGCTGACAACAAGATGGCGAAAGTGTTCAGGGAGTTGGTTACATCGTGCGATGATAACATGTGCACGAAGTTCATTCTGCGCGAAGATAGAATGGAGGAGCGAGCCTTCTCGAAGGAGAAAACTCGGGAGATGTGGATGGAAAGTATAATGGGCCGAGAAGGATGGTGGGCGTGATAAGCATGTGGTCCGGCTTTGCTTTAGGTCCGTTCGTTTATAAGTAGTCGATATCTTTATCTTCTGCTGAACGGATATTATAGAATGACGAATTCCGGCATTCTCGCATCGCACCATGTGTTTACTTTGTAGACTCGTAATACCATGCACACGGATTTTTCGCCGGAAACCTGTATACGTACCCTCTGACACTGAGCGCTTGAGCTGTCATGCATCGCCATCGCAACGACATTAACGTCGTTTCGATGTGGGGTGCACTGATTATTGGCAGCATTTCAGGGACCCTGCCAGTGGTGTGTAGGCCATGTTTATAGACAAGGACCTACTATGACGTGATATCAAAGTCTCTAACTGCGCATCGATGTTCATTCACTCGTTCATTTCGCCCACGATCTTTATGGGCTCGGTAAGACGATGTGCTCCACCAGAACTTTCCTCGTACGTAGAAGAGCTGGGCCAACCTCGGGTCCAGACAGCCGAGTTCTTTGCAAATTGCTTAGCCTTTCGGCTGTTATCTTGTTGTTCAGGCGAAGCGAATCTTCTCCCCGAAACTTGAATGTTACGAACCAGCCTCGACGTTGGTAGGTTTATAATTAGTATTTCATTGCATTAGCTAATCGTGGAGCGTTTTTTGATAGGCCAGTTGTCAACTAGGGTATTGGATCTCGGTAGAGAGTCCAAATAACCCCCGCAACCGAGCATGGTACATAAGGCTTGAGATCGGGGGGTGACAGCCTTTTCAACTACGATATCCCTTTCGCCTCCCTGGCTCTGCCTCCTACGTTCTTTTTCACTACATTCATTGATCTACACTCTTCACAATGCGTGTTACCTCTGCATTCGCTGCCATATCGCTAGCTGGCGCGGCGTATGCAGCGCTTGCTGGATCGTCTCACGGCTTTACTCACCGACATCAATACAAACGAGGCGGAACATCGAGTGACGGATGGAAAATGTACAAGTACCTCACTGGGGACAACCTCATCGACTATTTCAATTTGTGCGCTCTCAACTACTTGTCTTTCTGATCGTTTCTAAAGTAGAAGCTAGCGACGAAAAGGCATCCGACAACCAGGGCGTTGCTAACTATGTCGACGGGAAGAGCAGTGGGTTGGTTTACACCCAGTCTAATGGGAAGGTCCGGATTGGTGTTGACCAGGCGGAGGACGTGGCTCTGCGAAACGCTGTCCGAATGTCGTCAAAGGAGACGTTCAATCCATCGCAGAACCTTCTGTTCATCATTGACGTGCACCAGATGCCCAGTATGTGCGGTGTCTGGCCCGCCATTTGGGTATGTTTCATCCTTTGTCCTGTACGTTAGATACCTACAATTACTCCTTCATAGTTCACGGGTAGCGGAACATGGCCCGAAACTGGTAAGCGGCCGCCCTTGTTCACTTGCTCGCCTTTCTGAATCTTCAGTGCTCTAGGCGAAATCGACTTGGTCGAGGGTGTAAACTCGTATACCCAAAACACGATATCTGTTCACAGCGGTGCCGGCTGCTGGATGGACGCTAACAACGTCAACGGTGCGAAGCTCAACGTAGATGCGTCACAGGGCGGCACCAACTGCGATGCAAACGCCAACTATCAGTCTTGCGGTGTCTCCGTGAACAGCAAGACTAGCTTTGGCAAAGCCGCGAACGACGTCAATGGAGCTAGCTATGCCCTCGAGCTCACTACGGATGGTATCAAGATGTGGTGGTGGAACACTGACCATGGTCCAGTGGGTATGTTAAGGTTTTCGCCCTCGCTGTCACCAAGTTGGCTTATGGCTTTCTTGTAGATGTGAACTACGGGCTGCCAACCCCTAGTTCCTGGGGAAACCCGACGCTACAAATTGATTCTTCGACCTGCAACACGTCGGATCATTTCAAGGATTTGATGCTTATCATCAACACGAACCTGGGCGGTGAGCTGTTTGACACAATGGACATTCGATGTGCTAATGCAGGGTTCAGGATTCTTCACGACCGGCGTTTGGGATGTCAATGAAGCTGGTGGTCAGGAGACATGTTGCCAGGATGCCACCGGTTTCTCCGATGCTCGAAGCTACGTCTTGTCACAAGGTTCCGCATTTGGAGATACCGCTGCTTGGGTGAGAGATTATCTTCCTCTTCTGTTGGCTTGTATGCTAAGCGTGACGAATAGGTGTTGAATGGCATCTATATCTTTGAGAGACAATAGATGGTTGATTCCCTCCGCCTTCTGTGATCTATTTTGATTCTTCGCCCTTCTGGCGACATACATCATCGTTCGTTGAAATGATACCCCGGACCTTCATATTCATAGTTCGTCTTGAGACGGCGCTGAGCAATGGAACTTCAATCCAGTTCTTCAGATTGATATGACTGAATTTGTTTCTATGACGAATAAGTAGGACTAGAGCTCTTTGTCGTACCGTACCTTTTCGTACTGTAGTAACTACTGACATTATTTAACGGTCAGCTTGAATTTGAGATGGCTACCATAGGCGCTCGTAGGCGTCATCTCCGTTAATGTAACATTTACGAAGAGTTCCGATCTCGCAGACATGGGCAATTTCACGGAGCCACAGCTTTTCTTGTTACTAGACTGAGAAAATTAACTGTTTAAGTGCCTTCGAGACAAATATTAATATGTTATTTCAACGCCATATATCTACGAAAGTATAGTCTACCATCTCTTCAGCTTTGTCCATGATTCCAGCCAAGGTGTAAAAACAGCCTTCTCCAAGCCGTGAAACGCGTAACCTGCTTTCCCATGCCACAGGCTTGACTTCGTCCTCCCCATATAAACCCCAATACATCTCCCATAAAGCATCCTGGACACAACTGTCGGTCAACAGTGCGTGCAGCCTCAAACACGCGTCCCTCATTCTCTCATGAAGTCTATCCCTCGTTTCGCAGTCTGGGAGGCTAAAGAGGAGATCCCTGTGATATTCGTACAGAGAAAAATGGAATTCTTCGAGCTGAGGGTTCCACTGGAAGAAGATATCCACAGGAACTTCAACCATTCCTTCGCAATGAAGGGCGCAGAAATAGTAAACCGTCGAGGCGTAATCGTTAAAGTCTACAAGATGGAAATTGTTGGCGTCAATGATTTTGAGAGCGATGGCAGTGGAAAAGTTCATGATGAACTCTTGGTTGTCTTCATCCAGTTCGGTTTTCCAATAGGGAGATGCCTCGTCTATCTTTGAACGTAAGGCATCTTGAAATTGCAGGGTAAATTTGTGTCCAATAACCAGCGAACATAGAATAGTGTTGACTAATCACCAAAATCAGGACATGCTCAAACTCGGATGAAGATAAACTTACGAAAAACAAAGATATGAAAACCCTTCAGCCTTCTGCGAGTAGCATCCTTGGTTAATGGCTTCAGCCAAGGCGTAGGATGCCGCCGGCAATCCTTCCAGTGCAGATGTCCATGAAGAAATGAATCCCTTGCCGATAAAGCAAGTCTATGCTCACTACGAGGAGCGGCGAAGATCATGGAAGAGGCCCGCCGTACGAAGCCGTTGAATGGTAGAAGACGAACATAGGATCCCATCAGACGTGGAAAGATCTAATACAGGACAAGAATGAAGATCGAGTCTATAGTGCGTGCGAGGAAAAAGAGCTACGTCAAGATCCTTTATCAAGACTCGGAGCCGTGCTTGTGGCTGTTCAAGTTCGTGTTAAGCGCTCGGTCGGCTATAGGGCGCTAGAACACTATCAGATATCTGATATAGATACTTTTTCGCGTAGTCTCAAAAATGCCATAGAGGCAAGAAAATGAGAATGAAGGTGAGTGGTGGTTGTAACCGGAGAAGCTTGAACAGTATCCGGGCCGATAAATTGATACAGTGCTTGCTACTGCCGCTACCTTGCCAACATCACCATTTCATTTAAAATTGTGCTCTTCGGCGCACATGGTTCCCCGAGCCTATCCATGTACGATGTATATAGCTGCCGCATGCACAGGATTCTGAAGAGCATCTGAATGTAGCTTAATCATAGTGCGGTCGACGAACTCTCTCGTCGTATCATATCTTTGAACGTGTGCACTTTCAGCTGTAATCAGCTCAGACTCTCGTTACCCTCTTTGTACCTAGCAGCAAATTTTATACGGAAACCATGAGCACGCCCATTACCTTAACGCTAGACATGTAATGGGAGGTCAAGAAGCGCCGGACTGGACGTGCCTCGAGATCGGCATGCAAATGTCGTTGAAAGAGGTCTTAAACCCACCCTCAGCCTCAGAGACTCAATCGCTTGCGGCTTGCTGTTTGTCATCGACATTCACGAGATGCGTAGTACGTATGGTGTTTGGCTCAACATATGAGGATGCTTCATCCTCTATCCTGTATAATCGATACTCGTTATTTCTTCTAGTTCAACATTCAATTTTCAGCGTCCGTGCATTCTTTGACGCGGTACATGGCCAGACACTGCTAAAAGTTTACGGTCACCACTGGCTCGCCTTTATGAATCCTCCATACTCTAATAGGCGAGATCGATTTGGTCGATGGCTTGAACTGATGTAATCAAAATGCGATGCCGTACACAGTTGCTGGATGGACCATAGCAGCGCCCACGGCGCTAAGCTCATTGTAGAGCGTCAGAGAGCACCGCCAACCGTGACGACCAGCAACTGGCAGTGGTTTTGCCCGAGGCCTAAGTTGTGAACGATGTTAATGAGCCTATCAACATTTCAATGCTGGCAATTATTTAGGGCAGCATTTTCAATATAACTTGCTGTGTACTGCACAAACGCCCTTCCAGCAGTAAAGGAAGGGTCAAGACCGGCGGTGTTCTCGGAGCAGCGGCCCGCCGGCCTGACCAAAAAGGCATCACTGCCCCTAGCTGCACGACTGTGACACCACCCATCACCGCCGACATCCCAAATCTCAGGAAAAAAATCAAGGCCTCATCGAAAGCCACTCAAAAAGGTAAACTTTCGTGCTGGTCTGAACCATGAATCTTATCAATGCCTTAGATGCAAACCTTACCCCGCTGCCCGCACTGTGGCTACAATGAGCAAGGAAGCCCTCTTCAATTTCGCTCCATTGAAGTGGCAGGTTCGCGTCTGTCTGAACTGTTGAATTCGAACGATCCGCCTCTACGTACCGAGCACCTTCAGCTAGAGAGCTTCATCGGTGAAGGCCACGGTTTCTTAGCCACTCTGCAGGAACGGGTCAGCCAAGCTCGGGTGGTACTCAACGAACTTTTAGCAGAGGAAAAGCGTGTTCAAGACATCATTGAGTGGTGTCGGACAATCGTTTCCCCCATTCGTAGGATTCCAGAGGACATCATTCGCGAGATCTTCTTGACGTGTTGGGAGACCGAGGGAGAAATAAAGGATTCGTTGAATGGAAAGTTCGCGCCCTTTGTTCTTTCAAAGATCTGTAGGGAGTGGAGGAGCGTCGCGCTATCGACGTCACGGCTCTGGTCTACCATAAGTCTGGACTTTGATCTGTACCGCAACGACTCGATGGAGTGTCAGTATCTCCTTCAGATGCTTCTCTCACGGTCCACGACGCGGGACATCACCCTTTCCATATACAGCAATAGGGAAATAACAAAGAACCATCTCATTCCTATTCTTCTCATGAGCGCCCCGCGGTGGACCGATGTTTCTATAACCATTCCTTATCTTTCGCTACACGCATTCTCCGCCGCCAGAGGATACCTTCACCGCTTAAAACATCTTCATGTGGACTTCGTCCATGGCATTATGCGGATGCGCACCCCGCTGAGCAAGCCGGTATTTGACGCCTTTGAATATGTGCCTCTACTTCGTAGCTTCTTCTTCACTGGTGCATACAACGTAGTTCAACAAATGAATCTACCATGGCCGCAGCTCACCGAGTATAGTGGGCGCGATCGGACCAGTTCATACCTCGAGCTTTTCAAACTGGCACCGGACCTGGAGGCTGCTACTCTGCAATGTGCGGATGACTCGGAGGAGGACGTCCCGCTTCCGAGTCTGTATTCATCCCATAAGTGCCTTCGTACACTCCATCTACACGAAGATGAAGACTCAGATGCTATTCCGGAAGGGGGGATTGCCAGATTTCTTTCGCATGTAGAGTTTCCTGCGCTGGAGTCTCTGACTATGGAGTACACACATCTAGACATTCGAGTTCCCACTTATCTATGCGGATCCACAGCAAGCAACCTGAAATGCCTCAGTATCGATGCATCATTCTGCATCTATGCCGAGGGGCAGGCTGATTTGTTGGACCTTCTCAAAACAACGCCATTACTTTCCAAATTATCGGTATCATGTCAGTGCAGTATTGAGGAGAATGATAGCGAAGTGATATTTTTCGGGCTCAATGCGAATGTCAACCCTGCTCTTCTTCCCTGCCTCACCTCTCTGGATATCTGGTTCATAAATTCGCATCCATTTCAGGCACCTTCCTTGGTGGAGATGGTTCATTCAAGAAGGTATCCTGGACCTGCTCGCGCGGCGCTGGAAACTCTTCGAATGTCTTCACAGTTCACAATATTCTCGACCGATAACGAGACGAATGCAAAATGGAAGGATATGTACGATGCAGGTCTTGTCACGTATGGGTGTGATGAATAGAGTGGATGAGTGGCATCAGCCTCACTAGCCAAGAAGGAATTATGGGTTACTCTACTTCAGCGTTTGCACCACAGAATATAGTCAATAGAATACTATCTGATGTTGCACAGCCGGCCCTTGAGAGATATTGTCGGAGTCGGGTATCTGCCCCTGACGATCTTGTTCTGGCCCTTGATCTTTACAAAATAAAATCGCCCAGTCAATAGAAACGTTTGGATCCAAGGTAAGCCTTTGCATTCCATGCTGATACTCGCTTCTGATTATGACAGTAGATGTCTTCCCCTTGCCCACAATGTGGCTACAACGGACAAGACCGCCTTCCTCTTTCTTTCGAAGCTGCTAATCTGGTGGCCTCGCGGATGGATGAACTGTTGAAGTTAAACAACCCGCCTCTTCAAGCAGAGCGCATCCAGCTGGAGGGTGTTATAATCGAAGGACGCGAGATTCTCACCGGACTGCAGGAACGGATAGCCCAAATGGACGCAGCGCTCGAGGTCCTTTTTGATGAGGAAATGCGCGTTGAACGCACGATTGAGTCATGTCAAACAATCGTTCGCCCTATTCGTAGGATTCCAGAGGATATTATCCGCGAGGTCTTCTTAACGTGCTTCGGTATTGAAGGGGACGGGAAGGATTTACTGGATAGGAACTTTGCGCCGTTAATTCTCTCCCAGGTCTACAGGGATTGGAGGGGCATCGCGCTAGCAACATCTCAGCTTTGGTCGTCCATGAGGCTGGATTTTGATCAATACCATAACCAGCTGGCCTGCCAGTATCTGCTTCAGACGTATCTTCTGCGGTCTGCGACACACGATATCACACTCTCCATACACAGCTCGAGGGATATTTCAAAGAGCCATCTCATTCCTGTTCTTATCTTGAGCGCACCACGCTGGGCCAGTCTTTCGATGTCCCTTCCTTATCATTCATTGTTCGCCTTTTCCGCCACCAGAGGCTCTCTTCGCCGTTTGAATCGCCTTTCCATCCATTTCATTGGCGATGTTCCTGGTTTACCTGTGGGTGTGGCCAAGCCCATATTCGATGTCTTTGAGTACGCCCCACTGCTTCGTAGCTTCTCTCTCAAAGGAGCATACAGAACCATCCAACGGATAAACGTACCGTGGTTTCAGCTCACCGACTATACTGGTCATGATTTTACGAGCAGCTATATCGATATTTTGAAACTCGCTCCTGATATGGAAGTGCTTCGTTACGGTGTGACGAGGATTCGGAGGTTGATGATAGGATAGTTCATCCTTCGTCCCACCAACGCCTTCGTTCACTTCACGTGCACGAAGTTGACGAGACTTCAGAATTTGTCTCTTCGGAAGGTGGTATACGCCGTCTTCTTTCGCATCTAGAGGTCCCTGCTCTAGAGTCGTTGAGTATGACATACGCGCATCCGTTCATACAGGTTCCTACTTTTCTAAGCGGCTCGACAGCCAGGAATTTGAAGTCCCTCTCCATCGCTACGCCATCCTTCGCTGTTCCATCCCAAACTGAGTTAATCAATCTTCTCAAAATGACAACGTCGCTTTCCAGTTTAACAGTGCCATATACGTTGTTGCCTGCCGAAGATCACACTAGACTACTCTTTGGTCTGGACAATCCACTTCTTGTCTACCTGAACGCCAATATCAACCCTGATGCTGTTCCCAAACTCATTTCTCTGGCTATTCGGCTCACACAAGCACCACCCTATTCGGTGCCCGCCTTCGTTGACATGGTGCAGTCTCGTAGGCATCCTACGCCTATATGTGCAATGTTGCAGACGCTTCGTCTGTCCGTACCACTTGTCGCGCCGCTGGGACTTGATCCTGAGGTGACTGCACGTTGGAAAGCTTTGTGTGATGAAGGCTATGTCACGTATGGGATGGAGTAGTAACGGTCTCACGTACGATTCGAGGAGGTATACAGTATAAGACAAAAGGATGTAACCGTAGCAGGCATTATTGAAAGTGTAGCGAGAGTTGGTATAAAAAAACAGGAGTGTAGTGTTCATGTCAGCGTATCGTCGCTTTTATCATCCATAGTGACACCTGATAAAGCCTCCCTGGATCTGAACGGACTAGTCTGCACTGGAGTACGGGATGCACGTAAATGAACCGAAGATCCCCGTGTCATGACTGACCGTCGCGGGTCCTCTGGTCGCGCCTGCCCCAAGGCAACTCTAGCCACGATGAGAGTTGGAGCGATGCCCTTGAAGCGCATCAACTTCAGGAAACAAAGAAAGAGAGGAAATATGAACGTACTGTGACAGATGAAAGTATCACTTGCGGGTATGGCGCCGTCAGGTCGTCGCGTACGAGATACACGAGGAGGAGGATGAGCGAGAAAGCATAGAGTGCCTGTGACTCGATGAGTACCGCTACGACTCGGTGGTAGATGTATAGGGTGGTCCTGGGCCCGCCGGGAGCCTCGATTGTGAGCATGGGATAGAGGATTAGAGCGGTGCAGATGATCGTCGTGCTGAGGGTCATAGAGTAGTATGCGACGGCCCAGTCGGTACCGCCTATGACATCCTGGAATGGATGGGTCCCGAGGGCGTCGAGATTCCGTATTATGTACAATACATTGAAGACTGTGAAATCAGGATATCAGGGGAGGACTTCTGAGGAGCAGGGAGTAACTGACTTGTGCCACCGATGGTGCAGAGTATGGGTAAGATTATCATTCTCCATTTCCCATTCCAAAAGGTCCAACAACGCCAGATCTGATATTTAAGTTCAGTATCAGTTGTAAATAATTGCTGAGGAAAAGTCGTACCATGATACAGTCGGCTAATAGGATGTTAATGCTCGATGTTACAGAATATGTAGCTCGTGCGGAGAGAGTATCACGGGAGGCGAGTGCCATGTACACGTACAAGTGTTCTGGCCCGTGCATAACAAATGAAGACCGTACCAGTTTCCAGCGGAAGGCGAGATGGACGGTTGCTAGGGTGTACATAACAAAAAGCACCACGAAGAAGACATTACGGTGGATGTATTTCTGGGTACTGTATTTGGAGACTGTGGGAATAGCGATGAGCCACAGGATAGACGAAGAGTAGACAAATAGACTCACAGAGTTTGGTCAAGGCGACGATGAAAATGAAGGTATACATTCCTGAGCTTACAGGTAAGGTGGGTGCCGTCAAAAAATAGTTCGAATTTACCATGAGTGAAGGACTCAACAAACGTCGCGTTGAGATATTCATCGCAGACCCTGCGTAAGAAATCTGGAGATAGTCCGTCTGCAGTATCCGACATGGGTGATGGTCAATGGCACCGGAAGTTGGGAGGCGAGAATAAATACCTTTCGACTTGCGAATGCCGTACGAGAAATGGAAGGTGTCTCGGAAAAATGCTGGCTCCTCCGCAACGTGTGGCGAGAGTTGGATGATAGATCCCTCTTCAGGGAACTCACTGGCAGGGCATTTGATATAAATTTATGATAGCCTTCTCGTAAGTCCGGACCACGAGCCTGTGGAGTGCGTTTTCAATACAAGCAAGAGCAGCACCTCTGTTTAACAGTAGTCGGGCGAGGGAACTGTCCACAATATTAGGAGGGAGAAATTTCAAGAGGGGTTTGGTGCCGACCATGCCGAATGAAGTCACCAGAGTCCGAATGAGGATCGGCCTCTCGGCACGAACAGTTGAGCGTCTTTACCATCTTCACCATTTGGCTTCGCTCTGTTGGGAACATGCTGCAACTACTAGTACGTCAATCCCGTTCTGCCATGAAACGATCAATGTTTCTCCGCAAAAAGTTGATAATTCATACAGCAGATAACGAAGGCAAAACGTAATACCGCTTTTCCCAATCAGTGGATTTCATCTTCAACTGACTGAGTGATCGTTCTCCCTGTGATCAGCACGGTATCGTCTCCCAGAATGATGTTGTCTTCCCGTGTCTCTTCAGTAAGCGCTGTCCCCACTGCACCTTTCAGCAGTGTTTCCTTTTCGTTCCCATACCCTGTCGCATTCACTTCAAGTCGCCCTTCATAAGCATCCCACAACTCCCGCCGCTGTACCATAGCATTTAGCTTTTGCACCTTCCGTACCAACATGGCCGTCACGAGAAGCATACTGATGGCGAAGGATACTGTCATGGTAATGGGGTCACGGTCGGGACGATTCATTGCTGGTAACTGAGATGCGTTTCGTGCGATAGCCTTAGTGACCATCGCGATAGAGGAAATGCTCTGAGAGGATGCAGTACTCATGTCGCAGTGAATCAAAGTGAGTAGTGGGTGCCGTTATCGAAGTAATCAAGTTCTAATAGTGATAACTCTGTCGCCTGCAGTCTGCTCAAGCATCTTTCCGGATGCCGTTCCTTACAATGTATACGACTGCGCACCTCGATGCCAAGTGATATGTGGGACCACTCCTGACCACTCTCCTTGATGCAATTCAAAAACATTCTCCCCATTGTCGCATTCGGCCTGTGTTCTCCGCGTCACAGCTTTACCCCACCGAGGCTCCATATGAGCAAAAAATCTTTGCCGCAGCGTTCTAACTCTAACGGGATCAGCATGACAGGATTCCAGTGCTGCGATTACATGCTGAATGCCAAATGGGGACAACGCTCAAGACGCGTTGAGGAAGAAGACCGAGGCCACCACAACTGGCGTGCGGAACGTTTTCGTCTGCTTTGACTCTTGATGAGGTGGATCACGGCCGCAGCAAGGGCCTTATCGATGATTAGAACATCTTTGGGTATGCCAGCGATTTCGGGACTGTACGACGGAGGGTTTTCCGAGTCCCTCTACTGCGAGCTCTGACGCTAACCCTATTTTCCCTAACCTGGCTAAAGGTCTGGAAGCTTGTCGACGGCTACTCTCCTGTTATACGCTGGCACTTACTCACGCCACTACACCAAAGATAGCTGAATCCGACTCATGCAAAGGTAGTTCGTTGTCTTTGTCTGTTGAGCGTAGCTGATACATGCTTATAGTGACTGTTTGAGTCTCCAACAACGTACATCATCCAATAAATATCCCGATACACACGAAGACGCGACCTACTCCCCTACACAACGAGCAGCTCCCAGGGATCGCCTTCGATGCCATGGAGCCGCATACACCGTGTCTTTCTGCCTTACAAATACATACATCTGAACGACTGAACAACTTCTCGCTTTTCGTAAACCTGCATACTTCAATGACGCGTCGTCTTGGCTTTCGAATAGCTCCACCGGCGACCACGTCCTCAGGGGAAGACGTGTTTGCAGAGCATAACAAAGCCTCTCGACGATGTCGAAAAATGCAACTACTCTCAGTCGCCTGACTTCTGGCTGACCATTAGCGACGGAAGCATTTGGTGGATGATCGTTCGTAACGGAAGAAGCTGGTGGTCGGCGTGTCGATTTGAACGGCTTGACGGGCCTCTTCTCAAGGTGCATCCTGTGGCGACGGTCGCCTGGGGATTTCTGTCTATCGATTTGAGGTGGGTTGTTGACGGTGTTTCGGGTGCGCGATATCTTGATAGCATATGCAGTGAAGAACCGGCGTGTAACAGAACAAGTCTTACTGCTCAAAACTTTACACCGAAATGATATCGGTTTACGAAGGCGCCTGCAAGGACGGGTTTTCGCGTCAGCCTATCCGTTTATAGGGAAGTATACCCTTGCTCAAGCAACTTGTCAAGTGTTCCATCTTCTTTGAAGATTACGAAAGGAAGAACGGAACAAGTAAGGTATGTCTTTCGAGTTAAATCTCTGTTAAGCGGTCTATCTCACATCTCTTTTAGAGCACCTTTTTGCGATAGCTATATCTTGAGATCTTTTTTCGAGCCTTCACACACCAGAAGGATCAGCTTAATATCGTTATTCGCAGTGGAACCGTCCTCATTAATCCCAGTGTCCGTACCGTCAGGCCAGATGAGGGACATCTCGAATGACCACGACGGGTACAAAGATATCTGTGCCCATTTCGAACCGTGGATATATATCCGTGCCCATCGACGAGACGGTGTGGAGCCCTCAATCGCTCTCTTACCTTGCACGCTCAACGAGGCTAGTGGAACTGCGCTTGCAATAGACAAACTACACATCTTATACAAATTCAACTCTTACGTGTCTCCTCGATGTTCATAGTCGACGAAATGTACTACTCCTCCGTCTCACCACGAATCTCAACTGAATCCTCGCTTTCAGCCAAGGATTCGCCATACACGACATCTTCATCGGACCACTCCACATAAATCACGTCGGGGTCGTCTGCGGGACTATCGTCACTCGCCGCCTCATTCTCCACAAATATGCCGTCAGCGGCTCTGGGAGTGCCCTCTGGGCGCTGATTCCTCACCACCCAAGGTGGAGGTGGACGCTTCGCCAAAGTTGGTCGAAAGTTACCAGGTGGGGGGACGGGCCCAGGATATCCTTTAGGGTTGTTTGTATTCTCGCGCCTTCCAGGACCGTAGGAATAGATTCCATCCCTCGAGACGACGATGCCTGGCAACCCACGAGCGTACGCGTTTCCAATGTCAGTTCGGGACGGCTGATAATCACCCCCGACTTGTTTTGAAAGAGGATGGGTGTGGAAGTTTGCCGCTGTGAGTAGTCGAGGTCAACGAGCGCCACCGATTCGTATCGTTGATATATCCTTACCTAATATGACTTTGTTCATCCGGATGCCTGGACGATTCAAATCGATTGACGCGTTTGGTCCTGGCGTTGTTTGATTCATAGTCGCCCCCTTCGGAGCCCGCGTGATAAATGCTCTGGTTACTCTGTTGGGCACTGGGAAGTCTGCAGGAAGCCAAGTAAGGATGGGTGAACGTCTCTTTACAAATAGCTACGTACCAACGTAGATGAAACCACCCTGTTCGCAGCAATGGGCTAGACTAGGGAAGGAGTCGCTCCATGCAGTTTGGAATGTGCCTTGGTTCTGCCTCGTCAGGGATCTCACACCATTGATTAGCTCTGCGACAGAAGGACAGGGAGCCATGGCGAAGAATGCTACAATTTTCGTACGTCCATTGGGACTATTTATTCAGCTCACAGGTTTAAGTTTTCTGTATCACCCATGACTGATGTTCCATTCGATGTGTCAGGCGTGACAAGAACGGACGACGAGGAAGCTGACTCTAAGGAACGGCATTTATTGGACCAAGGCAGAAAAGGAAGTTCATGTATCGGATAATGAGTCAGGCGCACCGTCGATTCGTATCCGCCCGAGGAATGCAATTTCCGCATGTTACATAGAAGACAGTGTTATCGACGAGGTATTAGCCTGAATCGATTTTCCTCAGTGATTTCCAGTACCGGGACCTGTATTCCTCATTGCATAGCTCATTCATCCTGTCACCTCTGGATCGAACAAGAAATCATGGGACTCCTTTTCCCGGTTTACTTCTTCCAGTGCACGTTGGATCTGAGTCCTCACAGAGATCCTCCGTTGAAACTCCCGTATCTTGCTATCGCTTGGTACGAGTGAGTATGAGCTGAAATCTATCTGTTCAAGTAAGTTATTCTTGTCTCACTGGAATAGTTAACCATTGCCCACACAACTTAGTGACGCAGGTAGCAAACGGCTTTGCAATGCACTTTGGAGGGTCATCGTGTTGATGTGATCAAGCAATGTAGCATGGCAGGTAGAATGTCTCGGTGTTATCTCGCTGCCTTCACCTCTCTCGGCAGCACTAGACTGTTTCTGCCAACTTTCAACCATACGGACCAAGCAGTCTCAACTCTTCATACGCCCTTCAACCATGGTCCACGGGACAAGCTATCCTTCAAAAGATACATTTTACATCCGAAATCTTGCCGTCACCTAACTTGATGTGAGCAGGAGGTCCGCTTTCAGATCCCGTCTCTAGTCCGGCTGGGGCGCATAGACGCTACATCATTTCGCGAATCACAGCCTAAATTTGAATTTTCAACCAGCCTCGTAAATGATTTTCAAGAGAGGAACAATACACGGAGTTCAAGATATGCTTCAACATCGTTTTTGGCTGAGAACCATTAAAGACGGGAATGTGCCCTTCTCTAGCTTGCTCGTTCCCGGGTCCGTGACCACGATATTTCTTGAACATCTCATCGCTCGCGTATATATACCTGGCCCTCGCCAGGGCATATTTGTTTTTAGAAACTGCAACTCGTGTGCATGGTTCTGAACTTATCGAAATGATTCTTCACGGATGAGACAGGCTCGATTTCCTGAAACTCCCTGCTCCTTCCTGATACACGATGTGTTGGAAGCAGAGGCGCGGTGCGGTTCCTCCGAGTCCGTGATCCACGTGCACCATTTCCGTAGAGTGCGCTTGTCCGGAATAATTATCCGTGACTATCACTAGCGATTCCCTCTCTTCGATCCAGCGATACAATTCTAGTGTGTTCGACCTTGTGATGCACCGCGTGCCAGTCCAAGACTATCAATATATGCAAAGAACTCCACCGTTTCCGACCTAAGGCTGATTCTGCATTGATTCTGCAATCTCTCCAGTCCCAAAGCTAGATCAGGAAACTTGTATTCCACGGGCATACTATCTAAAGTGCCTAATAGTAAACGCACTCGCGTGACTGCATTGTACGAAGCAAAGGATGCTGCTATACTCATCGTGCAAGCAATCAAGATGGTGCTTCATGGTTTATCGATGGGCCGGTGGATCCGGAATAAGATCTCAGGCATCATGTGATACTGTGAACGCGGAATAAACTACAATCCTGGACGTACATCTATTAGCTGTACCGCTGAGATCATCAGAGAAGTATGGGATGCAAAACTTGCTGAATCAACATGCATCAGGTTTACTGCGACGACCTTATCTTTAGAGGAGCACCTTTAGTTTCGCATGCCTTCGAAGAACGGTACAGGGTGGCTAGACGGACTTTCTTGGTCACAGGATCCGCCGATAAGTTTCACAGCTTCTGTTGAAATATGATTTTACGGAGCTGCTAAGTCTTTGATAATGCTAGAGTATCTTGGGAGAGAAATTCCCGGCTTAATCCCACAGATATGAGAATGAATAGCATGGTGATACTAACCGTAAATGATCCGAGCCAGACGTGTAAGGACATCGGAGGACTGCCTTCGAAGTTCAAACTGCATTTGAAACATTGCGACCTCGGGTATGCACACATCCTTGCTAGGACCCTCAGTAGCTCCGGTTCTGAAAATCAAGGAAGCACGGTTCATGATAGCCGGGTCCCGAAGAGCGAATCAAAAATTAGTTAGAAAAGGGATGGGGGGGCGTGTTACTAAGATCACGTGAACGTGACATCTCGCGTCTTGTTGCAGCAGGGGCGATTGTCGATTATCGTCGCGCCAAGTTTGTGAACTATGTTGATTAAGGCATCAGAAGATCTGAGAAGTCCTGGGTACTAAGTGCTAGTGAAGACGAAGGGCCGGGAAGCTTCAAGACATACATACAATCAGAACGAAAGCCGGAGCGATGGCTAAATCCGGTTAGTCGCGGACTCCCGGTAGAGTTTGAAATGAGGCCAACGCAACAGGCTGTGATTTTGACAAACTGCAGCAATACCGAAAGCGACACGTTGAATAATATCACAATATGGCGAGGAAAGAGAACGAGACTCACCAGGATCGAGCAGGCTTGACGTTGATATTCCTGTGTCGCGGCGGCCTACACTGTTCGTGTAATCTATCATCTGTGCAACGGTGTGAACGCAAGGGCATGCATATTATCGAAAACGCATCGCTTATCGATCCGCACACGACTACAAAGAGACGTATCCACACACCAGCGAGATTCCTGCCGTCCGACTAGTGAGATCGTTCCGCAATCAGGGCTTCCATGACTCGATCCCCGCAGACGCGAAATGTAAGAGGGAGATACTGCGCCTTGAAATGTCCAAGTCTTCGTGTCAGTGTGCTGTCCTATTCTCAATTGTCGTCTGGGACACGCTCCAATGTAGTCGAAGTTGTCCAAGAGTATTGGGCTGATAATTACTGTCATACTGAGCTGCGATCGAAGCAGAGATGCTGAAGATGTCATAGGTTATGTGAACTATCCGAGAGTCCTCGTGTTAGAAATGCGAAGAAGAAGCGAAGCGAACAGAAGCGAACACAGTACGTACGGTTGATTTCACACAGCTTTCGGATCTTCCGCCCATGGCGGCTTAGCAGTGATTTGCGACCAGTTTTGAAAGGCCATGCTACGCTGCCATTTTCCGTGGCTCATGAGCTCATGAAAAAAGCAAGTCTTGTATGGTGTTATCTTTCCGCAACCATGTATGCTCTCCCTGTCAGATAGTAAGAGATATCATCTTTTCTAGGCAGAAAATCAGTAAAAAAAATGCTTAACACATGGATGTTTTACAATGCGCCAACTATAAATAGTGCATAAAGTTTCTTCAGGGAATGATATATTGCGCCAAGCTAGCAGTATGCTGTGAAAATCGGCGGAGTGTGTAGAAATCAGTGATGATGATGGTAAGAAGGCAAGCCGGGCCGAACTCCGGCATAGACTTGATTCGAAACTCCAGCCTGATCGAAACAACTCGCTCCACTTCTCCCTCGTTCTCATTTTCTCTCTCTCCCCGTCGACCCCCTCACAACACGCTGCATTTGTGCAGCTAGTCTTCCAGAGTCGAGATACCTTCAATTAGAAGGGTATTTACCTCGGACATCACAACAATCTCTCTCTCCCACGGGCGACGGGCGTACCTCTGTTCCACTGGCGTCCGATACAAGTCATTCAAGGCCATCTTTCAATACTATCGCTCACAAGCTATAGAGCTTTCAGCTCCAAAGTAAGTTATTCTTTCATTTCATGCTGATATTCGAATCTGACTATCACAGTAAATGTCTCCCTCTTGCGCGTAATGTGGCTACAACGAACACGACCACCTTCATCTCTCATTTGAGGCTACAGACTTGTCAGCGACGCGTATGGATGAATTATTGAAGTCAAACGTCCCTCCTCTTCCAGCCGAACACGTTCAGCTTGAGGGTGCTATAGGCAAAGGCCTCGGATATTTTGCTAGACTGCAGGAGCGGATAGGCCAAGCACGTGCTTCGCTTGAAATGCTATTGGATGAGGAAAGGCACGTCAACCGCACAATTGAGTCCTACAGAACAATCTTGCGCCCTATCCGTAGGGTTCCAGAAGATATTGTACGCGAAATATTCTTTTCGTTCCACGTCGAGACCGAAAAGCGGGGGAAGGATTCATTGGACCGGAGCTTTGTGCCGTTGATTCTGTCGCAGGTCTGCAGGGAGTGGAGGAGCATCGCGCTGTCGACATCTCGCCTTTGGTCATCCTTGAGGTTGGATTTTGACCTCTATCACAACGAGCTGCCTTGCCAGTATCTCCTTCAGACGTATTTTTTACGGTCCGCGACGCACGATATCACCCTCTACATACGCAGCACGAGGGAGATTTCAGATTCTCATCTTATGCCTGTTATTCTCCTGAGCGCACCACGGTGGATCAGTCTTTCAGTGACCATTCCCTATGACTCCCTGCACGCCTTCTACGCCGCCAGAGGCTCCCTTCGTCGCTTGAACCGTCTTTGCGTAGAGTTCATCGACGACGATATTCCTGAGTTACCTGATGGGTTGGCGATGCCTATATTCGATGCCTTCGAGTATGCCTCTCTGCTTCGCAGCGTCTGTATAGAAGGGGTGCCCGATATCCCCAAACGGATAATTCTGCCATGGTCTCAGCTCACCGAATATGTTGGGCAGGATTGGACAGCAAGCTACATCGATATTTTGAAGCGCGCGCCGGCCATGGAGAGGATTTCCCTACAATGCGACGAAGACTCGGAGGTTGGTGGGGTCTTCCCTCCGTCATCTCACCAACGTCTAAATATCCTTCGTGTGCATGAAGTTGGAGAGATGCTCGATCCAGATATCGTTCCAGGAAGAGGTATCATCTTTTTTCTTTCACATATGGAATTTCCTGCTCTGGAGTTTCTGATGATGACATACGATCACCCGTTCATTCGGGTTCCTACATCTCTACGTGGCTCCACAGCTCGCAGTTTGCAGGTCCTCAGTATCGATGCATCCTTCCCCCTCTCTGTCGAGGCGCAGGCCGATTTAGTCGATCTTCTCAAAACAACAGCATCGCTTTCCCGGTTTTTCCTGGCCTGTCGGTCAGCACTTGATCAGAATGATGGAGTATTTCTCGGGCTCAACGCCAATGCCAATGCCAATATCGTTCCCGGGCTCAGCTTGCTGACTTTCCGGTTCATGAATACGGAACCGCATATGTCGCCCGCTTTTGTTGACATGGTGCAGTCTCGGAGGCGAGCTGCGTCCACACGTCCAGTACTAGAGGGACTTGTTCTGTCGGTACCGGTTGTCATACCGCCGGTCGATCTAGAAGTGGCTGCGCGTTGGAAGGATTTGTGCGACGAAGGGTTTGTCAAGTACCCGATGCTGCAATAGCGGTCAGACGTAGGATTTGGAGGCATCTATAGCAAAGAAAGAGTGTAATTATAGTAAGTTATTCAAAGTATGCAACGAGATCCAGTATAAGAAATCGGGACTGTAATATTTATGACTTAAGATCATCGCTTTTAGTATCGTCCATAGTGATGCGGTCACACCTAATACTGGATAGTCATCCAAATGAACAAGTCTGCACTGGAGTACGCGTCGAACGCAAGTAAACTAAAGATCTCTGTGTCATTGACCATCGCGGGCCCTCTGGACGCGCCTGCCCCAGGGCAACTCTAACCCGCGATGAACCTTGGAACGGTGCCCTTTGAGTGTGTCAACTCGAGACTGCAAAAACAGAGAAGGAACACACGGTGACAGTTAAAAAGTATCATTTGTGGACACGACGCCGTCAGATCCTCGAGTACGAGATAGTTGAGGAGGAGGACAAGCGAGAAAGTATGAAGCACAGATGATCCGAGAAGAGTATCGCTACCACTCGGTGGTGAGTATAGGATAGAATGTTAGACTAAGTAGTACGCGATAGCCTAATCAATGTCGCCTATAATGTCCTGGAATGATTGTATCCCGAGTGTCGAGGTTTTGTATGACGTACAAGACGTAGAATACCGTGAAAGAAGGATATCAGAGGGGACTTCTGAATTTTGACGCCAGCGACAGAGCATGGGTAGAATTATCATTCTCCACTGTTCGATGATTATTCGTGATTCCAGAAGACCCAACAGTGAACCCGCCGTTTATTCCTCTTAGACGCAAGACGTATATATCATGACCTGATGCTCTCTATGAAATTAATCCCATAACTCTAGAATTCCGCCCTCAGACACGAGTAGCATATCACGTAATACAACTGCAGGATAATGACGTCTCCGGGGTAATGCAACTGCCGTCCATTATACACGACTCCAGTCATACGTTCGACGCGTCTAACGTGTCCCCGAAAGCAGCACCATGGGAAAGGGCACCGCAGAAGAGAGTGGTACAGTGACAGACTTTCTGCGAGCTTTGTTTAGGGAATATATGATGGACATGAGTTCAAGAATAAACAAAGATTCGACCGGTAGACTCACGACTTTTGATAGAGGCAACCACGACTAACAGATTGGACGAATAATTGCCTTAAGATATTCCTGCTATGTGATATGAACACACGCAGTTAGCACCAGATAGAGCTCGCACAAGAAGCGGAAAGACCCCCGGAAATTTTCTGGTTTGCCGACAGAATAATAATGTTTATTCCCCTTAAGCCTGTCCCACTTCCTGAACCGTAACACTGTTAGGTCCGCAGGTAGGGACCAAGCTCGAGTCGTCAAGGTTCAGCAGAAGGCCCGTCATATTCCGCAGAGAACTCGTGAGAAGCCAAGGGCCTGATGTAAAGGATGAGAACTTTTTTTTTGAAGGAACAAGGGCGGAAGTGGAAACCAAGGACGAGAATTATTACCGGAAATGCCGATCTTGTGCCGGTGTCAGATTTCAGAGCCCGCTCTCAGATCGGCTCTTCGGGAACCAATGTTTCAGCTTCTACTACCACCATCACTACGGTGAGTTGATACCTGTGATTCTCTTCTATAGCTGTTGACTGAAACCCTTGCATAGCAACCATACAATACTTGTTCGACAACAAGCAAACGTTATTTATCTTTGCTACATAGCGAAGTTGAGCTAGATGATTGATTGAACTGATAGCGAAGGCGACGTGAGTAATTTGTTCTCGTTTCGGCGCGTTTTCATTCTTATCATTTGGGTACAGCTAGTTGCTCAGGGCCGTAAAAATATCCATCCTATATGATTCGACGTGAGCGGAACAACATTCTTCACTAACTAAGACTACGGAACGGGATAAAACGCAATCAAGTCAAATAATCAGCATGAGAATGAAGGTCAGTACAGTTTGCTCGAGCTTATAATATATCTGAAAGATATTTTAGTGAGAGATAAATCCTTCAGTGGTGATCCTTGACATACAATATCGATGGCAAAGGAGTAGGACTCAGAGACGTATACGATGAAGGGAAGACGCTGGCCGGAAGTACTGGCAGGTACGGAAATCTACAGGCTATGCAACGAAGTCAGTGCTCATATACCTGTCCGGAATATCAGTGTCGTAGCTTGTCGTACACTTCCCCGACAACTAGTTTCTTTCTTCGACCGAAGTCCCCTCTACCACCAACGTGGTAACATCCACCGAAACGATGTTCCCTGCCTGTGTATCCCTAGCATGCGCTGGCTCTGCCGCATCATTCAACAGTTCCTTCTCTTTCACTTCATACTCTGTCCTGCCGCTTGGTCTTTCAAGCAACAAATCACGGTTATTGCCCACCGATTCCCAGCGCCGCGCCCGAGCCCTCAGTTGTTGAATCTTCAGCGCCAAAAACGTGATGACGATAAGCATGGCAATGGCCAAACATGCTGCCATGGTAGCAAGCCTACGTTCGGGACGAGTCAGTGCCATTGGTAGATGATGGCCGCTTCTCCGGTCAGCGACGAAAGTGGTCGCGGCAGACGTCGCTTCCGCAGCGACGGAGGAAATGCTATGAGGTGGTTCTGTAGTCATGCCACGGTGCAGAGTGAGTGCTCTGTATCGTTATGAAGTAATGGAGTGCTAATGGTGGCTGTTTTGTAGTCTGCTCAGTCTGGCGCTTTGAGATACTCATTTGTACAGTGTATCTGATAGTGCCTTCTAGGTGGGAAAACGTTATGTGGAACCAGTGTTGATACAATTCAGTCTTTCGTTTCGGGGCAAACAGGCCGCGTCCTCCACGTCACCTTTTTATTCCGCCCATCAAAACTGTTGGGCTAGGCACCCGTCCTACCCAATCCTATAACTTACCGGCAGGAGATTGGATCTTTTCCACATTCGAATGAGTAGAGTCGGTCTCATTGACATCAAATAAAGCCTTACTCTTGTTCTCTCCTACTCTCGACTTCGTAACCCCGCCCACTTCCAAATGTCCTCATATGAATGCCGATTGTGACGCACGTTCAAAGTGTCAGGCCCATTTAAAACCTTGAGCATGTCTCTTCAGCATCGAGTAGCAGATTACCTTTCTGCTTTCCCTCTCTCGTGCCCGTTGCTTTCATATCTTTCTCCAACCGCTTCGTTAGCCTCTCATTTTGTTCATACCTCCCGGACTTCGTTTTGATCAACAAAATTGTCGCAACGCCAGTTCCAACCAGCCGACCAAGGGCCGTACCGCTGGAACCACATATGAAGAATGTTTGGCTTACGGCTGCTGCTCCTATTGCCTGTGGGTCAAGAGAGAGCGACGGCAAAACCCTTTTACATGTTCATGTTGCATTGCACGAAGCCGAGCCTTGACCGTTGTCGACTTGGGACATTAGCTTTTTCTGTGACGTAAGCCGTCTCCAATGGCAGGCGGAGCTCTTGTATCAGATATTGTGTAAGTAAATCGCCATCTTTCATTCTTAATAAGCTGACAACTTTCCACAGGCGAGGAAAGATCTTCTGCGCAGTATTCCGATGGAGCCTGGCATTCCGTCAAGCTTGGTTCTAACTGCATTCATGACTCGGACGACGTAACTGAGATACCGAGTTGTCGACCCCCAAGAACCACGTAATACAGTGATCATACTCGCTCGCCAGGATAGCAGTCACATGTAATTCCAAGACGATTCACGGAGGGCCTTCAGCAACCGGAGCATGCATCCCAGTTTTTTCGGGACTGACCAACCATGCATGGTTAGAAGTGTAACCCTAACCCTGTCTCTCCTAGGGTAACAGCTATCGCTCCCGACGTCCAAGGCACTGCTCTTTCATGCGCTTCCACTCATACACAACACCGCATCAATATCAACTGTTCCAGAGGTAGTCCTTTATCTTTGTCTACTGAGCGTAGCTGATGCATGGTCATAGTGCATATGGTCGGGTCTCCAGTTACATCACGCAAATATTCCGATAGTCACATACAAGCGGCCTGCCCACCCTACACAACGAGTAGTTCCCAGCTGTCGCTCTCTAGGGCGTGGAGTCCCATAAACCGTGTCCTGCCTCTCAAAAATGCCAACCTGGGCTGGTGAACAACGCCTTGCTCTACCTTGCCTGACATGCCGCGACTTGTTAGATACACGTCCGCCTGCTTTTCGACGAACGGTGACACCATCGCGGACGGTTTGGGATCGTGTATGCGTAGAGCGTACCTCAGTGTCTCAACGACATCAGCGACTGTGACCCACTCTCGATTTCCCGACCTCTAGATGACTATTGGCCACGGAAGCTTTGGGTGGACTATGGCCAGCGACGGAAGAGGCGGATTGGTCGCTGCCTCATTTACGCAGCCCTCGTGACCAAAAACGCGTATGCTCGACAAACTGCGAGCAAAGTCGAGCTTCATTGTCATCTCTCCACGGCTCGGCTGTAACAGTGGATGTACAACTGTCGGGCTACTGCCCTCTATTTGGGACGGGAGCGGGATGTGGCTATGGCCCGGTTTACCAGGAGCAAGCAGCGAGGACGACGTGATGTACTCTTGTACACGTTCTATATATGACGCGTCGGGACCGGATACATAGCGGCGGCAAATAGGTACCGTCGTGGTCACCAGCGCTTCGTTATAGATAGGAATAGCAGGAGACGCCCTCGACGAGGTGTATAACACCGTCGATGGTGGGGGCAGTTTTGTTAACTCTCTATCCCATCGTGTTGTCATCGTCGTCACGTTTTCTCGGCGGACACGCATTGTCTTCATGGGTCCGCTGTTAGTCGTGGAACAAATGGCAGAAGAAAGGCGTACAGAAGAATAGAGAGGCTTTGCTGTGCTTGAATAGGTGCGAACGTCAGAGGAGGGAGGCGTGGAACGGCGAGAGCGGGCGATGGTGATGGTCTGAGAGAGAAATGTGGGAGCCTGAGGGAAGGACGGGGCTGCTTTATATATGGTATGTCCCCCTCCAGATATTGGACGTAAACCTAACCTTACTTTCCTTAGGGTTAAGACCGTTCCGTGTCCATCGAATTCGGCAAGTGTACATATGTATCGTTACGGTACCTTTCTGGATGCAATTCAGGGTCCTCTTCGGCTTGGTGCTCTCACCTCCCTGGCCTTTCGCCGCCTTTGCGTGCTCTTTTCCGAATGGAATGCCACTCACCTGAAAGCAGAGGTCTTTTGTGCTAGACTACAAGCTCGATACGGCTCACTTTTGAGTTCCTGAGGAACCTGTGCAACTGTTTTACAAAAGATGTCTCACCATCAGACGGCCGGCGCTGGAGAGAAGTTCAAAAAGAGTGCATCTACCCCTAACCATCCTCTCATCTGTCAAGTCATCATCTATACAATCCGTTCGAATATCAAGGTAAACGCTCTCTACTCATATACAATTTCTTATATCTTATCTTCGTTGTAGATACTACTCTATTCTCATTGCCCCCGATGCAACTACAATCGACAACATCTTCTTTCGCCCAACTATAATATCCTGGCACCCTTGTGAATGTATGAACTACTGAATTCGAATGATCCGCCTTTTCGAGCTGAACAAGTTCACCTTAAGAACGCAATCAGTCAAGACCATGGCGTATTAGCGAAGGTGCGAAATCAGATAGCCGAGGCAAGGGCAATGCTGGATGGACTTTTGGAAGAGGAGGCGCGCATTCAAGACACAATTGAATCATACAAGACAATCCTCCACCCTATTCGTGCAATTCCGGAGGACATCATTCGCGAATTCTTCATAGCGTCCTTGGACACCGACGAGGAGCGAAAAGATTCGCTGAATGAAAAATTTGCGCCTTTGGTTCTTTCGCAGGTTTGTAGGGATTGGAAAACTATCGCATTGTCTACTTGTCGACTGTGGTCATCGCTCAGACTGGATTTTGACCTGTATCGCAATGACATGGCGTGTCTCTATCTCCTTCAGACATATCTTCTGCGAGCTGGGATGCACGATATCACGCTCTCAATACGCAGCGAACTCCATCTCTCAAAGAGCCATCTCATACCAATCCTTATTTTGAGTGCCCCTCGTTGGACCGATCTGTCGCTGTCTATTACCCATAAATCCGTACATACCTTCTCCGCTGCCAGAGGGACCTTCCACCGCTTGAGCCGCCTTTCGTTAGAAGTCATTGGCCCTATTCCGAGGGCCCGCGCAAATTTGGCCAAGTGCACATTCGACGCGTTCGAGTATGCCCCAATGCTTCGTAACTTCACCCTACAACGCATGTGCGCAGCCGTTGAAGAGATCAGCCTACCGTGGTCTCAGCCCAACGAGTATGCTGGCGATGACTGGATGAGCCCGTATATCGATATATTCAAACGCGCACCGGATATGGAGCGCGCATCATTGCAATGCGACGGTGAGTCGGAGTATTATGATGAAGACCGTCCGTCACTATCTCATCAGGGCCTTCGAGTCCTTCATTTGCACGAAGCCGAAGATCCCACAAATTCACGCATCCTTTCGGAAGGAGGGAATGTCCGTCTTCTTTCATATTTAGAGTTTCCGTCTTTGGACTCTCTGAGCATGTCATACATGCATACCTCCATTAATATTCCTCGTACTCTACGGGGATCGACGGCAAGCAGTTCGAGGTTTCTCTCCATTGACTCGCCGTTCGTCATTACGGCGAAAACACAGGCTAATCTTCTCGGTCTCAAACAACGCCATTCCTCTCCAGCTTGTCGATGTCCTGTCGATTTGCACCTGAAGGGAACGAGAATGATGGAATCTTTATCGGACTCAATGCCAATATCCACCCTGATGTTCTCCCCAATCTGTCGGAGCTAACGATCCGGCTCATAGAAAATATGCAGCCATGTCTGTCGCCGTTATTCATCGATATGGTCCATTCTCGGAGGCACGCCGCGCATTCACGGGCAGCATTGCGGAAACTTCATTTCCTCGCACCTTTTGTCATTTTACCGGCTGATACGGATGCGGCCGCACGCTGGAAAGGGATGTGCGATGAAGGTCTTGTAACATTCAGCGAGCATCCATAACTGATCCTCCTTCGAGCTCTAGCTTTGCACCATCAAAGTAGTGCCCATTGTATTCTATACTATGACGGTGCTTGTGCCATCTAAATTAAATTGATCGCAATTTCAAGGATACAGAACTTCAAAGGCTGACAACCCGGCTCCAAAGCCAGCGACAATAACGGAGAAGAAACTTGACAAAGACCAGCTTAACGCGGGAGTCTCAGATGATAAATGAGTCCGAATGTACAGTCATGGCACGCAGTATACTTTCTTCTCGGATGGATGGTCATAGAGTGCGAGTCAATAGAAGAGGAACTGACGCAAGGTACTATTACAATCATGTATCTTTTATGGACAACTGCGGTTCAGGTACTGTGGAGCAACACCTTTCCAGCATGAATTACTCTAAACCGTTTTGACGATGGTGTGCATGGGCTTATTGCAAGTAAAATAACTGGATTATGATACCAGAGTTGCCACCGGAAATATACGATAACAGACCTGGGAATGAGTGCGAGACCGGGCAAAGATCGGGAGCCACTGACAACTTACTAACGCTAGAGAGACGGACAAGTCTAGATTGTTCTCTAAGCTGGAAATGTTCGAGTCTAGAAGTTAAACGATTGATGATTACTTGAAACACTTATTCTGCAAAGAACGTTGACAGAAGTGGATAGAAAGTTGGGATTCATTGCGAACGACTTCTTCACAGCGGCTCAGATCTACTTTGTATATTATATATTTTGTAGAGTGCAAAAGTTCATGCCCGCCTAGCTCAATCCGATAGAGAGTCAGACTCTTATAGCGGCAGGCGGTTCGTGTACGCATCTGAAGGCTGCGAGTTCGACCCTCGCGGTGGGCTATGGAAGATTTATTACCGTTGCTTTCTTTATTTTTCCCTTTTACCTCTAAAGGTGTCTCACTGTGTTACAGGTAATCGTGCGAAGTCACAATTGTGTATTCATAACTAAGATAAATCAGACAAGCACTCTGGATGCGAGATACACGTCTGAGGCACAGGATATAAACTGTTCGGTAGACAGCGTGAATGTCCGTAGACAATTAAAATGAAATAAAATGAAGTGTAAATACACAAGCGCATGAAACCTCCGATGAATGGAAATAGCATGTTGGCCCTAATTAAGATCAGACTCTTTCTACTGATCGATAATCGAGCGGAAGAAAGACACAGCATTGTAAGATTAAATAACAGTCAAGCACGCATTGCGTTATTCTTCCGCCCTTGGCAGTCGTGTACCGACATCATTGAGCATGCTGTGATACGAACTGTCAGGAAATGTCTTTACTTACAGTTTCTCAGCCATACACGGAGGAGCCCTCCTAGCTATTTTGTCGCAACCTTTAGAAGTAATATCACGTTTCGAATTGAAAAAACAGTGGAGTGGGTAAGTAAATATCGTCACTCCATGCCATATATAACAAAATTTCCCTCGCAAAGTTCTGTCCAGCGGTCAACCAGTACAGATAAACGAAGAGTCTCTAAACGGGTCCTCCTAGACTCAACGAAATCGACGAAAACACTTGACAGATCTGGGCGCTCGCTTAAGATGCGGCAAGTCAACGACTTAAGACCGGGAACGACATCAGGAAATATATTGATGTTAAGTCCAAGGAGAATCACACCCTCTTCTGGCGACATGGACATGGACATGGATAGATGAGTGAGCGAAGGTATCGTCTTGAGGAGACCGATTAAATCACTCTGGGCCTCAGCGGGAATGGCGTATGGTGCATCGATGGAGAGGGTCCTCAAGTTTCCAGCGCAATAAGAACTAGGAATGCGAATCTGCGGATGATTGTAAACCATACTCAGGGACTCTAGAGCTGGACATTCAATATGCGAAAGGAGAAGAACGATACCCCCTTCTGATTGAACGTCCGCGTCAACAGGTTGCTCCTCCTCGTGAACGTGAAGACGACGAAGAGCGTGATGGCAAAACGGAGGGGGAAGAGGCCGATCAAGGAGCGAGTCATCTTCGCAATACAAAGATGCGCTCTCCAAATCCGGTGTAAGCTTGAACATCTCGATATACGAGCTTATCCAATCCATTCCGGTGTATTCAACGATCCGTGACCACGGTATGCTGATCTGATGAACGGCGTTGCATACACTCTCATGGGAGAAGCTACGGAGCAGCGGAGCATACTCGAAGGCATCAAAATTGGGTTTCACCTGCGGGCCAGGTGAGGTCCGTGGATCATCTGTAAACTTCACATGGAGACGATTCAAGCGGTACAGAGTTCCTCTGACAGCGGAGAAATCGCGTAGTGATAGGAATGGAATGAAGATGCGGATATCCACCCATCGTGGGGCACTCGAAAGAAGAACTGGGATGACATGGTTATTTGAGAGTGTCTCTGTGCTGTGCAAAGATAGAACGATATCCTGTGTCCCAGACCGCAGCAGGTATATCTGGAGCAGATATAGACATGCCTTCGCATCTCGGTATTGATCAAAATGAAGCGAAAGGAACGACCAGAGCTGGGACGTTGATACAGCAACACTTCTCCAGTTCCTGCAGACCTTCGAAACCACCAATGGCGGAGATTTCCCATCCAACGAGTCCTTTATCTCTCGCTCGTCAGTGTCCAAACACGTCAAGAAAATCTCCCGAATTATATCCTCTGGAACGCTACGAATAGGACGTATGATTTTCTTGCAAGATTCAACCAGACGTTCAACACGTTTCTCTTCATCCAATAATTCCTGGAGCACGGCACGTGTTCGAGTTATTCGTTCCTTTAGACCGGACAAAAAAACATGACCTTCACCGATAACGTTCTCCAGGTGAGCATGCTCAGCTTGCAATGGTGGATTATTTGATTTGAGCAATTCATCAAATCGCGACGCTGCCAGGTCAGGACCGTGGAATGAAGGTGAATCGCCTTGTTGCTTGAAACCGCATTTTAGGCGCTGAACAGAGGCTGCCATCTACAGCTATGGTAAGAGACAACATATAGCACCATCTCAAAGGTTCACCTTTTTGGTGTGACGATTGGGTGCGCCAAATTCGAACGGCGTATGTAAGGGCGGTGTGGCAACAGAATTTGTCTATGATCGAGGTGACAAAAAGCTTGTTCCCACGCCATCAATGGGCCGGGATTCCGTGGCTTCACTTGAGCGCAACCACTCCTGTGGCTGTGCAGTAATTTCAGGGGGTTAAACACTTCAAAGTAATTTCGTCGGTGTTTGATTTGGAAACACGTGCAGAAAAACACCTTTGTAAACACAGCCTGTCATTTAGTTTGTGTTTTAATTTGGTAATTCAACTTATATTCCTGGGAAAAACACATTTTTAATTACTGAGTGTGTTTCAATATGTCATATGTGGATAGAAACACCGAGTGAAAACACGTGAGGTAATTATGTCCGGTGTTTTCATCCTGTAATTACATTTTCAAACACAGATGAAAACACCTCACGTGTTTTTGTCGGTAATTTATAGTTGAATGACGCAATGAAATTACCGGATAAAAACACAAGGGGTGTTTTCATGCGTGTTTATTTTTTAAACACCGGTAATTTGGCAGTGACTAGCTGGTGTTTAAAAAATAAACACGCATAAAAACACCCCTTGTGTTTTTATCCGGTAATTTCATTGCGTCATTCAACTATAAATTACCGACAAAAACACGTGAGGTGTTTTCATCTGTGTTTGAAAATGTAATTACAGGATGAAAACACCGGACATAATTACCTCACGTGTTTTCACTCGGTGTTTCTATCCACATATGACATATTGAAACACACTCAGTAATTAAAAATGTGTTTTTCCCAGGAATATAAGTTGAATTACCAAATTAAAACACAAACTAAATGACAGGCTGTGTTTACAAAGGTGTTTTTCTGCACGTGTTTCCAAATCAAACATGGATGATATTACTTTAAAGTGTTTTACATCCTGAAATTACCACACAGCCACAGGAGTGAACCGTCATGCGTCGTCCAACGTGCAATTGTGCGACACGAAGACTTACTCTGCATGTCCGAGTTTACCGATATGATGTATGATAATAGTGCGTTACGATCTTGTGGAGAAAGGTTTATCAACCGTAGCCGACAAGTCCTTCAGTGTACACAAGAAAATACATGCTCGGCAGCCGCTCTGTAGCTCGGCCCTCTACCATCTCCCACAACTACGGTTGGAGATCCTCCAAAACTAATTTGACAGACCAATCCAGCTCTCCTCAGGTTCAAGTTCTGTGAATTTCGTAGAACGTGCTATGGACGTGGTCGATGTATACGATTAAATCGTACAGGAGCATTGGTAACAATGTGGCCGCCTGCCGTGATTCCGAGGATATACCCCATATAATGCATTTTGCGCTAGCCGTGCTATGGTTGGTGACTAGAGTCGGGAACGAGGTGCTTTTTATTCGCAGGTGAGTCGTCGTCGTGACATGATTCTGTCATTGATTTGTTCATCAGATATCTGAAGTGGAAAACCGTACGAACATCGAGCTGAAGCGCAACTCAGTCCTAGGGAAGCAAACCCGGGAGTGGACTGACAGTTATATTAATGATTCATCTCGATGGTATTACAATTATTGTTCACTATTGCCTAATCACAACTAATAGCGCAAGGTCAGGCCATGTTCTTGAGGAACGCATGTCTGTCCATTTTTTCAAACCTACGCCGATAATGTGAAGTCTTTACTTTTCAAGACACAAGGACGAGGAACAGCCCGGGTTAATATTAACTAATGTTTGAGCTGAACAAGATCAGCTCAATTGTTTTATCGTTAATGATATCAAGTAAAAGTCGGTACGATCGTTTGCTACCTCGATCCTAGTTCTGGCTGATGCCAAGCTTTAGTACACTGCGAGGCAAGTGGATGGAAGGGTACGCTAGCAAATTAATGTGCTTTCACTCCAAAGGCCGCGTAGGAATTTCAGTGTGACAGCGTCATCTCCGCCCTTCCTACTGCTCGATCGCTTATTGCTTCTTTTCGTAGGCTATTTCCAAAGCTCGACACCCGGGCGACATGACCTTCCCACATCGCAATTATACCTTCTTAAGAGACCACTAAGGACGCTTCGCTTTGCGAGCCTACATTTTGCCGCCATACCATGATTGATCGGTCCAAGGACTGGGTCATCAAATGACTACGAAATTCATCGATATTATAGCAGCACTTGTATCGGGCTTTTTTTATTCAAGTTCGTCGTTCTCAAATTATTCGACAATTTCTTCTGGAAAAACACAGCGAGGTATCAGTACAAGGATCATGTATCCCTTGGTCGCATCCTTAGTGGCTCACATATCCATTCGTTGATAAATGTCTATACTTCTACCTTCAGGCCTTATTTCTGCACGCTGTAAAATATGATTAGCTTCACATCATTCTCAAAACTCTGTCGAGGTGAGGAAGGAAAATCTTAGGCGCCTGCCGAAGACTTAATGATATACTTCGATGGCACCGGCCCGGTCCAGCGTCTACTTTGTTTGCTTCCTACCACGAGGGCAAAGTACTGCAATCTCTGGGTACAAACCCAGCGTAACTTCTACACCACGCAGAATTCCTGGAGGACACGCAATAATACCTGTTGTTGTATTGTTATTTCGGTTCCTCGTTCCGCTACAATGCTACGTTCAGAAAGACTCATAAAGGATGAGGGGGAATGGTGGTGGCATTATGTACATCTCGCTCACTATAGATCAGACTGGGTAAGCATGTAAAAACATGGACAGATGGGAAATTAGTAACATTCTGCAGATAACACAGGATCCTCTCAAGGATAAAACTTTCCGCAAGGTTACCCTCTCCGCCTTTACAGAGACCGGTCACACGGAATCTTCAATTGTAGTGCCATACCAACGGTCCTACACCAGTAGAAATCCCGTTATAACATCTTTTTTTGCCAATGCCCGCTGCATCGACCTCGGTGTTACTAAACTCCTAGCGATGCTTAATTTCACACTTGGAACGTCGTACACTCTAGACCACACTTCCCTATCATCTCTCCTTAAAGACTGCATCACCAAGTATTACGACTTTGGCACTTGCTATGGTCATCTCCGCTCAGTTTGGTTCAATGACTTGACCGGCATTGAAGACGAGCTACGCACTCGTAAAGCGCTGGACCGGGACATGCGAAAAGATGTACTCGTGGGTCAACGGATCATTAACCGCCGTGTGCCTCCTCGGCGCGTCTGGGATCTATATAGCAATCGGGTGGTACCATGGTGGGTTGTGCGCCGATACCCGCTGGGAATATCCCATGCTTGGATGGAAGAAGTGGATCGCGTGGATGTGCTAACACCTATCAACGGACGTGAATGGCCCGTGCCCATCCCGAAGGACGCCAACCTCGACCTCATCCGCATCGAGCTGCTGAACCTTGGTGCAGAGTATGCATGGCTGGACGTTCTCTGTTTGAGGCAGGTGGGCGGGCAGGGAGAGCATTTACGCCCAGAGGAGTGGAAGGTCGATGTACCTACCATTGGATACGTCTACCGATGGACCGATCATGTGGTGACCTATTTTAGTGGTCTGGGGCGGCCTTTGAGTTTAAAGGCGAGCGACTTGCAGAGCGATCGGTATTGGTTCAGACGCGCATGGACACTGCAGGAATTTAGCCGTCGACCGATCAGCGAGTATCCATTGATCATTGGCGGTGATACTGGTGACGACGGGATCATGGGAGAGGACGTACTAACGTCTTTTGAGGCGGATCTGTCATCGTTGCCTGAGGTGTGGGGTGAACCAACGTCGAATGTAATGGGCAACATGCGCATGCTATCAGCAATGCAGAAGCGGGTGTCGACCAATCCCGTGGATAAGGTTGCGGCGTTAACATACCTTCTAGACCCAGCACAGGTACCGGCGTACTACGAGGCCCAGTCCGAAGAGGATGCATGGACAGCGCTGGTGGGTGTGATGCATCCGTTGCATCGAGCGCAATTATTTTTCCAATGTCCTCAACCCGGGAACGGACAAAAATGTTGGCGACCGTCATGGAGGCAGACGATGACTGAGGTGCTGCCGTTGTTCAGTAGGAGCTGGGGGGATAGTGTTCACTGCGCAGAGGAGACAGATGCTGACTGGTATGATTCTGGAGCCTTTATTGAATTGGGTTACGTGTGGGGATTGGCTGAAGGATCGCCGGAGGGAAAATGCCGACAGGGAGAGTTAGCCGTAAAAGACAACACTGGGGAAAAGCACACGTTTAAAATTGGTGCAGACCACCAATACCCGATCCCGGATGGTTTATACACACTGCTAGGCAGTAATCTCGGACTGAGTCTGTTCCAAGGTCAGTATTGGGTGGTCGGAAAAACACTTCCAGGACAGATGTTCAAGAAAGTGTCAGTGTTCCAGATATTCGACGTTGAGGAAATAAAAAGACTTGACGATGTAGGCATTGCTACGAATGTTAGGTTCTTTCTTGCTTGAAACTGGCATACGGTGTGCATACCTTTGTACAGCCTCAGATTGAACACATTTGACGAATAACGATATAGTGACCTCTTAATATCTTTTGTAGATGACAACAGAAACGAATTATAATAAGCACCCCACTGCGGCGGAGGCGCTCGCTTTCATTGAGGCCTTGGTATCTTGGTCGTAAATATTTCACGATCCTTTCTTCAATCTTAATATGCCTTCTCTCTGCGCACGAATACTATACTACATCTGCCCACCCTGCGGCAAGTTTCTTTTCTAGTCTCCCGATCTCCTTTCGTGGCCCACTTTTTGTATATTTCTTTGTTCATGCGACATAACTGTATACTAACTTCTACGACGGTCCCGATGCACAGCGATTGTAGCAACGTAAGGCATGCAAATTCTACACGTATTTTTGGTCACTGCAGACAGTTGATAAAGACAGTTGATAACATAACACGAGAGCAAGTTTATGGTGGGCTGATTCAAATCACTACGATGGATGAATGTTAGACGGTATGGTGGTATTCTATCAATAAGACTCGCGTCGGACTTGTACAATCAGTGGAATACAACTATCTAGATATACCTCCCGCTCTACAACCAAGGTCAAGTCCTTATCCCTCTCCCATTGACGTTCCCACGTGGATATGTTCATTTCGAAGTAGCTCTCCTCCACCGCAAAAGCGTAATCGTTGTCATCCGGGACGAAGTCCTCCTCTAAGCAAGGAATGTCGAGCTGGGGCTCATCGAAAAAGCATGTGATAGTTTGCGAGTCACAAAACGTCCAATCGGGGTCCATTGCTTATCCCAACAGTCAATGCCGCGAATACGCGCCCAACGACCAGTATTCGGGAAGCTGATCGAATCGAGCGAAGTAGTCGAGCATGTCACCAAATTCAACGTGAAAACCTGAAGATAATTCTTTGCCTGAACAGCTCGATTTCATGAGGCGGATAATTTCTTGTGAGTGCAGCTGGGATTCTAAGCGTGGACGAGGTTTCCAAGCCAAGTAACCGCGGAGGAAGAAGAGCGCGACGTAAGTTAACGACGCGAGGTCATCGCGTGGAGCAAGATCTATGGCGCAAGAATGAATGTCGGCATTACTACCAGAGGTGGTAATGTGTACTAACCTATTCCATTGTGAGAATTCAGACACCCAGCAGGATGGCCCGACGAGGGTCTTGAGAACCTTCAATGGGTCGTACTTCTTGGGCAGACCATAGGAAATCGGCTTGAAGATTCCAAAGTCAATGACTTTGGTTGTCGAATTGTCGAGTCCGCGGAGAAAGTATTCGGGCTTAGTATCGTGATGCATAATTCCGTGTGAGTGGATATACTCTAGTCCTGCCAGCTGTGAGTTCTGTTCAAGTGATATCAGAAGACCAAATACGCGTTTTACGCCCCCACAATCCGGATGACGGTCTCCAACCTCAGACCAGTCCCAGAGTCGTTCTTCTTCTGCTGATCTACGACGCTCGGTCCAAGGTTCTCCATAGCGATGAATTCAAAATTCTCCAAGATGGAGGATACGGGTCTCATGCTGTAGTGTAAGTCGCTTCACTTTCCTCGAAACACGGGACATCTTGAGAGCCACTGTTTTTCCGATTCTAGTTCGGTTGACTTGAACACGTTGCTTTGTTGTCCGATGGAGTGTTAATAAAGGATAGAAATTTGACTAAGAAGCATAAAGCTCACACAAGTACCCTGACCCAGCCGTGTTTTACCGCGGGGGGCACGCTGTTAAGTCAACGACATAGTGGAGAAATGTGGCTTGTAAAATATTCAATGTGAGTGAGTAGGTGCATCCCCGAAACGAAGTAGATGGACGAAGATTTATGAAGACAGGAGTTCCAATCACTCTCAATGTATCCAGTGATTTTGAGGGAGAGTCCGTAGGAGTGCTGGTCATAAACCACCGGTAAGGAAGACTGCTGATTCCCACGCCACTGACGCGATTCTCCGGACCGGTGTGTTATGGCCTCACTTAAACCTAGCCATCATGCAGTCATTTTCCTCGAGATCCCGGACTCGGGTCTTTTCATCCTAAGTTCTACAAAGTCTTAAAGCTACAATTTTTTTTCGAGAGAACAGGAAAGCCTCTTGTCTTATGTCGCGGCTTCGTATCAGAGTCTCATCTATTGAGCGTATCTAACACTTTTTTTCTTAGGATCTTCTGAGGAAGTATTATCTAGGGTTGACGCCAACGGGCTCTACTCGTGTTCTATCTGTCTCCTGCCAATATATCTCAGAGGACCACAATCAAGATATGCCGACGGCCGTGCAGATTTCCTACTGTCGCGTTACGACGTGGATATGTATGCGTCGATCTTCGAATCTTCACACTTGTTTTCTGGAGCTAATCTGACGAGTTTCTCTCCTTCTTTCCTAGTCTTTGTGTGCCCGAACCGTCTAACGGCGTGGGATTTATTTCTTCTGTGCGCCCATGTGCCGGCATTCATTGGGCTATAACGAGACGGACGACATGAATATCTGTATGAAGTTGCAAAGAGGAAAACCGATTCTACTTCGTGAGGCTGTCCAGGACCCTCGATAACAAGAGTGTAAACTTAACTCAATGATTTTAGAATTCATATTCTGTGTTATGCAACGCCCGCATTGCATTATTCCCCTAATATCGACGATCCATCGCGTCTCTCCAAAGGTGATTAATTGATACATTGCATTATTTTTCACCCACGTTTGCAGCATATACCACAGCTATCCCGATTTATTTTGGATATGCCGTGATTGTATGATAGCGTATTATTCCTCTGCGTGGAAACACATGTGCCATCCTTTCCTTTCACCACTATTCAGTACGCTTCAGCTTCTTGTACTTCACAGCCTGTCTTCACCTTCGAGAATGACGGGGCAATGCCCGCAGTATGATGCACATACATACGACGTTCCTTAGAGGTCGAATTCGGCCTGAGTTACCCGTCCTCTGAATCGACCGTGAGAGTTTTCCTTACAATGAAGCTGTATACTCAATCAAGCATCAGATCCGCAGTAATTCATCCCTGCTTGGCATTGCTTCTATAGTGATATTTTACTCAGGAGTAGCGACGCGCCTAAAGGAGGTCGAATTCGAGGACTAGCTGCCATTGACCGCAGGGCTGTGGACAGGTGCAAACCAACTGAAAAGCGTAACGCGTCTTCGGCTTCAAGTCAACGTCGACATAGTGAATAAGAACTCACATTTTATGACAACACGACATGCCCTGATGAGCTCGGCAGTGCTGGGCTGTCCATTCTGGAAGCTGCTTGCCACCGTTCCTGTCCGTAACAATCCAAGGACGTAGTTTCACCCTCAAGGTCTACCGGGCACGGCTTGGATAAATTCGTATCTCTGGAGAGGCTCAAAAGAAGCAGAGTTGCAACAGCAATGTGCCCTTTCGGTTAGGCCGAGGTGTAATTTGTCCTTCAACGATCTGCAGATCTGCAGGGGAAAAAAGGCTCTCCGGGCCGGACTTCCGCGCTGTGCTGGGAAGGCTGTGTCGCACCAACTGTTAAAGCTGTTTTATGCTGATTTTCGACATACATTCATACAACATGGCACCGATACGCCCACACCAAAAGACGCGAACTGGTTGCAAAACATGCAAGCAACGCAAAGTCAAGGTGAGTAGACCTCAAAAGGCTTTTTAAGTTGAGATTGTTGTTGAAACGGTTTATAGTGTGACGAAAGTCTTCCTTTGTGCAACAATTGTACCAGGAGAGGCGTAGAATGTGTCTGGGATAAAACAACTCCAAGACCAGAATCAGTAGCCCGAGAACAGAATATGGTCGTCGCCCAGTCGAGTTCGACCGAAAGCTCCCTCCCGATATGGACTCTCGGCGAAGATTCAACAGACGTGTTAACGCTAGAATTGATGCACCATTATTCCACCTCCGCTTCTTACACCCTCTTCCCGGATCCAGACGCGTCGGCACTGTGGAGAACTGTCATTCCCCAGATGGCATTCGATCCCCGAAATCAGTATCTCCTCCAAGCCATCCTTGCATTTTCCGCTCTCCATATTCGTCATGAGGACTCTACGTCCCCTCGATATGCAGAAATTGCGACCGAATACTACAACCAGGCGAAAATTAGCCTACAGATGGCAGACGCAGGCGGGACAGCGGACATAAACGCCGTCCTTGTCGCACAGGCTCTCATTGCGCATTATGAATTCGTCATATCCCCCGCTGTATTCCCGTACCCTGGCGATTGGTATGCCACCATCCACCAAATCCGCCGTAACATTCTAAAGGACCGGACAGAGATCCAGGATAGTGATATGCAATCGCTCCTGGCTATTATCGCACCACCACTTATACCCACCTCTTTGAAGGAGTCATTTCCGTCAACTTTGTCCTCCATTTTGAACTCAGGCCCAGATGTTGAGGAGCTCCGCGACGCCTCGGTGCGCACCGCCTATGAAGAGTCAATATATTTCCTAGAGCTTGCATGGAGAGCTTCGTTCAACCGATGCATAGGGCTATGGTGGTACATGATGTCCGACACATTCTGCCATCTATTAGAACAGGCAAGACCCCGAGCGCTCATCATATTGGCTCATTATTGTATCATGATGAAGCATGTCGCTCAGGATGGACCGTGGTGGGCGAAGAAGCAATGGGGAAATGAAGCTGGGAAGATCGTCTCTACGCTTGACACTCAGTGGGCGCCGTGGTTAGGATGGCTCTTGAATCAGTTGGATCCAGGGCAAGATATTCATCTTTTTGATTTTCCAGGTATAAATTCTCTGACCTGGGTCAATGCAGGAGACGGTAATCATTTCTAGTTTACATCATGCTACCAAAAGATAGAGTTTGTGCATTATACCCGTATACCATTAGAAAGTTTTCCTTAACAATCTGGCGCTATTCGCACCTACAGCCGACCACTGCTGTGCCTGATCTCCACTGTGTACGTCAACCCGTCATAGTTGGGTTCATTTGCGCGCATCGTTACCGACCCTGACATGATAAGAATATACATTGTTGTAGTGCTGTACCCAGTAGTGATACGGCCTCATATCACTGCGGAGCTGATGCTATGTCTTCGTTGTTGTGCGGGCAAACCTGTTTTACGATGATACGTTCTCATGGTCGGTTCAGAAGCGGGGAATCTTCGGCCGGACTACTAGGACGCCAAGAATTATTATGTGAGCGCGTCCTGCTGCGGATACCGTTATCGCTGGTCATCGAAAGTGAAGGCAGTGCTAAAGATTGCCAGACTGCGAGGTACGAGGAGAGGCTGAGACGTATAGAATAATGCGTTTGAGGGAAGTACATAGCTCCCTATCCCTCTACATATAAATGAAACAGGGCGCAGGATAGCTGGACGTCTAAACCTTGAGCATGTGTATTCTCGACCAGCTTTGATAGCACCCATCAATTTATAGCTTCCGCTTGCTGCCGGATTGACAGGAGGAGACGCATTTGAATAAGGTTGGTAGAGATATCGTCTACGCGACACTGGAAGGAGTTGAAGCTAAAGCTTAGACGCTAGGGTTGGTACGTTGTCCTGTAATTTCTACACGATCTCTGTATGTATACGTAAGTCTCCGTATAAAACTACTCATCTAGGTGTCACGCACCACGGCTTTGGTTTTGAGGCATAGTTATCGACCAGCATCACAAATATGCCGCACACCAACGAGCGCAGGATAACGAAACAGAGTTGTAACCAATTGACAGGTGCTATTGTGTGGATATAAAGCAGATTAGTCACAGCCCAAGCTGCTCGTTTACGAATCCAGAGGCGCGCTATGATAGCGTCTGTCCTGTCGCCTGGCGGCATGGCCACGAGGCGCTCGGGCAAGTCGTTCAAGTTTCGCTTAAAGTCCCAGTTTAGTAGTCGTCTTCGGATTTCCCGACGTTCATCGGGCATTGATTGCTCTAACGAGATAGAGAGCAGGGGTGAACAAGACGGTCATGAGTCCGAGTCATCGATAATGGAAAATGGACAACGGATGCAAACTTCGCCTGTAACTCCGGCCCGGAAAAATCGCGTCGATGGCGTGGGAACCGGCTGTCTGCGGCATTTCGATTGGCATTGAGAATGCAAGCGTCTGACTTACTACGTCTATGCTGCTACTACTGGGTCAAGATATTATTCATCAGATACCTTGATAAATGGAATCAGCAGTATCTCGTGAGTGGATACAGCAGGGCGCATTAGCTCTTTATAAGTTAGGTTCATCAATGGGCTGTGCTGGTGAGTATCATTCGTGTTTGCCTTAAGCTTACAGACCGGACTGTATTCACGACACTCAGGTTTCGAAGATATAGTTGGATTATTCTATGGTGTAGCACTTAGTATTCTTCCGTAAGTCTTCATGCATCGCGAGTGAAGGTTCTGGAGATGTCTTACCTTATTTTACAGCCACCCCTGCTCCTCGTTCTGATGCTATATATTCACCGATTATACCAGAGCAACCTCCCAGCATCCGTGACTGCGCTCGAGCTGAACGTGCCTCTGAAGTTACACGTAGCTGGAATAGGAGCAGCTCCAAATATACCGCGAAGGGCGTCGATGGCTACCGTCATAGAGGGTGCTTGAGTTACCAATCTAGGAGTCTTCGGAGGTGCAACGCTCGTCGGAAAAGGGTGTATCGCAGCGCTCGAGATAGCTGAGGAAGTTATATTACAGTAAATCGATGTAAACGTGCCCGTAAGCTGTGGACGTGATGGTAATACAGTACGTTGAAAAAATCTGTACGATTAAAGGAGAACAGACCAACCAAAGAGTATAGTTGGGTTTGATCCCACAAATTTGTGTGTAGATAATAGACGAGAATGAGAACTGCATAAGTGCACAGTACATATCAAAATGTGCGGGGAGCGTTGTTTGTTGGATAAGAACTGTATGATGAATTGAATTCCGCCTACGCCAAACGATTCAGCGCACAGATTAACGACAGTAAAAAGACGCGCTTACCGTGTTGTCGTAAATACCCGAAGACATAGCCAGACAATACTAACGTCCCGCGAGCTGTGAGCATTCCAAGATCTCGCAAGGTAGCGAAACATACTTACGTTAATTTCACTGACCGGGCTTTGATTATCGAAATACCCATTAGTTGGGATCTCGAAATGGACCTGAAGTTAACAATGAGTAAACGGCACTTACGGCGAGAAATACACAGACTCGCCATATATTCCGTTTCAAAGGAAGCCGCGGCGGAAAAGAAATGGCCCTCGCCACGAGAGTTCATAGGCAGAGCACTGGAACAGAACTGAGGTTCTATCGCGTCTGTCTTCCACACATGTGGCACGGGAATAGTAGGATGAGCATGTGTAGGAGAGCGCACTGATTGTCGAGAGACGCGCTTCTTCCGAGTATCGACCGGGGGTGTCTCTGGTATCGGAGGCATCCTCCTCACCACGTCCTCTAAATCTGACCAAGTCAGACCAGCTGACATCAAGTGAGCAATGTCTTTCGGCCTGCTGATGTGGTCATTCGACTTGCGTTTCACCGTCCTCTTCTTGATATCCGCCGAACGCCTCTGTGGTTGGTAAACATAGTCCGGATAGAGCTCCTCGTGTCTCTTCCTTTCCTCGAGGGCCCGACGATAGTAATGACCTTTTTCGTCCTCAGACAGGTTCTTCCACAACTGTCCGATGATCCTCGATAGGTGACGACTATCATGCTCGGCGCCCTTGGGAATCATCTTCTTGTCGACGACGTCTTTGCGGAAGATGAAGTAACAGTTCAGAGGTCGGGGGATACGGTTCTTTTTGCGAGAAACATCGTTGGGTGAACTGGATCCGTCGGAGTGAGAAGAAAAGGATGAAGACGGAGATGGAGTGTCGATGAACTCGGGTGTCGGAGGGGCGATATCTGGGGATGGAGACGTAACGACCTTGAATACATATTGCTGACATCGACTAGCATGGACGTAGTCTGGAAACAAAGCGTCAGTACAGAGCCGGACGCGTAGCAACAAAGTCCACGTACCATAGTGCTCGTTAGAGTACTGGTGGGAGCGAACAAAGCTGGACATGATGAGGAGGACGAGTGAGATAAAATGAGACAAAGCAAAGAGCAGTCGGGTCCCCCCATTTTATATTTGCGCGCACAGGCATTCTCGACATGACAATCACAGAGAGGTTGAATGCGATCAAAATCCCATTCACATTTGACAGCTCGCCTCTCAGAAAGGAAATCGTGTGACATCCCAAGAGGGTACCCTTTCACCTGTTCGTTAAGTGAGTAGTAAGGTTCCCACGATTGTTATAAAAGTGACAAGGTGAAGGGACTGACCGAAAGCAGCTGGATGGAAAATCAAATGTAGAACGTGATCCCTTCACCCCCAAATTGAGTATTCGTCTTTTATCGTGGTTGAACCGTTCTGATGGTAAGTATCTTTGGTTCCAACATGGGACAGTGGCAGGTCTTTGAAGATGAAAGAGGTCTTGTTTGCTTCCAAGCTTAAATGTAAGGTAGTACTTTGGAGCAAAGACTGGTGGACCCTTGCAAGGATTGACCAAGGGCGACTATATTTAATTGAGAAAAGGAAAGGCAAGATCATTGTAGGTACTGAAGTTTAACACGTAACTGCTCATAGCAAGGTATAAATTATGGACAAAGGCTTGAAGATGATAGAATGGATGAGTATAGGCGAGTACAAGATGTCTGCTTCGCCACTGCACACAGCTTATAACATGTACGAGGAGGTTTCTCGAATGGATCAGGCTCCAATTGTTGGAGGATATCCATACGTTTTACATTATCTTACTTTTCGATCACCCGTTCCTATTTACCTTATATGCTTATGCCTCCTGTTGATCACCTATATAGTCTAGCTGATCATACCCGTACACCTCATCGCTTCACTTATGCTGTGCCCGACTGAGGTATGTATATCCCTACTGTAATATTTACTATGATACTCAATCTTTGTGTATTGGTGGTGTATCAAGGCACTAGTGGTTCGTAGGCCATTTCTGGGTCTCCGGTTGCTACCAAAGTACCTGTATAATGCAAGTATAACACGATCCTTGCGTTCCTGCAAATATAGATGTCCCGTGAACGTGAACAATGGGACACAAGTTGGCCAAGAGTGAGTAACCTTCTGAATACCAACACTGTCTATAATGTCTGCTGGGTCGACTGGCAACACTAGCAGTGCCGAGGGTCTGGACAAATGGATGAGTTGTCAGACTGAGACTGAGTTGGAAATGAAGGTAATGCATGCCTCGGAAGTGGGAATTGTGACTCACTGATAGATTCAAACATGCCGGTGCAATCCGAATAGAAAGGAATGAAGGGATGGATAACCTCGATGAGGTGTTCCCTTTTCTTTCACTGTGTTGAGATTGGCCAAATCCAGATATGTGAACATGAGGTGAGAGTTGTTACGATTTATTGACTTTTTTCACTTTCTAAGCCTTATCTCATCTTATTGGCATAATCACACTTATGCACTATCACCTCACAACCGCCGATATCAACTTCGATAAATCTTTCTTGATGGACAACACATGATATTGCGTGCTTGTCATCCGACTAGCACACCACCTAACTTCTACAAAACTTTCGTAGCTATTATTAGTACCGACTCTTTAGTATTTAAGTAGTTATGCCTCACTGTACAACCTCAGCTTTGAGCTAAGGTTTAAACATCACATAAACTTTACTTGTCTGCTCACTTGCTGAGAGCTTCTCCAGTAAGCGTCTCTCTCATCACCTTGAGATCATCCAAGGCATTGCCAAAAGTGATTGTCTGAATGCGAGACAGCTTAGCAATTGCCCTATCTTGAGTCACATGAGAGTCGGGCCCTAACAATTAGCTCGAAGCTTCCCTCACCCTTCCACGACGCAAGACGCAGGAAGGATTCTGTATGCCATTCCAACAAACCCCCGATATAAACGAAGATACCAGGACTACGATTGCAATAACCCTCTTCACTGCCGCAGCAGTAGTCGGGACAGCAACCACAGCAGCCGTTGTCTATTACAGAAATAGAGAGTGGTTTGAATGCCATGGAATTACACTTTGAAGAGGACAGCTAGTCTACCCACCCCCAACCCTCCCTCACTTCTACATACCCCCTTACAATGTTCCGCAGGAACCCTTCCTCCCCAGCTACCCCATCTATGATCAGGAGAGCAGAAGGGAGATCTTCCAGACGCCCCCAGAGTCGGCAAATGATGGGGACGTTTCGAGCTCCGAGTCCGACCTTGGACAACAAAGACAGAGAAGCCCAAGCCCCATCGCTGGCCCCTCTGGAACCCAGCACTCCTCTGATGATGAGAGGAGTACTCCCTCTATCGAGGGAGACATCACAAACCTCATTAGAGCATATCACGGAATTGGAACAGAACCCCTGGAGGATGCCAGGAGAGAGCTGGAGCAAAGCCTCTGCCAGATACCTACAACCGAGGCCCCTCAGCCCTGACCTAGTAGTGAGACCCTCCCCCCTATGACCCTACGGGTCACCAATCCCACCGAACCCATTGAATTATCTGACCTCGATGCCTATTCCGAGGAGAGAAGGAGAGACTCCTACGATTCAGAGGCAAGTAGAAGAAGGGCTCACCTACCAGGAGACCCTCGCATCCATCGCCCATTCAGAACCACCCAGACCACCTTCGATACTCCTGCACTGTCAGTTGTACACTCCTCCCCCACCGCCACCGACTCCTCTGGACCTGATTGACTTCCAAGAAGAACTGGAAGTAGAAGCCTTGCTCCAACCCTCCCAGACATCGTCCTCCATACCGACTCCTCTGATTCCAGCCCGGCCTCGCTCGACCCCATGAACTCAGAGTTCTATGCAGAACTCCAATGACAACGACTTTTTGTCCGCTTCGTCGGGCAACCTAGCTACCAGCGAAGGAGAAGAAATGGAGAATCCCCGCTCGCATTCCAGACATGCCAGAGAGAGGAGGACCCAAATGAGCCCCCTCGGGATCCCAAGACTGAGCGACGATTGGCTAGAAGGGAGCTTGAGAGTAATCCCTTCTACCTGGGAACTCCAGATCGAGCCTGGCCAACACTCTCCCTCTCCCAGAGGATGGGTCTCAGGACTTACAGAGCCCAGGCCTGGGCACTACAAAGAGCAGACTATGTGACCAGAGGAGGGGACGACGAGACCCTGGGAGAACATTGTAACCGACACAACCTCTTCATCAATGAGGAGTTATGGTGGCACAAGCTCAACTACAGACCAGTACCGGGAGTATACAACCTGGCCCTACGACCCAGAACAGACAATGAGGAACGAACGCTCAGTCGATGACTGGCGGCTATACTCGCCACCTGGAGAAGAGACGAGGCCCAGAGAGCAGAGGCCACAAGGGCATGGGTGGCCTGGGCCAATGCCTGACTCGCCGCTGATCGACTGGAGGTGCCAGAACCACCCCTGGAGGGGGACGAGTAGACTGATTGCCGGATCAGGAGAAGTGGGGCCCAGCGAGCCAATGGAGACAGAAGCTGAGCGACGACAGTGCAAGGCAGCAGAAGCAGAGGCTAGAAGGCAGCAGCATCAAGCAGAAAAAGATGCCTTCCCCAACGTAGCAGCGAGCCTGGTAGCCCAATTAGAACGCACCAGAGCATTCACCCTCACCAATAACCTACCTATCCTGAAAGAGCTCCAGGACATCCCCAATCAACCACAACTGCGAGGGCGCCCCACCCAACCAGCCCCAAGGAGGTATGGAAGCCTGACCCATCGAACAGACAGATGGTCGATTCCCTGACCCCCAATGAAATATGACCCCCCGGATCCCCCTTACTGGCCCTCTGGCAATGCCGAGGAGCAGGACCCCTGGCTTCAAGTGAAGCCAACATTAATCCGACTCCCAGGAGAGTTCAAAGGGAAGAGCAGTGACATTCACTGCTTCACGGGCACCTGTGAAGACTACTTCGCGGTCTTCAAAGCCTACTACCCCACCCATGCCAATAAAATCCTATTTGCCATCTCCCTCTTCGGTAAAAAACTGCAAGACTGGTGGTCCCAATACCGCTACCAATTCTGGAGCGGCACAGAAGATTGCTACTGCTACTTCTCTTGGGAAGACTTCAAGGTAGCCCTCAAAGTTGAATATGGGGACCCTGCCCTCCAGGAAGTAATGGAGAGATGCATGAATGAGTTAAGGATGACCGGCACTGCAGCCGAGTATTTCTGAAGGCTCGAAGAGCTGGCCTGACAAGCTGACCAACTCACCGACCTCGGACCCCGAAGCGCGATCGTTCGAGCGGTATGAAGGGGAGTCCCTGCCTCTTACACCAATTCCATTGCAAACCTGGGCATCATGATCCCCTCGACCTACACTGAGTGGAAGCGCCGAATTTGTAGCATCTACGATGAAAAGGCCTGCAAAGAGGCTTTTGATAAAATCGGCTATGTCAACAAGCCGAAGAACCAACATGCCAGAAATTCCCCCAAAAGGACTTCTGGCATGACAAGTCCCTCGACTGACAAATCAGCTAGCAAGGGATCGACGGGTTCGGGATGGACCACCTACAGAGGCATCGGGGAACCAATGGATATAGACCGCCTCAAGAAGGAAGGAAGATGCTTCAACTGCGGAGGGAAGGGGCATTTAGGAAGAGACTGCAAGAAGCTGAAGCAACCTAGGGACCCAAAAAGCAGGCGATATATGATGGCCCAACTTTGCGCAATGCTAACAGAGGCCGAGGAACACGACAAGGAGGAACATGGACATAGTCACGAAGAGAAGGTCGAGGAGAAGACACCCTCAACGACAAAGATTGAGGAGGTAAAAGGCAAGGCTGAGAAGTGAGCGATTCCACTTCCTCAGCCCAATCCTCCTCTCTGGGTGGTCGGTCATCGGGTCCCGCTGTGCGGACATTACCTGATTGTACATCATTATTACATATGTCTACTTGTGTATCAGAGCATTCAAATATACCCGCCGCATTTACACTTTCACCCGAGACCACCCCAAAAGAATTGCAACCAATTCAGACTCCGCCCAAAGAAACATATAAAATTTCCCAAAAGCAAGGAGGACCTCACCCCCCCTCCTTGCTGACACTTTCTGTCCCAGAACTCCTCACCCTCCAGGACCTTCAGACTTGATGGGGGCCAGAGTTCATCCAAACAATGTCAGGGATCTCCCAGTCCTTAGAGACAAAGGAGGTGCTCCCCGAACTGACCGAGCCCATCGTCGCTGAACAGGAACCTCAAGACAAAGGCGGGGGCATGGGGTCGATGCCTGTCGACCATGTCCACAACGATTTGCCTTGCGCTCGAGGACCATCACAGAAACATGACCCCCTCTCCCCCCACCTGGAAGAAGAAGCGAAGGGTTGCAGCCCTCGTCATTCTTTTGGGGACTCTACACCGATCGAGAAGGTGCCCCCTTCATCCACGACCCAGAAGGAAGAAGTTGTCACAAGAAAGGATAGGGATCCGGGACAGGCGCCGAAGGACCCAGGAGTAATGTGGGAGCATGGTTCATGCAACAAGAATGCGATGCTCACGACTCCCTCCGTTCACCCTGATGAGCCTTCCGGTCACTCCAGGAGCAACCCGCTCCCCAAACCCCTGATTCCTGACAAAAATGCTGACAGCAGACGATCCCCAGGGAAGGAGCATGCCCCAGCCAGGGAGACCCCTCGAAGGCCCCTGACCGTCGAAGGATCAAGTGGGATTCCAGCATCAGATGTGCGATGCTCACGGGTCCAGAAGACCACCTTTGTCGAGGTACCTGATGAAGAAGACGACATGGCATTCAAGATGTCTCAAGTCAAGGCACAAGCAAAGAAGGCAGAAGAACCGATTGAGGCGAGGCGTTCCGAGTATAAGCCAGTGAGTGTTTCCTCCCTGAAGTCCACCTGGTTCAAGCCATTTGGCACAGACTGGACCCTTCGGGCCATCAGGGAAGCACGCATGGACTCGGAGGCACTTGCCTCGCTCCATCTATGGGCCCACAAGGAAAAAATCAACGAGATCAATGATCACCTGCTGAGTGCTCTAAGATCTGGAGGAGAGGATGCACGAGAAAGGCTGTATGAGTTAAGCCAACCAATTTGATATCAACGATGAGTAAGCACCAAGGGCATCCGAGAACTATTCCTTGACGTCCAACTTGAAATGTTGGAAAGCCGCCAAGCTCTCAAGGCTCAAGCCCTCGTCGACAGCGGTTGCACCGGAAGCACTATAAATGAAGCCATCATCAAGAAGCATGGTCTCATCACCAGGCCCACCCTGGCCCCCATCTCAGTATACAATGCCAACGGCAATCACAATAAGGCTAGGGAGATCACCGAGTTCATAGAAGTACGGATGACCATAGGAGGGCATCACGAAAGGATTGACTTTGCCGTTACCAATCTCGGCAAAGGCGACATCTTCCTAGGTCATGACTGGCTCCTGTGCCACAACCCCGTCATCAACTGGGCCACCGGCAAGATCATCTTTGCTCGGTGTCAATGTCAGAAAAACCCGTTCCCACTTCCAGACGCTGACCCTGAAGACCCATGGGATGAGGAGCTGGAGGAAGGCGAGACCATCCTGATGGTTGACCTTCATGAGGAGCTGGAGATTCATGCAGTACACCACGTGAACGACCTAGCAGCCAAGGCTAATGAAGGAAGGGCGAAGAAGACTTTCAAAGAAATGGTACCCCCTCAGTATCGAGAATTCGAAGACCTCTTCTCTAAAGAGAACTTCGACGAGCTTCTGGAACAAAAACCCTGGGATCATGCGATCAAACTGATCCCCAATGCCAAATCCACACTCGACTGTAAGGTCTACCCACTCAACTGACATGAACAGGAAGAGCTTGACAAATTCCTTGATGAAAACTTAGAGTCAGGACGAATCTGCCCATCCAAATCCCCCTTCGCATCCCCCTTCTTCTTTGTCAAAAAGAAGGATGGATCCCTTTGACCAGTGCAGGACTACTGCAAGCTCAATGAGATGATGATTAAAAACCATTATCCCCTACCTCTCATCTCCGAACTTATGGACAAGCTCCATGGCACCAGGTACTTCACCAAGTTGGATGTCCGCTGGGGATACAATAATGTTTGGATCAAGCAAGGAGACGAAGCCAAGGCAGCCTTCTGGATGAACCGTGGACTCTTCGAGCCGACCATCATGTTCTTTGGCCTCACCAATTCACCTGCCACCTTCCAATGGATGATGAACGATATTTTCCATGACCTCATACACAAGGGGAAGGTAACCATCTACTTGGACGATATTCTCATCTTCTCGAAGGATCTCCAAGAACATTGATGAATCATCAGACATGTATTACAACGCCTGAGGGAGCACAAGCTATTCCTGAAGGCTGAGAAGTGCGAGTTCGAGGTACTTGAAACCGAGTATCTTGGCATCATCATTGGTGAAGGTTCCATCCAAATGGACCTGGTAAAGGTCAAGGGGATAACTGAATGGCCCACACCCACCAAAAAGAAGGAATTACAATCCTTCCTGGGCTTCACAAATTTCTATCAGAAATTCATCAAGGACTACTCTAAGATCATACACCCCATGACTCAACTAACTGACAATGCCCCATGGACCTGGGGAATGGCCCAAAATGAAGCCTTCCAGCAGTTAAAGAAACAGATGGCCGAGGACATGGTATTGGCACTCCCCAAGGAGAGGGGGAGGTTCCGAGTAGAGGCAGATTCCAGTGAAGGGGCAATTGGCACCGTCCTTAGTCAGGAACAGGATGGGAGATGGAGGCCAGTCGCCTTCCTCTCTAAAGCGCTAACCGTCACTGAACGGAACTATGAGATATACGACAAGGAGCTCTTAGCAATCATGCTTGCCCTTGAGGAATGGAGACACTACCTCATGGGGGTGGCGGAAGATTTTGAGATTTGGACCGATCATCAAAACCTACAGTACTTCCGCCAACCTCAGAAGTTAAACCACCGTCGAGCCCGATGGGTTACTGAACTTGCCGAATATCACTTCACGCTACACCATAAACCCAGCACCTCTAACTGAAAGGCGATCTACTCAGTCAACGAGATGACCATGATCAAGGAAAGAAGGACAATGATGATGTTGTAGTCCTTCAACCCGAGCACTTCCAGGCAATGATCATGCCCACCACCAGTGAAGTCCACCAGTGCATCAAAGAGGTCACCCGAGTCCATGACAAATGGGACCAGGGAATCCAAAATTCCCTTGATCACGAGCGTGGCATTTCGGAGAAGGAAGGACTCCTGTATTATGATGAGTGAATTTATGTTCCCCACAACGACAAGCTGCATGGAGAGATCATTGCCACCCATCATGATCATATCACCGCAGGACATCCAGGAATAGAGAAAACCAAAGAGCTCATACAAAGAGAGTTCTGGTGGCTGAAACTCAAACAAACCATGGAAAAATATGTCAAGGCCTGCGAAGCCTGTCAATGAACCAAGACAGACACACACCCGAAGGCCACTCCCCTACATCCCAATGAGGTTCCAGCAGAACCCTGGACTCACATATCAGTCGACATGATCACCGGGCTTCCCGAATTGAATGGCTACAATGCCATCCTCATAATTGTTGACCGGTTCTCCAAGGAAATCATCCCAATCGCCTGCAACATCGAACTCACTTCTGAAGGATGGGTGAAACTCTTGCACGACCACGTCTATGCCCCCCACGGCATGCCTAAAACTGTCATCTCTGACCGTGGTCCCCAATTTGTCTCCAAGTTCATGACGGAACTTCTCAGACTCCTCGACATCACCCTAAACGCATCCACGGCCTTCCATCCCCAGACTGATGGACAAATGGAATGGGCAAACCAAGAGATTAACAAATACCTCTGACTCTTTATTAATCATCGCCAAACTGACTGGAGCGAATGGCTTGCACTTGCAGCATTCACCCATACTAACCGAATTCATTTGGCTACTGGCCAAACCCCGTTCTTCACCAACTATGGGACAAACCCCCGCATCCTCCCCGACTCTATCAAAATGACCGCATTCACCAATCCTTCTGCCAAGTCATTCGCTGAAAACATGCAGGAAGTCCACCGTCAAGCCAAGGAAGCGCTAGAGGAAGCCATGGGCAAGATGAAGGCCCAATACGATAAAAAGAAGAGAACTGCGATGGACTATGCCATTGGAGATCGAGTATGGCTAGATTCCACCAACCTTCATCTCCCCTGCCCCAAGAAAAAACTTGATGACAAGCGCGTCAGCCCATTCCTTGTCCTGGAAAAGGCCGGCACCTCTGCCTATAAACTCAAACTCCCACTGCATTGGAAGATTCACCCCCGCTTCAACAAGAAACTGCTGATGCCGTATGTACCACCGGCGTTCCCCAATCAAGAACAACCACCTCCTCCTCCACCAGACCTCATTGAAGACGAAGAGGAATATGAAATCGAAGAAGTCCTAGACTCAAGAACATGCCAAGTGCACAGCAAAAAGGGGCAGAAGTCACAACTCATCACAGACTACTTCGTCAAATGGAAAGGCTGGACCCGGGAGCACAACTCCTGGGTATGAGAAGATGATATGACCAATGCACAAGAGGCCATTGAAGACTACAAAAACAGCATCTCTGAAACAAGAACTATCATAATGGCCCGCAAAGTTATCGATCGGTCAGACAAAATGTTAAAAGAGATACTTGACCATCGCTATGTCAATGACATCATCTCATACCAAGTACTTCGAACAGACGGAAGGACCTTTTGGGTCAAAAATCCCTGCCCTAACGACAAACATTGGCGGGATTACATCAACAACTATTGGAGAAAGGAGTATGTAAAAGCTCAAGAGGAACCGCCAAGCAAACCCTAGGGCAGTCGGGGACATCTGCCTTAACGAGAGGGTAATGTTACGATTTATTGACTTTTTTCACTTTCTAAGCCTTATCTCATCTTATCGGCATAATCACACTTATGCACTATCACCTCACAACCGCCGATATCAACTTCGATAAATCTTTCTTGATGGACAACGCATGATATTGCATGCTCGTCATCTGACTAGCACACCACCTAACTTCTACAAAACTTTCGTAGCTATTATTAGTACTGACTCTTTAGTATTTAAGTAGTTATGCCTCACTGTACAACCTCAGCTTTGAGCTAAGGTTTAAACATCACATAAACTTTACTTGTCTGCTCACTTGCCAAGAGCTTCTCCAGTAAGCACCTCTCTCATCACCTCGAGATCATCCGAGGCATTGCCAAAAGTGATTGTCCAAACACGAGACAGCTTAGCAATTGCCCTATCTTGAGTCACATGAGAGTCGGGCCCTAACAAGAGTGGGGATGAGAGAAAGCTAGGGCAGGAGTTGGGCAGGAGTGCTAAATTCTGAAGAGGATGCACGTCGTTAGGGAACCAAATGGATTCTGACGAGGGTTTGTGAGGAGAGCTGAGTGGTCCGATTTGAGAAATAAATGAGTACAGAGAGCGAAGCAATTACTGAAGGAAGTAGGCAAGCTGGTAGGTGCAACACTGTTACAATTTACTAGTGAGGAACTTAGCCCATTACCATAGGGTCAAAGTAACAAGATGGGCCAATGAGGATGGGAATCTCCCTCCTGGCATGTCTTTCCCAGTAGGTGACGCCTCTTATTATCTGGAAATTATGATTCGTGTATGAGCATGTATACAAGAATGTGTTGTGGTGTTTTATATTCAAATTCACTCCGAATTCGGCGCTTTACAAAGGCAAGATAGTGAAATTAGAGAAGTTTCATATCCACATGTCACGAATAAATGGTTGTAGTCATAGTAAAGCGACCGCACGTTCTTAGCACCCAGTCGGAACGGTAGCATCGTCCACATGGTTCGCTGCAAGCATCCCCAAACCACGGCTCGCGAAGGCGTTCCAAAGGATACAAGCATTCGCTCCATTGTACCGGTTCACGTCGGCCTGGATCCATGCATCCCGTGCTTGTACGACTACGAGTTCTTAGTAAGACGGTGTTAGACCATATGACACGACAGGGCTTACACGTAGGGTTGCAAGGCTGCAAAGATAAGGCGTCGGTGAAAAGGTGAAGGTAAACTATATTTCCTTCCCCGCCGGTAGCATCATCCATAGCCGTCGATGACCATCCGTAAGTCTGGACCAAAGCGGCGTATACATTATGTAGCATGTTAGCCCACACCTCTCCGATATCTGAGGACATGTGAGTGAGTGCTGACTGGGTCATAAGTATACTCACCGTGAACCTCGACCAGTTGAGCCAGAGAGGAGTACCGCAGCGGGATCACATTGGCATTCGTGGAGTAGGGATAGCGGCGGATACCAGCAGGATTGTTTGTCGCCCAAACCCCAAGGACATAGTCAGAAATAGTGGCGCTTTTTTGTTCAGTCCATCTATGGTTGTGGATTAGAATCCGGTAGCATTGGGAAAAGAAGCAGACCGCCGTACTCCGCCATTGCATCTGACCATCTTGAAAACCATATTCTTAACCAATAGTTCCACACGAGACCCCGTTAGTACTCGCCTTCTCCTAACCCTCCGGATTCAAGTGTCTGCAGGCACCTAGCTGTTCCGCCCCCAGTCAAACGATTGGTAATACCATGAGTCATTTCATGAACGATTATATCGTTCTGCAAGTCTCCATCACGATCAGGAACTGAGTTGATCCAAATGTACATCCGACAGGTCCCAGGCTGACCACTGAAAATCTTCACATCAGCTCATGACATGCCTGAATTCAACGAACAGCTTACTCAGGAAGAGTTAGGAACTCTGCGTTATTTACCCCGCCAGCGGCTTGGACAGACATCTGGACACGATCATTACTTAGTCCCCCGTTGCCGAAGTTGTTTTGCTGGAAATTATACGCGGCCTCGGTCCATCCATACTTGTACATATAGTCGTGGATTTTGTTGATAATGTAGAAGGTATTAGTTCGAGCCGCATCGACGTTACCTCCAAGCAGTGGGTCGAGCGCCGTGTTATATGGGTAATTGAACGTGTTGGGTGCCGATTGTGCCGTGGTAGTAGCCAGCAATCCCTTGAAAGAGACGACATTGTTTCCGCTACCAAATATCAGGAAGATGTACTATCGGGGTATAAAAATGCTTACGCGGTTTGCCCATTCTCCACCCAGCCTTGAGGAGAAGAGGCCAAGTCCTCAGGGTTGATGAGGGTTGACTCTCCTTCCGCGACAGATGCCCTGGTTATGGGTACGACAGTATACTAGATTGATTTAAAACGACATGTGTGTGAGAGCGAATAGGATATTACCGTGGCCTGGGCAGAAAAATCGGTGACTGCAATTATACCTCCTGAATGGGCATCTACAAATGCCTCATAACCGGTGTTAGCATCTGAATTCAGGACTTGGACTACATGGGCAAGTGCCACCGATCCGTCGGCAAGGGCGAAATACTCGAGGGAGTTGATGCCGCTGTAGGTAGCAGTGAAAGCGTCTTCAACTTTGCTGATAATCGAATCAAGCGCTACGGTGGGCTGGGAAGAAGCGATGTTCGCTACGCAGTGTCAGAAAATAAAGGAGGTGTCGGCATAACATATTACTCACATGTATCTACGAACGACGACCCAAGTGAAACTGCTTTGCCGTTCTTGAAAGCAACGTTGGCAACGGCGTTAGCGGAAGGAACGCCATCCTGATCGAGAGGATGAATAGTACAGTCAGAGCTATTAGAAAACGAGACGTACATGGTATTGCTTTGCATAGGCGTAGCTCATGTCGTTCTCAGCCGTGTGTCCCGAGTTATACATGACTGCAGAGGAGTCGACACCGAGCTCCGATGCAATGAAGGAGATTGCGCTGGTCTGCAGGTCACTGTTAACGAAAGACGCGATGTCTTTCCCTCCTCCATAAGTCTACAACATAAATGTGAGTCAGTAAGTAGAGTAAGACCGTTGGAACCGTATCGCTAGGTCCGAGAGAGGGAATGAGGAAGCGGTAGTGATAGTCGCAGATGTAGCTACGGATACACGGAAATGTACGGGAATAGTGCACGTGATCGCGGAGGGAGCGGACCGTGCCAACGCTCCCACCGTAGCCCCAATTACCTTGAACGTCGACTCGGGATGATAGGTATCGACTGTCAAGTCACGTCCAATAGTCCTTCGTCGGTGTGTCGAGTGTTTCGAGGTCATCGGCCAAGGCGTAGCGAGTGAGACCTTGGCGAGGAGGACTGCAAGAACCACAGAAGAGAGTAATTGTTTTCCAAAGGCGCGCATGGTCGGTCAAGAAAGACGAGGGTATTCCTTGTGAGTAGAATACAAAATTTTGAGGTGGTTTATATAGAAATTACCACTGCACATGCGAAGGGGGAAGAGGCTTCCAGCGCGTTATTGAGTCCGTTGAGGAACACGGAGCTTTGCATACCGTCTTGGACGGCGGACGACGCGTAAGGCTGAGAAATTGAACTGGGGAAACTCGGGCGGGGTCAGCAGGAATACCACGAGAAACCATTCTGATCGCTCAGGAACATCGACGCTGTCAACACAATCAAATTCCTGATCTTCCTATATCCAAAGATGTATCGGAAAGGCCTACTCAGAGCGACAGGCCCGGTAGTCACCCACTTAGCATAAAGCCAGATTGTATAGCAGGGTATCCGTCTGAGGACAAAGCAGTGAGGTTCAGCGATACAATATTAGACACAGCGAGAAACATACCAAAAGCAGCGAAGAAAAACCTAAAGCAAGACACCGACAGCCCCGGGGATTGACTTTCTGTTTGTACATACACTGGAATCTTCGCCGGTTGGCGAGTTCGTGTTCTGATGAACAAACAGGAAGTAGAACTGTCTGGAAGCTACTCCCGGTTAGAAACCTCCATGACAAGAACTGTTGCAGAGCTAATGTCCCCAATGAGATATGAGTATATATCGGTAGGGAGTGAAAGCCATGCTGCTACTAACGTCCGATTTAAGCGGTGATATCATTTCTATGATTAGCCGTGCTCACATGAAGAAAGTTGGCGGGAAACATCACCCATAGAGGGAGGTGTTGGTCGTATTGTAAGGTTCTCCGTCTATCAGGCGTAAGGAGCATCCGGCACTACTCACAATGTACTGGAACGACACACGTTCCTTCCCAGCTTCACTATGCGTCGTCATGTCACTAATTCCGGAAAGCACTGTTCCTGCATTCCAAGAAATCATCATTCGGAAACTGACTGCCTGCACGAATACTCAATAGTTGTATACATGCTGAACCCATTACCAAGGATAAGTGGTAGATGGAGTTCAATGCCTTCAATGCGTCGACGAGAGTGAAAGCGGGAGAAAAAGGCATAATCAGAAATCGGCCCGAGATCCGCATTCAACCTTTAGATGACGTGATCTAGTACATTTTCCCACAACTGATGATCATCCTTGACTGTCGTTTCCGCCTCTGCTGTACTGTAAATATGGCTGGAGAATACCTTCAAAAGATAAACAGGGTGAAATGACTCAAAAGTGAGGTGTGAAAGGTAGGCTTTTCCTGCTGCCTTTGTTATCGGGGAATATAGAGCCGGTTCTATTGCTACTTTATTATGTAAATGCACCCGTTGAGGCCATTGACGGTGCTTGAGGTAAGGTGCTCGCTTTATTTCTCTTTCGTCGCTCACTATGTCTGTCAGTACACTCGATATGCAGACGTACCATCCGCAGGAAAACACGAAGGAGAATTTATTTTCTGGAACAATGAGTTGCGGCTCACCTGCACATGCCTATTCCTGGACGGTCACCAGATTGGTATTGCCTTCTTACTGCATTGCCTCCGTGATGGCGTCGCAGGGTCTCGCACTGGCCACTACCGTCTTGGCCTCAATACAGAAAGTGTCGCTTCGGTTTTATCCTCGCTCGGCAACACGTTATACTATTTCGCATAAGTGAAACACCAGCTCCTGACGAATACTGAAGACACGTCTTCCCGTTCGTGCAGGCATACATGCCGTTTCCCATTGCTGTTGTTTGGTCCTATCCGATCTCCGAATGCACTGAAAGTAAATTTCCTCCCCTCTCTATCATATTCTTCTAGATAAGTCGTACAGATCCATGGCCTACATACGAACTCAAAAGTCGGATTTTGACTAAATGCTTACCGTTCTTCTCGATCATTCCCATGCCCCTCCCGGCGCACACATCTTTGAGCTTCTACTGACCAATACCCTACCGACTGCTTTTGAGAGGAAGGATCTCGAAGCGACACACTCTAAATCACTTGGTTGTGTAGCACTAGAGACATCGAATCTGTCATGCATGCCACCACATCTCTTCCTGACTACCTAACTAAAGATCGCACCCAAGCCAAGTCTAAGAAGATCCTCTGCTCGTCTCGTCGGCTTCCACCTGAGGAGCTCACCAGGTTATTAATTTGGTGTCGGACTTATGGTCGAAGGAAGACTTATTTGACTCCTTGCGCAGTGTCTTCGACGTCGTCGCACGTTTTCAGGAAATGGAGTCAGGTCGCAATTTCCGTTTACTCAGCAGAGAACTCGATGAAGACTCGTTGCTTGGCAGCTGAGCCTTGCGCGGGGAAGCATAGGAAATTGGATTGCACCGATTTTGGCGTACAATTCCGAGCGAGTGAATATGCTGTAGTACCGCCAGCAGTGCCTCCAAGTTAGTATTTTTGAAGCCTGGATTCGTAATTATGAACCGCTTGATTCACAATGTGGATTAAGGCCGTCAACACCAGCCCAGTTGAAGACCAGTCTTTCTACTGTTGTTCTGCAACGCTCGGTACCAAGATATCCATAACCATTTACTCGTTGAAATTCTCCAGAAGTCAAGAATGGCACCTAAAATAGAGGATACAAGTCTTGTGCCGGGAGAATAGGTCGCTCCACTCTCGTAGAGATACGCTAATTCTTCTGAGCCACTGTCCTTTCAGATTCGGGTTTGGTTGAAGGTTGTGCTGTATGTTCGGGTTGAACGAGGTAAACGCGAGATTGTGCCATTTAGTTCACGTAGTTAGGGCAGACAGTCGCCGATCGATAGAAAATCAGATACCGCACCATAGTCGTTTGAGTATTGGTCGTTTATGTAGCGTCTGTGGGCCAAACACTAGGGCACATTCATTAAATGAAAAAAGCACCAGGAATGTTCAAAGATCCTAGTGAGGGAGTGAGATTGTGAATCTAAGTTTCCTACGAGTTGATCCAGACAGAAGAAAGACCACTCCGGGCCGACGAGAAATCGCGTTGATGGCGTGGGAACGTCCGACTTTTACTTCGTCACCCACGGTCAAAGTTTGACCCACCCGCTCATCGTCGATAATCCGACTATCGCCATCCCGCTCGCCGTATGATGCTTGCACTACGATATAGAAGGAAATTCAAGGACTGCGGCGGACACAAAAAGTCATTCCTTTTCCTCCCTGTATTTCTACGATATAAATCGGAAATGGGCGGCAGTCAGCTGCTAAGCTCGAGCGTTGCGGTGCTTTTTTTTTTTGGCTCCACCTGTACTACGTTCACGAGCAACCAAAGCCCAATGTGCGTTCAATGCTGACCTTCATCACTCGATCTTGTAAACACACGCACATATATCCAGCGCTCAAATCCACACGTAGCATCACAGTTTCGCGTCTTCCATTGAACCCATATGCGTGCGCTCCGCTTCCAGGAGAACCCTCAGGCCCATATTAGACATGTGTCGCAGCCCACGACGCTTGCACCCTCTGAACCACGTGAGGGAGCTGGGCGCTACCACGTTATGACACTTTAGATGGCATGAAGATATATCGAGTACGTCTCGCCTAATGCATGCGATCGGATTTCTCCTAACTATATCTTGTCTTTCTTAGCTTCTCCGTCGGCAGGCATATCGGTTGTGGGCTGCGAATAGTATTCCATGCCATCTTTGTATCGAGCCTTTCAATAGTCTGGCGATGGCCTCGGCGAATCATAAAGCAACCATGATTCCACATACTTGGTAAATAGTCTTTCATCTTCCAGACTTCTCCTAGTCCCAATTCACCTGTTGCGGGATATCAATTCGGGTAGTATCCATGATCACGTTCTTCAGTTATCTTATCAGATCTTACAGCACGGATTCATTGACGCCACAGCACTGCGAGTTTGACGCTGGCTTCTGCATCACGTTCTACAGCCCAAGTCTTACCGCCAACCACCATGTCCGCACTCAACGCCTGTCTCAAAGTCGCCAATATCGCTGAAGCTTCGGGCATACCGTACGTTCAGAACGTGGCAAAGGTCGCCGTGGTTGTCTTCAAACTTTTCGAGGTTCGTTTAACCATACTTTTTGTTGTATGAACGTTGTCGCTAACTCTGTGTCCTACAGCAAAAGGGAAAGAACAAGAAAGATGCCAAGGAGCTCTGTGAGAGCATCGCAGACACGATTGTCGTCATCGACACTCTCGTCCGTATGCACGGAGATCAGGACACTTCATGTTATATCGATATTTGTGGGGAGATGGAAACGTGAGCTGCCGTTTTTATTGTCTGTTTTTCTTCAACAGGTACCCATCATCTGGCTACAGGTATCTTCAATGCATGGCGCAAGACATCAAGGATTTTAAGCTCAAGCACCGTGGGCTTAGAGGTGGCCTCTGTGTCGACGATTTCAGGGACGCCATCCAGTCTTATAGGAGGCGCGTAGATGATTTGAAGACAGACTTTCTGGTAATATTTCTGCGTGCAAATTTCCGACCAGCATCTCACGTTCCGCTGTAGATTCATACAGTGGGTGACTGTGATTCGAAAATTACGCAGATACACTGCCTGTTGATGAATGCGACGCCTCAGACTGCTGTACGTCACTCGGGGGACTCGGAGGAGTTCGTGTTCCGGATCCCAAAAAAATCTGTTGCAATCACTGCCTTTTTTTTTTTTACTCTGATGGACGGTAAGGTTGTGTTATTTCGAACTGAAAGCGCTTCTCCTGCTCCTGATTCGATCGATCCGCTACAGGAGTTCTATTAATAGCTTTACTATTCTAGTATAGCCTTAATTCATTCTCACACCTACATCTAAAGTTCAGTACACTTAGTTTCTCAGCTCTCATGGATGGTGTAAAATTGCCATTTTACTGGTATAAGATAGGGTATTATTCCACTGGCAGGGAATTAATTAATCTGAGCTTGCGACTAAGGATTACTTTCTAAGCATTGGTACTGTCGTTTGTCAGTGAACAGGGACACTTGGCTGCAGGATAAAGTAGAGAGAGGGCTGTCTTCGCCCATTCGCTTAGTAGGGTCTTCCAAATTTGTTATGTTAAGGTCCGCAGCATCTTTCACCACACCTCACATGGACGGAAACTCTCAATTTTCATTCCAGCTTAATAGCCGACTCCGGAACATTATTCGTGGTACATTCTTAAAATACTTACTTACTACTTGACCGCCAGCTCTGGAGCTGTGGCCTGTGACTCGCAATTACGTGTGGATTATCGGTTCACTTGTAATAAATACAGACACAAGTTCTGCGAATAGGTAATAGAGACGGCTTGCTGTTACTACTTATCACATGCCATCCATCCTATAGAGTTGAGCACAGGGATACCTGGATCCAGAACTCACTGATCCTTCTTTGGTTGCTGTTGCCTTCATGTTTCACATCTCGGCGAAGATGCGGTGGATCTCAATGAGCGTTAACATACTGTACCCGGTATATGGATCTACAGCACACAACGGGTCAGATCATCACCTTCGCCACAAAGAAGTACGGATTACATTCAAGTCATCGCCACGTTTCTTTTCCCCTTGAGAGATTTCTTGGAAGTTAGGGAAGTCTCCGAGTCAGCGATGTTTGCCCTTCAGGTCTGCCCAACGACGATGCTCGTGAGATATATGTTGGGTGAACATGAGCTGTGGAGGAAATACAGCCCTTGAGAGTGGCGATGAACCCATTCATCACTGTGCCAGAAATAAGTCGCTCTTGGCTTTCCAGAAGGGTTTGAATCACAACAACAGCATTAGTGATGACTTCCCGCCGAGGCCTGCTTTGTTCTCTACCCCTTTCTATTGGTACCGTAGCGTCGGAGACAATGATCGAAAGGCAAAGGCAGTATGTGAACCCAGAACTGCTCTATAACTGCTACCCCGATTTTGGACAATGTCTCGATGTATGGTATACCAGTGGCTTCGACGAGCCTGGCGACATGGAGAGACAGGCGGACGTTGTGGTGGATGCTTGAAGTAGTATCATGCTGTACAGGGAGGGCGCCTAGCATCCCGTCGACGGTCAGATGTGCTGCTGAATGAGGTAAGATCGTTACCAGTCCATCTCCGTAAGGACATACTAATTCAGTGTCGTGCAACGGGTGATGGTGAACAAGTCATGCAGACAATCTGGAATAGCGTCTCTCGTCGCCGCCGAACACGACAGTCGATGACCCGGGTTGACTCGGGGTGTTCTCAGGTTAACGAGGCTGTCTCTGCAACTTTGATCATGGCTATCAATACGCTTAAACAACATGGGATGTCAAGTTCATAGGAACCACCTAGTACTCTGTGAATAATGCTAGACTGTAAGCCTAGCTTACAGCGAGCCCGCTACATAGGCTCGGATCGGATAGCTCAGGACACGTGGTCATAGTTATATATATATATAGATGTATATATATATGTAGTAGGTCGGTAGCTTTCTTCCTTCTTCCCTTTTTTCCTTCCTTTTTGCCTCGACTTCATCACTCACCGTAGACACGCTTTGCTTCACTTATACACCCCGTTCCTGTTCCTTGGCGTGATTCGTGAGTCCTTTATCCAGTGAGGCTGCCTCTGGAAGACGGCAGCCTTTCACTTTTTTTTTGAACATCGAACGGGGCGTTAACCGTACATTGAACTCTTTGAACTCGCCCTTCGCTATCTTCTGAACTCAAACCAGAACTCTCGCCCTTTGATCCCTTGAACCTCGAACCTCGAACCTTGAACCTCGAACCTCGAACGCTGAACATCATTTGAGAACTCCCTTCGCATACGGCAACGTGGATCACTCGCCAAATTTTACCATGGCTACGACGTCCTACGCTTCCCGCAAAGGCGAGACTCATGTTGGTGCCATTCCTGTTAGTTCGCCTGAGAGCGATTCTTCTCCCCTCGCTGAAGCACATTTGCTTTGGCATTGCACACTCTCTGACCATAATTTGTCCTCTGATCTTGCGCGTGTACCTGTTACGGCTATGCTTGACATTGGCTCGCCCTTTGTCCTTATTAGGCCGGAGATAGTGATGAAATCTGGACTTCGAAAACGCCGCCTACATACACCGATAACAATCGATACCGCCCTGCCGTCTGCTTCGTCCAAATCTGCTTTGACCGAATATGTCTTGATACAGCTCCACGATGCTGATAACCTGTTTTCCGCACGATCTACGCGCGCCATTATAACTCCAGGACTTTGTACTGATATCATTCTCGGCCTGCCATTCTTATCTCATAACGATATTACTATTAGCTCTGCTCGTAGGTCCACGATCCATGAACCATCTGGCTTTGATCTGTTACACCCTGTTCATCCGCCACCCTCCCCTCCTCCTCGTCCTAAATTAAGAGACTCCTTGCTATTGACTCGCAAACACATTTCGGCTCTTCGTGACCAACTTTCGTCGCATTGTACTTCTATACGCGATTCTGTTGATGCTCGCTGTGAGCCTATTAAACCCTTTGATGTTATTGCTGCTGTACGCGAAAGAATTGAGTGCCTTGCACTGGTGGATCACTGCAGCAAGCTCGAGATTGATGTGAAAAAGGCTTATGCAGATATCTTCCAGCCCTTACCTCACGTAGATGAGATGCCTGACAAGGTGACATGTAAGATTGAGCTTAAGAACGCGGAGAAAATGATCACTTCCCGGTCGTATGCTTGCCCTCGAAAATTCCGCGCTGCCTGGCAGACGTTGATCAAACAGCACTTAGATGCTGGGAGAATTCGTGAGTCTTCCTCCCCTCACGCTTCCCCTGCTTTCCTGATCCCTAAGCCTGATACTGCTGTACTGCCTCATTGGGTAAACGATTACAGAGAGCTTAACGCGAACATTGTGACAGATAAATACCCACTACACCGTATCGATGACATTCTTGCAGATGCTGGGAGTGGAAAAATCTGGAGCAAACTTGACATGACAGATAGTTTCTTTCATACTCGAATGCACCCTGACAGTATCCCGCTCACAGCAGTTTCGACCCCCTTCGGTCTATATGAATGGACAGTGATGCCCCAGGGGATGAAGAATTCCCCTTCCGTACATCAGCGACGCGTTAATGATGCCTTGCGTGACCACATTGGCAAAATTTGCCACATATACTTAGACGACATTATCATCTGGTCCCAGTCGTTGGAAGAACATCAGGAGCACGTTCGATTGATCCTTGACTGTCTCCGCAAGGAGAAGCTTTATTGTAACGCCAAGAAATCCGAGTTTTTCCGCTATGAATTAAAGTTCTTAGGCCATAGAATCTCGACTCGTGGTATCGAACCTGATAACTCCAAAGTCGCTCATATTTTGAACTGGGCTATTCCAAAGACTGCTGGTGATGTGCGCGCTTTCTTAGGCTTGGTCCGCTACCTAGCTTCCTTTCTTCAGAACCTTGCTGAATTCTCTGCGGTTCTGACACCTTTGACTGGAGTAAAGAATTCAGTGGCAATTAATTGGACTGAGGAGCACCAAACAGCATTCGACGCGATCAAAAAGCTAGTTGTCTCTGCGGATTGCCTGACGGTGATTGATCACTTGAACCCAGGCGAGAACAAAATATTCGTTACGACCAACGCTAGCGACCGCCGTACGGGCGCTGTCCTATCTTGGGGCCCAACTTGGGAGACTGCTCGTCCCGTAGCTTATGACTCTATGCAATTGAAAGGTGCTCAATTACATTACCCTGTTCATGAGAAGGAGCTCCTTGGAATTGTCCGTGCCCTTAAGAAATGGCGTGCTGATTTACTCGGAAATCAGTTCCAGGTATTTACCGACCATCGAACGCTTGAGAATTTCCAAACTCAGAAGGCCCTGTCCCGTTGCCAGGCTCGCTGGATGGAGGAGATGGCCCAATTTGATATGACGATTAACTATATACGTGGTGAGGATAACACCGTAGCAGATGCACTCTCCCGTTTGCCAGATAATCCTTCTGAACCTGTGTCCGACATGGATCCTTCAGAGATCGACTGTTGGAAGTCATGGCTAGAAGCTGGGAAACATGCTCCTCCACATGTGGGCTCTGTACAGCAGGCCTCTTTGTTGATATCCGCAGATGAACGAGTGTTGAAGGAGATCCGATCGGGTTACCAGAGCGATGAATTTTGCAAAAAGTTTGTGTCCGGTGAGCGTATCTTGCCCAATGTTCGTGAGGTTAACGGACTTTGGTACATTGGTGATCGCTTGCTTGTTCCTCGTACGGGCACCATCCGCGAACAACTGTTCCGTCTTGCACACGATTCCCTTGGCCACTTTGGATCAGACAAAGCTTATGGTGCACTACGTGATAGCTATTATTGGCCGAACATGCGCCGCGACCTCGAGCTGTCGTACATTCCTTCTTGCGAGGCGTGCCAACGTAATAAATCCCGAACGAGTAAAGTCCCTGGCCCTTTGCACCCATTGCCAGTCCCTGACAAACGTGGCGATAGTGTTGCAATCGACTTCGTTGGTCCATTGCCCGAAGATGGCGGATTTAACTGCATTGCTACCTTCACAGATCGCCTGGGTTCCGACGTCCGCATCGTCCCTTGCCGAACTAACATGTCTGCAGAGGGTATGGCTCAGCTATTTTTTGATCATTGGTATTGTGAGAATGGTCTTCCTCTCGAAATTATCTCTGACCGTGATAAATTGTTCATATCTAAGTTCTGGCGCGCCCTGCACAGACTAACAGGTGTCAAGCTGGCTATGTCTTCATCCTTTCACCCTGAGACTGATGGGTCTTCCGAGCGGTCTAACAAAACTATTGTACAGTCCATTCGTTACCATGTAGATCGAACGCAGAAAGGTTGGGTCACAGCCTTGCCTAGGATACGGTTCAACATGATGAACACAATCAACGCGTCCACTGGATTCTCAGGCTTTCATCTCCACATTGGTAGATCACCCCGATTGATCCCCCCCTTGGTTCCACGCTCCTTCTCGACCTCTGTCCCTGCGGAAGACTTGCGGGCTGCCGAGATTGTCCAGCAGATTATTACTGATACTCAGACTGCCTCCGATAATCTCCTCGCTGCCAAAGTGAACATGGCTCATCAGGCCAACTGTCATCGTGCACCCGACTTCGAACCGTCAGTCGGTGATCGTGTGTTGCTGAATACCTTCCATCGGCGCAGAGACTTTGCTCAGAGTGGTTCGGATCGTGTTGCTAAATTCATGCCGCGTTTCGACGGACCTTACCTAATAACACACGCTAATCCTGAGCTCTCGTCTTACACGTTGGACATGCCAAATTCTCCTTCTCGCTTCAACACGTTCCATATTTCCAAACTACGCAAGTATGTGCCTAACGATGATGAGTTATTCCCTAATCGTGACCCCCCTCGACCTGCTCCGATTGTGACTGAGAATGGAATGGAAGAACAACTGATTGATAAAATTGTTGAGGAACGGCGCCATGGTCGTGGCTTCCAGTACCTTGTGCATTGGCTCGGTTTTCCTGATTCCCATGACGAGTGGTTGACTCGACGAGAGTTAGAGGACTGCGAGGCTCTCGATGTCTGGCTGAAAAAGAAAGAGGATGCTGCAAAGGCTGCAGATAGTACCGCTGCTCTTCTCAGGGATGGGGAGAGTGTAAGCCTAGCTTACAGCGAGCCCGCTACATAGGCTCGGATCGGATAGCTCAGGACACGTGGTCATAGTTATATATATATATAGATGTATATATATATGTAGTAGGTCGGTAGCTTTCTTCCTTCTTCCCTTTTTTCCTTCCTTTTTGCCTCGACTTCATCACTCACCGTAGACACGCTTTGCTTCACTTATACACCCCGTTCCTGTTCCTTGGCGTGATTCGTGAGTCCTTTATCCAGTGAGGCTGCCTCTGGAAGACGGCAGCCTTTCATAGACCCCTGGTTCGAATACTCAAGGACACCTGATTCATTGTGTAATAACGGTAGATATATCGATGTGAGAAAGAAGAGAAACCCTAACCTCTTCATGGATTATCGATTACATATCGGGACTTTCGTCTTCGCGTTGACTCAGATTTAAGAATGTAATTATGTTCTGGTTAATCAGATACAGCTTCGAGCGGCACTTCCGAGGAGGCTGGAGAATGAGGCTGAGAATCAAGCGCAGACGCAATCAGAAGTTTGATAATAAAATTCCAATTCGACAGAAAATGCCTCGTTTAGCTAATTGAAGACGGCAATCGTTATTGATAGATATTCGCCAAGAATAGTAAAAAAAAAATACGAGAAGAATGATGTTAAAGGTGTGGGTCGTCTGGTAGCGTCATTTTGTGTTCAGCTGATTGCTAAAGACTAGGATAACAGATTATGGTACGTTGAAGGGAAAGACCATCGCAAGTAAAAGTTGACGAATCCGAATTCAGGACTATCGCGATGATGCAGATCGGTGTTTGGTGCAGCAATGAAGTCCGACGATTTCCAGACATCCGCACGCTCTAGGGGCCCCATTGGTGAATTTAAAGTAAGAACAGTCTTTTTTTGTACTGAATAAGTTCTGCGGGGATGAGAGTCATATCAACTAGTAGTACAGAAGTGTAACATGAAGGATTCAGGAGAAGCCTGATATTGGGTACCTTACAACCTTGCCGAGTAGAATAATTACTGCCAGTGTGACTTCTGTCATGTTTGAGAATGGATAATGCCAGAATTGTTAAAAAGTTAAAGGATTAGACAGGGACTGAGTCAATGGCCATGAAGATAAATGATACACTCCTGTGGCTGTGTAGTAATTTCAGGGTGTTAAACACTTTAAAGTAATTTTGTCGGTGTTTAGTTTGGAAACATGCAGGGAAAAACACCTTTGTGAACACAGCTTGTCATTCAATTTGTGTTTTAGTTTGGTAATTCAATTTAAATTCCGGACAAAAACACATTTGCAATTACTGGATGTGTTTTTATCTGTCATATATGGATAAACACACAAGTAAAAACACATGTGGTAATTATGACCTGTGTTTTTGACCGGTAATTTCCTTTTTAAACACAGAGAAAAACACCACATGTGTTTTTGTCAGTAATTATAGTTGAATGATGTAATGGAATTACCAATTGAAACACAGATGAAAACACAAAGGGTGTTTTTATTCATGTTTAAAATTCAAACACACAGCTACTCACTAGTGACAGTATAGACACTATCTAGCTACTAGCTAGAGACTTTCCAGCTACTAGCTGTCAACTCCCTCTCTACTAGTCAGCCACTCATCATATATTTTTCAACTAGTAGAGAGGGAGTTGACAGCTAGTAGCTGGAAAGTCTCTAGCTAGTAGCTAGATAGTGTCTATACTGTCACTAGTGAGTAGCTGTGTGTTTGAATTTTAAACATGAATAAAAACACCCTTTGTGTTTTCATCTGTGTTTCAATTGGTAATTCCATTACATCATTCAACTATAATTACTGACAAAAACACATGTGGTGTTTTTCTCTGTGTTTAAAAAGGAAATTACCGGTCAAAAACACAGGTCATAATTACCACATGTGTTTTTACTTGTGTGTTTATCCATATATGACAGATAAAAACACATCCAGTAATTGCAAATGTGTTTTTGTCCGGAATTTAAATTGAATTACCAAACTAAAACACAAATTGAATGACAAGCTGTGTTCACAAAGGTGTTTTTCCCTGCATGTTTCCAAACTAAACACCGACAAAATTACTTTAAAGTGTTTAACACCCTGAAATTACTACACAGCCACAGGAGTGATAGGTTTGTGTTGGATGAGGTTGGATGCGGCAATCAGAAGCCGGCCCAATGTCCAGCATGAAAAGATCTAGATCTTTCCCATGGCTCCTTTTTTCATGTGACCATCGACACTGTTCTGGCATCTATACACTCCTGCGCGGGATCCTTACAATTATCTGCAGGAGCATGTCCTTAGGAAGAGAAATGAGGCGGAGAAGGGATATCCATCGCTTGAATATGAATGTACTTCGAAGTTAGGAAAAGGTGCGTAGTGCCACCCTCCATCATCCCCCAGCTCCTTATGTGTTTGACAGTGTTATGGTCACTCGTCGAGCTCATCAATAACCAGATGCAACATGAAGAGTCATCATAGCAGAGGCGACTTATCTATGATGGACGCCTTGGCCATAGCATGTACTGGGGTGGCAACGTCTTCACTAGCTTTCAATGCAGGCCCGCATCAATGCCCACATACCCTGTCCGGCATCAGATCTGAAGTTCCAAAGCACCGGAATATGGACTCTGCAGGGGACACCCACGCTTATGGGTGTGTAATGTCCTCACAATTATAGCAGCAGTTGGTTCCACAACATCGTATTTGTTGGCACACTTATGGCCACCTTTGGGTTTCGATTCCCCATACTATCGACAATGTTACAGCTTCTCCGGCCCGAAAAAATTGCGTTGATGGCATGGGAATGTCCACGACGCCTGACCGCATGCAGCCTTTGGCAGATATGGGGATGATTCCCCTCTTGGCCAGATACGAACCTTGAGAAAGTGACCAAGATACACTGCCTCAGGTACTGTTAGCAAATTGATGTCTGGCATCAAAGAAGAGGAAAGAATAGCTGAAGATGGGTTGTGGGTGCAAGGCAACAGAATAACATCTCATGACACTTTAGGGACATACATTGAGTACGTCACAAATTTATACTAAATATGTCTTGTTTTTCTAAGACTCTCCTTTGTCAGGCATACGCTATCCACGAGGTTTTCCGTGGCCTTTTCAACAGTATGGTGCCAGTTTAAAGAATCCAGAAATCCAGACGCAGCAGATCGCCGTCGTCGTTGCCGTCATCTGCCTGTTCCCATCCACTTGTTAAGGGATATTGCTGCCAGCAAGTTTCCATTATCTTATCAGGGTTTAAAACATGCTTTTGCACTGCCACAGTGTGATTTGGTGAGTTAGTGCATGCTTCTACTAGTAGAGCCCACCACAGCTCCTTGAACTATGCCACCAACTACTATGTCTGCACTCAACACCTGTCTGAAAAGTTTCCCAGATTGCAGAAGCTTCCAGCGTCCCATACCTCGAGAATGTGGCAAAGGTAGCCATAGTCATTTTCGAGCTGCTGGAGGTTCGTTCCACCATTCTGGGTCCTATGGATGTTGTCGCTTACATGTTCTGTAGCAAAAAGGAAAGAACAAGAATAATGCAAAGAAGCTTTGTGGGAGCATCACAAACACGATTGTCATCATTGATACCCTCGCTTGTATGCAGGGAGAGCGGGGAGCTCCATATTTTATGGGGATATGTGGGGAGATGGAAGGGTGGGTTGTTTTAGTTGGCTATCCTTTCTGAACAGTTAATCAACAGTGGGGACCATAGGTATCTCCAAGGCATGGTTCAAGTCTTAAAGGATACTGAGTGCAAATACCATGGCATCAAAGGTGTCTTCAGCATCGACAAATTCCGAGACGCCATCCAGACTTACAGCAAGCGTGTCGATGACCTGAAGGCCGACTTTTTGGGTATGAAAGTTCCATTTCTGACTTTTCGTGCTGTGGTTCACGTGTTGTAGATCCATTGATTGCCTCTTGGGGGTTATGCAGATGAACTGCCTGTTGACGGATGCGATGGTGCAGATTGTAGTGTATCGCTCAGAGGATGAGTGATCCGGATTCCAAAGGAAACTGGTTCGATCAGTGCTTTTTTTTCACTCCAGACCTGAGGCCTGATGATCTGCACCTCTTATCTAACAGCGGGTATCGCTGGCACGTGTTCAACTCTTTATTTTGATGTCGTTTCTTCATTGAACTTTGGAATTCTTATGTATATAACATGGCGGATCACTGTTCTCGTTCCCGACATCTGCTAGTTCTCATTTGAGAATGCGAGACTATACACACTCGATTTATCAAGGGAAGGCACTTCCATCAATAGGTCTGTATCGTTGTCTATCTATGATAGACTAGTCCCCACCTACTCCAAGATGCGAACCGCTTTTTCCTGCTCAAACGATATCATTAACTTCTCATCCTCTACGGTGTGCTCATCAGCAGAAGAACAACACTTGACTGCCTGTGATGTGTAAAACACTGTCCTGTTTAGCCTGGGAGTCGGAGACACTCTTCCACCTTTCCTGTTGTCCTGGACTTGAACGGAAAAATGGAATTCTCTCACCTGTTGAGGGATATGGCTGCCAGGGTGAACCATAGGGCGACTACAAGTCTATGGTTGAATGTGAACACGTCCATTCAGCGAGCTTGGGGAACATGAGAATGGGGTTGGCTGGTCATGACGCTGCGTCGACCCTCATGTGTCCATTTTTCTCTAAAATTAATCTAATAAGTTTTCCTTCATTCTTTATAGCCTTCATGTGCTTAATCGTACTAGCAGTGTGCACTTTCAGTTTTCTGTGTGCCTGTGTGAATGCCATAAAGGGACGGATGTCGTTGATTAGGCCTGTCAGCGAAGGGGAGAAACCCGATTTTCATCTGTGAGGTCGTCTCGGATCCCACAAAACTTGATGTAAGCTTACCTTATTGATTCCAGAGTTAGTTCTCTGTTATGCAACATCTGTATTGTAGCTTGCCTCTGCAGAGGTGAGTGATCAATCCATTGCCTAATATCACTGAACCATGTTTGCAGTACATACCACATATATCCCCCGTTTCTTTGGATGAACCGTGATCGATATGATAGTTTATCATTCCGCTGCACAGACACACGTGCTCTACTGTTGGCTTCAAACACTTTCAGTATGTTTCAACTACTCTCACCTCTCACCCCAGGATTTTAGGGGGATGTCACCTTCGAGAGTGATGAAGGCAATGTCCGCAGTATGATTCACACAGGGCACATAGAATTCTGCGTGATGCACATGCGTGAGTGCGTTAGTCTGCGTTTTCACATCTGCATTTGCATTTGCGTTTTCACGCATCTGTTTCCATAAAAGGCAGGTGCATTTAGTTGAACTGCGTTTTGCGTTCCCTTGTGTGACATAGTCTGCGTGCATGACATAAATCATTTTTTCTTTGAGATCTTTATCCCCATCTTCAAAAGTGTTCTGAACTGAAGAAATGCATGCTGCTGAGATTAGTAGTGACTCTTGCATAGTAATATTAAGTACAGCCATGATCAAACATTGATCGGCTATTCAAATCAGAACCCACACTCAACCTTCATGTTCCCATTGCGTCCCCTGTGAGACCCCTACCATCACCAGCACCACAGCTTCAATTCCGCTAACAGGAAGTCGAAGGAATCAGATATTCGAGTAAGGAACTGCAACATGTGAAGAAACCACGCTTCGAAGCATGTTATTGCACTGCAGCTGGTTTGAAGATTTTTGCTCTGAGTGAGGTCTTATTTTATATAGGTGCGTGAACATTAAGGTTTCCTTCCTAATAACTTTGACTTGTTTTTGTTCTGTCTAGCATGGAGTTCTCTTGACATTTGTATCCTTCATACACCTATCTGTAAGTTTTCTATGCATCGCTTCCCATTCTCTCTGATTTGTTCATAGGCATGCACTTTCTTAGAACCTAGTACTTAAATAAATCGATTTAATTCTACTCTTGAATGATGTTAAATCTACCTGCTCTCGCCTTCAAGATGATCCAATATCCAATTCCCCGCTCCATTATTCAAATAGGGGCAGAATAACACAGCAATGGGAGTCCGACCTCTTAGCAACTTACTACAAATTTTTCATGCGCATTTTCGTGAGTCTCAGCGACTTTTCAAAATATTTACTCCAACTTTCAATGAGCAGAAACAAATCAAGCACGCCATAGCCTCCTGGCTTCTGGAACCGGACTCTGACTCTGAGAGTGTAGAACACAAGCAGAAACAGTCTGCCGTTCCTAGCGATGGAGACAGACTGCCTTCAGCAGCACCTGAGCTTAACAGGCTTGTTCCTATCTATAGCCACGAATCTGGTAAGTCCTCTCAACTGTTACATTGTCTGGAACTGTAATAAGTTCTCTTTATTAGGGGCCATTGTAGGATATGTTACTCATGGCGGCGGAACACCCCAATCCATCCCTTCAGCCATGGCTATTCACCCAGAGACCAACCCACATGCTCCTGTACCACCCACGCAACACAGAAACCGAGGCCCTACTTGTTTCCAAGACTCACATTCAGGTGTTCCAGTGTCAGATAAGCCAAAAATGCTCACTTTACTGTTCTTGCCATCAACGGCTGCTAGTCTGTACCCCAGTCTAGAATCTTTAAAGTCAAATGTTCCCCATGACTTCACCCACTGGCCTGACAATGATCTCTCGGATCCTGCACCATTGACTGCATATATACCTCTCAAAATACAACCAGAACCAGAGGGACAATGAGGGACTGATGATGGTGTGATCTTCATGGCCCTATCACAGATTCCTGGTGGCTGGAATGGCTGGCCATCAGGCCTCTTCACAATGGATATCTCTGTCAAAGACTTCAAGCAAACAAAGAAGTTACAAGTGAATTGGGCAATGCGTGGTAATGGAGGTGATCCTGACAGTTCTGAGACAGCTTCAACAATTCATCATGGAAAGATCAGCAACAGGCAATGTCTCGGTGTCATTCGCTGTGAGAATCCAGACTGTAAAGTCGTCTGTCATCCCGGAACCACTGCAGGAGGCCGTAATAAACAACTCAAGCAGACATGTCGTTGTGGATCTGAACTGAAGTATTTCGATTGTGCATCACGATCATATCTCATTCAATGGTCTGGTGGTTATCGATATATGAACGGACAGCCGCATAATCATTCTCGTCTCAGCTATGTCTTGCATATGATGCATTCTGAAGAGATTGAATTTCAGGCGCTCATTGAGATGCATCCTAATCTTGGACCGGCAGCATTGATGTTGGGACCAAGGAGACTTGAAGGTTATGGCAAAGGTGCCGCTGATATCTCCGAGGCAACAAGACACCCAGATCATGTCAAATATGAGCGCCGTATTGTCAAGTCCAGAACCATGGCCGAAAGTGGTCACTGGTTTCTTAGCCAATTCTCTGAATGGCAGCGAAAACATCCTGGGATTGTTCGGACATATCAAAACACAGGTGAAGTTACAGTGATCTCTATCCAGACAACTTGGATGAGAGACATGCTTGTTCCAGATATTCAGGTGCCATTGTCTCAGCTGGATGATGCACTGAATGGACTTCTCTCAGATGCTGCACATGGCTATTGGTCGGTCAGCAGTTATCTCCTTATCGTTACCTCAGTATTTTTGGATGTGTTGTCATTCTGGGTTCCTGGCCTTTTTACGATATCCAATGGTTTGACAGCTGAACACTACTGCTACCATTTCAAAGGCATGCTAGAATCAATTTCCGAGGTCACAGAGGCTAAAAAGATATCAATTTATGATGAAATGTTTGCCGGGGTAAGAACTCAAATGATCTCTGGAGTGTGATCACTGATCTTTATTCAATATTGTCATCTAGGTAGTGGATTTCAGTGAGCTGCAACGAATAGGCTTTGAGAATGCTTTTGCCAATTTCTGGGAATGACAAAAAGATAGTCAAACTCGTGCAGAGCTGATGGAAGCTGCAAAAAAGCTGTTGAAAGGCTGTCAGCAGTATTTTTGCAATGCAGCCACACGGGTGAAGCGTCTGGGTGGTGTTGTACCTCCTGATAAAGCATCTGACTTCATGAATTTAATGGCTCTCCTCTACTCAACACAGGACATTACTGTCTTCAACAATATTGTTGCTGAGATACGAACCCAGTTTCCAAGATTGAAGCCTTGGTTGAACTGGTGGCTATGTCCAGATCATGCCTCGATGATTTTCCCATCTCAACGTCGCATGGAACCTCTGGTATGGGATGTTCTTCCTGACAGCACAAATGCGGAAGAGGCGATGCACTTCAAGATTTACATGATTGCTGGGAAAAAGCCCGATATAATTCAGGGATTAGATGGGCTACTTATCGTTGAGAAGTACCACCATGGTTTATATGATCAAGCATTGCATAAGTATTGATTCCTTTGAATTATTGTCTGATGTTGTATTGGTGACTAACATCCTTCCCATGTCAGTTGGTGGACCTATACAGCACGGAGCATCGCCATTGAAGTGGCGGAGAGAGCAGCAAGCTAAATATGGGTGAACTAAAAAGTCTAGGCATCCCAAACACATATCTTCCCATGGAACTACACAGCGGGAAGGATGGGCTCCAGATCGGAATGTTGACTTTTTCCCAAAGACTCATAAATGAAAGGGTGCAAAGGGTTCAAAGTGGGGAGCTAACAAAAAGGTTGAGGACAATAATGAAAGTGAAGGGACATCACCTCCACCACAGAAACGCCTTCGAGTCGGTAAAGCACCTGTAACCAACCTCTTCGATTCAGGATTGGACTCATCCACTTCCAACATTCCATCACCCCATGATACACCCAGTACTGTGAAGAAAGAGATAGAATCTCATACCCAAGATGCACAGGATGCATATGCAAATATGTCACCCTCGAGGAACTTGAATCGAGACAAAGCACTGTCAGAAGTTGATGTGAACAAGTTCAAGGAGCTTCCGAGCTATCCTTGGAGGAGCAATTCATGCTGGTTGGATGCCAGTCTGGAGGCGCTATACAGTGCTTTGAATTATGGTGACTGGAACAGCTTCGAGAACCTATTTGATGAGGATATGAAGCAGGTACCTCCAAGTCTAATGTATTATCTCTATCTGACAATGAGGGGTCGTCGTAGTTGGCCAATCTCCACCTTCTCATCTAAAAATGGGCCAGCACACAAGCTCCAGACTTTGCGTGATGGCTTTCATACATTCCTGTACAAAATGAAGGTTGTTGATGGGCCTGAGGATTTGTATCAGGATGGACTTGTATGTCGTTCTTTACTGTGCTATTTCTCTTCATTTACATCATAAATTAGGGATGGTTTCAGGCTATCATTTCTCCTGGACAATCTCACATCACGAATGAGGAATGCAGACAATACTTTGTGCCATTATATCAAATCATTGAATTGTGCCCTGGTCATTCAAACAATCCTGCCCTTGCTGATCATATCAAGGTTCACAGGGCATCTAGGGAACATTCTGTTGTTGATAAGCCATGGATCCAGGATTTTGATATGTACCAGAGACAGATCAAGACTTGGTTTCGTTCTCTCACCCACATCATGGCTGCATGCAAGGGTACAGCCATGTCATGCTGGAGAGGAAAACACTGCAGTAACAAAGTCATCAGTGTCAAGTTATGGACATGGATACCAGTGATCCTTACAATCGAACCAGCGAACATGGAAGGACAGTCACACTTTGACTTAATGGATCTTGTAGAACGCAATTGGGACTTTCCATGCACCCTTGCACCATTAACACTTAGGGAGGCAAAGGAGGAAGGACTGGAGTACGTTGTCGTGTCCTGCATCTTCAAAAATCACAACCATTTCATTACACGTTCAATTGTTCCAACCCAAGGTGTAAAGCCAGCAGTATTCACCTATGATGGCATGGAACATGCAGGTTTTGGTCAGCTAGAACATGGATCAATTGAAGATTTAATGACCGGGGCTAGTCCACCAGTCCCCAAGGGGTATTATACATATGCAGTGATCTACAGATTATGTGGTGGTCCATCTGCTCAAGATTACTTTGCATCTCGCCAACTGGAACTGGTCCAGAAATGACTACATGTCAATCTCATTCCCATTACTCCTACATTACTGCTGCCTGGCTTTCACAAGATGGCAGAGACTGAACGTTTCTGGGTAACTTCACACTATTCCTCTGAACAGCCTCACTCCTGGGAGTTCTGTCACTTACAGCCAAGGCCTCATCACAAGGAGAATGGTGATATTGAATCCAGTAATGAAAACAAAACCAAGCGTCTCAGTGTTCCACCAATTTCCACTCTTCCGAATGACATTGAAATTGATAATGAGGTCACTAGGAACTCAAACAATGACAAGTTATTTTCTCCAGCTGAAGATATTCCACACTCAGTCAGCCCAAGTTCTCTTCCATCTAGTTCCCCACTGCCATCTACTTCCTTCCATATTCTGTGCTGTTGTGGAGCAGATTCGGATGGTCATCAAGACGAGATAAAGGAACTTGCTGTTGAATGTGTGCAGTGCCATAATTTCTCCCACCTCACCTGCCAGACATACCAATTTTTGGCTGGTCTGATGAGCCCATTTAAATGTCACATGTGTAATCCTGCAATGCCTCGTGTACAGAGAGATATCTCTGTCCTTGATGGGATTCAAAATGGACTAGCTACAACACAAAGATCCAGGTGCTTGTAAGATTTCTTCATGTTTAAAGATTCAGGACATTGAGCTCAAATCTGATTTAGACAGGAAGTTCCTGAGACCAGAGCAACAGTTCCTCAAAGATTATTGTGGGCATGAATTTCATTTTTTCTCATTGGCTAACTGACAAGGTTGAAAGCCCCGGTAAAATGGTACTAATCAAACTCGGAAAGTTTTACTACCCATGCTGCTTAATTAACCACTTCTCGCAAAAGAAGGAATGGACTGTGAAGTACTGGAGGGGCAATATACCATCGTCTCACTCACTGCATACACCAGGAGGTTATTCACAGGTACCAGAATCGCAGCTGATTGATGCATTGTGGCATAATCGCTCAGAAAGATGACAAACCCATGTAAGTGTTTGCACTAGGCCTTGCAGGAACTAATTTTTATGCTGATGTGCTTAGCTTGGAAGATTTATGCATGCGTATGAAGTTCATGACCAAGAGAATCTTGAAGAGTTTCTGGTGAACCCTCATTCATTAGAATTCAATTCCGAAGTTGAGAAAGCACTTGGTCCACATAAACAAATCCTTGTGGACCTGGTTGACAGTCCAAGCAATGTGGACAATGCCATTGTGCCTGCAAAATTATGGCTACAGTCATTAAAGAAGCAGCCTCTTGTTCTGCATTGGAACGGAGGCCTCATGCTGAACAATCTTGCCAGAATAAACAACTACTTCTTCTGCCATGTCTTGAAGATCTGCAAGGAGCACCCAATCGACTGGGCTACCAGTCTCGCTATGTCCCATGCATGGACACTTCTCATTGCATACAGGCATCACAATCTATTTTCACAGGATGAAGACTGTCCTCCTTGCTTGGATATTGAAGCTGTTGATCGTTTCATTTGTCAGAAAGCTTGGGAGCGACTGGTTGGCTATACGGGGTGTACAACAGATGGAAAGCCAAAGCCTGATGCAGTGGACATCGACATGGAAGCTCTAATTCTACTAGAGATGCGAATGTTCGATAGATCAGAGGATGCAGGAGTTGCAGGAAATTATCAGTGGGGATTAGACATCGGTATGCACCAGGATGGTTGGTATCCTTGGAGCAATGATGGTCCAGAGAGAGAGAAGAATTCATGTGAAGGAAACGAGTCAGAACTTGAAGTAAGTCCATTCTGTTTGACTTCAGTGAAATCGGACTGAATCTCAACAGGTGGGGCCACATTTTGATCAAGAAGAGCTTGAAAAATGGCATAGAGATCAACAAGATAAGCAAGAAGAGGAGAGGCAAGCACAAAAGGTAAATTGTCCAAAACCCAAGATGCTGTTTCGTGATACAGCTGTTACTATGCGCAAGCGGCTAGCCCCAGATGAAATTACAGATATGCAGAGTGTGTCGAAGTCTGGCAGGCTTAACAAGGATACTGTGCCGCCTGCTAAATGCAGTCGCAGGAAATCTAAGCATGATACAGATCCAGACCAGTAGATAAAAGAGGAACCTTGTAGTCAAATTTTATATGGTTTCACCTTTTGCTCCTTTAAGTACTTGGTATTTTAGATATCTCCGTAATACAGAGGATCAATTGGAGGCCATGTCATGATGATAAACATATTTTTTAAATGAAAGTTGAGTGAAAGTCAAGTTAAACTGGATTGAATGCAAGCATGACAGACATGTCACACATCTGCATTCACTGTGTTTTACTGTGAAATGCATGCGTTTTTACCTTGAAGCTGTGTGAGATCCTGTAGCGTTTGCATTGGTGTAGGAACACATGCGTTAATTTCATTCACGCATGTGTTCAAGACATAAACACAGATATCTCAAAGTGTGTGAGATGCGTTCCAAAGTGCATGAGATGTGTTCACTGTCATTGACATGTGTACATCTTTTTTATGATTAGTTGGCCTTTGGAGCATCCTCTTCAGCCTGGTAGGTATATCATTCAATGTCTATTATGGATCAAGCACTCATAACAGCAGTATTAGGTACTTATTGACTCGTTATGTTCTAGGAAATTAAGATACTTTGGTAAGGCTCAGTAACTTCAACTTCAACTCGCATTTGTATATAATTTCATGCAGAAATACCGACGTACATGCAGGAGTATAAATGCAAATGAACACATCCGACCCTGAGACAAATGCAGACGAACGCATCCCATGCACCATGCACATGCAGAATTCACTTGGCCCATTCACACACATGCAACGTTCCTTAGTGTTCGAACCTCGAACCCGGCCTCAATTGCCCATCTTCTGAATAGACCGTGAGAGCTTCCAATGCTAATCATCTTCTCATCAGGATCGTTCTTGCTACGATGACATGATGCACATCAAGCATCAGTCCCACAGTGATGTATCACTTCTGGGACTGATTCCTCAAGTGACATTTGTTCAGATGTGGCTACTCTCCTAAACGATGTCAAATACAACAATTGCCTATACCATGGTGAAGAACAAGTATACTTTGTAGACAAAATTCAAGCAGCTTAGAGTCTGGCATGTCTTCGACAAGATATCATGCTTGGAAGCAATGACGAGTATGGTGGATCTAAAAGAGTATGAAATCACCCTTGTATTCTATCTGATATGAACCTGATCAGCTTTGCAGTGATGGACTGTCCATTCTGGAAGCCTCTTGCCACTCACTGTTAAGGGATTGGGCCCAACATGTAGCCACATCCTCAGTCTCTACTGGGTGTGGATTGGACAGAAGGAGCGGCTTCCCTGGAAACATTCCAAATTACAAATGGCAACGTGTTCCTTCTGTTAGGCCGAGAATCCGCAGATCCATTAAATGACAGAATACGCTGCGAGGAGGAGAATCATTATGTGGGCCGGGCTGCTGGGCTGTGCTTTGAATGCTGTGTGGCACTCGCATTTAAAACTGTTACACGCTGATTCTGAACATACATTCATACAACATGGTACCAATACGCCCACACCAAAAGACAAGAAATGGTTGCAAAACATGCAAGCAATGCAAAGTCAAGGCAAGTAGACATCAGTATGCTTTGCCAGTTTGAATTAATGTTAACATAACATGTAGTGTGACGAAAGTCTTCCTGTTTGCAACAACTGCACCAAAAGAGATATAGAATGTGTCTGGGGAGATACTTCTCCTAGACCAGAATCAACTACCCTGGAACAGAGTATGGTCATTGCCCAGTCAAGCTCCACCAAAAGCTCTCTCTTGCTATGGACTCGAGGCGAAGGTTCATCAGAACTTTTAACTCTAGAATTAATGCACCACTACACTACCTCTGCATCCTACTCCCTGTTCCCCGATCCTGATGCGTCAACAGTCTGGAGAACTGTCATTCCCCAAATGGCATTTGATCCTCGAAATGGGTGTCTCCTCCAAGCAATTCTCATGTTTTCTGCTCTCCATATTCATCATGAGAGCTCGACTTCCCCTCGATATGCTGAAATTGCCACCGATCATTACACTCAGGCAAAAATTAGCCTATGCATGGCAGAAGCCAATGAGACAGTGGACATAAACGCGGTCCTCGTCGCACTGACTCTCGTCTCACAGTATGAATTCGCTGCAGCACCAACAGTGTTTCCATTCCATGGCAATTGGTATAACACTATGTGCGAAGTTCACCGTAATGGTCAGAAGAATCGGACAGAGACCCAATACAGTGTCATGCAATCGCTTCAGGCTGCCATCGCACCACCACTTCGACCCCCATCTTTGAATGAACCATTTCCATCAGCCTTGTCATCCATCTTGACGTCAGCCCCAGACATCGAGGAGCTGCATGACGCATCAGTTTGCAAAGCATATGAGGAGTCGATACATTTCCTCAAGCGGGCATGAGATGGTTCGTTTAACCAATCTGTGGGCTTATGGTGGTACATGATGTCGAATATGTTCCTTCATCTATTGGAACAGGTGAGACCATGTGCACTCATCATATTGGCGCACTACTGTGTCATGATGAAGCACGTTACTCAGGATGGACCATGGTGGGCAAAGAAGAAATGGGGCAGTGAGGCTGCGAAGATTGTCTTTGCGCTTGACATGCGATGGACTCCGTGTTTAGGTTGGCTGTTGAGCCAGTTGGATCCAGGGTTTAATAGCCAGGATTTTGATCTCTCCGCCTGGGTCCATGTAGGAGATGGTGATCATTTCTAGTTTGTACCACACTGCGGGGAGATAGAATTTTGTAAATTATGCCTGTGTAACTTATGTAGATGAAATGACAGCAACAATCTGACACTATAACTGTATACATGTCGCCACCCTTGTCTGTGTTATCTGATTGTGTAGGTAGTCCAAACTAGTAATATTTAGGTTGATGGAACGTGACATGGGTCGTCCAGAATAAAAACGCGGTGTGCAAAAGTGTGCTATTATGCTGTACCCAGCAGTGACATGTTCAATATCCCCTGCTTCGTTGTCGTGAGGTTGACCCCATTTTGAAGATAATCAGTTCTCATCGTCAATTCAGCGGAGAAAATATGCTGAAGTGGAATGTCAAGATATGTGTGTGCCTGCTGCAGACATTGCCCTTATCAGTCTTCGAAAGTGAGGGCAGTGCTGAAGACTGTCAAACGATGAGGGAAGAGAAGTGGCTGAAACGTACGAAATGATGTGTTTGAGGGAAAGTCACAAACATTTCTACGTCTGAATTCCAAATAGACTGGCCCCACCATCGCTGAACTTGGATTTATATGGAAGATGTAATGAGTTTCCGGCTATCTTTGGAAGGCAGTGCCTGCTCTTAGTACCGCTAGGTCGAATTTACGTCAAACTGCTGGCTGGGAACCATATGACACGAAAGTATCTGAGTTTCCTTTTCACTGATGCCGACAATTGACTGCTGGGATTTATGCGTGGGATAACAGAAATAAAGGAGGAGTCGGCTAATCCGGTGGATTTGTCTGCATATAACACAGAGATCAGTTACCATCTGAGCTTCTATTGTACTAACATGACACACACCATGATATTGTCTGTTATCCACATGTTGCATCGACATGAAATGGTCACATGGTGCACCAGTTCATTCAAAGTCGCAACATAGTTGTCTTCAGATTGCACAATGTTCCCCTTATTGCACAAGACCATCCTTTGACGTTGATAATGCCAGACATACGATGGGTTTAAACCTCATGGTCCAGGAGCATCACCTCGATGGCATGAGAACAGGAATTTTAACTGGCTCTCAAATGGTGTCTTTTGCTGCGATCAGTCAAGCCAATTCATCTAATGTCATAAACAGTGTTTCATGAAAGTTGGCCCCCATGGTTAATGCTAAAAAATCCACTTCACCAGAATCAGAGCTGAAAGGACCCTGTCCCAGTGAATATCGTTCATGTTTGCCAAAAAAGGGATGTGTATTCAAGATAGTCTGTGGATGGGACGAAAATCCCGGCAACCTTAGCTGTACTCCGAAATTCTTCCACAAGCTGTGCATCAGCATAATATCCACATGGCAGTCACCCACCGAATGGATCTACACCGGAACGTGAGCTGTGGCACAGAGAAATTGGGATTGGAAGTGTTACCAGAAATTTCGCTTTCAAATCATCTACGCACCTTGAACGGCGTCTCGGAATTGGTTGACATTGAAGATGCCTCAGATATCGTGGATATCTTGCACTATCCATCAAAGATACATGTAGACAGACCGTTGGGTGAGTTTTTAAGAAAGACAGCCAATGCCTCCATCTCTTCGTGCAAATATTGATATATCGACCAGGAGGAAGTGTGACAGCAAAAATACCAAGAATTCCCATGACATCGATGTGAATTCTATTGGGCCAGATCGGCCATTGCATTCGAAGGCGACACTGTAAGGCTCGGGAAGTGGCTACAACCAACGAACATAGGTCCCTTTGAATACAAAAGAAACAGATTGTGGGATAGATTAATATGCGATATGGTGAAGTAAATGGATTACATTTAGATAGGCAAAGGCCTAGGATGAAAGGCAGTACCTGCTCTTATAAAGGGGACCTCTGATCTTTAGAACGTCGGATTAGATTTGTACCAAAATTCGGTCTGGGGCACTTATGACACACAGCATCTAAGTCTCCTTTTGACTGATACCATGGGCTGATGGTTTTTAGGCATGCGATAACAGAAGTTAATGTATGAGCTGCAATTTCTGTATAGAACACAGAAGCCGATTAATATCTAAGCTTCTCTTGTACTAATTCAACAGTGTACCATGATTATAATCTGTCCTCCGGGCGCTGCCCTTGCTCCCTCTTTGCTCTGCCTATCACAGCTCTGCCTGGCCAGGAAGTGGTGGGGCAACAAGTTGTTCAAAGTCGCATATTAGTCGTTTCTGGATGGCTCGATGTTCGCTTAGTTGAATAAGGCTGTCCATCGACATTGATAATAAAGATGTATGAGGTGGTGGTAGTGAGGAGTTCAAACTTAGCCAAGGACCCCAGCCTGGTGACACGCTCTCAGAGTGTTTACACATGTAATTTCACAAAATGTATCAATACATACATTTTACAAGAACCTGTTACAAGGACAAGGCAGAATAGGGAAGAGCGCGATACTACGAAGTTGTGCAGTCGAATATATTAAGTGACAATTGGTAGAGTGCATGCTCTAGCTTAGAATGATACTACCTGAGGTCACACTAAGCATAAGAGCTCAGTGCTTGATACTGAATGCACTAGGAATGGACTGGAGATGTGCTCTAAAGAATTAATAAGAGACATGTGTGATATTAAGAGAACTACGTGATGCATTGATCTATGATGTGCAAGGCACAGATTGACTGGCAAGTTGCACACGAGATGAAATAATGTCTGAGTACAAATAAACCTGAGAAAACCGACTTCGGCTGAGGAGCGTGAGGCCCAGGCATGGAGCAGGTATCCCCACCAACCAAGAAAACCTAGAATAATAAGATTAAAGGAAAATACGGCCCTTATGATAGGTTGCCACTCCGAGGAGATAACGAGTAATGTGTCAACCCACTGCATGCAGTGCTAGACGACTCCACAACCACAAGTGAGACCAAGTCTGGGTCCGAGTTGGACATTTGACTAAGTGCCAAGTGATGGCATGCTCAGATGACATGTGTGGGATGCAAGGAATAGAAGGCCACAGAAGAAATAATACTATAATCGGTTGTATTAATTTGTAGATCATAGAATGTATAAATACAGTAGTATAGAAGTAGTGTACAAGTTTTGGACCCCCGGTGTAATGGTGCAAAGCTTTTCAGCCATGCGCTCTAGCATCTGGAGTTGTTTGTAGCTTTGAGCGAGAGAATATAGACCATCTTTGATATATATTTGAGTGATCCGAGTCGTGAGCGAGGCCAAGAAGGCTAGTGAGGCACTCCATACTTAAGTTTCATTGATTGTTTGACTGCGCTCTATACTGAGAATAAGAATATAGTGTCTTGGAGGGCACTCTTTCGAGTTCTTGAGGTTTCTGTGTGACGCGAGGCATTACAGGTGGCAGAGGTTCAAACCCTTTGGTCTGGTTAGTGCTCACTTTGTGTTAATTCCGCAAGTTGGCAAAGGTTCAAACCCTTTGGCTTGTCGGATGGGGTTTTCTGTGTTTATTTGTGTTCTCTGGATCGCATAGGTTAGAACCCTGTGGGTCTACGATTGGTTAGAAGCTTGAGCACGTAGGTTCAAACCCTGTGGCTCTTGTGGATTGTTTGAGTGTTTCAGTTTCTGCTTAGAGCACAGTGCTTTAAGTCATGTTTAGTGTGTTGTTTGTTGCTTGCAGTGACTATTTGGGTTGTGCGCGATGTCTAGAGAGTTGTGGTTACGTTTGGTGACATTTGAGTATTGTTATACAACCCTTGCCTTGAGGCCCGGTGACAGAAGTCACACCTCCTGTCTGAGAAAAGCCTTTGGACTTAGAGAAGTCTAGATTTTATATGAGCGCTATTGCTACATGTGCATCTTAGAAATATTGAGAATACAGTTTTATTGGTTTGCTACTTTTATCGCATCAGAATCCCCCACGAACTTGAGTGTGTTTGTGTGTGTAGTGTTAGGTGTGGGTGTGATCAGTGTCTTCGATGCTGGTGCATTTCTAGCTTGTGCACGCAGGCAGCACTTCATCTGGAGCCCACCGCGAGGGGGGGAAGTAGTTTTCAAAACTAATACGACTGGATTCAACAGAATCTATTGGTGCGCGAGTGAAACATTTATATATTATCTGTGATTTCCTCCTCCGAGAGCAAATCTGCTGGACACGTATCACTCTGATTAATGTCTAGTGAAAAAGGGTTACGATTACCCTAGAGAGTGTTGCATCTGTGAGTCAGAATAGCTGGAAATATTCAGCCTCGAGAGCCCAAGACTAGATCACAGAAAGCAGCTAGTGGTATCACGGTTCCACCTGCCTATCCACTTGACGCTGAAAAGCGCCATCAGGATAGAATTAATGTGAACTTAGCTGTTCCACGACAGAGGAGTGCACCAGTACCTGTGTCCCCTCCACCAGTTGATCCCGAGTTTAGTCTCTTTCGAGTTTGGGTACCTCCCAATGAAACTACTCCCACAGAGCCTGGAACTAGCTCTGTTTCGAACTCGCAACCTAATTTAAACCAACAACCGGGTCAGTCGAACCCCGGTAATCAGAATATTACAACAATGGCTGCTTCTATGCCAGGCCCGAATGAAAAGGCCACACTGAGATTTGAGAGCTCCTCTGATCCAGAGGAACTAGAGCAATTCTTCGCGCGCCTTGAAGATCTCTTCACCAAGTGTGCAATCACAGATGAGGATGAAAAGAAGAAAGCTGCGGTATCGTATACGGATATCAAAACTGAGCGGCAGTGGAAGGTTCTCTCCAAGTACAAGACTGGAGAAAAGTATGAGGACTTCAAATCTGAAGTAATGGATTGTTATGATGGCGCATGTGATGGCGACTGTGACGCTGTATTAGAGTTAAAGAGATTAGTCCGCCGATATGATATAGTACAGATATCAGATAAGAGTGAGTACATGGCATTCAGGAGAGAATTCCAAGTCCTAGCGTCTTTGCTCACGTCGGTATTATCAAACAGGGAACTTGTGGATGCTTTCTTGGCTCCCATGTCGGATGAATTGTACAGATCTATCAAGTTACAGCTGGAGCATCTCCCGCTACCTGCGGGTCTAGCAAAAAGGGAGCTCGCAAACCCATATACCTTGAAAGAGGTTATGCAAGCTGGGTTGAATGTGCTACAAGGAGTCTTCTCGTCCATGGATAGAAAACGAGATGAAGCACGAGGTATTCCGACTGCTGTGACTGGTATATGAGAGCAACATAGGTCTACTACTGCTGCATGCAATGTGACTGCTGACGATGACAGAGCAGTAAAGCAGGAAGAGATTGGTAGCATGATGGTGGTCATGAAAGACTTCATCGAACAACAGACCTCGATGAGTGATAAGAGACTGGCGAGCTTGGAGAAAGCTATGATAGAGAACCAGAAGGGCATTCTGAGTTTCTTGCAACAGCAATCGAGTAGAACACCAGGTCCTTCTTATGATCCTGGACCGAGACTGATGGGTTATGGACATATGCATAATAATAACCCATTGCGCGCATGCTTTTTCTGTGGAGATACAGACGGGCATCTATCGAGCGAGTGCTTAGTTAAAGCCTCATATATCAAGTTGGGTAAAATTGAGTTAGTAGATGGAAGAGCACATCTTCCTGGAGGAGGTGACATCCCTAAGGACATACAAGGACAATATGTGAAGGATCACATAGATGAGTACTATGCACGTGTCAAGGCTAGCAAGATTCAAAGCCAGAATGTTGTCATTGCCTCGACATCGATGCCTGGTCTCTTCCATGTACCTGGAGGATATAGCGCGCTACTTCAAGAGAAGCAGGAGTTGGAGCGACAGGTGTATGCGATGCGTTCGCTGCAAGAGAGCAATGATATGGGGATTAGAACTCATAGTAAAGGCCCTCCACCTGACGATCCAATTGCCCAGATACCTACAGACGAAGATAGGGAGCAGGGTTTTTCTAGACATTCAATGAAGGCGGGCGGGAGCCATTCAAAGACCAGTGGAGTTGCCAGGTCTGGTTCACCATCACCCCCAGAGGACGTAAAAATCAAAAAGCGGAGTGGAGCGGTTAGAGTAGAGATAGCAAGCGACTCATCAGATGAAGAATTGGATGAGGAGAGCATACCAAAAGTGTCAGGTAAAAAGAAAGTGGCTGTAGTAATGCCACCTATGAGTAAAAGGCAAGTGTGGTTGGACCCAGCACCCAAGACTATACCTACTGTGCGCAGCGCGACACCTGAGCCAGATATGCCATATATCGTAGCACCAGATGTGACTAACGCAGGAAAGCAGGGAGGTCCTTCGAAACGATTCCCGAAGAAAACGGGATTTGTACCGTATACAGCAGAAGAAAAAGAGTCAGCATACCGGTTGAAAGCACCTGTAGAGGAGCAAGGAAACTCACCCGAGGTATTGGAGAGACTTATGAAATCACCCATAGCCATCACAGTTGGAAAACTACTTGCACTCTCTAAGATTGGTGGTGCAGTAAAGCAAGAATTGACTATGAAGCATGTACCACTGGGAAAGTCCAAGAAGACTGGAAAGGAACAGTTTGGACTAGTAATTGAAGAAAGTTCTGAATCAGAACAAGAGGATACTGAGCAAGTATTTCCTTTCGTAGCAACTGAAGACAAAGAAGAAGACAACGGACTACCCATGGGAGCAGTACATCTATCGCAGATACCTTTTGTTGGAACCTTCGTTGTGACTACTGAGGCTAAGGATGGAGTACCAAAGGGCACATTGGTGTGGCAAGATCCTTTCAAGCAGTACTTGAATGATGCTGAGGAAAGAGGTGAAGTCCCTAAACAGGTTTATGTAGTGAAAGACTCACAAGCATTGCGCTCGGTCTTTCCTTTCATAAATGGCTCAGAGCGTTTTGAAAGCTTGTATGATAATGGCTCGCAAATAGTTTCGATGTCAAGCCGTGTCGCAGACCGACTGGGTTTAATATACGACCCAGACAAAGTAATTAACATGCAGTCAGCCAACAAGCAAGTAGAAAAATCCCTCGGTATGGCAAAGAATATTCCGTTCTTGTTTGGTGACATTACAGTATACTTGCAAGTTCACATCATAAAGGATCCGGCATATGATGTTCTATTAGGTCGACCATTTGATGCATTAACTACAAGTACAGTGTATAACACTGCAGACAGAGGACAGACAATAAAGATAAAAGATCCTAACTCCGCGTGATGTGCTATGATACCCACATTTGCAAGAGGACAGAAAAAGTTCATCACACGTGAGGTTGAGGAGGGTTTTCAGTGATCGATGATCAAGGAGAGTTAGCACTAGTAATAGAAACTGATCAGGATGGAGATCTAGTGATCAGTGGATATGCAAAACCCACAGGATCTCAGAATTTTAACAAGGAAGAATTACAGGCAGTGTATGCCATTGCCAGCTCAATGGTGTGTGGCGAGGATGCAAAAGCGCATGGGACCTTATCCTTGTATTTTGGGGCACTAGAAGATATAAAAGAAATAAGACAACAGAAGAGGAATGCTGCGCAGACTATGTGCAAGCATACAGAGAGTCTTAAGAATAAGAGCGTGACTTACATCTATGAGAAGATGGACATGTCGTCCAAGAAACCTGCAACAGGATCGGTGAGAGACGTATTTGTGACTAAGAAGTATAAACCTGTGGCACAGAAAGTCAGACCTATTACAGGAGGTCTGCCTGCTGAATTCAGGATTGTGTGCGAGATAAAAGGTGATCCACTTAAGGAGATGCCTCAGTTGAGCACACATCCACCCGAGTTTACACCCACTGGACGATATATGCAAGAGTGCAAGGAGATAATTGATAAAGTACATGGCGAAGAGTTCCTTTGGGAAGAGGAGCGCAAGCTGATGCATGAGTTTATGAGCTTACAGAATGAGGGATTTGCATGGGATGATACAGAGCACAGTCATTTCAAGGAGGAGTACTTCCTGCCTGTGACCATTCCGGCAGTCAAGCATACTCCCTGGATCCAGAAGAACATACCTATTCCACCAGGAATCTTTGATCAGGTGTGTAAAATTATCAAGACCAAAATAGAAGCAGGAGTATATGAGCCATCGAACTCCTCATATCGCTCTAGGTGGTTTTGTGTAGTTAAGAAAGATGGAAAGAGTCTATGACTCATCCACAGCCTGGAGCCCTTGAATGCTGTAACAATTAAGCATTCTGGTGTGCATCCTGTGACTGATGAGCTAGCTGAACACTTCACGGGATGATCATGTGGTGGGACCCTCGATTTGTATGTAGGCTATGACGAGAGAACATTAGATGAGAATTCAAGAGATTTGACGACGTTTCAGACACCGTTTGGCGTGCTACGACTCGTTACATTGCCTATGGGTTGGACTAACTCAGTACCAATATTTCACGATGATGTGACTTATATTTTAAAAGATGAGGTACCACATGTGACTATCCCTTATGTAGATGATGTTCCTGTATGAGGACCAAAAATGCGCTATGAGATAAAAGGAGAAGGATATGAAACGATACATGAGAACACAGGAATACGACGATTCATATGGGAGCACTTCCAGAATATGAACCGTGTTGTACAGCGCATGAAATATGCAGGAGGCACTTTCTCTGGGCATAAAGCCGTACTTTGCGCATCAGAAATAATGGTTGTAGGCCATCGCTGCACTTATGAAGGAAGAAAACCAGAGACAGACAGAGTGGGAGTCATACTGAGATGGGGTCCTTGTGAAGATCTAGGAGATGTGTGCTCGTTTTTAGGAACGGTAGGCATACATTGAATGTTCATCAAGGACTATGCCAAGAAGGCAGACACCTTAACAAAGCTCACATGCTTGAAGGTGCCCTTTGAATTTGGTGAAGACCAAGAGGAGTCAATGCAGATGTTGAAAGATGCACTGCGAGATTGCCCTTCGTTGATGCCCATTGATTATGAACTCCTAGCAGATGTGATACTTGGCATTGATACTTCATACCGCGCTATAGGATTTTATATCTGTCAAGTAGATCCAGATAATCTGAAGAGAAGAAGATACACTCACTTTGGTTCTATTGTGTTAAATGAGTGGGAAGCTCATTTCTCCCAACCAAAACGCGAATTGTACGGCCTCTTTAGAGCGCTCCATGCATGTCGACACTGGTTGTTTGGAGTTCGAAAGCTCGTAGTTGAGACAGATGCGAAATATATTGCTGGTATGCTTAGGAACCCAGACAAAGTTCCTGACATGGCAATCAATAGATGGATTGAGGTGATACTGATGTTCCACTTTACCTTGGTACATGTCCCTGGAGAGAGGCATGCTCCTGATGGGTTGTCGAGATGCAGTTTCCAACCAGGAGATGAGGAATATAGTAACCCAGAAGACAAATATAGTCCAAAAGATGAAGATCCTTGGGAATTTGTGAACGAGACAGACGAGCAAGTCGAAGATATTGCAGATTTTAAAGAGCGCATAGATATGAGACATGGATTCATTACAATTGACTGAGCAATTCATGATTTTCAAGAGGATAAAATAATGCAAGAAGCAGTAGAGCATGGCAAAACTTACTCAGTGTTTTATAACGCGGGACCACTCTTACCAGAAGCAGCTGAATATAGTGATGTTGAACACTATGATGATGAGTGCAGGAGCGGATATGCTAAAATGCTGGATCATCAGCTGCCTCTTGTCATTAAATGGCATGAGAATCCTACTGCGCATCTCCCTGGCTTCAAGGACGATCAGTACAGGAACTTCATTAGATATGCGAAGAACTTCATTGTGGATAAAAGCAAATTGTATCAAAGAGACATAGAGTCAGAATACAAGCTTGTTATCTATCCTGAGAAGCGCATGTATATCATGAAGGCCGTGCATGATCAACTTGGACACAGAGGGATATATGTGATGAAGATGTTGATAAAAGAGAGATTTTGGTGGCCTGAGATGGAGCGCGACATTTCCTTGTTCGTTAGTACTTGCGAGATATGTCAACAGCACCAGAAAACCATTATCAAGGCACCACCTACAGTTACGTTCACACCTTCGATATTTCAGGTATTACATGCCGACATGATGCATATGCCTGAAGCTACGAATCACCACAAGTACATAGTGCATGGGTGTTGCGCACTAATGAGTTGGATGGAAGGACGTACATTGGCGAGTGAATCAGCCCAAGCTATTGCAGAATGGTTGTTCAAAGACATCATCTGTCGGTGGGGCTGTATCTCATTAATTGTAACAGACAATGGGAAACCATTTAAAGCCATGGTAGTGTATTTGGAAAGGAAGTATGGAATAAAGGGGATTAGGATCTCCCCTTATAACTCACAAGCAAATGGAAGGATAGAGCACCCTCACTGGGATGTATGCCAGAGTTTATTTAAAGCTTGTGGAGGAAATGAGAGAAAATGGCATTACTACTTCTTGCTGGTAATGTGGCCTGACAGGATTACTGTTAGAAAAAGAATGGGATGCTCTCCTTTCTTCGCAGTAACTGGCGTGCACCCAATCTTACCACTCGATGTGTTGGAAGCGACTTGGCTTGTTGAGTATCCTGGCAGAATGTTAGAGGACTGGGAACTTCGAGGTTTGCATGCAATAGCACTAGAGAAGCATGCGGATAAAGTAGCTGAGATGAGGAATAGTATGGATGAAAAGAAGAGGCAGGACACTCTGAAGTATGCGACTATGAATGCTAATAAGATCAAGTCGTATAACTTCAAGAGAGGTGATCTAGTATTGATGCGCAACACTCAGATCGAGAGCACGCTAAATACTAAGATGAAGCCTCGCTATTTAGGTCCCCTAGTAATGGTAGATCACTCGAGTGCAGGGAATTATGTCCTCGCAGAGCTAGATGGTGCACTCATAGGATCTAAGACAGCAGCCTTCAGAGTAATTCCATACCTCACACGTCGCTCCATAGATATTAATGACAGAGTGCTACATTGGATGCAAAAGGATTCAAAAGAACTTCGAAGAATTATTGACTCGCCAGAACCTAAAGACAAATGGCCTTCAAACTTCACTGAAGAAGTTGAAGAGGTTGTGAATCCAAAGATATCCGATGCAGTAAACTTAGATGAGGACTAGCACGTTATGCAGAAATGCCTTTTGCGGGCATGAAATTGAGAGTAAAGACAGGATGTACAGCACTAGCTACTGTACTTGCGATATAGAGATACTGACTAAGGATACATGCGCTTAAAGCCTTGAGCGACTTGTTGACTCAAATCTGCGAAGAGTGGAAGAGTAACTTCAGGAATAGGTAACAGAAGTTCAGCATAGAAGTGAGGAAAAGAAAAAGAAAAGAGAAAATCGTGATGTACAGCTAAGAGTTGGCCAGAGGATGGGTGAATACCATAAATAACAAGAACTATCGGTCTGGGGTTAGGCAGACGGAGGGTCCAGGATAGCAGAGGTGGAAGGAACGGGAGCAACCTCAGCCTCCATAGGAGCAGAATCACCAGAGTCTGCTGTCTCTGCCACTGTAGGATGGAGAGCATGCTGAACACGCTTGAGCTCGTCGAGAAGAAACGCGCGCTGTTTCTCTGCAGTATAAAGAGTGTGCTGTAACACGAGGACATCACCCATGAGGGTGCTCTCAAGTTTGGCCAGATGCTCTGGTCTTTCCACTGTGAAAGAGCCCATGGCCGGTCCTTTATAAGACGCGCACATGCTATCGACGCTGGGAAGAGTTCCCCCATCTCCAATGGCTAGAGTGCAAGAAGAAGTCAAATTAAAAGAATAGCATGAGAAGAATTAGAAAAGACATACTGGTACTAACAAGTCCAAGAGCTGAGGATGGCCATCTGTCTCCGTCCCCCCTAGAATGATGAGGGAAGTACTCCCGAGCAGATGGGAGCAGGAACGACTGTTTAACACGCTTGCTAGAGCATGCACCATCTTTATTGACATGCCCTTTGGAACCAGACTGTGCCACTTGATGAGTGAATGAAGAAGAAGAGAAGTGCAAAGAAAGAGACACATACATGACCTTTATCCATACAATCAGAGGGGGCATGGCTGTTGGAGCTACAGTAAGTACAAGACGATGGCTCATCCTAGAGGCAGAAGCATTTAGTGTGGGGGATAGCAACAGAGTGCAATTAATATCCTACCTTGGTGGGTTCCTTGCGCTTCTCGCCAGTAGAAACGTCGTGGGACTTAGCCTTGGAAGACCTAGAGGGCTTTGAGAACTCTGCACCTTGGTCGTCAATGACCATCTTAATGAAGTTTGCAGTTAGGACATCAAGCATAGAGCGCGCAGACTATTTGTACTTTAATAGACTCTGCATCAGAATCGAAATGGGCAGCTACCTTGTCGGCCTCATAATAGTCATCCTCAGAATCACTGTCGATGGTTGCATGAGAGTGATGAGTGGAACGACCTTTACCCTTGCTGCGAGTGACAGCACCAGCCTATGAACATGTGCATATTTTAGAAAAGAATAAAAGAGATATACAAGAAGATACTAACCGACTTAGAATCACGACGGGGACCAGTGGGAGCTCCAGCAGGAGGACCGTCAGTTACCTGACTATGCTTGCTCTGAACCCACCCAGTAATTGCCTTGAGAATCTTGTGGATGGGTTGCTTGGACGCATTAGTCTGGTACTCCTTCTCGATAGCAGTACGAGCCCAAAAGACAGATTCTTTGAGTTCCTTGTCTTTGATGAGCTCGTTCTTATAATGCTCGAGATGGCCCTACAACACACTAAGTCAATACGAGAAGAAATGAGTAATGCGCAAGGCTTACAGTATACTCCTGGAGCTGATCAAGATGGTCATTCGCAGTGGTAGCTGGGTCTTTAGTCAAGGACATGATAACAGCCTTAACAACTAAGAATGTAGGAATCATATTGGAAGAATAGAGAATAGAGCGAGTTGTTAGATGTGAGAAGAGTTTGGTGGGTGTGTGTGGTTTGTGATAATATCCACTGCTCATATCCAACCAGTTTTATACTTGGGAACAAGGAGACTCACAGCGGAATATTCAGCAGCTTGAAGAAAATATCATAAAGTTAAATGTGGACTTACAGAGAGTCCGTGGAAATAGCTGTATTCTGTAGAATGCAACCAGCCGGAGAAATTTAACTTTATGAAATAGAAAGATATTGATTTTTGTGACTGAGGACAGTCAGATTCTTTTAGTGTGGGGGATATAGTGGTATACATACAGTATTACCATATTACCTGTAAAGGTACAATAAATTTTGTGATTTCTGTGTAACAGAAAGTACAGAGCGCAAAACGGGTAGATAGCACACAAGAGAGTAAATCAAATTCGGAACAGGATCAAAACCCGTCGCATACGCCACAGTGGCGGTAACAACAGAGGAAAAGACATATTCCATTGCACACAACTTTAATATAACTGAGCTCCATGGAAATAGGTAAAATAAGCCTAGAGCGCAGTCAGAAAGTACTAGAAATCGCAACAGATAATAGAAGATAGTTTGAATAACAGAGATAGGTGACATGCGGCACTCAGATAAATGACAATCAGGGTTATCAAGGGTCACTTTGATAACCTAATAATAGAATAATGGACTTGAGGGAAATCCACGAGTTCACACAGAAAAATAGCATGTCAAGAAAATATATATTACATCTTTTTGAGACCAGTAGGACAAGGATAAAGAGTAATAGAAATAAACGAGATATCTACGTGGCTACGTCTGGCTGCATCTAAAGTCCCTGCGGACACGATAAATAAAGGAGGGAGTACAATGATGATAGATCACAAGTCCAAGAAATGATCAAGAGATAATACCGGCTTTTATTTGTCACCAACCTACCCGCGTTATCAATATCTTCGCCGACCATGCCAGGACAAACAATGAACGACTTGAGGAAGATGGAAATGTCAGTAGGCATCAATGATTTCTGTGCCATGCTCGTGTGATGCGATCGCATCAAGTCCATCGGCAGCTCACTGATGACCTGTTCACAGTCTGCGTGCAGTTGGTTCACCACCTTACCAAGCAACTCGAGTTGGGTATTGATGCCCTCGATCGCGTGAGACCACGAGAAATAGCTAGAGAAAGAAAATAAGAAAAAGAACTGAAAAAGAAAGAAGAGACTCGCGCCATCACCACTCAGCGTGACCGGGTCCAAGAGGGTGGCTGCATGACGCAGCTGGTCGCCATCCATCGGGCAGAACAAGGTCCATGACGTTCGTCTTGCACATGGTGCACTGTTCCTCGCCAATATTGCCTTCAAAAACACACTCATCGGTATACCAGTGAGCGTACAATTGAAGCAAGGCCAGTTCATCTAGAGTGAGGAAAAATGAGATACAACAACAACGAGCACAGAATAAACTGCTTACCAAGGGAGGGGATGAAATAAGGGTTCTCATCCGAATGGCACCGGTAGATGTATTCGCGCCCCTGCCTGATCTGCTTGGGAGGCCTGAAAAAGAATAAGTGAGAAATGATATCAAAAAGCATAAAAGGAAGAGCGTACTTGAAAGGGAAGTTGGCACAGCAGGGAGAGCAGACAACTTCAGGCTCGAGAGCCTCGCGTGAAGGTGGCTCATGGAATTGAAGGTCAACCTGGGGATGGAAACCCCTTGCATAAATTGTATGGTCGATCACTGGGGAATCGTGATCATGAGGATTGGAAGGAGCAGAAGCAGGAGGGAGTCGATGGCTCCACCTGCTTCTGCTTGCCTTTTGCCTTTGAAGAAGGACCTGCATTTGGAAGGGGAGGAGCTGGTTCTGAGGGAGCTAGAAAGTTAACATACCTGAGCCCTGGAAGAGGCTCTCCAGTTAATGGATGATACGCATGAGGAGGGGGTGGAAGCGACTCCTCACCCAGGTGAAGCGATGCACGCGTTTTGGAGGAGGTAACAGAACCTCGTCACTAAGGAGGTCATTATCGCTTAGGTAGAATAAGGGTCCCGGGTCATCACTGGGACCTTCACCATCGACAGATGACTCTGGGGCTTCACTGTCCAGGAGGGGTCTGAAAGAGAGAGAAAATTCAGAACCAAAGAATAGAGAAAATAGAAGGATAAACTCACCGAAAGTGGGCTTTTTTGTGGTAATAACCACCTTATCAGCTCGCAGCATGGGGACTTCCTAAAAACCTTGCGCGGCTGAGACTTAACAGGCAGGACCTACAGTTGATTTTGTGGGACCTCGCAGGCACGGGACTAGGTTTGGACCGGGATGGGCCAGCAACTTTCTCAGAGCTAGAGGCACCAGTAATTAGGCTACATTTGTAAAAAGACAGAAGGAGAAAAGTGACTCACCAAACATTAGAAAGAGGCATGGGAGTATTAGTGACTGCCTCCTGCTCACGCTGATGCTTATGAGTGTTAGGACCGCCCTGCAGAGACAAAGATGGTTAATACAGACCCGGCAGAAGATAAGAAAAAGGAAACGTACCAAAGCAGATCCCATGGGAGGCAGGATCACGCCGATGAGTTTCTTACCAGGGGCTGAAAAAGCTATAAAGTTAAGCGTCAGAAAGAAAAGAAGGGGTCAAATGAAGATGCGGGACCCACGAGTTCCTTTGGGGGCTCAGGCATATGAATCATCCGGGGTTTTGGCCTCTTTGGTCTGGAAATGCGACTTCAGAAAACGGGAAGAAAGAATGAGAAATAACTTACATGGGAGGTGGTAACTCATGAGCCTCGACAGCAGGCTTACTGGGAGAAGGAGTTGCAGTTGGACGACGAGGGGGAGGCAGAGTAATGACGCGGAAAGGCCTGACATCGCTCTCTAACACGGAGTTGTCGCCGTGTGCCTCGTACCCATCTTCCCTGGGAAGAAGGAGCACCTCATCCAATTGATACTAGAAGAAGAGCGCAGTAGGTTGAGAAAGGAGAAAAGAAGAAGTCCAAAAGTAAACTCACATTGTGTCGAGAAGATTCGGGTACTTTCAGGGCCCACTTGTTCCACTCCCGGCAAAGGTCCTCGGGATATGAGAAACGAGTAACCAATGGCCGCATGCAGCACCAGTCCATAGCGGGAATCGGCAAAGTTGAAATTGGCCAGAATGTCCATGTGAGCATCCTGTAAAGGAAGAGCGTTAACATCAAAACAAGGAAAAGAAAGAGTAGAAAGCATACCAGATAATCATGAGCCTTGGTCAGCTCTAATAAGTTCACCAGTTGGAGTGGCATTTCTGGTAGTCAACTCAAAATAGCTGCAGAAACGGCGCGTGCCCAAATCAGGTTGTCGCAGATGTCAGAAAGAGGCATGTGCGCAGGGATGAATTCGACATTAAACATTGCAGTTGAACTGTGTAGATGGTATCGAGGAGAGAGCGCAATGAGAAGTGGAGGTGGTGGTAGAAAAGGAAGGATGGGAATGGGCTCTTAGAGCCTAAATATTCCAACATGATGTAAAACGTGGCATTATTCAGACAGTTCACACATGTGAGAACAGAAGCGACTGATAGCTTCCTAACTAAAAATAGAATGCTGCTGGTAACAGGGACCCACGTGCATACACAGACGCCCACTGGTTGGACCGTGGAAGGTCCATGGCTTAGTGAGGGGGATATGAACGCTCTCAGAGCATTTACGCATGTAATTTCACAAAATGTATCAATACATACCTTTTACAAGAACCTGTTACAAGGACAAGGCAGAATAGAGAAGAGCGCGATGCTACAAAGTTGTGCAGTCGAATATATTAAGTGACGATTGGTAGAGCGCATGCTCTAGCTTAGAATGATACTACCTGAGGTCACACTAAGCATAAGAGCTCAGTGCTTGATACTGAATGCACTAGGAATGGACTGGAGACGCTCTAAAGAATTAATAAGAGACATGCGTGATATTAAGAGAACTACATGATGCATTGATCTATGATGCGCAAGGCATGGATCGACGGCAAGTTGCACGAGATGAAATAATGTCTGAGTACGAATAAACCTGAGAAAACCGACTTCGGCCAAGGAGCATGAGGCCAGGCATGGAGCGGGTATCCCCACCAACCAAGAAAACCTAGAATAATAAGATTAAAGGAAAATACAGCCCTTATGATAGGTTGCCACTCGAGGAGATAACGAGTAACGTGTCAACACACTGCGCGCAGTGCTAGACGACTCCACAACCATGAGTGAGACCAAGTCTGGGTCCGAGTCAGATGTTTGACTAAGTGCCAAGTGATGGCGTGCTCAGACGACATGCGTGGGATGCAAGGAATAGAAGGCCGCAGAAGAAATAATACTATAATCAGTTGTATTAATTTGTAGATCATAGAATGTATAAATACAGTAGTATAGAAGTAGTGTACAAGTTTCGGACCCCCGGTGTAACGGTGCAAAGCTTTTCAGCCATGCGCTCTAGCATCTGGAGTTGTTTGTAGCTTCGAGCAAGAGAATATAGACCATCTCACCTGTAGCAGGCAGTTTGATACATCAAATGGTGTCAATTGACAGAAAGCTGATATAGATCCAGACTGTCAATTGACTGGTCACCTAAATAAAGTATCTCTGTCACTGTGACCAGAGTAGGACATTGTCACACCCTCTTCTTTGATGGCTGTTGCACTGCCACCCCTTTCCTCTGCTCACTGTCAGCCTCCCTCCCTCTCACTGTTGCGCACTTTTTTTCTTTTTAGGAAATTTGCTTCCTATGCCTCCAGAATACTTGTGGGCCTTATTCCCGCCCTCCTGCTCACTGTTTAGGTCCAAAATTAGATATATAGGGTCTTCTAAAAATATATAATGGGTTAGTAAGCTGACTCCACCTCTCCCACGCCCCTGGATGCTGGATTCGGAATGGGGAGACTGGATGTAGTGTGGCAGTGCAGCCAATTGATGGGATCAGCCATCAATATCAGTCCATTTTTGGAAATATTTCGGATTGGAATGGTTTCTGGGTACTGGATGGGCCACAGAATGGTACTAGGATATGTATAAATATAACTAACATTGAATTGAGCCTTCTGGTGATGTATGGGAGCCCTAGAGAAGGGGTAAAACAGGTAAAATAATGAAAAATAGCGAAAATAGGCGAAGAAATTGCATTTGCGGGTGCTGCATGCATTGGATTGCTTTGAAAACTTTACCAATGTGTTCTGCGATGTTGAAAACCTCTAAACGATACTTGGTTACATTTGTGGGGCTTCAGAATTGATCTAAAATAGTGAAAAATAGTGAAAATTGAAGGGAAATCGCGTTTGGGGGTGCTGCATGCGTCGGATCGCTTTGAAACATTTACCAA